>CM051238.1:275177892-277707059 GCA_027917425.1 Gastrophryne carolinensis
AGATTTAGATAAATTGGAAGCGTGGGCAGTTAAATGGCAAATGAAGTTTAACACAGATAAATGTAAGGTTATGCACATGGGAAGGAGAAATCTGTGTCATGATTACACATTAAATAAAGAAACACTTGGTAAAACAACAATGGAAAAGGACCTAGGGGTTTTAGTTGACAATAAGCTCAACTGTAGTAATCAATGCCAGGCAGCTGCTGCCAAGGCAAATAGGATCATGGGGTGCATCAGGAGGGGCATAGGTGCTCATGACCAGAGCATCATTTTACCCCTGTACAAGTCACTGGTCAGACCCCATATGGAATACTGTGTACAGTTCTGGGCACCTGTGCTTAAGAAGGACATATCAGAACTGGAGCACGTTCAAAGAAGGGCAACAAAGTTAATAAAAGGAATGCGGGGGCTAGAGTACCCGGAAAGATTGTCTAGAAAAAAATACGATTGAGGGGTATCTAATAACTATGTATAAATATATTCGGGGTCAATACAAAGATCTGTCCCACAATCTATTTATACCCCGGAGTGTAACCATAACCCGGGGGCATCCACTAAGGTTAGAGGAAAGGTGCTTTCTCCACCAACATAGGAGGGGATTCTTCTCTGTAAGAGCAGTGAGACTATGGAACTCGCTGCCAGAGGAGGTAGTAATGATGGATACAGTAAAAACGTTCAAAAGTGGCCTTGATGCCTTCCTGGCATGTAATAACATTTCCAGCTATGGCTACTAGACCACTGGAAGGAATTAAACAGGCTGAACTGGATGGACTAAAGTCTTTATTCAGCCTTACATACTATGTTACTATGAGAAGAGGTCAGTAACAACAAAGTCTGAGGTAAAAAAAGACGTAAAAGTGAGGTAAAAAGCACAACATATGAAAATAAAGCTAGTGGGCACAGATAAGGGCATAAACCCCGGGCAATTAGGTGATTCCTCCCCCCTCAATAGGCTTACCATCGCCTATGGCCGGCTACCCTTTAGGGGAGGGTCTGCGGCCAAGAGCCTAGCTCTGTGAACGCCCGACCCCGGCGTTCTCCCTACCTTCACCTGTCCCATCAGCTGAGGCTGGGAGGCATACGTTGGTCCACGGGAAAAGAGGTAATCGGGGTGCAGCGGCCGACAGGCTTAGCTGCAGTATCCAGAGAGTGTATCCAAGACGATCCTAGCAGCAGCTACTGCAAGATGAATTCTGGGAATTCTATGGAGACAGCTCTTTTTATAGGGGGCCGGGAGGAGTTACAGCTCTGGATCTTGCAGTGACTGCGCCACCTGGTGGCGGACTACCCAACTGTTATCACTTCTGGGACGACCTGGACTGGATATAGTGAAAAGCCATCCTCCTTTCAGCTGTTTCCTAAGAAATAGGAGTCGTGGTCCAACTATAGCAGGGGAGGTTCCCATAGCTACATGATCACGCTCAAGGGTTTGTGTGCCCCTTGCCAGCATCTTAACCTTCTGAAGTCAAGCTGTCTGATAATGTGGAATGCATTTCTCTATGTTACTGGGGAGAAACTAAACCACAACAAATCTCCATGGCCGTGGGTCTGTCTCATAGACTAACCCCATTAACCCTCAACAGGCACTCAATCCAGTAGAGTGGGGAAGGTTCCAATTGCTTCTTCAGTTTGAGGCATGTAACTAAGGACTCAAAGAGTCCAGAAATGTCTGCCATTAGATCCATAATTACTTGTCCTGGATGCACAGAATTGAACCAGATTCCTAGTGTTTCCTATGCATGGTTAAATATAGGCCCTGGGTAGTGTACATCTTGTTAGTGTCCAAGCGCTTAGTGGGCAGAGACTATATATACCTAACAAATGTAAAAGACAGAAGTTGCGTCTTCAAATATATGATTGAGGTTTGGGCGGGCTGTGAAAGTACTATTGTGTTTTGTAGACAATATTAAACTGCTCTTATGAGCAAGCAATCTGTGGTATGCAAGACAAAGGAGTCTGGAGATGTAAATAAGGGCTGGAAGAAGCAGGGTGCCATGCAGAAAGGTGGGTGGGTAAATGGGTGTTGTAGAGAAGTGAAGTGCTCTGCAGCTCTAAATACAGTTTTCACCCCCTCCACACGTGTATTAACTGACATTTGATACAACAGCAGCAAAGAGGTTTTGGAAAGTATTAAAATGCATTACAGGGAAATAGTTTGCCCCACATTCTGAAACACATTGCATCTTGCCCTACCACGCTAATAGCTAGTTTACCTTTGATCCTTCATAAAGGAAAGTGTCCCAAATCCTGAAGAAGATGTCACTAGCCACACTATCCACAAACACCACCAGGAACCAGTTAAATGTAATCAGTGTGTAATCCACACTGTACTGCTCAAAATGAGCGGCAAGTCTAGGCAACTTCTCACTCATAAGGTCCTTGAAAACTCTCTGATCCACCTGTGGAAAAATATAAACAAATAAGAAACATCTTACTGTAGTAATAAATATTACACTCACACAACAAAGCGAGTAAGGCAAGTCACAGTGGTCCCACAGTGGCTCTGACTGCACCATGGCATGCCCTTTCCAGCTCAGCCACAACTCAGAAATTGAAGCGAAGAAAGCATCTTCACTTATAATCAGAGTTTTTGTGATGCTTTGAGGTGGCTCATTTTGTACTGTTCCCATGTGGGGATAAGGTGGGAGCAAGGTATCATGTGCCGGGACAATGACTTTAATGTGGAATTCACTATATACAAAGGAAAAAAAAACCCATACCTTCTTTAGGGGCCTGTAACGCTCCCCGGCGCTCCAGATCCTGGAGACTACCAGCACTAAAACACAGAGCTGCATCCCCCAGTTCCGTGCACGCACCCTTCCGCCCATGTTAGTGAATGGGCGTCGGGAGCGCACACGGACCCAGGGGATGCCGCTTTGTATCTTTTCCTGTGGTGGCTGTATGGGCTCGAGAGAAGCGGTGCGGGCCCCTGGATAAGGTATGGGTTTTTTTTATATTGTGACTGGAATTCCGGAAATCAAACAGACCTTAATGAGGACTTCCACAAATAATTGTGGAAAAGCAATTACAATGGTGTAACCACTATGCAGTAAAGTAGGGTAAAGACTTTTTCAGCGTAGCCATGAAAAGCTGCAAAATATAAATACTCCCAGTATATTCTCCCTTGAATATCAGGGTAATATTAATTTTCCAACTCAAAAAAGAAGCAATCTTTCAATCAAATTCCTCTGGGTTCCTTTATCAGCAATGAACCCCAATTTTAATAAAAGCTGCAAACTTAACCCTTTAAGTGCCAGCCTACCTGGAGTTTTTGTCACACTTTGTTGCCAGACCATTTTGCACTATTTTGCGCTCCCCATGTTCAAATGTGATTTTTGAAGGGATTTCCAGGGATTTCCCAGGAAAATGATATATTGTTTTTTTCAGCAGAGTCTGGGCTTTAACATGAAATGTCTTGTTTGTCATTTGTTAGGTGTATTCTTAATATTTTTGGGTGAAATATGTGCAAAAAAAAAAAAAAAATTTTTACATATTGTAGTTTTTTTTGGAATAAAAAATGTAAGTTTGTCAATAAAATCTTATTGCGTGTGAAATCCCAATTTCTCCCGGTTACAGCGGTACCACATATGTATTGGTAGACACCCTTTCCTGCCCAGGAGACTCCCCCAAACTGAAACAGCGCTTTAGGAGATTTTCAGATAAAATACAACTATGCTATGCAATATGCGCACCTTGCGGTTTTTCCAGAAAAACAACCCTTTACATTTGAAATACCCCCAACAAACTATATATTCTCTGGAAGTACACACCTCAGGCTTTCTAGGCGTACCAAGCTTGTGGATGTGGCCATAGTTTTCTGGAAGTAATCCCTCAACGTAATCTTTGGTTGCAAAGAGTTTCCCTAAAAAAAGGATAAAAAAGCAGAATCAAAGCCACATTTTCCTAAAAAAACTATATACAAACAAGAAAAAACAAGTTTAATCTGAAAACGCAACATCCCCCGAACAGAACAACACCCAACATGCATAGGTTCTGTCAAGGGAAGAGTTGCCAAACACCCCAAAGTAAAGCATGCGCATAACGGTAATTTTACTTGAAAATTTCAGCTCTGCAGACAAAGTGCGCACCTTGCGATTTTTCAACCAAAACAACCCTTTACATTTGGAATATCCCCCATAAACCATATATTCCCTGAAAGTACACACGTTAAGCTTTTTAAGGGTACCCAGCTTGTTGTAGTGGGCTCATCTTTCTGGAATTAATTCCTCAAAGAATTCTTTGGTTGCGCAGGGTTTCCCTAAAAAATTTATAAAAAAGCTGAATAAAAAACACCTTTTCCTAAAATATAAATATGCAAACCAGAAAAAACAAGCTAAGTCTGAAAGCGCAAGGTCCCCCGAACAGAACAATACCCAACATGCATAGGTACTATTAACCCTTTTAATTGCCAGCCTACTTGAGATTTTGTCACCCTCTGTTGACAGGCCATTTTCCCCATTTTGCGTCATGTTTTGCGACATGTTTTGCGCCATTTTTGCTGTAACTTTCAGAAAAATTATATATATATTTTTTGCAGCAGAGTTTAGACTTTAACATGAAATGTCTTGTTTGTAATTTTTTTTTTTTTTTTTTACAATATTATTAAGTGAAAAAAAAAATAAATAAATAAAAAATTTTTTTTAGAAAATTGACTCCTTTATTTTAAATAAAAAATGTATTTTATTAAGGAAAATCATATTGCATGTGAAAGCCCCATTTCTACCGATTAGAACGGTACCACATATTTATCGGTAGCCCCCCGTTCCTGCCCAGGAGACCCCCCTAACTGAAACAAGTATTTTATAACATTCACAAAAAAAATACAAAAACCATCCACACTACAAAGGGTTAAATCGGGAAAAAAAATGACATAGGGTCCCCCCTCCCAGGGGAGGGAGACCCCTTTTTTTTTTTGATTTTTAAGGGTTAAAAACCCTTAAAAATCAAAAAAAAAATTGACGTGGGGTCCCCCTTACCCAAAGTAACCAGCCCGGGACCAGCTATGGGGGCTTGTAGGCACAGAGTGGGGGGGCCAGCTTTTGTGGCCCCCCCACCCTGCAGCCTACGAGCCCACATAGCCCATGTGGGCCCGGGCTCTTCTGCCCCCCCCTGGCCTTTGGGGAGGCAGGTAATGGGGGTGCCGGGGGTTAATGGCAAGCCACCCGCTAGCGCAGGTGGCTTGCCATCCCCCCAGCCTTGTGAACTGGTATAGGGGTCATGGACCCCTTACCAGTTCACAAGGGGTTAAAAGTAAATAATGACACAGACACACATAAAGAAAAAAATATTTTATTAATTTTTTTTTTTTTTTTTTTTTACACTGTACTCACCTCCCATCCATCCTGGAGCACTCTGTCCCTCGGCGATCACTGGCTTCTGCTCACTTGCTAGAAGCCTTTTATAGCTGCTGGATGACAGATTACAAAGGGTTAATCAAAAAAAAAAATGATATAGGGTCCCCCCTCCCGGGGGGGCGGACCCCATTTTTTTTTTATTTTTAAGGGTTAAAAACCCTTAAAAATCCAAAAAAAAATTGACGTGGGGTCCCCCTTACCCACAGTAACCAGCCCGGGACCAGCTATGGGGGCTTGTAGGCACAGAGTGGGGGGCCAGCTTATGTGGCCCCCCCACCCTGCAGCCTACGAGCCCACATAGCCCATGTGGGCCCGGGCTCTTCTGCCCCCCCCTGGCCTTTGGGGAGGCAGGTAATGGGGGTGCCAGGGGTTAATGGAAAGCCACCCGCTAGCGCAGGTGGCTTGCCATCTCCCCAGCCTTGTGAACTGGTATAGGGGTCATGGACCCCTTACCAGTTCACAAGGGGTTAATAGTAAAAAAAATGACACACACACACAGAAAAAAAAATCTTTATTTTTCTTTTTTACACCATACTCACCTCCGATCCGACGTCCCTCGCCGCTGTCCCTCGCCGCTGTCACTTCACTGACAGATGCCGGTGGTGATCGGCGCAGGGCGGGTGACAGGCGAGGGGGCTCCGATCGGAGCCTCCTCACCTGACACCCGCTCTGCTCCGATCACCACCGGCATCTGACAGATGCCGGAGCTCGGAGGGGGTATAGGAGGAGCGGGATGACGTCATCCCGCTCCTCCCACAATGGGCGGGGCTAAGCGGCGGCGGCCATCGCCGCCATTACAAGAGGTGAGGACCCGGAAGAGGGTCCTCACCTGAAGACTGCGCAGCCCAGGGGGGGGATCGGACCCCCCCCCTGGTGAAGAGGAGACCCGGACAGAAGGCTCGGGCGCGGAGGTGAGTAAATGACAGTTTTATTTTTTTTTTTTTTTTACAGCGGCGATCAGCGCTGGAAACGGGGGGGGGGGGGGCGGCTGGTTTCGGGCCCCCCCCCGAAGACGGAGGACGACGGGGGGGCGATCGGATGCCCCCCCAAGGAAGAGGGGACCCCAGGCTTCACAGGGATACCGGAAGTGATTTTTTTTTTCTATTTTTTAACTGTTTGGGGGAAATGCCAGGCACGTAGTTTCTACGTGCTTGGCACTTAACGGTAGGAGAAGCAACCACGTAGAAACTACGTGCTTGGCATTTAAAGGGTTAAATGATAAGCAGGTAAATGCAAAACTAAATGACATTGCAAACATGAAGGCTAGGCTCACATCAATGCCCCGCGATGCATCATTGGTTTACTATGAAATTACCCCAACAATAAGTCAAATAGGGCTATAGACTTTCATGGCCCAAATTTACTAGTGATTGCAGGCTAACTGCAACTGGCCAGCAATTGCAACATATGACATTAGTGTAAACCCACTCCATGCAACACATTAAAGGAGGTCTATAAGGATGCATTTAGTCCGAAAGGTCAAACAAACTGCATAAAAAACAAGGAATAAAATGCCATCAGTAACTGACCAGATAGAACACCTATATCTTACATATATATATATATGGCAGGACATTAAACCTACCTGTGATCCTAAGAGAGTTTTGGTGTAGTAATCTCGTGGCATAAACACCTCGACAATAGTAACCAGACACCAAAACGCATCCTCCTGATCCAGGTAAAGAAGTGCTATTGCAGCCAACCTTGAACAAGAACAGAGAAATATCGCTATATTCATAAATAGAAGGCTTAATCTCGCTTTATATGAGATTTCAAAGCCTGCATTATAAGCATATTCACAGGCTGGTAGTTGGGTGAGGATATTATAGCTAGTAGTCAAATTGCTACCCTAGAAGATGCATAACTATTCACTGAAAGACATAGAAGACCCTTCGGACATATACATCCTTTCACATTAAAGTGGACCAACACCCAGGATTTTGACTATCCTGGGTTTTGGTCCACTTCGGCGGGGCACCCCGATCGGGGGTGCCCCGCTGTGTGAAACCCCCCAGAAACCCCAAAAAACTCACCTCTCAACGCTCCCACGTGAGCGCCGCAGCCAATCCCCGCCAACGTCCAGGCGGGGATCAGGAACGTCCAGGCCGCTTCCGCCGCCGCCGCCTCCCGCGCGTCACTCTCGGCGCGCGCGCGCCCCCGCCGGCCATTCACAGAGGGCCGGCGCGGGCGCGCGCACGTCTGGAGGGGTGCGCGGGAGGCGGCGGCGGCGGAAGCGGCGGCGGATCAGGTAAGGTGTTTTTGGGGTTTCTGGGGGGTTTCACCCCGCGAGACATCCCGATCTCGGATGTCCCGCGGGGTGGGAGGTGATCGGCCCGGGAATCTTATAGATTTCCGGGCCGATCACCCCTGGGTGTTGGTCCTCTTTAAAAACACTGCAATTAACATTCTGCCCTTACAGGGTTTGAGGGGTAGTTTTAAGAACGCAGGTAGAATCCGGGGAGGTCTCGGTAGACAAAAAAATTACAATTCTGTGATTACTCACCTGTAGAATTGTTATTATGAGTATACAGTACGTCCTCTTGGGTATTACTCCGCCAGATGGCGCTGGACTGCAGAGACTGCAAAATTGGCTCCTCCCGGCCCCTCAAATACCCGGGACCTCCCACAAATCCCCAGCATTTAAAAGCAGTTAACAAGAAGCTGGGATAACATAACCAACCAGTAACTATCAACAATGATAACAATCACAATACAGGGGATCCAAGGATAATGAAAACAAGGGTGGGGTGGAGCTCATAATAACAATTCTACAGGTGAGTAATCACAGAATTGTATTATTCTTAGTATACAGTACGTCCTGCTCCAGATAAGATTCTTTACTCTTGGGACATCCAATAGCAGTGTCCATAAAGTAGGGTGGGATCCCAAAAAGGTCAGACCACTGCCGCCTGCAGAACCTTGCGGCCAAAAGCAGCATCAGCTGAGGCCCTAACATCAACCTTGAAAAACTTGGAAAAGTATAAACAGAAGACCAAGTAGTGGCCTTGCAAACTTGTTCAACAGAAGCCTGTTGCTGAAAAGCCCAAGAGGCCCCAATAGCACGAGTAGAATGAGCAGTAAGGCGGAAGGGAGGATTCTTCCCCTTAGCAGAGTAGGCCTGAATCACAGCCTGACGGATCCATTTGCTGATAGTAGATTTAGCAGGAGCCAAACCCTTCCTAGGACCAGAAGGGACCACAAAAAGAGCACCAGTTTTCCTGAAAGGTGCAGTAGCCACCAGATAGTACTTCAGATTCCTAACCATATCCAAGGAATGCAAAACCATCTCCTTAGCGTTACTAGGATTAGGGCACAAGGAAGGTAGAACAATGTCCTGATTTAGATGAAAGGCAGATACAACCTTAGGCAGAAAATCTGGCTTGAAGCGAAACACTACCTTGGCCTGGTGTCTCTCAAAGTAGGGGGGCTGTATGGAAAGCGCCGCCAACTCAGAAACACGCCTAACAGAAGTGATGGCCACCAAAAAGACAACCTTGAGAGTAAGAATGGTGCCTCCTGCACAGGTTCAAAGGGATCACCCTGCAGGGCAGACAGGACCAAGTTCAAATCCCAGACGGGCAACAAAGGCTTACGTGGAGGACGCACATGAGAAACCCCTGGAGAAAAGTCCTGATCAGAGAATGCTGAGCAAAAGATCTCTGGAAGAAAACAGCCAGGGAAGAAACATGACCCTTCAGAGTACCGAGTTGAAGCCCCAGATCCAAACCATGTTGGAGGAACTCCAGAATCCTGGGAATAGAGAACACACGACAGGGAAGAGACCTAGACTCACACCAGTCAATGTAGGCACGCCAAACCCTATAGTAAATGGAAGAAGAAGACTTCTTCCTGGCCCTAATCATGGTGTTAACGACAGAGGCAGACAGACCCTTTTCCATCAAGATGGAGGTTTCAGCAGCCAGGCCGTCAAAGCCAGTGTTTGTAAATTGGGATGTCCCTGAGTGAGCAGGTCTGGAACCTTGGGCACAGTGTACTGATCTACTGCCAGATGCACTATGTTTGCGAACCACACTCTTCTTGGCCACCTGGGAGCCACCAGGATTGCTGGCACCCCTTCCTGAGCTATCTTGCGCAGAACCCTGCCCAACAGGGGGAATGGAGGGAAGACATACAGAAGCTGAAAATCCTGCCATGACATTGTCAGCGCATCCGTGGCCAAGGCCAGAGGATCCAGGGAGACAAAGGCTGGGAGCTGATTGTGACGCGACGCAAACAGATCCACATCTGGCTGACCCCAACGGTGACACAGAGAGTGAAACACCCTGTCGCAGAGGGACCATTCTTCCAGGCGAGAGGTCCCCCTGCTCAGAGAGTCTGCCTGCAGATTCTCCTCCCCCGGAATGTACACAGCTGAAATGCAGGGAACATTGTCCTCCGCCCAGGACAGGATCAGACAGGATCAGAGACACTTCCTCCAGGGCCCCCTTGCTCCGGGTCCCTCCCTGATGACTGATGTAGGCAACCGCCGCCTGGTTGTCCGAGCGTACCTGAACAGGCCGGCCCCGAAGGTGTTGGGTCAAGCGAGCCAGAACCAACCTGATCGCCCTCAATTCCAGAATGTTGATGGGTGTGTGGGCCTTCTGAGGGCCCCACCGCCCTTGGAACCTGATCGCCCTCAATTCCAGAATGTTGATGGGTGTGTGGGCCTTCTGAGGGCCCCACCGCCCTTGGAACTGTAGGGACTTCCAGAAGCCCCCCCAACCTGTCAGACTGGCATCCGTGGTGACCGTTTCCCACCAGAAAGGATCTGCCCGCCAACAGGTTCCTGGAGTCCAGCCACCACGAGAGGGACCGCCTGGCTAGAGGGGACAGAACAAGAACCTGGTCCAGGAACGCAGGATCCTTGTCCCACACTGACAAGAGGTGGAGTTGCAGAGGCCTCATGTGAAACTGGGCATAAGGGACCGCCTCGAAGCAGGACACCATCAGGCCCGCCAGCTGCATCCCCTGCCTGATGGAGGAATGGGGGCAAGAGAGCAGGAACTGAACCTGCGCTAGCAGACTGTCCACCTTCTGTTGAGGAAGAAGGATCCTTGCCTGAACTGTATCCAGATTCTTTCCCAGGAATGGCGTCACCAAGGAGGGAGACAGGGCAATGCCACAAATTGGTAGTGCTGATCCTCCAGAGCGAATCTGAGGAATCTTCGATGACCTGGAAAGACAGGAATATGAAGGTAAGCATCTTTGATGTCCACAGAAGTCATGAAGTCCCCTGGACGCAGGGAACTGATAGAGCGCAGAGTTTCCATGCGAAAGCGCCTGCATCTGACAAATTTGTTGAGGATCTTCAAGTCCAGGATGGGCCTGACTGACCCATCTCTTTTGGGCACGGTGAAAAGGTTGGAATAAGAACCCTTGCCCCTTTCTCGTAAGGGGACCTGACAGATGACCCCCAGCTCCAGAAAGCTTTGCACAGCCAGAATCAGAGCCTGAGCTGACATAGGGTCCTGAGACATCCGGGATCTGATGAATCTTGGGGGGGGGGTGAAGGGCAGGCAGCAAACTCTTGTAACCGGAGGACACTACCTCCTGAATCCACCGGTCTGAGACATGAACCCTCCAGACGGGTGAGGGCGCCCCTCCATGCCTGAGGGGGCTTGGGGAAAGGCTTAGGCTTGGAGCCCCAGGAAGAGCCAGGGCGTCCACGTCCTCTGCCCCTTCCCAAGAAATCTCCTCGGGCCCCCGTATAGAAAAAACCCCCTTCCCCGGTCTGGATCCACGGTAGGGGGAAGAAAAGGAGCCCGGGCCCCGAAAGGGCCGAGACTGCCTCCTGCGCTGGGGTAACCTGCCTCACTTAGCAAACAGGTTCAGGCGGTCCCCAAATAGGCATAGTCCTTTGAAGGGAAACCCAGTGAGAGCCTTCTTGGCAGCGCTGTCAGCTGCCCACGGCCACAGCCAAACCGAGCGGCGTATAGCCACCACCAAGGCAGAGGCTCTGCCACACATCCTAATGGTATCATCCAAGGCAGAGAGGACATAAGCAACAAATACCTCACAGTGCGAGAGTGCATTATACTCCTCACTAGACACATCATCAGGAGCACCATCTAGGACACTTTTAAGCAGGGTTCTAATAGCCACAGCTGTAATGGCAGAGGCACAAACCAGGCGCAGCGCCGTCCCCACACAGGCAAAGGCATGGGACGCCAGCTGATCAATACGCCGGTCCTCACTGTCCCTCAGAGTAGTTGAGTCAGGGGAATGCATGACAGAGGTGTTAGGCAAACCCATGATTGGGACATCCACTTCAGGAGGGGATGACCAACGCTTTACCACATCAGCAAGAAAGGGATCTCTCTTATCCCAACTCTTAGGGACTCTGGGAAGCCTGCTAGGACACTCCCATTACTTGAGCACGAGATTATTGAAATGAGATTGTTCAGGGAACTCTAAACGTGGCATGGCACTATGAAACAATTCACCCTGCTGCTTAGGAGCCGCGGCCGGGGGAGAGGTAGCAAGCACTTCAAAGATCTGAGCCAAAAGCCTATCAGTATCATCTGGGGCCCAGTGGTCAGAGCCAGAATCATCATAACCCTTGGGCCACTCATCAGATGACTCAGAGTCAGAGAACAATTCCCCTTCTTCGAGGGGAGCATAACCAGACAGTTCAAAGAACTCTTCAGCCTCCATAGGGAAAAGAGTGACATCAGGCGTCAAATGCCGCCTCTTAGCAGAGGCCTTACGTGCCATGGTATTAGCAAGCAACTTTTCAACACTAGCCAGTCTAGTAGACACATCAGGCTGAGATTCCCCACTGGTATGCAGCTCACTGGGAGTCAAATTTAAACTTGGGGGGAGTAGGCGAAGCCATACGTGGCGCAGGCCCAGCTGCTGGTAAACCAGGCTGCAGTGCAAGCACCTGCTGGGCATAAGGTACACAAACCCGCACATTGTCAACACTTGTAGGGGACACCCCACAAGCTACACACAGCCGGGCTTGTCCCGAAGAAACCCCGAGCACATTATCCTAAAAAAAGCCTCCATATGGTGATTATAGCGGCACAATAGGCCGATAGGGATTCATGCTATAAAAGCAACCTGGGACGCCCCAGTAGCCCGCTAGGGAAGTGGGAGGAATTAGTAGACTAGGCCTCAAAAAGTTTAATAACTAAATAGAGGGGGTAGTGCCGGGAGAAACCAATTGAGTTTGACCCGCCTGTAAGACAAACGAAAAAAAAACCCGTAAGTGACATGCATACATGACATTAAGTAAAATAAAAAGCCCGTGAGGCCACCCACGGACCGCGGTAGGTAGGTAGCCAGCCACGCAGCACAAAGATCAAGAAAAAATGGCGCAGAGTATACCTCGAGGGGCGGGCCGCGGAGACAGTGATGCGGAGCACCACCGTACACATGTTTAAATAATTAGCACGGCTACAAATGGTGCTGCATTACACTAAGGAAAAAAATAATTTTAACTTTCTTTCTTACAAAAAACGGTGCTAAGGCGGTTCAGCCTTGATTGCAGGGGCGGATTTCGAGGGGGTCTATGCACTGCGGCTCCAGCAATCTGGATGCCCTCCACAACTATTGCATTGCATTCCAGCACTTCCCACAAAAAACATGATTAAAGAAAAAAACTCTCAAAGTGTTAGTTTGTTAAAGTGGACTAAGATCAGTTCAGGAATCTATAAGATTCCAGGCCCACTTGACTCCCTCCTGCCGGGGCATCCAGAGTTGGGATTCTTTGCTGTGTGAAACCCCCCAGATAGCCCAGAAGCTGACCTTTTCCGGTCCAACGGCGCATGCGTGAGCAGCGGTCGCATCCCCCTTTAGCAGGGCGCTCCATGATAGAGAGTAGCGGGGGATGCACCACCAGCGTGCTTGGATCCGCTCGCCTTAGATGAAAGGGCAGCAGTGCATCCAAGCACGCTGATTGGATGAGAGGCAGCAAATGCGCCATAGGAACGGGGAGAGGCGAGTTCGTTCAGGCAACCTCAGGGGGGTTTACACAGTGGGGCATCCCCGATACTGAAATGGGGAAACAGGGGAGGTGGTATGTCTTGCTGTGCAATAAATGATGTTGGGTGTGCACCTAGCAGTTACAGATTGTGGGGGCAAAAGCAAGGGGGGCAGGCAACGACTAAATTTCAGAAGCCAGGAGGTTTCTGACCATCTGATTGGGAAGAAGCAGCCAAGGGGAAAACAGGAGAGTATCATGTGTTTAGCCTTTACAGTCACTGAATAGAGGGACCAAACAGAAAGCGAATTTATCTGAAAAATAATGGATCGAGTAGGGTGTCTCTGTCACTCTTATCTTGTGCCGTTCACCACTATTCATTCCAGATGATTCCCATGGATATTCTGTTGAAATAACTTCACAATGTGGTCCATGACAGAGGATAAATCTAGATACATATGTTATGCAAAATGTAATATAAAAAGTTTGCCCTGAGTTGTACTTTATGCACAGGAAACATTACTTTGTAACATTACTTTAAATTGCAGTTAAAGTATCAATAATCCATTTAACTAATGTGTATATATTATACTATATACTTTATCCAAAACAACAGAAAATATTTAAAAAAGTGTTAATAAATGGTAGCCAATAAACGAAGCTTGCTCACCGATTCAGTCCCTGACAGTAGCCAATATCAGGATTCCTCCAGGAATATGCTAGGAGGACATTGCGCAATTTCTGGATGCCTTCAGAGGTGGATGAGGTGTAGTGCTTGTTGTTGGGCAGTGTCCGCATAAGGTCCAGTTCTATCTGCTTTGAGGCTGGATTTTGCTTCTCAAGAGCATTTCTGAGAAGGGTCTCAAAATAATTAGGCGTGACCTCATCTTTTAACTTCTTTATGTGTTGGTTAACAAACACCTTCCACATTTTAGAGCGATGCTGGTGGGGAATGCCATTTCGAACCAGGTTTTTGAGCTCTGGGGAACGGGCCATCTCTCGGTTTACTGTGCTCGCCAAGTAGTTCTCCCATTTCACTACTGTTGAAATCTCTTGGTTATCAGACAGGGACAAAGACTTCAGATCCAAAGCCCTTACTTTTGCCACTAATAACTCCTCATCGTCATCCTCAGGAAGGATTTGGAATCCATAGATGTCATATTTGCTGTATAAAACATAGAGGTCAGTCCAGTTTGTAGTTGTGTCACTATAACCATAAATCTTACTCTACCCCAATAAGGAAGAAAGAACTAGAGGTCCATGTAGGTTCTCCTGAATCCAACACACGGAATTAGTTATATATATATATATACATATACACACACATTCTAGATTTGTCATTGGTTGTCATTGTTAATGTTTTCTGAAAAATCTATTTACCCTACAGTATGCGGCTTCCTCTGCAACAGTGTAAGAAGGCATAGGACGGTTAAAGCGTCACAAAAGCCTGTGCCGGTCCTAGAGTCTAATAGCCTGCCATCTCACCTATGCCAGTGGTTCCCACGATGCTTCCTTTGTCAGAGGATGCCTCCCAGGCTTTCCTGTAGCTGTGGCGCACTCCTGCATCCAACTATTCAGATGGGCTAGGCGCAGAAGCATGTACACTCCATATGGAAACCAGATTGGTGATCTCAAAAGTGCCATGTGGATGTGGTCTCAGTGGTGTACACGTACACGAGCGGGGAAGGCACATGGGGGACAAGGGGGAAGAAAAAAGGGGTTTGTGCCGCTTTAATTCATAAAGATTCATATTGTATTAAAATAATTTTAAAACCAAAATCCATCCCACCACTTGGTGGCCAAAACATTGTACTTTATCTGTAGAATATTCCGACACAGATCCCTAATTATGAATGTCGTTGGGGGAGGGGGGGTCAGGGACTGCCCACCTAACTCCCTGCCCCCTGAGCCAGCCTGTGTTGGAATAACCGCTTATTGTGATTACAATTCCTCCGATGTGTATAGATGGGTTTTACCCATGATGCAGTGCTTTGGGCACATGTTAAAGTTATTACAACTATTGACAAGCAAGTTAGAAAACTACAACATTACTCTGAATGAAGTGTTATTCATGTTTTTTTTTGTACCTCATAGCGTGTGGTCTGATAAACGTGTGCTCTGTGTGTTCAGTGGTCTCCACCTTCAGAGCATCTTCCAACAGCTGGTTTACTACATCACGATCTGGCCCTTCACCATCAGAGCACACTGGTGTCTTCATCTCTTGAAGTAGAACAAGATATTTGCTCTCTATTTGACACAGTTTTGCCTCCAAATTTGAATACTGTAGACACAAGGAACAATATATTAAAAAAATACACGCAAAACAAACCGTATTTTTCACTCCATAAGAAACACTTTCCATCTGGGGTGGGGGGTTGCTGGTGCATCTTATGGTGTGAATGCCTACTCACCTTTCCAACGCTTATGTAGCTATAAGGTTGTCATGGGAGTGCCGGTAAGGCGAGCGTACAGGGCAGGGGTTTAAAGAAACCTTGATGGTCTGTAATATGATGACAGTACTGAATTGCTGACACAGATATATATAGTTATATCTATTTGTGCATGTACATGTATATTCTTGTTATTTACCTTGACATTCATGATAACTCAGATACCTAACCATGTATGTGATCTAACTGGGGATTACTGCATTAGCACCTGACCTTTTTCCTGGAAGGTAATGTTTTACCATTTTCTATAGCCTTTACTACTTACTGCTACTGTTAATACTAATACATACATATATTTCATAGTGTCTTGGTGCATACAGCCTCCCCAGAACATACTTGGATCTAGTTCTTTATGAGTATCCTTTTTTCTGTACATACATGTGAATCTCAGGATATGGTCTATACTTGGATATTGTCACCATTTGGATTATGTATATAGAAGTGTAAATATTTTCTTTTTGCGGCATATATATATAAAAATCTTTTTTGCATATAACACCTTGTGTGCTTTGACTTCCTTATATTTGGTATTTGGTATGGTTTATATTGGTTTAAAGAAACCTTGCCTTAGACGCAGCTGCCTTAACTTTGCTGCACAGAGTGGCTTCCACCACTCTCTGTGCAGCCCTGTGCACAGAACAGCAGCAGCCCTGTGCACAAAATGGCTTCCTCTCTTCTGTGTACATTTTTGCTTGCCCCTTCTGCCACACTGCTCATTATAGGATTGGGGGGGGGGGGAATTTGTCACATTGATTGGTTTAGAGGGTTCTGCCACACTTTTTTTCTTCTCTAAACCCCAAGTGCGTCTTATGGTATGGTTTGTCTTATGGAGTGAAAGTCTTCCCCAAGGGTGCTCTGCTTCAAAAAAGCAATTCTGTGAGTACTCACCTGTAGAATTGTTTTTGTTCTTGCATGGCACGGCCCGCTTTGGTATTCATAACAGATGGGTTATTCCGCCACTAGGTGGCGCAGTAGCACTTCAGAAAGCTGTGGCACCTCCCGGCTCCCTATAAAAATGGGATTAACCAACAAGTTCCCAGCGTAGACGAGCAGTGAGACAAGAAGCCGGGAGAGAATAAAGGTAAGAATGTAGAAAAGGTAAAAAAAAAACATTTTAACTTGGAACAATCACCATAAAGAGGCAACCAAGAACAACTATATCAAGGGTGAGGCGAAGCGGGCCGTGCCATGCAAGAACAAAAACAATTCTACAGGTGAGTACTCACAGAATTGCTTTTTTCTTATTGCATGGCACGGCCCGCTTCGGTATTCATAACAGATGGGACATCCAAAAGCAGTGTCCAAAAGTAGGGTGGGATCCCCAAAGAGTAACGGCCAGTAGTTCAAGTCACTACCGCCTGAAGTACCTTGCGGCCAAAAAACAGCATCCGCTGAGACCTAAACCTCAACTTGTAGAACTTAGAAAAAGTATGAACAGAAGACCAAATAGCAGCCTTACAAACTTGTTCAACAGAAGCTAGGTGCTGAAAAACCTAAGAGGCACAAATAGCCTGAATGGAATGAGCAGTCACCCTAAAGGGAGGATTCTTCCCCTTAGCAGAACAGTTTTGAACCACCTCCTGACGGATCCACTTGCTGATAGTGAATACAGCAGCAGGCAAAAACCTTTCCTAGGCTCAAAAGTGAGAACAAATAGAACATCAGACTTCCTAAACGTCTTAGTAGCAATCAAATAGAACTTCAGAGCCCAGACCACATCCAGAGAATGTAGAGTTCGCTCCTAGGAATTAGTAGGATTGGACACAATGAAGGCAAGACAATGTCCTGATTGAGATGAAGAGTAGACGTAGCCTTAGGTCGGAAATCTGGCTTAAGCCTAAACACCGCCCTATCCTGATGCCACTCAAAATAAGGAGGTTTAATGGAAAGCGCCGCTAGCTGAGAACTCGCCTTACAGAAGTGATAGCCACCAAAAAAGGCTACTGTAAGAGTCAAACCGGGCAAGGCAGCATCCCTGATGGAATCAAAGGGAGGCCCCTAAATAGCAGACAACACCAGATTTACATCCCAGACTGGTAGCAAGGATTTCGGTGTGGACGCAGGCAAAAAAACCCTGTAAAAAACCTAAACCAGCCAGTAAGTGGCAAAAGCACATTGGAAGAAAATTGCCAGAGCAGAAACATGGCCTTTGAGTGTACTAAGTTGAAGGTCCAAATCCAACCAAGTTGCAAGAATTCCAGAGTCCTGGGAACAGCAAAACACCCTAAAGGGAAGAGACTTAAGAGTCCTACCGGACAATGTAAACATGCCAGACTATAATAGACGAAGTACAAGGACTTCTTCCTAGGCCTAATCATGGAATCATGGAACAGAAGCAGGCAACCCCTTTATCACCAAGATGGAGGTCTCAACAGCCACCAGGATGGCTGGTACCCACTCCTGGGCTATGTTGCATATAACACTGCCCAGAAGAGGAAACAGAGTGAACTCATAGAGAAGCCGAACTCCGTCCAAGGGAATGCCAAGGCACCCATAGCAAAGATCCTGAAATAGAGACAAAATCTGAAAGTTTGTGATTGTGGCGGGACCCAAACATGTCCACGTCCGGATGACCCCAGCGGTGAAACAGGGGGAGAAGCACCTGGTTGTTGAGGGACCATTCCCCCAGACGAGACAACCCCCTACGCAGGAAGTCCACCACCTGGTTCTCCACCCCGGAATGTAAACCGCTGAGATGCAGGGAACATGCTGTTCCGCCCAAGACAGAATCAGGGACACTCCCTGGAAGGCTCACTTGCCCCAAGTACCTCCCTGATGGATGATGTAGACAACCGCCATATGGTTGTCTGAGCGGATCTTAACAGTCCAACCCTGAAGGTGAGTGGTCAGGTAAGAAGAACCAACCCGATCACCCGCAGTTCCAGGACGTTGATGGAATCATGGTCCTCATGTGGGCCCCACCTTCCCTGGCACCTCAGGGATCTCCAGAAGTCCCCCCAACCGGTCAGACTGGCCCCTGTGGCGACCGTTTCCCAGCACAGGGGCAGGAAGGACCTGTCCCCCAGAAGGTTCCTGGAGTTCAGCCTCCACAAGCAGGACCGTCTGGCCAGAGGAGACAGATCAACTCCTGATCCAAGGACTCAGGGCCCCGATCCCAGGTTCGACTGAAGATGTTTCATGTGAAACTAGCAAAGGGGACTACACAAAGCAGGACACCATCAGGCCCACCAACTACATCCCCTGACAGATGTAGGGATGAGGACACGGCAGCAGAGCCCAAGCCTGCATCTCAAGACCCTTCACCTTCTACTGAGGAAGGAACACTTCTGGGTCATACCCAGAAAAGACCTCACCAAGGACGGGAACATAGAAGACTTGGGATGGTAGATTACCCAGCCAAGGGATTCTAGAGCGGAGGTCACCGTCCAAGTGACCTGCACGACCTGAGGAAAGGACTTGGCCCCAATCAGGATGACGTCCAGGTCAGGAATGAGGCGGATGCCCTGGTTCCTTAGCAGAGCCATCACCCCTACCACTACCTTGGTGAACAGCCGAGGTGCCAAGGTGACACCAAAGGGTAGAACCACTAACTGATAATGCTGATTCTCCAGCGCGGACCTAGAAATCTCTGATGACCCGGAAAGATAGGCACAGGACAATAAGCATCCTTGATGCCCACAGTGGCCATGAAGTCGCCCAGGCGAAGGGTACTGATAGCAGCATAACGTCTAAGCAAAAAAAGGTTGGAATCAGACAATTTTGTTGAGGCCCTTCAGGGCCTCAGAAAGCCTTCCTGTTGGGGGACTTATGAAAAGACTCCTGACTCGAACAGTCAAGGAACCACCAGAAACACCCCTTGAGCAGACAGGGGGTTCAAAGACATCCGGGGTCTGATGAATCCTGGAGGCAGCCAGGCTACAAAGTATCATGCAACCAGAGGATACTAGCTCCTGAATCCACCGGTCTGAGACCAGAAGCCTCCAGAGATGAGTAAAAAGCCAAGGCCATCCCCCCACCCAGATGGGTGAGGGCACCCCTTCATGCCTGAGGGGGCTTGGGAGAGGGTTTGGGCTTAGCACTCCAGGAAAAACCGGGATGACCACGGGATTTGCCACAGCCCCAAGAATCTCTGCGGCCACTAGAGAACAGGAAGCCACAACCTCCTCTGGGAGTAGGAAAGGAAGGGAGTGGGACGGAGGACCCCCGAAAGGGCCGAGACTGCCTCCTACGCTGAGGCAGCCTGCCATCCTTGGCTAAAACATCGAGACGCTCCCCAAAAAGCCGCAGCCCTGCAAAGGGGAGACCAGTGAGAGCTTTCTTAGCCGCAACGTCAGCTGCCCATTGGCGCAACCAGACAGAGCGGCGCATACCCACCAAGAAGGCTGAGGCCCTACCGCTCAGCCGCACAACATCATCCATAGCAGTAAGGATAAATGTAAGAAAATCAGAAGTAAGAGAGTCCTATGTTCCTCCCCTCCACTACCAGCAGTAGCGCCATCAAGAAGACGCTTGAGCAGATTCTTAAGGGCAATAGCCGCGGTGGCGGCAGCACAGGCCGGGCACAATCCAGCCCCCACACAAGTAAAGGCATGGCAGGCCAACTGATCCATGCGCCTGTCCTCACTGTCCCTCAGAGTGGTAGTGTCAGGGGAAGGCACAACCGAAGTATTGGACAAGCCTAGTACGGGAGCATCCACTTCAGGGGGAAAAGACCACCTCTTAACAAGATCAGCAGGAAAGGGATACCTTTTATCCAGACCCTTGGGCACAGCAGACAGCCTGTTAGGACGTTCCCATTCTTTAAGCACCAAGGTGGTGAAATGTTCCTGCTCAGGAAACTCTAGAAGCTGTTTACCAGGGCGAAAAAGCTCCCCCTGCTTTCTCTTAGCTACCTCCGGGGCAGCAATGTGCAAAATTTCAAAAATATGTGACAGCATATTATCAGTGTTCTCAGGGTACCATGATTCCTCTCCGGACGCAGACCCAGGGTCACTATCACAACCCTCCTGCTGGTTCCCAGAGGAGTCAGAATCCTGGGAGAGTTCCCCCATCTCAAGAGGGTGACATTCTCCAAGATCATCAATCCCCACATAAATCTCATGAAGAGGAGAGGATCTGGGATCCAGGTGCCGCTTCTTGCCAGAGGCCTTCCTAGGAACAGACCTGGCAAGCTGCTTCTCAATGTTGGTCACCCGCAAAGCCAGATCAGAGCGCGACTCCTTGCTAATGTCCCCCTCATTGGGACCCAATTGCAGGAGCGAGGGAGTAGGTGAAGCCGAGGGATGCGCAGAGCTGGGAAGCGAAGCAGGCAAACCAGCTTGGAGCGCAAGGACACTTTCAGCGCACGGCATGCACACCGTGACACTGTTACTCACAGGGGATACCCCACACATGGAACACAGCCGGACTTCCCCCGAAGGGCCCCCAAGCACGTCATCCCCATAAGCCTCCATATGGTGAATAATACAGGCACAATAGGCCAGTGGTGGGTAAAGGCTAAGACAGAAGCCACCCGGGATGCCCTCCCACGGGATGCCCCCAGAAGTAGTGAAGGGGAAGATAAGGGGGAGGGAAGAGTGGAGCCGGGAGAAACCACAACCCAAGGGTATCCCGCCTAAAAGAGATAAGTAAAAAGACACATGAGCATCCCGCAACAAATACACCCCATGCAATAAAAAAACCCCCAAGGGGGACTCACGGACCAAAGACACCGTAGGGTCGCTCAGGCACAGACCACAGGATAAGTCGAGACACCGGAGGAAGCAGCGGTGCAGTCAGGAAGGGAGAAAGGCAGACGTCCAAAATGGTGCCGGTAGAGGTAACTCGAGGGGCGGGCCGCAGGGGGGACGACACAATACGTGTCATCACCAGGCCCCGCCCCCCCGCGAAAAACGGCACTCACGTGACCCGGCCGGCGCCATGACTAAGCAAAATCACCCCAGGATATAGCGCCCGGCCAGAGGGGGGGGGGGGAAGAGAGAGAGACAAGAAGGCAGCGGCGAGCAGCCATGGCCGGGGGGGACCCCAAAAATACAATTCTGTGAAATACTCACCTGTAGAATTGGTATTATTTGTATACAGTACATCCTGCTCCAGATATAATACTTACACTTGGGTTATCCTTCGCCAGATGGCGCTGCACTGCAGAGACATGCAAAACAGGCTCCTCCCGGCCCTTCAAATACCCAGGGACCTCCCACAAATCTCCAGCATTGAAAAGCAGTGAACAAGAAGCCGGGAGAATTAAGACCACCCAGAACAACTGGTAATGATAACAATCACCATACAGGGGATCCAGAATAATGCAAAAACCAGGGTGGGGTGGAGCAGGACGTACTGTATACAAATAATACCAATTCTACAGATGAGTATTTCCCAGAATTGTATTATTCTTAGTATACAGTACGTCCTGCTCCAGATATAATACTTACACTTGGGACATCCAATAGCAGTGTCCATAAAGTAGGGTGGGATCCCCAACAAAAAACGACAACAGCAGACAGTTTAAAACCACTGTCCCTGCATAACCGTACGGCCAAGACAGCAAGAGCTGAGGCCCTAACATTAACCTTATAAGAAACTCGCAAAAGGTATGAACAGAAGGCCAATGGTAGTGGCCTAGCCAACCAGTAAAACAGAAGCCCGGTGCTGAAAAGCCCAAGGGTAACCAGCACGAGTAGAAAAGAATCGTGGCGACAAGGAAGAATCTTCCCCTTGCTGGAATAGGCCTGAGTAACAGCCTGACGAATCCAGTAGTAACAGTAGGCTCGGCAGAAGCCCAAGGACCGAACCAAGGACTAGGAGGAACATCCATTAAGGTAATAACCAGGACCAAGCTGCCCAACTCCCAAGAGCAGAAGGGATCGAGCACATTCAGGATGTAAGGACCACAGGCCCCAAGGAACATAAGTTCCCCTAAGGACACAGAGACTGCCAAGGAAAACTTCCAACACCTGATTAAGGAAGGCAGAACCCTTTCCTCAGCGTTGCTAGGAAAAAGGCACTGCAGGGATAGTAATATCTCGAATCAATGAACTAGAGACACCTCCAGATGCAGATAGTCCTGGCTTCAGGCGGAACTCAACCTTATCCTAGTGTATCTCAAGGAATGGGGGCTAGGTAAACAGAGCCGCCCGATAACACACGCCTGACCAAGGTAATAGTCACCAGAAGGACAACTTAGAGGGTAAGAACAGCCAAACAGCATCCTGAATAGGACCAAGGAACAAATCCTGCAGGCAGACAGAATATAATTCAATTTCAATCCAACGGGGACCATAGGATTACATGGGGGACGCACATGAGTACCCCCTGAAGGAAGTCTAACCAAGGAAGACTGAACCAGAGGCTACTAAGGCAAGGTGGACAGGACAGAACCTGACCCATCAGAGTACTGAGTTGGAAAACCAACTCCAAATCATGCTGCAACAACACTATAACCCTGGGAACCGAGAACGCCCAACAGGGAAGAGACCTAGACTCACCACCAATCAATATGGGTATGTCATACCCTACAACAGATGGAAGAGGAAGAACTTGCTCATAGCCTTCCCAGAGTCTCAAAACACCGAGACAGATAAGCCTGTCTCCATCAAGATAGTTGTGTCAGCAGTCGGGCCGACTAGGCCAGAAACTGTAGATTGGAGTGACCTAAAAGGGAGCCCTGAGTGAGCCTAGCTAGCACTCCTGGCAAAAGGTACAGAACTACTGTCCTTGGTACCATAACCACCCTCTACTAGGGCACCTGGGGGCCACCAGAATCACTGGTCCCCCTACCAGAGCAATCTTGCGCAGAACCCTGCCTAGCAGGGGGAATGGAAAAAAGACATACAGAACCGAACGTCCAGTCATGACGTTACTAAGGCATCCGGACCGCTGCCAGAGGATCCTGGGACAGGGAAACAAAAAGGCAGAGAGCCTGTGATAGTGATGGAACACAACAGATCCACAGCTGATTGGACCCCAGAGTGACATAGGGATTAGCACATCCTGTCGCAAAGGGGCAGCACCGGGGCGAATATCAATGATAGGCATGGAACATTGTCTCCACCCAGATTAGGAACCTAGAGGTTTCCTGAATGGTCCACCAGCTCCAGGCCCCTTCCAATGGTTACTGTAGGACACTGTCGTCAGACAGACTGAGCGCCCCCAAACTGGCAGGCCCGGAAGGGAAGTAGTCAAGCGAGGCAGAGCCATTGCAAAAGCTCACTGTTTCAAAATCAATAGGCGTAAGGACCGTCTAAGGGCCCACCACCCCCAGAATCGCAGGGAGTTTCATAAGAAAACCTCCCCCTTCAACCTGATAGTTTGGCATCCATGGAGACCGTCTCCAGGAACGGGTAAGAAGGAACTGCCCCCAGACAGGTTCCCTGAGATCATTCACTCCAAGAGAAAACTTCTTACCAGGTGGGAAGGCCCAACTATAGAAGTCACAGAAGGGCCCAAGGGGAACTGAACATAAGGGACCTCTTCCGAGCAAGACACCAACGGGCCCACCAGCTGCATCTCTGCCTGGTGAAGGGACCGGGACAGCAATGAGGGACTGAGCTCATGTGACCAGATTGTCCACTTCATTGCGGAGAAGGGAATATTCTCGTTAGAACCTGATCCAGATTCATTCCTGGTAATGGAATTACCAATTACGGGGACAATGAGGACTTGGGGTGAAGGTCCAACATCCAAATGACTCCCAAAGGACGCCATCAGCCGGGCATCCATCCTGACGCAGACTGGGAAGTGAGAAAAGGTCGTCCAGGTAGTCATCGCGCGGACGCCCCTTGGTCTCATCGGAGACATCACCATCGTCCGCACCCGAGAGATCCTCTGGGAGTTGAAGAGAGGCCAGATAACAAGGCCACAATTAGCAGTGTTGGACTACCAACACGAACCTGAAGAGCCTCGGGGACCTGAAGTCACAGGGATGTAACAAACATTTTAGAGTTCCCCAGACGGCAAGAAGCCCACTGGGCGCAAGGTGCCGAAGGCCCAACTCAGAGTTTCCAGCAGAAACTGCCTGTAATTAGAGAGTTGCTGTGAATCCAGAATGGGCCAGCCCGACCCATCCTTTTTAGGGAACTGTGGAAGGTTGGTATAGCGGCCCCTACCTCTGCCTGTTACGGGCAATCTGCAAGAGACCCTCAGCCCTCCTAGGCCTAGCATGGCCTGTGCCAGCAACTGAAGAGCGGCAGGGACCAGGAGTACCTGGGACCTGATAAAACTGGGGAAGGCCGCTCCAGCAGACTCTATCCTGTATCTGGAGGACACAACCTCCTGAATCCACCAGAAAGAGGCGAGATGCCTCCTGATAATAGCAAGGTGCTGCAGCCATCCCCTCACCCAGACAGGCGAGGGCGCCCCATCATGCTTGAGGGGGTTTGGTGGAAGATTTGGGCTTAGCCCCTCCGGAGGGGCCAGGGCGTTGTCTGCCGCTCGTGGGGCAGGAGTCAGCACGAAAAACCCGGAAGGACACCCCTGGTTCCTGTTCAACACTAAGGTAGGGGGGAGGAGGGGTGCCTCTGCCCCGAGGGGGGCGAGATGGCCGTCTGCGTAGGGGTGATTTGCCATTTTTACCGAACAGGTCCAGACGGGCCCCAAATAGGCGTCGCCCTCTAAAGAGAAGCCCAGTAAGAGTCTTTTTTGTAGCATCATCAGCACCCCACTGTCGCAGCCAGACCAAGCGACGTATAGCTACCGCAAGGGCAGAAGTTCTTGCAAACATTGTGATAGCGTCCTCCAGCGCTAATAGAATAAATTTTACAAATACATCACAATTAAACACCTCCCAAGGGTGATCCTCTGGGTGATCAAGAAACTTTCTGATGAGGGTTCTAGCGGCCACTGCAGTAATAGCCGTGGCACCGACCGGGCGCAGCGCCGTCCCTGCACAAGAATAGGCATGGGAGGCCAACAGCTCAATGCGCCGGTCCTCAGCATCCCGAAGGGTACTATAAGCAGGGGTTGTAATAAAGGGGGGATTAGGGTCCCCTATGATCGGCGCATCCACCACGGGGGGTGATGACCAGCAATTAACCACCTCAGAGGGAAAAGGGTATTTCCTATCCCAGTCCCCTGGAAGTTTACTGGGGCATTCCCATTCCTTGAGCACAAGGGCATGAAAATGAGCCTGCTCTAGAAATTCCAAACGTGCGGTCGCAGTATGGAAACGCTCCCCTCTAGGCTTGGGGACCTGACCGGGGAGGGAGATAGACAGTGCCTTAAAGACCTTAATCAACAAGTCGTCCGTGTCACACTGGCCCCAGTATTCAGGGCCAGAATCGTCATGACTCCTCGGGCTCTCATCAGATGAGCCTGAGTCAGAGAACAACTCCCCTTCATCAGAAAGGGTATAGTCACACGGTGTAGTAAACCCCACGGTTCTCATAGAAGATACAGAAACATGAGGCAACAGGTGCCGCTTCTTACCAGGGCCCATTCGCTCTGATAACCTAGCAATAATCTGTTCAGCCGTAGGCAGTCTGTAAGGCCCAACAGGCTGCAATTCCCCACTTGTAGGCGACTCAGCAGGAGATAGATTTAAGCCTGGGGAGATAGGCGAATTGAAGCTAGGTGTAGCCACTGGCCGACCTGATTGCAGGGCCAGTGCTTGCTCGGCACAGGGTACACAGACCCGTGCCCTGTCAGCATCAGCATGGGGTTGTCCACACGCTATACACAGCCGGTCTTGTCCCAGAGGGACCCCGGTCACATAATTCTGAGATGCCTCCATATGGTGATTATTCAAGGCACAATATGCCAGTAGGGATTTACACTATAAGTAACCCTGGATGCCCCAAAGACCCGCTAGGGAAGTGGGAGAGTATTACAAGGCCCGCTATAATTTTACACCAGGCCGGGAGAAGCCAATGGTGTTCACCAGTCTGAAAGACATAATGGGAATAAAGGGTGTCAGAACCATGCGCAGTAATCAAGGATCATGAAAATCGCCCGCGAGGGAACTTACAGACCAAAGGAGGAGGCGGACCGCTACCACGCGTGCGTGCGACCAGCATCAAAATGGCGCCAACGAACCTCGAAGGCCCCCCCCCCCGAAGAGCGCGAAGCTCTGAGATAGTTTCAACATTGTCATGAGGAGCGAAGTGTATGACACACTTCGAAAAATGGATTTGCCAATGAAGACGCCGCAGCGTCTGAGGCGACGCCGCCGCACGGCGCAGCACATCCAGTAAGGGAAGAAGTTCGCGCGGTGGCGACAGATACATAATAAAAATGCAACAGCGCGCCTCTGACACCAGGAATACCAGTCAAAGACAGTACTAAGGCCATAAGCATGTAAACATACACTGAGACCACCACACACCCCCCCTTTCTTTCCCCCCGGGGAATGAGGGAGGATGGCGATCCTTTGTACAGGGCCCACAGCTACACGGCAATAGTGCGGGAGGGGCATCCCCTAGAGGCTCACCATCAGCCTAAACCGCCTACCCTTTGGTGGGGGACTGCGGTGGAGCATGGCTCCGTTAAGCACGCGAGGTGTTGCCTACCTTCACCCGACCAGCGCAGCCCAGGCTGGGAGGCACATCACAGGGAGGACGGGTGGGAATAGTCCAACAGGGCCGCAGGCTTTGATAGCCCCGCTCACCTGAGAGAGAGTGATACTTCATGTCTTCGCAGTCAGCACTGCAGAGAAATCTGGGGATTTGTGGGAGGTACCTGGGTATTTGAAGGGCCGGGAGGAGCCTGTTTTGCATGCCTCTGCAGTGCAGAGCCATCTGGCGGAGGATAACCCAAGTGTAAGTATTATATCTGGAGCAGGACGTACTGTATACTAAGAATAGTGAAAATAAGGGGACACAGTCCCCGAGCAACTCACCCCATCAGAAGCCTGGACAGAAACTCTGCATCCCTATTAGGCTCACCATAAAGCCTATGGCCGACTACTCTTTGTGGTACAGGGTCTGTGGCTTGGAGCAGCACTCCTGGAGCACTTGACCCTAGTGCTCTTCTACTTTCACCCGATCTGTCAGCCGAGGCTGGGAGGCAGTGAGGGTCCAGAAATGGATAGAAATAGACATGCAGGGCCGCAGGCTTAGTTGCCTTGCTCACCTGCGCAAGAGAGAGAGCCATCTTCTAACTTTGCAGTGTCACTGCAGAGGAAACTTGGTTAATCCCGTTTTTATAGGGAGCCGGGAGGTGCCACAGCTTTCAGCAGTGCTACTGCGCCACCTAGTGGTGGAATAACCCATCTGTTATGAATACCGAAACGGGCCGTGCCATGCATTAAAGAAAATACACTATCCCCCTCTTCTTGGGAAGTGTTAATCTTTCACAGTATATATACGCTCTTTGATCCAAAGATCGCAGAACAATTGCGCTAAAGACACTTATTAATATCTCAACTCTAATCCTAAAAAGATCCTGCGCTGGAGTGATCACAACCAGTGTCATATTGGGGTTAACAAAACATCCACAAACCATTTGAACCATTTGATCCCTACAAGATCAATTACTTACTCTGCGGGATAAAAAAAAATTATATATTTTATATTAATTTATGGACTGCACATGCATTTAATAAAATAATTATTTAGATGTATGTATTTTTTAGCCCGCCAAGTAATTGATCTCATAGGGATCAAATTCAGTTTATGTGAATCACAGTACTCTAAAAGGCCACAATGTTGTCTGAGGGCCAGGATGACATGCACCAAAGAAAGCAAAATATGAAGACTAGAAGGTTTCATTGTTTGTATTACGACAGGAAAAACTACACTCAAAGAAAATGTTTAAGTTGTGGGTAAATCCCCTTAATCATCTACCTAAATATCCCGATTAAGTTTACATTTCATAGCAGGCAGAAAGGCTGCCATTGGCTGCCTTTGTAATGGGGAATTTAGGAAAACA
Source organism: Gastrophryne carolinensis (assembly GCA_027917425.1). Taxonomy (NCBI): domain Eukaryota; kingdom Metazoa; phylum Chordata; class Amphibia; order Anura; family Microhylidae; genus Gastrophryne; species Gastrophryne carolinensis. The sequence continues at coordinate 275,206,446 of CM051238.1, forward strand.
AGGGATTCAGTTAAAAATTGCAATTTCAAATGCAATGTTTCGAACATATACTTGTATGTACAGATTAAATGTTAAAGCAGTCCCACACCCGTTCGCTAAGAAACGGGTGCGAGACCACTTTAATACCGATTGCTATATTACAATTTGCAGAACATTCTGTACATGTTGCCTTGAAAAAAAAAATATTGGAAACTAAAAATGCTATTTCTGAGGTTTATAGGAAGAATAACTGATAAACACATTTTTACAATCCCCAAAATCATACATTTCTATATAAAGCCTAACCTTTGCTTCCAGCTCTTGTTCCCGTCTTTCAGAGTTTCTTCTCAAGGCTGAAAGCTCTAAGATTTCTTTGTTAAGGAACTTGTTCTGTGCTTTGTATCCTTGCAGGCTGTCCTGCAAAAAAAGGATTAACACTTCATATCAACACAAAAAAATAAAAAGTGGGTATATCAAATGTTTGAAGGGAAAGTCCACTTGCGATGGTATTTTTAAAGTGGTTATTATTTTGTGCCAAAGGGTTGTCCTTAAACTGGACCAACAGTCAAAAACCTTTCAGGCGCAGGTCCGGATGTCCCTGCAGCCACACAGCAGACTGATGTCGGCTGTGCAGCTACTTCTGCAAGCTGACCTCAGACAGCTTCCAAGTCCATGGAGCGGCAGAGTCGGCCGCGCCATGAATAAACAGCAAGCTGCAGACTACCGACCAGCCGACAGTAGCTTCTTACCTCATTGAGCAGAGACTTGCACCGCTCGTTGCAGTTGTCCTCTCCTGGACCTCCCACTTACCACGCCGCCGCTGATCCCGATGAAAGAAAAGCTGCTTGCCCTCTGTCAGGGGCCAGCTCACCGGAAGGGTCAAAGGCTGCACCAGAGAGCATTGTGGGATACATAGCAAGATGACGGCACAGGAGCGAGGTATCAAATTGTTACGTGTTTTTAAGAAGAAACTTAATGATAGAATAAGGGGCACAACCTGAAGCTAGTCGAGAGGAAGATCAGGAGAAATGTTAGAAAATATTATTTTACAAAAAGAGTAGTAGATGCTTGGAACAATACAATTCTGTGATTACTCACCTGTAGAATTGTTTTCACGGTGTACAGCCCGGCTTGCTTCATTTCAATTCTTTACATGTGGGTAATCCGCCACAGGTGGCGCAAATCGACTGCAGGAAGACTTGTGGCCCCTCCCGGCCCATAAAAGGGCCAGAATTACCCAGAAGAACCCAGTGTTTGAAAGCAGTAATGCAAGAAGCTGGGAGGCAAGGACCATGTTAGGAAAACACAGCCCACTAAAAGGAAACTCTCTCAACAAAAATCATCATAAGGCAAAAAGAGAACAACGATAACAAGGGTGGGATGAAGCAAGCCGTGCTGTACACTGTAAAAACAATTCTACAGGTGAGTAATCACAGAATTGTATTTTTCCAGGTGTACAGCACGGCTTGCTTCATTTCAATTCTTTACATGTGGGACATCCAACAGCACAAAAGAAGGCAGTTCAAGCCACTACCGCCTGAAGCACCTTGCAGCCAAAAACAGCATCAGCTGAGGCCTTAACATCAACTTTGTAAAACTTGGAAAAAGTATGAACCGAAGACCAAGTAGTGGCCTTACAAACCTGTTCAACTGAAGCCTGGTGCTGGAAGGCCCAAGAGGCACAAATAGCCCTAGTGGAGTGAGCTGTAACACGGAAAGGGGGTTCCTTCCCCTTAACAGAGTATGCTTGCACCACCGCCTGTCTAATCCACTTACTGATGGATTTGGCTGAAGGCAAGCCCTTCCTAGGTCCGGAAGGAAGGACAAAAAGAGGATCAGACTTCCGAAATGACTCGGTGGCGACCAAATAATACTTGAGTGGCCCTGATATGCTGGGAAAGATCATGTCCCTTTATAGAGGGCCAATGGCCAGAGTTAGGGTAAAAGGGCTCCTATCATCCCTATTCAATATTGGCAATGGCACACGGCAAGGGTGCCCTCTTTCGCCTTTGCTATACGTGATAGTCATGGAACACCTCGCACAAGCCCTGAGAGCAAACCCTGCAATTAAGGGAATCACCTGTGAGGTGAGGGAACACAAATTATCACTATTTGCAGATGATCTCTTGTTGTACATTTCATCCCCTCATCTCTCCTTGTCTAATATACTCAAGGAATTTGAATGAATCGGCCGCCTCAACTTCAAAGTTAACCTTGTGTAAGAAATAGAGAATTCCCATTAAATATAAAATATTAGATATATAAGTTTTTTGAATATCTAAAATAGCACTCCAAGTAGCTTCCCTGGCTAGGATGGTAATTGGGCCTCTTAGATGCTAATTTGGTATCATCCCACCATCTGGGCTGGGGTCGGGTGGACACAATAGATTTGGGTGTACAAAGGATTCCTAACTATCTAATGTAAATTAAGTCAATACCTGCCCGTGGAATCCCTTTGTGAGCAGAGGTACAGTCTACAGGGAGGGGCTAGCCCTTTCCAACAGGAAGGGAGGTGGCCTAAAAGGAGGGGAGATATTTTTGGGGCAGTTGAGAGGGGACGAAGGGAGAGCAAGGACGTGTGGCATGAGGTCCCGGTATTGGTAATTATGAGCAAGCAACTTTAGGCCTAGTTGGCAATTGTAACAGTACATGTTAGAAATTGTTTTATGTATTTGTTTAGTCCCAGTGATACCTATACTGTCTAGGTGGTTAATTTAACTGTTTAGGCCCTTATTTTTATATATATTTTGTATTATTTTTACATATGTACTGCTGTCCTTTATCATAAGCCTGTGCACAATACAATCTTTTATACATTCTCATTGGTGTGATTCCTTACGTCATCCACAACCTAGAACCTACAGTGGGCAGTTATTGTTATATTAATCATTGATATTTTTATTGAGGTTTTTATAATAATAATTGTTTACAAATTTGGCGAGCAAAGGCAGGAGGTTTGTTGGTGTGACTGTGGATCATATTAGTGATTGTGTATTATTTTGTTGTGGATAGAGCTTGTGGTGTGGGTACAGTAAGTTGTTGTACTAGGATAGCACAGGGACTAGTCAAATATATTTTGAGTACAATTGTCCATTAGTTGCTAGTAGTGTTGGAGCAAAATGGAAAGTCTTAATAAGATATTGTTTAGAGTAAAAGACCCTCTTGAACTTATCAAGAAAATGGAGGAAACTCTCAAGCCGTGGTCAGTAGCTAAGGAATATGTTGCAAATGCAATTGTAGGTAGGAAACTCTCTAAGTCAGAGGGTAAACATGCATTAATTTATGCTGCATGCTGGATAGCAAAACAGTGTGAATTAATACAGGAGGAAAAATTAAGCCTTCAGAATGAGGTAGAATTTCTGAAGAATGCCTTGAATCTTATGAAGGTAAACGCTGAAGTGCTTGCTGCGGTCCAGGTGGATGCTCAGCAGCTTGAAGCGGAAAACAAGAAGTTGCACATTGAAAAAGATTTGTTAGTGGAGGAACTGAGGGCTGCAGACTGTAAGATTAAGCATTTGGCTGCAACCAACAGTAACCTACAGGCAAAAATACTTTCATGTGCTACACAGAGTGCTAAACCATCAGAGGTGATAAAGGCAGAAGAGGTGGTTAAGCTTGAAAAGGGTATCCAGGTAGAGGAGCCTATGCAAAGCTTAGATGAGAGCAATGAGCTAGAGAAGGCCCCCCAAGCTAAATGTGGCCACCAGACACAGAAAGTTAGAGCAATAGAGAGGGTATTTGCTGTGCATAGCTCTCAGGGCAGGAATAGCACTCGGGTAAAGAGTGTTAGAAAAGTTAAGTGTTTTTCTTGTGGTCATTTAGGACATGTAGCTAAATGGTGCAAATTAAAGTATACAGAGCAGGTTGTTAATAAACCTCCACACGTTAAAACCCACAGAAGACAAGCCATTGTCTACTCTGCTAGGTGGGGTAATGGGAGTTACAATCAGAGAAAGTTTGTAAGGGACCATACAGGTTTTAGTAAACCCGCCATGTTGGGTTCCTTAAAAGCTCTTAGGATCCAAAATGGCCGTCTACTGGATGAAAACAGACAGTTAAAGGAGGAGAGGGGACGGTTTGCAGAGCAGTATAGGGCTTTTCAACTGGAGGTTCAAATATTCAGGAAAGATCAAAGGCTTAGAGAGTTAAACTCAGTCCCTGTGAGCCCAGTTAGGTTGTCTGCATAGAGGTTATTAATGGTTTTGGATTTTATTTTGCAGGAAGAATGACCATGGCAAAACACTGTTATCCCTATTGTCTGTATTAGAAAAGCTCTAAGGTATTGTGAAGACCTTAACATGGAGTTTGTTAACTTTTATTTTTACTCCGAATGTTAAAGGACAAGCTTCAATTTATAAATTTGATACTGCAGTAAGGATTTCAAATTCTAAATTATTTTTGTAGGTTATTTTGGTTAAAATGCCTTACTGCCAGCTGGTGTGGAAATGGGGATTAGTTAGGTGGGTGGACTTTTCCCTCACTACCCCAGATGAGTAATTGTTTTTTTCTTTTAGTTTAAAATGTGCTCATCTAAGGCCAGCCTAGTGGTATTTTTTTGTAGGAGTTGCCATTGTTGTATCTGTGCACTAAGAGCGGGAAAACTGTACTTTGTTTTCTTTTGTTTATAGTACAGTCACACCCTCAGTGAAACTAGGGAGGTCACAGATACTTATTTTGCATTTGTATTGTTGGAATTTTTGTATTTTTTCCATAGTTCAATGGCAATTTGTTTTAAGTATCGAGAATAGTCTCAATATTTTTGGACCACTAAAATGGAGCATTATAAATGTATTTCGAATTCAGTGTGTGCTTATGGCATTTTTGGTGCTTTGCTTTTTGGGTTTTTATGCAAGCTTTGTTTTTATTGATTTTTTTTTTAGGACATCATTTTTGCCAAAAAAAAAGCACACACAACCTTATTATTTTTGTGGTCTTCATAAGGTTTTTTTTTTTATTTTTACTGTTTTACCTTTTGTAAATGTATGAAGTGGGCGAATACTTTTTCCTGATAGTCTTGCAATTTTGTACAGCCCAAATGAGAATGCCCCTTTGCTACTGTATTATATGTAATATTTAAAGCAGTCACCTGGTACTACTACTACTACTAATGTACTACGTTGGTGGGTTAATCGTGAGTGGTTTTTAAATTATGGGCTTGTCACTTTTTGTGAGTTTTGGTTTCCTTCGGGTATATAATTTTTGTTGGAGGGGGTAAAATGTTTATTTTTATTAGACATTTTGTTTGGTAGTCAAGCTCACATTAGAGACCTGCAGTTTTAAGTACAGTTTATGGGTTTTCTTTTGTGTAAAACAAAAAAAATCAAGCGGGGGGGGTAAGATTTTTCTCCCAAGAAGATTTGAGTCATTTTGTTGTGTGTTTTTTTTTAAGTAGTATGATTTATTGCTAACAGGCCATATTCAGTTATGAAAATGACTTCGGTTTAATAACCTGTGTCTCCAAAAGGTCCAGCACTAAATGTGGGATATGTTGGGATAAATGTAGCATTTTGCATGGCAATATGGGTGGCATTTGTATGGATTTGCAGAGATAGATATGATTTTAGTAACAGGTAGAGTGTTAATGTACCAAGCAACTGCCGAGAAAAACTCCCAGCCACAATACCACTCCATTTCCCCTGATCTTTGTCCTTATTTTCTATGACATTTCCACTTGAGAGGCTAAAGGTGCCAGTGGTGTCTGCTATGTGACCAGTACCCTGCTATGAACTGCTGACTGTTGTCTTATTAAACCTTCTACAATCAACTATTGCTACCCATGTGATTCGCATGGAACTGCTTAAGTGAGCACCGCAAGTTTGAAATGCTCAGTGTACCAGCGGCTCTTTCACTGTCTCTTGGAATTTCAAGAAACTGTTTCCCTTAAGGTACCTATATCTCCAGTATTGGACAGATGGTACATATTCAAGGGGAGACAGGAAAGAACTACAATCAACACATGTGCATCTTCATATGGAGGCAGGGATACTTTTGGTCACTCCACCTATTAGCAGAAAAGGACTGTGGGGAGATGATCACTACAGATGGAATCAACTATGTGGCTGCAGAAGAAGAGCGTTAGAGGTGGCAATGAAAACTGTTATCAATTTCATTGGTTGAGTCTCAGGTTTATCTCAGTAAATCCATATTGGTGCTATTCAAACATTTTAACTTAATTTGGTGAGAATTTGATTATATAAAATATATATATATAATCTCATTCTCAAGTGGGCGACTGTAAGAAATAGAGAATTCCCATTAAATATAAAATATTAGATATATAAGTTTTTTGAATATCTAAAATAGCACTCCAAGTAGCTTCCCTGGCTAGGATGGTAATTGGGCCTCTTAGATGCTAATTTGGTATCATCCCACCATCTGGGCTGGGGTCGGGTGGACACAATAGATTTGGGTGTACAAAGGATTCCTAACTATCTAATGTAAATTAAGTCAATACCTGCCCGTGGAATCCCTTTGTGAGCAGAGGTACAGTCTACAGGGAGGGGCTAGCCCTTTCCAACAGGAAGGGAGGTGGCCTAAAAGGAGGGGAGATATTTTTGGGGCAGTTGAGAGGGGACGAAGGGAGAGCAAGGACGTGTGGCATGAGGTCCCGGTATTGGTAATTATGAGCAAGCAACTTTAGGCCTAGTTGGCAATTGTAACAGTACATGTTAGAAATTGTTTTATGTATTTGTTTAGTCCCAGTGATACCTATACTGTCTAGGTGGTTAATTTAACTGTTTAGGCCCTTATTTTTATATATATTTTGTATTATTTTTACATATGTACTGCTGTCCTTTATCATAAGCCTGTGCACAATACAATCTTTTATACATTCTCATTGGTGTGATTCCTTACGTCATCCACAACCTAGAACCTACAGTGGGCAGTTATTGTTATATTAATCATTGATATTTTTATTGAGGTTTTTATAATAATAATTGTTTACACTTGCTAAAACAGAAGCCCTTAACATCTCCCTGCCCAACGACACCTTACAGCTCCTACAAACAAATTTCTCCTTTAAATGGCAGAAGGAATCCATTACTTACCTGGGAATACAACTGCCATCTAATTTAGATTGCATATATAGACTGAATTACACCCCCTCCTCTCTAGGACTTTGGAAAACTTCAAGTCGTATAACAGGGTGCAGTACTCATGGTTGGGGCGTATAAACATACCAAAGATGGACATTTTACCCCGCTTTCTTTATGGGTTTCAGGCCATCCCGATTGTGCCAGAACAGGGCTTCTTTAAGGTCTTGAAGAAGGCCTAGCTCAAATTTTGATTAGCTACTCGGTCCTAACGAGACCTAAGGGATAGGGGGGACTGGGCTTACCAGACCTTAAAGGCCATCACACGGCTGTAGTACTAGTCAGACTATCTGACTAGTTCCATCAGTCGGATAAGCTGTGGGTGAGTGTGGAAAATGGAGCCTCCCCCCTTAGTCTTACTGCGCTTCCATGGATAGCACCCCATCTGAGGCCTAAGTCGTAGAACCTCCCATTGTTGACATACTCTCTCCTAGCTATATGGGACTCAGTTCTAAAGAAGAAGGAAGTATCACACAAACCAGGACCACTTACTCCTCTGTTTGATAATCCTGCCTTTCCTCCGGGTGTGGGGACAGGTACATTTCTAATCTGGGAAAAATCGCAAGGGGCTAGACTGGGCGATACTTTACAAAACGGCCGACCCCCTAATCTTCAGGATCTTCGGATACAGGGACAGGGAAAGAGGGTGTCCTGGCTTCTCCATAGACATCTTGTTGCTTTCATCTCTTCCCATACCCCGGTGTCTTCGCTCTCCAGGCCTTTAACCTCTTTTGAGGGTATTTTGAGGTCTGACGTTGGGCCATCACATGTGCTCTCGCTCCTGTACAAGGTTCTGCAGGCGGAGAGAGATCCCTTGGAGAGTCTTGGGTATGCTAGAAGATGAGAGCAGGAGTTAGGTTGGGAGCTGAGTGCGGAGGATTGGGAGAAGTCTTTTACCCTGACTCATAAGCTCTCCTTGGCCTGTAAAGCTCAGGAGAAGAACTATAAAATCCTGTCCCGGTGGTACAGATGCCCGGTTGACCAAGCCAGATTCAGGGGGGGCAACACAGGAACGTGCTGGAGGTGTGGATTGGCGGAGGGCACTATGATCCACATATGGTGAAGTTGCCCCTTAATAAAAAAATTATGGGATCAGGTATTCTCGGTCTTGACTCTGACTCTAGAAGACATTCCTAAAGATCCACAAATAGCCTTGCTGTCGGTGATTCCTGGGTCGATCTCTGACGCAAAGAAGGGAATTCTCAGACATCTACTAACTGCGACCAGGTGAGTAATCCCTCGACACTGGCGATCCCAACACACCCCAGACATTCTAGAGTGGGTGCGGGACGTGGAGGGAATCAAGAGGATGGAGGAGATGGTGCTTGAGGGCGTAGAAAACGGGAGAGAGAAATTCAATATCACTTGGACGATTTGGATTATGGCACAAAATACACCAGAATTTAGGGAGCTGCTCTCCTCATTGTAGCTGGTTGCGAGGACAGATACGTGGGAGCTATGGGTAGTCGAGGTAGAACACAGTTGGGCTGTGACTGCTAGACCCTCTCTGGCTCCCACCCTACCTTTCATTTCCGTGGATGAGCGATATCCCCCCTCTCCCCCCTTTATCTCTCTTCCCTCTGTCTTTTCTTTCTTTCCTGTCCTGTGTCATTGTCTTTTTTTTTTCTTTGTTCCTGTACCCTTCATACATTAAAAAAAAAAAAAGAAAAAAAAAAAAAAAAACGGAGGAGAGCGGAGCTCCTGAAAGGTTAATAAAGCTACACCCTCATGGTTGGGACACATCCTTCCTTATGACACTCTGAAGCAAGGGGTTTTTCTCAGAGGCCACCAAGAGGCCTAGGTAATGTCAAGCGTGGGAGGGTGGTATGCCGCAGGTCTCCTACTGAGGCTTTAGGGGGGGATTGTGGGTACTACCTTCCGAATATTTCATATGTACTAGACCTGGGGAGGTGGCTTGTGATATGTCGTTAGCTACATGCTTTTTTCATCCTTACCTAACTAATGTACGATGTAAGTTACGACTGTTGAGCGACATGTCAGTGTGCTCTATGCTTTGATTTCCTTCTAATAAAAATATATTGAACAAAAAAAAAATACTTGAGTTCCCTGACCACATCCAAAGAATGAAGGTTTCGTTCCTTGGAATTAGTAGGGGCAGGACAATAGGAAGGTAAAACAATGTCCTCATTGAGATGAAAGGCAGAGACAACCTTAGGCAAGAATTCCGGCCTAAGACAAAACACCACCTTATCCTGAAGCCGCTCAAAATAAGGAGGTTTCATGGAAAGCGCCGCCAGCTCAGAGACACGACGCACCGAAGTGATAGCAACCAAAAAGGCCCCCTTAATAATCACAATAGAAAGAGCAGCATCGCACAGGGGCTCGAAGGGGGGACCCTGAAGAGCAGAAAGCACCAAGTTCAAATCCCACACCGGTAGCAAGGCTTACGCGGTGGACGTACATGAGTGACTCCCTGGAAAAAGGTTCTGACAAGCCTATGATTAGCGAAAGATCTTTGGAAAAAAATTGCCAAGGCAGAAACTTGGCCCTTGAGGGTACTCCGTTGTAGACCCGACTCTAGACCGTGTTGAAGAAACTCCAGAATCATGGAAAGGGAGAAGGTGCGGCAAGGGAAGGCCTTAGACTCACACCAGGCAATGTAAGCATGCCAGACCCTGTAATAAATCATAGAAGAGGATTTTTTCCGAGCCTGAATCACAGTACTGACGACCGAAGCCGGCAAACCCTTATCCATCAAGATGGAGGTTTCAGCAGCCAAGCCGTTAAAGCCAGCGTTTGTAAATTGGGATGGCACAGTTGTCCCTGAGTGAGCAGATCTGGACCCTTGGCAGGGCATACTATCTACTGCCAACTGCACGACGTCTGCGAACCACACCCTCCTTGGCCAACAGGGCTATCTTGCGCAGCACCCTGCCCAGCAGAGGGAAAGGAGGGAACACAGAGGTGCCGAAACTCCGTCCTAGGCATCGCTAGCGCATCCATGGCAAAGGCCAGATGGTCCTGTGACAGGGAGACAAACCTGGGAAGCTTGTGGTTGTGGCGGGACGCAAACAGGTCCACATCCAGCTGACCCCAGCGGTGACACAGGGAATGAAAAACCTTGTTGCTGAGGGACCATTCCCCCAGCCGAGACGTCCCCCTGCTCAGGGAGTCTGCCTCCTGGTTCTCCACCTCCGGAATGTAAACCGCCGAGATGCAAGGGACATTCTCTTCTGCCCAAGACAGTATCAGAGACACTTCCTTGAGGGCTCGCTTGCTCCGAGTCCCTCCCTGATGACTGATGAAGGCAACCGCCGTCTGGTTGTCCGAGCGGATCTGAACAGCCTGACCCCGAAGGTGTGAGGTCAGCTGAGAAAGAACCAACCTGATCGCCCTCAGTTCCACGACATTGATGGGAGCATGGGCCTCCTGGGAGCCCCCCTGACCCTGGAACTGCAGAGACTTCCAAAAGCCCCCCCAACCGGTCAGACTGGCATCTGTGGTGACAGTCTCCTAACACTGGGGCAGAAATGTCCTGCCCACCAGGAGGTTCCTTGAGTCCAGCCACCACGAGAGGGACTGCCTGGCCAGGGGGGACAGAGCAAATTCCTGATCCAGGGACACAGGGTCCCGATCCCAAACTGACAAGAGGTGCAACTGAAGAGGTCTCATGTGAAACTGAGCAAAGGGGACAGCCTCGAAGCAGGACACCATCAGGCCCACCAACTGCATCCCTTGCTGGATGGAGGAATGGGGACACAAAAGCAGAGCCCGTGCCTGCTGCTGAAGGCCCTCCACCTTCTGCTGGGGCATGAATACCTTGACCTGAGAGGTATCCAGAGTCATGCCCAGAAAGGACCTCACCAAAGATGGAGACAGTGAAGACTTGGGGTAGCCGCTGTGTGCGTCCCCGCCCAACCATTCACTTGTATGGGCACGCCCACATGGTGTGCCGTGTTATATGGTGATAGGGGGGGGGGGGGTTCTGCCACACTGCCTGTTATGGGGCAATTGGAGGGGCGATTCTGCCACACTGCTTGTTATAGGGGAATGGGGAGATTCTGCACACAGCTTGTTATAGAGGGCTTAAAAGGGGTTCTGCACACTGTCTGTTATGGGGAGGTTGGGGGGTATTCTGCACACTGCCTGTTATAGGTGAATGAGGGGGCATCTGCACACTGCGTGTTATGGGGAGATGGGTGAATGAGGGGGCATCTGCACACTGCGTGTTATGGGGAGATGGGGACAGAGGTTCTGCCACACTGCTCGTTATAGGGGGATCGGGGGGATTCTGCATTGCCTGCTATAGGGGGATCCTAAACAGAGTTATTTAGGGTACATAATTGCTTTAATTTTTTTTTCATTCCCCGACTCCCACGCAACGTCTTCCACCGACTTAACAGAGAAAGAGAGACACAGAGAGAGACACATTACCGGCGTCCTCTGTCTCCGAGTGTGTGTGTCTGTAATTTTTTTTGCTCAATTTTGGGCGTGCTGCACACTGCCTGTAATGTGGAATGCAGCTCTCACTGCCTTTAACGTGGTATGCGCTCACTGTCTGTAATGTGGGGTCTGTTATGGGGTGATGGGGGGATTCTGCACACTGTCTATAATGGGGTGATTGGGAGAGAGGTATTTTAGCACACCATTTGCTTCAGAATATTTTTTTTCTTATTTCTCTCTGTATGTATTCGCAGGGGTTAGGTGAAAAGCACTGTTGTTAATATCATGAATTTGCAAATAACCCATGAACAGAGGGCCGGGAGGCACACATAGTGCAAGGCAGGGTGAGAGCTTGCATTAAAAAAAAAAAAAATTAAAAAAAAGAAACTCACCTTGCTGGAGATATAGCGCTGTTCCCTTGGCACTTCAGGTCCTGAGCACCAACAACTTGAATCCAGAGCCAGCGCCGATGGTCCCCGGGGAATGGACGACGTCCTCCCGCACTACGCATGGCCCCGTCCGTACGTCCGCTCATTAAATAGGCGGGCGGGAGTGCGCAGTGCAGAGAATGCCACATAATTTTTTCTTTTTAACCCCCCACATCCAAGCGCAAATAACTGAAACCATGAATGCTAGATTTGCAAATACGGAGGCCTGGCTGTATATAGAATAATTTTTAACTTGGTAAAATCCCATTGACTGTATGGAGGAAAAAATACTTTTTGTTGTCAACAGTGATTTAGGAGACATTTCTCTGTCACCAAGTTCAGACTAACATGCAAACTGTAAAATAGACATGAAAATGTAACAAAAAAATAAACAGTACATCAAGTGAGGTTTACTCACTGGACATGGGCAACCATGTGGGCAATTAATCCGGCAGCCCGGCAGAAGAGTTAAATAAATAATGGGGCTGTGGTTTTGGTTTCTGTAGGAATTATGGAGCATGCGTGGATGCCCCATCCAGATTGGGGATACTTATCCATTGAAGACCAGGCATATACGTTCATCTGCCTATTCTTGCATCTGTAGCAGCACCAAGTTACTTACTTGTAACCGGCTTAGTTCTTCTTTCTCCTTCTGAGAAGTTGCTTGTAAGTCAGAGGCTTGACTGATTAATAAGGGAGACTGCTCATAGTCACTTATTTGCCTCGATAAACTCATGATAACTTCATCTTTTGCCTGAATAGTCTCCATCATCATCTTAAGTTGGTCCTTTATGTTTTCAATACTACTTTTCAAATCCCCAATTTCCAGGTGAAGCTTTTCTTTCTCCAGACCTTTCTTTTCCAGCAGACGATTTAATTCCTGAATCTGGTCATCTTTTTGCTGCAGTAATTCGAGGTGGTCTTTTGAAGTTCCTTCATTGAATGGGCTGGAAAGGTATTTATCATACTGGGATGACCTGAGCGACTGTTGCAAAAGTTTTACAAGTTCCTAACAGGAAGAAAGATTTAAAAATGACATAAAAGTACACATACGCTAAATAATAAAAGTAGAATATAAGTTTTACTTTAGTATTCTATAGAATATGTGTCTCTGCAAAAATGGTTTTGGGAGCCACAGACTAAAACGCAACATACAATGTTATCAGTAGTATTAGGATGCGAGAGGAAAAAAAATGCTAAGAAGGCAGCCAGGTCTTCACAGGTCCACTCTATTGCAGTGAATAGAGGGGGGTGTGCTAACTGATGGATGGCAGTGGAATTCCCAGCACCTAGCTGGGATTGATCATCTGTAGGGGCAAATGGATAGTATAATTTTTTTAGCCTGGCCGCGATCACTATAAACTGGAACACCTTCCCTCTCCAAATATGCATCTGGATTGCACACCCACATTATACAGATTGCAGCCAAAATAAAAATGTTGTTCTTATAGTGGCCGCCCCTGGGGAATATTAGATCGGCAAAGCAGCTGGCAATTCGGAAGTATCGCTCAGCTCCTTAACTAATGGCATGTTCCTCCGGCACTGAAACCGCGCCCTGCACATGCCCATGGAAGGGGGGCACCATTATGATGGCCAATTGAGAGGACACACACACCAGCCCCCCTCCCTCCAACTGGGTATGAGCAGGGGGTGATTTAAGAGCCTGGGGAATACGCCACCCGCTCAGGAGCTGAGCAGCGCTTCCGGGTTGCCACCAAAAGCGCCCTCTGCTTTGCTAGCCTGAGATCCCCCAGTTTTCTGTTTGCTAAAACAGAGAGAGAGAACATAAGATTTACAAGATTAACATTTCCAAACTTGCCATTTAAATTACATTAATTAGCTCTATTCCTGGGAAAATATAAATAAAATACCGTATGGAATGGTGAGAAGCGGTGCTACAAATAGAACACAGAGTGGAAACATTTTTTGGAGTTTGGGAGAACTATGTCCACATTCTCTCTTTGGAGGTCAAAGAGGAACACCACACATAAATTTCACTTTCCTGTTTGTTGTTCCTCTATGCGATGGCATCCCAGATTGGAATGCCCAGCTGTGACGACCTGTTTCATTCACCTTCCTTCGGCTCCCACGACACTGGGGTGAGAGCAAGTGCGCCGATTGGCCAATCAGCACGTTCACTGTCTCTCTGCTCCCTTCGGCGCCGCTTAGATGGCTAAGCAGCCGCATCCCCCACCCACCTTGCAGCCGTGGCGTGACCGTGCCACCCATACAGAAAGGCCTGATGCGGCCGCCTGCACGGCTCGAGGTGGGTGGGGATGAGGTGAGGGCTCCAGGAGAGAGTGAGTTTTTCCGGGGTTCATGGGGGTTTCACACAGTGGGCATCTCAATTCATGATGCCCCAAGGACTGGAACTTGGGAGGCCCTGGAGTCTTTTAGACTCCAGGCACTCCGCAGTTCCTCTCTAAGAGGCCGTTGGAATGAGCCTTTGGTCACACAACCTGGTATTCTCTGCAGGTGGCTACAGGAGAGGCTCCAATTAGTTTTGTTGGGGGTGGGGGGCGGCCGGAAGGATGGGGTGGTGGGACCCTCCAAGTTAATTCCTTAGGGAACTATCAATTGCTATAGGTTATTACAGTTATTTTTTTTTTGGGAAGTGCATCTGGCACCATAAAATGAAATGGTTTAAGAACAAAATAAAAGTTAAAAAGAAAATTAAATATGTCTAACAGCAGATACAGCGCTTAAAGTGGACCAAAAGCCACCGCGATCAGCCCAGGAATTATCAATTCCCTCCCCCCGGGGGAACCAAAATCGGGATGCGTGGCTGTGTGAAACCCCCCAGGTCGCCCCATACACTTAATTTGCTTCCCGGTCCAAAGGCACATGCGCGTGCTTCGCCCGCATCCCTGCTATCCCTCTAGCAGGGCGAGTGCCCGTGCCAGACATTTCTGAATGGCCAGAACGGGCACGCTCTGTTAGAGGGAAGCGGAGGATGCGGCCGCCCACGCACTCAGAGCCACAGGCCTTAGACAGAGGCTTAGACCACGTGGCTCCGAGTGCGCTGATTGGATGAGAAGGCGCGCATGCACCGTAGGACCAGGAAAAGGTGAGTTAACTTCGGGGGGACAGGACCAAAACTCAGGATAATCAAAATCCTAGGATTTGGTCCCTTTTAAGATTAATCCAAGCTGGTAATGCCTTACAAATTTTATTTGGTTAGCGATGATGAATATCTGATACTGATATCTCTCAGGTAAATTTATCATGTTCGAGTTGTAAACATACTTGTTTTCTTCTAAATTTTCTCAATAAAATATTTTGGAAAAAAATGACATTATAGCAAGAGATTTTCTTCTTTATGCAGGAGTCGGGAGTCAGTATGCCAAAACTAGCTGTCACTCCACAGCCCTGGTGTCCAGAAGAGCACTGGGAGAGCAGGATTTTAATTTTACTAATGTTTTATTTGAAATTGAATGTTTAAACCGGCCCTTCACCATGATTTCATGAAAAGCCCAAACCCTTAAAAAACGATTCCCCAGCATCTAAAATTAATATATTTTAAGTTTTTAGTCACTTACTTATTTTTTCCCCCATGGGGCTGCAGTTCTGTTCAAGACTCTAGCATACGCCATCTTGACTCAGAAGCATCACACACACCGAGGAGAGGAGAGGGGGATAAAGTACAGAGGGCAGGGTTATAGCTGTGCTTTGCACATACAGAGCAGAGCTGGGGTCAGTAAAAGGACAGCAATCCCAGAATGCAGAGCGACACAGAAGTCACTTCCTGTTTGCAGGCTGCCTGAAGCCCCATGAGCCGCCATCTTGGATGTTTAAAGGCTCATAATATGCAGTAGATGCAGGTAGGATGATTTTTAATGTGAGCAATCTGTATGTATGTGGGAAACATATAAGATATGCAGGGTGAAGGTCCGCTTTAAACCGATTCAGAAAATTATAGCCAGTCAGAATTTTTGTCCCATGACAGTAAGGCTGTGCTGTTTGATTAAGCAATTCCCATTTTGGTACACTTGCAAAAAGACTATTTTGCATTGAACAAAATATATTTTAGTAAAGGATTAACTGAGATTAAGAAAGGCCATTTACACTGTGCATTGCATGGAGCAGAGCTTCAGCTAATAGCAAAGTACATATGGTACAGTATAGGAGGGATGAAATCTTATACGGTCTGACACAGCTGTCTCCGCTTACCTTTACTGCCAAACGTTTTATGGAAGTCACAAGATCAGAGCGATTACACTACAATCCTAAACTCTTCCAAGAGGGATGTGTGCAACTCACATGACCAGCCCCCTATTTTTAGCACCTAGATGTTAACAATATCCAGCTGCATCTATGCTGAGTCCATGCAAATGAACATGATTAACAGTGAAATATTTCCACTGGTTTGACCCAGAATCACAAGACACTGCTCCGGCTCACATTTCCTAAAATGTTACTTTCTTGCCAACACAAACTGCTATGCAATAAAAAACGAGGAAAGAAACTGTGGCTAAGATTTCTTCTCGCACTTTTACATATCTGCTCATTTTTTTCTGTCTAGACATCATCAAGAGGAAAGATATAATTTCATGCTTCAAAACAGATCACAATACAAAATATTTAAAGCAAAACAAACCTCGCCAGTGGCCAGCATGGAATAATTTTCCCTGCCTGCCCACCCTCCTTCATAATCTGGCCTTCCAGTGGCAGCAGCAGCCCAACCAGCATCGCAGGAGCACCAGTTATGCAAGTTCTTTTTTTTTTTAACCAGGTTAACAATAAATGTGACAAACCTTCTGACTGTTCACTTCCTGTCTCAGCCTTTCCAGCTCCCCCTCTTGGTTCTGAAGTTTCAGTTGAAGGTCACAATCAGTCTTTGAATCATTCCCAGGTAAAGACTCCACTGAAGAATTGTCCATGCTGTTTCGATTCCTGTTCAGATATACTAATGGGCGTCTGGCTCTTGGAGGGATACGTGAAAAATCAAAAGGGAAACCTATTCCTAATAAGGAAAACAATTAAAATATATGGTTTTCATCACTGCCTGCGAAGTATTAGCAGTTAAACCTAATAACCTGTATCCTCGAAAATAAGACCTATCCCAAAATAGTTTTTCAGGCTTTTTGAGGATGCTCAAAATATAAACCCTACTCCAAAAATAAGCCCTTACAGTTTATAAAAAAGTAAAAGCATTGATTTAAATCATGCCCAGGCAGACAATTAGCAATAGAATGCAGCAGATTGACCCTTCATTAAATAAAGCAGATACCCCCAAAATAATTGCAAGAAAACCCCCACAACAACCACAGCCATATAATCTTATAACCTTATCAATAAAACATCAACATAAAAGTAACAATTGTACCTAGTGACCTTATATGTTTATAATAATAACCCCCCTATCTAGCCACCACATAGAGGTTCACAATATTATGAAAAATTCATTAAAGTACATTTTCACCCCCCCAAAAAAAAACTATACCAACTTTTTCTGCCATGCAGACAGTCACTGCAGCCCTGGACTAGGAGCGCCGCTCTCTTGTCGCTAGTCTCTGTCTGTCTTGCTCCGATGTGGGGACTCGCCATCATTTATGGGGAGCTGCACGCCCCCTTCATTCATTGCAATGGAAGGGGCTTTTCAGCTTACCCTGACTGATGGCCAGGGGTGTCACCACGTCGGAGGGAGTCAGAAAGATGAAAAGATTAGATATGAGCACTGGTATTCCAAAATAATCGCACTCAACTCAAAGAATTGTGACTGGTCCCCAGTTCTGACCATATACGCTTCAGCACAGATCTGTTGAGCGCCGCGCTCTTCCACACCCCACTGGCTAATGGGGACGCTGTGGTAGTTTCTGGACACCAAGGAGAGCCAACTGCTACGCTTGCAATTAAGTGGAACTTGAAAGAGTAGCTGAACGCCAAGAAACTTGTTAGCGCGTAATGAAGAATGAATGAATGATGGAAAAAATAAGACATCCTCTGAAAAAGGGCCCTACCATTTTTTGGGGCAAAAATGTAAAAGCCAGTCTTATTTTTGGGGGAACCGGGTATATTACTTAGAGACACATGTACCTGCAGGCATCAGCTACTGTTCTCTCTCACATTCCCACTGCTCCACACATCTACCCACCAGCATGGGGCTATTCTCCCCCCCCCCCCCCCCCTTTGCCTAAAACTGGAAATGTCATCCTTCTCAGAACTGGAGATCCTGGGGGCATAGCTTTTTCTTTTCTCATCCTCTCCTCCATTAAGACATTGCATCGGTCCATGAGTCAACCAGGACCTTCACCTTCCTCCCCCAGGACCCTAGTAAGCGAGAGGGTAGACTACCTACACTCCATTCCCAAGTTATTTGTGGCTCACATAACCAACATACGCATTCCTAACACACCACATGACACTGCTTCACAATCCAATCCATACCTTTCAGCAGGACATGTCATGGGACCCCCCCTCCTTTTCACGTTCTCTCATACATAAGTACATTTTTTTCCTCTTGGAATTCTTTATCTTACCTAACTATATCACCCTTGGGACATCGGTCCCTTTTAAACCCTCACCCCCAGATATTGCTCCATCTTCTACACTTATGTGGCTAGGGGCAGAAATGCAAGAGCTTTTTCATAGCTGAAAGACATGATATAGGCTGTACAGAAGAGTGTCTACTGGTAAAGGTGCGCAAGGAGGGAGCTTCGTAACCTGGCCTCAGCAGACTGTAACACGATTCTTGATCACAAATTATTAAGCCAACTGATTTTAGAATACCCTCTGAGGTGCAAATGTAACACTTTTCCAGTCAAGTTGATGCAAGTTCCTGGGATAATTAAAGCGGAACAAAACCCAGCAGTGGCCGGCCTGTAATCGGAAGATGGCTCTTACCCATTACACAGTTATTGTTTTCTCCCTCCAACAGTGCATGTGCAGGCTCTTGTCCAATGAGAGCCATCCACATCATTCGGCAGGTGGAGTTCATTGTTTTAAATGAGGAGCCGTGAGCTGCTGCATTCACATAGGCTCGGGCGGGAGCGCGCGCTCCCCATTAAAGTCAACGAGAGCAGTTTGCCAAAAGAGTTAGACAGAGCAAAATGTCTCTCATTGGCTGAGCGCCCGCACATGCACCTTTGGAATGCAGAAGTAGTGAGTTGTTTAGGGCTTTCTGGGGGTTTCACAGAGCGGGCCATCCCCAATCGGAATGCCCCCAGGGAAATGGAACAAAATCCCAGAAAAGTTAAAATCCAGGGTTTTGTTCCACTTTAACAACTGCTACAGATTAGATTAAAAATGCCTACATATGAATACTAACTAAATCTTGGGGTGGGGATTACCCCATTATAGAGTTATGTATTAGTATGGGAATTAAGCAAACAGAAAAATGCATTTTGTTTCCTGTACCGGTGGTTCCTCTGCCTCCTTCCATTGGAGGCCTTTTCCTCTCTTCATGTAACAGCGACTCCTCCAGCTCTTTTGGGGATGGATTTAGTAATTCCCACTCCTCACTGGTGTAAAATGTGCTCTTTCTGACATCATGCCCACTTCTTCCAGGTCTCAAGTTTTGTACAGAGGTTCTACAAAAAAAAAATAAATAAAAAGGATAACAAATACAAGACTGAAGTAGAAGTGTGTAAAAATATGGATATAACATATAAGACAGGGGTGACACGACATGACCCTGCATACCTTATCCTTACAGTCACATAAAAAGTACACAACATGTGCCTCTGTAGCTCCAAGATCTTCTACAGCGGATTTAAACTGCTTTTGCAGCAGGAACGACCTTCCTTCTCATCAGCATGATGGAAGCATAAGGTACAGCACTCTTGATTGCTCAGCATTCTTGACATTCTAGATGCTTTATGGTTTGTTTTGACTTTTGCCACAACAGTCACGCATGCCCCGTGAGCTCGCTGGCCAGGTCAGAGTATCCGGCCTACAGGGTTTCACACAATGGGGAATCCCGATTGGTGGGAATTTAACCAGACCTAGAGTCTTATTAATGCTGGCCCAGATTTGGTCCACTTAGCCTGATTTCTGCCCACCTTATGGCTTTCAGAGACTGCCGCAGGTGCCACTGTGTAAGGGATTGTATGGCTGACAATGCATACTGAGGTTCAAAACTATTTCTCCTACAATAGCTATTAGCATGATTACTAACAGAATTTAGTCTTGCATACAAATAAAAAAGTTTAAATATAAGAAGTATTGCAAAACATCGGACATGTGTTGTAATGCAGAGTAATTCCCAGAGATTTTAGTTTTTTTAAGTAAGGATGTTTGCCAGTCACATGCTGCAATACTTCTGAAATCACAAATACTGTATAAGCACCTGCCAATACAGGAAAACTGATGCAACACCAGCTGCTGATCAAATGTTTTCTGAAAACCATTTCTTTATGCATGGAAAAAGGAAGCAATACAGGCCAACTTAAAGTGGACCAACACCCAGGGGGGATCAGATCCCTCCCCGCGGGGCATCCGAAATCAGGATGTCCCGCGGGGAGGAACCCCCCAGGAGGCCCACAAACCTTACCTCAGCACCGTTCCATCGGCGCATGCGCGAGCCGCGTCTCGCGCTTCCCTCTAGTAGGGCGCGCACTCGCGCCGGCCGTTTGTGAATGGCCGGTGCAGGCGCGCTCCCTGTTAGAGGGAAGTGCGAGACGCGGCCTCCAGCGCTCAGAGCCGCTGAGCTGCTATGCGCGTCCAAGCGGCCTTGGACGCGCGCTGTGATTGGCTGGAGCGGTCACGTGGGAGCGTGGTGAGGTGAGTGTTTCTGGGCTTTCGGGGGGGTTTCAGACAGCGGGGCACCCCCGATCGGGGTGCCCCACCGAAGTGGACCAAAACCCAGGATAGTCAAAATCCTGGGTGTTGGTCCACTTTAAGCTAAAACTGTTATTTCCATTTTGGATATTGTGGGGCAGACTTGACCAGTTAAACTTTAAAATAATTGCCTGGAAGCTTATCTGATGCAGTTTCAGTCTCACGCTGTCTCTTCGATCCTGACCACAAATTGAAGCCTAAGGCTCACGTCCTTTAGTGATAGGTAAGAATGAAGCCCCAGCTCACTCCAACGCAATGTACACCATGTGCTTGCAGCACTCGCCCCGTCTCTACCACCACAGAGGAAAGCACAACAAGAGGTAAAGCTTTATTTTATAATAAAGTTTATAATAATAATAATATATCTTTGTTTACAAAACGGAACAAAATGACAAAGTTGCCATGTGTAGCCCTCCGGATCCTGGCCACCACCATCCAAAATGAATGAGCGCCGGGAGCGTGCGCAAACCCGGGGGATGTCGCTTTGTGTCATTCTCAGCAGCTGGATGCACAGAAACGGAAGAACAGTGCTGGCCTGAGGGTCAGGTAGGGTTTTTCTTTGTAGCCCCCCATATCCTACTTCAGTACCAGGGTAGAAGTGCAGGGCAAGGGGTTTTGAGGGAGGCTAAAACCCAACAGCAGGGTCAGAGACTATGAAAATATTATTGCACTGGCACTAACCTTTCCCAATGTATACAAAACTCAAAAACAGTTTCAATTGAGGTGTGCTTTAAAAGCAGAGCTGTAATCTGGATACAGTACTATATTTATGTCTACCTAACAATAAAAATAGAAACCTTCGGTTCAGTCAAAAATGACAGGAAATTCATCTATAGCTGTCATCATGACCAAAAGGCGTAAGTTCATAATACTAGTGACACCGTTAGCTTTTCTGGTAGATAAACCTCCAGTCTGATCACTGCAGGCAGAAATTCACAATAGGTTCAACGCCTTTGTATGAGCAGGTCCCCCCCATTCAGCAAATGGACTGAGCCATTTTCATTTTACAATTTAAAGAGGAACTTTGGACCTCTAACATACTAGGTCCTAATAGCCCAATAGCGCAATGCAGCATACCTTTTGGATGACGGCGTCTTCTTACCGCTTTTTCCAGCCCCCTGCATCTGTCACAGACGGCCAAGACGCCGGGGGCTGGAAAAAGCAGTAGGAGCTTAGCCATCCTCCCCCTCTGCCCTCGCTAGTCGCACCGACATCACACAGCGTTTCTGATCCTCCCTGCAGCCATTCTGGCCCGAGATGACTTCACTGCACTGGCGGGAGATCTCTGGGCGGGGTGGCGCAGTGCATTGTGGGACAGAGAAGATGAAAAGATGGCACTGCCCTACGGAAAGCTCCTGAGAAAAATGGTCATTTGCAGGAGGAAGAGCAGAAGACAGGTAAGTTAAACCTGCCAAACGTAGTATCGGAAGTTTAAAAGTGAACAGAGGGCAAGGTTTGGGGAGTTTTTGAGAACTCCCCAGACTGTTTTTCTTTTTTTCTTTTCTATTGCCACATTATTTATACACATGTTAGAAGCTATTGTGTGGCTATTTTATGCTTTATCTTCTTAAATGCAAATTTTTGTGATAGTACCCATGTAAGAGGAACGTCAGACCTTTTCTGTTGTTCCTCTGTAAACATCCCTCCCCCTCTCTCACTGCCTTTTGGATGTCAGCGTTATCTAAAACGCCAACATACGGCAGCATTTCTGGCTCATTTCCACCCCTCCACCCCGCTGAGTGATGGTGAAGGCCTCAGCCGTACTCACCCTTCTCAGTCTGACCTTCAAAACATGCAAGATTGTCATTGCAGCCTATGCAATGACACTGCTCATGCACGAGATCTGAGGGGAGGCGCAGTGCATTATGGATGGCCAAGATGGCGCAGGACCAAAGGATGCTGGAGTACGATGCCACCAGGATGGTAAGTTTTAAAATGCTATTATTTTTTTTTATTCAGAGGGGAGCGGGGCAGAGCAAGCCAGGTTTGGGGAGTTTTTATTAACTCCCCAATACCTCTAAAGTCCCTCTTTAGGTTACCAGTAACTTCACACTATTGCACTTAGGGCTATTCTGGACTGCGCTTTAACCCTTCAGATCACCAGTGTGAACACACAAAATTGCATTTTAATAGGCTTGGGATTGAGAGTACCAGTACCGGATATCGTTACTCCACTGTCTGAGCAGGCCTTGCACTGCTGGGGTGTGTCCTGGGTTGTGGTCCAGCATCTGATCACCGAGCACACAGGAATGCATGTCAACAGTAAAGTGGTTCCGAGCCTTCTCTGCAGCATCATTCACATACGACACACTGCTGTGCTCTGAAAACATCAGAAAAAAGCAAATAAAGTAATCAGTCATACTTTTTTTTAGTAGTTGAATAACTAAAAAAGTTACATTTAAATACTAAAACAGATGGAGAAATATGAAAGCAGCTTGGATATAGACAACATGACAAAGCAAGCAGCAGGGCTTAACAGTCTTCCTTCCTCTTTTTCTAAATACTTTTACACTCTCCTCTTCCTTAAACACACTAACCCCTAGGTCAAAAGTCTCACATGTGTGTATATTCTTGATGTTGCTTCACTTAATCATGGAAGCCAATACAAATGCTTCACATAGCATATAAATATGCAAATATGCGAATTAGGTACACAAGTGTAGATAATATACAAAATACAATTAATAGCAGGGATGTTATTGTGTCATTGGTTAGCTTTTATTCTGACCTCTTTTCCAAACTTAAATTTCATGTTGGGCAAGGATTAACAGTATAATAACAATAGTAAAAACATTGACCCGACATCTGTCAATTCAAAATGGCACTGCAGTAAAATTATGTTTACAAACCTAATCTGCCCTCCTTTAGGGGTGTAATTTCAGTGGGGATACTTTCCAGCCCTTGTGGGCAGTCAGATCAGATCCCTTACAATGTCAAATTTAAGTATAAAAAGGAAATTCTTCTTGGGACCCACTCAAAAACAGCCAGTCCCACTTGGATGGTTTGCCATCTATGTGGGACCTCCCTGGTCCAACAGCGCACGCACAAGCAGCGTTGCATCCCCGCTATCCCTTTAGCAGATGCATGCTCGGGCCAAGCATTTGTGAATGGCCGCTGCGGGCATGAACCCTGTTAGAGGGTAGCAGGGATGCACCCACTGGCACCCTCTGCTGGACTCAGCTCCTTAGACGAGTTAGAGTTGAGAGCTCTGATTAGATGGAAGCCGCGCATGTTCTGCAGGATCGGAAGGAGGTGAGTTAGTTTGGGCAACCTGGGCGGGTTTCACACAGCGGTTCATCCCTGGTCGTGGTTCCCAGGGTAGTCAAAAACCTGGGTTTTGGTCCACTTTAAGATGATGAAGCAGCATATCTACCTGTACTTTCCTTGGCTACCAGTCCAGCTGGGAGTTCCAAAGCAGGACGATTCAACATACTGTCTCTTTTTGATGCACTATGACTGTTACAATATTCCCATCGTTTCTGCTGTAGTTCACGAAGCCAGTAAGCCATGGCCTGACAACTGAATGCCTACACATTAAAAGATTTAAAAAAGATAATATATATCATAGTTAGCATTTATTTAAAAACACAACTAGCAAGGATATTGTTCTGTCACTGCCTATGCCTGTATCCATGTTAGACAGTAAGCTGATTAAGAAAACAAAAAAAAAAAAAAAAAAAATAGCAGCAATAGGCTTCTCCTCAACTGACATAACCTTGGATATATTCAGTAATTTGCAGGGTTAAATGATTTTCCTTCGAAGAGATCTTTCACATATAGTGCCCTCTTCATATTCACAGGGTTCCAACGCAGTACAGCACCCTTTTTAAATACTATACTGTTACTGGCACCATGATGCATCCATTTTAAGCAAACATGCAATCCAAGAATAAAAAAGAAAGAAATAAAAATCGCCACTTCACTACCCTTAACACTTATATTGAATTATGGTAAATAAATACTTTTCTGCTCATCACAAGGAGTCCTTTTCTCTCCAGAAACCGGGTCCTGTATACTCAGCCACCATGAAGGGACCACGTAAACTCCATTTTTAACCCAGTCACTCCAGTAGCCTTGACTACCGCCACGATTGGGTGATGAAAGGGTCACAAATATTTCCCTGTGGTGCCGAACCCACACCAAAAATGCACAGAGTTCTGTACCCTTATAATGCAAGGTTAATTTCTTGAAAATGATTTGCTGGCTGTGCTTTTGCAGTTTACCTACAATTATCTTGAATTAAACTGAAATAATCCCCTCCGCCCCTCTATTTCTTTGAATGCAGGGGGTGTGCCAGCATCACTGTCACTGATCGGGGGAGTCCAGTTGTGCATGCGGATGTGGCGTCAGCGTGGGACTTGGATCTGCAAATGTAAGATTCAGTGCCCCAGACTAAGAACAATCACTGGCAGGGGACAATGGATGAATATAATGTTTTTTCTTTTTAGCCTGGACAATGACTTTTCAAACATTACTGCCAAAAGAAGAATCATAGATAACATAATTTAAAGTGGACCGTCACCCTGGGGTGATCAGCCCGGGAATCTTATATCGGGATGTCCCGCGGTGAGGGACCCCCCCGAAAACCCCCCAAAAACTCACCTCCTCGGCGGCCGCCACCTCCCGCGCGCCCCTCTAGTCGTGCGCGCGCCCGCGCCGGCCGTTTGTGAATGGCCGGCGCGGGCGCGCGCGCTGTGAGAGGGACGTGCGGGAGGCGGCGGCGGACGTGCTGGCTTGTCCGTCGCTGTCAGCGCTTGTCCGTCGATGTCACCCGGCCACGTGGGAGCGTTGTGAGGTGAGTATTGGGGTGTTTCTGGGGGGTTTTACACAGCGGGGCACCCCTAATCGGGGTGCCCCCCTGAAGTGGACCAAAACCCAGGATAGTCAAAATCCTGGGTGTTGGTCCACTTTAACAGAGAAAGAGGTGTTGTATAAATAATTTGAAGGGATATGGTCTGCATTAAGCTATCCATAGCCCTAAAAAAAAGCAACAAGAACATGTTATTTTTTGCTGTTTGCATAGACTTGAGCACACCCTTGCAGCCCCCCTCCTGACTTACCTACTTCAGCCCTCTGACTTCTATCCGATAGGCCCCTTCAATCACTGACAATGGAATTTATTAGCAGTTGATATCTATTAATAATCACTAGTGAACAGGAAGCATAAGGCTGGTGCAGGTTAGCTGGCAGGGAGTAAGAAATACTGGAGATTTAAGGTGTTGAGAGGAGCCTGTAATGCAGGGCCAGGTTTAAGATACAGGTATCATGATCATGTAACTACTGAGTAACATAAAGCCCGTTCAGAAGAGAAAAACAGTGTGGAAGTTAGTAGTTTTAGAAGGTCTGCTCTGCTGCCCCCCTTTATGCCAGGACGGGAGGTATCATATGGGGGAAAGGTCCTGAAATGTTGGCCAGCGTCTCAAGTCTTTCTATTTTCAATGCCCAGGCTCATTTCTCCTCCCAACTAGTGAACTTAGCAGACCTTTTCACTCTTACATTATTTACTCATTAACACTAAGCAAATATTGTAGTCCCCACCAGGAACCAATTCCTGTTTGCTCAAGAACAAAAAGAGTCCTTTGTTTTACAGCTCACCAGCCTTAAGAGGTTACATAGATACCGCAATATCCTTAAAAGTACAATATTTACTACTGTTATCAAGTATTTTGTGCAGTCACTGTATACTTTACAATAAACTGTTTGTGAAAAATTCCAATGAAATATGTTTATCACAGAACAAATTGCAAGGACCTTTAATTTCCCAAAAGCAGCTATTGTAACACTACTTCCTGTCTTACATAGATAAACCTCTTTCCTGTAAAGAATTGTGCATTTTCAGCTCTGGTTGTGCTCACTTTACCAGTCGGAAGTTACAGTTAGAACACAGCGAGCAGACATTCATGACGGCTATTGCAATTGCCGTTTTTTTTTTTTTTAATAATCACTAGCAGCCAAATTCCAAAACAAATATCAATTTCTATATTTCTGTGTATACTGCGGTTTTCTAAGTCAGAAAAGTAAGTTAAAGGAGCACTATCGCTAAAAAACGGACCAATGATAAAAATCCATATAAATATGCAGGATGGCAGGTCACTTATACACACGACATCAAGAAATATCAAGCCAGGCTTGTTTCTTTTATTTTAATGGAAGGAAAAGGACAGCCGCGGTGATAGGTTCTGTCACCCCTCATAGACTAAACCTGTCATCCCTGGATTTTGTTCCTACCATGTGAGAATAAACCACAAGCTTGGTGGGAGTTTTAGGTTGGGTTTATAAGTGACTTGTCCTCTCATTAACCAATGTGTTTATATGGATTTTTAACATTACACAATTTCACGATAGAGCTCCTTTAAAGTGGACCAACACCCAGGATTTTGACTATCCTGGGTGTTGGTCCACTTAGGTGGGGCACCCCGATCGGGGGTGCCCCGCTGTGTGAAACTCCCCCGATCGCCGCAAAAACTCACCTCTCCCCGCTCCCACGTGACCTCGTCCGGCCAATGACAGCGCTCAGAGACGCTCTGGTATGCGCGTCCAAAGCCGCTTGGACGCGCATACCAGAGCGCTGTCATTGGCTGCGTCTCTCGCTTCCCTCTAACAGGGAGCGCGCCTGCGCCGGCCATTCACAAAACGGCCGGCGCGGGAGCGCGCCCTGCTAGAGGGAAGCGAGAGACGCGGCCACGTCTCGCGCATGCGCCGTTGGATCGCCGGGAAGGTGAGGATTGTGGGCCTCCTGGGGGGTTCCTCCCCGCGGGACATCCCGATTTCGGATGTCCCGCGGGGAGGGATCTGATCGGTCTGGGAATCTTATAGATTCCCGGGCCGATCCCCCCTGGGTGTTGGTCCACTTTAAGTTCTGGCAGATTTAGCCACCACTATCCCCACAATATTTCACAAATTTTGGGGAAAAAAATTCTTACCTTCCCTCCCCTGTGCAGCTTCCATAATTGGGATTCACCACTGTATGAAAGCCCCTGGGTTGCCACTGTGCCAATGGTGCATGTGCAGGCTCTCGTCCAATCAGAGCCATTTGCTGTACCTGTGTATTTCGGCAAACGGCTCTCATTGTTTTCTATTGGGAGCAACAGCAAGAGCGAAACCTGGGATAGTCAAAAACATGTTTCATTCTGCTTTAAAATATATATATATAGTGAGAGGAGGAGCTACGTATATACCCCAAATTAAAAGAAATCCCAACAAGCTTGTGGTTTTCTTCTCTGGTAGGAATAAAATCTAGGGGTGACATGTTTTTGAGCATTCCATCTACACAGGGGTAATCTGCTCTTTTTTTCAGCATAGACGAATGAGAAGTAGTGCCAAAATGTTTCAACCAACCCAAATTACATTGTGTGTCTAATTAGGCCATTGGTTGGTTACTTGATACTCCTAACAATGGCAACCTGCTCATAAAACCAGGAACCTATTCATATAACTATGCTGTATTACAAAAAATCCTGCATGCCTAGAATGTTCTGAAACAAATGTCAAGGGTGGCGTATGGCACATACATGCAGGGCTGTGGAGTCTGAGTCGAGGAAATTTTGGGTACCTGGAGTCGGAGTCGGCAAACAATGCACCGACTCCGACTCCTACTAAATTTTGATTTAGCAAGTTTAAATGTCCCAATTCACAAAAAGTTAAAATGACTTCTGTATTGTAAGAATAAAGACCAATGTATGCAGTGCCTCACGTAACCGCGAAACGAACACGTTAAAGACCAACACCCAGGATTTTGACTATTCTGGGTTTTGGTCCACTTCATTGGGGTGCCCCGCTGTGTGAAACCCCCCAGAAACCCTGAAAAACTCACCTCTCCTCGCTCCCACGTGACCGCCGCTGCCAATCCCCGCCGACGGACAAGCGGGAGGCAGCGATGGACAAGAGAGCGCGCCCACCGCCGCCTCCCGCGCGTCACTCTTACAGGGCGCGCGCCTGCGCCGGCCATTCACAAACGGCCGATGCGGGTGCGCGTCCTGCTAGAGGGACGCGCGGGAGGCGGTGGCGGGCGCCGCTGGATCGTGGATAAGGTAGGGATTTAGGGGTTTCAAACAGCGGGGCACCCCAGATCGGGGTGCCCAGCAGTCGGGGGTCTGATCGGTCTGGGAATCTTATAGATTCCAGGGTCGATCATGGGAGGGTGTTGGTCCACGTTAAGTGACTGTGAAGAAGCATGCTTTTCATGTGCTTCACTATATGGCATGAAACGCACAATTAGAAGCGGCAATACTTATACTTTGCATAGTGCTGTGTTCTGCTGTTACAGGGAACCCATGGGTAACCTAGCCTCTCACTGATAAGGGATTAAGTAAATATGTTTTTTGCAGGACTAGAGACACTTGTATAAGTGAAGGGAATGGAGGATCAATAGTTCAAGACTGAAGCTGTACCATTGGAAAAACTGCTGTCATTCAGCAAAAGGCTATAAAAACTTGTAAACTTTGATTGTTAGCTTAAACTTTAAACATGACTATGGGATTCTACTAGGGAAATCATGTTTTATAATAAAGGCCCCTTTCTGGATCCTCCCACTGCCCTATCTTCAGCAGAAGATCAGCACACAGAAAGGAGAAGGCAGCTTCTGCCCAACTACCTCTCTCTGCTAGAAGTAATGACATGTATGTTGCCTTTCTTTCCTTCAAGGAATGTATAAAATACATTCACATATTAATGTTGGGGAGTTGGAAGTACAAAAAACTGAGGAGTCGGAACATTTATCTACCGACTCCACAGCCCTGCATACATGTGCGCATCTGTGCCCGTTGTGGTACATTTTACTATTAAAAAAGGCTATACAACCTGCATGCGTACTTTATGCAACAGTGCTAATCTAGCAATGGAAACTTTTTGCTTAGAGTTTACAAGATCTCTCTGCACTTGTGTGGGTTTCCTTTCATAAACCACAATAGTAGGTTATAGAGAGCGAGAGAAATAGAATGAATAGGTTGGTGTGTGGTGGTGCTTTAGCGACACTAGAGTGTAAGCACCTTGCAGGGGGAAGGGTCTTATGGAAACACTTTTCCACTTGAGCTATGCGCTGCAAAACACATATCAGCGCTACAGTATAAAAATGTGCAAAATATATAGTAGCACCTTGTCTCACAAGAAAAAATAAGTTCTGGGTCAGTAATGGCAAGCAATAAACGTTAATATGTGCAATATATTCACTGTTAGACCGCTAAATGTACCAGACACTGTAAACGACTGGATGTATCAAGCCTTATGCAAAGAAAACAAGAGCAGTTAAACCTGAATTAAAGCGGAACAAGACCCTGGGCGGCCGTCTCTCCCTTTGTCTGAAACCCCCCAGGGCGCTGGTACTCACACCTTTCCCCGGTCTAACGGTGCATGTGCGGACTCCATTTGCTGTGTGTATGTTATTTGGCAAATGGCTCTGATTGTTTACAACATCCCCTGCGTCCTTGGGCTGCCATTCAGATAGGCTGGGGAGGGAGGGCGCGTCGCTGAAGATGCAGATGCTCTAACTCCCCATTGAAACCTATCAGAGCCAAAAGAAATAATCATGGGCGAGTTGAACTGGGCGATCTGAGGGGGGGGTCACACAGCCGGGCATCCCAATTCGGGATGTCCCGGGGGCATGGAACAAAACCCAGGATAGTCAAAATCCCGGGTTTTTCTCAGCTTTAAAGTCTCCTATGTTTGTGTCCCAAGGTCTAAGGTGCAAAACCTTAGCTGCACCCCCTGAGGCATTATTGTTTCCTTCTCTAGGCATGCGAGCGCCAGAAGATATTTCTGTCTGCCAGACATGCATGAACCATGGGATCAAGCCTTGAGGGGAAAATCTGCTGAACTGGGGGTTACACATTACGGTTCCCACAAAGTGAGCACAGACCAAAACCAACGATCTAAGATTCCCGGGCCCATCGATTCCCTCCCCCCCAGGGCATCCAAAATCGGTCGCCCCATACACTTACCTTGCTTCCTGGTCCAATGACGCATGCACGAGCCGCATCCCCGCTATCCCTCTAGCAGAGTGCCTGCCTGCGCCAGGCATTTGTGAATGGCTGGCATGGGCACGCTCCCTGTTAGAGGGAAGTGCCCGCCTCCGAGCACACTGATCGGACGCATCCCCGCTATCCCTCTAGCAGAGTGCCTGCCTGCGCCAGGCATTTGTGAATGGCTGGCATGGGCACGCTCCCTGTTAGAGGGAAGTGCCCGCCTCCGAGCACACTGATCGGACGCATCCCCGCTATCCCTCTAGCCGAGTGCCTGCCTGCGCCAGGCATTTGTGAATGGCTGGCATGGGCACGCTCCCTGTTAGAGGGAAGTGCCCGCCTCCGAGCACGCTGATCGGACGAGCGGCCACACATGTGCCATAGGACAGGGAAGAGATGAGTTGGCATCGATGATGTGGGGGGTTTCACACAGCGGGGCACCCCAAATTGTGCCAGGTCTAGTTTGAGTTTATGGGCCCCTTTAAATTTGCCTTTAGTTTGTGAATATTTAGTTTCTCAGACAATGGTAAAGGGTAATTGGGGTTAGATACTTTTGCCTTCACTGGGGAGTGAAACAGCGACAGATCGGATAAAAAAGTAAAACCTGCAAAATACATTTCTAGGCTAAGCATCACATGAAAAAAATTTAATAAATATTTGTAAATGACAACAGTGTAAACACAAAAAACATTTACATAAAACACACAAAAGCTTTTTGAGGAGAAAGCGCAAAGCATTAATTATATTAATGTTTCGGTTTGCCTGATGCCTTGAGGGAGGAGGGTGGCATTCACATAATAAATGTCAGAAGCTTTCTCCTCAACAAGTCCTGGCCGGCCACCATTTGCTCACCTACCCATCCACTCCTAGGAGTGTGCACTACCTATATCATGCACACCCTTTGTGGGGTTATTTATCATAACTACGCATATTACTCAAGCATGTGGAAGAATCAGAGTTACCCGCAGGATGGAGACGCGTCCAGCACTATGGATCTCAAACTGGCCCTCTTCAGCCTCCAGGTCGTAGCTAAACGAGGAATCCCCAATGTCTATGTGCCCCAGTGGCTGGGCATCATGGGGGCTCTTGAAGTAGTACAGGTGGCACCTTCGAGGGTCAAACACAAACCAGCGGTTCTTGAAGCTCCTCAGGGGCCCTTTACCGGAGAGCTTGGCCAAGTTGCCACAAAGTTTAGTGGGGGGTTCTTTGGGGGGCTCTCCAGGAGGAGGGGAGCTCACAGCCACTTCAGCAGGGGGGTCCTGGCTGCCCTTCAGCTCCTCCAGGTCCGGCATTGTGAGTGCAGCTTCCCATTAGTGGCATTCACTAGCTAAGTAACCTGCTGTGCAGCTCACCCCCTGCTAGCTAGCCAGCCAGGGGGGCACTGCCTATTACTACAACTGGCGAGATAATGCTGTAGCTGCCAGGCATGGCACACCAGGGCACCTACACACGTGACCAGCTCCTCACTATATGTCTTCCGCAGCCTCTAGTGCACCTCACCCTCTCCACAAGAGAAGCTCCATTATCACTCGCAGCAGTCCCCGCACAGGCTCCACATTGCCCACAGCACTGCCCACAGCACTCCACAAACTCCGGCGCCAGCTTTCACAATCGCCACCGCTGCGCCCTCCACTGAATCCCATGACTGCTGCACTAGCGCCGTGCTTCATGGGAAATGTAGTTTCACCTCAGAGTTCCAGCTCGGGCTTGTGAGACGTCTGAACTGCAACTCCCAGAATACACAGCGGCATCAACTTCGCTGTAAGGGAACGGGGCGGGCGTCTAGCGCTTCTTGAAATAAATATATTATAAGTGTGTGTCCACCCAAATATTGCAGGGGGCTGCCACGTATGTGACATGGGTGCACAGTCACGAGGGAGAGCTGAGGGTGGACACTTGTGGTAAACTCTAACGTGGTAACCATCTGTTGGCTGAAATATTATACATATGTATAGCACGATCGATGTACCAGAAAGACACACATCCCCCAACCACCCAGCTGTCCCTGATTTGAAGGGACTGTCCCCCTTTTGAGTCCATGCCCCCCTGTCCCTCGTTGTTGTAATTTGTCCCTCTTTAAGGCGTAACTTGCAGATTTGCATCAATAAATGATTCATTTGCCTATTCAAAGTGTTTCAATTGTAACTGTTGCAATCTATCTCCTGTTGATCCCTTAATGAGGGGGCATGGCTTAATTTAACAATTGTCCCTCCCACCATTAAAGTGGACCAAAACCCACCACGATCGGCCCGGAAATGTATTCGCTCCCCCTGGGGCATCCAAAATCGGGATGCACCGTTGTGTGAACCCCCCATACACTTACCTTGTTTCCCATCCCTACGGCGCATGCGTGAGCCACAGCTGCGTGCCCGCGCCAGGCATTTGTGAATGGCCGATACCCGTTAGAGGGTAGCGGGGGATGCAGCGCGCCCGGAGACGCTGGCCTTAGCTGAAGGTTTAGACGACATGGTCTCAGCGGTTACAAGCTCGCTGATTGGACGAGCGGCCGGACAAGCGCGGTAGGACCGGGAAGAGGTGAGTTAGCTTAGGCGATATGGGGGGGTTTCACGCAGCAGGGCACCCCCGAACGAGTGCCCCGGGGGAAGAGACCAAAACCCTGGATAGTATAAATCTTGGGTTTTGGTCCATTTTAAAAGTTGAAAGGTATCAGGTATGTATACCTCCCAACTGTCTGTCATTTGAAGTTGTTCTCGTTTGTCCCTCTTTGTGGTGTAACATGCAGATCTGCATCAATAAATCATTAATTTGCCTATTAAAAATGTTAATATTGTAATTGTTACAACCTATATCCTATCCATCCCTCAATAAAAGGGGGTGTGGCCTAATTAAAAAATTGTCTCTCTTTCTGACCCTGAAAAGTTGAAAGGTATACACACCCACATGGACCTACCCACCCTGGACTGGCCATAGGGAGAATTCCGAGAGGGCTGCACTGCTTTGAAACCAGCTGGGCAGATACTTCACCCAGACTCTGTCTCTGAATTTACACAGGGCCCCCCACCATACCTGGCCCCACTGTACCCCCTGCCCATTTCCTGCGCCTGCAAGGCTTATAGCCCTAGCAGCATGGCTGTGGAGGTTATACACACTCCTGACATAGTAGCTGCCCCTACAATACTAAGAGGCCGATTCATTAATAGCGCCAGGTAGCAACAGATGAGCGCCAGTAGCGTGATTTTCTCAGCGCCAGCTAGTATTCGCTGTGCTTGGCCGGGGTTTGCTTGTTGACAGCGACTCAGTCGGTGTGCGGTAATGTTTAATACGGGCTGGGGGGTCGCTGTTTCACAGGTTCAGCGTTGTATGGGTGCGCCTGACAACGAATGGCCAGAGCGAACGGCTTGCTGCAGATTCATTAACAAAACACGCTCCGAATTTTTTCGCGCTGTGAATTCCTTGTTTAAACCCCAGACCGCTGCCGGCGATGGGTGTAAAATAGTTTTTAACCCCCAAACAACCATATTTTTTGATTGTAAAATTATACAAGTTTTTATAAACATTTTGTAATATGAATACATTAATATCAGACCTGTAATATCAATTCTGCACAATTTTTTTTTTTTTTTTTTTTTACCTTAAAAAAAATCCTAACATTGCAGAAGTGCTCACAGAATTTTTTACATTAAAAAAAAAAATTAAACATTAATAGGAATTAATTATGATTATTTAAAGATTGCTCCATTGAAATGCATTGGACATCGCCAGGGAGCGACAGGTCAGACCTGGCGCTGTGATGGGATTAGCAGCGGCGCTGTTCGTTGCAGTCGGCTACATGATGAATCCCGCGATAGCTGTCGCTCTCGCCGGCGCTAGCCTCATTTAGCGTGATAAATGCGTCATTGTGACCGCCGCCGGGCGTACTTGAGTCGGTAGCCGCCGTTAGCTGGCGGGACCTGGCGCTCGTCAGACACTACCTGGCGCTAGCCCTTGATAAATAAGGGCCTAAATGTCCTTTACCATCTCTTCAAGAGTGGCCATTTCCACCCATGTGCAGCTGTTTTCTAAAGTGATGCTACGCTCAAAGCTCAGCACTAGTGTTGGGCAACCCCCCCCCCCCCAGGGGAGGAGTTCGGCAAGTTTTTACCTATGTCATCATCTTCTGTCCCCAGCACTGTGCCCCAAAACAGCTGTGTTTCTTTTTTTTTAAGCCTCATATTCATAAAAACAGTAACATGAAGCAGAATGATGTCTGAATAGCAGCTATATGCTAATTAATTCAGGTACAAAGCCAACTGTCACATAATAGCATGGGCTATTTTGGGGCACTTGACTGGGGATAGAAGGTGATGACATCAACTTCCTATCTGGATATAGGATACCTTTACCCTTTCCAGTGGCAGCATTTCTAAAAGGGGACTATGAAATGGCCGCACTGTCCAACAGTCACCTCCTGCCAGGGGCGTACATATCCCTGATGGGGCCCCATAGCAGGCCCCCACCATCAGCTGATCTCATGGTAAGAAAGGTTGAAGGTAGTTTCTAGAACAGGGGAGGTCCTTATATAGTATACTTAAACCAGACCAACAGCCTTGCATGATTGAAAAACACTCCCCAAAACACACTTGCCCCATCTGCATGCAGGATACTAAATGATTGTCATAGCTCCGTACTCCATAGCAGAAACACCACTACTACTAATTCTCTCTTGATTGGCTGATTGGAAAAGAGCTTTGCCTGTGCCATGGGATCGGCCACAAGGTATGTAAAACAGGCAACGGGAGAGGGTCCCAATCCTGATGCCCCTGGGGTACGGACCAAAACCTGATTTAGTAAAAATCCTGGGTTTTGGTCCCCGTTATTCTAGCCTTGCTCATGCAGGCATGCAACTTCATTTGGTGCGTGACTGTGGATGGGCAGATGGAGAGAAATAGAAAGGAGGGCAAACTTTGGACCTGCTACAGCATCTACAGCACGCTGCAGGCAGTAGAGGAGAGTGGTACAGGTGGCTTTGTTGCCTTATTATTGCCTGGTCTATAAGAAGCAACTGGTGCCCTTCTCTTTCACTGGCTGACACCTTCACCAGGATCAGTGGTACCCAATTATAATAGTATGGGGATATTGCAGGTCTTCTGGGTGGCAGGAGAGAGTGGGCTAGGGTCCCATTTAAGGCGCAGATCTGAAAGGGAGGGTATAGGTGTTATTTATCAACAGGGTATCCAGGTTAAAGTGCTACTGCAGGCAAAGGTGATTGTTACACCATTGTGTCGAGCTACATTTGACAATGTCCTAAAATGTTTTACGTTTTTAAATTGAAGAAGAAATGGCCGAGGTATCAAGGTTTACAGGTTCACTATATGATCTCTCTTATGAAAAAAGTGGACAGAGTGCTTGGCTCTGTGATTCTGGATAATAATCAGCTCTCTGCTCTGACAGCAAAGTGATGAATCTGGAGGAGGAGGCAGAGAGAGGGACGGAAGGAGGGAGGGGCCAGCAATCCTGTCCCGCTCTGATGAGCTGATTGGGGGACGGGATAAAAAAGAGAGCGCCATTGGCTGATCTATAGACCCCAATATCTTGGCCATTTCTGTTTTACAGGGGAAGGGGGGTAAAATCCATTCTCCCCTCCACTTTGTCCTGGTCTGGGACTCTAGTTGGAGGGGGATCATTGGATTTTATAGTACCTTGAATCACTCACTGGATACTCTATTTTCAAAAGGTTCTAGATGTTTATTTACAATTGTGTTTGCTATGCAATTATTTTGTGTTAACGATACAGCATATACTGTAAATTTACATTTACAGTATATACTTCAGCTTGTACAGTTACAATACAGTATATATACGCTTCATTCAGGGTTCCTTTACTGGAGTGCTGTAAGTCCCAAAATTTAGGGGAGAAAAAAAAATGAGGGATGCAGTAGCAGTATGATTTGCAGGTTTACCATTTACCACTCTGTGTAGAATTGTGTTTTCTTTGGGGTTTTAACCCTTCAGTTCGTAGCAATGTGGGTTTATTTTTGCTTTTTGTTTGTAGCAAGTTTCGACCCTCATCGGGTGTTTGTAGCAAATGTTCTTTGGTCCTAGCACATACGCGTTTGACAGTGAGGCTTCATCAGTGTGTGGACCTGTGTCCATGATAATCATGGTAATATGTTAATATGGGCAATATATATTGTGCCATATTGATTTTGTTCCATAATTATTTACATGGGTACCAGTCCAACACTGAAGACATAGGAACTCTAATAAGACAAAAAATCAAACACACACACAGTCTTTTCTCCCAACCCCCCCCCCCCCCCCCCCCCTCCTTAAAGCATTTCTGCTTTTATTTAAAAATGGAAAACAGTTTAGGACAGTTCCTGGCACAATGGTGTAACAATTACCTTTGCCTGCAGTATTACTTTAAAGTGGACCAACACCCTCCTTTTGTCAATGGGATGGTTTATGGCAGAATAGTGCTGTCACTTCTATGGCGTAGGTCCTTATCTGTACTTGTTAACTGACAAAGGTTTTAAGCAGGAACATTAGAATGACGTTTGTAATTTTGATATTTGACTTGCAAACTTGTCTTTTTCCACTTGGTTTGTGCCTGGAGTAATATGAAGCTGGTGAAGTGTGACTATTTACATATATATACCCATTCATCTGTGATCTTACCATGTGAGTTTTTCCATAGCTTTATTGTGTCAGTGATAATACCTGAGAAAACACGAGGAAGCGACAAAACTGTCCTTTTGAGGATCCTCCTCAATTATCCGCCTGTTGTCCTCATTGTACACCGAGGACGGGCAGCTGCTGGGGCACATATAATCCCACATCTGGGCATTTAATACAACTCACCTGTGCCCACCTGCATACATACTGAGTGTTTGATAAAAGTACTCACCTCTGGCCAGCTGCATTCCATTTACTGGGTTTATGATTAACGTACTCACCTCCTCCCCCCTGCATTATACATACTGGGTGTTTGATAAAAGTACTCACCTCTGGCCAGCTGCATTCCATTTACTGGGTTTTTGATAAACATACTCACCTCTTCCCACCTGCATTATACATACTGGGTGTTTGATAAAAGTACTCACCTCTGCCCATCTGCATTATACATGCAGGGTGTTTGATAAAATAACTCACCTTTGGGCACCTGCATTCTATTTACTGGGTGTTTGATAGAAGTACTCACCTTTTCCCACCTGCATTATACATACTAGTTGTTTGACAATAGTACTCACCTCTGGGCACCCGTATTATATATACTAAGTCTTTGTCTGAAGTACTCTGCCCACCTGAATTATACATACTGGGTTTTTGATAAAAGTACTCACCTCTGGGAACCTGCATTCTACTTACTGGGTGTTTGATAAAATTACTCCCCTCTGCCCTCCTGTATTATACATACTGAGTGTTTGATAGAAGTAATCACCTCTGGCCACCTGCAATATACATACTAGGTGTTTGATAAAAGTACTCACCTCTGGGCATCTGCATTAGACATGCTGGGTGCTTAATACAAGTCATCTGTGCCCAACCTGCATAGCATTCTCTAAGTATATAATGCAAGACATCTGTGACAATCTACATAGCATATACTGGGTATATAATACAACTCACCTCTGCCCATTTGCCTAGCATTTACTGGGTATATAATACAATTCATCTGTGCCTATCTGCATTGCAGTAACTGTGTATATAATGCAATGCATTTGTTCCCATCTGCATTGCACTTACTGGGTATATAATTAAATTCATCTGTGCCCATCTGCATTGCGCTTACTGGGTATTTGATACAACTACTTACAGCTGCCCATCTGCATTGCACTTACTGGGTGTTTAATACAACAACTCATCTGTGCCCAATGTAATTGCAATCAGTGGGTATAGACAACATCTGCTCTTTGTTCATTTATTGTACATCCAGGGCTTGCCAGTTCCTGGGCACATTTAAAGACATATGGCCACTGCTCCACTTAATTGTATATCCAGGGACAGGCAGCTACTTTGCCACATAGAAATAAACTCCTGCTAATTTTCCTTTTTTTTATCCAAACCAAAACTTCTACAAGCTCGCTCATCACTAGTAATTTTGTTCTTTCATTTATGCAAATTCTGTCAGTACAATAACAACTGCACACAAAGACCCATCTAACATTTATTAATCAAGAAATTGTATTATCCTTTGTCGTAAGTAAAACAACTAGGACAAACATGGATGTTATTTAAACCCACATTCACCCATAGGTGAATATGCTAGAACCCATTTTGCCCCATCCTAGAGTCTAAAAGACTCCAGTGCCGGCAACTGCTGGGCATTCCGAATGGGACATTTAACAAGTGTAATGGAACTCTGCAAAGAAGGTTTGATTACTCAATCAGTCATCTTGACAAGGATTAGCTTTAGAGAGTATTTGCATCTAAGCATCCACATGTAGGAATAGATCACTAAGTCATAGGACAGGAAGTTGGTGTGGTTGCTATATGCATTTGCAATGTGAGCAGCTGAGACCTCTGTTTTTATTTGAAATGTAGAGGCACATTATAGGACTTATTGCTGACTTAGGGAGCTTCCAAGCTAAGCTAGTTTTCGTAGGCTGTGTATGTCCCAAATTTGAGGCTCTTGTTGTTTAGAGGAAGGACTCCCCTTACAGGTGCTCTGTAAATGTACTGTCCCAAGCAAGAAAACCAAAAAAGTATACTTACCCTTTGTCCCCTCCACAACTCTTCCATCTGGCTCCAGTGTTTTAAAACTTACCGATCAGCAACATCAAGTATCGCGCATTCCACACTGCTCTCCATTTTACTCCTCCTCCAAGATGAAATAACACTTCTTCACATGCACCCCTTCATTCATTGCCATGAAGGTTGTGGGCCACATCAGCCTTGGCATGCCCCCAGAGGGGCTTAATTCTGTCTTGGAGGAGGTGAGGAATTAAGACTGGCTCTGGACAACATGGAGTGACATTGTGGCGATCCGTAGGTTTTAAAACAAAAAGCTGCGCGGTACAAAAGGTCACTATAGATATTTTTGTGTTTAGGCTTGGACAGGAGACATTTTCTTTTTAACTTTTCTCCATTTATCAAACAGAATATGGCTTTCTTCAGCATATGGTATAACAAAAGTCCACATAGTCACAAACAGCCTCTTAGTCACAGTTCTAAGCAGTCACTCTGCCTATGGAAATGGGATGGGGGGATGCCACACTGACTATGGGAATGAGATAGGGGAAATGTCACTCTGCCTATGGAAATGGGATTGGGGGATGCCACACTGCCTATGGGAATGAGATAGGGGAAATGTCACTCTGCCTATGGAAATGGGATGGGGGGATGCCACACTGACTATGGGAATGAGATAGGGGAAATGTCACTCTGCCTATGGAAATGGGATTGGGGGATGCCACACTGCCTATGGGAATGAGATAGGGGAAATGTCACTCTGCCTATGGAAATGGGATGGGGGGATGCCACACTGACTATGGGAATGAGATAGGGGAAATGTCACTCTGCCTATGGAAATGGGATTGGGGGATGCCACACTGCCTATGGGAATGAGATAGGGGAAATGTCACTCTGCCTATGGAAATGGGATGGGGGGATGCCACACTGACTATGGGAATGAGATAGGGGAAATGTCACTCTGCCTATGGAAATGGGATTGGGGGATGCCACACTGCCTATGGGGAATATTATGGGGGATGCCACACTGCCTATGGCGAATGGGAGGGGGGAATGCCACACTGCCTATAGGGAATATTAGGGGGGGATGCCACACTGCCTATAGAAAATGGGAGGGTGGGGGTAGCCACACTGTCTATGGGGAATGGAAGGGGGGAGAATGCCACACTGCCTATGGGGAATGGGAGGGGAGAATGCCACACTGCCTATAAGATGGGGGATTGTCACACTACCTATGGGAAATGGGAGGAGGAACACTGTTAATGGGGAATGGGAGGGGGGCATGCCACACTGCTTATGGGTATTGGGAGGGGGAAATGCCACACTGCCCATGGGGAATGGGATGGGGAAATGCCACAATGCCAATGGGAAATGAGATGGGGCAATGCCACATTTCCTATGGGAATGGGGTGAGGCAATGCCACACTGCCTGTAATGGAGTGTTTTAGCACAACATTTGGTTTCGAATATTTTTCTTCTTATTTTCCTTCTCCAAATCCTAGGTGTGTCTTATGGGCAGGTGCATCTTTTAGGGTGAAAAATATGGTAATTACATAATACACTTTACAATTAAATGTGTTTGGTTCATGAGATCCAGTAACAGATGTTTTCTGGGAGCCAGGCCTGGGTTTGGGCTCTGTTTTGTTCTTTGCGTTGCTGACTGGCTGTAAGTGCATATTATATAGACACAGTGCAGAAGCATGGAGGGAATATGACTACTACTATGTGATACTAAGGAAGGGGTGGGTTTAAGTAAACCATCAAAAGTTGCTGCTTTTTAAATGTCTTGGCTACCCCTAAAACTATCCAGCCCTTGTATATTTTATTCACATCATTTTAAATGCAGTTTGACAACAAAATTAAAAAGGCTAGCAATATTTTTACCGAAAACAAATGCTCTATAGAATAATTTAAATAATCATTCGCTGGAATATGCTTTAGAGTTTGGATAATAGTATGATACATGTATCTGTCAATATTTCCACTTCCAATGAGACCTGTTTGTCCCTGGCTGTTTACCGTTATGTAACAGTGCTGTAAAAATGATTAAAGTGGACCAAGAGTCAAAAAGAGAAAGTTTAGTAAATTGCCCCCCTAAAACCCCCTCTGCCAAAAACTATTTGACAGGGCTTAACTTATGCAGATGTTCCGAAATAACAGGCCGATTCCTTGCTGCAAAACTGCATGGGAGTTGCCATCTTGTCACACACATAAGCAGGAGGGGAGAGCTGTGCCAGCCTCCACCGAACTGAGATATTAATATAAATGCCTCAGAAACACGGGCGGGTTGTGTATTATGTTATATAAACACATACACTGAATAATCAGTTGCTAGGGGGATTGTGTGTGTGAGAGGAAACCTGCAACAATGTTTCTTTATCACTTGCGGACTCTGGATTTACTGCAGACCATTCAGTCAGTGAATCTTGTAAAATTATACATTTCTTTCAGTTGTGCAGAGCAACGAGTCATCACAGCTGATGGTTTTCTACTAGAAATAAAAGAGGATTGCACTGAAATGTGAGGCAATTTTGACTGTGGGATTGGGTTTTTATATAAGCTGGACTAATGTTTGTGGCAAGATGGCCACTCCCATGCAGTTATGCAGCATAGAATCTGCCTGCTATTCCATAACATCTGCATGATGTTAAGCCCTCTCAAATAGTTTATGTCACTGATTACCAGAGTGGGGCTTTAGGGGTGCAATTTACTGACCTTGCTTTTTTGGCTTTTGGTCTGCTTTAAAAGATTTAATGGTACCATAAACTAATGATGGCTACATACTAGTGTATGTGTATTGTATTGTGTTGCCTTGTATGTGTTATTCTTCATGAGGCTTTGTTTGTGAGACAATGGCTTCTCTATGTTGAAATCCTCACACACCATGATGCAAAAGTGAAATAGGCAAATGACCGGGCGCCATTATAAATACAATTTGCCAGTTCCTTTTTTCTCCTAGTTTGGGGCAGACACTTCCACTGAAATCCACATAAAGTCCTGTTGCAATGAATTTGCCTGGACAACAGGGCACAGAGGATGGCCTTCCCGACTGGTTTCATGGAATCATGTCAAAGAGGTGAGCTTATAATAATAGGGGTCATGCTAATTATTTGGTGAAGCATGTTTGATTTGCAGTGTGCATCGTGGTGTGGATTGAAACCTGCTTCTTGGTGAGCTTTTTAGCGTTTAGACACAAAATAGCACAACGAATTACCGGTACCTTCCCCCCCCCAAATTACCTGTACATATGATGGGGCATTTTTACAGGTTAGGTATATCATGAGATAAGAATATTTATTTTGAAGTTTGGAAACAACAGCCCCCTATGGGCTATGCAGAAAAACATGATGAAACCCATGACACGGCAGCTGAGACCAATGACAGGGCTGTGCACACTCTTCAAATGCATTTTGGCTATATCTTGTTTAAAATTCAACAGAGCTGGGTGGAAGAGCTGCAGAGGACAAAAGGTGAGTATAGTTTTATTCTTTTGCTTGAACAGGAAAAGTTACAGTATGGGGCCCCCACCAAACTTTCTTTTCACCACAATTAATCCGGTAATTGAATCCCTGCATATCCCAGAACATTCTGCTGGCCCATTGTCCTCTGGTTACAGCACTGATGACCCTCAGTCCTGACAGTGTGTCTCTCTTCTGGCCTTGCTCAGTCTTGAGCTGAATTCAAATCTGCTCAGGATGCTCTCAAGCAGTCTCCCTATGAACGGCCTGCTGCAGGAGGCCAAAAAAATGCACTCAGAAACCGGAAAGCAAGAAACACAGGACTTTGTGGAATTGAGATTGCAGACTGTTTTTGTTTTTTTTAGCAGCCGGGGCTGTCCTTTTAAATAGGCCTAATTTTCATTCACTCTGCCATTGTTTATACATGAACTACAGGTGTTGAAGGGACACCATAGTCGTCATCACTTCTTCATTCACACGTTTGGCAGCAAATGCCAGCAACCCATTGGATCCTATTAGTTACCAGCAATCATATATGGGTCGATTCAAAGAAACATGTAACAGCTTTGATTTTGGTGCCGATCATCCTATTTTTCCCGAATGCTCGTGTGCTCGTATGAACTTGCGAGTGATTCTATAAGCAAATACGTTTCTATCCTAAAATGTACGTCCGTTCGTATGGCAGTTCGGGAATCAGACCTATGTCAGTTTCCATCCTGAATTTTCCGTTTCATTTCTCAGGTTGCAACATTGGTTTTGCCCTTTTTCCTTTTTTGTCTGGACGTAAATCCTTCTGATCTTGCGGCTGCGCACTACAAACTTACCTCATTAAAGTGCATTCTAAATATTTGGTCTTTTATTTTTCTTTATTTCTTTCATTTTGTAGTAACCAACCATTAATGAATGCATTTGCATAAGTAAATCTTACTTTGTTTAATTTTTAGTTAACTTGCATTTTTTACTTGTGGATTTAATTTTAATATTTTGGCTTCAAATGGTACAACTTAAAATTTTGTGTGTGGTTACCCACACCCTCTCCAT
Organism: Gastrophryne carolinensis; assembly: GCA_027917425.1. Taxonomy (NCBI): domain Eukaryota; kingdom Metazoa; phylum Chordata; class Amphibia; order Anura; family Microhylidae; genus Gastrophryne; species Gastrophryne carolinensis. The sequence goes on from CM051238.1 coordinate 275,250,215, forward strand.
ACAGATTGCTCTCAAATATAAAAAAACACCCAGCAACTTCTGCATGTTATGAGCCTAGAAACAGCCAAGATGGCGGGTCAGGTATTATCGGGCAGCCTGCAAACAGAAAGGGCCTTGTGACTGTGTTGCTCTGCATTCTTTGATTTCTGACCTTTCCGTGCCCCCAGCTCTGCTGTGTCTGTGCAAAATACAGCAGTAACCCACATCCTGCACTTTATCCCGCTCTCCTCTCCTCAGTAAGTGTGATGCATCTGACCAAAGATGAGCTTAAATAATTAAACAAAGCAAAGGTAAACAACTACACCAATAAATTCAATCTAAATATTATTCTAGTACATCAATTTAAAAATAAATAACAAAGGACATAAGTTTCTTTAATTAACGCAAATATATTGCAAAATAAAGGTTTACATGCAAAGGACTAATTAAGGTCCACATTAAAATGCTTTTATAAGGCATACATGAATCAGGTATGCATTGCCATACAATTTATGGCCTCGGCCATGCTGATACATGCAGTTCATTGGAGCTCAAGACGCGCAGACTCCTCCACATAGCCAAAAACCTGTTCCAGAACAGCAATCCGGCTGCTAAAAGGTGTCGGCAGTGGCTTTCTTTTAAAACGTATTTAGAGGTTGGAAAACTGTTCTCTGAATCACACCTAAACACATCCAATTATCCTAAGTTTTACGTTTTGATCCTAAGTTTTAGGATTTGATCCTAAGTTTTACGTTTTGATCCTAAAATTTAGGAACGAACTTGCGATGATCGTAAGAGCATATACGAATTCGTACGTAGGCTCGTGCGAGTCGGAAATGGCCAAAAAAACAGGAAAAAATGACTAACACCCACCCAAACTTACGATTCTCGATCCAAAATCAATTAACTTTTGCTCTTTGAATCGAGGGGATAGTGTTTTAGAAGTTTGTAGTAGAATGGATTTGACACCAAAAAAGAAATGTTAAAATGAATATATTAGAAAATTACAAATATTTAAGTAAATATTCTTATTAAAAATTAAAACTATAACACAAGGGAAGTTCAGACTGTTTCCCCTGCACAAGCAAACAAATTTGTCTATCAAATAATGTCACAATATTGGAGCAGCAATGATGCCTTCCCACAGAGTTAAAATCAGTAGTGTGAAAATAACATTTCTGTGAATCCACCACCACAAGAGATTAAATGCGTACCGGATTGATTCTTTAACCACACATCAAATAAAAAAGGCTTTAAGTCTTCTTTAGCCACACATTTAAAATCAGTTTTAGTTAGTTGTCTCCACAAGGTTTAAATAGTTATCTCCATAGGATTTGTAACCTGATCAAACTTTTCCTCATAAAAGGGAAACGAAAAGCAACAACCACATAGAGCAGCAAGCTTAAAAGTATATAAAAAGCACAGCCTGTGCATTCGTTTATTGCACTCACCAAATATCAAAATTAAAAGCTCTTCGAAATCACTTAAAAACCCTAGGACACGGCTTCTATAATCAGTAAAAGCTTCCTCTGGACCAGGCGGCAAGCTGGGGGGAAACAAAGATGTACACAGCGCCGCTCTGGACGGTAACCACAAATGTTTTCTCCTCCTGATATTGTTCTCGCTATTCCTGTGATAGTGTGAAACGCTATTCCTTTTTCCTGCTAACGTCCTAGCGTTACGCTGTCTGACTCCCTATACGTAGTGTTGCTTTAAGTGTTTTTACTTAGATGTTGAATTAGCTTAAATTTGAATTAACACCTGAGTAATGTGTTGTAGGCTTGAGCTCCAATGGGTTTGGCAATTAGCTATGACCAACACATTTTAAATAAAACAGTAAAAAAGAGGAAATCCTTTTTAGCTAGGCAAATAATGTATCACATAATTTATCACATTGACATAATCTAAAACTTATTTGCCAAAAAATAAAGGTAGAAAAACATTTTCATGGTAGTAAAAAATTCAATTCATGAGAAAAAGAGAATGTCACAGTTACTGAATCACTAAATAAAAAGACAATGAAAGTCAATGGCAGCTTTTACTACAGTGTAGAAAGGAGTAAACAGTTCTCTACTTTTCTTAGGAGTAAAAAAGTATCATTGACTTTCATTGTTTTCTTAGCTGGTGATTCAGTAACAGTGACATTCTCAAGCTTTTTTCTCATGAATTGAATCTTTTACTACCATGAGAATTTTTTTCTACCTTTATTGAATCGAGGCCTATGTATTTTAATACAGAGTCCCATAGGATAAGCTTGATCAGTTCACAAGACATTCCCATTTTCAGGCATTGTATTTCACTATAATGCTGCCATACTTACATTCTGATCAAACTGAACCAAACTGGCCACATTTTAGTTAAATTGATTCCTAATCTGAACATAAAGTGAAGAACTAGTAATTATTAAAAAAGGCGTTGTGAACAGCCTTGTGCAGGGCCAATGTTTCCTGCTAAATAGGACTGCTAACAAAAAATGTGCTACTGAACTTTGGCTGAACTTGTGTTTATCTTTAAAAGGGAATCTGAAGAGCTTTTAAAAAACAAGGAGGTGGGGACGTTCATGATCAGATTGAGCCCAAGGACATTTGGCTACATTCTCTCTTACAGGTAAGTTTTATTTATAAATGCATATAAAATGTATAGAACATACATAGAACATAGAAAAATTCACAATGGTCCGCAGTGCTTTGGAGACAATTAGGCTGGCATTCCATCCAGAATGTAAATTGATTCACAATGTACTCACATTCACAATGTATTCAACCTATTAAGTACCTGTCTGTCAAGTCTCTCCCCATACCTGGCCCTATTGCTCCCCTCAATCAAGACACCTCAGCCCACAGAAATGCTTGTATCATCATGGTTGTGGGGCTGTACTCCCGACACAGTATCTGTCCTACACTACTAAAGCTACAGTAACATTGCTTTAAGAGTGGCCTTAACCACCATGCCCATAATCTAACCTTGTAATGTATTTTTTTAAGCTGAAGAGTGTACTCGTTGACTTGCTCGGAAGGCAGGGCTTACCAGTTAGTGGACAGGTCATGGACTGTCTGCGACCAATTCATTTCCAGGCCAAAGAGATGCATTCTCTAGATACCGCTATATCCAGCAATTTAGAGAAAGATTCAACAGATTGAAATAATGACCATGAACTTGAGACAGTTAGTAGTGACCCCTGTTGGTCCCAACAGTAAAATGGGGAAGTGCGAACATGCCCTCTGCTTAAAGGAAATACATATGGATTTTTGGTTAAACTTGGTCTGGGGTTAGAGAAACAAACTATCATATTCCATGGAGATGGCAACCCACAGAGCTAATGTGGAAAATTGGTCCCGTATGAAAATTGTGGCTACAGCTATACAGGCTATAGTGCTACTAATTTCCTTGGGGGAAACCTGTGTCCAACTCATGTGTATGTTGGTCTAGTTGAATTTTTTATTACTGAACCTAAAACTATAAATGAACAATTACGGTATATTTTCTATACTTTGCACATTTGTCTTTTAATATGTCCTAGAAAGCTACAATACATTTTGTTAATAGTGTCAGAATCTGAATCCTTGTGAACATAGTCAATCATTAAGAGGAATGTAGAGAACCTATAGCCAAAATGGACCAGAGGACTGTTTTATCCCCTACCGCCAGGCCATTACGATTTTGGATGCTCGTTCACATAAACTGGACCTTCAGCGTGATTTAAGGGTTCCAGGATACGGGCGCCACCATCTTGCCTCAGAAGCATCACACTTTCTGAGGAGAGGAGAGTGGGATAAAGTACAGGGGGACGAGTTATAGCTGTGCTTTGCTCAGACAGAGCAGAGCTGGGGTCAGAAAAAGGTCAGCAATCCCAGAATGCAGAGCAGCACAGTCAGAAGGCATTTCCTGTTTGCAGACTGCCTGATTTTCCATGATCCGCCATCTTGGATGTTTAAAGGCTCATAACATGCAGTAGATGCAGGTAGGATGATTTTTTAATGTGAGCAATCTGTATGTACAGGGTGTGGGAAACATATAAGATAGACTCTTATTCAAGGTGATGGACCGCTTTAATGTGCCAAAGAAATGACTGAAATGAGGCTGTGCACGTCTGTATCCAATCATGCCTGCTTCCTGATTGGTAGCAGTGACAAGCAGCATAGACTAAGCTTGGTTGGCCTCCCAGTTTAACACCACCAGGGAGTGTGTATCAGCATTGGCGTGAGAGTTGAGAAACTAACTGCCTGTTGCACCCTTGACTGTGGTGGATCGAAACAGTGGGGGAGGGAAGGTAATTATTGACCTAGAAAAAAATGTTGAACTTGAATTAGATAAATCTGCTGCCAGCATTAGATATCTCCCGGCAGCCCAAAGCATGAAATGAAAAATACAAACCCAACCACCATCAATAACAAGGATTCACAGTATTAAATAAATAACCACCTCCAAATGCAGACCAGCTAGCAGCTATATCCCCTGCACATTACCTGCTCAGGTAAGTTGTATATGTGAGGTTAGAATTGCCAGCAGACTTTTATTATACTATATTATGTTATATGAGTATAGTATGATAATGATTTGCGTTGTCACATCTTGGACACTTCTGACTTCATGTTACACTTTAATGGTATTTTGTTTGTGGTTCTGCTGTTGGTCACTCTACTCTATACTTCCTGCACTTTCGGGATTACTGTAACATAATCCTATTTTCAATTGCTAATGACACATAGAATAGAATTATCTGTGATACAGGAGACACTCGGGCTGACAGCCCATACAAACATAACAAATTATATCTCCATCCCAAAGACACTTCTGATGTTTAGGATGCTGTCCTTCATACTTCAAGTGGTAGAGTGCACTTTAAATACGAAATTATATAGATGTGCAATTTTTAACCCTTTAATTCAGCACTGGAAGCAAAAAGGGCACTACAATGCTTAGTAGAAAGTGCAATTCCCTTCATTTTGCTATCTAAGGGGGGGTGCCCTACTATTTTATTTTTCGCTTGTATTTTTCTCCAAAGTGCACGTTTTTTTAACTGGTGCTGAATCAACCTCTAGTTCGGAAAAGTGTAATTTACAACAGCAGTTCTAAGGCTTTCATGACAAGTACCCCCTAGTGCAGTAGTCCTCAAACTTCCTCCTCAAGGGCCGAGACAGGCCAGGTTTTGCAGCTCTCTATGCTGATGCACAGATGTAATAATTAGGGCTATAGCTCTGTCTGAGCACCAGTTAATTCACCTGTGGAGTAGCGTGGAGAGCTGCAAAACCTGGCCTGTCTTGGCCCTTGAGGAGGAAGTTTGAGGACTACTGCCCTACTGAATACTGCCAAGGAAGATATATTATAAATGTTACCAAAATAAATAGGTCCCAGGATTTTCAGAACTTTTAAAGCAGAAAGGAATAATGTTTTACTTTCAAAATAAACCAGACAAAAAATATGGGAAAACACTATTTCAGGTAAAATCCTCTCTAAAGACAAGGGGGCACTCCCTTCAACTGGAAAAAAAGAAATTCAATCTCCGGAGGCGACAATCATTTTTTACCATAAGAACTATAAATCTGTGGAATAACCTCCCACAAAAGCTTGTTACAGCATCAACCACTGACAGCTTCAAAAAAGGCTTATTTAGAAGAAAATAACATTAGCAGTTGCTATTAGCTGTTATCATTAAAACAATAATTAAATAAAATATAAAATAACTTTCCCTACCCCAACATCCTTGCTTGAACTTGATGGGCATATGTATTTTTTCAACCGCATTAACTATGTAACTATGTAACAGCCATTTTGTTGGATAAGCTCCTGGCCTTTATGTGGGATCAATGGGTGGCATACTTGTGTGCTTGAATGCTGGCTCTGGATGTTAGCCCCTGGGAGGGGATGTGGGGTAAGACCTTGGGGGTTTTCCTTTGACCTTTCACTTTTTTAATGGGGGGTTTATAGGTAGTTTTATTTGAGTTTTGTTGGTTATTATTTGTTTTTGCATACTGTTTACCTTGATGCTATGTAATCTTATTACTTTCTTGTACTTTATTTCTGCTCATGGTTGGATGTGTGAATATTAGGCTCGATTCAGAGGCACATTCATCTGGACTTCCGTAGCTGTCTGTGAAAGTTTTTGTGTGTGTTTGTAATTTTTTTGTTTTTTTTCGTTAATTTTTCATTCGTATGAACGTTCGGGCTAATGCGTATATGCGCTTTCGATGAACGAAAGCAAATCAGAACATTTGCGTTAGTTCGGATCATTTTCCCATCCAAATCTGAAATTTTTTGTTCATTCAGATAACTTACGTTATTGCTATGGACTTGCGTCTCATTCAGAGAGCTGATTGCCGATGGACCACCACCCTATAAACCCGTTTCCTTTGCGATCCCCTTACGGGACCATTTTGACCTCGAGACTAGCAGCTATGGACGACTCTAGTGCATTTGAGGAGCATGAGGATCTGCAGCTCATGGGCATTGAAATTGTCCGGAGGGCTGACACCAGATTGCACCGGCAACGCATGCACATCGATGGCATTCATGACGTTGAGCTGTTCGCGCTCACCAGACTTAATCGCGCTTCCCTCCATAAGTTGTATAGTGAGCTGCGGCCATGGTTTGCCCGCACCACAAGGAAGGGGCAAGCAATTTCAGGTATGACCAAGATGCTTGGCTGCCTGCAATTTTTGGCGAATGGCTCGTTCCAGAGGCTGGGTGCCCTCTCCGTGGGGATTTCCCAGCCTATGCAGAGCCGCGCGCTATCCAAGTTTTTGGAAGGCATGGCTACCATTACTCGGAAATATATTTGGTTTCCTGACGACATGGTAACCAGAAACGCGATTAAGCTGGCATTTTATAACATCGCAGACATGCCCAATGTCATGGGTGCCATTGACTGCACCCACGTTTCCCTGGTGCCGGCAGCCGACGGGTATATCTACAGGCAAGTGCAATCTGTCATTTTTCCTTTTTTTTTTTTTATAAACAATTGGCAAAAGTCCCTCCTTGTAAAATGTCCGTCCTTGTAAAATGTGCCTCCTTGTAATTATTCCCTCCTTGTAAAGAGTCCCTGTGAAACAATGGACCGTATTTCGTTTCATAAAAATTTCACGTGTTCACAAAGGAAAGATTTTTATGTGTACCTGAAATAGACACTTCAAAGTTAATCTTTAGTTTTCCAAAACATACATATTCTTTTTTTGCTGTACAAAATACTTATGTACTTGGTTATTGTTATTTGTATTGGGCCACAGGTTTTGCTTCGGGTGTGATTAGTTAGTGTTTCACTAGTTTTCCTTGCCTTGCTAATGTTTTTTTCCCAATTTTATACAGGGACCACACGGGCAAGAGTCGAAGCAATGAATCGAAGGGTCCTTGAGTTGGTGGCCGATATGCAGCAGCTGGTTGACTCGTTGGGGACAACAGAAGAAGACTAGTGTCCTGGGTCCTGTCACTGTATTTTGTCCTTGTAAATAGTTTTTAAGTTTTAACCCTTTAAATGCCAGCCACGTAAAATTTACGTGGTCGCCTCTCCGTCACTTAAGTGCCAGCCACGTAAAATTTACGTGCCTGGCATTTACCCCTGCTAGTGGGCAAAAAAAAAAAAAAAATTACTCACCTGACCCCTCGTTGGATCCGGCCGGGTCTCCTCTTTAATTTGGTGCCATCCGATCCCCCTGTGGGGGGTCGGATGGCTCCAGGAGAGCCCCCGGAATAGGCCGCCCCCCCCCGCTTCTGCAGCAACAGCTGCTAACTGTAAAAAAAAAAAAAAATAAAAATGACATTCACTTACCTGTGTGTGCGCTGGCTCCCGCTGTCCCTCCTCTTCACCTGGGGGGCCTCCGATCACCCCCCAGGACTTACCGATCTTCAGGAGAGAGCCCGGAAGGCTCTCTCCTCTCTCCTCTTCGATGGCGGCCGCCATCTTGCCTCTAAGCCCCGCCCCCTTGGGGGCGGGGCTATGACGTCATCCCGTTCCGTCGCAGCGTCAAGCCCCACCCCTTTTGGGGGCGGGGCTATGACGTCATCCCGGCCCCGATCACCGATCACCGGCTTCAGCGTTCTCAGCTGTCAGATGCCGGTGATCGGCAACGGGGAAGGAGGTGGCAGGAGATCCTCTGATCTCCTGCCTCCCCCTTCTCTGATGCCGATCACCGGCATCTGTCAGCAGAGCGGCGTGGGACAAAGGAGCTTACAATCGGAGGTAAGTACAGTAAAAAATTTTTTTTTTTTAATAAAATACTTTTGTGTGGCGTTTTTTTTCATTTAACCCTTTGTGAACTGGTAAGGGGTCCATGAGACCCCTTATACCAGTTCACAAGGCTCTGGGTATGGCAAGTCACCTGCAGCTAGTGGGTGGCTTGCCATTAACCCCCAGCCCCCCATTACCTGCCTCCCCAGCGGCCAGGGGGGGGCAGAAGGGCCCGGGCCACTTAGTGGCTATGTGGGCTAGTAGCCTGCAGGGCCAGGGGCCACCAACGCTGGCCCCTGCGCCCTGTTCTACAAGCCCCCATAGCTGGCCCGGGTCGGTAATGCTGGGTAGGGGGGACCCTACGTCATTTTTTTTTTGGATTTTTAAGGGTTTTTAACCCTTAAAATTCCAAAAAAAAATGGGGTCTCCCCCCCTAGGAGGGGGAACCCTATGTCATTTTTTTTTAAATTAACCCTTTTGTTTTCTGTCATCCAGCAGCTATAAAAGGCTGAAAGAGTGCTCCACTATGGATGGGAGGTAAGTATTAAAAAAAAAAAAATAATAAAATATTTTTTCTCTTTGTGTGTCTGTGTTTTTTTTTACATTTAACCCCCTTGTGAACTGGTAAGGGGTCCATGACCCCTATACCAGTTCACAAGGCTGGGGGAGGTGGCAAGTCACCTGCGCTAGCCGGTGACTTGCCATTAACCCCCGGCACCCCCATTACCTGCCTCCCCAAAGCCCAGGGGGGGGGGCAGAAGAGCCCGGGCCCACTGGCTATGCGGGCTTGTAGCCTGCAGGGCCAGGGGCCACAAAAGCTGGCCCCTGCGCCCCGTTCCTACAAGCCCTACATAGCTGGTCCCGGGCTGGTTACTTTGGGTAAGGGGGGGCCCATGTCATTTTTTTTTTATTTTTAAGGATTTTTAACCCTTAAAAATCCCCCCAAAAAATGGGCCCCCCCTCCCGGGAGGTGGGACCCTATGTCATTTTTTTTTCTCGATTTAACCCTTTGTAGTGTGGATGGTAGTTGTATTTTATTTGTAAATGTTAAAAATTACTTGTTTCAGTTAGGGGGGTCTCCTGGGCAGGAACAGGGGGCTACCGATAAATATGTGGTACTGTTCTAATCGGTAGAAATGGGGCTTTCACGTGCAATATGGTTTTCTTTAATAAAATAAATTTTTTATGTAAAATAAAGGAGGCAATTTTCTAAAAAAAAATTTTATTTATTTATTTATTTTTACTTAATAATAAATAAAATTAATAATAAATAAAATTTACAAACAAGACATTTCATGTTAAAGCCTAAACTCTGCTGCAAAAAATATATATATAATTTTCCTGAAAATTCCAGCAAAAATGACGCAAAACATGGCGCAAAACATGGCGCAAAATGGGGAAAAATGACCTGTCAACAGAGGGTGACAAAATCTCAAGTAAGCTGGCAATTAAAAGGGTTAATAGTACCTCTGCATGTTGGGTATTGTTCTGTTCGGGGGACCTTGCGCTTTCAGACTTAGCTTGTTTTTTCTGGTTTGCATATTTATATTTTAGTAAAAGGTGTTTTTTATTCTGCTTTTTTATACATTTTTTAGGGAAACTCTGCGCAACCAAAGAGTTCTTTGAGGGATTAATTCCAGAAAGATGAGCCCACTACAACAAGCTGGGTACGCTTAGAAAGCTTAACATGTGTACTTTCAGGGAATATATGGTTTATGGGGGATATTCCAAATGTAAAGGGTTGTTTTGGTTGAAAAATCGCAAGGTGCGCACTTTGTCTGCAGAGCTGAAATTTTCAAGAAAAATTACCGTTACGCACATGCTTTACTTTGGGGTGTTTGGCAACTCTTTCCTTGACAGAACCCATGCATGTTGGGTATCGTTCTGTTCGGGGGATGTTGCTTTTTCTTGTTTGTATATAGTTTTTTTAGGAAAATGTGGCTTTGATTCTGCTTTTTTATCCTTTTTTTAGGGAAACTCTTTGCAACCAAAGAATACATTGAGGGATTACTTCTAGAAAACTGTGGCCACATCAACAAGCCTGGTACAAATAGAAAGCCTGAGGTGTGTACTTCCAGAGAATATATAGTTTGTGGGGGGTATTTCAAATGTAAAGGGTTGTTTTTCTGGAAAAACTGCAAGGTGCGCATAGCGCATATCACAGTTGTATTTTTTCAGAAAATCCCCTAAAGCTCTGTTTCAGTTTGGGGGAGTCTCCTGGGCAGGAAAAGGTGTCTACCTATACATATGTGGTACCGCTGTAACTGTGAGAAATTGGGGTTTCACACGCAATAAGATTTTATTGACAAACTTACATTTTTTATTACAAAAAAACACTACAAATTGTAAAAAATTGTTTTTTTTAAATTTTTTTGCACATATTTCGCCAAAAAATATTGAGAATACACCTAAAAAATGACAAACAAGACATTTCATGTTAAAGCTCCGACTCTGCTGAAAAAAACAATATATCATTTTCCTGGGAAATCCCTGGAAATCCCTTAAAAAATCACATTTGAACATGGGGAGTGCAAAATAGTGCAAAATGGTCTGGCAACAGAGTGTGACAAAAACTCCAGGTAGGCTGGCACTTAAAGGGTTAAATGTTTTTTAAAGTTCCAAAAAAAAATTGTAATTTTATACACAAAAAATGTAAAAAAAGCCAAACAAAAAGGGCCTTCTAATATAAAAAAAACAACAAAAAAAAAAGTTTCAGTGTCATTTTTTTGCACAAATACATTAACAACAAACGAAGGTTAAAATACATATTTAGAGATGAAGATTCAGATGACCGGGTAGTGATTTGGGTAAGTTTTAGGGGCCTAAAATGGAAGAAAAACCTAACCGCGAAGTGATTTGGGTAAGTTTTAGGGGCCTAAAATGGAAGAAGAACTTAACCGCAAAGTGGTTTGGGTAAGTTTTAGGGGCCTAACATGGAAGAAGAACCTAACCGGGAAGTGGTTTTGGTAAGTTCTAGGGGCCTAAAATGGAAGAAGAACCTAACCGTGAAGTGATTTGGGTAAGTTTTAGGGGCCTAAAATGGAAGAAGAACCTAACCGGAAAGTGGTTTGGGTAAGTTTTAAGGGTCCAAAAGGGAAGATGGAGGATAGTGCTAAGTGGTTGGGGTGAGCTTTAAGGGTCCAAAAGGGAAGATGGAGGATAGTGCTAAGTGGTTTACCTAAACGTAGTAGAAGTGAGGGTGGCAAATATGTAGGCGAGTTAAGTTTGTAGTACGCAGGCGCTAGATCGTAAGGATTTTTGCCTGGACGATTATTTATTGAAAAAGGGAAACAGAATCTAACGGGAAACGTAAAGGATTCGTGGGAGGAGACAATGGGAAAAGGGCAAAAACTAAAGCGTACGTTGTAACATGAGAAAATTAAACGAAAAAGTCACGCTGGAAAATGACATCCTCCTACTCGTACTCTGCCGTACGAACGGACGAAGACTTTACAGAAGGTTAGCAATGCATGCATAGAATCGCTCGCACACTCATACGAGAGCGGGAACATTTAAAAAAACAGATCGGCACAAAAACGAAAGTCTTTTTTTGTCTCTCTGAATCGAGTCTCTTGTTTGAAACATGCTGTTTTTGTTGGACAAATACTGGCTTGTTTTGCAAACATATATTATTTTGCAAAAAAATAATATTGAAACAAAAATTAATTATTTAATCTTTTTTACAGGGGGAGAGAAAGATGTCGCCACTTTATTTTAAACCAGTTGTCAAATGGAGAATTAGTTGTGTCTGGGGATTCCTGTGCTCATGGCAGTCTTCCAGCACTGATTAGACATTACCAGAACTCATGGATACAGCCTTTTGGCGAGAAGCTGGCTCAGTCTTACATTAAGGTATGACATGTGTGGGATTTTCCTGGCACGCCAGGGGACTGAGATAGGTGTGTTTACCAGACCTCAGATCAGGGGTTGCCAAAAGGCATGAGGCCCTCCTGCTTACTCTCCATTCACTTCCTCACAAGTAAGTGCTGTTCTGCACCCGATGTGAGAAGCTGGGACTTGCATGGCCAGAGGACAGGCGTTAACTGTATATGGAGGTTCTCACTGAGAATAACGTCTGCTTCTGTACAAGGTTCTCATACCAAGGAGTTTATAAACAAATATTTATAAGGAACTGGATGTCAAGCAAAATTGCGCCGTTATAAAAAAAACTTCAGCAATCGAATAGGTAAACAATCAAAAATTCAACTGATCGCAGATCCCATCACCACCTGAAATGGGTTGGCTATCAAACCTCAATACAGGGCTTAAGCCACATACATATCTTTTAGATTCCAGGACCGGCCGCACAGGGATTTCATTCCCCTTAATTCTGATTTTCTGCTCATCCAACCTTTTGGAAGTAGTAAAATTAATCACTCTAGAATCTACCCAATGCATTGCATAATGGATAAAAGCAGGTACACACATAAGCAGAACTGCTTTGGTACATGAACAACCTGTCAACCCTTCTTTCTTCCAGTAAAGAAAAAAATAAGCTTAACTTATTGCAGCCTTGGTGCAGCATGTATAAGTGACTCCTCCTCTTGTTTTATCATGTTTAAAGGTATTTTGATTATAATTTCACAATAGAGCAGCTTTAAAGCAGTTCCAAACCATGCGGCCGTGCTATGGAATTTAAAAGATCGCTAGCCTCTCCTCAGTGCATCCTATAGCGTGAAACCCCCTGGGGCGCCGGTGAACTCACCGGGCCGCTCCCGTGATGTTGCAGTGCATGGCTTCGACAGTAGAAAAGCCACCACCGAGCCAGCTGTGTCATCCGGGGTACCGGGGGGGGGGATGTGAAAAACGATTCCAACTGCTTTAAGAGGCATATGCATGATGGGTAGGATTATATTGCTTGTTTAGTTTTAATACATTACTTCTTTGTACATAATACAGTACATAACATTACTAGTATATAATATATGTCTATTAACATTCAGAACTGTATAAACTGTATATATATATATATATATATATATATATATATATATATAGCAGACCTACGCCCCACTGAGAGACAGACTTCCCTTATACTCTCTAAAAAACAGCCCACAGTTGGGCATTCTTACCTCGTCTAGCGATGGGTCTCTAAATAATGCAAGCCACAAACCTAGGCACGCACTGTCAGTCGCTGCCAACTCTTATGTTACGTTCTGAGTTTATTTAAGAACTGATAGTTTATCGTACACATGATCATACATGGTCCTCTTTAGGTTACTATATGAATGTGATATATTGTATTTTGTTATGGTTATTTTCATTTCATCCAGTTAGTACTGTATGTATGAGTACATGTATATATTTTCCAGTTTTCTGAAATAAATAATTATGACACCATTGAGCCTAAGACAGCAGCAAAGAAGAACAACAAAGTTGTTAAAAATGGACAAAGAAGACAAAGTGGAGCCACTGCAGAGGTATGAGGATCATAAATTGGTGCTGATACTCAATCTATAATGTTGGCATTGTGTAAGAGATTTATGTATTACCGCTATGGATAAAGTAGATATCAGTGTAGTGTAACATTTTTGCTACAGTACCTCTGCTTTTCCAGGATGATCTAGTCAAATTTACTTTGACCATTTTTTATTATACTTAAGGTAAGCTGGCAGAACAAAAAAAGTTCTCATGTCAGACGTGAGTTTTCTTGAAAGCTTGAAAACTCTGTTAGCCTGAAAGGTGTCAACTTATTTCTTCATTTTCTACTGTTTCGAAGTTTCCTATTCGTGTCATAGAAAAAAATGTCCAACAATAATAAAGAACTCCATTCCGGGGCACCACCTGTAGCAACGCGTGGGTTAATCTCTGTAGTCGGGGACTGCAAGATAGAAAAAACTAGCTCCTCCCGGCCTATATAGGGCAGGCTGTGGCAGGATGCCCTCATTTCTTTTTGCTGCAGTAGTAAGGGACTGTGAAGATGTCTCGATTTCTTTTTTAGCTACACTGCTGACCGGGAGTGGGGGCTGTCTCCCAGAACCTCACCAGCTGCAACGTTCCTGGGGACCCCCGTTAGATGCCTGAAGTCGGTTCCTAAGCCGATAGCGCTGGATGGTGCAGAGTGAGGGGAGCGTGCATGGGTCCAGGTAAGCGTGCCAGGGCTTGTCGGACTGGGTCTCAGGTCCGAGGATCAGTGTATCTGATCTCTGGGCCTTGCATGGTGGCCCTGCTGTGTGTCTCCCACTGAGCCCCGGTCCCTCTACCCCCTGGGTCATCTACCCCCATGACTCCATGACATCCTGCAAGAGAGGCAGTCTGCCTTCCCCATGGCTGCTGGGCAGGATCTCAGCTAGGTGGCCGGGCTCGCTGGTGTCAGTGTGTTTGTGATTACTACTGCTGGCAGCCATGCTGGTCAGAGATCATTTAGAGCTCAACTGCCAGCATTTGAAGAGGGAGGTGGCCTAGTCTAGGGGGTGTGGTCACCTGCCATGCAGCCTGCCTATTGGCTAACTCCGGAAGGGGGCAGGTTGGAGGTCCGGAAGCTGCTGTATCCTTGGCCAGTGGGTTGATCTCAGCTGCAGGGAGGTTACTTTTCCGGTTGTGCGGGCAGGTGTGACCAGTACTCGACAGGCAGGAGGGTGTGGGGACCAGCACTCCGCCGCATGTCCCATGTGCCAAGCAAGCCTGATCTCGGACAAGGGACCTCTGTGCAATGGGTGCACTACTGTCCTGCGCTGCCTTACGCAGCTGGCAGATTTTTGCGCCTCAAGAATCATATCGTCCTGCTTCCCCTGCGGCTTCAGGCTTTGACTTGTCGGGACAGGTACCCCCTTGGGGGGGCTGCCAGGTCCATTTGTGTCCCAGGGTCTGCCCACAGATGGCAGACAGGGTGGCTCGGTTGGAGAGCGTGGTCAGTGGTCTTCATCAGCAGGGGCATCCCGAGTTTGTCTCTGTCCGCCCAAGCAGGAAGGCTTCAGCCAAGCGTAGACACATTCAGACAGAATCCTTGGAGGATTATAGCTCCTAAGGACCTATTTAGGGGTTCAGGATCTAGTTCCAGACGGTCTGTGGGGGAGGTGTTTACCCGCAGTGGAGAGTAATCGGAAGCCACGCATACACCAAGGAAGCCTCCGGATCACCCGACAGATAAGATTGAGGAGCTTATTGAGGCAAGGTCTCGATGAAGCAGCAGAGAAGGCATTTGCGACATGGAGGTTCGCATTCTTCTGTACTTCGTTTGAACACCTCTGCTATGGAGGTCTTCACATACATGGTGCCAGCTATGGATGACTTGGTGCATCTTGTGGCTAGTGGGCTGGCTTTGCTAGTGATCTTGCGAGGCATGGTCTGGCTGAAACATTGGTCGATCGACACTTTTTCTAGGAAGGCGCTGACTGCCCTCCCTTTTCCGGGGGGTCATCTTTTCGGTGAGCCTCTGGATGGCCTGGTCTGGAAGGCCATTGAAGGGAATCGACTACCACATAAACGGGAACTTACCTCATCTCCAAATTGTCGTCCTTTACGAATGTTCGAAGATTCTACAGACTTCAGACCCCGCAAGGACTTTTTGGGTAAGCGAAAGCCACAAAGGGAACTTAGACCCCAGTGGGCCAGCAGGCCCCAGCCCCCATCCAAGCCCTCTCAAGGTTGATGCGGCGCTCTCACCTGATCGGGTGGGGGGGACAGCTTTTGCACTACGCACTGGTGTGGAGTGAAGGGATATCCAATGCCTAGTCTGGGAGGTTGCATCCCCCGGATACAAGTTCGAGACCAGGCCTCCACACAGGTTGGTGGCATCCAAGCCATTTCGTGTCGCGGAAAGGGCGGCGGCCCTCGACCGTGCAATAGAGCTCTTGCTGGACCGGGGAGTTGAAGTACCTATGCCCCCCCTCAGAGCGGGGCTGTGGATTCTACTCAATTCTATTTTGCATCCCTAAGAAGCACGGGTCAGTTCGGCTGATCCTGGATCTCTGGAATCTGAACAGTTGCATCATGAATTAGGTGGAAAATCACGTTCCTTGCATCTCGGCGGTTCACATTTCGGGGGGGGGGGGGGGAGAATCTGCAAGCCGATTATTTGAGCAGGGAGACGGTGGACAAGGGGGAATTGTCCCTTCACCAGGACGTGTTTCAAGCCATCTGGGGAGAGCCAGAGATGGACCTCTCTGCATCTTGCCACAATTGGAAGGTCCAGAGGTGCAAGACCCCCTGGATGTGGCGTTCAACGTCTATGCATTCCTGCAACTGCCACTTCTGGGTCATGTGTTAAAGAAGGTCAATTGCAAGCAGATTCCTTTCATCCTGATCGGCCCAGAAGGGTGTGGTTCACGGATTTGGTGAGCCTGATGGTGGAGTCCCCGCAGCGACTCCCCAACTGCCCAGATCTCCTGTAACAGGGTCCTCTGTGGCACCCCAATTCTCCAGCGCTGGCTTTAGCGGCTTGGTTGTTGAGACCAGCATATTGGAGGAGAGGGGTTTGTCCGTCGCGGTAATTCAGCTTTGTACATAGGCCAGCCAGAAGTGTAGCAATCAGCTTCAGATACCAGGGCCGAGGGAACGCGGTCCACACTGTGGAAGCCGGTAAAAAGTACACAGGGAAGCCTCGTGCCTATATGGTAGCCCTAGTCTGTGGGAAAAGTCTCTTTCAATCTCCCTGCAACAAAAAAAAAATAGAAAATTTACCAATGCTATCCAAAATAAAATATTCTACTTCAGTTTTAAGTGTATTAGTTACCATCTTCCCTTTCTACATTTTATATAGGTAAGAGAAACAGATTCTTATCTGTAGTTAATAAAAACTTGCAGAAATCATCATTCTTTCTAATACATTAATAAAACCTGAATAAAATATCAAATATCTAAAAAAAATTATATAACTCCAGGAATCCTTAGCACTGTGTATTAAGTACCTAGAGAATTAAAAAATATTAGAGTCAGTATTTTTAGAAAAACTTCCAAAAACTATTGTATGTGCAGAATGCTGCCCTTTGTGGTGGGCAGTTCAGCATTCCCAGGGTTCATCGAGCTTGTGGTAGCCCTTTTTGACACAAAACACAGTGGGCCTGATTTATCAAGCGCTTTTGCCAGACTATGCCACATCAGTGCAAATTATAGAGGTGCGAATGCAATTGTTTTTCCACTTGTGCATCTTGCTGCACTGCAAAAAACACATTTGCTAAAACATGCAGTGGTGTAGTGTGACAGACGCTCTGTCTTTTGGATGTCATCACTATTCAGTTGCCCACCGGGTCATTCACTGGCCTTTTCTTAATTAGGTCATTGTAGTTTGGATTGTATTATAAACTGCCTTTGTGTTAATTGATTACGTCACAGGCAATGGCATTGTTCTGGCACTAATAAAGTTCACTTCACCTTCACCCTCAATACTGAAGTTCTGTCTCTTATTGGGGGAAACGCTATATTACAGTTCACTAGCCCTTGTAAGGGCTGTTCCTGTTTCCTCACGGACGACTCTGGAATTCCAGCAGCACCTCTTACGATTGGGAAAAGGACGTCTTGGGCGGTGAAGCCCTCCGGCGATAAGCGTTATCGCTACAATTGGTGGCAAGCGGTCGGATGGTCCTTCTACCCAGAGAGAGTGCTACCCTGATGGAGAGTCAGAATGACAAGTTGAAAAGGCTGACCTGGAAGATCTACTCGAGAGCCGGGGAAGGTCAGCTAGCAACCGCCCACGTCAGGAACTGATAGCCAAGCTGATCGAAATGGATCGTGCAGCAGTGAGGACCGAAACCAATATAGAGATCGATGAAGACGCTGCTCTCGTTCAAGCGGTTCGGAACAGATTGTCGGTCTATGGCCGAATCCATTACAAGAACTGATCGACCAAGTCTTCGCCGCAGCGGAGGGAGAGGCCAGTAAGTGAAGGGAAGATCGGCGACTCGCAACCCAGCAGCCTCTCAGCCTCAGTTACACTGGGGGGAGAAAGATTCCATTTGCAGCATTTAAGTCCTTCCAGGAAAGTGACGATGAGATTGACGGATTTTTGGCCGATTTTGAACGGCAGTGCGCTTTACACCGGGTACCCACGGAGGAATGGGTCACCATATTATCACGGAAAATCTGGGAAAGCTTCCGATGCTTTCCGGGCCACCCCTGATGAGGACATACCACACTACGATCTGGTAAAGGAGGCTTTGTTAGCCCGGCACGCTGTCACCCCGGAAGCCTACAGTTGTTTTTACTAGAACATTTTCTCAATGCCTTGCAACCAGAGCTAAGAGAGTATGTGTGTACAAGACCAGCACCCTGTGAATACATGTGTGTGTACAAGACCAGCACCCTGTGAGTACAACTGTGTGTGTACAAGACCAGCACCCTGTGAGTACATGTGTGTGTGTACAAGACCAGCACCCTGTGAGTACATGTGTGTGTGTACAAGACCAGCACCCTGTGAGTACATGTGTGTGTGTACAAGACCAGCACCCTGTGAGTACATGTGTGTGTGTACAAGACCAGCACCCTGTGAGTACATGTGTGTGTGTACAAGACCAGCACCCTGTGAGTACATGTGTGTGTGTACAAGACCAGCACCCTGTGAGTACATGTGTGTGTGTACAAGACCAGCACCCTGTGAGTACATGTGTGTGTGTACAAGACCAGCACCCTGTGAGTACATGTGTGTGTGTACAAGACCAGCACCCTGTGAGTACATGTGTGTGTACAAGACCAGCACCCTGTGAGTACATGTGTGTGTACAAGACCAGCACCCTGTGAGTACATGTGTGTGTACAAGACCAGCACCCTGTGAGTACATGTGTGTGTACAAGATCAGCACCCTGTGAGTACATGTGTGTGTACAAGACCAGCACCCTGTGAGTACATGTGTGTGTGTACAAGACCAGCACCCTGTGAGTACATGTGTGTGTACAAGACCAGCACCCTGTGAGTACAACTGTATGTATGTGTGTGTGTATCATCTTCACCCTCAATACTGAGTTCTGTCTCTTATTGGGGGGGAAAGACAAGACCAGCACCCTGTGAGTACATGTGTGTGTACAAGACCAGCACCCTGTGAGTACATGTGTGTGTACAAGACCAGCACCCTGTGAGTACAACTGTATGTGTGTGTGTGTGTGTATCATCTTCACCCTCAATACTGAGTTCTGTCTCTTATTGGGGGGAAAAGACAAGACCAGCACCCTGTGAGTACAACTGTATGTGTGTGTGTGTGTGTGTGTGTGTGTGTGTGTGTGTGTGTGTGTGTGTGTATACAGGCCCTGTAGACAAACCAGTAATGCAGATGGATTGTCCTTACACAGAACTCTGCCCATAACAAGAGTCCGGACAGCCCCACGTTAACCCGAACAGGGTCAATCCGGGTCTGCCGGGTGTTCCACAAAAAGGGGGCATTGTGACAGACGCTCTGTCTTTTGGATGTCATCACTATTCAGTTGCCCACCGGGTCATTCACTGGCCTTTTCTTAATTAGGTCATTGTAGTTTGGATTGTATTATAAACTGCCTTTGTGTTAATTGATTACGTCACAGGCAATGGCATTGTTCTGATTGAGTGTATTACAGATGCCTATTGTTTTGCTGATTGCGTCACCGGCAGAGTTGGTCTGTGTATTTGTCATGAGGTCCACGGGGGAGGTCCCATTGCATGGAGACTTGTGTATATAAGGCCTAGAGTGGCACTAATAAAGACTTCACCTTCACCCTCAATACTGAGTTCTGTCTCTTATTGGGGGAAACGCTATATTACAATTCACTAGCCCTTGTAAGGGCTGTTCCTGTTTCCTCACGGACGACTCTGGAATTCCAGCAGCACCTCTTAAGATTGGGAAAAGGACGTCTCGGGCGGTGAAGCCCTCCGGCGATAAGGGTTATCGCTACATGTAGCAACATGCTGAGAATAATGAAGTGGTGTAGTGTGGCAATAGTGCTTGATAAATCAGGCCAGTATGTTCTCCACTGAACCAACCCTCCCCAAAAAAAGCTACATAACAGAGCCTGAACTGAGGAGGCGGTACTTCTTCCATGCCCCTACCTAGACCAAATGGCCAGACCAGAGGCCCATTAAAAAAATCCAAATAGTAAAAAATGTTGGCCAATCAGGCATGAGTCAACCCCTACGATAGGGGGTAAGTGGGGGGATCTATAACTTACAAGAGAAAACATATTTTTTTTATTTATACATGCAGGTTAATATTTACCTGCAATTGTCTTTTATTAGTACAGAGAAGAACTAGCTATTACTTTTTCTTGTAGGCCATTGCACCACCATTACCAGAAAGAAACAGGAGTATCCTCAGTGCTGATAATGATGATGGTGAGGAGCAAATGTATTCAATGTCTAACAAAGAGGTAAATGAATGTCAGTATTTTGATACCAAGGACGAAGATGTTCTCTATTCTGTGGTAAAAGATTCACAAGTAGGTCATAGAAATCGGGTACAGAATACAAGCCCAGAAGTTCTTTACTCTGAGGTTAAACTGGACCACAGCTTGCCTTCAGCACTGGGACACTTACAAAGCTCCACACAGTCTTTAAGTCAAGAAACAAGGAAGCTATCACTAGACTCAAGGTCCCCCAATCTGCTCAGTAGTTTGAAGGACCTTTCAGATTGTGAAGTGTTGGAGATGAGGTTTGCAACATCCATTCAGACAGTTAACAGTAAAACAATAACTACACCTATGTTACGTGGCAGAGGTGAAAATCCTGGCAGCCCATTCTTGCATCCTAATATGCTATCCACCAGCTCTGAGGAAGAAGGTACATATGAACAAGTACCTTATAGAGTATTTCAATCCACTAATGAGACTGCAAACCAGATTTCCAACTATTCTATGAGCTGTACAAGTGCTTATGATCATGTTTCCACTCGGACATCTAAAGAGGTCACTTCCAGAGAAATGAATAAGAAGGTGGCTATCGGCAGCAGTGCACAAGACAATGCCTATGAAACAGTTTCCAGAGAGTTTCCAAGGCCACAAGGAAGAAAGCCCAATGTTGCTAAGGTATACTTCCTTTTTGCTTCAACAAATATATATATAATAACAGTGTTCTTTTTCAGCGCCTCTTTTTCAGTGCATTCACAAATACCTGGCGCGGGCATGTGCCCTGCTAGAGGGATAGAGGGGACGCGGCTGCTGCTTGTGCATGCGCCGTTGGACCTAGAAAGAGGGTGAGTTTATGGGCCACCTGGGGGGTTTCACACAGTGGGGCATCCCGATTCTGGATGCCTTCGGGGTAGGGAATCAATCCGCCTGGGAATCTTATAGATCTCAGTGGGTTTTGGGCCACTTTAATAAAGCTGCAGGCTGTCTGCAAACAGGAAGTTTCCTGCCGCTGTGCATTGTGGGGTTAGGTCAGTTGAATCCAGGCAGTAGCAGGACTGGGATTCTGGGAGAGGAAGCTCCAAAATGGCTGCTACCAGGAGAAAATCTGTTAGGTGGCGTTTCAGCTTTGAGTTGATGTAGGAGCAAATGTAATTGTAATAATGATTCAGTATCATGCATACAAATGGAGCAAGGGAGTTAAATGTTATTGATCTTTTAAGAAATATAAGAAAAAAGTCGTAAATGGTCAACTGGAACTAGCACAGAATAAGTGATTGTGTTATGAAACAGCTCAGGATTGCTAGTCAACACTAAAAAACAGACTCAGGCTACCAGCCGAAAGGCTCCTACATTACTTGGATTGAGTATGAGTCCTAACTTGTGTTGAGGGCTTACCAGTACTTGGTCAGGGCTATTAGACCCTATTCAAGAATTCTAGCAAACATCTGAATCTGTAAAACCTTCTCTTCTTCTCCCGAAGCTGATGTAAGCTACACCCTTAGCTGGGCATGTGCCCGTGCCAGGCATTTGCTAAAGGCCGGCATGGGCACGCACCCTGTTAGAGGTCAGCAGGGATGCAGCCATTGGCAAACTCGGCTACTTTTGGCTATATTTGTCCCTTAGCCAATTCTTAGTCAAAGTTGACTAGCGCAGAAGAGCATGGTAATTGGATGAGCCATAGGACTGGGGAAAGGTGAGTTTTTCTGTGCCCCCTGGGGGGTTCACACAGCAGGCATCCCAAATCAGAGTGCCCAGAAGGCAAGGACCAAAACCCAGGATAGGCAAAATCCTGTCTTTTGGTCCACTGGCTGGCACATGCAGTGATTGGCTCACTTTAAATTTAGTTGGGGGTGGGGGTTGGGGACTTCCGGGAACTGGAAATAACTTGCTTGGCATAATTTCTTTAACCATTTAAATATGTTTAACATTTTCTATATACTAAAGCTAATAAAGTTCCTTATAAAATCAATGACAACCAGTGAACCAGACAGCTGCCATGTTTGCTGAATGTGCTGGCTGGACTATTTGTTTAATAGTCTATTTATAAAAATGTACGTATCTACCAAAGATTATTGATCCTAATTGCAAATTCTTTTGCATTATTTGCAGACTGAGAAATCAAAACGGTTCTTTTTTGGAGAGAAGAAGAAATGAAGCTTTACAGGCACAAAAGTATATGGGGAGATTATTGGAGCGAATATTTGCCCATAATATATATGATATAACTAAACAAAAGTATCTGGGAGGATTATTGGGGGAGTATTTGCCCATAATATATACAAATATATAACTAAACATAAGTATATAGGGGGGGTTTGGGGGGAATGTATATATATATATATATATATATATATATATATATATATATGATGATATACCTAAACAAAAGTATTTGGGGAGGTTATTGGGGGAATATTTGCCCATAATATATATAATGATATAACAAAAGTATTTGGGGGGATCACTGGGGGAATATTTGCCCATAATATATATGATATACCTAAACAAAAGTATCTGGGTGGATTATTGGGGGGGGGGGGATATTTGCCCATAATATATATATGATGCTATAACTACTACAAGATGAGGTATGAAACTGTTACTCCTTAGTTAACATGGTAAAAGGAGCAAACTGTTACAGAACATACTCCTCTTACCCTTCCTGTTTAATGTGTATAGGAATATAAGGTATGGGTGCACTAGTAGAGGTTGGGGGATTAGCAGTGCTTTTGGAGCTAGGACCACATGGGAAATGGAGGAATCACGACAGAAATGCCTTGATATATAGCTGTTTGATTGAGACTTGGAAAATATAGGCTATTCTAACCACCTAGCAGTCCACATGTAATATATTAAAGAGGCACCGGGCTTTGTAGTTGCTCTAACTGTATGACTATCATGCAGCTCCATCATTAACATTTAGAGTTTACTTATTAAAGAATAACTGTCGGCAAAATGATTAACCCTTGGCTCTAATTAACCGCTTCAAACGCTCTTTGTCTGTCTAGTAAGAAAATGTCATTTTGTTTCCTTTGCCAATGTCAGCTAATCTAGGGTAGTGCTCCCACTAGTGGCCAAAATCAAGGCTTACATCTCAATGCATCTTATAAGACTTTGATGAGAGTTTTCACAAGTGGCCACTAGGAGGAGCACTATCGGAAAGAAAATAGAACAGCACAATATATAGGTAATAAAATGAAGATGCATTTTATTATTAAGCTATGATAGAGTTGGTGAAGAGCTTTTCAAACACATGGTTTTCAATTTTGCACACAACTGCAGTTGTGTACACTCCCTTAACACATGCTGCCGATTTTGCTGGCTGCCTTCTTGCTTTAACTTCCTGTGTTAAATACTGCACATTAAAAAATGTAATAAAAATTCATTAAAGTGGACCAAACCCATGCGGCCACCTGCCTACCCCTGGGGCATCCTGATTTGGGATTGCACCAAGGAGGAGCTTGGGAATGCAGTTTCTTTAAAACAGGACCACCACCAAGCCATCCAAAGGTACTGCAGTGGGGGGCCAGGGTTTTTGGATAGGGTTTTGGCCTGCTTTATTTATAATAAGGTACTGCATGACACATTTTTCTTTAGGCAGTTAAGAGGATAAAATAAAATGTTTATTTATGAAAATAAGGAATATTTCATGAGAATTTTTTTTAGAGGGACTATAAACCTAACAGCAATAATAAGGCTTCAACCAGCTCACCTGAAGCCTGTTCCACATGCCTCTCCTCCATTTCCTGCAGGGCAGGGTAGAACCCATAGCAGGGCTCCAAAGTTTTCTCTTCATTCAACTGAATTCCTCCAAGACACAAAGAAAGTGATATAACAGACACACTTTCCCCTGATGAGCAAGGCAAGCCCCAGTGGTCATGTGGCTGTCTCCGACTACAGCAAAGCATGCTCATGAATCAAAGCTGCACCATGACACGCCCTAACCAGCTCAGCCACAACCCAGAAATAGAAGCAAAGCAAGCTTTAGTTAGAATACATTAAGTTATTTAAATTTGATCAATGATTTAGTGACTTACTGCCAGTTAGAACATCTTGCCCGCAACAATGTTGGTCCCTGCCCATCTGACCTTCACTGTGGCAATTACAGGAAGCAAGTGAGTGAGTGTCTGGTATAGAAGCACCTATGGCTGCAACAAAAATACCATTTTGTGAGTACTCACCTGTAAAATGGATATTGTCAGTGTGTCACACACCCTGCTTCCCCTTTAATTCTTACGATAGGGTTACTCCACCGGCAGGTGGCAATGTTGCAGAGAGAAGTCTTGAAAACGAGCCCCTCCTGGCCTATATATACCTGGGACCTCCCACTTAACACCCAGTGAATTCAAACAGCAGTAAGACAAGGTACCAGGAAATCCAACGGTAACCTCAAAATAAAATAAAGGACAGCTTCACCATATAGAGGATCCAGGATACCAAAAAGGGCGGGTGAAGCGGGGTGTGTGACACACTGACAATATCCATTTTACAGGTGACTACTCACAAAATGGTATTATTCTCAGTGTGTCACACACCCCGCTTCCCCTTTAATTCTTACGATAGGGACATCCAAAAGCAGTGTCCACAAGGGGTGGGTATCCGACAGCAAAATGAAGCATAACTTAAACGACTGCGGTCTGCAGAACCTTGCGGCCAAACACAGCATCCGCTGAGGCCCGCACATCAACCTTGTAAAACTTAGAAAAAGTATGAACAGAAGACCAAGTAGCAGCCTTACAAACTTGTTCAACAGAAGCTTGGTGCTGAAAAGCCCAAGACGCTCCAACAGCGCAAGTAGAATGAGCAGTGATACGAAAAGGGGGAACCTTCCCCTTGGCCGAATAGGCCCCAACAACCGCCTGACGAATCCATTTGCTAATGGAAGACTTGGCCGGAGCCAAACCCTTCCTAGGCCCACAGGGCACAACAAAAAAGGCATCAGTCTTACGAAAAGGAGAAGTAGTAATCAAATATTACTTGACACAGCGTACTACATCCAAACAATGCATAATCCTCTCCTTGTCATTCTTAGGCTTAGGACACAAGGAGGGAAGAACAATATCCTGATTCAAATGAAAAGCAGAAACAACCTTAGGAAGAAAGTCCGGTTTGAAAAGAAAAACCACCTTGTCCTGATGCCTCTCAAAGGAGGGCGCCTGAATCGACAAGGCCGCCAACTCCGAGACACGCCGAACCGAAGTGATAGCCACCAAGAAGGCAATCTTCTGAGTCAAGGTAGACAGAGCAATATCCTGCAAGAGCTCAAAGGGAGGAGCCTGAAGAGCAGAAAGAACCAAGCTCAAGTCCCAAACAGGGAACAATGGCTTCCTGGGAGGCCGCACATGCGTAACCCCCTGGAAAAAAGTTTTAACTAAAGGATGAAGCGCAAAAGGCTTCTGAAAAAAGATAGACAAGGCAGAAACCTGCCCTTTCAGAGTACTCAGCTGGAGACCAGAGTCCAGCCCTGATTGCAAAAAATCCAGAATCCTGGAAACCGAAAAGACCCTACAAGGCAAAGATCTAACCTCACACCAAGCAATATAGGCTCTCCAAGTCCTATAGTAGATGGTAGAAGAAGACCTCTTCCGGGCACAGATCAGAGTCTTAACAACCGAGTCAGAAAGACCCTCCTCCTTCAAGATGAAGGTTTCAGCAGCCAAGCTGTCAAACCCAGCGTTGGTAAATTGGGGTAACACAGCCGACCCTGAGTGAGCAGATCGGGCCGAAGAGGCAGAACGATCTGATCCACCGCCAGCCAAACGATGTCTGCGAACCATACTCGCCTTGGCCACCTTGGAGCCACAAAAATGGTGGACACCCTTTCCAGAGCCAGCTTCCGTACCACCCTGCCTAGCATGGGTATCGGAGGAAAAAGGTACAGAAAACCCAGATCCCCCCAGCTCAGGGACATGGCATCCACCGCCAGAGCCAGAGGATCCTGGGAGAGCGACACGAAGGTCGGAAGCCTGCAATTGTGACGAGAGGCAAACAGGTCCACCTCCGGTGTCCCCCACCGGAGACACAGCGACCAAAAAACTTGAGGATGGAGAGCCCATTCTCCCAGACGGGAAGAGCCCCTGCTCAACAGATCCGCTTCCCTGTTTTCCACACCCGGAATGTAAACTACCGAGAGACAAGGAACATGGGCCTCCGCCCAGGTCAGGATCAGGGACACCTCTCTGAGGGCACCCAGACTGCGAGTCCCTCCCTGATGATTGATGTAAGCAACCGCTGTCCGATTGTCCGAACGAACCTGAACCGGAAGGCAAAGAACATGCTGAGTCAAATGAACAAGAACCAGATGGATGGCTCTCAGTTCCAGAACATTGATGGGCAAGTGGGCCCCTCGAGGTCCCCACTGCCCCCAAAACTGAAGATCCTTCCAGAATCCCCGCCATCCCGAAAGACTGGCATCCGTGGTGACAATTTCCCAGAGAGGAGTCAGGAAAGACCTGCCCCTCAAGAGATTGGTCGAGACCAACCACCATTGAAGGGACTGCTGGACCCGGGAGGACAACTGGAAGGGGCGATCCAACGACCGTGGTCGCCGGTCCCAAGACGCCAACAGATGAAGCTGAAGCGTCCTTGTGTGAAATTGAGCAAAAGGAACTGCCTCGAAAGAGGCAACCATCAACCCTACCAGTCTCATCCCCAGACGGATGGACGGTCGAGGATTGGAAAGAAGGAACCGAGCCAATTCCTGAATCAGACAAATTTTGGATTGAGGCAGAAACACCCTGTGTTGACAAGAATCCAACCACATTCCCAGAAAGGACACCACCCTGGCCGGGGCGAGGGAGGACTTGGGAAAGTTGATCACCCAACCAAAGCTTTCCAGCATGGAGACCACCGTCCTGATGTCCGTCTCCGATTGATTGAGAGAAGGAGCCATGATGAGAAGGTTGTCCAGATAAGGTACGACGCGAATGTCTTGAGATCTGAGAATGGCCATCACCCCTGCCAGCACCTTGGTGAACACTCTTGGAGCCGAGGTAAGGCCAAACAGAAGTGCCACGAATTGAAAATGCCGATCCTTCATTACGAACCGAAGAAAACGTTGATGAGCCTGGCAGATGGGAACATGAAGGTAAGCATCCTTGATGTCTATGGACGTCATGAAGTCCCCCTGCCGAAGAGAACCGATGGCCGATCGCAGAGTTTCCATGCGAAACTTCCGAGTACGGATGAACCTGTTGAGGAACTTCAGATCCAGAACGGGGCGGACCGACCTGTCTTTCTTGGGGACTGTGAAAAGATTGGAGTAAAACCCGAGCCCCCCTCTAAGTGCGGCCCCGGCCGGATGACCTCCATTTCCAGAAGATTCTTCACCGATGCCAGGAGCCCCTGCGCGGCCAAAGGATCGGTGGGCACCCGAGACCGGAAAAACTGTGAAGGAGGGCGAGACTCGAACTCCAGCTTGTAACCGGACGACACCACCTCCCGGATCCATCTGTCCGGGACCTCCTGGTCCCAAACCAGAGAGAAGTGTCGCAATCATCCCCCCACCCGCACGGGTGAGGGCACCCCCTCATTGCTGAGCGGGCTTACCAGCAGGCATGGGCTTGGCGCCCCAGGACTGACCGGGACGGCCACGGCCCCTCCCCCGGGTCCAAACTGCACCCCTGGTAGCGGGAAAGGAGGCCCCCCCTGCCCGCTCTGACTCCCCGAGAGGGGATAAAGGAAGACGCTCCCCGAAAGGAACGACGCGGCCTCTTGCGTTGAGGCAACTTACCACCCTTGGTAACTGAATCCAATTTGTCGCCAAACAGGCGCCAACCTACAAAAGGAAGAGCCGTAAGCGACTTCTTAGAGTTAAAGTCCGCCGTCCACTGACGCAGCCACACCGACCGACGAATAGCAACCAACAGGGCTGCGGTCCTGCTACACATCGCAAGCGCATCGTCCTGGGCGGTCATGACAAAGGAAATAAATGACTCACACTGCTTGAGAGAACCGAACTCATCACAAGTGGGATCAAGATCTGCGTACAAATCTCTAATAATGGACCTAACAGCCATCAGAAGAAGCGCCGAAGCACAAACCGGCCGCAGTGCCGATCCAGCACTGATAAAACCATGGCGAGCCAATTGATCAATCCGACGATCCTCACCATCCTTAATGGTAGTAGTGTCAGGGGAGTGCAACACAGCCGTGTTAAGACAGCCCCAACACGGGGGCATCGACGTCAGGGGGAACAGACCAAAGCTTCACCAAATCCTCCGGAAAGGGATAACGCTTATCCCAACTAGGAGAAACTCAAACAAGGCGCGTGGGTTGTTCCCATTCCTTAAGGACAACCCTCACAAAGTGTTTTTGCCTGGGAAACACCAAACGCGGCTGGGGCACATCAAACAACTCACCCTTTGGCGGAGGGACCGCCTCAGGCGGATCCAAAGCCAAAATATCAAACATTTGAGCCAAAATGGAAGGAGTGTCAAGGAACACCCCCACAGCCTGATCGCCAGCGGTACCAACCAATTGCTGGTCTGCAGGCTCGTCCGACTCCTCTAGGAGCTCCCCCTCCTCAGCCGGGGGACAATCGGACCAATCCAATACCTCGAACACCTCATCCTCCGGAACAGGCGATGCCGGAGAAAGGTGCTTCCGCTTAGCCGTAGCCTTCTGAGCCACCGCGGCGGAAACTATTTTCTCGAGGCTGGCCAATTGTGCACACACCTCGGATTGCGAATCCCCACCTTTGACAACGTCATACGGGGTCCAGAATAGGTGGGGGGGGGGGTAGGAGATGACGGAAGTTGCGAGGAGCCAGAAGCCGGATTGCCGCGCAATATTCTGCTGTGCACATGGAATACATATTATGACATCATCGCCTGGGAGCAGAGCCCCACAACCCCCACACAGCCTGGATAGCCCCGAAGAGCCATTTCCGGTAATGTCGGAAACCTCCATATGGTAAAATTATGGCATTCGCAATAACCCAGGGATTTACGCATTAAGCAACCCGGGATGCCCCTTTTATAATTAAAGTCCTGGGAGTGGGAGGATTTTTAACCAATAAGACTAGCCAGGTATATCAGACTGGGCCCACCGCAGCGCGGAAATCCCCGGACCTGTAGGAAAGAGACCACAATCAGCCCCCAGAAAAAATATAATAAAAAGCCTGCTGCAAGCAAACATACACATACAGACACTATACAATAAATAGACAAGGTATACTGAAAAACACATATATATGAATATATATATCTGAAGATTTCTAGAAATTAACATGCAGCCCTTTATACCCCAAAGGCATTATAAACAGTGCACTATCACAGTGATGAGCCAGTGCAACCAATCGTATGAGTAATTACAACCATATGAGCCACAACATAGGAACATATAAACCCCATGAAAAAAATGTCCAAGACTGCATGACAACAGACAAGAGTCAAAGTGTATACTTGCGTAAGCCTCAGAGCCCTCCTCAGGAGCCCGCCTCAGCCGGGGGAAACAGCAGCAACTCCGGAGGAGGGAAGACGCAGGGCGGGGCGGACAAAGAGCACGAAATGCTCCGGCCCCGCCCCCGTCACGTAAGCACAGCGCGCCCCCTAGAGACGAGCACCACGGCTTCGCCATAATGGCGACGCCGTATGAGCGAGGCGGGTGCCCGCAAACAAAAAGCAAGGCACCCGCCCGCCCCAGAGTAAAACATACAAACCACTAGACCACCAGGGACACCCGGAAAAGGAGCCCCCGCAGAGGAACACCTGTGGCTAGACCGCAGCGCCGACCCCACAAACTGTCCGCAGTGTTTAACATATACAGCCAAAGATGTTCACACACATGCATGCCAGGCACACTCTAGT
This sequence comes from Gastrophryne carolinensis, assembly GCA_027917425.1. NCBI lineage: Eukaryota > Metazoa > Chordata > Amphibia > Anura > Microhylidae > Gastrophryne > Gastrophryne carolinensis. The sequence continues at coordinate 275,280,406 of CM051238.1, forward strand.
CAAAAACAAGGCCAGTAAAGACACCCCCAAGGGCCCCCCCTCCCACTCTAAGGGAGTAGGGACCAGGCGAGGGAAGGCTAGGCTAAAAAGGGGGGACCGGGACGGGGCATACCAAATCCGGATCACCGGCCGGATAACCGCGTTTCCCCACGCGTGGGGACGAGCGGAGGAGCTAAGCTCCTAGGCACCATGAGGTGCCGTCTACCATTGCCCAGGCAGCAGCCTAGGCTGGGAGGCTTCCAGTATCTTTAACAGAGTATACAAAAAAACAAGCAGCTGGGCAGAAATAGACCACAGGGGATTCCGGGGTCTGACCCCGGCTACCTGCAAGCAGGAGACTTCTTTCTTCTGTCTTGTCGCATCTTGCAGAGAGAAAACACTGGGTGTTAAGTGGGAGGTCCCAGGTATATGTAGGCCAGGAGGGGCTCGTTTTCAAGACTTCTCTCTGCAACGTCACCACCTGCCGGTGGAGTAACCCTATCGTAAGAATTAAAGGGGAAGCGGGGTGTGTGACACACTGAGAATAACTGTACAATAAACGATAGCCTGTCACATCTTTTAAGATAGCTCTGAGAGCAGAGGAGAGGCACTAAAAATACCATTTTGTGATTACTCACCTGTAAAATGGTTATTATAAGTATGTCACACACCCCGCTTCCACTATTCATGACATATGGGTTATGGTCCAGTAGAGGGCGAAGGATCCAGAATACAAAAGGGCGGGATGAAGCGGGGTGTGTGACATACTTATAATACCCATTTTACAGGTGAGTAATCACAAAATGGTATTATTCCAAGTATGTCACACACCCCGCTTCCACTATTCATGACATATGGGACATCCAATAGCAGTGTCCGTCATGGGTGGGGATCCAAATACAGCAAAAATGCACCAATTTAAACCACTGCAGCTTGCAGAACCTTGCGGCCAAAAACAGCATCCGCTGAGGCCCGCACATCAAGCTTATAAAACTTGGAAAAAGCATGAACAGAAGACCAAGTAGCAGCCTTACAAACTTGTTCAACAGAAGCCTGATGCTGAAAAGCACAGGAAGCCTCAACAGCACGAGTAGAATGAGCAGTGATCCTAAAAGGAGGAACCCTCCCCTTAGCGGAATAGGCCCCAACAATGGCCTGACGTATCCATTTACTAATGGTAGACTTGGCAGGCGCCAAACCTTTCCTGGGCCCGGAGGGCACCACGAACAAGGCGTCTGTCTTACAAAAAGGAGAAGTAGCAACCAAATAGTACTTCACACAATGAACCACATCCAAAGAGTGCAAAACCCTCTCCTTGTCATTGCTAGGCTTAGGACACAAGGAAGGGAGAACTACATCCTGATTGAGATGGAAAGCAGAAACCACCTTAGGAAGGAAATCTGGTTTAAAGCGAAAAACCACTTTGTCCTGGTGTCTCTCAAAGTAAGGGGCCTGAATAGACAGAGCCGCCAACTCAGAGACACGCCGAACAGAGGTAATAGCCACCAAAAAGGCAACCTTTTGAGTGAGCACAGAAAGTGCCACATCCTGCACCGGCACCGGTGGAATCGAAAACACCCTGCAAGGTAAGGCCCTAGCCTCACACCAGTCAATATAGGACCGCCAAGTCCTATAGTAAACTTTAGAGAAATACCTCTTCCTAGCTCTAATCAATGTCTCAATAACCGCCTCCAACAAACCTTCCTCCCTCAGGATGAAGGTTTCAGCAGCCACGGCGTCAAAGCAAGCGTTTGTAAATTGGGGTAACGTAGTTGACCCTGAGAGATCAGATCCGGAAACAGGGGCAGCCTGTCCTGATCTACCGCCAGTCTTATGACGTCTGCGAACCAAACCTGTCTTGGCCACCTTGGGGCCACCAGAATTGCTGGTGCCCCCTCTAGAGCCAGCTTGCGCACTACCTTGCCTACCATGGAGAAGGGGGGAAACAGGTACAGAAACCCCAGATCCCTCCAGGCAAGGGACAAGGCATCCACTGCCAGGGCCAGAGGATCCTGAGACAGAGATACAAAGGTTGGGAGCTTGTGATTGTGCCGAGAGGCAAAGAGATCCACCTCCGGAGTCCCCCACCTGTGACACAGGGACCGAAATACCCTGTGGTTGAGAGACCATTCCCCTCGGCGAGAGAATCCCCTGCTCAGGGAGTCCGCTTCCGTGTTCTCCACTCCCGGAATGTACACCGCCGAGATGCAAGGAACATTGCTCTCCGCCCATGTCAGAATCAGAGAGACTTCCCTGAGGGCACTCCTGCTGCGAGTCCCTCCTTGGTAATTGATGTAAGCTACCGCAGTACGATTGTCTGATCGAACCTGAACCGGTAAGCCCTGTAGGTTTGGTTTGACAGAACCAAACGGATAGCTCTGAGCTCCAAGACATTGATGGGGGTGTGAGCCTCCTGGGGACCCCACAACCCCTGAAACTGATGATCCTTCCAGAAACCTCCCCAGCCCGACAGGCTGGCATCCGTGGTAACCGTCTCCCAACAAGGGGCCAGAAAGGATCTGCCCCTCATCAGATTGCTTGGTTCCAGCCACCACTGAAGGGACTGCCGAACCCTGGGAGACATCAGAAAAGACTGATCCAAGGACTGTGGACATCTGTCCCATTTCAGCAATAGATGGAGTTGTAGCGACCTCATGTGGAATTGAGCAAAGGGGACTGCCTCGAAGGAGGCCACCATCAAACCTACCAGAGTCATCCCTAGCCGGATAGAAGGGCGAGGATTGGTCAGGAGAACACGTATCAGATCCTGAACCCTCTGCACCTTTGGCTGAGGTAGGTACACTCTGGCCTGACTGGTATCCAGATTCATGCCCAGAGAAGAGATCTCCCTTGATGGGGAGAGAGAAGACTTGGGGTGGTTGATCACCCATCCGAACCTCTCCAGCGTCGTCACCACCGTCCTGGTGTCCAGCTCCGCCTGGCAGAGGGAAGAAGCTGTAATGAGCAGGTTGTCCAGATACGGCACAATGCGAATACCCTGGGCTCTGAGCAGGGCCAATATGCCCACCAGAACCTTGGTAAACACCCTCGGTGCTGAGGTCAGCCCGAACGGGAGGGCCACAAACTGAAAAAGCTGATCTCCGACCACAAACCTGAGAAATCTCTGGTGTGCTGGGAAAATTGGAACATGAAGGTAAGCATCCTTGATGTCTATGGACGTCATGAAATCCCCCTGATGAAGGGAACCGATGGCTGAGCGCAGAGTCTCCATGTGGAACCTCTTGGTTCTGATGAACCTGTTGAGAAGCTTCAAATCCAGAAAAATGGTCCTATGGAGCCATCCCTTTTGGGAACCGTGAAAAGGTTGGAATAAAAGCCCCGGCCTCTCTTTGAAAGAGGCACCGGGCATATGACCGCCATGTTCAGGAGGTTCTTTACAGCCAACAGGAGCCCCTGTGCCGCCCGAGGATCCGAAGGCACCCGAGACCTTAGGAATCTGGGAAGAGGCCGGTACTCTTACTCCAGTTTGTACCCAGACAAGACCACTTCCAATATCCACTTGTCCGTGACCTCCTGGGCCCAGACCTGGAAGAAGATCCGCAGCCGTCCCCCCACCCGTAAGGGTGAGGGCGCCTCCTCATTGCTGAGCTGGCTTGGCAGCGCGCTTGTGCTTGGACCCCCAGGTAGAGGCTGGACAGGCACGTCCTCTGCCTCTGTTCCAGGAACCGCCTCTGAAGCCAGAGTAGGCAAGACCTCTGCCCCCTCTGGCACCGTGAAAGGAAGGATTGAAAGAGCTTGCCCCCCCGAAAGGAGTGACGCTGCTTCTTATGCTGAGGTAGCTTTCCACCTTTCGCCACAGAATCCAATTTGTCTCCAAACAGCCGTGTTCCCAGGAAGGGCAGAGCTGTAAGTGATTTCTTGGCCGCAACGTCAGCCGCCCACTGGCACAGCCAGACCGATCGGCGCATGGCCACCAACAGAGCTCTACCAACAGAGTTCTACTACACATGGTAATAGTGTCGTCCATAGCCGACAAAACAAAATTCATAAACAATTCACACCTCTTAAGGGCTGTGAATTCAACGCTGTCCGGGTTGAGCTGGGACCCATTTAACATGTCCCTGATCTCCGACCTGGTAGCCACAGCCACGAGTGCCGATGCACAGACAGGCCGCAAGGCAGAACCCACACTGGCAAAGGCATGACAAGCCATCTGATCAATGCGCTTGTCCTCGCCATCCTTAAGGGTAGTGGCATCAGGAATATGTAGAACGGAGGTGTTGGACAATCCTAAGATGGGCGCATCAACCTCGGGAGGGGAAGACCATCGCTTCACCGCGTCCACCGGAAAGGAATAATTCCTATCCCATCCCTGAGGAACACCGTGAAGGCGACTCGGCTTCTCCCATTCTTTAAGAATCATGCTGTCAAAATGATCCTGATTTGGAAACTCCAAGCGGGGCTTAGAGAACCCAAAGAATTCCCCCTTCTTCGGAGGGGCCTCCGCTGGTGGGGAAATATCCAGAACCTCTGATAGATGGGTCAGGACCTTGGGGGTATCCACAGCATCCCCCAGCGCCTGCCCGGCATCAGAATCAAAGAACTGCAGTTCCTCAGTCTCAGATTCCTCAAACAATTCCCCCTCCTCAAGCGGGGAATAATCAGCCCAGTCAGGGGAGTCATAATCATCAAAATCAATTATCGGCGTAGCCGGTGACAGATGCCTTTTCTTAGCAGGGGCCTTTCTGCCCACTGAGCTAGAAATAATTTTCTCGAGGTTGGCCAGCCTAGCACATACATCCGAGTGCGACTCCCCACTAATGACACTGTCACTTGGGGCACGGACGATGCAGGGTGGGGTAGGAGATGAGACGAGAGGCAGTGACCCAGACACCTGGGATCCCGACTGCCGCTTTATGGCCTGTTGCGCACATGGTATGCAAATTAGTACATTCTCCCCCGTAAGGGGTACCCCACAACCCACACAGAGCCGGGATTGTCCCGAAGGGAGCCAGAGCCCGGTATCCCGTGGAGCCTCCATATGTATAAAAAATGAAAGATAGCAGACAATGCCATCCCCCCCCCCCCCCCCCCCGCTGGAGGGTTAACAGAGGAGACCCGGAAGGGGGAGAATCCCTCACCATAACACCATAAGGTGTAAGGGAAGTAAATGGAGACAGGGCATCCCAAACCGGGATCATCAACCCAGATACCGCCTACCCCCTTGTATGGGGTCTTACGGGGGAGCATGGCTCCCTAAACACCTATTAAGGTGAAGCCTACCATCACCTGACCTGCAGCCCAGGCTGGGAGGCTAGAATCGGGCTTAATGCATAAAAGCCCGGGCAGAAATTGAGCACAACATGGTCAGGTGTAAGCCCGGCTTACCTGCAAGGAAGAGCAGCATACATCTTCTGACTTGCTCGCTATCCTGCAGAGAAGGAACTGGGGAGTGTGTGGGAGGTCCCAGGTATTTGTGGACCGGGAGGGGCTTCTTTTTTGCTTTCATCTCTTTAGAAGTTCGCCCTCTACTGGACCATAGCCCATATGTCATGAATAGTGGAAGCGGGGTGTGTGACATACTTGGAATATTTGGAAAATGGGGTCCAGCCTGCATGGTTACTCACTACAGCAGAGAAAAGCTTTTCCACTCACTTGGTAATGTTCTAAAAATCACGTTGAGATATTCCCTTGGAGAAGTGGTATATAACCCCACTGGAATGGTAAGTAAAGAGCCAGCCAGTTCTGGTGCAGTGTTTGGTACCAGTTAGTACATACCACAAGTGGGTATTGCCATCTATTGGCTGTTGATATGTAGTGGCTTTTGACATGTAGTGGCTATTGATACGTAGTGGCTATTGACATAAAGTGACTGTTGACATGTAGTGACTATTGACATGTAGTGGCTGTTGATATGCAGTGGCTGTTGACATGCAGTGGCTACTGATATCTAGTCGCTATTGATAGCTATTCACTATTGATATTTAGTCAATATTTAGATTCTAAATTAAAAAGAAAGAAAGGCAAACTGTACAACTTATATTTCCATTTTTACTTTAAACATACCGGTAAGTCATTTTACATGTATTTGAATAATGAATACAGTCCTTACCAAAGATAACCAGTAAACGATCTCTTTGAAAAGTACAGCGTGGTTATAAAAGGCACCATATTTATATTAGGAGAAGTGAACACATTCCCATTAAACCCCCCCTGCAGCCAAGCAATGCCCTAACTTATCAAGACGAAGATTTCGTTATAAAGGGAACTCCATCTTTACTAAGTTCATGAATTGAAGTGGGTGTGCTGACTTCCATGTTAGCCCTTGTGCGTGTTCATTATTCAAACTGCATTCTTTTGGCCTTTTTTTCTGTTAAACACAGGCAAGTAAATATGAAAAGATCTTTAGGCCAGCAGCTCCAGTTTTCAGTTACGGAACAGTAACAGTTAACATCCTCTATTTCCTGAGACATTTTGCCAGTCCAAAGTAGCATACATTTCCCAAACATACTGTACCACTTTTGTCCTTATCTCATTCAAATATAAGCCCTTATAGAAGAATACGTAATTTGCATCTTCAGTTATTGGTTTCCTTTTTTATCCGGAATTGCAAAACGAAAAAAACACAATACTTTTTCATTCGGTAATAAACAGAAGAGCAGCTATTGTCAAGAAAAATGTGCCGTTAAAGTTCCTTTCTGCACATCCATTTTGTTCACATATAAGGCCCCTCATAATCATCTGGAATCCTTGCTTGGACAAAGATTTTCCTAAAAGTCCTTCCACTTTTTTGCATTAAAGACATGCTATTACTGTTTTCAAGAGAAGACAGAACTTCTTTGTAAGATGGACACACTGTTTTTTGCACATGAAAGAGACGTCCCCATGGAAGCCTGAGATCCATTTGTCCTGAACCAGTAGAATGGCTGCATTGTCCTTATATTCTTATATGGAAGGTACTGTAAAGATAAAGACATAATTGATTAGCATTGAACAGACCGTTTTGCTTTCCTTCAGCAAAAATATAGGCGGTTAGGGTCTAAAGGAAAATCACGATGATGAGAGATTGGATTATCAGGCAGTACAGGGTGTTAGAATCAGAAAGGAAGAGACAAAGGTTTTGACTGACCAACAGATAAATAGTCATCTACTGGTGGGCCCAATACACACCATTCCGAAACCAGAGAGCCATATTCATGGCATGGTTATTCTTATGTGCCAAACCCAATCTCCTGCCTCTGACTATTGCAGTTATGGACCTTTTACTTCCACTGAGATTCCATAGATCCTATATGCATTGAAGTTGTACCTGAACCCAAGATTCTACCATCTATACCCAAGCCCAATTTACTCCAAAAGTACAAAACTGATCCAAATGGTGATACTGGTGGTACTGGAAGAAAGGGGGTTGGGAAGCCCCTTTCTAAAGGGTTATTCCAGCTGATAAATAAATAAAGGAGTATGTTTTTGCTTTGCTGGTTCTAAAAAGAAATAAATTACAAGCCTGGTGGCGTGCTCCCACCCCAAGCCTATATGAATGGCTGGGCGCCGGCACAAGCTTCAGCTAACGGGAAGCTAGGTATGGGGCTGTGAGTGACCAAGGAAAGGCGAGTGATTTTGGGTGATCATCAGGGTATCACACAGTGGGGCATTCCTAATCAGGAAGCTACTGGAAGAGCAAAGCAGTCTAAGAGAGTTTTAAACCTCTTTAAAATATGTCTTTCAATCATTCGTAATAAAAAAAGATAATATTTAGGTCCTATATCTCATTTCCCCCTACCTTCAACAGCAGGCACTTTGGATACTAAAACTTAGCAAGGTCAGTCCTATTTACAGATGATACACCTGCCGGGAATTTTCATCCATACAAAAATGGATCCAGGAGTTACTAGGGTATGATAGTTTCTTTTGGACATTTCTTTCATTAGAAGAAGACTGAGCTTTGCCATTATACTAACAATAGTTAATAAAAATACCATTACTTACCCTAGCCACCAATGAGATGATTTAGTGCTGACAAACAACAAACCAGGCACAGTGGGTTCCTTCTCACAACCCAAAACAAGGACGCCTAATCTATTTCAGATCAGCATGGTAGTCCTGTGTGTGCATGTAGCCTGGCCAATAAATAGTGCTGTATAAGAATCATTGGCACCACTAGATCATCTCTCAAAGGAGGTGGGGAGGGTTAATTGAATACCTTTTTACAAGCCCAGATTTCTTCTTTAATCTCCACTCTCTATCAGAAACCATATACAATCAAATGCTTACTTTGATGTTTATTGGTGGAATGCTAAAGTAAAGCACACCTTCAAAAAGCTAAGCTAAATGGATGGATAATGAGAAAGGGGCACAGGGGTTTGGGGGGGGGGGGTAGAGCAAGTGAAGGTCTGCAGTGTCTTCTGTAGTACTAATTGTGACATTAAAGCCAGTCCATTGTTGGTTACCCACCCCCTGAGAGGAGTGTGATGGAAAGGAATAAGCATGGGAATAAACACATGGGATATTAATTACATTTTCAGATGTGGAGTTGCAAAATTATCTGATGCTGCCTTATCCTGATGGACTACTTTATAGTCCTGGTTGGGCACTTTCTTTTGACTTTTTTAATTCTTTGCACAACTCTGCAGAGCTATATGGATCTTACATGGATTAAAAGGTTCATAATTTAACCCAAGTAATAATTGCATAGCTCAGTAAATCTTGAAAGTACCTGAGAAAATCTGGGGCTTTTGAAATCATATTTTCAAAGTCTGCGAATGCCAGTTTCCCATCGCCATCCATGTCTGCCTCCTCAATAACCTTTTCACACACCAGCGTTACTTCTTCCTCTTCCAGTTCTTCTCGTGTCAATTTGTTCAGAGTTTTTTCCAGATCAGATTTACAAATAAAATTATCTGTATTAAAATCTGAGAATTAGGAAAATAAGGTTACTAAATGCTGAATATCTCTTTCAAAAATTGTCAGAAGCTCTCGTAAATTTGTCTGTTATTAAAAATCCATGTAAACATACTACATAGTGAGATGAGGAGTTACTTATACACCCCTACTGAAAAAGCCCTGCCAAGCTTGCAGGTTTCCTCTACTGGTAGGAATAAAATTCTGGGGTGACAGGTTTTTGAGTGTACATTCCACTTTTACTGTTAGAATTAGACTACTGAAGGTGAAAACTGCAGAATGGTTTTTCGTTGCTGTACATGATACATATGCATGCATACATAAATGCTATTCTCAATGGTAAGTACCTTTAGGATATATATATATATATATATATATAAAGACACCCCAATATAATACATTTTGTGTGCTGTCATTCCCTTACACTTTTAGTCAATGTTTGGTGTCAGGGACTGCTCAGATAATGCATTTATAAAACACATAAAAGAGACATGCAGACAAACATAAGGGGGGGGGGGGGGGGGTGTTACAAAACAAGAAAACACAGACAAATAAAGGAAAAAGGTAAATAGACAAAAAAAAGACAAGTGCTATGTAATACACTACTTAAACCTTACCATAGATCTTGAAGGCATATATTGCTTTCAGCTCACGGGGAGCCATCTCGCTCATCACTGAAAACATGTCTACAAAGTCATTGAAACTAAGGTTGCCTTCTCCGTCTTCTGAGAATGACTGCACAATTCTCTCCTTGAAAGGGTTTTCCTGGAAATGAGAGATGTTTTGATTATGTGCAATCTAAGACACATCCATGCAGTCAGTTTTCAACATTTAGAGCAGTCCTATACTCATTTGAAACATTGGGAGGAAGGTGGTGGCTGACTCTATAAATACATGCAATGAAACCAAACAACAATCTGACTGGGACCACAGATCAGCCTAGTATTTTACTATTTGATTATTCCACAAGCTGCAGAGCCTTGCCTTCAATGCAGGGCCGGATAAATGTGGTGGAGGCCCCTGGGTACAAAATCTGGTGGAGGGACCAGATACAGTATTTTTTCCTTTAAAATAATAGTCCAGCCAAGTAACTTATTGGTGGTTGTCTGGCACCTACCCACTACCTGGAAGGTCAGATCGAGTACCTTGTGCCCCCATTGTGCGGGTGCATGCTGCCCGGGAACGCCTGCTATGCCATTCTGGGGGAAGGGGGGTGTAGTTGCCCAGCTGGTCCAGCAGAAAACAGTCCCCTGCATTGAGCTGCCAGTGGCTGTGCTTGGTGGCTCCTGTGCAGTGATCAACAGCTCTGCACGCACCCATCACTGTAGCATTGCTGACGTCGGCTTTTCTGCTCTAGACTTTCTATCCTGCCCCGTGGTGGCTTTAGCTGCAGGTTTGCAAAAACAAAAAAAAGGCTTGCCCAGGCGCGGCAATCCCTGCTTGTCTGCTCATCACTAAACAACCTAACCTTTCTTCATTGGACTGCAATATTTGGTATAACTGAAACGATCCTATGCTGTGTAATATAAACTCCAGACAAAGTGACTCAACTAGCCATAAACTTCTTCACGGTAGAATGATATAAGCGAAAGAGATTTAGCCAAAGATTAAATGACGGATGGAATTTATGACAAATTGGACAAAATTTTACTTTAAAAAGCTTGACAGTGTGTGCGCCATCTTTTGATAGTATTTGTTATAATTCTACACTAGAGTTTGGTAAGGTCACAAACAATGGCAAAAACAGTGTTGATGGGACCAGGTTCTGTTTTTCAAGTGTCAGCAAAGTGATTCCCAATATCCACAACTGACTGCATGTGTGTTACTGTTTGACACTTTTCTTTTCATCAATTGATTTGTCAGATGAGAAAATGCTAATCAATATCCAATAACATTAAATGCTCTTTTTAATTGTGTTAATTTTATGCCTAATTGAACAAATCAATATCAAATATTGCAGCAAATTTTTATTGTTCGATATTTTACTGGAGCATATGCACTTATAAAACTGCTGCAGAAAATGCTCCTAAAATAGCAGGATTTTTTTTAGCTGGAGGTACACAATTATACAGGTCATGTGAAAAACAAGCGCACAGAATAGTTACACGGGTGTCTTTCTGGAGTCACAAAGATGAGCGTAAACATGCATGAAAAGGTGCGCATGCATCCATTTGCGCAAGTGCAATGAGGCTACAGTCCCCTATTTAAAGATGACACCCGCCACACGCTACAGTGCTGGCTGTCGAGTCAGCTCACTTCCAGGACTCGGCTCCTGTGACTTGAGAAACCTTGGATTAGATATTCTGTTATTACCTCTGCTTGAACCTCAACCTCTGCTCTGCTCTTTGGACCGATACCCTGATACAAACTTGGATTGAACTTTTACCTTGCACCTCTGCTGCCCCGGTCAGTGCTTTCACCTTGTTTCTGAATCTCTGCTGCCAGCCATGACCTTTGTCTTCCTTGTCCATCACTCCTCCTCAACCCGCCTGTACACCAAGCCTCTTCATCTCAGTGCTTTCGTGCTTTCGATCTTCCCCGCATAACCCTCATTGCAGCCCAGTGTGTTCTCCCTTGGAGGGGGGTCCAGAAAAGACCAGGTCCTTCAGTAGACTCCATGCCCCGGCTAACCTTCACTAGACCACTCTGCATTTGCAGCTTCACCATGAACTTGACAGGTAACAGACAGGCGATATAGCTAGCAGAGTTTTGGCTACACAAGTTATATTGCAAACTGTGCTAAACTACAAAGATATGAATATGGCAATGAAAATAATCTACCATCCTCCATGACAGCAATCTTATTCCTTCTCCTGACAAACACTTAGGTTCACTGTGCCTGTGTGTGCACTGCCAGGACCAGACCAGAAGTGTATTTAAGCCCCTTTATTGGGCTTTGAATACATAGGATGTTTTGAAATGCTTTGAAATTGCTTATTTTACACAGCACCCACTGGGTATAGAGGAGAACAAAGTTAGCCTAGGGGGTTCTTAGTCATAGCCATTTTGATATTTTTTTACACAAACTGAATTCTTGTTTGTGTGTCAAATAAGAGTAGTTGTTGTCGTACTTGTTTATGTAATAATAATAGTAATAACATGCATAATTATTCTCAATAATCGCTATTGAAACTACCCTGTACACTGAAAGCCCATAATATGCAATAGCCACTACAATACTATAATCAATATATTACCATAAGCTCCGGCATATTAATGATAAGCTGCATGGGAAGTTTACAATCTGGGTCATCTGTATAATCCATAGGAACCATATTAGGAGCCAGTTCATGGAATCTTCCGTGTAACCTGTAGGAAAACACATACATCCATTGAATAAATACATTTAGACCTAAGCATTGAACAACAGTATACTTTCTATCCTAGAAACAGCAAAGGTTACCGTTTTATATAACACTATTGGGTTGATTCAAAGAAACATGTAACAGCTTGGATTTGGGTGCCGATCATCCTATTTTTCACGTCCGCTCGTGCGTTCGTATGAACTTGCGAGTGATTCAATAAGCAAATACGTTTCTATCCTAAAATATACGTCCGTTCGTATGGCAGTTCGGGAATCAGACCTATGTCAGTTTCCATCCTGAATTTTCCGTTTCATTTCTCAGGTTGCAACATTGGTTTTGCCCTTTTTCCTTTTTTGTCTGGACGTAAATCCTTCTGATCTTGCGGCTCCGCACTACAAACTTACCTCATTAAAGTGCATTCTAAATATTTGGTCTTTTATTTTTCTTTATTTCATTCATTTTGTAGTAACCAACCATTAATGAATGCATTTGCATAAGTAAATCTTACTTTGTTTAATTTTTAGTTAACTTGCATTTTTTACTTGTGCATTTAATTTTAATATTTATGCTTCAAATGGTACAACTTTACATTTTTGGTGTGGTTACCCACACCCTCTACATACAGATTGCTCACAAATATTAAAAATCAACCAGCAACTTCTGCATGTTATGAGCCTAGAAACAGCCAAGATGGCGGCTCAGGTATTATCGGGCAGCCTGCAAACAGAAAGGGCCTTGTGACTGTGTTGCTCTGGATTCTTTGATTTCTGACCTTTCCATGCCCCCAGCTCTGCTGTGTCTGTGCAAAATACAGCAGTAACCCACATCCTGCACTTTATCCCGCTCTCCTCTCCTCAGTAAGTGTGATGCATCTGACCAAAGATGTGCTTAAATAATTAAACAAAGCAAAGGTAAACAACTACACCAATAAATGCAATCTCAAAATATTTTTCTAGTACCTCAATTTTAAAATAAATAACAAAGGACATAAGTTTCTTTAATTAACGCAAATATATTGCTAAATAAAGGTTTACATGCAAAGGACTAATTAAGGTCCACATTAAAATGCTTTTATAAGGCATACATGAATCAGGTATGCATTGCCATACAATTTATGGCCTCGGCCATGCTGATACATGCAGTTCATTGGAGCTCAAGACGCGCAGACTCCTCCACATAGCCAAAAAACCTCAAGAACAGCAATCCGACTGCTAAAAGGTGTCGGCTGTGGCTTTCTTTTAAAACGCGTTTAGAGGTTTCTCTGAATCACACCTAAACACATCCAATTAACCTAAGTTTTACGTTTTGATCGTAAGTTTTAGGATTTGATCCTAAGTTTTAGGATTTGATCCTAAGTTTTACGTTTTGATCCTAAAATTTAGGAACGAACTTCCGCTGATCGTAAGAGCATATACGCATTCGTACGTAGGCTCGTGCGAGTCGGAAATGGCCAAAAAAACAAGAAAAAATGACAAACACCCACCCAAACTTACGATTCTCGATACGAAATCAATTAACTTTGGCTCTTTGAATCGAGGGGTATGTATATAGAATATATGTTCTTTTTTGGATATCACACAACATGTGATCAGGCCATGTCTGATATCTACTTAACCAGCCATCTGGGAAATGTCAATACCAACAAATTGCTTTCCATTAATCTGTTTGTCATCCAGCAGCAGACTCGGACGCATGTCCTTGGCAAAATACCTTCCTTTGTCAGAGGTGTCTAGGGTTATAAATGTTTCTGCGTATGTTTTGGGGACCATGCATGACATTAATCCAAACTCAGAAATAATATCAAATATCAAATATCAATATCAAAAATCAAATTATAAGAAATAACACCTTTTCATGAAACAAACCAGACAACTTTTATTATTAGAAGTAATATCGCTCCCAAAAACAAACCCGCCAAGTTTCATTACTAAAATGTGTTTTTTTTTAAGGAATTGAACAGGAATTTTTTTAAGGAATTGAACAGGAATTGAACAGCTGTATGGCGGGACCTACAAAGTGTTGGAAAGGCATTTATGAATGGCTGTGGACTACTAGTAATCTAAAACCCGATGGGAATGAAAGGGGTTGTACACATGTGACACATGTAGACAATTCATCAGTGTCCATAAAGCTTGCCACTGCTTTGTGCCATAAACTTATCCTACTGAAGTAAATGCAGATGCCTTTCAAATGGATGTAAAGCATTCAGCATAGGCATGGTGGACATGGGTACACATGTTCTTGCATTGGCCAGCTTCTTATCTATATTCCTAACGATAATGACGAAAATTTGAAGAATAATCTTTTTAGAACCGGATTAAATACATTTGACCAAAGCCCCTGCTAAATTGTCCTGGAACATTAATTATTTTGCTCTCCCACTCTGTAAATGGCAGGCATTCAGTCATTGCATAGGTGTGGCAATGCCATCATAGCCACACACAACAGTGGCAATGCCTTATGGAGACAGGACTGTACTCTTTATTCAGAAGATGCTAGTTAAAATATGTGGGTATTTTGATTTGCGTCCCCATGCTCAGCCACATTAGTTTATTAAATTGGACCAAAACCCACCCAGGAGTCTATGAGGCTCCAGGGCAGGCTTACTCCCTCCCATGGGGCATCCAGATTCAGGTCACCCAGTAAAATTACCTTCTCCCAGATCCAGATGGTGCAAGCGTGAGCACCAGCCACTGCCTGCTATACCTTTAGCAGGGCCCGTGCCCGGCGCAGGCACGCGTCCAGTTAGAGGGTAGTGGGGATGCGGCCACCGGCTGGCTCGTCAGCCCAGTCAAGGCCTCCAGGCACCATAGGACCGGGGAAAGGTGAGTTTTGGTGGGCGACCTGGAGGGTTTAACACAGCGGGCAAGCTGCATCAGGTGCCCCTGGAGGCAAGGACCAAAACCCGCTATAGTCAAAATCATGGCTTTTGGTCCACTTTAAAATGAAAAAAATCTTACCTGGTCTGTTTTTTGCCCACTCCCACAGTTAAACTGGCCACTATGTCCCTGTAGACTACAAGCCTTCCTAGCATAGAGATGACAGAGATGTTATAGTCCTTGTCTGGGCCCAACATCAAATCTGGATACTCACACTTCTGTCCCAACAGCACCTTGCTCAGGATCTGGGGCTCTAAAACGCTGGTATTTTGGAACAGGCCTTTGGTGTCATAGTGCAGCATGGTATAGTGGAGGCATGGAGTAAATGGAGCTATGCTCTCCAGTTTCTGTTATGTTTGTGTTTGAAAAATGGTGAATGAGCACCAAAGAAAACCTGGGCTAATGGACACTGCGGGACCAGATCTCGCAAAAGAATACAACTTCTGCACCACGTCTGCAGCTGTGGGGGGACCAGCTCTTTTATGTAATGCTTGGACAGTCTCTCTAGGGTTACATTTAGTATACAGTAGGTTGTAATGCACAGTAAACATGGATACATATATTTGGTTATGACATTCTAACAGGATTTATCATAAAGAATATGTTGCTTACCGAAGGATCTCTTTTCGTGTGAAGAAAGTACAATCCTAAAGTATAAAAGGGCACAGATTAGTAGATTAAAACAAAGCAAACCAACTGGAATGCTTGTAAATGTTTAAAGTATATTACATTTATTTAGAAAACTCCTGTTTTAGATACATAAGGGTCAAATTCAGTACTAGGTGCAAAATGTACACTTTGGGGTGAAAAATGAAATGGAAGGGCAATCGATGGAGTGATTGAGCATCAGGTGCTACAAGTGCGATACTCCTTTTTTGAAGTAGTAAGTGCAATTTCATTTCATCTTCCACCCAGGGGTAATTTCAGCTCCAGGTGCACTTTTATTTCATTTTTCACTTGTGCACTTTATGCACCTGGTGATGAGTTGACCTTACAGTAGCAGGAGGATGGGTTCCTCTTTATGTTCATTTTACTGAAAATCAGACTTCCCAATCAATATATATTTATTTAAGAATTAATATTTACATGTCGATCAATGGACGAAAGGTAAATATTAGAGGTATACAGAATATTGAATAGATAATAATACAATATACACTTTAAACCGCATGTGTCAAACTCAAGGCCCGGGGGCCATATGGGGCACCTCAAGCCTTCTTATGTGGCCCTCTGCTAACCAACATAATTTTTAGCCAGCCCCGTCACTCCAACGTTTGGTGCTGCCAAGTGCTGCGCTCCACTGATGGTGCAACTGCTGCTGCAGAGGCTTTTGCTAGCTATTGCCAGATGGGGTGGGAAAAAGATGACTGTAGGTCTGCCCTGTAACACAAAAAGGATATGCACAGCCTAGTATATGGGTGGTGCAGGCCCCGGGGGAAACACGTTACTATTCACTGTCACAAATCGATGGGACTCTAGAGCTGGCCCACTGCAAATCCTACACAACTGCCCGCACACAATGTAATCACAGTCCAAATAAAATGTATTCAATAAAAATATCCAATGCATAAATCGTGTTCAAGACAAAACTAACATACATGACAATATTAAAAAACATAGAACAAAAAGCTGAGTGGGGAGGAGAATCGGGGCTAATTCATAAAAAAATATTATTCAGTTAATTATTACAGAATAATGAATGATATCAAATACATGTTGGACGGCCAGACGCTAAAAAGGTGCTAGTACCTTTAATAGGAGGGATAAAATGGTGATCAAAAAAGTCAAGGTTACAGCTTGTGACAGTAGCAAAAGTAGTGCTCAGCTTTTTGTTCTATGTTTTTAATATTGTCATGTCTAGATCAGTCAATGGCAAAATAATTTAGAGTCTGGATCTGTCCATGGCAAAATAATTCACTGTCTGCATCTGTCCATCGAAAAATATACGAGAGTTTGGCTCTGTCTATGGCAAAATAATTCAGTGTCTGCATCTGTCCATGGCAAAATAATTCAGCGTCGGCATCTGTCCTGGGCAAAATAATTCAGCGTCGGCATCTGTCCTGGGCAAAAATACCATTTTGTGATTACTCACCAGTAAAATGGGTATTATAAGTATGTCTCACACCCTGCTTCGGAAGTATTACCGTATTTTCACCCTATAAGACGCACTTATTTTTCCCCAAAAGCGGGGGAAAAATATCTGTGCGCCTTATCAGGCGAATGTAAAAAAAAAAAAATAAAAAAAAAACCAAACTCACCGGTTCCCAGCGCTCCCGCGTTGCCTGTCACACTGCGGGAGCCCAGAGGAGCGGCGGGGGCTCTGTCCCGGCCCCGCCGCTGCGATCGCTGTCTTTTACCGGCAGCGATGACAGCGGCGGGGCCAGAGACAGCGCTCCCGCCGCTCCTCCATCTGCTGCTTCTTCCGCCTGGGGCACATGCGAGCACCCAGATCAGGGCAGCGGGTGGGCGCGGCCTGCACCAAGTCGGTGCAGGCCATGCCCACCTGCTGCCCTGACCTGGGTCAGGAAGAGGCAGCAGATAGAGGAGTGGTGGGGGCGCTGTCTCTGGCCCCGCCGCTGTCATCGCTGCCGGTAAAAGACAGCGACCGCAGCGGTGGGGCCGGGACAGAGCCCGTCGCTGCTTCTTATGCCCAGCTCCGTGAATAGGGTGGGCGTGGCCTGAGCGACGCGGCGCGGGCCACGCCCACCCCATTCACGGAGCCGACCTCTCAGCGGAGCGGTGTCAGTGGAGAGGTGAGCTTTACTTTTTTTTTTTTTTTATTGTGCCTCCCTGCCTATACAAATGGGGGTAGAGGGGGGATGCCACACAGCCTATCACACAGCCTATACAAATGGGGGGAGAGGGGGGGATACCACACAGCCTATACAAATGGGGGGAGAGGGGGGGATGCCACGCAGCCTATGGGGGGAGAGGGGGATGCCACACAGCCTATACTAATGGGGGAGGAGGGGGAATGCCACACAGCCTATGGGGAGAGAGGGGGATGCCACACAGCCTATACAAATGGGGGAGAGCGGATGCCACACAGCCTATGAGGGGAGAGGGGGATGCCACACAGCCTATACAAATGGGGGGAAAGGGGATGCCACACAGCCTATGAGGGAGAGGGGGATGCCACACAGCCTATACAAATGGGGGGAGAGGGGATGCCACACAGCCTATGGGGGGAGAGGGGGATGCCACACAGCCTATACTAATGGGGGGGGGAGGGGGAATGCCACACAGCCTATGGGGGGAGAGGGGGATGCCACACAGCCTATGGGGGGAGGGGGATGCCACACAGACAATGGGAATGGGGGGGCACACTGCCTATATGGAGAATAGGAGGGGGGAATGCCACACTGCTTATGATAATGGGGTGTATACTGCCTATATGGGAATGGGAGGGGGGAGAATGCCACACTGCCTATATAGGGAATGGGAGGGGGATGCCACACTGGGTATACGGGGAATGGGATGGGGGCATGCTACACTGTCTATGGAATGGGGGCATCCCGCACTGCCTATGGGAATGGGATAGGGGAATGCCACACTGTCTGTAATGGTGCGTTTTTGGTTTAAAATATTTTTTTTCTTATTTTTCTCCCCCAAATCCTAGGTGCGTCTTATGGGCAGATGCGTCTTATAGGGCGAAAAACATGGTCATTACACGTGGGTTATGGTCCAGTAGAGGGCGAACTTTTGCAGAGTTGACTAGACGAAGAAGCCCCTCCCGGTCCATAAATACCTGGGACCTCCCACACATTCCCCAGTATAAGAAAGCAGTAAGGGGACCAGGAAGAGCCAATAAAATCTATGAGAAAAAAGTTTCACCATATAGAGGATCCAAGATACACCTCAGGGTGGGACGAAGCAGGGTGTGAGACATACTTATAATACCCATTTTACAGGTGAGTAATCACAAAATTGTATTATTCCAAGTATGTGTCACACCCTGCTTCGGAAGTAGTAATTACACATGGGACATCCAATAGCAGTGTCCAAAAAGGGTGGGGATCCCAACAGGCAATAGTGCACAAATTAAACCACTGCAGCTTGCAGAACTTTGCGGCCAAAAACAGCATCCGCTGAGGCCCGCACATCAACCTTATAAAACTTGGAAAAAGTATGAACAGAAGACCAAGTAGCAGCCTTACAAACTTGTTCACAGAGGCTTGGTGTTGAAACGCCCAGGAAGCCCCAACAGCATGAGTAGATTGAGCAGTGATCTGGAAAGGGGGATCCCTCCCCTTAGCAGAATAGGCCCTAATAACAGCCTGACAAATTCATTTACTAATGGTAGACTTGACGGGCGCCAAACCCTTCTTGGGCCCAGAGGGCACCACAAAAAAAGGCGTCCGTCTTCCGGAATGGTGAAGTAGCCACCAGATAGTACTTTACACATCTAACGACGTCCAGAGAGTGCAAGGCCCTCTCCTTGTCATTGCTAGGTTTAGGGCACAAGGAAGGAAGCACAATGTCCTGATTGAGGTGAAAGGCAGAGACAACCTTTGGCAAGAAGTCTGGTTTAAAACGGAAAACCACCTTGTCCTGATGTCTCTCAAAGTAGGGGGCCTGAATGGACAGAGCCGCCAACTCAGAAACAGCCACCAAAAAGGCAACTTTTAAAGGTGAAAATGGATAGAGCAGAATATTGCACTGGTTCAAAAGGAGGACCCTGAAGGGCAGACAACACCAAATTTAAATCCCAAACAGGTAACATGGGTTTTCAAGGAGGGCGCACATGAGTGACCCCCTGAAAAAAAGTCTTAACCAAAGGATGAAGAGCGAACGATCTCTGAAAGAAAACCACCAGAGCGGACACATGCCCCTTAAGAGTGCTGAGCTGAAACCCCATGTCCAGACCATGCTGAAGAAACTCCAAAATCCGAGGAATGGAAAACACCAGACAAGGAAAGGCCCTAGCCTCACACCAATCAATGTAGGTCTGCCAGGTCCTGTAGTAGATATTAGAGGAAGATTTCTTCCTAGCCCTGACAAGAGTCTGGACAACGGCTTCAGACAAACCCTTTTCCCTTAAGATGAAGGTTTCAGCAGCCACGCCGTCAAAGCCAGCGTTTGTAAATTGGGTAACAAAGCTGACCTTGTGTGATCAGATCCGGAAGCAGAGGCAGCCTGAATTGATCGACCGCCAGCCGGACAACGTCTGCGAACCACACCTGTCTTGGCCACCAGGATTGCTGGCACACCCTCTTGAGCCCGCTTGCGTACCACCTTGCCCACCATGGGAAAGGGAGGAAACAAATACAGGAGACCGAGCTCCCACCAGGACATGGCATCCACTGCCAGAGCCAGAGGGTCCTGGGACAGAAACACAAATGCCGGAAGCTTGTGATTGTGACGAGAGGCAAACAGATCCACCTCCGGACTCCCCCACCTGCAACAGAGGGATAGAAATATCTTGTTGCTGAGGGACCATTCCCCCCGGCGAGAGGTCCCTCTGCTCAGAGAATCCGCTTCCAGGTTCTCCACCCCTGGAATGTAGACTGCCGAGATGCACGGAACATTGCTCTCGGCCCAAGCAAGAATAAGAGACACTTCCCGGAGGGCACTCCGGCTGCGAGTCCCTCCTTGGTGATTGATGTAAGCGACCGCTGTCCGATTGTCGGAGCGAACCTGAACTGGTAAACCCCATGATGTGTCAGATGCTACAGCACCAACCGAACCGCCTCAGCTCCAAAATGTTGATGGGGATATGGGCCTCCTGAGGACCCCACAGCCCCTGGAACTGACGTTCCCTCCAGAAGCCTCCCCAGCCTGACAGACTGGCATCCGTGGTGACCGTCTCCCAACAGGGCGCAAGAAAGGACCTGCCCCCCAGGAGATTCCTCTGGTCCATCCACCACTGGAAGGATCGCCGGACAAGAGGGGACAGAACACAAGTCTGATCCAGAGACAGAGGACATTTGTCCCCAAACCGATAGAAGATGGAGCTGAAGGGGTCTCATGTGAAAATGAGCAAATGGCACTGCCGCGAAGCAAGCCACTATCAAACCTACCAGCCTCATGCATTGCCTGATGGACGGACGAGGGCTGGACAGAAGAAAACGAATAAGAGCCCGAAGAACATCCACCTTCGGCTGGGGTAGGAACACCCTGGTCTGAATGGTATCCAGAGTCATGCCCAGGAATGAAGCCACCCTTGACGGGGATAGAGAGGACTTGGGGTAATTGATTACCCACCCGAACCTCTCCAGCGTCGTCACCACCGTTCTGGTGTACAGCTCCGCCTGGTGGAGAGAGGATGACGTAATGAGAAGGTCGTCCAGGTAATGCAAGATACGAATGCCCCGGACTCTGAGAAGGGCCATCACGCCCGTCAAAACCTTGGTGAACACCCTGGGCGCCGAAGTCAGCCCGAAGGGAAGAGCCACAAACTGGAAGTGCTGGTTGTCTACCACGAACCTGAGGAACCTTTGGTGTCCCGGGAAGACCGGCACATGAAGGTAAGCATTCTTGATATCTATTGAGGTCATAAAGTCCCCCGGACGCAGTGAGTCCAAAATGGGTCTTATGGAACCATCTTTTTTGGGTACCGTAAAGAGGTTGGAATAGTAACCCAGACCACTCTCTGTGGAGGGAACCGAACAAACTACCCCCATATCCCAAAGGTTTTGCACCGCCATAAAAAGGCCCTGTGCCGCCTGAGTGTCCAACAGAACCCGGGACCTGAGGAATCTGGGAGGAGGCCGGCATGCAAACTCCAGCTTGTACCCGGAGGAAATTACCTCCCGGATACAGACGTCTGTGACCTCTAGGGTCCAGACCTAAGCAAAGAGCCGCAGCCGTTCCCCCACCCGCAAGGGTGAGGGCGCCCCTTCATTGCTGAGCGGGCTTGGCAACGGATTTGGGTTTAATACCCCAGGAAGTCCCGGGTCGGGCACGTCCTCTGCCCCTACCCCAGGCATCCCCTCGGAACGCAGTGAAAAACGTTCCCCTGCTTGACCGAGTGCCACGAAAGGAAGGGTTGAATGAACCCGAACCCCGAAAGGGCCAGCGCTGCTTCTTGCGTTGAGGTAACTTACCCCCTCTGGCAACCAAGTCTAAACGATCACCAAACAGGAGCAGGCCCACGAAGGGAAGACCTGTGAG
This sequence comes from Gastrophryne carolinensis, assembly GCA_027917425.1. Taxonomy (NCBI): domain Eukaryota; kingdom Metazoa; phylum Chordata; class Amphibia; order Anura; family Microhylidae; genus Gastrophryne; species Gastrophryne carolinensis. Next base: position 275,302,541 of record CM051238.1, read on the forward strand.
CGCCTTCTTAGCAGCGTTATCGGCCGCCCACTGGAGCAACAAGACCGACCGGCGTATAGCAACCTGCAATGCCAAGGTCCTGCTACACATATGGATAGTATCATCCAAGGCTGATAAGACAAAAGCAATGAACATCTCACAATGAGTCAAGGCTGTAAACTCCTAACTGCAGGGATCCAATTGGGAACCATCCAAAAGGCCCCTAATTAGAGCTCTAGTAGCCACGGCCGTGATCGCAGAAGCACAAACCGGGCGTAAGGCCGAACCCACAGAATCAAAGGCATGTGAAGCCAATTGATCGAGACGTCGGTCCTCACCATCCTTCAAGGTAGTGGAATCCGGGGTATGCACGACTGAAGTATTGGATAATCCCAGGACGGGCGCGCCAACCTCTGGGGGTGTCGACCAAAGTTTCACCACATCAACAGGAAAGGGATACTTCCTATCCCACCCGTGAGGGATACCAGGGAGCCGACTAGGCTTTTCCCATTCTTTAAGGATCAGATTGTTAAAGTGCTTCTGATCCGGGAACTCCAAACGAGGTTTGGCGGTCCCAAAAAATTCCCCCCGTTGCGGAGGGGCCTCCGCGGGAGGGGTATAGGCAAGTACCACAAAAATTTGAGTAAGGAGCCTATGGGTGTCGACAGTATCCCCGCGCTCTGAGCCGACATCAGCACCAGGGTACTGCCGATCCTCAGATGAGTCAGAGTCTGGGAACAGTTCCCCTTCCTTGAGCGGGGAACAGCCAGACCAGTAAAAAGGTTAAAAATCAGCACAATCAATGGCCGGCACCGCGGGCGCCAAGTGCCGTCTCTTAGCTGGGGCCTTCCTGGCCGCAGAGCTAGCAATCAGTCTCTCAATGTTGGCCAGTCTTGCGCATACATCAGATTGCGACTCTCCACTGGTGACAACGTTACTTGGGGTCATACCCAGGCGTGGGTGTGTAGGTGATGAGGCCAGCGGGGCTGAACCGTCCGCATGGGGCCCAGCTTGCCGCACAAGCGCCTGTTGTGCACATGGTATACAAATTTGCACATTATCTCCCAAAAGGGATGCCCCACATATCACACACGACCGGGGTTGTCCCAAAGGGACCCCAAGTCCAATATCCTGGGGAGCCTCCATATGGTGATTTTTTGATAGTCGCAAAAATCAATGGGAATTACGCTATGAAGCTACCCGGGATGCCCCTTAGCGTCCGTTAGTGGGAGGATTTAATAATGACCAACGGGAACCCCAATTTGAAAAAGGGACCTAAGGACCGGGAGAACCCCCTTTTTTATTAAAGGCTTGATAGTCCCACCTGAAAGACACAATAAGGGACCCCATAAAAATCACATATGCACACAGAAAACCAAGCACCAACATATGCAGCATAAGGCATTAAATGCAGTAATTAAGGCAGTATCCCCAGGCGCTGTGATAACAGCGCAATATACATATAAATATAACGACAATAATCAAAACCAAGGCCTCGAAGGTCACTCACAGTATCCGGCAGACAGGAATGGCGTCTATTAGCCAGCAGATCCTCAGGAAGAAGGGCAGGCCAGCGCGGATCGCGCGTCGCGCGTGGCCCCGCCCCCTCCTGGCCTGGGAACTGACAAGCGGTTCCCAGCCAATGGCTGAGAGCCACAAAACGCGCCGGAGGAGAGGGGCGGGCTGTAACCAGCGCGCAGAGCGTCAGGCCCCGCCCCCTCCTCTGACTGAGGAAAAAGAGAGAGAGCGGCGCTCCCCAGCCAAGCTGCGGAGCTAGCCATGAAACAACCGGCCCGCCGCTGCATAATACAGCGAGCGTGCGGGCCGCAGATCACAGTGAAACACATGCACACACACAACACCCACACACACGCGCTGGTAGTAGCCAGCACGTGAAGTAAAAACAGCACATGATAATGGGACAAGATGGAGGGTCAGGCCCCCCCCCACCTACTATCCAGGAACGGGGAGTAATGGAGGGGAAGCCGAAAGCCACCTATAATAATGTAGCGACGGCATCGATACGGACAGGGAATCCCACGTCAGGATCACTAACCTGACGACCGCCTACCCCTTGGTGGGGGATTTGCGGTGGAGCATGGCTCCTGTTCAAACACCTCTAAGGTGTGCCCTACCCTCACCCGGACCTTACAGCCAAGGCTAGGAGGCATAGGGACATTAATGAAATAGTCCAGGTGGAAATAGGAAAAAAGTGGCCGGGTGTACACCCGGCTTACCTGCAAAGGAAAGAGACAGCCATCTTCTTGACTTGCTTCGCCGTCTGCAGAGACTTATCTGGGGAATGTGTGGGAGGTCCCAGGTATTTATGGACCGGGAGGGGCTTCTTTTTCTAGTCATCTCTGCAGTTCGACTTCTCCTGGACCATAACCCACGTGTAATTAATACTTCCAAAGCAGGGTGTGAGACATACTTGGAATATAATTCAGCGTCAACATCTGTCCTGGGCACAATAATTCAGTGTCTGCATCTGTCCTGGGCAAAATAATTCAGTGTCTGCGTCTGTCCTGGGCAAAATAATTCACAGTCTGGATATGTTCATGGAAACATATATGAGAGTTTGGCTCTGCCCATGGCAAAATAATTCAGCGTCTGCATCTGTCCTGGTAAAAATAAATAATTCTGTCTGTAACCATACATTTGAATGGTCGTGCTTCCATTTTGTTTTGTGTTTTTTTTTGTGTCATTAACCAGCCCTTTATAGGCAACCATAATGCTGATGTGGCCCTCAACAAATATGGCAGAAACAGTACCTCAAGCTGCAATTACACAACAACTAGAAGGTTAGTTATAGTATACAGTGTTAGGAGTTACAAAACTATGACACAATCCTTTATCAAATCAGATAGAAGCAGTTGTATTCCTTAGTTACCCTCCTTACAGACCTGTCCATCATTATGACCTGTCTATCCTTATGGCCTGTCACAGCTGTCCCTCTCAAGAGCAGTTCTGGACTCACCTGGTCCTTACATTTCAGCAGACTGCTTTCTGCTGTCAGGGAAAATTTCTTTTATTTACAATCACTTGGAATTTCCTGAAAAGCCCTACTGAACTTGCTCCAGATAGGCCTGGTACAAGCACTGGCCAGAGGAATGCAGGGGGTGCCTGGCTGGCCGTATTAGATATGGTATTGCCAGAAAGGCAAGATTCATGATGAAGCAGGGGGTTTAAAATGAAGCAAAACTCCATGGGGCCAACCCTGGAACCTGTTAGGCTGCTTGCCTGCTCCCTGCCCCCGCTGTGTAAAACTCCCGGGGGTCACCAGTACACTCATCTTTTCAGACGGCTTCCACAACCCTGCAGACGATGAAGCCACATCTGCTGGCTTCTGTGTAGCTGTGCACAATCCCGCCTCCAGCCTTTTTTAGTGCTGGTGGTTGCTCAAAACCCCTTGGGGGCACCCTGTGCCCCCGACCTGATTCCCTGGCTGATCCGATCCCTCCCCGCGGGGCATCCAAAATCGGGATGCCCCGCTGTGTGAAACCCCCCAGGAACCTTACCTTGATCCCAATCCAACGGTGCATGCGCGGGCCGCAGTCGAATCTCACGCTTCTCTCTAGCAGGGCGCGTGCCATCTGTGAATGGCAGGCACGGGCGCGCTCCCTGTTAGAGGGAAGAGCGAGATGTGGGCGCCAGCGTGCTCGGAGCCGCTGTGGTTGTACGTTGCTTGGACGCGCATACCACAGCGGCTCCGAGCGCGCTGATTGGACGAGCGGCCGCGCATGCACTGTAGGAGCGGGGTGAGGTGAGTTTTTACGAGCGATCGGGGGGGGGGGGGGGTTTCACATGTGGACCAAGACCCAGGATATTCAAAATCCTGGGTGTTGGTCCACTTTAAAATCCCTGTCCTGGCATGCAGTAACTTTCAGTAGTTTCATTCATGAGCCCCCTTCAAAGCATCTCAAAATCTCATCAATTATATGTAAATACTGATATGTATTCGACTAGCTTTCAGTGTCAAGTTTAGCTGTGTGAATTATTTAAAAATCTGCACAGCTAAAAATGGTGCTGAATCGCACTAAGCAATAAAATCATTATAAAAAAAATCATTATTTCTTATTAAAAATCATTACACAAAAAAACGCGATAAAAGAATTCTCACTGCTTAATCAGCCCTTGAGTGCTAAAATGTTATCAACAAAGAGAAGAAGTCTTTGATGGTTAAATAAGCGGACAGTTACTGTTCCTGTAATTCACTCCTTTTCAATGTAAAAATAGGGTATTTGGGATTGTTCTTTTTTATTTTTTAAGGCGAAAAAAACTAGGATTTTGATTTTCCCAGAGTTTGTTCCTTGCCCCCGGAGGCATCCCGAACTGGGATGCCCCACTGTGTGAAACCCCCCAGTTTGCCCAGAACAACTCACCTCTTCCCGGTCCTACGCTGCATGCGCGGGCTACCATCCAATCATAGGCTCTTGGCGTGCATATTGAATGTTCGCTAAATGTGTTTATGTCAATCGGAGCAAGAGTGGCTACATCCCCTGCACTTTTGCCCCCAGCCTATATAAGTGTCACAGCCTAAAGATGCAGGGGATGCAGTTGGTGGTGTTTACATTAACCAGGGAAGCATGGGAAGATGGGAAGATTAGTGTTGCGGCACTCTGGGGGAGGGGATCACACAGTGGGACTTCCCGATCCTCAGGGGAAGGCCAGGGTTTTATTACGCTTTAAAGTGGACCAACACCCAGGATTTTGACTATCCTGGGTCTTGGTCCACTTCGGTGGGGCACCCCCGATCGGGGTGCCCCGCTGTGTGAAACCCCCCCGATCACCCGAAAAACTCACCTCTCCCCGCGCCGATGGGCAAGCCTTTTGACAGCCGCACACAAGCGGCTCCTCCGCCGCCGCCTCCCTCAAGAGTGACGCGCGCGCACCCGCGCCGGCCATTCACAGACGTCTAGAGGGGCGCGAGGGAGGCGGCGGCGGCCGGCCGCAGCCGAAGACAAGGTAGGGGGATTTGGGGGGGTTTCACCCCGCGGGACATCCCGATCTCGGATGTCCCGCGGGGAGGGAGGTGATTGGCCCGGGAATCTTATAGATTCCCGGGCCGATCACGGGAGGGTGACGGTCCACTTTAAGGAAAGCTATAGCTTTATATACACAAGTTATACTAAAATAAAAGGGACATTCTTCCACTCTAAATTACATTATTCTTTTAAAGGAAATCTCTAGCTTTACAAAGAGGTGAGACAAAACCCTCAATGGCTGGCCCTGGAGTATAAAAGAGTAGTAAAAGATTCCAGCTGGCCTTCAACTGGGGCATCACGATTCGCTGTTTGAGCCCTACTCCCAGGTAGCCTTTAAACTCACCTTTCCCGGCAGCCTCATCCCCAGCATTTCTGAGCTGAGGCACACTCCCGGACACAGCCATTTAAACAGGCAAGGGGTGGGAGCGTGCACACACATCTAGCGGGAACTGGGGATGCTGCCGCTCTTGCTCCTGATTGCTGAGCTCTCATCTTAACAGGCGCGAATATATATGCATTAATTAATGCATTAATGAATTAATATGCACGGCATACATTGCTGTTTTGGACAGGAACCTGTGTGCATGTGCCATAGGACTGGGGAAAGGTGAGTTTTTGTCATGAACTGGGGGGCACACAGCGGAGCATCCCAAATTAGGATCCCTTTAGCAAATAATTGGCTAAGGGGACCTCTGATGTTAGGTTTTAATTGGCAACAATGTGGCAGATTTTGTGGTCTTTGGGGCATTCGGTAACTTGTTTCCAGAGACTCAAATACACTTCCTGACTCCCCCTAAATAGACTTTAATGAGAATTGAATTTGGTTGATGCAGAACCAGAATATTGAAAACTATTTGGCAGACCTACAGCAGAAGTGGAGAGATGCAAATTTGGCTCATACATACATACATAGATGGAGTACAGATAGGGGCAGACATGGGGCATTAATACTTCACCTGCAACCCTGGGTTCATTTAAATGTGCTATCACTAGTTTCACTAACCTTTTCCTGGAGCCCTCGCTGCATCTGTGCACTCCAGCCACATCCCTGCTCACCTCTAGCCATGAAAGCGCCCAACTGGCATGCCAAGTCTGCAAGGTGGGTGGGAGATGTGGCTGGCACCACCGCCTGGCTGCTTAGCCATCCAGACGGCTTAGAAGTCAGTTGCACCAATGGGAGCCGAGTGACAGTGAACGCACTGATTGGCCGAGCACATCTGGGGGGTACACATAACGGGGAATACGGGATGCCACCGCACAGGGGAACAACACACAGGAAAGTGAAATTCCTGTGTGTTCCTCTTTAAAGCTGGATCTATTTACCTCCGGGGAGTGGAAGACTTAGCATTTATGCATTTATAAACTCTTGTAATGTTCTTTCTCCTTTGAATCATGTTTTATTTTTATTATATTCCAAATTCAGAAATAAACAATGAAATTAAGTTTATTTTTCATTCTAATCATGCAGATTCCTTTCAACCACCTCAACCTAGCAATCAATAAAGTACAGTTACTGACATGCCTTGGTATTAATACATACATTGTATACTCACCCTTCAAACATCCAATACATGTATACAGGTGACAGGTCATGCTTGTGCTTGTATTTCTATGCCAGCTGAGGACAAACTGTGTTTTAGAAAAAACTTACAGACCAGCAACATAAATACAAGGAAATGCTGACATACTATAACTGTAGAGCTGGGTGCTGCAGAAACAAAGTTCAAATTAAGATTTGGTTAATACTCCGACAGAATTCTTCGCGAGGAGCGCCCCTGTGACTGATGGCGGAGGGGAGCGATCCCAACACAGAAGCTCCAGTGACTAGATTTCGAGTCTGGCTGAAACAGGATGCAATCCAGTGATGGAGTGAGTGGGGCTGATCAGCTGAGGGGAACATAAGGTTTTTTTTTTTATTTGGGTGGTCAATAAAGTCATTGTCCCCCTGCAGTGGATCACTCGAAATTCACTGGGAAATTCACACAATCACCAGGTCTAGTTCAGTGCTGTTGGGGTCTAACACCACCATCAATGCAACCATCAATCGCAGTGATGCGGCAAAGTTATCAGAATCAAGGAGAACTAATTATTAGAATCAAGTGGGTAGGAGAACTATGATCAGAGCTATAGTCCATTTTAACTTGTCCTCACATCCTGCCAGTGATAAACATTATGTAATAAAAACAACCTGGTACCATAGGGTTCTATAGATACTGTACTGGACACTACTTTGGGCCCTAAACACCCCATGGACCTGTACAAAAACAAATAAAAGGTCTATGACATGAACCTGAATAAATCTAAAGTAGAGACATGACTATTTGCTATCCCCTCATGTTATGCTCCTGTGTAAAAGATTCGACTTGCGGTGATTCTCTTAGATATAATGTTGGTAAAGCGGTTGTACAAACAGGAATTCAGTGCGTAATAAGTGCATTTGGGGACATGCACTGTGCAAGATCACAGTCAAAACAGGAAGAAGGATTTGTGAATGACGAAAATATAGATTTATTGCTAATTTCCTCCTAAAACCTTCTTATAATGATCTCCTCAAAGCAAGAAATGATTGGCTTGCAGTGCGGCAAGAACTCCCTTGACCTTAAAAGCAGTGGGGCGTTGATCACAGTACTCGGTTACCCAGAAACCATCACTCTTATTCTTAGGACATTGTGACTGTCCTGCAAAGACTATGGATTTTTTTCAATGAGCCGAATAATAGGGACTGTAATCAAGAAGATTGTTTGGTTACAATATAGGAAAAAAATGCATATAAGAAACAAAACCTTATTGCTGGTGTGCCAAAATGTTTCCATATAACATTATATGAAAGCAAAATATGTAATTAATAATGTTACAAAACTGGATTTTAGTCCTTACTAATATTCTTTTTCTTAAAATCTCATAACAAAACTAATTATATACAACTAGGTTATAGACATTCCCACCAGGAGCTGACAATTTCAGAGCTGCTCCATGTCCCATGGGACTTTTATATGTCACAAGCAGTACATCCACAGCTTGCTGAAAGCAGCCAGAACACTATCTGGCCAGACAATATCCCAGACATCAAAGGACCGACAACACGATGGGCGGGGACAATGTCTTCTATTGGGACTGTTACTAAAATCCAAAAGCTGGAAAATCAAATATATTGGGGACTTCTCAAAGCAATGTATAAAAGGTAGAGAACAAACATCAAACAGACTGGAACCTTCAGAACAAGATCAACAAATAGTAACTACATGACTAGTGCAAACCATGGTTCCAGCCAGCACCCATTGACTGAGCTACAATTATTTATAAGGGACACCTGCACCAAGGGGTCGATTCAGAGCCAAATGAGAACACTCACTCCTTTAGTGAGGAGAGAAAACTGCCATTCACTTTTATTGTCTACCTTGGGGCCGATTCAGAGCCAGGTGAACATTTACACCTGTTAGACAATAAAAGTGAATAGCCGTTAGCAGTGAATAGCTCCTAAAAAGTGAATGAGAATTTTCACCTGTCTCTGAATCAGCCCCAAGGTTGAGGATTGCTACAATGCAACCATCCACTGAAAAGAGGAAGAAGAAGCAGAACATTTGGTCTCCAAAGGGAAGACTTCTAGTCCTATTTAAGGGAAGGCAACACTTGTACTTGTGCAGAACCTCTTACATAAAGGGAAGATAAAACAGCTGTAGCCCAAGGTATCCAGGAAACCAGAACAATAGCTTGAGCCAATGATATACTGAGCATTGAGACAAAAGGACAGAAGCCCAGGCAAAGTTGTATCCAGGGTTTGCACCAACTTGTACACTCACGATATCACTTCATACCAATGAACCCCCATGTATGATTACTCCATTGTGAATTCAGGTTCACAATGGATCAGCGGGTTGACACAAACCCCTGCATCACCCTCAACTTTGACACTGGATTTCACTCGGGACAATGACCGGTGGGCCTCACTGCTTTGGGGCCAGTTGGGCTGCTGCTTTTAACATCCACATTCAATCCCTGCCCCCTTAAGTCTCCCTCTCAGCCCCCTGTACCCAGCCCCACTGTACCCACACGTCAAGGAACCCCAGTCCCAGATGATATAGCCCCAGCATCATTGTTGGAGGCCTCCGCAGACATGTCTCAGTTCGGCCAGTGGCTGGTAAATCCTGGGCTGATTATTATCCCCAGTCCGCCACTACCCCTGAGCATTCTGCACCCCCACTGCCGTCACCTGCCATCTTCTCACCCACAGGGGTAAGGGAACATCATCATGCAGATGGCTTTTTTTGATATGAGATCTGAGCCTACTTTGACAGGTGTGCCTGAGTCCAGATTTTCCCCTTTTTTCACTGTACTTTTTTATCTGTAGCCATTTTAGTGGCCTTTTTTATAGACCAGATAGAATAGTCCTTAGAAAAGTTAATTTTAATAGACTTACATATTTCCTAATTGCGTGAACTTTTTGATAAAGATGAAACACAGTTTTAAACGATTCTATTAACATAAATATAATTTGCATTTAGAACAGCGCTTAGAAGGATCATAATAATAATATATGGACTGAAATCTCATCCATCAGTTTCTATGTGAATAGTGGGTGAGCTAAAGAAGAATTCCCAGGCATGTGCATCATAGAATTAAACATCTCGTCGGCTCCTGCGGGGACAGGAGGTGAGTATCTGAATTTATGTTTTGCTTGGCTAGTCCCTTTAAAATACAGCTATTTCAGTAGAGAAAGACCACATAAATATGCTAGAGCATATCAATGCAGCAATAACGGTTAATTTCACACAGCAGGGCATCCCAAATTCATATTCATATTTATGTGTTCAATAACACCCATGATTTTCACTCTCCTGGTTGTTGTTCCTCTCCAATTTTGTATGCCCTGATGTCTGTTTCCTTGTGGATCGCTTAGTAAGCTCCTCTTCATGGTGATCCAATGGTGCATATGTCAGAGGAGTAGCTAGGCTTTCTGGCAAGTGCCCCTCCTGTTCCCCCCTTGCTACGTCTCTGGCATATGTGGATGGGCAGCCAACCAGCATGCTCTGCTCCATCTAGCTTTTGCTAGTGGAATGGGGCTAGTCGGAAGGAGTCAAATGGACTGCTTCCCTACTCCCCGTATACCAGTGCCAGCTTTAGAGAGATGAGGTTACGCTTTGTTAATGCGCCATGGGGTCGCCAGCATGTAAGTATGCATATCAATCGCTGACCTTTCAAACTTTGAAGTTAGCAAATTAAAGCAGAATTCCAGTCAAACTATGAAAATCCTGGTGATAGGTCCACTTCGGGGAACTTTAAAACTCAAGTATCAATGTGTACTAATGCTTTTACTTACCTTGAATCATTTCTAGAACAAGACAGATAACACAATATAGAAACCACTGTATATACAGAAAATGCAGTTTCAGATACAATAATATATTTACAGCTATACACCTACTGTAGTATCTGAATTGTAGTTAGTCACGGCCTTTAACAGAATGTGTTTCACTAGAGTCTACACTGAGACCTTCTGTATAGAACATTATATATTCTAACAAAGCCGGCAGTGGCAGGGTTAATGACTAATGGGGGATGGGAAGCTAGGTCTGGGAGAAGGTTCTGGAGGATATGTTATCACTGTCTAGAGTTCCAGGCGTATTCTCTAGAATCTCTGAAATGAATAATTTAGGCCTGTGCTAAGGATAAGATGGCACTGGAGATATAGAGGCATTGTGACATTCCAAACAAGAGAGCATCCTCTTATGGGTAATTAAGCAGCAAGTAAATTGAATCCCAGTCATATAACACTGTGCTGCTGCCGCCGCTGCTGCCCAGTTCTTAATATCCTGAAGGAGAAAGGAATTTCCCTGCTGACTGCATTCATTCCATAAGTTAAATGTTACATGGTTATTTACAGTAAAAGTGGGAAGCGAATATCACTGGCAGTTCCATGCAGCTATTATCCTTCATGACATAACAAAAGCCTCCTATCAATGCTACAATGCGGACAGAACAGAACGTACTGGCTAATTAATGAGCAAATCAATTACATTTGCCTGCGCGCGTCATGCCATCTGGACACAAAACCTATTTGCTTCAGTATATAAAAAGCTTCAACCTCTCTGAAATCCCACATTTCTATGGGTTGAATGTTTCCATACATTGCAGGTTGCAGAACGCTGCAAGATGCAGAATGTTGCTAGTGGGAAATGTCCTACCTGGCCTGGCCACACCCTCCCTCAAGCTGGCAATGCTGATCAGAAAATATTTAGCATTGCTGGTTAGAGCAGAATATGCTAATAATAAAAACAACATGTTTATATCACCTTCGTATGCCTGCACATACACAGGAATTTGTGATAATCACATCCGTTCAGTGAGAACACACAAGTGAACCACAAACAATTCTTGGGGGGTGATTTTTGGGGCATATATGGCCATTGTATACTTGCACACGCATAGGAAAATGTATCTGCATCTAACCCCTCTTTGCAGTGAGACAACCACAAGCAAAGCGGTGGGCTGCCCTAATTCTAGTGCCCAGGGAGCAGCTGGGGGTCTTGGCTGGAAATCGAACCTGCAACTCTCTGGTCACAGGATCGCTTCCTTATCTCTAGGCCGCAATTGCCCCTGCACGCACAGCGAGTTTCCATTTTGTCCAGGGAGCGGTTGGAGGGTTAGGTGCCTTTGCCCAAGAGTTCTTCAGTCTCGTTCCAGACATTAATCGAAACTGCAAACCTCAGGTCACCATATCAGTTCTATAACCACTAGGCAATGACCTGCCAATTGTTAGTTAGCGCATGTACTCCTTTCTCCTCACTCATCACCGCCGAGGGGGGGGGGGGGCAATAAAAGGAGGAAGGGGAGGAAGGAGAAAGGATAAAAATGTGCTTTCCTAAAACAAGAAATATGTACGCAGACCAAGAACAAGAGGCCATACCTAATATTCTTAGTCAGTAGACAGAGCCATGAAAATCATCTCTTATTTGCTCTTATACTACCTCAAGCATTTAGAAAGAGTCATCACAATATGCAATAGTAAGTATAGATTCACAGTACAGAATCTGATATTAAAGCGGGCCCAAACCCACTGAAATATATTTGGCCAAAAGACCTGCCAATACTCTCTTCTTATGTTGTAGAACTAAAAAAGAATGTATAGTTCTGCCCCTCAAGTGAGTTGGCAGGCGATCAGTCATTGCATAGGTGTGGCAATGACATCATTGCCACACACAACAGTGAAAATGAATGGAGGAGGCGGAGCTTTACAGCTAAAACAAGGGCCATTATCTGGGATTAGAGTGAAGCAGGAGCAGTTAAAATTAGCAAAATGTGCTCTCGTGGGGGGAACAATTCAGAGGATGCAAGTTAAAAATGTGGGTTTTAGTCCGCTTTAATAAAGCCATCACTTTCTACTTGCAGACATGTCTTTTGGGCTTGTAGCTTTCTTTGAGGTTGGAAGTGATGGTGCGACTGACAACAAAAGAGATAGTATTTACAAGGCACATACAGACCAAGAACACTAGGCTATACCTATTCTTAGTGAGCAGGCAGAGCCATGCAAATCATCTCTTCTTATCTCTTGTACTACCTCAGAAAGAGTCCGCAGCCCAGCAGGGGAATGAATAATATGTAAGCGACTAAAACGTAAAATATATTAATTTTAGATGATAATTTTTTAAGGGTTTGGGCTTTTTCATTAAATTATGCTGAAGGCCCGGTTAAAAAGGTACACACAAGCCTGCACAGGTTTGGAACTGATGGTTGTATAGAGGCTAAGACAGCAGATAAAGAACCCTCTCCTAAACCAGAAAGTATTTACACGGCATATACAGATAAAAATAACAGGCTACACCTATAATGCTTAGTCATCCAAATCATTTCTTTTTGGCTGAATGCTATCTAAAGCTCTCAGAATGCCACCAAGTGTGCAATGCTTTTAAATTACCCAAATCCATCACTTCCTACTTGTGGACATGTGTTTCAGGCTTGTGACTTGCTCAACATTCTCAAGTCTCACTCCCCCATACAGCCATCAGTTCTAGCCATGTGCGTGTCCACAAGTAGTAAGTGATGGCTGAGTAACTATAGAAGCTATACCCAAGCATGCCATGCTCAGTGCCTTTCCAAAAGCATTCAGACAAAAGGAGATCATATGAATGGCTCCACCTACTCATTAACATAACATATATAGCTTGTTCTTTGCAACCTGTACTGTAAATCCTTTTTTTTTTTTTTTCTTTTTTTAGGAAAGTGCTTTTTACTTTGTATCTGTGATCATTTTTATCTCTTTTAGCCACTATATTAGCCTAGCATGGGTCAGAACAGGGCCGGCGTCAGCACCCGGCAAGGCGGGGCAGCTGCAGGGGGCCCCCAGTCTGGAGAGGGGCCCGCTGACAGGGTAAGCCTTTGGGGTGTGCGAGATCGCTTGACCGGCGGACTGGGATGGCACCTCCATGCAATGCGCCCCTCGTCTGATTGGCAGCAGGGCCGCATACTGAGGCCCATGGAGCACCTTTCTAGCATGGGAAACCAGACTGACTTGGCCCACAGGACTCCCACAGAGGTGGCATTGAGACTGTACGCAGCAAGGTAAGTACTTGACTTCTAAAAGAAGCTGGTGGGCTGGCTGTCTTTCTGCTCCTGTATACTGTAAAAGTTACTGAAAGGAAAAAACATGAGAAAAACTCAAAGACTCAACAAAGGAGGCAGGAATAGCATCTGCTTTAAACTGTTTTTTTTGTTCATCACCAGTAAGTCTAATGGCCTCATGCATTAAAGTGCTACAGAAGGCAAAGATAATTGTTACACCATTGTGTCGGGCTATGTTTGTCACTGTCCTAACCTATTTTCCGTTTTTAAATTGAAGAAGAAATGGCTGAGATATCAGGGTTTACAGTTTCACCTCATGATTTCTCTTCTGAAGAAAGTGGGTGTGGCTCTTGGATCTGTGATGCTGCATAATAATCAGCATAATGGGTGGGGTCTGTAAGATTTCCATACTTGCATAAGTCAACCAAAATGCATGGTTGCACCTCCCATCTGCACAAAGCAAACCCCCAACAAAAAATACCTAGCCTACTAATAAAAAAAAAAAATCAATAATAGGGTGTCACATGAATTGATGCGAACTATATTTTAACAGAAAACCCTTTCACTTTAAATACACAAGAAAGATAAAAAAAAGAATTATCAAAAACATTTGTTTATTGATTAATTTAACATATAAACAGATAAAAATAAAAACTCCCCTTAAAAACAACAGACCAACAGTAGAGGGCAGTATACACATGTACCGTTTCTCTAGATCAATTTTACTGAGGGCCACATTAGCATTCTGGTTGCCTTCAAATGGCCGGGTAATGATAACAAATAGGAAACAAAATTCAAACCAAATCTTTTGTTACAGACAAATAATTATTTTGCCAAGACAGATGCAACAGACACTGAAATATTTTCTCCAGGACAGATGCAGACACTATTTTTGCTAAGGATAGTCTCCGAATTCTTTTGTCCAGGAAAGACGCAGAATACATTTTTTTGCCCAGGGCAAATGCAGACACTGAATAATTTTGCCCAGGACAGATGCAAATGCTGAAATCTGGATATCCACAGATATCCACAGAAGTATTTTGCCTAGGAGAGATGCAGACACTGAATTATTTTGCCCATGGCCTGGACCAGCCCTCCTAGCAATAAGCCCTGCAGCATATTTAGAACCCTCTGCTGTGGCAGTAAGCTGGGTAGGTTATGCGGCCCTCCATTGTGTGGTGAGAGCTGGTTGCACACAGAACAGTTGCTGATTACTCTTTTCTCCCTCAGAATGTTAAAAAGGCTTTCCAGCAGCTTTTATAGGCACCACGTCTGGGGGCAGCATTAGAGGCAGTACTGCGCAGTGGAGCGCAGCGTAATAGTGCATCACTTGGCCAAGCCACACAAGCCAAACTGCCAGTGTCAGGAGCCTCGAAGTTACCAGGCCAGCTAGAAGAGCTGCCGACCAGCTATTCTCATCTGCTACCTGTCACAGGGCCACATAAAAAGGTCTTGGAGGGCTGCATATGTCCCTAGAAAGTAAATACAAGGTATATAGTAAGCATGTATATCACAGTATATATTGAAGGATTTGCTCACAGAAAAGGCGGTTCAGTTGGCACACCCTTCATTAAAGGTGACCCACAGTATATACTTGGGGTGTGAATTGGCAAGAAGCTGGTGATACGATACGTATCGCGATACATGTATGACAATATATTGCAATTTTTTTTAATTACATTTTATTTTTAAAAACCCGTAAAAATCCCCCCAAAAATGGCGTGAGGCCCCCCTTACCCAGCATAACCAGCCCGGGCACCAACTATGGGGGCTTGTAGAACAGGGCCTGGCCCTGCAGGCTACAAGCCAGCACAGCCTAAAGGACACAGGCCCTTCTGCCCCCCCTGGGCTTTGGGGAGGCAGGTAATGGGGCAGCTTGGGGTTAATGGCAAGTCACCCGCTAGGTCTCATAGATCCCTCACCAGTTCACAAAGGGTTAACAGTAAAAAAAAAAAAATCACACATATAAAAAATGTCTTCATTAAAAAAAACAAAAAATCTTTACTCATCTCCAATTGTTAGCTTCTGTGTCCCTTGCCGATTCGATGACAGATGCCATGATTGCTGGAGGGGGGGCAAGGGATCAGAGGATCTCCTGCCTCTCTCCTCCTCTGTCTGGCGATCATAGCATCTTACAGCGAACCCACTGGGACCCGGGATGACGCCCGCAGGGGGTGACATCATCTGCCCCTGAAGGGCTAGCCGCGAAGATGGCGGCACCCATCAGGCGGGCTCTCTAGTGTAGACTGACGGGAGGGGGGGTATCGGAAGCCCCAAACGAGGAGTCAGGTTACTTTTCTTTCACTCCAGCGGGGGGGGGGGGGGGGGGGGGGAGTCAGAATCGATACTGGGGAGAAAGAATCGATTCTGGTTTCGCCTAATGAAATATCGTGATACTTGACAGAAACAATTTTTTCTGACAACCCTAGTACATACATATAATAATACCAACTTTAAGGTGCTAATGAAAAAACAAAAACTTAGATCATAAAGTGCAAAATCACATCTAATAATCAAAGTGCTCTAGTGCTAAAATCTGCTAGGAAACCATTAATCCAATGAAACGGTGCTGTTAAAGGCTACCAGCAAGAACCACAGCCACAATCACAGATCTCTAAACATGCTATACTAAATAAATATAAGGAGGGGGTTACCGACATCTCGTATCTCGCATTGTCAGCACTCCTACGCGTCTCGCGATTCCTGCTGCTTCTTACCAAACTGTATGTGCGCCCTCCCAAAATGCATGCATTTCCCCCCGAAAGTGCATGCGCGCACACTTCCGCCCAGCACACGTTGTCCCCCCCAACTCACACTGCCCCCCAGCACACAATGGTGCAACAATTACCTTTGCCTGCAGTATTGCTTTAAATATACAATAATCTATTAATGTTGATTTGTAATGGCAAACTTGTGATGGAAAAGTGCTAGAAATGTACAAAATAGAGTGCTCCTGATACACTTAGCAAGAGAATTATGTATGTGGAAGCTACAAAATCACAACAGAATAAAAAATAAAATGAAGACACCCCCTTCCCCTGGAGGTTACCAGCACAGCAAGCCCCGTTGTATGCAGGGCTTTTAGTCCCTTATCCATTCTGTAAAGTGAGACTGCACACAAGTAAACCACACCAGTGAGCGCAGACAAGTGCCCGGAGCAGTGGTCTGTGGGGTTAGCTGCCCAAATTACAGCACCCGGGGAGCAATTGAGGGGTTAAGGTGCCTTGTGCAAGAGCACTTCAGTCATGTCCAATGGCCAGGAATCAAACCTGCAACCTTCCTTGTCTCTAGGCCATGGCTGCCCCCTTACATATTTGATATTAAATGATAGTAATATATCATGTTTTCTTTCCTTAGACACCTCCAAGTTAATCTGCCCCACAGCCATCGCTCATTCATTACTTGAGATATTATGCTTTTTCACAGCACCTTCAAAGCTTTAAATTGCATCCAAGGCCTTTTCATTAACCCCAATTTTGCACAAGAGACTTGATGCAGGCCATGCTTGGTAATAATTAACTCGTGTTATTCATGTGCCTGAGCCATGAGCAATACAATCTTGAATATCCTGGGGTGGGAAGAAGTCCCAGAAGGCAATTCCAATACAGGCAATTCCAGCACTGAAAACACTAAAAGAACTATTGAAGGACTGTGTTTATAATTTTATCCATAGCAGCACAAAAATAAAATGCATTTTAAAGTCATGCAGTCATTATCTAAAGCAGTCATTATCTAAAGCAGTTTTATGCTTATTATTCACTAGGTTTAGACAGTTTAAGGTTCTTTTTGTGCATCTTTCCCTAAGTGCATCAGTCCAATGTGTGTGTGGGGTGATACACCAGACCAATTATTTGCTGCCTATTCCAATGGATCCACCTCCAGCAGTTATCAGAGCATAGGTCCTGGCAGCCTCCATTCTCATACATCATACACGTCAGGATCCTGGTAATAAGCTCTATGTGTGAGTCACACAGGGTAGCATCTCATTTCCTGGCAAAGCTCGATCGCCTTTACAGCAACTTAATAGGGTTTGTGTATACTGTACTTATGGGCACATGGCATATACAGATCTGTGTGGGCATGTCACCTTTTACAATATTTTATAATGAATACATGCAAGCTACAACATTGCATAGACTATACATATAAAGAAACAGAAGTGCTCCTGCATTTATAAAAATAAAAAACATTTATAAAAAAAATGTTGCTTTGAACACTAATAGCTGAAGATTTATCAAACATCAACACATATATATGTATATATATATATATATATAGATGGTGTTATTTTAAAAAGAAAAAATACTCTTTGGAAACACATTCTCTAGTAAAGAATACAAATTATAATTGATAAAAACCTTACCTGGTAGGCATCTAGCTGTTCATCAGTAAATATAGTTTGCTTATTTCCCATGTTAGATCAGGGCTCTTTGCTCTCCTGAAATGCATCACACAGACAGGGGCTGGAGGGCTATTTGGTGTAGGCATTGGCATTTACACAGAGGTAAATAGGGCAAGGAGGGACACAGGCTGCATCAGGGTCCTGAAGCAGATGAGAGATAAGCTGCAGCCTCTGATTTCACATCCACTGGGGGTTGTAGTGCTTATCCTTGATCTGTTATTTGAGGATGTGGTGAGGGTTTCATTAAAGTGTGTCCAGCAGCTTCCAGCCTCCAGGATGCCTGTGCAGGTTTGATGTGCTGCTTGGTGCATCAGTAAGGGCAAGACACTCCCTCTGAAATATCCAGCTCAGCAGAACTTCTGTCATCAGCCACTAGAGGGAGCCAAGAAAGCAACAAACTAGCAGTGACATGCTTCAGCTGCTGACAACCAGTACAAAAAAAAAAAAAAACAGTACAAAAAATTAAAAAAAAAAAAATCACAATTGCTTATTATAACTAAAACCGTGCTTCAAAATTGATCATGTGCACAATAATGTAATATTTAACAGGTGTTCCTGTTAAATACCTTTTTTTTTATCATGTACCACTTTACATTTTCCAGATACAATGAGTACCACCTGAGTGGGACGTGTGTTGTCACCTAAAACCCTGTTAAAAACACACACAAAACACCATCCACTTAATGTGCAAGAAATACAAAAAAGGAAACTCAACTTACCTTTCAAGGATGATGATTACTACATTTAAATTACCATTATGACCCTTTTAATGATAAGACCATTTAAATCTGGACTAAGCAGATTGCCTGTGATGTGTGGCCCACCCACACCACTCCCTGTGACATTAGTTATCTCCACTCAGAATAACTGACCGCAAGCTGTATGAGATTATCCTCTACTGTTGAGAGAAGATAAGACCTGAAAGAGTGACACTAGAAAGGGCTCAGCATAATGATACCTGTGACCGAGAGAAAAGTTTACATATGAAATATAGATTATGCAATTATTATATGATATGGGAAGGGATCTCTGTGTTGCACTCATTCAGAGGCAGACTGGGGCCAGCCCATGTCCAGCCATGTCAGCGAGTGCCCATCTCAGCTAAGGCTATAGCATTGAATGCAAGGATAGATCATGAGCAGAGGTGGATATGGCCACTCTTAAAGCGGACCAAAACCTACACCCTGAATTGCTCTCCCCTGCTTGATTCCAATCCCAGATAATGGCCCTTGTTTAAGCTGTAAAGCTCCACCTCCTCCATTCATTGCCACACCTATGCAATGACTGATCTCCTGCCATATTACAGAGAGGGACAGCCAAAAAAACACTGTTCCAGGACAATTCAAAAAATGAAAATATGTATTTCTAGTTCTACACCCTAAGAAGGAAGTATAGGCAGGTGCTTTGGCCAAATTAATTTCACAAGTTTTGGTCCGCTTTAAATGGAAACATCACCTGGGATTCTCACTCTCCCATGTGTTGTTCCTCCCTGGCACCCCGCTGTGTGTATCCCCATGGATTGCCATTAAAACGTACTTTCCTATGATTCCATGGTGAAGGCAGTATGGTGTATCTGAGCCAGCCATGGCTGGGGACGGGAGCACGCTCACAACCGAAAGATGCAGGATTGTTGTTTACATTGTTGAGGGAGGCCAGGGGGGAGACAAGTGGCCAGCCCTGTAATCCTTTATATTAACCCCCTCCCAACCCTTCACTTGCATCCAATTATACATCAGCATCAGTAGACAACATGCCTCTATAATAGATGGCCATTTACATCAGGGGGCCCTAGGCAATTGCCACCTAACACCGGCCATGTGTCCAAGACGGTATGTATTTTGCTAGAGATCCACAGTGATCAGTTACACCACTTACAATATTACACCACTTACTAAATCCAATAGAGAGTTTAAAGGCGCACTATCGTGAAATTGTGTAATGTTAAAAATCCATATAAACACATTGGTTAATGAGAGGACAAGTCACTTATATACCTGAACTGCTCAAAACTCCCATCAAGCTTGTGGTTTATTCTCACATGGTATGAACAAAATCCAGGGGCGACAGGTTTAGTCTATGAGGGGTGACAGAGACTGTCACCCTGGCTTCCTTCCATTAAAATAAAAGAAACAAGCCTGGCTTGATATTTCTTGATGTCAGGTGTATAAGTGACCTGTCCTCCCGCCATCCTGCATATGTATATGGATTTTTATCATTGGTCCATTCTTTCGCGATAGTGCTCCTTTAAGCTGGGAGGAGTCACAAGAGAACATAACATGGAAATATATTCATATGCAGAATAACAGCAACCTTTACTCTCATTCTTGTGTGATTTGAAATAAAGGGGACACTAATCCCTTTCTCAGGGAGGGAATAAGCGGACCTTCAGTCACGATAGCAGGTCCATATATTATCACATTCATGTCTATGTTTGTCGCTGTGACTGGGCTTTAGATCTGCTATAGATAGTCATTTCTGCAATGCCAATGGTGCATGAAAAGTGAGACATCAGCACTGGAAAAGTAAAAAAGTGAAAAGTGATTTGTAACTCTTATTTAAATGGAGATAATGGGTAGATTAGGAGGATTTCAGCATTTTTGTCACAAGAGCTCCCTGAAAGGCTGCCTCTACTATTTCACATCTAGTTATTGTGCTTTAGCAGCATCATTTATTCATGTATCCTGCCCCTTGTAGTCTCCCCCTGGATCATGTGATATACAAGGATCCCTCTCATACGATATACTGTAGCAGAATTGTGTTACATGGAGTTAAGTCTCGTGTAAGAAACTTTAGACACACATTCCACGATAGCAGATTTGTTCCAGTCACACACAATGTAAATGCTCATAAACTGGACTGTATGCTGAGTCTGTTTCTTTTTTATGTAGATGTTATAGTGATTATTTCTGTCCAAGCTGCATTGTAATATAGGCCAGGTACATCTTCCTACATTGAAATAATTTAAAACAATGGCAGCTATATATTCACCAAATATAGAATAAAGCAGAACAAATTCCAGCGCGGCCGGCCCTGGAATATAAAAGGATCTAATCTTCTAAATCGGGATGGCCCACTGTGTGAACCGCCAAGATCGCCCATACAAACTCACCTTTCCCCTATGGTACATGTGCGTGCTCTCGTCTAATCCGAGCCATTTGCCGTGCATGCATCATTGGGCAAATGACTCTGCCCTTCTGCAATCTGGAGCGCAAGCAGGGATATCCTCAGCAGTGCTTGCCCCATTCAGCCTATCTGATTGGCTGGGGACGGGAACACGTGCACAGCCCAAGATGCAGGGATGTGGCTGATTGCAAAAGGGCAGAGCTGTATGCCGAACGGCATATGTGTGGCAAATGGTTCCGATTGGACGAGAGAACATGCATGTGCCTTAGGGCTGGGAAGAGGTGAGCTTTACTGAGTGGTCTGGGGGGTTCACACAGTGGGGTATTCCAAATCGGGATGCCCCTAGGGCATGGAACAAAACCAGAGATCGTCAAAATCCTCAAGTTTTGTTCCGCTACTAAGGAAATTCGAACCTTCTGATAGAGCAGAGGGTTGATAGACCACACTGCCTCAAGAGTTTTTAGCATTGCTAGTCTGGGTGTGCTTTAGAACCTTATTTATGAAGTGCGCTGTTTAGGATCATTTTGCAGACATACATGTCCACATCTATTTATACTTTGGCGCTGTTATTTTTACAGAATGGCGCTGCGAATCACAATGCCCAATGTTAAATAATCTGCTTGGATTGGTGCATTAAGTATTGGCCGGCGAGCGCCATTCTGTACCATCAACTTTGAGGCACTGCGCAGCCTATTTATTCATTTTTACCATGCTGAAAAGATTGGCACCGTATGTAACAAGCACTGCATCACAGTTACAGGATATCATTGCTATGCACAAAGGGGATAAACGTTAGAGTGCGTTTAGGCTGCATTTTAGTTGTTTGCTCCAAAGTACACATTAAAATAACCTTTAACAACTTTACAAGAAAATAATAAAATGAAATTTGACATATAGTGAAATGAGGAAAGCCCTATGGAATCCACAACATAACTGCCCATGCAGCATCTGACTGCTCTAAACAATGCAGCATAAATTACAAGGGGTTAACTGTGAGAGCTGTGTTATGGGTAGGCTGATTCATTACTAACGCCAGGTAGCGACAGATGAGCGTCTGTAGAGCGGATTTCAGAGCGACCGCTAGTAGTCGCTGTACTCGGCCACGGATCATTGTTTCAGAGCGCCGGCCGGCATTGATGAATATGATGTGTGAGTCGCAGTACTACGCTGTATGGGAGCGAACGGTAGCGGCCAGCTCAGTGCGACTGACTCACACCACATTCATCAAAAAAGCAGCCTCAAACTTTGCCGGCGCTCAAAATCATGTAGCCCATAGCGCCAGAGGCTGTGTGTTTAAAGTCTGTTTTTGAACATGTATCCACTAGAAACAAAGCGAAAAAACATATGGAATTACATTGTAACATGAACACTTTAATACCAGACATGTAAGGACAATTCTGCATAAAAATATTATTAATCCAAAAAGTTCTCCAAAAATGTCATTTTCTAGGCCAGGATACATGTCTGAAAGTTTTGAGATTTTTTATTAAGAAGAAAAAAATAATTGGGATCAGGAAAGGGATTTAAGGATTGTCCATTGAAATGTATGGGAGAGCGCCAGGTAGCGACAGGTAAGACGTGGCGCTCTGCAAGACTGAATGCCGGCGCTGTACACTGAGCCTGGGATAATGATGAATCGTACGCTACATGGCGTTGGTCCAGTCGCTCACCAGATCGGCTTTATAAATGTGTAATTGTGTGCCGTCTCCGGCGTTCACCTGCCGCTATACAGGCACTACCTGGCGCTATCCCTTCATGAATAAGGCCCTTAGTTTATTTATCTGGACTGTGAGCTTGAAGTGTCATCCAGTGGGCAAAGTTGCAGTTCTTAGACATATGCAACATCCTGATTTGTGAGGTTGGAGCACCGCCCTGTGGACACCAATGAAAATTGCATATTTTCTATACATTATGTGTGTGGAGTTGTCCTGCAGATGTTTGAGATGTATTACTTCTGTTTTGCCGGAGACCAGCTGAAACTAAACTTAGGGGGTTATTTAAGGGATAGCATCAGGTAGTGCTTCATAGTGGCAGGCAGCGCCTGGTGGACGCTGGGTGCTGTACGCAAAACCACATTTAAGAAAGCGAATCTGGTGAGTTACTCTGTAATGTCAAAATACAGGCGGCTCAGCGTATAGTGCCGGCGCTCTACATTCAGGAGCGCCATGTAGTACCTGTCGCTCTGTAGCGCTCTCCCATACATTTCAGTGGGGTTTCATTAGTTGTGTATAAATAGCGTGTTAGGCTTTTTTTTTGGGCTCAAATCATTGTGTGAACTTTCCTGCCCTGCAAACAGTTTTAATCATTTTTTTTTATATATTTCTATGCAGAATTGTCCTTACAGGTCTGGCACTAACGTGTTATTGTCCCAGTGTTAAAACAATGTAATTCCAATCGCTCATACCGGTACATCATTAAACTTTAGGAGCCCAAACATTCCACATGTGTCTTAGCTACTTACTGAAAATGGCATAACTGAGACACTGTATGAATAACGACAACTCATGTCCTGGAATAGCTTATTTGTAAGTGAACAAAATGTTGTACTGTTTATCTTTATACCAAAATTTCAATAAAAAAGATTGAAACAGAAAACAATGTAATTCCATGTGTTTTCGCTTTGTTACTGGTGGATATGTGTTCAAAAACAGACTTTAATCACACAGCGTCTGGGGCTCTATGCTACAGCGACCAGTTTTAGAGCGCCGACACTGCCCAACACACATCACATTCATCAACAGGGCCGGATTAAGTGTGGTGGAGGCCCCTGGGTACAAAATCTGGTGGAGGCCCCAGATACAGTATTTTTTTCCTTTAAAATAATGTCCCAGCCAAGTAACTGATTGATGGTTGTCTGGCACCCTCCCACTTATGGGAACATCAGATCAAGTACCTTGTGCCACCCTTGTGTGGGTGCGTGTTGCTCAGGAACCCCTGCTTTGCCATTCTGGTTGGGGGGTGTAGTGGTCCAGCAGACAACAGTTCCCTGCATTGAGCTTCCAGTGGCTGTGCTTGGTGGCTTATGTGCATTGAGCAGCCGCTGATTGAACACTCTGCACCCTCCCATCACTGTAGCTTTGCTGGTCTAGACTCCTGCCTGTGGTGGCTTTGGCTGCAGATTTGCAAAAACAATAAAAAGGCTTGTCCAGGCGCAGCTTCGTTGCTGGACCAAGAAAAGTCTCCTGGACCAGGAGAAACCCAAAGGTTGGTGGAGGCCCCCTTTGCAGGAAAAGTGGTGGAGGCCCCGGGGCTAGAGCCCCTTGCGCCCCCCTCATAATCTGGCCCTGTTCATCAATGCCGGCCAGGTTACTACAGCGTCCGAGACACTTTGTTACAGCGCCAGATACCCGCTTACCCGCTCTAAATGCCGCTTTACAGAAGCTCATCTGGCAATACGTGGTGCTAGTAGAGAATCAGCCTCCACGTGAGCAATCTGAAAACGTTGATTGGGTCGATATCACAACATATAGGTTAGAGATATAACAACCTTTGACCTTGACTACAGTATAAGCCGCTAGGGTCATATAAGACGCAGGCTGGCGGATGCATTGGCGCTGGCTATTTTTTGCTTGTTACATCACACGCTGAGTGTTGCTGAGGCTAAATATTGGCTCTGAGTGGCATTAACTGGCACTGATGCTTGACAAATGAGGCTCCCACTGTCCCCATTTATCCAGGGAGATTGCTGCCTTATCACTAAGAACAGGAAAACTCAATGGAGTAAAGTTTACTGTAATTTTTTAAAAAGCCTTAAAGCAAATCTCCTCAAGCATGCTTTTCTGTAATGACCCCCAAGCCACTCTATCCCCCCCCCCCCCCCCCCCCCCCGGGCATCTACTACTATAATTTTTATAATGCAAGACACACGTGTGAGAAATAGTTATGTATTGCAAAGCCCGCAAGAGCAGGATGCTCTTTCTCTTTCCTAATGTGTTCCTACATCTATTTGTATAGTTACACTTCTGTTACATCTGACTCATAATACTGTGTTTATTATATGCATTGCTATCAATGTGGTATTATATTATTATATAAATATTTTACTTGTCTTACCCACCTCTAATTTCTACCTTGTGCAGTGCCACAGACTATAATAATAATATATTTGGGCTGATTCAGAATTTTTTCCCCACATTTAAGAATTTGCACAACTAAAAGTATAACAAAAAAATTATAACAAAACAAAATTCTCACAGAAAGACATGAGAAAATTCTCACAGTGCAGAATCAGCCCTATCGTAGGGAATAGAGTTAAATTGGCTCCAATGCCTGTGACTGACGTAGGACCACAACTAAGACTTAGGGGGCAGTCATGATCTAGAGGTAAGGAAAAAGCCTTGTGAGCTGAGGCTTCCAGGTTCAATTGCTGGCTAGGTCATGACTAAAGTGCTCTAGAGCAACCTGTGGTACGTGTAACCCAGGGGGTATGCAGAGATGTTCACAGGGAACACCAACAGGTCTGGTATATTATTTTGTCAGAAAAACATTCTTTCTTGTTTTACAAAGTGTTACAAAGGCCTGTGAGCTACTTATTTTGGTGACATACCGTATTTTTCGCCATATAAGACGCACCTAGGATTTGGAGGAGGAAAATAAGAAAAAAAAATATTCTAAACTAAATGTTGTGCTAAAACACCCCATTACAGACATTGTGGCATTCCGCCATGCCATTTAATAGGCAGTGTGGCATTCCGCCATCCCATTAGGCAGTGTGGCATTCCCTTATCCCATTCCCATAGGCAGTGTGGCATTCCCTCATCCAATTCCCATAGGCAGTGTGGCATTCCCTCATCCCATTCCCATAGGCAGTGTGGCATTCCCTCATCCCATAGGCAGTGTGGCATTCCCTCATCCCATTCCCATAGGCAGTGTGGCATTCCCTCATCCCATTTCCATTAGGCAGTGAGGCATTCCCTTATCCCATTCCCATAGGCAGTGTGGCATTCCCTTATCCCATTCCCATAGGCAGTGTGGCATTCCCTCATCCCATTCCCATAGGCAGTGTGGCATTCCCTCATCCCATAGGCAGTGTGGCATTCCCTCATCCCTTTCCCATTAGGCAGTGTGGCATTCCCTTATCCCATTCCCATAGGCAGTGTGGCATTCCCTTATCCCATAGGCAGTGTGGCATTCCCTCATCCCTTTCCCATTAGGCAGTGTGGCATTCCCTTATCCCATTTCCATAGGCAGTGTGGCATTCCCTCATCCCATTTCCATAGGCAGTGTGGCATTCCCTCATCCCATTTCCATAGGCAGTGTGGCATTCCGCCATCCCATTAGGCAGTGTGGCATTCCCTTATCCCATTCCCATAGGCAGTGTGGCATTCCCTCATCCCATTTCCATTAGGCAGTGTGGCATTCCCTCATCCCATTTCCATTAGGCAGTGTGGCATTCCCTTATCCCATTCCCATAGGCAGTGTGGCATTCCCTCATCCCATTTCCATTAGGCAGTGTGGCATTCCCTTATCCCATTCCCATAGGCAGTGTGGCATTCCCTCATCCCATTTCCATTAGGCAGTGTGGCATTCCCTCATCCCATTTCCATTAGGCAGTGTGGCATTCCCTCATCCCATTTCCATAGGCAGTGTGGCATTCCGCCATCCCATTAGGCAGTGTGGCATTCCCTTATCCCATTCCCATAGGCAGTGTGGCATTCCCTCATCCCATTTCCATTAGGCAGTGTGGCATTCCGCCATCCCATTCCCATAGGCAGTGTGGCATTCCCTCATTCCATTTCCATTAGGCAGTGTGGCATTCCCTTATCCCATTTCCATAGGCAGTGTGGCATTCCCTTATCCCATTTCCATAGGCAGTGTGGCATTCCCTCATCCCATTCCCATAGGCAGTGTGGCATTCCGCCATCCCATTAGGCAGTGTGGCATTCCCTTATCCCATTCCCATAGGCAGTGTGGCATTCCCTCATCCCATTTCCATAGGCAGTGTGGCATTCCCTTATCCCATTTCCATAGGCAGTGTGGCATTCCCTCATCCCATTTCCATAGGCAGTGTGGCATTCCCTTATCCCATTTCCATAGGCAGTGTGGCATTCCCTCATCCCATTCCCATAGGCAGTGTGGCATTCCGCCATCCCATTAGGCAGTGTGGCATTCCCTTATCCCATTCCCATAGGCAGTGTGGCATTCCCTCATCCCATTTCCATAGGCAGTGTGGCATTCCCTTATCCCATTTCCATAGGCAGTGTGGCATTCCCTCATCCCATTTCCATAGGCAGTGTGGCATTCCGCCATCCCATTAGGCAGTGTGGCATTCCCTTATCCCATAGGCAGTGTGGCATTCCCTTATCCCATAGGCAGTGTGGCATTCCCTTATCCCATTCCCATAGGCAGTGTGGCATTCCCTTATCCCATTCCCATAGGCAGTGTGGCATTCCCTCATCCCATTTCCATAGGCAGTGTGGCATTCCCTTATCCCATTTCCATAGGCAGTGTGGCATTCCCTCATCCCATTCCCATAGGCAGTGTGGCATTCCGCCATCCCATTAGGCAGTGTGGCATTCCCTTATCCCATTCCCATAGGCAGTGTGGCATTCCCTCATCCCATTTCCATAGGCAGTGTGGCATTCCGCCATCCCATTAGGCAGTGTGGCATTCCCTTATCCCATTCCCATAGGCAGTGTGGCATTCCCTCATCCCATTTCCATTAGGCAGTGTGGCATTCCCTCATCCCATTTCCATTAGGCAGTGTGGCATTCCCTTATCCCATTCCCATAGGCAGTGTGGCATTCCCTCATCCCATTTCCATTAGGCAGTGTGGCATTCCCTCATCCCATTTCCATTAGGCAGTGTGGCATTCCCTCATCCCATTTCCATAGGCAGTGTGGCATTCCGCCATCCCATTAGGCAGTGTGGCATTCCCTTATCCCATTCCCATAGGCAGTGTGGCATTCCCTCATCCCATTTCCATTAGGCAGTGTGGCATTCCACCATCCCATTCCCATAGGCAGTGTGGCATTCCCTCATTCCATTTCCATTAGGCAGTGTGGCATTCCCTTATCCCATTTCCATAGGCAGTGTGGCATTCCCTCATCCCATTTCCATAGGCAGTGTGGCATTCCCTTATCCCATTTCCATAGGCAGTGTGGCATTCCCTCATCTCATTCCCATAGGCAGTGTGGCATTCCGCCATCCCATTAGGCAGTGTGGCATTCCCTTATCCCATTCCCATAGGCAGTGTGGCATTCCCTCATCCCATTTCCATAGGCAGTGTGGCATTCCCTTATCCCATTTCCATAGGCAGTGTGGCATTCCCTCATCCCATTTCCATTAGGCAGTGTGGCATTCCCTCATCCCATTTCCATAGGCAGTGTGGCATTCCGCCATCCCATTAGGCAGTGTGGCATTCCCTTATCCCATTCCCATAGGCAGTGTGGCATTCCCTTATCCCATAGGCAGTGTGGCATTCCCTTATCCCATTCCCATAGGCAGTGTGGCATTCCCTTATCCCATTCCCATAGGCAGTGTGGCATTCCCTCATCCCATTTCCATTAGGCAGTGTGGCATTCCCTCATCCCATTTCCATTAGGCAGTGTGGCATTCCCTCATCCCATTTCCATAGGCAGTGTGGCATTCCGCCATCCCATTAGGCAGTGTGGCATTCCCTTATCCCATTCCCATAGGCAGTGTGGCATTCCCTCATCCCATTTCCATTAGGCAGTGTGGCATTCCGCCATCCCATTCCCATAGGCAGTGTGGCATTCCCTCATTCCATTTCCATTAGGCAATGTGGCATTCCCTTATCCCATTTCCATAGGCAGTGTGGCATTCCCTCATCCCATTTCCATAGGCAGTGTGGCATTCCCTCATCCCATTTCCATAGGCAGTGTGGCATTCCCTCATCCCATTCCCATAGGCAGTGTGGCATTCCGCCATCCCATTAGGCAGTGTGGCATTCCCTTATCCCATTCCCATAGGCAGTGTGGCATTCCCTCATCCCATTTCCATAGGCAGTGTGGCATTCCCTTATCCCATTTCCATAGGCAGTGTGGCATTCCCTCATCCCATTTCCATAGGCAGTGTGGCATTCCGCCATCCCATTAGGCAGTGTGGCATTCCCTTATCCCATAGGCAGTGTGGCATTCCCTTATCCCATTCCCATAGGCAGTGTGGCATTCCCTTATCCCATTCCCATAGGCAGTGTGGCATTCCCTCATCCCATTTCCATAGGCAGTGTGGCATTCCCTTATCCCATTTCCATAGGCAGTGTGGCATTCCCTCATCCCATTCCCATAGGCAGTGTGGCATTCCGCCATCCCATTAGGCAGTGTGGCATTCCCTTATCCCATTCCCATAGGCAGTGTGGCATTCCCTCATCCCATTTCCATAGGCAGTGTGGCATTCCGCCATCCCATTAGGCAGTGTGGCATTCCCTTATCCCATTCCCATAGGCAGTGTGGCATTCCCTCATCCCATTTCCATTAGGCAGTGTGGCATTCCCTCATCCCATTTCCATTAGGCAGTGTGGCATTCCCTCATCCCATTTCCATAGGCAGTGTGGCATTCCGCCATCCCATTAGGCAGTGTGGCATTCCCTTATCCCATTCCCATAGGCAGTGTGGCATTCCCTCATCCCATTTCCATTAGGCAGTGTGGCATTCCACCATCCCATTCCCATAGGCAGTGTGGCATTCCCTCATTCCATTTCCATTAGGCAGTGTGGCATTCCCTTATCCCATTTCCATAGGCAGTGTGGCATTCCCTCATCCCATTTCCATAGGCAGTGTGGCATTCCCTTATCCCATTTCCATAGGCAGTGTGGCATTCCCTCATCTCATTCCCATAGGCAGTGTGGCATTCCGCCATCCCATTAGGCAGTGTGGCATTCCCTTATCCCATTCCCATAGGCAGTGTGGCATTCCCTCATCCCATTTCCATAGGCAGTGTGGCATTCCCTTATCCCATTTCCATAGGCAGTGTGGCATTCCCTCATCCCATTTCCATTAGGCAGTGTGGCATTCCCTCATCCCATTTCCATAGGCAGTGTGGCATTCCGCCATCCCATTAGGCAGTGTGGCATTCCCTTATCCCATTCCCATAGGCAGTGTGGCATTCCCTTATCCCATAGGCAGTGTGGCATTCCCTTATCCCATTCCCATAGGCAGTGTGGCATTCCCTTATCCCATTCCCATAGGCAGTGTGGCATTCCCTCATCCCATTTCCATTAGGCAGTGTGGCATTCCCTCATCCCATTTCCATTAGGCAGTGTGGCATTCCCTCATCCCATTTCCATAGGCAGTGTGGCATTCCGCCATCCCATTAGGCAGTGTGGCATTCCCTTATCCCATTCCCATAGGCAGTGTGGCATTCCCTCATCCCATTTCCATTAGGCAGTGTGGCATTCCGCCATCCCATTCCCATAGGCAGTGTGGCATTCCCTCATTCCATTTCCATTAGGCAATGTGGCATTCCCTTATCCCATTTCCATAGGCAGTGTGGCATTCCCTCATCCCATTTCCATAGGCAGTGTGGCATTCCCTCATCCCATTTCCATAGGCAGTGTGGCATTCCCTTATCCCATTTCCATAGGCAGTGTGGCATTCCCTCATCCCATTCCCATAGGCAGTGTGGCATTCCGCCATCCCATTAGGCAGTGTGGCATTCCCTTATCCCATTCCCATAGGCAGTGTGGCATTCCCTTATCCCATTCCCATAGGCAGTGTGGCATTCCGCCATCCCATTAGGCAGTGTGGCATTCCCTTATCCCATTAGGCAGTGTGGCATTCCCTTATCCCATAGGCAGTGTGGCATTCCCTCATCCCATTTCCATTAGGCAGTGTGGCATTCCCTCATCCCATTTCCATAGGCAGTGTGGCATTCCGCCATCCCATTAGGCAGTGTGGCATTCCCTTATCCCATTCCCATAGGCAGTGTGGCATTCCCTCATCCCATTTCCATAGGCAGTGTGGCATTCCGCCATCCCATTAGGCAGTGTGGCATTCCCTTATCCCATTCCCATAGGCAGTGTGGCATTCCCTCATCCCATTTCCATTAGGCAGTGTGGCATTCCGCCATCCCATTCCCATAGGCAGTGTGGCATTCCCTCATCCCATTTCCATAGGCAGTGTGGCATTCCCTCATCCCATTCCCATAGGCAGTGTGGCATTCCCTCATCCCATTCCCATAGGCAGTGTGGCATTCCCTCATCCCATTCCCATAGGCAGTGTGGCATTCCCTCATCCCATTTCCATTAGGCAGTGTGGCATTCCCTCATCCCATTTCCATAGGCAGTGTGGCATTCCGCCATCCCATTAGGCAGTGTGGCATTCCCTTATCCCATTCCCATAGGCAGTGTGGCATTCCCTCATCCCATTTCCATAGGCAGTGTGGCATTCCGCCATCCCATTAGGCAGTGTGGCATTCCCTTATCCCATTTCCATAGGCAGTGTGGCATTCCGCAATCCCATAGGCAGTGTGGCATTCCCTCATCCCATTTCCATTAGGCAGTGTGGCATTCCGCCATCCCATTCCCATAGGCAGTGTGGCATTCCCTCATCCCATTCCCATAGGCAGTGTGGCATTCCGCCATCCCATTAGGCAGTGTGGCATTCCCTTATCCCATTCCCCATAGGCAGTGTGGTATTCCGCCATCCCATTCCCATAGGCAGTGTGGCATTCCCTCATCCCATTTCCATAGGCAGTGTGGCATTCCGCCATCCCATTAGGCAGTGTGGCATTCCCTTATCCCATTTCCATAGGCAGTGTGGCATTCCGCAATCCCATTCCCATAGGCAGTGTGGCATTCCCTCATCTCATTCCTATACGCAGTGTGCCCTCCCCATCCTGTTCCCTTATGCACTGTGACATCCCCATCCCATTCCCATAGGCAGTGTGGCTGAATCCCCTCCCCCATCCACGCAGGAAATAAGATAAAAAAGTAAAAAAAAAAAAAAAGTGGGGCACCCAGTTTGAGATGCTCCAAGGAGGGCAAATAAGCTGGCTTTGGCGCCTTGTAGACTCGGGGGCTGTTTTGGCCTGCTTTAAGTTAAAGTGTAAGAAAAATAAACCATATTTCAAATTATTTTATTAATCTTAAATGATACTTACATTTCCCTAATTTATTGCCCAGCACGGCATTGCTGTAAATCATGTCAGAATGGCATCTATTCCTGGGGAAACCCCCACCCACCCCCTCTTATGTAGTCACATGGGGGAGTACCAAGAGTCACTCTGCACAAAAGGCTGCTCCCCCCCGCCCCACAGATGTTGGAGGGGGCATAGAAGAGCCCTAAAGATCGGTGTGTGCAAGAATATGGTGGGAAGAAAAAAATACAACTCTGTGAAGTACTCACCTGTAGAGTTGGTATTATACGCATACAGCACGTCCTGCTCCCGAATAGTCATAACATGTGGGTAGTCCTCCGCCTCCGGCGCCGTGCACTGCAGACATGTAGAAAACAAGCTCCTCCCGGCCCTACATATACCGAGGGACCTCCCACAAATCCCCAGCATTGAAAAGCAGTGAGAAGAGAAACCAGGAGGAACCAACCACCCAGAATAACTGGTAGCAATATTTTAATGATAACAATCACCATACAGGGGATCCAGAATTAGTGAACCCAGGGTGGGGTGGAGCAGGACGTGCTGTATGCGTATAATACCAACTCTACAGGTGAGTACTCCACAGAGTTGTATTATTCTAAGCATACAGCACGTCCTGCTCCCGAATAGTCATAACATGTGGGACATCCAATAGCAGTGTCCATAAGCAGGGTGGGATCCCCAAAAAAAGCAAGGCACAGCGGACAGTAAAGGCGCTGTCACCCGCAAAACTTGCAACAGGCATGACAAGAGCGTAGGCTCCAACATCAGTCTCATAACAGGACCATGAAGGTATGAACAGAGACAGGCCATAAGTCTAGTAATTGAACTAACAAAGAAAAAACCCCGGTGCTGAAGGGCCAGTGATACCCAAGCACCCATGATAACGGAGTAAACAGTAAGAGGGAAGAATCACTCCCCTGAAGGAACATAGGTCAGTGTAGTGACCCAACCAGCTCACAGGCAAGGAAGCCTTGTGGCAACTCTTGTAACACCCCCAAAGGGAAACAGAAACAGATCACCCGACCAAGGCGGGAATACAGACTCTTAATTATCAGGGAGCCGAGGCTTCCTCAGGATCAGGGAGCATCCAGAAGGATCAATCCAAAGGCGCAATGGCGCTGGAATAGATATCAGGCGCCTGTAGACTCCAAGAACAGCAGTCCCCCCTAAAGGCCAAGAAGGCCGGCATGGGGAGAAGTGCAACCTGTAGAGGGATGTAGGCCCTCATATTAGTATTATTAATAATCAGCCCATGGCTAGACTAAGGGACTGAATCAAGGGTCCAACAGACCACCTGAACCGGAAGCCCAGCATAACAGGAACACCCCCAGGCATGGGGTGCCTGTAGCCGTATATATCTGTACATGTATATATATGTATACATCGAGTCAGGGGTAAGTAACCAGATCCATCGTCTCAGGCACATATCTGAGTCAGGAGGCCCCAGAGAAGCGGGCTGGCCTACAGGGCAGCTGAGACAGCATCCAGGCAGGGTCCCCAGGAAGTCCGCAGGGTAAAAGAATGAAAAATTGATCCCCACCGGGACTTATGGGACTACTGGGGAGGTGCAGCTAAGCAATCCCTAAGAGAAATCCCTACAAGGGTGACAGAAATCCCTACAAGGGTGACAGAACCAGACTCCTGTAGGAAGGCCAAGATAGACCTACACCTTCAGAGTCCCCAGATGGGGAGCCAACCCCAACTTACGCTGTAATGACTTTAAAGGCCCTGGGAACCGAGAACGTCTAACAGGGAAGAGACTAAGGCCCATTCCAGTCAATATGGGATACCACCAAGCCGTTATGGCCGGAGTAAGGGGAAGCTGGTGAGCTAGCTCCCAACCCCCTCTCATACTAAGTCACCCAGAAGATGAGGCCCGTCCCAAGGGGTGAATGAATCAGCAGTCAATCCCCAGACAGGAGACCTTATATTGGAAACAGGAAGAGACCGGATAAGGGCAGAACCGCACCCTAACAGAGATATCACAGTTCAGCAGCCTTCAGCAGAGGCGTCTGCGATCCATTACTCTCAGGGCCGCCTAGGCCATAGATCCCATGGGACTCTCTATCAGGCCAACCGTGCGCAGAACCCAAAGGTAGGGTGATGAAGAGAAGGCATATGAGATAGCAAGGCTATGCCTAAATACTCAGGCCCCCTGACCGGAGTCAGAATATTCTGGGATAGTAGGAACAAGGGCAGAGGCCCTGTGTCAGGAGGGGGACCCCTCAGAGCCACGCTAGGCTCCCCGGGCAACACCCGGATAGCATAACCTCCCGCTAAGGGCATCCATTGAAGCAAATACCGCTGAGAAGCAGGGGGAGTAGACCCCCGCCCAAGACAGGAACAGGGACCCTCCAGAGGTAGCAACCTGTCACAATCTTTGGACCAGCATTAACAAACAGGCCATTGTCTTTTAACAGACCAGGAGTCCCCCATACACCGACCGATCCTGAAGGAGGAGAAGGCCCGCCATATAGAGTCAACGGGGTCCCACCGTTTCAACAAGCCCATCAGGTAAGATGGACCCTCTAAGGGGCCCAACCTAGAACCACGGGGGTTGTGGAAGGAGTTTACCTTTCCCCAGCCAAACCTGCGAGACTTGGTACCCAGGGTGACCATACTCTAGGAGGTGCTGGTAAGGAAGGGGGGTGCCCCCCTGACGGGGCCCTTGCATATGGGAAGCTCCAGAGAAAACACCTTACCACGCACCGGGGTGCTGGGGCATATGTAGGTTTAGTAACCTACTGCGCCGAAGAGCCCGAGGGCTCGTATATAAACGACATCATCTTGATGTGCCACCAAAAGGCCCACCAGCTGCCATCCCGCCTGGTGAAGAGGGGGGAAGAGCCCCCGTAACCAGGGGTCCCCTAATGCCAGAGAAGAAGGCAGAAGGCCTGAACCGATTTCCCAGGAACGGGGAATAGTGGATAAGTGACCGTGAGGGGATGAGGTGTTTAAGCAACCATCCAGTAGCTTCCAGGGGACACTGTCGGCCAGCCGACCCACTTCGTCTGATGCAGAGGCTGGGGAGTAAGGAAGACGACCCGGTAGGTCCCAACGCAGAAGCCCCCCTCAGGCGTGTCCCCGGTCACGCCAGGCTAGTAGCCTGGGCACGAAAGAAAGGCCCCAAATAGTGCCTCAAGCCGCAGGGTTGATCCTGTGACACTGTCTAGAAATGGTCTTGGCATCCAGCAGACCCCAGGGAAACTAAGAAGATCTAGAGCTTCACAAGAGGCCAAAAGCCCCCCTGCGCAGGGGCTCGTGACCTAAGACAGAGTTGTCATATATGGACTACTTGTGAGGGTAGAATTGCTAAGCCTGCCATAGGCCCACGGGGTCCAGACTACCTCATACTGATGAGGGAGGGAAGATGGAAAGAATATAGAGGCCATGGCCCCATACCGTTAACAAGTGCGCCCCACACTGCAGGCCCAGTCCGGCCTGCCCCAGTTCCAGAAGGGAAAGCAGGGACTAAAACACCCTGACAAAAACTGAGGGGGGAACCGTCCAGCGAGAGCCCATCCTGAGCCCAGGTGGGTTACATCCCGGAACCACCAGAAGGAGAAGGCATATTCCTGGATGTGAGACAGCTGTGCAGTCGTCCCCTCGCCCAGACGGGCGAGGGCGCCCCTTCATGCTTGCGAGGTTTTGGCAGATTTGGACTTGGTCCTGCCAGAAGGCCCAGGGCGCTGCCTGCCCGCGCCATGTTGGAAATCCACGCCGAACAGCTGGAAACACACCTCAGATTCACGTTTGACACTAACGTAGGGAGGTGGAGGGGTGACCCTGCCTTGTGGAGGCCGCAGCGGCCTTCTGCGGGAGGGTGCTATAGCCTTTTGTGACAAAAAGGTCCAAGCGGGCCCCGAATAACTGCCGTCCTCTGAATGGAAGGCAAGTGAGAGCCTTTTTTGTAGCTCCATCGGCGCCCCACTGTCGCAGCCAGACCAGGCGGCGAATGGCTAACGCAAGTGCTGAACTCCTAGCACACATCTTAATGGTGTCATCCAGTGCAGATAGAATAAACTTAACAAAGGCTTTGCAGTCTGATAGCGCACTAAACACCCCCCAAGGGAGGTCCTCAGGGCGGTGATCCAGTATCTTCCTGACAAGAGTCCTGGCGGCCACCGCCGTGATGGCCGCGGTACAAACCGGGCGCAGTGCCGTCCCGGCACACGAGAATGCGTGTGAGGCCAGTCTGTCAATGCGCCGGTCCTCAGCATCCCGGAGGGTACGATAAAAGGGGGCAGTCATAAAAGGGGGGTTTGTGACCCCTATAACCGGCGCGTCCACCACCAGGGGAGCTGACCATAAATTGACCACATCAGGGGGAAAAGGGTACTTCCATTCCCAGGCCCCTGGAATCCCTTTAAGCTTACCAGGCGATTCCCATTCCTGGGATATAATATTCTGGAAATGTTCCTGTTCTAGGAACTCCAAGCGCGGCGGCGCTGTATGGAAACTCTCCCTTTTAGGCCTGGGGGTCTCCCCAGGAGGAGAGATTGACAAAACCTCAAAAATCTTGATCAGGATTTCATCCGTGTCACACAGACCCCAGGAACCAGGCTCAGATTCATCACGGCCCGCGGGCATCCCATGGGAGGAGCCCGAGTCTGAGAATAGCTCAGTTTCCTCAGAAGGGTCAGGGTCCTGCATATCAGCAGAATCATCGGTATCGTCAGGGACCGGAGAGCCTGGAGACGTCAGGGACCGCTTTTTACCTTCTTCTCCCTAATCCTCTTCAAAATCCCCTTCTTCTCTCACACACTCTCCAAATTCCCTTCTTCCCTCTCTTCCACATTTCACTCTTCACCCTCATCCACATTCCCCTCTTCTCTCACCCTCATCCACATTCCCCTCTTCTCTCACCCTCATCCACATTCCCCTCTTCTCTCACACTCTTCCACATTCCCCTCTTCTCTCACACTCTTCCACATTTCCTTCTTCTCTCACACTCTTCCACATTTCCTTTTTCTCCCTCATACTCTTCTTCTCTCACACACTCTTCCACATTCCCTTCTTCCCTCTCTTCCATATTTCGCTCTTTACCCTCATCCACATTCCCTTCTTCTCTCACACACTCTTCCACATTCCCTTCTTCTCGCTTCCACATCTAGCACTATCCTGGGTTTTGGTCCACTTCAGGGGGGCACCCCTGCTGTGTAAAACCCCCCAGAAACACCCCAATACTCACCTCAAAACGCTCCCACGTGGCCGGGTGACAGCGACGGACAAGCGCTGACAGCGACGGACAAGCCAGCGCGTCCGCCGCCGCCTCCCGCACGTCCCTCTGACAGCGCGCGCGCCCGCCATTCACAGCGGGCGTGCGCACGGCTAGAGGGGCGCGCGGGAGGCGGCGGCGGCGGCCGCCGAGGAGGTGAGTTTTTGGGGGGTTTTCCTCACCGCGGGACATCCTGATCT
Source organism: Gastrophryne carolinensis (assembly GCA_027917425.1). NCBI lineage: Eukaryota > Metazoa > Chordata > Amphibia > Anura > Microhylidae > Gastrophryne > Gastrophryne carolinensis. The sequence continues at coordinate 275,340,062 of CM051238.1, forward strand.
CGGATGTCCCGCGGTGAGGGGGGATTCCCGGGCCGATCACCCCAGGGTGTTGGTCCACTTTCAGTCTTGCTCTCCTCACGGTGCTCCCTCGCTGTTTTTTATGCTCCAGCCATCGTTCTCCCTCATTTGCCGCATGTCTATTTTCAGCGTTTCTCTGTCTGTTTTTCCCTCTATACTCCTTCCCTCTCTGTTCACCAGCCTCCGCAGTCATACAGTAATATAGGAGAGACTGTCAGGGACATGAGGTGAGCAGCGTACCGCTCCTTATCTCCAGCAATCCCCCATTATAACAACCGCCTGTTCTCCTTCTGTAGCAGAGTAACCCGCTGCTAGGCAACGCACACTTCCCGCCAGCGCTGAGACTTCCGCCGAGCAGTGGGCGTGTTCTTGAGTCGTCACCTGCAATCTCCTCCCCTTTACGGATCCTGAGAGAACATGGCTGGCAGCAGTTGGAGGTCACTGGTGAGTGATGGGGTGGGCGGCTTATATGGGGCATGGGGGCCATGTGCTGCTTGTCTGTCATGGAGGGTCAGTCACAAGGCACACACCGATAGGAGCGTGTGCTGCGCGAGGGAAGCGGAAGGGTGTGAGGGGAGCCGCTATACCTGAAGCGGGCTGTGCGGCTGCCAGTGAGGTGTGAGGAGGGCAGCAGAGGGCACAGAAGCCTGGCACAGAATCCTGGCGGGAGAGCCAATGAGGAGGCGGCGTGCCTCAGCTATAGCATTCCTGTCACACTGTGCTCTTTCCATCAGTTAGAGGCACCCTGCTGGTGACTGCCTCAGCACCCCAGGGACCTCCTTATACCTGTGCCCCCTGCTTGTCCTTCAAGGAGCTAAAGTAGAACCCCAGCCAGGCTCGCACTGGTTCAAAAGGTTACCAGAAAAAAAACTGGTGGGCCTTTGGTCTCAGGGGCCCCTTTTAGGGCCTTCATCACCAAAACCTGAACTATGATATGTAAATCTTATTTGTGTCATCCTAAGTGCACACACAAAGGCAATAGAGGCTGGCATAATGTGTACTAGCCCTGTATATAAGCTAGTAGGTAATACTTGCTTCTAAATATGGGGTGGGCCCCCAAAGTCATTTCTACTGGTGGGCACCGGCATCTCATTCCGACACTGACTCCAGCCATGAATTAGAATTTCGTCTGGGGCAACTAAGACTACTTACACCCAGCAGGATCGGCCTGGGAATCTTATCTAATCCCTCCCCACGGAGCATCCAAAATCCCAGGACACCCGTAAACCTTACCTGAATCCCAGTCCAATGGCGCGGGCCGTGGCATCTCGCGCTTCTCTCTAGCAGGGCGCGCTCCCTGTTAGAGGGAAGCGTGAGATGCGGCCGCCAGTGTGCTCGGAGCTGCTGAGATAAGACGTCGCTTTGACGCGCATAGCTCAGCAGCTGCGAGCGCGCTGATTGGATGAGCAGCCGCACATGTACAGTAGCAGCGGGGTGAGTTGAATCGGGCGATCTGGGGGGTTTCACATAGCGGGGCACCCCTGATCAGGGTGCCCTGGGGAAGTGGACCAAAACCCAGAATAGTCAAAATCCTGGGTGTTGGTCCACTTTAAGCTCAGGGGCTATTGCAGGCCAATATGTCAATATGCAACCACATTTCTGCCCCAGCACGGTGTCCTCCCATCTCAACCCCCCAAGTTCTGGGTGCACCCTTTGCTTTAACACCCATCACATCTGCCCTCTTTGTCCACCACCACTATGCACTCCCCTCCTGGCTTTTTTGTGGCTCACTGTGGCATCCTGCCCACCCCCAAACCTGGGGTAGCAAGTCTACATTAACATCTGCCTTGTCCACCTTCACCTTTACTTTCACTCAAGCATTACAACATACTGTACCAGGTGGTCTCCCGGTGGGAGCCATCTCTACCTCTGCATCCTTTATGTCTTAGGCAGGGGTCCCCAACCTATGCCACATTCAGCACTGAGAGGTGGATATGTGATTAGTGACAGTAACTGTGCTTGATGTACCTCCCACTTACCTTGGGTAAGTTTTACAACAGCAGATCCAGGTAGTAAAGCTGCGCTGGACAAAAGGTGAGTATATCTGTTTTTATTGTTGCCTGTGCAATCCATTAAATATGGAGAGTATGCATGGGTTCACATAAAATACTTGCCCGTGCCATGGGTGAATTTCCCAGCCTCCCAAAATGTTAAATGACAGATTCAGGCAGGCGGATGTAGAAGCATTCTGGCTTACCTGCTCCTGCCTGTTCCGATGCCACACTTTTGTTTCCCAATTTCCATCCTGTGCGGAGAGCAGGAATGTGACATGAGTGAGGGGGCCGTGAAACTAAAGGTTAAAACCGTGAACACACAAGTTAAGGTGCCCTGTCCTAGAGCAGTGGTTATCAACCTTTACCACCAAGTACTTCCGAGCGACTGACAGATGCAATCAAGTATCCCCAAGGAGGGGGATCCAAGGAGTTACAAAAATAAGTAGGTCACTGGCTGAAGAAATCAAGTTTTACTATTAAAATATTATACCAGACCCATCAAACTCCCCTTCTGATGCATCCATGTACATCGTTGAGTACCTCCTAGGGCACACATACCACGGGTTGAAAAGTAGAAGAAGGTGCGCTCCTCTCCTTAGTCACACAAAACAACTGCTGAGACTATGGCACACCCCCTCCAGTAGAAGGGGTGTGTCAAGGCCATAGTCAATGACAGGTGGTGGGGCAGTCCGTTGCCAATACTACAGAAACGATGGATGATCAAAGCAGGCAATCAGGAATTGGATTGGGCAGTAAGGTAGGTGTCAGTTCACAGGACTAGGGGCGATTGTCTATGAGAGTATAGTGTTTTTGTTTTGATGCCTGTATGCCATGTTTGCCTTTTTAGTGCAGGGGGAGGGACCCAGAAACTGGTGCCTCTGCAGGTTAAATCAGTGAAATCTTACCTTTCTCCTCTGCCCCCTGTCCTTCAGTTTAAGAGGGTTAATGTGCAGAGGAGCACTGGCAGTGCACGAAGAACACCCATCTTGTGAAAAATGGGCGATGTTTCTGCTTAATGTAAAGGATTTTCCTTTATTGACTTAGTAAAACATCAATAAAGCAGCAGAGTTGCTCTGTCCTTGGTACCGCTGCATTATTGGCAACCTTGAACTTGACTGGCCCCTACTGTTGTGTTCAGCCGAGCGCCATACTGCTGGGCTCGGTCATGTCATATATTCTTCTACAGTGATCTTTGCAAGGCAGCCTGTAGGGAGTGACATATTGGGCCTACGTTGCATATCTATCTGGCTGTTCCACACTTGGTGAGCTATTGACCTGGAATGTAAATCGGCTCACAATTTTCAGACACTGACCAACTAACATTTGTTTATGCAACACCGCAGTATGCAGTTCAAGGCTAAAATTTTACAATATCTTTGTTTTTATTATTGTTAATGTAGGGAAAAGTTGACACATGTTGTTTCTTCTAGCTCAGGTTTCTTGTTGAGTTACTGTAGATGAAGGGAGACTATAACAGGAAAATATCGCTGCTGGCAGGACTATCACTGTGAAATTACAATCAAATATGCCAAAAACCCTTAGAATTACATGGGCAGCAATGCACTTGCAATTGTACAAAACTCGCAGTCGTACCTCAATAGAAGCGCATTGAACCTGTTTGAACTGGGCAATTGTTCCAATATAGTGGTTATAAATGTATTTTTTTTTTTTTAATTGTAAATTTTTATTAGAGAGAAGCAGGTTACAGACTTTGCTCAGGTTACAAAGATAAACACGCCATACATAAAAAAAAAAAGAAACATTACAGCAATACGGGAAAACAAATTTATAAGCTGCGCAAGACATTCCAGCCCACAAAAAGGTCCGGCATTAATGGGAAATCAACGGTACCCTAATCTAAGGGTGTCTCACAAGACCATTTTGGTTATAAATGTATTTGCCACATGTTTGTTTAGAGCTTTACTGGCATAGACTAGGGGTATTCAATCACTTCTTGTAAAGGTCCATTTAAAGGCATCCTGTGAGAGGTGAAGGTCTCGGTGGAGGGCTGTTGCTGGGGGTGGATAGTTAGATATCAGCACACTTGGGTGGGGGGCTATAGATTCCCCAGGCAAAACTAAAAAAGGCTGCTTACCCCACCCCACTGGAAAAAAACAGGTTATTCCTAGTATGTCACACACCCCACTTCCAAAGATCCATGACACTTGGGAAACCGGCCTGTAGAGGGCGATTTTGCAGAGATGACATGGAAAAAGGAGCCCCTCCTGGTCCATAAGTACCGGGTTCCTCCCACTATTCCTCAGTCTTTTGTCTCTGCAGTCGGCGAAGCAAGTCAGAAGATGACTCTCTCCTCCTTGCAGGTAGCCGGGGTAACTCCCCGGCATTTTTTTATGTCTATTTCTGCCCGGACTTCTTTTTCTTTTAAAAATTAATCTATAACAATATGCCTCCCAGCTTAGGCTGCAGGCTCGGGCAATGGTAGCAGCACCTCTGGGTGCATAGGGGAGCTTGCTCCCCCCCGTGAGACCCCATACTAAGTGGTAGGCGGTGTCCCGGTTGGTGATCCCCGGCTTGGGATGCCCTGTCCCTCTTGCCCTTTCACCTATTGGTGTGGGTTCCCCTCTCTGCAGTGTCTCTCCGTGCCCCTTGGGGGGAGGGGGGGTTGCCTTTCTCCCATAATAAAGCTAAAAAATCACATGGGAAAAGTGTGTGTGTGTGTGTGTGTGTGTGTGTGTGTGTGTTTTAGCACTGTTCAACAGCACAAGTATCGCAGGAAGCTCAGCTTGTGGCAGGTCTTTGCTTTTAAAATAGATAGCTGGTTTAGGCTGCTGCTCCTCAGCTGTGGTTAAGGAGAGGGCAGGGGCAGGAGCTCAGCTATATTGGCTTCACTGGTGTTTTTTTCTGGCCCGCCCTCTCCTTCCTGTCTCTCCTTCCTGTCTCTCCTTCCTGTCTCTCCTTCCTGTCTCTCCTTCCTGTCTCTCCTTCCTGTCTCTCCTTCCTGTCTCTCCTTCCTGTCTCTCCTTCCTGTCTCTCCTTCCTGTCTCTCCCTCCTGTCTTTCCTCAGGACACGTGAGTTTTTGCCACTTGTGTTATATATTTATATTTACTCTGTGATTCACTCAATGGTATTTTTCAGTAGCTAGCTCCAGCTCTGTCTAGAGAGACAACACTTTTATTGCACAGGCTGGAGTTTCATTGTAAACACTCCCCTGTGCTGAGCTGCCTCACCTACGCTTGTGTGCAAGCCTAACTGCTGCTAAAGCCATTACTTGTGGCTGGAGCAGCTGGCCTGTTGTCCAGCCTTCTTTGGAGCCTTGACTCTGGATATGCTGGGTTTTGACTACTGAAGAAAATATGTCTTATAGATACACAGATATATGTATTGGTTTTGAGTGATGTGTATGTTTGGCTTATGTCCTCCTGCCCTTTTGTTCAGGTTTTGTGTTCCACTTTAAGGTGGACCTGGATTCATGTTACCTGGCTCTATGTGTTAAAGACCAACAACATAGAAACATAGAAGGTTGACGGCAGAAGGAGACCTTATGCTCCATCTAGTCTGCCCTTAAGTAGTCCTAAAGTATTTAAAAAAAAAAACCTCCCACTTGGGACTTGAAGGGGCATCCCGGGTAGCAATTGCGTAAAACCCAGATATACTTGGCGACTATAATCAATTATAAGTATAATACTAAAGCATCATATGGAGGCATCTCAGGTTAATGGGTTTGCAATTCCCTTGGCACAGACTCGGCAATGTTTTGGATGTGGGGCATCCCTTGTTTGGGATAACGCAGTTCTTGCGTCCCTTGTGCACAATTAACCATTATGCAGCAAACTGGGGCCCAGGCTTCAGGGTCTGCGGCTACTGCCTCTTCTCCTACTCCGCTGTGTCTTGTCCGTACCCCCAGTGATATTGTCTTGGGTGGTGAGTCGCATTCTGATTTATGTGCCAGATTGGCTCATCTTGAAGGATTTATGTCTACCTCTGTGGCTAAGAAGGCCTCAGCTAAAAGAAAGCATTTGACTCATACCGTCTTGGCAAGTGAGTTGGACAATTGCGAATTGCTTGATTGGTCTGACCCTTCTCAGTTAGAAGAAGGGGAATTATATGAGGATTCAGATATTTCTGACGAACAGAAATTTGTTGGTACTGAAAGTGAGCAGGGTGAAGAGAGTGTTGTGGTTACCCCAAAAGCTCTTGCCCAGTTATTTGAGGTTTTGGTTATTACTCCTCCTGAAGTAGTCCCTCTCAAGAGAGGGGAATTCTTTGGAGCCTCTAAACCTCGTTTGGAATTTCCAAATCAAAAGCATTTTGATGATATTATTTTTAAAGAATGGGAGAAGCCTGTGCGGCTTCCTGGCATTCCCTTGGGCTGGGACAAAGAATATCCCTTTCCAGCTGATACGGTTAAAAGTTGGTCATCACCTCCTGAGGTGGATGCCCCTGTACTTCCTGACTCCACTACACTCAAGGATGGAGAGGACAAACATATTGATCAAATGGTGTGCCACGCTTTTTCCAGTGTAGGCTCGGCCTTGCGGCCTGTCGGCGCTTCGGCGCTTATGTCGGTGGCTATTAGGTCTGTTGTGAGAGACCTAATGAATAACTCAGGGCTTGATCCGGCCTCTGATGAGTACGCCGCTCTTAAGCATTGAGATCTTTTGTACTTTCTGCTTTAGATGATACTCTGCTCATGTGCAGCAGAACCTCTGCCTTGTTAATCGCCATTCGGCAGTCAGTATGGTTGCGGCAGTGGGCGGCGGATGTTGTAGCCAAGAAATCGCTTACAGCGCTTCCGTTTGTGGGATTGCACCTATTTGGAGAAAAATTGGCTTCTCGAAGTAGTTTCTTTCGGTTACAAACTGGAATTCGAGTCCCTGCCTCCTCCCAGATTTTTCATGTCCCGGATCCCGTCCGATCCGGCAATTGCGCAGGGACTGCAGGCAGCAGTAGCGAATCTGTTAAACATGGCTGTCATCTGCCTAGTGCCTCCGGCGGAAAGGGGTTTGGGGTTTTACTCCAACCTATTCACGGTACCCAAGAAGGACGGCCTATCCTAGACCTAAGGAGACTCAATCAATTTATCCGTTTCAGAAGATTCCGCATGGAGTCTCTGCGATCAACGATCGATGCTCTCCGTCAGGGGGACTTCATGGCATCCATAGACATCAAGGATGCTTATTTGCACATTCCTATTTTCCGGGTCACCAGAGATTTCTCAGGTTCTCGATAGAAGACCAGCATTATCAATTTGTGGCCCTGCCATTCGGCCTTACCTCGGCCCCAAGAGTCTTTACCAAGATGCTGGCAGGAGTGATGGCTATATTCAGGGTCCAGGGCATCCGCATTGTGCCTTTTCTGGACGATCTTCTTATCGCGGCCTCCTCCCTCGAACAATCAGAGTTGGACACCAGTATGGTGGTCTCTACGCTAGAGAGGTTTGGATGGGTAATAAGTTACCCCAAATCCTCTTTCTGTCCGTCCAGGGAAATTCCCTTCCTGGGCCTGATTCTGGAATGGTTCTGATTCAGGACTTGATTTGTCAATTCTTGTCCAACCCTCGTCAGTCTATCTGTCTAGGGATGAGACTAGTGGGATTGATGGTAGCTGCATTCGAGGCAGTCCCGTTTGCCCAGTTTCACATAAGGATGCTTCAGCTCTTCCTCTTGGCAAAGTGGGACAGGTGCCCACCATCATTAAATCAGACTTGTCTGTTGTCTCCCCACGTTTTGCAGTCTCTTCAGTGGTGGTTAATATCGCACAACCTCCAGAAGGGCAAGTCATTTCTGACTCCGCGTTGGGAACTGGATACCAGCCTGGTAGGCTTGGGGGGGCTGCTGGAAGAAGCATCAGTTCAAAGGATTGTGGGTGCCTCAGGAGGCTCATTCTCCAATCTATGTATTAGAGCTTCGGGCCATACGTCTTGTTCTACTTAGACTGGCCCATTTCTTACAGGGTCTGCCAGTTTAGATTCGGTCAGACAACCGAACAGCTGTTGCATACATCAATCACCAGGGAGGGGCTCGCAGTTGGGGTGCCCTCCGGGAAGTGTCTCTGATCCTTCAGTGGGCAGAGATCAATGTTCTTTGCATATCAGCAGTTTACATTCCGGGGATAGAGAATGTGGAGGCGGACTCCCTGAGCAGGGGATGTTCTCGCCAGGGAGAATGGTCTCTCAATCCAAGGGTCATTCAGTTCCTCTGTCACAAGTGGGGGACTCCACGGTTGGGCCTGTTGGCTTCTCGTCACAATCACAAGCTGCCAGCTTTTGTGTCTCTATCCCAGGATCCTCTGGCAGTGGCAGCGGATGCCATGTCTCTGCCCTGGAAGGATCTGGGGTTCCTATATCTGTTTCCCCCATTCTCCATGATCAGCGAAGATGGTGCGCAATTTAGCACTGGAGGAGGCGCCAGCAATTCTGGTGGCGCTAAGGTGGCCAAGACATCTGTGGTACACAGACGTCGCAAGGCTGGCAGTGGATCGGTTCCATCTGCCTCTTCTTCCAGATCTCATGACTCAGGGACAACTTTGTTACCCCAATTTACAAACGCCGGCTTTGACGGCATGGCTGCTGAAGTCTCTCCATCTTGAAAGAAGAAGGTCTTTCTGATGCGGTTATTCAGACTCTTATTAGAGATAGGAAGAAGTCTTCCTCTGTCATTTATTACAGGACTTGGAGGTCCTATATTGATTGGTGTGAATCCAGGGCTTTGCCCTGTAGAGTATTTTCTATTCCTAGAATTCTGGAATATCTGCAACGAGGTCTGGATATAGGATTCCAGATTAGTACTTTGAAAGGGCAAGTCTCTGTCTCTTCTTTCAAAGGTCGTTCGCTCTTCATCCTTTGGTTAAGACCTTTTTCCAAGGAGTCGCGCATGTGCGGCCTCCCAGAAAGCCTATACTTCCTGTTTGGGACCTTAACCTGGTGCTTTCAGCTATGCAGGCCGCTCCCTTTGAGCCTTTGCAGGATATTCCTCTTCCTATTCTTACTCAGAAGGTTGCCTTTTTGGTTGCTATTACTTCTGTCCGGCTTTGTCTATTCAAGCCCCTTATTTTGAGAGGCATCAAGATAAGGTTGTTTTCCGTTTTAAGCCGGATTTCCTTACTAAGGTGGTGTCTACTTTCCACCTAAATCAGGATATAGTTCTTCCTTCCTTGTGTCCTAAACCTGGTAACGACAAGGAAAGGGTCTTACATTCTTTGGATGTAGTTCGTTGTGTTAAGTATTATTTAGTTACTACCTCGGCCTTCCGCAAGACGGATGCCCTTTTTGTTGTGCCTTCAGGGCCCAAGAAGGGTTTTGCTCCTGCCAAATCTTCCCTTAGTAGGTGGATACATCAGGCCATTATTGGGGCCTATATGGCTAAGGGGAAGGTTCCCCCTTTTTCGTGTCGCCGCTCATTCTACTCGTGCTATTGGAGCTTCTTGGGCTTTTCAGCACCAGGCTTCTGTTGAACAGGTTTGCAAGGCTGCAACTTGGTCTTCTGTGCATACTTTTTCTAAGTTTTACAAGGTTGATGTGCGTGCCTCAGCGGATGCTGCTTTTGGCCGCAAAATTCTGCAAGCTGCAGTAATTTAAGTTATGCATTATTCCTTGGGGATCCCCACCCACTATAGACACTGCTTTTGGATGTCCCAAGTGTCATGAATATTTGGAAGTGGGGTGTGTGACATACTAGGAATACCATTTTGTGAGTACTCACCTGTAAAATGGTTATTACGAGTATGTCACACACCCCACTTCCCCCGCCCTTTTTTCTAGGGATCCTTTATATGGTGATTATTATTGAACATAATTGGCTCTTCCTGGTTCTCACTGCTTTTTAATAAGAGGAATAGTGGGAGGAACCCGGTCCTTATGGACCAGGAGGGGCTCCTTTTTCCATGTCATCTCTGCAAGATCGCCCTCTACAGGCCGGTTTCCCAAGTGTCATGGATCTTTGGAAGTGGGGTGTGTGACATACTCGTAATAACCATTTTACTGGTGAGTACTCACAAAATGGTATTTTTTTTGACCCCTCAGAACCTACAGCTCTGGCCCGTGGTACATTGCTTTAACCCTTCCCGCCTGGCTCAACAGAGAGGGATGAATGGGTGAGAAGCTGTAAAGAAGAGGGATGGATGGGGCAAAGCTGGGGGAACAGGAATGGATGGGGCTGAGGTAGGGGGAGAAGTGGTGAAACAGGGATAGATGGGGCTGAGCTGGGGTTGGGAGAAAGGATTCAGTGGGGCAAAGAAAACAAAGAACAAAGTTTGTACCCTGCAATGCCATTTCTCGTCCTTGCAGTACTTCATATTGCAGTGCTAGGTGCCAGGGAGCCATGACACTGGCAAGAAAACTAAGCACTACATTGCTGATCAACGGGACAGCTCTGAGCACTGCAACACAGAAGCAACTGAGTGCAGGGCTGTCAGGGCAGGGGTCCGCCAGTTGAAGTATCGCTGCCATAGACTGTTTTTTATTGTACGTTTATCCAGTTTGGGGTGCACCGCTGTGTGAACCCCCCCCCCCAGGTCACCAAGACCACGTACCTCAGGCTCCCACTGCGGCTAGAGCAGTTGGCTGTGTGTGGCCCCGCCATTCAGTTGCAGTGGGCAGGGTCGCGCGTAGCTGTGTAGATAAGCGAATGATGCTGGGCTCAGGGAAAGGCGAGTTTACTCCGTGGCTGGGGGTTGGGATTCACACAGCAGGGCATCCCGATTCCAGATGCCCCTAGGGAAGGGAGTAAGCCTGCCCTGGACTCAGACTCCAGGGTGGGTTATGGGCCACTTTAAAATATGTAACTTTGTGGGTTGTTTGTGATTTTGTTTCCACAGATCAGTCGCTTGGCAGGAGCAGTCAATAGCCAAAATGGAGTAAGAGCCTTTTCTAGTCATGTAAGCACGCTATATGTAGTTATATTGAAGGTACTTCTGATAGCTATTGATGCAGTTTTCCTGACTCTTTTTTTTCCCAATAACATGTTACATACAGGTCCAAACAGTCACGCTAATACCTGGAGATGGGATCGGACCGGAAATTTCTTCTGCTGTCATGAAAATCTTTGAAGCAGCCAAGGTCAGTTGCACAATAAATAAAATATTCAGTTAAACCAGACCAACAGCCTGGCACCCCAAAACTCACTTGCCCCGAGCAATTGGCGACTGCAATTGCTCTGCAGCAACAATTGCCTCCATGTATGTGCTCACGGGCACTTCTTGGGCAACATTTTGCAGACTATTGCAGGGCGATGTGATGCAATCTAAGCAAAATGACCTGGTATGAAGGAGGCCTGAAAAAAGCAGCCTTTCAGCTTTAACCTGGGGTAGGCAAGTGTGTGAAGAACATTTGTTTGTGGATTGTCAACTTTCTGGCTTGGACACAAAAGGACTTTTGTAGAAATAAGTGACATAATCCTGGAAATGCACTTAAAGCAGGCCTACACATTTTTAATATTAGGTATTCTAATAATATGTAATAAAATGTTACCACTTACCTGTATACAATAATATTAATTAATTATAATATTAAAAGGATTTGCTTCCCCCTTAAAGCGGACCAAAAGTAAAAAAAAAATGTTTAGTAAATTGCTTGCCCTAAAGCTCCCCTGTGGAAAATGTTGACAGTGCTTCTCCCTATGCAGATGTTCTGAAATAACAGGTCAATTCTTTGCTGCAGAACTGCATGGGAGCGGCCATCTTGTCACACACACAAGCATGTGGGGAGAGTTGTGCCAGCAGCAGCCCACACCAAACAGATAAATGCCTCAGAAACACAGGCAGCTTGTGTATTACTTTATTATATAAACACACACTGAATAACCAGCTGCCAGAGAGATTGTGTGTAAATAATATGTATCTTGTCAAATGATACAGTTCTGTGAGCTGTGCCTCAGAGCAGTGAGTCATCAGAGTTCATGGCGGATTGTACTGATATGTGAGGCAATTTTGACTGTGGGATTGGGTTTTTATTTACGCTGAAATCATGTATGTGGCAAGATGGCCACTGCCATGCAGTTATATAGCATGGAATCTGTCTGCTATACCATAACATCTGCAGCATGGTGTTAAACCGGACCTTCAGCATGATTTATTGAAAAGCCCAAACCCTTAAAAAAACGATTCCCCAGCATCTAAAGTTAATATATTTTAAGTTTTTAGTCACTTATTTTTCTTTCCCCCACTGAGCTGCAACTCTTTTCAGGACTTTAGGATACGGGCGCCGCCATCTTGACTCAGAAGCATCACACTTACTGAGGAGAGGAGAGTGGGATAAAGTACAGGGGGGCAGGTTATAGCTGTGCTTTGCTCAGACAGAGCAGAGCTGAGGTCAGGAAAAGGTCAGCAATCCCAAAATGCAGAGCGACACAGTCAGAAGGCACTTCCTGTTTGCAGGCTGCCTGATGTTCCATAAGCCGCCATCTTGGATGTTTAAAGGCTCATAACATGCAGTAGATGCAGGTAGGATGATTTTTAATATGAGCAATCTGTATGTACAGGGTGTGGGAAACATATAAGATATGTTGTTATTCAGAGTGAAGGTCCGCTTTAAGCCCTCTCAAATAGTTTGTCACGATTATCAGAGTGGGGCTTTCGGGGTGCAATTTACTGACCTTGTTTTTTTTGGCCTGCGCTAATCTATTTTCTAACATATCTATTTTCAGAGATTTAACTGTTGATGGTTGGTGTGGAATCGTTTTGTAGGGGATTGTTGTGATAACACCACCTGTTAATGTACCTCTTCCTGTACCCTGGAAGCGCACCTCATGCAGCTGTTAGAGGGGGACAAGAATGTATTTTTCTGGGTTTTGTTCCTCCTTGGCGGGGCATCTTGATTTGGGAAGCTCTGCTGTGTGAGAGTGAGCAGAGCTGCTGAAAACGGCTATGATAAATTACATTTTATTTACATCGCAACAAAACCCTAAGCAGAGTTTCACACAGCGATTTGGGATGCCCTGGAGTCACTGGCCTTTGGGATATCCCCTTGTGTGAACCCCGGTGGTTACCTACAAGATTCGCCTTTGCCGGCAGCTCCCCCTGTGATGTAAATAGCGGTCTGGTCTGTAGATGTAATTTCACACAGCCAACAAGCAGCTTATGGGAGGAGTAGCCCTTCACAGATGGGCATTGTCCCAAGCATTGCTTAGATGCTTCAGTAGGAGTTTTTTTTTCCCATACTTTCATATACAGGGCAGAGGAAAAAGGGATAGATAAATCTGTGCGTTATTCCGCATTAGCCAAACCTGGCCACCCATTGCTGGAGGAGTTTGCCCCTTCCATATATAGTCTTAGGCCTTCTGTGATCACTGTGGGCATGCTAGTAAAAGGATTTTTCTTATCAAACCTCTTTCACATGTGTTGCAAAGCTGAGTGTGTGTTTCTACTGTTTTGTACAGTCATAGGAATTCAATGTATTTACCCCTTTGTGTGTATGTAAACACAGTCCTGTTTATGGTGTAAACTGGTAACACAAGTCAACTTTCCAACATTCCGTTTTCGTTTTTGCTTTTAAAGGGGCACTATCACAAAATTGTTTAATATTATAAATCCATATAAACATGTTGGCTAGTGAGAGGTGGCGTCACCTATATACCTGAACCAAATAAAACTCCCACCAAGCTTGTAGTTTATTCTCTCATGGTAGAAATAAAATCCAGGGGTGACAGGTTTAGTGTATCAGGAGTGACAGAGCCTGTCACCACTGATATCCTCTCCCTTCCATTAAAATACAAAAAACATGCATGGTTGGATATTTCTTGATGCTGGGAGTATAAGTGATCCCTCCTCCCTCTATTCAGCATATTTATATGGATTTTTATCATTGGACCATTTTTCGCGATAGTTCTCCTTTTAAGCTTCCTCGTGAAACCTCCCTGGGACGTCTTGGCTATACTAACCTATTCTAGAGAACCAGATTCCACAGTGCACACCTTCTCCAGTAGTAACAGCCAGCTATTGCAATCTTTGCTGAGGCTTCTGGTCCCCTTCCCATGGAGATACGAGAACCATTTAAATATAGTTCAGTGTGGGTTTGGGTTGTCGGGATGGGAGGTTATGGAGCAGAGAGGAATTTTGCTCTGATCTATACCTGTACACTTACTGAAGCTCTCGGGCATAGGGCTCTGCTGAACTGGGCTTGCAGCAGGGGTCATCATCCATCCGTATCCCCCCCCCCCCCCCATACTATGTAACTATATAGCAGACATTATTTACTGATTCAACAAAGCGCCATCTATATTACAAAACTACTAAACAAAAGCAAAGTAAATTGCCTTTGCATATAAAGGGGATAATCCAGACATCTAAAAAAAAAGCTACACTAACCTTTTTATCTGCAGGCTTATGGAGTCCTGTGAGCTGCAGCCGTTCTGGTTTTTACAACTGTTGACGCCAGTGCCAAAAGAATGCTTCCTTGTTCCCTTGTGCATATTGTTCCCTTGTGCATATTGTTCCCTTGTGCATATTGTTCCCTTGTGCATATTGTTCCCTTGTGCATATTGTTCCCTTGTGCATATTGTTCCCTTGTGCATATTGTTCCCTTGTGCATATTGTTCCCTTGTGCATATTGTTCCCTTGTGCATATTGTTCCCTTGTGCATATTGTTCCCTTGTGCATGTTACAAGTAGTTACAAGGGAGCAAGCTCTTATTAATTGGCAGCAGGAACTGCATCACATGAGAGTCCACCTATGTGCTTTCTGCAAGGTCTGCTTATATGTGTGTGGAGGAGACGATGAGTAGCGTGCTTAGTTTCCGTAGGTTAAATTGATTTAAAGATTGCTGCTATTACAGGCACCTATCCAATGGGAGGAGAGAAATGTTACAGCCATTAAGGGGCCTAGTGGCAGATGGATGATCCCGCCTGAAGCCAAAGAATCTATGGATAAAAACAAAATGGGACTTAAAGGTAAACCCCCCCCCAGTTCCACTGGAACATGTGGCATGTCATTTATACATTAGATACAATATATTATGATACACTGTGCTTAAACTATGTTTCCACAGGTCCTTTGAAGACCCCAATTGCTGCTGGACATCCATCAATGAATCTGTTGCTTAGAAAAACATTTGATCTCTATGCCAATGTTAGACCCTGCGTCTCCATTGAGGGTTACAAGACTCCTTACACAGATGTCGATCTGGTTACTATTCGGGAGAACACTGAAGGAGAATACAGTGGCATTGAACATGTGGTATGTTTAAGAACATTAGTTCTGTGTTAGTTTCTTTTGTTAGTATTTTTAGTCTATGGGGCACTTCATTATGCTCATAAATCCCACTGAGCTTCTGAGCTTCTGCTGTGCCCCTATAAGTCCTGTTACTTGCTGGCTGGACTTGGCACATCCAGTGCTGATGGGTTTTCTAAGTGTCTGGGGGCAGGAGGGATTCACGGCTTTATTGCCATTGTGGGTGTGTAGGCGGCCTACTATGTCCTGCTCTATTTTAATTCCTTAATCCAGCCTGTCTGTATTCCACACAAAGAAGAAAATATATTAAAAATAAGAGGCAGTAACGCCAATCATTTCATCCAGTATCTTGGCCCAACACTGATGCAGCCCTGTCTGCTGTAAAGGCATTCAAAGTAAAAAAGCGATCTAGCTCTCTCTAACTACAAATCCTGCATTTCTATTCAGAGCCTGCGGCCAAGCTTGCTGCTGGGCCAAAGCTGAGCTGGTTCTGGCCAAATTTGTCAGCCGTGTTTACTCTGCGGCAGCAGAATGTAACAAATGTATGTATTTAGCCTGTCTCAAAAAGAGGTGCAAATTATACTTATCCTTTACAATGAAAAATCCATGTTTGGGGAAAAATAATAAACCACTCGCCTATAGTTGCATGCTGCTGTTTCGTCCGATACCAGTATTTTGAAAATGACTGCAGTCATTTTTTTACCCAAGAGTGATGTGAGAAGCCGGTAAGTCAACCACAGGCCGGGGTCATGAGAATGGCAGGGTGTGGATCCCCAGTGGAGGTAAGTTTTAAACTCCCAGAAAAAGGATGATCAGTCACACAGGACTGTTGGTGGTGAGGATGTATGGTTTATCATTTTTGCCTAGACAGTCCCTTCAAGTGCCAATTCCTGATTTGTAAACTTGTTCTAACTGTATTGCATGGATGCATAACCTTCAGAAAAAAAATGGTTACAGGGCACATTTTTAGTTCTGCATAGAACACTCTTTAGTGATTAGTTCAGTAAAAAGCAGGTATACACTGGAGTTCACCGGAGGTTTGTATTTATGCCTTACAGATTGTGGATGGGGTGGTGCAGAGCATTAAGCTGATTACAGAGGAAGCCAGCAAAAGAATAGCAGAATTTGCTTTTGAATATGCAAGAAACAATCAGAGAAGCACAGTGACTGCAGTGCACAAAGCTAACATCATGTAAGTTTCTGTAAGGAGGTAGTGTCTAATTTTGTATTTCTTGTATGCTCAGTATGATTGAACTGCCATAATTAGCTTAGAGTGGACCAATATCGACTATCCTGGGAATTAGTCCCTGCATCGGGGGCATACAGATGTAGGATGCCCCCCCATGTAAAACCCACCAGACCTCCCACTTTCACTTGCCTTTCCCTGTTCCTATGGCGCATTGTGCGAGCGCTCGTCCAATCAGCACTGTGGCGCATACTAATGGACCGCTGATTTGAACTTCACCTGAATAGCGGGGAGCGGCCGATGGCGAAGACGGCATCGCTGGAACTCCGGGGGGGGTCTCACTCAGGGGGGCATCTGGTATAGGATATAAAACCGATGATTTGAGCTTCGCGCTGGCATAGGCGCACCAGCGGGTGCATCCCTAGCAACCCTGTGTGAGTGAGTGCACGCTTCCAGGCTAACTGAATGGCTGTGAGCGTGCACAGCTGTAGAGAAGCCAGGGATGCGGGCTCTGGCGAATACAGCGTCACTGGAACACAGGGATCAGGCAAGATTACCGGCACCCCGGGCGGTCTCACAGCCAGGAATCCGGTATAGGATGCCCTGGAGGCAGGCTAGCGGCCCATCCTGGAATCTTCTCCCCGATTCAAGATACCCCCCAGGTTGCCGGCAATTTCTTACCTTTCCCCAGGCCCAACTGCGTATGTGTGGGCTCTAGTCCAATGAGAGCCGCCTGCTATGACTATGTAATTCGGTAGGTGGTTCTCATTGTTTTGAATGGGGACCATTTAGATAGGCTGGGACAAGAGTGTGCACGAGGCTGGGGGCGGCAGCACACGCTCCCCATTAAAGTCAATTACAGACTCCCCCCCATTATGCTGATTATTATGCGCCATCACATCGCCAAGGGCCACGACCAAATATTTCAAAAGGTAAATCCTAATATGAAACTGTAAACTGTATATCTTTTTGTCATTTCTTTTTCAATTTAAATACTGAAAACGGTTTAGGACCGTGCCAAATGTAGCCTTTGTCTTCTGTATCCCTTTAACGTATGTTCACTTTCTTGCCCCATTTTATTTCCAGGAGGATGTCTGATGGGCTTTTCTTGAAGAAATGCAGAGAGGTTGCAGAAAATTACAAAGACATAAAGTTTAGTGAAATGTACTTGGACACAGTGTGTCTCAATGTAAGATACAATCTTGTCAGATTTTTTGATAGAATCTCTCTATGCTTGCACATTAACCTTTGTCATTCATCAGCACTAATCAGCCCCTGTTCCTTAATCTGCAGATGGTCCAGGACCCAACACAGTTTGATGTGCTTGTAATGCCCAACCTGTATGGTGATATTCTAAGGTTTGTGTATAATAAATGATGTGATTGGTACTGCTGTTATACATTCTAGTCACTAATCTTTTGTTATACTTCTAACATATTCAGCCTACAGAAGGCTTTAGTAATGAATGCTATGACCAAAAATAGTTTTCTTTTAAAATACGTTTTTATACATTTCAGTCCTTAGAGTTCCTTGTAAATCTGAAACCAACATGGGACATATATACAGTAGGGTGCTAGTTTTATGTGAAATACAGAAACTGAATGGTTGCTTAGGACAGCTGCCCTAGTATCTTCCTAAATCCTTTCTATTGTATGTTTTGGCAGTTTTGGGAATGCAAACCTATACATAAAATATTCTAGCTAGGACTGTTCCATTTGTTTGCATATTTAGTGGGAAGGAATTGAAACTTCTATTGACTGAAAATGTGATGCAAACCTCTAGTTAGTACTTACCTCAGCATTACATCTTATATGGTTGAACTATAGCTCAACTGCAGGGAATTCCCATAATCCACAAATTGGGGTTTGGTGGGTTCAGAAAGCAGGGTCAAGCTGTAACCTGGCCCTGGAATCTTTTAGCCTCTAGAGCAGGGGTACTCAACCACTTTTTGTATAGGTCCATTAACAGACATCCCATGAGAGGTGAAGGTCCGGACGGGGGGCTGTCGAGGGGGGGTGGATAGTTAATGTGCAGTGCAGTACTTCATATGACAATGCTAGGTGCCAAGGAGACTGCATCGCTTATCAAGGGGCAGCTGATCAGGGACAGCTCAGAGCATGGCAACACATAAGCAACTGTGTGCAGGGCTGTCATGGAAGGAGTCCGAAAATCTGGCACCGAGGTCCACATTCGGACCCCGGTCCGCCAGTTGAGTACCACTGCTCTAGAGCCATTAACAAATATTTTTTTGATTGCCTTAAAAATGTAGTTGAGAAAATCCACACCCAACTTTCATAACCAGAGATGTTTTAGACCGCTGCCTTGAATAATCTTGGTTTTTAGTCATTATGTGCATATTCATGTAATTTGTTTGCTCCTGTAGTGATCTTTGCGCTGGTCTTATTGGAGGTTTGGGAGTAACACCTAGTGGAAACATTGGTGCCAATGGAGTAGCGATTTTTGAATCCGTGAGTACTTATCAGCTGACCCCAAGAGTATTTACCAGAGATTTAACTAATGTCTAATAAAACACCAGCTTTCCATATCCTAATTGGTTTCTGTAAATGAATGGGGCAGAGGTACAGGAAATGTAAGAAGGCAGTGTAGGCAAGTTCCTTCTCTTGTGATCGTCTAAAGTGATACAAAGTTTGAGAAGACTTTAGCCATCCCGATTTGGTATGCACTGCAGTGTTATTAAAAAAAATGGAAAATGGCCTAACATCACCCACATCTTGGACCTAGGCAGCAGATCTGCATCAAAAGCAACACTGAATAGTGTCACTATGTCTACTACTGATGAGGTTGGTACAGAACTCTCTACCTACAGTAGCACATCATCTTCATCTGTTTTAGGAACAGGAGTGTGACAATGTTCATCTGATGCACTTCCCAAAGCAGAACAATCTGTGGCTGGTGCCCCACTAATCTCCTCACCTTCCCACCCTTGGCATACGTCTGATACATGCTTTAATGCAGATATTCTTATGCAGGTTTTTAACATGGCATTATGCAATGTAACTAATTATTATTATTATTATTATTATTGTTTATTTATATAGCGCCATCATCTTCCGTAGCGCTTTACAAAGTAGTAATTACAGACAGGGTAGAAACATACGGTACATATACTAATTCAAATGCAGTTGTACAGAGTTGACAATGGATATTCTGAATACAGGATACAATTGGGGAGTGAGCCCTGCCCTTGCGAGCTTACAGTCTAAAGGAAGAGGGGTGAAGACGAGGGGGAAGGATCACACACAGTCAGTATTGAGCTTTGTGGCATGTGCCCTTTAGAAGATTGGTTAGGCCAGATTATATGCTTGTCTGAATAACTAATGACAATATCCTAATATATTGATCATAGCAGTTCAGTAAAAAGTGTGGTATGCTTGAACATAATTGAGGGTATAGTTTACCCCTAGGTAGTATCTAGGATATGTGATGTGCCATTTATCCTGACCTGGTTTAATACCCGGCCCTTAGGCCATCATTACTTCAGGCTAATGTGTAGCCAGACCAAGCACTTCTCATGTGCCCCCACCAAACCTTCCCCATTTTGTGATCATTGCAATGTGCCCTGTTCTAGAGCAACATAGGGCTAATATATGCTCCTCTAGGTGCATGAGTCAGAAGGCAATGCCTCTGATGACTTGGGGGAGGTAAAACAGTTACTCAAGGTGCCATGAATATTCTGGGTCTACAACAAACACAAGTCTTGTTCTATAGCTCTGCACTGATGCACACAGATAAAACATTTGCCATCCACCTGGAATAGCTCCATGCAGCCATCAAGGTTGCGCTAGCCTTCGGGCCAGCAAAATTGTTGGTGTTACATGTGATGATCTGTTGATTTTCCTTTTTAACACTGCTCTGCATGTAATAAAGAAGAGTTGTGTCCCCAGATAATAAGGAAATGCTTTGCTATACTGTGAAATCCTTTTGTTGAAGTATTTCTACCCTGCAGTGGCTGTTTGGGCCTGATAGCTGTGTTGATTAGCCTGTCAAGCTTGAGCTCCTGCATATAATGAAGAGGCAAATCTCTAGATGTGCTTGAAGGTTTACATAGTGTACCCTAAAATAACCATTTGTTCACCCCCCCTTTCTCCCAACTGATCACAAAAGCAGAAGATGTTCAATGCCTTCAGTGGTCAGAGTAGCCCAGTAGCAGAATTTTAATGGGAGGAGGTGGAGGCTTTTAAACTTAACACTAGTTTTGTGTCTTGTTGTATTATATTGTTTGTCTTTTTTTAGGTTCATGGAACAGCTCCAGATATTGCAGGGAAGGATCTGGCAAACCCAACGGCTTTACTATTGAGTGCTGTCATGATGCTTCGGCACATGGGATTGCAGGAACATGCACGTAAAATAGAGGCTGCATGCTTTGACACCATCAAAGCTAGAAAGGTGAGTCTGGTTTTAGTTTTTATGTTAATTGTTTTGCTTTATAGTAGACCTTCATTAAAAAAAATGACTGCGGGCTTATCCCTGACAATCAAGAGCATCCTGATTGGTGGTTGTTCCATACCTTAATCGGGCAACATACATAGCTTTCTGTGGTGGTAGCCTTGTCCAGTCTGTACTCCTTCCACCTTTTTTTCGTTTCCCACCCAGCAAACGCTGTTGGCGACCAAAAGTCACGTGATTTGTGTGAGTGGCATAAAACACACCTTTCTGATGTTGTTCATGGTGTATGTGCGGGCTCTGGTGCTATCAGCGCTGTAAGCGGCAGCAACCGCATCCCCAGTCTCCCTGTGGTCTGCCCCCTCCTGCCCCAGCCCATCTAAATTAGAGGACGGGAATGCAGGTGTTCACAGGTGGGTCAGGAGACTACGTGGTCGGTCTTCTCTAAAGTGGACCAAAACCCAGGCTTCACAGCCCTGGAATATTTAGGATTCCATATCTGCTTGATTCCCTCTCCCTGGGGCATCCAGAATCGGGATGGCCGCCTTTGTGAACCCCCCCAGGTTGCTCGGCAAACTCGCCTTCTCCCCTGATCCAACGGCACATGAGTGAGCAGCGGCTGGTACCTGCTATACTCTTTAGCAGGGTGCGCCAGCCATATGTGAATGGGCGACACGGGCACGCTCCCTGTTAGAGGGCAGCAGGGATGCAACCGTCTGCCCGCTTGGAAGCACTAGGCTAGAGCCCTTAGAAGAGCCCAGATGAGTTCGCGTTAGCGCAGTCCAGTGCACTGATTGGAACAGAAGGAGCGCATGTGCCATAGGACTGGGGAAAGTTTGAGAGGGCGAGTTTGCGTTGGCGACCTGGGAGAGTTTCACACAGCCTGGGGGCAAGGACCAGAACCGGGGTAGTCAAAATCCTGGATTTTGTTCTGCTTTAGAGGTTCAGATTTGGTGATAGAGGTAGGGACACTCCCCTGACCCCCTTCACCCAGGAAAATGACTCCTCCAGCTTGTTCCTGCAGCGAGGCTGCTATGGGAAGGTGTTGGATGCCAGGATTGGGCGAGTAAATGGGTAAGGAGGGACTCTAAGGTCACATAGGTGACTTTACAGTCAGTTTAAAGTAACCTGTAGTTAGAGACCTGCATGTAATTGTGGATGACCGCTTTTTTGTCTCTGATATGCAGCAAGTGTTTAAAGTGGACCAACACCCAGGATTTTCACTATCCTGGGTGTTGGTCCACTTCCGTGGGACACCCCGATCGGGGATGCCCCGCTGTGTGAAACCCCCTAAAATCTTACCTTATTGGCAACGGATAA
Organism: Gastrophryne carolinensis; assembly: GCA_027917425.1. Classification (NCBI taxonomy): domain Eukaryota; kingdom Metazoa; phylum Chordata; class Amphibia; order Anura; family Microhylidae; genus Gastrophryne; species Gastrophryne carolinensis. Next base: position 275,362,107 of record CM051238.1, read on the forward strand.
GCCGCTGCCTCTCGCGCGTCCCTCTTACAGGGTACGCGCCCTGCTAGAGAGACGCGCGGGAGGAGGCGGCTTATCCGTCACCGATAAGGTAAGATTTTAGGGGCTTTCTGGGGGGTTTCACACAGCGGGGCATCCCGATTTCAGATGCCCCGCGGGGGGGGAGCCGATCGGCCCGGGAATCTATAAGATCAGGGGTGGGTGTTGGTCCACTTTAAGCTGGTGACAGTCTAAGTGGTTGCTCCTATTTTTTACTGGGATTCTAGGCAAGTATGTCCAGTTATAAGCAAGTACTGTATACCAATAAAATATATAACCATCTGACTAAAACATGCAGCAGAGACTAGCGAGAAGTAGGAAAACACCTTCAACCTTTGCTTTTAATGTTTCACATACAGGGATTTTATTGGTTAAAATGAAAGTCTTTCACAGCTTTTCCTTCGATGTTCTGATTTTAAGGTGATCAGACTGAGAAAAAAAGTGCTATGCAAGAAGGAATGAGATTTGTGAGGTTTTTAACTCTGCAGTAATGTGTATCCTTTCTTTGTTACAGACTTTAACTAAAGATCTGGGAGGAAACTCCAAGTGCTCAGAGTTTACAGATGAGATCTGTCAGAGGATACGGGACAGCGACTAATGTGTTTTGCTGGTTCCACGTACCAAGCGAGCCAGCTGACATCTCACACGCACATTATTTACTACTGTCCTGGCTTGTTTCATCAAAGCCTTTTACCCTATAGAGAATTACGACCTGGCAATCTAAATGTGTAGGACAATGCGCTGGTAGCCACCCAAGTAACGGTCAGACAATCGGGAAGGGCTTGTGTCATATCAAAGCATATCAAAGCTGTTCTGTACCCTTTTAAGTAGCTGTGGGGCTTGGCTTTAAAGCTTTACAATTAAAAGTCTAGTGGAACACACTGTGGATGAAAATTAACTGTAAAAGTGTATGATACAAGAACAAACATTGCTGCATTGCTTTATTATATCATATATATTTTGTCATATTTGGCGAACACTCCAAGCGCTTCATAAAACAGTTCTCAGCCACTAGAGGGTGCTGCAGCACATTGTTTTCATTGCTATAAAGCACAGTGCAGAGCTGCATCTGCCACTATGAATGTCTTGTCATGTTCTGCCTTACTCTTATTATTTTGGAAGCTCTATTTATTGTACCTCTGTGGGTCAATCTGCCCTGTACTTTCCGTGAACTGTTTGCTGCTCTGTATTCTATTTGCACTTGGGTTTTTTTTAAGTATATTCATTAAATGTGCAAGGTGTTCCAAAGAACTCAGAGATGTGTTTTTTTTATTTCAATTCATTTGTTAAAAAGAAAAACAAAGGGAGAGTCTCAGTACAGCATTTTTAAGTTTGGCTGTGAACAATACTAAATGCCTGCAATAATACAAACCTATATACAAAGTATTTAAAGCTGCATAATGCTGCCTGTGCAGCATGCTAAAAGGAAACACCAAATTTAAGGTTTTAGAGGAGTTTCTGATGAATACTATTTCCCATTTTATTAGAAATTTACGAATGGAATATGGATTTAAAATATATGCTTCATTGAATTTCATTTATACTAGAAAGTGCAGTTTGTCAACAGCCGGCAGGTGTGAGAAAGATGTGGTTAGCACAGTTTTAAAAAATTATGATCTAAAATAAAGTTTCTATGTGCTCCATAATTGGAGGGGGAGTGCACCAGGACAGGTGAATTGGACCTCCGTTCAAAAATGAGGTCTGCTCAACCAAATGTTACCGTTGACCCAGATTGGGATTGCCTTGTAGGTGGGGTCATGAATGACCCTCCAGTATTTTTTCTTTTTTTTACTGGAGGTTCCACCCTAGGTTAGCGTTGTCTGTCTGGTTGAGCTGCACCCATGAAGATTAAAGAAGGATGAGCGCTGGACCATCTGTCCTTGGGGTAAGGAACATGTGACAGGTGCCTCATTTTCCAGAAAATAAAATCAATAGTCATTTCCTTTCAGTGAGTGAAATGTTCAGCAGCTTAAATGTCTTTGCCCCTTGGTCAATCCAGTCAGTCTGGCTGTTCAAATGACATACATAATAATAACGCTGCAGGTTAACTTTCCGAGATCGTGTTTTATGGGATCTTCCTAGTCTTGTTTTCATTGCGGCAAGAGTCAGTGCACATTATAAATGCTGATCTTTGCTTAAGAATATGTATATACATTTTCAGCTTTAAACTTACATGGACAGATCGATTGTAGCAACGCAACACATCTTATTGTAACCCTGAGTAAAATGTCTCCACCACATCGCTGTACTTTTCTAGGATGGCGTGCCTCTTTAATTTCATGGTGGGCCCTAGAACAATGAAAGAACATCATATTGGGAAACCATTCGATGACATTTCTCTCTCGCTTGTCTATCATTCTGTGTTAAGGGCACTTTGCTCATGTAACTAGCTGTAGTAAAGCCTTTGAACAACCTTTAGGAGTTAGTACTTGCCCCCAGTTCTTGTCATTGTTACTGACTGAGACACACACAAAAAATTGCTCCGACATGTTCACTAAATTGTGTTGCTTTTTATCCCTCCAGTATATTCAGCCATTGGTGTACAGTAGCATGTGATGAGCGGACCTGTGACTGGAGGCAGCTGGATTGGTCATGGCTAGATCTAGTTGGCAGCAGACTGTGAAGTTTAGCTGCTTGTGAGCTGCTTTCTTCTCTGGTCTCTTGACATTAATGAAACACACACGTGTCTCTCGCTGCATTTTATTCGATTAATTCTCACTTGATCCCATGATTAGTTCCCTCTGTCCATGCACACCCCTGCTGAGCACGTGTGCAAAGCCTAGCATTCCCCCTCTATCAAAGTTAATGGAGTATGGTGCAGGCAGGACTGGGCCCTGTCCAGCATTCGTCTTGGGAATTGTGGTGGGCGCTTGAGGAATCTGCTGTGGGACTTTGGGAAGGGGGTGAGTATTGCATCACCAAACCTTTGTGAAAGCTGCGGGGGAGACCCTTTAAGTAACCTACAAGTTTATAGGAGCACAGTTCAGAAATACTATATACCATATCTTATTTGCCTAGCTGGGTGTGAAACTATATGCTTTTACTCACCCATTTCCCCTCCAGATATGGAAAAATCCTTTTCTAGAATTGCCCACTTCTGAATACGCTGTGCGTTCGACACAGCTTCATTGTTGACCTTGTCTATGCCAGCCTGGATACGTTTATATACAGCTTGGTCTTTCTGTTTCACAATTTGGGACACTGTTGTGGCCTTACTGCCAACCTCCTGACAAAATTGTATTGCTTCATGTGTCAAATGATCTGTGGGCTCCAAGCTGTCAGATTCCACCTCGCTCTAGGAAAAGGAATGGTATTATGTACTGCTTGCTGTAAAAGACGATTGGTCGATACGTAATCTATAATACCTTTAGCGTGAGAAGCATTGATAGGAATTTCTGCCTGTCGCCTATCAGCACTGCCTTGCTCACTATTGCGATTTGTCTCTTCACAGCATCTTCTATGGGGATGGGTGGGATGTTCTCGCCTCCTGCAGTAATGATTAGCTCTGTATGGGTGAAACATGGCTCCTTTAATTCCACAGAACATTTGCTTTCAGCAAAACATATTCATTTATAAACTCTTGTCCGCATTTATCACAGCCAATCTAAGTAATGATGGAGAATTGAGTACCATTGTCTATAAAACCTTTGGCTGCCTGGTAACCCATCCCAATATATATATATATATATATATATATATATATATATATATATATATATATATATATATACACACACACACACACTTGTTAATGTGAAATCCACCCAACTTCCACAAGGGATGGAATGCTGGCCTGCTTCCTCTGTTAAAACTTAGATGTGGGTGCTGTGGTCAGCTTTATGTCTGTGATTTCGCCAGCCTGACTGCAATGCTGACATGCTGTGGGTCTAAATTTTTCAGCTCCAATGTTCAGTGATCACTTGTGCAGGTTTCCACATTAGAGGGAGGAAGTGATTGTGCCCTAAACAGCCATCCTTGAAAGTTTATCCTGGTGGGGGTGTACAGGAGCTTTGGGGGTACTGACCGCTGAAGGTAGACCTTTTATAAGACTGCAAAACATAGAAACATAGAAGGTTGATGGCAGAAGGAGACCATACGGTCCATCTTGTCTGCCCTTATGTATATACTGTATGTTCTCTTTATCTTAGGATAGATGTGTGCTTATCCCAGGCATGTTTACATTCAGTGACTGTTGATTTTTCAACTACCTCTGCTGGAAGTTTGTTCCAAGTATCTACTACTCTTTCTGTAAAATAATATTTTCTAACATTGCTCCTGATCTTCCCCCCGACTAGCTTCAGGTTGTGCCCCCTTGTTCTATCATTAAGTTTCTTCTTAAAAACACTTCCCTCCTGAACCTTATTCAATCCTTTCACGTATTTAAAGGTCTCAATCATGTCCCCCCTCTCCCTTCTTTCCTCCAGACTGTACAAATTAAGTATCTCTCCTGATAAGTTTGGAGTTCAAGTCCTTCCACACACTTTTTATTTGAATAATGTCTTTTTGCAGGTAAGGTCTCCAGAACTGCACACAGTATTCTAGCTGTGGCCTCACCAGGGCTCTATACAGCTGCATCACAACCTCCCTCTTCCTACTGGTGATGCCTCGAGCTATGCAGCCGAGCATCCTGCTTGCTTTTCCCACTGCCTGGCTACACTGTCCAATCATCTTGCAGCTATCAGTAATCAGTACCCCTAAATCTCTCTCCTCCTGGCTAACACAGTACTGCCCATACGGTACTCAGAGCAGGGATTCCTTCTACCCAAGTGCATGATTTTACATTTAGAGACATTAAACTCTAGTTTCCACAGTGTTGACCATCTATCCAGTAAAGCTAAATCATTTTCCATGTTGCAGACACCTCCAGGAAGGTTTAACTTTCTTATACCTCTTGCCTGGCAGGAGTTCAGCCTTAAATTCTGCCTAGCGTCAGTTGAGTTCTAGGTTTTAGTATAGTCTATTCAGATAGGAACCTTAGATTAGCAAAGTCTGGATAGGTTCCTCTTCAAATACAGAAATGAAGCCTTTAAGTTGTAAACGCCTCTGGATCTTTTTATAAGGTTAATGGTCAGGTATGTGAAGACAACCAGAAGAAAAAACAAAAAAAAAAATACCTTTGATTCTTCCTGTGACTTGCAGATAACCATCCGCGTCTAATTGGCCAATATCTCCTGAGCATAACCAGCCATCGTCATCAAATACCTCTTTAGTTTTTTCTTCCATGTTTAGGTATCCCATAAAGACTGTCCGACCCCAAAAACAGATTTCTCCATTTCCATTTGTGTCCTTGTTAACTATTTTCACTTGGCATCCCGGCACAGCCTTGCCACAGCTGCAAAAGAACTTGACATTAGAAGGTCAGGGGGCAGAATAAGTTACATGCTGATGCCAACATTCATTTCTGCATTCATAGCAACAAGGGTTACACAGGGGTTATGAATGTTCATCTGGTTACTGTGTCTTAATTACATTTGCTCTACCCAAATCTTAAAGGGGTATTCCAAACAAAGGGTTAACTAAGGATGCTAGCCTGTTATCTTTTGTTTGTGATAGGGGCTATGTTTATAATCGCTCACTGATTGGTGCCAGCTAGGTGCGTCCCACGTAACTGCCTCTCCAATCATTAAATGCCAGCTATGTGAGACTCCTGTAGCTTCCATTTCCATTAGTTAAAAAAAAAAAAAGTAAAAAAGATCCAAACTCGCCTCTGCATGATCCATCCGTCCAGGTCTTCTCTTCACCTGGGGGGCCTCCGATTTCTCACCCCAGGCTCTTCTGCTGACAGGAGAGGGCAGTGTTCCAGGCCCCCCCTCGCTGCTGATATCTGGCATTAGCCCCGTCTTTTATAGCCGGCGGATTACATCATCCTGCGCCTTCCTGCTCTGACGGTTCTGTCAGCTGCCGCTAGTGATCCGTGGAGAGGCAGTGGCCTCGCGCAGCTTCCACTGATCACTATCAACCAGTCTGTTTTTTTTTTTATTTGTATTATTACAGTTAAACCTTGGTGAACTGGTAACTAGGCAGAAGCGCACACAGAGCCGGGGATCTTTCAACCAAGATGGCGGTGCCCAGGATCCAGAGTGCCGGAGGAGCAGCTCAGGTGCCTGGCTAAGGTATGGGCTTTTTTTTTTATTTGTAACCCCCCCCATCCTGCGACAGCACCAGTGTAGGGTGGCAGGAATTTAGATGACTGAAGTTCCACTTTAAAAGCAAAGTAAACTATAAAAAATCTTGGGTCTGGTGGCGACGCTCATCACACACATCCCTCCGCACTGAATTCAAGCCATGGTACACTGTGAAGACTAATCTCATACCATGCGGTGCAGACAAAAGCCGGGAGCACAAGGGACATGGCTTCAGTTTGGCAGCATGTGTCCACTACATGTTACATGCTACATGCTACTAAACATTCAGTAATTGAGTAAATTAAATGAAAATGAGAAATCTCTGAACATTTTTTCAGTTTATACATTAAAGCTTTCTATATCATTTGTCTTTACATTCTGCAAAGGATTCACATAGACTGGATAAATGTTGTTTTCAAATTTAATGCATAGTATTTGCATTTATGGAAATAATATATAATGATTTTATGCTTTATTTGCTTATTCAAACTAACTATTTAGGAACAGTCTGTAGAAAGCAATGATAAAAGGTAGTGTACTTACCACTGGAAGCGATGGTTATATGGACCAGACATAACATGGGGTCCTGATGTTTCACTCATGCCATATGCTTCATAGAGAACAATGTTGAGGCCCAGGAAAAACTCCAGGGTTTCCTTAGAGATAGGAGCTGCCCCTGAGAAGTGCTTCAGGCAGTGAGAAAATCCCAAGATCTTGCGAATTTTGGACAGCACTAAGTAATCCGCCATGGCTGGGAGAAATTGCTTGCGTTCACCACTAGGAGCAAGGAACAACCCCAGAAAAAGCATTTAATGTTAAAGGGCTACAGCAGGCAAAGGTAATTGTTACACTATTGCATCGGGCTACATTTGGCACTGTCCTAAACAGTTTTCCCATTTTAAATAGTTAAATAGAAGAAGAAAAGGAGGAGGTATCGGGGTTTACAGTTTCACCTCATAACACACCCTCTACATCTTATCTCTCTAATCAGCTCAGCAGAGTGGGACAGGATAGCAAGGGTCCTATTCCTCCTCCCCCCCTCCCTCTGCCACCCCTAGATGAAAAGCCTCCCCTTCTGCCCTACACTGTACTCGGCAGGGGGGGGGAGAAGAATCATGCCCCGTGGATGCCAACATCTTCGCTAAGCAGGAGCCCAATGCCACTTTCCCCTTCCCGCCGGCCAGCAGCAGGGAGAGCTACACCGCCACTCACTCATGCAGCGGAGAAAGAAGAAGCATGAGTGGCTCCTGCTGCCCCACCTCCATTCTCCCCCAGCAGGTGCCGGTTGAGGGAGCGTTGGTGTCTGCCGCCCCATCTCCTCCTCTCTTCCCCGACACTTTGGGAGTGCGTGCATGGGCTTTTGGGAGTGCTGGTCTAGGCTCCAATGTTGCCTAGCACCGGGGAGAGGGGAGAAGCACAGCCAGGGTGTCTTATGCAAGTTCTGGGAATCTTACAGACCCCGCCCATTATGCTGATTATTATGCAGAATCACAGATCCAAGGGCCACTGCCACTTTTTTTCTCCGTGAAACTGTATACCTCAATTTAAAAACAGAAAACAGTCTAGGACAGTGCAAATGTAGCCTGACACAATGGTGAAACAATTACCTTTTCTTGCAGTAGTACTTTATTGCTGTTACAAGAAAAATGGATTATGCAAAAAGTTTTTGATAAACAGAGGTAAAGAAGAAACCTAGTGGCTCTGGGCAGCTTAATTCTTCAATCTATTGAGTTAACCAGTAGATGTTTTTACTTCAGCTCTCAGGGTTATATTGCTATTACCTTTAGACTTCAAGCAGTACTTCCTGTCTGCCATGACTAACTGTGAGGAAAAGTTGGGTGTCTCTGTACTGTGGGACTAGTGAGTGAAAGGCCTCAATGTAATGATGGTGATCATTCAGCTCCAGGCCCTTGCATTTATATTTTTCTTGTTGTTTATGCTCAATTTTTGGTGGGAGCTGAGATGGTCTAAATGAAAGTTACTTACTTTAATAATAAAAAAATAGTAAAATATTTTTTCCAATACATTATTTTACCACCTAAATTATATTGCATTATTAATTTAATTTAATATTATTAAAGATATATTTTATATTCTTTTACACTAAAAATACATTAGTTTGCCAATGGCGACATCTGCAATTATCTACAGATGAATTTCTGAAAAGTTAAACTTTTGTTTTCCAAAACAAAAATAGCACCTGGATTTTGGTTTTAACCAAACTGCACCAACTCAGCAAAATTATTGTAGATTTGACTAGATTTTAAGTCCAGTCATTGGGTAACCCCTCACCCTGCCACACTCCCCTAGCGCTGAGGCAAAATAAAATTATCTTGCCCATGGTCCAGTGCCATTCGGTTGCCGCACAGAAAGACACAAAGCAGAATCCCCATGCAATGTGCACACTCACCTCTGCCCAATCGCATCGAGCTGGGGTAAGCCATTTTTTGCTTTCTCCCAATATGTCGTTACCTAGGACCTGGAGCACTGGGGGAGCAACGCTGGACCACAGGCGAGTTAAATTTTGTTTTACCCCATGACTAGAATCTGTTTTAACCTGCCCAAACAGCAACAATAATAAGAATACTTTTGGGGTAATTAAAGTGTAAGTCTAAATTTCATCAAAGAGACCCACCATGTGCTAAACCCAATATAGATGTTTAAAATAAAAAACAAGGGCCCGACTTGTGATAGATTCCACTGCTGGGAAGATTTCCCCAGTCATGGTTGGCTGCTTAGTCAGTCAGCCAGTCAGAGTCGGAGGAGAGGGGCGGGGCTGGTTTGTTGTAGCTTGGGCTTTAAGACAACTGGAAGAAGCTTTACTGAAAATAAGAACACTCCCATATACCTTGTTGAATCTAGTCAAATGATTATATTTTACAAACATGATTGCTCAAATGGGACTACATACTTCCTATGCGGACTGGTGTTGTTTTGCAGATTCACAGCCATTGCCCAGGAAAGCATCTTCTTCTTAATAACAGTTGCTTGTGATGACACCTCCTTGATACGCTCCATGATCTTCTCCCACACCCTTGGAACCCCCATGTGGGATGAAGGCTGCACCTCCCTCAGTGTATCCACCAGTGTCCCCTAGGATTTATAATACATTTTTCAAACACGTATATGCAGATGACTAAATAAATAGTCATTATTTGCATGTGCAGGAATATTTTTCTAACCTTTTAGAAAAAAGGAGAGAGTTATAATTTCTCTCATACCTGGTAAGATTTAAATCTATAGTTTTTTTCTTTTATTTTAAAGGGTTTATGGGTATACTACTTATTCTTAGTATACAGTACGTCCTGATCCAAATATAATACTTACAATCGGGTAATACTCCGCCAGATGGCGCTGGACTGCAGAGACATCGAAAATAGGCTCCTCCCGGCCCCTCAAATACCCAGGGACCTCCCACGCTCTTCGGGGGGCGGGGCCCGTCTTTGGCACGTTCCGCGTCATCGCTGTTACTGGCCCGCCCCTCGAGGTATACCGACGCCATCCTTCCTACCTACCGCGGTCAGTAAGTGCCCTCGCGGGCGGCTTATCTCCTTCACTTTTGTTACGATGTACCTAAGGTCTTGTCTGATTATGTCTTTCAGGCGGGACAAACCCTTCTTGGCTTCTCCCGGCCCTGTTTTAGTATATTACTTGTAGGCCTTGTAAAAATTATACTCCCACTTCCCTAGCGGGTTATTGGGATCCAGGGTTGCTACATAGCGTTATTCCCTATCGGCGTATAACGCCGCTATAATCACCATATGGAGGCATCCCAGGATAATGTGACCGGGGTCCCTTCGGGACAAGACCGACTGTGTGTAGCGTGTGGGCAGCCTCATGCTGATGCTGACAAGGCGTGGGTCTGTGTACCCTGCGCTGAGCAGGTGCTTGCATTGCAATCTGGCCTGCCAGTGGCTGCACCTAGTTTCACTTCACCTACTCCCCCAAGCTTAAACCTCACTCCTACTGAGTTGCATACTAGTGGGGATTGTCAGCCGGATGTGTCTTCTAGACTGGCTACTGTTGAGCAGTTGATTGCTAAGTCCTTAGCGCGTAAGGCCCCTGCTAAGAAGCGGCACTTGACGCCTAATGTCACTGTTTTCCCTATGGGAACTGAGGAGTTTATGAATCTTTGTGGCTATACCCCGTCTGATGAAGGGGAGCTCTTTTCTGATTCAGGCTCATCTGATGAGAGACTGAGGGGTCATGACGATTCTGGCTCTGACCCCTGGGCCCCGGATGACACTGACAGATTATTGACCCAGATTTTTGAGGTTCTGTCTATCTCTCTCCCTGTTGCGGCTCCCAGGCAAAGAGGGGAGCTTTTCCATACAGCAAAATCACGTTTGGAATTTCCAGAGCAGGCACATTTCCATAACCTTGTGCTCAAGGAATGGGAGCACCCCAGTAAACTTCCCGGGGTTCCAAAGAGTTGGGATAGGAAGTATCCCTTTCCTGCTGAGGTGGTTAAATGTTGGTCATCCCCCCCCCCCCAGGTGGATGCCCAGATCCTAGGGCTATCTAACACCTCTGTCATGCATTCCCTGATTCTACTACCCTGCGGGATGCTGAGGACCGGCGCATTGACCAGCTGGCGTCCCATGCCTTTGCATGTGCAGGGACGGCGCTGTACCCGGTCTGTGCCTCTGCCATTACTGCTGTGGCCATTAGAACCCTTATAAGAAATATGCTTGATAGTGCCCCTGATGATTTGCCTTGTGAGGTTTTTAATGCACTCTCCAGTTGTGATGTTTTTGTAAATTTTGTCCTCTCAGCATTGGATGATACCATCAGAATGTGTGCCAGAACTTCTGCCCTCGTGGTGGCTATACGCCGCTCGGTTTGGCTGCGCCAGTGGGCTGCTGACAACGCTGCCAAGAAGGCCCTCACTGGGTTTCCCTTTAAAAGACTGCGCCTGTTTGGACGTCCTGGCTCCTCCTGGGGTCCCAAAGCTAAATCCTCTCCCAAGCCCCCTCAGGCATGATGGGACGCCCTCACCCATCCGGGTGGGGGGACGGCTGCAGCACTTTGCTCACGTCTGGAGGCTTCATGTCTCAGACCGGTGGATTCAGGAGGTAGTGTCCTCCGGTTACAAGTTGGAGTTTGCTGCCGATCCCCCTTCAAGATTCATCAGATCTCGGATTCCTCAGGACCCTGTGTCAGCTCAGGAGCTAGTGCAAGCAGTGCAAGGCCTCCTAGAGCTGGGGGTCATCTGCCAGGTCCCTTTTAGAGAAAAAGGCAAGGGCTTTTATTCCAACCTATTCACAGTACCCAAAAAGTATGGTTCTGTCAGGCCCATCCTGGACTTAAAAATTCTCAACAAGTTTGTCAGAGGCAGGCGCTTTCGCATGGAGACTCTGCGCTCTGCCATCAGTTCCCTGTGCCAAGGGGATTTCATGACTTCTGTGGAAATCAAAGATGCTTACCTTCATATTCCTGTGTTCCCAGGTCATCAAAGGTTCCTCAGGTTCGCTCTGATGGATCAACATTACCAATTTGTGGCCTTGCCCTTCGGCCTCACTTCAGCTCCCAGGGTGTTCACCAAGGTGCTGGCTGGCGTGATGTCTCTGCTCAGATGTCAGGGCGTCCGTGTGCTTCCCTATCTGGACGACATCCTCATCACTTCCCAGTCTCTACATCAGGCAGAGTTGGATACTCAGCTGGTGATGTCCACTCTGGAGTCATTGGATGGGTGATCCACCACCCCAAGTCCTCACTGTCCCCTTCCTTGGTAACTCCATTCCTAGGAATGAATCTGGATACAGTTCAGGCAAGGATCTTCCTTCCTCAGCAGAAGGTGGACAGTCTGATTGCACAGGCTCAGTCCCTCCTATCTTGTCCCCGTCCCTCCATCAGGCAGGGGATGCAGCTGGTGGGCCTGATCATGGCGTGCTTCGAAGCGGTCCCTTATGCTCAGTTCCCTTTGAGGCCTCTGCAACTTCAGCTATTGTCAGTATGGGACAAGGACCCAGCGTCCCTGGACAGGGTCTGTATGCTCTCCCCCCTGGTCAGGAGGTCCCTCTTGTGGTGGATGGACTCAAGGAACCTGTTGGAGGGCAGATCCTTTCTTGCCCCTTCCTGGGAGACGGTCACCACGGATGCCAGTCTGTCAGGTTGTGGGGGGGGGGGGGGTTCTGGAAGTCCCTGCGGTTCCAGGGGTGGTGGGGCCCTCAGGAGGCCCACACTCCTATCAATGTCTTGGATCTGCGGGTGATCAGGTTAGTTCTGGCTCGCTTGACTACTCATCTTCGTGGCCTGCCTGTTCAGGTGCGCTCGGACAACCAGACGGCAGTTGCCTACATCAATCATCAGGGAGGGACCCGGAGCAAGGGGGCCCTCCAGGAAGCGTCTCTGATCCTGACTTGGGCGGAGGCCAATGTCCCCTGCATTTCAGCTGTGTACATCCCGGGGTGGAAAATCACCTGGCGGACTCTCTGAGCAGGGGGACCTCTCGCCAGGGAGAATGGTCCCTATGCAGCAGGGTGTTTCAATCCCTGTGTCACCATTGGGGCAAACCAGATGTGGATCTGTTTGCGTCCTGCCACAATCACAAGCTCCCAGCTTTTGTCTCTCTGTCCAGGGATCCTCTGGCCCTGACCTCGGATGCGCTAGCAATGTCATGGAAGGACTTTTAGTTCCTGTATGTCTTCCCTCCAATTCCCCTGCTGGGCAGGGTTCTGTGCAAGATTGCTCTGGAAGGGGTGCCAGCAATTCTGGTGGCCCCCAGGTGGCCAAGAAGAGTGTGGTTGGCAGACGTGGTGCAGCTGGCAGTAGATCAGTACGCTCTGCCCTTGGTGCCAGATCTGCTCACTCAGGGCTCGCTACGCCATCCCAATTTACAAACTCTGGCTTTGACGGCCTGGCTGCTGAAACCTCCATCTTGATGGAGAAGGGGCTGTCTTCCTCGATTGTGGATACTTTGATTAAAGCTAGGAAGAAGTCTTCTTCTTCCATTTATTACAGGGTTTGGCGTGCCTACATTGACTGGTGTGAGTCTAGGTCTCTTCCCTGTCGTGTGTTCTCTATTCCCAGAATTCTGGAGTTCCTGCAGCATGGGTTGGAGATGGGTACTCTGAAGGGTCAGGTTTCTGCCCTGGCTCTTTTCTTCCAGAAGTCCTTTGCTCAGCACCCTCTGATCAGGACTTTTTTTCAGGGGGTCACTCATGTGCGCCCCCCACGTAAGCCCATGGTGCCTGTTTCGGATCTGAACTTGGTTCTGTTAGCCTTGCAGGGTGCTCCCTTTGAACCTGTGCAGGATGCTGCCTTGGCCATTCTTACGCTCAAGGTTGTGTTTCTGGTGGCTATCACTTCTGTCAGGCGTGTGTCTGAGTTGGCGGCGCTTTCCATTCAGCCCCCCTACTATGAGACACACCAGGCAAGGTGGTGTTTCGTTTCAAACCTGACTTTCTGCCTATGGTAGTGTCTGCCTTTCATTTGAATTAGGATATTGTTCTTCCTTCTTTGTGCACTAATCCTAGCAATGCTAAGGAGAGGGTTTTGCACTCTTTGGATGTGGTTAGGTGTCTGAAGTACTATCTGGTGGCTACTGCACCTTTCAGGAAAACTGATGCTCTTTTTGTGGTCCCTTCTGGTCCTAGGAAGGGTTTGGCTCTTGCCAAGTCAACTATCAGCAAGTGGATTCGTCAGGCTGTGATTCAGGCCTACTCTGCTAAGGGGAAGAATCCTCCCTTCCTCCTTACTGCTCATTCTACTCGTGCTATTGGTGCCTCTTGGGCTTTTCAGCACCAGGCCTCTGTTGAACAAGTTTGCAAGGCCGCTACTTGGTCTTCTGTTCATACCTTTTCAAAGTTTTACAAGGTTGATGTTAGGGCCTCAGCTGATGCTGTTTTTGGCCGAAAGGTTCTGCAGGCGGCAGTGGTTTAAACTGCCTGTTGCTGTCTTTCTTCTTGGGGATCCCACACTACTTCATGGACACTGCTATTGGATGTCCCAACTGTAAGTATTATATTTGGAGCAGGACGTACTGTATACTAAGAATAATACAATTCTGTGATTACTCACCTGTAGAATTGGTATTATGAGTATACAGTACGTCCTGCTCCAACCCACCCTTGGTTTTTGCATTATCTTGGATCCCCTGTATGGTGATTGTTATCATTGTTATAGTTGATAGTTTGGATTGTTTAATTCTCCCGGCTTCTCGTTAACTGCTTTTCAATGCTGGGGATTTGTGGGACGTCCCCGGGTATTTGAGGGGCCGGGAGGAGCCTATTTTCGATGTCTCTGCAGTCCGGCGCCATCTGGTGGAGTATTACCCGATTGTAAGTATTATATTTGGAGCAGGACGTACTGTATACTCATAATACCAATTCTACAGGTGAGTAATCACAGAATTGTATTTTTGCTGTGTTTCTTACTACCCTTCTGGACAAAAAATTAGTAAGGGGACTCGTGGCTGACTGGGGTGGACTGCTGGTGTTAAAGTTTGAGATGCACTATTTGTAGCTGGTGCTTGCACTCTGCTTGTTCATGACGTTCTTCATCCATGGCTTGCTCTCATTTGTGAAGTTCTGCAGCCTCGCACTGTGCTTGCGCGCCTCATGAAGTGCTACCATGAGCGCCTCATAGGCTGTCTGGTCCTGGGCATGGAGTGGCTAGCAGGGGTGCCTTATGTTTGAAGTATGCTAGCTAGCACAGCCTCACAGCAGATGCTTCCTGCAAGCTCACTTGTGGCCTTTTTCTACCTATTCCAGCTGTGAACGGCACCAGTGAGATCCGTGGAGGCTGAGCCTGTGGGGGCACTGTCAGGCCTGTGTTTACCGACCTGCAATGAGCAGACCGTCTGTGAGATTATATGATTCCTCACAGCCAGGGAATCAGAGGGTATTTCTGTGAAATTATATGACTGTTCTCTCTCTTGCTGACCCCATCATCAGAACCTGTGATCCCAAAAAGCCTAGCCTCCACTGCTACAAGTCGTCTTCCTTGTGAAACCAATGTACCACATGTTAAAGAGGAACATCAGGGGAGGTTAAAACCTCTGGGTTCAGCTTTGGGCAGTTTGTACTCACCTCGCCAGGGCATCCATCTTCTGGGTCCCTTGGATTGTGGACAGCCTCGTGACGCCATCTTGTATCCCATCATGGCACTCGCGGGGCAAGTGACCTCACGCGTGCTCAGTGCTCATGAATGGGATACAATGGGGGCCACCCGAAAAGCTGCGAGACTTTGCAGAGCGGCGCTGAACTTTGTCAAGTAGCAACAGCTAAGATGGCGAGGGGCAGAGGATCAGGCCCTGAAGCAAACGGATGTCGCTGCTGCCAAATGGTAAGCCGGGCCCGAAGGGGGGGTCGCCTATGTTTGTTTTAAGTCCGATGTGCCTCTCTAATTACTAGTGGTTGTCTGATTGAGAGCAGATCAGTTCCCAAACAGATCTTAGCCAAGGACCTGTGTGCATCTTACTGTGTATGGCTCTTTATCCCATATTAGATGGTGGCACCCTTACTGTGCGTGTGTGTGTGTGCCGCTGTGTCTGTAGGATTGTCCCAACGTCTGAAGAGGGACGCCAGAACCCTGTTCATGACAGAAGGCTCACCGGAGTGGATATACTTGTGATTGCTCTGAGGAAACAATTACAGCTTTGTCCTGGTTTTTTGTCAGGTTGTTTAATGTATGGTATAAGATACCCAATAAGAATACAACATCAAAACACAGAATGTTTTATCCAAAAACTTAAGGAATGTTATTTTTTGTTAAAATACCTTAAGAGCATCTGGGTTTGCAAAGTAGACATGTTCTCCCCACTTGATGCCAGTCCACAGGTCATAAATCTGGCCAGCAATGTGGCTAAGTGGAAGGTAGCTGACGATAGTTTCTTGCTGAATCTCTGCAGGCTGCATGTCTCCGACACGACTGGCTTGGGCTGCTGTCCAGGTGATCTGTGAGGAAGCAACCTACTGGAGCTACACATATTTCATATCATGTAACATGCTTTGACACAAATTACCAAAAATACAAGCAACCAACCAGATCCTTTACTTTGATTAAAAGATAAAAAAACGAAACCATAGGGACTTGGGCAGATACTGCAACTTTGGCCAGAGGAAGTAGGCAGTTTGAGGTGCCAGTGATGCATTACATATTCTGTGTGGTGGTAAGGTAAGCATTTATTTTCCATTTGGCTACAAATGTACATATTGTTGGAGATACAACATACTTAGCTTAGTATGTGATCTGCATCTATATTGTTAGGTTAATGCAATTTACATTTATGACAGTAGATGGCGCTGTTACATATATCTATGCATAGTCTCTGTTTTAAATTCTCTGCTGCATGTTGTGTTTTCTGTAAATTGAGGTAGTCTCTGTGACTTTTCTATGTCACAGAGACTACCATGTCTATCTATGTTATCCACCATGTAAGGAGACCTTCTCTTACTGCACTAATGCATGCACTCAGTAAAGCCAGTTCCTGTTACAACACAAATGTCTATGTGGATTTGACATTCTGCAACACCTATGACCACTCACAATAATTCTGATATGTTCAATATGTCCTTAGTTAACTAATGTGATAAAAAAAAGTGTGTGTTCACGCCAGTCAAAGGCAAACTGGCGTTTTTAACAAAAAACTACTCTTCTTTTAAAGAAAAAAAAAATAATGGAAACAACCATTAAAACATTTAGTGGCAGCTCATGTTATGTGACTCTACCTATTTACAGTTACTTTCTATCTGCAGCCCAATGGTAGGAAAAAAGAGATCCAATAGTAAAAGCTGAAGTGAAAAAACCTAGGTTTTCCAGGATATAGAATGTTGTTTTTAGATGAAGGTGTACAATGATGTCTGTTAACAAGCAGATGGTAAATACAATTCTGTGAGTACTCACCTGTAGAATTGGTTTTGCCTATGTCCAGTCCGGGCCGTCCCAATCCATATACGTGTGGGTAGTCCACCACCAGGTGGCGAAGTCACTGCAAGATCCAGAGCTGTAACTCCTCCCGGCCCCCTATAAAAGGAGCTGTCTCCATAGAATTCCCAGAATGTCAAAAAGCAGTACATGAGACAGGCCGGGAGGCCAGGAAACCGTGTTAACACACATAGCTTCAGCATGTACTCTCTCCACAACAAACTAAGGACAACAGTCCAATACAAAAAAGGATAATACCATCACAGGCAACAAGAGTAGTGAACCAAGGGCTGGGGTGGGTGGGACGTTCCGGACTGGACATAGGCAAAAACAATTCTACAAGTGAGTACTCACAGAATTGTATTTTTCCCTATGTCCAGTCCGGGCCGTCCCAATCCATATACGTGTGGGACATCCAAAAGCAGTGTCCATATATAGGGCGGGATACCCCAGAGCGGGACAGCATGTAGTTCATTTCACTAACGCCTGAAGCACCTTTCAGCCAACAGCAGCGTCAGCTGAGGCCCGAACATCAAGATGCCAGCTAGCCTTCTAGTGAAAATCCCGTGGGAGCTGAGGACATCTCGAATGGCAGAAAGACAAGGGAAAGTGCTGGCCCTCCAGAGCAATCTCAGAAAACTCTGGTGTCCCAGGAAATCGGTGCTCGCAAAAGGAATCCCCGATGCCCGATGGTCATGAATCGCCGGGCCGAAGAGAACTCACCGCTGACAAAGGTCTCCATGCGGGAATGCCGGACTCTTACAACCTGTTGAGACCCTTCAAGTCCAAGGTCTTGACTTCCATCCTTTACGGGCCCGTGAACAGATCGGAGAAACGCCCCCGACTCCTGAAGAGGTACCTGGTATCACACCTCGCCGCAGGAAATGCTATATGGCCAGTCTCAGGCCCTGAACCCTTGCAGGATTCTGGTACGTGCGAAACAAAAGAAAACTTCGGGGCGGCCTGACTGCCAGCTCTATTTTGTAACCGGAGGACCCACCTGTGAGCAATAGCAGAAGCCGCCCCCCCACCCGTATGGGTGATGGCACCTCCTCAAGCCTAAGGAGCCCTGGCAGAGGGCCTGGACTTGAATCCCCAAGAGGGATTGGGGCGGCCGTGGGACCTACCTCGTCCCCAGGAACCTCTGCGGCCTCCTGAAGAAGCGCCCCTTCCTCCATGCGGAGTGATATGCAGATGAACCCCGAAAAAGCCGCGCAGGCTTCCGTCGCTGAAGGAGTCTCACCCTCCTTACCCAGGAGATCCAGGCGCTCCCCGATAACCTGTGCCCCACGAAGGGGATACTAGTGAGCGACTACTTGGCCGCAGCGTCCGCCGACCTTGCCGCCACCAGCAAGAGCAACGAAGATCAAGAAACAGGCCCAAACCCTGGCGCCGGGCCGGACACCTTGTCCATAGTGGAGCAACAAGGCAATAAATCCACGCAGGCCTTGAGGTCTTAATAAAAACTCCGCCTGCTAGTGAGGCTTAGTAACAGACGTCTCACCTACATCAAGATGGCTATGAAGAGAATAGCCGCGGCACACATGGAGCGAAGCCAAGCACCGGCAAGGGTGCATGCATGACACGTCAGCTGATCCATGCGCCAGTCGATAGGATCGTGCAAGGAAGCAGAATCGGGTGACAGCATAGCCGTGGTGTAGGAGAACCCCGACACTGGGGAATCCACATCGGGCTGGGGCGGGACCAGAGGCGGACCGGCTCCCCAGGAAGGGACCGCCTGTCCAGGCCCTTTCGATGGTAGATTATCAGGCCTTTCCCATTCCATAGAACCCAATTGGAAAAAATGTGCCTGCTCAGGGGAGACAATCCTCTGTCTCTCAGGCCAGAATAAATCACCCTGCTTCCTCTTCGCCGCTTTAGGAGGGACAATATGCAAGGTCTCAAACACAGAAGTCAGTAACTTCTCGGTAACGTACTTTAAGCCACTATCCTCGGCTGATCCATGCACCCGAGGAGGAACCAGACTGTGTCATAGCCGGCCGAATGATCCCCTATGGAGAAGGAATCCTTAGGCAACTAGCCGTCCTCCATGGCGCCCAGACTTCCAAGGAAATCATCATCATCATCAAAGGTAATCCGAGTGACCGGGCTCGATGTGCCTTTCTCACTCGTGGCCTTCCCAGGAGGCGTGCAAGATAATTGTCTCTCAAGGCTGGCCACCCGGTATGTCAACCAGTTCGGGACCCCCTGCTGACTTCCCTCTTGCTGAGGGCTGAATGCAATAGTGGGGGTTCTGGCGAAGTGCAGGCAATAAGGGGCTAGGGGCGGATACGCCCGCCCCAACATGCTCCATAAAATACGCTCCTGGCGCAGTGACACAGATAGTGCTGAGTCCGTCCAAAGACAGGTAGCGCACATGGGCCAAAGCTTCACTCGCCAGATGGGCCCCTAGCTCACTATCCCCAGAAGCCTCCATTATGGTGATTAGCAGACATTATAAGCAGGTTACACAGCACTCCCTCTTTTTGCGATCCCCTTTTACTAAAAAAGGAGGGATGGGAAGAGGGAGGAGGGGGGGCGAGACCGGGAGGAACCACAACCATTGTTATAAGGTCCCGAATAAGATACAAGCAACAAGGGGTCAAGGTATCCCACAGCACATGCACAGATAAAATATACATACTCAGGACCTGACGGAGCACAGTCCCGGCAGTAGCAATGGAGGCCGACAGGTCACGCCCCACTGGGCATATCCAAAACTGCATCCCATAGCACATGCACTCCATTACAGGCGTGCAGAGGAGCCCGCCTTAACAGAGCCCAAAATGGCGGAGGCCGCCGCCGAATCTCCCTTCTTCAGGAAAGAGTTTTAGCCCGTGGCGCGTCTCTGCACCCAGAACGATATCGGCAGCCGTAGCCGGGCCGATGACACCCCCCCCCCCACAGCGTTCTCATAGCCAGCCGATGTCAGGGCGGCCTGAGGTGGAGGAAGGAGGAGGAAGATGAAGTCCCGGAGGGAACGAGGAAGGTAAGTAAGCGCAGCAAAAAAGTGCAAGTAAAAACACACACACTATATATATAATAAAGCTGGTGGGATAACAAAGCAAACAGAGTCCCTGAGGTGGTTCCCCCCCCTCCCCCCCAATAGGCTCACCATTAGCCTATGGCCGGCTACCCTTTATGGAGGGTCTGCAGCCCAGAGTCTAGCTCTGTGAACGCCTGACCCTGGCGTTCTCCCTACCTTCACCTTGTCCCGTCAGCCGAAGCTGGGAGGCATAAGTGGGTCCACGGGAACAGTGGGAATAGAGTGCAGCGGCCGACAGGCTTACAAATGCCCCGCTCAGCTGCCTTCCAGAGAGAGTATTCCAGACGATCCTAGCAGCAGCTTACTGCAAGAGAAATCTGGGAACTCTATGGAGACAGCTCCTTTTATAGGGGGCCGGGAGGAGTTACAGCTCTGGATCTTGCAGTAACTGCTCCACCTGGTGGCGGACTACCCACACGTATATGGATTGGGATGACCCGGACTGGACATAGGGAAAATAGATCTTAGAGGACAGCAAAATCATGGATGGGAATTGTTGAAGTAAGAGGTGACAGGTTAGTAAATGAACTATTCTGATTTTACAGGGGAGGATTGATCAATCCTAACTGAATGTCCCTGCTGAAATAACAGCTTGTTGCTATCGCTATTCTTCTTATGTATGTTCAGGCTTTTACCCACTATGCCATGCTTTGGTCAAACATTAGAGTGGTTAAGGCTGCTGCTTACCACAGTCTCAATCAGAGAACAGACATTTATAAGTGAGCTGTTTTCCCTTGTAAAGGTGGAAATAGTACATTTAGAAAACCCATATTTTCCCAGTTGACGTGGGTGTTGGTCCAAGTACAGGAGGTATCCCGACTGCTGATGCCCCCGTGTAGTTTCACCTCCTGGAAGCAGTGATCGTTTTAACCTGCACCGCCTCCGCCCGTGAGATCACATGGTTTTGTGGGCTGGGTTTCATTCTGCGGCCAGGCTAGTGGAACAGAAAGCCGGTCCACGTGTTCAAGGATGGATGGATTTTGCCAGGGGAGCGCAGTGGTGGCCCAAGTGCAGGAAGTATCCTGATTGCTGATGTGTGCCCTGTGTAGTTACACCTCCTGCAAGCCCGGATCTTTATGTGAGCTCGCCAGGGAAGTGTAATGCTGGTTAGCAGATAAAAATGGGTGTTTTAAATATAGTCATATGAAGTTGGCCAAACAGGACAATATAGTCAGATTAATTTTTTGGGGGGTTCTTATACTACCAAGATTGTACAGAAAATGCAATATGTTTAGCAAGCATACGCTACAAATACACACACACAAACAGCTAGCGTTTCTTCTGCAAAAACTCAAAGGTAGCAATGCCAGAATAAAACATATTAGCAAAGTGAACACTATTCCACCTACATTATCATGACTCAGCATTACTCCTTTTGGGGTTCCGGTGGTCCCTGATGTGTAGATAAGGACACAGCACTGATTGGGCTTCTGTGAATTTATGATGTCATCCAGATGTTCCTCACTAATGTCCTTCCCCAGTTCCAGGAACTCATCCCACTGTTGATGATACCAAAAATGAAAGCTATACTGCAATGCAGAGGACTTCCACCTTGGTCAACTTGTGAACACTGACATGAATGACAAGTAGTCCTCTATGGTAAGCAATATAATCTATGAAAACATTGCATTCAAATAATTTGTATTATAATAATTTAAAAGAAATTATAGTAGGATGTATTTCCATGAGAAGCAGCTATAAACACATCAATAAAAATGACCAAGAATCCACCATACATGAGATCAAAAAGCACAAATCACAAGACAGGGCAAGTAAATGAAAGAAATCAGTATTTCACCAATCCAGTGTGCAAGGTGCCTGAACCTCTGAGATGCGCACTGGATTGGTGAGATACTGATATCTTTCATTTACTTGCCCTGATTTGTGATTTGTGCTTTTTGATCTCATGTATGGTAGATATTTGGTCATTTCACTGATGTGCTTATAGCTGCTTATCATAGAAAAACTTTTCTGTTGGGGCTTTGATGTTTCTAATCTATGCTGAGTACATTTCAAATCAATTGCTCCCCAGTATTTTAAACTTTGTCCCCAACAGGGCATCCTGTGTTGTCATTTTAGTAGTTGTTTTGGCTAGCACAATGTGATTTTGTGCATTTGTATTGGGTGGTGCAACAGCAACGCAAGCCAGAACTGAATATTAAACTAAAAAAATAGGGAAAGCAATACACTAGATCTTTAATTGAAAAAGTCAACACTTGTAGACACATACACAGTTAAAATAAAAAACAGGAGTGAGGCTGCCCTCTGCTGATGAATAAATAATACCATTAAATACACTGATCCCAAGTTAATAAATGAAAAAAGGGGATTTGATCACAACAATGAATATATATATATATATATATATATATATATATATATATATATAGTGCTGGTGCAATACAAACTTTTTCAATACTCAAGGAACCAATAAAGTTCAAAGTGCCAAATGCAATAATAAACAGCTATAAATGCAAACATGTGCAACCACTATAGATAAAGTCAATAAGAAAAGGGACCAGCAATAAATATACTATATTCAATAATACATCACCAAGGAGGGACCTCAGACCAGGAGCACCTACGTGGCCGTGGCTACTACGCCACTTCCAAAGGGGTGAAGGTGAGTTCAGTTTTTTTGCCTCAGCTGCACTCGTGCGATTTAAGAAACCAAGGCCACCAACCTGAGGCCAAAAGGTTGCAGCGCCGGGCGCTCTGGTTGAAGAAACGCCAGTTGACTGTGGCGCTGTAGGTCAAAATCCCATAGAACACAATAGGCAGAACTGAATTGAAGTGTTTTATGTTTACAATTAATATTAAATACATTTATTAGTACAATAATAGAAACGCGGGACCTAGATGTTGCCAAATGACATTCTTTTTCTTGTAAAATCATTTTTCATACCTGCTTTTTTTTACAATTGTAATGTGGACAACAACTAAAATGCAGCCTAAACACACTGTAAAGTTTGCTCCCTTTGTCCCCAGCATTGATGTCTTGTAACTGTAATGATGAAATACCAACCAGCACTGGAAAAATGTAGCACTAATCTTTTCAGGGTGGAAAAACATTATAAATACGATATACAGGGCCTAGAAGTCAGTGGTAAAAACAAACACTGGCGCTGGTATAATCGGCAGCCAGGTCCAACAGGCACTGACACAGGCCGCCTTATACCTAATGCAAAAATCAAAGCTAGCTAGTTAGCATCTGGCGCTGAGACAAAGATGCCGGTGCACCAAAACTGGCGCTATAGCCACCAGTAAGATGCTAAAAAATAAGGCCCATAATAGGCTGCAGTCTTCCTTTGTCGCAAGGGCTCATCTTGCCTCCATGGGCTGTGCACCTATGGCTCCACGATATTAGGATATGTATACAACAAGGACCTGCAGTGAATATAATTATTATTACTGCACATAAAAGAATGTATAAAAAATATATTCCGATAGATACATACCGTATATAAATCTGGTCGCTTAACCTGCAAACTGCCCTTATATTGCACAACAGCTTTGAGATGTGGTAATTTTTCCCATATCTGTAATAAAATAACGTTTTATTACAAAACTCAGCATTCTCAGCATCAAGAAAGACATCACTGTGACTTGTTCAGTGGAGTGATAATTACATGTACGTTGGTGTCGGTTTCGCGTATGGGCAGACTCGATGGACCATATTGTCTCCTTTTACCATCAACCTTCCATATTTCTATGTGTTAGCCATAGAAGATAAAGTCAAAATAAAAAAGGGTACCCCCAGCCCATCCATGTTAAAGTGGACCAACACCCAGGATTTTGACTATCCTGGGCTCTGGTCCACTTCGGTGGGGCACCCCGATCGGCCCCGCTGTGTGAAAACCCCCAGAAACCCCAAAAAACTCACCTCTCCTCGCTCCCACGTGACCACCGCTGCCAATCCCCGCCGACGGACAAGCGGACAGAGTGCGCCCGCCGCCGCCTCCCACGTGTCACTCTTACAGGGCTTGCGCTCGCGACGGCCATTCACAAACGGTCGGCGCGGGTGGCGTCCTGCTAGAGGGACGCGCGGGAGGCGGCGGCGGGCGCCGCTGGATCGTGGATAAGGTAGGGATTTAGGGGTTTCTGGGAGGTTTCACACAGCGGGGCAACCCCGATCGGGATGCCCCGCAGTCAGGGGTCTGATCGGTCCTGGGAGGGTGTTGGTCCACTTTAAAACAAAAACATGATGATGTGCAGCAACACCCTGATCCCTGCTGAACCACTTATGAACTAGTAAATAAAAAAGGGGGACAGTAATCGCACCCCCCCACCTGTCCTTTTCTAGATGGTGCCACACCTGAGGCAGCTGCCTCACCTTGCCTCTTCACAGGTACACTCCTGGTTGGTCTTCTAACTGCATGGACTGTAACTGCCATGGATCAGAGCGTAAGGTGTCCCCTCACTGAAAATAATTGCCTCTCACTGAAAATCCAATAATCTCTACTAAATAATCTGTGATTCCTGCCCCTTGTGCCTCGTCCTCAACCTGCCCTTAAAGCCTATAAAGAGGAATAAATTAAACTCTTTTCATAGCATTTCTATTATGAAAGACAAAAGGGATCATTGAAAGATTGATACCATCCTGAAATGTTTTGTAGCACGTTGCTAAAGAGTGAGAGGTCAAGGTTACATTGCCTTTCATTTTAAAACAGTACAAAAGCCCTAATAAATGACATAGATGAATTAATTGAGATCCATCCCATGATACCGGCCTTAAAAACCCTGACAGTCTGCAGGGCCCTTTCTCTACCACCCTGCCAGCCCTGTAAGAATGCCACATCTCCACCCCTTAACAGTGGCTAGCTAAATATTTGAGTTCTCCTACCTCTGATGGAGTCATAGGGATCTAGTTCTAACTGACCCAGTTGGGCACTGCACACACTATAGGGTTGATTCAGCACCATGAGAATGTTTTCTCTCATTTCAATGCAGCACAGAGGAAAAAAAATCATGAGAAAAAGCATTTTCACGTTTGCACGTTTGGCTCAACTATTTTCCTCGCACTCCTGATTTCCAAACCTAATTGTTTTCCCTTCTGGAGAGTTCTCAGTTCCTTCTTTGTACTTAGATTTCCTCCCAATAATATTAATTTGTAGGTACAGGGGCATACATACCATAGGGGCAGTGCGGGCGCATGCCCCAGGGCCTGTGAAACAATGGGCCCCTGTGCCTTTGAAGGATGTACATGCACAGACTTACCTAGCCATGCCATCTCTTTCCCTCTGTGAAGCGGACTCTGTCTCCACATGTGGACCCTGCCTCCTGACGCCACACTCAGGCCTAGCTTCTAAGCTGGTACTGCACACATGCCCCGCTTCCCCGATGGCGCTGTGCAATTCCTCCGATGGCACAGTGCGTTGCTTCTCTGATGTCGCCTATCCTGCGGAGACCAGCTGGTTAGTGTCCTGCTATGGGGCCCCATCAGGACTATGTACGCCCCTGTGTAGGTATATAACATTTGTGCTTGGTGAGATTCGGATTCTGTGAAATGATGGTTTTATAAATCTCCTACAGACAAATCTGTGCCAACAAAGATTAGAAAATCCATCTATGTCACTCATTTGTGTAAAACCCCCAACACATTGACGCCTACTACTGAAATGTGTAAGAGGTTCAGACAACCTCTATCCAGTGCTAGCAGTGCAGATGGGGGCACGTGTCTGATCTGCAGACTGTGTAATATAGAAAAAAGAATATTGTACAAAAAGAAGAAAGAAGTAATAACACATAAATATGACTTTTACCTGCAAGATCTTCTCGAGTTGCTTTTGATTTTCAACTACAATAATGTTTGCTCTGCAGTCACTGGCAACATAATGGCAAGCTTCTGGTGAATTGGTTGTATAAATTCCAGTCATAATTCCCCTACAATTTAATGTAAATATAAAATATTTATTCACAATCAGCTACTTGAAAATCATGGTTGGCCTAATGGTTATTATTAGAACTACTACATGAAACTTCACGTCTGTGCCTGAAGAGTCGGCATTTATTTACGGGCAGGCTGATTCATTAGTGCCATGTAACAGCAGATGAGCGTCTGTACAGCGGCGCTAAGAGCAACCGCTAGTGGTCGCTCTGATCGTCGGTGAGTCGCTATTACAGAGCCACTCAGTCGCTGTAGTAACATTGCCGGCATTGATGAATTTGATGTGTGAGTCGCTATAACACCAGTGCAGAGCCATATGGGAGAGAACGGTAGCGACTGGTCAGTGTGAGCGACTCAAACCATATTCATAAAAAATAAGCCTCACTTAGCACCGGTGCTCAAAATTGTGTCGCTGTAGCCCAGAGCGCCAGATGCTGTTTGATTAAAGTCCGGTTTTGAACACATATCTGATGCCCAGCGGGACACCAGCTTTCTGTAAGCAGGCAACCCCCAATCTCCACCGCCGCTTCTGCCTATAGTCAAGCCCCTGTTTGCCAGGACGCTAAGTACGCCTCACTGAACACGGTTGCCCCCAGGTCTTAATAGGCGCAAAGGATGGCTGCTTACGGTGAAGGCCGATGAACCACAAGGGTATCCTGAAGCCGAGGTCGTTCACAGGTAGTCAATCCGGAGGGTGCGTCAGAGTACAGGGATGAGACAGGTGCGTAGTCAGGGGTAGCCAAAGGGTCAAGCCGGGAGGTCAGAGATTGCGGGGTATCCAGAGGGGCAGGTAGGTTCGTGGTCAGACAAAGCAGAGGTCGGTACAGGCAGCAGACAGGAATGGTCGGAATCAGATAACAACGAACAGAATCACACCCTAATCACAAGCGACTATCACGGGCACTGAGTGCTGGGCTGACTCCATATTTATTGGGGAATCGACCAATGGCCACCCTGGGGGGGGAGTGTATGTGCTGATTGGTGTAACTTACAACACTGTAAGTGATTGGAGGCACTATCAAGGGGCTGGTCAGTCTTGGCTGCAGGGCTGATCAGCCCCTGATTCCCATCAGGTGTGGAGCACTCTGTTCTGCCTGCCACTCGCAGCACAGCGCCTCCTAGTGGCGAAATTTACAGACTGCGGGACGCGCGCCTGCACAGCTAGAGAGGGGCGAGGGAGGCTGCCAGAGTGATGCTCCGCACTCCCAGCAGCAGGAGTGCCGCGTCGCCCTGCGGACGCTCGCCGCCGGCCCCCTGGCAGAGGTAAGTCCCTTACAATATCCACTAGTAACAAAGCGAAAACATATGGAATTACATTATTATTACATTGTGACATTAACACTTTAATACCAGACCTGTAATGACAATTCTGCATAAAAATATAGAAAAATCAAAAAAGTTTTAAAAAATGTATTTAAATAGGCCAGGAGAAGTCACACAATGATTTAATACAAACAAAAAAAATATTAAAAGAAAACCCTGTTTAAACAGAAGTAAAGGAACAGCCATTGAAATGTATGTAATAGCGACAGGTAATACCAGGCGCTCTGAAAGCCAGAGTCGTCTGTGATGATGAATCTGTCGCTACGTGTCGCTGTAAGAGGCGCTCACCAGAATCGCCATCATAAATGAGGTACCTGACGCTACCTGTCGCTTACAAGGCATTACCTGTCGCTATCCCTTGATGAATAAAGCCCTTACTTATTTATTTACTTGGTCCTGCCGCACTATCACAGTTTGCAAGTTTACTTATTAAAGTGAAGTTCAGTTCAGTGACGGTTTCTGGGTATTTTAACAATGTGCTCTCTCCTGAGCCTAAATTGTACAACTAAGGGTCTTCACCTAAAACACATCACCAGGCTGTCCCGCACTGGTCCCTGCAGCATCCAACTGCCCCAGCTGGGCATGTGACAGCTCGGCTCCCAGGCTCAGGGAGGGGCTTTTATACTGGGAGTGAGCTGTGGGAGAGATCAGTGGTAACCGGGGGATATCTGGTTTCCGGTGATCTCTCAGGCTGTCAGTCACAGCAGCGGCAGATGGGTGCGGTAGACTGCCAAAGAATTAGAGGGAAATATGGGTGAAAAAATCATATTTTTTTTCTCTGTGTTTGTGCTTTTTTTTTAAATGTAGCTTGTGCATGGCCGGCGCGTGCTGGGAGACGCTGGCCTTAGACGCTGTCTTAGACGACGCGACATCAGTGGTGCTGATTGAACAGGGGCTGCACATGCGCCGTAGAACCGGGGAGAGGTGGGTTGCACTAGGCAATCTGGGGGGTTTCACACAGCAGGGCACCTCCAATTAGGGTGCCCCAGGGGAAAGGACCAAAACCCAGGATAGTCAAAATCCTGGGTTTTGGTCCACTTTAAGATGGCAAAAGGGCTGGCTATTATCTGCATCCCCAAAGCCCAGTGAGGTGCAGAAGGGTCCTGGGCTATGTGGACTGGCTATGTGGACTTTGAATACTCTAATGGAAGTCTAGTGGAATATGATTGAGTTTCTAATATTTAACAGGTCATATTGATGTTGTTTTGTTTCCTGGATTGTACAAAAGAGGCAAAGCCATTGATGTTAACTTTTCTTTCCTGTCTTTGGGATGCTTGTAGCCCTGCTTTATTAACTTAATGTATTAATAATCTGTGTCTTTGTACATATTAGTTATAATTTTTGTTATTAATAATAATTGTTTGCAAATGTTGGCTAGCCATAAATATTAAATTGTTTACAGGGGGACAATGAGAAAGCAGATAAGTTAGGATTTCAAGGAAAGTCACGAACCCCAAAAAATATTGGCTCATGCCAAATCGAACTCTCCCTGAAATTCGACCAGCTGGCTCTGCGCACATACCTTACCAGAGCTGCCGCAATCTTGCCAGCGGCCGGTCGGCTAAAAGACATCCCTTGAAAATAAGCCCTAGCACTTATTTTTGGAGCAGAAATTTATATAAGACCTGTCTTATTTTCGAGGAAAAACGGTATATATATTTCTTGTCATGTTGCACACAAAAAGGGACACAAGCTTAAGAGGTTAAAGAGAAAGTCCGAACATTTTGTAATGTTTCACCCATCCCTCCCTTCCCCTGTGCAAAACCCAATTTTGGGCAATAACATAAAAAAAGAAAAACATTAGGGGATGGGAATTCTTCATGAAAGCTGTAACTGGGGCTACGATAATATGACTGAACATCTGCTTGAACTGAGACTTTCATTTTTTGAACAACTAACCTAAATATGATCTCTATATGCTATATAGTTGTTTAAGCCCTTTTGTTTCATGTTGCTGTTACTTTATTTTTCTTTCCCTACATATATATATACCCCCCCCCCCCAATATACTACTATAATGCCTCTTCTCCTACTGGGAAATAAATCATTGTATACAATATATGAATATATATACTTGCTGGAAATAAACTGATTACTGATTTCTGTGACATCCGATCTATACTACCCTGCGTATTATAAGTATATTACTTGTTTCCACCTTGTACAGTGCCACTGAATATGAAAGTGCTCTATAAATAATAATAATGCGGTGCATTGCCTGCATATTCCAACAGATGACGCTGTTTTCCTATATTATGGTTTCATTTAAAGTGGACCAATCACGAGGATTTCGACTATCCTGGTAATTTCGCTTGGGTGTGAGCTGGGTGATATATACACGCTATGAAAGATAATAAACTGGATCCAAGTATGGTCAGTCTACTATAAAGTTTGGTAAAGAAAATACACATGTCACAGTATAAAACATTTCCCAATTTTCCAGATTTATGTTTACAAAAAAACATAAAAAACTATAAAGAGCAACTAACTAAGAATAATACTATAGTAATAATACTTTAGATTTCTAATGGATGCCACAGTCCTCATCTATCAAAGCAAATCCATCTGCAATCAAAAAGGACCTACAAACTCAACATGAATGATCAGCTGGAAAATCCCCTGAAACTCCTGAACAGAACAACACACAAAAACCCATCTGCTAATGATGGGTTGCACATTTGGACCCTCGTTAACTCAAAAGGCTTTTTCAGGCAAAAAATACAATTCTGTGATTACTCACCTGTAGAATTGATATTATGAGTATACAGTACGTCCAGCTACATATAAGAATCATTACACTTGGGTATTACTCCGCCAGATGGCGCTGGACTGCAGAGACAGCAAAATTGGCTCCTCCCGGCCCCTCAAATACCCAGGGACCTCCCACAAATCCCCAGCATTGAAAAGCAGTTAACGAGAAGCCGGGAGAAATAAAACAGAACCAACTAGTAACTATAACAATGATAACAATCACCATACAGGGGATCCAGGATAATGCAAAACCAAGGGTGGGGTGGAGCAGGACGTACTGTATACTCATAATACAAATTCTACAGGTGAGTAATCACAGAATTGTATTATTCTTAGTATACAGTACGTCCTGCTCCAGATAAGAATCATTACACTTGGGACATCCAATAGCAGTGTCCATAAAGTAGGGTGGGATCCCCAAAGGTAACAACAGGCAGGTCAGACCACTACCGCCTGCAGAACCTTGCGGCCAAAAGCACAAAAAAGCACAAAAAGAGCATCAGTTTTTCTGAATGGAGCAGTAGCCACCAGATAGTACTTCAGATTCCTAACTACATCCAAGGAATGCAAAACCCTCTCCTTAGCATTACTAGGATTAGGGCACAAGGAAGGAAGAACAATGTCCTGATTCAAATGAATGACACTACCTTAGGCAGAAAATCTGGCTTGAAGCGAAACACCACCTTGTCCTGGTGTCTTTCAAAGTAGGGGGGCTGGATGGAAAGCGTCGCCAACTCAGACACACGCCTAACAGAAGTGATAGCCACCAAAAAGACAACCTTGAGAGTAAGAATGGCCAGGGCAGCCTCCTGCACAGGTTCAATGGGAGCACCCTGCAAGGCAGACAAGACCAAGTTCAAATCCCAAACAGGCAACATAGGCTTACGTGGGGGACGCACATGAGTAACCCCCTGGAAAAAAGTCCTGATCAGAGAATGCTGGGCAAAGGACCTCTGGAAGAAAACAGCTAGGGCAGAGACATGACACTTCAGAGTTCTGAGTTGGAGCCCCAGCTCCAACCCATGCTGCAGGAACTCCAGGATCCTGGGAATAGAGAACAGACGACAGGGAAGAGACTTATGCCCTTATTCATCAAGCGATAGCGCCAGGTAGTGTCTGACGAGCGCCAGGTAGCGGCAGCTAACGGCGACTACCGACTCAAGTACGCCCGGCGGCGGTCACAATGACGCATTTATCAAGCAAGATGAGGCTAGCGCCGGCGTGAGCGACGGCTAGCGCGGCATTCATCATGAAGCTGCCTGGACCGAACAGCGCCGCTGCAAATTCCCTCACAGAGCCAGGTATGAGCTGTCGCTCCCTGGCGATGTCCAATGCATTTCAATGGAGCAATCTATAATTATTCATAATTAATTGGTAATATTTTTTTTTTTTTTTTTTTTTAATGTCAAAAAATCGGAGAACACTTCTGCAATGTTAGGATTTATTTTTAAGTCAAAAAAAAAAAAAAAAATGTGCAGAATTGATCTAACAGGTCTGAGATTAATGTATTCATATTACAAAATGATTCTAAAAACATGTATAATGTTACATTCAAAAAATATGGTTGTTTAGGGGTTAAAAACTAGTTAATACAGATCGCCGCCAGCGCACTGGGGTTTAAACAAGGAATGGACAGCGACAGCACATTCGGAGCGTGATTTGTTGATGAATATGAAGCTAGTCGTTCGCTCTGGCCATTCGTTGTCAGGCGCTCACATACAACGCTGGACCTGTGAAACAGCGACCCCCCAGCCCGTATTCAACATTACCGCACACCGACTGAGTCGCTGTCATCAAGCTAATGCCGGCCAAGCACAGCGAATACTGGCTGGCGCTGAAAAAATCACGCTACAGTCGCTCATCTGTCGCTACCTGGCGCTATTGATGAATCGGCCTCCCCGACTCACACCAGTCAATGTAGGCACGCCAAACCCTATAGTAAATGGAAGAAGAAGACTTCTTTATAGCCTTTATCATGGTATCAACAACAGAGGCAGACAGCCCTTTTTCCATCAAGATGGAGGTTTCAGCAGCCAGGCCGTCAAAGCCAGAGTTTGTAAATTGGGATGGCGTAAGTGACCCTGAGTGAGCAGGTCTGGCACCCTGGGCAGAACGTACTGATCTACTGCCAGCTACACCACGTCTGCGAACCACACTCTTCTTGGCCACCTGGGGGCCACCAGGACAGCTGGCACCCCCTCCTGAGCAATCTTGCGCAGAACCCTGCCCAACAGGGGGAATGGAGGAAAGTCCTGCCATGACATTGCTAGGGCATCCGTGGCCAAGGCCAGAGGATCCTGGGACAGGGAGACAAAGGCCGGGAGCTTGTGATTGTGACCGAACGCAAACAGATCCACATCTGGTTGGCCCCAACGGTGACACAGAGATTGAAACACCCTGTCGCAGAGGAACCATTCTCCCAGGCGAGAGGTCCCCCTGCTCCCCGGAATGTACACAGCTGATATGCAGGGAACATTGTCCTCCGCCCAGGCCAGGATCAGAGACACTTCCTTGAGGGCCCCCTTGCTCCGGGTCCCTCCCTGATGATTGATGTAGGCAACCGCCGTCTGGTTGTCCGAGCGTACCTGAACAGGCCGGCCCCGAAGGTGGTGGGTCAAGTGAGCCAGAACCAACCTGATCGCCCTCAGTTCCAGAATGTTGATGGGTGTGTGGGCCTCCTGAGGGCCCCACCGCCCTTGGAGCTGCAGGGACTTCCAGAAACCCCCCCAACCTGTCAGACTGGCATCCGTGTTGACCATCTCCCAGCAGGGGGCCAGAAAAGATCTGCCCACCAACAGGTTCCTGGAGTCCAGCCACCACGAGAGGGACCGCCTGACTAGGGGGGACAGAACAAGTACCTGGTCCAGGGACGCAGGATCCTTGTCCCATACTGACAAGAGGTGGAGTTGCAGAGGCCTCATGTGAAACTGGGCATAAGGGAACAGCTGCATTCCCTGCCTGATGGAGGGATGAGGGCAAGATAGCAGGAACTGAACCTGCGCTAGCAGACTGTCCACCTTCTGCTGAGGAAGAAAAATCCTTGCCTGAACTGTATCCAGATTCATTCCCAGGAAAAGTGTCACCAAGGAGGGAGACAGGGAAGATTTGGGATGGTTGATCACCCAGCCAAATGACTCCAGAGTGGACACTACCAGCTGAATATCCAGCCCTGCCTGTTGGAGGGACTGAGAAGTGATGAGAATGTCGTCCAAGTAGGGCAGCATGCAAATGCCCTGAGACCTGAGAAGAGACATCACTCCTGCCAGCGCCTTGGTGAACACTATGGGAGCTGAAGTGAGACCGAAGGGCAATGCCACAAATTGGTAGTGCTGATCCTCCAGAGCGAACCTGAGGAACCTTTGATGACCTGAAAAAACAGGAATATGAAGGTAAGCATCCTTGATGTCCACAGAGGTCATGAAGTCCCCTGGATGCAGGGAACTGATGGCAGAGCGCAAAGTTTCCATGCGAAAGCGGCTGCACCTGACAAATTTGTTGAGGATTTTCAAGTCCAGGATGGGCCTGACTGACCCATCTCTTTTGGGCACGGTGAAAAGGTTGGAATAGAACCCCTTGCCCCTTTCTCGTAAGGGGACCTGATAGATGACCCCCAGCTCCAGAAGGCTTTGCACCGCCAGAACTAGAGCCTGAACTGACATAGGGTCCTGAGAGATCCGGGATCTGATGAATCTTGGGGGCGGCCAGGCAGCAAACTCTATCTTGTAACCGGAGGACACTACCTTTTGAAACCACCGGTCTGAGACATGAAGCCTCCAGACGTGAGCAAAATGCTGAAGCCGTCCCCCCACCCAGATGGGTGAGGGCGCCCCTTCATGCCTGAGGGGGCTTGGGAGAAGACTTAAGCTTGGAGCCCCAGGAGGAGCCAGGACGGCCATGTCCTCTGCCCCTACCCCAGAAACCTCCTCGGGCCCCAGTAAGGGAGACCCCCCTCCCCTGTCTGGCACCACGGTAGGGGGAAGAGAAGGAGCCCTGTCCCCGAAAGGGCCGAGACTGCCGCCTGCGCTGGGGTAACCTGCCTCCCTTAGCAAACAGGTCCAGGCTGTCCCCAAACAGGCGTAGTCCATTGAAGGGAAAACCAGTGAGAGCTTTAATGGCAGCGTTGTCAGCAGCCCACTGGCGCAGCCAAACCGAGCAGCGTATAGCCACCACAAGGGCAGAGGTTCTGCCACACATCCTAATGGTATCATCCAAGGCAGAGAGGACATAAGTCACAAAAACCTCACAACGAGAGAGTGCGTTAAACTTCTCACTAGACACATCATCAGGAGCACCATCTAGGAAACTCCTAAGCAGGGTCCTAATAGCCACAGCCGTAATGGCAGAGGCACAGACCAGGCGCAGTGCCGTCCCCACACAGGCAAGGGCGCGGGACACCAGCTGATCAATACGCCGGTCCTCACCATCCCGCAGCGTAGTAGAGTCAGGGGAATGCATGACAGAGGTGTTAGACAACCATAGGACCGGGGCATCCACCTCTGGAGGGGATGACCAACGCTTTACCACATCAGCAGGAAAGGGATACCTCTTATGCCAACTCTTAGGGACTCCGGGAAGCCTGCTGGGACGCTCCCATTCCTTGAGCACGAGATTATTAAAATGGGCTTGCTCAGGAAACTCTAAACGAGGCTTTGCAGTATGAAACAATTCCCCCTGCTGCCTGGGGGACACAGCCGGGGGAGAGATAGACAGTACCTCAAAAATCTGAGCCAACAGCATATCAGTATCATCTGGGGCCCAGGGGTCAGAACCAGAATCATCATGACCCCTGGGCCTCTCATCAGATGACTCCGAGTCAGAGAACAGCTCCCCTTCTTCCAAAGGGGTATAACCAAACAGTTCCAAAAACTCATCAGCCTCCATAGGGAAAAGAGTGACATCAGGCGTCAAGTGCCGCTTCTTAGCAGAGGCCTTACGCGCCAAGGTATTAGCAAGCAACTTCTCAACACTAGCCAGTCTGGAAGACACATCAGGCTGAGAATCCCCACTGGTATGCAACTCAATGGGAGTCAAATTTAAGCTTGGGGGAGTAGGTGACGCCATATGAGGCGCAGGCCCAGCTACTGGTAAACCAGGCTGCAGCACAAGCACCTGCTGGGCTCAAGGTACACAGACCCGCACATTGTCAGCACTAGTAGGGGACACCCCACAAGCTACACACAGCCGGGCTTGTCCCGAGGAACCCTGAGCACATTATCCTGAGACGCCTCCATATGGTGATTATAGTGGCACAATAGGCCGATAGGGATTCACGCTATAAAAGCAACCCGGGATGCCCCAATAGCCCACTAGGGAAGTGGGAGTAATTTAAATACTAGGCCTCACAAGTTTAATAACTAAATAGAGGGAGTAGGGCCGGGAGAAACCAATAGAGTTCGACCCGTCTGAAAGACAAAAGCGAAGAGAACCTCGTGACATGTATAATGACATAGGGTAACAAAGCCGCCCGCGAGGGCACTCACGGACCGCGGTAGATGCCAGCCACGCAGCAGCCGAATCCAGAGACAAAATGGCTCCGGGTATACCTCGAGGGGCGGGCCGCAGAGAAAGTGACGTGGAATGCGCCAACCGCGAGCCCCGCCACCCTAAGAGCGCGAAGCAGCATATGTGACGAGCAGCCAATAACAGCGCACCAGTGCCTGAGGTAATGCCGCAGCCAACCGCGGAGCACAGAGGAATATGGGAGGCATATTCAAAAACGCAACCAGTGCAACCAAGTCAGCGCGGAGACTGACACCAACCAGAAGCACATAATACAGTGAATGCACCAAGGCATAAACACCCCCCCCCCCCCCCGAGGGCTACAAGGGAGAGCGAGGGAGGACAGCGGCCACTTAACATAGGGCCCACCGATAGACAAGGGCAATAGGGCGGGAGGGGCATCCCATAGAGGCTCACCATATGCCTATAACGCCTACCCTTTGGTGGGGGCCTGCGGTGGAGCAGCGCTCCTAAGCACCTGACAGTGGTGCTGTCTACCATCACCCGGACCAGCGCAGCCAAGGCTGGGAGGCACATTAACAATGGAACGGGTGGGAATAGTCCTACAGGGCCGCAGGTTAATAGCCCCGCTCACCTGCGAGAAGACATAGCCATCTTCTTGTCCTTTGCAGTCCAGACTGCAGAGAAATTCAGGGGGATTAACAGGAGAGTCAACATTTCATAAATGACCATCATGCAGTGCCTCAGTGCTTTTCTTCTACAGTAATAAGCCAAAGTAACAAACTATGAACACACAACGCTCATATATTTTTTTTAAATCTTTTTTCTTATTTTAAAATGATGTCCCAAACATACCGCTAATTTTTATTTTATTACTCACAAATTGTGCTTCAACGCATGTAACAGACCCTATTCACTAATGCACCTAGACTGGGTTTCTATTGTTCTGTATACTGTATGCTATAAGATGCCACAAGCAAGTCAATGTAACCTCAATCATCTACCAACATACTTTATGTAAAGCCTGAAAATGTGAATAGTATATATAATAGTATATATAATATATAATAGTATATAATAGTATCAAAATCAAGCTTCAAAAAGTGAGGCTACTGTAACTACCATGTCATTGTTTTGTTTTACTACAAGGAAGAACATACAGGGGTGACAGGCCAGTCCCCTGGAGCTGAACTGCAGCATGTGGGAAAATCAACCAGTACCAAGTTACCTCACCCCACACATAACAGTAGAACGGTATGTTTTACTTCCTTCTAGTAAAAGGAAAAACAAGTTTGACAGGGTTTTTCATAAAAGGCAAATAATTCCTCTAATCATCCAGCGTCTGTTTGTACATTTTTTTTGTAGTAATAGCCCCCTTTGACAATAATCAATTTGTTCCTAGATCAACTTTTGCGAGGGGGCAATTCATTCATTTGTCTTCGGTTCCGTAATATTTGACAGCCAATGAAAACAATTTTTGTTTATTATTATTTATTGAGAAGACAGCTTCAAAGATCTGCAGAGGTAAGCAGCTTAAACTACCGGTAGCTCCTCATTAGCCTGAAAATGTGATGATATTTGTTTTATGACAATGAAGACACCACAGAAGGTGGCAAGTCCATCTATGGTTTCCTGTAGAAAATCAACCATCATTGTAACCAACCTCCTTGTTACTTACATGCATGGAAGAAGCATCATGCTAACTATATGATAAAGCAAGTTTAACTTGCAAAGATATGTAGCACAGTGCAGTCCACTGAAGATATTCACAAGCTTCAGGCTGACTGGGAAACTTTCAATGTTTGGGCATTCACTTGAAGGCCACATATATTCTCAGGGGAGTAAAACTTGGAGAATCACTTGTTGAGAAGGAGCTTGGGGCAGGGGTGTACATACCATAGGGGCAGTGCAGGAACTGCAACCTGCAACACTGCTACTGAATGTACAGCCCCAGCTTCATACTTACCTATCCAGCCATGCCACTGGTTTATCCACAGAGCAGCGCTTTCCTCGTCGCTTGCGCGCCTCCCTTTTTGTTGTGCCTGCGCCGCGCAATTCTCCCACTTGGCTCCACACCACCATCGCCGCTGTTCCCGCGCACCTCCCACCTTTACCACCTGCTCCTGCACCGCCATACAAGCCATTCCAGCTATGGGGCCCCAACAGGGCTATATACGCCCCTGTCTGGGGATATTTGTAGAGCACAGGCTAAATAACAGTATGCAATATCAAGCAACTACTTCTAAGGCCACCAAGATATTATCATGCTTTACAAGGGGCATGGAATCATAGGACAGGGATTTAATATTGCCTCTTGCAAGGCGTCCTCACCTGGAATATGCCGTCCAGTTCTGGGCACCGATTCATAGAAATGACGCTCTGAATATGGAAAGGGTGCAGAGGAGAGCCACCAAACTAATCAGAGGAATCAAGGATTTTAGTTATAAAGAAATATTATGGAAATCTGTTTAGTCTTGAGAGGAGACGACTGGGGGGACATGATTATCTATCTATAAGTATATAAAGGACAAGGACAATACAAAAATATGGGAAAACACGATTTCAGGTAAAATCCTCTCTAAAGGCAAGGGGCACGCTCCCTCCCTCAATCCCCAGAGGAGACAATAATTTTTTACTATGAGAACTATAAATATGTGGAATAGCCTCCCACGGACGCTTGATACAGCATCAACAGCTGGCAGCTTCAAAAAGGATTACCAGTATTAACATCAACAGTCACTATTAGCTGCTATCAGTAAAAATAATTAAATAAATAAATAACTTTTCCCAATGCCGACTCTTGGTTGAACTTGATGGCCATGTCTTTTTTTCAAACGTATGAAACTATGTAACTTTGGGTGCACATTTAGGTGTGAATTATCTTAAAACACAAAACACAAAAAATGTACAAAAAAAAAGTTTTTCCCAAGAAGTTACCTATCCCTGTGATTGGCCATTTTTACAGGTGGGGTACATCATTTTTCCAATAAAGTAAGGATAATTTAGTGAAATTTTGCAATCAACAGAACCATATTAGTTATGCTGTGTTGATCAAGTAGGCATTGGCCGACACATTCTGCCACAAAAGCCTGACGCTGGGCACATATGCTCACCTAGTTCTGCACTCCATTGCTTTGTCCGCCATGCCATGTGTACCTACTGGTGACCACAGGGGATTATTTAAGCATTTTGCAGGCCTGCCCCATAAACCTCACTGACTGGCAGCAGTCAAGTGGGGTCATAAAACTGCAAGGGGAACATAGATGCAGGTAAGTGCCACTGCCCAGTATCTGTCTTTCAGAGCATGGATATCTCTCACTGGGTTCGTACCATACTACCTATTTTATAGATCATTTAGTTGATTATTTAGTAGAGCACTGCATTAAAGTAATGGGATTGTCCAGGCTATGTGTAAAAACAAATCACAGTTTGCTTACCTGCCATCCCAAGAGGTTGTTAGATAAAGCCATCGAAACTGAGATCTAGTCTCCTTTCTGTAACCCAGTCCTGGATTTTTGTTTATGCATGACCACCTTTATTCACGCTGATTGGTGGACCTATTTCCACCTCTCTTGCACCAGACTGAATGGGGCACACCATATCCAGTGTCTGCAGGGGGGATCTGGCTTATTTATCTACGTGTCTGACTCTTCTGAGCTCAGTAAACATTTCACTAACAGCACAAACATGCAATCACATGGAATCTCTCCTGCGCCTCTAGAGACCCAGCTTTTCTCACACAGAGACATGACATTTCAGCCATGCTACAGAACAGCGGACATTAAAGCGGACCAAAACCCACATTTTTAACTAGCATCCTTTGAATTGCTCCCCCCATGAATATTACAGACATTTAAAACAAAGATACTGGCCATGTAAAGCTATAGGGTTTCTAGCAAGGTTTGTCTGATAATGTAATAGCTGGTATTCTCTAAGTGAAGGTGACCTTGGTAAAATAATAAATGATAATGTTAAAACCGAGCTACAATCATTTTCATGTTAAAAATGCCTACCTTCTACTTACCCAGCAAACACTGTTCCTACAGCAGAGATAAACCATTCCGGGGAATTGAAGCCAAGAATGCCAACACTGTAAAACCTTTTCAGCCCCAGCTGCAAATATAAAATTTCATATTGTTAGTAGAATATGCTTTCTAGGAATATACAGTTTGGAAATGTCACATTTTTTTTCTGCCAATCAGATAGTGTAAAGCTTACACAGCACTTTTTATATAAAGGGTCATCTGTTTGGCAATGACAATGGGCCAAATGACCAGAGGAGCATGTCAGAATGACAGTGTGGCAATAGGGGCATAGAGCACACATCTGTGTCTACATCCCGAGACTGCTATATGACCTGTAGAAAAGTTATCCAGCCCTTTTAACCTCTTAAGAGTAGAGACACAAGTTTAGACAGTTTGTACTATAACAGGATAGCATTAGACTATTTAAATCATGTGTTTCAGACACATCCATACATTGGGCATGATTTTATCACTGACCAACATTACTCGTCTAATTCCTGACAATAGAATACAGAGCTTGAAAGACACCTAGGACCTAGAACGGGTTTACATTGCCAACTGTAATGGGTGTAACAGGCACCCCATTACAATGGCAACCATTCCTTGACACTTATGGCTTTTGCTTTGAGATTAAGGTCCCTGCCCAGACACACACTAACTTCTTCCCACCTTATCCCCCCTGGATAAATAAGCAATTTGAAAGCATCTCAGAATCTCAGATTATATGAAAATACCTTATGTATTCTAAGTGAAGTAGATTTCTTGCCTATCATTTTGAGTCATGGCTGAGCTGGGAAGGGTGTGTCGTGGCTCAGCTTTAGGAGTCTTGAGCATGCTCTGCTGTGGTTAGAGACTGTAGGACCACTGTGGCTTGCCAAGCTCACTCACACTGAGAGCACCAAAGGGCAGAGTTTTGTCCTGGAGAAATGAAATGAAAAGGAGGACAAACTTTATTTTCCTGTTACAGCTTCTACCCCACATTGCAGGAAATGGAGGAGAGGCATGTGGGACAGGCATCGGGTGAGCAGCTTGCTGTTGGGTTTACAGTCCCTTTATTATATGACTGTGAGCATTTAACATTAAAACAAAGTTTTGTCTTTCTCTGGATCTCAGTGCTATAAATTATTTCATAACACACAATTGCCAGTGGTAACTTACCACATAACCTGGGGCACTCTATTGTGCATAATGTTTCTCCATTGTATAAAGGCAGCAGTGCTCATTGTAATTAAACTTGGGTTGGGAGGTTTAGTCTCCTCATGCTGTACAATGTAACACACAGGACAGAGTTACATTGTTAAATGCTGCCCAACTCCATGCTGTGCTACAGTTTGACAGCCAGGTATGTGACTGTTTACACTGTAACAAGGCAATATGCCTGATGGTTTACATTGTATAGCGGCTGCATGCCTGTTATGACAATGTAAATCAGCTGGCAGTTGACTCACAGCTATATGCCATATGTGAGTGACCTCACCCTGTTGATAAATGACACATCTATATAGTAATTCTGTGACTGTGCTGGCAGCCCCACCACCTTTTCTGTTTGTGTACATTTAGATGTCCCTTTATCAGCCAGCACCAGCATTTACATAGATTATACTTAATTTAGCAGTGCAGGACAAAAAATCTTTTTCATATATAGTAATTCCACTACACTCTGAAACTGTATTTATCCTTCCACACTGACATGCACTGATGCTTCCTAACAC
Source organism: Gastrophryne carolinensis (assembly GCA_027917425.1). Lineage (NCBI taxonomy): Eukaryota > Metazoa > Chordata > Amphibia > Anura > Microhylidae > Gastrophryne > Gastrophryne carolinensis. Next base: position 275,403,341 of record CM051238.1, read on the forward strand.
ATATAATGAATTGCAAAGTGCAATGATGCCCCAGAAACATCAAAACCGGGGTGGGGGCAGGGTGAAGTAATATAACCACTTGAATGAAAATGTTCCTGTCTGTTACCCATCTACAGAGGTTAGGACCACTTTATGTTTAGTCACTGAAGACTGGAGGTATATTGTAAGCTGACCTCATTTATTTCGAGTTGGGCTCATATTTTAGACTCGTATTTTAGCCTTCTCAAATGATGACGGGAGCCTAAAACGAACTTTCAATACTTCTAGGAACCCCACAGTGTCATAATTTCTTGGTGGTTGTACGTGTACCTGAAGCACCCAATGGGTGCTGGTGGTCACTTGGGTCTAGAAATGTGTATGGTGTGCGAGTATGGACTGCAGAGCTCAAAATCCTAATCCTAAACCCGAATAGGGACATTTTTAAAGGGATACAGAAGGCAAAGGCAATTGTTAGACCATTGCATCCGGCTACGTTTCACATTATGATTTATCTTTTAAAATATTTGGGCTTGTCATATAAAGTAATGATGAGGTGGTATTTGACCCTAGTGAAGCTGCATAAATTCTACCCATCAGTATCCCCAAATTGCCTCAGAAGCTGCTCCCGACCAGGATCCACTTTGCATATTTGGTGGTCATGCCAAATAGCCCAGAAAATCTAGGGAAAGACTTATAAACTTCTCTTGCAGATCTGGTGATGTACCTGGAGAAGGCCTTGCTGTCATTAAAGTGGAGCAACACCCAGAATTTTCACTATCCTGGGTTTTGGTCCACTTCCGTGGGGCACCCCGATCAGGGGTGCCCTGCTGCGTAAAACCCCCCAGAACGGCCGATAAAACTCACCTCACCACGCTCCTATGGCGCATGCATGGCCGCTCGTCCAATCAGCGTGCTCGGAGCCGTGGTATGCGCGTCCAACCACAGCGGCCGCATCTCACGCTTCCCTCTAACAGGGAATGGCCGGCGCGGGTACACGCCCTGCTAGAGAGAAGCGCGAGATGCGGCCTCGGCCCGCGCATGCGCTGTTGGACCAGGAGTAAGGTAAGGTTAGAGGGCGTCCTGGGGGGGGGGGGTTCACACAGCGGGGCATCCCGATTTTGGATGCCCCGCAGGGAGGGATCGGATCGGCCTGGGAAGCTTATAGATTCCCGGGCCGATCAAGGAGGGTGTTGGTCAACAACCACACATACCCACAGTGGTGACTCGCCATGCATGTGTTCACAGTGGTCAGATAAACAATGACCAGCTCTACAGCCAGGCTCTACCAGGTACTGAGGGAGAATGCGGACTACGAGGCTAAAAAGTCGGAACTCACTAGCTGGACCACAAAGCTTGCCAGTGTGACGATAGCAGACCTACTGAAGCAGTTTGTATATCACTGGATGGCCTTCCCCTCTTCTACCTACAGAGAAATGGCTTTTCATCAATTCCATGGTTCTTATATCTCCCTGCATAGAACTTGATGGTTCTGACAGACTCACATAAATGTCCTAAGTGCGGCCAGGCTGAGGTGGGCAAACTCCACTTGTTGTGGGACTGTGGCCCCATCAGGAAGTTTTGGAACACAGTAGTGAAATTTTCTTTAAAATACCATTCTCCCTGGAATCTATACGGGATCCTCCATTTGGATAAGGGGTGTGTTTCTAAGAGGGGAGATGGCTGAGCCTCATTATATCAGCAGTAGTGTGCAAACGTATCTTACAACACTGGATAGACCCACGCCCCCCTTCCCTGACTCTATTCCTGGAAAAATGTAATTTCTCTTCCGTATGGAATGGTTAGAAAAAGAAAGCAGAGTGGAAAATCATTTTGGAGTTTGGGAGAGCTATGTCCACATTCTCCCTTTGGGGGTTAAGAGGCAGTTGGAATGAGCCTTTGCTCACACAACCTGGTACTCTGACATGGTTCTGTAACCATTTTCCTTAACTTTCTCGATAAAATATTTTGGAAAAAAACAAGGGCCAAATGCAGGGAAAGCAACAGCATTTTATGGTCAGAAATTCTTCAGGATTTCAGATATTATGGTCAATGAAATGATGACTGCTGTGACTAGGCTACAGGTGTTCCCCGAAATATGGGAAGTTTGGGTAAACCACATAGTTCCCTATGGCCATACCCCCAAGACCTAAGTTTGCTTCAGGTGGCTGGGAAGACAGCATACTTTAGATAACCAGATCCTTTTATTTTCTTACTTACTTATGCTCCAGCCCTCATCCCCCTTTTTCTTACTGTTTTCCTTGTTTTCCAAAGGAGAATTTTATTATTGACCTCCTTAAGCCCGTAGTTCATACCCACATACTACAATAAAAATGTTGTCTTACCCAGTTCTAGTACCGTTTTAAGGTTATGATACAAATATGCTATATTTCCTCCTATCCATAGTGCACACTGATATAATGTTGTATTGTATCCTAAAGTGTATGTACTTCATGTAATTTTCAGGATGAGTATGCTCTCTTACCATTCCATTATGCATAATGATGTCTGTAACATTTATTAACTATTATTTACTATTATTCTATTCATCCAATAAAAACTTTTGTGAAATAATTATTTGGCCATGGCTCTTGGCTCTGTGATGCCACATAATAATCATGGGCGGGGTATGTAAGACAGGCTTTCTCATCCCCCTGCCTGTTCTCCCTCTCTCCTAGTGTCCACAGTCTGATGATGCAGAGCTTTAGACCACCAGCTTAGCCCTTATATTGGTGGTCTATGGCAAAGGAATTCAGGGGGTGTGCCACTACTCTTTGCCTTGTTTCTACTTTCAGAAGCAGCTGTGTTCTGACAAGAAGGAAGAGAGCAGCCATGATGAGGTGACCTGCTAAATGACAACTTAAGCACTTTGCCTACAGGCTCCCTTTAACGTTACATCTGCTTTAAAGCTAGATAAAGCAGATATCTGTTATTACATAACAATCGCTAGTGCTAGAGATCTGTAGCTGCTACAAAACACCCACATAACATAGTCTATATTCTGCAGCCCTTCTCAGAGGTTGCCATACAGGCTCTGTCACATGTCACATCATCAGGTTATTGAGCTCAGGGGCAGACACATTCCCTTACAGATAAATGTATTACTAACAGCATTTCTCTGTTCTTCTTGGTGTCTAGTGTTTCTATAAAGTGTAAAAACTGCCGAGAATACCAGACAAGCCTGTAGTCATAAGGGGAAAGCAGTAAACAGACTAAAAACATATTCAAACTTCTTCTTCAACTGTTACGAAGGCATGCAAAACTTATTACATAAAAGTAACACATCTTTTTAGTAGGTCATTACTATATATGGGAGCATATCTCATTTTGCATCTGTTTTCTTTTTATTGGCTAGATATTGTATTGTGAAATTAGCAGGGGACTGGCCATAGGGAGCACAGAGAGCATTCCTGGGGGTTTGCGCTGCCTTGGAACTGGGCTGGGCATAGCCCCCAGCAACAGACTGAGAAGCAAATTGGGAGACAGGGCGCAGCAACTCATGGGTTGTATGTAAACTGACCAAGGCTAGTAAAATATCTGGCTGTTTTTTAACCCCAGTCTGCACCTGACAACAACCACTGTCCCACGCCTAGCTATGAGTTGCAGCAGCCCTCAGTAGGAATAGCGGACCACCTCTGTCCATTACTTGGAACTGCCCTGTAAATCCAGAAGAGCCTAAGTAGAAAGCATAAGCCTGCAGGTATACCTAGTCCATATGTCTGAAGCCATGGGACCAAAATACTACATTTCCTTAAAATAATTGTTCACATGGCAATGTTCTAAACTTTTTTTCTGTTTAAAAAAGCAAAGCGTTTTTGGATGTGTTATCATCAAATACATTTTTTTTTCTGCTTTTACTCTGGGCTGAGTGATGCAAGCAAGCTATGAATTTAGGATTGGTTGTGTCATTTGACATTGGTATCTAGCAAGGATGGAAGGAGGAAGGTGGGAGGGGTAAGCAGGGGCTTGAGTGGCAGTGTTGAGGAAGTCCTTCATGCCTACCACTGATGGATTGGGTGTCAGAGTGACAGGAGCCTCTGGCTTTGATACGTAGTCAGGAAACCACTTCTATGGAGATGACACTTAGACCTACCTCCCAGGCCCTTACCTCTCTTGCCTTCTATCGCGGGCCCCTGACTGTCTAACAACCCTCTTAAACTGAACATGGACCTTCCCATCAAATTCTGCCCCCAACTCTAATATAAAGATATCTGTCAGTGACCTCTCTATCACCGCAGCCCCCCAAGCATGTAGTCTGTGCATTATACTGGATTCCATTCTCTCATTCAGTCACTAGCCACCTCCTTTCGCCTCAAACTCAAGAATATTTCCCTCATCACTCACTCCCTTACACCTGAAACAGCTAAAATTCTAGTGCATGCCCTGATCATCTCCAGACTAGACTACTGCAACCCCCTCCTCTGTGGTTCCCCAAATATCCTCAACTCTGCAGCCCACCTCATCTATCTATCCTCCTGCTTTTACTCTGCTGCTCCTTGCTGTCAGTCACTCCACAGGCTACCACTATCTTAAAGTGGACCAACACCCAGGGCTGATCGGCCCGGGAATCTATAAGATTCCCGGGCCGATCACCTCCCTCACCGCGGGACATCCGAGATCGGGATGTCCCGCGGTGAGGGACCCCCCCCCAAAAGCCCCCAAAAACTCACCTGATCGGCGCCGCCGCGGGCCCCTCTAGGCGCGCGCGCTGTCTTGTCCGCAGCTGTCACCCGCTTGTCCGTGGCTACGTGGGAGCGTGGTGAGGTGAGTTTTGGGGGGTTTCTGAGGGGTTTTACACAGCGGGGTGCCCCCCTGAAGTGGACCAAAACCCAGGATAGTCAAAATCCTGGGTGTTGGTCCACTTTAAAGAACTCAGTTCATATTCCTAACCCTAACCTACAAGGCTCTCTACAGCCATGTCCCGTCATACATTTCATCACTAGTCCAAAGATACAAACCCAGATCACACTCTACTCATGACCCATGATCTCCTCTTGTCTTCAACAATGATTCCCTACTCTCACTCTTGAGTCCAGGACCTCCAAATGCGCCACTCCACTCCTCTGGTATCCCCTCCCTCATACAATTCCTCTAAAACCTTCAACCCTTTAAACCCAGCTATTTAAACAAGCCTATCATCTGACTTAACTCTCTCATCTTACAGTCTTATCTCTCAGAACACTGGACATCAGGCTTAGTACATACTCTTTGTGACCTGACCTCTTGTCTCCTTCCCTTTCCTTTAGATTGTAAGCTCACAAGGGTAAAACCTTCTCTCCTAATGTATTCCTGTATATTTTGTTTAGTTACACTTGTTACATCTGACTCATAATACTATGTGTGTATTATATGCACATCATTGATGTAATAATAAGTATTTTACTTGTCTTACCCCGTCATTTCTACCTTGTACAGCGACACTGACTATAATGGTGCCTTATAAGTAAGCAATAATAATAAACAATAATAAAAGAATCAGGGGACATCGCTGGAGGCAGCAAAGAGAAAGGAATTTCCTCTTTCTTACGGTGACTGGAGCGACACTGCATTAGGCAAGATGCCAGGCAATGGATTTTTATGCTTGACTGTGCAATCCCTTTAAGCTTTTCTCACATGGCGGGCCACGTCCATTACCTAACAGCAGCAAGCCATGCATAAAGGTAGGCATGTATGGCTCTGATGCCACGTTAGAAAGTCACCACTATTTTATTAGACGCCTAGTAGCATAGTTAGAATTTCAGCCCATTGGTTTGTGTATGGGGCCCAGATGCAAAAGAAGGCCCAAGGTGTTGACTACAATTATATCCCCTATTACCTGTTTTTGTACAAGTACAAAAAACAGTTGTAAATAAACAATACCATATAGTTTAGCTATGGGGGCTTGTGAAGCTAGTGTGGATATTTAACTGCCAACTATGCATATGCCTAGGAAGGGGTTAATGAGTAGTTTATTGTTGAGAAAAGTCAGGACATTTTGTTTTATCCAACTCTCAATGCTGTTTATGTTTTTTCTTTTTTTTTGTGTATAAAAGAAAAAAGTTAGCAACAATGTGTTAACATTTGCATCCTTACACAAACCGGTGTGTTTGATATACGACGCAGAGATTTGACTGACTCTGCCTTGTTAAACATCTGATTGACTGAGGCAAACTCTTCACATTTCTGAGCTCACAGATCCCCCCCCCCCCCCCCGCTTTAATTCAACCCCTTCAGATGAGGGGATTACAGCCCTGTGTTCCAGTAGCTAAAGGGTTACTGGCAGTAACCTGGTGAGAGATGTCTTTTATTAATGCTGCCTTATTTTCCTTTGCTCCGCTTTGTGGAGGGAGGGCAGCTCACCCCTGACAGTGGAAGGCTTCTGGTATTTGTATGCAACTGCTAAAACTATTCCCCAGCATCTAAAAATACCATTTTGTGATTACTCACCTGTAAAATGGGTATTATAAGTATGTCACAGACCCCGCTTCCAATATTCATGACATGTGGGTTATGGCCAGTAGAGGGCGAACTTTGCAGAGATGGCAAGAAAAAAAGGAGCCCCTCCCGGTCCATAAATACCTGGGACCTCCCACACATTACCCAGTATAGGAAAGCAGTAAGGGGACCAGGAAGAGCCAATTATAAAAATCCTAACAATAAAAGGTTCACCATATAAAGGACCCAAAATACCAAAAAGGGCGGGATGAAGCATCCGCTGAGGCCCGCACATCAACCTTATAAAACTTGGAAAAGGTATGAACAGAAGACCAAGTAGCAGCCTTACAAACTTGTTCAACAGAAGCCTGGTGCTGAAAGACCCAGGAAGCCCCAACAGCACGAGTAGAATGAGCAGTAACACGGAAAGGAGGAACCTTCCCCTTGGCAGAATAGGCCCCAACAATGGCCTGGCGTATCCATTTACTGATGATAGACTTGGCAGGCGCCAAAACTTTCCTGGGCCCAGAGGGCACCACGAACAAAGCGTCCGTCTTACGAAAGGGAGAAGTAGCCACCAAATAGTACTTCACACAACGAACCACATCCAAAGACTGCAAGACCCTCTCCTTGTCATTGCTAGGCTTAGGACACAAGGAAAGGAGAACTACATCCTGATAGAGATGGAAGGCAGAAACCACCTTAGGTGGAAATCTGGCTTAAAGCGAAAAAACACCTTGTCCTGGTGTCTCTCAAAGTAAGGGGCCTGAATGGACAGAGCCGCCAACTCAGAGACACGCCGAACAGAGTAATAGCCACCAAAAAGGCAACCTTTTGAGTGAGCATAGAAAGTGCAACATCGTGCACCGGCTCAAAAGGAGGCCCCTGGAGGGACGACAGGCAACAAAGGTTTTCTAGGGGGCCGCACATGAGTAACCCCCTGGAAAAAATTCTTAACCAGAGGATGTAGAGCATTTCAAGGTACTAAGCTGGAACCCCAGGTCCAGACCGTGTTGAAGAAACTCCAAAATCCTAAGAATCGAAAACACCATGCAAGGCAAGGCCCTAGCCTCACACCAGTCAATATAGGACCTCCAAGTCCTGTAGTAGATGCTAGAAGAAGACCTCTTCCTAGCTCTAACAAGAGTCTGAATCACAGCATCAGACAAACCTTCCTCCTTTAAGATGGAGGTTTCAGCAGCCACGCCGTCAAAGCCAGCGTTTGTAAATTGGGGTAACGTAGTTGACCTTGAGTGATCAGATCCGGAAACAGGGGCAACCTGTACTGATCCACCGCCAGCCGTACGACGTCTGCGAACCAAACCTGTCTTGGCCACCTTGGGGCCACCAGAATTGCTGGCGCACCCTCTTGAGCCAGCTTGCGCACCACCCTGCCTACCATGGAGAAGGGGGGAAACAGGTTCAGAAACCCCAAATCCCTCCAGGCAAGAGACAAGGCGTCCACTGCCAGGGCCTGAGGATCCTGAGACAGAGACACAAAGCCTGGAAGCTTGTGATTGTGACGTGAGGCAAAGAGATCCACCTCCGGAATCCCCAACTTGTGACAAAGGGACCGGAATACCTTGTGGTTGAGAGACCATTCCCCTCGGCGAGAGAAACCGCTGCTCAGGGAGTCCGCCTCCATGTTTTCCACTCCCCGAATGTACACAGCTGAGATGCATGGGACATTCCTCTCTGCCCATGCAAGAATCAGAGAAACTTCCCTGAGGGCACTCCTGCTGCGAGTCCCTCCTTGGTGATTGATGTAAGCAACCGCAGTCTGATTGTCCGATCGAACCTGAACCGGTAAGCCCTGGAGATGATGCGTCAAGCATGACAGAACCAACCAAACAGCTCTCAGCTCCAGGACATTGATGGGGGTGTGAGCCTCCTGAGTACCCCACAGCCCCTGGAACTGATGTTCCTTCCAGAAACCCCCCAAGCCCGACAGGCTGGCATCCGTGGTAACCGTCTCCCAACAAGGGGTCAGAAAAGATCTGCCCCTCAGATTGCTTGGTTCCAGCCACCACTGAAGAGACTGCCGAACCCAGGGAGACATCAGAAATGACTGAACCAATGACAGCGGACATCTGTCCCAGGCTAACTATAGATGGAGCTGGAGCGGCCTCATGTGGAACTTCGCAAAAGGAACTGCCTCGAAGGAAGCCACCATCAATCCCACCAGTGTCATCCCTAGCCGGATAGACGGGCGAGGGTTGGATAGGAGAAGACGTATCAGATCTTGAACCATCTGCACCTTGGACTGAGGTAGGAAAACCCTGGTCTGAATGGTATACAGATTCATGCCCAGAAACGAAATCTCCCTTGACGGGGAGAGAGAAGACTTGGGATGGTTGATCACCCAGCCGAACCTCTCCAGCGTCACCACCACCGCCCTGGTGTCTAGCTCCACCTGTCTGAGAGAGGATGCCGTAATGAGGATTCATCCAGATATGGCACAATGCAAATGCCCTGGGCTCTGTGGAGGGCCATGATGCCCGCCAGCACCTTGGTGAACACCCTTGGTGCCGAGGTCAGCCCGAAAGGGAGGGCCACAAACTGAAAATGCTGATCTCCCACCACAAACCTGAGAAAACTCTGGTGTGCTGGGAAGATTGGTACATGAAGATAAGCATCCTTGATGTCTATGGACGTCATGAAGTCCCCCTGACGAAGAGAAAGGATGGCTGAGTGCAACGTCTCCATGCAGAACTTCTTGGTTCGAATGAACCTGTTGAGAAGCTTCAGATCCAGAATGGGTCTTATGGATCCATCCTTTTTGGGAACCGTGAAGAGGTTGGAATAATAGCCCCGGCCTCTCTCCGAGAAAGGCACCGGGCATATGACCTCCATGTCCAGAAGATTTTTTACTGCCCACAGGAGCCCCTGCGCAGCCCCGGGATCCGAGGGCACCCGAGATCTGAGAAATCTGTGAGGAGGCCGATACTCAAACTCCATTTTGTACCCGGAAGAGACCACTTCCAAGATCCATTTGTCTGTGACCTTCCGGGCCCAGACCTGGAAGAAGTGCCGCAGCCGTCCCCCCACCTGCAAGGGTGAGGGCGCCCCCTCATTGCTGAGCTGGCTTGGCAGCGGGCTTGGGCTTGGAACCCCAGGCAGGTCCAGGACGAGCACGTCCTCTGCCTCTATTCCAGGAATCACCTCTGAAAGTAGAGTAGGCAATACCTCTGCCTGCTCTGGCACCGCGAAAGGAAGAATTAAAGGAGCCTGCCCCCCGAAAGGAGCGACGCTGCTTCTTACGTTGTAGCAACTTTCCCCCCTTTGCCACTGAATCCAATTTATCTCCAAACAGCCGCATACCCAAGAAGGGTAGCCCTGTAAGTGATTTCTTAGACGCAATGTCAGCCGCCCATTGGTGCAACCAGACCGATTGGCGAATAGCCACTAGCAACGCCGAGGTTCTACTACACATGCATATTGTGTCATCCAAGGCGGATAAAACAAAAGACATGAACAATTCACAATGCTTAAGGGCTGTGAATTCATCACTGGCCGGGTTAAGCTGGGAACCACTCAACAGGTCCCTAACCACAGACCTGGTAGCCACAGCCGTGAGCGCAGATGCACAAACAGGCCGCAAGGCTGAACCCACACTAGCGAAGGCATGGCAGGCCATTTGATCAATACGCTTGTCCTCACCATCTTTAAGAGCGGTGGCGTCTGGAGAATGTACAACAAAGGTCTTGGACAATCCCAGAACGGGCGCATCGACTTGCGGAGGGGACGACCAGCGCTTCACCGCGTCCACCGGAAAGGGATACTTCCTATCCCATCTCTGAGGAACACCGGGGAGCCGGCTGGGTCTCTCCCATTCCTTAAGAATCATACTTTCGAAATTATTCTGATTTGGGAACTCCAAGCGAGGCTTAGCGGGCCCAAAGAATTCCCCCTTCTGCGGAGGGGACTTCTCTGGCGGAGAAATAGCCAGTACCGCAAATAGGTGGGCCAGGACTTTGGGGATATCCACAGCATCCCCCAGCACCTGCCCAGCATCAGTATCAAAAAACTGCTGATCCTCAGCATCAGATTCCTCAAACAATTCCCCCTCCTCAAGTGGGGAATAATCAGACCAATCAAGGGAATCATAACCATCAAAATCCAGTACCGGCGCGGCCGGAGACAGATGCCGTCTCTTAGCTGGGGCCTTGCTGGCCGCAGAGCTAGAAATCAATTTCTCGATGTTGGCCAATCTAGCACATACATCAGATTGCGACTCCCCGCTAATGACAGTGTCACTTGGGGTAAGGATAAGGCAGGGTGGAGTAGGAGATGAGACCGGAGGCACGGACCCAGACGCCTGGGACCCCGACTGCCGCGTTATGGCCTGCTGAGCACATGGTATGCAAATCAGTACATTATCCCCCGTAAGGGATACCCCACAACCCACACACTGCCGGGATTGCCCCGAAGGGAGCCAGAGCCCAGTATCCTGGAAAGCCTCCATATGGTGATTTTAAGGTAGTCACAATGACCAGAGGGAATTACGCTACTTAAGCTACCCCGGGATGCCCCCTTAAGTCCCAGGTGGGAGGATTTTTGTGTACCCCAATTTAACTCCAAGGGACCCTAGGACCGGGAGAACCTCCTTTTAATACAATTGATAGGGAGTCCTCCTGAAAAACACAAGGAGAAGGGACCATAAGAAGGCACACATTCAAACTCACATCTTATACCATATAATTAAATATATATATAAATATATATGAAGTAGAGAAGGAGCAAGGCTGCCCCAATGCGCAGGAATGGGGCCCGCAGCGCAATAAACAAGAAACGGGGGCCCAGCGGGGCACTCACATACCGTAATGGCGTCCAGCCAGCAGGAGCTCCAGGAGAGAGAGGGAGAAGAAGGGCGGGCCAGAGCGGATCGCGTGCCGCACCTGGCACCGCCCCCTTTCCTCCAGAAGTGAAGACGTACACCTCTAAGGTGTTGCCTACCCTCGCCCGGACCTTCAGCCAAGGCTGGGAGGCATAGTATGTGTTAAATCTAATAAGGTCCGGGCAGAAATAGGGGCAAATTTGGCCGGGTGTAGGCCCGGCTTACCTGCAAGGAAGAAACACAGCCATCTTCTGACTTGCTCGCCGTCCTGCAGAGAAGAATACTGGGTAATGTGTGGGAGGTCCCAGGTATTTATGGACCGGGAGGGGCTCCTTTTTTTTCTTGTCATCTCTGCAAAGTTCTCCCTCTACTGGCTATAACCCACATGTCATGAATATTGGAAGCGGGGTGTGTGACATACTTGGAATATAATATATTTTAAGTTTTTAGTCACTTACTTATTATTCTTTCCCCCACCTAGCTGCAACTCTGTTTAGGACTCTAGGATAAGGGCGCCGCCATTTTGACTCAGAAGCATCACACGTACTGAGGAGTTGAGAGCGGGATAAAGTACAGGGGTGGGGTTATAGCTGTGCTTTACACAGACAGAGCAGAGCTGGGGTCAGGGAAAGGACAGCAATCCCAGAATGCAGAGCGACACAGTCAGAATACACTTCCTGTTTGCAGGCTGCCTGATGCTCCATAAGTCGCCATCTTGGATGTTTAAAGGCTAATAACATTCAGTAGATGCAGGTAGGATGATTTTTAATGTGAGCAATCTGTATGTACAGGGTGTGGGAAACTATAAAAAATAGACTCTTATTCGGGGTGAAGGTCTGCTCTAACTCAAGGCCAGGAAAGCCAATACCACTTGAGCAACACAGAGTCATATGAATATAAAAAAACATGGCATGCTGATTGGTAAATCACAGGTATCGGGGCACAATCTTAACACAGTCCCAATGGTAACCTAAAGCAAATATCAAAAGCCTGACAAGAATGGGGGTTTTCCTTATACCCAGTCCAGGTCATCCCAGTGATAACATGTGGGTATTCCGCCCCCAGGGGGCGTTCGGCTGCAAGATCAAAAGCTGCAGCTCCTCCCGGCCCCCTATAAAGGCAGGTGTCCCTCTATCATTCTCCAGTGTTCATCTTGCAGTCTTGGCTGCAGAAGATCATTGGATACTCTCTCAGACAATGGCAGAAGAGCGGGGCCTCCCAGCCCATTGGTCGCTGCGGGCCCTATTTCCATTGATCCCGTCTGACTCACTCCTGCCTCCCAGCCGCTGGCTGCTACGGGATCGTGACGGTAGGGTGAACGCCGGGGTCGGGCGTTCGGCAGAGCTATGCTCTGGGCCGCAGACCCTGTTCTAAAGGGTAGCCGGTCACAGGCTTATGGTGAGCTTGGAGGGGGGGGCACTAGTTAGGGCTCTAGGAATGCCTGTATGTACCCTCCCTGCCCACAAGCTTTATTGGTGTTTTGGACACTTGTGTTTATCTGCTTTCTCACTTTGGCTCCTCGCTGGCTCAGCTGGGCCTTGGAGCTTGACATCTTACCTCCCTCGCTCCCTCGTCGGTACCACGCGGGCCTGCGCTGCATTCTCCCCCCCATCTTGACTCAATCACAGACATTGTCCGTGATGGGGGGTTGGAGACGCTGTGTGAGAAGGTGACGGCCCCGAGATCGGAGCTCCATACTGCAGAGGATGACGGTGGGCAGGTGCGTGTTTTTGCGTTCCGCGGCATCTCGGTGCGGTCCGCCCCTCGAGGAACGCGCTGGAAGCTCGGCTCGGTGTATGTGTGCTGTGGGGCCTGCACTCTGACTGTGCTCTCTGCTGCTGCGGCCAGGGATCTCGTCATTGGAGGTCTTCTACAGCTGCCAAGGACTGTCACGGCATTTCAAGCACGTTTACTCGGATAATGACGATCTTTTTGATGATCTGGGCTCTGTGGAGGAAGGTGAGTTGCCAGATGATTATCGTTCCACTGTGGATTTTTCTGCTGATGATGACAGTATGTCTGGTTCTTCCTCGGACGAGAATGCGTGGCTCCCTGATGATACGGAGAAGTTGCTTACCTCAGTGTTTGAGACGCTACACATTGTTCCTCCCAGAGTGGCTAAGAGGAAGCAGGGTGATTTGTTTAGACCCCAAAGACAAAGGCGGGTCTTTCCAAGGCAGGCCCATTTTTCTAATATGATTTTCAAGGAATGAGAAAGGCCTAACAAGCTACCGCTGGTGCCTAAGGGCCTTGATAGGCAGTATCCCTTCCTTGAGGAGTTGGTTCGGCTATGGTCTCGCCCTCCCGAAGTGGATTCCCCTGTGTCGGGGTTGTCCAACACTACTGTTATGCCATCACCTGATACTGCTTCCTTACGTGACCTGGCTAACAAGCGCATGGATCAGCTGGTCTGCCATGTGTTCACCTTTGCTGGTGCCCCTTTTCGCCCTGTGTGTGCTGCGGCGATTGTGTCTCCAGCCATCCGAAAGAAGGTGAGACATCTGGTGGATAGAGCTAGGGCTCGCAAGCGTGCGGAGGAGTATAAAGAACTCAAGGCCTGCGTGGAATTCATTGGTTTTGTTGCCTCTGCCATGGACGAGGGGGTCCGGCTTGGGGCCAGGATATCGGCACTGCTTGTGTCTCTCCGCAGCTCGCTCTGGCTGCGGCAGTGGTCGGCTGATGCCACGACCAAGAAGTCGCTTACGAGTATCCCCTTTGTGGGGCACGGGCTGTTTGGGGAGCGCCTGGACCTCCTGGTCAAGGATGGTAAGCTCCCTCAGAGACGGAAGCCTGCTCGGTCCATTCGGAATCTCTCTGCCTATTGTTCCTTTCGAGGAGGAAGAGGCTCTTCATTTTCAGGTGGTCGCAGAGATACCTGGGGTAGAGGTGGGTCCCGCGGCCAACCCAATCCCGCCTGGGGAGCCATGTCCAAGTCCCCACAGGCATGAGGGGGTGCCCTCACCCATCCGGGTGGGGGGACGGCTTCTGCTGTTTGCTCAAATCTGGAGACGGCACGTCTGGGATCGGTGGATTCAGGAGGTAGTGTCCTCCGGTTACAAAATAGAGCTGGCAGTCAGGCCGCCCACAAAATTTCTTCGGTCTCGGATATCCCAAAACCCATTGAAGGCACAGGGCTTGCGAACGGCCGTGCAACACCTCCTACGTTTAGGCGTGATTTGCTCGGTACCTCGTCAGGAACAGGGTCAAGGTTTCTACTCCAACCTGTTCACGGTTCCCAACAAGGACGGAACGTTAAGACCTATCCTGGACCTGAAGGGTCTCAACAGGTTTGTAAGAGTCAGGCATTACCGCATGGAAACCTTACAGTCAGCAGTGAGCTCGCTTCGGCCCGGTAACTTCATGACCACGGTGGACATCAGGGATGCTTAGCTGCACATCCCGATTTTCCTGGGGCACCAGAAGTTCCTGAGGTTTGCTCTGAAGGACCAGCATTACCAGTTTGTGGCTCTTCCATTCAGGATTTCCTCGGCGCCCTGCTTCTTCACCAAGGTGCTGGCAGGCATCATGGCCATTCTGAGGAACCAGGGCATTCATGTGCTGCCTTATCTGGACGACTTGTTGATTGCGGCCCAGTCTCTTCAGCAGGCCGAGAGCGATACCCGAACGGTGTTGTCAACCCTAGAGGCCTTCGGCTGGGTAGTCAATTACCCGAGGTCTTTTATCACTCTCTCAACAGTGAGATCTGACAATTCTACAGGTGACTTTCACAGAATTGTATTTTCCTTTGAAACACACAGTCCTTGATGAACCAAACCGGTTTTACAAAAGCCAAACGGTCCTGATTGGACAAGAGCCAGCGCATGCACTGCTGGACCGGGGAAAGGTGAGCGATTATGGGGACCATGGGGGGTTTACACAAGGGGGTATGCCGATTCAGGCCCTGGGGTAAAACCTGCAGCCCGGCCTTGGAATCTTTCCGATTCCAGGATGGCTGCTGGTGGCTTTTGTTCTGCTTTAAGCAATGACTTAATGCTTAATTCATTTATTAATTCAGTTCCTCATGTGGTTTAATAAAATCATATGTATTCTATTTTAGAAGTAATGGTGACTTAAATTAGCAAAACAGGACCTGTGAACTGTAGTTATACCCCAAGCAGGCTTGGACTGGCCTGCAGGGAAACAAGGGAATCTTCTGGGGGGCCTTAGCCCTCAGGAGCCTCTTTCTTCTTCTCTAGGCCTTCTGGTTCACAAGGCGGTAAAAGCCATTTCTTTTGAGGTTTGGGACACAGCACAGTCAGCCATGTCTTAGTTTTGGCCTTGTGTACAGCCCCAGTGCTCAATTAATGCTGCACAAATTGAAAGTAATAATGACATCATCTATATATATATATATATATATATATATATATATATATATATATATACAGTAGCCATAGAAAATGCTGGATGTGGGCTTCTAGCGTCAGTGTTACTGGTGGACACAGTACAGCCCAGTCCGACACAGACCCCAGGTTTTTAGATTGTCAATCTATAAAAAAAAGTATGTGCAAATGTAAGCAGCTGGTGTTAGGCACTTACCTCGTCACCGTCCCGGGTCCCGCGACGCGCTGTCGGGCGGTCCCCGGCTGGTTGCTGCCCAGCGCTCCCCGGGCGTCTTCACTCCCCAGCGTGGTGGCGGCGGTCAGGGGTCGGCGGCGCGAGGTGGTATCGGCAGCCGCGCCGCAGCCCGCTCTGCGCGGCTGCGCGGGCCCGGCGGGCTCCCTCACTGTCCGGCGCTTCCGCCTCCCGGCGGGGGCGCGCTCGATCATCTACGTGCTCGCGCGCGCGCGCGAGCACGTCACCTTTATGCCTCCCGGCGGCGCTTTCCCCAGCGCGCCCGCCGGGGGCGAGTTTGTTCCATCCAACCCTGGCCCTGCTCATAGAGGGAGCCCAGGGACTGGTCGGCCTGTCTGGCCTGGGCCGTCCAGTTCCTGGGACCACTCCCGTTTTTACTGTTGCACCAAGCACCTTCCTTCCCTCCTTTTTCCCTGTTTCCCATTGGCCAGACTTCCCTATATATTTGCACTATTCCAGTTTCCCAGTGCCCGTTATAGCTTCTGGGTTCTGGATGTGTGTTGCTGTACCTTAGTGAAGAATTTGGATTTGGATTTAGACCTCGACTATTCTTGCTAGCTGCCTGCCCTGACCTCCTGCTTTGCCTGACCACTCTCTTGCCTGACCCTCCTGTACCTCGCCTGTGACCTCCTGGACTTGACCTCGGCTACCCTCGACCATTCTTTGTTATCTCCCTTGGATACCTCGCCTGTGACCTCCTGGTTTGACCTCGGCCTGATTTACGGACTTTCGCACCCGGCATCCTCATTCGGGATTCCCTGCCAAACACCAAGCTGCACCTTAAGCTATTATCCTTTGCGCCTGTTAAGTCCTGGGGGCAACCGACTGGGAGAGGCATTACCCGTGTCTCCCACAAGCGGGGGCTTGTCTATAGGCGGAAGTGGCGGTGGAGATTGGGGGATACTGGCTTAAGACAGACGGGTGTTTGGTACAGTCCTGACATTATAACGGGCCAGAAAGAAGAATGGACCAAATTCTGGAGCAGGTGCAGGCCCTGACAGCGGCGGTGGAGCACCTGGCTCATCGAGTTGCGGCCCAGGAGAACCGTCCTACTCCCATTGTCCCCACTTCTCAGGGGACTCCGGCCGCAATGACTGTGGAACCCAAGATCCCGCTCCCTGAAAAGTTTTTTGGCGATAGGGCAAAATTTGCCAATTTCCGGGACTCTTGTAAACTATACTTCCAGCTTCGCCCGGTTTCCTCAGGCTCACAGGAACAAAAGGTGGGCTTGATTATTTCCCTGTTGCATGGAGACCCTCAGTCCTGGGCCTTTAGCTTATCAGCTCAGGACCCCATCCGCCAGTCGGTGGATAGTTTCTTCGCTGCAATGGAGGTCCTTTATGATGATCCTGACAAAGGGGCCTCAGCTGACGCTAAGTTACGTACCCTCCGCCAGGGACGCCGTCCAGCCGAAGACTACTGTTCCGAATTCCGGCGTTGGGCAGTTGACTCACGTTGGAACAATCCTGCCCTCTGCGGCCAATTCCGATTAGGTCTGGCTGACTCTATCAAGGACACCCTGGTGAACTACCCGGAACCCCAAACTCTGGATGAATTGATGCATTTGGCCATCCGCATTGATCGCCGACTCCGGGAAAGGCGCCTAGAGAAAGGATCACATCCTGAATCCGCTGCAAAATCTGAGGCTCTAGTCGCTCAACCTTCAGAAGAGCCTATGCAGCTAGGTGCCACCAGGCTCACCGAAGGCGAGAGACGACGACGCCTATCCGAGGGGCTCTGTCTTTACTGTGGTGGGACCGGCCACATGGTTAGACTTTGCCCAAAGAAACCGTCGGGAAACTTCAGAGCCTAGGGGGTTTCGAGGGGGCCCTCCTAGGCTGTAAGGTATCTCCTCAAGTATCGTCTCCAGTTTTCGTCCCAGTTCAGTTTATGAATGGTGCTAAATGTGTTAATCTAAAGGCTCTTCTAGATTCTGGAGCAGCTGGGAATTTCCTAGACTCTGATCTAGCACAGACTCTAGGAATTATGGTACAGACCTTGCCAACTCCTATCCGGGTTTCAGCCATTGATGGCACTCCAGTGGCCGGGGGGTTAGTTCGGTTCCAATCACCTCCTATGCAAATCAAAGTAGGAGCCAGTCATTCTGAGGTTATCAGGTTCCTGATTTTGAGCATGCCTGGTACTCCTTTGATTTTGGGGTTGCCATGGCTGCAGGAGCATAATCCTCAAATTGATTGGGTTTCGGGGCAAATTACCAAGTGGGGACACCAGTGTTTCCGGAACTGCCTAGAATTTCCCCTCAGGGTCACGCGCCTACTCCCTATTGGGATTCCAACTCCATATTTGGAGTTTGCTGATGTTTTTTCAGAAAAGGCAGCAGACAAACTTCCTCCCCATAGACCTTGGGACTGCCCAATAGAACTGCTCCCTGGTACGATGCCTCCCAGAGGGAGAATATTTAATTTGACCCGAGCGGAAACCCTTGCCATGCGGGAATATATCGCCGAGAACTTAGAAAAAGGGTTTATTCGGCCTTCATCTTCCCCAGCAGGGGCAGGGTTTTTTTTTGTGGAGAAAAAGGATGGGGGACTTCGCCCCTGTATCGATTACCGGGGCTTAAATAACATCACGGTAAAAAATAAGTATCCCCTACCGCTTATTGAGGGACTCTTTACTCAGGTGGTCGGGGCGCAGGTCTTCTCTAAACTGGATCTCCGAGGGGCCTATAACCTCATAAGAATTAGGCAGGGGGACGAGTGGAAAACGGCCTTTAATACCCTTGAAGGGCATTATGAATATTTGGTTATGCCTTTCGGCCTGTGTAATGCCCCTGCGGTCTTTCAAAGTTTTGTCAATGAAATTTTCAGGGATTATCTTGGCCGGTTTATGGTTGTCTACCTAGATGACATTTTAATTTTTTCTTCATCCCTTGACGAGCATCGTAAACATGTGTGCCTAGTTTTGCAGAAACTTAGGGAGAATTGTTTATATGCCAAGTTAAAGAAATGTCAATTTGAGGTATCTGAGGTTCCGTTCCTCGGTTACATTATCTCCAAATCTGGTCTGTCTATGGACCAATCTAAGGTGAGGGCTGTTTTAGAATGGGAGCAGCCCAGAGATCTGAAGGGCCTGCAGAGGTTTTTGGGTTTTGCCAATTTTTATAGAAGGTTCATTAAGAATTTCTCTGCCCTGGTTACACCACTAACTAACCTAACTAAGAAAAGCGGGTACCCCCCGGTTTGGCCGGCTCAAGCTGTCCAGGCCTTCGGGAATCTTAAGAGGGTATTTAGCGTTGCTCCCGTCCTAGTCCATCCCGATGAACAACGACCTTTCCTTGTGGAGGTGGATGCTTCAGAGATAGCGGTCGGAGCGGTCTTGTCTCAATACTACGGCTCACCTGCACGCCTCCATCCATGTGCCTTCTTTTCCAAGAAATTCTCAGCGGCCGAAAGGAATTATGATATCGGCAACAGAGAATTACTGGCCATCAAGCTTGCCTTCCAGGAATGGAGACACTGGCTGGAGGGGGCTCAGTATCCAGTTACGGTCTTTACGGACCATAAAAATCTAGAATACATCCAGTCCGCCAAGAGGTTAACTCCTAGACAGGCTCGTTGGTCCTTATTCTTTTCTCGGTTTAATTTTTCTATAACGTATAAGCCCGGGTCTAAGAATATAAAGGCGGACGCCCTGTCTCGGAGTTTCTCTCCCCCTGACTTACCGGAAAGGGTGGTTTCTCCCATCTTACCTCGCTCCCTAGTGGTGGCCGCCATCCAACCCCAACTTCCTGATCTTACTCAGTTCCAGGCCCAAGCTCCTCCTGGGAAACCCGCGTCAGCCCTGTTTGTGCCCTCTACTTACCGGTCTGAGTTCTTGTCCCATTTTCACGATACCAAAACAACCGGTCATCCAGGGATTAAGAAAACCATAGCTTTATTGTTACGCCAAGTTTGGTGGCCTTCTCTTAGGAAGGACGTTCAAAGGTTTGTCTCCGCTTGCAAAGTCTGTGCCCAAAGTAAGTCCTTGAGGAGCTCACCGGAAGGCCCACTCCTTCCATTATCCATTCCTGCCTCCCCGTGGACACATCTGGCCATGGATTTTGTTACTGACCTTCCCCCGTCTCAGGGACATACGGTTATTTGGGTAATTGTGGACCGCTTTAGCAAGATGGCCCATTTCGTCCCTTTAAAGAAACTCCCCTCAGCTCAAACTCTTGCTCAACTTTTCATTACTCATGTCTTTAGGATTCATGGTATTCCCATGGATGTTGTTTCGGATAGGGGGGTCCAGTTTGTCTCCCGGTTCTGGAGGGCTTTCTGTGCCAAGTTGGGGTTCACCGTCTCCCTTTCCTCGGCCTTTCATCCGCAGTCGAATGGTCAAACCGAGAGAACGAACCAGTCCCTGGAACAATATTTGCGCTGTTTTACGGCGGGTTCTCAAACTGATTGGGCCTTCTTCTTACCTTTTGCGGAATTTGCTTTTAACAACGCCACGCATTCATCCACAGGGGTTTCTCCTTTCCACTGTGTTTATGGCAAGGATCTGAAGTTTTCTGCTCTTTCGGACCAACCCTCTAGAGTTCCCTCCGTGGATGAATGGGTTTCCAAATGGCCAGGGGAGTGGAATAAAATCCAGCAACATCTAACTAGGGCCGCTTGTCAACAGAAAAAATTTTCTGATCGCAAGCGATCGTCTAATTCTAACTTTAAAGTGGGTGACTGGGTTTGGCTTTCAACCAAGAACTTGGCGCTACGCCAACCCTCCGCTAAGTTAGGACCTAAGTTTATTGGCCCATTCCCCATAACACACAAAGTTAATCAGGTTACATACCGGTTGGCCCTCCCTTCATCCATGAAAATCTGTAAATCCTTTCATGTTTCACTTCTTAAGTCCGCAAGAAACCATGAACCTAATAGTCCTCCTAGTCCTGTGGTAGTTGATGGGCATCAGGAGTTTGAGGTTGCCCGGGTCCTTGATTCTCGTTTCTTTCGGAACTCTCTTCAATATCTTATTGACTGGAAGGGGTACGGTCCGGAAGAAAGATCTTGGGTTCCTGCCAGAGAAGTTCATGCGCAGAATTTGGTAAAGAGGTTTCATAGGGAGAATCCTTTAAAACCTAGTTTGGAGGGTCCAGTGTCCCCTCCTCAGGGGGGGGGTAATGTTAGGCACTTACCTCGTCACCGTCCCGGGTCCCGCGACGCGCTGTCGGGCGGTCCCCGGCTGGTTGCTGCCCAGCGCTCCCCGGGCGTCTTCACTCCCCAGCGTGGTGGCGGCGGTCAGGGGTCGGCGGCGCGAGGTGGTATCGGCAGCCGCGCCGCAGCCCGCTCTGCGCGGCTGCGCGGGCCCGGCGGGCTCCCTCACTGTCCGGCGCTTCCGCCTCCCGGCGGGGGCGCGCTCGATCATCTACGTGCTCGCGAGCACGTCACCTTTATGCCTCCCGGCGGCGCTTTCCCCAGCGCGCCCGCCGGGGGCGAGTTTGTTCCATCCAACCCTGGCCCTGCTCATAGAGGGAGCCCAGGGACTGGTCGGCCTGTCTGGCCTGGGCCGTCCAGTTCCTGGGACCACTCCCGTTTTTACTGTTGCACCAAGCACCTTCCTTCCCTCCTTTTTCCCTGTTTCCCATTGGCCAGACTTCCCTATATATTTGCACTATTCCAGTTTCCCAGTGCCCGTTATAGCTTCTGGGTTCTGGATGTGTGTTGCTGTACCTTAGTGAAGAATTTGGATTTGGATTTAGACCTCGACTATTCTTGCTAGCTGCCTGCCCTGACCTCCTGCTTTGCCTGACCACTCTCTTGCCTGACCCTCCTGTACCTCGCCTGTGACCTCCTGGACTTGACCTCGGCTACCCTCGACCATTCTTTGTTATCTCCCTTGGATACCTCGCCTGTGACCTCCTGGTTTGACCTCGGCCTGATTTACGGACTTTCGCACCCGGCATCCTCATTCGGGATTCCCTGCCAAACACCAAGCTGCACCTTAAGCTATTATCCTTTGCGCCTGTTAAGTCCTGGGGGCAACCGACTGGGAGAGGCATTACCCGTGTCTCCCACAAGCGGGGGCTTGTCTATAGGCGGAAGTGGCGGTGGAGATTGGGGGATACTGGCTTAAGACAGACGGGGGTTTGGTACAGTCCTGACAGCTGGCATGCACTTCAAACACATACTGTTGGTAAAGCCTAAAGGCAGATCTTAAATACACAGATAATAACAGGTAGCATGCAGTCATCAGTTATATTCTCTAAAGGCTGACCTACAATCCTGACCTGGAAAACAATGCCCGACGAATTATTTGTCCTAAATATTTCACTTCTTCATCTGGCCATACATATATATATTTAGTGTTGCACTATGGGCCTAATTTATAAAAACTTTGAGCGGGCACTAGATGAGCACTATTAGCTCCCACACTGCTGAGATGGCTAGAGGCAGCCAATGCTCAGAGATGCTATCAGCTCCTGCACTGCTGAGATGGCTGGAGGCAGCCAATGCTCAGAGACGCTATCAGCTCCCACACTGCTGAGATGGCTGGAGGCAGCCAATGCTCAGAGATGCTATCAGCTCCTGCACTGCTGAGACGGCTGGAGGCAGCCAATGCTCAGAGACGCTATCAGCTCCCACACTGCTGAAGCGGCTGAAAGCAGCCAATGCTCAGAGACGCTATCAGTTCCTGCACTGCTGAGACGGCTGGAGGCAGCCAATGCTCAGAGACGCTATCAGCTCCTGCACTGCTGAGACGGCTGGATGCAGCCAATGCTTAGAGACTCTATCAGCTCCTGCACTGCTGAGACGGCTGGAGGCAGCCAATGCTCAGAGATGCTATCAGCTCCTGCACTGCTGAGGTGGCTGGAGGCAGCCAATGCTCAGAGACGCTATCAGCACCTGCACTGCTGAGACGGCTGGAGGCAGCCAATGCTCAGAGATGCTATCAGCTTCTGCACTGCTGAGACGGCTGGAGGCAGCCAATGCTCAGAGATGCTATCAGCTCCTGCACTGCTGAGGTGGCTGGAGGCAGCCAATGCTCAGAGACGCTATCAGCTCCTGCACTGCTGAGACGGCTGGAGGCAGCCAATGCTCAGAGACGCTATCAGCTCCTGCACTGCTGAGATGGCTGGAGGCAGCCAATGCTCAGAGACGCTATCAGCTCCTGCACTGCTGAGACGGCTGGAGGCAGCCAATGCTCAGAGACGCTATCAGCTCCTGCACTGCTGAGGTGGTTGGAGGCAGCCAATGCTCAGAGACGTTATCAGCGCCTGCACTGCTGAGACGGCTGGAGGCAGCCAATGCTCAGAGACGCTATCAGCTCCTGCACTGCTGAGGTGGCTGGAGGCAGCCAATGCTCAGAGACGCTATCAGCTCATGCACTGCTGAGACGGCTGGAGGCAGCCAATGCTCAGAGATGCTATCAGCTCCTGCACTGCTGAGGTGGCTGGGGGCAGCCAATGCTCAGAGACGCTATCAGCGCCTGCACTGCAGAGACGGCTGGAGGCAGCCAATGCTCAGAGATGCTATAAGCGCGCTCAGCTTGCACTCACTTCCAACCGGCGGCTGGGCACAGTGCTGGCCTTGTATAAGGCAATGCTCAGAGATGCTATCAGCTTCTGCACTGCTGAGACGGCTGGAGGCAGCCAATGCTCAGAGATGCTATCAGCTCCTGCACTGCTGAGGTGGCTGGAGGCAGCCAATGCTCAGAGATGCTATCAGCTCCTGCACTGCTGAGGTGGCTGGAGGCAGCCAATGCTCAGAGACGCTATCAGCGCCTGCACTGCAGAGATGGCTGGAGGCAGCCAATGCTCAGAGATGCTATAAGCGCGCTCAGCTTGCACTCACTTCCAACCGGCGGCTGGGCACAGTGCTGGCCTTGTATAAGGCAAAGCACTAGCAACCCCTAGTGCCAGGTGGGATCGCTAGAAAGGCATCAATATTACCATTAAAGAACACATTGCCCACATAGGTGCTGAGAAAAGGGGATTACAGGGCGCCTGCTGTAATCCCCATTTTTTTTTTTTTGGGTCAGGACAACAAAAATATTTTACACTTGAAAGACATGACACAGCTTTTTCATGGCCCAAATCACAAGTTTGCAGAAAAGTCTCTAAAAAGCATACAAAAACATTCTCAAACAGCCCAGGGATCCCGTGGCACATGCACCAGCCCCCCCCCCCCAAAAAAAAATATACAAAAATGCAAAAATAATAACAACCATCACAGCCCATTGGAATGTATGGGCTAAGGCCACACAGTGCAGGGTGAGCGCCTGGTCTGAACTGATACTGTAGATGTGACACTACCTGGCACTCAGACTCTCTGGATTTTTGACTTGATAACACCTTTTGCACTGGGACCTGCCATTCATCTGGCACAACGTGGCACTAGCGCTTCTTAAAGTGGACCAACACCCAGGATTTTGACTATCCTGGGTCTTGGTCCACTTCGATGGGGCACCCCCGATCGGGGTGCCCCGCTGTGTGAAACCCCCCCCAACCCCCCGAAAAACTCACCTCTCCGCGCTCCCAGCGCCAACGTACAAGGACGTCTAAGCGGCTGCCGCCGCCGCCGCCTCCCGCGCGTCCCTTTTGACGCGCGCGCGCCCGCGCCGGCCATTCGCAGACGGCCGGCGCGGGGGCGCGCACGCCTGCAGGGGCGCGAGGGAGGCGGCGGCGGCCGGCCGCCGCCGAAGATCAGGTAGGGTTTTTCGGGGGTTTTGGGGGGGTTACACCCCGCGGGACATCCCGATCTCGGATGTCCCGCGGGGTGGGGGGTGATCGGCCCGGGAATCTTATAGATTCCCGGGCCGATCACCCGTGGGTGTTGGTCCACTTTAAATAAACCCCAGTGCACCAAGTTTGGTCAGTTTTTTGCATTTATTTGCATGTTTTAGGGGACATATAATCTCATCTGTTCTCTGTGACAGGATGAGGAGATTTTCATCCCACACATGGGCTCTTTCTGCTGCAGCAGCAGCAGCTGTTACATTGTATGCTGTTTACTGTAGTTGATAAAAGATTGTTACATTCTATGCTGGGGAGAGGGAATGCCGGCGTGTGGAATAAACATCTCCTCAGCCCATCGCTGATGAAGCCATACTTCTCCTTCCATTCTATGTACATAATTTCCTAGACAGAAATGAATTCTAATAAGTTTCTAAAAACTGACATGCCCCCTTGGAGGGTATCAACATGCTCACC
Organism: Gastrophryne carolinensis; assembly: GCA_027917425.1. NCBI lineage: Eukaryota > Metazoa > Chordata > Amphibia > Anura > Microhylidae > Gastrophryne > Gastrophryne carolinensis. The sequence continues at coordinate 275,428,291 of CM051238.1, forward strand.
TTTAAAAAACTTTTCGCAGCCCGTCGACATAGTTTATAATACTCCACGAAAGTCATGTGCTCCCATACTCCATCCCTTTTGCTGGAAATGGCGTTCAAAGTACCATATTTATCCACACACTCTAGAAACATCTGATGCACGGTTACTGGAGGCTGTGGACAGGAAGGATCGATCCGCAGCACAACTGATCCATCGGCAGATGTAGTCCATAGTTTCTCTGCAACAAAACAGATAACTTATCAGTGTTTTAAATAATGCTGTCCACAGACTTCCACTTGGATGTCCATGTCCAGGCATATAATGGGCCTTATTTATGATGGGCGCCATTTAGCATCTTTTTTTGTGGCTTTAGAACCAGCTCCAGAGCGTTGGTATTTTGGTCTTATCTGGCGCTGTGTACTACATTGGCGCTAGCAGTCGCTGCGCAGCGCACTAACTAATTAGCTTTGATTGTTGCATTTAGGTAATCCTAGTTTGGGGCTGCAGCACTGAAAGCCTGGATTCAGGTCCCTCGCCTCCTGGCACCAAAGGCAGAGCTGCTCTCTCGATGTGATTTTCTTCCTGTCTGGCTCTGCTGCATGGTTGCCATGGTGTTGATGGATTTCCGGTGAGGTAAGGAGTTTTTTTGTCTGCTATGGGGTGACTGGAGTGGGGGAATCTATACATTGCTTGTTATAGAGGGATTGGGGGATCCTGCACATTGCCTGCTATGGGGTGATTTGTGGGGAATTCTGCATACTGCCTGCTATGGGGCAATTGAAGGGGATTTTGCACCATGTATGTTATGGGGTAATTGGGGGGATTCTGCACACTGCCTGTTATGGGGTATTTGGGGGGGGGGGTGCTTCTGCACATTGCCTGCTATGGGGTGATTTGTGGGGAATTCTGCATACTGCCTGCTATGGGGCAATTGAAGGGTTTTACACCATGTATGTTATGGTGTAATTGGGGTGATTCTGCACACTGCCTGTTATTGGGTGATTGGGGGGATTCTGCACACTGCCTGTTATGGGGTATTTGGGGGGGGGGGGGGCTTCTGCACATTGCCTGCTATGGGGTGATTTGTGGGGAATTCTGCATACTGCCTGCTATGGGGCAATTGAAGGGAATTTTGCACCATGTATGTTATGGTGTAACTGGGCTGATTCTGCACACTGCCTGTTATGGGGTGATTGGGGAGAATTCTGCACACTGTCTGTTATAGGGTGATTGGGGAGGATTCTGCACACTGCGTGTTATGGGGTGATTGGGGAGAATTCTGCACACTGCCTGTTATGGGGTGATTGGGGAGGATTCTGCACACTGCCGGTTATAGGGTGATTGGGGAGGATTCTGCACACTGCCTGTTATAGGGTGATTGGGGAGGATTCTGCACACTGCCTGTTATAGGGTGATTGGGGAGGATTCTGCACACTGCCTGTTATGGGGTGATTGGGGAGGATTCTGCACACTGCCTGTTATGGGGTGATTGGGGAGGATTCTGCACACTGCCTGTTATAGGGTGATTGGGGAGGATTCTGCACACTGCCTGTTATAGGGTGATTGGGGAGGATTCTGCACACTGTCTGTTATAGGGTGATTGGGGAGGATTCTGCACACTGTCTGTTATAGGGTGATTGGGGAGGATTCTGCACACTGCATGTTATGGGGTGATTGGGGAGGATTCTGCACACTGCCTGTTATGGGGTGATTGGGGAGGATTCTGCACACTGCCTGTTATAGGGTGATTGGGGAGGATTCTGCACACTGCCTGTTATAGGGTGATTGGGGAGGATTCTGCACACTGTCTGTTATAGGGTGATTGGGGAGGATTCTGCACACTGCATGTTATGGGGTGATTGGGGCAAATTTTGCACACTGCCTGTTATGCAGTGCTTGGGGGGATTCTGCTCACTGCCTGTTATGGGGTAATTGGGGGGATTCTGCTCACTGCCTGTTATAGGGTGATTGATGGTGATTTTGCACACTGCCTGCTATGGGGTGACTGCGGGGGAATACGCCCACTGTTTGTTATAGGGTTATTGGGGGGATTCTGCACACTGCCTGTTATGGGGTGATTGGGGGGGGGATTCTGCACACTGCCTGTTATAGGGTTATTGGGGGGATTCTGCACACTGCCTGTTATTGGGTGATTGGGGTAGGGTTCTGCACACTGCCGGTTATAGGGGGGATTCTGCACACTGCCTGTTATTGGGTGATTGGGGTAGGGTTCTGCACACTGCCTGTTACAGGGTTATTGGGGGGATTCGGCACACTGCCTGTTATGGGTGATTGGGGGGGATTCTGCTCACTGCCTGTTATTAGGTTCTTGGGGGGAGGGGAGGGTAGTTCAGCACATCATTTGGTTCAGAATATTTTTTTCCTATTCTTCTCCTCATAGATGAGCCATGCTCTGCTGCTGAGGAGGCCCAACAGACGGGAAAGTGATCACTAGGGCTTAGTAGGCAATATAAAGCAGGCTGAATTCAGGAGGCAGCCCCTCAGCCAGCATGTGGAGACCAGAAAGCAGGCTACATTAACCCATTGCCTGGAATGTTCCTTTACCTTGGTTTTAGGTGACTGATTAACCACGTGGTACTCAATCTAATTACAAAATGAATAGAGGTACTTGTACTTAATTGAAAGGTTTTTAGTGTGTGCAGGGTTTTTTTATCACAACGTCTTAGAAACTATACATTTTCCATGGCTGTAGATCTAAAACATTGAAAAGCAATGTATAAATCACACTGCTCACCCTTCCCTAGAAACAGCTGCAGGCATACTAATAGCATATTTGTACCTGTAGACTTGATGCTAGGAATTTCCAGCGTGGGTTCAACAATGGGCAATTCCATTGCTGCAGAAACGTAGTCGGTGAATTCCCCAAGAAAGCTAATGCTGTGCAATTTATCTGGAAAAGTAATGATACACAACTTTATGATTATAGATCACAGTCGGCAAACTCATAACAAAGCTGAAATGTGCTTGACATGCCAGTATGCAGTTTATTTCCAAGAACAGATATGTGTATCCATGTCCTGTGCCCGATCACGCACCCCGGCCCCTGCCATCAGTCACTGTTCACTGCAATGGACAGGGGAGTGTTAGGTCCTTGGGTCCTCAGGTAAGAGCTGCAGCCTGGGCCTTTTTTGGCTGCAGAATAGTATTTAGAGAAAAAAATCTGGCTGGCTAATAATGAGCAGACTTTTCACTTGTATGAAGAAGAGTGCACAATGGCGGCCTATCGCAGGTCTGCATTTTGTCTGAGGATCGAAAATAAAGGTAAGCATTGCGGGTGTTGCAGTGGTGTCAATACAGGGGGCTCCAGCAATCTGGATGCCCCCCCCCCGGCCAGCCCTATACCCATTCGGTAGGAAATGGGTATGGGTCTGCTTTAAAGGTATTTACCTTATAAGAAGCAGTTTTTGTAAGGGAATGTTCTGGTTTTTAATATCTTAGCTTCTCCTTAAAAATGGTCTGCTTAATATATATATACCTGTCTTGTTAAATCTCTGGCCTTGGTCATTGTGCTGAAGCTCTGTTTTAAGGTGTTGGCCCTATAGCCTATGCTATCATTATGTAGAGCAGCAATCGTTTTTTTTTTCAGATCCTCAGAGAGTTATTTGCTATGAGGTACCTTGTTGAACTTTTAGTGACCAGTATGAGAAAGCACGAGAGCAATAACACTAAATTTATTCACACCCAGTCTCGGACTGGCCCACAGGGGAATACCCCAGTGGGCCTCTGGACTCAAGGGCCCTTTAGGGGCTTGCATTACTAAAACTATGTATAGCTTATTTCTGGAATCCCCAAGTGCACACACACACAGACAGAAAATACAATTTGGCATAGTACATGGGCCCTGAATACAAGTCAGTAATAGTTGCAGTGTGTAGGGTGGGCCCCTAGTCAGTGCTATGGGTGGACCCTAGTCACCCCAGTCCCACATTTGTATATACAAAGTACCTATTTACATATTGTATACACATAGTTTATATTTGAATATTTCTATGTTGTATATACATAGTGCATATCTGTTTAATATCTATATGCATATTGTTAAAACAGAGTAGGTATTTGATTATTGTTAAAGTTATTCAAGTTCGAATAGAGTCACAGCAAAGTTCTGATCAGATAGACACATCAGCTGATGGAGACCAGCAAACACACATACAAGTCAGTATGTATGTTTAAAGCTTATCTAATGGCGGTAACTTAGCTTTGTTTATTTACACAGCTAATTGTTCATACCAAAATACAAGCAGCCAATAGAAACAGACAGGATGGTGTCATAAATGAATCTCATGGCTATATAAACAGGAAGTGAATAAACAGAAAGGACAGATGTCACATAAAACAGACGATTGTTATACTCTGGACAGCTGACCAAAAGCAATGCTTCCATCTTCTTATCAGGTTAGAATATGTGCATATTTGAAAACTATCAAATTAAAGTTGTTATTTTTACCTTTTCCTTTTTTTTAAAGGTTTTTTTTTTTAAATATCTCAACTGCCAGACTGTGCCTATGTGCCTGTGCCTTAGAGATCATACAATGGATTATTCTTCACTGTTTCAAACACACATCTTCCTTTTCTATGACCTGTATTGATTATCACCTATTTCTTATGGGTTTCTCATTTACAATCACAACCCATTATGTAATGGGAAACACAGGGTGAGCTTGATTCCAAGATATGCTCTAAGTACCTTGACCATAATTTGGAAAAAAAGCATCAAAAATCCCCATGTCCAGTTTGTAAACCAATTGGCAGGATTGAGCCAGGAGCCAGGAGAGCCAACCAGGACAAGACCAATTGTAGTCCTTCATTGAAGCAACTTCCCTATGGGATTTCTGTATTGACCCCTGAAAACTCCAACACCTTTTCCCGGGCCGATCCATTCCCTCCCCCGGGGGCATCCAAAATCGGGATGCCCTGCTGTGTGAAACCCCCCAGGTTGCCCGATACACTTACCTTACTTCCCGGTCCAAAGGCGCATGCGTGAGTCACGGCAGCTTCCCCGCTATCCCTCTAGCAGGGAGCGTGCCCGCGCCAGCCATTAGTGAGTGGCCGGTGCGCTCGGAAACACTCTGCTATGACATCGCTCAGACATGTATAGCTCAGTGGCTCAGAGCGCACTGTTTAGACAAGTGGCTGCACATGGGGCATAGGACCGGGATGAGGTGAGTTTCCTTGGGCGATCTAGGGGTTGCACGGAGCAGGGCACCCTGATATGGGGAAAGAACCAAAACCCAGGATAGTCAAAATTCTGGGTTTTGGTCCACTTTAATGGCTGCAATCATCCACCTAAAACACAATATATAAAGCTCTGGAATTCCAGTCAAAATTAACCCCTCCACCCTGCCACCCTCTCTAGGCGCTGAGGTAGGACAGGGGAATGGGGGTTACAAGGAAAAAACCCTTACCTCACCTGTGGTCCAGTGCTGCTCCCCTGTTTCTTTGGGGCTGGCGCACAGAAAGGCACATAGCGGCATCCCCTGGCTTTGTGCATGTGCCCACAACCAATTCAAGTGAATGGGCAGCAGTGTCACAAAGGGGCTGTTTCAGCACCGTGAGTATTTTCATGAAAAAAGTGTTTACTTGCAAAAAAAAATACAAATTTGTGAATACTCACCTGTAAAATGGGTATTATAAGTATGTCACACACCCCGCTTCAAGACATTCATTACACTTGGGTATACTGACCTGTAGATGGCGATCTTGCAGAGATGATAACAAAAAAAAAAAGATCAGACCCTCCCGGCCCATTAAATACCTGGGACCTCCCACTCATTACCCAGTATAAAGATAGCAGTAAGATCAAGGGACCAGGAAAGCCAATTAAAACTAACAAAGGTTCACCATATAAAGGATCCAGAATACAAAAGGGCAGGGTGAAGCGGGGTGTGTGACATACTTATAATACCCATTTTACAGGTGAGTATTCACAAAATGGTATTATTCTAAGTATGTCACACACCCCGCTTCAAGACATTCATTACACTTGGGACATCCAATAGCAGTGTCCATAAAGGGCGGGGATCCAAAAAACAAGGCACAAACTTAAACCACTGCAGCTTGCAGAACTTTGCGGCCAAAAACAGCCTTGTAAAACTTGGAAAAAGTGTGAACCGAAGACCAAGTAGCAGCCTTACAAACCTGCTCAACAGAAGCCTGGTGCTGGAAGGCCCAGGAGGCCCAGGAGGCCCCAACAGCACGAGTAGAATGAGCAGTAACACGAAAAGGGCAGAATAGGCCCCAACAATGGCCTGGCGAATCCATTTACTAATGGAAGACTTGGCAGGAGTCAAACCCTTCCTAGGCCCAGAGGGCACCACAAAAAGGGCGTCAGTCCTACGAAAAGGAGAAGTAGCCACCAAATCGTACTTCACACAGCGAACCACATCCAAAGAATGCAAAACCCCCTCCTTGTCATTGCTGGGCTTAGGACACAAGGAGGGAAGAACAATATCCTGATTCAAATGAAAAGCAGAGACCACCTTAGGAAGGAAATCTGGTTTGAAGCGGAAAACAACCTTGTCCTGATGCCTCTCAAAGTAAGGAGCCTTAATAGACAAGGCTGCCAACTCCGAAACACATCGAACGGAGGTGATGGCAACCAGAAAAACAACCTTCTGACTAAGCGTAGAAAGTGCAATATCCTGCAAAGGTTCAAAAGGAGGACCCTGCAAAGCAGACAAAACCAAATTCAAATCCCAAAGGTTTCCTAGGAGGCCGCACATGCGTAACCCCTGGAAAAAGGTCTTAACCAGCGGATGAAGGGCAAAGGACTTTTGAAAGAAAACCGCCAGGGCAGAAACCTGCCCCTTCAGTGTACTAAGCTGCAAACCTTGGTCAAGACCATGTTGCAGAAATTCCAAAACCAAAAAGAGAACGCCCTGCAAGGCAAGGCCCTGACCTCACACCAATCAATATAAGACCTCCAAGTCCTATAATAGATGGCAGAGGAAGACTGCTTCCTAGCCCTAACCAGAGTCTGAATGACAGCATCAGAAAGACCTTCCTCCCTCAAGATAGAGGTTTCAGCAACCACACCGTCAAAGCCAGCGTTGGTAAATTGGGGTAGAGCAGTGGCCCCTGAGTGAGCAGATCCGGCAGAAGGGGCAGGTCTAACTGATCCTCCGCCAACCTTACCACGTCTGCGAACCAAACCTGTCTTGGCCACCTTGGAGCCACCAGGATTGCTGACGCGCCCTCTAGGGCCAGCTTGTGCACAACTCTGCCCACCATGGGAAATGGAGGGAACAGGTACAGAAACCCCAGATCCCTCCAGTTCAGAGACATGGCATCCCCTGCCAGAGCCAGTGGATCCCACGAGAGAGACACAAATGCCGGAAGCTTGTGATTGTGACGAGAGGCAAAGAGGTCCACCTCCTGAGACCCCCACCGTTGGCAAAGCGACCGAAACACCTTGGGGCAGAGCAATCATTCCCCCCGGCGAGATGACCCCCTGCTCAAGGAGTCCGCCTCCGTGTTCTCCACTCCCGGAATGTACACCGCCGAGATGCATGGGACATTGCTCTCTGCCCAGGCAAGGATCAAGGACACTTCCCTGAGGGCACGCCTGCTGCGAGTCCCTCCCTGGTGATTGATGTAGGCGTCCGCCGTCCGATTGTCCGACCAAACTTGGACCGGTAGGCCCCGCAACAGAAGAGTCAAGTGAGCCAGAACCAGCCTGATGGCTTTCAGCTCCAGAACATTGATGGGATCGTGAGCCTCCAGAGGCCCCCACAGTCCCTGAAACTGAAGATCCTTCCAAAATCCCCCCCCAACCTGACAGGCTGGCATCCGTGGTGACCGTCTCCCAACGAGGGGTCAGAAAGGACCTGCCCCTCGTCAGATTGCTTGGTTTCAGCCACCAACAAAGGGAACGCCGCACCCGGGGGGACATGAGAAAGGACTGATCCAATGACAGTGGGGACCCGTCCCAGGCTGCCAAGAGATGGAGCTGGAGCGTCCTTGTGTGAAACTGGGCAAAGGGAACCGCCTCGAACCACACCACCATCAATCCCACGAGTCGCATCCCTAGCCGGATGGACGGACGGGTAATGGATAGAAGACGCCGAGTCAATTCCTGAATCAGAAGAACCTTGGCCCGGGGGAGAAACACCCTGGCCTGAGAAGTATCCAACGACATTCCCAGGAACTCCACCACCCTGGAGGGAGTGAGGCAGGACTTGGGATAGTTGATCACCCAACCGAAACTCTCCAAAGTGGACACCACATGCCTGGTATCCAGCTGCGCCTGACTGAGGGAAGACGCCATGATGAGAAGATCGTCCAGATAGGACACGATGCGGATACCCCTGGCTCTGAGGATGGCCATCACTCCTGCCAACACCTTGGTAAAAACCCTTGAAGCCGAAATAAGGCCAAACGGAAGAGCCACAAACTGAAAATTTCGATTGTCCACGACAAACCTGAGGAATCTCTGGTGTGCCGGAAATATTGGAATATGCAGGTAAGCATCCTTGATGTCTATGGACGTCATGAAGTCCCCCTGACGCAGTGAGTGGATGGCTGAGCGCAGAGTTTCCATACGGAACTTCCGGGGATGAACAAACCTGTTGAGCAACTTCAGATCCAGAATGGGACGAACGAATCCATCCTTCTTGGGCACCGTGAACAAATTGGAATAGAAGCCCAGGCCCCGGTCTGAGTGGGGCACCGGGCAGATGACAGCCATGTCCACAAGACTTGCTACTGCCACCCGAAGCCCCTAGGCGGCCAGAGGATCTGACGGCACCCGAGAACTGAAGAATCTGGGAGGGGGCAGGAACTCGAACTCCAGTTTGTAACCGGAAGACACCACTTCCTGAATCCACCTGTTCGAGACCTCTTGAACCCAAACCTGGGAGAAGAGTAGCAGCCGTCCCCCCACCCACAAGGGTGAGGACGTCCCCTCATTGCTGAGCCAGCTTGGCAGCGACTCTAGGCTTGGAGCCCCAACTGTGTCCTGGACGGGCCCGACCCCTGCCCCTGGTCCAGGAATCACTTCTGGACGAGGGGAAAGCCGAACCCCTGCCGACTCTAGCCCCACGAAAGGACTGAGAGAAGGAAGCCGCCCCCCGAAAGGGGCAACTTACGCTGAGGTAACTTACCTCCCTTTGCCACCGAATCCAATTTTTCTCCAAAGAGCCGCAACCCCACAAAGGGAAGGGCCGTGAGCGACTTTTTGGACACAAAATCAGCCACCCACTGACGTAACCAAACCGACCGGCGGATAGCCACAAGCAGAGCCGTAGCTCTGCTACACATCACCAAGGTGTCGTCCAGGGCGGACATACAAAGGATAAGAATAACTTACAGCGCTTAAGGTCGGCAAGCTCCTCACTAGCCGGGTCAAGCCCGGACGAGGTCAACAATCCTCTAACAACCGACCTGGCAGCAACCAGTACAAGCGCAGAAGCACAAACCGGCCGCAAGGCCGATCCAACACTGGCAAAACCATGACAAGCCATCTGGTCAATGCGTTTATCCTCACCATCCTTGAGAGTAGTGCACTCCGGAGAATGGAGGACTGAGGAGCTGGACAACCCCAAAACAGGAGCATCCACCTCGGGGGGAGACGACCAGTGCTTCACTGTGTCCGCCGGAAAGGGATATTTCTTGTCCCAACCCGGTGGGACACCCGGAAGCCGCGTCGGTCTCTCCCATTCCTTGCGAATTATACCATCAAAATGCTTTTGATAAGGAAATTCCAAGCGGGGCTTCGTCTCTTCAAAGAACTCCCCCTTCAGTGGAGGAGCCGCCTCCTGGGGAGAAATAGCCAGGACCTCGAACACCTGAGCCAGGACCCTGGAAGTATCCGAGGAATCCCCCTGGCCCTGCTCGGCATTAGCGCCCACAAACTGCTGATCGTCGGAGTCCTCAGACCCCTCATACAGCTCCCCTTCCTCACGCGGGGAGCAATCAGACCAATCCAGGGAGTCAAAGTCCTCCCTATCAAAGGCCTGCGCAGCCGAATGCAAATGTTTTCTCTTTGCCGTGGCCTTTTTGGCGACGGCACTAGAAAACAATTTTTCAAGATTGGCCAATTTGGCACACACCTCAGATTGCGACTCCCCGCTAATGACCCTATCACACGCACGTGTCAGGCGAGGGGGAGACGGGGAGGAGACCGGCGGAGCAGAACCAGACGCCTGAGATCCGGTCTGCCGCATAATAGTCCGCTGCGCACAAGGTACACATAAAAATACATCATCCCCCAAAAGGGATACCCCACACCCCAAACACAGCCTGGATAGCCCCGAGGGGGGCACAAGCCCAGTATCCGGGGAAGCCTCCATATGGTGATTTTTTAGTACTATATATATGGTATATACAATAAATGTGTACAATGCGCTTTATATTGTTTGGGAATTATGCCACCCGGGATGCCCCTTTAAGTCCCGAGTGGGAGGATTTTAGGCCAGCTAAATTTTAACCAGGGACCTGGACCGGGAGAACCCCCCTTTAATATGCTCAATGGTCCACCTGGAACAAGAACACAAGCACACATTCAGCACCATGCAAATGTAGGAAGCCAGTAACAATTGATAGTGACGGCCATCAGGCCCCTAACCCGACCACCGGAACCGCAGGAACCGCGCGCAGTGTGCAGTAGGAGGAGGGAGGGCGGGCCGGTGCGGTACGCGCGAGCGCCCGGCCCGCCCCCCCCCCCCCCTCGGAGGAGAAGAAGCCCTCATGGGCTCGCCGACGCCATTGCTGCGCCGCAGGACCTCCAGCGCCATGCAAATAACGTAAAAGCACACACAAGTAAACGAACACACACACAAGAATAAAGGAATCCATAAGGGACCCCCCCCCCCCTCTAAGGGTACCTGGGAGAGGGGGAATCCATGCCAGGGAAGGGCCAAGGGACGGGGCATCCCAAACCGGGATCCGGGCAGAAATAGAAGAATAAAAGTGGCCGGGAGTCATCCCGGCTACCTGCAAGGAGGAGACATCATCTTCTGACTTGCTCGCCTCTGCATAGATGGAAAACTGGGTAATGAGTGGGAGGTCCCAGGTATTTATGGGCCGGGAGGGTCTGATCTTTTTTTTTTTTTTTTTTTTTGTTATCATCTCTGCAAGATCGCCATCTACAGGTCAGTATACCCAAGTGTAATGAATGTCTTAAAGCGGGGTGTGTGACATACTTAGAATACATGCGTAAGGAATACGGTGCTGAATCAACCCTAGAGCCATATCCCCCAGCTCCATGCACGCGCTCGCCTTCCATTCAAGTGAATTTGAATAGTGTCTTTCTGTGCGGCAAAGACGCGGGAGAGTGGTGCTGAGCCAAGGTAAGTGTTTGTTTCCTTTGTAACACCCCCCATCCCGTCCCCCCGTCCTGTCTCAGCGGCAGGAGAGGGTAGCGGAATTCCACTTTAACACAAACTTCTGCATGAAATACTTTAATGCAAAATAACACCATAAAAGGTCATCAAACAGAAGTGTGTTTCCCAACACCTTCTAATGCTTTCACATAAATGGAACATCACATGTACCTCCCTATCAATAGCCATCTTAAAATATTTTATCAGAGAAACAAAAAGAGGTGGATAGGACAAAGGAAAAGAAAATGTTACAGAAACAGCTTCTATGACTTTGCTTATTGATAATCATCTCACAGGAAACTACCATGACTCAGTAATAAAACAGACAATCTTCAGTAATTCATTGACAACCTTTCTGTTATCATACAGTAGAATCTACTTATTATTGCCATTCTTAAAGAAGAACAAAATCTCAAATTGCTCTGTGCTCTGCAATCGGGAACAGGAGCTGCTGCATGCCCAGATGTGGGTGTGCTCCTGTCCCCAGTCTATCTGAATGGCTGGGGGAGGAGTGGATCACAGACCAGAGCTGCCGGTGATGCGGCAATCGGGGTTTACCCCGGCAAGGAAGCCGTCTGAAAAGGTATGTTTTGCAGCAAAGGAGGGGGGGGGGGGGTTCACAAAGTGAGCCATTCCAATTCGGCCTGCCCTGGAATAGATTACAGAGCCAGTTATGTGGGTTTTTTAAAAATGAAGAAGTGAAAATGTGGATATTATGGGACCCTGTGTAGCGGGAATTTAATCAAAGCTGTATACCAAGTTTACTTCGAGCTTGCGTTTCCGTGTGGTGTTATAGAAGGAACGGTGAGCCGTTTACATTTTCTTATTATCTTTGTTCCGTCCTGTGAAATCTATGGCCCTTAAAGTGGACCAACGCCCACCGCTGATCGGCCCGGAATTCTATAAGATTCCAAGGCCAATCAGCTCCCTCCCCACAAGGCATCTGAAATCGGGATGCCCCGCTGTGTGAAACCCCCCCGGACGCCCACAAACTTTACCTTCTCCCCGTTCCAATGGCGCATGCGCGAGCCGCCGCCTCTCGCGCCCCCGCGCCGGCCGTTTGTGAATGGCGGGCGCGCTCTCTGTAAGAGGGACGCGCGAGAGGCGGCCTCCAGCGGCCTCAGCTTGTCCGTCGGCGGTCAGGTCAGTTTTTTGGGGCTTTCTGGGGGGTTTCACACTGATCGGGGTGCCCCGCAGAAGTGGACCAACACCCAGGATAGTGAAAATCCTGGGTGTTGGTCCACTTTAACACTGGCACACCATGCAGAAAGTACACCAACACAGGGTACAGATGCTGCATTCTTCAGAGCGATCAGTTTTCTGGGATGTGTGACTCATCTCTCCATTGCAGTGCTGTGATGGAGAGAGTATTCTCACATAGCAGAATGCTAAGCGTGCTCAACCTGCGGCCCCTGAAGAAAAACTGCTTTTCCAATGCCAGAAGAGGTCACAGAATTTTTTGTGATTTTTTGAAAAAAAAAACCCTGTTTAAAGTGGACCAACACCCAGGGGTGATCGGCCCGGAAATCTATAAGATTCCCGGGCCGATCACCTCCCACCCCGCGGGACATCCGAGATCGGGATGTCCCGCGGGGTGAAACCCCCCAGAAACCCCAAAAAGACCTTACCTGATCCGCCGCCGCTTCCGCCGCCGCCTCCCGCACGCCCGCGCCGGCCCTCTGTGAATGGCCGGCGGGGGCGCGCGCGCGCCGAGAGTGACGCACGGGAGGTGGCGGCGGCGGAAGAGGCTTGTACGTTCCTGTCCCCCGCCTAGACGTTGGCGCGGATTGGCTGCGGCGTTCACGTGGGAGCGGGGAGAGGTGAGTTTTTTGGGGTTTCTGGGGGGTTTCACACAGCGGGGCACCCCCGATCGGGGTGCCCCACCGAAGTGGACCAAAACCCAGGATAGTCAAAATCCTGGGTGTTGGTCCACTTTAAAGACAAGAAAAGGTTCGTCCATTGAAATGTATGGGAGAGCGACATGTATCGAGAGGTCATACCTGGCGCTGTGCAAGGCTGAACGCCGGCGCTGTTCGCTGAGGCTGTGAAAATGATGAATCAGATGCTACGTGGCGCTATCCCAGTCGCTAAACAGATTCTGCTTGATAAATGTGTAATTGCGTGCCGTGTCCGTCGTTCACCAGTCGCTACCTGTCGCTACCTCTCATTAACAAGCCACTACCTGACGCTATCCCTTCTTAAATAAGGGCCTAAGTTCCAAATGATTTAAGTGTCTTGTGCTGCCAGAGAACATTGCAACATTTGCATACAATGTTAATACTGATGATGTTTTAAGAGCTTCCTTAGCAGTGATGAGTCATTACAGCTATGGCTTTTTACTTCTGGCTCGAAATAAAGCATTATTTCATAGAGATTTAGGGTAATTTTAACTGTGGATTAGGGATTTCAGAAGCAGGGCTGTCAGAATTGTGGCAAGATGTCAGCCCCATGTAATTCAATCTGCTTGCTATTCCACAACATGGAGTTAGGCCCTCTCAAATAGCTTAGATCAATGATTGCGAGAGAGGGGGTTCAGGGGAGCAGTTAACTAAACTTAGAATTTTTGACTGGAGGTCCATTTTACAGCAGTTCTTTATCAGTTGTGAAAATGAACAAACAAACACACATACCCAGGGGATTCCTATACCAGTTCACCAGCAGTGTAAAATAAAAAACATGCAAAACAAATAACATTTTCTTTGGGGTCGTCTTTCTTGTGTCTTCTTAAGAAGTATCAAAAGTTATTGCCGGTGCTACCATCCTTCTATCCTGGCTCCCAGCCAGGAGTAATGGTCGGGAACCATCGAGAAAGAATTTTATACCTCGGAGGCGGAGAATCTAAAGATTCTTCCTATTCCCCTGCAAAACCCCTGTCATACCACTCCACTATAGTCACATAGTTAGTCACATGGGGGAATCCTCAGAGACTTTGCCTCTGAGGTATAATAGCCTTCCTTTTCAGTTTTTAGCCATTAATCCTGGCTGAGGCCTGGGATAAAAGGAGGGAGGCCTGTGCCCCCCCCCCCCCTCGTTCTTCAGATGACATTGCTGGCATCAGTGTTTGACGCCTTAGCCATTTTGACAAGACCCAATAAAGAATGCAGGACACCCTGAATAAGAAGAGGAACAACCAGCGAGGGAGATAGAAGAACCGCCGGAGTGTAGGAGGGCAGTGTAGGAGGGGACAGGATGGAGAAGATGTGGACCAGTAAGCAGTCAGATTTAGAGTAACACATTTTATTTGTGTGGTGTGTTTTTTCTTTACCACTGTTGGTGAACTGATAAGGGGTCCAGTTCAAAGTGGAGGATGTCCGGCATTGGCAGATGATATGCCAATATGCCCACCGGATTACCTGCACCCCGTCTTGAGACACGGGGGGATGCAGAAGAGCCCAATACCCATCAGCATTAGCAGGACGGCTTTTTTCAATGAAAAGTGCTACAACCTGCAAACAGTAATTCAGTAAACGTCGTGCGAGTTAAAAAATCTTCAATGGAGGGGAGAATTCTCTGATGGCTTCTTGCAAGCTTTCTCACATGTGAGATTGTCTCACCTTTATCCTGGGAATCATGCGAAAAAAAAGGGAGAATTCTGTCATGCGTGATTATTCTCGCATGGGTCTTAGAAAATTTTGACCAATGCTAAATCCTCCCTAAATATGTAAAGGTATATTGTAGGTAGCTAAACCCAATATTAAAAAAGCTATTGTACACGTTTTTAAAGAGCCTGAGCAAACTTTTGTATATATTTACTCACTGTTGCATTCAACGTTTACACATAGATTAGATGTGTATGGGGTCATATATATTTGACTTTAGGTCCCTTTTAACAGTCACCTCCGGGGCATCCCAATTTGGGATTGGCCTGTACAGTCAAAGATGCTTAGTAAGCCAAAATTGGCCATTGACATCTGTATGATGAGGGACTCCAGTGTTGGAGAAGGTGCAGCTGCTGCACATGTGTGAGGCTATTTCCTCTTTCACATTAGATAGAGCTCTGCTAGGTAAAGGTTAGTACAGTATTTTTCTAATGCAGGGATCACTGGGGGTATAAGGAGGTAGATGAGGTTAGTTTAGTGTCCCTCTAAATCAGGACCCTCCCTAGCATTGAGTTGCGAAGGTGAGTGTAGATCTGCAAAAAAGCAATAGACTTTTTGTTTTTTACAGATCTAGGTGGACAGCCTTGGTGTAAGTTTGCTAATAACAACAGATTGCAGATAGTGAAAACAGATTCCATAAGCTGCTAACTTAAGAAAAAGTACAAAACAAATACTAGATCAGTTCAGCACCTTTTCACTTTCAAAGATTCCATCAAAAGTGGACTTTTCTTTTAACTACTCAGTAGAACTAAAAACATGACGCACACCCAAATTGCAGACAAATAAAACTACAGCAGAGTGGAAGACAAAACCAATGACTTTACTGCAGCTATTTATTCCTGGGTGTTAATCACTGTTTGCAAAGGCAATATTCAACAAATGGTAGCACTCACCCATGTACTTACATTCAGCTGAGGGCACTTTCCCGACCACCTTCACTCAGCAAATGTCAGATCCAGACTATTCCAACATCATTGCTTCACATCATGCCACTTTGCCAGCTGCTAAAATATTCAGGTCACTTACCAAGGCAGCAATGTGCCCTGGCAATAAATTCCCTGGGAAAGCTCGAGGACAATGACAGGGGCCCTAAACAAGGAGAGAACTATTTGGACACTGGATATGGGAAAATCAGAAGCAGGCTCATTATTTGATTCTGACCTTTTGAATTTGCTGCAAATAAATAAAATGCAAATAAAAGAAAATAAATCACAGTGTTAATGATGCGTTTAATTTGTTTAATGCTTTTTATGGTGATTGCTTCTAAAACATACCAAAAGCTAAAATGTACAGTACCTGAATATGCTGCCAGTTATCAGTCAGTGTTCAGCCGCTCTCTCATGTCACTTCTGAGTCATCAGACAGGAAGATGGTGACTATACAGCAATATGGTGTGATTCCTCCAGACTGCTTTTTCTTCCCCTGTTTTGGACTTGTTAAGAATTTCGATGAGAAATAAGCTCTTTTACATGCAAATCTGACCTTTCTGTTGGGATTGACCAATCAGTGTCATTTCCCAAGTTGCGGAAATCTGTGCCCCTCTGTAAGTCATTGTGTGGAAGGATAAAAGACGCACAGTGGAATTAGGGTGAGATTTGGTGCTCTGAACAAGTGGAGCTTTGTGTGACGCTGAAGCTTACAATCTTTCCCTAATGCACTGCACTGGAAAGTTCTGAAATCTAAATGTGCCCATTATTAGAATGCGAGAATAGTTAAAACTGAACTCCATACAACTATAAAAAAATCCTTTAATCCTGGCAAATTTGTTTAAATAAATATTAAAAATAGATTAAGAGTCTGCTGTCATAATGTACTCATGTAACCTGAAAGCTACTTCCTGCAAAACACAAAAAATCAATTTCTTGGGTGTTGAAAGAGAACCTGCCATAGATCGGCATTGCATTTCTAATACTGCACTCTAGCCACAGAGGATGCTGTGCTGCAGGCACGCCGGGAGACACTTCTTCATGGCTTTTTGTTCAACAGCTATGTGCCCTGGGGTACATTATTTTACAAGACCTGCAACATGCTACTAAATGGTTTTTGTAACCCACAATGGGGCCTTTGTTGAAAAGTTTCTTTTACTTTACTTCCCCTAATTACTGCAGCATGTGGGCATCCCTACCCAGTGAGCCCAAAACCATGTAGCTGATACTCACTGGTTCCACATTCCCTCATGTGGCAGTCACATGATGATAAATTTCACCCTGTGCGAGATTTAATGATGGTGCCCTCAAACACACACAAATGTATATACTCACATTCAGATAAAAGGTGGAGATGGAGAGAATAGAAATAATGAAAAGACAAAGAGAAAGAAGAGAAAGGAAAAAAAGAGGGAGGGAGAACATAGAGGAAACAAACAAAAAAAGGGTAGACATGACTTTGCTTTTTGTTCCCAAGGTGCTGCCTCCAGCATCCCTGCACTGCACCATGAAGATCCAAATTCCTTCGGCAACAAAATCATTGGAGGAGGCCCACACATATGCCATGGGAGGGAGGAGCAAAGAAGAATTATGCTATTCTGAGCATAGCAGCAGTTATATATATATTATATATATATTTCGTTCCCTGTTTTGGGTCACCTCTAACTATATATGAAGTTTGGTCTTTTTTTTTTGAAGATAAGGCATATATCAAAATCTTGGAATAACGCGACTTTGTAGAGGACATGTATAAAAGTCACATGTTTGGAACGTTCACATGATTGCAGTCTCTATGTCCATTGTTTTTTTCATTCAGGCTTATAACTATAAAAAAACCTTTTAGAATATAGACTTGGTGTTTCGTTTGGTATAAATGTATGTTCAGTCATTCTTTTTTAATTAATCATGTACATAGTTAGGAATGTATGAAGTTAGCCCTTTTTTTACCTGTGTAGCCATATCTGTGCTATCTTACTTTCAAAGTAACATTCATGCTATTAAAGAGAATCAACACCCAATAAATTGACTTTCTTGTGTTTTGTACCTCTCTGGGGGGGGGGAACATACCAATTTGGGATTGCCTTTGAAGTCATCTTTCCTCGTTCCCAAAACACATGCACAGGCCTCTCGGCTAATTAGCTGCACTCGTTTCATTCTGATTTCCTTTGCCACACTGATGTCCTGGCCATTCAGAAATGGGTGCGCACCTAGTTAGAGATACGTTGGGGATGCGGCCCCGTCGCAGGCTAATGGAAGAGGTGAGATCAGGCGATCCGGGGGGGGGGGTTCACACAGTGGGGCATCCCAATTTGGTAATAGAGGTGGACCAAACCCCAAAAGTCTTACAGATATAAGAGGATGTTGGTGTCCCGTTTAATAGCTCAGTGTTTTTTCCATTTTTGTTAGCTCTCATTTTGATACCGTATATATATTGCCTGTCTGTCACATAGCATGCAAACACAGTTCATTTGGCTTGGGTCATTTGGCTACTTTTTGCACAGAGGTTGCTCCCAGGTTGGGTGTAGTTATACCCGACAGGGCAAAGCATTCTGGGAACAGCTGTTAGTTTTCATCTGCAGTCCCTTATATAGTTGGTGAAATGACCACAGAAATCAGGTAACCAAGCAGCAATGAAGGAGAACGTGGCCTCTTTCACACCTGGCCGCTAGCCTCCCATTGGAGTAGAAAATACTACAACATGACACTAGGAGAAAATGATTCCCATTATGGTAAATGGGCGCTTTCACACCTCTACATTGCGCTTTAAATAACTCTGCATGCAGCGCAACATAGCCCCTAGAAGTATATGGACACCACAGGTAAAGTGCATATATTGCAGCGGAATCGCCCACAAAAGAACTGTGGCCTCCTGATACATATCTGCCAGTCCCCACCGCTGTCACTGGTCTTCCTTTTTCTACATGCATTCTGCAGATACCTTTATGGGGTTCTTCTAAGGGGGAACCTTACTTGCTCTTGCTGCTTGTGCTGATGCTGATTTTAACTAGATGCTGGGTCTCCTGCTGCTGCCCCCCCCCCCCCCCACCCCCACAGTCCAAAGCTTCCACCACGGCTGCCTCCAGGACTCGGCAGTCTTCTGTCTACCCTCCATCTAGGTGCCACCAAGACCAGAGGACTGGTTGAACAGTACGGTGCAGGGCAGCATACAGGACCGCTACTGCACCACACCACGGTGCACAACACAAAACTCAATATTTGTCCAATAAGCAAGCCAGAGGATTACAGTAGCCACTTGTATGTATGCTATCTTTCCTTGGTTTGAAAGCTGATTATGCTTCTCATAGGGAAACTGCTAGAGGAATAAAGTTAGCCAGAAGTGAGCAAGCCTTAATGCCTAGGGCCAGGAAGCTACCCTCTGCTGACTTTCTTACACAAGGCCTTCTATTAAGATCTCTGATGGGTGGGGGTCATGCTAAAGATTTGCTAAATCAAGTTCACCTTTGGGCATGCATTTAAACTTACATCTGAGTGACCTTTTTGACTTTTACACACAGAAAATTGCAATAGAAATATTTGTTCTATTTTTTCTAGTTAGTACATAATAGTCCAGCACACCATTTACTGGAAAAACAATATAACAAGGTGCTGCAACCTTAATAAAAGGGCTGTCCACCAAACTGTGCCCTTCTCATGTAAACCTAAATAGCTAATTTAAGGTGCGCACTCAATAAGATGAGAATCAAATTAAACTCCATCAAATTGAAAACAAATAATTTATTTTACATATAAAAAATCACAATTAATACACATGAACACATAATAATCAACAATACACACATCTCTATGGTTATAATGTATCATCAGAGACGCGCTGGACATTTGGTCTCAATCTCAACAAGTTACAACATGTTAAACCATGTGAACAACAAATTGTATCAAAGCGGATGTTAAAGTGCAATGTGCCTAAAAGCATATATTCATAATCCAGCAATTGAAATAAACATGAAAATTAATGATATAGTCATATCAAATATTGCACACACCTCAACAGCCTCATATTGCACAAATCCCTAATGTCACAGCGCAGCCATTCATATACATTGTTCTCTAATAAGAAGCATAGCAGCATATAGTAAATAACATTTAGAATACCATATAACAAACACGGTGATCAAACCTCCATATCACTCAGCAAACTGCATCCATTCCTCACACCTGACGGCCGTTTTGAGCCTCACCGGCTCTTTGTCAAAGGTACGCTACTTTATCTACCATAACTCGCGCTCTTTTAAACCCATGGTGCATCGCTCCCCTAGCATCACGTGACTCCAGATGACGCCGTCACGCCGCTGCGTCATCACGAGCACGATGCCCGCCCAGCGTCAGTCCCGACGTGAGCGTCTACCACCCTGGAACGCAGGCCGTCCATACAGCCAGCTCCAGCTTGTCAACGTGCACACGCATGGGGCTGCAGCCGTCGGGCTCCATCTTTACAAAGTGTCAGCAGTATCGATCATTAATCATAAGCCACACAGCAAAAGAGAAAAGATGTATGTTGCTAGGGAGGGCACAATCCATATCCACCGGCTATTTCTGGGGGCTTTGCACCATTTCTCGCATACCTACGCAAAAACAATAATAAAGCAGAATATCAATATCACAGAATGCTGAGTTTACATTCATATATCTTCCACATCCATATTCTTTATATCACACATTCACATGCATTTGTGATTCTAACCTATCTGCTCCCCTCTGGCGAACCCTCATGCCCACCTTCAGGCGGACCCAAACTATTCCCCCACTCTTAATATATATCCCACTACCAATCTATCTACACCATAATTGATCAACCGTCTTATGTAGTTACGTCCAAATCCTCTCAAGGTAAGTATGTGTCCAAAGTCTATAATCCAGTACCCATTCATGTATATACGGGGACTCGATACTTTTACAAAGATATATTACAACACTATTGGAATGAAGTATATTCCAATTCTTCATTCATCCCAAGGGGGGCCAGGGCATTCAACTCATATATCCAAGTCATCTCTCTACGTGCCAGTTTACTCCTAATATCACCCCCTCTTTTGGATGGCTTAATCTGTTCAATTACCATGAACCTCAGCTGTGAGATGTTATGACCAGCTGTTAAAAAATGTCTTGCTACCGGTGAGGTTCCATCCCCTCTCCTTATTGCACTCCTATGCTCTGAAATCCGGACCTCCCTTGTCGTCTGCCCCACATATATCATCCCACAGGGGCATTTTAACATATATACTACAAAGGTAGAGGAGCAGTTGACAAAGTCCCTGATCAAATATCTCTTCCCTGTTCGTGGGTGAGAAAAATCTTGTCCCTTTATGGCAAAACTGCATTGGGCACAATGCCCACAATTATGCATCCCTTTTGGCTTGGGAAGATTAAAAATAGTCTGTTCTCCTTTCGGGAAATTTACCTCTGTGTCTGCCCTGATCAAATGACTGCGGATATTCATTATGTGTATCACATTATGTGTCAACACAACAGGAATAAGTTCCAATTTATTTTTAGGATTATATTGCAATAGTGTTTCCCTTGGCACTGTAAATGCCCTAGATTTCGCCTCCTCTACTACTGTTTCTGGGTAACCTTGTAAACAATAGAACCTCTCCTGAATGGCTCTTAGCCAAACTGTAAACATTACTAATAATAATAATAATATTATTAATAGTATCTCCTGGCTGGCGCAAGCCAAACTGTAAACAATTGGATATTAATATTAATAACTAGATATTAATAACATTGTGTATATATTTATATCCTGCCCGGCTCGACTAAAAGAGGCAACACATATACCAATATTATCAATATCTGGCCAATAATCACGCAATGGATACCCGCATAAGACTATAAGACTGTAGTTCTTTTGACTTCTGGTATATGCAAGAGACACTGAGACCCGCAGTAAATAAAGATATATATTGTATTAAAAGCAAAACAAACTGGCAAAAGACAATACAATTTACTTCACATGCAACCACATATATATTAACCCCTAATTGGTGGATTTACAGCACCAATACCATACTGACAGAAAATTCACACAAAGAACTTACAATGAATCATGCAGAAAAGGAAAGAACCACACAAGTTGAATGGACACCCCAATACAGCAATATTCCCTGATAGCACTAACCAGTGTTGGCTATGGCTCAGTTACCTGCCTTCCGTGAATCGTCTCTCCCAGCGCTATTCCAGGGCCCTTCTCCCAGACTCTCCTTCTTGCCTTCCTTCCTTCTGCCCTCCCTGATGCCATCCTCATCTCCTAATTATACTAAAAGTAGGCTTCTGGAATTCCTTTGATCGTTTACGACCCTAGTCTTCTTTTTCCCTTGGGCTAGACCCACCGGTTATGCAAAAGAGGGTGCATCCCGGAAATTCCCAGAAGCCGTTTGTATATTTTATGGTGTGGTCACAGAATGTTGATATTATCTAGTGCCCTCTCAGATGTCTTTTGTTCTATTTTCTGGTTTTGGAATGCAGATATTATCTAGCTTGGAAAACGTGCCTTAGGCCTTTCCACTTCATGTCATGCCCTGCTGTATATTCAAATATATATATATATATATATATATATATATATATATATATATACCATTATTAACAATATTGATTTTCCATAAAGGCCCCTTATTTACATATATCGCCCACTTGAGACAGAGATATATATATTATATTTATATGTATATATATATATCGAGGTCTCACAAATATATAAAATGTAAGTGCTTGAAATTTGCTGAGACCGATGGGACCCGACATATTACCGCACAGTGTTATGACAACCTGCAGTATCTCAAGTTACAGCCTGCATCCTTCAGCCACCACACAAATGTTTTAATGCCACACCTTCTTCAGCAGATCATCAAACATATTTCATATTTTTACACCATCCATAACCGCTTATGTGATTTTGGGTGACCAAATCTGGTGACATCCGGATTTATTCACTGCTGCTGGTATTGACAGACATCCGTCGACTTCCATTGTATGTTGCAGACAATGCTTTATCAGCTGTCACTGAGTCTCCAAGGCCTGTATTATCATCAGCGAGGTGGGTGCACAAGGTGACCGTCCATAATATACTGATTGCACAGCGTGCATATTGTTATGGGTGCACATCATCAGAACTGCCCATTGTTTCATGGTGCACATCATCAGAACTGCCCATATTGTCATGGGTGCATATCATTAGAACAGTCCATATTGTCATGGGTGCACATGTACTTTGACAGTTCACACAGACCATAATGAGTTACAGCGACAGTACATCTGCAATATTAGAAGCACTCGGTGATATACTCTCCAACACAGTGATACACAGCAGACTCCAAGAAATAGATTTTTTGGTCACAGAGCATAAACATAATGCAACATAGCAAACGGCGTATTACGGTGGAAATGTCTGAAAGAAAACCTTGAACAAAAGAAAGTGTGACTCTGTAGATGTGGCTTTGAGGATTCAAGCTATAACCAAAGAATAGTTGCTACTATGCTATATCAATAATCCCCTCCGTCTCTGCAAACTCAAATCAAGGGCGTCTCTGGGCTATCTATGGAAAAATACTGTTTAAAGGTTATTTTACAACAATATACAACATATTAAAACACACATCCATAAGATAATAGGTCCACCTAATGCAGACCTAGTATGTTGACCATATTGAACAATCCTAAGCACTAAACCTCGCCCACTTCATAACATTTAAAGTAAGAAGACATAAACAAACAGATAGTTTCAAATTGGGTGCCTGTGTACCAACTACAAAAAAAAGTTACTTAGCAAAAAAAATAATGGTACCCACTCCAATAACATAACAGCAAAAATAGCTTACAAGCACACAATTTAAAATGATTGATCCAATGAACAGGCTAAAATATGAATTTTAACCTTTTCATTGTTCATTGTAAAAGGAAAAAAAAGCTTAAAAACTGGTTCCCAATGCATTGTCACTGGAAAGACCCTGGCTGTATAGAAATGCTAATGCTAATAATGCCTGGGAGTGACAGAGCATTCCACACAGCCTGTCAGTGACACCTGGGAGGAATCCTACATACACTAGGCTGGCACTAGTTACTAAATATGCGCAATCTGTAAAATATAGCGCAATCATAAAAAAATACTAAATTTACACTTTAATGGAAATCAGGGATATCCGAAACCCTGTCCATGCCAGCTTAGCAGTTCAGGTCGTTTAACTAAAAAACAAAAATGAATTTAGATTTTTGATAACCTGACTGCTTTTATCAAATTAATCTTTGAGGCTTATCCTAAACGTGTGCACATAAAAAAAAAACCAACACAAAAAAAGCCCACGTTAAGGTCCTCAAAACCTAATGGAAAAATAAAGCGTTAATCAGAGACTTAGCCGGGGTTTTATCCAATGGACCTGAAAGACAAAGCACACAGAGTTAATAACACCTAACTGGGTGCCTCTCTATAACCTTTTGTCTAAGCCTTGGCTCATCTGACATTCTTCTGTTCCCCGACATACTTACCTCTTCTCTTATGGCCATAACCTGTTGTATCAGGGAGCTCATATCACTCCTCAACTGCAGATTTTCTGCCATAAGGTATTCGTTTCTGGCTCTTAACCATTTCGCTGGGACACACTTTATAGGTTTGCTTTGACTATAATGCTCCCTAGCAAATTTCTTTTGGTTAAAGCTCCCTGTCCCAAATCTAGCAGAGTAAACCATTGTCTGCCTTTTGTGGGTTCTATAGGTCTGGACTTTATTGCTACACATTGGTTTTGCAGAGGGGCAGAGCCTGGAAATGTGATTCGCTTGGCCACAAGAGTGACACTTCACACTTCTAGCTCTCTTTACATTGTCTCTGCACGGTACAGCAGAGTTAATTAGTCTAGGCATTGCTTTTTGTAATGGGGACCTTGAGACTGCCACTGGAGCTTGTTTGACTGCACTAACCTTTGGGGCTACCTTTGGGTAATTTTCACTCATACAATTACCCTGCACCCCCGAGTCTATATGCTTATTTGGTGAAGATCCACATGAAACCTCCTCAGCAGCACTAGGAAAGACATCATCCTGTCTCCTGATATCCACAGACACAAGTTCAACTTCTTTTTCTGTGACTATCAGCTTTTCTGACATCATCTGATTGTTTCTGCGCAGTTCTCTGCTCTCAGCTCTCAGCTGCTCCACAATTGCGCCCAAACTTTCAGTGGATGCCCTCATGGCTCCTAGCGCTTTATCCAGGGAGTTTACCTCCTCTTTGAGGCTTTCATTTTGTATTTTCACCAAAACAAACTCCTTTGCAATCCAGACTGCCCCATAAATCAAAAAGCGTTTGCCCTCAGATTTGGAGATTTGCTTAGCAGCAATGCATTTAGTCACATAATCCTGGGCTTCAGCCCATGGGTTACTGGATCCCTGCATTGCTCTAATAATCCCCTCTGCATTCTTTACCTTGTTCAACTTTTTTAAAAGACCCTCCATGTCTATACAATAAGGCACTTCAAATCAATTGCAACACTTATATGCTATAGTTACCAATAGCAACAGCGGTCTGTGAACTATAGAAATTGAATTGCACAATGTATTATATACCACAATACACTCAATATTCACCACAACACAGTGCTCTGCAAATACACAAGATGCCTCGTGCCTGGCTTAGCCAATCGTTTACAACCTCGTTTCTTGAAGTCTCTTGCCATTACTTCTGCCCGAGCCTGAAAAGTGGGATCATTATCGACAATTCTTTGCAATCACAGAAATTGCCCATATGGGATGCCTTTCTTCTGTTTAGGAGGATGGAAACTAATAAAGTGAAGATACATATTCCTATCTGTTGGCTTTATAAATATATCTGTAGTGATCTTCCTCTCTTCAATGCCCACACTGACATCGAGAAAGTGAACTTGTTTCTCACTGAAATCTATTGTAAATGAGATGTAAGGTAAGCATCCATCCAACATCTCCTTAAATTCTAACAGTATCTCCTTGGGGCCCCTCCAAATCAAAAAGACATCGTCTATAAAACGATACCACAAAATTACGTGGTTAGAAAAATATGGATGTGCATATACAAACCTCTTCTCAAACGATGCCATAAATAGATTGGCATATGTAGGGGCAACATTCGACCCCATTGCGGTCCCCGAGTTATGGTAGATAAAGTAGCGTACCTTTGACAAAGAGCCGGTGAGGCTCGAAACGGCCGTCAGGTGTGAGGAATGGATGCGGTTTGCTGAGTGATATGGAGGTTTGATCACCGTGTTTGTTATATGGTATTCTAAATGTTATTTACTACATGCTGCTATGCTTCTTATTAGAGAACAATGTATATGAAGGGCTGAGCTGTGACATTAGGGATTTGTG
Source organism: Gastrophryne carolinensis (assembly GCA_027917425.1). NCBI lineage: Eukaryota > Metazoa > Chordata > Amphibia > Anura > Microhylidae > Gastrophryne > Gastrophryne carolinensis. Next base: position 275,454,484 of record CM051238.1, read on the forward strand.
CAATATGAGGCTGTTGAGGTGTGTGCAATATTTGATATGACTATATCATGAATTTTCATGTTTATTTCAATTGCTGGATTATGAATATATGCTTTTAGGCACATTGCACTTTAACATCCGCTTTGATACAATTTGTTGTTCACATGGTTTAACATGTTGTAACTTGTTGAGATTGAGACCAAATGTCCAGCGCGTCTCTGATGATACATTATAACCATAGAGATGTGTGTATTGTTGATTATTATGTGTTCATGTGTATTAATTGTGATTTTTTATATGTAAAATAAATTATTTTTTTCAATTTGATGGAGTTTAATTTGATTCTCATCTTATTGAGTGCGCACCTTAAATTAGCTATTTAGGTTCTATTTTTTCTAGAAAAAAAATTCAAGCCTATCTAACCCCCTCCCTCCTCTCTGCCAAGCCGCTTCCTAGCAAGCACTCTTGCTCCCAGTGCTGACCTTATGATTTTTATGCTGAGGGCATAAATACAGGGGGTGCAGGAGCTGCAACCATATCAAAACACATGAGGTCAGGGGGTCCCATAATTGTTGCTTCTTTACCATATTTTTCAGGTTTCAGCTCACACAGCATTATGTATGGAACACAAGCACAATTTGTCTCTGCTATTTTACTCTGTATTATGGTCACATTTAGTTATGCCTCTGGTTTTAACATTCAGGTATAATCACAGGTTTACCGGTTTTGATGTGAGTATCAGCAGGAAGCAGGAACTGGTGGTATTCTGCAGGCTCGGATTGGCTCACAAGGTTACTAGAAAATCCCCTGGGGGGGCCTATGGTTCCAAGGACCCTTTCGGGGGCCTTTATCACCAAAACTTAACCTATGGGCATTATTTATAATGTGCGCTGTTTCTGCCACTGCGCTGTGGACTACAATGGCGCTAAATGTCACAGCACTAGGTATTGGCCGGCCTGTGTCAGTGCCTATTAAACCCCACTGACGACTATCCCAACGCCAGTGGGCGCCACTTTTTACTGTCCTCTTTCTGGCGCTACACAGAGTATTTATGAATTTTTTTCTCCTTGAAAAGATTGGTGCTGTATTTTTCAATTCGATTTTACAGTAAATCACAGCTGGGGACAATATGTACAATTTAGGCTGTGTTTTAGTTGTTGTCCAAATTACACATTGGTAAGAAACAAAAGCCATGTAAATCAATTCTAATTTACCAAAAAAAGTGCAGGGGTGCAGGGATATAGCTGTACTTTGCACAAACAGAGCAGAACTGGGGTCAGGAAAAGTTCAGAAATCCCATAATGCAGAGTGGCACAGTCAGAACACACTTCCTGTTTGCAGGCGGCCTGCACCTACATGGGCCACCATCTTGGATGTTTAAAGTCTCAGAAAATACAATAGATGCAGGTAGGATGATTTTTAATGTGGGCAATCTGTATGTACAGGGTATGGGAAACATATAAGGTATTCTCTTATTTAGGGTGAAGGTTTAAGTGCCACTGAGACAAAAAAGTGGTGCTGTGTGGCCCTGACGCTTCAAAAATAAGGCTCCCTGTATAGCTTATTTGTGGCATTCCAAGTACACACAGAGACAATACAGTCTGTATACATAATGCTTCTGTGCATGGGCCCTGAATGTAAGCCAGTAATACAGTACGTGCACCTTAAAGGAGCACTATCGCGAAATTGTGTAATATTAAAAATCCATATAAACACTTTAGCTAATAAGGGGAGGGCTTACTTATACACCCGAACTCAATAAAACTCCCACCAAGCTTGTGGTTTTCTTCCCCTGGTAGAAATAAACTCCTGGGGTTAAAGGCTTAGTCTATGAGGGGGTGACAGAGTCTGTCACCCGAGATGTCCTCTTCCTTCCATTAAAATAAAAAAAACAAGCGTGGCTGGATATTTCTTGATACAGGTTGTATAAGTGACCCCTCCTCCCTCCATCCAGCATATTTATATGGATTTTTATCATTGGGCCATTTTTTCGTGATAGTGCTCCTTTAATGTGGGGAGGGCTCTCAGAGTCAGTTCTGCTGGTGGGCCCCAGGCATCCCAGTCCGACATGGGGGTTTTGGGTCATAGTTTGTGAAAAGATCTGCAAATACTGAGCCAGCTAGGGATCTAACCCTAGGGCTTGGTTAACTGCAACATTTCTACTGGATATAGAACATTATGGAAGGAAGGAAAAGCCTCCCCAAAGGAAGGACAACAAAAAAGAATAATACTAATATCATTCAAATCAAATATAATATCCTAATATTGTTACAAATCTAGCTATATGTATTTCATTATGTACAAGTACTTTTAGTTAGTGTTTTAATGTTTTCTTTCTGTTTTTATGCCATTCACTTTTAATTATTTGCTACATGTTATTTATTTTTTAAGCCAGATGGCCTATTTATGTTGACCTGCTTAACATTGTTATGCAAGTCAGCATGAAATGCTCCACCTTCTATGCTGATGAGAATTTTCTTCTTATTTACCTTAAAACATTTCCTGGTTTGTCATTTGAAGAAATCCAACCTGTTGGTGTAGACTACAGCGGACACATGCCTGAGCCATGGATCTTGCACAAGTTAAATGGTCGATAAATGAATACACACTTCAGAAATATGTGTCCAAGTTCAGCAGCTCCTTCCCCAGCATCATCAAAATCACAGAGGGATTCCTGGGAAAGCAGGAGATAGACAGCGTCAGCTCTGGCACGGTAAGCATATTACAGCATACTTCTGACTGCAAAGTTTTGCTGCCCTCACCATGTACTGTACTTTGACATGTAAGGTAAGGTGAATGGGCTCAGTCCAACATCATCATACCTTCCAACTTTTTGAGATGGAAAAATGGAAACTTTTGGCATAGAACTTTTTGTACTCATGGTCAAGGATCAAAAAGAACTTGTCAAATAGGTCCAACAAAAACTAAGCTAAATGTATAAGCAGGATACAATATAATACCTATGGCTGCAGCACATGGTATAATTCTTATACAATAGTGATTTATAAATCAGATCTGAAATAGGGATTAGATGATCCAATGCAACAATTTGACTCGAACTTTTAACCCCATTAACCAACACTTTAAGGCACACTGCACATTTTGGATAGAAAAAAAGTTAAAGTGTATTTAGCTTTTAATGTTTAGCTCCTCATTGTAGAAATCAAGCTTTACATACAGTACAATCATCAGAGAGAAAACCCATTTACCAGCAAATCCATATCAGCTATTTGGAACAAATGGTGGCTTTCACAAAATTTGGGGTTCTAGTGATGGTGACACCTTCAGGTTTTTCATTTCACAAAATCCCCTGTTTAGGTAGCAAGTATTGGTAAATCTCTTCAAAAACTGAAAGACAAAAAGAAAATGGGTTCCAACTATTTGCTCTGTCTAAAGCTGAGGTGCAGTCATGAAGGAAAGCAACATTTCTGCAGAAAATTGAAAGGCAAAAGGAAAATTGGTTCTAACTCTGCTCTACCCTGTCTGAAGCTAAGAAACGTGACTGAAATTTGGCTATAGGAGTTTATTCAGTAGGTGCGAGTACATATGCACACATGGTTTCAGGAAAAAAATGGGAAATTTGTGTACTAACTGGTAAACTTCCATTCTCGTCCTCTTCTATTCTCGGGCACCAATGGTAGCAACGCAAGGGTTAATCTCAGCCGTAGGGGGGCTGCAAGATAGAAAAAAAATAGCTCCCCTCGGCCTATATAGGGCAGGCTGTGGCATGAACTTCTCAGTTAATTGAAAAGCAGTTCAGCCACAACTATAAACAGTGCAACAAAACTAAAACCACGTAGAAAGCATCAACCGCCACCAATGCAGTCTTAACACAACAGAAGGGCAGGTGTGGTGCTCCGGAATGGAAGAGAACAAGAAAGAAAATTTACCAGAAAACACTATATGGCACAGCCAAATCAATTAGTCAGGGTGCAGTCCCCAAATGACACTCCCAAAAGCAGGTGAACTAAGAAACTAGTGCGTTAGTGCTTGCTGAGATGTCCCTCCTTACAGCCTCTGGCCTCAGTATTCTTAAGGGCAGGTTATGGTGATTTGCTTACTTATTTCATTTCACTGGTATGATGTCTAATTCTTTGCCCTTGCTTTGCTTGTGATGTCTGTGGTATTTGCAAACAGTTTATTCATTTTTGTTGTAGTTTTCTATATGATTATATATACATATTTATCTGATTTATGTATGGGGCACTAGTTAGTACATTCATTATCATTGGATGTGACTTTGTAATATTTTGCTATTAAGGTTGCATATATAGAAGCCTTATTGAGACCTTTGTAACATTTTGCCATTATTCATATAGCTAAAGCCGGAGTCTATTTTTGCACTGGCACTTTATTTATTTGGCTATATATATTTTTTTTTCATATATATTTGTGCATAGGTGTGCATGTGTGGAGGCCTTATTGTTTAGATAGCACTGGCACTTTGTTCTATTTATTTACTGTCCTGAGTATTTTGGCTATGTAGACTGGGTAAAAACTGACTTAAAGCCAGCATAAGATTGGATTAATTTATTGATTGGCTGTTGGAGGCACTCTCATCTTTATTTTTTAACATGTGATGCTGCTTAGTGTCTTGTTTTTCATATATTTTATTGATTTGCTACGTTGAGGATTTTGTGTAATAAACTGTAATAAATTTGATCCGGAGGATCCTTCGGGGTATGCACGGCTTCCAGTTCCTTTCCGTCACCTCCCCCTCCAACTGGCCGGAACTAGATCCTGAACCTCTAAATAGGATTCCGTCTGAATATGCATACGCTTGGTTGTAGCCTTCCTGTCTGGTCTGGCAGTGACAGACTCGGGATGCCCCTGCTGACGAAGGCCACTGACCATGCTCTCCAACCGAGCCACCATGTCTGAAGGAGAAACCCCAACCATGGGCGGACCCTGGGACACAAATGGACCTGGCAGCTCCCCCGAGGGGGTATCCCACTCCGACGTGCAGCCTGAGACGGCAGGAGAAACTGGACCATATGATTGAGGCACAGAACCTGCCAGCTGGGTAAGGTGGCGCAGGACAGTAGTGCACCCAACACACAGAGGGTCGCTCGTCCGAGGTCAGGCACGCTTGGCAAAAGCCCAGTGTCTGTGATGCCAGCTGGAGCAATGCTCCCCACACTCTCCTGTCAGTCGACTACTGGTCAGACCTGCCTGCACTACAGGAAATACACCTCAGCTGCAGCTGAGATCAACCCACCAGCAAAGGATGCAGCAGCTTCCTGACCCCCACCCTGCAACAACAAGAACAATGTCAAATTCCTAAAGGAATCAGTACAAGTCAATAAGCTTTGCACCTAGAGGGAGCCCTTCCTGACCAGGGAAAACCGTGGAGCGGCAGCTGCGCTGGATCCAATACTCAACCCCAAGGGAACAGGGAGGCAGTGCAGGAGCTGCCAAGCAATGATCCAGGGATGCAGCAGGGGCCTCTGGGCACCGCACAAGATGGCGCTTCCCGGTGCTGTTAGTGCCGCAGCCCCGCCTCCTCCTGTCCTCCACTGTAAGGCCCAAAGCCACACCCCCCACCAGTGTCGCAGGTGAGGCTGAACGTCAGGCCCCACCCAGCAGCCATGGGGAAGGCAGACTGCATCTCTTGCACGGTGTCATGGAGTCATTGGGGTAGATGACCCAGGGCATAGAGGGACCGGGGCTTAGTGGGAGACACACAACAGGGCCACCATGCAAGGCCCAGAGATCAGGGTCCTGATGCTCGGGGTTCAGACCCAGTTGGACGAGTCCCGGTGGGCTTACCTAGATCCATGTGCGCTCCCCTTATTGGCTCAGGAACCGACCGGCATCTAGGGGGTCCCCAAAAATGTTGCAGCTGGTGTGGAGCTGGGAGACAGACAGACGAAGCCCCTGCTCCCGTTCAGCACTGTAACATCCAGACATCTTCACAGTCCCTTGTGACTGCAGGAAAAGATCTGAGGTGATCATGCCACAGCCTGCCCTATATAGGCCGGGAGGAGTTAGTTATTTGAAAAAACAGAATTTCCCTCTCTCTCAAGTCAGCAATTTATTTTATTTTGGTGTTCATTTTTATCACATTAAATTGCTCTCATGAGGGAAACTCTTGCAAATGCAAAATATCTCACCTGAAAAACTCTCAAAAAGTGAAACTCATTTGTTGAGCACTGTGTTGGAGAGAAAATAATGGAAAAGTGAAGAAATAAGGTGTTAACTTTTGTAGGCTGAGTATACTTTAAGGTAAGCTTTCGAGAATACCTAGTCCTCTTCGTCAGGCATAAGGAAATTTGAGAAGCTGGCTCTGCAGGTTTGCATCTTTTGTTATGTGAGGGTAGATGACGGTCAGATAGTGGAAGATAAGCTACTTGGCAGATATAGTAATGAGTTTGTTTATGGGCAGACAATTAACTTTCACACAGATAAAGTAATCTGTTTGCAGGTGGTTTGTGATATAAATAGATTTACATTAGTGCCATTTTCTTTATCTTCAATTGAAAAATGATTAGCGCGTTAATTATAATCCTGATTAGGTAACCAGGGTGCACGTCATGACTTGGGAGAAGACATGTTGAGGTTTGGTCAAACCTTTCTTTTTGGAGTGTTAATTAGGTTCCTATATAGTTGAGTCCACTTTGTATATTATGGGCCACATTCATTGAACACTATAGGGCCAAATTAGCACTATGTGAATATGTATTGTTATAGGGGGGAAAAGAGTGGGGATAGGTTTGTATGCACTGCACTGCTGCCAGATCTATTCTGTGCAGGCAAAACCTAGTTCTGCATTTAAGTCCATGTCCAGACACAATAAAAAATGCAAAAAATTAGTGGCAACCACATGTGGAACTGCAAGAGATGTCTGTGAAAAAGGCAGATCTGTGCAAATATATACAAGCATAGTTACTTACTTGCCTAGAGGAGAAAAATACAATTCTGTGAAACTCACCTGTAGAATTGTTTTTGAATATATCCAGTCCAGGTCGTCCCAGAAGTGATGACATATGGGTAGTCCGCCACCAGGTGGCGCAGTTACTGCAAGATCCAGAGCTGTAACTCCTCCCGGACCCCTATAAAATGAGGTGTCTCAGTAAAATTCCCAGTGGTCAAAAAGCAGTAATAAAGGAGACAGGCCGGGAGGCCAAGAAACCATGTTAAATCACATAGCTTCAGCATGTACTCTCTCCAACAAAAGACTAAGGACAACGGTCCAATATAAAAGGTAATCACCAAAAAAGGCAAACAAGAGATAATGAACCCAAGGGCGGGGTGGGACGACCTGGACTGGATATATTCAAAAACAATTCTACAGGTGAGTTTCACAGAATTGTATTTTTCACTATATCCAGTCCAGGTCGTCCCAGAAGTGATGACATATGGGACATCCAAAAGCAGTGTCCATTAGGGCGGGATCCCCAGTGCGGAACAGCATGTAGTTCATTTCACTACCGCCTGAAGCACCTTTCAGCCAAAGACAGCATCAGCTCAGGCCCTAACGTCAACCTTGTAAAACTTTGTAAAGGTAAGAAGACCAAGTAGCGCCTTACAAACTTGTTCAACAGAGGCCTGGTGCTGAAAAGCCCAGGAAGCACCAATAGCTCTAGCAGAATGAGCTGTAACACGAAAAGGGGGTCCCTTCCCCTTGGCAGAATATGCTTGCACCACCACCTGTCTGATCCACTTACTGAGTGTCAGGAACCGCTTACCTGATCCCCGTTCCAGCGACGTCTCCAGGCGGCCAGCTGCAGCTGTCACTGTGCGGCGGCCGCGCCGAGCGGCGTCGGCTCGAGCAGCGTCGGCTCGAGCGGCGCCCAGCTCAGCCACGCCCCCCGCTTCCTCCTCCAGGAGACGTGCTCGCGCGCGGCCGCGAGCACGTGTCTGTTATGCCCTCCGGCGGCGCTGTGCGGCGCGCACCCGCCGGAGGATCAATTAAAGGGTTAATGAATCCTAGGGGATTGAGGGCTTCGCCCTCTTCTGCTCTGCAGCCAATTACCCTTGGAATCCTATGTGCTCCAATCAGTACACTGCTTCCCTCAGACCTGTTCCTATAAAGGCAATTCCCTCTCAGTTGTGAATTGCCTGTGATAGCGCTCAGAACCTTGTGTTACCTACTCCTGTGAAGTCTAGCCTGTTGCCGATTTGATTGTACGACCATTCTCGATCCTGAATCCTTGTTGCCGACCTCTGCCTGAATTGACGCCTCTCGATCCTGAATCCTTGTTGCCGACCTTTGCCTGAACTGACGCTTCTAGATCCTGATCCCCAGTTGCTGACCTCTGCCTGAACCCCGACTACGTCTTGCCTGACCCCTGGTGCCGCTACGATCTCTGCCTTCCCGTTATCGACCTATTGCCTGTCTCTGGACTTCCGTCACTCACGCTCTTGCTATTGGTTCTCCAGTCCTCCCACATATAAGCTTACATCCTTTGAGCCATTAAGTCCTGGGGGCAACCGATCCCGGGTAGGCGTATCTTGCGTCCCGGCAAGCGGGGGCTCCTACAGGTGAAGCTGGCTGTGGAGATTGGGGGTTGTGAGCTTATTAAGAGGGCTGGAGTTACCCCGAGCGTGACATTATCACAGGCCCAAAAATGGATGACCTGGTACAGCAGGTGCAAGCTATGGCCACAGCGATCAACCAACTCGCTCAAAGAGTGGCCACTCAGGAATCTCGTCAAGTGCCAACTTCCGCTGTACCACCTCATTTCTCCGAACCTAAGATTCCACTGCCTGAGAAATTTTTTGGAGAACGAGCAAAATTTTCCAATTTCAAGAATGCCTGCGAACTATATTTTAAGTTAAGACCTATCTCCTCTGGCACAGAGGTCCAACGAGTAGGCCTAGTCATTTCCTTGCTTCAAGGAGACCCACAGTCCTGGGCCTTTAGTTTACCGTCCCATGACATTGCTCTACAATCAGTGACTGCCTTCTTCAATGCTATGGGCGTTTTATACGCCGATCCAGATATACAGTCTACCGCAGAGAATAGGCTTCGGGCCTTAAAACAAGGACGGAATTCGGCTGAAGACTACTGTGCTGAATTCCGCCGCTGGGCTATCGAAGCTAGGTGGAACGATCCAGCTTTGTGTAGTCAGTTCAGGGTGGGACTGTCGGATAGCATCAAGGATGCCTTAGTCAATTTTCCCCCGCCAGCGGACCTAGATCAAATAATGCAGGTCTCCATTAAAATAGACCGACGTCTTAGAGAAAGGGCCAGGGAGAGAGTCGGGGCTCCCACGTCCTTTAGACCAGTCCAGAGTCATAGATCCCCGGTTCCCCGTGGAGAAAATACCTCATCATCCTCCCAGGAAGAACCTATGCAATTAGGGAGAACCCGCTTATCCCAAGAGGAGAAACAGCGTAGGCGATCCGAGGGGTTATGCCTGTATTGCGGGAATTCTGGTCATTTTGCAGGGTCCTGTCCCAACAAGGGGAAACCAGCGGAAAAACTTCCGCACCCAGACCAGGTAGAGAGTACTGATCTGGGTGAGTCAGTTTGTAACTCTCGCCAGAATAAGATGCTTGTACCTATTGATTTGTTTTGGGGGTCCTCTAAGCAGACAGTTTCCGCCTTCATAGACAGTGGTGCGGCTGGAAACTTTTTGGACAGGAGCATGATCTCCACCTTAGGGATCCCTGTAGTTCCTCTTGAAAGATCCCTACAAGTTTTAGCTATCAATGGAAAGGCAATCCAGGGAGGTCCTATAAATACCAAGACCCCACCTCTCAGACTAATTGTCGGCTCTTCTCACTCTGAATTCTTAGAATTCTTTATTTTTGATTGTCCGGAAACTCCGGTGGTTTTGGGATACCCCTGGTTGCAACTCCATAACCCGGTGTTAGATTGGCGGGCTGGGGAGTTGGTCAAGTGGAGTGACCACTGTAAAGGTCACTGTTTTAATACAGGCCTCAGAAGCGTTCAAGTCTTACCACAGGAATTACCTCAGCCATACGCTGATTGGATCGATGTATTCTCTGAACGCTCTGCTGATACTCTTCCTCCACATCGGTCCTATGACTGCCCCATTGACTTGCTGCCTGGCACAATTCCCCCGAGGGGAAAGATTTATAACCTTACCCTGCCCGAGGAGCAAGCAATGAGGGAGTATATTACCGAAAATCTTAGGAAAGGATTTATCCGTCCCTCTACCTCGCCTGCTGGGGCCGGGTTCTTTTTTGTAGAGAAAAAAGATGGTGGCTTGAGACCGTGCATAGATTATCGAGCCTTGAATAAGATCACTGTAAAAAACCGATACCCCTTACCCTTGATTGGGGATCTGTTCAATCAAGTCACAGGAGCTCGAATTTTCTCCAAATTGGATTTGAGAGGGGCTTACAATCTGATTCGCATCCGACAGGGGGACGAGTGGAAAACTGCATTTAATGTGAAGGATGGGCACTATGAGTACCTGGTCATGCCCTTCGGTCTTTGTAATGCGCCAGCCGTTTTCCAAGATTTTGTTAATGATATATTCAGGGAATATCTCGGTAGATTTGTAGTCATCTACTTGGATGATATTCTCATTTTTTCTAATTCTTTACCGGAGCACAGACACCATGTTAAGTTGGTGCTACAAAAATTAAGAGAGAACAACTTATTTGCTAAACTGTCTAAGTGTGTGTTTGAAGTCACTACAGTTCCCTTCCTAGGGTATGTTATTACCAAACAGGGTTTGGAGATGGACGCGGGGAAGGTTTCAGCAGTTCAGGATTGGGTCCAACCCAAAACTTTAAAGGAATTGCAACGTTTTCTAGGTTTTGCAAATTTTTATCGGCGTTTCATAAAAGGCTTTTCCCATGTTGTTGCACCCCTTACCAACCTTACCCGCAAGGGGGCTTTTACTGCTAACTGGTCCCCCTCTGCCTGTGAGGCCTTTCTAACCTTGAAACGGGCCTTTACTTCGGCACCTGTCTTAGTGCATCCAGATATTCATAAAGCTTTTATTATTGAAGTGGATGCTTCTGAGCTGGGAGTGGGTGCAGTTTTGTCACAATATTCTGGTAACCCTGAGCGTCTCCATCCATGCGCTTATTTTTCGCGTAAATTCGGTACCGCGGAACAAAATTATGATGTTGGCAATAGGGAACTATTAGCTATTAAACTGGCATTTGATGAATGGCGACACTGGTTGGAGGGTTCATTACATCCTATAACTGTGTATACTGATCATAAAAATCTAGAATACATAGGTTCTGCCAAGAGGCTGAACTCTCGTCAGGCACGTTGGGCATTATTCTTCTCGCGTTTCAATTTTATTATTACTTTCAAGCCGGGTGTAAAAAATACTAAAGCTGATGCTCTATCTCGCATGTTCGGTGAATGTAAGGATCGGGGTGATTCTGGTGAACCAATTTTACCCACAGGTTGTGTGGTGGGGGCGTTACTTCCTGATCTCTCCAATACCTTGGCGCCGTTTCAAGATGAATCTCCTAGTGATGTACCCTTGGGGTGCCAGTTTGTTCCGCCGCACCTGCGTTCGGATGTAATTCGCGAATTTCACGATGCCAAAACTGCTGGTCATTTGGGTAACCGTAAGACGTTTATGCTTGCCCGTCGTCATGTATGGTGGCCTACCATGAGACACGATATCACTGCCTTTATTGACGCTTGTGCTATTTGTGCTCGAAGTAAAGGAGTTCACAAGGCTCCTAGTGGCAGTTTGGTTCCTCTTGAAATTCCTGCTGAGCCATGGACCCATATTTCTATGCATTTTATTGTAGATTTGCCTCTCTCACATGGTAATACTGTCATTTGGGTGGTCGTAGATCGTTTCAGTAAGATGGCACATTTCGTTCCTTTGGCCAAACTTCCTTCTGCACCTGAGCTTTCGCGGCTGTTTACTTCGCATATTTTTCGTATTCATGGTATTCCGTCCAATATAGTCTCTGATCGGGGTGTTCAATTTACTTCCCGTTTTTGGAAACACTTCTGTTCGCGGTTGGGAATACAGATCTCTCTTTCTTCTGCCTACCATCCCCAGACTAATGGGCAGACAGAAAGAACTAATCAAACTTTGGAACAATACTTAAGGTGTTATGTTTCTGATGCCCAAGAACAATGGGCGGAATTTATTGATTTCGCCGAGTTTGCTTACAATAACGCGCCTAGTGAGAGTACCAAGGTATCTCCTTTTTATTGTAACTTAGGGAAAAATCCTAGAGCTTCTTCCCTTTCAGGGTCACCTTCCAATCTGCCGGCGTTGGAGGAGTGGCTTCAAGAACGGAAGAATATCTGGACACACGTTCAGGAGATTCTTAAGACCACTGGTTTGAGGTATAAGAAATTTGCCGACCGCCGCAGATCACAGGAACCTACTCTTCGAGTAGGCGATCTAGTTTGGGTCTCCACTAAAAATATTGCGCTCCGTCAGCCATCTAGCAAATTAGGTCCAAAATTTATTGGTCCTTTTCCAATCGTCAAGAAGTTGAATAATGTGTCTTTTAAAGTTCAACTCCCGCCAACTATGAAAATACCTAATTCCTTTCACGTTTCACTGTTAAAACCGGCGAAGAATGCTCCTCTTGCTGGTCCTGAACCAATTCTTCTTAATAATGAGCCCGAGTATGAAGTGAATAAGATCTTGGATTCACGTAAAGTGCGTAATTCTTTACAGTATTTGGTGGATTGGGTTGGCTATGGTCCGGAGGAAAGATGCTGGGTGGCAGCGAAGAATGTTCATGCCAAGGCTCTTGTAAGAAGGTTCCATCGTGACAATCCAGGGAAACCGGGTGAGGGTCCGGAGGCCCCTCGTGAAGGGGGGGGTAGTGTCAGGAACCGCTTACCTGATCCCCGTTCCAGCGACGTCTCCAGGCGGCCAGCTGCAGCTGCCACTGTGCGGCGGCCGCGCCGAGCGGCGTCGGCTCGAGCAGCGTCGGCTCGAGCGGCGCCCAGCTCAGCCACGCCCCCCGCTTCCTCCTCCAGGAGACGTGCTCGCGCGCGGCCGCGAGCACGTGTCTGTTATGCCCTCCGGCGGCGCTGTGCGGCGCGCACCCGCCGGAGGATCAATTAAAGGGTTAATGAATCCTAGGGGATTGAGGGCTTCGCCCTCTTCTGCTCTGCAGCCAATTACCCTTGGAATCCTATGTGCTCCAATCAGTACACTGCTTCCCTCAGACCTGTTCCTATAAAGGCAATTCCCTCTCAGTTGTGAATTGCCTGTGATAGCGCTCAGAACCCTGTGTTACCTACTCCTGTGAAGTCTAGCCTGTTGCCGATTTGATTGTACGACCATTCTCGATCCTGAATCCTTGTTGCCGACCTCTGCCTGAATTGACGCCTCTCGATCCTGAATCCTTGTTGCCGACCTTTGCCTGAACTGACGCTTCTAGATCCTGATCCCCAGTTGCTGACCTCTGCCTGAACCCCGACTACGTCTTGCCTGACCCCTGGTGCCGCTACGATCTCTGCCTTCCCGTTATCGACCTATTGCCTGTCTCTGGACTTCCGTCACTCACGCTCTTGCTATTGGTTCTCCAGTCCTCCCACATATAAGCTTACATCCTTTGAGCCATTAAGTCCTGGGGGCAACCGATCCCGGGTAAGCGTATCTTGCGTCCCGGCAAGCGGGGGCTCCTACAGGTGAAGCTGGCTGTGGAGATTGGGGGTTGTGAGCTTATTAAGAGGGCTGGAGTTACCCCGAGCGTGACACTGAGGGTGGAATTGGCCGGAGGCAAGCCCTTTCTGGAACCCTCAGTGAGAACAAAGAACAAATACGATTTCCTGAAGGATTCAGTCGCAACCAGGTAGTACTTAATGGCTCTGACCACATCCAAGGCATGGAGGGTCCTTTACTTAGAATTAGTCGGTTCTGGACACAGGGAAGGCAAGACAACTCATTAAGATGAAAGGGAGAAACGACTTTAGGCAACAAATCAGGTTTAAAGTGAAACACCACCTTATCCTTATGCCGCTCAAAGTAAGGAGGCTTCATACAAAGCACGGCCAGTTCAGACACGCGACGCACCGAGGTGATAGCTACCAAAAAGACCATCTTTATGGTCAAAATAGACAATGCAGCATCACACAAAGGTTTAAAGGGAGGACACTGGAGAGCAGAAAGTGCCAAATTCAAATCCCACACCGGAAATACAGGATTATGCGGTGTACGAACATGGGTAACTCCTTGGAAAAAAGTCCTGATCAGTCTGATTGGCAAAGGATCTTTGGAAAAAGATTGCCAAGGCCGAGACCTGGCCCTTAAGTGTGCTCAGCTGTAGACCCAGGTCTAAGCTGTGTTGTAAAAATTCTAAAATCCTAGAAATAGAGAATGTGCGACAAAGGAAACTCTTGGATTCACACCAAGCAATGTAGGCATGCCAAACTCTGTAGTAAATCATGGAAGAAGTCTTCTTCCGCGCCTGAATCATGGTCTGAACAACCGTGACCGACAGCCTCTTTTCTGTCAGGATTGAGGTTTCAATAGCCAGGCAGTTAAAGCCAGCATCTGTAAACTGGAGTGCCGCAGCGACCCCTGAGTGAGAAGCCCTGGGTCGTCGGGCATGATGTAGCGATCGACAGACATCTGGACTATGTCCGCGAACCAACTCCGCCTCGGCCAGCGAGGAGCCACCAGGATGGTTGGTACCTCCTCCTGGGCTATCTTGCGCAGCACTCGGCCCAGGAGTGGAAATGGAGAAAATGCATAAAGGAGCCTGAACTCCATCCACGGAATTGCCAGAGGATCTCTTGACAGGGAGACGAACCTGGGGAGCTTGTGATTGTGTCTGGACGCAAACAGGTCCACATCCGATTGACCCCAGCGGAGACACAGCGTGAAAGATCTTGTTGCTGAGAGACCCTTCCCCCAGATGAGAGGCCCCCCCCTGCTCAGGGAGTCTGCCTCCTGGTTTTCTACCCTGGGGATGTAAACCGCCGAGATGCAGGGAACATTCTCCTCTGCCCATGTCAGGATCTGGGTCACCCCCTGGAGGGCTCGCTTGCTCCGAGTCCAGCCCTGGTGATTGATGTAGGCGACAGCCGTCTGATTGTCCGAGCGGACCTGGATCACACGACCCCTGAGATGGGGAGTCAAGCGAAGAAGCACCAACCGGATCACTCTCAGCTCCAGGAGATTGATGGGCAAGTGGGCCTCCTGCGGCCCCCACTGACCCTGGAACTTCAGCGTTGGCCAAAAACCTCCCCAGCCGGTCAGACTGGCATCTGTGGTAACAATCTCCCACCGGGGAGTCAGAAAGGACTTGCCCACCTACAGATTTTTGGGGTCCAACCACCACAAGAGGATCTGTCTGGCCAGGGGGCACAGTGAAAATTCCTGTTCCAGGGACTCCTGCGTCCAGTCCCAACTGGTCAACAGATTCAATTGAAGAGGTCTCATGTGGAACTGGACGAAGGGCACTGCCTCGAAGCATGACACCATTAGACCCACCAGTTTCATACCCAGACGGATCGATGGCCGCTGACAAGCCAGTGAGGCCTGCACCTGCGTCTGGAGGCCCGCCACCTTCTGCTTGGGCAGGAATACCTTGACCTGAGAGGTCTCCAACGTCATGCCCAGAAAGGACCTCACCATCCAGGGAGCGATAGAAGACTTGGGGTAATTGATTACCCATCCAAAATCCTCGAGAGTGGATAACACCGTCCGGGTGTCGCTCTCAGCCTGCTGAAGAGACTGAGCCACAATCAGCAAATCATCCAGATAAGGAAGAACACGAATGCCCTGGTTCCTCAGGATAGCCATGATGCCTGCCAGCACCTTGGTGAACACACGAGGGGCTGAGGATATCCCGAACGGCAGCACCACAAACTGGTAATGCTGATCCTCCAGCGCAAACCTCAGGAACGTCTGATGCCCCTGAAAAATCGGGATGTGCAGATAAGCATCCTTGACGTCCACCGTGGTCATGAAGTCGCCCGGCCGGAGCGAGCTCACCGCGAACCGTAAGGTCTCCATGCGGAAACGTCTGACTCTGACAAACCTGTTGAGACCCTTCAGGTCCAGGATAGGTCTCAGCGTTCCGTCCTTCTTGGGCACCATGAACAGATTGGAGTAGAACCCTTGACCCCGTTCCTGGCGAGGCACGGGACAAATCACCCCTGACCGCAAGAAGGCGTTGGACGGCCAATCTTAGGCCCTGTGCCGTCAATGGGTTCTGGGATATCCGGGATTGAAGAAATCTTGAGGGTGGCCAAACTGCCAGCTCCAACTTGTAACTGGAGGAAACCACCTCCTGAATCCACCGATCCGAGAAGTGCTGTCTCCAGACGTGAGCAAATAGCAGAAGCCATACCCCCACCCGGATGGGTGAGGGTGCCCCCTCATGCCTGAGAGGGCTTGGCAGGGGGGCTTGGATTTAGCTCCCCAGGAGGGATTGGGTCGGCCACGAGACTACCTCGTCCCCAGGAATCTCTGCGGCCACCTAAAAATTAAGAGCCTCTTCCCCCTGGAAAGGAGCGATAGGCAGATGAACCCCGAAAAGGGCCGCGCAGGCTTCTGTTGCTGACGGAGTCTCCCATCCTTTGCCAGGAGGTCCAGACGCTCCCCGAATAACCTGAGCCCCAAGAAGGGGATACTAGTGAGTGACTTCTTGGCCGCAGCGTCAGCCGAACATTGTCGCAGCCAGAGCGCGCGACGAAGCGCAACAAGCAGGGACGAAAGCCCTGGTGCCAAGCTGGACACTATCGTCCATAGCTGAGACAACAAAAGCAATAAAATCCATGCAAGCTTTGAGGTCTTTATACTCCTCCGCTCGCTTGCGAGACTTGGCAATATCAACAAGGCATCTCACCTTCTTCCTGATGGATAAGGAGACAATTGCCGCGGCACACACAGGCCGAAGTCCAGCGCCCACAAAGGTAAGCGCATGACAAGCCAGCTGATCCATACGCCTGTCAGCAGGATCACGCAAGGAAGCAGTATCGGGTGACGGCAGATGTGTCAGGGAGCCACATCTCCTCTTCTGAGGGAGAACCAGGGTCGCTGTCATAGCCAACTGACTGATCCCCTGAGGAAACCTGAGTCCTTAAACAACTCTCCCTCCTCCATGGAATCCCAACCTCCAAAAGGATCATCATCGTCATCGGCAAAATCCCAGTAATCCGGCTCGGTGTGCCGCGAGATAGCTGTCTCTCCAGGCTGGCCATCCGGTATGCCAAATCGGCTTGGGACCCCCTGCTGGCGGGGGTGTTGGCAAGGCTGTAGGTAGAAGAGGGCTAGGGGCAGAAACGCCCTATCATGCTCCAAAAATACACTCCTAGCGCAAGTGACACAAACCGTGCTAAGACCGCTCAGGGGGCTGGTACCGCACATGGGGCAGAGCTTCACCCGCCCAGAAGGGGCCCCAAGCTCAATATCCCCAGAAGCCTCCATTATGGTGATTATGGTGAAAATAATACAGGTTACAAGACACTAACGGCCCAAACCTGAGAGATCTCCAATTTAGACCTTCTTTTTGTGATTCCTCTTAGGGGAGAGGGCGCGGAGAGAGAGTGAGGGGGTGGTGGTAGGAGACCGGGAGGAACCACAACTCTCAGCTGGCAAAGGGGGCCCACCTAGAAGACACAAGTGGAAAGGATCCATGAGCAATCCCACAGCACATGCATCAATACGCAGATAAGGAATTAAAAGGAGGGACTCACGGTTAACCGACCAGCGGACGCCAGGAGCAGCAGGAGGAAAATGGCACTGGAGGCAGCCTCGTGAGAACCTCGAGGGGCGGGCCGAGCAGCTGTGATGCAAAACGCATCATTGCGCGGCCCCGCCCCTCCTCTGCGGTTGCGAAACAGGCGCCCTCCACATTTATGATGGCGCTGAGAGCGAGCAGGGAGGGAGGGTGACCCACGGAGGGCCCCCCCCCCGATGCGGAGCGCAGCACGCCCCGCACACCACAATCGAGCCCGTAGCCTCGGAAACCAGGCCCTGCCGAAGCGCTGCTCCCACCCCCCCCCCTCACAGCGCTGTCAAGATGGAGGGGAGAGGAGAAGAAGCTGAGGGAGTGAGGGGGGTAAGTATGCCAGTGAGCCAGAATAAGGTGGTTCCTCCCCCACCAATAGGCTCACCATGGCCTATGGCCGGGGCCGGCTACCCTTTATGGAGGGTCTGCGGCCCAGAGCCTACCTCTGTCAACGCCTGACCCCAGCGTTCTCCCTACCTTCACCTGTCCCTTCAGCCGAGGCTGGGAGGCATAAGTGGGTCCACAGGAACAGTGGAAATAGGGGTGCAGCAGCCGACAAGCTTAGAATTCCCCGCTCAGCTGCAGTAACCAGAGAGAGTATCCAATGACGATCCTAGCAGCAGTACTGCAAGAAGAACTGTGGGAATTCTACTGAGACAGCTCATTTTATAGGGGGCCAGGAGGAGTTACAGCTCTGGATCTTGCAGTAACTGCGCCACCTGGTGGCGGACTACCCAAATGTTATCACTTCTGGGACGACTTGGACTGGATATAGTGAAAACATCTATTTGCTCAGATATATACATGTATGTATACATGTATGTGCATGTATGTGCAAATAGATACATGCTTTCTCCCCTAAGCAGATAAGAATCACAAAGCCATTTACTGTTTTTCATAATGTATTATTTATTGTGTTGATTTTATTTTTCTGTAATATATGTGTTATTTATGTCATTTCCAACTTGTCTTTCCATTCACCCTTTTAGATATGTTAAAGCAGAACTGCATTCAACTATAACCCCTGCCACTCTACCCTGGCACTGAAACAGGACGGGGTACTAAGAAAAAAAAATTACCTTATCCAGCAGTGCTAAGGATCTTGGGTGTCCCAATCATTGTTAAAAGTACAGTTGCATTCCCCTGCTCCCTGCGCACTCCCACCTGCACATTCGGGTGACTGAGCGGCAGAAGCACACACGGACTCGGGCAATGTGGCTTTGTGTTTGTGCAGCTTTAGGGAGCGGTGCTGGTGCGTTGATAAGGAAAGGGGTTTTCTTTGTTCCTCCCACCCTCCTCAGCGCCAGGGTAGGGTGGCAGGGCGCGGGGACATAGTTTGACTGTAGTTCCACTTTAAAATCCCTCTCTAGGCACACACTAAAAGATATTTCAGAGCACCTTAAAAGCTCTGATTGAATATAAATACCTTACTTATATTAGATGAAACGAATTTCTTTGCTTAAATTTCATAGTCATGGCTAAGCTGGGGAGGGCATGTCATGGAGCAGATTTACGAGTGGTAAACATGCTCTGCTGTGGTCAGATTGTGGTTTATTTTCTCACGGTAGGAATAAAATCCAGGGGTAACAGGTTTATCGTTTCAGAGATGATTTCCTCTTTCTTCCATAAAAATAAAAAAATCATTTTTTTGCACTTTTTTGTGTCTAAAAGCTTCACAGAGATGCAGGTTGCAATCCACACCACAATGCACACTGCAAGTCACACTGGCTTCACAAAATATTTAGCATTACCCCCAATATGTGCCTAGCCTAAGTATATTAGGTTGTCATTTTGAAGTTTGTTTTCTCTCTCTACCTGCTAAGCTCTTAGGTAATTTGCGAGTTGTTTATTTTTTCATGGGAAAGGCCACACTCGCCATGTAAATGGTGAAGAGCATGGGAAAGGTATTCTATATGTGAGACATAAGGGAAAGCATTTTACCCCCTTCCCAACAAAACAGCAATACTTACAAAGACTAATCAAATCAACTGCATTACTTCCTTGGGTCCCCCAATTACCCTCAGGGACAGATTCCACTGGCTAATGCCTTCAGGGCCCCTTTGGGACCAGAAGACTTTCTGTAATAAAATGAGAACTAGAGCACCAAAGAAGCACACAACCATAGAGTATCTCCCTTTCCCCATAGACAGATAGGTCGCTTGAGAGCACCACCTAGTGGACATTTTTTATGTTCAACCATAAGTTTGTCTAGGTCTATGAACAATGATGAGAGTGTATAGAGGCAGTCAGTAGTGAATACTAAAGGCTCAAAAAGTACATTAAGCTCCCAACCCAAAGAACGTTATTATATGAGAATAGCATAAAACGTATTTTAAACCCAGAGTACATACATTTAGTTGTGTTTAGTTTCTGAGAGTCATTATGGTGTTTGTATAGTTTAAGTGATATAGCTTTACTTTATCTGTCAGGCTCCTGTGCTAATGCACACCCCTCCTTTGCTTCATACACCCATGGAACCATTGAAACATCTGTCTTCACTGGCAAAACAAGAATTAAAACTCCTTATAGAGGAACCCTGGCTGATTTGGGATGCCTAACTTTATTTACTTCGTCTGCAATTATGATAATTTTTTTAGCCAAATTTATAAAGGTTGAGGAACAGGATGGCAATTGTATTAAATACAATGCTTTTCACCTGTTATAAGCTTTAAAGTACATTTTCAGACAGCAAAAAATACCATTTTGTGATTACTCACCTGTAAAATGGGTATTATACAGTAAGTATGTCACACACTATGTCACACACCCCGCTTCCAATATTCATGACATATGGGTTATAACCAGTTATAACCAGTAGAGGGCGAACTTCTGCAGAGATGACAGGAAAAAAAGGAGCCCCTCCCGGTCCATAAATACCTGGGACCTCCCACACATTACCCAGTATAGTAAAGTAGTAAGGGGACCAGGAAGAGCCAAATACAAAAAAAATTAACAATAAAAGGTTCACCATATAAAAGATCCAGAATACAATAAGGGCGGGATGAAGCGGGGTGTGTGACATACTTATAATACCCATTTTACAGGTGAGTAATCACAAAATGGTATTATTCCAAGTATGTCACACACCCCGCTTCCAATATTCATGACATATGGGACATCCAATAGCAGTGTCCAACAAGGGTGGGGATCCCAAAAAGGCAATAACGCACAAATTTAAACCACTGCAGCTTGCAGAACCTTGCGGCCAAAAACCGCATCCGCTGAGGCCTGCACATCAACCTTAAAAAAACGTGGAAAAAGTATGAACAGAAGACCAGGTAGCAGCCTTACAAACTTGTTCAACAGAGGCCTGGTGCTGAAAAGCCCAGGAAGCCCCAACAGCACGAGTAGAGTGAGCAGTGATCTGAAAAGGAGGAACCATCCCCTTGGCAGTATAGGCCCCAACAATGGCCTGACGTATCCATTTACTAATGGTAGACTTGGCGGGCGCAAAATCTTTCCTGGGCCCGGAGGGCACCATGAACAAGGCGTCCATCTTTCGAAAGGGAGAAGTAGCCACCAAATAGTACTTCACACAACGAACCACATCCAAAGAGTGCAGGACCCTCTCCTTGTCATTGCTAGGCCTAGGACACAAGGAAGGGAGAACCACATCCTGACTGAGATGGAAGGCAGAAACCAACTTAGGAAGGAAATCTGGCTTAAAGCGAAAGACCACCTTGTCCTGGTGTCTTTCAAAGTAAGGAGCCTTGATCGACAGAGCCGCCAACTCACAGACACGTCTAACAGAGGTAATAGCCACCAGAAAGGCAACCTTTTGAGTGAGCATAGAAAGCACAACATCCTGCACCGGCTCAAAGGGAGGCCCCTGGAGGGCCGACAGAACCAAATTCAAATCCCAAACAGGCAACAAAGGCTTTCGAGGGGGCCGTACATGAGTGACCCCCTGGAAAAAGGTCTTAACCAAAGGATGAAGAGCAAAGGACCTTGGAAAGAAGACCGCCAGGGCAGTGACCTGCCCTTTCAAGGTACTAAGCTGGAACCCCAAGTCCAGACCGTGTTGAAGAAAATCCAAAATCCTAGGAATCGAAAACACCCTGCAAGGCAAGGCCCTAGCCTCACACTAATCAATATAGGACCTCCAAGTCCTGTAGTAGATGTTAGAGGAAGATCTCTTCCTAGCCCTGACAAGTGTCTGAATCACAGCATCAGACAAACCTCCTTTCCTTTAGAATGGAGGTTTCAGCAGCCACGCCGTCAAAGCCAGCGTTTGTAAAATGGGGTAACGAAGTTGACCTTGAGTGATCAGATCTGGAAACAGAGGCAATCTGTACTGATCTACTGCCAGCCGTACGACGTCTGCGAACCGAAACTGTCTTGGCCACCTTGGGACCACCAGAATTGCTGGCGCACCCTCTTGGGACAGCTTGCGCACCACCCTGCCTACCATGGAGAAGGGGGGAAACAGGTACAGGAACCCCAGATCCCTCCAGGCAAGAGACATGGCATCCGCTGCCAGGGCCAGAGGATCCTGAGACAGAGACACAAATGCAGGAAGCTTGTGATTGTGACGTGAGGCAAAGAGATCCACCTCCGGAATCCCCCACTTGTGACAAAGGGACCGGAGTAGCTTGTGGTCGAGAGACGATTCCCCTGCTCAGGGAGTCCGCCTCCATATTTTCCACTCCCGGAATGTACGCTGCTGAGATGCATGGGACATTGCTCTCCGCCCATGCAAAAATCAGAGAAACTTCCCTGAAGGCACTCCTGCTGCAAGTCCCTCCTTGGTGATTGATGTAAGCGACCGCAATCCGATTGTCTGATCGAACCTGAACCGGTAAACCCTGGAGGTGATGCGTCAAGCGTGACAGTACCAACCGAATAGCTCTCAGCTCCAAGACATTGATGGGGGTGTGAGCCTCCCGAGGACCCCACAGCCCCTGGAACTGATGTTCCTTCCAGAACCCCCCCCCCCCCCCAGCCTGACAGGTTGGCATCCCTGGTGACCGTCTCCCAACAAGGAGTCAGAAAAGATCTGCCCCTCAGAAGATGCCTTGGTTCCAGCCACCACTGAAGAGACTGCCGAACCAGGGGAGACATCAGAAATGACTGATCCAATGACAGCGGACATCTGTCCAAAGCCAACAGTAGATGGAGCTGGAGTAATCTCATGTGAAACTGAGCAAAGGGAACAGCCTCGAAGGAGGCCACCATCAACCCCACCAGCCTCATCCCTAGCCGGATAGATGGCCGTGGGTTGGACAGAAGAAGACGGATCAGGTCAGAATCACCTGCACCTTTGACAGAGACAAGAACACCCTGGTCTGAATGGTATCCAGATTCATGCCCAGAAATGAAATTTCCCTTGATGGGGAGAGAGAAGACTTGGGGTGGTTGATCACCCAGCCGAACCTCTCCAGCGTTGTCACCACCGCCCTGGTGTCTAACTCCGCCTGTGTGAGAGAGGATGCCGTAATGAGAAGGTCGTCCAGATACGGCACAATGCGAATGCCCTGGGCTCTGAGAAAGGCCATTATACCCGCCAGCACCTTGGCGAACACCCGTGGTGCCGAGGTCAGTCCGAACGGAAGAGCCACAAACTGAAAATGCCGATGTCCCACCACAAACCTGAGAAATCTCTGGTGTCCTGGGAAGATTGGTACATGGAGATAAGCATCCTTGATGTCTATAGACGTCATGAAGTCCTCCTGACGAAGAGAATTGATGGCTGAGCGCCATGCGGAACTTCTTGGTTCTGATGAACCTGTTGAGAAGCTTCAGATCCAGAATGGGTCTTATGGATCCATCCTTTTTGGGCACCGTGAAAAGGTTGGAATAGTAGCCCCGGCCTCTCTCTGAGAAATCACCAGGCAGATGACTTCCATGTCCAGAAGATTTTGCACTGCCAACAGGAGCCCCTGCGCAGCCCGAGGGTCCGAGGGAACCCGAGATCTGATGAATCTGGGAGGAGGCCGGTACTCGAACTCCAGTTTGTACCCGGAAGAGACCACTTCCAAGATCCATTTGCCTGTGACCTCCCAGGCCCAGACCTGGTTGAAGTGCCGTAGCCGTCCCCCCACCCGCAAGGGTGGGGGCGCCCCCTCAATGCTGAGCTGGCTTGGCAGCGGGCTTGGGCTTGGAACCCCAGGCAGGTCCTGGACGGGCACATCCTCTGCCTCTGCCCCAGGAGTCACCTCTGAAGGTAGAGTAGGAAGCTCCTCTGCCTGCTCTGGCACCGCGAAAGGAAGGATTAAAGGAGCCTGCCCCCCTGAAAGGAGCGACGCTGCTTCTTACATTGTGGTAGCTTTCCTCCTTTCGTTACCGAACCCAATTTATCTCCAAGAAGCCTTATACCCAAGAAGGGTAGCCCTGTAAGTGACTTCTTAGCCGCAGTGTCAGCCGCCCACTGGCGCAACCAGACTGATCGGAAACAAGAGAATGGGGGTACCCACACCCCCCCAAAAGAAATGTGCTGGGCTAACAATGAGTGGCACTACTCATGAACGTACAAAAATAGTAAAGATTTTATTAATCTGAGTAGTTAAACAATCATGACATACTAACACAGTTTACATAAACACAATAGACATGACAAGACCAGTATAAAAACATCAGGGGGACCGGAGGTCTGCCAAATTCATAAAGTGGCCCTAAAGACCCCAGATAATCAACCTAAAATAAAGGCACCAAGTAATCAATCAAAAATATGTGCAAATCTGCAATAAACTATACAATTGTGCCCAGCATACAATAATATATATACAAAATAAACAATGAAGGAATCTCAAACTAGTGACAGGAGGACTAACCAGGGTGTGCCAGGGAAAATAGAGAAAATATCAAAAAATGATGATACCAAAGAAAAACTTATTAACGTGCATATATACAGACCAACTGGGATACCCCTGAAAGGATAAGACGCCAGACTGATCGGCGTATAGCCACAAGCAACGCTGAGGTTCTGCTACACATGCATATTGTGTCATCCAAGGCTGATAAGACAAAGGTCATGAACAATTCACACTGCGAAAGTGCTGCAAATTCATCACTGGCCGGGTCAAGCTGGGAACCACTCAACAGGCCCCTAATCACAGACCTGGTAGCCACAGCTGTGAGCGCTGAAGCACAAACAGGCCACAAGGCCGAACCTACGCTGGCAAAGGCATGACATGCCATTTGATCAATACGCCGGTCCTCACCATCCTTTAGCGTGGTGGCGTCTGGAGAGTGCACAACAGATGTGTTGGACAATCCCAGAACGGGCGCATCGACTTCGGGAGGGGACGACCAGTGCTTCACCGCGTCCACCGGAAAAGGATACTTCCTATCCCATCCCTGAGGAACACCGGGAAGCCGGCTAGGCCTTTCCCATTCTTTAAGAATCCGATTGTCAAAATGCTTCTGATTTGGGAACTCCAAACGAGGCTTAGAGATCCCAAAAAATTCCCCCTTCAGCGGAGGGGACTCCGCCGGAGGAGAAATAGCCAGCACCTCAAATAAATGGGCCAGAATCCTGGGGGTATCCACAGCATCCCCATGCTCCTGCCCAGCATCAGCATCCAAAAACTGCTGATCCTCAGAGCCATCAGACTCAGCAAACAATTCCCCCTCCTCAAGTGGGGAATAATAAGACCAGTCAAGGGTATCATAATCATCCAAATCCAGAACCGGTGCGGCCAGTGATAAATGTCTCTTCTTAGCTGGGGCCTTTCTGGCAGCAGAGCTAGAAATCAGTCTCTCGATGTTGGCCAATCTAGCATATACATCAGATTGCGACTCCCCACTACTGACAGTATCAGACGGGGGGGAGTAGGGGACAACGCCTGGGACCCCGACTGCAGCGTTATGGCCTGCTGAGCACATGGTATGCAAATCAGTACATTATCCCCCGTAAGGGATACCCCACAACCCACACACAGTCGGGACTGCCTGAAGGGAGCCCGAGCCCGGTATCCTGGGGAGCCTCCATATGGTGATTTTAATGGTAGTCGCAAGGACCAGAGGGAATTACGCCAATTAAGCTACCCGGGATGCCCCTTTAAGTCCCGAGTGGGAGGATTTGTAAGACCCCAATTTATCCAAGGGACCCTAGGACCGGGAGAACCCCCTTTTTTATGCGGATAGGGAGTCCTCCTGAAAGACACAATAAGAAGGGACCCATAAGAAAGGCAGGGCCATACATACAGAACTACAAAAAATAAATATACAATATATAAAATATATATAAAAAAAAAATATATATATATAATATATATATATATATATATAAATGCATATGTTCACAATAAACTGCCCCACCGCAAGGAATGGGGCACACAGACAGCATAATACAATGAAAGGGGCCCCGCAGGGCACTCACAGCTCCAAAAAATGGCCTCCGACCCAGCAGCAGAGGACAAGAGGGAGAAGAAGGGCGGGCCAGCGCGGATCGAGCGCCGTGCCTGGCCCCGCCCCCTGCCTTAGCAAACATGAGGGGGAGAAGCTCTCCCCACAGCAATGGGCCCAGAATGCGGCTGAGAGAAAAAACGCCCATGCAGACAATACACAAGGCACACACACACACACTGAATTTTGGAGCAATAAACAAAATGTGAAAGGGCCGCCCCCCCCCCCCCCCTGCTGAGGGGAAAAGGTAGACACGGAAAGGGGGGAATCCCATGCTACATGGTAGATAAGGGATGACGGGGACGGGGCATCCCGCACCAGGATCACCAAACCCAGAAACCGCCTACCCCTTAATATGGGGTCTCACGGGGGAGCATGGCTCCCGTAATTACACCTGCTAAGGTGTACCCTACCCTAGCCCGGACCTACAGCCAAGGCTGGGAGGCATAGGGGTTTAATTTAAATCAGGTCCGGGCAGAAATAGGGACAAAATTTGCCGGGTGTAAACCCGGCTTACCTGCAAGGAAGAAACAGCCATCTTCTGACTTGCTCGCTGTCCTGCAGAGACGATTACTGGGTAATGTGTGGGAGGTCCCAGGTATTTATGGACCAGAAGGGGCTCCTTTTTTTCCTGTCATCTCAGCCTGTCATCTGCAGAAGTTCGCCCTCTACTGGTTATAACCCATATGTCATGAATATTGGAAGCGGGGTGTGTGACATACTTGGAATAAAGCTATACTCACCTTTTCTCCCACTCGCTCGACCGTCGCTCCTTGTCTGAGGCTGCAGCGCTTACCTGAAAGGCTTCATCCAGGTCCCTCACTGCATGGCACCATGCGCAGCACCGCTCTGCTTCTCATGAGTCTCTTCATGTCTTTCGCCCCGCCATCAGTCACAGGGATCTGCCACGCCCCCGTCCATTCACTGCAATGCCATTCACTTTTTTTTTGCCTGAAAACGTACTTTAATTCACAGGCAGAATTACACTTAACACTAGGATATCTGAAATATCTGAAAGCTGGAGCATTATCACAAAAAATGTGAAATAAAAATCTGTATAAACCTACAAGATAGTGAGTGAAGGGGTTATTTTTACACCCCATGTAAGGTGACTGATTTTGAAATTCCATTATCATTACCATTCCATGTTTGTGGGGGAGAACAGTTCACCTCTGACAGTCCTCTGAGCTAGGTTGTAGGAATCAATATCATTAACCAAACCAAAACATGGGCATAAACATATCTATGCATTGGAAGTATTGCAAACGCAATAACACAATGGGGATGATTCAGCACCAGGTGAATAAAGCATACAACTTTTTAGGAGAGAAAACTGACATTAAATTTTAATCTCTGCCTTGGGGGTAATTTAGCAACAGGAGGAAATAGAACTTTTTTTTTACCTGGCGAAGAATCACCCTCAGGGTAGACAATGAAAGTGAATGTCAGTTTTCTTGCCTAGTAGAGCACATTCCACCTAGTGCTGAATAAACCCAAATGTTCCAGCACAGCATGGCTCAGGGAAAGGATGTAAAGGTGAGCAATTCTCCCCTGAAAACCTGTCACCCCTGGTTCTTCTTCCAATGGGGTGTAGAGATCTGTGTCAAGTCTTCAATTGCATGCTACTGATCTTTTGCTATGTTTGCTATGGGGGCATAAATAAATGTGACCAGGCCCCGGTGAAAACATTAAATATGGCCTCATCATGGATCACATGATACATTTTTTCCTGCCTAAACTAAACTGGATACAATTAGACGACCAGAAAAGCAGCATACTTTCTGTAAATGATGTTATGTCAGCAACATGTACAGTAGTTACTCCCCAGTTGGCTATGATTTAGCTTTACTGGATAGATGGTCAAAACTGTGGAAACTAGAGTTTAATGTCTCTAAATGTAAAATCATGCACTTGGGTAGAAGGAATCCCTGCTCTGAGTACCGTATGGGCAGCACTGTGTTAGCCAGGACCTCGGGGGAGAGAGATTTAAGGGAACTTATTGCTGCAAGATGAGTGGACAGGCAGTGGGAAAAGCAAGCAGGATGCTCAGCTGCATAGCTCGAGGCATAACCAATAGGAAGAGGGAGGTTGTGATGCCGCTGTATAGAGCCCTGGTAAGGCCACAGCTAGAATACTGTGTGCAGTTCTGGAGACCTTACCTGCAAAAAGACATTATTCAAATAGAACGTGTCCAAAGGCGGGCAACGAAAATGGTGGAAGGACTTAAACTTAAAACTTATCAGGAGAGACTTAAAGAACTTAATTTGTACAGTCTGGAGGAAAGAAGGGAGAGGAGGGACATGATTGAGACCTTTAAATATGTGAAAGGATTGAATAAGGTTCAGGAGGGAAGTGTTTTTAAGAAGAAGCTTAATGATAGAACAAGGGGGCACAACCTGAAGCTAGTCGGGGGCACAACCTGAAGCTAGTCGGGGGGAAGATCAGGAGCAATGTTAGAAAATATTATTTTACAGAAAGAGTAATAGATGCTTGGAACAAATATCCAGCAGAGGTAGTTGAAAAATCAACAGTCACTGAATTTAAACATGCCTGGGATAAGCACACATCTATCCTAAGATAAAGAGTACATACAGTATACACATAAGGGCAGACTAGATGGACCGTATGGTCTCCTTCTGCCTTCAACCTTCTATGTTTCTATAAAACATATCCAGGTGAAGTAAAGTCTGAAGTTCAAATACCTGTAAACATAATGGCATATAAAGGCATAAAGAAATAAATTGTTCAAGGGTGAAGTGTCTTTACATTCCATCATGTTTTGAACCTACAATGTGACTTAGGCCCTAATTCATGAAGGGATAGCGTCAGGTAGTGCCTTATAAATGACAGGCTGCGACAGGTAGCGTCAGGCACGGCAAGCAATTACACATTTATCAAGCAGAATCTGTTGAGCGACTGGGATAACGCCATGTAGTGTCTGATTCATCATTATCCCAGCCTCAGCGTACAGCGCCGGTGTTCTGCCTTGCAGAAAGCCACGTATTACCTCTCGCTACCTGGCGCTCTCCCATACATTTCAATGGACTTTTTTTATTTCTCTTTAAACAAGGTTTTTGTTTTATTATTTTTTTTATTATTCTCAAATAATGTTGGGATCTTTCCTGGGCTTGAAAAAGCCATTTTTGAAAATATTTTCATGTTTTATATATTTATGCAGAATTGACATTACAGGTCTGGCATTAATGTGTTCATGTCACAATGTTATTACAATGTATTTCCATAAGTTTTCGCTTTGTTACTGTTGGATACATGTTAAAAAGCAGCCTCCGGTGCTCTGGGCTACAGTGAAGCATTTTTGAGCGCCGGAGGTGTGTGAGGCTGTCCAGTCGCTAACATGCGCTCCCATACATCGCTGTACTGCTCATATAGCGACTCCCCACAATGTATTCATCATTGCTGCACAGCGACTGAGTCACTATGAACTAGCGAACCACAGCCGAGCACAGCGACTACTAGCGGTCGCTCTGAAATGCCTGCTACAGATGCTCATCTGTCGCTACCTGCTGCTAATAATGAATCAGCCTGCCCGCTCTGTTTTCCTGGTATGAGCACTAGTGATTGCTCAGATAAGTGAGAAGCAACAAGCAGCCTCCCTCCCTGAGAATTAAAATGCTCATAACTGATTGGCAGGAAGCCTGTTTCACATGGTCGCAGACATCCATGGAACCTTCTGATGTTGCATCATTTCAATCATCAGAGTATATCAGTGACAACAATGAACAGTTTTCTCCTGAATACTGACACCAATGTAAACAGGGGGAGTGGGGTGTATCTGCTTACTGCCACTCCGCTCTTTAAATTCTCAGTTCGGAGGACTGCTTTAAGTGGACAATGACAGTTTTTAACCTCACCAGTGAAAGAATACTTTCCTTATGAAGTGTAGACTTTTCAAGTGTGTCAGTTAGCAGCTGCCCAGTTAGAATTAGGAAAGATTAGAACCCTCGTGTAGTCAGTATTAAATACACTGGGCGAGCTAGACATTTAGATAAGGAGTTATTAATAAGTTATTAATTATATAGTATAGTTCATAGTTACCGTAGTTATGCAGTACCAGAAAAGGACCCAAGGTGGTGGGAAGGATAGCATGTTCAAAATGGTGTACAGGAGGATTTGGGATGCCCCACTGTGTGTATCCCCAGGGATCACCGTAAAAACTCACCTTTCCATCTATCCTACAGTGCATGTGCGGGCAGCCAGTTAATCAGTGTCCCGATCTTCATTTCATTTTTACTAGCTGCTCTGATGTAAGAACCCCTGGCTGCTCCCCTTCCATTTAGAAATGCCTGCCTCAGGTACACACTTTAGATCAAGGTGAGCGGGTACGTGGCCCCAGCCCACGCATGTGCCGAGGGGTCGCCGGTGGGGTGAGTATGCTGGCCAATGGCATCCCAAAAAATGTGCCTCTCTTGATTCTGGAAGATCCTTTAATGTTGCAATAGGGAGAATGAATCACCATCACAGACTGTTTTGGCCTGGTTCTGGAAAGCACTAGAAACTAGGGGCTCACATGCTGTGACTAGAGACATGTGCGGCACATGACCTTAAAGAAACCAAAAATACCCACCGCTGGGGAATCCTGACTTGGGACACTCCCGCCAGTTACTCCATATTCTTACCACGGAAACAAACCCATGACATGGCCTGCGGCTGCAGTTGCCTCAATGTACTTCTAGTGATATATGATTAAACATAAACAGAGGACATAGTCTGGAGTAGAATCAAGGTTATGCATAACATATGAAACGTGGATTTTCCAACAAGAAAATACAGAGTGGAGCCAGTCTGGGCAAAGCTTTGCGGGTCAGGTTTGGACCAGCAAGGAATGAAGAAAAGATTACCTGGTGAACACGACATAGGGAGAGAAATTTGTTATGGAGAAGAAGTAGCTAAACATGAGATCAAATATGGGTCTTCCAGTATGAGCAAGGAGGATCAGAGGAGCATTGCACAGAGCCAAAGCTTGGGGAAATAAAGTCAGTGGTTTGTTAGGAACTTTTAAACCGACCTTCACTCTGAATAAGAGTCTATCTTGTATGTTTCCCACACCCTGTACATACAGATTGCTCACATTAAAAATCATCCTACCTGCACTTACTGCATGTTATGAGCCTTCAAACATTCAAGAGCATCAGGCAGCCTGCAGACAGGAAGTCTTCTGACTGTGCGGCTCTGCGTTGTGGGATTGCTGTCCTTTTCCTGACCCCAGCTCTGCTCTTCCTGTGCAAAGCACAGCTATAACCCGCCCCTCTGCACTTTACCCTGCTCTCCTCTCCTCAGTGTTTGTGATGCTTCTGAGGCAAGATGGCGGCGTCAATATCCAAGAGTCCTGAACAGAGTTGCAGCCCAGTGGAGGAAAGAATAAAAAGTAGCCAACTAAAAACGTAAAATATATTAATTTTAGATGCTGGTAAATAGTTCTTTTAAGAGTTTGGGCTTTTTAATAAATGATGCTGAAGGTCCGGTTTAAGTGGACCAAAACCACCACCACCAGTGATGCCAAACTAAATGAATCAACCTCCCCACACATATTCCTCTCCCTGGTAGAGGGGTTCTGCTTACCCTGAAAGGCATTGCCTGTGGAGTGGGGGATATTGAAAAAAAAGTGCTTGGATCAGTCTCTGTTAATAGATTTTTAAATTGTTACCAAGACTGTTAGTAGGTCAATTGAGTTTGTGATGATAGCATAAGTTAGGATAGTGTGTTTGTGTGTGTGTGTGTGGGGGGGGGGGGGTGCTGAAGGTATGCATGTGTAAGTCATTTCTGCAAGCAGGGGCGTACATAGTCCTGATAGGGCCCCATTAGTTCCCCACCGGATGGACACAAAGCCGGTCTGAGATGCGTGGCAATAGGGATGGAGGCGAATTAAGTGCACCAGCGACGGAGATGGGAGGCACACACGCCATCAAGGGAATCATATGTGCATGGGTGCCTGCCACAAAATAAAAAAACTCTAAATTCTTTTTTTTTTCTTCTCTCTCTCTCTTGCGCCTTCCTTCTCTCTTCTCCTCTTTTCTTTCTTCTCCCCCTCTTCTTCATTCTCTTCTTTCTTTTTTCTTTCTCTTTCTTTCATTCTTCCTATTTGCTACTCCGCATGTAACCGCAGAGATGTACTTCCCATAATGATGTTATATTTACTTAAACTTGGAAACGTATGATAAATGATTATTATCATATCTAAGCATCCAAGATCAATACTGAATGGGAAAAAACCCTCTAAATTCTGAAGCATTTCATTTCATCGTGGCCTGTGACCAGTTACCAAATCACTAAAAGTGGTCCGCAATCTTCAAAAGGGTCGCTTTAATTTGGAATTTGTTTGAGAACTGGAGTAAATACTTAATGAGGGGCATCCTGGATTGGCAGATGACCCTGTTTGTGCTCTGGGTTTCCGCAAAAGTGCGTTTACTGGGGAAGGAAAAACAAAACTTTCTCCGCCAATCAGGATCAATGCCATGCATATGAAATAACGGCACAGAATGCTGTCTGTAAACAGAGACACGAAGAGTGCTGAGAACAGGCAGCATCCATTCGGCCACTTTAGCCATTTGGATAGGCCTGGTGCGGATGCAAGCATTAGCTGGAGGGGTGTCCATGCATGTGCCATGAGATTGTTAACAATGTAAGTAAACCAGGTGAGCCAGGGGATTTCACATGGCAGGCCAACCCGAATTATAATGCCCCAGGGAGAGGAGCCAGCTCTAGAATCCTATAGAGCTGGTGATTGTTCCTTTTTAAATATCATCAATAGCTTTTGTGACCAAGTTTACAAGTGTCATATGTTGAACATTAATAATGTATAGCTTGTGGTATCTAATCAATCTTTATTTTGCGATGCACAGGCTGAAGTCAGGGTTTATAAACCTACATGTTTATTAGAATGTAACCGGCATGTCTTGAATTTACAGGTAATCAGAGTTCACTCCCTGTACAGCCAGAGCAGGGTAATAGCCGAGAATATAGGCGGCAAACTGTTTTCCTTGCCTGCTAAGTTGACAAGCTTTACATTTCTGCTAGCAACAGATAATGGCCCCGCTGCATGTAAGTACCATTTCTATATTAAAAATTATCTTTTTTCCTCTAAACCCAAATCTTACCTTTACTATTAAAGAACTCTGCATAAAGACAGTGTGGCCCTTCATGGTCCAACTGTGTTTATAGTTTGGATTCATTGCTTTTAAGTTTCTAGAGACTGCTGAACGCCTCCAAAGTAGGGTAATAGGATAGGATGGAGGGATGCCGGGGGGAGAATGGTATCTTTCAACTTAAGGAAATTATTCTGACCAGTATTCGCATTTATCACCAGAAATCCTGCATGTTGCATTTTGTTTCATATATTCTGTTGATGCATTCAGTTATTTATGACGATTTTGTACACATGCATTAAATCATTGCCATTATTGCTCATATGAATCATTTCTATAATAAAGTATCTAGTCTTTCGTTACTTTCCATACTCTCTATACCAAACTGGCTTTTATACAGGATACAGTCATTGTCTGTAAAGTTATATTCTTATTCAACAAAACAACCTTCTTCCCTTATTTTAATATAATCAAATTTTTTTGGTTTTTCAAAAGACGGGGAGGGGGGTACAGAATAAAAAAAAGAAGGATGGGGAAGGAAGGGAGGGTACAGCACATGATTACATTCTGCGACATACACAGGTCCCACATCATTCCCCATAGTATGGTGACCTCCAAAGAACACTTTACATCGACTGAACATGGGGATGGGGGTAATCACAATTGCTCACATTCAGGTGGGGATACGTGGGGCTGGGGATGTTCCCGGAAAACAACCGTGGGGCCGCCTAGGCTAGCCCGCAGCCACCTAACCTGTCAGTTTGAGTCCGCTCACTGCTGCCCATTGCGGGAGAACCCCCCGCCCCGGCACCCACATGTACTCAAAGAGGCAAAGGAGTCCCACAGTAAGTACCTGATATTGTGCTGTGTAGGGGATGGGTGAGGCTAAGAGAAGATGGAGGAGCTGGGAGGGTAGGGATGGCAATGTACTAGTAGGGGGAGTATATAAGGGGTTGTGTAGTGGATGGAACATGATATACTGAAACCATATCTATGCCCATCCACGTCACTATCCGTGTCCGTAGGCCAGCTCGCGACAATTATAAACCTTTAAAAATAAAAAATTATAGACCCATCGGAGGGGGGTCGTGGCGGTAGGGAGTCGTTCCCCTGTCCCACTGGTTGAAGCGCAGCTGCCAGGCGAGAGTCCCGGTATACTATCCACCCTGTCCAGGTCAATAAGAACCGGTCTATATTGTCCCTGTCTCTAGCGATTAGGTCTTCCATGCGTCAGATTGCTTCTAGCTCCTGTACCCATTCCATTAGTGTGGGGGAATTCTGTGTCTTCCAGTGCCTCTGAATAATAGCTTTCATAGCTGATATAAAGTGCCTCAAGATCCCCTTTTTAAAATCCGACATCGGACCAGGGATAAGTGTCAAAAGTGCCGACTGAGGTGTGTTAGCTATCTTAGTGCCTGAAATTTGCTCGTAAATGGCAAATATTTGGTCCCAGAGGGCCTTAACAACTGGGCAGCCCCACCAAATGTGGGTCATGTTGCCTGTTTCTTTCTGGCATCTCCAACATTTATCTGAGTATGAAGCTGCAAACCGGTGTATATCCGCCGGGCATCTATACCACCTTGCAAGCACTTTATAGTTTCTCTCCTGGGTGGCGTTTGCAACTGACGCTCCGAAGGTAACATAGTAACATAGTAACATAGTATGTAAGGCTGAATAAAGACTTTAGTCCATCCAGTTCAGCCTGTTTAACTCCTTCCAGCCATAGCCGGAAATGTTATTACATGCCAGGAAGGCATCAAGGCCACTTTTGAACATTTTTAATGTATCCCTCATTACTACCTCCTCTGGCAGCGAGTTCCATAGTCTCACTGCTCTTACAGAGAAGAATCCCCTCCTATGTCGGTGGAGAAAGCACCTTTCCTCTAACCTTAGTGGATGCCCCCGGGTTATGGTTACACTCCGGGGTATAAATAGATTGTGGGACAGGTCCTTGTATTGACCCCGAATATATTTATACATAGTTATTAGATCACCCCTCAATCGTCTTTTTTCTAGACTAAATAAGCCTAACTTGGACAATCTTTCCGGGTACTCTAGCCCCCGCACTCCTTTTATTAACTTTGTTGCCCTTCTTTGAACGTGCTCCAGTTCTGATATGTCCTTCTTAAGCACAGGTGCCCAGAACTGTACACAGTATTCCATATGGGGTCTGACCAGTGACTTGTACAGGGGTAAAACGATGCTCTGGTCATGAGCACCCATGCCCCTCCTGATGCACCCCATGATCCTGTTTGCCTTGGCAGCAGCTGCCTGGCATTGATTACTGCAGTTGAGCTTATTGTCAACTAAAACCCCTAGGTCCTTTTCCATTGTTGTTTTACCAAGTGTTTCTTTATTTAGTGTGTAATCATGACACAGATTTCTCCTTCCCATGTGCATAACCTTACATTTATCTGTGTTAAACTTAATTTGCCATTTAACTGCCCATGCTTCCAATTTATCTAAATCTGTTTGTAGTTGCCTGTTGTCCTCCTTTATTTTAATTACTTTACTCAGCTTAGTATCATCTGCAAAGATTGAGACTTTACTGTTTAATCCATACCCAATGTCATTTATATAGATATTGAAGAGAATTGGTCCCAGAACTGACCCTTGTGGTACTTCACTAGTAACAGTGACCCAATCTGAGTGTGTACCATTGATAACCACCCTCTGCTTCCGATCACTAAGCCAATTTCCCACCCATCTGCACACGTTTTCCCCCAGTCCAAGCATTCTCATCTTTTGTACCAGCCTTTTATGTGGCACAGTATCAAATGCTTTAGAAAAGTCAAGATATATGATATCCAATGACTCCCCCTGATGGTGCTCCAGGATAGTATCCCTTAAGAAACCTTCAAACAGCTTGCCCACCACAGATGTTAAGCTTACCGGTCTGTAGTTCCCAGGTTCCCCCCTAGATCCCTTTTTGAATATTGGCACCACATTTGGCAAGCGCCAATCCCTCGGAACAGACCCTGTAGTTATGGAATCCACAAATATTAGAAATAACGGCTTGTCTATTACTGTACATAACTCCCTTAAAACACGAGGATGTATGTCATCTGGTCCCGGTGATTTATCGATTTTCATCTGCTTGAGACGGTGCCGGACTTCTTCCTTGGTTAGACCAGTGACATTTAATGGAGGGTTTCGGTTATTCCCCTGCATTTCACTGGGCATGTCAAATTCTTTTGTGAACATAGAAGCAAAGAAGTTGTTAAGCAAATTAGCTTTCTCCTCATTTCCCTCTATAGGGGTCCCATCCTTGCTTTTCAGGGGGCCCACACCCTCAGGTTTGTACCTTTTACGGTTTATGTAGCTAAAGAATAATTTGGGGTTAGTTTTACTCTCTTTCGCGACCAGTCTTTCTGTCTCCAGCTTAGCTGCCCTTATCTGTTGTTTACATTGTTTATTTTCTTCTTTATAGTTTTTTAACGCTTCCGCTGTCCCTTCCTGCTTTAAACGTTTAAATGCCTTTTTTTTGTTGTTTATTGCCCCCTTAACCTTTTTATTTAGCCACATCGGTTTACATGTGTGTCTAATAGTTTTATTCCTGTAAGGTATATATCTGTCACACTGAAAATTAAGTATTCCTTTGAAAGTATCCCATTTAGCGTCCATGCTTTTGTTCTTAAGGACATTTTCCCAGTCAATGCAGTGTAGGGCATCTCTAAGTTGGTCAAACTTTGCCTTTTTGAAGTCCCGCGTTTTTGTGACTCCTTGATAAGACACCCTAGTGACTGCTAATTGGAAATTAATGATATTATGATCACTGCTTCCAAGGTGTCCCCCAACCTGTACCTTTATTACTTTGTCTGGTACATTGGTTAGTATTAGGTCCAATATGGCTTTCCCCCTTGTTGGAGCTTGTACTTGTTGGGAAAGGTAGCCATCTTTTGTTTTAGATAAAAAACGATTACTTTTCTGCGAAACACATGTTTCAGCATCCCAGTCTATATCTGGGTAGTTAAAGTCCCCCATAATCACTACCTCATTTATTTTAGCGGCTATATCTATTTGCCTTAGCATCATATTTTCTATGGATTCGGATATATCTGGAGGTTTATAGCAAACCCCCATCAGTATTTTATTTTTGTTTCTCCCTCCATGTATTTCTACCCATACCGACTCCACATGGTCATTCCCCTCACATATATCCTCCCGCAGAGCAGGCTGTAGAGAGGATTTTACAATTAAGCAGACTCCACCCCCTTTGCGTTTGTTACGGTCCCTCCTAAACACACAGTATCCCTGTAAATTTACTGCCCAGTCATAGCTTTCATCCAGCCAGGTCTCTGTTACCCCCACTATATCA
Source organism: Gastrophryne carolinensis (assembly GCA_027917425.1). Classification (NCBI taxonomy): domain Eukaryota; kingdom Metazoa; phylum Chordata; class Amphibia; order Anura; family Microhylidae; genus Gastrophryne; species Gastrophryne carolinensis. The sequence goes on from CM051238.1 coordinate 275,491,840, forward strand.
TATTGTTCTTCTGTTATTATCAGTTCTAGTTCATCCATTTTATTAGTCAAGCTTCTAGCATTTGTAAGCATGCATTTCAAATGCTTATGACAATTTTGATAATTTTGTATATTGCCCTTATTCCTGCTAGATGTGCTAACCCCTCCCCCCTCTCCACCCCCAGTTTCATGTCTACACCCACTGTCACTTTCTTTCCTAACTTCCCCTTTGTAATAGCTTTTACCCTCCCCCCCAATGCTCAGTTTAAACACTCCTCTAACCTTTTAGCCATCCTCTCCCCCAGAACAGATGCACCCTCCCCATTGAGGTGCAACCCATCCCTGCCAAAGAACCTGTAGCCCACTGTGAAGTCGGCCCAGTTCTCTAAGAACCCAAACCCCTCCTTTTTACTCCAATTTTTGAGCCACCTGTTTACATCTCTAATCTCCCGCTGCCTCTCTGGTGTGGCTCTTGGTACTGGTAGTATTTCTGAGAATACTACAGTTGAGGTCCTTGCCTTAAGCTTACGGCCTAAGTCCCTGAAATCATTTTTTAGGACCTTCCACCTACTTCTTCCTATGTCATTAGTGCCAATATGCACCATGACCGCTGGGTTCACGCCAGCCCCTCCCAACAATCTGTCAGCCCGCTCCGCTACATGCCGTACTCTTGCCCCAGGAAGGCAACACACTGTTCGGCAATCCCGGTCTTTGTGACAGATTGCCCTGTCTGTTCCCCTAATAATAGAGTCACCCACTACCAGCACCTGTCTTGCCTGCCCTGTTCTCCCATTTCCCCTCCCTTCCTTACTGGAGCCGACAGATGTGTCTTGCTGCAGCTCTGCCATTCCTGAGCTAACATCCTCCTCATCTGCCAACCAGGCAAACTTGTTGGGAGGTGCCTGTTCAGGGCTAGCCTCCCTGTAACTTTTACCCCTACCCCGCCTGTTATCCAGCTAGCTGCCTCATTTTCCTGCTTTTCCTCTCCCCCCATACTACCACCGTCCCCTGACCCTGAGCCATGTAGTGCCAGATCAGTGAGATCCAGACTCTTTTGCATGATAACAATTTCTCTCAGTGTTGCCAATCGCTTATTTAGATCGTGAATCACGGCTTCCAAATCAGAGATTCGCAGGCATCCGGGGCATATATATTCACCATCGACCGATTGATCAAGAAGTGCATACATAGCACAAGATGTACACTGAACAGCATTGTTAGGCATGGAACCCATTGTATGAATTTGTGGGAACACCAAGTGTAGAATTTACAACACTTAAAATAACAATATGAAATCAAAGGCAGATACTTACAGCTTCAGCACTTCTGCTTGTAACTTCTTCTTTTAACTCCTGCTTTAATTCACCACTTCCAAGCAGCCACTTACAGAGACAGCAACAAGAGCAAGCTACAAGAGCTGTGTGTGTGGCCTTATAACACACCTGCTTCAATTAGGCCTCAATTAGGCCTCAGCAGGAATCCAGGAAAGAGAAAAAAAACCTTTTTTTTTTTTCTTTGGTTTAAATTTGTGCCAGCATTAACACACTGATTCACAAAAATAAAACAAACACAGTTTACTATATTTTACTTACCCAATGAGCTCAGTTTCCCAAAGCTTACCACAGGAGATCCTGCTTTAACTCACCACTTCCAAGCAGCCACTTACAGAGACAGCAACAAGAGCAAGCTACAAGAGCTGTGTGTGTGGCCTTATAACACACCTGCTTCAATTAGGCCTCAATTAGGCCTCAGCAGGAATCCAGGAAAGAGAAAAAAAACCTTTTTTTTTTCTTTGGTTTAAATTTGTGCCAGCATTAACACACTGATTCAAAAAAAATAAAACAAACACAGTTTACTATATTTTACTTACCCAATGAGCTCAGTTTCCCAAAGCTTACCACAGAAGATCCTGCTTTAACTCACCACTTCCAAGCAGCCACTTACAGAGACAGCAACAAGAGCAAGCTACAAGAGCTGTGTGTGTGGCCTTATAACACACCTGCTTCAATTAGGCCTCAATTAGGCCTCAGCAGGAATCCAGGAAAGAGAAAAAAAACCTTTTTTTTTTTCTTTGGTTTAAATTTGTGCCAGCATTAACACACTGATTCACAAAACATAAAACAAACACAGTTTACTATATTTTACTTACCCAATGAGCTCAGTTTCCCAAAGCTTACCACAGGAGATCCTGCTTTAACTCACCACTTCCAAGCAGCCACTTACAGAGACAGCAACAAGAGCAAGCTACAAGAGCTGTGTGTGTGGCCTTATAACACACCTGCTTCAATTAGGCCTCAATTAGGCCTCAGCAGGAATCCAGGAAAGAGAAAAAAAACCTTTTTTTTTTTTCTTTGGTTTAAATTTGTGCCAGCATTAACACACTGATTCACAAAAATAAAACAAACACAGTTTACTATATTTTACTTACCCAATGAGCTCAGTTTCCCAAAGCTTACCACAGGAGATCCTGCTTTAACTCACCACTTCCAAGCAGCCACTTACAGAGACAGCAACAAGAGCAAGCTACAAGAGCTGTGTGTGTGGCCTTATAACACACCTGCTTCAATTAGGCCTCAATTAGGCCTCAGCAGGAATCCAGGAAAGAGAAAAAAAACCTTTTTTTTTTTCTTTGGTTTCAATTTGTGCCAGCATTAACACACTGATTCACAAAAATAAAACAAACACAGTTTACTATATTTTACTTACCCAATGAGCTCAGTTTCCCAAAGCTTACCACAGGAGATCCTGCTTTAACTCACCACTTCCAAGCAGCCACTTACAGAGACAGCAACAAGAGCAAGCTACAAGAGCTGTGTGTGTGGCCTTATAACACACCTGCTTCAATTAGGCCTCAATTAGGCCTCAGCAGGAATCCAGGAAAGAGAAAAAAAACCTTTTTTTTTTTCTTTGGTTTCAATTTGTGCCAGCATTAACACACTGATTCACAAAAATAAAACAAACACAGTTTACTATATTTTACTTACCCAATGAGCTCAGTTTCCCAAAGCTTACCACAGGAGATCCTGCTTTAACTCACCACTTCCAAGCAGCCACTTACAGAGACAGCAACAAGAGCAAGCTACAAGAGCTGTGTGTGTGGCCTTATAACACACCTGCTTCAATTAGGCCTCAATTAGGCCTCAGCAGGAATCCAGGAAAGAGAAAAAAAACCTTTTTTTTTCTTTGGTTTAAATTTGTGCCAGCATTAACACACTGATTCACAAAAATAAAACAAACACAGTTTACTATATTTTACTTACCCAATGAGCTCAGTTTCCCAAAGCTTACCACAGGAGATCCTGCTTTAACTCACCACTTCCAAGCAGCCACTTACAGAGACAGCAACAAGAGCAAGCTACAAGAGCTGTGTGTGTGGCCTTATAACACACCTGCTTCAATTAGGCCTCAATTAGGCCTCAGCAGGAATCCAGGAAAGAGAAAAAAAACCTTTTTTTTTTTCTTTGGTTTAAATTTGTGCCAGCATTAACACACTGATTCACAAAAATAAAACAAACACAGTTTACTATATTTTACTTACCCAATGAGCTCAGTTTCCCAAAGCTTACCACAGGAGATCCTGCTTTAACTCACCACTTCCAAGCAGCCACTTACAGAGACAGCAACAAGAGCAAGCTACAAGAGCTGTGTGTGTGGCCTTATAACACACCTGCTTCAATTAGGCCTCAATTAGGCCTCAGCAGGAATCCAGGAAAGAGAAAAAAAACTTTTTTTTTTTTCTTTGGTTTAAATTTGTGCCAGCATTAACACACTGATTCACAAAAATAAAACAAACACAGTTTACTATATTTTACTTACCCAATGAGCTCAGTTTCCCAAAGCTTACCACAGGAGATCCTGCTTTAACTCACCACTTCCAAGCAGCCACTTACAGAGACAGCAACAAGAGCAAGCTACAAGAGCTGTGTGTGTGGCCTTATAACACACCTGCTTCAATTAGGCCTCAATTAGGCCTCAGCAGGAATCCAGGAAAGAGAAAAAAAACCTTTTTTTTTTCTTTGGTTTAATTTTGTGCCAGCATTAACACACTGATTCACAAAAATAAAACAAACACAGTTTACTATATTTTACTTACCCAATGAGCTCAGTTTCCCAAAGCTTACCACAGGAGATCCTGCTTTAACTCACCACTTCCAAGCAGCCACTTACAGAGACAGCAACAAGAGCAAGCTACAAGAGCTGTGTGTGTGGCCTTATAACACACCTGCTTCAATTAGGCCTCAATTAGGCCTCAGCAGGAATCCAGGAAAGAGAAAAAAAAACTTTTTTTTTCTTTGGTTTAAATTTGTGCCAGCATTAACACACTGATTCACAAAAATAAAACAAACACAGTTTACTATATTTTACTTACCCAATAAGCTCAGTTTCCCAAAGCTTACCACAGGAGATCCTGCTTTAACTCACCACTTCCAAGCAGCCACTTACAGAGACAGCAACAAGAGCAAGCTACAAGAGCTGTGTGTGTGGCCTTATAACACACCTGCTTCAATTAGGCCTCAATTAGGCCTCAGCAGGAATCCAGGAAAGAGAAAAAAAACCTTTTTTTTTTTCTTTGGTTTAAATTTGTGCCAGCATTAACACACTGATTCACAAAAATAAAACAAACACAGTTTACTATATTTTACTTACCCAATGAGCTCAGTTTCCCAAAGCTTACCACAGGAGATCCTGCTTTAACTCACCACTTCCAAGCAGCCACTTACAGAGACAGCAACAAGAGCAAGCTACAAGAGCTGTGTGTGTGGCCTTATAACACACCTGCTTCAATTAGGCCTCAATTAGGCCTCAGCAGGAATCCAGGAAAGAGAAAAAAACCCTTTTTTTTTTTCTTTGGTTTAAATTTGTGCCAGCATTAACACACTGATTCACAAAAATAAAACAAACACAGTTTACTATATTTTACTTACCCAATGAGCTCAGTTTCCCAAAGCTTACCACAGGAGATCCTGCTTTAACTCACCACTTCCAAGCAGCCACTCACAGAGACAGCAACAAGAGCAAGCTACAAGAGCTGTGTGTGTGGCCTTATAACACACCTGCTTCAATTAGGCCTCAATTAGGCCTCAGCAGGAATCCAGGAAAGAGAAAAAAAACCTTTTTTTTTTTCTTTGGTTTAATTTTGTGCCAGCATTAACACACTGATTCACAAAAATAAAACAAACACAGTTTACTATATTTTACTTACCCAATGAGCTCAGTTTCCCAAAGCTTACCACAGGAGATCCTGCTTTAACTCACCACTTCCAAGCAGCCACTTACAGATACAGCAACAAGAGCAAGCTACAAGAGCTGTGTGTGTGGCCTTATAACACACCTGCTTCAATTAGGCCTCAATTAGGCCTCAGCAGGAATCCAGGAAAGAGAAAAAAAACCTTTTTTTTTTCTTTGGTTTAAATTTGTGCCAGCATTAACACACTGATTCACAAAAATAAAACAAACACAGTTTACTATATTTTACTTACCCAATGAGCTCAGTTTCCCAAAGCTTACCACAGGAGATCCTGCTTTAACTCACCACTTCCAAGCAGCCACTTACAGAGACAGCAACAAGAGCAAGAGCAGATAAATCTTGGCGAGGTCCTCCTCTGTGATCTGGATTCCCAATTCCCTCTCCCAGGTTCCGACAAACTTAGGGGGTGTAGCCTGCTTCGTTCTCTGAAGAAGAGAATAGAGAGTGGACACTACGTGGGCAGGGGGGGTTTCCTGCGTGACCAGGGATTCCAATTCTGTTGGTGGTTTCCGCGACACCTCCACCAAGTTGTTGGAGGTAATGAATGCATGTAGCTGCCTGTGTAGCAGCCAAGACACATGTCTTCCTTCTGCCTCCTTTTTCAGGTCACTTAATGTAGGTACACTCCCTGTCTTTAATATCTGTCCCACTGTAGTATTAGTCGACACTTCCCAGATAAAAAAATTCCGGGAGAGAAGCCCCGGTTTGAATGCAGGGTTGTCAAAAATTGGGGTGAGGGGGCCAGGTCTGCGGACTAATTGGTATTTACTCTGTAGGGGGTCCCAGGTCTCCAAAAAGTGTCTCACGAGAACAGGTATAGAATCCCTTTGCGGTTTGGGGAGGGGGGCTGCCCATGCAATTAAGGTGGGGTTGAGAGGGGAGAGTGATTTCTCCAACTGCACCCATAGCTTGTCCTTACCCCTGCACTTCCAATCCACTACCCTCTGTATAACTGCGGCAGTGTGGTACTCCTTCAGATCTGGAAGACCCACGCCCCCCCTCCCCTTGTCCCTAGAGAGCGTTGATAATCGTATTCTCGGTTTGGTGACCCCCCATACGAATTTGGAGAAGGCTGACCTCAATTTCCGAAAGAAGCTACCCTGTATTCCAATAGGGACCGTTTGGAAGACATAGAGAAGCTTTGGGAGAATATTCATTTTTAAACTGTTGATCCTGCCAAACCAGGAGATGGGTTTCTTGCCATATGAGCCCAAGTCTGCCAATATTTTAGTTAGAAGAGGGGAATAATTTAGCTCATATAGTTTGGAAAGGTCGGCTGGGACTTGGACGCCTAGATATTTGATGGAGTGGGGTTTCCATTTAAAGGGGAAACTGTGCTCCAGTTGGCTAACTACCAGCTGCGACAGGGAGAGGTTGAGGGCCTCAGACTTCGAGTAGTTAATTTTGAAGTTACTTACCCGGCTGAAGCGCCTGAATTCTTGTAGCACCGCTGGGAAAGAGATTTGTGGGGATGTTAAATGCAACAGCAGGTCATCCGCATAGAGGGAGGCCTTGTGTTGGTGTCCAGCTACTTGTATCCCTTTGATGTCAGGGTTGTTCCAGATGGCAATTGCTAGGTGTTCCATGGTGAGGATATAGAGAAGAGGGGACAAAGGGCACCCCTGCCGCGTGCCGTTACTTATAGGGAATGTGTCGGATAAAAGTCCGTTAGCTCTAACCTTAGCAGTCGGAGAGGTATATAGGGCGAGAATTTTGGAGAGGAGGCCAGGGCCAACACCAATCTGTCAGAGGGTAGCTTTTTATAAATGCCCAGTCCACTCTATCAAATGCCCTCTTCACATCACACGCAAGAAGGCAGGCAGACATCTTAGTTGACTGTACATGTGATATTAAGTCAAATAGTTTGTTGGTGTTGTCCCTAGACAAAGCCCACCTGGTCCAAATGAATCAAGCCCGGAAGCAGTGGTTGCAAGCGCAGGGCAATGATCTTGGCATAAAGTTTGAGATCAAAGTTGATAAGGGAGATTGGCCTGTAGTTACTGCAGAGGGTGGTGTCCTTGCCCGGTTTAGGGATAACTGAAATCACTGCTTCCAATGTCTGCCTAGGAAAGGGACATTGTTCAGTAATGCTATTGAAAGTATCTGTTAAAAACTGGACCACATGGGGCCCAAATTGCTTGTAGAATTTAGAGGTAAAGCCGTCAGGGCCTGGACACTTGCCCACTGGTGCTTCCTTGATTGCCCTAGCTTCTTCTTGCCTCGAAAAGGGTAGTTCCAGAAGCTCAGCCTCTTCTGCAGGGATAACTGGGAGAGGGGTGCTTTCTATATATGAGGTAGTTGCCTCTGAGGGCTCCTGGTTCCCAGGGATGTCGCGCAGAGGGCTCCGAATGTTATAAAGCGAGGCATAAAAATCCCTAAAGGTGTTCGTGATACTAGATGGGGTCTGAGCTATAGTTCCGTCCCTATTTTGGAGGGCGGGTATGTGTGCTGCTGCAGGCCTCGGGTTCAGTACTCTGGCAAGCATGCGACCACATTTGTTTGCTGATTCATAAAGCTGGGCCTTACCTCTATCTCTGTATTGCAAGTAAGATTGATTGTAAAGGTTTTGTAGCTTCTGCCTAGCCTTCTGGAGTTCTAACAATTTGGGGTTTGTGGGCTGATTTTTGTGCTCCTGCTCTAGGGAGTGGATCTCTTTTAGGGTCTGAGTTATAAGTGAGGCCCGCTCCCTCTTGAGCCTAGCCCCGTGTTTGATTAGTTCTCCCCTAAGGACACACTTCAAGGCCTCCCATTGAAATGGCAGGGGGGTGGGATCTCCTCTATGGTCGTCTAAGAACTGTTTGATGACATTCTCCACCGCGGAGGAGCAAACTGGACCACCGAGCAAGTTATTGTTCAGTCTCCATGTCCAGCCAGCGGCAGCAAGACCTGGGAGATGGAAGGCGAAAAATATGGGAGCGTGGTCAGACCACATGATAGGGCCAATCCACGCTCTAGGTTCCCAATCCAAGGCATGATGACTGAGTAATAAATAATCGATTCTGCTGTAGGAGTTAGCAGCGTTAGAGTAGAACGTGTAGTCTTTCTTGGAGCCATTAAGCACCCTCCATGTGTCTATCAATTGGAGGTTCGCTATGGCCTTTTTCAACCTGTTGAGCTTGCTCAGCGAAACAGCCGCCCTCCCCGATGAGCTGTCAATGTGGGGGTTAAAAGGAATGTTGAAGTTGCCTACAGTGACAATTATCCCCTCTGCAAACTCCTCAAGAATCCGGAGGACGCCAACACAAAAGTTGACTTGGTCGGAGTTGGGGGCGTAAATGTTTACTAGAGTATATTTTTTACTGAAGAACTTTACTTTCACAAAGAGGAAGCGACCCTGGGGGTCGCTCTTTGTGTCTAGGATCTCATGTGGGACTGATTTGTGAAATGCAACAGATACCCCTTTCGTCTTAGCCTCAGGGTTTGGGCAGTGGTGCCAAGAGTTGAAGCACCTGTCATGAATTTTGGGAACCTGACCTGCCTTGAAGTGCATCTCCTGGAGCAGGACAATTCCCACCCTTTGTTTGTGCAGATCGTAGAGGACTTTGGATCTCTTTTCAGGTATATTAAAACCTTTTACGTTAAAGGAGCACACTGTCAGCTCCACCATTGTAGCATGGGGGGGGGAGACTATATAGAGTGAGGCAGGGGGGTCTGGGGAGGAAATACAGGAAAGGAGGGGTGACAGGAAGGGGGAAGGGATAGTTATTTCCCTGTCAAGAGAAGAGGGGGGGAAGGAAGCTAATTGAGGGGGAAATTACTAAGTGTAACTAATTACGTTCTTCACACTGCCTCTTATAGGCAAGGGAAGAAGGCCTATGTCGGGGGGATGAAAAGCAGTAGCCTCGGTATGAGAGATGCGCTTTCCTAACGATAAATGCCATACCCATCGATGCCAGATGAAACAGGGCTTTCAAGGTAACTTATTTAAGCCACATGTGTGACTAACAATTAAATATAACAAATAACAATAACTAGGTTGTTGCTGCTGGGCGACCGGGCGGTCCCACCCCGCCGAGGCGCCCCCATCCGGATGAGTCAAGCCACGAGCTCCATGCCAACTTGTTCCATGTGCATCCGGGGGAGGGGCGAATCCCGTCAGGGCCGGGCCAGAGAGCCCCCGCAGCAACCAAAAAAGTTAGATAACAGTAGGTCATAACCAGAACAAACAGGAAAAATAACCATCTTCTAACACAGAACTACTTATTAACAGCAAAACCCAAACCAGACCCGCCGCTCTGGCCCGCCCATGCCGCACCTAGATCATCGCCAATCTGGTGTCTCCCCGCTAGGGCCGCCGAGTGCCCCCTCGGGGTGAACAACTCCAGCAGGAAGATGTGTAAATGTTTAATTTTGGCCCCAGGCCACCACAACAGTGTGGTCAGACCAGGTGTACGACCGAAGGGGCCGGGACCCCAGCGGCGTCAGCGGTCCAGAGGAGCCCGAACACAGATCCTCCCGGCTCGAAACAAGTAGACCAGCCGGCAAGGTCCCAGAGCAGTGTCCGTTAGCGAGTCCCCCCACCCTCAATCTTCGGAGGGGGGCGGACCCAGTCCAACTAGTTTATCCAGTTCCTGCGCCTGTTACCTTCTCTGCGTGGACTGCGAGGTCACCGACCACCGCGCTCTGGACCCACCTCACTGAAGCCAAGATCCAGAGAAAGCCAGTCATCTACGTGGAGGACTGGTAAATCCAAGAAACCAAAGAGGCTTGGGAGCTGGGATGGAGAGCGCAGAGCAAAAGAGTGGCCCTGCTTGGTGACCACTAGGTGGAAGGGGTGGCCTCACCTGTAGGTGGCTCCCACTGACTTGATCTTCTCCAATAGGGGTTTTAGTACCCGCCGCATCTGGAGAGTGCGTCTCGCCAGGTCAGGCAGCAGTGTGATAGGGGCCCCATGGTAAGATGAGGGCCCTGTTTCCCAAGCCTTCCGCATTATCTCTTCTTTTATTTTGTAGTAATGAATTCGGCATACTATATCTCGGGGTCTGGCAGGATCCGTCGATCGCGGTCCAGGTGCTCTGTGTATTCTGTCGATCTCGATATGCTCATCCGGGCGCCGTCCCAGGAGCTCATTGGAGATGGTGGAAGCGACTGCCTCCAGGTTACTATGCTCTGTAACCTCCAGAAGGCCTCGGATCCGGATATTGTTCCGTCTTCCTCTGTTTTCCATATCATCCAAATGCAACAATGCTCTGGCAACATGTTGGTTCGAGTTGGCGTGGGTGCGCTGCAGGGCTGCATTTGCTCTCTCTAAGGCTTCCAGACGCTGATCGGTGCCATGTTGTCTGCCGACTCCTTCCCTCGGCGTCCCAGTCCCGACGCCATCTTGTGGCCCTGGCTTCGCGGGTTAGAAGTCTCTCCCACGGGGAAAAACTGTGAGATCCTGGCTGTTTGGAAGCTGCCAGCCGCTGCCATAGTCTTCCTCCTCCGTGACATGTAGTTATGGGGTTTCTCTGGCAGGGTATTGGGGTCTTTCCAGATTATTTGTGCGCAGAGCTCTCTCAGTGAGCGTCTTCACGCGGCCATTGCTTAACCATGCCCCCCCTTCTTCCCTTATTTTGTTATATGAACAAATTTTGATAATAAACGTATATTTTGTTGGTTTGCATATTTATGAACTCCTGAAAGATTGTCCTTCACCTCCACCACACACGTGTCCCCTGTCCTCTGCCTCCATCAGGTATATCATCTTCAGAGTTTATTACACTTGACCCTAAGAGGAGCAATATTGCTTCTGGGGATTGTTAGGATTAGTAGTGAGCCTAAGTAAGGCAATGTCTCCATGTGAATATAAAGTTCACAGCCCAAAGGGGTGGCCTCCCAACTCGCACATATGAGATATAGATAGATTTATGGATCACTGTGATTTAGCACCATATATTTCCAGAAGTTTAAAAATTGCATAGAGAGAAACTACGTTGTGACCTCCGACAGCCAGGTAAGTAAAAGTGTGGATTGTGGGGGTCTATGCACGGGTAGGGGGCTCCAGCAATCACTGTGCATTCCAGCACCTACTTATTATTATTTATTATTTTATAATGAGTTTTCACAAAAAGCTTCCTTTTTTGTCAGGTTTTTAATGTTCTGCCTTATTGTTTTCCTTCATAAGAATGTAATATTAGCATTTTACCTGATGTCTCTGCCTTAGCCAATCAGATATTTAGCAAGCCAGAGTGAGGAAATCTCTGCTTTCTACATCAGCCGCACCAGTTTATGTACATTGCTGAGGTAAACACATTGTTGCTAGGGAAAACTGTTTTCTTTTATAATACAGAGTTGCAAATAGAAAAGAAAAAAATAACAGATAAGCTTAGCACACTGAAGACATCCTTTTGGCACACAATAATGGAAACTATAAAAAATGTCATTGATAGTGGAATTACCCTTTAAGAGCCAACTCCACTCTCTTTTTCTGCATCCAGACTGAAGAGAGCATTTGGGGAGTGCTTGTTCAGAATAGAGACTGATGCTGTTGCTACTGCTGTGCAGATTCTGATCGTAGAAGGTTTATATCTATTAAAACCTAATTGGTTTGGGGTACATCAGATAGGAAGTTCTGTATTTGATTAACCATTATTATTGTAAGTAGTTTGTGGTATGCATTTAGCAGGGATATTGGTATGTAGAATGTTACGATTAAGGGGGGTTTATTTGGCTTTAAAATTAATGATGTTATGGCCTGATTTTTGGGTTAGTCATGGCCTAGTGGCAAGAAAGCAATCTTGTGATGGAAGGTCGCATTTAGACGTTCAGCATTCCTCTACCCAGGACTGCTAGCCCGGGTGCACTGGGCATATGGTCTCAGATCCCTATGTTTTGGAAGCAGCAAAACCAGCCCCCATCGTGGGCGCTTCTGTAAGAACACCGGATCCATGCTGATCTTCACCCCTGTGTCCTTGAGGGGCTAATTGGGCCATGGTATCAGCAGGCCATCTTCCCACATGGTCGTCAGACAGGAAACCTTTTTAACTGTTAAAGTAACATTAGAGTTAAACTCTTCTGTTTACCAGTTTATCCCAGCCTCTGGGTTTCTTCCTGATATGCTCGTCCTGGCACGTTCTGCAAGAAAAGGCATTTATACCTAGGAAAGGTGCTTACCCAGTGCCCCCTAGTGGAATGATAATTTTAGGACTATCTAATAGCTTACCTTTGGGTGTGGAATGTAACTTAACATCCAAGTGCTCTTTTTTTCCCTATACACACTGGAAAATTCTATAAAAATGTTTGTTCTAATTTTTCCCCCAAAAATTTTTTACAGTTGAGGTACATAATATTTCCAATGAGGTAAGAATATTTGTTTTTAAGTTTGAAAACAACAGCACGCTTTGGGATATGCTAAAGAATTTGCCACGTTTTTTGCATAACCCATAGGCTGCTTTGGTTTCCAAATGATAAAAAAAATCCTTACCTGGAAAAACGTTGCACCTCATCATAAAAATCACAGGTGTATACAATTTATTGAGATAAATATGTTAGTGTGCTCAAGTAAAAAAAGCTCACTAGGAGGGTGATTTATTAAAGGAGCAGTATCGCGAAATTTGCATTAAAAAAGATAAATAATTAAACAGCCACACAATAGCTTCTAACATGTGTATAAATAATCTGGCGATAGAAAAGGGAAAAAATATATGCCTTTCTTTTAAATTGTATAATGACAATGGCTCAGTCCATTTGCTGAATAGGGGGATCTGCTGGGTTGTATTTAGTGAGCTGCTTCATTTAGCCCACTGGTCTCCTAGCAACACTTTACCTCAGAAGCTGACACTGTAATCAGTGGTTAACGACCGTGTGTGTGTGAGGTGCTGCTTTTGTTATAAGACCAGGTGACTCAAATGTGTAAAATCTATACAAAATAAACTAAACTGACTGAAAATAACTGAAATTCTTCTTTGAATACCTGTGCAGGAAAATCTAAAGGTATTAAAGTGGAACAAAACCCTGAGTGGCCGACCCTGAAGTCTATAAGACCCGGCCATTGACCTTGCCCCTTGGGCATTCTAAATCGGGATGCCCCACTGTGTGAAACGACCCCTGGATAACCACAGATCCCCCCATTTTTCTGGCGCGCTCATGCAGACAGTCATTTAGACAGGCCGGGCGGCCAGGAAGGTTACTGCTCAGGCTCCCCATCTGCGTGCAAACAGCGCTGATTGGATGAGAGCCCGCGCATGCGCTGTGGGACAGGGAAAGGTACGTTTCACAGGCGAACTTGGGGATTTCACATATCAGGGCATCCCAAGTCATGATGCCCCTAGGGGCACAAAACAAAACTCCAGATAATGAAAATCCTGGGTTGGGCTTTGCTCAAAACACACAAAGCTGAAATAAAGATCATATGGAAAAATGAAAAATAAGAATATGAAAGAGAAAATGGTAAACTGAAAGATTCTGCAGCAGAGCTAACATGAAGGGAAAACTGTCAAAATCAGCTAAATGACTTATAGAGCTTTTCTCTCTGTTTTAGATATATGAGTTCAGGACCAGGCAATGTTGCAATGTTGTTATCTTATGCTGGACGACTGCCAGCACTGAACAGCTGATACTTTGTTACATTGTTTCCCCCTCTCCTCAGCATGGAACAGGCCAGAGTGTTGGGCTCCGACACTCAGAAGACATAAACATGAGCTATTAGTCTCCAGCTGCTCAACACACACATCATTTTTTTCTAAATTTGTAATTCTTACTCCAACCTACATTCAAAGTACCATTTAAATATAAGTCACCAAGAAAAATTTGCGATACTGCTCCTTTAAGAATGGTGAGAGCAGCACTTGGGCACCTCATCAGCGCCTGCAATGCAACACCGGCATCAGCCTGCTGGCGTTATCAGCTGTAGTGTCGCAAGTTTCTAATATTTAAGATGGAAATACAGAGGGCCTGCAGGGGGCGCTCTAAAATCGGGATTTCAGGCACACAGCACCTGTTGTAATCCCCAGTTTTATTTTTGGGGTGATAGCAGCACACTGGGATTAAAAAAACACTGGGAACTGCATTAGAGATACTTGAAAGACAGGACACATGTTTGCACTGCCCAAATCACAAGTTTGCAGCACAACACAAAAGTGCATAAAATGCAACCAAAAACAATTCCAAACATCCCAGGTATCCTTTGGCACATACATCAGCTCCCAAAATATTAAAAGAAAAAAAATGGAAAAAAATAATTATACCCATCCCAGCCCAATGTAATGTATGGCATAGGGCCACACAGTGCAAGGTGAGGGCCTGGTCCAAAATGGCACTGTAGAGAACTTAGCGTGGTCACTCATCTCATCACTGGTGCTGATGATAGATGGGACACTACCTGGCACTATCAGAGGCGCTCTGGATTTTTGCCTTGATGACTACAGCTTTTGCACTGGGATCTGATATTCACCTGATGCTTATCTGGCACCACGTGGCCTTAGCATTTCATAAATAAACCCCTAAGATAAAACACTTAAATGCATACACACTGTTAAAGAGGAACAACCTCTTAGTTGCTATAAAACTCTAAGGGTGGTAGTCTCCCTCTTTTTTGGGGCATCCTAAATTGGGATGCGCCGCTGTGTGAAACTCCCTGACTTGCCCGATTTACTGACCTTCTCTCTGAGCTTTCACCACATCTCAGTGCCGCGGGCGCACAGGTATAACTCCAGCTGTGGACATGACCGTGTCAGTTCTTTAGTAGTAGAGGTGGGGACCCATCAGATGGCTCTTGCCTCATTCAGGTTTGTTTGCCACAAGGAAATCTGATTTAAATGAGTGCCGCTTATTGACTGAGAGGTCCACATGGGAACCAGGAAGAGATTAATTTTTGGGAGATCCCAGGGAATACACACAGCAGGGCATGTCAAATCAGGATGCCCTGACAGGAAGGAACAAAACCCATGGAAGAGAAATTCTTGGGTTTTGTCTCTCTTTAAACTTGCTGCAGAAAATCTTTAGCATGACCACCATGAAAGTAAATGGCACTTTGTATTATAAAAACAGTATATTGCACTTTTTGCACCTGGTGCCCGAGTGTAAATAATGGGCCTTTATGGGAAATCAATATTGTTAATAATGGTATATATATATATATATATATATATATATATATATATATATATATTTGAATATACAGCAGGGCATGACATGAAGTGGGAAGGCCTAAGGCACGTTTTCCAAGCTAGATAATATCTGCATTCCAAAACCAGAAAATAGAACAAAAGACATCTGAGAGGGCACTAGATAATATCAACATTCTGTGACCATACCATAAATATGTTGTAAATAGACATATAGACCTGAAATAGCAGATGCACCCTCTTTTGCATAACCGGTGGGTCAAGCCCAAGGGAGGAGAAGACTAGGGTCGTAAAAGATCAAAGGAATACCAGATGCCCACTTTTAGTATAATTAGGAGATGAGGAGGCAGAAGGAAGAAAGGCAAGACAGGGGAGACGGCTTGGAGCTGATACTGCTGGCACAGGAGAAGCTTGTGAGTGCCGTATCAGGAGGGTAATGTGTCTTTCCCTGTATATATGTATGCCAGTCTCATAACTGTATGCCAGTCTCATGTATTGTGTTTGATTTGAGATTTGATTGCATCATTGTGTTATTTTGTCAACAATATATCTCTTTATTTACTGCGTGTCTCAGTGTCTCTTGCATTTACCAGAAGTCAAAAGAACCTACAGTCTTATAGTCTTATGCGTGTATCCATTGCGTGATTATTGGCCAGATATTGATAGTATTGGTATATGTGTTGCCTATTTTAGTCGAGCCGGGCAGGATATAAATATATACATAATATTATTAATATCTGGTTATAATATTGTCTACAAGTGGCGACCCAGGCAGGAGATTTAGAGTTATAAATTAATATCTAGATATTGATATAATATTTTAGTTATTAATATTCAATTGTTTACATTTGGCCAGCCACTCAGGAGAGGTTCTATTGTTTACATTTGGCCGAGCGGCAGGCAGGAGATTAATATTGTTTACACGAGCACCACCATTATATGCATATAGCTACAGTGGCTGCTGATTTAGAGGGTCATGATCAGAAGCATTCGTAAAGGTTACAGCAGAGTGTAGAATGAGCTTTCTCATTCTTTTTATTACATGTTTCTTCTACCCATTCCACAGGTCCCAATAAACAAGTACCCACGACCCTGCAAGACATATTAGCCAATTATAGCCTGCCTGTTACTGTGCGCACATCCAAGGCCTTGCAATATAAGCAAAAGGGAGATAAGCAATCTCAAGATGAAAGGCTGTGTGAGCTGACATTACAGGACACATATGAGGAAATCTTTCTCTTAGGTCATCCCATTGACAAAGGTAAGTGAAATCTATCCTATGGAAAGGGTTTACCATGCTGACTTATGAGCATATTTGGTGGCCTCCCGGGGAGAAGCCCCCTCTGCGGACATACTGATTTGTGATGTCTTGCTGTGTGCCCCGCCCCCTCCCAGAATCTCCATATACTTACCTGGGGACCCTGGGAGGTTTCATATTGCCCCGCTCTCCAGGCTCAACTAGCAACTTACCTCAATCCCTGTTCCAGTGATTGCCTCCCAGTGGGCTTTCCTTCAATTAGCATTCATTGGTGTGCATAATAAATCCTCAATGAATGGATTCACCTGGGCTGCTCCCTTCAGTTACATGCAACTGCCGCCATCCTTTCAGACAAAGGGGTGGATGGATGCTGGTGGAGACCTGCACGTGCATCAAAGGATCGTCTGAATGAGGTATTGGGTGAACAGGGGGGCCCATTTGGGATGCCAC
Source organism: Gastrophryne carolinensis (assembly GCA_027917425.1). Lineage (NCBI taxonomy): Eukaryota > Metazoa > Chordata > Amphibia > Anura > Microhylidae > Gastrophryne > Gastrophryne carolinensis. The sequence continues at coordinate 275,508,820 of CM051238.1, forward strand.
ACTTTGTCCTGAAAAGAGGGGGCCTGATAAAATTGAGGAGTCAGGATTTGGCTTACCAACTCCACAGCCCTGGTCATCAGAAGGGAATAAGTTCAGCTGAGTTTATCAGGGAAGTACCAATCAATAAAATATGCTGCCCCTAAAAGCTAGAATTGGGGCAAGCAGAAAGCGGGATCTAAACAATCAACCAATAAAGTATAATAAATAATATTGAATATTCCTGTTTGCTGTGACTTTATAAAGGTAAAATATTCACCAAGGAACCAATAATCATTCCGATGTATATGAAAGAGTTAAAACTTGTGGTTGCCACAGGATTTTTGAATGGGAACACAAGCCAATGGAATATTACATGTGACCTGCTAACCAAGCAAGTAAAGAATCAAGGCGACATTGCAAATACCACTGTTGATGGTAAGTTACTGGCTACACATGATAACAGACAGCTTTAAATTATGACAGATCAGTTTCCATCAGTTAGGCTTGCTATGACATCATGTATTGAAAAGAGTCATGCTACTGAACAATTTAAGGCAAATCCATCTAAACAAATGTGGACTCAAATTTGGGATATCCATCTCATAAATCCTGGAAATTCCAGAAATGTGGGCATTATACTGACCATTCTCTGTTTTAGTGCCTGCCGTGCCAATTGTCCCACTTCGGCACTTGTGGTTATCTGTTGGAGGTCAACTTTAAGACAAGTATGGGAAAAAATAATCAGAGTAGAGCAGAATAAAAAAAAAATGTGTGCTAAAGTAAATTAAAGATTGGTATAGAATCCAAACACAACTGTATGGAAAAATCTCGACTTGGGGAACGTTGCAGTTTAAGTTGAAGCCTGGCTTTAGGAAAGTTGTTTTTAGTAGAGAGGGGTCAGGCTCTCTATTGGGGACTTTACTATTTAGGACCTGCACCAGGAACACTTGGTCAATGGTCAATAAGGGGTTAATGCACCAAAATCAGGTGAGCTATCAGCCTCAGCTGTTCAGTAGTCACTAAAGATTGGTGAGCTCTCCACCTCAAATTCCGAACATCTGAATAGGTTTTGAGGTGGCGCAGTTTACAAAGTGAAGTATCAAAGTTTTCCACAAACTAAAGGTTAAGAAAAACAATACTCACCCTCCATCTTTGCAGCTGCTGCAATGTTTAAAGCTTACTAGCTCCTGAGATTGGATCTTGCAGTGTGTACACTAGTTGGCAGGCTATCCACTGCTCAATGGCAACACAGGAGCTGAGGCCCCGCGTCAATCACAGCAACTGGGGCACTCCCATTTTGTCTCCCAAAAGAGGCGATGTGTCAGACAGTGTATCAGCGTCCCCCTCTGTTGGAAGGTAGAGCAGCGCACCTATTGGATATTCACTAAACTGTGGAGAACTCATTACATAAGTCACAATAGGGTTTCTCCCCTTACTCCTGATTCAGCAGACGTTTTTTGTGCACATTTTTTTGCACATAAATTTGCGCATGGAGTAAGATTTCAAGTGCAAATTTACTCAAAGTGTAAATTTTCCTGCAATTTAGGGATTGTTTTAAGGGTTGAAAAGTGTGTGCAAATGTGTTAAGTAAAGTTAATTCTAAGCAATTTCTAAGCACTAATAAATACATTAACCAAAAACATGGGGATGGATGGAGGGGTACAGAGAACATCTGGGACCAAACATTAGGAAACAAAACACTGGAGGGCATCTGGAGTCAGGATATCAACCCCTAAAAGACTACACATAAAAACCAGGAGAACACACACATGCCACCGGGAAAACACTACAGATTGGAGAATAGAAATTTGCCTTTAACGCAGTAGCTGGAGAGAAAAGTTTGCCAATGCTAGAGTACAGATGGAGGAGAAACATGGGGGACATGGGGAACTTTGACTGCCTTAGCCTGCACAATGTGCTCTGAGCTTAAAAAATGCTGCACTGGAATGTATCAAAAACATACATGGGTATGGTGCCATGAATCATGCGCCGAATCACAAGTTTCTGCATGTGGATGCACTTGCGCATGGTTTTGGTGTTTTTGGCACAGGCATGTATCAACCCTATTATAGTGCATTACCTCCTAACTGTGGGGAACCTATCCACCTCAGTAGGCTGGTACAGTATATTCAAAATGTTAGTGCTATATTGACTCACATAAAAAGTTAAAATGTAATATATATATAAGAACTTTTGTGCCTTGGATTTCAAGGCACAAAAATTCTACAGTTGAGGTGCAGAAGCTCTATAGTTGAGGTACAAAAGTCCTCTTATGAGGTTCTTCCTAGGTTTGGAGTATTCATTTAGTTCAGCTAGTTCTCCATATGAGGCTGAGAGGTTCGCCATAATATAATAAAGAATACCATAGCCTTCCAGGGACAAAACAACTTTTCACTGGGGTTTACATCAGTAGATGAACAGGCAGCACACTTCTTCAGTTGGTGCATCTTATTGAAGGTGGTATGAGGTCTGCAGTGTGTGTCCTTTCTTGGAGAAAGACTAGTAAGGAGAAGAAACAGTTGAAAAAATTTTTTAGTGGGATGTTAACACTCTCAAAAGGACAAGCTGCAGCTTACTTCAAAAGTTTACTTTACCTGTCATCTCCTTTTTCTTTACAGAAGTCTATTTGTTAGACAGAAAGGATCTCAAACCCCAAGAGCACAACTACAGCACCATCGAACCAATATACCTAGACATCAATGAGATCAACGTTGATAGCAACAAACCTAAACAACAAATCGGAAAGGGAAGCTATAATGTTTATCAGTATCAGATTATATCAGAATTGAAGGATCTTCAGTTAAAACAGGCAGAAAATACAGATCCTCCAGCAGACAAATCTTACAATGCAGCCAAAACAGATCCTCCAGCAGACAAATCTTACAATGCAGCCAAAACAGATCCTCCAGCAGACAAATCTTGTAATGCAGCCAAAACAGATCCTCCAGCAGACAAATCTTGCAATGCAGCCAAAACAGATCCTCCAGCAGACATATCTTTCAAATCACTTAACGAAGTCCCATCAGACCTTCACAATTTATCAGTGACACAGATCTGTGAATGTCTGAATTTGCTGAATATGGGCCAGTACATAAAGGCATTTGAATCATCTCAGGTGGATGGCCAGCTGGTGTATGACCTTAACCAAGAGATGATGAATACCTGTCTGGGCATGAATGTACTTAACAGCATCAAATTTCTTAAGTTTCGGGATGGATGGAGGCCAAATTTGCAGGGATAGCAAGGATCAATATGCTTAGTAACCAGTATAAAATTGGAAAAACAGTATAAAATTCGGAAAGTGTTGGGCGGATGGGGGCAAGATTTGCTGGGATAGCAAGGGTTATTTTGCACAGTCACAAAGTCAAGGACAGAAAAAAAAAATCCAAAGTAGACTGTCCAACTCTATACAGTTCATAATAATTATAACTCTATACTTATAATTATCATGAACTATATATTTCTAGTGTAATTATCTTGTTAAATCTTACTTAGGAAACAAATACTTTGTACAAGGATGTTAATTAGTGTTGGGCAAACCTGAACTGCAAAGTTTGCGTTTGTATTGAACTTTACGAGTTCAGCTTCCCAAACCTGACAGCCAGAAATCTATGTTCGAGTTCGGCGTTCTTCCCCAACACAGGAAACCTGGTTGATGGGCTGCTGAGCAGTCCATCAATTAGCTTCACCTAAAGGATGCAGCAGCAGGAAGCTGCTGTACAACTTGTCTGAGTCCCATGATCCACAGCACTGCCATGGGACCGTCAGACCATCTTTCTGTGGCACCTGCCGTGGACCATTTGAACTGGATGGGATTGAGGGGCTTAGGTAAGTTGTACAGCAGCGTTTCCTGCTGAACACTCTGTGCCCCCCCACCACACCCGCCATCACATAATCCCGGATTCTGCCTCTGGGGGCCTATTGACAGGCTGAGGGGCCCAGGGAAAAAATCACCCCCCCCCCCGACGTTCAGGTCCCCATTGAACATTAATGTATTTGCTGCTTTGCTTTGTGTTATTCCTTTTAAATGTATGTATCTTGGACAGAGCATTCCTACATTGACAGATGATGTAAATAACCATACCATTGTGATGTAATATGACTTTTAAATATGTTTGTAGCCAAGTACAGGAAAGGCTAGACAAACTTTTTGCTTAAAAGATGACAATTGGTTGGACCAATTCTTTATAAATCTCCCACCTCTATGTCACGTGTGAGTGATCACTGTGAAATTGTTGTCTGCATATGCTGCTTGCGTGGTGGCATTTAAAGCGTCACAAAAGCTCAACCTCTGCTAGTGGGATCCTTGAAGTACTGAAGGCACAAGGTATGTAAGTGCTAAAACGAATTAAGGTCCGAATTTTGGCTTTCTGTCTAATTATTTTCCTCTTTTGGAATGTAAAATAAATGTGTGTTACCTGTGATTTACTTATCATCATGCAGTTTCTATGTTGGTTATAATCCTGAGTCTGTGTTGCTCAAGTGGGAGTGGCTTTGTGGGAGGGGGAGTGGCTTTCATAGCTTTGAGTAAATCCTTTTAGTGTAGCTTCTGCTTACAAACCACAAAAGGCTTCCACAGGGTAAACTCCCCTTCCCTAACATATAGAGCCTGGAAAAAATCAGGCAGACATAACTACAGATATCCATCCCCAGGGGAGAATACTGGCAGTAACCAGGCTGGAGCACAAGATTGTGATTACCTCACCTGAAGAGTTTGAAGTAGAGCAGGAGAAGTTAAAGCTGTGAGCTCAAGTGTGGAGCATCATCTCTGCGTTACCAGTTGATTATCATGCCAGAATCAAGAAGGCTCTGCTCCATACACCAAACACACCATGGTTGCTAAGGTAAACACATTTGTTTGCAAACTCCAATATGGTGTCTGTGTAGGCTTGTGTTGCACTGATGCTGCTAGAGGAACTTGTGCAGGGGGATTTAGATCATCATATGAGATTTGGTTTGTCTGGGGACGAGCCATTGTCTGTATAAATAGATTTTATTCTGTCTAATGTATGTATGTCTGTTGTTGTGTTATATTAAAACAATTTGGATTAAGTGATATTTAGGATGTGTGACCCTTATTACTGGTTTCTTTTGGGGACCTCAGGGATCCCCCCTATTTTACATTGTAAACATATTGTTGCTAGAGAAAGCTTGTTTCTTTTAATAACATAGAGTTGCAAATAATTTACACTTTGAAAATGCTATTGAAAGTGTACTTTTCCTTTAAGAACAGACCACTTAAGCTTCTTTCCCCTATTTCATATTCCAGTTCACTCTATTTATTACTTTAAGAGTATAAGCTATTGTTACCATTACATTAAATTCATTTTAATGTTTTTTTTTTTTTTTTTTACAAATAAACCTTATTCTCACTATAAAAAGTCCAATCTGTAGGCTAAGCTTGTGTATAGGCAATAGTACTGCATAACTGCAACTCAACAATGACAAGTAAGATAAAATCATTTTGTGCAATAAGCATTACTCCCAGCATCCACCAAATTTACAAAAATCATTAATGATACCCTCCTGTCTCTTTTATGACTGGCATGGGCAATAGTATAATGAGGACAAATGTATACTTACATTTGATCGCTAGATGGAGCCAAAGAATATGTTTCAATATATAAAGCCTTGTATTTATCATCATGTTACACAGAGCTGTATTGTGCATTCCATGTTTTTATGTCACGTAGGCACATAAAAACTGGAATCTACGCTACCTAAAAATCTAATTAATAAAGAGAGAAATAATGAGAGGCTGGTTACTGGAAACTTAATAACTAGAACTGTGTTTTAAAGGAACTGTATCAAGGAGATGGTAGGAGCAAGGCAGGATGATAGGCGATTGGTCTATAAAATTCCCAGGCCAATCGTTTCCCTACCCCCGGGGCATCCAAAATCGGGATGAAAACCCCCAGGTCGACCCCATACACTTACCTTCTTTCCTGGTCCAACGGTGCATGTGCGAGCCATGGCTGCATTCCTGCTATCCCTCTAGCAGGGAGCGTCCGGTTTAAGCTTTATAGACATACATTTTGCAGATTCTACACACAAAGGGGCATTCATTTAGAATATAAGGGCTGAAAGAGTGGGTATTGTGAAAGAACACATGAGGTTGGTATATAACTTGCATTCCCACGGTGGCAATTGGCTTGTAGTAATTTTCCAACTAACCTGAGGTTGCGTAGGTCTAGATTCTGTAAAGTCAGTTGAGTAATTCCACACTGCAGGGAACTTACTTTGTGCACAAGGGTATTGACTTGCTTAATGTCCCTGCTCGGGTGCACCCTAACCTTCTCCCACCTTATCCCCCTTGGAAACAGTGTAAAATGAGCCATTTAAAAGCATCTGAAAATCTTATATGTAAAAACCTTGTGTTTTCCAAGCTTTTTTTTTTTTCCTTCAGTTTCTGGTTCCTGGCTGAGTTTGGAAGGGAATGTCATGGCACAGCTTTATGAGTCTTGATCCCCACACAACTGCCACAAACATGGAAGAGCGCAACCAAATACAAGGCAACCCTCCCATAGGGCCTGAATGAGACAGTGAGCTTTGTCCCATTTCTCAAACAATAAGAATGACATGACCAAACAGTTTGACTTTGGCCCCTCCCGCAAAACAACATCATCTCAAGCCCAATATCAACGCAGAACAGTAAAAACTAATCACTATGAACATAACCCCCCCCAACACTACTATTATACTATCCCCAATCCTGCCAAGTATACCATATTAAAAATCATCATTATCTATTATTATTTCCATCAACAATTTGTTTCACTATATTTATTATAAATCTCATAATTATTAATAAATGTACCTACTGTCAAATCAAGTATCCTATTCCACCACTTATCCTGACACACAAGCATTAGCCAAGGACCCGGTACCATAATAGTGTTATTCTTTCTTATACTCCTTTTATGTTTGATTAATAATGCATTGGTACTTTATTATTGCAAACTATTACAAACTCATTGTTAACTGGAGTGCACAACCACAACACAGGAGACAGAAACTAATTGAAACTAACCCAAAATGGCGCCCAAACACCTCCAAAATAGCACTGCACTACAGAAAAATGGCGGCCGCAAGGTTATCTGAATACAGATAACCAACAAAATGGCGCCCGCCATGCAGATGACAGGCTGATAGGGGGCCACACAGGAAGCGGCATCACGCAGAACGCCCTTCCTGTCTGCTCCCATTCGCTAACAGGGAGCGTACGTCAGGGCTGGGAAAACAATAGAATCCCAGCCCTGCGTACCTGGCCCCCTAGCGACGTCACACGTAACCCACTTAAAAGGACCCTTTCCTAGTGCTATACTACAGCACACCGCATTCAGAAGTGACGCCGCCGCCTGCCCACGCAAGGACGGGCGTCCCTCTCGCCTGCAATCGATTACAACAGTATGTCTTTCTATATTACTGCCACGTTATGCTTATCAAATTACTACTGATTGCTTATATAGCACACGCATGATAAATCCCTTCTCTCTCAAAGGGACAGATACAAACCACGGAAACCACATCCCTCTTAAAAGAACAGATACCCATCACAGTGACCGCAACAAAGGTAAAATATGTGAAAAATGTTTCCTACTAATACAATTAAAACTTAAATTACACAATAAATTACAAACAATTCCATTCCAATAGGCACAAAGCTATTTTATCACCATACAAACATTACACTCCTCTCGGCGATGTGTACAAAGGTACCATTAGATCTTATGTCATGTTGTTGTTAATAAGTAAAAAACCTAGCACCATGGAACTTAATGTCATTTTACTATTCATGTCTCAGACCAAATGGCGACTTACACTGAGGAAGCGATAAACCGCGAAACGCGTCTGTAATCAGCCATTTGAACAATTACTTGCTACAAACAACGTTACTTGCTACAAACTGTATATGCGTCTTGTCAATATGGACAAAAACCACAAATTGTAAATAAACACTACATGTTATCACTTACCCAATGTACTTAATTTTTTATGTACAGCACAAGTGAAACCTTTATGATTTATTAACAGTATATGTAAAGAAGGGCCAGGTGCACCCTTCACAATAGTCCAAAAACTCCCCCAAATTACAAGGTTGTTTTCCCCAAAGCCCAAGAGGGACTAACCTTCCCCCCCCAACCTATACTTTAAGTTTTAGGGAGTTGGACTCGCACACAAATCCAAGTACAAAATTATTATGCCTGGCGTCCAATAAAGGGCACTAACGAAACAGTTGGTTCCCCTTTCCCCCCTCACATAAGATCACAACCATGTAGAACACATTGTATGTTTGTCATTCAAATTACATTTTATTGGCATTACAGTGGTCCTCCAGTCAAAATGACTGATGGTCTGCTACCAGCCCCACTCCTAGGGCATTCCAATTTTAGGTTCCCTGGTAGTTAAACAAAGACTGAAAGTCCCAAGGCACAGGACTTTCTCTTCTGCATTTGGGCATTATGGAATGAGTGTAACGCCCAATGTCCAAAATGAAGCTGCAGACTCTCCCCGCTGACTCATTTGACCCTGTCACCTCGCTCTCATCTGAATCTATTCCACCATTACACAGATACGTGACTTGATGCTGAACCTGGGAGGATTGTGGGATACATACACCACCGGGTGCAGCAAGATGGTGAGATGGTCACGGGACATATGGAGCCGACAGACAAGTAAGGGGGCATTCATCATTTATAAGCATGCAGTGGTTTGCATGTATATTAATTCTTTTTTTTTAAAATAGAGATCACAGCTGTTTTTACTGCTACTTAAGAAATGTTAAGACTCGTAACCCAGGCTCATAGCATGCATAGCATAGTGTCACAACCCTTCTCTGCCAACAAACAAATAAAAGAGGACGGGGCAGGGGCAGCTTCTGAGCTGCATGGAAATAATGAGTACAGTTTTGTCTCCCAATTACAGTAGCAACTGGGCCACTGTTGCTGCAGTGATTGGGTCACAAGACAGTTACTCATCACCCCCATGCAATGGCAACTGCAGAAGCTTGGGACATTGGTGCCACATTTCTGCAGTTGGAGGAGGAAAGGGTGGTGGGTTATTTTGGGACTTTAGGTTTATTAAAAAGGGTTGGCCTCATGCTTTAGGTCATGTAATAATATGGATATAACACACAGGCATTTAAAGTCATCCATGTACATATAATGCACTGCATTACTCTAAGAGATAAGCATCTTTTGATGAAATAAGATATGATTTTGTGTATACCTGCATTTAGAAAGGCAGATTTGCTCCTCCAACCACAATTACCTCACCTGGTGTATTCCTAGCTGCAAATTAAATACATGCTGTTTAATGTGATCGTACTGCAAATGGTACGTCCTAATAGACACATTAACATTTTTCTTTGGCAAAGCATCATTCAATAATGACGGCAATCCTCTGGTGAGTTGATAATTAACAGGCAAACTGGTAACGGGCCGCACAGCATCCTCCTGTCATAGCTAAGCTCAGACAGCCGAAAGATCTGGCAAATTTGATAGGGATGCTATTTCATTTTTGCAGATATATGGACAATATATAATAATATCCTAAAAATATTGAATGTGGGTGTTAAAATCAGCAGCCCAACTGGCCCCAAAGCAGTGGGGTCCACCAGGCATTTCCCCAGATCTCACTATGGCCAGTCCGCCCCTGCCTGCCCCCGTTTGGTTGTGGTTCAGTGACCAGACCATGTGGTGTTAAGCTCTACTTCAGCTCCCCCATGGGGTTCTACCCACCTCCTCTTAATTGGACTTTTCGGGCTTAAAAAATATATTCTAAGCAGTTATACCTCTAAGTAGCTCTCGGTCTGGTGCTCAGAAACCGCTACAAAAGAGGGGGCAATGTCTGGTATGCCCCCTCTGTTATAGTGACCTTCCAGTCACTGTGACTGATATGGGGGGCAGGCGGCATTTTGGTGCCTGAAGATTCCGGGGGTTAGAGAACTCCGTGGGACTCACAGAATGAAGCAGCTACAGGGAGCAAAGGTAAGTATTATTTTTTGTTGTAGAAGAAAGTCAATTTAAATGAACTGTAGTGTTGTCTTTTTACAGGGAGACATAAAATGAGGGCAATACTAATTTTAAAACACAAAAAAAGTGCAATAACAAACATTTCTCCTGATTTTTGCTCAGAAAACACACCTTCAATGTGGTATTTTTAAAGAGGTATATTTTTAAATGAAGTTAGGATAATTATTTGAAAGTTTGGAAACAACAGCACCCTATACGGTATGCTAAATAATTTGCTATTTTTCTGCATAGTCCATAGGGTGCTGTGTGATAATTATCCTTGCTTTATTTGAAAAATGATGGACCTCATCTGTAAAAATGCCCCATTGCAGGCGATTATTTTGGTAAAATTAGATTTTTATTGCACTTTTTATGTGTTAAAGATAAAAAACTCAGCGAGATGCAGGTTGCAATTCACACACAAATGTGTACCCAGAGTTACAATTGCTGAACTTAATGGATGTCTATTATTGGCCAGGGCATCCGACTCCCTACGCTCACGCGGTTTCCTGGGTTAAGAGTGGTGGAAGTGGGGATATGGCAAACTCAGCAGTATCTAGATTTGCAGCTGCCATGGAAAAATGGAAGTAAGTGTAAGTGTGTAACTTGAAAATGAGCTCTGTTATGCTTAAAACTGCAGGGCATCCCAAATAGGTATGTCCCCTTGGAGTTTTCAAAACTCTGTTTTGACCTTTGGATCGCTTTAATAAGCATAGTAAGCACAGGGACTGATCAGACATGGAACTGTCATAATTTTGCTGTGTTTGACCAACTTGGACATATATTGCAATATTATGCAAAGGTTGGCAAAGTTTTTATCTAAATGAGTGTGTAAGGGGTAATGTGGAATCTTGAATAAGTATAGACAGGCACTGCTCCAGCAAGAATGATTGGGCAGAAATCTGTGTGCCCTTGATATCGTACCAGGTAAAGGTTTTGGGAGGCTGTATACAGAAAAGGCACCATTGTTTCTTGGCTGACTGGAAAAGAAGGGTTTTAAACGTACCCCAGAGGGCCTGTAACTGCCTTATAGAAAAAATACCATGGTCTGATAGCTTTGCATATAAAAGGTGAAATGAATAATGGCTTTGGGATACTAGCTAGGAATGTCAATGACATATCTGAATATCTTGCTAGACTCTTCCGTTGTGCAGAAGAAAACTGTTCTCTTAACCTATTAAACATGCTGCTGTCATTAGGTCACTTTGGTCTGTAGTGGAACAGAGAGGATCAATGTGTTTCTGCTTCAAAGCTTTAGCATCAAAGCTTTACAACTCGCTGGCAAGGATCTGATCCCTTCTGCTCCTCTATTCTCTCTGAACTATGGGATGTGCTGTCTGACCTGACAGTCGGCAGACAGCACATTTTTCACTGCTAGGGACAATGTCAAGTGACAGGTTCTGTCCCTGCAGACAGGAGGAGAGGCACAAGGGTATTCACATGGGCTGCCAGCATGGAAAACCGCTGCGTCTTGGTTAAGGGATATTTCAGCATAATGGGCACAGTGTGGAATGCATTTCACACGAAGAAGTATTGAATGCATTGTACATTTATCATTCTAATGTTCACAGTTTGCAAAGTGTTGGTAAGCAACCATTATACAATACTTAAAGGGGCTTTCAGTGATTTATTTCATAATAATAATGACTTTTAAATATGCTCAGAAGTAAACAAAGTGGAGGAGATATTTGGATGAAGCAGAAAATGTGCTGTTTCCATGGCCGGATTAAGTGTGTTGGAGGCCCCTGGGTTGCGAATCTGGGAGAGTCCCATAGGCAGAAAAACTGGTGGAGGCCCCTGATACAGTATTTCTTTCCATCCTAAAGAAATAGTCCGGTACAATCCTCCGCCTGTTGCCCCCTACTACTGCCATAAGGCCACCTGCCATCTGTCACTCACTAAGTGTGTGCCAATCTGGTGAATTTTGCTTCCCTAACCACTGGAACCTGCAATCGTCCCCGGCTCCAGTCCTTGCCACCCCAAATCTGGGCATCTTCCCAATGGCTAAAGAGACTCTAATAGATTTTTCCTTGATCTGTTATCAGCAGAGCTAAGGAATGTATAAATACAGAATGTGAGCACTGTTTGGCCAGCGATCACTGTAAGATTAATACAACTAAGATTAATACAACTCTCCCGACATACGGGCTCCAGATTAGATTACTTACACTTCCAATAGCAGTGTCCATAAAGTAGGGTGGGATCCCCAAAGGTAACAGCAGACAGGTCATACCACTGCCGCCTGCAGAACCTTGCGGCCAAAAACAGCATCAGCTGAGGCCCTAACATCAACCTTGTAAAACTTTGAAAAGGTATGAACAGAAAACCAAGTGGCAGCCTTGCAAACTTGTTCAACAGAAGCATGGTGCTGAAAAGCCCAAGAGGCACCAATAGCACGAGTGGAATGAGCAGTAAGGCGGAAGGGAGGATTCTTCCCCTTAGCAGAATAGGCCTAAATCACAGCCTGACAGATCCATTTGCTAATAGTAGATTTGGCAGGTGCCAAACCCTTCCTAGGACCAGAAGGGACCACAAAAAGAGTTTTTCTGAAAGGTGCAGTAACCACCAGATAGTACTTCAGACACCTAACCACATCCAAAGAATGCAAGACCCTCTCCTTAGCATTACTAGGATTAGGGCACAAGGAAGGAAGAACAATGTCCTGATTCAAATGAAAGACAGACACCACCTTAGGCAGAAAATCTGTATTGAAGCGAAACACCACCTTGTCCTGGTGTCTCTCAAAGTAGGGGGGCTGGATGGAAAGCGCCGCCAACTCAGACACATGCCTAACAGAAGTGATAGCCACCAAAAAGACAACCTTGAGAGTAAGAATGGCCAGGGCAGCCTCCTGCCCTGGCCGCCCTGGAGGCTGCCCTGGCCATTCTTACTCTCAAGGTTGTCTTTTTGGTGGCTATCACTTCTGTTAGGCATGTGTCTGAGTTGGCGGCGCTTTCCATCCAGCCCCCCTACTTTGAGAGACACCAGGACAAGGTGGTGTTTCGCTTCAATACAGATTTTCTGCCTAAGGTGGTGTCTGTCTTTCATTTGAATCAGGACATTGTTCTTCCTTCCTTGTGCCCTAATCCTAGTAATGCTCAAAGGGAGCACCCTGCAAGGCAGACAAGACCAAGTTCAAATCCCAAACAGACAACAAAGGCTTACGTGGGGGATGCACATGAGTAACCCCCTGGAAAAAAGTCCTGACCAGAGAATGCTGGGCAAAGGACCTCTGGAAGAAAACAGCCAGGGCAGAGACATGATCCTTCAGAGTACTGAGTTTGAGCCCCAGCTCCAACCCATGCTTCAGGAACTCCAGGATCCTGGGAATAGAGAACACACGACAGGGAAGAGACTTAGACTCACACCAGTCAATGTAGGCATGCCAAACCCTATAATAAATGAAAGAAGAAGACTTCTTCCTAGCCTTTATCATGGTATCAACCACAGAGGCAGACAGCCCCTTCTCCATCAAGATGGAGGTTTCAGCAGCCAGGCCGTCAAAGCCAGAGTTTGTAAATTGGGATGGCGTAAGTGACCCTGAGTGAGCAGGTCTGGCACCCTGGGAAGAGTGTACTGATCTACTGCCAGCTGCACCACGTCTGCGAACCACACTCTTCTTGGCCACCTGGGGGTCACCAGAATTGCTGCCACCCCCTCCTGAGCTATCTTGCGCAGAACCCTGCCCAACAGGGGAAACGGAGGAAAGACATACAGGAGCTGAAAGTCCTGCCATGACATTGCTAGAGCATCCGTGGCCAAGGCCAGAGGATCCTGGGACAGGGAGACAAAGGCCGGGAGCTTGTGATTGTGACGGGACGCAAACAGATCCACATCTGGTTGGCCCCAACGGTGACACAGAGATTGAAACACCCTGTTGCAGAGGAACCATCCTCCCAGGCGAGAGGTCCCCCTGCTCAGAGAGTCTGCCTGCAGATTCTCCTCCGCCCAGGCCAGGATCAGAGACACTTCCCGGAGGGCCCTCTTGCTCCGGGTCCCTCCCTGATGATTGATGTAGGCAACCGCCGTCTGGTTGTCCGAGCGCACCTGAACAGGCAGGCCCCAAAGGTGATGAGTCAAATGAGTCAGAACCAACCTGATCGCCCGCAGTTCCAGAATGTTGATAGGTGTGTGGGCCTCCTGAGGGCCCCACCACCCTTGGAACTGCAGGGACTTCCAGAAACCCCCTCCAACCTGTCAGACTGGCATCCGTTGTGACCGTCTCCCAGGAGGGGGCCAGAAAGGATCTGCCCACCAACAGGTTCCTGGAGTCCAGCCACCACGAGAGGGACCGCCTGACCAGGGGGGAAAGCACAAGGACCTGGTCCAGGGACGCAGGATCCTTGTCCCATACTGACAAGAGGTGGAGTTGCAGAGGCCTCATGTGGAACTGAGCATATGGGACCGCCTCGAAGCACGCCACCATCAGGCCCACCAGCTGCATTCCCTGCCTGATGGAGGCAAGATAGCAGGAACTGAACCTGCGCAATCAGACTGTCCACCTTCTGCTGAGGAAGAAAAATCCTTGCCTGAACTGTATCCAGATTTATTCCCAGGAAGGGAGTCACCAAGGAGGGAGCCAGGGAAGACTTGGGATGGTTGATCACCCAGCCAAATGACTCCAGAGTGGACACTACCAGCTGAGTATCCAACTCTGCCTGTTGTAGGGACTGGGAAGTGATGAGAATGTCGTCCAGGTAGGGCAGCACGCGGATGCCCTGAAACCTGAGCAGAGACATCACTCCTGCCAACACCTTGGTGAACACTCTGGGAGCTGAAGTGAGACCGAAGGGCAATGCCACAAATTGGTAGTGCTGATCCTCCAGAGCGAACCTGAGGAACCTTTGATGACCTGGAAACACAGGAATATGAAGGTAAGCATCTTTGATGTCCACAGACGTCATGAAGTCCCCTGGACGCAGGGAACTGATGGCAGAGCGCAGAGTTTCCATGCGAAAGCACCTGCACCTGACAAATTTGTTGAGGATCTTCAAGTCCAGGATGGGCCTGACTGACCCATCTCTTTTGGGCATGGTGAAAAGGTTGGCATAGAAGCCCTTGCCCCTTTCTCGTAAGGGGACCTGACAGATGACCCCCAGCACCAGAAGGCTTTGCACCGCCAGAACTAGAGCCTGAGCTGACACAGGGTCCTGAGAAATACAGGATCTGATGAATCTTGGGGGGGGGGGCAGGCAGCAAACTCTATCTTGTAACCGGAGGACACTACCTCTTGAATCTACCTGTCTGAGACATGAAGCCTCCAGACGTGAGAAAAGTGCTGAAGCCGTCCCCCCACCCGGATGGGTGAGGGCGCCCCTTCATGCCTGAGGGGGCTTGGGAGAAGTCTCCTTGGCCCCTGTAAGGGAGACCCCCCTCCCCTGTCTGGCACCACGGTAGGGGGAAGAAAAGGAGCCCTGTCCCTGAAAGGGCCGAGACTGCTGCCTGCGCTGGGGTAACCTGCCTCCCTTAGCAAACCAGGCGTTCCCCAAACAGGTGTAGTCCTTTGAAGGGAAAACCAGTGAGAGCCTTCTTGGCAGCGTTGTCAGCAGCCCACTGGCACAGCCAAACCGAGCGACGTATAGCCACCAGAGGTTCTGCCACACATTCTAATGGTATCATCCAAGGCAGAGAGGACATAAGTCACAAAAACCTCACAACGAGAGAGTGCGTTAAACTCCTCACTAGACAAATCATCAGGGGCACCATCAAGGATACTTCTAAGCAGGGTCCTAATAGTCACAGCCGTAATGGCCGAGGCACAGACCGGGCGCAGCGCCGTCCCCACACATGCAAAGGCATGGGATGCCAGCTGATCAATGCGTCGGTCCTCAGCATCCCGCAGCGTAGTAAAGTCAGGGGAGTGCATGGCAGAGGTGTTAGATAACCCTAGGACCGGGGCATCCACTTCAGGAGGGAATGACCAACACTTCACCACATCAGCAGGAAAGGGATACCTCTTATCCCAGCTCTTAGGTACACCGGGATGCCTGCTGGGACGCTCCCATTCCCTGAGTACAAGATTATTAAAATGGGCTTGCTCGGGAAATTCTAAGCGTCTAATGCCTGGGGGCCGCAACCGGGGGAGAGATAGAAAGTACCTCAAAAATCTGAGCCAACAGCTTATCAGTATCATCTGGGGCCCAGGGGTCAGAGCCGGAATCATCATGACCCCTGGGCCTCTCATCAGATGACTCTGAGTCAGAGAATAACTCCCCTTCTTCCAAAGGGGTATAGCCAGACAGATCCAAAAACTCATCAGCTACCATAGGGAAAAGAGTGGCATCAGGCGTTAAGTGCCGCTTTTTGCAGAGGCCTTACGCGCCAAGGTATTAGCAAGCAACTTCTCAACACTAGCCAGTCTAGTAGACACATCAGGCTGAGAATCCCCACTTGTATGCAACTCAATGGGAGTCAGATTTAAGCTTGGGGGAGTAGGTGAATTCATATGAGGCGCAGGCCCAGCTACTGGAAAACCAGGCTGCAGCGCAAGCACCTGCTGGGCACAAGGTACACAGACCCGCACATTGTCAGCACTAGCAGGGGACACCCCACAAGCTACACACAGCCGGGCTTGTCCCGAAGGAACCCCGAGCACATTATACTGAGACGCCTCCATATGGTGATTATAGCGGCACAATAGGCCGATAGGGATTGACGCTATAAAAGCAACCCGAGATGCCCCAATAGCCCGCTAGGGAAGTGGGAGTAAATTACACACTAGGCCTCACAAGTTAAATAACTAAATAGAGGGAGTAGGGCCGGGAGAAACCAATAGAGGTCGGCCCGTCTGAAAGACATAAGCAAAGGGGAACCGTAAGTGACATGTGAAATGACAAATGGTAAATAAAGCCGCCCGCGAGGGCACTCACGGACCGCGGTAAGTAGATGCCACTCACGCAGGAGCCGGATCCAGAGAAAATGGCGCCGGGTATACCTCGAGGGGCGGGCCGCGGGGACAGTGACGCGGAACGCGCCAACTGCGGACCCCGCCCCCCTGAAGAGCGCGAAGCCGCACACGTGACAAGCAGTCAATAACGGCGCACCAGCGCCTGAGGCAACGCCGCCGCCAAGCGCGGAACATGCTTGGCGAGGGAGGACAGCGGCCACTTAACATAGGACCACCGATAGACAGGGGCAAGGGGCAATAGAGCGGGAGGGGCATCCCATAGAGGCTCACCATATGCCTATACCGCCTACCCTTTGGTGGGGGATTGCGGTGGAGCAGCGCTCCTAAGCACCTGACCGCGGTGCTGCCTACCATCACCCGACCAGCGCAGCCAAGGCTGGGAGGCACATTAATAATGAAACGTGTGGGAATAGTCGTACAGGGCTGCAGGCTAATAGCCCCGCTCACCTGCGAGAAGAGAGAGCCATCTTCTTGTCCTTCGCAGTCCAGACTGCAGAGAAGATCTTGGGATTTGTGGGAGGTCCCTGGTATTTGAGGGGCCGGGAGGAGCCAATTTCAATGTCTCTGCAGTCCAGCACCATCTGGCGGAGTAATACCCAAGTGTAAGTAATCTAATCTGGAGCAGGACGTACTGTATACTAAGAATAATGGGGCTATATAAATATAGGGATACTACAAAGTCTCTATTGCAAGGGTAGACTGCTCCCCACATACACTATTGCCATCACTTACTATGCCTGATTAGGGTATGAGAATAAGAAATATGGCCTGCCAAGGCTTATCGGAGATCCATCCTGAGTCAGATGGTGAATGCCACAAAAGCGTGCATCCCTTCACATTGGAAGCAGCCAACGCCCCCTAGTGTTTCACTGTGGCTGAGCAAAGTGGCGGAGATAGAAAGGTACGAGGGCATGATCGCAGCCTTTAATGAATCGGTAGAGGCGCACTGCCTTAAGTGGGCTTGTTGAGTGGAATTCACGGCCTCGCAGGACTATAAGGCATTGCATATAAAGCATTGCTGGATGCTAATTTATAACTGGGTCTGGTCTGCACTTCTTCCCACTTTTTTTACCTTATCATCATCATACTACTGCTTCAATACTATTCTCTCCCTTTTCCGCTTCTATTATTTACTTTTTTTTTTTATATTCTCTTTCTTCCGGAGTATTTCACCCAACTGCAGTCTTGTGATGGTGTCGGTGAGCTGAAGGGAGGCAAGAGATATACGCACGGAGTGAGAAGGAGAGGGGGGGTGAGGTGGGTGCCCGCGCTGCACCCGTGAGAAGCTGGGCTGGCCTTGGTCGGATCCCTGGGAATGGCTTGGGAGGAAGAGAACGGGGGTGCCCGGGGGAGTGGCCCTCCACCTCAGAAATTTGACAGAACTATGTGAGGAATAGGGCAAATATTACATTGCATTTTATCGCTGACGCCTGGCATCCCCCTTTAAGATTCTCTGTTCTTAGCAAATGTCTGCCATTATAAGGCCAGCAGGAAAAGGAAGCCCATATATGGGCAGGAGGTTCTGACACTTAAGAACAGGCAGTTTGAGCTTCAAAGCCCCCCCCCCTTGCTGCTCCCCTGCTGTCCTCCTAACACCTTACTGAGACACCGAGGAGCCTGTGTGCTTCTTCCTTGGAAAGGTGTGATAGCCTGGTGCTTCAAAGGAATGATTCAAGATCTGTGTCTGGGAGGGGTGGAGGGGAGAGCCCTGCTTAAAGGTAGGCCAAGGGGATGAGAACATTGTCACTTCTCTGGAGGGGTCTCGCTGCAGCGTGCTGGAGGTGTCCAAATCATCTGTAAGCTCTTCACTTACCTCTTGTGGGAGCTCTCAATCACCACTACTCTGCAACTGCATATTAAGGTAACTGACCATTGTCTCCCTGTGTCACTCACTGTAACCTGTAACCTTCTCAGAACAGCATTTGTATCATTTCATATTCCATCATAACCAAATGTTTGGTATCACTGCCTAGTGTGTTTATAGCATTAAAACTTAAATTTTAACTTGACCAATCTGTTTGCCTTAAAATCTGTCCGGAGGTCCCTGGTTGATAGTGGGATCACGTGACCCGCGGTTCCCTGACAATCCTGATGACTACAGATGAGATATAATGTACCAGACTGCATCACATTGTTTGATGTCATTATGCAATTGCTATTTGTTTCTTGTTTCTACATTTCTCTTGCTCACAAGTGGCTGAAGGGGGGAGAAAGTTAGGTGCATCTTAGATACCAACAGGCCAAGACCTCTGGGTGAGGGGTCCTGATCCACAGGGTGCTTAAAGACTCCAGGGCCCGCTGATTTCCTATCCCAAATCCGGATGCACCCTTGTGTGAAATGCCTAGTATACTCACCTCATCAAGGTACCCACAATGCATGTGCGGGCTGCATTTCCATCTTTGGCTTTTCTCTGGCTGCTGCACACATGGTTGGCATGGTTGTGCACAGCCAAAGGGGAGCAGCCAGCTGCTCATGCTCTATTCAGCTTTACTAAGCTACTCTTATATAAGCTTTGTCAGAGTGGCTTAGTAAAGCTAAATGGAGCACTAGCCACTGATTGGCAAAGGACAGTGGCAGGGAAGGAAGCTAGGTGAGTGGTAAAGGACAGCAGAAGCGGGTGGTGGAGTTCGATGAGTTAAAGAGGACACTTACAGGGGTAACAGGGTTAAGTGAGTGATGGAGGACAGCAGCAGGGGGTGAAAGGGTTTGAAGAGAGGAAAGAACCGTGGCAGAGGTAGAGGCAGGTGGTTGAGGGGTTAGGTGAGTGGTAGAGAACAGCGGTAAGAGGTGACGAAGTTCGGTGAGTGGTGGAGGACAGTGGTAGAGGGAGGAGTGGTTAGATAAGCGGTAGAGGACAGCGGCAAGGGGAGGAGGGGTTAAGTGAGCAGTGGAGGACAGCGGCGAGGTTTGAGGGGTGAGATGAGTTGAAGAGGAAAGCGGCAGGGGGGTGCTGGAGTTAGATGAGTGGAAGAGGACAGTGGCAGGGGGTGGAGGGGTTAGTTGAGTAGTAGAGGACAGCAGCAGGCAGCTTCACACAGCAGGGCATCCTCAATCAGATAGGGATAGTCAAAATCGCAAGATTCGGTCCATTTTAAAGTCAAAATATAATGGGGTTCATGTTGATTAAGGATACCCGATAGTCCATAACCATATGAACCCCCCCAGAAAGAATCACAGTTATCTAATTTTGGGATCCTCCGCTGTTTAACGCTTTCAATGCCAAGAACATAGTTTCTACGTGTTGACTTCCACTCCTTTTAAGTGCAAAGCACGTAGAATACGTACCTGGGTTTTCCCCCTGCTACAGTAAAAAAAAACACTCACCTGACCCCTCGTTCGATCCGGCAGGGTCTTCTTTTCACCTAGGGAGCCTTCGACCCCCCCCCCCCCCCCAGTTCTTCCGGCTTCAGGAGAGGGCCCCAAAGGGTCCCCCCCTTGTACAGGCGCCGGCCTCACCACATGTGAAAGAAAAATGACATTAATCAGCTATGGCTGCAATCCTTCCCACCGGGCCACCGATCACCCACCCCGACTCTTCTGGCTTCAGGAGAGGGCCCAACAAGCTCTCTCCATCTTGTTTCCACCTTTGCAGCTCTATGCCTGCGTTCTTGGGGTCGCAACGGATGATGTCATACCTCTGACATCATTCTGCTCCAGCCTGACTGTCCGGCAGATGCGATGATCACGAGACAGAAGGGTGGAGGGCCCTGGGATCCTCTGATCCCCTGGCTCCCCACCCCCCCTCCAGCTATCACAGCATCTGTCAATGGATCCTCGAGAGACACAGGAGCTGATGATCGCAGGTGAGTAAAAAAAAAAAAAATGTACCTAAGTTGTGTGGTGTCTCTTTTACATTTAACCCTTTGTGAATTAGTAAGGGATCCATGAGACCCCGTATACCAGTTCACAAGACTCAGGGTCTGGAAAGCCACCTTTTTCTAGTGGGTGACTTGCCATTAGTGTGTAGGGTTTGTGGGGGGTATTCCAAATGTAAAGGGTCATTTTGGTTGAAAAAAGTGCTCACTTTGTCTGCAGAGCTCAAATTCTCAAGTAAAATGACCGTTACACACATGCTTTAGCTTGGGGTGTTTGGCAACTCTTCCCTTTACAGTACCTATGAATGTTGGGTATTGTTCTGTTAAGGGGACCTTGATTTTTCAGATTTGTGGGGGGTATTTAAAATGTAAAGGGTTGTTTTTCTTGAAAAACTGCAAGGTGTGCATAGTAGTTGCATTTTATCTGAAGATCTCGGAGTCTCCTGGGCAAGAAAAGGGTGTCTACCAATACGTATGTGGTACTGTTGTAACTAAGAGAAAGGGGGATTTTACATGAAATATGGTTTTATTGGAAAACGTATGTTTTGTATTACAAAATAAACACTACAAATGGTCTGGCAAAAAGGGTGACAAAATCTCCAGGTAGGCTGGCAGTAAAGGGTTAAATGCAACATGAATGCAACATGAAACAGAGGGCTTTCCTTTGCAGAGGTATCACTGCTCCCTGCTGGCTGCCAGCGGGGCGCGCATAGTGGAGGGATAGGGATGCGGCTGCTCGAGGCCACATTTGAACAGCATAGGATCACGCAATTAGGGGAGCATGTGGCCACATTGGGCCTTAATAACAAAATACATCTCAGACCATATTTCTTTTTATCATCCACTAATCGGGATAATAGTAATTGATGGCGATATTGTGTGTGGATAGGCAGTCTACCCTTGCAAGACTTTGTATTATCCTTGTATGTAGCCCCCTTTTTAACTCTGATGGGGTCAGATGGTGCCATCATAAATAAAAGTTCATAGTGGATTGCAATATCCAGTGTGAACTTGGAGCTATGCCTTGTATCATATCTGAATCTGTGTGCCACTTGAATTATACTATGATGCTTGGCAGCTTTACAAATGGATTGTCTACATATAATGTATCTTTATCGTTGTTAGATTCATCTTGTTACACATGTCACACACACAAAGATATACATGAAGGAACCAGGGTGTTCTTTAGATGCAACAAACATGGACACTGGAGAGACTGGACTATATGGAAAGCAGCGCAAATGAACCAGCGTCCCTCTTATACTAAACAGAAAGTCAAAGCCACAATCTCTGATCCATGTGAAGGGAACTGGTATGCATACACACCAGAGCAAAATGGGGTAGCTGAAAGACAGAACTCTGACTGAAATGATCAGATGCATGCTGACAGACTCTGGACTACCACAAAAATATTGGAGTCAGGAAACAATGACAGCCACTAATT
The DNA here is from genome assembly GCA_027917425.1 of Gastrophryne carolinensis. Taxonomy (NCBI): domain Eukaryota; kingdom Metazoa; phylum Chordata; class Amphibia; order Anura; family Microhylidae; genus Gastrophryne; species Gastrophryne carolinensis. Next base: position 275,530,979 of record CM051238.1, read on the forward strand.
TGTAGACGCTTTTCTAGAACAATGGAGAAAACTCGGTATGAACTGTGGCACAATGAGACGATAAGTGTAAAACACCTACGAGTTTTGGATGCAAAGCATTCATCTACATTCCAGAGGAAAAACACACCAAACTCCAAAAAAAAAACATTTGAAGGAATCTTTGCTGGATACAGTCATAATGTTAAGGGTTACAGAAGTTCCAAAACAGAAAAAGTTACCATTAGCAACAGCATAACTTATGTTGAAGATCTGAGAGACAATATGATGACAACAGAGGAAGTAAGAACAGAAGAGAAAGCTGACACTGATCAGCCATCATCTGTAACTTCATTATTACTGAAGAGCAGACACAAGCAAGCTCAGACACACAGAACCAAGACACTCAATGAGAGGAAACAAAGGGAAACCACATGTACATCACTGATACAAGGCAAGCACTGCAAGTACTAATGAACCTGCAGCTTTGGAAGACAGAGCTCAACTGCAAGACTTGCAGCCAAGGTATATTCTCCAAAATATGGAAATGACGAGACTTTTGTTCCAGTACTCAAGCATGCTACAATAAGGACTTTGCTGACAGTAGCTGCCACAAGGAAAATGAAGGTGAAACACTTTGATGTGAAAACAGCATTTCTACATGGAACAACCACCATGTCAAAGGTGAACAAAGGCCAGACCTAGTATGCAAACTTCAAAGGAGTATATATGGTCTAAAGAAAGCTGCCAGACCATGAAATATGAAAATAAATTAAGTGCTTACACATGAAGTCTTTCAGAAGAGTAAAGCAGACCCCTGCTTATACACAAAGAAATTGGCAAACAGATGGATCTATGTGCTCATGTATGTGGACGATATCCTGATTTGTTTTGAGAAAGAAGGAGATTAAGCAGAAATACTGTAAACCCTGAATCAGCATTTTGAGACCAAAGATTTTGGAAACATAAATTATTACCATGGCATTCAGACTGAGAGAGAGGAAGATGGTAGCTTTCTTCTGAACAAAAAGCGCAAAAATACAAGCCAAGCTGCACCAACACTCAGTGATCCCCCCATTCTCTTTAACCGAGCTTTTATTTTTCCATTAACATTTTGTAGGCAGTTAATACTGACTCCAACATCATCTTATGTGGCAAACACTATTACCAGTTTCTACCAGTGTCTACAAGGGGGTATAGCTTTCTCCTCTGCTTTTCTATTTCCTTTAGTTTATTACATAGTACCCTGGTGGGAAAAATTAATGAAATGAATTCTGATGCATACATTTTACTTGCAGGGTTTCAATAGATTTATTAAATCATCTGTTTGTTTTTTTTCCAAAAGTGTAGAAACATCAACCATTTATACAGAGAAGAATCAAATTGAATTGTACATTATAGACATATACAGTATGGCAATGAGGCTCACTGGTCTTTCCATACAATTTACTTTTTCTGGCTGTATGGCAAGCATAAATGGAAAAAAAAAGAGGCGAGGAAGGGTACCAAGTCAACCTCTAAATTCAGAAGATGAAATGTAATACTATGGTTGTGACCCAGACTAGAGAGAAAATTGTAGGCATAGATCCCCACTGAAAAGTCCCACCTACCGGATGGACAAGCTGGGTACCCCTCATGCAGGATTCTAACCTGGAGGCCTGAGCCTAGAGCAGCTCAGTTGCTGTTCCTTGCACTCTACTCAGCCTCCTGCTGGCACCTTCTCTCTACCACACTGCGCTCCAAAACAGCATGGAAAGCAGTGGAGGGGCATTGTTAAAGTAATGTCCTGTGGCCAATGGGCTCCCATGGGTCAAACAGGCAATACTGTCTCCATGCAGCTTACCCTTCTTCCCATACTGGGCCAAAAGCTGCCTGGGATTTCCATCCTACCGCTGCCATGTGAGTTGATGAGAGTGCCTTATCAGTTATCTGAGCTTTCTAATACTTGCTGGGATGGGAAGGAAGGGGAGGTGGGGGATATCTATTGTTGCTGGGTGGGTTTAAAAAAATGATGTTGACTGCAGCCCATTTTTTAACATTTCCTTTGCTCCCTCTGCAAATGCAGGTACCATGATTGGCCACTAGCAGCAAGGTGGTATGGAGTCTTCTTGGCTGCAGAAAACCCTTAATCATGCGGGGGCCCAGATTTGCTGAGGAAGCTGTGAAAAGGCCCATTGAACAAACATGGAGAGCTATTTACTTGCTACTGCTGGTATGACAGTCAGCAATAGGCCAGCAATCGCCATGGTGTGAATAAAGTGTTGCTGGTCTGTCAGTTCCATAACATCTCTTCCCTTCAGTTTCTGAAAGGAAGATAAATTAGGCTAGAATGGGGTCCTCCAGACTGTTGGTCAAGCCCAGCTCACTCACACAATGGGAATACATTTTAGTGTGCCCGAGCAATGACTTTAAAAATTATATTAAACTACATGAAGGGCAATGTTATCAAGTGAGGTAAGTATGGGTATCCAGACAGACATATACATATCACCTATTTGCATGGAACAGTCTGTCTAGGCTGGGCGCCCAGGATAATGACAACATGACAGATGTTGTGATAAAGATGCCAAAGTGAAAACGATCTAATAAGACACCTCAGTGATTTAACACATGTGGTGCTACCTTTGAACTACAGGGCCTTAATTAGCCAAGCTATTGGGCTATATCTGTCCTTTAAACAGAAGCTTAAAGATAAATTATTATTTCTTAATAAAGCTCCAGCATTTTAGCATGTCTATAGCTCTAGATCACAAGAGAGGGCCCCATACCCCAGTTACTAGGGGCTGCTTTGTCTGTTAGCTGATGAGAAGTACATCCATACTAATAAGTATTTTTTTCATCCTAAAATTTAAAATTGCAATTATTATATGTATGATATATGTGATGGGTAGATAGGCAAGCGACTGCCATAGATCAGGTGTTCCCAACAGTTGGTACTAGTAACACTGGTGGTACTTGTGGTGCTCACAGGTGGTACTCGACAATGCTGCAGTCATGTCCTGCATCTGTACCGCAACCTGATTTGCTGCCATCTGCAACTCAAGCATGATTTGCACCATAGATAACAAAACTGTACAATTTTTTGTGTGATTCATTCACTTTAAAGTGATACTTTGTAGGTTTTTATTAAGGGGTTAGGTGGCTGACAACGCCCACACACCACCCAGGTGGTACTTTATTTATTCAGAAAATGGAAAGTGGTACTTGATGAAAAAATGTTAGGTAGGCTTTACTGCGCAGGAGATTTAGAGATCATCTTAAGCTCCCCAGAGGCCAGACACTCCAGTATAGCAGAAAGAGTTTACTTAGACACCTGATACCCATACAGTAGCTGTAGTTCAGTGGGAGAAGCCATCTTTATTTACACCTGAAAGCTCAGCATCTATAAAACTCTGTGCACTCATCCCATATTTCTAGCCAGAAGTAGTAAGCTATAGCTGCATTGACTCATCATTGCTCTGCTCGCAGCAGAAATCTCCTAGATTTCATTACATTTTAGACACATTAAGTACACTGTCTGAATGTTCTGCTGCTGCACGATTAAGATAACATGAAGAAACAATATAACAACTTCCCCCTCCCACAGAGTTCCTCCAGCAGCTGTTTATCAAGTGTGTGACAGACATGATGCTCAGTGTTTCTGAGGCAGCTATCTCTCTCAATTTGGTGTGAATTTCTGCTGGCACAACTCCCACCTCATCCTCATGTGTAAGAAAGACTGTAGAAATATGGCTGCTCCCATATAGTTGAGGAACACAGCATCTTGTATGCTATTCTGCAACATCTACACAGGGTTATGCCAGTGATCATCAGAGGGTTTTGGGGTGCAATGTACCAATGAATCCAGCGTTAACATGGGCAGTGACATTCAGACCACCGAATGTCACTGGTCATGTGAGCGTCAGACAGCCAGTTGCGGCACTGGATACTCTTTGCTGGACCAATGTAAGGGTAAGGATTACGGCATTCTGGGGGGTTAAGTGCGGGGAGCTCCAGCATTCTGGATACCCCCCAAACTGTAATTTTGCCAGAAGGGGGCGGGGGCAACCAACACCCGTGACCTGCAGGGTGTTGGTGCACCTTAACATGATGAAAAGTGTGCAGCAGATAGGAAACGACTGTACACTTACCTGAGTCCTCATATTTCACAGATGTCGATGGCAGGGGCTACAATAATATGGCCGCCACCATGAAAAACGCTGTGATCGCAGGCTCAGGTAAGTGTACAGTCACTTTCTATCCGCTGCACACTCCGTGTTATGTTCAAGTGCTCCCCTCACTAGCCGCCACTGCAGCAATTTATTTTCTAAACAAAGCTAAGCATGTCAATGGCTATGGGCTAAAAGCTGGTTTATGGGCTGCTCACCTTTACTGTTTAGACAAAGGCTGAACCCAAACACTGACTTCTGGGGCCCGAACCCATGAAGTTCGGCACGGACCAGAACTTTGCCGCCCGGGTTCGCTCATCGTCATATTAACATTTGATTTGTAATTTGTATTCAGAATATTCAATGTAAACTCTGTAACACTGCATTTGTAATAGTCTATGTACTGTATGTTTCTACCTTGTCTGTAATTACTACTTTGTACAGCGCTACGGAAGATGATGGCGCTATATACATAAACAATAATAATAAAATACAAACACACATTTTTTCTTTACATAAAAAAACTCTTGCTTTTGGGGCTAGGAGGAACATTCCAAAAGTCTACTTCTGACATTCACTTCCAGAGAAAGACACTTCTAATCCCTGGCCCTCATAAACCTACAGACTGTAACCCATTTCTGCCTTTCTGTCCTCTTTGGCTAACTCTCTGCCTTTCTATCTGGCTCTCTTCCTAGCTGTGTGTTGGCCTTTTTACTGGGCATTGTTCAGCTTGTCTCTCACTGGCTGTATCTTTTTGTTTTCTGTCTATGGGGTCGATTCAGGGTCGGAGCACCAAAACCCAAGTGCAAACGATTCTGAATGCGTCTACGCGCTGTGGTAAATTGTACAAAAATGTCATAAATGATGTGTATTTCCCCCCTGCTAGGCTGTATCAGGCACGATCCATGCCGGGTTTTCAGGACCCAGGTCACTTTCCCCAATCCCTTTCAGGTTTGTTCCATGATCTCAGGCCGTGCACAGGTGTTCATGCTGATTGCAGGGGCAGCCTGAATAAAAAGGAGACACACGGCTTGTCTATTGTTGACCAGCCTGTAGGAGGGAGCCCAGGCTGAGGTGCACAAGTGGTGAAGAAAAGGACTTTATGCGAGCCGAAGGACTTGGCTTTTGCGCCCCCCCCCCAACTGTGGACTTGTGAGGATGAGCAGCGGAGGGCTTGTACGCCCTGCAAAGTGGATTTAACTTGCTTTGGAGCTACAGCTTGCTGGAGTACCCAGCCCTGGACTTACCTTGATAAAGTAACCATTTTGATTTACTGAATTGATGCTGCAATCTCTGCACTGAGTGATAATTTGCGTTTGAACACTTTATTTGCTTGCTAAATAAAACCTGTTTAGCTGTTCAAATACTGTTTGTGTCACTGCCAACTGCCCAACTGCTCACAGCGCGTTAATGGCTGCGTGCATGTGCATGGCACACATGTGGAGCGCACCAAATTTCATGACCCTGGGGCATGAAAACTCATCTTTTGTGCAAAATTCATCTGTTGATGTTTTCTGTCTGAAATTCAGCTGTGTTGAAATAGCCCTCGCCCATGCGCTTTTGGCTGACTAAGCCCTTAATTGGTCTCAATGTCCCCCCATGTTTCTTTCCTTTTTTTTTTTCTCCATAGTGATTTGATCTCTCCAGCTTCTGTACTCTGCAAAGCTCTGGGGGGGGGATTTTATCCCAGATATCCTCTTTAACCCTCCATCCCCTGTTTGGTTTACATAAATAATGCTTAATAATTTAACTATTTTTAGTTGTTTTTTTTCTAAACTTTGGGACCCAAAGACTCCTAAAAAGAACTTGTGTCTGACACTTACAAAAAACATACCAGATGCTGCATGTATTTTCAGAATAAAATAAGCCTGTTACTCAATGGAATCGCCAGTTTCCTCCGCCTATTTGCTGGAGGAAATTTGCTCTTCATATAGGTGCATTTACGCACCCTTTTCTGCCTTCTAAACATACCATAAATCAGGGGCCAGAGACAGTTAGGGGTGGCAAATTTGAGCTTGCGGAATTTTCGAGGTGCAAGTTTGCCCTTTGGTGTGAGCACGTGCCCAAATTGGCGCACCCCATTTTGCCCACTATAAATCTGGTGGATGCCTAAGCGCGCCTTGGCGCTCCTAAAAGCGCGCGCAAATTTGTTGGTGCACGACCATGAGTCGACCTGTATGTCTCTCCCCATTTCTCCACTTGGCTCTGACTGCCTTTCTACTCTCTTCGCTGTCTCTCTGCCTATTTGACAGCCTTTTCTTGGTTTGGTTGGCATTTTCTCTGTATGCCTGTTCACTCTGTGGGCAATTTTTTGACCTTGTCTCGGCTATGGTTATTTATTTTGATTTGGGCTTTCTCTCTGCCTCTCTTTGGCATGCCTTTTGTCTTTATAATTATGTATGTTCTTTCCTGAACTGCCACCTGCTCATTTTCTCTCATTCTGACTTCCTCAGCCCTCTCATTGCAGTTGCAGTTCTATAACAAAATAACTTCCCGGTTAATACCTTTTTCCAGGTACTGCATATATGGCAGGGTTGGTGCCAGCGGGAGTCTAGTGTGGTCAAGTGCCAGGGCCCTAGACTATTATGAGGACCACTGACAGCTGCCACAGCCAATCCATGTTCCCAAACGCGGGACAGGAGCAAAAGAGGCAGAGCGGATGCAGCTGCTGCCTCTCTGGAGTTAATGTATGAATGCTGAGGGGGAGAAGGAGGAAGACAGGAGATGTTCTGTCATTGTGCCTTTTACAGTTGCCTTGACAATGAGCCTTTACAGTTATCGGCAACACTATTACCACATATGTATGAGGCAACTTTTCTCTGTCCTTCAATGTGCAAAGGTTCTCATTGTTTCCAATTGGGAGTGCTCTGTACAAATTAGTAAAGCATTCTGAGGTCTCCCAATGCAGCTAAGGCTCACCTGGAGCTAAGCCCTACCACTGAGGGTGTGATTCAAAACCCAGGATTTTGACTACTTTGGGATTGGGTCTTTAAGCCCTGGGCACCGCCCTTGCTGTGTGAAACCCCCCAGGTCGCCCAATCTCACTCACCCTTCCTCGGTCCTACGGCGCATACACAGCCTCTTGTCCAGTCAGCTCGCTTGGATCTGTTTGCACTGGAAGCCGCATTCCCCACTACCCTTTAACATGGAGCATGCCCTTGCCAGCCATAAACAAATGCCTGGTACGGGCACACGCCCTGCTAAAGGGATAGCGGGGAAGTGGCCGCTGCTTGTGCATGTGGTGCTGGACCAGAAAAAAAACAGTGAATTTTCAGGCAACCTTGGGGGGGTGGGGGGGGGGTTTGACCCAGCAGGGAATCCTGAACCTGGATGCCCCTGGGGGGGGGGGGGGCAGTATGCCTGCCCTGGAGTCTCAGACTCCAGGGTGGGTTTTGGTCCACTTTAAGGCTGTTGCAACATCTCTTGCCTTCCAGCACAGAATATTGAGCCTCACTCTAAATATGTTGATTGCTCAGGCACTCCACCTGCTTGTGAATATGAAAATAAAAATCGATAAGAGAACCCAGCATCGATTAGGAGATGTTCTGTCACTGGCAAGATAGAGACAGGTAAGTAGGAGGAAGGGGAAGGGAGGAAAGCTGGATGTCTGGCATGAGGAAGGAAGGTAGGTAGGAGAGTGATCCTTTCACAGACATGAATGAAGGAGAAGTGCCTGTATGGAGGGAAGACCCGATCAACCCATAACCACACGACACTGCCACGACTGCAGCACTACTGAGCAGGCTAAGCATTTCAGGCTGGGAACCGAGGATAGGGTTCAGCCTTTTCAGTTATTCAGCCTGGTTTTCCTCATTAACAAACCGAACCGCAGGTAAAGCATGGCACACTGTGAAGGGGCCCACCCAGCAGCCAGACCTGATGTATGGTATTTAGGATTTTGAAACGGTGGAGAAGTCAAGAGTTCGACTAAGCAAGCCCCTGGACATGTGCTGCAATGTTTTCAATTTTTGGGTTAAGTTATAAACACAGATATTGAAATGTGAATTTAAGGCACATGGAAAACAGATTTTAATATCCTGTATCTCCCAGTATGTTAGTAGCAGTAGATACACGTGCTGACAATCTGCTGCTGATCTGTCCATTTGGCATTAGGGAAAACCTTTGTATCTACAGTACTTGTAAGCAGTCTCAGTCTGGCCCATAGGAGGGCTGCAGCATCCTCTGATGGGCCCTGATAGCAGCGATCAGTGAGGAGTGGGCATGAGCAGAGAGACACACAGCAAAGTCTGACACAGTCAGGGTGAAAAAAACATGCCCAGAGCATCCATGGCAGTAAAAAAGGAGAGGGGCCGCATGCTGCCAGCCAGGCTACTCCATCTATTCCAGGTGGCAGCTGCACCACCGAGCCTAGGTACAATATTCCTGCCTCCTCAATGCTATTGTTTATGATGGGGGGGAGGGGCTACTTATATCATGCTTGTGATTGGAGCAAAAGGGTAATAATCATTTTTAACTAGGAACATTTTGGCTGAATACTGCAAAATACTATAATGAGCCTTTACAGTTATCAGCAAGACTATTACCACATATGTATGAGGCCACTATTCTCAGCGTAATGTCAATATCTGCTAAGTCCACTTCAATGTGCAGAGGTTCTCATTTGGAGTGCTCTGTTCAAATTAGTAAAGCATTCTGAGGTCTCCCAATGCAGCTAAGGCTCACCTGGAACTAAGCCCCCTGAGGGTGTGATTAATTTTAAAGTGGACCAAAACCCAGGATTTTTACTACTTTGGGATTTGGTCTTTAAGCCCTGGGCACCGCCCTTGCTGTGTGAAACCCCCCCAGGTCGCCCAATCTTACTCACCCTTCCTCTGTCCCACGGCGCATACACAGCCTCTTGTCCAGTCAGCTCACTTGCATCTGCTTGCCCTGGAAGCCGCATTCCCCAGGCAACCTGGTGGGGGGGGTTTGACCCAGCAGGGAATCATGAACCTGGATACCCCAGGGGGGCAGTATGCCTGCCCTGGAATCTCATACACTCCAGGGTGGGTTTTGGTCCATTTTAAGGCTGTTGCAACATCTTACCTTCCAGCACAGAAAATTGAGCCTCACTCTAAATACGTTGATTGCTCAGGCACTCCACCTGTTGGTGAATATGAAAATAAAAATGTTATCAATAAGAGAGAACCCACCATCGATCAGTTCATTTCAGATTGCTGTATGTTACATTTTGTGATCATTGGAAATCTTATTAAGAATTTATTGAAACAATCTAAATGCAGATGGTTTGGACAACATTTTGAAATGTGTTTGATGTGGCTGAAAAAAAATTGGAACGATCAATGAATAAAATGATATCTATGCATCTAGAACAAGGCAGCAGCACTTGTTTCATATTGCGCTGTGATTGTAAACCTATATAATGCATGTTTTTCAGTAACATCACACAAATCCTCTCATTGTAAAGAACATATTTCAAAATCCTGCATTTATAGATTGATTTTTTTAAATGTATGTTTCACAGAAAAATTAGCAATAATCACCATCATTCAGAAAAGCGGATATATGAAGCATCTGGCTATAGTATGGGGACTACTAAAGTCATTTGTTTCCATGGCGGTTGATGAAGTAGGAGGGGGGAGCGGACACAGTATAGAAAGCACATGAAACCACATTAACTTAATGTCTTTTTCCTAGATATGAGTTTGAGGAATGGACAAGCTTCATTAATTTGGCCTCATTAGGGAATCATGAGTTCCTGGTGAGATATTCTGATGTATTAACCATTAGTGTGCCCAGGTACTAATTCTATTCACAGAAAGTCCAATTTTCTCATGGAATACAGCTGTTTATTAAATTATGAAATGATGAAGGAACATTGGCATTAGAGTTAATGGATTTTGAAAATGAACTAAAGTAAAAATCACTACTTCCTCTTACCTATGACCAAGCATACTGATACTTCCCACGTATTTCCAACAATGGCACCAACTGCAACAAAATCAGATCCTGAATCGGATTCGCCAGGCAGTACAGACATCCTGCGCTGGCATTTCTGTCCAATAAAACCAGTTGTCACAGTTGGTGACTTGGTGAGGTAGACCGGCAGCCTGCCCTGATGGAATGTGGAAGTGGTATGTATAGGGCTACCCGGTCTCAGACTTGCAGCTAGCAATTTGGGATGCTTCCATTCTGCCCTATATGAGGTGAGGTAAGATCTTTTTGACATTACTTCCCCTTTAGGTTCTAGGGTGTTGTACAATATATATCATACTATTTAGTTGGGGTGTGTGTGTTTGTGACTGAATGAATCATTACTGGAGAGCAGCAGGGGGCACTGCTGAACAGATGGCTGCCATGGTAAAAGCTTCAGTGAAAAAAAAAAAAAAAAGAAATGACAGGCTGTTTTGGGGCACTGGGCTGGGGATAGAAGGTGACTCCATGTACTTATTGTCTAGGTAGATGATCGCTTTAAAGAGAGTTAAGGTCTGAAAAACGTCAGGTTCTTTCACCCACATAGTATGGTGGCATCCCGATTTGGAATGCCCTAATGTCTATCCTCTCCCTGGGCAATGATTACTTACAGTACCTACTGTGTTCTCTCCTATGGCTCTACATAAGGTTTCTTCAATGGAGACTTGCGCCAATCTTTCTGATAACCTGAAGCCAGTCTGTGCTCAAAATCTAAAAAGCTGCCCCCGATGAGTCCTCAGACCTTGCTTGTTCCAACACACACATCTAAAACTCAAACACACAATGAAACCCAGCTCTGCTATGCCAAATGACACTGATTTATCTTTGCAGTTGACAGTTGAAGATTGTTAAAAAGTTTAACTTTTTAACCTTTTGAGGGCACAAGCAAGCTTTGGACGTCACAATATGACACACTACATTTAATAATGTTGCTAGTCTCCCACACAGGATAATTTACTAAGGTCATTTATTGTAATTTTCTTTTCCAACTAACAGCATCATTATCTGAATGAACCAACTCATGAAATGGCCGGAGCACATTCCACAACAAAGAACAGGCACGGAGGAACATGTTGACTTTAATAGGACAGTGGAAAGTATGACTTGCACTTCATGTATCCACAATCTGCTGTACAGCAATCACAATCTGATTGTAGAATTCTAAAGAAAAATATTAGCATGTAAGTGCAACCAAGCAGTTACGGTATATCTTGGCAGGACTGTAGACCTCAGAGGTCTTGTGTCTTATATTCTTCTCCATAAACGCATCTTTTTAGTAATCAGAGAAAATGCTTCTCAGCACAGTCTCTTTGCTGTTGACAACTTCAGAAGAACTAGAAAACTAAAACACTTAAGATGGGATATTTAGACTTCAAGTTGAACTTTACTATACTAGGGGCTGAAGGAAAGTATGTGACATCACCCCCCCACCCCCATAGCGAAGTCCCCAGCCTGCAGTAAACTTGATTTAACCTTTTTTAGGTTCAATCTTCATCCGAGAGACACCTGGATGCTGTGCCACAAACTGCAACAACAGGAGGTCCTGCCAATGTCTGTGTGTGCTGCAGCTTCCAGTCTAGTTTGGCACTGATCATATAGTGGTATGGAAAATGTGGACATTGGTGTACTCTATGTAAAATAAAGTTCTTGAAGTACTTCTTGGGGCATGTCTCCTCATTACATATAGGCTCTGTTTGGAGTTGTTTTCGACTATCAACTCAGTGGACCTCAACATCATGATGTGCTGATGTTTTACAATCTGGTAACCATCAGAGAGTATGGGAGGCTGGAAACAGATGTTTACAGGAAACCCACTCACACCAACCAGTACCTGCAGTTTGAAACCCACCACCCTCTGGAACACTCAGCGCAAAGAGGCCCTTAAAACCTGTGGCTACCCAGACTGTTTGTCAAAAGAGCAAAAACCAAACAAAAGAACACTAAAACCACAGGTGAAATTGGGAAACAAGACAGAATATGGTCAGCCCATATGTACCCGGGGTGTTGGAAAAATGTAGGTGTTTCTTTAACAAATATCACATCCCTGTCTGCTTTAAACCTGGATACACAGCTAGGCAACAGCTGGTTCAGCCAAACAACCCAATTGCAAAACACAAGAAAATCAACATTAGGGGCGAATTATGGTCGGTGCCATATAATGGTCGAGTTTGCACACGCTATTTGGAGTGACAGGTTGCGCACAAGCATTCACCATTTTTCCAATTTGCACCTGAAATTTTCAGCTTGCCCTTTTTTTGGCCACCAAACTGTCCCCAGTGCCTGATTTATTATGTGTTTAGAGGGCATCAAAGCATGCGCAAATGTGGCAATTTGAAGAGTGAATTTCCTCCAGCAAACAGGTGGAGGAAACTGCCGATTCCAATGAGTAACAGGCTTATTTCATTAGAAAAAGACATTCCAGCAGCACCCTGCATGTTTATGAACAATGAAAGTCAACCGCAAGTTCTTTTTAGGAATGTAACCCTTTTTGGTTTGAGTTCCTACAAAAAAAAATTATAAAGTCTTCAAAAAAAAAAAAAAGGTCAAAACTACAGAAATGCCCAAAACATTGGGCAAAAAAAGGATAATGGGACCCCCCCCCCCCAAAAAAAAGAACACAGGTTTTTTTTTATTGAAAAATATCCTTTATTTATATAGTTGCACATATAAATACATAAGACGGTACATTCTTTCCATGTATTGCGTCGCAGCGCACAAGTCACTACAATACAGATACATCTCGATACATACAATAAATTACATTCGTGTTTAGCGGCAGGACGTCTGATGTGTGGTGCCTGGCTAAGTGCCCTGTACCTCACATCCTACGTGCCACCGCCTCTACTCATATACAAAGTGGGCCATGCCTAATGTGTAGTCTTGGACTAAGGGTCCCTGACCTCACATCATTCATGAGTCCACCACATTCATACCGCAACTATCAGAATATTTTTAAACATTTGTGGACGATGCCTGATGTGCCGCCCTGGACAAAGGTCCCTGGCAGCACATCATTCATGGGTCCACCGTACACAATACAAAAGTATGAAAAACATGACGATTTGTATATACAGTGTGGGCCATGCCTGATGTGCCGTCCCGGACAAGGGTCCCTGACTGCACATCATTCATGAGTCCACCGATTCAAAATTTACATGACATAAAGCGACGGTCTGTGGGGGGGTTGGGGGTGGGAGAGGAGGGTGGGGGAAAGGGGGGAAACACATGGCCGAAGCTTTATTAAGACATGAAACGTGGAGGGGAAGGAGGGGGAAGGGAGAAAAACAATCAAGGCCACTCAATCGTCTTCCTCTTCTTCCACACCGAAGTCCATCAAGGAGTAGTCTCTGAGCAGACTTAGGATGAAGCGGTTTCGGGCACACCAGATAGCGTCCTTAAAACAGTTCATAACGCGCCAGGCGCGCTCTACTTCCTCTTCAGCGAAGTTGCCGTGGAATAGTCCGTACAAAACGCCGCAGTGGGTGACTGCGTTCCTTGGCACTCCACAGTCTTTCAGTTCCGACCCTAGGGCGTCCAGCAAGGCCTGGGCGTAGGAGCAATCCCAAAAGAGGTGACGGGAGGTTTCCTCGCAGACAACAAACAGCGGACAGTGTCTGTATCTGCTCAACCCCCGGTCGTGCATGAAGGTCCTGATGGGCAGACCTCCCTGGATTGCTTGCCACGCCAGGTCCTTGTGTTGGTTGGACAGTCTCCTGGAGGACACGTTCTTCCACACGAACCTACACGTGTCCAGCGGGAGTCCCAGGATCGGTTCGGTCTTGTCCTTGGCTCGGATGAGCCTATAGACTGTCTTGGGCTTCCACAAATCAGCTTTAACTCCTGCCAGTTGTTGTTCCAGGATGAAATCCTCAACGTCCTTGTAGAACCACGGGAGGTTCCAGGCGTATGGCACGGAGCTGTCCCATTTGGCCCAGCCAAATTTCCTCCACACCCGGAGGAGGAAAAAGCGGGACATGGCATGACCTGCGGAAGCCGGTTCACTGTTTCTTGCGGTTCTTTGGACGCAGGTGCTGGCGAAGGCGACCATGAGCATGGTTGGTATATCCGGGACTCCTTTCCCGCCCTTGCGAGGTTCCTTGCACAGCTTGGTCCTTTTGACACGATCCATCTTAGAGCCCCAGATGAAGTAAAAGACGGCCTTGGCGATGGTTTTCCGGGGTTTGGCCCGGGGTGGCCATGCCTGGGCGAGGTACTGGAGCACAGGGAGGATTTCACTGCGCAGCACCAACGCCTTTCCTTCGATGGAGAGTTTCCGGAGACTCCAAAGTCCGAACTTTTGGTTCATCTTTGCAATCCGTTCGTCCCAGGATTTCAGGGCCGCGCCTTCTTTTCCAAACCATACACCAAGGATCTTGATGTAGTCCGGCTTGACGTTGAAAGGCACGGGAGAAGATAGCTGCCACTTTCCGAAGAGCATGGCTTCCGACTTCCCGCAGTTGACTTTAGCCCCTGAGGCTCGACCGAAGTCCTCGCAGGTCTGGACGAGTGCCGATATTGAACGCTGGTTCTCCAGAGAATACACTCCAAAATGGCGAATGGATCACAGAAAACACAGAAGCTGGAGAGATCAAATCACTATAGAGAAACAGTAAAGGAAAGGGGAGAAACATGTGGGACCATCGAGAGCAGTTAAAGCAAACCAACCGTTAAAAATGACTTAAACCAGACCAACACAACAAACAATGCTCATATGCATCTCTCCCCAGGGCAATTTAGATTGATGCACATAAACATTAATTTACCATTTTATAACTCCTGCTGTAGTAAATTTTAGAAACAAAATGGCATCTCGTGCATTTGCAGGGCACCTGCAAGTACTGCTGGGTTTCCTGTTATTGTGCATTTTCAGTTATGTCAGTTGAATCCAGGCAGCAGCATGGCTGAGATGCTGGGAAACTCCAAAATGGCCGCTACCTTTCTTTTACAACTGCGCCAGGCTGTCTAGTCTAGTTTAAGCGATTAGCCAGCCATATGCACATATGACAGGGCCATTTGGTTTTAAAACAGCAGATTTACCTTGTGGAAGCCGCAAATTGCACTTCTCCTGTGCGCTTGGTGTGCACGACGTGCGCACGCAGTCATGAATCATGCCCCTAGGAGCAAGCAAATTCTTTTGTGCTCCCCCTGTGCATTTTTGAGCACCGACCATGGATCAACCTTATTGTATTTGAGGTGCAGGGCAGTGAGTGAATCCAAACAGCAGTTGTTACAGTGGATGGCACAACATAAAAGTGCCAACTCCTCCAGGAGTCAGCTGTGTGCTTGCATCTGAAGGACACAGGGCATTCCTTTGATGATAGTCAGGTTCTCATTTTAGATACTGCAGCTGACTAGTTTATAAGAGGTGTGAAAATGAGAAAGCCAAACTTGAATAGAGGCAGGGGGCTGTGACACCTATTGTCTGGGACATACAATGCCATGTAAACACCAAAGGCAGCAACTGACACCTAGTAACTCCAGTCATGCTAATGCAATCACCTCCCTACTCTTTATGGTAGACTGAGAATGTGACTTGGAGCTACCATTTATTTCTGTAAGATTCCTGTACAACTCATGTTGAATTTAGAAAGCCAGTAGGATGACTAGCAAAATGTTTTCAAGAAAATAACACAGAAAGGCCAGTTGCCTTTATTTATTCCTAACTATTTACCACAGTATATAAACGTTTTGTTGGATTTAGCCCACTGCCTCTAAAAGGGTGGTGTTTGGCTACAAATTCTAACTGTAATATGCTTGGATGAATCACTAATTAGCAAGGGATGCTATACAATAATTACAGCAGTACTACCACTTATTTTAAGTTACTTTGATGCATTCATTCTTGCATTTATGACTTTTTTTCAAATGGGCAGTAAAAAATGGAACAAGCACCTGATGCTTACTGTGGACCCTCCACCCACAGAATCACACTGTTAAGTCTTTGGCCTAATTTGAAGGGAAAGTCCACTTTTTGGAAGAGGGGGAGCAAATGCAGCTCTCCCTCCATCAGCCGGGAGAAGACAGGAAGGAGTGAGGAGCAGCTGCAGCTCTCGGGGGGGGGGGGGGGGGGGGGTACTGCGAAAAGAGCAGCGCGGAAGGGGCTGGCCTGACTAGTGGTGGCCGTCCATGCGTCTAGGAGGCAGGAAAGCTGTTTCTCCGACGCATGTAATTGGGGGGGGGGGCATGGATGGTCGGGTATTAGAATAGGCTAATCACTTTGCTGCAAGATGATGGAAGGCTGCAACAGAAGGTAAGGCAGTCTCTCAATTTTTTTGTAGTATGCCTGAGATAAGTCCTACTGCCATCAATCCATTCCAGAGTGTATATGTGGCTGTTTATGGCCACCAGGGGGAGCAAACCACTACGCTTGCAGCACAGTGGAACTTGGAAGAGAGCAGATTTTAGAAGACTCAAATGGGTCGATTCAGAGCCTGGTGAGAAACTTTAGGAGAGAAAACTGCCATTCACTTTCATTGTCTACCAGGTGTAAATTTTCACCTGGTTCTGAATCATCCCCAATTTAAACAATGAAAGTGAATGGCAAATTCCTCTACTAAAAAAAGTGAGTTTTCTCACTAGTGCTCTGAATCGACCCCAAAGTTACTACTTTTCAGAGGAGCAGTTTAGAGTTTTAGCAATGGTCCCCTGTACAAGTAGAAGGGTACATGAAATAATATATTTACCCTTTTCTCCGTTTTAGTAGTAAAAACCAACAAATATGTTGAGATTTTTTAAGCAGGATTTATACAATAAGTAACCCCTCCTTTTGCCAGCCAGCAATGCTTATATAGATTCATAATAATAGACTATTTTTGTGCTAAAACTTTAAAAAAAGACTAGAGCTACTTAAACCGGACCTTCAGCATGATTTAATGAAAAGCCCAAACCCGTAAAAAACTATTCCCCAGCATCTAAAATTCATATATTTTAAGTTTTTAGTCACTTACTTATTCTTTCCCACACTGGGCTGAAACTCTGTTCAGGACTCTAGGATATGGGCACCGCCATCTTGACTCAGAAGCATCACATACTGAGGAGAGAAGAGGGGGGTAAAGTAGAGGGGGGCGGGGTTATAGCTGTGATTTTCACAGACAGAGCAGAGCTGGGGTCAGGGAAAGGACAGCAATCCCAGAATGCAGGGTGACACAGTCAGAAGACACTTCCTGTTTGCAGGCTGTCTGTTGCACCATGAGCTGCCATCTTGGATGTTTAAAGGCTCATAACATGCAGTAGATGCAGGTAGGATAATTTTTAATGTGGGCAATCTGTATGTACAGGGTGTGGGAAACATGTAACATATGCTCTTATTCAGGGTGAAGGTAGGCTTTAAGCTCTTTTTGTTGATTATGATGGACAGTGCCTTTTTTAATTCCTGCTTGGTCAATGGAGACAATGGCAGTCGAATTAAGAACAATATAGGTCAACAGCAAAGTAAGCTCCTGCAGAGGAAAATTACAAGCAATCCTATTAATTTCTACAGGTGAGTAATCACAGAATTGTATTTTTCCTGGTGTACAGCACGGCTTGCTTCATTTCAATTCTTCACATTTGGGACATCCAACAGCAGTGTCCATGAATAAGGGTGGGATCCCCAGTGAGCAACAGCAGGCAGTTTAAGACACTACCTCCTGAAGCACCTTGCGACCAAAAACAGCATCAGCTGAGGCCCGAACATCAACCTTGTAAATCTTGGAAAAAGTATGAACAGAAGACCAAGTAGCGGCCTTACAAACTTGTTCAACAGAAGCCTAGTGCTGAAAAGCCCAAGAGGTACCAATAGCCCTAGTGGAATGAGCCGTAACACGAAAAAGGAGTTTCTTCCTCTTAGCAGAGTACGCTTGCACCACCGCCTGTCTGATCCACTTGCTGATAGTGGATTTGGCTGGAGGCAAACCCTTCCTAGGCCCAGCAGGAAGGACAAACAGAGAATCCGACTTCCGAAAAGATGCAGTGGTGGTCAAGTAGAATTTGAGCGCCCTGACCACATCCAGAGAATGAAGGCTTCGTTCTTTAGAATTAGAAGGTGCAGGGCACAAGGAAGGCAAGACAATGTCCTCATTCAGATGAAAGGCAGAAACAACCCTGGGCAAAAATTCAGGTCTAAGATGGAATACTACCTTATCCTGATGCCGTTCAAAATAAGGAGGCTTAAAAGAAAGCGCCGCCAGCTCAGCGACACGACGTACCAAAGTGATATCCACCAAAAAGGCCACCTTAAAAGTCATAATGGACAGCACAGCATTGCACAAGGGCTCAAAGGGAGGACCCTGGTGTTAGGGCGAGCGCCACCCATCTCGCAGCACTCCCCTCACCTCCGTTGCTGCTCCCGCTACCCGGGCGAGCGCTGTGCATCCATCTCACAGTGCTCCCCATTCTCCCTCCTTACCCGCTCCTGCCGGCGGGGCCGCGGCTTCCGACGCAGGCGGCTTACCGCGCGCCGGCTGCTCCCAGTCGTCTCCCTTCTCCTCACTCTGCCTCCTCGCATGGTCCGGTGCGCGCAGGTCCCCGTCCTCTAGGGGGCACGCGCGCCGGCTTCCTAAAGGGCCAGTACACCCCTGATTGGTGCCCAGTCATCCAATCCTGCATCCACTTCCCCTATTTAAGGGGGCACTTCCTTTCCATCAGTGCCGGATCTTGGTCTTCCTATGTATGCAGAAAGTCAGTTGTTTTCAGGATTGCTCACCCGTGTACCGACCTTTACCTGTCCCCGACTCTGAACCTTCGCATCGCTTTGACATCGCCTTTTGCCTGCCTCCTTTGCACCACGCAGTACCTCGGATAACTGTGTGGTTGAGCCGCTTTTGGGGGGTAGCGACCTGGGGGTCACTCGCCGCTACAAGACCAACCTGCCTTGCGGCGGGCTCTGGTGAATACCGGTGGGCTCTTAGACTCCGCTCCCCTGACACGGTGCTCGGTATCAGCACCACAGTCACAGCGGATCCACACCTGTGCCGCCACATCCAGTCCGTGACACCTGGAGAGCAGAAAGCACCAAATCCCACACCGGTAGCAGGGGCTTACGCGGTGGACGTACATGAGTAACTCCTTGGAAAAAAGTCTTGACAAGCCTATGATTGGCGAAAGATGCTTGGAAAAAGATTGCTAGGGCCGACACCTGGCCTTTGAGGGTACTCAGTAGACCCGACTCCAGACTATGTTGTAAAAACTCCAAAATCTTAGAAATAGAGAAAGTGCGACAAGGAAAAGACTTAGACTCGCACCAGGCAATGTAGGCATGCCAGACCCTATAATAAATCAAAGAGGAAGATTTCTTCCGAGCCTGAATCATAGTACTGACTATCGAAGCTGGCAATCCCTTATCCATCAGGATGGAGGTTTCAGCAGCCAAGCCAGCACTCGTAAATTGGGATGGCGCAATTGTCCCTGAGTGAGAAGCCCTGGATCGTCGGGCAGGACGAAGTGATCCACCGCCATCTGGACGATGTCCGTGAACCATACTCTCCTCGGCCAGCGGGGGGGCTACCAGAATGGTCGGTACCCCCTCCTGGGCTATCTTGCGCAACACCCGCCCCAGGAGAGGAAATGGAGGAAACGCATAGAGGAACCGGAAATCCGTCCAGGGAATGGCTAGAGCGTCCATGGCGACGGCCAGCGGATCTCTTGACAGAGAGACGAATCTTGGAAGCTTGTGATTGTGACGGGACGCAAACAGGTCCACGTCCGGCTGAGCCCAGCGGCGACACAGGGCATGAAAGATCTTGTTGTCGAGGGACCATTCCCCCAGACAAGACGTCCCCCTGCTCAGGGAGTCCGCCTCCTGGTTCTCCACCCCTGGGATGTAAACCGCTGAGATGCAGGGAACATTCTCCTCTGCCCAAGACAATATCAGGGACACCTCCTTGAGGGCTCGTTTGCTCCGAGTCCTGCCCTAATGATTGATGTAAGCGACAGCCGTCTGATTGTCCGAACGGACCTGGACCGCACGACCCTGAAGGTGGGGAGTCAACCGGAAGAGAACCAATCTGATCGCCCTTAGCTCCAGGAGATTGATTGGCGTGTGGGCCTCCTGAGGGCCCCACTGGCCCTGGAACTTCAGAGAGTGGCAAAACCCTCCCCAACCGGTCAGACTGGCATCCGTGGTGCCAGTACGGAGGTAGAAAGGACCTGCCGCTAGAAGATTCCTCAAGTCCAGCCACCACGAGAGGGACTGTCTGGCCAGAGGGGACATAGCGAATTCCTGCTCCAGGGATTCCTGCTTCCGATCCCAAACGGTCAAGAGATTCAACTGAAGATGTCTCATGTGGAACTGGGCGAGGGGCACAGCCTTGAAGCACGACACCATGAGTCCCACCAACTTTATGCCCAGACGAATAGAGGGATGAGGACACGACAGCAGGGCTCGTGCCTGCATCTGAGGGCCTTCCACCTTCTGCTGAGGAAGAAACACCTTGACCTGAGAAGTATCCAGCGTCATGCCCAGGATGGACCACACCAATGACGGATAATTGATCACCGAACTGAAGGACCCTAGGGTGGACACAACCACCTGAGTATCCCTCTAGGCCTGGTGAAAGGATGGAGCAGCAATCAACAGGTTGTCCAGGTAAGGAAGAATGTGAATGCCCTGGCTCCACAGGAGGGCCATGACACCCGCCAGTACCTTGGTGAACACCCGAGTGATACCGAACGGCAAGGCCACAAACTGGTAGTGCTGATCCTCCAGAGCGAACCTCAGGAACTTCTGATGCCCCAGGAAGATAGGAACGTGCAGGTAGGCATCATTGATGTCCATAGTGATCATAAAGTCGCCTGGCCGAAGAGAGCTCACCGCCAACTGTAAGGTCTCCATGAGGAAGTGTTTGAACCTGACAAATCGGTTGAGACCCTTTAGATCCACAACTGTGAACAATGGGGATAATGGGCCCCCCTTTTCCTTTTGTTACTCATAGGGAGCTCAAACATGACCCAACCTCGTCTGGTTGTCAGGTCCCGTGGAACACCCGCCTTCTGAGTAAGTCCGCAACCCCCAATCTCCGCTGCTAGCTTCACCTATAGTCAAGCCCCCATCTGCCGGGACGCTTTACACGCCTCACCGGGCACGGTTGCCCCCAGGACTTGGTAGCACAAAGGATGCGGACTTACGGGGAGGAAGGCGGATGAACCAGAAACAAGACTGGGTGAGGTCGGGCAAGCAGGGGTCATACACGGGAGATTAAGCACGGCACCAAAGGATGAGACGGAAGAGTAGTCAAAGTCAAGCCAAGGGTCAAGCCGGGAGGTCACGGGTACGCAGTACAAGGGAGCAGGCAAATCGTAGTCGAAAATAGGCAATGGTCGGTCCAGGCGGTAATCACGGGATGGTCAATACACAGCAAGATCAATAACCGGAAAGTACAGATATAGATAATCACACCCAGCAGCACGCTATCACGGGCAAGGACCAAATGTGATGGAAACACCTTTATAGGAAGTGGCTGACATGATTGAGGGACATGATTGGTGCAGTCAAGGACACTAGGGCTGATTGCCTCATTCAAACTATAGGGCGTTCCGCCCAGAAACAACCTTGGGCTCATTGGCCCTAAACTGGAGCCTCCCCCACACACACAGGGCTCATTGGCCCTTTAATCCACACACACGCAAACACATATACTGCGCGCGAGCACGGACTGTCAGTGAGGAGAGGTGGTGACGTGGCAAGGGGGCGTCTCCGCTCGGCCCCGCTCGCTCGCTCCGACGCCGCCAGACAGAGACACGGCCGCCAGGCGGGGAGGGAGGCGGACAGCCGCCGGAGCCCGCCACCTGCAGACGCCATGGGACCTACTTGAAGGTGAGTTGTCCATGACACTGGTAAGGCGGTATTTATAAAATTCGTCCCTGGGTCTACTTTTCGCTCGTTTATAAGCTTGTTTTAGTATTACTGGACTGTATCCCCAATTACATAATCTAGAATATATATTCTTGACTGCTAGTTGAAAATCAGCTTCGGATGTACAATTGTGACGAGCTCTTACATACTCACTGTACGGAATGCTCTTTAGCAGAGGTTTTGCATGGGCGCTGGAAGCCTGAAGCATCATGATAGCAGCGGATGGTTTTCGGTAAAATTTAGTAGTCACTAGCCCCTCTTGGCTCAACATTACTGTTAGGTCGAGAAAATTGATCGCCGACTGACTAAATTTGAGTGTGAATTTTAAGTTTAAATCATTAGTATTTAATTCAGACACAAATTTTTCAAGATTATTTTGCGTGTCAGTCCATATCAAAATAATATCATCGATATATCTGTGCCACGTAGCCACGTGGCACAGATATCTCGATAATTTGTCCTCAGCCCACAACCCCCTCTCCCAACCTCCCAGATAAAGGTTTGCATACGACGGGGCACACGTGGTCCCCATTGCCGTACCCTGTATCTGGTGGTAGAGTGTGTTGTTAAATAGGAAGTGTTTGAGGGTGAGGACAAAAATAATATCAGTATCCACCCTTATTTTAGTGACAGAACCTTGGTAACAGGGGCTGTTCCAGATCTCGACAATTATTTGAGTTCAACAGGTACCAATTATATTATATATATATATTATTAATATGATGTAACTATTTTAGATTATAATCACTGTTGTTTATCACTGGTATTGTCTATGATCTTGTATATATATAGAAGTCTGAATAGGGCGCTGAAGAAGCTTTTTTGTAAGGCGAAACTAGTCCGCCCAAAAGACACGTTCTTCTATTCATGACAAGATGAAGAAATAATTCATTTCATATGATATACAAATGAATGGATCTTCTGTATTTGCATATTGTGATGCATATTTTTGTATTTATGTATTATCTATACAATCAAGTATGACAAGGCTGATGTCTTTGTATAAGGTTTTTAATTGTTACATGATGAAATAAAATTGTGATAATTTTTATAAATTAATAGACTACAAATAGAAGCACACCTACTACTATGATTGTGATGCAAAAAGTAACAATACATTTATTTATGTACAATTCATCTATTAAATTGAGGTCCACATGAAGGTATAACATATATAGGATATGGGGAACACAATTACTAATGACACACAGGGGTAATAGCTATATACAATATTTACAAAAGTAGATTTGAAAAGCGGTCCGAATAGTGTGCAAGGTTTGCTGGTTATGGAAGTTCATCAGAGTGGGCTAGTATTCAAAAAATCCCGCAGGTAATTGATGAGTAGAATCAGTGTATCTATTGATTATAGTAATGAATCTTTTAAAAGTTCAATAAAGTTTTTTTAGATACCTGGCAATTGTGCATAGAGGCGCTTATGGTGAAGCTGCTATTCAGTAGTCCACATAGTGCTGTATTCTTTTTGCTGACAAAAATTCCAAGCTACATTTTGCTGCTCTGTAACACTGCTCTGAGGAAGGAATACCGAAACACGTGTCAACAAAAATAATACAGCACTATGTCTCAGCCTGCATCTCAGCATTACTCAGCGTAACTCTGCGTGGACTACTGAATAGCAGCTTCACCATAAGTGCCTCTATGCACAATTGCCAGGTATCTAAAAAATACAATTCTGTGAGATACTCACCTGTAGAATTGGTATTATACGCATACAGCACGTCCTGCTCCATCTATAATACTTACACATGGGTAATCCTCCGCCAGAGGGCGCTGTTCACTGCAGACATGCAAAAACAGGCCCCTCCCGGCCCTTCACATACCCAGGGACCTCCCACAAATCCCCAGTATTGAAAAGCAGTGAGAAAAGAAGCAGGGAGAAACCAACCAGCAACTGGTAACAAAAGTAATGATAACAATCACCATACAGGGGATCCAGAAAAATGTAAAACCAGGGTGGGGTGGAGCAGGACGTGCTGTATGCGTATAATACCAATTCTACAGGTGAGTATCTCACAGAATTGTATTATTCTAAGCATACAGCACGTCCTGCTCCATCTATAATACTTACACATGGGACATCCAATAGCAGTGTCCATAAAGTAGGGTGGGATCCCCAAAAACAAGGCACAGCAGACAGTAAAGGCACTGTCACCTGCAAAACTTTGCAACCAGGTACGACATGAGCAGAGGCTCTAACGTCAATCTCATAACAAAACCTTTGAAAGGTATGAACAGAGACAAGCAATAGTCTAGTAACTTATTCAACAGAAAAAAAACCTGGTGCTGAAGGGCCAATGGTACCCAAACACCAATATAACGGAATAAACTGAAAAAGGGGAGATTCTTCCCCCTTAAAGGAATAGGCCAGTGTAACGGCCCAACCAGCCCACAGGCAACAGAAGCCTCATGGAAAACTTAGAACTGTCCCTAAAGGGAAAGAGAACTGGTCACCCGTCAAAAGGCGGGAATACTGACCCCTTCATTAGCAAGAAGCCGAAAGTTCTACTCTGGACCAGAAGGCATCCAGGTAAGATCAATCCAAAGGGCTCAGTGGCCCTGGAAGCAAGCGATATCAGGCGCATACCTAAGGAGGCGCCCGCAGACCCCAAGGGCATCAGTCCCACTAAGGGACAAGAAACCACCAAGAAAAATTGCAACACCTGTTGAGGGAATGTAGACCCTTTACATTAGCATTATTAAGGATAAGGTCCATAGTTAGACTAAACGGACTTAAACAGTGATCATAAAACACCACTTGGGCAAAGAGGTCCGGTGTAAGACGGAATACCACCACGGCATGGTGTGCATATAGATATATATATATAATATATATATATACATCGAGCCAAGTCTAAGTAATCAGATCCACCTTCACAGGCACACGTCTGACTGAGGCAGGAGCCCGCAGAGAAGCGACTGGGACTACAAAGCAGCTCAGACAGCATCCAGCGTAAGTCCCAAGGAAAAAATCCGCAGGGCAAACAGAATGAAAATGGATCCCAACAGGAACCACAGAACTACTTGGGAGATGCCCATGAGCAAAACCCCAAGAGAATTCCTCACAAGGAAGACAGAACCAGACTCCTACAGGAAGACAGCCAGGACAGGACCTGGACCTTCAGAGTACCTAGATGGGGAGCCAACCCCAACCTATGCTGTAAAGACTCCAGAACCCTGGGAACCAAGAACGTCCCACAGGTAAGAGACCAAAACTCATGCCAATCAGTATGGGTACACCATGATCCCCAATAGACGGAGGAAGAGGAAGCCAAGGAAGCTTGCTCCTAGTCCCCCATATACCAAGTCCCCCAGAAGATAAGCCCGTCTCCAAGGGGTGAATGAATCAGCTGTCAAGCCCCAGACAAGAGTCTGTAGATTGAGACGACAAAAGAAGGGGCCTGACAAGGGCAGAACCTCTCAGAGCACTCCTGAGAGAGCGTACAGGTCAGCAGACCTCAGCAGAAGCATCTGCGAACCACAGTTCACAAGGCCACCCAGGCCATCAATCTCACGGGTCTCTCTATCAGCACAACCGTGCACAGAACCCCACATAGTAGGGTGAACGAAGAGAAGGCATATAAAATAGAAAGTCTATGCATGATTTTACTAAGCCCCCATGACCAGAGTCATAATATTCTGGGAGCCCCTGTGGTATAAGCGAGACCCAACAGAGCCACCCTAGTTGGCTCTCAGAGCGCCACCAGGATAGCATAACCTGCCACTGAAAGGCATCTATTGGAGCGAATACCGCTGAGGAGCAGGGGGCGTAGACCCCCGCCCAGAACAGGATCAGGAACCCTCCAGAGGGATCATCCTGCTTCAAGCTCCAGACCAATAATAAAACAGACCATTGTCTTTCAACAGACCAAGAGTCCCCAAATAGACAGGTCCTACAGAGGAGGGCAACGGAAGGCTCACTGTTGCAACAACCAGTAGGTAAGATGGCCCTCTAAGGAACCCTACCTAGGAACCACGGGGGCTTTGGAAGAAAGTCCCCCCCCCGCGCCTACCTGCGTGACTTGGTACCCAAGGTGACCATTCACAGGACCCCTGACAGGGTCCTTGAATATGATCAGGGGTGCTGGAACCCCATGTAGGATCAATAACCTACTGTGCCGAAGAGCCCAAGAGCTCGGTATATAGGGGACATCCTCTTATACGCCACCAACGGGCCCACCAGCTGCAATCTTGCCTGGTGAAAGTAAGAAGTCAGCAAAGGGGGGCAGAGCCCCCGTAACCAGGAGTCCACTTGTTGCCAAGGAAGAAGGCTCAAGCCTGAACCGAATCCAAGGAATGGAGATAGCAGATAAGGGACCAAGAGGGATTGAGGTGACTGAGCACCCATCCAGTAACTCCCAGGGGACACCGCCGGCCGACCAATCCACTCGGCCTGACGTAGAGACAGGGGAGTAAGGAAAGATGACCCGGTAGGTCCTAATGCGGAAGCCCCCCCCCCCCCCCCCAGGCATGTCCGAGACATCACCACCATTCGCGCCATGGCGAGTAGCCTGGGAGCGAAAGAGAGGCCACCAGCAATGCCTCAAGCCGCAGGGTTGGTCCTGCCACACCGCCTAGTAACGGTCTTAGTGTTCAGCAGACACAGGGGGAACTAAGAAGATCTAGAACTCCACAGGAGGTCGGAAGCCCCCCTTGCACAGGGCGCCTGTGTCCCAAGACAGAGATGTCATATAGGGACTACCTGTGAGAGTAGAATTGCCAGGCCTACCATAGGCCAGCGTGGCCCAGACTGCCTCATACTGTTGAGGGAAGGAGGAAGGTTAAAATAGAGGCCATAGCCCCATACTGTTAAGGGCTACCTGTAAGTAAGCCCAAACTCTGTAGGCCCGGCCTGCACCAATTCCTGAGGGAAAAACAGGGGCTAGAAGCACCCTGACAACCACTGAGAGGGACCGCCCAGCAAAAGCTATCCTGTGTCCTGGAACCACCAGAAGGAGAAGGTACATTTCTAGATGGTAGATAGCTGCTGCAGCAGTACCCTCGCCCAGAAGGGCGATGGCGTCCCTTCATGCTTGGGAGGTCTTGGCAGATTTGGACTTAGTCCTGCCAGAGGGCCCAGGGCGTTGCCTGCCCACCCCATGGTGGAAATCCACACCGAACAGTTGGAAGCACACCTCAGGTTCGCGTTTGACACTAACGTAGGGAGGTGGATGGGTGACCGTGCCCCGGGGAGGCCGGAGCGGCCTTCTGCGCAAGGGTGCCTTACCCTTTTTACCAAAAAGGTCCAAACGGGCCCCAAATAGTCGCCGTCCTCTGAAGGGAAGGCAAGTGAGAGCCTTTTTCGTAGCACCTCACTGTCGCAGCCAGACCAGGTGGCGAATAGCTACCACAAGTACAGAGGTTCTAGCACACATCTTAATGGTGTCATCCAGTGCTGAGAGGATAAACTTCACAAACGCATCACAGTCTGATAGCGCATTAAATACCCTCCAGGGGAGGTCCTCAGGATGGTGATCTAGTACTTTTCTGACAAGAGTCCTGGCGGCCACCGCAGTGATGGCCGCGGCACAGACCGGACGCAGAGCCGTCCCTGCACACGAAAAGTCGTGGGAAGACAGTCTGTCAATGCGCCGGTCTTCAGCATCCCGAAGGGTACGGTAATAAGGAGCCATCATGAAGGGGGGGTTAGTAACCCTTATAATCGGTGCATCCACCACAAGAGGTGCCGACCAGAAATTAACCACATCAGGAGGGAAGGGGTACTTCCAATCTCAGACCCCTGGGACCCATTTAAGTTTACAAGGCGATTCCCATTCTTGGGATATAAGATTCTGGAAATGATCCTGTTCTAGGAACTCCAAGCGCGGCGGCTCTGTGTGGAAACTCTCCTTCTTAGGCTTGGGAGTCTCTCCAGGAGGGGAGATTGACAAAACCTCAAAGATCTTAATAAGAATTTCATCTGTGTCACACAGGCCCCAAGAACCGGGCCCAGAATCATCACAGCTCCCGGGCATCTCATCCGAGGAGCCCGAATCTGAGAATAGCTCACCTTCCTCAGAAGGATCAAGGTCCTGCATATCAGCAGAGTCATCGGTATCGTTAGGAACCGGAGAGCCAGGAGGCGTCAGGGACCGCTTCTTACCAGGGCCCATACGCTCCGCCAATCCAGACAGCACCTGCTCCGCCATAGGCAGCACGCGCGGCACGGCTTGCAGGTCATCCCCGCTCGAGTGGGACTCATCAGGAGTGAGGTTTAGGTCCGGGGGGACGGGTGTATTGAAGGGAGGTGCAGCCACTGGCAGACCTGCCTGTTCAGCACACGGTCCGCAGACCCGTGCCCTGTCAGCCTCAGCCTGGGGCTGACCACACACTGCACACAGCCGGTCATGTCCCAGAGGGACCCCGGGTACGTAATTCTGAGATGCCTCCATGTGGTGATTATCTTGAGCAGTATGCCCGCAGGGATTTACGCAATAGGCAACCCTGGATGCCCCAAGACCCACTAGGAAGTGGGAGAATTTGTTATGTGGACCCGCTGTAATATATGTTAGGCCGGGAGAAGCCACCAAAGTCCTAGCGTCTGAAAGACATAATGGGACAAGAGGGGTGGTGTCAGTGCCATGCGCAGCCGAATAAACACATAGAACAATGCCGCCCCGGAGGGCATTAACATGACCAAGGGAGGAGGCGGACCGCACCACGCGCGCGCGAAGATTGTCAAAATGGCGCCAAGCGAACCTCGAGGGGCGGGCCAGACCAGGCTGTGACGCCGAGCGCGTCATGCCGAATCCCCGCCTCCCCCAAAGAGCGCGAAGCTCTAACCAACAGAATTAAGAAGGACAGTATTGGATAGAAGGCGCATGCATAAAGATGCTGTCACGCTGGAAATGATGCTGCCGTCTAGGTAGTTGTAAATGAAAGGACAAACGGCTCGCAACTGTATAGCAAGGAGCGCGACACTGACACCCAATTATAATAAAAACCAAAGGCCTTAACGTGAAATATTGCACTAGGACTGCCACACATACCCCTCCCCCTTTCTTTTCCCCTGAGTTACGGGAGGAAGCGAGGGAGAAGCGGACCAGCGTCCAGTGGACTAAATCTGTGAGGGGCACGGGCAACAATGCGGGAGGGGCAGACTAGAGGCTCACCATCGGCCTAACCGCCTACCCTATGGTGGGGGATTGCGGTCCAGGCAGCCCAGGCTGGGAGGCATATTCTTCCAAAGAGGACGGGTGGAAATAGTCCCGTAGGGCCTCGGGCTGTAAAGCCCCGCTCGCCTGCGAGAGCGTGATACTTCATGTCTTCGCAGTTCAGCACTGCAGAGAAATCTGGGGATTTGTGGGAGGTCCCTGGGTATGTGAAGGGCCGGGAGGGGCTTGTTTTTGCATGTCTGCAGTGAACAGCGCCCTCTGGCGGAGGATTACCCATGTGTAAGTATTATAGATGGAGCAGGACGTGCTGTATGCTTAGAATAAACTTTATTGAACTTTTGAAAGATTCACTACTATAATCAATGGATACACTGATTCTACCCATCAATTACCTGCGGGATTTTCTGAATACTAGCCCGTTCTGATGAACTACCATAACCAGCAAACCTTGCACAGTATTCGGACCGCTTTTCAAATCTACTTTTGTATATATTGTATATAGCTATTACCCCTGTGTGTCATTAGTAATTGTGTTCCCTATACCCTATATATGTTATACCTTCATGTGGACCTCAATTTAATAGATGAATTGTACATAAATACATTTATTGTTACTTTTTGCATCACAATCATAGTAGCAGGTGTGCTTCTATTTGAAGTCTATTAAGGTATGACAGGGGTGCTTTACCCTTATTATATGAATGCACCCATCTGACAACTTTTAGCCCTGTGTACTCCCTTTTGAGTGTGCTTACCAATTCAATATAATTTTTATAAATACCGCCTTACCAGGCTGTTTAATGTCGAGGTTGGGTCATGTTTGAGCTTCCTACGAGTAACAAAAGGAAAAGGGGGGCCCATTAACCCCATTGTTCGCAGTTTTGGAGTATATATGCAGGGAACCCATTTCCCAACCAGCCTCCTCAGTTGTGCTACGTGTTGGTTTGTCCAAGTGTAGCTTTTTTTTTTCCACCAATTCTTCTTGGGTGGGTCATGTCTTTTTCAGGTTTTTTGTAAGCCTTTAGATCCAGGATGGGTCTCAGGGAGCCGTCCTTCTTTGGCACCGTGAACCGTAGAACCCCCGACCCTGTTCCTGAAGAGGCACAGGACAAACCACTCCGGACGATAGAAGACATTGGATGGCCAACCTCAGGCCCTGCGCCGTCATGGGATTTTGAGAGATCCGGGACAGGAGGAATCTTGGGGGCGGCCAAGCTGCTAGCTCTATCTTGTAACCGGAGGACACCACCTCCTGAATCCACCGATCCGAGACGCGTTGTCTCCAGACGCGAGCAAAGAGTCGAAGCCGTCCCCCCACTCGGATGGGTGAGGGCGCCCCCTCATGCCTGAGGGGCCTTGGTAGGGGGCTTGGGCTTAGCACCCCAGGAGAGACCAGGGCGACCACGGGATCTACCCCGTCCCCAAGAGTCTCTGCGGCTACCTGCAAAGGAAGATCCGCGTCCCCTACGGGAAGGGCGAAATGAGGAGGACCCCTGAAAGGGCCGAGAATGCTTTCTACGCTGAGGGAGCCGACCATCCTTGGTCAAAACATCAAGACGTTCCCCAAAGAGATGTAGTCCGGTGAAGGGAAGCCCAGTGAGGGAATTCTTAGCGGCAGCCACCCACTGACGCAGCCAGACGGACCTACGCATGGCAACCAACAGGGCAGAGGCCCTACCACCAAGCCGGACGGCATTGTCCATGGCAAACAGCACAAAAGCAATAAAGTCAGAGCAAAGCAAAAGGTCCTTGTAGTCATCCTCTCGCTTGCGAGATCTGGCAGCCTCGGCAAGGCGGCTAACCGTCTTCTTAAGTGCAATGGCAACAATAGCCGCGGCACAGACCGGGCGTAAACACGTTCCCACAAAGGTGAAGGCATGACAGCCTAGTTGAGCCATACGCCAGTCGGCATTATTGCGCAAAGTAGTGGTGTCAGGAGATGGCATAATAGAAGTATTGGACAGCCCCAGGACGGGGGCGTCCACCTCGGGGGGACAAGACAAGCAGCGAACCAAGTCGGCCGAGGAGGGATACCTTCTATCCATTCCCTTGGGCACCGAGGCCCAACCTGTTGGGCCGTTCCCATTCTTTGAGGACCATATTGGAAAAATGTCCCTTCTCCGGGAACTCTAAGCGTTGCTTGTCAGGATGGAAGAGCACCCCCGCTTCCTCTTTGCCGCCTTGGGGGGAACAATGTGTAAAGCATCAAAAACGGCCGACAAAAGTCTGTCGGTATCATCCGGGAGCCCGGAATCCTCGTCTGAGGAGGACCCTGGTTCGCTATCAGACTCGCCATGACGATCCCCAGAGGAATCGGAATCGTGGAACAATTCCCCTTCCTCCATGGATACACGGCCGCCATAGGAATCATACAAATCATCAGGAAATAGGGACAAGCCCGTAGCCTGGTGCCTCTTTTTACTAGGGGCCTTGCCGGTGGCCGGACGGGCCAGTTGCCGCTTAATGCTGGCAATGTGCAGCGCAAGGTCCTACTGAGACCCCGTACTGCCTTCCTCCTCTCTGGAAGCTAAATGCAGGCGTGGGGGAGTAGGTGATGCTGCGGGCAGGATGAGACTGGGGAGAGTAGCGCTCACCCCAGCCTGTTCCGCAATGACACTCTGAGTGCTCACAGGGGATGCCCCGCACATGAGACACAGCTGAGCCCGCCCCGAAGGGCCCCCAAGCTCGCTATCCCCAGAAGCCTCCATATGGTGATTCACAATAAGGCACAATCGGCCAGCACGGTATAAGGGCTAACAGACCCCACCCGGGATGCCCTACAGAAAAAAGGGACTGGGGTGGGGGGTATTGAACCTGGAGAAACCACAACACAGAGAGCCCGTCTGAAAGACATAAATATGAAAGAAAATGAGCATCCCACAGCACATGCAACAAGAGCCCCAATGGGGAAGAAAAGAGGGAGCGACTCACGGACCAGCTACTGGTGAACGGTATCCGCAGAACCACGACAGGCACCAGGAGGGACCTGCGACATCCCGCAGCAGCAGGCAGTCCTGGGCCCGGCGCAGCAGCGTCCCCCAACAGCGAGCCCCCCGGACGCAGCAACCGACAGGCGCGGGGCAGAAGATGGCGCCTACTGAGAACCTTGAGGGGCGGGCCGCGAGTTGATGAATCAATACGCGTCATCCCGCGGCCCCGCCCCCGGAAAAAGCGCGAAGTAAGCCATTTTCTGGCTTCAGTGCCCGGAGCCCAGAAAGAAGGAAGGCACACCTCCGCAGTGTCCCCTGCCGTGGAGCGCGGTGCGCTCATAGCGGCGGGGAGAGACAAATAGCCGGCAGCGCCCGCGGCGGCCCAACGCGGCACCATGAGGCCCCCGCCCGGCAACGGCCCGAGGTGGGGGGGAGCGGGAAAAGGAGAGGGGGAGCCACAGGGGGGGCGGGGGGCAGGGCCGAGGGGCTTGGGTTTCCCCGCTCACCTGCGAATAACCAGATAGAGCCATCTTCTGTCTTCGTAGTAGGACTGCAGAGAAACTCTGGGGGTCTCTGGGTTATTCCTCCCCTTTTTATGGGCCGGGAGGAGCCACAAGTCTTTCTGCAGTCAACTGCGCCACCTTGTGGTGGATTACCCAAATGTGAAGAATTGAAATGAAGCAAGCCATGCTGTACACTAGGAAAATAAGCTTACCTCAGTCCAGCGGCTGGCGACATTCTCGTCCTGCGCTGTCTTCAATGGGATGAAGGATCCGGCTAGTGAGCTGACATTAGTTCACTCTACTGGTTTAAAAGTCTCCTCCCTGCGGTGGGATAGATATGGCAGAAGCTGGAGTGATCAGCAGAAGCAGGGCATGGTTGCGGTTAGAAGCAGCGAAGGGTGGTACAGGACACAGGAATCAAAGGTAAGTATGGTGGAATATAATAAAAAAAAGAATTAAAGACTTTTAACTTTTGTGAGCGTTGTGTGTTTTTACATTTAACCCTTTGTGAGCTTGAGACCACTTTACCAGTTCACAGGCAGGAGGGCCTCGCAAGTCACCTGCCAGCAAGCAGGTGACTTGCCATAACCCACTGCCCCATTACCTGCATCTCCAAATTCCAGGGGGTACAGAGGAGCCCATGGCCCGTGAGGGCTATGAAGGCTGGTAGCCATCAGAGTCAGGGGCTGACATGTCAGCCTCTGCACCCTGGTCTACCAGCCCCATTGACTGGCTGGTTTTACCTAGATAAGGAGGACTCCACATAATTTTTTCTTAATTTATAAAACCTGCGTGGACGCCAGCTAGGAGGGCTGGTAGACCAGGGCGTGGAGGCAGAGCAGCCGGCCCCCAACACTGAAGGCTACCAGTCCGCATAGCCCTCACGGGCCGCAAGCTCTTCTCCATGACCCTGGGCTTTGGGGATGCAGGTAATGGAGCAGGTGGGAGTTTATGGCAAGTCTCCCACATGCTGGCAGGTGACTTGCTAGTCCCTCCTGCCCTGTGAACTGGTATAGGGGTCTCAAGGACTCCTTACCAGTTCAAGAAGAATTAAATGTAAAAATACACAACACACAGAAAAGTATGAAGTATTTTATTTTTTCTTTCCCCCATACCTCCGATCCATGTGACCCCACGCTGTCTGCCGCTGCTTCTGACAGCTGGGGATATCGGTCTATCCGGCTTCTGACTCGTTCCCCTGATGTCAGCTCACTTGCCAGTATAAATAGCCCCTCCTTGTGGCGGAAAGCAGCAACCAGATAGCAGTGCAGGACAGAACAGAGGACAGCGAGAGAGCAGGTGAGTCTTTACTTTTTTTTATTTAGGGATTCAGGGAAAAATTTGGTTGGCAGGAATCACAAGAAAATCTGATTTGTCCCCCGAAATTTGGACAAAACAGCAGTTGTAGGAGTTTGGTTCGCTCCTCTCTAGACATAACCCACAATGCACAGTGGCAGGAAACCTGGCAGCATTTTTGCAAGCCACCGGCAGATCTATAGGTCGCCATTGAGGGGGAAAATCGACTACCACAGGAGTTACAAAAAGGTCAAATTATTTTTATGTGCAGCAATCTGAATTGCACTGGAGAGGGATGCATTTGAGCTTTCATTCTTGTAAGGGTGTTGGTATGGGTTAAGAAGTGTGGGGCTTAAGAGTTGGTGGTGCTGCAGCTTTTAGAAAAGTTGGGCTCTAATACCACTGAGCCATCAGTAGCACAGTGTGAATTGGCAGCTTTGGAGAAGTCTACACAGAAAATCAATTAGGAGCAGAATAGATGATTTGATCTTAAACCTATTAGACAGTAAGTAAAAAAAAAACTCTAAATCAATTCAAGTGCACACTTTGCTGACAAGCTCTTTATTGACAGACCTAAAATATGACTATAACTATGAATCTGAGAATTGCTTTGGCAGCATGCCCTCCAAACCTGTAAATTACACTTACAGCCTTTTTCCTTACATGTGGCAGTTAACTAAGTAAGCAATGTACAGTATGCTTGTTGAGGGCTACAAGTGCATCTTATCATTTGCAGCGGAGTTACTAAGGCCCTTATTCATCAAGCGATAGCGCCAGGTAGTGTCTGACGAGCGCCAGGTAGCGGCAGCTAACGGCGACTACCGACTCAAGTACACCCGGCGGCGGTCACAATGACGCATTTATCAAGCAAAATGAGGCTAGCGCCGGCGAGAGCGACGGCTAGCGCGGCATTCATCATGAAGCCGGCTGGCCCGAACAGCGCCGCTGCAAATTCCTTCACAGCGACAGGTATGACCTGGCGCTACCTGCCGCTCTCCCATACATTTCAATGGCAGACGCTGCAATGATTGTTTTTAGTGGTTTTTGTGTTCTTTTCTTTGGCACAAAATTCAACACATGTTTATATTGATATGTTTTATGAATCTGGCTGGTTATTTCTATGTTTTTGAAGTTTTTATTATTTTTGACAATGTAATGTTGTGAGTGACATGGGAATTGCATCTCCTCCACCCAAACTCATTGGCATCAAAATCGCTTGTTTTCACCACAAACGGGGCTTGTAAAGCTATTTTGTAGCCTGTCAGGTTGGGCGGTCACGTTCGCTCTTCGAAATTGTCAGCGCCCAAGCTATTCGGCAGCCCTGTCCTTGATGAATCTGTGTTGGTCAGTGTTTGTGCAGTCGCTGTTTTAATTCGCTATGTGGCGGCGCGAGCGGCGCTGTGCCTCGCTGCGCTGCGTTGTGCGGCGCTGTGCTGTTCATACATGTGCCCTTCTGCCATTTGCAAGGAATTCATTTCCCGCGACCCCAGTCGTTGTTAATGAATACACTGTAGTTGTGAGCGTGCCTGGCCACATATTGCAGGATTAACATTCAGTCGTACCAGCTCATAACAACCCGTTATGCATTCTCATGTGTGCCACATTTTCATGTAGTTGTCTAGTTTGATTTTGTGATGACTTTGGGAAGGAATAAGATTTGTATATTTAAGCACAACGGGGTATGCTTTATAAGGACCTATGCATTACAGTATGTAGAACCCCCTGCTAAATCAAGCTAATAATTCGTGGCGCCTTGGGCCCTAGCTTGTTTTCAAGCGTCATTTTAATTTTTTTCCGCCACTTAGCTTGCACATAGCTGATATTAGCTTGTCCCTGTTGCGCGCATGTTTGTTTTTGAATTTTGAATCACAGTTGCTTGCGTCATATCCGGTTCCGGTATCCTCCTTTGCGTTTCAACGCCACCTTAAGCTAAAAATGTCTAGCGCTTATGCCAATAGCTTGTTTTCAAGCGTCATTTTAAATTTGTTTTCGCCACTTAGCTTGCACATAGCTGATATTAGCTTGTCCCTGTTGCGCGCATGTTTGTTGTTGAATTTTGAATCACAGTTGCTTGCGTCATATCCGGTTCCGGTATCCTCCTTTGCGTTTCAACGCCACCTTAAGCTAAAAATGTCTAGCGCTTATGCCAATAGCTTGTTTTCAAGCGTCATTTTAGTTTTTCCGCCACTTAGCTTGCACATAGCTGAGAATAGCTTGTTCCTGGTGCGCGGAGCGTTTTTTTTTTTTTAAATTTTTCCCATGTCGCTTTGGTCATTTCCGGTTCCTGTTTCCTCCTTAGCGTTTCCACAATTCTGCCCAGACGGCGAGTGATGCGCCTCCCCAGCTCCTCCTCCGACTCTGACCCCACCACCCCTCCCCCACCTCCCCCACCTACCTCACCTCCCCCACCTAGCACCCCTCCCACCCCTTCCCCTCCTGGGCCGGCCAAGAAAAGGCGCAACCGTGTGGATAGCCGCGTTAATGGCCAGGTGGTCAAAGTGAGTATTTGGTTTGTGTATTTTTAGCCTTAAAGTTGCAGAACACACAGGGGGGATTGGCCCTGAAATTTCTTAGTTTTCTGGCCAAATTGGATCACTCCCCGTGGGGCATCCCCATTCTGGATGTCCTGCGGGGATGCCCCCCCCTGGAGGGCCCTAAAAATTACCTCAGCCCCGTCCCATCTGTGCATGCGTGAGCTGCGGATGCCTATTGCGCTTACCTCTAGCAGGGTGTACCCCTGCGCCAGACATTTTTTAATTTTGTGTGCAGGCGCACTCCCTGTTAGAGTCAAACGCCACATGCGTACTTTGCCGTGCAGACCCAGCTGAGCTGGTATGCACGTCCAAACGGCCTTGTATGCGCATACCACAGCGGCACAGAGCGCTGTGCTCGGCTGGCGCAGTCACGTGGGAGCATCCTCAGTGGTGTATTTGTGGCCTTCCAAGGGGGTTGCAGACAGCGGACCACCCACAATTGGTGTGGCCCACCAAAGTGCACACAAACCCAGAATAGTGATAATCCTGGGTGTGGGTCCACTTTGATCTGGTCTCTGTATAACTGTTTATGCCATTGTTCTGATGTCATGTATTGATTTGTGTTTTTTTTATCATTTTTCATAGGACTTCTGCGTGGCCGAGTACGACTATGCCCGTGGAGGAAAAAAACGAATTGCCATGGAGGTGAAGGCCACAGTGTCCCGGCGCTTCCACACCGAGCTCTCGATCAGAGCGATTCAGCAGAAGTGGTCGGACTTTAAGCGCCGGGACCCTGAAGGTGTGTACCGCCTATATGATGCCTACGCATCAGGTAAGTTAAAGCTTATGCTCTGTTTATACTTTTGGCAGAATCATCTGCTAAGCTGTGTCCATTTGTGCTCTTTATATTAATTATTTTCTTTCACCCCCTCAACACAGATAAGCGTCCTCCCCTGGGGAAACGTGGGAAGGGATTCCTCCCCCGAACCAGGCAGGCGGACTCGGGGGAGTCATCGGGGGAGGGTCCCTCCCGCGGGTCCTATTTAGAGGACCCAGGGGAGGAAGGGGATGACGCCCCAGAGGAGTGTGCTGCTGGGGGGCTGGCAGGATCAAGCCTCAGCTCCTCACACTCTGAGTCTGAGGACTCTCACCAGGCAAGGGGCCACTCTCAAGTGGGGAGTCCAAGTGGGGTGGTAGAAATGGACTCGCCCACACTCCCTGAAGGACCAGGGAGTGAGAGGGAGGAGGGTGGCCCTTTGCCTGGTGGATCTTCCGACCAGAGTGTGAGGAGCCGAGGCTCCCCGCCTCCTCCTCAGAGCCCTCCCTGGGCTTCAAGTGGCGGTTCATCCCCTGGTGAGTGTCCTTTTTTTCATTGTTAGTCTGTGACAGGTTTCATCTTGCAATTTGTACTTAGCCCTTGCCATTCCTCTCTAATTTGCAGGGCATCATATAGGCGGCACCTCCATGGCCTTTTGGAGAAGCATTCTCCACGGGCATAGTCGTGGTAAGTGTTTGTTGTTATCCATCACATTCCCTATGTTATGACATTCATTAAAGTGGACCCACAAACATTGATAGTGCTTGGATTCTTGAAGGTTCCCTGAAAAATCACATCCCTCACCCAGGGCACCCCCCCAAAAAAAAACCCCACAAACTCCTTACCTCTTTGGGGGTTGCCAAAGCCACCATCCCAGCCTCCTGTGTGACACTCTAGATGTGTGCGCTCTGTTTCCTAATGGGCTGCGCGTGCGCACACACTCGAGGAGTGATGTGTGGAAGGCAGCGGTGGCGGAGTACGTTGTCTCACTCAAATTGTGGTGCTCTGCCAAAGCGGACCAAAACCCAGATTTGCTGCAATCCTGTGTATTGGCCCACTTTTAACAGACACATGTTTCCTGGTCCATTGTCACAGCTGGTTTGATAATGTACCTTAACCTCACAAACCCCACTACAGTGCTAGCCAACTGGCAACCACCCCTATGTTTCTGCACACACCATGATGGTTGTTCTCATTTCTTTTCTTGGGTTAAGTTGTTCCCGCTAAAACATGTGGCACACTAGTAACATTAGCCAATCAACTGCTAATGAGTGCTTTACATAGCACTGTCTATGTTATTTGCACATTATCTT
Organism: Gastrophryne carolinensis; assembly: GCA_027917425.1. Classification (NCBI taxonomy): domain Eukaryota; kingdom Metazoa; phylum Chordata; class Amphibia; order Anura; family Microhylidae; genus Gastrophryne; species Gastrophryne carolinensis. The sequence goes on from CM051238.1 coordinate 275,569,330, forward strand.
TAGGGATACATGTTGCAACCCTAACTAATTGACATTAACTCATGGACCAGGAAATATGCTAATTTTGTACAACCTGTATGTAACCATGCAAGCCTTTGATTTTTCAGACTCAATAACCAGATGGATGTCAAATAGTCAGGTGTCATTGGCCCACTAATTGTGTTTTTGTCTTTTGCTTTCTGTTGACAGATGTTGCTACGCAGACGGAGCCAGAGAACCTCCTCCCCACCCCAGCTCCAGGGACGGCCAGCAGCATGGGCCCCCGCCACAGCTGCGATGGTGAGTACATCCCACTTCATATGCCTAAAGACTTGTGAAACCTATGTCTTCTAGTCACATCTGCAGACATTTAAAATGTACCTATGTGTTAATTTCACACACATCTAGATTCCATGTGTTTGTACAATAATCCAACATGCCTGTCTGCATGCTTGATTGTTGCCTCACATTCTTCATTTGGCCACATAGAGACTATTTTTGCCTTAGACACAACCAAATGGGCCGTATTAGGTCTGGACCTCTAACATTATAGGGCAAACTCGTGTACTCGTTAGGACTTAGGCCCTGAGGTTTGGCTGTGACTAAACACAAAAATGGACACACTGGGACTTATACCTTCTTTGCTTCCCCAGAGTTAAAGTGGAACAACAACCAGGACTTTGACTTTCCTGGGTCTTGGTCCACTACGGTGGGGCACCCCTGATCGTCACCGCTGTGTGACAACCCCCTGAACTCACTTTTACTCCAGCAAACGTACAAGCCGCGGCAAAGTGGCTCCTCCTCCGCCTCCCCCGCGCCCCTTTTTACGCGCGCGTGCCTGTGCCCGCCATTCACAGACGGCCGGCGCAGGCACGCACACGTCTAGAGGGGCGCCAGGGAGGGCCCGGCGGCCGTGCCACAACGAAACTGAGGTAGGGATTTAGGGGTGTTGGGGGGGTTTCACCCCGAGGGACATCCCGATCTCAGATGTCCCGCGGGGAGGGAGGTGATCGGGCCGGGAATCTGATAGATTCCAGGGCCGATCACCGGTGGGTGTTGGTACACTTTAAGAGTAAATGTATGCTTGGGATGTGTTGTTCACATTCCTGCCAGTCAATAGTACTCATATCATGTTAACCAATAAGCGCACAGTGGTCAACAATGTTAATGTGAGTGTCACCTAATTGGACACACTGACATTACATTGCTACATCTGTGTCTGTTGAGGTCACATTCAATTTATTAATAAATTGTTGTTTCTACATCTCTACAGCTTGTGAAAACCAGCAAGAGATCAGGCTCCTGAAGCTGATGCTGCTGGCCAAGAAGAGGCGCCGGCGGCGTCGTTAGGGTGGGGGGAAGGCTGGCCTGTTTACGCCCTTTGTTGGGCAATGTTGGCCCTGTTGGCCCTGTGTTTTAATTAAATATTTTGATGAACATCATTACAGTGTGGTGCCTTGCAAAGCATAGTTTAACTGTCTCAAAACCCATTTGTGTGTCAATTTAGCCATACCTTTGGAGCCATTTCATGTGTTAACCATAGTAAGCTATGGTCTCAAATGTGTGGCCTAAATTTACCAATACATTGACATATCTAGATCAAGATACTCATCCCTGACTGTGTTATTAGCTAGGTCTTATGAAAAACACAATTTAGAGGTGGGTTAAGCAAATATATTTACACAAACCAAAACAAACAAAATTAATATTCTTGGCTGGGTGGCCGGGGAGGTTGGGAGTCATTGCTAGGGGCGGTGTTGGGGGACAACAGTGCAGTAAAAAATATAGACTGCTGTTGTATGAGCTGTTGTATCAACAACAAAGTTTGGTCCTGTCGCTGGAGAGATTGCTCCATTAGATTGCCCAGGCGACCAAGTTCCTGGTTCTGCTGTTGGTTTAGGAGCAACTGGTCGATCTGGCGCTGCTGGGCCTCATTTTGTTGCTGACACATCAGCACCTGATTTTCCAACGCCGCAATGCGCTCATTAGTTCCATCACGCGGCTGTTGGCGACTGTAGTCCTCCAGCATCCGGACCCCTAGCTCATAAAAATCAGCACTGGTTGGTGCCACACCTCCTCTTGCTGTAGTTTGAGCCTAACAAAATAGAAAACAACATTTTAGTCAAACCGAACCAATGCAGGTATGCCCCTCAAAATAATTAGCCAAAACAGTCACTATACAACTTACCCTTGTCTGAGCCTCGGAAGCTTGGCCACATGGGACTTGGGAAGAGGTCCCAGCTTGGGGTTCTGGTTCCGCCTCCTGCAAAAACAACAAAGAAAGGAAATGTGACATGTTGCTTCATCCACTACCCACGAACATGCCAATGTGGTTATAGGTCGTCTACATCAGCCATGTTACCTGCGTGTCCTCCGGCACAGGTAGGCTCGAGGTATCGCTGCCAGAGAGTGGCAATTCCACATCCGAGATGTCCGGCAAGTTGGCATATGCTAAACAGGAAATTCAGGTTAGTAGGTCAGTGGACCAAACTCAAATGTAACCTGGCTAGGCTATCGAGGCCATACCTCAACAAAGTGCAAAATTACACACTAGACCAAAGGTATCTGTTAAACTCAGATTGTTAACATGTATGTTACAGGACTAAGAGGCAATAATTTTGGCAAATAACATCAGACACATTGCTTAAATTACACATACCCGCAATCTCCCAGATGTCTGGAGTGGGGCCCTCACTCGAGCTTGGACCTTGAAAATACATGTGGACACACAAGTTGCCAGAAGCAAGTGCAACAAAAGTAGAGCCAAAATACAGACTAGAGCAAGGCAAAACAAATTACCCTCATCTCTGGCAGCCTGAACTTGAGGGGCCCTTTCTGGACAGCCACTTCCGATATTCGGGTCAACTAAAAAACACAAGTAATGGCTCTAAATATTTCTCAAACTACTACGGGGAATGTTTGGCCAAAAATATGTCCTCCAAAATACATTGCTATCACTCCAATAACTATTAGACTGACCCTGGGGAGGCAAGAAGCACTCCCAAGAGGCATCTTCAAGTTGACAAAGCAAACATGTAGATTATTAGACTAACCAAATTGAACCAGTGTAACAGAAACAGCATAAAGGATACATTAGGTATTGCTATACACACCAACAGGGTCCTGTTGACCTGCAACATCGGAAGTGGGGTCCAAAGATGAACCAGTCACTTGGCCTACCAAGAAAAAAGAGGAATGAGACACATGCACTTGGGTTAAAGTGGATAAAGCAAGGTGGACACATGCACTTACCGACATCCAAAGAGTAGCTTGGATCCGGAGGAGATGCTGGGGCCAATGGCATGGGAGCTAGGCAAAAATCAAGCAAACATTGAGCCATAGTTAATGTGCGTGCAAAAATACAACATGCATTAAGGTGTGTGTGAGCAGCTCTTTCACTAATATTCACTAATCAAGGCCAGTGTGGCTTCCACATTTATATGCAGATATATGGCCACACATCTCTGGCTTCAAACATATCTACACATGTTAGGGCCTTGTTAGTTAGTTGCTGTGAGTGTTACAGTGGGCGTGAAATTAGGCCGCAGGCCCATATTATTAATACTCCACAGTGCAACACTCGATTGTTTGAGCTGCTCCCACACCCATTTGTTCCCCAAACAACCAGCACCAAAATTAGGGGTAAATACCTTCAATGGCAGACTGGGGTAGCCTTGAGGTTGCTGGAAGGGCAGGAGTTTGGGTGTCCTGAGGCACATCCCGGACAGCAGCATGTGCACCTATGCAGAAAGCAACAGACAGGAAAGTAAAAAATGTTTGAGCTCTAATGTACTACTTCACAGGTCCTACTGTTAGTTGGTCAGAAAGACAAAATGCTAATCACATACATTAACAGTAGCTTTTGTAAAAAGGCAGAAAATATGTACCTTCAGTCCAACCTGAGGTGTCATCCCCAGGATCCACACCCTGCAGCCGAGCCAGTGGAATTTTGGCCTTCAGCATCTCCTCATACGGCCTGTAGGTACTCTTTGGAGCCTGGATGGTCCCACTGTCCACATCAAGATCGTGATTCATCTTTTTCATAAGGGCCCCTCTCAAAGTGTAGAAGCGTTTCCTGCAGGATGGGCCACTACGTGGGTGTTGAGCAGTGCTACTAAGCTCCACACCAATGGCATCCCACAGTTTGCTTCTTTCTTGTTTGCCTATGGACTTGCTTTGGGAGCCAAATATCAGCTCCCATTTAGCAAGGGTAAGGCGCACAAGATGATTATTCTCAGCCAAATTAAATTCAGGCTCCCTCTTGGCACCTGGGCGCTTAGCCTGGGGTGCTGCCCCACCTTCAGGCTGGGCCCTTTTCCGTAAGGGAGGTCTGCGCACAGCACCCACCAAACTCCTACTTGGGCCTGCTGTGGCCGGGAGATGTCCTGAATTTGGCTCCATCCTGTAGCTGCACACACACACAAATACACACCCAACAAGCACGCATGCAGACTACAGAATGGCATCGCAATCTGTTTGGGTTGGGCAGGTTTTATGTGCTCTAACAGCCAATCAAAAACCAGGCCACTTAATTGATTCACACATACAGCCCAGTTCCTTCTAGCCACACCTCCACTGCACTGACTGAAGCATGTGTGTTAGCCAATTAACTCATTACAGACCTCATTAACCAAACAACACACACCCAAATACAACAATGGACTGATGTATCTGAACCCCTTGTGACATGTGGCTAGCCTAACGGCTATTTAAATAAACAGCAGCTTACCTTTCATTGGCCCACCACTGATTTTTCGGCCATGTCCGTTAATTCACGCAAGTTTCGGCTCACGTACGCTAGTAGCGCTACTAGCGTGCGCGTGCGCACTCCGTTTTACGCACACCTGGGTCGGCTAATTGGCGCCCGGAAATAGCAGAGCAACGCAAAAGGCGGCAAAGCGGACCTGTCCTTTTTGAAAGAGAAGTATAAATGGAAGGAATTTGCAAGCTTCTGGTATTCTTACACTGTGGCAAAGGCTGTGGTGTGGTGCGGTGCTCGCTTGCTTCCCTTAGCTCATTTGAGCCTCTGTCTGGGTTCTGTCCTCACTCTCTGTGGCTTGTTGGGTGATTTCTGACATCAGTGCTGTTTCTTTAGGAGCTTGTTTTTGGTGGCATATGCAAATATTGTGTAGCATACAGCAAGTGAGGCTTGATTTTGGGGCCTTTTGTGGGCTGTGCAGCAACTCCCCTCTTGGTTGTGCCTAACTTAGAAAGCTGTTTTTCAGCAGGCTGGTGGTTTGGACCACTATAGTTCTGGTTTTGTGGTGAGCTGCATTGTAGCGGGTGTGTGTGGAGTGTGATTGTTTGTGTGTGTGTGGTGTGTTTGTGGTTTTGTTGCTTTTTTTGTTTATTTTGTATATATCTTGAGTGTGTGTGATGGATAAGAGGGTGATGTATGGTGTCTGGGTGGATGGATGTATGTGTATGCTGAAAGAGCAGGAGGAAAGGGAGCGGGGTGTTGTGAGGCTTAGGGCACCCCGCTCCTTTGCAATCCGCCTTTCAGTATGGGACTTAAGTGACGAGCAGATCAGGAGCCGCTTCCGTCTGAATCGTGCTGCACTACAGTCCCTATATGATCAGATTAAGCACAAAATCGAGCCATCCACCAAACGCACTCAATCCATTCCAGGCATAGTACGCCTGTGTGCCACTCTTAATATTTTGGCACGAGGGACCTTCCAGGCAACCTCCGCCCTCCTCAGCGGGATAAGCCAGGCTACTATGAGCCGCATATTAATCCAGGTAGTTCTGGCCATTTGTGATTTAATCCCAATTTACATCAAGTTTCCTGAGGATGAGGAAGAGGTTGCCAAAATAAAACATGCTTTCTATCTGATGGGAGGGATCCCGAATGTGCTAGGGTGCGTTGATGGTACACATATCCCTTTCCGCCCTCCCCGTGCACAGGAGCTGTCTTACAGAAACCGTAAGCATTTCCATTCGATGAATATCATGGTTGTCTGTGACCCAGACATGAGGCTGCGGGCGGTGAGATCGGGGTTCCCCGGCTCATGCCACGATTCTTACGTCTTGCAGCGGACAGTCCTGTGCCGGAAGTTTGATAACAACGAAATGCCAGCTGGCTGGCTACTGGGTAATAAATTAACCATGTCAATGTATTTTGCAAATAATATGTGGCCTAGTAAGCCAAATTTAAAAAAAAAAAAAAAAAAAAAACATGTACTAGTACTAATTGCTGTCTCTCTCTTTGTGTTTTTTCTACAGCGGACAAGGGATATGGGCAGAGAACGTGGGTCATGACTCCGGTCAGGAACCCACGGACCTCTGCCCATGAACGCTACAATGCAGCGCATCGCAAGACCAGAAGCATTGTGGAAAGAACCATCGGCCTGCTGAAAGCACGCTTTCTCTGTTTGGCACGGCCAGGAGGAGAGATGCTCTACAGCCCACAGAAGGTCTCCAAGATCATCCTTGCCTGCTGTGTGCTAAACAACATTTGCATTTGTCACCGAATTCAAGCCCCCGAGGAGACAGCACTGGTGCCAGAAATCCCCAACCTGCCCGCAGAAAGAAGTGAGGACACCCAGACTGGCGATGAGCTAAGGGAAAGGATGATCACTTCTTTTTTTGCAGTAAACTAACTACCCTTCACTCTAATGCAAGTACTGCACTACTGGGTAAATGTATTTGACCTCCCATCAAAATGATCAAAAAACCACTCTAAGGGGGGTGTAAGATGACCCAAACCACTCTAAGGGGGGTGTAAGATGACCCAAACCACTCTAAGGGGGGTGTAAGATGACCCAAACCACTCTAAGGGGGGTGTAAGATGACCCAAACCACTCTAAGGGGGGTGTAAGATGACCCAAACCACTCTAAGGGGGGTGTAAGATGACCAAAACCACTCTAAGGGGGGTGTAAGATGACCCAAACCACTCTAAGGGGGGTGTAAGATGACCCAAACCACTCTAAGGGGGGTGTAAGGTGACCCAAACCACTCTAAGGGGGGTGTAAGATGACCCAAACCACTCTAAGGGGGGTGTAAGATGACCAAAACCACTCTAAGGGGGGTGTAAGATGACCAAAACCACTCTAAGGGGGGTGTAAGATGACCAAAACCACTCTAAGGGGGGTGTAAGATGACCCAAACCACTCTAAGGGGGGTGTAAGATGACCCAAACCACTCTAAGGGGGGTGTAAGATGACCAAAACCACTCTAAGGGGCGGGTGTAAGACGCCAATGTTGGTTATCAAGTAATGCATTTTTTTATTTTCAACGACAAAACAACTTTAAAGATATATACTAACTGCACTTTTCTTATTTTTTCAGGCACCCAGAGATGCACCCTGATCCCTAATTTCCATTACAAAAACTTTCCTGCACTTTCCTTTGCTTTATAATTTCTGTTGGACTTTTCATTTTCAATTTCATTTCTGTTTTATTTTTATTTATTTTTTAGTGTAAAAATAAAAAAAAACAATATATATATACATGTGGCTATGTGTTTAATTCTGTTGTAAGTTTCCTTTTCATTCTAATTCCTATTTTAATTTTCCTTTTCTTTCTCATTTCTGTTTTTAGTTTCCTTTTCTTTCTCATTTCTGTTTTTATTTTCCTTTTCTTTCTCAGTTCTGTTTTTATTTTCCTTTTCTTTCTCATTTCTGTTTTTATTTTCCTTTTCTTTCTCATTTCTGTTTTTATTTTCCTTTTCTTTCTCAGTTCTGTTTTTATTTTCCTTTTCTTTCTCATTTCAGTTTTTATTTTCCTTTTCTTTCTCAGTTCTGTTTTTATTTTCCTTTTCTTTCTCAGTTCTGTTTTTATTTTCCTTTTCTTTCTCAGTTCTGTTTTTATTTTCCTTTTCTTTCTCATTTCAGTTTTTATTTTCCTTTTCTTTCTCAGTTCTGTTTTTATTTTCCTTTTCTTTCTCAGTTCTGTTTTTATTTTCCTTTTCTTTCTCAGTTGTTTTTATTTTCCTTTTCTTTCTCAGTTCTGTTTTTATTTTCCTTTTCTTTCTCAGTTCTGTTTTTATTTTCCTTTTCTTTCTCAGTTCTGTTTTTATTTTCCTTTTCTTTCTCATTGGTGGTTTAATTGTATTTCCTTTTTCTTTAAAAAAAAAAAAAAAATACATGTGGCTATGTGTTTAATTATGTTTTATTTTGCATTTACATTCTAATATCTGTTTTAATTTAATTTCCTTTTCAACACAAAATAAAAACTACAAAAAGTAAAGAAACATGTTGCAATGTGTTTTATTCTGAAGGTACTTGATTCCCAGCCCACAGCAAAGCAAAGCGCAGGCGCTGTGTTGAATAGCGTGGTCAAACTGACTGACAGCGCCTACAAAGCTGAGGGCCAACATCATATTCAGCAATGTAGGCGTTGTTCCCAACAACGCCAGGTAGCGACTGAGGAGGCCTGCTATAGCGAATCGCTACCGCCCGCGGCGTACGCTAGCGGCGCTCATAGCGCCATACTTCAGTCGCTCATCTGTCGCTACCTGGCGCTATTGATGAATCGGCCTCTAAGTGTCTGTCATTTAATGATCTGCAGTATTTACTCAGTGCAAAGCTTTGTACACAGGATCAAGATAATTGGCATTATTATATGTTTAAGTAGATTAATTACAAGAAAGCAACAGTGTTGCTAAACATAAACTCTTATTTATTACTGCTGCCCATTTTCCTTTGCACTTGGTTCTGCCATCTGTCATTCAGACCGATCCAACATTAAAACATACATCTTTATCCACATCAGCTTTCTCTCTGTTGCCTCTTTTGTGCTGGAAATCCTATCTGTCAAGTAATTATCCCATAAATCTTCACATTGATTTTACTGCCATCAGCTAGGGGCCAGCCAGAATCCCATTATTGTGCAGCGGTGTTACTGAAGTCTAACAATAAAAGTCATGCTAAAGCAGAGCATCGCTCATTCGAGCACCATGGGAGCGCTGTGCCCGCTCAAGTGTTATTTTGGATGTGAGCATATCTTCTTGTGTGTTGACCATGAATGGGGAGTAGCCTATCAACTCACTGAATACATGATAACCACAGCAATATTATAGTTTTATATTCAGAATGTAGCAATGTCATCAAATAATGAGGTGTACATAATTTCCTACACTGCACACATGAAATGACTTTTTAGCAATTTAAAGCAGAACAAAATCCAAAGTGGCTAGACTACTACCTTTTTCCAAAGAATGTAAACATTGCAAAGAGCTCTGATTGGGGAGGTAAGTTTTACGTGGCGAACTGGGGGGTTTCACAAAGTGGGTCATTCCGAATTAGAGTATAAAACAAAACCCAGGAAAGTGAAAATCCTGGGTTTTGTTCCACTTTAAGGAAGGCTTCTTCTCTGCTCCGTTATAATATAAAGATTTATAGGGGCCTACTTTTTAATAGAGTGAAGGGTAAAATTGTGCTTCTAGCAACGCAAAGAGGCTTAAAGGGGATCTGCTCTTGGATTAGTGTCATTCAGATTTTCTAACTCGGAGCATCAAGGAAAGCTGAATGGAGAATAGCACGCCGTCAGCAGCATCCCCGCAAATCTTTGATTAAGGCCCCCAGGCACAACTTTGCTTAGGGATCCAGAAAAGATGAGCCCGACCCTGGCTCCCACGGCAATTTAAATAACTATGGCCACATCCCCAGCATCTCTGTGCACACTCCCGCACCCAGGGTTTCAGGCAGACTGGGGAAGAGAGTCAGGTAAGATTTACTGGGGATCGGGGGGGGGGTCACACAGTGGGACAAGGAACAATTCGCTTTAAGGTGAACTTATTAATGTCTGGAGTTCCTCATCTGTTGCATATAACATCTACAAAATCCCTTCCTGCTCACTGTAGCCACTAATTAAGGGCTACACTGAGCCAACTGGGCATCCTGAATATCCAGTCTAAGGAGTTTACTGACGTTTTCAAGACCAAAAAAAGTGAAAGAGAATTGACTCCATTGTCACCACTATTTAGGCAATAAATCCCATGTCTTGATGATAATTTAGGGGCCTAAAACTGCATAATGGAAATAATTGGAAGAAAATGTTTCGCTCCAGTGATATCAAGACACCTCGTGAAAGAGAGCATGCTCACTTTGTATAAATGCTAAATTACTGGAAATCCTTTAGCTTATTCCACAGAGCCCCCAGATTTCTGGAAGTCTCTTCTCTGAATAAGGCCTTTACTAACAGGTTATCTGCATGAACTATTACTCTGATACCCTTCATGGCTAGATAGCCATCAGAGCTGCCGCTAACAAGTAAACACACTGGGAACTGGAAATGTTCCTGGTCCACAAAAATGTCTAGAAAACATTGATAGCCCTGGAAGATGTCTACCTTTATTCTCACTGGTATGGTCCTTACAAACCTATTCCTTGAGGTCCATGGCCAAACATGGGAGCTATGAACCATTTGGCAAGTCACTACCATAGTCTCCAGCTGGTGACCTACTGCACCACTCAAGGCTCAGAAGGCAGGAGTATGGAACTAAAGAACCCACCAGAGGAGTGGTTGAGACCATCTCCTTGACTCACAGGTCTCTCACAGAAGCCTTTATCGTGAAAACATTTCTTTGGCATATTTGATCTGTCAGATCATCTGTGGCTAGAGAGGTTTCATCCAGAGAGGTGCAAACTTTTTTTTAGTGAGATAAAGTCATTTTCCACCAGTTAGTAAACACAAATAATGTGGTATTCAATGCTTGTTACATTTATTAGGTGACCAAATGTTCATCTATGAGACAGCAGAGAGAAGCTAAATATTGGATATCAGTCAATAACATAATTAATAGTATCAATATTTCTGAAATGTACCATTCACAAGGACTGATACAGTGTTTTGGCCATTAGTATGGTATTGGTATTAGTCAAAAATCCAACAAACCCTTTAAGTATTATAAAATGTCCTGCATCAAATTCATTTCATAGAAACATAGAAGTTTGACGGCAGAAGGAGAACATATGGTCCATCTAGTCTGCACATCTGTGTATACCATGTACTCTTTATCTAGATAGATGTATGATGTATGCTTATCCCAGGCATGTTAAAATTCAATTACTGTCGATTTTTTCCACCACCTCAGCTGGAAGTTTGTTCCAAGCATCTACTACTGCTTCTGTAAAATAATATTTTCCTACATTGCACCTGATCTTCCCTCCGACTAGCTCAAGGTTGTTCCCCCTTGTTCTATCATTAAGTTTCTTCTTAATAACACTTCCCTCCTGAACCTTTTTCAATCCTTTCACATATTTAAAGGTTTCAATCATGTCCCCTCTCTCCCTTCTATCCTCCAGACTGTACAAATTAAGTCCTTTTAAGTTTAAGTCCTTCCACTTCTGACCCGTTCTATTTAAATAATGTATTTTCGCAGGTAAGGTCTCCAGAACTGCACACAGTATTCTAGCTGTGGCCTAACCAGGGCTCTCCCTCTTCCTACTGGTGATGCCTCGAGCTATGCAGCCGAGCATCCTTCTTGCTATTCCCACTGCCTGGCTACACTGTCCACTCATCTTGCTTTCAGGAATCACTATCCCTAAATCTCTTTCCTCTGAAGTCCTGGCTAACACAGTACTGCTCATACAGTACTCAAAGAGGGGATTCCTTCTACCCAATTGCATGATCTTACATTTATAGACATTAAACTCCAGTTCCCACAGTTTTGACCATTTATCCAGTAAAGCTAAATCATTTTCCATATTACAGACACCTCCAGGAGTATCCACTCTATCCACTCTATTACTCACATTTGCATCATCAGCAAAAAAGCAAACTTTTCCTACCAAAACTTCTCCTATGTCACTTACAAATATATTAAAAAGAATAGGCCCAAGCTGGCCGAAGAATCAGAGTGTTTATTAATGTCCTGCAATCTGAACAAAGGCGAGTTACAAGTGGTGTGTAACTCGCCTTTGTTCAGATTGCAGGACATTAATAAACACTCTGATACGGATCCTTCGACCAGCTGGAAATCCACAGAACTATCCAGGGATTGAATCCTAACTTCAATAACTTATCTATGAGTTCTTTATCTAACACTTTAGTGGCATCGTCAAAGAAATCAATAAGATTGGTCTGACATGATCTGCCCTCAGTAAAACTGTGATGTTTTGGGTCCAACAGGTTGTTTATTTTTAGATGGGAAATGATCTGTTTTTTAAAAGAGTTTCCATTGGTTATATATATAACTCGATTCATCTATGCTACACTTGAAATTTGGAAGCTTTTGTTAAACTGGATATGATTAATTTATCACACAATATACAATAATTCAGCTGCTATTCTTGGCTCTTTCTGGTGCCAAGGACCATGTGTTGAGTACAAGAGGGGGTTTCATTACAGGTTAGGGAGAGTTTTCAATCATCACACATCTTAAATATATATTTAATATAATCTAATAAAAAAGTTATTTTACAGGATTTACTGTATTATGAATATTATATATACACACATGGTATTTTTTGCACTATAACCTGCACCTGACCAAAAAACGTAACTAAGGTTTAGAGAAGAAAAATAAGAAAAAAAATATTCTGAACCAAATGGTGTGCTAACATACCCCCTCCTATACCCCCTCCTATCATCCCATAACAGGCAGCATGAGGAATCCCCTCCTAATCATCCTATAACAAGCAGTGTGTAAATCCCCCCAAAACAGAAAATGTGCAGCATCCCCCCACAGATTTGTAGGGCGGTGGGGCCTAGGGGTGGAGAATCGGCCTTGTGACTGGAGGGTGGCAGATTCGACTCCTGGCCATGGGACATGGCTGAAGAACCCTTGAGCAAGGCACCTAACACACAATTTCTCTTTGGGTGCCAAGTTTAGGGGAAGCCCACTGCTCCAGGTATATGTGCACTTCATTGCCCCTTACTGTGTTATTCACCTGTATGTAGTCACTGATAAGGTGCTTATTTACTGGTGTGTCCACTGTGTGTAATTCACTTTTGCTTAGTCACTAATATAGTGTTTACTCACTGGTATTTTCACACGCATGGGAATATGAATATGATAGTAAAAAGCACACAATAGGCTTGATTCATAATCGTAATTTATTTACGTTTTTTGAGACTAAACACTTTTTTTTTAATTTTTCCCAAAAGCAATTCTGTACTATATTTAGCCGTGCAATTTGTTTTAAAAATGTGGTGCAGAAATTCAAAAGAAAAAGTGTTTATTCTCAAAAAAAGAGTAAAAAAAATTACTCATGGTCATAATTCAAGTCTAATGGCCACTATTAACACTATCACTATTACATACTATTGCAATTACCCCATAACAGGCAGTATGCAGAATTATCACAATCACCACATAACAGGCAGTCTTCTGGAGTGAACAGCATGGCATGTGTGTGCGGATTCTGATAGCTCATGCCATACAAAAGTAATTGGTTACTATTGCCTCAGTTTAAAGTGGACCAAAACCAGGATTTTGACTATCCTGGGTATTGGTCATTTCCCCCAGGGCACTCCAATCAAGCATACTCCACTGTGTGAAACACCCCAGGTCGCCAAATCTAACTCGCATTTCCCCAGTCCTACAGCGCATGCGTGGCGTCTCGTCCTATCAGTGAGTTCGGATTCGCTCCCGCCCCTTCGTCTAAATTAAACTATACTCCCCTCCCGACAATGGGGGAGTTAGAGATGAGGGAGGTTGATCCCTGGGTAGCTCAAATGCCAGCATAGTAGTCACTTAGTCCACTTCTGCTAGTGGAAGAAGAGCCAATGGGCCTTGGGAATTTGCAGACATTTATACATTTAGTTTTCTAAATGACTATTTTAAAGCATGTGTTTTATTTTTTACTTTCCACAAACGGTAGGGGGTGGCACCGACACATAATGCTGACAGGAAGAGCCCATTGCTGATGGAAGAGCCCATTGCCTGGACATAGGCTGGACTTGTGGAAGAGGACAAAGGGACTGGTGAAAAAAAAAATCATGTAGGAGTACTTTTTACAAATTTCAAAATAGTGCTGAACTGTACACATTTTTTAAACCGCTTTATTTCAGGTGTATTTTTGGGATTTCCACAATTATGTAATATAAGTTTTAAAAATGCATGAAAATATTTAAATATATTTTTGCTGAATCACACAAACCTGCAAATGAGAAAAAAAATCAGCTTTTTTCTTCAAAGGACAATTTTTTATTAACAGCCTGTGCTGAATCAGGCCCAGTGTGTGCTAGCTTTGATGGTCTACAGTTATAATTATTATATGAGTTCTAAAGTAATGCATTTACCCTGACATGAGATGTGCAGGAGAATCCACGCATCATAAGATTGATATAATGGTAATATAGCTGCTCTTTGCAAGTTACTGTTACCTGAGACCAAGCCAGTCATTATTATTCTGGATTTTAAAGATGGTTTATTACCATATTTCTATTGTGATTTTCACTTGAAGACTGGAGGTAAAAAGTGTCTTTCCATATCTAGACAGCTAAAAAAAATTAATATCCATCTACTTTTTATATTTCGTGATTGAAATGCAAATAGGTCAAAATTAGGATGGGCTCAGCTGCTCTGTCTGGATACATTTTGATAGCATCCAGTGGACATGGCGGTAGAACACTGGCCGCAGGGCATGTCCCTCCCAAATGAAGCAAGCAACCAATGTCATTTTGGACATTTGCTATGACTGATAAACACATTGCTACTAATGTGTCATTAAACATTTGCCCAGACACAAAAATACATCAACACAAATTTATAAGTGTATGAAGAACTTGCCATTTAGCCCATACAGTACATATTTGAAATACTAACCCTTATTATATGTTACATGTAAAGATCTTATTAAATTGTAGGAAAATAGAGAAAGATACAGAATATTATCTGGACACTCATTACAGTTAGGTGATGGTCAGGAAAATAAATTGTGCTGTATTATAATGTATGTAATGGGATTTTTATTTTAGAAACACTGATTTTTTAACTTTTTGTGGGCCAGTTTTGATTTTTACTTGCATGCAAAGCTACTGACATAGCAGGATAATGGTCGTAGAGTTGGATATAGTCTTGCTGGGGCCCTACCTAAATACTTTTTGGTTCTATCCAATAACAGATCCTCAGTTATTTTTGGTACAGCATTTTGCCTTAAACTTTTATTTTAAAAAGTAAAATAAAAGCATGCAGGTATAACAGTTTCTTCTACCCCATCCCTTGGATGAACATAATGGACATGTCTTTTTTTCAGTCAACTATGTAAAATATAATAGAGGCATATTATGAAAGAATTGTGTACCACTACGAAAGATTCCCATTACCTGGAGCCACCAATTGGAGACTATGCTACAAATGGATATCACTATTAAATCTGCAAGATAACATTTGTCTTATGACCATAAATATCATCTGGCACTTCATCCAGTGCACTGGCGAAGCACAACTAGAGAATTGGAGACAGTGTGCCTGTGGTTGTTGGCTCCTAGTGGTAAAAATACAATTCTGTGATTACTCACCTGTAGAATTGGTATTATACGTATACAGCACGTCCTGTTCCAGATTATTCCTTACACGTGGGTAATACATCCACAAGATGGCGCTGGACTGCAGAAAACAGCTTGTGGCTCCTCCCGGCCCTATATAAGTCAGGGACCTCCCCCAAATACCCCAGTATTGACAAGCAGTTAACAAGAAGCCGGGAGAACTCAAAAATGAACATATCATCATACAGAGGTAACTAGGAACAATGATAACAAGGGTGGGGTGGAACAGGACGTGCTGTATAAGTATAATACCAATTCTACAGGTGAGTAATCACAGAATTGTATTATTATAAGTATACAACACGTCCTGTTCCAGAATATTCCTTACACATGGGACATCGAATAGCAGTGTCCGTAAGGTAGGGTGGGATCCCCAAAAAGTAACAGCGGGCAGTTTAAACCACTGCCGCCTGCAGAACTTTGCGACCAAAAGCAGCATCAGCTGATCCCCTAACATCAACCAAGATATGAACAGAAGACCAAGTAGTGGCCTTGCAAACTTGTTCAACAGAAGCTTGGTGCTGAAAGGCCCAAGAGGCACCAAGCCTAGAATAAGCAGTTAGGCGGAAAGGAGGCTCCTTCCCCTTAGCAGAATAGGCCTGTACCACAGCCTGACAGATCCACTTGCTGATAGTGGACTTAGCTGGAGCCAGACCCTTCTTAGGTCCAGACGGGAGCACAAAAAGAGCATCAATCTGGCATAAAACGAACACCACCTTGTCCTGGTGTCTTTCAAAGTAAGGGGGTTTGATGGAAAGCACCGCCAACTCAGAAACATGCCTAACAGAAGTGATAGCCATCAAAAAGACTACCTTAAGAGTCAAAACAGACAAAGGGGCCTCACGCAAAGGCAGATAAAACCAAGTTCAAATCCCAGACTGGTAACATAGGCTTACGTGGAGGACTCAAGTGAGTAACCCCCTGGAAGAAAGTCTTAACCAGACGATGGTGAGCAAAGGATCTTTGGAAGAAAATGGCCAAAGCAGAAACATGACCTTTGAGGGTACTAAGCTGAAGACCCAAATCCAAACCATGTTGCAGGAATTCCAGAATCCTAGGGATAGAAAACACATGACAGGGAAGCGACTTAGACTCACACCAGTCAATGTAAGCATGCCAGACCCTATAGTAGATAAATGACCGAATCATGGTGTTAACAACAGAGGCAGGCAGCCCCTTTTTCATCAAGATAAGGGTTTCAGCAGCCAGGCCGTCAAAGCCAGCGTTTGTAAATTGGGATGGTGTAGCTGCCTCTGAGTGAGCAGGTCTGGATCCTTGGGCAGAGCATACTGATCTACTGCCAACAGCACGACGTCTGCGAACCACACCCTTCTTGGCCAACAGGGGGCCACCAGAATGGTTGGCACCCCTTCCCGAGCAATCTTGCGCAGCACCTTGCCCAGCAGAGGAAAAGGAGGGAACACATAGATAAGCTGAAAGCTCTTCCAAGACATTGCTAGTGCATCCATGGCCAAGGCCAGAGGGTCCTGGAACAGAGAGACAAAGACTTGAAGCTTGTGATTGTGACGGGCCGCAAACAGATCCACATCTGGCTGACCCCAGTGGTGGCACAGGGAGCGAAACACCCTGCTGCTGAGGGACCATTCTCCCAGGCGAGAGATCCCCCTGCTGAGGGATTGTGCCTTCAGATTCTCCACCCCCAGGATGTACACAGCTGATATGCAGGGAACATTCTCCTCCGCCCAAGACAGTATCAGGGACACTTCCCTGAGGGCCCTCTTGCTCCGGGTCCCTCCCTGATGATTGATGTAGGCAATCGCCGTCTGGTTGTCCGAGCGGACCTGAACCGCCCGACCCCGAAGGAGTGGAGTCAACTGGGCGAGAACCAACCTTATCGCCCTCAATTCCAGAATGTTGATAGGAGTGTGGGCCTCCTGAGGGCCCCACTGACCCTGGAATTTCAGGGATTTCCAGAAGCCCCCCCAACCTGTCAGACTAGCATCTGTGGTGACTGTCTCCCAGCACGGGGTCAGAAAGGATCTGCCCACCAACAGGTTTCTTGAGTCCAGCCACCACGAAAGAGACCATCTGGCCAGAGGGGACAGAACTAACACCTGATCCAGGGACCGAGGGTCCCGATCCCAAACTGACAAGAGGTGAAGTTGAAGAGGTCTCATGTGAAACTGAGTGCATGGAACCGCCTCGAAGCAAGACACCATCAGGCCCACCAGCTGCATCCCCTGCCGGATGGAGGGATGAGGGCAAGACATAAGGAACCTGGCCTGGGCCTGAAGACTCTCCACCTTCTGCTGAGGGAGAAAAATCTTGACCTGAGATGTATCCAGAGTCATGCCCAGAAAGGACCTCACCATTGACGGTGACAGGAAAGACGTGGGGTTGTTGATCACCCAGCCGAAGGACTCCAGTGTGGACACCACCAGCAGAGTATCCAGCTCGGCCTGCTGGAGGGACTGAGATGTGATGAGAATGTCATCTAAGTAAGGAAGGATGCAAAATCCCTGAGATCTCAGCAGAGCCAGTACGGTAAGCATCCTTGATGTCTACAGAGGTGTGAAGCTATGATATTTTTTATATGTTTTGTACCCATAGAAACTGTAAAAAATATTATACAATCACTGTACATAGGATAATCCCTTTTTGTTTGAAGCAGCAGGGTGGGTAACCCCCTTTGTTCTTTGGAGACTGGTTGTCTGTAGCTCCAGTTTCAGGTGTGCATTTGTATGCAAATTAAGCTGGCTACCTGTGATAGAGTAAGGGTATTCATTTGTGAGTTTTGCCTGGGCCAATCACAGACGACCTGCAGATTTCAAAATGGAACAAAGGGTCCACTTGATAAAAACAGGAGGCTAGAGAGAGAGGAGAGATTTCTTTTGGAGGGCAGCTGGAGAAAACATGTGCTGGTGCGCCTGACCAGACGGACGATGATGGGACTTTGCCTTGGGTAGATGGACCTGCATTGTGAAGCCAAGTACAGCAGCCATCTTGTTTGGACGTGGTCTTCTGATTTTCTGCGTGGAGCAATTAAAACAGATGAGTAATCCGTTTTAATATATATATGCTTTTGCCCTGTTAGGCTTTCTATGTTGTAACACAGATTGTAGTATTTTTGTTTTGTACATTTTGCAAGGTATATAAAATAACTTTAAAGTGCATCATCTTCCTTGGAGATTACTGGCAATTGAACTTATTAGACAAACAAGGCGTAACTTTTGAAGATATACATGTATTTGAGCTCTTAAGTTTCCTTATATATATTTGAGGGCTGCAAATATATTTTTGTAAATTTTAGATAAATTACGCCCAAGCAAGACAAGAGGTCATGAAGTCCCCTGGGCGTAGTGAATTGACAGCTGAGCTTGACAGCTGAGCGTCTGAGTCTCCATGCAAAAATGTTTGAATCTGACATTTGTTGAGGCACTTTAAATCCAGGATAGGTCGGGTGGACCCGTCTTTTTTGGGAACAGTGAAAAGATTGGAATAGTAGCCTCTGCCCCTTTCCCTCAAAGGCACCTGGCAGATGACCCCCAACTCCAGAAGGTTTTGGACAGCAAGGCACAGACCCTGAGCTGACAGGGGGTTTTGAGCC
The DNA here is from genome assembly GCA_027917425.1 of Gastrophryne carolinensis. NCBI lineage: Eukaryota > Metazoa > Chordata > Amphibia > Anura > Microhylidae > Gastrophryne > Gastrophryne carolinensis. Next base: position 275,588,316 of record CM051238.1, read on the forward strand.
ATCTGGGATTTGATGAATCTTGGGGGCGGCCAGGCTGCAAACTCTATCTTGTAACCGGAGGACACTACCTCCTGAATCCACTGGTCTGAGACGTGAAGCCTCCAGACGTGAGCAAAGAGCTGAAGCTGTCCCCCCACTCGGATGGGTGAGGGCGCCCCTTCATGCCTGAGGGGGCTTGCGTGAGGATTTTGTCTTGGGACCCCAGAGCCACGTCCTCTGCCCCTTCCCCAGTGATCTACGCAGGCCCCAGTAAAGGAAACTCCTCGGCCCATTCTGGAACCACGGAAGGATGGGAGAAAGGCACCCATCCCCCGAAAGGACCGGGACGGCCTCCTACCTTGAGGTAACCTACCACACCTGGCAAACAAATCCAAGCGTTCACCAAAGAGGCGCAGGCCCTTGAAAAGGAAACCAGTGAGAGCCTTCTTAGCAGCATTATCAGCTACCCACTGACGTAGACAGACAGAGCGGCGTATAGCCACCAACAGGGCAGAAGTCCTACCACACATTCTAATGGCATCATCCATGGCAGACAAAACATATGCAACAAATTCATAGCAAAGCAGGAGAGATCTATACTCTTCTCCTCCCGAGTCATCAGAGGCCCCCTCTAAGAGACTCTTAAGCAAACCCTTAATAGCAATAGCTGTATTGGCAGAGGCACAAACCGGGCGTAGCGAGGTCCCCACACAGACAAAGGCATGGCAAGCTAGTTGGTCCATGCGCCGGTCCTCACCATACCTCAGGGTAGTAGTGTAGTAGTAGGAGAATGCATGACAGATGTGTTGGACAGCCCCAGAATGGGCGCGTCCACCTCGGGAGGACATGACCAACGCTTAATCACATCAGCAGGAAAGGGATACCTCTTGTCCCAACTCTTGGGCACCCCTGGCAGCATGCTAGGCCGCTCCCATTCTTTGAGCACCAGATTATTAAAGTGCGACTGCTCTGGGAATTCCAAACGTGGTTTAACCGTATGAAAAAACTCACCCCGCTGAGTCACGGCAGAGGGGAGATACAGAGCACTTCAAAAATATGAGCCAAAAGCCTGTAAGTGTCATCTGAGGACCATGGATCTTCCCCAAAGGGAGACCCTGTACCACCATAACCCCTAGGCTGCTCCTCAGATTATTCTGAATCAGAGAACAATTCCCCCTCCTCCAGGGGGGGAATAAACAGTAGTGTCAAAAATTCCCTCAGCTTCCACAGGAAAGAGGGAAACTGCGGGAGATAAATGCCGCTTGCGAGCAGAAGCCTTATGCAAGGCAGATCCAGCAATATGTTTCTCAACGCAGCCAATCAGGCTGAGACTCCTCGCAGGGGGTCAGATGTAGACGTGGGGGGGTAGGCGAAGCCCGAGGGTGTGCAGGCCCAGCAACAGGTAACCCAGACTGCAGTGCAAGTACCTGCTGGGCGCAGGATACACATACTCTGACATCATCACCGATTGGGGATACCCCACACGCAACACATAGCCGGGCTTGCCCCGAAGGAACCTCAGGCTCATTATCCCCAGAAGCCTCCATATGGTGATTTGAATGGCACAGTAGGCCAGTAAGGGTTAACGCTAAAGAGCTACCCGGGATGCCCCCAATAAACCGCTAGGGAAGTGGGAGATAATGAGGGGAGAAGGCCGGGAGAAACCACAGGACCGAAGCTTTAACCCGCCTGAAAGACATAATCAAACATTTCCATGAGAATAAGGCATAAGAAACACCCAGAAAAAAATCACCCCACCGGGGTTACTCACGGACCTCAGAGAGCCATCAGCACGCAGCCGGAGACAAAATGGCGTCCGCAGACCACGAGGGGCGTGCCGTGGAGATATGAGGTAAATTGCATCATCCACAGAGCCCGCCCCCCCCCCCCCCCAAGAGCGTGAAGCCCGTCCACGTGATCCGGCCGGCCAGTAGCGGTCCGGCATCTATGAGGTGAATGGGGCTGCCATCCGCGGAGCGCAGTACAAACGCACGGCGGCGCGTTTTAATAAAAATGACAAGCACAACATAGGTATACAGTCTTAAACCACTAGACAACCCCCCCCCCCCCCCAGAGATCTCCCAAGGGGAGAGTGAGGGAGTATAACGGCAAAATTCCCAGGGAGAAAGGGCACCCAGGGACTAAGATGAGGAGTGAGGGTGGGGGGGGGGGAAATGGGCATAGGGTTTAACTGCACAGGATAAACCTGGCAAAACCCATGAGGCAGTGGGGGCATCCCAACAGGCTCACCATTACCCTAAACCGCCTACCCTGTTAGAGCAGGGACTGCGGTAGGAGCCTAGCTCCTCAGCACCATAGTGCTTCAATAGCCTACCTTCACCCGAACCTTATTAGCCGAGGCTGGGAGGCAGTAACTGGGACGGAACGGGTGGGAATAGTCCTGCAGGGCCGCAGGCAATAAGCCCCGCTCACCTGCGCCACAAGAGAGCTGTCTTCTATCTTCTCAGCGCAGACTGCAGAAAAGAACTGCGGGAATTTGAGGTCTCTGACTTATATAGGGCCGGGAGGAGCCACAAGCTGTTTTCTGCAGTCCAGCGCCATCTTGTGGATGTATTACCCATGTGTAAGGAATATTCTGGAACAGGACGTGCTGTATACTTAGAATATGTATGTGTTGCTGTGCAAATGTAAATCTATACACAAAAGCTGGCTTTTGCCAGCCTTTTGCTTAGCAAGAAGAGAGGGGTGGGATTCTGCCAACAATTTACATTAAAATATCTTATTTGAAGTGCAGAAGGATGTTGAAAGAACACTGTTCAAGGCAGGCTTGGACTGGCCCACAGGGTTACTTTGAGGGCCTTCATCACCCAATAGTTTAGCTGTGGCATCCCAAGTTCACAAACAGAGGCAAAAGATTCATAGTGGCATACAGTATTGTTTCTGTGTTTGGGCACTAAATGTAAGACGGTAACACAGTTAATTGTGAGTTGGGACGCCAGAGTCGGTTTTGCTGGTGGGCCCCCAGGGTGCGTTTGACTGGTGGGTCCCCAAAGTTTGTTCTACTGATGGGCCCCAAGCATCCCAGTCTAACACTGGCACAAGAGATGATTGTTGCCCATTAAAAATGGGGCTTCTAGACACTAGCCCTGAATGGGGAGGATAATGGTTGACACATTAAAGTTAATAATACTTAAACTGGACATACAAAAGTATGATGCTGCATGTATGATACTGAATAATTGTCAGCACGTACATTTGTCCATGCAGCCACTCAAAGCTGAAATACCACCTCGCCGATTTTCTCCTGGTCACGGTCATTTTGAATATAAAGAAAGAATAATAATAATCTTGAAGCACCCGGGAAGCTTCCTTTTTCAGCTTCCCAGCTGTGCTACTGTCTGGATTTGACAGACATAACCCACAATGCACAGGGGCAGGAAACCCAGCAGCACTTCCTCTTGCAGGCTACTGGCAGGTCCAGAGGAAAAAGGACCACCGCAGGAGTTACAAAGAGGTAAATACATTTTTATGTGCAGCAATCTAAATTGTCCTGGAGAGACATGCATATGACCCCCGTTTCTTGTAAGGGTATTGGTACAGTTTAAAGGGCATTGGTTTACATGATTGTGTTTACATGATTGTGTGCCAAAATGATGTCCTCAGAAAGCTGAGCTTTTTTTTTTTTTTATCTATTAGTTAGCATTTCTGTTTTTTCTCCTGAAACAATGCGTTCACCTTTGCAACATACGAACTGGTGTGTTTGGTGTACCTGGCAGAGACTTCTTGACTCTGAATTGCTAATTATCTGATAGGCTAATGCAGATATGATGCTCCACATTACGTAGCTCACAGTTTTAACCCCTCCGTAATTCAAACTTTTCAGATGGGGGATCACAAGTTTGTGTTCCAATGGATAAAGGGTTACTGGCCATGTACTCACTTGGTAAGTTCCTCACTACTGCTTTATTTAGAGAAATCAGCTAATGAGATCACCTGTTACAGTCGGTCTTCTGCTCAAATGCAATCCAATCTGAGACATTTGGCCACTAATGGGCAAACGCGAGTAGATATCCGGAGGCTATTATTATTATAGGCATACATGGGCAATGGGTACCACTGTACATTTACGCTCTTAAGTTTGTGCGTGTGATTGCTTGTGCTGGTAATATGATATAAGGCTAATACGATAATGCAGGTGTGCTTGTCAGCTAAATAGGGGAAAGCAGCCTAGTCAGGTGTGCTTGTCAGCTGACTGAGGAAGAGCAGAATAATTAGGTAATGCAGGCATGTGTCAGGGCTGGAGTTCCTCCACAGCTTGATTTCCCCTGCTCCACCAGCAGATGGCTCTGTCCTGCTGAAGTGTGTTAATCAGCCAGCACTTGTGACATTACCTGGCCTATATAAGCTGATCCACACATGGCTTCAGCGGATCAGCATTGAATCTGTCTTTTGAACCCCGACTCTGGAACCCTGGAACTCTGTAACCTGAATTCTGTACCCAGGACTCCCGCCTTAGCCTTAGCCCCAGCCTCAGTCATAGCCTTAGCCTTAGCCTCAGCCATTATTTGACTTTGGACTCCTAAGCACATATGTTTTCTGACTCACAGCAATCTGAGTGTGTTTCATGCTTCCTGGTTTATCTATGTGTATATATGTATATAGCAGCTTGGTTGGTGTGTACTCACTGTTTGTTATTATTAAACACGGTTTGCCGCATATCCGCCTCTGTCTCTCAGTCTAATTCTGGTCATTTACTACTATTGAGATTTCTCCGATGAGAAATCCATGACAGCGTGCTTCTCTGCTGACTAGGAGGAAATCAATCTTGCTACTCTAGGCACATTATATAAAAGTCCAAGACAGCAAGATGGTGCCAGAAGATTCTTCCAAGTTTCAACTGGGAACCCTGGTCTGCATTCATTCAGCCATTTTAAATGTAATATAGTAATACAGTCTAAGAGGCCTAGTAAATTCTTCCACATAGTTTCAACCAACATAAACGAGTTTGAGAAGCTTCACTGATAACTAGCATGTCACTTCAATTATATTTTAGCAGTACTGGCTGTTTCTAGATATTGCGTACACTGTTAAGGCTTGCGGCCTTTAGAGATGTGTAATTTATTACATTACAGCTGGCAGGCAGAGTGTAGGCGCCACTGCTGGTTAAAAGGTGGGAATTTGCTAGTAAAAAGGGTTAACAAAGAATCATGTTCAGTCTGCTTGTCTATGGCAGTGAACCCTTAACTCAATGATGATGCCACTGTCAGCAGGCAACTATGAGGTTTGTGAAAAGCTTCCATCGTAATAATAATGGGAGTGTCATATTATGCAGATATATAGCAATATATGTCATTATGGCCAGAAGGGACTTGGATTTATGACACCTTAATGTCTGCAGCTTAGTCCCAAGTGCCTTACGTCCATATACCAGCTGGGGCAGTCTATCAAACCCAAACTGCAGCTGTGACATGCATTAACTATTCCACTGCTTCTGGAAACGTGAGCACTCCGCTAGGCTCAGGGCGTAATAATAAAAAGACTCGCTGAATTCCTGCCAAGATCTGTTATATAGGAGTACTTCCAAGTGTTTAACTGGTTAGTACCCCCCTAACAAATCATCGGTTGGAAGAGGCACATGCCTCTAAAAAGGTTTAGAATGGGCGGATGTAACGTTCTTATTTTATTTGTTAGTATAAGCTGTATGTTAATAGTTAACACCCTAATGTCAGCAAACATTTGTTCTTAATGTTTGGATTGTGTCAGAAAAAGTTCAACATGCTTTTCACCATTGGAAACAGATGATGACTTGATTTCTGTCTGTGGTAAAAGCCATGTACCAACGCGGCACAAATACGCCTTCCTTATAAATCCTTTCTACGGACATCAAAAGGGACAGTCCAGGCAATGGCATTAGGGAAGAAAGGTTCTCACTTGATGCCTGTCCAATGTGCCTCTCCTCCTGTAGAGCCCTATAGATGCAGGAGGAAAGACTGCTCCTCTTTTCCTTTCCATTTTTCTATGACCACATGGTCGCACAGCCACCCCCTATTCCTTTGCTCTCCCACACATTTGGAAGTATCATTAAAATTGGATGCAGGCTATTTCTACCGGGGTCTACATTTTCGTTGATTACTTTTAAATCTTCTGATTCTATATAACCAGCGTTGGAACGGACTGCATTGCAAAACTAGGGACAGGTAATTGAAAGTTTTAGCCACAGCTTGATGCAGCAAAATATAGACACATTTCTCTTTCAGCTGTCAAGAGAAGACTCTGCAGGTTTGACAGGTCGAGGGTCAGTAATAAAGCCACTGTTAAGACTGAAACATAAAAGAAAGAAAAGCCTGGGCCAAGCAGCACTTTTCTCCCTTCATCCTTCATGACAACCCTCAGGGAGAGGAAGGCTCTATCCCCTGAGAGGAAACACAAACTGAACAGAGGTTAAAATCCCACCCCTTCCTCCCCACCTTTGTTCTTTGTGTTTCCTTCCTAAGGAACCACTGGACAGATAGGCTACTTATTTTATTACTTTCAGCTGCAGGAGTTCTGGAGAAATCCATTGAGCCTGGAACCATCTGTTATCGGATGTAGTTCATCCGAGGTTCATAGGCGGCCAGGGCAGTCCCACATAACCTGACAGTGAATTAGTTGTGCGCTGTCCACTTAAATCCCTGCCTTTTTTGCAACAGGTGTGCATGGCTAGTGAGTGCCCACTTGGGCTCACCCATTAGAAGCAGTGAATCCTGCAGCGTTACACTTCCAGATACCTGGCAGAAGCATATATGTCAGGCTTGCCTACAGCTTAAACTGGGAGATGAGACTTCAGCTATGTACAGGGAGATCCTAGCCATAAGGAATGAAATTGCCTCAATGTTTGAGATTCATAATTCCCCTGGGTCACACCCAGGGGCATCCACTGCTGATGCACGCATCCCTAAGTCAGGGCAGGTAAATCAGGAAACTAGAGTTCTAGTTTCTCGCACTACATCTATCCCGGCCACTCATACTCTTGATTTGGGGCCGCTTTAGACTGAAACAGGATCTGAATTAATAGAACAGACTGAAGGTGAACGCTCTTCAGAGGATTCTCCTTACGAGGGCATACAGATTAATAAGAGCAAAGGGGACTTAAGCTTTGAAGATACCCCTGTGTGATTCAATGGATCGCAGCATAAAAGGCATCCTCAAAAGAGCTTGGGATTCTACTTCATTTATATTCAGAACTACACTGGCAGAAGATGGTGTTATCAGAAGCATGGAAATGTGGCTTAGTAACCCCAAGGGTTATCTGGAAGGTGACACACCTAAAGAGAGTATCTTGGAGACCTTGCCTACCATTTTTAGATTCCTTCCTAGCTAGTGCTTCAGATGAAGCTATCAGGGCCACAGCTAAGTCTACAGTCCTACTGTCCTGTGCCAGAAAGGCTTAAAACATGGTCGGGGGATCTGGTTTCCAAGGCCAAACTCTGCGGCATCCCCTTTCATGGTAATCTCCTGTTTGGGGAGGACCTAGATATAATTTTGACTAGTTCGAGCGAGGCAGGGAAGAAATTTCCCAATAAGAAGAGAAAGTTTCGTACCAATTATAGAGGTAGAACGGCCTTGCGACTAACCCACAGGAAACAAAACAAGCAGAAAAGCAGTTGGACACAGACTAAGTCTTTAAGAAGGGGTAGTTTGCTCTGACCCCCAAAGGGGCCAAAGTCTCAGTCCTGACGGCAACTACAAGGGGGGATGGGTCGGCGGACCTGGTTTGTAGCCGTCTGGAGAGAAATTTACCAAAATCAGTTTGTTCTACAGACGCTGGAAAATGGATACCAATTACAATTTTCATCCGTCCTTTCTAGTGACCACGTTACCAAAAGACACCAGAAAGAGAGACTAGTCTTACAGGAATTAATTCAAAAGAAGGTGTTAGGGGTAGTGCCGCCCCTTTCAGAAAGAAGTGGATTGAACCAGTTCATCAGATTCAAGGTGGAATCGATTTATTCGGTAAGGAACATCCTTACTGCGCCCTTTAAAGGTTTTCCAAGTTATATTTTCAAGTTATTGGAACCTCCATTTCAGCCATTGAAGGATGTACAAGAAAAGTGGTTCTCTATCTTTTGTTTTCTGTTGGCCATCACAACAGCCAGGTGGGTAAGTGAACTACAGGCCTTATCAATGAAAAAATTGCTACTAACAGCATCTACTATCAGGTCCCAAGATATAGTGCTCCCGACATTGCCAGCTAGAGCAGGAACAGAAGATCTCGCACTTTTAGATTTGAGAAGAGCACTGATTATTTACAGCAAAATCCAATATTGTCAGATGGATAAAACAAACTATTGTACAAGCTTCCAGAGTTTCTCCTCCTCATGTGTTTGTACATTCAGCCATGCCAGCTTCCTGGGCAGAAAGGACGGGTGACTATAGAAGAGATAAGCAGCAATGTGGTCTTCACCCCACACCTTCCTCAGACACTACAGACTAGACTTTCTGCAAAACATCAGGCCTTCAGTAGAAGTGCCTTACTGGCAGCTTCCCACCCCTAGGTATAATTACTTTGCTAATCCTCTTGGGGATTTTTTTTCCCAACCCAAAAACATCAAGGGAAGAGTGTCCTCCCCCTCTAAAGCTTACCAACCTAACAAATCAAGCATAGGGGTTGGTAATCCCAGGGCTCAAGGGCCAAACTGGCGGCACCTGGTTCTAGTCATTACCAGGCTCTACAGCACAGGTCTGGTGCTCAGCACTGGACACATGCTATGGGGCACAGACTCATCCTCAATACCCTGGCCATTCATGGTGGAAGTAATGTATCGAACTGGTATAGGGGAGCCCTTACCCGTTCAAAAGTAATGTTAAAAATATATGAAACAAAGTATTATATTATTCTTAATGAACTTATACTTACTTTTTCCCATCCTCTGTCCAGTGCTGCATCAATAAAAATTATGCTGATGGGCATCTAATAGACATTCTTCCAGCATCTAGATGGTGGGGGGGGGGGCACAAGTCATGTCTATCAGACCCTAACCGGCAGCCGGAATGGAAGTAGGGGGAATCTGTGTCGCCCTGTTAAACACAGAGTGACGGGTGTTATATTTTCTTCTAAAGAAGATGGTGGAGGGGGCACCCAAAAGCCCTGATTATGAATAAGAGATCCGGCGGCAGCAGAAGTAAAAAAATGCGGACTGATTTTACATTTTATTTGCGTGTGTTTTCTTTATTTTTACTCCTTGTAGTGAACTGGTACCCCTGTACCAGTTGAAAGGGTCGGAGGCTGCCATGCCACCTGCTGACTGATTACCTGGTACCCTGCCTGATTATGTGTACTCTCATTTGGGACACTGGAGGTGCGAAAGAGCCTGGCGCCCATACTGAAGGGCATAAGGGCTGGTATACCGTAGGACCAGGGACTGGCTGGTAGTCCTGGGTTACCTGTACATATGTTGATTATATTTGTCATAAAAAAAAAATACACAACAGTTTCTCCTGTCGTTTTCATTGGGAAAAAACATGCCGGCAACTGCGACATGCCTTTTTTTGTAATGATAAAAGCACGTCAGTTAGTGAAGGAAGTTCTCTCCTGTTTAAAGTTGCATGCTTTGTTCAGGAGTAAAATGCCAGCACACAAAAACCCAATCTTGCACAAATGTCCCCCTTCCAAACTCTCCCCGAATCACACCAGATTACAGAGAGAGAATTTACGCGTGATATCTTGCGCCAAACAGAAATTCTCTAGAAAAATAATCTCACACCAACAAATGCTGAATTTGGAGAAAGGGAAAATGGAGAAATAGTGTGCAAATGCCTTGGCAACTGGTGCTGAATTTATGCGAGCAACAGTGCACCAAAGTGGAGTGTGTGCTTATGCTGGCAATAGTGCATCAAAGTGGAGTGTTAGGTGTCCATAACAGGGTCTTCCATACTCTGGCTTGCTAATCATCTGACTGACTGAGGCAGAAACAATTCTCCACTTTCCTGAGGTCACAGGTTTAACCCTTTAAGTGGCCAGTACTTCAAATCCACATGGCTTCTCCTATCGTTAACTGCCAGCCACATCAATTTTACATGCCTGCCATTTACCCATTTGCGGGCCAAAAGAAAATGAACACTCATCTTTATTCGGGATCCAGCCCTGGGAGTCCCCTCTTCCCCCGAAGGGCCCCAACCCCACTCCCTTGACTACAAGCCTCCATAGCTGGTGCCCAGACTGGTTTTACTGGAAAGGGGGAAAGCCATGCCATTTTTTTTTAACAAACAAACAAGACATTTCATGTTAGAGTGGAACAAAACCCACCTGGTCTAAAAAATTCCAGGGCTATCCCAAATTGGGATACCTCGCTGTGTGAAACCCACCAGGGCACTGGTAATCACTCACCTTTCAACGGCACCTGCACAGGCTCTCGTCTATGGGACTGGGAAGAGGTGAGTCTGCACACGCTGATCTGGGGGGTTTCACACAGCTGGGTATCCAAAATTGGGATTACCTGGGGTGCTTTAAAGCCCAAACTCTACAGAAAAAACAATATATAATTTTCCTGATAAACACTACCTTTGTGTCTGCATGGTAGCAGCCACCTTGGTACTCCCTCATCTGAAGCTAACTGTTTTTTGTTATATATATATTAAATGGGCTCTTGCGCAACTAGAATACAGGCTGCAGGGTTGTCCAGTTCTCTCGTTTGAGATGCAATGCTTAGGGGAAGATGGTCAAAATGGAGAAGATACATACGTACTTGACCACCAGTGCCACCCTACCCTGGTGCTGAGGCAGGGGTTTACAAAAAAAAAAAAACGTACTTTGCCCACAGACTTTCACTGTGAAAACAAAAAGCGCCATCCCCTGGTTCTGTGCAAACACCGGACTATTTAAGTGAATAGTGAAGGAGTGTGGGCACACACACAAAGCCAAGGGGATGCTGCTTTGTGACTTTCTGTGTGGCTGCCACACAGATCCCTTAGAACGTTACTGGACCATCGGTAAGTTAAGGGGTTTTTTTTTGTAATTCCCCCATCCTGCCTAAGCACCAGAGTATGGTGGCAGGGCATTGATGTTTAATTGGAATTCTGCTTTAAGATACATGAGGCCACTTTGTTTTCTTGATGCCATATCCACATTAAGACTGTGAAGACTAGCAAACAATTTCTAAAAGTGCTCAACAGAATGTTGGGGGTATTATTTTTATAAATAAAAGCATTTGTGCAATTCAAATGCTCTTTAGCATGAGGTTAGCTTTTACAGGTGATCAAAACTGTATTGAGGCACTGAAATACCATGCCTGTATATATTGGTAAGTTGCTTATATTCTAATGGAAAAACTGACATTTCAGAAGGAGGGGGTATTGGAGAGGGCAGAGGGAGGGGCACCACACTCCTCTCCATCAAGATGACACACATGAGAGAATAAGACAGGACTCGTTTAAACGTCTGACTGAGATCAGAACATTCTCTCAGGGCGAGCCTCCTTGTCCCCTCATTTCTACCTTCCTCACCACTGTCGCCTGCCAGGAACTAGCATCATGCCAAATTTTGCAGGAATTTGGAAAATGAAAAGCAGTGAAAATTTTGATGAACTTCTCAAAGCACTTGGTAAGATTTTAAACCACTGATTATGCATTATATCAGTATCTCCAATGAAACTTTTACATGCACAGGACATTCTAAGCATTTGCCTTGCAGGTGCAAGATAATACCATAGTCAGACATATCTATCAAACTGTAAAGTGTATTATTTTGGATCAGCTGTGCATAGTTACAATGAAATACATGTAATTAAAATGGTAAAAGAAAATATTTAATAGGACTGTATTAAATTATATAACAGATTAATCAAACACATAAAGATTGATCAGAAATATACTTTGGGTTGAGGGAGTGGTATCCACAGGTGGGGGGGGGGAGGAATAGTCATATAGCCACTAATGATTGATATTTTAAAATAATGCGACTATATAGCCAGACGGAAAAGCTAATGTAGAAATACACAGCATGGATTATAAATTTCTCATTTAAAACTAACTATCATTCTTTGAAGTAGATATAGCAAAGTAAATGAATATGTTAGCACAGATAGGTGGTCCATTTTTGCTAACTAATTACCAGATATGACATTTTTTAAAGGATAACTTATTTTTATCTATGGTTAAAAGGGTTGCCAAAGACTTAGCTTCTTGTTTTTACACTTGAAAATGCAGCAAATATGTGCTTTTGAACTTTCTGTTTTGTTGGTGTGCATTTAAAAGGGCTTGAAGTAAGTATATATAAAGAAATACAATTATGGTGTACGTGGCATCTAAGCAGCTGATAACCTGCCTACATCGTACCCGTCCTTTGCTATAAAGATTACATTTAGGATATGCAAAAGTAAAGCAATGCAATATGAATGCAGTTCAAAAGCCATGTACATAAGCCCTTATGATCTATTCATATTATATATACAGAATTAAAATTGCTAATACACTGTGTAAATAATGAATGTCATAGATACAGCAGAATAATACAAGTGTGACTTTTAATAATGTAGTTTTTTTTAAAATACAAATCAGTGTGATGGTTGCATTAAAGATTAAGGTTTCAATTTAATTTAATTAATGCACAAACTTAATGAAAACACATTTCACCTTTACCATTGTAAATGTATTGTGAAATCAGATGCATAAAAAGTGGATTGAAATAATTCCCAGCATAATAGGAAAAGGACAATACAAATGTATTACTGTTATTAAAGATTTTGATACTCCAGATAACTAATTACTAAGATTATGTTGGACCTCACTTACTAATTTCCCATTGCTCACTTTCTTCAACACATTTTACTCATGAGGCTGCATTCATACCCATCCACTGCAAACAGAATTAGAAGGATAATATAAAATTTCATAATGCTTTTTGTGCAGAATTTTCTAAAGGGTTTTGCAAAGCACATGTGCTATGTACTTCTACTATATGCAGTACCATATATATTTTATTTGGAGTGTGGCGATGGTAATGTGTGGTCAAAATGCTGCTTGTAGGACTTTCACAATTATGGGAATGGGGAAAAAAATAATAGAAAGGAAACATTTGTGTTTTAATGGGTCAAGTACTCAGATGTGCCGCAATGCAGCTGGATAGGTGTGAACAGGGCCTTAAGGTAACCAGGTGAAAAGGGCATAACCAACTATCTCCAGGTCTGATCTGTAGGTCAGTAGTTGCTAGATATTCTTTGCCAACATGCTCAAGTCTGCAATGAGTAACATAGACAAGTCTTTACCTGCAGATTTTCCCGCAATCCATTGTGCTTGGAAGTGCAAAAAGAACTTAGTAATTTGCATCCGCAGCTTTAGTTGTTTGCATGAACTCATCATGGATGCTAAAGCATGTCTGGCGCACATACGGAGACCCAGTGGTCCTGGCCAGCATCTGTTGGTGAGAACATTGTCATGAATATTCTGTATTTATGGATGGGGTTACTGTAATTATGAACTAGGACTGGGGAATAGATATTACACACACATATGCTTCCCTTATGTTTCATAAAGGAAGGGCTCTCTTTTTGACAGCAAACTTTCTTTGGGCCAAACATTTAGAAGGTAACTCCTAAAATAGGTTTTATTTTATTACAACTGTATATTGTATAATAAATGATTGTGTTTTTAAAATTATTAACCAATTAATTTATACAGGTGTAAATGCCATGCTTAGGAAAGTAGCAGTGGCTGCAGCTTCGAAGCCCCATGTTGAGATCCGTCAGAATGGAGATCAGTTTTATATTAAGACATCAACCACAGTCAGAACTACAGAAATCCAGTTTGCAGTTGGAGAGGAGTTTTTTGAAGAAACAGTAGATGGAAGAAAATGCAAGGTACTTTTTTGTTATTGCGTAAATGGTATTTTTTTACTTTTCCTCTTAATCCCTACCCCTATTTGAAGATCAGTAGGATGACTATAGCTTCTATATGTCCGAGCTTTAATACTAAACCTTTTGCATTCCTGGGTAATACTTGTAGAATGTGGAATAACTCACCTGTCCCTCAAGTTGGTATAGGTCACCTACTACCACTTTAACAATTATTATAACAATGAAATGAAGTTTTTTCAAAAATAATTTTTTACTAGAAAAACTTGTATCATACATACTGAATCAATTAAAATCTTAAAGCCATACAATATTCAAAAACATTGTTGTAAAGCATAGCCAGTATGTTATTTAGCAGATGTTTCATAAACCGTTTTAGAATCCTCCAACGCATTTCACTAGAATTTCCTGTACAATTTCCTTTACTTTTGGAAGTCAGCTTTGATTTATTTTAGTTATCACCATAATTTCTTATATATTAAAGAAGCAGAGCGGGAGCTGACATAAGAAAATAAGAGGACGGGACGCCAGCACATTAAGACCCTATAAATGAAAGCAAAGAAACAACAAAGTTAAAAGGAGATTACAACAAAGACTACCTCCCTTGACTGACAATCATGAATTCATATATAAGAAGTTATGATGATAACAAGAAAAATACATCAAAGCTGATTTCCAAAAGTAAAGGAAATTGTACAGGTAAATCTAGCTGGATTCATTCCTCCCTGAGGAAGTTTATTGAAGCGAAATGCGTTGAAGCATTCTAACACGATTTATGAAACATCTGCTAAGCAAGCTACAAGCTATGCTTTACAACACTGTTTTCAGATATTGTATGGCTTTAAGATTTTAAATGATTTTGTATGCATGGTACAATTTTGTTCTAGTAAAAATATTTTTGAAAAAACTTTATCCCATAGTTGTAATAATTGTTAAAGTGGTAGTAGGTGGCCTGCACCAACTTAGGGAGGGACAGGTGGGTTATCCCACGTTCTACAAGTATATATACCCATACAGTCGGCACTAAGCCGTTACTACATATTTGGATTTGTTTAAAAAGATCTGCAGGGTGGGGCCAAGGAGAATGTTTTCCTTTTGATAGTTATTCCTGGGTAATGGCAGCCGCAATTTGTGGGTCTTGACCAGCAACCAATCAGGTTATCAGTGGGGGTGCGAATATGCCATGCATGGCGCTTCCCAATGAACCCCTCTGACCGCCAGGGGTTTATATGGAATGAGAGCGACACTGGAGTATGGACCAGGTTAGTACCCCAGCTCATGTTCATGCTTCCTACCAGTGGCATAAAAAAATGTGACGGGCCCTGGTGTGAACAAAAAAATGCCCCCCCCCTCATGGCCCCCCCCAAACTTTTTTACGTTTTTTAAAATCAATTGGATGCAGCTAGACAACTGAAGGCTGAAAAAGAAGAGACAATGGTGCTTCCTTTATCTAAATTATGCCAAGTGAGTACCAATATGATAAATACGGTGGGGGACCAAAAATGATGGGCCCCAGTGCAACCGTACCCTCTCAAGTTATGCCCTTGATTCCTACTCATCTTTAAATGGAGGGAAACTTAACAATTTCTGAAATGATTCATTTGCAGGTAAAATGATAGAACATATCCTATATATCAGGCAGATTTTTTTTCATGAGAATGTTTTAGATGAGAAGAATACTAAGCTGTAGTTTCCTGAAATAAAAACAATTCTGTAATTTTCAAATACTGTTTCGTGGTCAAAATAAAAGAAGTACATTTTACAAGAGGGGTTTTTAGAAAAGGCAGAAAATAAAACAAAGATGTAGTCTGCTCTTATGTGGGTATTTTCTCTTTATCTTAAGATAGATATATGCTTATCCCAGGCATGTTTAAATTCACTTACTGTTGAGTTTTCAACTACCTCTGTTGTAAGTTTGTTCCAAGCATCTACTACTCTAAGTAAAATAATATTTTCCGACATTGCTCCTTATCTTCCCTCCGACTAGCTTCAGTTTGTGCCCCCTTTTTCTATCACTAAGTTTCTTCTTCGAAAGAAAGAAGCTGGCGTGGCGGGTGGGCATGGCCTCAGAGCACTCCAATCTACATTAATGGGCCCTTCTGTACACGGAAGTCACTGGTGTATGAAGGCGCCCATGAAGTCAATGGGAGTGTTTCTCGCAGAGGCCACACCCATCCGATGCACTTTCTGCCCAACTACAATGTTGTGACTTAACCCTTTTAGTGGCAGCTACGTGAGTCTCAACAAAACCCTCTCTTAAACCCCCACAGCAAAAAAAGTACAAACGTTAAAAACTCACCCAACCCTTCGTTGTATTGGGCCAGGTCTTCTCTTCACCCGGGGGGCATACGATCCCCCCTCCCCGGGGCTCTTCTCTCCGCTTCGGCCGATGGCACAATTAACTGTAAAAAGAAAAAAAAAATGACATTTACTCACATGTGGCCGCGATCCCTCCCGCAGGGTCTCCTCTTCACCGGGCGGGCTCTTCCGTGGTGAGGAGAGGGAAAAAAAATCGCCCTCTCCCTCACTTTCTGGTTTGCGGCTGCTAGCCCCGCCCCTTGCCGGGTGCTTGGAGGAAAGAGGTTGGAGGTGGGGAGAGGGCTGTGATCCCTCGCCCCCCCCAGCCTCCCCCCACCAAGCACCCGGCTGCTGTCATCGGGGATCGCCGTGGGACAGAGGATCGGAGGCGAGTAAAGAAAAAAAAATAATAAATGTCATTTTTTTCTTATGTGTCTGTGTGTTTATTTTTACTGTTAACCCCTTGTGATCTGGTAAGGGGTCCATGAGATCCCTATACCAGTTCACAAGGCTGGGGGGTGGCAAGTCACCTGTGGCTAGCGGGTGACTTGCCATTAACCCCCGGCACCCCCAATTACATGCCTTCCCAAAGCCCAGGGGGGCTTGTAGCCTGTAGGGCAAGGGCCACCAAAGCTGGCCCCTGCGCCCTGTTCCTACAAGCCCTGCATAGCTGGTCCCGGCCTGGTTATTTTGGGTAGGAGGGACCCCATGTCATTTTTTTGGGGATTCCCCCCCCTCAAAATCCCCCCCCCCCAAAAAATGGGGTCCCCTCCTTAATTAGCCCCTTATGTCACCCAGCAGCTATAAAAAGCTTCCAGCAGCAGCAGGAGAGCAGAATCCAGAGTGATCAGCGTGGGACACAGTGCCCAGAGATGGGTGGGAGGTAAGTATTAAAAAAAATAAATAAAATATTGTTTTCTCCTTTTTTTTTTTTTTTTTTTTTTACACTTAACCCTTTGATAACTTGTAAGGGATCAATGAGACCCCTATACCAGTTCACAGGGCTGGGGGCTGGCAAGTCACCTGCGGCTAGCGAGTGACTTGCCATTAACCCTCGGAACCCCCAATTACCTGCCTCCCCAAAGCCCGGGGGGGGGGCAGAAGAGCCCGGCCCACGGAGCTTGTAGTCGGCAGGGCAGGGGGCCACCAAAGCTGGCCCCTGTGCCCTGTTCCTACAAGCCCCCATAGCTGGTCCAGGGCTGGTTATGATGGGTAAGGGGGTTCCCATGTCATTTTTGGGGGGGATTTGTAAGGGTTTTTAACCCTTAAAATTCCCCAAAAATGGGTTCCCTCCCCCAGGAGGGGGGATCCTATGTCGCTTTTTCAATGCTGGAACCCCCCTCGCAGCAAACCGCATAAATAGCTTGTTTTACTCACCTTCATAACAACCCAAGCTATATATGTGGTTTGCTGCGAGGGGGGCTCCAGCATTCTGGATGCCCCCCCTCACTTCTTACAATGACCACACAGCCAGACCACCACCCATTAAGGTAAAAACGGGTGTTGGTCCGGTTTAAAGGACAGTCCAGGCAAAACCCATACTTTCTTTTTGTCCCATGCAATGCCTCCCTCCTAGTTCAGTAGTATTAAACGTATCAGCTCCTGAGATCAACAGAGGAGCTGTGGGAGACAAAAAGTGAGTGTGTGTTTTTTTGTGCTTTGCCTAGACAGACCCTTTAAAAAGGGAAATTATGGGCACAAAAAATTCCAAAATAAATCTGAATCTGAATGCATTGGGAATCTAAACACATTTGCAGAGCTTTGCTCCAAAGGTTGCTGTTATTTGAAAAATAAAATATCTACCACCCTACCTATACCTGTAGAACTTACCGGGCAGGTACTTACAGGTGCAGGAAGTGTTTTCTCTCCTTTATTGTGTGTTGAGCAAAAAAGTCTCTCCAAAGTCAGCCTTTCCAAAAATTGCACCCCCAAAGCATTTGGATAACCCTGATAATAATTACCTAGAGTCTAGATACAAACTTTACAGTTTATTTACTGTAGGAAACTTCCTGATTAAAACATTCTAATTAAATTATATTTGTTGTACTGAATAAGCTTTTCCAAAAAGTTCTACTCATGCCAAAATAGCAAAATGAATGTCATTAACATTTTTATATAAAATGACTACTCTGCTACTGAAAGTTCAGAAAGGACTGTGTTGCAATAGCCAGAGATTTGTAAGCATGTAATATTTAATATGGGGAAAAAAGGTTTTGACATAAAAAAAATACAATTTTAATATATGGCTAAGCCCCATAAAACAGGTCATAAAATAATGTATTCCCTACTTAATGTGAGACAGTAAGTGCTAGAAGTGTAAGTGCTTTAATATAACACAATGGTGGTGGAGGGAGGAAAATAGTTGGACGTGGTACAGCTGTCAATAGGAGTACATTAGTGTAACAGATGATACGCATAATGGGCTACGATGCAGCGTATAAGTCTCTGACTGTCACACTGAACGTGAACAGCCTACATGATTACAACCCAGACATTACACGGCCCACATGAGGTACGGTTTATTAATCCTGACATAGCACGGCATGAAGCCATGATTTATATGACCGTGGCCAATCTGCTTCTTTATACCAACCAGACCAAAAGGGATGGAATGGGTTTACCACAGTACTTATGCCATAAAGGCACAACAAAGTATTTAGCAAAAATAGTTTGCATGCCTTAAAAATATTGCCTTACAAGTAATATTGCCACTGCCATATAGGCCGCTGTTTGTAAATTAAACACAGAATGTTTCTGTTTTATATAGTAAGAGTTACACTTACATCTAATGCAATGTTGGTTGCAACACTTCTCTACAATATCCAAAACTTTAAGCAGCGCAAAACCCTCATTTTGTTGCCCCCATCGTGCACACCACCCACTCTCCCAGCACAAGCACCTGTGGCAATACGTCCTGTGGTCCGGTTTCCAAAAATTCTTTTAGACTCAAGGACAGCACAAAAAAATAAATGTGAGATACTCATCTATTCTCTGTCAGATGGGGACCTGTGCAGAATAGGTACGTATATCCCCAATACAGGAAGGAGAATTTGAAAATTGCATAGGCCTACCTTTTGCCAACCCTCCAGGATTTCTGATTTGTGCTCCCTGTCCAATCAAAATAATGCAAAATATTCACCAGTCCGCAATTCCGTCAGAAAGTCGCATGACACTGAGCAAATTCCTTTGCCTGCAAAATGAAGTGGGTAAGTCTGGCAGTAAGTAATGACAGTTGGGACGACCTGGACTGGATATAGTGAAAAATACAATTGTCACGGTTACTGTCATGAATGACTTGCCTTCAGCCCGTGCTTGTGGTGTCCCTAGGCAACTGGCCGGGGTTTCTCCTGCTCAGCAGCCGCTTCTGCCTCAGATGCCAGCTCCAGTCGCTGAGCGCACCCTCCTCCCTTGTCCACTGTCATTCTACTTGTGCTTGCGCGCGTGTACAGTCAGCTTATGTCCTCCGGTGGTGCTATACACAGAGTGGCCACTGGAGGCTGTTTAAAAGAGCTAAACCTAGGAGGTGCAGTTCTGGGCAGTATGCCTTTGGAGTTCAGCTGGGGCAATCAGCCCAGAGCTCTCTAAGTGCACCAATCATCACACAGATCCGAAGTGCACCATGCAGCACACAGATCCGAAGTGCACCCATCACAGTCACTGCCTCCCTGTCCAATCCAGCCGGGTTCAGTCCTATAAAGGGATTACCACATACCGTATATACTCGAGTATAGGCCGACCCGAATATAAGCCGAGGCACCTAATTTTACCCCAAAAACCTGGAAAAAGTTATTGACCCGAGTATAAGCCGAGGCACACAACACAGCACACAATACAGCACACATACACACACAAGGCACACACAGCACACAACACAGCACACAATACAGCACACAATACAGCACACAATACACACACAAGGCACACACAGCACACAACACAGCACACATACACACACAGCACACATACACACACAGCACACATACAATGCACACAACACACACACTCACCAGTTCAGCTCCTGCAGGATCTTCAGCGAGGCTCCTTCCAGCGACGGTGCGGGAGAGAGGACGGCGCGGGACGACGGCGCGGGACGACGGCATGGGTCCGCAGGGCAGAAGAGCCGCCTCAGAGGCTTCAGAACTCGGCGGGGAGATCAGTACACCCAGCGCGAGGTGGGTGTACCAAGATGGCGGCCGGCGCGCTCCGCGCCGCCACGTCACGTCGCGTCACTGAGGCCCGGGCCGCCATCTTGGTACACCCACCTCGCGCTGGGTGTACTGATCTCCCCGCCGAGTTCTGAAGCCTCGGCGTCTCGTCTGCCGCCTCGGAGGCTCTTCTGCCCTCGCTCAGGTAAGTCTGACTCGAGTATAAGCCGAGGCTGCTTTTTTCAGCCCAAAAAGTGGGCTGAAAAACTCGGCTTATACTCGAGTATATACGGTAAGTGTGTCAGTGCCTGTGATAGCCTTTAGCTGGCTTTGTTATTGTTTCTGTGATTTCCTGTATATATCGTTATTGACCATGTGCTTGAATCTCGACCACGTCTCCGTCTCATCCCTTTGTACTGCGCAGCTCTCTGACCTCCCGGTGTGACCCCTGGCTTGACATCTGACTTGAGCACCCGAATTGCTTCCAGTACTTACCCGACATTGCCCAGTCTGGCCTCTGGTTCATCCGCCTTCAACCCCTGTAAGCTCACATCCTTTGTGCTATTAAGTCCTGGGGGCAACCGTGTCCGGCGGGGCGTATAAAGCGTACCGGCAAATGGGGGCTTGACTAAAGGTGAAGCTAGCAGCGGAGATTGGGGGTTGTGTGCTTACTCTGAAGGCGGGTGTCCCACGGGGCCTGACATTATCACAGGCCCCAAAAAATTGATATGGAAGAACTTGTACAACAAGTGCAGGCCATGGCTACCGCCATTAACCAGCTGGCCCAACGTGTGGCTGATCAAGAATCGCCAGCTGCCTGCACCACCTGTATCCTCACCTCCTGTTGAGCTGAATGTTCCCCTTCATGAGAAATTTGATGGGGATCGTACAAGATTCTCCAACTTCAAGAACTCCTGTGAACTTTATTTCAGACTACGGCCCTACTCTTCGGGCACAGAAATGCAGAGGGTGGGCCTGGTTATCTCTCTGCTCCAGGGTGATCCACAGTCCTGGGCGTTTGGCTTAGCGCCCCCAGATGAGGCCTTGCAATTTGTCTCAGCCTTTTTCTCCGCTATGAAGATCCTATATTCGGACCCTGACAGGACTTTGACTACTGATGCCACGCTTCGAAGCCTGAAACAGGGGAAACGCTCAGCAGAGAAATATAATGGTTGATTCAGAGGGCCAAAAAAATACTTTCGTTTCTGTGTCGATCTGTTTTTTTTTAAATGCTCCTGCTCTTGTATGAGTGTACGAGCGATTCTATGCATGCATTGCAAGCCTTCTGTAAAGTCTTCGTCCGTTCGTATGCCAGAGTACGAGTACGAGAATGTAATTTTCCAGCTTTCGTTTTCCTACTTTTTTTCTCCTGTTACAATGTAGGCTTCTGTTTTTGTCCTTTTTCCATCGTCTCCTCCCACGAATCCTTTACGTTTCCCGTTAGATTCTGAATTCCTTTTTCAATAAATAATCGTCTAGACGAAAATCCTTATGACATTAAACCTGCGCACTACAAACTTAACTCATTAAAGTGCTCGCCTACATATTTGGTTCACTCACTTGTGCTACAATGCTTAGCTAAATCACTTTGCGCTTTCATTCTTCTTCCATTTCTGACCCCTAAAACTCACCTAAATCACTTTGCGCTTTCATTCTTTTTCCATTTCTGACCCCAAAAAATTACCCAAACCACTTCGCGCTTAGGTTCTTCTTCCATTTCGGACCCCTAAAACTTACCCAAACCACTTCGCGCTTAGGTTCTTCTTCCATTTCTGACCCCTAAAACTTACCCAAACCACTTCGCGCTTAGGTTCTTCTTCCATTTTGGACCCCTAAAACTTACCTAAATCACTTTGTGGTCATGTGAATCTTCATCTCTAAATATTTTTTGACCCATTCGTTTGGTGTTAATATATTTTGAAAATCAAATGACACTGAAACTGTTTTTTTTTTGTTTATTCCAAACTGCCATTTTTGATGGCTTTTTTTTTTACATTTTTTTTTGGAAAAATTTATAAATTATTTTTTTTTTAAATAGAAAATATAAAATTTTTAAAATTTTAAAATGTTTAAAAATATAAAACTTTAAAACTATTTACAAAGCAATGGCAGGACCCAGAACATTAGTCTTCTTCTGTGGTCCCCAACGAGTCACGCAGCTCCTGCATGTCGGCCACCAACTGAAGGACCCTTTCACTCATTGCTGCCACTCTGGCACGTGTAGTCCCTGTATAAAAAAGAAACAAACATTATTTGTTGGCAAATGCATGTTTCTCACCTGTGGATGGAATGTTTTTAGGTGGCAAGCTAACTCATGACGCCATATGTCATTATGCTAAGTAATTAATCAAAGGAAGTGGGCATATGTCATTATGCTAAGTAATTAATCAAAGGAAGTGGGCATATGTCATTATCCTAATGCCATTGACTATGGCTTTAGGTATCATGGTGATCATGTCAATTACCACATACTCAAAAGAATGACATTACAACTTACTTCGTTGGTGGCCGACGTCCAACGTATGCGTCGGGGACCACCCTGGGCTCTGAGGCCTGCCACTGCTGGGAAGCTGAGGCTGTAGAGACATGTCAATTAGGGTCACTTCTAGTGTCAACAGTAAGCAAATTACAATTTCAATGTGTGTGTGAAATCACCCACCTTCTCCATGTGCCTCCTGGGCCTGATGTGCTGCAGACTCTTCCACAGATCCTTCACACGCTACATTAACATCTAGAAAAAGAGATTAAGAGAATCAGCTTTGTTTTAGCATGTATGTGTGTGCGCTTACATGAAGAGTCACATACCAGAGGCCAACGGCTCCGTCGCTTGGTACGATTCCATGCCCACGCTGTGATGCCCCTTCTCTGTAGAAAGGTCCAGGGGCTGGTCGGAGGCCGCTATAGAGGAGGGGTAGGAACGTCGCCCTGGAGATCCACTACCTTCACTTTGTGCTGCAGAATTATGCAGCACTGGTCGGCCTGTGCGCCTCCGGGTGCGTCGGATTTGGTACTCCATTTCCAGCACTAGAAAAGAAAAGCATTTATAAATAAAGGCCTACCTTCTGTATTAGTTACATCTAGCATGCAATCGCTATGTACTTACTTGGGAAATGGAGTCCGCAAAATCGCTGCAGCTGGGGGCATGTGGAGCAGTTTCAGGTCCGACCAATGCTGCATGATCTGCGTATGTGTGAAGGTGGTGTCAGTCTCCTGCTGGATCCTGGAAATGATCTCCAGGGCGACGGTCCTCTTTTCAAAAGAGTCTGGCAGGTAGTCGTACCTGCGCTGAAGCGTCGTCTAAAAAACACAAAATAAACATATTTAGATCAAACTGCATACAAATATCTGCCACAAATCGACCAGTTGACTAAATGACATTACCAGACACATTTCGAGCCTCAAACTATCCTAGATGGAAGTGACTTGGTTTGCACCTGTGGGCCCTAACTTCTGTTTAGCACGGAGTTTTACACACTTTTAAACCAAACAGTTTCTTCCTGCGCTTCCTTAAGGCTTAGGCATGCATTTAGATGGCAAATCAAAGGCATTAAAATACACTTACGAGCAAAATCAGCTCTTCTTGTTGGCGGTTGAAGATCGTGGGCGCCATCTTTCTTCTTGTCCGCAGCAGATAAGTAATGCCCCAGCGGTTTCCATGTTCCGCACGGCCGGACGAACGGCCGTACGCACGCGTATGCGTCATACCCAGGCATTAGAATTTAAAAGGTCCTGGACCCACAGCTCATTCTCTTTCAGAGTCTCAACATTATTGCACCCAAAAAGCCGTCGGGAAGGCAAAAGCAGGCAAGGAGGGCAGCAGCAAAATGCAGGAGCGGCGCGAGGAGCCTTCTTCAGGCCGACCACTCGCTCCAAAATTTCAAGGCCGAAGGTGCGGGAAACCCGCAGTGGGCAGGCCAAGGCGACAATACTAACAAAGTCTGCTAAGGCACCAACAACCAGCAAACCAAAGGAGGCAGCGGCGAAGAAGAAGCCCCAGGCCACCAAGCAGACAGGTACGCCCGCAACAAAGGCCACTAAGAGGGTGAGAAGCCCCAGCCCCCAAAGCTCTGCATCACCACATACACGTGGAAAAAGCGGGCATGGAAAGAGAAAAAGCCACCGGGCCAGAAGCCCCAGCCCCCAAAGCTCTGCATCACCACATACACGTGGAAAAAGCGGGCATGGAAAGAGGAAAAGCCACCGGGCCAGAAGCCCCAGCCCCCAAAGCTCAGCATCACTACATACACGTGGAAAAGGCGGGCATGGAATGAGGAAAAGCCACCGGGCCAGAAGCCCCAGCGCCCAAAGCTCAGCATTTCCACATACACGTGGAAAAAGCGGCCATGGAAAGAGTAAAAGCCACCGGGCCAGAAGCCCCAGCCCCCAAAGCTCAGCATCTCCACATACACGTGGAAAAAGCGGCCATGGAAAGAGTAAAAGCCACCGGGCCAGTAGCCCCAGCCCACCAAGCTCAGCATCATCACAGACACGTGCAACTACCTCCCAGGGGCATGCAAGCACAAGTCTCAAGGGCCCACAGAGGCACAGGGCAAGAAGCCCAACAACATCAAGCACACCCTCTCCTCCTCGGCAACATTTGCCACCGGCACAGGTGGCAAGGCACTCTCCATATGCCACATTGACGCCTGCAAGTTCAGTGGCCACCCAGGCAAGGACCCAAAGTCCATTTCCAAGTCCAGTACATTCTTTATCCAGCCACCTGTCCAACATTTCGACCCAACACAGCCAGCTCAGAATGTCCCCTGAATTGCCTATCTTATATT
The DNA here is from genome assembly GCA_027917425.1 of Gastrophryne carolinensis. Lineage (NCBI taxonomy): Eukaryota > Metazoa > Chordata > Amphibia > Anura > Microhylidae > Gastrophryne > Gastrophryne carolinensis. Next base: position 275,613,309 of record CM051238.1, read on the forward strand.
TTAGACACACCCTGAACATACAGATTGCTCTGCTAAAGAAACAGCCTAACACCATCTACTGCATGTTCTGACCCTTTAAACATCCAAAATGGCGGATGAGGGCAAATCAGGCAGACTGCTAACAGGTATTGGCTTAGGACTGTGCTGCTCAGCATTCTTGGATGTCTTACCTTTTCAGGCCACCAGATCTGCTTTGTGTGAGCCAAGCACAGCTCTAACCCGCCCCCTGCACTTTATCCCGCTCTCCTCTACTCAGTAAGTGTCATGCTTCTGAGCAAAGATGGCACAGACCCTATCATAAAGTCAAGAACAGAATTGCAGCCGAGTGTGGGGAAGAATAATAAGTAATTTACTAGAAAGTATAAATATATTATTTACTAATTGTGGAAACTCATTTTTTAAGGGTTTGTGCTTTGCTAAAGATCATGGTTAAGGTCCGGTTTCACCTGTCATCAAGGGGTAAAAACAGCCATAGCTTCAGACATGGGTCCGAAACTATATTAATAGGCATACATTGAAAAGAGAATGACGTTATTTGTGTCAGCGGCTCAGCGTAGGCTGGGAGATCCCCACGGAGAGGGCACCCAGCCTCTGGAACGAGCCGTTCGCCAAAAATTGCAGGCAGCCAAGCATCTTGGTCATACCTGAAATTGCTTGCCCCTTCCTTGTGGTGAGGGCTAACCATGGCCGCAGCTCACTATACAACTTATGGAGAGAAGCGCAATTAAGTCCCGTCAGCTCGAACAGCTCAACGTCATGCATGCCATCAATATGCATGCATTGCCGGTGCAATCTGGTCTCGGCCCTGCTGACACATTCAATTCCCATTAGCTGGAGCTTGTGATGCTCCTCCACAAAGGCACACAACTGGTTCATTGCAAGGGTATCCGAGGTCAAAATGGTCCCGTAAGGGGATTGCAAATGAAACGGTTTTATAGGGTGGTGGTCCCTCGGCAACGTAAGTTATCTGAATGAACGCAAAATATCAGATTTTGATGGGAAAATGATCCGAACTAACGTAAATGATCCGATTTGCTTTCTTTCTTCGAAAGCGCATATACGCATTAGCCCAAACGTACGAATAAAAAATGAATGAAAAAAACAAATAAAATGACAAACACACACAAAAACTTTCACAGACAGCTACGAAAAAAGACTTTCGTTTTTGTGCCGATTTCGTATTATTTTCAAATTTTCCCGCTCTCGTATGAGTGTGTGAGCGATTCTGTGCATGCATTGAAAACCTTCTATAAAGTTTCCGTCCCTTCGTATGCCAGAGTACGAGGATGTCATTTTCCATCGTGACTTTTCTGTTTCATTTTCTCAGGTTACAAAGTAGCCTTTCGTTTTTGCTCTTTTCCCACCGTATCCTCCCACGAATCCTTTACGTTTCCCGATAGATTCTGTTTCACTTTAGTGCGCACTACAAACTTAAATCATTAAAGTGCTAGCCTACATATTTGACACCCTCACTTCTACTACAATGTTCAGCTAAACCACTTAGCCCTATCCTCCATCTTCCCTTTTGGACCCTTAAAGCTCACCCCAACCACTTAGCACTATCCTCCATCTTCCCTTTTGGACCCTTAAAGCTCACCCCAACCACTTAGCACTATCCTCCATCTTCCCTTTTGGACCCTTAAAGCTCACCCCAACCACTTAGCACTATCCCCCATCTTCCCTTTTGAACCCTTCAAGCTCACCCCAACCACTTAGCACTATCCTCCATCTTCCCTTTTGGACCCTTAAAGCTCACCCCAACCACTTAGCACTATCCTCCATCTTCCTTTTAGGACCCTTAAAGCTCACCCCAACCACTTAGCACTATCCTCCATCTTCCCTTTTGGACCCTTAAAGCTCACCCAACCACTTAGCACTATCCTCTATCTTCCCTTTTGAACCCTTCAAGCTCACCCCAACCACTTAGCACTATCCTCCATCTTCCCTTTTGGACCCTTCAAGCTCACCCCAACCACTTAGCACTATCCTCTATCTTCCCTTTTGGACCCTTCAAGCTCACCCCAACCACTTAGCACTATCCTCCATCTTCCCTTTTGGACCCTTCAAGCTCACCCCAACCACTTAGCACTATCCTCCATCTTCCCTTTTGGACCCTTCAAGCTCACCCCAACCACTTAGCCCTATCCTCCATCTTCCCTTTTGGACCCTTACAACTTACCCAAACCACTTCGCGGTTAGGTTCTTCTTCCATTTTAGGCCCCTAAAACTTACCCAAACCACTTCGCGGTCATCTGAATCTTCCTCTCTAAATATGTATTTGATCCTTCGTTTGGTGTTAATGTATTTGTGCAAAAAAATGACACTGAAACTTTGATTTTTTTTTTTTTTTTATATTGGAAGGCCATTTTTTTTTTTTTTTAAATGTTTGTTTAGGTACAAATATTTAAAAGTTTTTTCTTTTTTACCAAAAACATTAAACATTTTTAAAAATGTAAAATGTGAAAACTATTTACAATAAAATAACAGTGACAGTACCCAGGACACTACTCTTCTTTTGTTGTCCCCAATGAGTCACGCAGCAGCTGCATATCGGCCACCAACTCAAGGACCCTTCTATTCATTTCTTCAACTCTTGCCCTTGTGGTCCCTGTATAAAATTGATACAAAAACATTATTTGGCGACAAATACATGTTTCTCACATGTGGATGGAATGTTTGTTAGTTGCCAACCTTACTAATCACGACATATGTTAGTCTGCTAAGTCATTACTCTAAGGAAGTGGCCAGAGGTCATTCTGCTAAGTAATTACTCAAAGCAAGTGGGCAGAGGTCAGTCTGGTAATTACTCAAAGCAAGTGGGCACAGGTCAGTCTGGTAATTACTCAAAGCAAGTGGGCACAGGTCATTCTGCAAATGCCATTGACTATGGCTTTATGAATCTGGGTGATCATGTCACTTAACACATACTGCAAAGAATGACATTACAACTTACTTGGTTGGTGGCCAACGGATGCCTCGTTGGGGACAACCCTACATCCTGGGCCCTGCCACTGTTGTGAAGTAGAGCCTGTTGAGACATGGCAAATAGGGTCAGTTATAATGTCTTAGTCAACAGTAATCAAACATCATTTTCAATGTGTGTGTCACATCACTCACCTTCTCCCTGTGCCTCCTGGGCGAGATCTGCTGCAGCCTGCGCATCTTCACCCGCTCCAGAAGCATCTACAAAAACAGATTAAGGGAATCAGTTTGGGTGGAAATTGCATGTATATGTGTGTGTGGTTACATGAAGAGTCACATACCAGAGGCTCCCGCATGCGTCGCTGGGTACGACTCCCTGCCCACGCCGTGCCGCCCCTTGTCTGTGGAAAGGTCCAGGGGCTGGTCGGAGGAACCAACAGAGGAGGGGTAGGACCGTCGCACTGGAGATCCACCACCTTCACTTCCAGCTACAGCTTCATGCAGCACTGGTCGGCCTGTGCGCCTCCGGGTGTGGCGTATACGGTAATCCATTTCCAACACTACAAAAGAAAAGGCATTTTAACTAAAGGCCTACCTTGTGTCTTAGTTACATCTGGCATGCAATCGCTATGTACTTACTAGGGAAATGGATCCCGGAAAACCTCCGCACCGGGGTCATGTGCAGCCGCTTCAGGTCCGACCAATGCTGCATGATCTGAGTGTGGGTGAAGGCGGTGTCGGTGTGTTGCTGTATTTGCCCGATGATCTCCAGGGCGACGTGCGTTTATCAAAAGAGTTGGGCAGGTAGTCGTACCTGCGCTCCAGCATGGTCTACAAAACATAAAGCAAACATAGCATTTAGTTCCAATTGGCTACCAATATCTGTCAACAATAGAACCTTTGACTAAATGACATTAACACACACATTTCTAGGCTAATCAAATCCTTGAAGCTGGGCGAACTGGTGTTTGGCACGTGTGTCCCATGACTTTGGTTGTGCACGGAGTTATAGCCACTTTTAAATAAAGCCCTTACTTCCTGCGCTTCCTTAAGGGGTAGACATGCATTTAGCTGGCAAATCAAACTGACACAGACACTTACAAGCATGATGATCTCTTCTTGTTGTCGGGTGAAGATTGTGGGCGCCATCTTTGTTCTTCTCCGCAGCAGATAAGTAATGCCCCAGCGGTTTCCGGGTTCCGCACGGCCGAACGAGCGGCCGTACGCACGCGTACGAGAGCGCGTAGGCGTCACAGGCCGCCAATCTTATTTAAAGGTCCCTGGACACACAGCTCATTCTCTTTCAGAGTCCGTGCAAAATGGCACCCAAGAAGCAAGCAGCGGCAAAAAGGCACCCAAGCACCAGGAGGCATCAGAAGGGCCCAAAACTCGATCACAAATGCCCAAAACCAAACTGCGGCAAAAAACCAATGCTCCGGCCAAGCAACCCACCACTACTCCCCAAAAAAAGGAGGCACAACCAAAGTGAAAGACACAGGCCACCAAGCCTACCACAAGGGAGGTGGTAAAACCTGGTAAGAGGGTGCGAAGCCCCAGCCCCCCCGGACCCACATCCCCCCCCCAGGTGGCACCAAGGCAGTGTTCAAAGACAAAACACACCATGAAAGAAGCCCAAGCCGGCAAAGAAGCCCTCGACGCCCAAGAAGCCACAGCAGGGCCAGAAGCCCCAGACGCACAAGAAGCCACAGCAGGGCCAGAAGCCCCAGACGCACAAGAAGCCACAGCAGGGCCAGAAGCCCCAGACGCACAAGAAGCCACAGCAGGGCCAGAAGCCTCAGACGCCCAAGAAGCCACAGCAGGGCCAGAAGCCCCAGATGCACAAGAAGCCACAGCAGGGCCAGAAGCCCCAGATGCACAAGAAGCCACAGCAGGGCCAGAAGCCCCAGACGCCCAAGAAGCCACAGCAGGGCCAGAAGCCCCAGACGCCCAAGAAGCCACAGCAGGGCCAGAAGCCCCAGACGCACAAGAAGCCACAGCAGGGCCAGAAGCCCCAGATGCCCAAGAAGCCACAGCAGGGCCAGAAGCCCCAGACGCACAAGAAGCCACAGCAGGGCCAGAAGCCCCAGGCGGCCCAGAAGACACAGCAGGGGCAAAAGCCCTAAAAGGCAGAGAATCCAAAGCTCCACATCCCCATCCGCACGGGGCTACCAATCGACGGGCAAGAGTGGCAGAACCACAAGCTCTGGGTCACCCATGGACCGGCCAAGTACCTCCAAGGGCCATGCTCCTTCCAACGGCCCACAGAGCCACAGGGCCCCAAGCACAAGTTCAAGCTCCTCCAGACCCTCTCTTCCTCGGCCATATTCACCACCGGCACAGATGGGCCGGCAATCACCCTATGCCACATCAACCCCTGCAACTTCTGTGGCCACCCAGCCACGAACACCCAGTCCAGTTCGATCAGCAGCCAGCCTCCAGTTCTTGATTTCTCCAACACACACCCAGGCCAGAATGTCACCCCATTTGCCCGGAAACAATGAGGAGCCACAACCACCACAAACAAGGCGTACATTGTGCAGAGGCCACTTGAGTGGCCGTTTTGGTGAGGCCCAAACTCTGGCATTGGCTAGTGGCCTCACGTTATATTATGATGAGCTACATGGGAGCAAATCCAAATCAACAAGCAAGCAGCGCAAAGCGGAGATTTTGGCCGAACTCACCAAACAAGTCAATGCAGCGGGGGACGAGCTCAAAGATGTAGAACAGATTCAACGGAAAATATCGTACCTCAAATATGCCGCACGGAAGAAAGAGAATAAAAGGCGGCAGTACAGGTATATATCTTATTTTTGGGTTTTTATTCTTCTTGTATAGACATCATTGAGCTTATTTTTTGTAACTATGTTTTTCAGCTAACAAGCTGGCGGAGTATTCCCCACTAAATTGAAATTTACCCAGGCTGAGGAGATGGTGCTGGGCCTGCCATATCCTGTTGCGTTAGAGGGACACTCGGCACAACAGGACACGGACAACCCGCCAATTTCTGCAGGTTAGTAATGTGTGAATTTCCCTAAAAATGGACCAACCAGTGAAATTAGCCAGCAAGGCATATATAAACACATGCCCCTAGGGTGTGCCTTGTAGTGGAGTGAACAATTTGACCAGGGTGTGTCATGTGTGTGGACAAAATTTGCTTGCCCATACATGACGTTTCAGAACATTTAGGAAGAGTAGTAAAGTATTGAGATGAGCAAAGGACTGCGTGATATGTATTTCTATTCAATCACATGCAACACTTACATCTTTTGCTGTTGCCCACTTGGGTTTCAGCTGTGCTTGGGGCCCAACGGCTTAAGATGGGGTGATTGCAATGTTTTCATAGATACAATGGTAACCACCAGAATCATATTGTAACTGCTATTTGCCAGCTGAGTGTGTTCACTTAATGGCCTATAAGGGATGTTTAAACACACACAACAGGCAGTACTTGCATGTTTGGTTGGCTTCCTGTGACCAATGTGTATGTACTTGTTTCTAAATCCATTTTCAAGATAATGGCATTCATAGTGAAGGTCAAGTTGCACCGTTGTGGTAGTGGCCATTCCAGCTTGGCCACATGTTTGATTTAAGCATGTGTGTTATTAAGCATCACCAATGCATAGTTGTGTGTTTACATTGTTTGTTTTCTTCTAATGCAGCTCAGCCTCATCCCTCAGCTAGTGTGGAATCCTCTGCCAGTTTTACAATGCCATCTACTTCCGTGCTGCCTCTGGGAATTGGGAGGAGTACTCAGCAACGTCGCCCAGTTTCCCAGGGGAGGGGCGTGCAGATGATGGAGTCAGCATGGCACCATGAGAGGCGGCTATTTCGGCGCCAAAATCAACAAAACCACGAGCATATTAATGCCCAATTAGAGAACCTCAATAATAACTTAAACCGGACCTTCAGCGTGATTTAATGAAAAGCCCAAACTCTTAAAAAACGGTTCCCCAGCATCTAAAATTAATAGATTTTACGTTTTTAGTCACTAACTTATTATTCTTTCCCCCACTGGGCTGCAACTCTGTTCAGGAATTTAGGATACGGGCGCCGCCATCTTGACTCAGAAGCATCACACTTACTGAGGAGAGGAGAGTGGGATAAGGTACAGGGGGCGGGTTATAGCTGTGCTTTGCTCAGACAGAGCAGAGCTGGGGTCAGGTAACGGTCAGCAGTCCCACAATGCAGAGCAGCACAGTCAGGAGGCACTTCCTGTTTGCAGGCTGCCTGATAAGATGGCGGCTTCCATAAGCCGCCATCTTGGATGTTTAAAGGCTTATAACATGCAGTAGATGCAGGTAGGATGATTTTTATTGTGGACAATCTGTATGTACAGGGTGTGGGAAACATATAAGATAGGCTCTTATTCAGGGTGAAGGTCCGCTTTAAGTGCCATGCTGACTGAATTTAGGACCCATAACAGCCACATGGCCAACTTGACAACCGAATTCAGGGCAAGCATGGCTGAATTGCAAACTAACCAAAGAAACATTTTGGAAACAGATTCTGAATGCCACACAGGCCCAGGTTAGGGCCCACCACCAAGGACCCCAACCTGGGTTCTAAGGGCATCCCCCATATTAAGGTGTATTTGGCCTGAATCTGTTCTACATCTTTGCTCTACATCCCCACTGTATTGACTTGTCTGGTGAGCCCTACCAATATAGCATTTTGGTATGGATTTGCTTGTCTGCCTTGGATTTGCGCCCATATAGCTCATTAGAGTCCTGAGGTAGGCCACTAGCCAATGCCAGAGGTCAAGCCTCACTGAACCGGCCACTCCAGCTGTTGCGCTGCAGCCTTGGCCCTAATTACATTGGTTGTGGCTCCTCCTGTTTGTAGGCATGATTGTGTGACATTCTGGACTGCCAAACTACTGCCTTGGCCCCTGGCTGAGATTTTACTGGACTTGGATTGGGACTGGGTGTTCTTGTTTGGGTGGGCCACTGAGTAACAGGTGTAGATGTGGCATAGGTATGTCTGCTTACAACCTGTGCCTGTGGCAAATGTGGCCAAGCAGGAGAGGGTGTGTTTGTGTCCATATTTTGAACATGTAACATCTGTGATTTATCCACTTGACAATGCTTGGCACATATATGTTAGTATGTTCATTTTAAGCTTAACTTAGTCCTGGGGTGCCTTACTTTGTAAATCCAGCCTGTGTGCAATTGCTCTGTGGCATGATTTGGCCTAAATTTCATGTCCATGTATTCCCCATAACTATGGGAGTGACCATCAACTCCCAATTTTTTGGTTAAAAAATTTTCAAAAAGAAAATAAGATACTCGTGTTTCTGACTAAGTTGCTGTCTTTCGGTTTTTGCATAATAAATATGACTTAAATTAGCCCCATAAACAAACACCCAAAATTAACAAAAAAAAAGAGTCTCCAAACATTGTTGATGGTTTTTGTAGTTAAGTCATTACTGTTTATTTATTAATAAAACCCAAAGCAAAAAACAAATGGAACAAAGCAATAACAACAAACAAGGTAAACACAAAACAAAAAAGAAGTAAACAATTAAGCAAAATGTGTTGCTATTAGATTAGCACGGGCGGCTTGGCCAGACGCACTGTGCTGCCCAACATAGGCGTCCTCTGGCTCATCGGCGGGTGGAGAGGGTGGCAAATCCACATACCGGGGGACCCGCTGCAAGATAGCAAAATTGTGCAGTGCAGCACAGCCCATGATGATATCTATGACCTTTTTTGGGTCATACTGAAGGGATCCCCCGGTATGGTCCAAACATCGAAATCGGGACTTCAATAGGCCAAAGGCCCTCTCCACCTCTGCCCTACTTTTGCATAGTGCCCGATTACAGAACCCCTGGCCCAAACGGGCATCAGGAGCAAGGGCAGGAGTGGATATCCAGAATCCCCTGAAAGTATTAAAAAATACTAACATAAAATACACATTCTAAGCTACAATATTGTTTAACATGTCATCAAGGGCTAAAAACAGCCATAGGTTAAGACATGAGTCATCAACTATATTCATTGCCATACAGTGAAAATGGATTGATGGAATGTGAGCAAACTTACCCAGGAGCCATCCACCAGATAATTCTCCAGACTCTAACTGACGAAATAAGCCGGAGCTCTGCAATATGTAAGCATCATGGGATGACCCTGCAAGAACACTGAGGAATCGCATAGCTGCACCAAACACTGCTTGTATGTTGTGTGAGTAGCAACCAAATATAATAAAATTACACAAAGCAAAGGTAACCAACTAACAATAACTCCTACAACAAATTAAGATTCAAGTTTAACAATCCAAATATAATTCACAAAGGACATAAGTCTCAAAAAATATAGCAATTATATGGATGTGTGGGAAAATAAATGTTTACTTGCTAATGACTAACTAAGGTCAGCATTAAAATGCTTCTATATGGCATACATGAAATGTATTGATTCAGGTATGCATTGCTATACAATTTATGGCCTCGGCCATGCTGATACATGCAATGCCTTAGTGCTAAAGGCGCGCAGACTCCTCCACATAGCTGCAACAATAGCAATAGCAATCCGAGCCCTCAAAGGTCCCGTAAATGGATCGGAAATGAAACGGATTTATAGGGTGGTGGTCCGTCGGAAATCAGCTCTCTGAATCAGACGCAAGCCCATTCCAACAACGTAAGTTATCTGAACGAACGAAAAATATCAGATTTTGTTTGGAAAATGATCCGAACTAACGGAAATGATCCGATTTGCTTCCGTTCATCGAAAGCGCATATACGCATTTTCCTGAACATTCGTACGAATGAAAAATGGACGGAAAAAAGCAAAAAAATGACAAACACCCACTAAAACTTTCACAAACAGCTACGGAAGTGCAGACGAATGTGTCTCTGAATCGAGCCTATAGTGCCAAATTCCGCCGCTGGGCGATTGAATCCCATTGGAATGATCCTGCCCTCTGTAGTCAGTATAGAATTGGTCTTTCAGAGGGTGTTAAGGATGTTCTAACAAATTTACCTTACCCTAGAAGCCTGGATGAACTCATGCTTATGGCCATTAAAATTGACAGACAGCTTCGGGAGCGACATATAGAGAAGAATCACTCTCACTCTTGGGAATCTTCCCACCAGGAGTCATCCCCTATGGGTGTTGTCTCATCTCCGCCCGCAGAAGAGCCTATGCAACTCGGTGCTACTTACCTTTCCCCGGCTGAAAAGAGTAGACGTTGCACCTTAGGCCTATGCATGTACTGCAGGGTTTCAGGTCACCTGGTTAGGACCTGCCCCAATAAAAGACCTTTGGCGGGATTGCAACGTCCTGACAAGATATAGAAAGTTTGTCAGGACGGTCAGGTAACTTCCCTTCATAGAAGTAAAATGTTGTTACCTGCTACTGTGGGTTGGGAGTTGTCCAGGAAATCCGTCTCCAATTTTGTTGATAGCGGAGCAGTTGGCAACTTCTTGGATAAATCCATAGTAGCCGCCTTAGGCATTCCCTTAATCCCCCTTGGGAAGCCCCTTCAAATTTTGGCAGTAAATAATTGTCCTGTTCGTGGAGGAACTGTCACCTCCAAAACCCCTTTAATCAACCTAGTTGTGGAACCTTTCCATTCTGTCGAACCTTGAGTTGTTTGTCTTAGACTGCTCTGAAGCCCCAGTTGTCTTTGGGTTCCCCTGGTTAAAGGTGCACAACCCTACCTTTAATTGGGAAACTGGAGAATTGACAGGATGGAGCCCACACTGTGCAGAACATTGCTCTAGTATCACTGGCAACCCAAGTCTCAGAGCTTATTTTTCCACCTGCCTCTCCATCCATGAGGGTACCTCATGTATCTTTATTGAAGTCCGCCAGAACTATTCAGGGTGATAATCCTGTTAAGTCTGGTGAGGGTCCTGAGGCCCCTCGTGAAGGGGGGGTAGTGTCACGGTTACTGTCATGAATAACTTGCCTTCAGGCCGTGCCTGTGGTGTCCCTAGGCAACTGGGAAATTGACAGGATGGAGCCCACACTGTGCAGAACATTGCTAGTATCACTGTCGGAGCAACCCAAATCTCGGAGCTTATTTTTCCATCTGCCTCTCCATCCATGAGGGTACCTCATGTATCTTTATTGAAGTCTGCCGGAACATTTCAGGGTGATAATCCTGTTAAGTCTGGTGAGGGTCCTAAGGCCACTCGTGAAGGGGGAGTAGTGTCACGGTTACTGTCATGAATGACTTGCCTTCAGGCAACTGGGTTCCTCCTGCCCAGCCGCTGCTACTGCCTCAGATGCCAGCTCCAGCGCCGCGTGTGTCGCCGAGCGCACCCTCCTCCCTCGTCCACTGTCATTCTACTTGTGCTTGCGCGCGTGTACAGTCAGCTTATGTCCTCCGGTGGTGCTATACACAGAGTGGCCACTGGAGGCTCGAGGCTAAAAGAGCTAAACCTAGGAGGTGCAGTTCTGGGCAGTATGCCTTTGGAGTTCAGCTGGGGCAATCAGCCCAGAGCTCTCTAAGTGCACCAATCAGCACACAGATCCGAAGTGCACCAATCAGCACACAGATCCGAAGTGCACCAATCACAGTCACTGCCTCCCTGTCCAATCCAGCCGGGTTCAGTCCTATAAAGGGATTACCACTTTAGTGTGTCAGTGCCTGTGATAGCCTTTAGCTGGCTTTGTTATTGCTTCTGTGATTTCCTGTATATATCGTTATTGACCATCTGCTTGAACCTCGACCACGTCTCCGTCTCATCCCTTTGTACTGCGCAGCTCTCTGACCTCCCAGTGTGACCCCTGGCTTGACGTCTGACTTTGCTTGAATTCTCCTGAGCACCCGAATTGCTTCCAGTATTACCTGTTTCCGAAGCACCCGAACTGTTTCCAGTACTTACCCGACATTGCCCAGTCTGGCCTCTGGTTCATCCGTCTTCAACCCCTGTAAGCTCACATCCTTTGTGCTATTAAGTCCTAGGGGCAACCGTGTCCGGCGAGGCGTATAAAGCGTCCCGGCAAACGGGGGCTTGACTAAAGGTGAAGCTAGCAGCGGAGATTGGGGGTTGTGGGCTTACTCTGAAGGCGGGTGTCCCACGGGGCCTGACAATAATTCTGTGAAACTCACCTGTAGAATTGTTTTTGAGTATATCCAGTCCAGGTCGTCCCAACTGTCATTACTTCTGGGACGACCTGGACTGGATATAGTGAAAAAATAGGAACATAGGAAGAAGAATGGTGCAAGATACTCATGCTAATGTATATCAGTAGCTCCATTCAAGAGACACATATTAAGTTATTAATACAGTAGTACAGAACAACTTGGGATCTACGCAAGATGTATCCTTTAATTTAGGAGGTTTGCTGGAGATGCGGCGCAGACAGAGGAGATCTTTTTCATATTTGGTGGACCTGCCCTAAATCAATATATTTTGGGAGGAAGTGCATAATCAGTTATACTAGAGTCTAATGATGATATGACACCCTCGCTATACCTGCTGCATCACTCTAAATCATCAACTAGTAAGTATAAGAATTCAGTGCAACTGTTACCACCATCAGGTAATGGATAAGCCAAGTTAACTTTATTGAGGAAATGAAGGAGATTGTGTATTCCAGGCAGGATAAGATGCAGAAATTTTGCCAGATTTGGCAGCCTTGGTTGGTTTTGGTTGGCCTTATGGATGGTATATCAGAAGACTCTGATGTTGCCCACTCATGCTGTCTTTGATACAGCCAGTGGCCATTGTGGATACCGGGCTGCGTCAACTGCTTTAAGGACCTAACTGTATGATAGTGAATGAAAGTATCTTTAATTGCCAGGAAGAGGTTAAAAAAAAACTGGCTCCAGAGCACATTGTCATTCCAACCTAAACGAGCAGCACAATGGAATTTATATTGTGCTTTGTTTTCATCACAGGGGTATGAGGTAGACATAAAATACGAATAACCACATAAAGCACAGAAGATAATACTGGTACATTCATCAAATACTAAATGGACGATAAACCATAACAAGCAAAATGAAACAAGCTGATGCTGATCTAAAACATCCATTCAAGTAATTTCTGTACTGAATAAAGAAGACACTAAGGATTCTATTTTGCTGCTGGTACAATTGTATTAAATGTGCACTTTAAATTTGACTCAAAGCTTTCCTGTGATTTTTGAACTCATTTCAAGTTAGGAGTTAGGAGCCCAATGGTGAAAAATGAAAATGCAAGGTGTTTCCCCTTTGCTGCAGACTTTGTAGTTAGTGTCTGATCTGGTTCATGTGTATTCAATGTGCAAGTCAATGGTTAGAAGCTCCCCCACCCCAAAAAATCAAAGGTTTTGTATATCACATGATTGCAATTAACTAAAAAAAATTAGCCTCCCATTGTGCATAGAGACAAAAGCAATCTAAAGCTATTGACAAGCCTTGAGTTTAGGCATAGCAAAAATCCTTGAGACTTGGGGCCCGATTTATCAAGCCCTTCTGCCAGACAATGCCATTCCAGTGCAAATTAGAGTAGTGCAAAATATGATATATACATTTTTCAGCATGTTTCTGCACTGTTAATGTTTTAGTAAATGTGCTTTTTACTACTACTACTACTGCTACTAATTTGCACCAATGTGGCACTGTCTGGAAGAAGTGCTTTAAAATTCAGGCCCTTGATTTTTTTGCAAGGTAAATTCCTCACTAAAGAAGACTCGTTCAGTCTGCATTATGCATTACTGTGTGGTACAATTTAACAAGCCAACCAGCGACTGCAACAGCCACCAATTTGGACCAACACAAGGGTTGGGGTGGCATGCCTGGGGATCATTGATATAACCCTCCTTGTTCCAGCCTAGTTCCACCTTTCTTGTGTTTTATACATTTTTACTCCTGTTTTATCTTTTCTTTTTAACTCTCTCTATATTTAAACCTATTAAAATGTAGTACCATGGATGATTGGTTTCATATGCTAATGCAGGGGCTGTTTTGAGTTATATGGTTTATTTATTAGTGTCATTGCATTAACATTCTGTTCTAAAATGAAGTTTGCAAAACTTCAATAAAACGTATTAAACAGAAACATGTGAGCTACAGCTATGTAGCTTGATCTCAGTGGAGCTGTATATTCCAACTTTCTGTTCTTTGTTAAGTTTATCATCCATTTCATAGCGCTTATGTATTTGGTATTTATTTCCATTACTCTTAGAGTTTTCCTATTTGGGAGAAGGAAGACAAGATCTACTGTAAGCAGACGCTTCTGGATGGAGCAGGACCCAAGACATACTGGACACGGGAACTTGTTGGAGATGAGCTGATTTTGGTAAGAGTACACATATATACAGACATGGACAAATTTGTTGGTAAAAAGTGGACTTTTATAGACATAAATCCTAGTTTATTCCACATTTAAACTGATTGAACACACAATAAAAAACAAAACAAAAAGGGTACCTTTTTTCCTGTGAAGCTGATCAGTCCTTTTCCAGCAATCAGCAACTCACCTGACTGATGGATTGCTTCCTGCACCTCCCTTGGCATGAACTCCATTCATCAGTGCTTCTGTGTCCAACTTGCGTCCCCCACCATCAGTCACAGGGGAGGGACGTGTTAGGGCTCGACATACCTCCTCCATTGCAATGGATTGTGTGGCAGTGCTCATGTGACTAATGGCGGGTCACTAGCCCGACACGCCATCAGTCGTGACCCCTGTTCGGGACTGGGGCAGTGCGCAAACCAATCAGGTGAGTTGCTAATCGCCGGACTAGGACCGATCAGCTGTGGGAGACAAAAGGGGAGTACCATTTTGTTTTGATTTTTTTCTGCCCCCCTGAGGCATCCTGATTTGGGATGCCACACTATGTGAAATCCCCTGAGATCCTCGCTGTAATTATCTTTCCTTGAGCCCACAGCTCAGGTGCTGCTCTTGTCCAATCAGCTGAAGCTGAATGGAATCCCAGTCACACCAGTGATCGGCGTGTGATCGGCTTCCTACGGTTAAAAAGGATGCAAGTGATGCAGCCACCAGCAGCACATGCACTGTGGGCTCATTGGTGAGGTTAGCATACTGGGCGACAGGTTGGGATTTCAGACAGTGGGTCATCCCAAATCAGCTCTGGAGTCTCAGAAACTTTACTTGAATATTAAAAATAATGAATGAAATGTTATAGGCAAATTATGGCACCGTTACCCTAATAAAGGCAATAAGTTCTGGTGCTCTCTAGGTCTAAAAGACTCCAAGGACGGCCACAAGCTGATTTGGGATGCCCTGCTGTGTGAAACACCCCGGGTTGCCACAAAACTCTTTTTCCGATGGCTCCCTCAGCGATGTAAACAATTAGGCTCAGCATTTCTGGGTTGAGGCATGCTCCCACCCCAGCCATTCAGATAGGTGGGGGGTGTAAGCACACTCAAATTGAAAGAGACCTCTGAGTGTAAACAGTGCTGTACTGCCGTTCATTAATATGCATGGCATAAAGCACTAGTTGGATGAGAGCATGCACATGCACTATAGGACCGGGGAAGGGCGGGGAAGGGTATGGACGATCTGGGTAGTTTCACAAGAAGCAAAACCTCTGAGAAATAAAATTCTGTGAAACTCACCTGTAGAATTGTTTTTGGATACATCCAGTCCAGGTCGTCCCAAAGTGATGACATGTGGGTGTTCGCCCCTAGGGGGCGCTTGACTGCAAGATCAAAGATGTAGCTCCTCCCGGCCCCCTATAAAGGCAGGTGTCCCTCTATCATTCCCCAGTGGTTAAAAAGCAGTAGACAAAAAGAGGGCAGACCGGGAGGCCCAAGAAACCATGTTACTTCACATAGCTTTAGCTTGTACTCTCTCTAACAAGATTTATGAAAACAATGTCCAACAGGCAAACAGGAAATAATGAACACAAGGGCGGGGTGGGACGACCTGGACTGGATGCATCCAAAAACAATTCTATAGGTGAGTTTCACAGAATTGTATTTTTTCCTACATCCAGTCTAGGTCGTCCCAAAGTGATGACATGTGGGACATCCAAAAGCAGTGTCCATTTGGGCGGGATCCCCAGTGCGGAACAGCATGTAGTTCATTTCACTACCACCTGAAGCACCTTTCGGCCAAAAACAGCATCAGCTGAGGCCCTGACATCCACCTTGTAAAACTTTGTAAAACTATGAACTGACCAAGTGGCGGCCTTACAAACCTGTTCAACCGATGCCTGGTGCTGAAAAGCCCAAGAGGCACCAATAGCTCTGGTAGTGTGAGCTGTGATCCGAAAAGGGGGTTCCTTCCCCTTGGCAGAATATGCTTGCACCGCCGCCTGTCTGATCCACTTACTGAGAGTGGACTTGGCTGCTGGCAAACCTTTCCTAGAGCCTTCTGTTAGGACAAAGAGCAAATCCGATTTTCTGAAGAATTCAGTCACAGCCATGGTAATACTTTATGGCAATGACCACATCCAAGACATGGAGGGTCCGTTCTTTGGAATTAGCTGGTGCTGGACACAAGGAAGGTAAGACTACTTCCTCATTAAGGTGAAACGGAGAAACAACCTTAGGCAAAAAATCAGGTTTAAAGCGAGAAACCACCTAATCCCTATGCCGCTCAAAATAGGGAGGTTTCATACAAATCGCGGCCAGCTCTGATACACGACGCACCGAGGTGATCGCTACCAAAAAGACAAC
This sequence comes from Gastrophryne carolinensis, assembly GCA_027917425.1. NCBI lineage: Eukaryota > Metazoa > Chordata > Amphibia > Anura > Microhylidae > Gastrophryne > Gastrophryne carolinensis. Next base: position 275,629,812 of record CM051238.1, read on the forward strand.
TTTGAGAGTCAAAATAGACAATGCAGCATCGCACAATGGCTCGAAGGGAGGACCCTGAAGAGCAGAAAGTACTAAATTCAAGTCCCACACCGGTAATACTGACTTACGCGATGGCCGGACATGGGTAACTCCCTGGAAAAAAGTCTTGATCAACCTATGGTTGGCGATTGATCTCTGGAAAAAGATGGCAAAGGCTGAGACCTGACCCTTGAGGGTGCTCAGCTGGAGACCCAAGTCTAAGCCGTGTTGCAAAAACTCCAGAATCCTAGAAATAGAAAATATGCGGCAAGGGAGACTCTTGGACTCGCACCAAGCAATATAAGCATGCCAAACCCTGTCGTATATCATGGAAGAAGACTTCTTCTCTGCTTGAATCATGGTATGCACAACCGTGGCCGACAGTACCTTTTCCATCAGGATTGAGGTTTCAATAGCCAGGCCGTCAAAGCCAGCGTCCGAAAATTGGGGTGCCGCAGCGACCCCTGTGTGAGAAGCCCTGGATCGTCGGGCATGATGTAGCGATCTACTGACATGTGAACTATGTCCGCAAACCCGCTCCTTCTCGGCCAGCGAGGAGCCACCAGGACAGTTGGTACCTGTTCCTGGGCGATCTTGCGCAGCACTCTGCCCAGGAGTGGAAACGGAGGGAATGCATAAAGAAATTTGAACTCCGTCCAAGGAAGCGCCAGAGCGTCTGTGGCAATGGCCAGAGGATCTCATGAGAGGGAGACGAACCTTGGAAGCTTGTGATTGTCTCTGGACGCAAACAGGTCCACGTCCGGCTGACCCCAGCGGAGACACAGGGCGTGAAAGGTCTTTGCTGCTGAGAGACCATTCCCCCAGGCGCAAGGCGCTCCTGCTCAGGGAGTCTGCCTCCAGGTTTTCTACCCCGGAAATGTAAACCGCCGAGATGCAGGGAACATTCTCCTCTGCCCAAATCAGAATCTGGGTCACCTCCTTGAGGGCTCTCTTACTCAGAGTCCCGCCCTGGTGATTGATGTACGTGACAGCCGTCTGATTGTCCGAGCGAACCTGGATCGCACAACCCCTTAAATAGGGAGTCAAGCGCAGAAGCACCAACCAGATCGCTCTCAGCTCCAAGAGATTTATGGGTAAGCAGTTCTCCTGCGGCCCCACTGACCCTGGATCTTCTGAGTCTGCCAAACGCCTCCCCAGCCTGTCAGACTGGCATCCGTGGTAACTATCTCCCAATGGGGGCTCAGGAAAGACTTGCCTATCAGCAAGTTCCGAGAGTCCAACCACGACAAGAGGGACTGCCTGGCCAGTGGTGACAGTGAAAAGCTGTGTTCCAGGGACTCCTTGTCACAGTTACTGTCATGAATGTCTTGCCTTCAGCCCGTGCCTGTGGTGTCCCTAGGCAACTGGCCGGGGTTTCTCCTGCCCAGCAGCCGCTTCTGCCTCAGATGCCAGCTCCAGTGGCGCGTGTGTCGCCGAGCGCGCCCTCCTCCCTCGTCCACTGTCATTCTACTCGTGCTTGCGCGTGTGTAAAGTCAGCTTATGTCCTCCAGTGGTGCTATACACAGAGTGGCCACCGGAGGCTGTTTAAAAGAGCTAAACCTAGGAGGTGCAGTTCTGGGTAGTATGCCTTTGGAGTTCAGCTGGGGCAATCAGCCCAGAGCTCTCTAAGTGCACCAATCAAACCACAGATCCGAAGTGCACCAATCAAAGTCACTGCCTCCCTGTCCAATCCAGCCGGGTTCAGTCCTATAAAGGGATTACCACTTCAGTGTGTCAGTGCCTGTGATAGCGTTTAGCTGGCTTTGTTATTGTTCCTGTGATTTCCTGTATATATCGTTATTGACCTTCTGCTTGAATCTCGACCACGTCTCCGTCTCATCCCTTTGTACTGCGCAGCTCTCTGACCTCCCGGTGTGACCCCTGGCTTGACGTCTGACCAAATTGCTTCCAGTATTACCTGTTTCCGAAGCACCCGAACTGTTTCCAGTACTTACCTGACATTGCCCAGTCTGGCCTCTGGTTCATCTGTCTTCAACCCCTGTAAGCTCACATCCTTTGTGCTATTAAGTCCTGGGGGCAACCGTGTCTGGCGAGGCGTATAAAGCGTCCCGGAAAACGGGGGCTTGACTAAAGGTGAAGCTAGCAGCGGAGATTGGGGGTTGTGGGCTTACTCTGAAGGCGGGTGTCCCACGGCGCCTGACACTCCTGAGTCCGATTCCAGCCGGTCAGTAGGTTCAATTGAAGAGGTCTCATGTGAAATTGGGCGAAGGGCACTGCCTCGAAGTAGGACACCATTAGGCCCACCAATCTCATCCCCAGACGTACCGACGACTGCTGACAGGACACTAAAGCCTGCACCTGCGTCTGGAGACCCAAAACCTTCTTCTGTGGCAGAAAAACCTTCACCTGCGCAGTGTCTATCATCATTCCCAGGAAGGATCTCACTGTTGAGGGAGTGATAAATTACTTTGGGTAATTGACTACCCAGCCGAAAGCCTCCAGGGTTGACAACACCGTCCGAGTATCGCTCTCGGCCTGCTGAAGGGACTGGGCCGCAATCAGCAAGTCGTCCAGATAAGGCAGCACACGAATGCCCTGGTTCCTTAGGATAGCCATGATACCCGCCAGCACCTTGGTGAAGACACGGAGGGCTGAGGATATCCCTAATGGAAGTGCTACAAACTGGTAATGCTGATCCTCCAGAGCAAACCTCAGGAACTTCTGATGCCCCTGGAAAATTGGGATGTGCAGATAAACATCCTTGATGTCCACCGTGGTCATGAAGTCGCTGGGCCGAATCGATCTCACCACCGACCGTAAAGTTTCCATGCGGCAATGTCTGACTCTTACAAACCTGTTGAGACCCTTCAGGCCCAGGATTGGTCTTAACGTTCCGTCCTTCTTGGGAAACGTGAACAGGAGTAGAATCCCTGACCCTTTTCCTGCCGAAGTACAGGGCAAATCACACCTAACCGCAGAAGGTGCTGCACAGCCGTTCTCAAGGCCTGGGCCTTTAGCGGGTTTCAGGATATCCGTGAACGGAGGAATTTTGTGGGCGGCCTGGCTGCCAGCTCTATCTTGTAACCGGAGGACACTACCTCTGGAATCCACCGATCCGAGACGTGCCGCCTCCAGATCTGAGCAAACAGCTGAAGCCGTCCCCCCACCCGGATGGGTGAGGTCGCCCCCTCATGCCTGAGAGGGGTTGGCAGGGGGCTTGGATTTAGATCCCCAGGAGGAATTGGGCCGGCCGCGGGACCTACCTCTGCCCCAGGTATCTCTGCGGCCACCTGGAAATGAAGAGCCTCTTCCTCCTCGAAAGGAACGATAGGCAGAGGGATTCCTAAAGGTCCAGGCGCTCCCCGAACAGCCTGTTCCCCACAAAAGGGATACTAGTGAGAGACTTCTTGGCAGCCACATCAGCCGACCATTGCCGCAGCCAGAGCAAGTAGCGGAGAGCGACAAGCAAGGCCGAAATCCTGGCAACGAGCCGGACCACATCATCCATGGCAGTAGCAACAAAGCCAATGAAATAAGCCCAGACCATCAAAGAAATCGTCATCATCTTACTCATGGCCTTCTTAGGAGCCGTCCATGAGATCTGTCTCTCGAGATTGGCCAGCCTATGCGCCAAGTCAGCATGAGACCCCTTGCTGGCTCTCCCTTCGCTGGGGGCTGAATGCAGCAGCCGCTGGAGGGGCAGCTGGCAGCACAGGGCTAGGGGCAGGGACGCCTGCCCGTTCATGATCCAAAATAATGCCTCTGGTGCAAGTGGTACAAACAGTGCTGAATCCGCCCAGAGGATTCCTACTGCACAAGGGGCAGAGCCTTTCCTGCCCAAATGGGGCCCCCAGCTCACTATCCCCTGATGCCTCCATGATGGTGATCAAAAATGGTCAAAATCAATAAGGTTACAAGACGCTAATGGCCCAAACCTATAATGCAATCCCTCTTAATAGAAAGGGGGACCGGGAGGAACCACAACCCTCAACCTCAAGTCCACGACCTATACATGAAAAGGGGAGAAGGGACCATGATCAGAATATGCACAATGCAAATAGTCAATAATGCAGCCAGAAAAAACAGGGACTCACAATACCAACAGAGGGACAGCGTAGCCTCCGAAACACGAATGTGATCCCCCAGCAACAGCAGCAGTACAGGGCCACAGGTTCCGCAGTGTCCAGGCAGGCCCAAGCAGAAGCAGTGCGCAGAAGGATCCTCGAAGGGGAGTGCGGCATCGTCATGACAGCGCGCGCTGGCGCCAGGCTCCGCCCCCTCAGCGGCGCGTCAGGAGAAGACGCCCGCCCCCTTCCAATCACTGCCTTGCTGTAAAAATGGCGGAAGCGGTGCCCGAGGTCCACCGCAACTATAACGTTCCAGTGTCTCCCCCCTCCTCCCCGTCACAGACAGCGGCGATGCACAGGCCCGCGGGTGCGGCAACCCCGCAGCTCGAGGGAGTGAGGGAGGTGAGTAAGAAGTCAGAATGCACCATGCTGAGCCAGGGAGTAGCCAAGTGTAAAAGCAAAGTTCACAAAGTCAAACACACAGCACAACAAAAACACCAATAAAGCTTGTGGGCAGGGAGGGATACAGTCAAAAAAACAATATAGTGGTTCCCCCTCAGGCTCACCATAAGCCTGTGGCCGGCTACTTTTTATTATAAGGTCTGCGGCCCAGAGCCAAGGCTCTGCAGAACACCAACAGACCCCGGCGTTCACCCTACCGTCACGAATCCCGAAGCAGCCACATGTCATCACTTTGGGACGTCCTGGACTGGATGTAGGGAAAATCCTGGGTTTTGTCGTAAGCATGTTTATAATTTCTTGCCCAGACATGTTACCGACACAACTACCAACACCACGACAGATCTTGGCACAGTCTAACTCTTGACATACCTTGAAAAAAAGCTAGTTCTCTAAAGTAATTCTTTGTTAAAGCTGTCAGCCCAACCTTTTTTTGTGATGTAAAGTAGCCTACACCCTGTAATGTGCTAAAGTTAATGAGCTTTTGCATCATTTCTTGCTGGCTGTCAGGGGCGGCATCTTTGATTATCCAGCACTTTGCATTTCCTTAAAAACCCTACAGAACCTGCTACCTTCTGTTGACTTATTTTTCAGGGTCCCCAAAAATAAATTGGCTTCTGAAGGTACCCTCACATTGAAACATGCATGTATGGAGTCATCATCTGCTGCTGGGGAGTCCCTCCTGAAAGGAAGGGAGTTCACTGGGAGTTATTCAGAAATATAAATCAGGCTGAATGAAAGGTGCAGATACAGCTCTTGACAGCCAGTATGTAGATTGGGCAGAAAGCAAGATAATATGTCCCTTTAACCCTTTCGCTGCCAGCCTACCTGCAGCATTTGCCACTCCCTGTTGCCAGACGATGTTTCACTATTTTGCGCTACACATGTTCAACTGTCATTTTTGAAAGGATTTCCAGGGATTTCCCAGGAAAATGATATATTGTTTTTTTCAACAGAGTCTGGGCTTTAACATGAAATGAGTTTTTTTGTAATAAAAAATGTAAGTTTGTCAATAAAATCTTATTGCTTGTGAAACCCCAATTTCTCCCGGTTACAGCGATACCACATATGTATAGGTAGACACCCTTTCCTGCCCAGGAGACTCCCCCAAACTGAAATAGTGCTTTAGGGGATTTTCAGAAAAAATACAACTGTGATATGCGCTATGCGCACCTTGCAGTTTTACCAGAAAAACAACCCTTTACATTTGAAATACCCCCAACAAACTATATATTCTCTGGAAGTACACACCTCAGGCTTTCTAGACGTACCAGGCATGTTGATGTGCCCATAGTTTTCTGGAAGTAATTCCTCAATGTATTCTTTGGTTGCAAAGAGTTTCCCAAAAAAAAGGATAAAAAAGCAAAATCAAAGCCACATTTTCCTAAAAAAACTATATACAAACAAGAAAAAACAAGTTTAATCTGAAAAAACAACATTCCCCGAACTGAACAACACCCAACATGCATAGGTTCTGTCAAGGGAAGAGTTGCCAAACACCCCAAAGTAAAGCATGAGCATAACGGTCATTTTACTTGAAAATTTCAGTTCTGCAGACAAAGTGCGCACCTTGCGATTTTTCAACCAAAACAACCCTTTACATTTGGAATATCCCCCATAAATCATATATTCCCTGAAAGTACACATGTTAAGCTTTCTAAGCGTACCCAGCTTGTTGTAGTGGGCTCATTTTTCTGGAATTAATTCCTCAAAGAATTCTTTGGTTGCGCAGGGTTTCCCTAAAAAATGTATAAAAAAGCTGAATAAAAAACACCTTTTCCTAAAATATAAATATGCAAACCAGACAAAACAAGCTAAGTCTGAAAGCGCAAGGTCCCCCGAACAGAACAATACCCAACATGCACAGGTACTATTAACCCTTTTAATTGCCAGCCTACTTGAGATTTTGTCACCCTCTGTTGACAGGTCATTTTTCCCCATTTTGCGCCATGTTTTGCGCCATTTTTGCTGTAATTTTCAGGAAAATTATATTTATATTTTTTTGCAGCAGAGTTTAGGCTTTAACATGAAATGTCTTGTTTGTAAATTTTATTTTGTTTTTTACAATATTATTAAGTAAACAAAATAAAAAAAAATAAATAAAAACATTTTTAGAAAATTGACTCCTTTATTTTAAATAAAAAAAATTATTTTATTAAGGAAAAGCATATTGCATGTGAAAGCCCAATTTCTACCGATTAGAACGGTACCACATATTTATCGGTAGCCCCCCGTTCCTGCCCAGAAGACCCCCAAACTGAAACAAGTAATCAAGTAATCTATAACATTTACAAATAAAATACAACTACCATCCACACTACAAAGGGTTAAATCGGGGTGCCCCCCTGAAGTGGACCAAAACCCAGGATAGTCAAAATCCTGGGTGTTGGTCCACTTTAAAAATCAAAAAAAAAAATTGACATGGGGTCCCCTTTACCCAGAGTAACCAGCCCGGGACCAGCTATGCAGGGCTTGTGGAAACAGGGCACAGGGGCCAGCTTTTGTGGCCCCTGGCCCTGCAGGCTACAAGCCCGCATAGCCCGTGGGCCCAGGCTCTTCTTCTTCTCCCCCAGCCTTGTGAACTGGTATAGGGGTCATGGACCCCTTACCAGTTCACAATGGGTTAAATGTAAAAAAAAACACACGCGCAAAAAGAAAAAATTATTTTATTATTATTATTTTTTTTAATACTTACCTCCCATCCATCCTGGAGCACTGTGTCCCTCGGCGATCACTGGCTTCTGCTCACCTGCTGGAAGCCTTTTATAGCTGCTGGATGACAGAACACAAAGGGTTAATTAAAAAAAAATGACATAGGGTCCCCCTTCCCGGGGAGGGGGACCCCATTTTTTTTTGGATTTTTAACCCTTAAAAATCCAAAAAAAAAAATGACGTGGGGTCCCCCTTACCCAAAATAACAAGCCCGGGACCAGCTATGGGGGCTTGTAGGCACAGAGTGGGGGGGGCAGCTTTGGTGGCCCCCCCACCCTGCAGCCTACGAGCCCACATAGCCTATGTGGGCCCGGGCTCTTCTGCCCCCCCCTGGCCTTTGGGGAGGCAGGTAATGGGGGTGCGGGGGTTAATGGCAAGTCACCCGCTAGGGCAGGTGACTTGCCACCCCCCCAGCCTTGTGAGCTGGTATAAGGGGTCTCATGGACCCCTTACCAGCTCACAAAGGGTTAACTGTTAAAAAAAAACACCACACAATAATAAAAAGTATTTTATTAAAAAAAAAAAAAATGTTTTACTGTACTTACCTTCGATTGCAAGCTCTTGTCCCTCGCCGCTCAGCTGACAGATGCCGTGATCGGCATCCAGAGAAGGAGGAGGCAGGAGATCAGAGGATCTCCTGCCACCTCCTTCCCCAGCGCCGATCACTGGCATCTGAGAAGCTGAGAAGGCTGAAGCCGGTGATCGATCGGGGCCGGGATGACGTCATGGGGGTGGGGCTTAGCGGCAAGATGGCGGCCACCATCGAGAAGGAGAGAGGAGAGAGCCTCCCGGGCTCTCTCCTGAAGATCGGTAAGTCCTGGGGGGGGATCGGAGGCCCCCCAGGTGAAGAGGAGGGACAGCGGGAGCCAGCGCACACGCAGGTAAGTGAATGTCATTTTTTTTTTTTTTTTACAGTTAGCAGCTTCTGCTGCCAAAGCGGGGGGGGGGGGGGGTGGTCTATTCCGGGGGCTCTCCTGGAGCCACCCGCACCAAATTAAAGAGGAGACCCGGCCGGATCCAACAAGGGGTCAGGTGAGTATTTTTTATTTTTATTTTTTAAACTTGAAGCGAGGAAAGTCAAGCACGTAACACCTACGGGCTTGGCACTTAAGGCCCAGCCAAGCCAGCACGTAGGTGTTACGTGCTTGGCAACAAAAGGGTTAAGATTTCCCGCTGTGGGACTATCTACAGAGGCTGAACTTCATTTTTTGCTGGCAAACAACCTATTAACAAAGGGCACATGTAGAGGGCCAGCCCTTAGTTATCCCTGGAAGAAAAGAAGAAACCAACTACCTTCACTGAAGTAAACCAAAAAAGTATTCAGGGTAAAGAGTAATGGAAGTGTTCAGAGTGGTGGAGAGGTGCGGGGGGCAGTGCCAGAGCAGTGGGTCTGCATCAGGTGCCTCTTTGGAGTGGATGAGGCGGGCAGATCTTCCTGGTCAGAAGGGGAAGAAAGGTTAGGAGAAGTACATGAAAAAAGGGAACACAGCAAGGGGCAACTAAATGTGTATCTGAGGTACCCAGTAGCGTGCAAAGTTGGGGCAATGCTGAGATGGTGGCTGGTTGGAAGCTCCTCTAGGTCCTCGTGCTCTAGAAGATCATCTGGAAGGAAGGGGATACCATACTTAGGAGAGGCCCTGCATAGGAACAAATATAGGCAGGGGAGGAAAATATAGGGTAGGACGCCAACCCTGGTCCCCAGTAACTTCTTTGCTGTCTCTGGGTAGGGATTACCCATCCATTGCCAGAGGTAAGTGTCGGGAAAAGAAGTGATGGACGAAGGGAAGGGAGGAGAGCAGGACTCCGACCCTTCCTGGAGGAACCCCCCCGGGCCATATCTGCTACTGCAGTCCCTGATTCGGCATCTGAACACTGACCATGAAAACAGACTTACAGGAGATGTCCGTGTCCGCATTCAGGTACCCGGACAACAAGTGTTCTGTACAAACTCAGAAGTTTACAGTCTGGGTTCACTTATCCCTATCTACAAACACAGCTAAATGTTATCGAAGGTAGCTTTGCTTATTAAAAGATTTTGAAGGGGCCAGTCCCAATATATCTAAATGCAGACACCCATCAATCTCCATGCATGTGTGCATGACATGCTTAAACCCAGGTCCCATGTACTGCAGGGTAAAAGTGTAACTACAGCCACTGTGCTGGCTTGATGCAGTTTAATGGTGTGAGACTGAAAGAAATTGTTAATGGCATAAGTGTGTTATTCTGTTAATGAGGGTGCAGCAGTGACAAAGACAACAGTGTGGATTCTCGCTCCTATAGTTGCCAGCGGAGGCAACATCATTAAATCACATGTATCCAGCCTTAATTTACACTAGCGATATAAATGCTCTCATTAGTATATACTGATGAGCTGGCCAGACAGTCAGGTCAACAAAAACAAGTTAACACAAGAAAGTCTTTGTTAGCTGACCAAACTCTCTTTAACATTACACATAGACAAAGAGGTCATTGTGGTTTTGCTCATTAAAGCTGTGGCCTAGAATATGTACCCTCTTCAAAATTGCCTTTATTAGCATTTCCAACCATGTTATGAAACTCACTTTCAGCTTTTCCTCTCAGCCCCCTGACCTGACTGGGTCACACACTAATTTGGCAACAGCTGGAATTTTTCGGACTAACTAGCCATGGGAAATACTTTGCAACTTCTGCAGACAGATAACTGGGCCCCATAACAAAATCATTAAAGGGCCGTCTAGCTCACCATCCTCTATGCTAAAAACAATCTCCAATTCCAGTGAGTGTGTAAGGATCTTACCTGCCTCCCGGCCCCGGTCCCGCGGCGCGTCACGGCCCCGTCCTGCTGCTGGTTCTCTGTGCCGCTCTGGGGCCAGCGTGGCGGCGGCGGGGTGCGGCGGCCTAGCTGCGGGCCGTGCGGCGGGGGCAGGCGGCCCCCGTGGTGTCCTCTGCCGGTGCGGCTGTGCTTCTCCCGGCCGGATGCGCGCGAGCACGCTCGGTATATGCCCCCAGGCGGCGCTGCTCCCAGCGCATCCGCCGGGGGCAAGTGTTAAGTTAATTGCTCTGCTGTCCTGATGGGAGACGGGCCCAGGGACTGGATAGCCCGTCTGACCTGGGCAGGTCCAGTTCCTGGGACCGCTCCCATTGGGTAGTTACAGTCGTACCAATCAGCACACTTCCCTCTCCTTTCCTTTTTCCCCTTCCCATTGGCCAGTCTTCCCTTTATTACCATGCTGCCCCATTGTCCAGTGCCCGTTATAGCCTCTGGTTAATAGGGTGTGCGTTATAGTCTGCGTTTATTGTGTTCAACTCGGCTTCGTCTCTGACCATCCTTGTCTGCTCCCCGTCCTGACCTTTTCGCCTGTCCTGACTCCGCTTGTGCCTGATCCCTCTGTTACCGCGTTTTGGTGCTCACCTGGTTTGACCTCGGCTCGTTTTGACTATTCTTCGCTTGACCCCTTGGATACCGCGCTCTGTGACCACCCGGCTTGACCTCGGCTTGTTTCTGGACCTCTCTGATTGACTCTCCGTTTGTAATCCCATTTACATCCCGGCATCCATATTCGGGATACCCCGCCGTTCACCCGTCTCCACCTTAAGCCGGTAATCTTTGCGCCAACTAAGTCCTGGGGGTAACCGAGTCTGGAGAGGCACAATCCGCGTCTCCTGCGAGCGGGGACTTGTCTAAAGGCAGAAGAGGCGGTGGAGATTGGGGATTATCTGGCTTAAGAGAGAAGGGTGTCCGGCGCCTAACAGAGTGTTATACATAATTCTATTCCATTAATGAATGCAGAAACATTATGACTGCACTCAAAGAATTCCACTGATACTCTTGCTCTCCCAACTCAATATCCTGCCATCTCTCTCAAACTAACCAACCCCATGGCATTTGTACAGTACGCAGTGGCTGCATTTATACCCTTTATCCCCAGGTGTAGGAATTGATTCAATAAGAGTTGAAAAACATTCTCAAGGTAGTACAAAATTCACTTTATGAGAAAAAAGCCTGAGAATCTCATGGTTAGATACGAAGACAATAAAAATCAACGACACTTTTTACTACAGTGTAAAAAGGAGTAAAAAGTTTTCTACTTTACTTAAAAGTACCATCTATTCCTCAGAGTATGCATACTGTATCAGGACTGCCATTAAAAATGTTCGGGCCCCATAAAACCTCAATGTCAGCACCTCCTTCATATTCCAACAGGTATTTTCGTAGATGTGGGCAGAGCCAGGACGTCAATCAGAAAGATATCTGCCATAATGTTTTCAACAGAATTTTCATTTATAGGTAATAGGTTTATGGGTTTTTATATATTTTATATAGCCCCAGGGCAAAATGTCTGCCCTAAAAAACAAGACAGAAGTTGATCAAGGGAACAACTTGATTATCGTAAAGCATAGGAGCAGATGAGAAACATTGGGGCTGTCATCAGTGCCAGCAGGTGGGCCCCCTGAGTGACCGAGCCCACCTGGCTCACAGACAACCCAGTACATAAATATCCCCAAAGGGGTGTTTGTTTCCTATAGGTCCGGGTTTCCCGACCTTTTTTTCAGGGGTTACCACTTCCTATTTTCCAGTTATCTCAAGTAACAGTACTACCACAGCACAACTACCCAGGTGGGTGGAGGTCTGCCCTACAAAATGACATGTAGATTATGCCATGTGGCCCAATGCACAAGCTCTTTTGCCAATAATACTATTCACCCAAGATTCTCCATGCTGGCAGCTTGTTGACTTAGTGACCTGGTACATACTACTGGAGCAGTGGCTCAACTGAGGTGCTTCATGCCCCCCACATTTCAAAAATTCGGGTGTCAGCCTCCTGGTGGCTGCAGCGCAGGTGCGAGGCTCATGTAAGTATACTTTTTAAAACATTTTCTGGGGGTTGGGGTGATTCTGCCACATTGCTTATGGGAATGGGAGGGGGAAACGCCACACTGAATAAGGGGATGGGGGGGAATGCCACACTGTCTATATGTGGAATAGGATGAGGAGGATGCCACACTGCCTATGGGGAATGAGGGGGGATGCTACACTGCCTATGGGAATCGGATGGGGGAATACCACACTGCCTATGGGGAATGCCACACTACCTATGGGGAATGGGATGGGGGATGCCACACTGCCTATGGGAATCGGATGGGGGAATGCCACACAGTCTATGGGAATTGGAGGGGGGAATGCCACACTGCCTATGGGAAAAGGCAGGGGGGATGCCGCACTGACTATGGGGAATGGGAGGGGGGAAATGCCACAGTGAATAAGTGGATGGGGGAAATGCCACACTGCCTATGGAGAATGCCACACTACCTATGGGGAATGGGATGGGGGATGCCACACTGCCTAATGGAATGTGATGGGGGAATGCCACACAGTCTATGGGAATGGGAGGGGGGGATGCCACACTGCCTATGGGATGGGAAGGAATGTCACACTACCTATGGGAAATGGGAAGGGGAATGACACACTTTTTATGGGGAATGGGAGGGGAGGAATGCCACACTGCCTATGGGGAATGGGAGGGGAGGAATGTCACACTACCTATGGGAAATGGGAGGGGGAATGACACACTTTTTATGGGGAATGGGAGGGGAGGAATGCCACACTGCCTATGAGGAATGGGAGGGGAGGAATGCCACACTGTTTATGGGGAATGGGAGGGGAGGAATGCCACAGTGCCTATGGGAAATGGGAGGGGGAATTTCCACACTGTTTATGGGGAATGGGAGGGGAGGAATGCCACACTGTTTATGGGGAATGGGAGGGGAGGAATGCCACAGTGCCTATGGGAAATGGGAGGGGGACTTTCCACACTGTTTATGGGGAATGGGAGGGGAGGAATGCCACACTGCCTATGGGTATTGAGAGGGGGGAATGCCACACTGCCCATGGGGAATGGGATGGGGAAATGCCACACTGCCAATGGGGAATGGGATGGGGGAATATCACACTGCCCATGGAGAATGGGAGGGGAGGAATGCCACACTGCCTATGGGGAATGGGAGGGAAGGAATGCCACACTGTTTATGGGGAATGGGAGGGGAGGAATGCAACAGTGCCTATGGGAAATGGGAGGGGGGATTTCCACACTGTTTATGGGGAATGGGAGGGGAGGAATGCCACACTGCCTATGGGTATTGGGAGGGGAGGAATGCCACACTGCCTATGGGTATTGGGAGGGAAGGAATGCCACACTGTTTATGGGGAATGGGAGGGGAGGAATGCAACAGTGCCTATGGGAAATGGGAGGGGGAATTTCCACACTGTTTATGGGGAATGGGAGGGGAGGAATGCCACACTGCTTATGGGTATTGGGAGGGGGAAATGCCACACTGCCCATGGGGAATGGGATGGGGAAATGCCACAATGCCAGTGGGGAATGGGACGGAGGAATATCACACTGCCCATGGAGAATGGGGTGGGGGGAATGCCACACTGCCTGTAATTGGGTGTTTTAGCAATCCTTGGTGTGTCTTATGGGCAATAAAACCAAAAAGGTGGACATTTGGCCAGAACATTTTTATATAAACTAAAAAAGAAAAAGTTATGAGCTCATTTATTATAGCGGACCAAGCCCCACATTTTTAACTAGCATCCCTTGAATTGCTTTTTGCCAACTTTTACTGCTCTTGCTTCTCTCTAATCCCAGATAAGGGCGCATGTTTTAGCTGTAAAGCTCCACTTCTTCTATTCATTGCCACTGCTGTGTGTGTGTGGCAATTATGTCGTTGCCTCACCTAAGCAATGACTAATCCTCTGCTATGTTACAGAGAGGGACTGCAAAAAAAAAAAAGAGGTGTTCCAGGATGATTTGAAAAGTGAAAATATCTATTTCTAATGCTACACCCAAAGAAGTGAGTTTAGGCAGGGAATTTGGCTAAATTTATTTAATAAGTTTAGTGGGTTTTGGTCCGCTTTAAGCACTAAGCTTCTAAACAAAGGAGCACACAGCCGCCACAGGGAAAGCACTACAGATTGGAGAATAACAGATTCAGATCAAACACAGAAGTGGAGATACAAATTCGCCACTGCTAAGACAAGGGAGAAACATGGGGGCCATTAGAGCAAGTGAATGGCTTAGCCAGCAATATGCGCATGGAGCTGGGCCTTTTTTGCATAAGAGCGCAATTTCATGTGTAATTCGCAAGAAAAAAAAAGTCAGCACTCACATTTGCGTATGACATTTTGTGCAATACGCACATGTGCCATTTCTGCACATGCTGCTATTAATCGTGTGCTAAAGAGCAAGTTTCCGCATACGGAAACACTTGCGCACTGTTTTGAGGTTTTTGGCGCACAGCCATGAATCTACCATAAAGTGGCCCTGAGTACCACGAGAGGGAAGTTTGAGTACCACCTGTGGCGCTAGTACCACTGGTTGGGAAGATTTTAGTATGGGCGCATGTACATTTTCTGTTTAAAACATAAGTCCAGTAAAGCATTTGCTTAATGAAAGGGCCTCCAAAAAACACACATTTTAGATAATATCTCTGCAATAATATTGTCTGACCACAGATAAGCTCTTCAGCCTTGGACTTCTTTTAAAATAACAATTCTATTGCTGTGCTAAGTGATTTCCCCTCTTTCCCTTCAGGCTTCTTCTCTTCCTTAAAGTGATTGGCAAGTCAAAATCTAAGAAATAAATATCAGTAGCTTACTTTACACTGAGACCCTCCAGCGTTCTCCTTCCTGCTACTCATTCAGATTTCAGTCTCCACCCCAGTGACCTGATCCTTTAATCAACCTTCAGTGGACCGAGGAAAGGAAACACCCCCACTCCCCAGAAGTCCCGATTGGCTGCCTCTCTCTGCAGCTATGAAACGCCGTCCTCCTCCCTCCCCTCTGGCTGGCAGGCTGGTGACACTCTTAGCCTCCATTTCTCTCACCTCCATTTTCTGGTCACACTATATTCTGGCAAAATAACTAGAAGAACAACAATTAACTAATTTTATTTGCTATGATATATGTAAAGTACACAGTGTGCTTACATCGTATTGCTGTTTCCACACCGACTGTTTCTTCTCATTTTATCTCTGCGTCTCCAATCCTCTAATACTTTTACTAATAACATAGAAAGTACAGGGTCTTTTTGAAAATGGATTGAAGTTTGGGACAGGGCACCATGTAGCCAGAGACAATGGGACAACCATTGGGCTCGCCTTTAGTATAACTTTAACTCTTTCAGGGCTTGAAGAGGGGAAAGGGGGAGACATGACCCAGCAGTGTGGCTCTATTAGTGAATACTATAGCCTCATAATTTTAATAGAAGTGAATAGCACTGGCACCAGCAGAACACACTCCACATTAATTGCTGACAAAGATACGTTTATATTATGCAATATGAGTCAGTTGTATGGGGTACTTATATCAGAGCTATGGATTTATGGACTTCTAGGGACTTTCAATTTATGAAACATAATACATAATCCCTCTAACAGGGAATGTTCCTGTGCCAGCCATTCACAAATCCTGGGCGCGGGCACATGTCCTGCTAGGGAGATAGCGGGGATGGGGATGTGGCTCGCACATGCGCCATTGGACCGGAAAACCAGGTAAGTGTATGAGCGACCTGGGGGGTTTCACACAGCAGGGTATTCCAATTGTAGATGACCCAGGGGGAGGAAATCTATCGGCCCGTGGGTTTTGGTTCATTTTAAGGTTGTCTAAGCAGCAGCCTAACAGATTAAAGATAATGTATCTTTCTTTGTTACAGGTTTTCGGGGCAGATGATGTAGTCTGCACGCGGATATATGTGAGAGCATGAAACTGGAACTTGTGGGCTCTGCATCATCTTGTGCCTGACCATTCTGCCATTCAGCAACCCATCTGTTATATACTTTAAAGCTGATAATTATTGGTATTTACAAGTAGAATCAGACTGCACTCTTACAAAATGCAGTGTTATAACAGTCTGTTGGTGCTATTGCCATACAAATGTTTGGAGGTACTTTTACAATTAGATATACTATTAGGTTACCATATGGTCTTGTTAAACATTATAACTCAACTGACCTGTTATAGTAGGTGTATTTAATTAGAAAATATAGAAAATCAACATTACATCGAACTAATCAGAACAGAGCACAACTGTAAGCACCTGTAGGAGAGCAACTGCCATTTCTGCTATAGGCATAGGCATTCAAGAGGCAGGATCAACCCAGTCAGCATACTCATTCTGTTTGTTGGCTTACACCAGCAACAAACTTCAAATTTACTAAGGTGTCAATTAACCATGGACCTACTTTGTCTCCAACCAGCTCATCCAACTCACCTGATTGCCAGTTTAGTCCCTATCCCATGGTGGAAGTGAGGTGGTGTAGCCTGTCAGTGGCTGCAGTACAGGGAGTACAGTATGAATGATGCATTAGTCAAAACCACCACAAGGAATCTTTGAGCCCCATGCAATCACAGATCTGGTAATCTTGTAACCTATGTGATGGCTGGACCCCTGGCCCTAAGGCAACCAGGCCCTCCTTGGTATTCAGACTATATGGGAGTTTGCCCCCCCCTGTAAATTTTATGTTATGGTTGGGCAAAAAGGGCAACCAGACTGGTTACATTTGGGGCCAAGTACAAACTAAGGGCCCAGCCATCACACATCACCCTGCAGTGGCAGTGATAAGGGGGTAACAAATCATTTAAAGAGGACCATCAGTCAGAAAACTGTAAGTTTAGTAACTTTCTCCCCTAAATGCCCCTCTTGCAATCATTTACATATTCTATTTGAGAGGGCCTAACCCCATGCAGATGTTGTGGAATAGCATGCAGATTTTGCACTACTGAAATGCATGGGATCAGCCATCTTGCTACACTGTGGTTTCATGTATCCCCATCCAGCAATTGTTGATTCAGTGTGTGTGTGTGTGTGTGTGTGTGTGTGTGTGTGTGTGTGTGTGTGTCAGTCTTGTGTGGAGAAATAATATCACATAGGCACACCGCATGTCGATCTTAGCATCAATGCATTAGCAAGAAAATGATTTTATCTTCTAACATTCTGTGTGGAAACAAATTCTCTCTGACTCATTGGGCTGATCATAGGGAAGCTCCCAGCTCAACTGCAGTGTGCCTGTGTGCTAGCAAAGGCCTCCCCCCACATATGCTCATGTGTAAGCAGGCGTCTGTGATATGTATCAAGATGCTGCTCCCATGCAGTTCCGGAGCGCAACATCTGCAAATATATTCCACAACATCTTCATGGGGTTAAGCCCTCTCAAACAGAATATGCCACTGATCATCAAAGGAGGCCTGAGGGGAACAAATTACTAAACATTTTGTTCTTGACTGGAGGTCCACTTTAAGTTTCTCTGCACTCCATATAGGCAAGCAGCTGTGCATATAGCACTCTGCTCCCAATATGGAACACAGAGGATCATTCTAGTTCACAGTTTTAATTGAGGCAACCAAAATGCTAACTGCACATTACCTTTAGATGTTTCTGTATTTACTGCTTTTTATTGCTCAAATTGGGCTTAGCATGGGGAGAGTAACACAGTGTTAGAAAATCCCAGGACTTCCTATTTCAAGGCCTCTGAAAATGCCCCTTTTACAAATCTCAGAAAAAGTCAGGACATTTGCCATGCCAAGGAGGCTTTATCTATGCCATTTCTGAGGCTCGGGTTTGATCACCTGTGCACATTACCTGTCTCAGCTGTAAAAAGCATTTTTTTCTGCTTTGGAAAGGAAATAACTGGAACACCATTTATTTATAGGTTGTGTCTATGCCCCCGTCTATATAGCTATAGGCATAGCCATAGGTATTGCTATTTAGATAGAAGTAACACCAAAGGAGTATCACAATGAAGATGCTGACCTTCAAACTCAATAAAGCAGACCTGTACTTGGAATAGCCCAAGTTAGTAGGGCCCCGTTGCAATTACCTGATTAGTTTAAAGTGGACCAACACCCAGCCCCCTGACTGCGGGGCACCACGATCGGGGGTGCCCCGCTGTGTGAAACCCCCCAGAAACCCCTAAATCCCTACCTGATCCTTGATCCAGCGGCGCCCCGCCGCTGCCTCCCGTGCATCCCTCTAGCAGGACGCGCACCCGCGCCGGCCGTTTGTGAATGGCCGGCGCGGGCGCGCGCCCTGTAAGAGTGACGCGCGGGAGGCGGCGGGCGCGCTCTCTTGTCCGTCGCTGCCTCCCGCTTGTCCGTCGGAGGGGATTGGCGCAGCGGTCATGTGGGAGCGGGGAGAGGTGAGTTTTTGGGGCTTTCTGGGGGGTTTCACACAGTGGACCAAAACCCGGGATAGTCAAAATCCTGGGTGTTGGTCCACTTTAATGCTTTCAAAAAGTCAAAACTTTTATGCAAATGTACACGTTCAGTGAGGACAGGAGCCTATTCGAAAGAGAGAAAAGCAGAAGTGTCAAAGGGAAGGAAAAAGTTCACTTTTGAGCCTGCACTGGCTTCCAGTACAGTTGCCTTAACTGCAGAGGCTATCCATACCAGAGATAGCTGGACACAGAGGATAAAGTTTCTATAGTCATACTGCTCAGGGAGAATATAAAGGCTATCAGGCTCATTTAATATTTATCAAGGTACATTTTTTAAAGTAGGCTTTAGAAGGGTCAGCATATACAGATGATTTTAATTTTTGTCATGGGTTCACTTTTTGGCTTGATTTCTGGAATAGATTTGTACACAAACATGTCATGCTAAAAAGGCAGTATAATGTTGGTATCTAATGGTGACCCAGAAAGCTCTTCTGAGAAAGTTTACCCTAGGACCTTTGACCAATCCATGGGACCTGGCTTTTCCTGCAATTCCTGCAACATAAATACTGTAAATTACATTTTCATAAATTCATGGTTACTTACTGCCCGCTCCCTTTCTGTCAGAAGACAGCTACTCCTGGAAGTAGAAACAAGGCAAAGAGTAGTGGCATACCCTCTCAATTTCTTTGCCATATACCACCAATCATAGGGCTGGACTGGTGGTCTATAGCTCCACCCCCATTTGTCAGCTCAGACAGAATGATCAGACTAGTATTCTGCGGCCTGAGCCAACTTTCCATTCAGCCACTCTCCGCTCTCCCCTCGTTGTGCTTTCCATCCTCGGCCCTAAATAGCATATCAATAGCTGAACCTAATTAGCCTTTCAATCGCTGATATGCCTAATTGGCATTTAAATAAAAGACCCACCTAACTAGCATTTTCTGGTCCAGTTGCAGTCAGCTAGGAGCAGAGCTTTGCCCTGAAAGACACCCACAGAACAATTCATTGTTTGCAGGAGAGGGCTTTCTAAGCACAGCCTTGCCATGAATCCCCATGTTGTGACAGAGCGAGGTGCACATATCCAAGAAGTTAAAGGGAGCGACATGGACAGATCTCCAGGGAGGCTTAGGTGTGCATTACTTTTTTAAAACTCAAGATTCTCTTTAAATGGACTAAAACCAAGGTCAAAAGTCTAAATATTAAAGACTCTACATCATGCTCTTGGGGCATCCCGATTTGGGATTACTCGCTGTGTAAAACCCCCCAGTTCACCCTATACTCATATTGATCCCCTAATCCCATGACACACAAGGAGGACACTGTCAGCATCCCCATTGTGCACCCTCACTGCACCAGGAAGATTTGAATAGCTGCAGGTGGTTATCCACAGGCTAGAGGCAAAAGGCATGCTGCTGATTGTAGTGGTGATGTTGATAGTGCTCAAGCGCTTATGCCAGTGCTGAAATCGGGATGCCCCTGAGAAGCAGACCAAAATCCGAGGGGGGGGGCAAAATATGTTTTTTGTGACTCATCTGTATCAAGACTGTATTTAATAAGAACGCAGTCTGTTTTTAATACCTTGTTGCCAAAAGGGTCTGGAATACACTACATCCATGTTCTTTATACAGTGTCTCATCCCACGTCAATTCTTGTTGCTTTGTGATTTAATAAAGTTATTTCAATAGACAAAATTGTTCTGTATCTTGGTAAATAACAACAGTTAGCCTTAAATAAACCAAATAGCTGTTACTCTGGCAACCAAGATGCTATGCAACACAGCTAGTACAAAAACTACCCTTTGGTGACATTAGATCACTCTAGAGTAGGCTAAGACATGTCACCAACATCAAGGGTTCCTCTGCACTAATCAGCCCATGCTCCAAACTTGCTGAGGACATTAATCTGTTTTACGGCAGATTTGAGAGAAACAAAAAATGGGATGGAAAGATTCCTCCAGGGCTGTGGAGTCGGTAGATAAATGTTCCGACTCCGACTCCTCCGTTTTTTGTACTTCCGACTCCGACTCCACAGCACTGGATTCCTCATTCAAACCTGGTCTGCACTGACAAATCAGATATCAAAAGACAGCTACCATGTTTTAACAGCATAAAGGCTGCAGGCCCAGATGGGATATCTACAGCTGGCCTAAAGTGGACAAAAGTCCACCCAGAAGTCTATGAGACTCCAGGGCAGGCATACTCCCTCCCCCTGGAACATCCAGATTCCCGCTGTGTAAATCCCCCCAGGTTGCCCAGTAAACTCACCTTCTCCCTGATCTAACAGCGAACATGCAAGGAGCGGCCACTCCCTGCTATATCTTTAGCTGGGAGAGTGCCAGCGCCAGACATTTGTCAGAGGGTAGCGGGGATACGACCACCAGAGCTCTTAGCTAGACTTGGCTGGAGCCGAGTGCTTAGACAAGCCTAGATGAGTTTCTTTCAGCACAGCCAAGTGCACTGATTGGGGGGGGGGGAGGGGCTCGCATATGCCATAGAACTGGGGAAAGATAAGTTGAAGTGGACGACCTGGGGGTTTCACATAGCGAGGCAAGGACTGAAACC
Organism: Gastrophryne carolinensis; assembly: GCA_027917425.1. NCBI lineage: Eukaryota > Metazoa > Chordata > Amphibia > Anura > Microhylidae > Gastrophryne > Gastrophryne carolinensis. Next base: position 275,650,783 of record CM051238.1, read on the forward strand.
TGGGATAGTCAAAATCCTAGGTGTTGGTCCACTTGAAGACATCGGCAGAATGAATTACCCCTGTCTTGACAGCCTTCTTTAAAAGGTTAATTGACCCGGGAATTGCAACCGAGTGCCTGAAAGGTCAATCATTATTCCAGTGCCAAAATCGCTACCTGTCATTGATCCCAAAGATTTTAGACCTTGTTATGAAGGTTCCAGTGATAGCCTATATTAAAGTGGATTAAAACTGGGGAACCCTGCTGTTTGAAACCCCCCCAGTGCATCTGGCATTCTTACCTTTCCCCCGAGCGGCCAACACCGGCTGCATCCACCGCAACTGAATGGCCATGTGGAGAAAGGGATGTCGCAGAGCATTGCAGGGTTGCATACTATCCCCCATGCTCCTCCCTCTCTACACATATAACTACTTCTCCACAAGCTCATTCGCAAGATTTTCACATTTGCTGAGGATACCACAGTTGTCATCAGTGACAATAATTGAGTGCAAAATCCTCATGGTGGCCCTGCTGTCTGTGGTAAGCACACATCTGATAAATAAGGTGGTGGAGCAACAATGACGGAGCTTTCCTGACGTTCTGGGCCCCTGTGCACCTCATGCACCCCCTCAAGTTACAACCCTGATTAAAGTCTATGGGGTTGGAGGAAATCAGTTGGTATGTTCTGGACTGGAAAGCAACTAAAGCAGCCAAATGCTCCCAACAACACAATGGGAAGTCTGCCAAATGTCTGGGAAACACTGTGCTATAAAAATATATATTTTTCGACATTGGGCTCAAGTAACAGCTGTGCTGCAATTGGCTGCCCAGCGTTGGCGTAGGCTGTGACGTTCCGGTTGCCGAATGCAGTCATTTACAGAGTTGTCACAGCCCAAGTGACCACTGGGTGGCCAATCGCAGAACTGGATTCCTGGCTAAGGTAAGGTTTACATGGTTTGGGCTTTTCATTAAATGATGCTGAAGGTCCGGTTTAAGATCTGTGAATATTTGGCAAATCTGCTGGCTATCTTCACTCTGATATCATCCTGCCTTTTCTTTCCTTACATTCAACATTCAGTTAAACCTCATTATAAATAATTGTTATATAACATAATGTAGAGAAACAGATTCCCAATGGGTGGGGTCCTAAATGTAATATTTTCACATTACAATATAGTACCAGAGTAATAGCTACAGTACAATGCAGTGAAGATACCTGATGAGCAGCGAGAAGGACAAAGAAGCAACATATTTGACATGGGCATTATTTAGCTCAAGACTTTCCATTATGGGGCATTGCTGCTGTAAAGAATCAGTTGATGACGATGACCATCAATCATCTTGCAAGGTTAAGACACAGATCAACTTGTGCAGTGCCACAACAACAGGAGCAGCAATCCTGAAGGAGGACATTCATATATTTGACACCAACATTGTGCACTGCAAGGAACTCAAAGCACAGGCTAACCTATCCTTTCCCAGCACTATGTTGCAGTTCTCTGTTCAACTGGGAACCTAGAATCAGCTGTTCATGTGTTTAAAGCGGACCTTCACTCTAAATAAGAGTCTATCATATGTTTCCCACACCCTGTACATACAGATTGTCCACATTAAAAATCATCCTACCTGCATCTGCTGCATGTTATGAGCCTTTAAACATCCAAGATGGCGGCTTATGGAAGCCGCCATCTTATCAGGCAGCCTGCAAACAGGAAGTGCCTGACTGTGCTGCTCTGCATTCTGGGACTGCTGACCTTTACCTGACCCCAGCTCTGCTCTGTCTGAGCAAAGCACAGCTATAACCCGCCCCCCTGTACCTTATCCCACTCTCCTCTCCTCAGTAAGTGTGATGCTTCTGAGTCAAGATGGCGGCGCCCGTATCCTAAATTCCTGAACAGAGTTGCAGCCCAGTGGGGGGAAGAATAATAAGTTAGTGACTAAAAACGTAAAATATATTCATTTTAGATGCCGGGGAACCGTTTTTTAAGAGTTTGAGCTTTTCATTAAATCACGCTGAAGGTCCGGTTTAAGACACACCTCCCCAATACAAGGTGTGTGGTGTTACAGTTTGCAGCTATTTCCAGGTCCCCAGTAAAGGCTCAAATGCAACGCTGGAGAGGAACAACACCCAGAAGTGTAAAATCTTACGTGTTGATCCTCTTGTAGCCATATTGCTTCTTTATTTTGCTTGTTTGCTTTATTTCTAGTTGGTTTTATATACTGGAAGATTCCTTTAACAGAAGTGTTTGGCTTCCAAACAAATAAGTTACTTGCCTGCATACAGGCTTGATTTCACTGTAGACCAGAGATTGCTGGCTGGGCACACTAGGGACCATGCAGGTCCAGTTGGTTGCCGGCAAGTGACATTGTAGGCCAAAAAGACAGAGCACTTCCAGGAAGTACTAGCAGTGCTCAGTCAGGAGGGGTTGCACAGAGGTAGAGGGCAGCTGCAGGGTACAAGTTTAGCAAAGCTTGAAGCCAGACAACTTGCATTTTGAATGTAAGAGCAGTAAACCGCTATAGCGAAATCCATGCCAGGCAGTAATACTGTCTAGGAAGCATTGTATAAGAATATGGAGTGCCACCTTGTGGTGATTTCTTAAATTACAGCCCATAATATTATTTGTTGTGACCAGACACATTTAGATTAAAACCGTTTTTTTAAAGCGGACCAAAATTTAGGAATGTCATCTTGCCTGTCTATTAGCCTCAATCCACGCATCCCATGGTTCATCACAGGCTCTATTCCTATCAGAACTGACATAAATACCAGGCAATGAGTTCTAAATAGAATGATTGGTGGATGCCTTTCCTTGACAACTTCCCTCTACTACATGCAAGATTCTAAGGGTGGGATACCGCCTGTAGGGCATTTATATCAGGGCTTATTTGTCTGATAAAAGGTTTGACGTAGTGGTAGTGAAGGTGTGGGGCATAGACATAGCAGTAGCTGAGAAAAAATATTCTATGAAAGCTTCTTATCTTTCATCCCAGGAATCGGAGACTGCTATATGAGCTGAAATATATGGAGCAGAAACATCCATACAAGTGTAGGCCCAGGATCTGTCCTCTATATTCCATAGCTATAGTGGCTTCAGAAGCAGATAGTCGCCTATTCCTTTCTGAATAAGAAATAAACAGATGATCTGTTCAAATAAAATAACATTTTCTCCAAAAACCAAGGGCACAGAGGAAAGGATAACAAGCTCTTGTGTGCGAGGAAGAGATTGCCGTTTTCGGCAGAACAAGGGGATCTTGACTTAATTCAGGAGGATCGAACAGGACTGCAATCACCAAATGTCCTAATGATGAAACTAGATTCAAGTGTTAGGATGTTATGTGATGTTGAGTGCCCTTTAGGAACTGATAGGTCTGAAGCCTGAGTCTTTAAAAAATGTACGGCTAGTCCTAACACAAATCCCTTATGCAGGAGTCTGAGGAAGGCCAAAATAAAATTTCTACTGGTACTGGTCTTCCTGCTTATCGGAAAAACGTAGGCCAGATTCTGAAAGGCTACTGATGTGGTACTTCCCTGGTAATTCAGATATGACACTTATTGACTTGGTAATCAAAGTGGTTCAGTTAGTAAATAACTGCTGATCTTTGTAGTTTGATGAATCCATAATCAGTTCTGCTGAAGTATGTCCATGGATGTGGCAAGAGTCAGATGCACTCCCACCCCAAGCACCGGAATCCGTTGTGATAACTGGGACCTCTTGTCTCCAATGACTGCCTTGGAAGTATTAGAGAATCCAACCACCACTTCAGGCTTACCCTGACCACTCGGAAAAGTAGTGGTGTTCCCCAATGGGAGTGATCCTATGTGTGTAGGAAAAAAGGCTTGTAACTGCCAGTAGTGAAGTTACGGGATGTTGTAGGTCATAGACCCAGGACCATATGGGGTGCACAACTTGTGGCCGCACTGGGACCCACTGGTTGTTGTTTTTCTGCCTTATTTCTTATATTTGTGATCTCATTCCAGTACAGAAAAAAGGAGCATAATTTTTATGTCTGCAATTTAGCTAAATGACAGGAAAAAGGTCCAGGACCATCAAGATCCATGCAGCGATGGCGAAGACTTCTGTTGCATGCGGTCTAGGAATAGCCCAGAAGTCTGCACTCTCTGGAGGGAACCAAGTTCCCGAGTGAGAGTGACAGAGACCGAATCTCTTGCAAGATTGCCTCTGTACTGGCTAATAACTGTTAGGGCGAGCGCTGCACGCCCATCTAGCAGCACTTCACTTACCTCCATGGCTGCATCCAGCTGTCATCCATTTTGCAGCACTTTCCCCATGGCTGTTTCCAGCTCTCTCCCTTCCCCCAATGCTTCCTTCTAACATGCTCAGGTGCGCGCATGTCTCCGTCCAATAGAGGGCGAGCGCACTAGATTCCTGAGATTTAAAGGGCCTGTACAGCACTGATTGGTGCCTGGTCATCCAATCCTGCATCCACTTCTCCTATTTAAAGAGGCACTTCCTTTCCATCAGTGCCGGATCTTGGTCTCTCCATGCTTGTTGAAAGTCAGACATTCTTGGATTGCTCACCTGTGTACCGACCTCTGCCTGTCCCCGACTCTGAACCTTTGCTGCCTGCCCCGACCTCGGCTACTCACCTTTACCGCGAACCTGTGCTGCCAGCCCCGATTTCTGTCTGTACTACTGCGCCTTTTGCCCGCCACTTGTGTACCTCGCTGAACCTCGGCTGACTGTGGGACTGGGCCGCTATTGGGGGGTAGCGACCTGGGGGTCACTCGCCGCACAAGACCAACCTGCCATGCGGTGGGCTCTGGTGAATACTGGTGGCCCCTTAGACTCCGCTCCCCTGACACGGTATCCGCCATCGGTCCCACAGTTAAAGCGGATCCACATCCGAGTCTGCTCCACCCGGTCCGTGACAGTAAGATTCGGCCATGGATCCCACTGAGGTGCTGCTGCCTGATGCCACTGAATTGCCTGCTATTGCGGCTATGCAGTCGCGCCAAATTAATCAGCTCTCGGCTATGATGCAGCAGTTATTATCGATTCAGCAACAGCAAGTGCCACCACCGGCCCCAGCGTTGCCGCCACAGACTCCTGTAGCATCTACAGCGAGAATCCGTCTCTCCTTGCCGGCTAAATATGACGGGGATGCCAAGTTATGCCGAGGCTTCCTTGCCCAGTGCTCTCTACATTTAGAGTTGTTGGCGGATCAATTCCCCACTGAATGAGCTAAGGTGGCCTTTGTCATTAGTTTGCTTTCTGGAAAGGCCTTGGCCTGGGCCACTCCTTTGTGGGATCGCAACGACCCTGTCACTTCTAGTGTTCACACTTTTGTTTCAGAATTTCGCCAGGTCTTTGAGGAGCCTGCCCGGGCTTCATCTGCTGAATCGGCTCTATTGAACTTGGTCCAGGGTGAATTGTCCGTTGGTGAATACGCCATCCGGTTCCGTACCTTAGCATCCGAACTGTCTTGGAATAATGAGGCCTTGTGTGCCTGCTTCAAGAAAGGACTTTCTAGTAAAATTAAAGATGCTCTAGCTGCACGTGACTTGCCTTCGTCTCTCACTGATCTCATCCATCTGGCCACACGCATTGATGTGCGATTTATTGAAAGGCGTGAGGAATTCCACCAAGAAATGAGATACTCAGCGCCCTAGGAGGGCATCCCGTCTGGCCCCTGGGGTTCAACACCCTTTGTCCGCGCATGTACCTCCCAGTGAGGAGGCCATGCAGGTCGACCGATCCCGCCTGACCCAGTTGGAGAGAATTTGTAGAAGGAACGAGAATCTTTGTTTGTACTGTGCTGGCTCTGAGCATTTTTTGAAAGACTGTCCTATTCACCCTACTCGTCAGGGGAACGGGCGCACCAAGTGGATGTGGGAGAGGCGTCCCTGGGTGTATGTGCTTCCTCTCCACGTCTCACGGTTTCTGTGCAACTTACCATCGCACCTACCACCTCTTTGAATTTGTCCGCCTTTTTGGATTCGGGCTCTGCAGGAAACTTTATAGAGTCCTCCTTGATTAATAAATATAATATCTCTGTGAACCGCCTCACAAAGCCCTTATTTATCGCCTCAGTCAATGGTGACAGGCCGGACTGTACCGTGCGTTATCGCACCGTTCCCCTTCTTCTAAAGGTTGGACTTTTCCATCAAGAGAGTATTGATGCCTGAGATCTACCGGCCCTTTTCCGATGTATTCTGCAAAAAACAAGCGGAGGTACTTCCGCCTCATCGCCCTTACGATTGCCCTATAGACCTCTTGCCGGGTACCACTCCACCTCGTGGTCGTATTTACCCCCTCTCGGCTCCAGAGACACAAGCTATGTCGGAGTATATTCAAGAAAATCAGCGGGTTTATACGGAAAACTTCCTCTCCAGCAGGCGCGGGTTTCTTCTTCGTGGCAAAAAAGGATGGCTCTCTACGCCCCTGTATTGATTACCGTGGCCTCAATAAGATTACCGTCAAAAATCGTTACCCTTTGACTTTGATTGCTGAATTATTTGACCGTCTGCGTGGAGCCAAGGTTTTCACCAAACTTGATCTGCGAGGGGCCTATAATTTGATACGTATACGTGAGGGCGATGAATGGAAGACAGCCTTCAATACCCGCGATGGCCACTTTGAATATTTAGTGATGCCCTTTGGTCTTTGCAATGCACCCGCTGTATTCCAGGAATACGTAAATTACATTTTTCAGGACTTGCTTTACTCCTGTGTAGTTGTATATTTGGATGATATACTCATCTTTTCATCTAATCTGGAAGAACATCACCGTCACGTCCAGCAAGTTCTGTCTCACCTCCGTCAACACCACCTTTACGCCAAGTTGGAGGAGTGTCTTTTTGATCAAACCACCTTACCCTTTCTTGGATATATTGTTTCTGCTTGTGGTCTCCAGATGGACCCCAGCAAATTGAAAGCAGTTTTGGACTGGCCACGTCCTAATGGCCTACGGGCTATTCAACGCTTCCTGGGCTTCGCCAATTACTATCGACAGTTTATTCCCCACTTTTCTACTGTAGTGGCGCCCATTGTGGCTCTCACGAAGAAGAACGCCAATTCTAAGTCTTGGCCTCCTCAGGCGGAAGAGGCCTTCATTGCCTTAAAAAAAGCCTTCTCCTCTGCTCCGGTGCTGTCTAGGCCAGATCCATCTAGGCCTTTTGCCCTTGAAGTAGATGCCTCCTCCATTGGAGCCGGAGCTGTGCTCACTCAAAAATCTTCTACTGGCAGAATTCTCACCTGCGGGTTCTTTTCGAAGACCTTTTCTCCGGCTGAAAGAAATTACTCCATTGGAGATCGGGAGTTACTCGCCATCAAGTTGGCATTGGAGGAGTGGAGACATCTCTTAGAAGGTTCCGCACATCAGATGTCCATCTATACTGACCATAAAAATCTGTCTTATTTAGAAACTGCCCAGCGACTGAACCCACGACAAGCTCGTTGGTCGTTGTTTTTCGCCCGTTTCAACTTTCAAATCCACTTCCGGCCAGCCGCCAAGAACATCAGGGCGGACGCCCTTTCTCACTTCTCAGACATCTCTGGTGTTGAATCCACTCCACAACATATTATCTCGCCTGAATGCCTTGTCCACACCGCACCCGCTGCCTTTGTACAGGCACCGCCGGGAAAGACTTTCGTGCCAGCTCGCCAACGTCGCAAAATATTAAGATGGGGCCATTCTTCACATGTAGCCGGCCATGCCGGCGTCAGAAAAGCCTGTGCTATCATTTCTAGATACTATTGGTGGCCTTCCTTAGAAAAGGATGTGACGGAATTCATTCAGGCCTGTACCATCTGTGCACGTGACAAGACTCCTCGCCAAAGACCTTCTCAGGGTTGGAGTTCCTCCTTAAGCTTCAGAGTGTGCCGCTTGTTAATACTGCTTCTGGCTGGCTCTTTCTCTGGAACATCCCCTGCAATATGATGATCCACCAGGCTCTGTCCTGCAGAGGTGCTGGCAATCAGCCAGCACCTGTGACCAGGGGCGGACTGGGACCAAAAAACGGCCCTGGACTTTTTGGTCACACTAGCCCTTCTGTACTGTGCTCGGCCCGGTAAAGTGAGTCAACGCCACATATATATATATATATATATATCTGAGCGGGATCAGCCCGGGACCTCCACCCGGGCATCCAAAATCGGGATGTCCCACTGTGTGAAACTCCCCATGTTACCTGCTACACTTACCTTACTTTCCGGTCCAACAACACATGCGGGTGCCACGGCCGCATCCCGGCTATCCCTCTAGCAGGGCGCATGCCCACGCCAGGCATTTGTGAATGGCCGGTGCGGGCACGTTCCCCGTTTGAGGGTAGCTGGGGATGCGGCTGCGGCTCACGCATGCGCCACTGCACTTAGGACGCTGGCTTAGGATAGTCAAAATCCTGGGTTTTGGTCCACTTCAAAGAGTTTTGGTCCTTTTCTGTGGGGCGCCCTGATTTGGGATGCCCCATTTTGTGCAACCCCCTCAGATCACCAGTAAAACTTACCTGACCAGCGATCCACTGGCTCATGCATGGGTTCTCCTTGCTAAGGGCTGGATGGAGCCAAGCAGGCTGCCAGCCACATCCCACCAGCCTCTAGCTGGTGCAGACACATGTTTGAACCACACATGTGTTGTTTGATTAGCGGCCAGGTATTTTTACTGGGAATTTGACACAATGGGGCATCCCAAATCAGGATGTCAGTGAGGGGCCATGTAAAGAAGCTTGCATCTGTCTATACAATACATTGCTACACCACAGTCCAGCTCCCCTGGCCGCTGTGCGTCCTCAATAGATACTGGGTCATACCATGTGCGGGCAGGGGGGGTACTCAAGGAAAAGAAAATCAACAACCACAAACTGTAAAAACTGTACAAAAAAATCCCCCATAAAACAGCAGTGTCCATGCTGCTGGGGCCCCATAACAATACTGGTGCAATGCAAATGCTGAAAGCAAACTTTTTTAATGCCCCTGCTGCCGCCCTATTCTATTACACTCTATTAGGGTATAAGGGAGGATACAGGAGGAGAAGAGCTTACACTCTATTAGGGTATAAGGGAGGATACAGGAGAAGAGCTTACACTCTATTAGGGTATAAGGGAGGATACAGGGGGAGAAGAGCTTACACTCTATTAGGGTATAAGGGAGGATACAGGGGGAGAAGAGCTTACACTCTATTAGGGTATAAGGGAGGATACAGAGGGAGAAGAGCTTACACTCTATTAGGGTATAAGGGAGGATACAGAGGGAGAAGAGCTTACACTCTATTAGGGTATAAGGGAGGATACAGAGGGAGAAGAGCTTACACTCTATTAGGGTATAAGGGAGGATACAGGAGGAGAAGAGCTTACACTCTATTAGGGTATAAGGGAGGATACAGGAGAAGAGCTTACACTCTATTAGGGTATAAGGGAGGATACAGGAGGAGAAGAGCTTACACTCTATTAGGGTATAAGGGAGGATACAGAGGGAGAAGAGCTTACACTCTATTAGGGTATAAGGGAGGATACAGAGGGAGAAGAGCTTACACTCTATTAGGGTATAAGGGAGGATACAGAAGGAGAAGAGCTTACACTCTATTAGGGTATAAGGGAGGATACAGAGGGAGAAGAGCTTACACTCTATTAGGGTATAAGGGAGGATACAGAGGGAGAAGAGCTTACACTCTATTAGGGTATAAAGGGGGCGGGTTGACAGGAGGGTTGGTTGGTGGGTATTTAGATGTGCGAGTGGGCAGGTGGTCAGGCAGGTAGGTAAGTGGGTGGGTGACTGCCACCTCCACGTCAGAATCCGCTGATTCCGCCTGCACAACACTCGAGTCTGCTGATGGCCCAGGGTCTGGGTAGGTAGGTAGGTGAGTGGCAGGTATATAGATAGGTGGGTGGATTAGGCAGTTGGATTAGTAGGTGGGTGAGTGAGCAGGTGGGTAGATGGGCAGGGCAGGGTGGGTTAAGAGAAAAACATTGCACCATTAATTAGTATTAGCATTTAGTTTGAGGTTTATTGGAACACAGTACAGCAACAGCATGGACTCACCTGGAGCCACTTCACTGCCAAGTTGGAGAATCCTTTTTGTTGTTGAGTTCTTCTCTCCTTCATGGTGTCTGCAGGCTGCTAACTTGTCCTCGTGGGTGAGACACACACACACACATCTCTCTCTCTCCCTCCCTCCCCCCTTCCTCTCCTTGGGCTATGGCTGCAACGCACACACTCAGACTCAGACTCAGACTCAGACTCTCTCTCTCCCCCCTCCCCACTCACTGACCTCTGCTCCAGCCATCAATCACTCTTTCTCTCGTTTGATCACTCACGTCATCCTCTCCCCGCGCTGGCCGGCCAGCATGACAGGAAACGGAATTGCTGGCCTCTGCTGTGCTGTGCTCTGGGCTGTCCTCCGCAGTAGGGGAAACAGGAGAGGAGTTTTTGGTTCCACTGAGCCACCAATGTAAAAAAAAAAAAATGACAGCTGCACAACGTGCGCGGCCGCGCTCCCGCGCATCTTACAAGGAACACTGCGACTTTCGGCCCTCCCTGGCACCGGCCTACCGGGATTTTGCCCCGGTATGCCCTATGGCCAGCCCGCCCCTGCCTGTGACTCTTCAGCCCTTTATAAGCTGATCAGCCCATTCAAGCAGCGGATTAGCATTGTGTTATTTCATCTTGATCCCAGAATGCTGTATCTAGATCCCAGGTACTCTGAAATCTGAACCCTGCACCAAGGACTCCTGTCTCAGCTCTTGTGTTTGCTCCCCCCTATCCCAGCCGTGTTTCTGCCTTGGAACTTGGACTTTCCTTTGATCCTTATGCATGCTTGTTGCCGGACTCCATCTTGTGTATGTACAGCCAGAGCGTGTTGGTTTCACCTGTATGTGTATAGTTCAGCCAGAGCGTGTTAATCTCACTTGTATATATGTATAGTTCCCTTACACATATATGTTCCCCTTTGTAATTTGTACAGCATTTTGATTGTAGTGTGTTTGATGTGTAGTTACCACTGTTTTTTCACTATTAAACACGGTTTGCCCCATATCCATTTCTGCCTCTCAGTCTCAATTTCTGGTCACTTTTTACAATTGGGATTTCTCTGCTGGGAAATCCCTGACAGAACTGCTGGCCTACTCCTCCCTCTGCCTATTCCAGATACCCCATGGACACACATTGCTATGGACTTTATTACTGACCTCCCTTCTTCGCATGGCAATACTGTTATTTGGGTGGTAGTGGATAGGTTTTCTAAGATGTTCCTTTGCCTGGCCTCCCGTCGGCTCCTCAGTTGGCGAAATACTTCCTGATGCATATCTTTCGACTTCATGGGCTTCCTACACACATTGTGTCTGACAGAGGTGTGCAGTTTGTTTCCAAGTTCTGGAGAGCCCTTTGTAAACAAATGAAAATTAAATTGGACTTTTCCTCTGCTTATCACCCCCAGTCAAACGGCCAGGTGGAAAGAGTTAATCAGATTCTTGGGCATTATCTTCACCATTTTGTTTCTGCCCCTCAAGACGATTGGGTCGATCTTCTGCCCTGGGCGGAATTCTCGTATAATTTCAAGGATTCTGAGTCTACGAGGAAGTCCCCGTTCTTGGTGGTATACGGTCGGCATCTTCTTCCGCCTCTGCCCTTGTCCACGTCCTCTGGAGTACCTGCCGTGGATGACATCACACAGGATTTCTCTACCATCTGGCAAGAGACCCAACATGCCCTTTGTCAAGGAGAAGAGCTCCGCCTCTCTATTCTCCAGGAGATAAGGTGTGGCTGTCGGCGAAATATATCCGCTTCAAAATTCCTAGTTACAAATTGGGCCCCCGTTACCTGGGTCCTTATAAGATCAAACAACAGATCAATCCAGTTTGTTATAAGCTACACCTACCAACATCACTGCGAATTCCCAATTCTTTCCACGTTTCCCTGTTGAAGCCAGTTATTGTCAATCGATTCTCTCCTAAAACCTTGGTGCCTGCCCCAATCTCTGGTACTGAGGATGCCTTTACGGTGAAAGAGATCCTGGCCTCTAAGCTCTCCAGGGGTAAAAGATATTTTTTAGTCGACTGGGAAGGCTGTGGACCTGAAGAAAGATCTTGGGAGCCAGAAGAGAATATTCTAGACCGTAGTCTCATCTCGGATTTTCTTGGCCCCAAGAAGAAGGGGAGACCCAAGGGGGGGGGGGGGGTACTGTTAGGGTGAGCGCTGCACGCCCATCTAGCAGCACTTCACTTACCTCCATGGCTGCATCCAGCCGTCATCCATTTTGCAGCACTTTCCCCATGGCTGTTTCTCCCTTCCCCCAATGCTTCCTTCTCACATGCTCAGGTGCGCGCACGTCTCCGTCCAATAGAGGGCGAGCGCACTAGATTCCTGAGATTTAAAGGGACTGTACAGCACTGATTGGTGCCTGGTCATCCAATCCTGCATCCACTTCTCCTATTTAAAGAGGCACTTCCTTTCCATCAGTGCCGGATCTTGGTCTCTCCATGCTTGTTGAAAGTCAGACATTCTTGGATTGCTCACCCGTGTACCGACCTCTGCCTGTCCCCAACTCTGAACCTTTGCTGCCTGCCCCGACCTCGGCTACTCACCTTTACCGCGAACCTGTGCTGCCAGCCCCGATTTCTGCCTGTACTACTGCGCCTTTTGCCTGCCACTTGCTAACCTCGCTGAACCTCAGCTGACTGTGGGACTGGGCCGCTGTTGGGGGGTAGCGACCTGGGGGTCACTCGCCGCACAAGACCAACCTGCCTTGCGGTGGGCTCTGGTGAATACCGGTGGCCCCTTAGACTCCGCTCCCCTGACACGGTCCCACAGTTAAAGCGGATCCACATCCGAGTCTGCTCCACCCGGTCCGTGAAAATAACTGGAGTTCTTCTAGGTAAGGCATGATCGAAAATTCTCTTGATATCCAACAGCTCATCACCCTGGCCGGAATCTTCTTAAAGATTAAGTGGGCAGAGGATATCCAAAAAGGGAGTGGCCCCAGGTGGTCTCTTATCCAAATCCCGTCCGTGCACGACCCTGCTTCGCTTCCGAGATCAGAAGAGATCAGGCACAAAAAGAACATGTATATATGCTCTCCCACCAACATACAGGGTCTCTAAAATTATAATCGATTGGAAGGTTTCCCTGCTTTTAGTGGGCTACACTCCTTTGGATAACTGGCACCGGGGCAAGACCTGGCTGTCTGAGTGGGTGGATTACAAATTGGGCTTTGTCTGCGACACCCACTGCTTATTTGGTTATCCCTACTTGGATAAGAGAGTGTAGCCTCTAATAGGGTTTCATTTAGAAAAGGAAACCACCTACATTTTTATACATTAAGAAGCCCTGCCAAGACTATAGCCCTGCAAGGGCAGTACATCGTAAGGAGGCATATAGTGGACTGGGGGACAGGGACTGGGTGTGTTAGAAGCAGCAGCGGTATCAGCCCAAGAGTAGAGAGGCCCACTGGGAATTCTCCCGGGTTTCCCAACGGCTAGTCCACCCCTGGATCCCCCACACTAATGCCTCTATTATGGAGTTCAATGGCTTACACTTTAATTCTCCAACAGCCCAGAAGCAGGGACTGTGGAAGCAGGAGAAAGACAGGACCAGATGGATGTTTTTTTTTAAATCTTTCATTGCTCAAATCTGGTCAGAGGGACAGGAGTGGGGAGGGGATCAGTTGTAGACTTTACGTCCACGTTAATGAAACGTGTCCGCCATTGATTATATGGGGAGACTGCAGTGCTAGAATGTCTAGGTTAGTATTCCTGCCTGATTGTTGGGCTTCTTGGGCTGATGGCTTTCAGCAGTATAAATAAAAATGCCCCGGGTTGAGTACCACTGCAGAAATTCAGATTTTACGTCCAGTTAAGCATCTGCCAACATTATTTTTGTCAGGTTTTCAAAATATCCCCTTTACAAGTTTACTGCACATTACTTTTAAGTGGACCTCAAGTAAAAATATTACTGGAGGTCCCTTTAACCAATTGCCCCGGGCATCGTGATTTGGGATGCCTCTTCAGTTAACCTGGGATTTTGCCACCCCCTGAGGTTTAACCTGCTTCACCAGGCATCCCAAATTGGTAGCAGTGTGAAAACCGCTGGTTTGCGAAATTCCCACCTCAGTGTGGTGATCACGAAAACCCCATTACACGTTTGCTACACATTAAATTTAGGTCGACCTAAAGCAAGAAAATACTGCAGGTCTCTTTTAACAATGGCCTCAGGGGATCCTAATTTGGGATGCCCCTCCAGTTAACGTGGACCAAAACCTGTGATTTTGCCCCCTTCCCATGGGTTTGAGCTGCTTCCCCAGGCATCCGAAATTGGGAGCAGTGTGACATTCATTCTCTTTCTTGGCATCCCTGTGCCTGCTCACCATGAATGTCTATAGACAAGAGTGTGCACGACAGAGGTAACAGGAGATGGCACAGCATATGTGGCCAAGCAGCTACCTCTGCTGTGCACGTACGCACATTCATCGTGGGAGTGAGCATTTAGGGGAGTTTTCAAGGGGATCTCACAACATGGGGCAATCCAAATGAGGATGCCCTAAGCAAAGGAAATCTAAAACATTCTGGGGCCAGCCACCACAGGTTTTGGTTTAAGGAGAAACAACCCCCAAGAAATGTACTTTCATGAGTGTTGTTCTCATCTGGTGGACCATTCTGATTTGCTGATTCCCTGATTTGGGATGCCCCGCTGTGTGTATTCCCTGGGACTGCCCAAAATCTCACCTTTTTACCTATTACCACGGCGCATGCACCAGCCGCTTAGCCAGTTAGTGTTGCTTGTTCCATGTGGACCTCCCTTGCCACGCTGACATCAGTGCGGATCATAAATCCGAATTAAGCAAGTGCCGTTGGCCGTATCCTCATCCCTAGCTGTGGGTATGCCCTCTTAGAAGGACCTGGCATGAGTCTGCGGCTAGCTAGAAGTATGCGGGGGATGCGGCTGTGGCGCGGACTCATGGAAGAGGTGAGTTGATTGGGTGATCAGGGAGGGGATGCCCCATAAAGAGGTAGACTAACCCCCCCAAAAAAGTCTTATAGACTCAAGGGGGTGTTGCTTTAAAGATTTAACGAAAATAAAAATATTTATGGGAACAGGAAATGGCTGCTGCAATGAAGCATGTTTTCAGTTGGAGGAGAACTCGAAAAAGGTGAGTATCTTTGTAATACTAGGCTCCCTGATGCTGTGGTGGGTTAGGTTAGCTTATAGTTCCTGTAATCTACGACTATCCCTGGCACAGAGCTGCGAGGGAAGGTGAAGGTTCGCTTTATAACACTCTCTGCTAGTTACACTTTCTGTGCCCTAGAGACAGGAACAGACTGGGAATTTACAGGCCCTGACCAGCCCACCACCAGCCCATAAGCTCCTTATTATCACCTACAAGGGGGTTATCATCTGATCAATTACAATCCAAGCATTACAGGAACAGATCATAGGCAGGGGTGGATATATGATAACTGATGGTTCCTAAAGTGGACCAAAACCCACGCCGATGAGCCCAAGAATCTCCCCCCCGGGGCATCCAAAATCAGTATGGCCCGCTGTGTGAAACCCCCCAGGTCGCCCCATACACTTACCTTGCTTCCCGGTCCAGCTGCGCATGCGCAAGCTGTTGCCGCAACCCTGCTATCCCTCTAGCCAGGCATTTGTGCTCCCTGTTACAGGGTAGCGGGGGGTGTGGCCAGCCGCATGCTCAGAGCCGGTGACCTTCAGCGGCTCCGTCGCACTGAATGGACAAGTGGTTGCACATGCGCCGTAGGACCGGGAAGAGGTGAGTTGACTTTGGTGATCTAGGGGGTGCCCCGGAGGAAAGGACCAAAACCAAGGATAGTCAAAATCTTTGTTTTTGGTCCAATTTAAACTTGGGCCCCACAGCCATGATGCTGAGGATCAAGCATTGTAAGGGCAGAACATGGACAGGGGTGTCATGTCTTGGGAGGGGGGGGGGTGTTACAATGGGGCCAGGTATGAGGAGAGGGGTTGGGAAGCACGGTGTGGAGGGGGGTGTTAGAGGAAAGCAATGTATACGGCAAAGCAGTGCATCCCACCGGGAATTCCCTACGCACCCTATGGCCAGTCCACCCTTTTCTAGAGATAAAAAGTGCAAATCTTTTTTCAACTAAGAAAAAATATATTTAATAATATAAAACTTTCAGGTTTTCAAAATAACCCTTTACAAATTTACTGCATAGAGGAAAAAAGCCCCAACACAGCTCAGACGTACAGCCAGGGGAGTAGCTTGAAGCTTGGGTACAGGGCATGGGACCGCACCAGGGCCCAGAAGGTCAGGGGGCCCCATCATTTGTGCTCATATATTTTCAATTATATTTGTGCCCACTTGGCGTTAATTATAGAAAGGAGAGAGCATTTGTGTCTGCTGTTAAAGTATTCGGCTGCAACCAATTGAGTTAAAGCAGATCTTCACCTTGAATAAGAACATATATTATATGTTTCCCACACCCTGTACATACAGATTGCTCACATTAAAAATTTATGAGCATGTTATGAGCCTTTAAACATCCAAGATGGCAGCTCATGGAGCATCAGGCAGACTGCAAACAGGAAGTGTCTTCCGACTGTGCCGCTCTGCATTCTGGGATTGCTGACCTTTTCCTGACCCCAGCTCTGCTCTGTCTGTGCAAAACACAGCTATAACCCGCTCCTGTAGTTTATCCCGCTCTCCTCTCCTCAGTATGTGTGATGCTTCTGAGGCAAGATGGCAGCGCCCGTATCCTAGAGTCCTGAACAGAGTTGTAGCCCAGTAGGGGAAAGAATAATAAGTGACTAAAAATGATATATATATATATATATATATATATATATATATATATATATAGTCACAGGTTGCTGACAAAATACCTCCTATGAAGAACGCGGTTTTTAAATAAACAGCGCATGCTGGCATCATTGTCCTTTTTTAACTGTTTGAATAAAGTTTTTACAGAAAAAAAGTTGACGTCACCGGGCTGCTGGCTCTGTAGGAGTCAAGATGGCGGCTGCAGGCTCGGGGGGCAATGGAAGAACGAATGTGTTGTCGGTGAATTCTGTGAGTAATTCTAATGGATATTTTCGCCAGTTTTATAGAGTATGTGTGTGTGGAAAAATGGTGCTGTGGGTCACACCGCGAGCGGCGTTAGTGTGTGTGTCCTTTCCTTTCAGTGTTTGTTACACAGCCTCCCTCCTGTCATTGGCTGCAGGAAGAGAAGCCTTCCGCATGGCTTCCCCGGGGACTACTTATGCATTCTTACCAACTTTTCAGGGTGGGAAAGAGGGACATTTGTTAAATTAGGCTACGCCCCCTCATTGAGGGATGGATAGGGGGATGCATTAGTGATGCAGTTCTGCATGTCACACCTTAAAGAGGGACAAATGAGAACAATAATGGGCAGGGAGACATGTACTCAAAAGAGGGACAGTCCCTCCAAATCAGGGACTTGGGAGGTATGGTTATGTATAGATTCAGTGGATTTTAGTGGTGGGCTAGTGACCTCACAGGGTGCCCCCTTCCTCAGAGCAATAACCCGTCCCCTCAAAGCTGTAGGTTTATGTGTTGCTACTATACAGTGTATAGGCTTGTGTCTGTATTTTATCCATAGAGGAGTGGCCTTTTCTACTCCTGGGAGGTCACTTTTCTCATCCCTAGGACATCCCAATCATGGATGCCCTGCTGTATGAAACCCTCGCAATCACCCTCAAAAACTGCCTGCAATCCCAGGGAGCATGCCATGTTTAGCATTTACAATATGCTTTTAACTTAAATACCTACCCACATCCAGGGTTGCCCAGGGGTAGCAGTCGGTGGTGCTTCTTTGATTATTTCTATGCCAATCTAACGCCAGAGTGGCTAATAAGGAAATAATGGAGTGGGCTTGGTGTACTCTCCAGCATGCAGTGCCCCTCACCCCCCAACCCCATCTTCCCATAACAATCCCCATTGTAACTCGCATGTTCTGCCCCTGCAGCGCTGAGGCATCAGCATCATGACGACAGGCAATAACCACCGTTGCCACAGTATTCCCCTTTATTATACTAAAGCTTCAAAACTATAAATGATCACATATCTACCCCTGCCTGTGATATGAACCTTCAATGCAATCAGCTGATAAACACACCAACTGAATGGCTGAGAGGCTCCTTGTGGGCAGGTCTAAGAAGCTAATGGGCTGGTGGTGGGCTGCCAGGGCTTGTACATTCCTGGGCTGATTTTTGGCCCCAGTCTGCCCCTGCATGGACCTGTTACAATGATGATACATTGTCAATCTCTGTAATTACTTTTTCATTTCTTTTTGATATAAGCCTCTATGGTGATACTTAGTATGATTGAATAAAGGGATCCTAGACCCTTAAAGGAAGTTTATGTCATCACCTTTTATCCACAGCCAGGTGCCCCAAAATAGCCATTTTTTTTTCTTTACTAAAGCCTTTGTCCAATATTCATAATGACAGCAACTGGATGCAGTCGCCCATATTGCTCCCTGGTCGAGCTGCCCCGGCCCCTGGTGTTTTCCAGTGATAGTACATTCAGTTACGGTACATACCGTACCGAGGGTCAACCTTATCAGTTATGTGACAGCTTAGCTTGTAATTTTTTTTTATTAGTATTGTTAATATTCAAATATTGGCAATTATTTTGTCTCCCTCCAGACTATGTTCATTAATATTGTTATTGTCATTAAATTATTGGGGACTGAAAACATTTAATTTTGAGCGACATGTAAAGTGCTTTTTGTGAAATTGCCCCATGAGCCAGTGGATTGACCAAAGTCTCAGCTTTCTGCTGTGTTATGACACAACAAAGTGATGTGACAGGAGGTGGCTGTGACATGTGACTACATTCACATTTTGTCAGTCAGTCACGTGTAGTGTCTGCCTGCCTGGAATGCTTCCAATATGTTCAGAGTCAATACAGAACGTCGCCTTTCATCTGGTATTTCACCTATAAGCAGCTGATATTCCTATGTTAAAATCAGCCAAATAACAAGCCAGAAAAGTGTGCACTTGGAAGTGTTGTGCAGGCTTAGATCCTTGTCTTATTTGTATTGATGGTGGTGTCCCAGTTGAGATTTTCTCTCTCTCTGTTTTTGATGTCCCTCTGTCTCAAACAAGATGCTGATTCTTACAGTAATTTTTACAGTAAAGGTGTTGCTGACAGAAAGTTGGGAGAAATGTATGTAAACAAATTGTATGAAAAATACTACCTCTTTTAAGCTAATGGAGAATATTGGACGTAAGGTTTGGTTGCTCTTTCAAAGACCTATATTAAACTGGGCCAGAGGCACTTGCCCTCCACCATACGATCCAAAATGTGCTTTTAAAAAAAGCGGTAAGATGAGGGAGAGAAGTGATGGGTGATATGCCATTGGGTTTGAAGAATAAATCACAGATTGCAATCATACATAATATTATAGCCCATTGCGACAATTGATGAGAGAGATCCTCCAGGGATGTTTGAAACGCATATGATTGTGTATGTTGCTAATATTTTTAAAGTGGAACGAAACCTGTGAATTTAACTTTCCAGCGTTTTGTTACTTGCCCCAGGGGCATCCCTGACGCTCAATGCTAAACACTCAGCTATAAAAACTCAACTTTTCATTTGAGCCACCTGCTGTGACTATTCCATTCGGCAGGCAGCTCTTATTTACTTGAATGGGCAGCATGCGTTGCTGCATTCCTGGTCATGTGCATGCTCCCATACCAGCCAGGCTTTCTAAATGGCTAACGCAGGATAATAAGCTGTCTGCCAAATAACGTAGTTAGACTTATTGGACGAGAGCCCGCGCATGCGCCAGTGGAGCCTGGAAAGGTGAGTTTTTTTTGGATGAACTGGGGGGTTTCACACATGGGGAAAAGCTGGTTTTATTCCACTTTAAGAAACAAATGCCAAGGTGCCTCTGTGTATGTGCAGTCCTAACTCCAGTGTAGGAGAGCCCCCTTTGGGACATACAATACAATGCAAGGAGATTATGGGATTGGTAGCAAGCTAACAGGGTTCAGTGCTGTGGCTCGATTAAGAATTTGAGTATTCTTAAACCGGACCTTCACCATGATTTATTGAAAAGCCCAAACTCTTAAAAAACGGTTCCCCAGCATCTAACATTAATATATTTTCTTTCCCCCACTGGGCTGCAACTCTGTTCAGGAATTTAGGATACGGGCGCCGCCATCTTGACTCAGAAGCATCACACTTACTGAGGAGAAGAGTGGGATAAGGTACAGGGGGGCGGGTTATAGCTGTGCTTTGCTCAGACAGAGCAGAGCTGGGGTCAGGTAAAGGTCAGCAGTCCCAGAATGCAGAGCAGCACAGGAGGCACTTCCTGTTTGCAGGCTGCCTGATAAGATGGCGGCTTCCGTAAGCCGCCATCTTGGATGTTTAAAGGCTCATAACATCCAGTAGATGCAGGTAGGATGATTTTTAATGTGGGCAATCTGTATGTACAGGGTGTGGGAAACATATAAGATAGAATCTTATTCAGAGTGAAGGTCCGCTTTAATTGCCCTGCTCACGTGCACTTCCCAGGTTATTGATAAATTGGTCTGACAGACTGCCACCCCTTGTTTCTATAAGCAGAGTGTATACAAGTTTTGTATGAGGGGTATGGAGAGGTGAGATAAACAGGGCAAGTTTGTTGCCTATGCAGACCCTTATGAACTTCTCTGTTTTTTTTTTTTTTTTTATATCCAGAAGAATAAAAATACTCCTTCCACCATTTTGGGGATTTTTTTTGCAGCCACAGAGTAGTATGCAATCTTCAGCAATGTGGAAAACATACGCTGTGTTTGAACATTGTTCACTTTTTAAGCTTACCATTTGGGCTTCCCCTGCTCGTGCGGGCTTCCAAACTTGGGATACCTGGCAGTCTGCTGGTGTGGTTGTGCAGAGTGGAGAAAGCAGGAATCACTCTCTGCTCTGCACCACACTTGAAAATTGAGAGTTCCAGGAGTGATGAGTAACAATACCTTGTGCTGTGTGTTCTGCACAGTTACAAGTCGAATGCCCCCTAGTAAACTTAGACCGTGGACCAAGAGTCTATTTAGACTTTTGGTCCCTTATTTAAAGGGACCGTCAAGGTGGGGGGAAAAAAACCTAAAACTTGTGTGGTCGTCTTAGCAAAATGCCCCCCACCCCCAGTTCCTTATAACCCAAAAGCCATATGCCACATTCACTATGATATTGATAGAGGCCATTTTCTGTCTCCTGAATTGCCACCAGGAGATGGCCTGAGATTCACCTGGTTTCAAAGCTAAATCTTCATGATGGGGCAAATAAAATAAGTGTGGCTTTTTTTTCCTGCTTTTGCCTTTAGTATACTAGCGCCATGTTTGTTACAGGTTTGGCTTACTGAGGAATACAGGTAAATTGTAAGCACAAACAGACAGATTACTAGCAATTTTCCAAGGAGCATGTTTTTACAGGTGTACTTCAAATAGACATTTCACCCATGATGTACTGCTAAGTAGCAATGCCATATTGCACTCCTGAATTCTGGGGCTAGTTCCAAGCTTATCATTTTTTTTTCTAATGCCCCTCAGGGTTTTTTTTTTGCAGTTGTATTTCATTGTCCTTATAAAATAATAAAAAGCCGAAGACTCAAGCCTATAGCTTTATATATGACTAATAAAAGAGTGAAATAAAAGCTGTCACTGAAAACAATTGGAAATGGTGACTGCTATGCAGTGAAGAAGAAAGCTAAAGAATAAGTTATCTTTACTGGCAGATATTACAGAGTTTATCTTTTTGCTGACGCACCTCCCTTGTTTGGGTGTAAACTGTAATGTTCTAAATGTCAAGGTTCATTTTAAAGGCAAAATGTTTTGACACTGTAAGAACGAGGTCATGCTGCCAGAGCTGTGGACCATGCCTCCGTGGATTACAACCATGGCCATGGGCCCGATACCGAGAAGAAAACTGACGCCTGTGGGCAGGCAGCTTAAAGTGCTATTGCAGGCAAAATTAATTATTACACCATCGCATTGGACTACATTTGTCACTGTCCTAAACTGTTTTCCATTTTTAAATTGAAACAGATATGCTGAGATATTGAGTTTTACAAGTTCACCTCCTGATTTCTCTTCTGAAAAAAGTTGGTGTGGCCCTTGGATCTGTTATGCTGAATAATAATCAACATGTTGGGCGGGCTCTGCGCTGAGAGCAATGTGATGAATCTGGAGGAGAAGGTGGGGGATGAGGCAGAGAAAGCCAGAGGAGTGATGATTTGGGGGATGGGATGAAAAAGAGAATGTCATTGGCTGAACCCGTAAACCCCAATATCTCGCCCATTTCCGCTTCAATTTAAAAATAGAGAGTTTTGGACAGTGCGAAATGTAGCCTGACGCAATGGTGTAACAATTACCTTTGCTTGCAGTATCATTTTTAGGGAGGTTCAGTCTTAGGGACTCTAAACCCAACCACAATAATTAACTAACAAGCAGCTCACCCGATGTCTGTCCCATGTGCCTCTCCCATTTCCTGAAGTGCAGGGTATAAGCAGTAAAAGGGCCCCAAAGTTATATTCCTCCCAGACTATATTTTTAATGATATTTTCTATATTTAACTATGTTTCTATATTGTTTCCCCAGGAATGTAGCCAGTTCAAACAGACAGCTCAGACAAGGATGGATACTACAGTCCATTTCACAGGTACAATCCTGACACATTAAAATAAATTGCATCTGTAGGCTGAATTAAAAAAAACAAAATGTAAAGACTGGGATCCTAATGCTCTGACTGGATAAGTATTAAAGAACCGTACCTGAAACGATGTAATGCAAGGGGTGTAAGGTGTGAGTGTATATATAATTTTTTTTTATTTGCCTGCGAATTTCCTTTTAATATAATGCATTATCTAGACTCAAGAAGATACATTCAGGATTCTGAAGCAATATTGATAAAACGTGAAAATCTATTATGTTACCCAAAGCTTTACAAAAATCTTGCTGCTACACTATAGCAGAGTAAGCCTTAACTCATCACTGACAAAATAACTGGAATATGTTACCGGCAATATTATAAGTCCAGTTTATATTTTATGCCTTTTTAAACTTTATCTGAATGAGTATCCTCTTTCCTCAGAAAGCTCCTTCAAGGACTTGCTGGAACCCCTGGAATGCAGTCCCGACAAGACTTTCTTTAATATATCTAAACTTCAGGCTTCGGACTACGGTGAGTTAATTTTTACAGTAGTGTAAAAAAAAAACTGATGCCATTGGCATTTTCTTTACGCTGTGTCCCACAAGTACAAGTTCTTTTCAAGCTAAATTTTTTTTCTTGCTGCAGACAAGTTGCCATTCTGTATCCGCGTGGTGCTGGAATCTGTAGTACGTAACTGTGATGGTGTTTTAGTAAAGGAAAAGGATGTTATGAACGTCTTGAAATGGGCAAGCAGTAGAAGTCAAGACATCCCTTTTCTTCCTGCCAGAGTCGTTTTGCAAGATTTCACGTGAGTATAGCACTTTTCCAATTCGCCAAGTTGTGTGTTCCCCTATTTTTCATTGTATAAGTAGGGAGTAAGTGTAGCAAAAATTGTCTGGAGATAAACTTTGTGACAGGAAAAATGTAGCGGTTCTGTACTATTAATGTCACAGCAAAAGCATATGAAAAATAACCTTTTCCCCCATGTCCACAAACTCAATTCCAAGGCTCTGATAGTGACGGCGAACTCCCTGGCTGTCCTCGGTGCACGCACCCTGCTGCCAGTCATGGGGGTGGCACGCTTTCTAGTAGACCTGTCACAGGCAGCGTATCACATGGGTGTCCACTGCTGACATTCTGCAACGGATGCTCATAACCTTACCAGAGTGAGTCGGCTATGAGATGTTTTTTTATTACATGCCTGTACAGTCTCTAAAAACCCTGATTCCACTCCTCCACCAGGTAACGCAAATAAAATTAAATCTCACCTCTGGATGGCTATTGTAATCTCTCACACAATGGGGTTTTGGATTCCATATATGAATACCACATCTCCTCTGGCTACTACTGTAGTGATTCTTTCTGTCGCTAATGTGCCACTTAAAGAGGAACTTTGGAGGCTCTGAAGACTTCAGGGCCATCTGAGTTCCACTCATTGGGATGCCCTGCTGTGTAAATGACCCCCCAGAAGCCCCATTACACGTACCCTATTTTTCGCCCTATAACACGCACCTGCCTATAAGACGCACCTAGGATTTGGGGGAAGAAAATAAGAAAAAAAATATTTTAAACCAAAAACGCACCATTACAGACAGTGTGGCATTCCCCTATCCCATTCCCATAGGCCGTGTGGGATGCCCCCATTCCATAGACAGTGTAGCATGCCCCCATCCCATTCCCCGTATACCCAGTGTGGCATCCCCCCCTCCCATTCCCCATATACCCATTGGCTGTGTGGCACCCCCTCTCCCCCCATTCCCATAGGCAGTGTGGCATCCCTCTCTCCCCATTCCCATAGGCAGTGTGGCATCCCCCATTAGCATAGGCTGTGTGGCATCCCCCTCCCCTCATTAGCATAGGCTGTGTGGCATCCCCCTCCCCCCCATTAGCATATGCTGTGTGGCATCCCCCTCCCCCCCATTAGTATAGGATGTGTGGCATCCCTCTCTCCCCATTCCCATAGGCTGTGTGGCATCCCCCTCCCCCATTAGTATAGGCTGTGTGGCATCCCCCTCCCCCATTCCCATAGGCTGTGTGGCATCCCCCTCCCCCATTCCCATAGGCTGTGTGGCATCCCCCTCCCCCTATTCCCATAGGCTGTGTGGCATCCCCCTCCCCCTATTCCCATAGGCTGTGTGGCATCCCCCTCCCCCCATTCCCATAGGCTGTGTGGCATCCCCCTCCCCCCATTCCCATAGGCTGTGTGGCATCCCCCCTCCCCCCATTCCCATAGACTGTGTGGCATCCCCCCTCCCCCCATTCCCATAGACTGTGTGGCATCCCCCTCCCCCCATTCCCATAGGCTGTGTGGCATCCCCCTCCCCCCATTCCCACCCCCCTCCCCCCATTAGTATAGGCAGGCGCCATGTATATAAAACAAAAAAGTTAAACTCACCTGTCCGCTGACACCACTGCGCTGTGCGGCCGGCTCCGTGAATAGGGTGGGCGTGGCCGGCCCCACCGCTGCGATCGCTGTCTTTTCAGGCAGCGATGACAGCGGCGGGGACAGAGACAGAGCCCCTGCCGCTCCTCCATCTGCTGTTCCTGGGCACATGCGAGCACGAAGGTCCGGGCAGCGGGTGGGCGTGGCCTGCATGTAAAAATTAAATTTAGGCTGAAAAAAGGTTCCCAGAGCAAAAAAAAAAAAGAATGGGATCTGGCCTAGAATCCCTGAGGGTATCCCGGGCCCCTGGCATAGTAAGCCTCCAGGACAGAGAAATGGACCCCCTGCTTCACATAGGCCCATAGCACCGGAATACTTACCTAAACCATCCTGGTTCAGCAGCTAGTGGTCTGGCTCCTACCTCATGGAGGAACACGGAAACAACTGGGGAATGGGAGGAGAAGTCAAGATTTTATCCTATCTGGTGGTCACGTGTTCCCCTTTGGTGGGAGGAGCCCGGAGGTCTCAAGCGTATGCTGCCCATAGGATGTTTTGAGAAAAATGGATAAGCTCAGCACCCTGAGCACATCCTATTGCTACACAATAATGGAATCTTTTAAAAATGCCATCGAAAATGGAATTACCCTTTAAAGACTTAACTGACCAATGCAATTTCTCTGTTTGATGGATACATTAACAAATCATCTTTGTGTTTTCTAGGGGAATTCCTGCAATGGTTGATTTTGCTGCCATGAGAGATGCTGTGAAAAAACTTGGCAGAGATCCTGCGCTGGTCAATCCAGTCTGTGTTACAGACCTTGTAGCAGATCATTCTTTGCAGTTGGATTTCTCAAAATGGTAATCTTCATCTTCTTCTTTAATATTAAAACCTCTAATTTAGTAAAGGGTTTATGGTTTGCAAACTGCAGTTGATAGTAGACCTGCTTACAGTACATAATCACCAACTAAGAACATCATGCAGCTTAACAGGTCAGAGCTCCTGATATCCTCACTTGTGCCTGGTCAGTGATTCAAGCTAACTATTATTTACAGCACGTCCTGTTCCTTACACATGGGTAATACATCCACAAGATGGCGCTGGACTGCAGAAAACAACTTGTGGCTTATCCCAGCCCCATATAAGTCAGGGACCTCCCACAAATTCCCCAGTTCTTATCGGTGCTGCGAAGATAGAAGATGGCTCTCTATGTTGCGCAGGTGAGCGGGGCTTATCGGCCTGTGGCCCTGCAGGACTATTCCCACCCGTTCCGAACTACACTGCCTCCCAGGCTCGGCTGACAGGTTCGGGTGAAGGTAGGTCAGCACCAGGGTAGGTGCTGAGGAGCGCTGCTTCTACTGCAGTCCCTGCTCTGACAGGGTAGGCGGTTTAGGCTTATGGTGAGCCTTTTGCGATGCCCCCCCCCCCCTGCACTATGGGTTTGCCAGGCTCCCTGTGCCGTTTAACCCTTTTCCCCTAGGTGTCCCCCCTCCACCTTCCCTCCTCACATTTTTCACTTGGGCCGCTGCTGTTACTCCATTGCCTTGTTCCCCCTCGTGGAGATCTCCGGGGGGGGTGGGGGTGGCCGGTGGTTCAAGGAGTGCCAACCATGTGCTTTATTGGATTGTGTTTCACCTTGTACGCCGCCGCTGCGCACTTGTACAACGTTCCGCGGACGGCGGCGACATTACTTCAGAGGCTGCGGTGCGGCTATTGGCTGGGCGGATCTCGTGGGGCGTGATTTGCGCTCTTTGGGGGGGGGGGCGGTCTCTGTGGCTGAGGTTTTCTGCATCACGTCTCCATGGCCTGCCCCTCGAGGTCTCTGCACCATTTTCCCCTCTCCTGGGCTGCATGCGCTGCTGGCTCCCTGCGGTCTGTGAGTACCCCTGCGGGGTGGTCTTCTGGTTATTTTATTCTAAGAATACAGCACGTCCTGCTCCCGAATAGTCATAACATGTGGGTAGTCCTCCGCCTCCGGCGCCGTGCACTGCCGACATGTAGAAAACAAGCTCCTCCCGGCCCTACATATACTGGAGGACCTCCCGCAAATCCCCAGAATTGCAGTGCTGGAACTGCGAAGACATGAAGTATCACGCTCTCGCAGGCGAGCGGGCCTTACGGCCCAAGGTCCTGTGGGACTATTTCCACCTGTCCTCTTCAGAAGAAATATGCCTCCCAGCCTAGGCTGCGCGGGTCGGGGGAAGGTAGGTAGCACCTGGTGTGCTGAATGGAGCCATGCTCCACCGCAATCCCCCTCCATAGGGTAGGCGGTCAGGCCGATGGTGAGCCTCTAGAGGATGCCCCTCCCGCAATTTTGCCCGTGCCCCTCACAAAATTAGTCCATGGACACCGTCCGCTTCCCCCTCGCTCCCTCCCGTAACTCGGGGGAAAAGAAGGGAGGGGGGGTATGTGTGGCAGCCCTAGCGCTATTTCGCCTTTAGACTTCGGTCCATGAGTTAGGGGGTCAGTGTCGCGTCTCGCTATACAGCGTGTGCTGGCTTTTTCACTAACTATCTGCTGTTCAGCAGTTTCATTCAGCATGTCAGCATGAGACTTATACATCCACTCTGTTCTACCTTTTCTGTCGGTTGGAGCTTCGTGCTCTCTGGGGGAGGCGGAGACTCGCCCTGACGAGTATTGCGTCACAGCCTGGCCCTCCCCTCGAGGTTCGCTGGCGCCATTTTCTCTTATCTTCCCACGCGCGCGTGGTGTGGCTCGTCTCCTCCCTCGGTCATGTAAGTGCCCTCCGGGGCGGTATGATTTCTAGGTTTTTTCGATCAGAGCATGGCATTGACTCCTCTCCCTTGTCCCATTGTGTCTTTCAGAAGCCAAGACCTCGTTACCGGCCCCGGCCTAACATATATTACACGGGTCCTCTTTACAAATTCTCCCACATTACTAGCGGGTTGGGGCATCCAGGGTTGCTTATTGCATAATTCCCTGCGTTATACTGCACAAAAATCACCATATGGAGGCATTTCACAAGTATGGATTGGCGGTCCCTGACGCCCCCAGGTTCTCCGGTTCCTAACGATACCAATGATTCTGCTGATATGCAGGACCCTGACCCTTCTGAGGAAACTGAGCTATTTTCAGACTCGGGCTCCTCCCATGGGATGCCCGCGGGCCGTGAGGAATCCGAGCCTGGCTCCTGGGGTCTGTGTGATACGGATGAAATCCTGATCAAAATCTTTGAGGTCTTGTCAACTTCCCCCCCGGGGAGATTCCCTAGCCTAAAAAGGAGACCTTCCATACAGCGCCGCCGCGCTTGGAGTTCCTAGAACAGGAACATTTCCAGAATATTATATCCCAGGAATGGGAATCGCCTGGTAAGCTGAAAGGGATTCCAGGGGTCTGGGAATGGAAGTACCCTTTTCCCCCTGATGTGGTCAATTTATGGTCAGCTCCCCTGGTGGTGGATGCGCCAGTTATAGGGGTCACAAACCCCCCTTTTATGACTGCCCCCTTTTATCGTACCCTCCGGGATGCTGAGGACGGCGCATTGACAGACTGGCATCACACGCCTTCTCGTGTGCTGGGACGGCCCTGCGCCCAGTTTGCGCCGCGGCCATCACTGCGGTGGCCGCCAGGACTCTTGTCAGAAAGATACTGGATCACCGCCCTGAGGATCTTCCTTGGGGGGTGTTTAGTGCCCTATCAGACTGCGAAGCCTTTGTGAAGTTTATTCTATCGGCACTGGATGACACCATTAAGATGTGTGCTAGGAGCTCAGCACTTGCGGTAACCATTCGCCGCCTGGTCTGGCTGCGACAGTGGGGCGCCGATGGAGCTACAAAAAAGGCTCTCACTTGCCTTCCATTCAGAGGACGGAGGTTATTCGGGGCCCGCTTGGACCTTTTCGGCAAAAAGGCTATAGCACCCTCCCGCAGAAGGCCGCTCCGGCCTCCATGAGGCAGGGTCACCCCTCCACCCCCCTACGTCAGTGTTAGACGTGAATCTGAGGTGTGTTTCCAGTTATTCGGCGTGGACTTCCAGCATGGCGCGGGCAGGCAGCGCCCTGGGCCTTCTGGCAGGACCAAGTCCAAATCTGCCAAAGCCTTGCAAGCATGAAGGGGCGCCCTCGCCCCTTTGGGCGAGGGGGCGACTGCACAGCTGTCTCACATCCAGGGATGCCTTCTCCTTATGGCGGTTCCGGGAAGTAGCCCACCTGGGCTCAGGATGGGTTCTCGCTGGCGGTCCCCCCCTCATTTTCCTGTCAGGGTATTTTTAGCCCTGCTCTCTCTTCTGAACCTGGGGCAGGCCGGACCAGGGCCTGCAGTTTTGGGCACGCCTTGGCAATTGCCTTAACGGGATGGGGCCATGGCCCCTATACTTTTTTCCATCCTCCCCCCTCATCAGTACGAGGTAGTCTGGACCCCATGTGCCTACGGCAGGCTTAGCTATTCTGCCCTTGCAAGTAATCCATATATGACATATCTGTCTTGGGCCACGGGCCCCTGTGCGGGGGGGGGGTTCGGCCTCTTGCGAGGCTCTAGCACTTCTCAGCTTCTCTGGGGTCTGCGGCACGCCTTAGACTATTCTAGCCAGTGTCACAGGATCAACACTGCAGCTTGAGGAGCTGCAGGGGCCTCCCTTTGTGCCCAGGCTACTAGCCTGGCGGGTATGGGGATACGCCTGAGGTGGGGCTTCGATGTTGGGACCTACCGGGTCGTCTTCCTTACTCCCCCGCCTCCGCATCAGACAAAGTGAGCCGGTTGGCCGACAGTGTTCCCTAGAAGCTACTGGATGGTTGCTTAAACTTCCCATCCCTTCACCGTCACTTATTCACTATTCCCCGTCCCGGGGAAATCGGTTCAGGCTTGCTGCCTTCTTCCCTGGCATTAGGGGACCCCTGGTTACTGGGGCTCTGCCCTCCTTTACTTGCGCCCTACCTTCACCAAGCGGGATGGCAGCTGGTGGGTCTGTCTGTGGCACATCAAGATGATGTCATTATATACCGAGCCCTCGGGCTTCTCTGCGCAGTAGGTTACTAAACCTTCATATGTCCCAGCACCCCGGTGCTTGGTCTATGCTCAGGCCTTCTTGATAAGCTGGTTCCTCTGGAACTTCCCATTGGCAAGGGCCCCTTCAGGGGGGCACCTCCCTTTCTTGCTAGCATCTCCTAGAGTATGGCCCCCCTGGGTGCCAGTCTAGCAGGTTTGGAAAGGGAGAGCCAAATCTCTCCCATGAACCACGGGGTTCTAGGTTGTGCCCTTAGAGGGTCCATTTTATCTGCTGGGCTCGCTGTAACGGTGGCCCCCTTTGATTCTATATGGCGGGCCTCCCCCTCCTGTAGGACCGGTCGGTTCATGAGGGATTCCTGGCCTGTTGTAAGACGAGGGCATGTTTGTAATGCTGGTTTAAAGATTGTGACCGGTTACTACCTCTGGAGGGTCCCTGTCCCTGGCCTGGGTGGGGTTCTACCCCCCCCCCCCTGCTTCTCAGCGGTATTCGCTTCTATGGTTGCCCTTAGAGGCAGGTTTTGCCATCCCGGGTTGCCCAGGGAGCCGCCTAGAGTGGCTCTGAGGGGTCTCCCTTCTGACACAGGGCCTCTGCCCTTGTCCCTACGGTCCCAGGATATTCTGGTTCCTGTTGGTGGGCCTGAGTATCTAGGCTTAGCCTTATTATTTCACATGCCTTCTTTTCCCCAACCTACCTTTGGGCTCTGCGCACGGCTGGCTGGATAGTGAGTCCCATGGGAGCTACGGCCTAGGCGGCCTTGGGAGTAATGGCTCGCAGACGCCTTTGCCGAGGGCTGCGGAATTGTGATATCGCAGTTGGGGTGCGGTCCTGTCCTTATCAGGTCTCTTCCTGTTTCCAATCAAAGGCCTCCTGTCTGGGGGTTGATTGCTAATCCCCCCTTGGGGGCGGGCCTCATCTTCTGGGTGACCTAGTATGAGTGGAGGTTTGGGGGCTAGCTCCCCAGCTTCCCTTTATTCCACCTATAATGGCTGGGTGGTTCCCATATTGACTGGCAGGGGCCTTAGTCTCTTCCCTGTGAGGCGTTATCGGTCCCCAGGGCCTTAAAGCCATTTCAGCTTAAATTGGGGTTGACTTCCCATCTGGGGACTCTGATGGTGTAGGCCTGTCTTGGCCTTTCCTACAGGAGTCTGGTTCTGTCACCCTTGTAGAGTATTCTCTTTGGGTTGCTTAACTGCACCTCCCCAGTAGTTCCATAAGTCCCTGTGGGGATCAAACCTTTCATCCTGTTACCCTGCGGACTTCCTGGGGATCCTGCTTGGATACGGTATCGGCTGCCCTGGAGGCCGGACCGCTCTTCTGGGGCCTCCTGACTCCGTCAGACTTGGGCCTGAGACGATGGTTCTGGCTAATTATTCCCTGACGCTATGTATGCTCATATATACATGTACGGCTATATGCGGCTACAGGTACCCCATGCCTGGGGGTGTTTCCCTTTATCCTGGGCTTCTGGCCCAGGTGGTCTGTTGGACCCTTGGTTCAGACCCTTTTGTATAACCATGGGCTGATTACTAATATACTAATTGTGAGGGCCTACATCCCTCTTCAGGTTTTTGCACTTCTTCCCATGCTAGCCTCCTTGGCCTTTGGGGGACTGCTGTTCTTGGAAGTCTACGGGCGCCTCCTTAGGGATGCGCCTGATATCTATTCCAGCGCCATTGTGCCTTGGAGCACTCCTTCTGGATGTCCTCTGATCCTGGGGAAGCCTTGGCTTCCTGGTAATTAAGGGTTTGTATTCCCGCCTTGGTCGGGTGCCCTGTTTTTTGTTCCCCTTGAGGGTGTTACAAGAGTTGCCACAAGGCTTCCTTGCCTGTGAGCTGGTTGGGTCACTACACTGACCTATGTTCCTTCAGGGGAGCTTTTCTTCCCCGTTATTGTTTACTCTGTTATCATGGGTGCTTGGGTATCAGGTTCCCTTCAGCACCAGGGTTTTGTTTCTCTGTTAGTTCAATTACTTGCCTTATGGCCTGTCTCTGTTTATACCTGCTTGGTTCCGTTATGAGACTGGTGTTGGAGCCTACGCTCTTGTCATGCCTGTTGCAAGTTTTGCAGGTGACAGCGCCTTTACTGTCAGCTGTGCCTTGCTTTTTCTGGGGATCCCACCCTGCTTATGGACACTGCTATTGGATGTCCCACATGTTATGACTATTCGGGAGCAGGACGTGCTGTATGCTTAGAATAATACAACTCTGTGAAGTACTCACCTGTAGAGTTGATATTATACGCATACAGCACGTCCTGCTCCACCCCACCCTGGTTTCACTAATTCTGGATCCCCTGTATGGTGATTATTATCGTTCAGATATTGCTACCAGTTATTCTGGGTAGTTGGTTCCTTCTGGCTTCTCTTCTCACTGCTTTTCAATGCTGGGGATTTGTGGGAGATCCTCCAGTATATGTCGGGCCGGGAGGAGCTTGTTTTCTACATGTCTGCAGTGCACGGCGGCGGAGGACTACCCACATGTTATTACTATTCGGGAGCAGGACGTGCTGTATGCGTATAATATCAACTCTACAGGTGAGTACTTCACATAGTTGTATTTTTCAAGTGTATTTACTTATGAGGATGCTTTTTATGTCTTTCAGGCGGGTTAAAACTTCAGCAACTGTGGTTTCTCCCGGCCCTCTCCCCTCGCTATCTCCCACTTCCCTAGCGGGTCTTTGGGGCATCCCGGGTAGCTCTTTTTGCGTTAACCCTTACTGGCCTGTTGTGCCACTCAAATCACCATATGTAGGCTTCTGGGGATAATGTGCTTGGGGTTCCTTTAGGACAAGCCCGGCTATGCGTTGCGTGTGGGGTATCCCCTATAAGTGATGTCAGGGTGTGTGTACCCTGCGCCCAGCAGGTGCTCGCGCTGCAGTCTGGGTTGTCTATTACTGGGCCTGGTGCGGCACCCCCTCTGGCTTCGCCTACCCCCCCACTCTTACATATGACCCTCAGCGAGGGGCATACTAGCGGGGAGTCTCAAACTGATTTGGCTGCACGAGTGGCCAGCATTGAGAAACATATTGCTGGGTGTGCCCCGCGTAAGGCTTCTGCTAAGAAGCGGCATTTATCTCCCGCTGTCTCCCTCTTCCCTGTTGAGGCTGAGGAATTTTTTGACATTTCTGGTTATGGTCCTCTTGAGGAGGGGGAATTATTCTCTGATTCAGAATAATCTGAGGAACAGCCTTAGATTTATGGTGGTACCGGGGCTCCCCAGGGCTGCTGTTACTCCCTTGCCTGACACTACTACCCTGAGGGATGGTGAGGACAGGCGCATGGACCAGCTGGCTTGTCATGCTTTTGCCTGTGTGGGAACCGCGCTGTGCCCGGTTTGTGCCTCTGCCATTACAGCTATTGCTATTAAAGGGCTGCTTAAGAGTCTCTTAGATGGGGCATCTGATGACGCGGGAGGAGAAGAGTATAGATCTCTCCTGCTTTGCTATGAATTTGTTGCATATATTCTGTCTGCCATGGATGATGCCATTAGAATGTGTGAGAGGACATCTGTCCTGTTGGTGGCTATACACCGCTCTGTTTGGCTGCGTCAGTGGGTAGCTGATAATGCTGCTAAGAAGGCTCTCACTGGTTTTCCCTTTAAGGGGCTGCGCCTCTTTGGTGAACGCCTGGACTTGTTTGCCAGGGTATGTAGGTTACCTCAACGTAGGAGGCCATCCCGGTCCTTTCGGGGGTGGGTGCCTTTCTCCCTTCCATCCGTGGTTCCAGAACTGGTCGAGGAGTCTCCTTTGCTGGGGCTCGCAGAGATAATTGGGGCAGGGGCAGAGGACGTGGCCGCCCTGGCCTCCCCTGGGGTCCCAAGCCAAAGTCCTCCCCCAAGCCCCCTCAGGCATGAAGGGGCGCCCTCACCCATCCGGGTGGGGGGACGGCTTTGGCTCTTTGCTCACGTCTGGAGGCTTCACGTCTCAGACCGGTGGATTCAGGAGGTAGTGGTGTTTCGCTTCCTGTGCCATCGCTGGGGGCAGCCGGATGTTGATCGGTTTTGCGTCCCATCACAATCACAAGCTTCCAGTCTTTGTCTCTCTGTCCCAGGACCCTCTGGCCTTGGCCATGGATGCATTAGCAATGTCTTGGAAGAGCTTTTGGCTCGTTTATGTGTTCCCTCCGTTTCCTCTGCTGGGCAGGGTGCTGCGCAAGATATCCCAGCAAGGGGTGCCAACCATTCTGGTGGCTCCCTGTTGGCCAAGAAGAGTGTGGTTCGCAGACATCGTGCAGTTGGCAGTAGATCAGTACGCCCTGCCCAAGGATCCAGATCTGCTCACTCAGGGGCAGCTACGCCATCCCAATTTACAAACGCTGGCTTTAAAGTGGACCAACACCCAGGATTTTGACTATCCTGGGTTTTGGTCCACTTCTGTGGGGCACCCCGATCGGGGGTGCCCTGCTGTGTGAAACCCCCCAGAACGCCCGGAAACACTCGCCTCACCACGCTCCTACGTGGGCGCTCGTCCAATCAGAGCTCAGAGCCGTTGTGGTATGCACGTACAAGCGTCGTCCAACCACAGCGGCTCTGAGCGCTGGAGGGCGCGTCTCACACTTCCCTCTAACATGGAGCGCGGCCGCGCCGGGCATTCACAAACGGCCGACGCGGGTGCGCGCCCTGCTAGAGGGAAGCGCGAGACGCGGCCCGCGCATGCGCCGTTGGAACGAGGTTAAGGTAAGGTTTCTGGGCTTCCTGGGGGGTTTCACCCGATTTCGGATGCCCCGCGGGGAGGGATCTGATCGGAGCCACAAGTTGTTTTCTGCAGTCCAGCGCCATCTTGTGGATGTATTACCCATGTGTAAATAATAAAAACAGGACGTGTTGTATACTTATAATACCAATTCTACAGGTGAGTTATCACAGAATTGTATTTTTAAAGCAATGTAACCAATGTTTCCTCTATGGCATGTCTGTGGTGAAGGTTCTCATTCACCCATGTCATGGTATATCTAGTTATAAATCAATGCAAGATTGTCAGATGACTAGTGGAACATCTTAAAGTGGACCAACACCCAGGATTTTGACTATCCTGGGTTTTGTCCACTTCGGCGGGGCACCCCGATCGGGGGTGTCCCGCTCTCTGAAACCCCCCAGAAACCCCAAAAAACTCACCTCTCCCTGCTCCCACGTGACCGCCGACGTCCAAGCGGGTGTCAGCGCCGTCCAAGACAGCGCGTCACTTTCGGCGCGCGCACGTCTAGAGGGGCGCGCGGGGGGCGGCGGCGGATCAGGTAAGGAGTTTGGGGGGGTTTCACCCCGCGGGACATCCCGATCTCGGATGTCCCGCGGTGAGTGAGGTGATCGGCCCGGGAATCTTATAGATTCCCGGGCCGATCACCCCTGGGTGTTGGTCCACTTTAAAGAAAATAAAATGGCAAGTCAATATATTCCTACAGACATACCTCTGAGACCTTTGTTTAAGCTGACCAAAATCCTCTAAAAACCCTTGCCGCGCCGCTGTCTTTATACTTGCCAATGAGGGAGAACGAGCCGTTTAATTCCTCCAGCACTGGGCAGACATGGCAGCATCCATCAGACTGGCTTCACACCCTCTAACAAGCCTATTCCATTCATTGCAATGACAAGCCATGTGAAGCATGGTCCCACAGCCGCCGCTGCGCCAGGGGAGATGGAATTGCTGGATCCCCGTCTTGAATATGAAGATGCTGGCAGTAAAGCACTGGACCTGCACTTACTTTTAATTTTTTGTTTGGACAATCCCTTCGAGACAAAGTTGATTATCCTGAACTTTTCCTCAGTCTAACTTAAAGTGAATCAACTCCCGTCTGAAAGACTCTACACAAGCTTGGACAATCCCTTTGAAGAAAAGTTCAGAATGAATCCACTTTTTCTCTGTCTGACTTAGTGGATCAACCCAATAGTTAGGCCAATAGTCTGCTCTGATAAAATACATTGGGGTCGATTCAGTGAGAGATGAAATTCGATTTCAAAGTTAAAAAATATCTTTGATGAAAAAAGGAGAATTACACTGTTGTTGAATCACCAGCTAGGAAGACAAAGTCAATGACACTTTCACTACAGTGTAAAAAGTTCACTACTTTTCTTAGCAGTGAAAGGTGCCATTTACTTTCATTGTCTTCCAATCTGGTGGTTCAGCAACAGTGGCCCTTACTGAA
Source organism: Gastrophryne carolinensis (assembly GCA_027917425.1). Lineage (NCBI taxonomy): Eukaryota > Metazoa > Chordata > Amphibia > Anura > Microhylidae > Gastrophryne > Gastrophryne carolinensis. The sequence goes on from CM051238.1 coordinate 275,686,827, forward strand.
TCAACCGCATTGTCTGTATGTATCTTAGAAAAGCTGCTTGCTCAAACTTTGTAGAAAATAATAGCAATCTTGTCAGGCATTTAAATAGGCAGTGCACAAAGTCTGGGTTAGTAGGGGATTACATTTAATTGTATATTTAAACTGTATTTACCATGTTGAAATGCATTGTTTGTGTTCTAGCCTTAGTTCAGCACAGAGTGCCCCATATGCAACTTCTATTGAATCACAAAGACCTGCATCCAAGCATTCTCCAGCCAGAGCAGCATCTTCTAAATCTCAGTGCAGAGGTCAAAGTGGCTGCAAGGGAGCCTGTAGTGGTAGAACATCAGCCAAGAGCTCTCGGGAGCAGATCGAGAACACACCTATGCTGTGTCCTTTTCACTTACAACCAATTCCAGAGTAAGAGTGGTTATATTTAAGCGGATAGCACCATTTTAGAAACGACTATAATTGATTTTAACACTTTTTTCTTCTTGCTTTCTCAGGCCAGAGGCTGCACTGAAAAGCCTTGAGATTGAATTCAACAGGAATAAAGAGAGACTTCAATTTTTAAAGGTATTACAATGGGCAATTCTAATTCTGTACAGGGCCTTGAACTAAATAAATGTAAAATGCCCTATATGAAAGTCTGTGGAAAATGTGGCAACTTCTACAGAGATTATAACCGATTGTCCAGTTAAGCTCCATACAGTTAAAGAACTGCAAGATATGGATGATAAATGACTGCAAATATTTAAATTATTAGTTGTCCTAATAACTCACATGCACATTTGCCTAGAAAACCCTTTTAGCTGCTAGAGGAGTGGTGAATGCCGCTTTGAGTATGTTGCCTTTTTATGGACTTATTATGCCTATTGCCCTGGGTACAGTTAAAGTGGATCAAGTGGACCCCGATTGGGGCTGCCTCACTATGTGAACACCCCCCCCGATCGCCGCAGCAACTCGCCTCTTCCCGGTCCCACGGCGCGTCTTAGAGCAGCGGCTCTGATGGCCGCATCCTCCGCCTCCCTCTAACCTGGAGCCTGCCTGCGCCGGTCATTCACAAATTCCTGGTGCGGGCGCACACACTGCTAGAGGGAAGCGGGGAATGCGGCCGTCGGAGCTGCTGCTCTTAGACGTGCTGTGGGACCGGGATAAGGTGAGTTGGCTGCGGCGATCTGGGGGGTTTCACACAGCGGGACCCCCCCCCCCCCCCCGTCAGGGTGCCCCCGGGGAAAGGATCAAAACCCAGGATAGTCAAAATCCTGGGTTTTGGTAAACTTTAATGCGGAACATCGGACCTAAAATAAAGAGGGGCTGATTCCCTCTCCCACCCCATTATTCTCTACTTACCTTTTTAATGTCACCGCTGCCTGCTGAGGTGACATCCGGCTGCTTCAGGGCCCGATCCTCACCCCGCCGCCCTTAGCCGTGCTCGTCAATGTCCCGCTGCATCCCATTGTATCCATCCCATTCATGCAATATTGTGGGGCCATGTGTAGTGCCTGATTGGGTGCAAGATGGCACTGCCCGTTGGGAGGTCATCTGGAATCCAAGGGACCCAGAAGATTTACCCCCCCCCCCCCCCGGCGAGGTGAGTAAATAGTGCCCAATTGTGGTGGGGGGGCACAGTCCAGTGCGGTTTATTTCTCTTTAAATCATCAGAGGGGCATTCCAAATTAGAATATTGAAATGTTTTGGTTCTTTTGGCTTTCTGACCCACCCTAAATTCCTTTCAAAATCGATTCAATAAACCCTTTCCTCAAGGGCCACCAACAGGCCAGGTTTTGCAGATTTCTGAACAGGTGAGTTTATTACTACTCCGACAGCGCTATAGATCTGACTATGTAGAGATCCACAAAACATGATTTGCAGGTTTCTGATGAGTGGAGGATTTGATAGCCCCTTTGCATTGTGTTATTTTGTTCTTAGAATATTCATGTTTGTTTTGTTTAGTGGTGTTCAAAAGCATTTCAGAATGTGACCGTAGTCCCTCCAGAAACTGGAACTGTGCATCAGGTTAATCTGGAGTACCTGTCCAGAGTTGTGATAGACCAGAAAGATTGTTTATATCCAGACACAGTGCTTGGCACCGACTCTCACACTACTATGATGAATGGCCTTGGTATTTTAAGTTTGGGTAAATATTTTATTTATTTGAGTATCTGATATAATGTATTGGATTGTTACTGGCTCTATGGCATCTTACACGGTTAATCTATTCTGTCCGCCTGAAAAATACCATTTTGCGAATACTCACCTGTAAAATGGGTATTATAAGTATGTCACACACCCCACTTCAATCATTGATTATTACACTTGGGTTATACTCACCGCTAGGTGGCAGTGTTGCCGAGAATCTCCAAAAAAGCAACAGGCCCCTCCCGGTCTATACATACCTGGTACCTCCCAACAATTCCCCAGTATTAAAACAGCAGTAAGACAAGGTACCAGGAACAAACAATTGTAACCCTCAACTGTAAATAACAAAACTTCACCATATAAAGAAACAGGATACCAAAAAGGGCGGGTGAAGTGGGGTGTGTGACATACTTATAATACCCATTTTACAGGTGAGTATTCACAAAATGGTATTATTCTAAGTATGTCACACACCCCACTTCAATCATTGATTATTACACTTGGGACATCCAACAGCAGTGTCCAGAAAAAGGGCGGGTATCCAACCAGGCAATAATGCAGAAACTCAAACCACTGCAGCCTGCAGAACCTTGCGGCCAAAAACAGCATCCGCTGAGGCCCGCACATCAACCTTATAAAACTAGAAAAAGTGTGAACCGAAGACCAAGTCGCAGCCTTACAAACTTGTTCAACAGAAGCCTGGTGCTGAAAAGCCCAGGACGCACCAACCGCACGAGTAGAATGAGCAGTAACACGAAAAGGGGGACCCTTCCCCCTTGGCAAAATAAGCTCCAACAAACGCCTGACGAATCCATTTGCTAATGGAAGATTTAGCCGGAGCCAAGCCCTTCCTAGGCCCACAGGGCACCACAAAAAAGGCATCAGTCTTACGAAAAGAAGACGTAGTACGTAGATAGTACTTGACACAACGTACAACATCCAAGCAGTGCAACGCACTCTCCTTGACAATCTTAGGCCTAGGACACAAGAAGGAAGAACAATGTCCTGGTTAAGATGAAAAGCAGAGACCACTGAAAGTCTGACTTGAAGCGAAAAACCACTTTGTCCTGATGTTCCTCAAAACAAGGAGCCTGAATCGACAAGGCTGCCAACTCCGAAACACGCCGAACCGAAGTGATGGCCACCAGAAAGGCAACTTTCCGAGTCAGAGTGGACAGAGCAATATCCCGCAAAGGCTCAAAAGGAGGAGCCTGAAGAGCAGAGAGAACCAAATTCAAATCCCAAACAGGGAGCATTGGCTTCCTAGGAGGCCGCAGATGTGAAACCCCCTGGAAAAAAGTCTTGACCAAAGAATGGCTAGCAAAAGACCTCTGAAAAAAGATAGACAAAGCAGAAACCTGCCCCTTCAAAGTATTCAGCTGAAGACCAGAGTCCAGCCCTGATGGAAGAAATTCCAAAATCCTAGAAATAGAAAAGACCCGGCAAGGCAAAGACCTAGCCTCACACCAATCAATATAAGATCTCCAAGACCTATAATAGATGGAAGAAGAGGATCTCCTCCTGGCACTAATAAGAGTCCGAATGACCGAATCCGAAAGACCCTCCTCCTTTAAGATGGAGGTCTCGGCAGCCAAGCCGTCAAAGCCAGCGTTTGTAAACTGGGGTAACACAGTTGGCCCTGAGTGAGAAGATCCGGCCAAAGAGGCAAATCGAACTGATCCACTGCCAGACGAACGATGTCTGCGAACCACACCCGCCTAGGCCACCTTGGAGCCACGAGAATGGCGGGAACTCCTTCCAGAACCAACTTTCGCAGCACCCGGCCTAGCATGGGAATCGGAGGAAACAGATAAAGAAACCCCAGGTCCCTCCAGCTCAGGGCCATGGCATCCGCCGCCAGAGCCAGAGGATCCTGAGACAGTGACACGAATGTCGGAAGCTTGTGATTGTGACGAGAGGCAAACAGATCCACCTCCGGCGTCCCCCACCGAAGACACATCAACCGAAACACCTGGGGATGGAGATACCATTCCCCCCGGCGGGACGAACACCGGCTCAGAAAGTCCGCCTCTGTGTGTTCCACTCCTGGAATGTAAACTGCCGAGATGCAAGGGACATGAGTCTCTGCCCAAACTAGAATCAGAGACACCTCTCTGTGGGCACCCAGACTGCGAGTCCCTCCTTGGTGATTGATGTAAGCAACCGCCGTCTGATTGTCCGATCGAACCTGAACCGGCAGGCCCTGTAAATGATGCGTCAAGTGAGACAGAACCAACCTGATGGCTCGCAACTCCAGAACATCGATGGGCAAGTGAGCTTCCTGAGGGTCCCACTGCCCCTGAAACTGAAGATCCTTCCAGAAACCTCCCCATCCTGACAAACTGGCATCCGTGGTGACAGTTTCCCAAAACGGGGTCAGAAACGACCTGCCCCTCAGAAGATTGTCCGAGACCAACCACCACAGAAGGGACTGCCGAACCCGAGTGGACATCCGGAAGGACCGATCCAACGACCGCGATCGCCGGTCCCCAGACGCCAAAAGATGAAGCTGAAGCGTCCTCGTGTGAAACTGCGCGAAGGGAACTGCCTCGAACGAGGCCACCATCAACCCCACCAGTCTCATCCCTAGCCGAATGGACGGGCGAGGATTGGAAAGAAGAAGCAGAGCCAATTCCTGAATCAGCAGAACCTTGGCCTGATGGAGAAACACTGTGCTGGCAAGAGTCCAACGACATCCCCAGAAAGGTCACCACCCTGGCCGGAACCAGAGAGGACTTGGGGTAATTGATCACCCAGCCGAACCTCTCCAGCATAGACACCACCATGCTAGTGTCCCCTTCCGCTTGACTGAAGGAAGGCGCCATGATGAGATCGTCCAGGTAAGGTACAATGCGAATCCCCTGAGCTCTGAGCAGGGCCATCACTCCCGCCAACACCTTGGTGAACACTCTCGGAGCAGAGGTGAGGCCGAAAGGAAGAGCTACAAACTGAAAATGCCAATCCTCCAGCACAAAGCGAAGGAACCTCTGATGAGCTGGAAAAAATCGGAATGTGAAGGTAAACATCCTTGATGTCTATGGACGTCATAAATTCCCCCTGCCGAAGCGGACCGATCGCAGACCGCAGGATTTCCATGCGGAACTTCCGGGGACGAATAAACCTGTTGAGAAACTTCAAATCCAGGATCGGACGGAAAGACCCATCCTTTTTGGGTACAGTGAAGAGATTGGAATAATACCCGCGCCCCACCTCCGAAGGAGGGACCGGGCAGATGACTGCCAATTCCAGAAGATTCCTTACCGCCGCCAGGAGCCCCTGCGCGGCCAAAGGATCCGAAGGTACCCGAGACCTGAAAAACCTTGGAGGAGGGCGGGACTCGAACTCCAGCTTGTAACCGGCCGACACCACCTCCCGGATCCACCTGTCCGAGACCTCCTGGTCCCATACCGGGGAGAATAGTCGCAACCGTCCCCCCACCCGTACGGGTGAGGGCGCCCCCTCATTGCTGAGCGGGCTTGGCCGCTGGCTTGGGTTTGGCGCCCCAGACGTGAACGGGACGGCCACGGCCTCTACCACTATTCCAACTGACGCCCCTGGAGGCCGAGAAGCCCGCACCCCTGCCGGCTCTGGCTCCCCGAAAGGACGGATTAAAGGAGGCCGCCCCCCGAAAGGAACGGCGAAATTTCTTGCGCTGAGGCAACTTGCCTCCCTTGGCAACAGAATCCAGCTTTTCACCGAAAAGCCTCAAAACCCAGAAAGGGAAGAGCCGTGAGCGACCTTTTAGAATTAAAATCAGCCGTCCACTGTCTCAGCCACACTGCGCGACGAATAGCCACCAACAGAGCCGTAGCCCTGCCACACATCAACATGGCATCCTCCTGAGCGGCCAGAATAAACGACAAAAAGGATTCACAACGCTTAAGAGCAAGAAACTCATCACCGGTAGGATCAAGATCCACCCATAAGTCCTGACCATAGACCTAACCACCAATGACAAAAAGGCAGAAGCACAAACAGGCCTCAAAACTGAACCCGCACAAACAAAACCATGGCAGGCCAGCTGATCAATCCGGCGATCCTCGCCGTCCTTGAGAGAAGTAGTGTCAGGAGAATGTACAACCGCCGTATTAGACAATCCAAAACCTCAAACATTTGGGCCAGAATAGTGGGCGTATCAGGGGGGGGGCCCTCATCCAAGTCCCCCTCAGCGCCCGGCAACTGCTGAACCTCGGAATCCTCTACCTCCTCAACAAGCTCACCCTCTTCAAGGGGACGATCTGACCAATCCAGCACCTCAACTTCCTCATCTGAGTCCTGCGGAGGCGGAGACAGATGTTTCCGCTTAGCTGGAGCCTTCTGAGCGACCACTGCGGAAAACATTTTCTCGAGGCTGGCCAAACGGGCGCATACCTCAGATTGTGAATCACCCCCAACGACCACGTCACACGGGGTCCGGAACAGGCGAGGAGGGGAGGGAGAAGGCGCGGCCGAAGAAGTCCCAGGCACCGAGGTGTCGGACTGGCACTCAATGTTCCGCTGTGCACATGGAATACAAATGATTACATCATCCCCTGGGAGCGGAGTCCCACACCCCCCACACAGCCTGGACTGCCCCGAAGGACTACTTCCGGTATCTCTGGTAGCCTCCCTATGGTGAATTTATGGTGTTCGCAGACCCCAGGGAATTACGCAGTAAGCGACCCGGGATGCCCCTCTCAGATTTCAATAGAAAAAAAAAAAAAAAAATATATATATATATATATATATATATATATATATATATATATATATATATATATATATATAAATGCTACAATAGCCCCGACCAGGGAATTAGCCCAAGGGACTATAAACCAACCCCAGGAACCAGGTATATGAGACCGGGAGAGTCCCGTATGATCGAATCCCGGGATCTGGAAGACAAAAGCAACAGTCAATCCATGGCACACACAATCACGCTAAAACAAAAAAAGGAGGACAGGCTAACGACAAAGCAAAGCTACAGGGCCAATCATAAACAAAAAACATGGGCACAAGAAGGCACCTCCAGTCAGCATGCCCAAAAAGCCACGGCTGAGGCACCCTGCCATCGCCCCCACGGGAGGGGGGGGGGGGAGGAGGGAAGGGAAAGGGTCATAGACCCTGTAAGCCTTTAATGCCAATAATATAGACTACAACCGCCGCCCCCTTAAATGAACGCTGTCACTAAAACAGCGTTCAATAATAAACTCATATACTATATATATAGATAGATAGATAGATATAGATATATAGGCATAACTATAAGGGCTCAAAGGGTAGAATCCGCACCAGAGCCCTAATGTCCACAATAACAGACCCCGAATGACCAGCCGCAGCCTACCTTACCGAACGAAAATGGCGCCCGCCGGCCAGAGAACGAGACGGAAACGAGGGGCGGGCCCGCCAGAAGCGCGGGACTGCTGTAGCCCCGCCCCCCCAACCAGCCAGAAACGGCGCGAGCCGCGCCAGACGCGGCCCCGCCCCCTAAACTGCCGAGCGAGCAGTGGGCGCCGCAAGCAATGGCGCCCGCAGAGGCCGTCAGGCGGGCCGGCGGCACGCATGCCGCCCGTCCCGCCCGCTCAAACAACCGCCAGCGGGACTCCCAGTCCACGGCGCCCTAGCACCCAGGCGGGCCGGTGGCGCAGCGCGCCATCAGGCCCCGCCCACCGAGACACACAGCCCTGAGGCAAATAAAGCAAAGACGGGCGCCCGAACATGGCGCCCGTCCAAACACACAGTCATCCAGAACGGGCGGCGAGCCGCGGAACCCCCGCGCGACCCGTCCCCACAGTGAAAACACAGGGGCTAGAAGTCCCCAAGCCCCAGTAAGAGGCAGATGCAGACGGGCCAGCGCCGCACAGGCCACCCGTCCCTGCCCCAAACACACACACAGTAACAGCCACACACATTCCAAAGAATGGGATAGAGACCAGATGGGGTTAAACAGGAAAGAAAACCTAAAGGGGGAATATAAGGGCTGGGGGCATCCCACGGCCGGATCACCAAACCGGATCACCACTATGCCCCATAATATGGGGTCGAGTGGAGGAGCTAATCTCCTAGGCACTCTGAGTGCCATCTACCCTTGCCCGACCTACAGCCTAAGCTGGGAGGCTACCATTAAATAGGGGATAAAGGAACAAAAGAGCAGGGCAGAAATAGACCGTAGGGGGGGGGGGCGGGGTGATACCCCGGCTACCTGCAAGCAGGGGGCCGGGGTGATACCCCGGCTACCTGCAAGCAGGGGGCCGGGGTGATACCCCGGCTACCTGCAAGCAGGAGACTTCTTTCTTCTGTCTTGTCGCCACCTTGCAGAGAATAACACTGGGGAATTGTTGGGAGGTACCAGGTATGTATAGACCGGGAGGGGCCTGTTGCTTTTTTGGAGATTCTCTGCAACACTGCCACCTAGCGGTGAGTATAACCCAAGTGTAATAATCAATGATTGAAGTGGGGTGTGTGACATACTTAGAATAATTATCTATCAATTTAACTCCAGAACCCAATTATAAAGCTGATAGGCAATTAACTCATATATATTAAACATGAATGCTGGCCATTCCCTAAGGATCAAGGGCTAGTAGCCAATAGGGTATTGTTTTATTTTACATGTGCTAACTGCATATTCACTAGCATCTCTATAAAGCGAAAGTTGCTATACCAATGCACACAGACATACATATATGCTTTTTGCTGGAATCTTATATTCTAAGTATACAGCACGTCCTGTTCCAGAAGATATTCCTTACTCTTGGGTTATACATCCAGTAGATGGCGCTGGACTGCAGAGACAGAAAAGTGGCTCCTCCCGGCCCCATATATACCAGGGACCTCCCACAAATTCCCCAGTTTTCTCTGCAGTCTGGGCTGCGATGACTAGAAGATGGCTCTTTCTACTCGCAGGTGAGCGGGGCTTATTAGCCTGCGGCCCTGTAGGACTATTCCCACCCGTTCCTTTCTCTGCCTCCCAGCTCAGGCTGCGCTGGTCAGGTGATGGCAGGCAGCACCGCTGCCAGGTGCTAAGGAGCGCTGCTCCTACCGCAGTCCCCCACCAAAGGGTAGGCGGTACAGGCCCGTGGTGAGCCTTATGGGATGCCCTTCCCGCAGCCGTGTGCCCTTCGCCCCCTGTCCCCTCAGTTAGGCTCCTCTTAGGTGGTCCGCTGCTTCCCCTTCTATCTATTTATTGTGTTTGCATTTTTTGCCTTTTGTACCGGCTTGTATTATATGCCGCCGCCGTCGCGCGCTTGTACTCCGCTCCGCGGACGGCGGCAACATCGCCTCAGGCGCTGCTGCGCCGTCATTGGCTGGCGTTTTCGCGCCTTGCGGATGACGTTTTCCGCATCACTTCTCCGCAGCCCACCCCTCGAGTTATATGCGGGTGCCATTTTGGAGCTCCTGTGCTGCGTGTCTGGCGTCTCCCTATCGCGGTCCGTAAGTGCCCCTGCGGGCTGGCTTTTCTTTGTTTTTCATTGTATTATGCTTACGGGTTCTTTGCTTTGTCTTACAGGCAGGTCAAACTTTTTAGTAGTGTCTCCCAGTCCTATCCCCTTTTAGCGTTAACCCCTTATTGGCGGGCTTTTGTGTTGTATATTTCCCACTTCCCTAGCGGGCTATTGGGGCATCCCGGGTAGCCTTATTGGTGTCAATCCCGACTTGGCATATTGGGCCACAATAATCACCATATGGAGGCTTCTGGTGGGGGATAATGTGCTTGGGGTTCCTTCAGGACAAGCCCAGCTATGTGTTGTGTGTGAAGTATCCCCTATAAGTGATGATGTCAGGGTGTGTGTACCCTGCGCCCAGCAGACGCTTGCGCTGCAGTCTGGGTTACCGGTAGCTGGGCCTGTGCCCCCTCGGGCTTCGCCTACCCCCCCACGCTTACATCTGACTCCTAGTGAGGTGCATACCAGTGGGGAGTCTCAACCTGATTTGGCTGCACGGGTAGCCAGCATTGAGAGACATATTGCTGGCTCTGGCCCGTGTAAGGCTTCTGCTAAGAAGCAGCATTTATTGCCTGGTGTTTACCTCTTTCCTGTGGAGGCTGAGGAATTTTTTTACGTTACCGGTTATACCCCCTTGGAAGAGGGGGAATTTTCTGATTTAGAATCATCTGAGGATCAGCCTAAGGTTTATGGTGCCGATTCTGGGTCTGACCCCTGGGCTTCAGATGATACTGACAGGCTTTTAGCTCACATTTTTGAAGTACTCTGTATCTCTCCTCCTGCCGTGGCTCCGCGGCAGCAGGGGGAGCGGTTTCATACTGTTAAACCACGCTTGGAGTTTCCTGAAAAATTTCATTTTAATAATCTGGTGCTCAAGGAGTGGGAACGGCCTAGCCGGCTCCCCGGGGTGCCAAAGAGTTGGAATAAGCGGTATCCCTTTCCTGCTGAAATGGTTAAACGGTGGTCATGTCCTCCCGAGGTGGATGCACCAGTTCTGGGGTTGTCCAACACATCCGTCATGCATTCCCCTGACTACACTGAGGGATGGGGAGGACAGGCGCATAGATTAGCTGGCTTGCCATGCCTTTGCCTGTGTGGGGACCGCGCTGTGTCCGGTCTGTGCCTCTGCCATTACGGCTGTTGCTGTTAAAAGCCTGCTCAGGGGTCTCTTAGATGGGGCCCCTGATGATGCTGGTAGTGAACAGTATAGAGCTCTTCTGAATTTGTTGCATATGTTCTCTCTGCCTTGGATGATACCATTAGAATGTGTGGCAGGGCATCTGCTTTGTTGGTGGCGATACGCCGCTTGGTCTGGCTTCGCCAGTAGGCAGCTGACAACGCTGCTAAGAAGGCTCTCGCTGGTTTTCCCTTCAAGGGGCTGCGCCTCTTTGGTGAACGTCTGGACTTGTTTGCTAAGGGAGGCAAGTTACCTCAGCGTAGAAGGCAGCCCGGGTCCTTTCGGGGTTCAGGTGCCTTTTCTCCTTCCTTCCGGGGCTGCAGAATTGGACGGGGAGCTTCCTTTGCTGGAGCCCGTAGAGACTTTTGGGGCAGGGGCAGAGGACGTGGCCACCCTGGCCCCTCCTGGGGTCCCAAGCTTAAGTCCTCCCCTAAGCCCCCTCAGGCATGAAGGGGCGCCCTCACCCATACGGATCCTGGGATTTTCATGTGCTGCGGGATGCTCATGTGTATTTTTACTTAAGTCTTTCAGGCGGGATACCATTGGGTTGTGGTAATCCTTCCTCCCCCTCACTCCCCCTTCACAAAATAGACTTCTGGGGGCATCCAGTCGGAGGGCATCCCGGGTGTCTTCTGTCTTAAGCCTTTACCCACTACTGGTCTATTGCGCCTGTGTTAATCACCATATGGAGGCTTCAGGGGATAGCATGCTTGGGGGGCCCTGCGCGGCAAGCCCGGCTATGTTCCATGTGTGGGTATCCCCTGTGATTAACAGTGTCACGGTGTGCGAATGCTGTGTGCTGACAGTGTCATTGCACTACAAGCTGGTTTGCCTGCTTCGCTTCCCAGCTCTGCGCCTCCCTCTGCTTCCCCCTACTCCCCCGCTCCTGCAACTAGGCCCCTGTGAGGGCACTGTTAGCAGGGAGTCTCATTCTGATTTGGCTCTGCGGGTGGCTAACATTGAAAAGCAGCTTGCCCGGCCTGTTCCTAGGAAGGCCTCTGGCAAGAAGCGGCACCTGGATCCCAGGCCCTCCCCCCTTGCTAAGGTGTATGTGGGGATTGATGAGTTTGGTGGCTGTCACCCCCTTGAGATGGGGGGACTTTCCCAGGATTCTGACTCCTCTGGGAACCTGCAGGAGGGTTGCGATAGTGACCCTGGGTCAGTGTCCGGAGAGGATTCATGGTACCCTGAGGACACTGATAATCTGCTGTCACATATTTTTGATATATTGCACATTGCTGCCCCTGAGGTGGCTAAGAGAAAGCAGGGGGAGCTCTTTCGCCCTGGTAAACAGCGTCCAGAGTTTCCTGAGCAGGAACATTTTACCATTTTGGTACTTAAAGAATGGGAACGTCCTAGCAGGCTGCCTGCTGTGCCCAAGGGTTGGATAAAAGGTATCCTTTTCCTGCTGATCTTAAGAAGGCCTGTCCAATACTTCTGTCATGCCTTCCCCTGACACTACCTCTCTGAGGGATGGTGAGGACCGGCGCATGGATCAATTGGCCTGCCATGCTTTTACCTGTGTGGGGGCTGGATTACGTCCGACCTGCCTGTGCCGCTGCCATTACTGCTATTGCCCTCAAGAGGCTGCTCCAGTGTCTCCTTGATGGTGTTAAAGCTGGTAGCGGGGGGGGGGGGGGGGAGACTATAGTACTCTCTTACTTTGTTCTGATTTAGAGGCCATTTCGGGGGTCCTCCATCCTCCTCCCTTCCTTTCGGCTCCCAGAGGGAGGTCGTGGCTCCTTCTTCTCTAGTGGCCGCAGAGATTCTTGTGGCCGTGGCAGATCCCGTGGTCGTCCCGTTCTCTCCTGGATACCAAGCCCAAACCCTCTCACAAGCCCCCTCAAGCATGAAGGGGCGCCCTCACCCATCCGGGTGGGGGGGGGGGGGGCGGTTTCGCCTCTTTGCTCACGTCTGGAGTCTTCACGTCTCAGACCGGTGGATACAGGTATCGTCCTCCGGTTACAAGATCTGAAGGGAGTTAACAAATTGTCAGATTCAAGCATTTTCGTATGGAGACGCTACGCTCTGCGGTCAGTACCCTTCGCCCGGGCGACTTCATAACCACTGTGGACCTCAAGGATGCTTATCTTCATGTGCCTATCTTCCCAGGCCATCAGAGATTTCTATGGTTCGCACTGGAGGATCAGCATTACCAGTCTGCGGCTCTGCCCTTCGGTAGCACCTCTGCCCCTCAGGTGTTCGTCAAGATACTGGCGGGAGTGATGGCTCTGCTAAGGATCCAGGGCATCCGCATCATTCCTTACCTGGACGACATCCTGATTGTGGCCCAGTCCTTTCCTCGGGCCGAGCAGGACACTCAGATGGTGACCTCCACTCTGGAGTCCTTCGGCTGGGTGTTCAACTTTCCCAAGTCTTCTCTGTCCCCGTCCTTGGTGAGGTCCTTTCTGGGCATGACTCTGGATACCACTCAGGTCGGGGTGTTCCTTCCTCAGCCGAAGGTGGAGGATCTTCAGATGCAGGCTCGGGTTCTGCTATCATGTCCTCATCCCTCCATCCTTCAGGGGATGCATTTGGTGGGCCTGATGGTGCCCTGCTTCGAGGCAGTCCCCTTTGTTCAGTTTCACATGAGACATCTTTAGTTACTCCTCTTGTCAGTTTGGGATCGGGACCCTTTGTCCTTGGATCAAGAGTTTGCTCTGTCCCCTCTGGCCAGACGGTCCCTCTTGTCGTGGCTGGACTCAAGGAACCTTCTAGTGGGCAGGACCTTCCTGCCCCCGTGCTGGGAGAAGGTCACCACAGAAGCCGGTCTGACCGGTTGGGGAGGCTTCTGGAAGTCCCTGGTTCCAGGGTCGGTGGAGCCCACAAGAGGCCCATGCTTCCATCAAAATCCTGGAACTGAGGGCGATCAGATTGGTTCTTTCTCTCCTGACCACTCGCCTTCGGGGTCGGGCTGTTCAGATCCGCTCAGTCAACCAGAAGGCGGTTGCCTACATCATTCATCAGGGAGGAACTTGGAGCAAGTGAGCCTTCAAGGAAGTGTCCCTGATCCTGTCTTGGGCGGAACAGCATGTTCCCGGCATCTCAGCAGTCTACATTACGGGGGTGGAGAACCAGGAGGCGGACTCCCTGAGCAGGGGGACGTCTTGTATGGGGGAATGGTCCCTCAACAACCGGGTGTTCCCTCCCTGTGTCATTGCTGGGGGCAGCCGGACGTGGGCCTGTTTGCGTTTCGTCACAATTGCAAACTTCCCAGATTTGTCTCTGTCTCAGGTTCCTCTGGCCTTCGCCATGGATGCATTGGCTATTCCTTGGAAGAAGTTTCGGCTTCTCTATGTGTTCCCTCTGTTTCCTCTCCTGGGCAGGGTCATGCACAAGATAGTCCAGGAGTAGGTACCTGCCATCCTGGTGGCCCCCTGTTGGCCAAGAAGGGTTTCGTTCACAGACGTCGTGCAGTTGGCAGTAGACCGGTATGTCTTGCCCAAGGATCAAGATCTCCTCACTCAGGGGCAGCTACGCCACCCCAATTTACAAACGCTGGTTTTAACGGCTGGGCTGCTGAAACCTCCATCTTGATGGAAAAGGGGTTACTTGCTTCTGTTGATACCATGATTAGGACTAGGAAGAAGTCCTCGTATTTCAGGGTCTGGCATGCTTACATTGCCTGGTGTGAGTCCAAGTCTCTTCCCTGTAGGTTGTTTTCTTTTCCCAGAATTCTGGAATTCTTGTAACATGGTTTGGATTTGGCCCTTTAACTTAGTACCCTCAAAGGCCATGTTTCAGCTCTGGCATTTTTTTTCCAAAGATTTTTTGCCAATCACCGGCTGGTTAAAGTGGACCAACACCCAGGATTCTGACTATCCTGGGTCTTGGTCCACTTCGGTGGGGCACCCCCGATCGGGGTGCCCCGCTGTGTGAAACCCCCCCGAACCCCCCGAAAAACTCACCTCTCCCCGGTCCCAGCGCCAACGGACAAGCCGCGGACAAGCGGCTCCTCCGCCGCCGCCTCCCGCGCGTCCCTCTTGACGCGCGCCTGCGCCGGCCATTCACAGACGCCCGGCGCGGGCGCGCGCACGTCTAGAGGGAGGCGGCGGCGGCCGGCCGCCGACGAAGACAAGGTAAGGGGATTTGGGGTGTTTGGGGGGGTTTCACCCCGCGGGACATCCCGATCTCGGGAGGGAGGTGATCGGCCCGGGAATCTTATTGATTCCCGGGCCGATCACCCCTGGGTGTTGGTCCACCTTAAAACTTTTTTCCAGGGTGTTTCCCATGTGCGTCCACCCCGTAAGCCTTTGCTACCAGTCTGGGATCTGAATCTGGTGTTGTCTGCTATGCAAGGGCCTCCCTTTGAGCCTATCCGTAAGGCCGCCTTGCCCATTTTGATTCTTAAGGTAGCCTTTTTGGTGGCTATCACTTCTGTAAGGTGAGTTTCTGAGCTGGCGGCACTTTCCTTCAAACCTCCTTATTTTGAGCGGCATCAGGATAAGGTGGTGTTTCGGCTTAAGCCAGATTTCTTGCCTAAGGTTGTATCTACCTTTCATCTCAATCAGGACATTGTCTTGCCTTCATTGTGTCCTAATCCTGCTAATTCCAAGGAGTGGACTCTGTATTCTCTGGATGTGGTCAGGGCTCTGAAGTTCTCTTTGGTTGCTACTGAGACTTTTAGGAAGTCTGATGCTCTGTTTGTTCTCACTTCTGGGTCTAGGAAAGGTTTGCCTCTGGCTAAATCCACTATCAGCAAGTGGATCCGTCAGGCGGTGGTGCAAGCCTATTCTGCTAAGGGGAAGGAACCTCCCTTCCGCCTTACTGCTCATTCCACTCGTGCTATTGGTGCCTCATGGGCCTTCCAGCACCAGGCCTCTGTTGAACAAGTTTGTAAGGCCGCTACTTGGTCTTCTATTCATACTTTTTCTAAGTTTTACAAGGTTGATGTTAGGGCCTCAGCTGATGCTGCTTTTCTTCATGCGGCAGTGGTTTAAACTGCCCGCTGTTGTTTTTGGGGATCCCACCCTACTTTACGGACACTGCTTTTGGACGTCCCAAGCGTAAAGAATTTAGTGAAACAGGACGTGCTGTATACTTGGAAAAATACAATTCTGTGAGTACTCGCCTGTAGAATTGATTTTGTAGTATACAGCACGTCCTGTTTCACCCCTCCCTTGTGATCATTTTTCTTGGTTACCTCTGTATGGTGATTTATTCAAATGTTTGGTTGGGGTGCCTTCATTTTTATTCTCCCGGCTTCTTGTCTAACTGCTTTGTAACACTGGGAATTTATGGGAGGTTCCTGTCCTTTTATGGGGCCGGGAGATGCCACAAGTCTTTTCTGCAGTCCACTGCGCCAGCTTGTGGCCAGATATCCTAAGCGTAAAGAATTTAGTGAAACAGGATGTGCTGTATACTACAAAATCAATTCTACAGGTGAGTACTCACAGAATTGTATTTTTTTATTTCTTAAATATTTAGAGTTGCCTTAAGGCTAAATTTCCATTTCTGACATAACCCACAGTACTCTAGGAATATACATGCTGCTATGTGGCAGTCTCTGGGATGCCTGTCACAAAGCAGGGAATCTAACAAAACAAAAAAGGAATACTCCAGCAATTAAATCCCCACCACCAGCCTGCAACAAATCCCACAACCTGTCTAAATTTGCCAAAAATAGAGGTTTTCATTGCATTCACAAATGTATGCTGCAAGGCCACGTTGCATCACCTTTTTTTCCTGCAGTCCTAAACATAAACTGAAAGCTGAGGCTGCACGGGGCTCTAACCCTTTACCTCTGTTGATTTCACATGTGGGGGGGGGGGGGGGGGGGGTCGACTCCACAACATGCAACATTTGTCCACATTACCCCAATACAACAGAACAGAAAAAGGCAAGCAGCTCCATTGATTTATAGCTAGAATGGGCAGTGCCCACTGTGCTAAGTAATTATTCGCAGACAACAAAAAAAGAATATCCTGGCACCCAAATCCCCATCAGCCTGCAACAAATCCTACAATCTATATTTGCCAAAAACATGAGAGGTTTTTGTTGCACACATTGGTAAATGCATGGGAAGCTGCAGGGTCACAGCGCATAAAGAATATGGCCCAAAACGGGTTCACAACCCTTTATACATCAAGTACTCTGTTCCACTGGTTAGGGACCCCATAGCCTAGAACATATTGCTTTTGAATATCCTTACAGCTGTTATCTGGGTTCCTATTTTAGGGTGAAATTCTCTGGATACATTATTACTAGTGAACCTGGAATTATCCAGGAAGCTTAGGCCATGAATACACATTCAGTCCATATCGAAGAGACCTTTGTTAAAGTCCCAAATTAGTTCAAAATAGGGAAATAAAATGTTAATACTTCAGAACAAACGTATTGCACGGGCTACAGCTCCTCTCTAGTTATGTTTAAAACTCTCAATGAGCTTGCCTTTATTGACAATATTTCATGTTTAATTGTTGGCCAGGTATATATGTAACTATGCTTTTTCTTAATATTTATATTTTCAGGGGTGGGGGGAATAGAATCAGAAGCTGCTATGCTGGGCATACCTATTACTTTAACGTTGCCTGAAGTTGTTGGATGTGAACTCACTGGCTCTATTAGTCCACTTGCTACTTCTATAGATGTTGTTTTAAGCATCACCAAGGTGAGTTGGATGAATTTTGTATGTCCCGATATGTAGAATGCATTAGAAAGTTGAAGAAATCGATTACAATCAATTAACAGTACTCAGTATTGTTAATTAGGCCAGTGTGTTTTGAGTATTTGTGCCAGATTATGCTTTTCTCCCCTCGGCCCACAGAGAAAGCGGTCCCTCCTCCTGGCAGGAAACTGTACAGAGGTTAAAATCCCACCTCTTTCCCTCCAACTCAGTTTTTGTTTCCTCTAAGGAAACCACTGGATAGATGCAGCCAATGTTTTATTTTCAGCTTCATGAGCCCCTGGAGAAGCCTGCTGACCCCCAGACCACTTCATCTCCGGATGTAGTTCACCCAAGTTCCAGAGGTGGCCAGGGCAGTTCCACGAGCTATACACTGTCTGCTTTAAATCCCAGCCTGTGGCATTGGCGGTGCGTGATTCGAGCATGTAGCCCTGGGGTCTTAAGTTTTAGAGAACACTTGATTGTCAATCTAGAAAAATTAAATCTTGTACTCGGGCCCCTACACAAGTTCATAGCTTCATCATTGCTTTGCTTGGCCTCATGACTGCATTTCCGCCGGTTACATGAGCTCAGGTCCACATGAGGACCCTGCAGAGACTTCTATCGTCTCGTTGGAACAAGTGCCCAGACTCATTAGATCAGAAAGTTCAAATAGCAGAGGATGTGCTAGAAAGCCTCCATTGGTGGACAGACCTAGAAATATTAAAAAGGGGAAAACTGGAGACCAAAGGATCATGTAAGGATTGCAACAGATGCCAGCTCCTGGGATGCCAGCTCCTTGAATGTCCAGGGGCAGCGGCTGCCATACATAGCGATGAGATCCTCCAACTTCAGGGAATTTAAGGCTGTAAAACTGGCATTGGATAATTCTTTGCCAATAATATCAGACAGAGATGTCCAGATCCTCTCCGAAAATGCTTCTACTGTAGCATATCTAGATCATTGGGCGGAACCAGGTCATTGTCCCTAATCTCTTAAATTCCATACTATTTCTCCTTTCAGGAACAGGTCCAGTTAGTTTTGGCAGTTCATCTGAAGGGTACCCTGAACACTGTTGCAGATTTTGGGTCCAAGTCTGGTTAGGGTACAACAGGCAGAGTGGTGTCTAAACCAGGAAGTTTTCCTCCAGATTGTAGCCCTTTGGGGTCTTCCCCCAATAGACCTCTTTGCCAAGGCAAACAATTCAAAATGCAAGATTTTTTACTTGCTGATGAGGGAGAATGGTGCCTTGGCAGTCGATGCCCTGGCTCATCACAGGAATTTTTTATGCTATGTGTCCCACTCTGCATCTGGAGCCAGCCAAGCTTCAACTGATGGCATGGGGGGCCATCTTAAAGAATAAAGGCTGTTTGGTCAGAGTTATTAAAACTCTATTGGACCATCATAAATTGACCACCAGACACATCTATGCAAAGATTTGGAAGTGTTACTCTTCAGAAGAAGGATATACCTACAGTCCTCCAATTCCTGCTTGAAGGGTTTGAGAATGGTCTAGCAGTCAGTACGCTAAAGACTCTGAATTATCAGAATATTTTAAGTATACAGCACGTCCTGTTCCAGAATATTCCTTATACATGGGTAATACACCCACAAGATGGCGCTGGACTGCAGAAAACAGCTTGTGGCTCCTCCCGGCCCTATATAAGTCAGAGACCTCCCACAAATTCCCCAGTTTTCATCTGCAGTCTGGACTGCGAAGATAGAAGATGGCTCTCTATATACGCAGGCGAGCAGGGCTTACCAGCCTGCGGCCCTGCAGGACTATTACCACCCGTTCTGGACCCACTGCCTCCCAGCCTCGGCTGACTGGTTCGGGTGAAGGTAGGACAGCACCCGGGTTAGGTGCTTGAGGAGCGCTGCTCCAAATATATAAATATATTTATATATATATATATATTATACCGTATTTGCCGGCGTATAAGATGACCCCCCAACATTTCCACTCAAAATATAGAATTATATTTTATATAATTTTTATATATACTCGCCGTATAAGACTACTCCCTCTTCCGCACACCTTCCACACACCAAATAAACAACAACCAAAAAAACAAGCTGAGCATGTTAGCAGGGCTCACCTGAGTAAAGTGTCATGGCGACATCCATTCCTCTCCTCTGTGCTGGAAGCAAAAAGCCATTTAGCTGTCCCTGGGTCACCTCCACTCAAATCCCATCTACCAATAGGAAGAGGCAACAGCCCGGCTGCGCTGTCTGCTGGGATAGGGAGTGGGGGCGGCGAGAGCAACCCCGTGGAGGATGCATAGCTGCATGGTTCTTTGTGCAGAGCACCACCTGCAAACAACCCCCTGACGACCAGTGGTCTACAGCATCATGGTGGACGCTTCCCTCTGGCCATGCCAGAGCCGAGTCACAAGAAAATGGCGCCACTCATTAATAATAAATGGGCACAGGAGGAGGCGGCCACGCCCTCAACCCACAAACCATACCCACATGTTGCTCCATCGTCACATCCTCACTAACTGAGCTGGGAAAAGAGAGATGGGATGGGATGGGACATTGCTGGGAAAAAAGAGATGGGATGGTATGAGATGGGCCTTGGTGCTTTCTTATGATTCGATGTAATTGAAGTATGAATATGTGGCCACAATTAAAGCTGTAAAGTGGGATGCCCCATATAGAGGGATTAAAATCTTCGTCTATGTGGCCCTTATTATTTTATGTGCTTTTTTCTTCCTGCCGTTATCCTTGCTCTTCTCTCTCCCCTCCCCCCCTTCCTCCCTTATGGTGTGCGTATGATGTGTGTGAGGTATTGTTAAATATTGCTTGTAAGTATATACCTTGTTCTGTCCCTGCTTAAATAGTGGTTTTTGGAGTCGGGGTTGGGTCCCCCGTAATTGTCCCCCTAGTATGTGTGTCCCTGCCCCGTGATGTGGAAGGTGTAATAATAACAAGAAGAGTGCTACAGTTGCAACCTGATACCATATGGGTTTCCTTAATATATACTAACGTTTGGCACAAGGAACTATGAAATATATCTTTAATAGAATGTGGACTAGTATACATCTCTGACGTCCAGCACTGCCCCAGAGGCTAAACTGTTCAGCATGATGATGACCTGTCAAGCGAAGTCTCAGAGAAGTCTGAGCGCACAGGGTTAAGATTAGAGGCGTGACCTAATCATGCTGCTGGAAGTCTATGAAGATAAAAGCCGGGCAGTGATTGGCCGCAGCCACCCTGACGAAGCCCCAGTAGGCGGGGCGAAACGCCGTTGGTGGACGGAAGGCCCGACCACGCCCCCTCCTCTTCTCTCCTCCTCTTCTCTCCTCACCGCACACGCTGGCCAGCTGATACAACACGCAGATGGGAAAGAAAAGCGCGGTTCAGCGCGATTTGAAGCAAGAGCCCGCCGCTTAGGAGAGGTAACACAGTAGAGCTGCGGCAACAGGGTCGGAGGCCGGACGCATCGGCGCGGCCGGGCCCAGTGCGGCTCCTGTGGACTTTATGTGTTCCATGCATGTGGCTTATTTTACGTTGCAAGTCTCAGCTGACAGTGCCAAGCATTATTATTGACGTGTGAAGGCGCTATACAAAGGCACAGCGCAATTACAAAGTGAGCGCTTGTATGAACTCTCATACTCACCGGGCAATAGTGCAATTCATTGGATCCTTGTTCTTGGACATATACAGGCCCCAAGCACTCCAAGATTATTCAGTTGAACTGTGCGGCTATTAAGTCACGTCGGTGGCAAGCATTTTACCGTTTACAGCACACAGTACTTTGGTCACCATATGCGGTTTAGGTCCGCTTTAGGACAACATCCCCTATGTTTGCAGCTGCTCTCTATTATATCTTTCAGTGGCTGGCCGGCCTTAACCTTATGGATGTGTGGTGGTATGTGTGAGTAGGAGGAGGTGTGGCTTTTGTATGTGTGTGGGGGGCCCCCGCATTTATTTGAGCTACGCTAGCTTTTTAAATTGAGGGATGGGGTTTTTTTTATAAATTCATGTGTCATATTTAATAAATAAATTCACCTTTGTGTTGCAGCTTGCAGCCTGAGTGTGCTTTCTTAGCTGTAAATGCCAGCCCTGAGTGAACCAATTGTCCTTTTTGTGTTTGTATTAGAGTATATTTTGGTTTTAGGGCGCCCATAACATTGTAGGGCAGTGCATTACGTATATGCACACATGGTCTCCCTGTGGTCTTAATAAATTGTATGGTATGGGACAGAGCTGGAGAAAGAGAGATGGGATGGGACAGAGCTGGGATAAGAGAGATGGGATGGGACAGAGCTGGGATAAGAGAGATGGGATGGGACAGAGCTGGGATAAGAGAGATGGGATGGGACAGAGCTGGGATAAGAGAGATGGGATGGGACAGAGCTGGGATAAGAGAGATGGGATGGGACAGAGCTGGGATAAGAGAGATGGGATGGGACAGAGCTGGGATAAGAGAGATGGGATGGGACAGAGCTGGGAAAAGAGAGATGGGATGGGACAGAGCTGGGATAAGAGAGATGGGATGGGACAGAGCTGGGAAGAGAGAGATGGGATGGGACAGAGCTGGGAAGAGAGAGATGGGATGGGGCAGAGCTGGGAAAAGAGAGATGGGATGGGGCAGAGCTGGGATAATAAGAGAGATGGGATGGGGCAGAGCTGGGATAATAAGAGAGATGGGATGGGACAGAGCTGGGAAAAGAGAGATGGGATGGAATAGAGCTGGGAAAAGAGATGGGATGGGACAGAGCTGGGAAAAGAGAGATGGGATGGAACAGAGCTGGGAAAAGAGATGGGATGGGACAGAGCTGGGAAAAGAGATGGGATGGGACAGAGCTGGGAAAAGAGATGGGATGGGACAGAGCTGGGAATAGAGAGATGGGATGGGAATCATGGGACAAAGCTGGGAACAGAGATGGGATGGGACAGAGCTAAGAAAAGAGAGTTGAAGCAGGGAAAGCCGTTTTTTTTACAGGTGGGGTTCACACAGTGGGGGCATCCCGATTCAGGATGCCCCAGGGAAAAGCTGACTGGCTATAAAAGGCGCGCTCAGTTATCTGCAACTATCCCAGGAGGCTGAGCGACGCACAATCATAAACTTCCTGCTTCATGCACTGTTTTATATCCGCTGGGCAGCTGCAAACAGAACTATGCAGGGCCAAACTAATTCATAGTCCTGCTTGTTGCTGCCCGGAGGATATTAAGCAGTGCACTGCAGAACTTCTTTTAATTGAGTGCCGCTCAGCCTCCTGCGATCGAAGCAGACAGCTGAGCCGGCTGCTCCTCCATAAATCACCCACCTGCTGTCTTTCCGCCCGCCCGCCGTCTTTCCTCCCGGACTGCCTGCCTCGCCCGCTGCCTTCCATCCTGGCCGACGGCCCCGCCCACTGCCTTCCGTCATGGTCTCCGACCCTGCCCACTGCCTTCCCTCACGGTCTCTGACCCCGCCCACTGCCTTCGCCTCCACCTGGCTGCCGGCCCCGCCCGCTGCCTTCCCTCCCCGCTGCCTTCCCTCCCCGTCTTCGGCCCCGCGCGCTGCCTTCCCTCCCGGCCGCCGGCGACTATATCCAGCCGTGCACCCGGCGTATAAGACGACCCCCCACTTGTAAGCATGTTTTTCAGGGGCAGAAAGTCGTCTTATATGCCAGCAAATGCGGTATATATAATTTTTTTTACTGTTTTTTCTTACAGGGATGTCTTCTTATGTCTTTCAGGAAGATAGACCTCATTGTGGTTTCTCCCGGTCCTCCCCCTTTTAGTTTTGGGCTATTACCATTATATCTCCCACCTCCCTAGCGGGCTTTTGGGGCATCCCGGGTTGCTATCATTAGCGTTAATCCTATATTGGTCTATTGTTCCACTAATCACCATATGGAGGCTTCTGGGGATAATTTGCTTGGGGTTCCTTCGGGACAAGCCCGGCTATGTGTTGCGTGTGGGGTATCCCCTATAAATGATGATGTCAGGGTGTGTGTACCCTGCGCCCAGCAGGTGCTTGCGTTGCAGTCTGGGTTGCCTGTTACTGGTGCGGCACCCCCTCTGGCTTCGCTTACCCCCCCCACGCTTACATCTGAACCCCATCGAGGGGCATAATGGTGGGGAGTCTCAACCTGATTTAGCTGCACAGGTGGCCAGCATTGTAAAACATCTTGCTGGGTCTGCCCTGCATAAGGCTTCTGCTAAGAAGCAGCATCTATCACCCGTGGTTTCCCTCTTCCCTGTAGAAGATGAGGGCCCTTACTCACTCTCAGGTCCTTACCCCCTTGAGGAGGGGGAATTATTTTCTGATTCAGAATCCTCTGAGGAACAACCTAAGATTTACGGTAATACTGGGACTCATGTCATGTCCTCCCGAGGTGGATGCTCCCGTTCTCGGGTTGTCCAATACATCTGTCATGCACTCTCCTTATACTACTACCCTGCGGGATGGGGAGGACCGAGCTTGGACCAACTGGCCTGTCACGCCTTTGCCTGGGTGGGGACGGCGCTGCGCCCGGTTTGTGCCTCTGCTATTATGGCTATTGCCATTAAAGGGGTGCTTAAGTCTCTCTTGGACGGGGCATCTGAGGATGCGGGTAGAGAAGAGTATAGATCTCTACTGCTTTATGAGGAATTTATTGCATATATTCTTTCTGCTATGGATGATGCCATTAGAATGTGTGGTAGAACTTCTGCCTTTTTGGTGGCTATACGCCGCTGTCTGGCTACGTCAATGGGTAGCTGATAATGCTGCTAAGAAAGCTCTCACTGGTTTCCCTTTCCAAGGGCCTGCGCCTCTTTGAGCGATTGGATTTGTTTGCCAGGGGTGGTAGGTTACCTCCAACGTAGGAGGCCGTCCCGGTCCTTTCGGGGGATGGGTGCCTTTCTCCCATCCTTCCGTGGTTCCAGAACTGGCCAAGGAGTCTCCTTTACTGGGGTCTACGGAGATCACTGGGGAAGGGGCAGAGGACGTGGCCGTCCTGGGGTCCCAAGCCAAAATCCTCACCCAAGCCCCCTCAGGCAT
Source organism: Gastrophryne carolinensis (assembly GCA_027917425.1). NCBI lineage: Eukaryota > Metazoa > Chordata > Amphibia > Anura > Microhylidae > Gastrophryne > Gastrophryne carolinensis. The sequence continues at coordinate 275,711,132 of CM051238.1, forward strand.
GAAGGGGCGCCCTCACCCATCCGGGTGGGGGGGGACGGCTCTGGCTCTTTGCTCACCTCATGTCCAAAACCTTCTGGAGTCGGGGGTCATCTGCCAGGTGCCTTTGAGGGAAAGGGGCAGAGGCTACTATTTTAATCTTTCCATTGTTCCCAAAAAAGACGGGTCCATCAGACCTATCCTGGATTTAAAGTGCCTCAACAAATTTGTCAGATCCAAACACTTTCGCATGGAGACTCTGCGCTCAGCTGTCAATCCTCTATGCCCGGGGCGACTTCATGACCTCTGTAGACATCAAAGATGCTTACCTTCATGTACCAATCTTTCCAGGTCATCAGATTCCTCAGGTTCGCTCTGGAGGATCAGCACTATCAATTTGTGGCCTTGTCTTTCGGTATCCCCTCGACTCCCAGGGTATTCACCAAGGTGCTGGCGGGCGTACTGGCTCTGCTAAGATCTCAGGGCATTCGCATCCTTCCTTACTTAGACGACATTCTCATCATGTCTCAATCTCTCCAGCAGGCCGAGCTGGATACTCAGATGGTGGTGTCCACACTGGAGTCCTTCGCTGGGTGATCAACCATCCCAAGTCTTTCCCATCACTGTCAATGGTGAGGTCCTTTCTGGGCATGACTCTGGATACACCTCGGGTCAAGATCTTTCTCCCTCAGCAGAAGGTGGAGAATCTTCAGGCCCTAGCCAGGCTTCTTATGTCTTTCTCTCAGGCAGGGGATGCAGTTGGTGGGCCCGATGGTGTCTTGCTTCGAGGCGGTTCCATATGTTCAGTTTCACATGAGACCCCTTCAAATTCACCTCTTGTCAGTTTGCGATCGGGACCCTCGGTCCTTGGATCAGGTGCTGGTTCTGTCCCCCCTGGCCAGACGGTCTCTCTCGTGGTGGCTGGACTCAAGAAACCTGTTGGTGGGCAGTTCCTTATTCTTAGTATACAGTACATCCTGCTCCAGATAGATTACTTACACTTGGGTTATCCTCCGCCAGATGGCGCTGCACTGCAGAGACATGTAAAACCGGCTCCTCCCGGCCCCTCAAATACCCGGGGACCTCCCACAAATCCCCAGATTTCTCTGCAGTGCTTACTGCGAAGACATAAAATTATCACTCTCTCGCAGGTGAGCGGGGCTATTAGCCTGCGGCCCTGTTGGACTATTCCTACCCGTTCCTCGTGTGATGTGCCTCCCAGCCTGGGCTGTGCTGGTCTGGTGAAGGTAGGCGGCACCATGCGTGCTGATGGAGCGCTGCTCCACCGCAGTCCCCCACCAAAGGGTAGGCGGTATAGGCTGATGGTGAGCCTTTATGGGATGCCCCTCCCGCTTTATTGCCACATGCCCCGTGTAGCGGTGGGTCCTGTACACAGGGCCGCCATCCTCCCTCATTCTCCCTGTAGCCTTCGGGGGGGAAAGAAGGGGGGGTGTGGGTGAGTGTGTATAGTGATTCGTGTAGGACTAGATATGTGGTGTCAGCCGCCGCACTGACTTGTCTTGTTTTACTATTACAATGGCCGCCGCGCGCGTCTTTTCCTTCATTTGGATGCCTGCGCCGGGCAGCGGCGTTACCTCCAGACGCCTTTGCGTTATCATTGGCTGCTTGTCTGTGGGCTTCGGGGGACGGGGGCCTGGCCTGGCACGCTCCGCGTCACGGCCCGCTGTGGCCCGCCCTTCGAGATTCGCTCGGCGCCATTTTGTCAGGCCGCACGTGCGTGTGTGACGGTTCTACCTTCCGCGGTCTGTAAGTGCCCCCGCGGGCGGCTTTTATGCTCATTCCTTACTGTGCATGGTTTTGACGCCCCTTCTTCTTATTGTGTCTTTCAGACGGGTGAATGCAGTGGCTTCTCCCGGCTCGGTGTAATTGTTAGTTGGGCCTAGTATAATTACTCCCACTTCCCTAGCGGGTCATTGGGGCATCCAGGGTTGCTTACAGCGTCAATCCCTACTGGCTTATTGTGCCTATTAATCACCGTATAGAGGCATCCCAGGATAATGTGACCGGGGTTCCTTCGGGACAAGCCCGGCTGTGTGTAGCTTGTGGGGTCTCGCCTATCAGCGGTGACCACGCACGGGGCTGTGTTCCTTGCGCACAGCAAGCGCTAGCGTTGCAACCCGCCGCTGCGGTGGCTGGGCCTGCACCTCGTCTCACTTCACCTACTCCCCCAAGCTTGAGTCTCACCCCCATTGTATTGCATACAAGCGGGGATTCTCAACCTGATGTGTCTGCTAGACTGGCCAGTGTTGAAAAATTGATTGCTAATACTTTAGCGCGTAAAGCCACCGCTAAAAAGCATCACTTAACCCCTGATGCCACTCTTTTCCCTATGGAGTCTGATGAGTTTTTGCATCTATGTGGCTACACCCCATCGGACGAAGGGGAGCTGTTCTCGGATTCAGGGTCATCTGACGAGAGACCCAGGGGTCATGACGATTCTGGCTCTGACCCCTGGACCCCGGATGATACTGACAGGCTGCTGGTTCAGATTTTTGAGGTTCTGTTCATCTCTCCCCCTGTTGCGGCTCCCAGGCAAAGGGGTGAGCTTTTTCATACTGCTAGGCTCGTTTGGAATTTCCGGAGCAAACCCATTTCAATAACCTCGTGCTTAAGGAGTGGGAACGTCCCAGTAGACTTCCCGGTATACCTAAGAGTTGGGACAGAAAGTATCCCTTTCCTGCTGATATGGTCAAGTGCTGGTCATCGCCTCCCGAGGTGGATGCTCCTATTCTAGGGCTGTCTAACACCTCTGTTATGCACTCCCCTGACACTACTATTCTGCGGGATGCTAAGGACCGGCACATTGACCAATTGGCGTGCCATGCCTTTGCATTTGTGGGGACGGCGCTGCGCCTGGTTTGCGCCTCGGCCATTATGTCTGTGGTGCTCAGGGCCCTGATCAGAAGTTTACTTGACGGTGCTCCTGATGAATTGCCACCTGATACCTTTTAATGCACTGTCTAACTGTGATGTGTTTGTAAACTTTATCCTATCTGCCTTGGATGATGCCATTAGGATGTGTGCGAGAACTTCTGCCTTGGTGGTAGCTATACGCTGCGCGGTTTGGCTGCGCCAGTGGGCTGCTGACAATGCTGCTAAGAAGGCCCTTACTGGGCTTCCATTTAAGAGGCTACGCCTGTTTGGGGACCGCCTAGACCTTTTTGCTAAAGGAGGTAAGTGTTAACCCAGCGCAGGCGGCAGTCTCGGCCCTTTCGGGGCCAGGGCTCCCTTTCACTCCCCTACCGCGGTGCTAAGCGGGGAAAAGGGGTGTCCTTCGCGGGGGCTCGTGCTGATTCCTGGCATAGGAGCAGAGGACGACGTCCTGGCTCCTCCTGGGGGTCTAAGCCCAAATCCTCTCCCAAGCCCCCTCAGGCATGATGGGGCTCCCTCGCCCGTCAGGGTGGGGGGACGGCTACAGCAAGTCTCAGACCGATGGTTTCAGGAGGTAGTGTCCTCTGGTTACAAGATTCTTTGCTGTGCGGCCCCCCCCCCCCCCCAAGATTCATCAGGTCCCGGATCCCCCAGGACCCTGTCTCAGCTCAGGTTTTGATGCAGGCCGTGCAAGGCCTTCTGGGTTTGGGGGTCATTTGCAGGGTCCCCTTAAGAGAAAGAGGCAAGGGGTTCTATTCCAAACTTTTCACAGTTCCCAAAAAAGATGGGTCTGTCAGGCCCATTCTGGATTTAAAGATCCTCAACAAATTTGTCAAGAACAGGCGCTTTCGCATGGAAACTCTGCGCTCGGCCATCAGCTCCCTTCGCCCAGGGGATTTCATGACGTCTGTGGACATCAAAGACGCTTACCTTCACATCCCTGTGTTCTCGGGACACCTAAGGTGTCAGGTTCCACTTACCCGTTCCCCGGTCCAGCAGCATTCCCGCTGTGCGGCCGCGGCGAGCACCTGCTTCTGTCCCTGCTGGCGTGCGCGCGTCTTCTCTCCCTCCAGCCGGCGGCCCCAGCTTCCTCCCACGTGCTCGCGCGCGCGAGCACGTTCCGTTTACTTAATTAAAGGGCCGGATGGGGTTGGGGGGAGTGCTTTGCTGCAACAGGGCCAATGAGCCCTTGACTTTGAGGCTGAACGCCCCTGGGGTTGTATGTGGGCCAATGAGCCCAGGGTAGGGAGGTTGTTTCTTCATCCCTCGTCCTGGCCAATCCCTAACCAGTTCCTATGTGCACCAATCACACCCATTCCCCCCCCATCCCCAATCTTGTCTGTGTCTATATTAGGTTCACTCCGTCAGTCACCCAGTGCCTGTGATAGCGCCTTGTACCTAGTATTGACCTCTGTGTATTCGTAGTTGATCCTGTTGCCGAACACCGCCTGAACCGACCATTCTCGATCTGAACCCCTGTTGCCGACCTCCGCCTTGAACCTTGACCTTGAGTTGCCTAATCCTTTGTACCGCCACGTTCTCTTCCCGTTGTCGACCTCTTGCCTGTCTCTGGACTTCCGCTACTAACGCTCTAGCCATTAGGTTCTCCGGACCTCCTACCAATAAGCTCTCAACCTTTTGAGCCATTGAAGTCCTGGGGGCAACCGATCCTGGGCAGGCGTATTCTGCATCCTGGCAAGTGGGGGCTCCTACAGGTGAAGCTGGCTGCGGAGATTGGGGGTTGAGGGCTGGAGTTACCCCGAGCGTGACATTATCACAGGCCAAGAAAGAATGGATGACCTGGTACAGCAGGTGCAGGCTATGGCCACTGCGATTAATCAGCTCGCTCAAAGAGTGCCAACTCAGGAATCACGACAATCCCCTGCCTCCTCTGTATCACCTCACATTTCACCGAAGATCCCGCTACCTGAAAAATTTTTTGGAGATCGTGCCAAGTTTTCCAATTTCAATAATGCCTGCGAACTGTATTTCAAGTTGAGACCCGTCTCTTCAGGCACCGAGACCCAGCGAGTGGGCTTGGTTATTTCTTTACTTCAAGGAGACCCTCAGTCCTGGGCCTTTAGTCTGCCTCCCAATGATGCAGCCTTACATTCTGTCATGGCCTTCTTCATTGCCATGGTCATCTTGTATGCCGACCCAGACCAGCAATCCACGGCCGAGAGCAGGCTTCGGGCCCTGAAGCAAGGGCGAAACTCGGCCGAGGATTACAGTGCGGAATTCTGCCGCTGGGCCGTGGAATCTAGGTGGAATGACCCCGCCCTGTGCAGCCAATTCCGGGTGGGGCTGTCGGAAAGCATCAAGGATGCGTTGGTGAATTTTCCCCCTCCGACGGACTTGGACCAATTGATGCAGGTCTCCATTAAAATAGACCGGCGTCTTAGAGAGAGGGCTAGGGAGAGAGCCAGGGCTCCCACGTCTCTCAGGTCCTTCCAGAACCCTAATTCCCCGGGTTGCCCGTGGGGAGGGTACGCCGTCATCCTCTCAGGAGGAACCCATGCAGTTGGGGAGAACCTGTCTGTCCCAGGCTGAAAAGCAGCGTAGGCGTTCCATGGGGTTGTGCCTTTATTGCGGGAACTCTGGACATTTCGCTGGGTCCTGCCCAAACAAGGGGAAACCGGCGGAAAACTCCCACACCTAGATCAGGGGGAGAGTGCTGATCTAGGTGAGTCAGTTTGTTACTCTCGCCTGAATAAGATGCTAGTGCCTGTACATCTTTCCTGGGGCTCCTCCAAGCAGACTTTCTGCCTTTATTGACAGTGGATCTGCGGGTAACTTTCTGGATAGGGGCATGATCTCCATTTTAGGAATCCCTTTGGTACCCCTTGTGAGGTCACTGCAGGTTTTGGCCGTTAATGGGAAGGCCATTCAGGGGGGACCGATCAACAATAAGACCCCACCTCTTAAATTAATTGTTGGCTCCTCCCACTCTGAGTTCATAGAATTCTTTGTTTTTGACTGTCCAGAAACTCCAGTGGTCTTGGGATACCCCTGGTTGCAACTCCACAACCCCATTTTAGATTGGCAGGCTGGGGAATTGATTAAGTGGAGTAACCACTGCAAGGGACATTGTCTCTCTACGGTCCTTAGAAGTGTTCAGATGTTGCCCCAGGGGTTACCTCAGCCGTATGCGGACTGGGCCGACGTTTTCTCGGAACGATCAGCAGACACTCTTCCTCCATATCGGGCCTACGACTGCCCCATTGATTTCCTCCCCGGAACGATTCCATCTAGAGGGAAGATTTACAATCTCACCAGGCCTGAGGAGCAAGCAATGAGGGAGTACATTGCCGAGAATTTGAGTAAGGGATTTATCCGCCCCTCTACTTCGCCTGCAGGGGCCGGATTCTTTTTCGTGGAGAAAAAGTATGGTGGCCTGAGACCTTGTATTGATTACCAAGCCTTGAATAAAATCACGGTAAAAAACAGATATCCTTTACCCTTGATTGGGGATTTGTTTAATAAAATTGTAGGAGCCCGAATATTTTCCAAGTTGGATTTAAGAGGGGCTTACAATTTGATTCGTATCCGGCAGGGGGATGAGTGGAAAAAGGCTTTTAATGTGAAAGACGGCCATTACGAGTATCTGGTCATGCCCTTTGGCCTTTTGTAATGCACCAGCCGTCTTCCAAGACTTTGTAAACGACGTATTCCGAGAGTATCTAGGTAGATTCGTGGTCATCTACTTGGATGATATTCTCATTTTTTCGAATTCTTTGTTGGAGCACAGACGTCATGTCAAGTTGGTACTGCAAAAACTAAGGGAGAACAACTTATATGCAAAATTTTCTAAATGCATGTTTGAGGTCACCACTGTTCCCTTCCTGGGGTATGTAATTTCCAACCAGGGTTTAGAGATGGTTACGGTGAAGGTTTCAGCGGTGCAGGATTGGGTCCAACCCAAAACCCTGAAAGAATTGCAACGTTTTCTTGGGTTTGCGAATTTTTATCGGCGTTTTATCAAGGGCTTTTCCCATGTTGTAGCACCTCTCACCAACCTTACTCGTAAGGGGGCCTTCACTACAAACTGGTCTCCCTCTGTCTGCGAGGCCTTCCTGACTTTAAAACGGGCCTTTACTTCGGCGCCTGTGTTAGTTCATCCGGATATTAATAAACCTTTTATCATTGAAGTTGATGCTTCTGAGTTGGGTGTGGGGGCAGTTTTGTCGCAATATTCCGGTCATCCAGAGCGTCTACATCCTTGCGTTTATTTTTCGCGAAAATTCCTATGATGTAGGAAGCAGAGAATTACTGGCGGTAAAACTGGCCTTTGATGAATGGCGTCACTGGTTGGAGGGTTCATTATATCCGATAACGGTCTACACTGATCACAAAAGTCTCGAGTACATCGGTTCAGCTAAGAGACTGAACTCTCGTCAGGCACGTTTGGCATTGTTTTTTTCGCGCTTTAATTTCATAATTACATTTAAACCAGGTGTTAAAAATTCTAAGGCGGATGCCCTGTCTCGCATGTTCGGGGAATGCAAAGATCGGGGTGATATGGGTGAACCAATTTTGCCTTTGGGCTGTGTGGTAGGGGCATTGCTTCCTGATCTTTCTATTACCCTTTCTAATACCCTGGCGCCGTTTCAAAATGATTCCCCTGTAGATGTACCTTCGGAATGTCAGTTTGTACTGCCGCACCTGCGCTCTGATGTAATCCGCGAATTTCATGATGCTAAAACTGCTGGTCATCTGGGAATTCCTAAGACATTCATTTTAGCCCGACGCCATGTTTGGTGGCCTGCTATGCGACGTGATATTTCTGCCTTTATCGACGCATGTTCTGTTTGCGCACAAAGTAAAGGGGTACACAAGGCACCTAGTGGGTGTTTGGTTCCACTAGAGATTCCTAAAGAACCATGGACTCATATCTCTATGGATTTCATTGTAGATTTGCCTCCTTCACATGGGAACACTGTGATCTGGGTGGTCGTCGACCGTTTCAGTAAGATGGCACATTTTATTCCTTTATCTAAACTACCATCGGCTCCTGAGCGTTTTCCGTATCCATGGCATACCGGCTAATGTAGTTTCCGATCGGGGTGTACAATTTACTTCGCGTTTTTGGAGGAATGTCTGTTCACGCTTGGGAATCCAGTTATCTTTGTCATCTGCGTACCATCCTCAGACTAATGGGCAGACTGAGAAAACTAATCAAAGTCTGGAACAATACTTAAGATGTTATATTTCTGATGCTCAAGAGCAATGGTCGGACTTCATTGATTTTGCTGAGTTCGCGTACAATAATGCGCCTAGTGAAAGCACTAAGATGTCCCCATTTTTCTGCAATTTAGGAAAGAATCCCAGAGGTTCCTCACTCTCAGGGTCACCTTCTGATTTACCGGCATTGGAAGAGTGGCTCCAAGAACGGAAAGAAATCTGGGCACGCGTCCAAGAGACTTTAAAAACTATGGGTTTGAGATATAAGAAATTCGCCGATCGTCGCAGGTCTCAGGGACCTGTCCTTCAGATTGGGGATCTCGTTTGGGTTTCCACTAAGAACATCGCTCTCCGGCAGCCTTCCAGTAAATTGGGTCCTAAGTTTATTGGTCCTTTCCCCATAATTAGGAAGTTGAACAATGTAACCTTTAAAGTTCAACTCCCTCCGTCTATGAAAATCCCTAATTTTTTTCATGTATTGCTGCTAAAACCAGCTAAGAATACTCCTCCTGCTGGTCCTTCACCAATCTTGGTCGATAATGAGCCGGAATAAGAAGTAAACAAAATCCTAGATTTGCGTAGAGTTCGTAATTCCTTACAGTATTTGGTTGACTGGGTTGGCTACGGTCCAGAGGAGAGATGCTGGGTTGCAGCAAGAGATGTTCACGCCAGGGCTCTTGTAAAAAAGTTTCATCGTGACAATCCGGGGAAACCTGGTGAGGGTCCGGAGGCCCCTCGTGAGAGGGGGGGTAATGTCAGGTTCCACTTACCCATTCCCCGGTCCAGCGGCGCGCCCGCTGCGCGGTCTCCCGCCCGGCGGCCGCGGCGAGCTGCGGCTTCCGTCCCTGCTGGCGTGCGCGCGCCTTCTCTCCCTCCAGCCGGCTGCCCCAGCTTCCTCACACGTGCTCGCGCACGTTCCGTTTATGAAACTTAATTAAAGGGCAGGATGGGGTTGGGGGGAGTGCTCTGCTGCAACAGGGCCAATGAGCCCTTGACTTTGGGGCTGAACGCCCCTGGGGTTGTATGTGGGCCAATGAGCCCAGGGTAGGGAGGTTGTTCCTTCATCCCTCGTCCTGGCCAATCCCTAACCAGTTCCTATGTGCACCAATCACACCCATTCCCCCCATCCCCAATCTTGTCTGTGTCTATATTAGGTTCACTCCGTCAGTCACCCAGTGCCTGTGATAGCGCCTTGTACCTAGTTTTGACCTCTGTGTATTCGTAGTTGATCCTGTTGCCGACCACCACCTGAACCGACCATTCTCGATCTGAACCCCTGTTGCCGACCACCGCCTGAACCGACCATTCTCGATCTGAATCCCTGTTGTCGACCCCCGCCTGAACCGACCATTCTCGATCTGAACCCCTGTTGCCGACCTCCGCCTTGAACCTTAACCTCGATTTGCCTAATCCTTTGTACCGCCACGTTCTCTGTCTTCCCGCTGTCGACCTCTTGCCTGTCTCTGGACTTCCGCTACTAACGCTCTAGCCATTAAGTTCTCTGGACCTCCTACCAATAAGCTCTCAACCTTTGAGCCATTGAAGTCCTGGGGGCAACCGATCCCGGGCAGGCGTATTCTGCGTCCCGGCAAGCGGGGGCTCCTACAGGTGAAGCTGGCTGCGGAGATTGGGGGTTGAGGGCTTATCTGGAGGGCTGGAGTTACCCCGAGCGTGACAAAAGGTTTCTCAGATTCACATTGGAAGATCAACATTACCAATTTGTGGCCTTGCCATTTGGCCTCACCTCAGCTTCCAGAGCGTTCACCAAGGTGCTGGCGGGGGGTGATGTCTCTGGTGAGGTCAAGGGGCATACGCGTGCTACCCTACCTGGACGACATACTCATCACCTCTCGGTCCCTACAGCAGGCAGAATTGGACACTCAGCTGGTGGTGTCCACCCTGGAGTCCTTCGGCTGGGTGATCAATCACCCCAAGTCCTTTCTGTCCCCTTCCTCGGTGACCCCGTTCCTGGGAATGATTCTGGATATGGTTCAGTCAAGGATATTCCTTCCTCAACAGAAGGTGGAAGCTCTAACGCATGAGGTTCCTGCTGTCGTGTTACCAGGCAGGGAATGCAGTTGGTGGGCCTGATGGTGGCGTGCTTCGAGGCGGTGCCTTTTGCTCAGTTCCATTTGAGGCCTCTCCAACTTCACCTTCTGTCAGTATGGGACAAGGACCCAACGTCCTTGGACGGGGTCTGTGTGCTTCCCCCCTTGGTCAGGCGGTCCCTTTCGTGGTGGCTGGACCACAGGTCCTTTCTGGCCCCCTCCTGGGAGAAGGTCACCACGGATGCCAGCCTGTCAGGATGGGGGGGGGGGATTCTGGAAGTCCCTGCAGTTCCAGGGGAGGTGGGGCCCTCAGGAGGCCCACTTATATATCAACATTCTGGAACTACGGGCGTTCAGGTTGGTACTGGAGCAGTTGACCAATCACCTGAGGGGTCTGTCTGTGCAGCTGCGCTCAGACAACAGGACGGCGGTTGCCTACATCAACCATCAGGGAGGGACCCGGAGCAAGGGGGCCCTCCAGGAGGTGTTGCGGATTCTGACATGGGCGGAGGCCAATGTTCAATGCATTTCGGCTGTGTACATCCCGGGGGCAGAGAATCTACTGGCAGACTCTGAGCAGGGGGACCTCTCGTCAGGGAGAGTGGTCCCTCTCCAACAGGGTATTCCAGTCCCTGTGTCACCTTTGGGGTCTACCGGATATGGATCTGTTTGCATCCCGCCACAATCACAAGCTCCCGGCTTTTGTCTCCCTGTCTCAGTATCCTCTGGCCTTGGCCACAGATGCTCTGTCCTGCTCTGTCCAGATGCAGGGTCCTGCGCAAGATTGCTCTGGAAGGGGTGCCAGTGATTCTGGTGGCCCCCAGGTGGCCAAGAAGAGTGTGGTTCGCAGATGGCAGTAGACCAGTACGTTCTGCCAGGGGTGCCAGATCTGCTCACTCAGGGCCCCTTACACCATCCCAATTTACAAACTCTGCCTTTGACGGCCTGGCTTCTGAAACCTCCATCTTGATGGAGAAAGGCTTGTCTGCCTCGGTGGTTGATACCATGGTGAGGGCTAGGAAGAAAACTTCTTCTTCCATCTATTATAGGGTATGGCGTACCTACATTGACTGGTGTGAGTCTAGGTCTCTTCCCTGTCGGGTGTTCGCAGTTCCCAGGGTTCTGGAGCTTTTACAGCATGGGTTGGAGTCAGGTCTCCAACTCAGTACCTTGAAGGGTCAGGTTTCTGCCCTGTCTGTCTTCTTTCAGAAATCTTTTGCTCAGCATTCTTTGGTTAAGACTTTCTTTCAGGGGATTACTCATGTGCGTCCCCCACGAAAACCTATGGTCCCTGTTTGGGGTTTGAACTTTGTTTTGTCCACCTTGCAGGGTGCTCCCTTTGAACCTATTCAGGATGCTGCTCTGGCTGTACTTACCCTCAAGGTTGTCTTTCTGGTGGCTATTACTTCGGTCAGACGTGTGTCTGAGCTGGCGGCTCTGTCTATCCAGCCCCCATACTTTGAGAGACACCAGGATAAGGCAGTGTTCCGCTTTAAGCCGGATTTTCTGCCTAAGGTGGTGTCTGCTTTTCATTTGAATCAAGATATTGTTGTTCCTTAAAGTGGACCAACACCCAGGGGGGATCGGCCCGGCAATCTATAAGGTTCCCGGACCGATCAGATCCCTCCCCGCGGGGCATCCGAAATCGGAATGTTCCGCGGGGAGGAACCCCCCAGGAGGCCCACAATCCTTACCTTACAGGCGATCCAACGGTGCATGCGCGAGACGTGGCCGCGTCTCTCGCTTCCCTCTAGCAGGGCGCGCTCCCGCGCCGGCCGTTTTGTGAATGTCCTTCGCAGGCGCGCTCCCTGTTAGAGGGAAGCGAGAGACGCAGCCAATGACAGCGCTCTGGTATGCGCGTCCAAGCGGCTTTGGACGCGCATACCAGAGCGGCTCTGAGCGCTGTCATTGGCCGGTTGAGGTCACGTGGGAGCGGGGAGAGGTGAGTTTTTGCGGCGATCGGGGGGGTTTCACACAGCGGGGCACCCCCGATCAGGGTGCCCCACCTAAGTGGACCAACACCCAGGATAGTCAAAATCCTGGGTGTTGGTCCACTTTAATTGTGCCCTAATCCTAGCAATGCTAAGGAAAGGGTTTTGCATTCCTTGGATGTGGTCAGGTGTCTGAAGTATTACCTAGTAGTCTCTGCGTCCTTCAGGAAAACTGATGCTCTTTTTGTGGTCCCTTCTGGTCCTAGGAAGGGTTTGGCTCCTGCCAAGTCTACTATCAGCAAATGGATCCGTCAGGCTGTGGTTCAGGCCTATTTTGCTAAGGGGAAGAGTCCTCCCTTCCGCCTTACTGCTCATTCTACTTTTTTACTGCTATTGGTGCCTCTTGGGCCTTCCAGCACCAGGCTTCTGTTGAACAAGTTTGCAAGGCCGCTACTTGGTCTTCTCTTCATACCTTTTTCAAATTATTACAAGGTTGACGTTGGGGCCTCAGCTGATGCTGTTTTTGGCCATAAGGTTTTGCAGGCGGCAGTGGTTTAAACTGTTTGCTGTTACCTTTTTTGTTGGGGATCCCACCCTACTTTATGGACACTGCTACTGGATGTCCCAAGTGTAAGTAATCTATCTGGAGCAGGATGTACTGTATACTAAGAATAATACAATTCTGTGAAATACTCACCTGTAGAATTGGTATTATAAGTATACAGTACGTCCTGCTCCACCCCACCCTGGTTTTTGCATTATTCTGGATGCCCTGTATGGTGATTGTTGTCATTGTTATAGTTACCAGTTTTTGGGTGGTTAAATTCTCCCGGCTTCTTGTTCACTGCTTTTCAATGCTGGGGATTTGTGGGAGGTCCCCGGGTATTTGAGGGGCCGGGAGGAGCCTGTTTTACATGTCTCTGCAGTGCAGCACCATCTGGCGGAGGATAACCCAAGTGTAAGCAATCTATCTGGAGCAGGACGTACTGTATACTTATAATACCAATTCTACAGGTGAGTATTTCACAGAATTGTATTTTTAGCCCCGTGCTGGGAGACAATCACCACAGATGCCAGCCTGACAGGTTGGGGGGGCTTCTGGAAATCCCTGAAATTCCAGGGTCAGTGGGGCCCTCAGGAGGCCTACACCCCTATCAACTTTCTGGAATTGAGGGCGATAAGGTTGGTTTTCGCCCAGTTGACTCCACACCTTTGAGGTCGGGCGGTTCAGGTCTGCTCGGACAACCAGACGGTGGTTGCCTACATCAATCATCAGGGAGGGACCCGGAGCAAGAGGGCCCTCAAGGAAGTGTCCCTGATACTGTCTTGGGCGGAGGAGAATGTTCCCTACATCTCAGCCGTGTACATCCCGGGGGTGGAGAACCTGGAGGCAGACTCCCTCAGCAGGGGGACTTCTCGTCTGGGAGAATGGTCCCTCAGCAGCAGGGTGTTCTGCTCCCTGTGCCACCGCTGGGGTCAGCCAGATGTGGATCTGTTTGCGTCCCGTCACAATCACAAGCTTTCAGTCTTTGTCTCTCTGTCACAGGACCCTCTGGCCTTGGCCACGGATGCTCTAGCAATGTCTTGGAAGAGCTTTCAACTTCTCTGTGTTTCCTCCTTTCCCTCTGCTTGGCAGGGTGTTGCGCAAGATTGCTCAGGAAGGGGTACCAACCATTCTGGTGGCCCCCTGTTGGCCAAGAAGGGTGTGGTTTGCAGACGACGTGCAGCTGGCAGTAGATCAGTATGCTCTGCCCAAGGATCCAGACCTGCTCACTCAGGGGCAGCTACGCCATCCCGATTTACAAACGCTGACTTTGACGGCCTGGCTGCTGAAACCTCCATCCTGTTGAAGGGGCTGCCTGCCTCTGTTGTTAATACCATGATTCGGGCTAGGAAGAAGTCCTCCTCGTCCATCTACTATAGGGTATGGCATGCTTACATTGGTGTGAGTAAGTCACTTCCCTGTCGGGTGTTTTCTATCCCCAGGATTCTGGAATTCTTGCAACATGGTTTGGATTTGGGTCTTCAGCTTAGTACCCTCAAAGGTCATGTTTCTGCTTTGGCCATTTTATTCCAAAGATCCTTTGCTTACCATCGTCTGGTCAAGACCTTCTTCAAGGGAGTTACTCACGTGCGTCTGCCACGTAAGCCTATGTTACCAGTCTGGGATTTGAACTTGGTCTTATCTGCATTACAGGGGTCTCCCTTTGAGCCTTTGCGTGAGGCCCCTTTGTCCATTTTGACTCTTTGAGTTGGCGGCACCTTCCATCAAACCTCCCTACTTTGAGACACACCAGGACAAGGTGGTGTTTCGTTTTAAGCCAGATTTTCTGCCTAAGGTTGTGTCTGCTTTTCATCTCAATCAGGAAATTGTGTTGCCTTCTTTTTGCCCTAATCCTAGTAATCCTAAGGAGCAGGTTTTACACTCTCTGGATGTGGTCAGGACTCTGAAGTTCTATTTGGTGGCTACTGAATCCTTCAGGAAGACTGATGCTCTTTTTGTGCTCTTGTCTGGACCTAAGAAAGGTCTGGCTCCAGCTAAGTCCACTATCAGCAAGTGGATCCGTCAGGCTGTGGTACAGGCCTATTCTGCTAAGGGGAAGGAGCCTCCCTTCTGCCTTACTGCTCATTTTACTCGTGCTATTGGTGCCTCTTGGGCTTTTCAGCACCAAGCTTACTGACACTGCTATTGGATGTCCCATGTGTAAGGAATATTCTGGAACAGTACATTCTGTGTGCTTAGAATAATACAATTCTGTGATTACTCATCTGTAGAATTGGTATTATACGTATACAGCATGTCCTGTTCCACCCCACCCTTGTTATTATTATTTACCTCTGTATGGTGGTTGTTCATATGTTCATTTTTTATGTTCTTGTTCTCCCGGCTTCTTGTTAACTGCTTGTAAATACTGGTGAATTTGTGGGAGGTCCCTGACTTATAAAGGGCCGGGAGGAGCCACAAGCTGTTTTCTGCAGTCCAGCGCCATCTTGTGGATGTATTACCCATGTGTAAGGAATATTCTGGAACAGGACATGCTGTATACGTATAATACCAATTCTACAGGGGAGTAATCACAGAATTGTATTTTTTTTAGCCAGATGGGTAAGTGAACTGCAAGCGCTATCGATAAAGGAGCCCTATCGCACAATTCTTCCAGATAAGGCCATACTAAGGCCTGATCCTTTGCTTTTACCAAAGATTGCTACCTCGTTCAATAGGTCCCAACACATAGTGCTCCCGACTTTACCTGCTACGGCAGGAGGAGAGAAAGATCTTTGCACTATTGGATGTGAGAAGAGCTCTAATCATCTATTTGGAGAGATCTAGAGAGTGGCAAATATTGGAGTACCTTTTGATCATTTTCAGCGGCAAGAGAAGAGGCCAAGCTGCTTCCAGATACACTATTTTCCAAGTGAATTACACAGACTATTTTGCAGGCTTACACATCCAGAGGAGTTCCTCCTCCGCAGGTCTCCACACATTCAACCAGAGCTATGTCCGCTTCCTGGTCAGAGAGGACAGCTGTCTCTACAAAAGAGATTTGTAAAACCGCAGTGTGGTCTTCACCCCACACTTTCCTCAAGCATTATAGACTAAATCTCCTTTCTGCAAAAAGCTCTTTTTTTTGGAAGAAAAGACTTACTAGCAGCTTCCCATTCCTAAGGTATAATTACTTGCTAATCCTCTCCGTGGGTCATCCTGAAGTTCGAGGGGAAAAGATCCCTATTAGACTTACTGTTGATTTTTTTTCTACGAGTCCTTCAGGACAACCCTTTCCCTCTCATTGTCCTACGGTATACCTTGGGTTACTTGGTTAAGACTGAGGTGAAGGTGAAGGGGTGGGGTTTTAATTTCTGTTCAGTTTGTGTTTTCTCCCAGGAGGAGGGACCGTTCTCTCTGTGGGTCATCCGGAAGTACTCGTAGAAAAACCATTACTGGTAAGTCTAATGGGGATTTTTTTTTCATGGCATGTGAGGCGTTTTCAGATGTCATTACATGTTTGCTGGCTTCTGTAGCAGGGGCTAGGCCTGAGATAGCAAATAGAAGCCAGAGTGGCTATGTGTGTGTGTGTGTGTGTGTGTGTGTGTGTGTGTATATATATATATATATATATATATATATATATATATATATATATATATATATATATATATATATATATATATAATCTATTATTCTCTAGTCGGTTAAGTCTGTATCAACTGTTATCATTTTCCGGCTGGTTTGGCATCTGGCTGAGTATATTTGCATTACAGACACTTCTCTGCATCTGAGCTGATAAATCCATTAATTCTCCTACTAAAAGGTAAACATGTTACATTGAGATACATTGTAAAATATTATGACCATGTTGTACAAACTAAGAGACATAAGTTTACAGTGCAGTAGGAGAATATAACAGATTTTATCAGCTGAAAGGCAGAAAGAGAAATATGGTCAGCACAATCCCAAAATACCAGAATAGTTTTTTTAAAGAGTCATGTACAGCAGTATGCATTCAAAAGTCTATACTTTTTCTACTTTCTCTAAATACAACAAGTCGATGAAGTGTACTTGTCAATCCAGGGTTGGGGTTAATGCGGCCCGATTAGGATCTGATCTGCCTCTCTAGAAAAAATTGGCATATGCATACAAAAAAAATATCCGGTGCTTGGGTTGGGGCATTTGTTTAAAATAGCACCTAATCCTCCCATTACCTTTTTAGAGAGACCGGTTTTGTAAATTGTTATTGTGAAGTAACTGATTTCCTATTTTCATTTAGCACTTACGCCAAGCTGAAGTTTCTGGTAAATTTGTAGAGTTTTTTGGTAAAGGTGTTTCCTTGTTATCCGTTGCTGACCGCACTACAATAGCCAATATGAGTCCAGAGTATGGCGCTACTATGGCATTTTTTCCAGTTGATCATGTGACCCTAAGTCATTTACAGAAGATTGGTAAGCATTCTATTGAATAATTTTCTTTATTATTTACATGGCATTGGAACAGATTCTCCTGCACGTGCCCAGGTCTAACCCAGCATTGACACTTATGCAGATGCAGCTGCTGTTTCTGTTCATTTGCAATTTAGGTGCAAATCTGGACAGATTTCCAGTTATCCGAACTGAAACAGAAACAGCAGGTGCCTAGTTTGAAAATTAAGAAAACAGGCAAAAAGACTACCTAATAAGTTAGAACTACCAATATGATGTGAGTATAAAAATATGTGGCCTGCAAATGCCTGGCAAACCCTATTGGCTGCAGACGGCAGACATTGTGGGTGGGTGAGTAAAATACAATTCTGTGATTTCTCACCTGTAGAATTGATATTATGAGTGTACATCCCATCCCGTTCCGAAAGATATCCTTACACATGGGTTATTCATCTTCAGATGTCACGTGACTGCAGAGCAGAAAAAGTGGCCCCTCCTGGCCTATATATACCGAGGTACCTCCCACAGAACCCCAGTATTCTAATGGCATCCTCTAGGGCAGCAAGGACATAAGAAGTAAATTCCTCACAATAAATAAGCCAGTTAAAAACAAGCCGCAGAACCACCTTCCAAGGCACATCTGATCAATCTTCAAATTGCCACAGTAGTAATAGCAGATGCACACACTGGACGCAGCGCGGTCCCCGCACAGGCAAAACCACGTGTAGCCAGCTGATCAATGCGCCGGTCTTTCACATCTCTTAAGGTGGTAGTATCAGGTGAGTGCAGCACAGAGGTATGAGATAGTCCCAGAATTGGTGCCTCAACCTCAGATGGGCAACACCATAATTTAGCGGTATCCATGGGAAAGGGATACCTCTTGTCCCAGCTTTTAGGTACACCTGGAAGCCTACTGGGTTTTTCCCATTCATGTAAAATGAGATTATTAAAATGAGCCTGAGCCGGGAATTCCCAGCGTGGTTTAGCAGCACAAATTAATTCTCCCTGCTGCTGTGGGGGAGCAACAGGGGGAGCAATTTCAAGCACCTCAAATAAATGGGCAAGAAGCCTATCGGTATCAGCTGTATCCCAAGGCTTGGACCCAGTCCTTGGCTCATCAAAAGACCTATTCTGATCCTCAGATTCAGACTCAGAGAATAATTCCCCCTCTGGGCAAAAACCAACAATGTCTTCCAGCGCTTCAGAAGTCATGGGGCAAACATAGGAATTATCAATCAAATGCCGTGTCTTGCCAATAGCCTTGCGCGGCTCATAACCACCCATCCGGCCTCTCCAGATTGGCCAATCTAGTAGCAAAATCAGATTGGGCATCCCCAGAAGCATGTGCCACAACCGGAGCCGAATGCAAGAGATAGGGAGTAGGCAAGGCCTCGGAAGGGCGGCCCTCAGCAGGGGCATCCCAGACAACCACACAACAGTCTGCTGGGTGCAGGAGAGACAGACCTTGAAGTCGCTAGGAACAGGGGAAATCCCACAATCAGTACAGACCCGGCCTTGTCCCGAAGGAACCCCGGACTCAATCTCTTGAGTAGCCTCCATATGGTGATTATTGTGGCTCGCAAGTCCAAATGGGAATAATGCCGAAGCAAACCTGGGATGCCCCCAATGCACCGCAAGGGAAGTGGGAGGATTTTATATATTAGACAATATCCCCTTAGTGAAAGTAAAGGCCGGGAGAAACCACTGATTCTATAGGCCTATAAGACAGAAAAATATCCCGTAATCACAAGGCATAACACAGTAATGGATAAAAAAATAGCCCGCGAGGGCACTTACAGACCGCACACGAGACATCAGCCGTGCCGCACCGCCGAGACAAGATGGCGCCCGGACATATACCTCGAGGGGCAGGCCGCGGGGGAGTGGCGCAAAATGCGTCACCCGCCCACCTACCTCCGAAGAGCGCGAAAAGACGCGCCCACGTGAGCTGGACAGCCAATGGCTGCACCAAGGCGTCTGAGGTAAATGTCGCCGCCCCAAGCCAAGCGGTCTACAGTAGCGCAATGTTACAAAAAGAACAACCAGTGCAACCAATCAACCAGGGATCACTTCTAAAGCGCTCCACATAAGCCAGAGCCTAAAAATCAAAGGTGCCACACCATACAAGAATACATCGGATACAAGGAACACCCCCCCCCCCCCCTTTTCCCCTGAGAGACAGAGGAACGAGGGGAAACCGCGTTCCGGGAACCACTATAGAGAAAACGGGGGTGATGGGCACAAATGCAGGCAGGGCATCCCATAAGGCTCACCATGGCCTGAACAGTCTACCCTTTGGTGGGGGAGTTGCGGCGGAGCCTAGCTCCTTGTCACCTAAATATGGTGCGGTCTACCGTCACCCGAACGCTACAGCCGAGGCTGGGAGGCAGTAAAACAAGGACAGAATCGGGTGGGGAATAGCTCAGCAGGTCAATAGGATCAAAGACCCCGCTCACCTGCCTGAAAAGAGAGAGCCACTTTCTCGTCCTGGCAGTCCGCGACTGCAGAGAAAATCTGGGGTTCTGTGGGAGGTGCCTCGGTATATATAGGCCGGGAGGGGCCACTTTTTCTGCTCTGCAGTCACGTGACATCTGAAGATGAAAAACCCATGTGTAAGGATATCTTTCGGAACGGGACGGGATGTACACTAAGAATACACGATTTTCTGAGGAATTTTCACTGAGCCTGAAATGATGGTTCTCCTCTTGTACATGTGGTGGGTCCTGATGAAGGGGGCCCCAGTGCACCCCGAAACGTCGACTCACTTCCACCACTGTAATATCTGTGATGTAGCGAATACAACCCTTTGCATGAACTTTTTGGAGTGCTGGTTCTTTACAAACAAATTTGAAATGGTGTAGTGTCTACCATGTCCTACCTAATCAATAGAGGACAGAAAGCATTATTTGGTAAAATGTTACAATTAATGTTTACATGAAGGAATTGTGTACATTTTTTTGCAGTCCACTACAATGCAACACTGTAAATGTCAAAATCTGTGGTTTTAGAATTACAATCTACGTATTGCTTTAAAGGCATACAACAGGCAAATTTATAAAGGGGTACTGTCTTTTTATCCCACACAACTGACTGGTGCTAGTCCAGCAATATGTAACTCACTTGATCGCTGGCTCTGGGGCCTGAACTCTATTCACTGGCAGTTGCAGGCCATGTCCCACTATCGGTCATTGGGGTGCTGCCACGTTCTCTACATTCACTACGATAGAGGGTTTTGGGCCTCAGCACGCTCTCTCCATTTCAATGAATGGTGTGGCCGTGGCAACACTTGGATTGATGGCATTGTATTGGCCCTGGACAGCATGAGATGCTGTGGCCCGGATCCAGTGATCAGATGAGTTACTGATTGCCAGACTGCTTGGGACAAAAGGTAATTAACCTTTTTGTGTTTTTAGTTGGCTGCTGAATCACTTTAAGCCTTTTTTCTACTTTCATTCACAAAAAATTTGTATTGATAGGTTTTGGTTCTGAAAAACTAAGAACACTGGAATGCTATCTAAAAGCTGTGAAACTGCTAAGAGATGAGCAGTGCATAAAAAGACCGGAATATTCCAAGGTAATTCACAATGAAAAACCTTTGTATGGTAAAATGTAACTTTCCCTCTTGTGGTTGCTCTACCTAGGTGTAGTTCTGTTTTGAAGTAATATTTTATATTATGTGAAGTGTAAAACCCTTTCATACAAAAACCCTGAATACTAATTCTCTAGGGCCAGATATTCTTGGGAGTTTACCTCTGGCCTGCCCTTTAACAGCTCTGCTTTAATGGCAGACGCAACTTAAGTAATCTTCTCCATCTATCTTGTCACATGAATATATAGCAAATGTTTTCCTAAACACATTCTCTGCACGTGCACATCTAATGTGCATTAAAACCTTAAAGTTAAAAGTAGAGCCAGCACACCAAAACTCCTTTGTAGTATTCACTGTATTCCATAGAAATGTTTTACTCTGCAAAATCTTCACACAGTTAGCTGATGTTTTGTAGCAGCATAGATGCCTCTTTTGCAAGGCAAACCTGCAGCAAAGCACAAGACACCCTATTGTACACATGAATATCCAATAAAAACTGCCATTTGGCGGAACTACCCTGACTGACATTTTCATGGCGTCATATTAGTTAGGAGTGCATGGGTGGGTCCCATCCTTGTCCAAGTAAGCAGGTATCCATCCTGTTAAAATGAACATAAAATAAAGTACAAAAAACAAAATCCCCTATCCAGAACACAGGTTCTAGGCTACTTCACCAAAGGTGTCCCGCTCTTCACCACCCCCCAGTGGCGATACCAAGTGACCAGTTCCGTGCCAGACACCACCACTGGCCCCGATTTGTCTAGGCAACCAGGTGTACAGTCAGGAGGCACCTCCAGTAGAGGGGAAGCAAGCAGAAAGCTGCTTCCTTAATTGGGCCAGTCTGCCCAGCAACAGATGACCACTCATTGATTGGTGTTGGCCGCTTGTATCCGCAGAGAGCCATACAGCGATTACATTATAACCTTAAAGCGGTCCTTCACTCTGAATAAGAGTCTATCTTATATATATTCTAAGTATGTCACACACCCCACTTCAAGACATTCATTACACTTGGGTATACTGACCTGTAGATGGCGATCTTGCAGAGATAACAAAAAAAGGTCAGACCCTCCCGGCCCATAAATACCTGGGACCTCCCACTCATACCCAGTTTTCCATCTCTACAGAGGCGAGCAAGTCAGAAGATGATGTCTCCTTGCAGGTAGTCGGGATGACTCCCCGCCACTTTTATTCTTCTATTTCTGCCCGGATCCCCTTGTTTTATATTCCCTGCCTCCCAGCCTAGGCTGCTGGTCCGGGCAAAGGTAGTTGGCACCCCTGGTGCTTCAGAGCCGTGAGACCCCATATCAAGGGGTAGGCGGCTATCCGGGTTGGTGATCCCGGTTTGGGATGCCCCGTCCCTTGGCCCTTTCCCTGGCATGGATTCCCCCTCTCCCAGGTACCCTTAGAGGGGGGGGGGGGTCCCTTATGGATTCCTGTATTCATGTGTGTGTGTGTGTGTGTGTTCGTTACATGTGTGTGCTTTTACTTTAATTTCATGGCGCCGGAGGTCCCGCGGCGCCGGCCTCCGGCGCGCTATTAGTGCTGGCCGCAATGGCAGCGGCAAGCCCATGAGGGCTTCTTCTCCTCCGAGGGGGGGGGGGGAGTGCCCCGTGCTGAGAGTGCGGCTTTCACGTCCCGGCTACTGGCCGGGGGAGACGCGCTCCGCCGGTCTCCTCCCCGTCTCCCCCTCGCCTGACACGTGCGTGTGATGTGGTCATTAGCAGGGAGTCGCAATCTGAGGTGTGTGCCAGATTGGCCAATCTTGAAAAATTGTTTTCTAGTGCCGTCGCCAAAAAGGCCACGGCAAAGAGAAAACACTTGTATTCGGCTGCGCAGGCCTTTGATAGGGAGGACTTTGACTCCCTGGATTGGTCTGATTGCTCCCCGCGTGAGGAAGGGGAGCTGTATGAGGGGTCTGAGGACTCCGACGATCAGCAGTTTGTGGGTGCTGATGCCGAGCAGGGCCAGGGGGATTCCTCGGATACTTCCAGGGTCCTGGTTTAGGTGTTCGAGGTCCTGGCTATTTCTCCCCCCGAGGCGGCTCCTCCGCTGAAGGGGGAGTTCTTTGAAGAGACGAAGCCCCGCTTGGAATTTCCTGGTATCATTCGCAAGGAATGGGAGAGACTGACGCGGCTTCCGGGTGTCCCACCGGGTTGGGACAAGAAATATCCCTTTCCGGCGGACGCAGTGAAGCACTGGTCGTCTCCCCCGAGGTGGATGCTCCTGTTTTGGGGTTGTCCAGCTCCTCAGTCCTCCATTCTCTGGAGCGCACTACTCTCAAGGATGGTGAGGATAAACGCATTGACCAGATGGCTTGTCATGGTTTTGCCAGTGTTGGATCGGCCTTGCGGCCGGTTTGTGCTTCTGCACTTGTACTGGTTGCTGCTAGGTCGGTTGTTAGAGGATTGTTGACCTCGTCCGGGCTTGACCCGGCTAGTGAGGAGTTTGCCGACCTTAAGCGCTGTGAGTTATTCTTATCCTTTGTACTGTCCGCCCTGGACGACACCTTGGTGATGTGTAGTAGAGCTACGGCTCTGCTTCGGGCTATCCGCCGGTCGGTTTGGTTACGCCAGTGGGCGGCTGATTTTGTGTCCAAAAAGTCGCTCACGGCCCTTCCCTTTGTGGGGTTGCGGCTCTTTGGAGAAAAATTGGGTTCGGTGGCAAAGGGAGGTAAGTTACCTCAGCGTAAGAAGCAGCGTCGTCCCTTTCGGGGGGGGCGGCTTCCTTCTCTCAGTCCTTTCGTGGGGCTAGAGTCGGCAGGGGTTCGGCTTTCCCCTCGTCCAGAAGTGATTCCTGGGCCAGGGGCAGGGGTCGGGCCCGTCCAGGACACAGTTGGGGCTCCAAGCCTAGAGTCGCTGCCAAGCCGGCTCAGCAATGAGGGGGCGCCCTTGCGCGTGGGGGATGGCTGCTACTCTTCTCCCAGGTTTCGGTTCAAGAGGTCTCGGACAGGTGGATTCAGGAAGTGGTGTCTTTCGGTTACAAGCTGGAGTTCGAGTTCCGGCCCCCTCCCAGATTCTTCAGTTCTTGGGTGCCGTCAGACCCTCTGGCCGCCCAGGGGCTTTGGGTGGCAGTAGCAAGTCTCTTGGACATGGCTGTCATCTGCCCGGTGCCCCCCTCAGACCGGGGCCTGGGCTTCTATTCCAATTTGTTCACGGTGCCCAAGAAGGACAGATCCGTTCGTCCCATTCTGGATCTGAAGTTGCTCAACAGGTTTGTTCATCCCAGGAAGTTCCGTATGGAAACTCTGCGCTCAACCATCCACTCACTGCGTCGGGGAGACTTCATGACGTCCATAGACATCAAGGATGCTTACCTGCACATTCCAATATTTCCGGCACACCAGAGATTCCTCAGGTTTGTCGTGGACAATCGACATTTTCAGTTTGTGGCTCTTCTGTTTGGCCTTACCTCGGCTCCAAGGGTTTTTACCAAGGTGTTGGCAGGAGTGATGGCCATCCTCAGAGCCAGGGGTATCCGCATCGTGCCCTATCTGGACGATTTTCTCATCATGGCGTCTTCCCTCAGTCAGGCGCAGCTGGATACCAGGAATGTGGTGTCCACTCTGGAGAGTTTCGGTTGGGTGATCAACTATCCCAAGTCCTGCCTCACTTCTCAGGCCAGGGTGTTTCTCCCCCGGGCCAAGGTTCTTCTGATTCAGGAATTGACTCAGCGTCTTCTATCCATTCCCCGTCCGTCCATCCGGCTAGGGATGCGACTCGTGGGATTGATGGTGGCGTCGTTCGAGGCAGTTCCCTTTGCCCAGTTTCACACAAGGACGCTCTAGCTCCATCTCTTGGCGGCCTGGGCCGGGTCCCCGCTGTCATTGGATCAGTCCTTTCTGATGTCCCCCCGGGTGCGGCGTTCCCTTCGGTGGTGGTTGAAACCAAGCAATCTGACGAGGGGCAGGTCCTTTCTGACCCCTCGTTGGGAGACGGTCACCACGGATGCCAGCCTGTCAGGTTGGGGGGGATTTTGGAAAGATCTTCAGTTTCAGGGACTGTGGGGGCCTCTGGAGGCTCACGATCCCATCAATGTTCTGGAGCTGAGAGCCATCAGGCTGGTTCTGGCT
Organism: Gastrophryne carolinensis; assembly: GCA_027917425.1. NCBI lineage: Eukaryota > Metazoa > Chordata > Amphibia > Anura > Microhylidae > Gastrophryne > Gastrophryne carolinensis. The sequence goes on from CM051238.1 coordinate 275,735,735, forward strand.
CACTTGACTCTTCAGTTGCGGGGCCTACCGGTCCAAGTTCGGTCGGACAATCGGACGGCGGTCGCCTACATCAATCACCAGGGAGGGACTCGCAGCAGGCGTGCCCTCAGGGAAGTGTCCTTGATCCTTGCCTGGGCAGAGAGCAATGTCCCATGCATCTCGGCGGTGTACATTCCGGGAGTGGAGAACACGGAGGCGGACTCCCTGAGCAGGGGGTCATCTCGCCGGGGAGAATGGTCTCTCTGCCCCAAGGTGTTTCGGTCGCTTTGCCAACGGTGGGGGTCTCCGGAGGTGGACCTCTTTGCCTCTCGTCACAATCACAAGCTTCCGGCATTTGTGTCTCTCTCGTGGGATCCACTGGCTCTGGCAGTGGATGCCATGTCTCTGAACTGGAGGGATCTGGGGTTTCTGTACCTGTTCCCTCCGTTTCCCATGGTGGGCAGAGTGGTGCGCAAGCTGGCCCTAGAGGGCGCGTCAGCAATCCTGGTGGCTCCAAGGTGGCCAAGACAGGTGTGGTTCGCAGACGGGGTAAGGTTGGCGGAGGATCAGTTAGAACTGCCCCTTCTGCCGGATCTGCTCACTCAGGGGCCACTGCTCTACCCCAATTTACCAACGCTGGCTTTTGACGCTGTGGTTGCTGAAACCTCCATCTTGAGGGAGGAAGGTCTTCCCGTCATTCAGACTCTGGTTAGGGCTAGGAAGCAGTCTTCCTCTGCCATCTATTATAGGACTTGGAGGTCTTATATTGATTGGTGTGAGGTCAGGGCCTTGCCTTGCAGGGCGTTCTCTATCCCTAGGGTTTTGGAATTTCTGCAACATGGTCTTGACCAAGGTTTGCAGCTTAGTACGCTGAAGGGGCAGGTCTCTGCCCTGGCGGTTTTCTTTCAAAAGTCCTTTGCCCTTCATCCTCTGGTTAAGACCTTTTTCCAGGGGGTTACGCATGTGCGGCCTCCTAGGAAGCCTTTGCTCCCAGTTTGGGATTTTCATTTGGTTTTGTCTGCTTTGCAGGGTCCTCCTTTTGAACCTTTGCAGGATAATTGCACTTTCTACGCTTACTCAGAAGGTTGTTTTTCTGGTTGCCATCACTTCCGTTCGGCGTGTATCGGAGTTGGCAGCCTTGTCCAATAAGGCCCCTTATTTTGAGAGGCATCAGGACAAGGTTGTTTTCCGCTTCAAGCCAGATTTCCTTCCTAATGTGGTCTCTGCTTTTCATCTTAATCAGGACATTGTTCTACCCTCCTTGTGTCCTAAGCCTAGCAATGACAAGGAGAGGGTTTTGCATTCTTTGGATGTGGTTCGCCGTGTGAAGTACTATTTGGTGGCTACTTCTCCTTTTCGTAGGACTGACGCCCTTTTTGTGGTGCCCTCTGGGCCTAGGAAGGGTTTGGCTCCTGCTAAGTCTTCCATTAGTCTTCGCCAGGCCATTGTTGGGGCCTATTTTGCCAAGGGGAAGGTTTCCCCTTTTCGTGTTACTGCTCATTCTACTCGTGCTGTTGGGGCGTCCTGGGCCTTCCAGCACCAGGCTTCTGTTGAGCAGGTTTGTAAGGTTGCTACTTGGTCTTCGGTTCATACCTTTTCCAAGTTTTACAAGGTTGATGTTAGGGCCTCAGCAGATAATGTTTTTGGCCGCAAAGTTCTGCAAGCTGCAGTGGTTTAAGTTTGTGCCTTGTTTTTTGGATCCCCGCCCTTTATGGACACTGCTATTGGATGTCCCAAGTGTAATGAATGTCTTGAAGCGGGGTGTGTGACAAACTTAGAATAATACCATTTTGTAAATACTCACCTGTAAAATGGGTATTATAAGTATGTCACACACCCCGCTTCACTCTGCCCTTTTGTATTCTGGATCCTTTATATGGTGAACCTTTGTTAGTTTTAATTGGCTTTCCTGGTCCCTTGATCTTACTGCTATCTTTATACTGGGTAATGAGTGGGAGGTCCCAGGTATTTATGGGCCGGGAGGGTCTGACCTTTTTTTGTTATCTCTGCAAGATCGCCATCTACAGGTCAGTATACCAATGTGTAATGAATGTCTTGAAGCGGGGTGTGTGACATACTTCGAATACCCATTTTACAGGTGAGTATTCACAAAATGGTATTTTCCCACACCCTGCACATACAGATTGCTCACATTAAAAATCATCCTACCTGCATCTACTGCATGTTATGAGCCTTTAAACATCCAAGATGGCGGCTCATGGAACATCAGGCAGCCTGCAAACAGGAAGTGCCTTCTGAATGTGCTGCTCTGCATTCTGGGACTGCTGACCTTTTCCTGACCCCAGCTTTGCTCTGTCTGAGCAAAGCACAGCTATAACCCACCCCCTGTATTTTATCCCACTCTCCTCTCATCAGTAAGTGTGATGCTTCTGAGTCAAGATGGCGGCGCCCGTATCCTAAAGTCCTGGACAGAGTTGCAGCCCAGTGGGGGAAAGAATAATAAGTGATTAAAAACTTAAAATATATTAATTTTAGATGCTGGGGAATAGTTTAAGGGGTTGGGCTTTTCAATACATCATGGTGAAGGTCCGGTTTAATTACAGTAAAGTTCTTTTTATTCACAAAATACCACACAAACTGTAACTCTGCATGAGAGGTCTTCTGCATCTACCTACTATGAATATTTTACAAAAGCAACTGCCAATGAACAGTTTTAAGTTGGGTGTTTCTCCCTCCAGAGGCTGTGAAATGTAATATTCTAACATAAAAATATTTCTATTTTGCCTTAGGTCATCGAAATTAACTTGAATACAATTGTTCCATATGTTAGTGGGCCCAAGAGGCCCCAGGATCGAGTATCTGTTAATGATATGAAGAAAGATTTTGAAGCATGCTTAAGTGAAAAGGTAACTGTTATTGCTATTGATGTTATTAATACTCTTGCTACGTTTTTCTGCCTTTTTTCCTTTGTTTCCCAACTTTTGAGCCATTTCCTGTTTGCAGTTTTTGTTTTTAATTTATGAAATGATTAAGAGACTTGATACAATTTTCCTTTTTTCAAAACTAACAGTTGGGTTAATCTGAAAAATTGATTACATGTGTTAGGTATTTGAAAAAAACAATTATATTTAATAAGATATACTACAAATGGTTTTACATGTCAGCAGATTTTTTTGTTGTAGAGGAACTAACCTTTTTTTTTTTTTTTTTTTTTTTTGTTTTGATGTTACAATACTTTTTTTTTTTCCTTTTAGGTGGGCTTTAAAGGATTCCAGATTTCACCAGAAAAGCAGAAGGTAGTGATCCCAGTGACCTATGGGGGTTCAGAATACTTGTTATCACATGGTTCCGTCCTTATTGCTGCTGTGATTAGCTGCACCAACAACTGCAATCCTTCTGTCATGCTTACTGCAGGTAAAACGCACCTCTTATTGACTTATAGTGCTACAGCAGGCAAATGTAATTGTTACAGTATTCCTTCCTGCTACATTTGGCACTGTCGTAAACTGTTTTCCGTTTTTAAATTAAACAAGAAATGGCCAAGATGAGGTTTACAGTTTTACCTTATGACTTCTCTTCGGAATAAGGCTGTGGCCCTTGGATCTGTTATGCTGCATAATGGGAGGGGGCTGTAAGATTGCCAGAACTTGCATAAACATGACTGTGCAATGTGAATCTGGAGGAGGGGGTGGCGGAGGGAGGGACCAGCCATCCTGTCCCACTTTGTTGATCTGATTGGGGGACCGGATGAAAAAGAGAAGGTCATTGGCTGAACCTGTAAACCTCAATATCTCGGCTTCAATTTAAAGGACAGTGCCAAATGTAGCCCGACGCAATGGTGTAAAAACTACCTTTGCCTGCAGTATCCCTTTTAAAATGGAGTTACCACCTGCGAGTTTGCTAATTATAAATGTAATACCTAAAATGTATGTCTTACAAGAGTTTTCTGTGAGGGGGAAAAACAGTTCCTGAATAGTTAAGTGTGTCTGATATAAAACATACAAGGGGGTGCCAAACCCCCCCCAAAAAAAACAAAACTGCGCCACTAATAAATGTAGGAAATGATTTTTTACAAAGCTCTATTGACCAAGTCAGACATTACACACAGACAATGTTAAAAAACCTTCTAAAAAACATTCTTGACAATCTGCCCTGAGGAAGTGACTGGGAGCCTTCACTAAGTGCGTAGGTCAGTAGGGGGGTGTCAGCTGCCGGAGGCCCTTTGGTTATGTAAGAACTCCACCATATTGTTTAATATTCTATCCAAACTTGTCCTATTTTTTCCTGGGAGGAAAAAGGATTAGGTGTGACCATTTTTCTTCCAATCCGTTCCAGGCACTCCTTACGCTTGGGATTACCTCCTCCTTGCTGATCACGTGACTGCAAGAAAGAAAACAGGTGTGGCCCCTCCCGGCCCATAAGTAGCAGCTGCCTCCTCACTAAGACCAGTTTTCTTTCTTGCAGTGGCAAGTGACTGTAAAGGTTGTTCAAGAAACTAGCTCTCAAGGATTGGCAGCAAGCGGGGGACTGAACCCTGTCTGCTCTCTGCGTAGCCTTATTCCCATGGATCCCTCAAGACCCAAGTTTATGCCTCCACAGCGTTGGCTGTTTTGGGGTCCGTGAAGGTAAGGTGGAAGCGCCGGGGCCTTGGGGCGCTTACAGAGTGTATATGCTCTGGGCTGTAGGCTTTTTTGAAAAGCAAGTCAGCCGCAGGTTTTTCTCTGGTGTACCTGCTGAGGAATTTTTTTTTATGTTTTACCCAACCCCTCCTCCTTCCAGTTACGTAGGTTTTTTATCTTAAAAAAAAAAAAAAAAAAGGGCAGAGTTTAACCCGGAACCACAAGGCCGCTCTCCCTATATATATAATATAATATATAAATATAATATATATATATATATATATATATATATATATATATATATATATATACATTGTGGCCAGATAGCAGTGCGATTGCGACGGTGGCCAGTTGGGCCAAGGTGCTGGCCTAGAAATGCCTTGTGATTAGGATGGCTTTCAGGGGTTCCGCTGGTTTATACATATTGCTGCCTCAGGGCAAGCTGATTTTGCAGTTGTTTGTACTAAGCTATGATAATATATATTGTGTTTGATAATTTCTTTTGTATATCGGTAAAGAGAAGAGCGGTGGTGGTGAGTGGACATCGCCATTATCAATTTTTATATACTTTTTTTGATTAATTGCATTATCAATTTCATATTTCAGTTAGTTATATTATTTATATTATATATTTGTATATGTTTATAAAAAAAAAAAAAATATATATATATATATATATATATATATATATATATATTCTGTATAAATATGTTTTATTATAATGATTGTCAGTTTTATCTTTTTATCAGTTAAAAAAAAAAAAAGAGAGGGAGATTATTAATGCTCCTTTTTTCTCCTGTTTTATTTTTTAGAATTTGGAAGAAGGATAGAAAAGCTTGTGGTTCCTCCCGGTCCCTTTTGGGATTGGTTTTAGGCTTAGGGCCTTTTAGGTCTGAGTGCCAAATTAAAAAAAAAAAAAAAACACCATGAGGGAGGCATCAGGGGATAGTGATTCGGGCATCCCATTTGAGCAGGGCGGGCTCTGCCCCTTATGTAAGCAGGATCCCCTGGGTAGTTTCAGCACGGTTTGTTCCGCTTGCGCCATGAGAATTGGTTAGACCATAATAGAGAGGCGGCTCAGGTCTTTAGTCCAGTTATTACTGGTGTGAACGCAGCGGCTCACCCACCCCTTCCTTCCCCTGGAAGGGGGAAGGCAGCGAGGCGCAGTCAGATGTGATGCACAGGTTGGATAACCTGGAGAGACAGTTATCCTTGGTTATTCCGAAGAAGGCCACCTATAAGAGGAGGCATTGGAACCTGTTGCGGAGGAAAGAGATTTATTTGCCTCTTCTGGAGAGTGTGAGGAAGAAGAGTATATAGATGAGCAGCTCTCAGAAGGCGAGTTACGCTCTGGTGAGGAAGATAGTAACTCTATTTTTTTTCTCTTCTGATGAGGACCCCCTCCTCGCAGGAGGAGGGGCCTGGCGAAACACAGTGTCTGCTCTCTTGTATCTTGTACTCAGAATATGCACTGTCAAATCTGTAAAACTGCGTTTGAAATAGTGTGTGTACTGTATGTTCTACCCTGTCAGTAATTACTACTTTGTAAAGCGCTACGGAAGATGATGGCGCTATATAAATGAACAATAATATTAATAATATCACTCCTCCTGAGGTGACAAAAAGACGGAAGGATGATCTGCTTAAGCCAGTAAGGCAAAGGCAGGTGTTCCCGGAGCAGCCGCACTTTTCTAAAATGGATGTGTCCCTGGTGGTCTAGTGGTTAGGATTCAGCGCTCTCACCGCCGGGGCCCGGGTTCGTTTCCCGGTCAGGGAAAACAATCTTCTTAAGAAATCCTAACAAATTACCGGCTGTTTTTAGGATACTAGACTCTAGGTATCCCTTTCCGGCGGACATGATTAAGCTTTGGTCTTACCCACCTGAGGTGGATTCTCCAGTAGCAGGCTTATCTAATACGTCCATCATGCTGTCTGCTACTATGGGAACTTTAAGAGATCCCACGGGGAGACGAATGGATCAATTGGCCCGCCATGCTTTTGCTATGAAAGGATCCTTTCTACGTCCTGTTTGGGCCATGGCCATTATGTCCCTGGCTTCAAGGAAGAAGATGGGAAAAAAAAAAGGTTTAGCCAGGGCTAAGTCTCGCAGGCTTATTCAAGAGTCCAAAGATTTTAAGGATTGTTTGGACTTTAACTCGTTCGCTATCACTGCGATGGATGATGCAGTCAGGCTAGCTGCTAGAACTTCTGCTCTGCTTGTGGCCTTGCGCCGTTCCTTATGGCTAAGACAATGGTTGGCGGTTGCCGCCACTAAGAGAGCTCTTATAGGTCTACCTTTTTTTAGGGAGCAGATTTTTTGGAGAAAGACTGGACAGTATGGTGAAGGATGGCAAACTGCCTCAGAGGAAGAGGACGACTCGGCCTTTTCAGAGGACTTCATCATATCGACTCTTTTGGACTGGCAGAGGGACCTTTCGTCCTTGCTCCCGTAGAGATTTTTGAGATAGAGGCATAGTGTGTAGGGCAGGAGGGGCCTGGAGAAGTGGCCCTAATCCTCCAGCCAAGCCCACTCCAGCATGAGGGGGCGCCCTCACCCGAGCAGGTGGAGGGACGGCTTTTGCATTTTGCTCATATCTGGAGGCACCACGTGGCGGATCTTTGGATCCTAGAGGTTGTGTCATCAGGCTACAAGATCGAGTTTGCAGCCAGACCACCCGCAAGGTTCCTTTGGTCAGGGGCATCCCGGAACCAGTCAAAGATAGATGCCCTGAGACCCGCAGTTTAGCATCTCCTTCAAAAAGGGGTAATTTGTCGGGTACCCTTTTAGGAGGAAGGTCAGGGGTTTTACTCCAACCTGTTCACAATCCCCAAAAAGAATGGGTCGATGCATCCCATTTTAGACTTAAAGGGTCTCAACAGGATATTCGCGTGAAACCTTTCCGCATGGAGACGCTAAGGTCAGCGACAAGAGTAGTTCGGCCTGGGGATCTTATGACTACTGTAGACTTAAGGGACGCGTATCTGCATGTTCCAATTTTTCCAGGGCATCAGAAGTTCCTGAGGTTTGCCCTGGAAGACCAGCACTTCCAGTTTGTGGCTTTCCCATTCGGGATATCCTCGGCTCCAAGAGTGTTCACCAAAGTTTGGCGGGTCTCATGGCCATCTTCAGGAGCCAGGGGATATGCATCATTCCATATTTGGACAATCTTTTAATTTTAGCGGGTCTCTTCAGCGGATCATGAAAGATACACAGATGGTCCTATCAACTCTGGAAGAGTTTGGCTGGGTGATCAATTATCCGAAGTCCCATATCACTCCGGCGCCAGTAAGGAATTTCTTAGGAATGATTCTGGACACGGTTCAAGTCAAAGTGTTTCTACCAGAGCAGAAGGCTCTGCTAATTTGAAATCAAATAGAGTACGGCTAGGGATGAAGCTAGTAGGCCTTATGGTAGCCTGCTTCGAGGCCGTACCTTTTGCCCAGTTTCACATGAGGCTTCTTCAGTGGAATCTGTTGGCAAACTAGGATGGAGCCCCACAGTCGCTGGATCAAGTTTTTTGTTCGGAAAGCCCTCGGCCAGGCAATCTCTTCTGTGGTGGATGGACCCTCTTCATCTGTCTGTAGGCAGGTCCTTTCTGACACCACAGTGGCAGATCGTTTCCCCGGATGCCAGTCTCACAGGTTGGGGGGCATCTGGCAGACACAGAAGATCCAGGGACAATGGGGGCCGAAGGAGTGTCAGCTTCTCAGAAATATATTGGAATTAAGAGCAATACGACTAGTGCTTCAGTATCTGACCCCCAGCTTAAAGGGGCAGGCAGTCCAGGTCCAGTCGGACAATCGGACGGCAGTAGCCTATATCCCGGGGGTAGAAAACCAGGAGGCCGACGCTCTGAGACTCATGTCTGACCACCGCAGGAAGGTTCTGCATTGGGGACAATGGTCCCTCAGTCAGAAGGTCTTTCAAGCCCTTTGTCTTCGCGGGGGGTGTCTGGAAGTGGATCTTTGCATCCAGACACAATCACAAACGGACGAATTTCATGTCCCTATCAATGGACCCTCTGGTCATAGCAACGGATGCCCGGTCAGTCTCTTGGGCAAGGTTCAAACTTCTGTACTTTTTTCCCTGCTTCCGCTACTGAGCCGTGTATTAGGAAAGATAGCTCAGGAGGGGGTACCTACCATTCTAGTAGCTCCTCATTGGCCAAGAAGAAGTTGGTTTTCAGACATAACAAGGAGTTCGGTAGACCATCGGCACCTACCGGTCAAGCCAGATCTTCTCACTCAGGGGGCGCTTCGGCGCCCGAATTTACAGATGCTGGCTTTAACGGCTTGGCTATTGAAACCTCGATCTTAGCAGAGAAAGGTTTATCGGCCAAGGTTATTCATACCATGATTCAGGCCCGGAAGAAGTCGTCTTCCATGATGTCTGGCGGTCGTTCATATCCTGGTGTGAGGCTAGGAATTTTTCGTGCAGAAAGTATTTGATTTCTAGAATTCCTACAAGATGGCTTAGTAATGGGCCTACAGTTAAGCACCCTAAAAGGGCATGTATCGGCCTTGGCTATTTTTTTCCAGAAGTCTATCGCTAGTAAGAGGCTCATTAAGACTTTTTTTCAGGGGGTCACTCATGTCTGACCTCCGTATCTATTTTACTAGTGTTTACTTAATTTACATTTTTCAATTTTTAATGCGTAGATGGCCATTGTATGCTTGCGCACACATAGGAATTCATCCTCCGCATTTGACCCATCCGTGCTGTGAGTGTGCACATGCTCGGAGCAGTGGGCTGCCCTAATTGTGGCGCCCGGGGAGCAGTTGCGGGGTTGGGTGCCTTGCTCAAGAGCACTTCGGTCTTGTCCCAGGACCGAGATTCGATCCTGCAGCCCTCCGGTCGCAAGTGCGCTCCCCTTGCCCCTAGGCCACAACTGCCCCCTAATCTGGTGTTGAATCTGGTGTTGTCAGCTCTGCAGGGTGCTCCCCTTGATCCTATGATTGACGCTCCATTGGGCATTTTGACGCTTAAGGTGTTATTTTTGGGGACAATCACCTCTGTGCGGCGTGTTTCTAAGTTAGCCGCCTTATGTATGAAGTCTCCTTATTTTGAGTTACACAGAGACAAAGTAGTTTTTCGGTTTAAGCCTGATTTTTTACCTAAGGTCGTCTCTCCCTTTCACCTTTAATCAAGAGGTAACTTACCTTCTTTATGCCCAGTTCCGGCTAATGCTAAGGAAAGGGCGCTTCATTCTTTAAGATGTAGTCAGAGCCGTAAGATATTACTTGGCAGCTACAGATTCCTTCCGCAAAACGGATTTCCCTTTTTTTGGTTATATCGGAAGGGCCGAGAAAGGGGCTTCTGTCAGCTAAAGCCACTGTCAGTAAGTGGATAGGCAGGCAGTAGGAAGCGCCTACTCGACCAAGGGGAAGGAACCCCCTTTTCGGGTCATGGCCCATTGCACTCCATTGGTGCTTCTTGGGCTTTTTCAGCATCAGGCTTCGGTGGAACAGGTTTGCAAAACTGTCACCTGGGCTTCGGTTCATACATTTACCAAATTTTACAAGGTGGATGTTAGAGCCTCAGCTGACGCTGTGGTTGGTCGACAGATTCTTCAGGCTGTAGTGAAATGATCTACCTGCTGTTCTGCGTTAGGGGATCCCGCCCATAGATGGCACTGCTTTTGGAGATCCCAAGCGTAAGGAGTGCCTGGAATGGATTGGAAGAAAAAACGCAATTCTGTGAGGTACTCGCCTGTAGAATTGTTTTTTCTGGGAATCCATTCCAGGCACTCCGGCCCACCCATTTTGGGTCATGAGCTATCTTTTGATGCTTTTTTTGATGGTGTTTAGTCCATTTATTTCATTAGCATTTAAAAAAAAAAAGAGAAAATAGAAAAAGTGTAAGAGAAAGTGAAAAGAACAAACTTAATTTCTGAGAGTATTTTCGCGGAGTTCGGTGTAAAGTAACATGGAATCCTATATAGGCCCTCCCGGCCTGTTTTTCTGTTTTTTACTGCTTTTTAAGTAAACTGATATTGGTGAGGAGGCAGCTGCTACTTATGGGCCGGGAGGGGCCACACCTGTTTTCTTTCTTGCAGTCACGTGATCAGCAAGGAGGAGGTAATCCCAAGCGTAAGGAGTGCCTGGAATGGATTCCCAGAAAAACCAATTCTACAGATGAGTACCTCACAGAATTGTGTTTTTTGAGATCAATCCAGTTTTACAGAAGAGAGTTGCTCACTTTTCAATGCTTATCTGAACCAGAATGCACTAACCATTCTAATATGTGCTAAATCAGTGCCTGGTTGACCTAAATCATCTGCACACATCAGAATACTTGCAAAACCAATAATTCCAACACAGGCTTGCTTAGGGGAAAGGTAGCTGGAATTGAGCAGTCTCCCCCGGTAAAAGCAGAATGGCACATTCCCAAACCAGTCACCCCTGATCCTTCTTTCCAGAAAATGAAAAAAAGGCTGGATTTTTACTATATCCAGGTCATCCCAGAAGTAATTACATGTGGGTAATCCACCGCTAGGTGGCGCTCGACTGCAAGATCAAAAGCTGTCGCCAGCCCCCTATAAAAGCAGGTGTCTCACTATGATTCCCCAGTGTTCATCTTGCAGTCTGCTGCTGAAGATCGTTTGGATACTCTCTCCTGGATACTGCAGCTGAGCGGGGCCTCCTAGCCCGTTGACTAATTTTGAGGGCTTATTAGGTTTGGGCCGTTAGTACCTTGTAACCTGCATACCATTACTCTAATCGCCATAATGGAGGCTTCTGGGGATAGTGAGCTAGGGGCCCCATATAGGCGGGTGAAGCTCTGCCCCATGTGCGGTACTAGCCCTCTGGGCGGACTCAGCACTGTTTGTGTCAATTGCGCCAGGAGCGTTCTTTTGGAACATGATCGGAGGGGGGGGGGCGTTGCTGCCCCTAGCCCTTTATTGCCTGTGGCCTCTCCTGAACACCCGCTGCTGCACAGCCAGCAAAGGGTCCAAAGTTGATTTGGCATACCGGGTGGCCAGCCTTGAGAGACAGATCTCTCGCACGGCTCCTAGGAATGCCACGAGTAAGAAGCGGCGCATCGAGCCCGTCTGCTCAGATTTTTGCAGGTCTGGGCTCCATGGAGAAAGGCGAGTTGCATGAGGACTCCACCACAGTGGATTATTCTGCCGGCTATGACAGCGGACCTGGCTCTTCCTCGGACAAGGATATGTGGCTCCCTGATGATACGGAGAAGTTGCTGGCTTCAGTGTTTGAGACATTGCATTTTGTCCCTCCTAAAGTGGCTAATAGGAAGCAGGGTGATTTATTTCGGCCTGAGAGACAGAGACTTGTCTTTCCTGAGCAGGCCTATTTTTCTAATATGATCTTCAAGGAATGGGAAAGGCCTAACAAGCTACCGTCGGTGCCTGAGGAGCTGGTCCGCCTATGGATCCCGTCCCCCCGAAGTGGATTCCCCTGTGTCGGGGTTATCCAACACTACGGTTATGCCGTCACCCGATACTGCTTCCTTGCGTGATCCAGCTGACTGGCGTATGGATCAGTTAGTTTGTCATGCCTTCACCTTTGCTGGTGCTTGGTTTCGCCCTGTATGTGCCGCGGCTATTGTCTCCTTAGTCTCGCAAGCGGGCGGAGGAGTATAGAGATCTCAAAGCTTGTGTGAATTTTATTGCCACTGTTGTCGCTGCCATGGACAATGGTGTCCGGCTCGGTGCCGATGTTTCGGCCCTGCTTGTTGCGCTTCGTCGCTCGCTCTGGTCGGCCAAGAAGTCGCTCACTAGTACCCCCTTCGTGGGGCACAGGTTGTTTGGGGAGCGTCTGGATCTCCTGATTAAGGATGGTAGACTCCTTCAGCGACGGAGGCCTGCGCGGCCCTTTCGGGGTTCCTCTGCCTATCGCTCCTTTCGTGGACGAAGAGGCACTTAATTTTCAGGTGGCCGCAGAGGTTCCTGGGGACGAGGTAGGTCCCGCGGCCGATCCAATCCCTCCTGGGGATCCAAGGCCCCTCAGGCATGAGGAGGCGCCCTCACCCATCCTGGTGGGGGGACGTCTTCTGTTATTTGCGGTTACAAAATAGACGGTTACAAAATAGACCTGGCAGTCAGGCCGCCCTCAAGATTTCTTCAGTCGCGGATATCCCAGAACCTATTGCAGGCACAGGGCCTAAGAATGGCCGTCCAACATCTTCTGTGGTTAGGTGTGATTTGCCCTGTACCTCGTCAGGAACAGGGTCAAGGCTTTTACTCCAACCTGTTCACGGTTCCCAAGAAGGATGGAACGTTAAGACCTATCCTGGACCTGAAGGGTCTCAACAGGTTTGTAAGAGTCAGGCATTTCCGCATGGAAACCTTGCGGTCAGCGGTGAGCTCGCTTCGGGACGGCGACTTCATGACCACGGTGGACATCAGGGATGCCTATTTGCACATCCCAATATTCCAGGGACATCAGAGGTTCCTGAGATTTGGTCTGGAGGACCAGCATTACCAGTTTGTGGCCCTGCCATTTGGGATATCCTCAGCCCCCCGGGTGTTCACCAAGGTGCTGGCGCGCATCATGGCTATTCTGAGGAAACGGGGCGTTCGTGTGCTGCCTTATCTGGATGATTTACTGATTATAGCTCAGTCCCTTCAGCAGGACGAGAACGACACCCAGGCGGTGTTATCCACTCTCGAGGAGTTCGGATGGGTAAGCAATTACCCCAAGTCTTCAATTACTCCCTCAACGGTGAGGTCCTTTCTGGGCATGACGTTAGACCTCTCGGGTCAAGGTATTCCTGCCACAACAGAAGGTGGTGGGGCTTCAGACGCAGGTGCAAGCCTTGCTGTCTTGTCAGCGACCTTCGATCCGTCTGGGGATGAAGCTGGTGTGCCTGATGGTGTCATGCTTCGAGGCAGTGCCCTTTGCTCAGTTCCACATTAGACCTCTTCAATTGAACCTGTTGAACGCCTGGGACCAGATGCAGGAGTCGCTGGAACAGGAATTCTCACTGTCCCCCCCTGACCAGACTGTCCCTCTTGTGGTGGCTGGACCCCAGAAACCTGTTGGTGGGCAAGTCCTTTCTGACTCCCCAGTGGAAGATAGTTACCACGGATGCCAGGCTGACAGGCTCGGGAGGCAGAAGATTCAGGGTCAGTGGGGTCCGCAGGAGAACCACTTGTCCATAAATCTCCTGGAGTTGAGAGCGATCTGGTTGGTGCTTCTACACTTGACTCCCCATTTAAGGGGTCGTGCCCTCCATGTTCGCTCGGACAATCAGACAGCTGTGGCCTACATCAATCACCAGGGCGGGACTCGGAGCAAGCAAGCCCTCAAGGAAGTGACTCAGATTCTGACTTGGACAGAGGAGAATGTTCCCTGCATCTCGGCGGTTTACATCCACGGGGTAGAGAATCAGGAGGCAGACTCCTTGAGCAGGGGGGCCTCTCGTCTGGGGGGAATGGTCTCTCAGCAACGAGATCTTTCACGCTCTGTGTCTCCGCTGGGGTCAGCCGGATGTGGACCTGTTTGCGTCCAGACACAATCACAAGCTCCTAAGGGTCGTCTCCCTATCAAAAGATCCTCTGGCCTTTGCCACAGACACCCTGGCAATTCCTTGGAGTTCAGGCTCCTTTATGCATTTCCTCCATTTCCACTCCTGGGCCGAGTGCTGCGCAAGATAGCCCAGGAGGGGGTACCAACCATCCTGGTGGCTCCTTGCTGGCTGAGAAGGAGTTGGTTTGTGGACATAGTTCAGATGTCAGTGGATTGTTACATCATGCCCAATGTCCCACGGCTTCTCACACAGGGGTCGCTGCGGCACCCCAATTTACAGACGCTGGCTTTGACGACCTGGCTATTGAAACCTCAATCCTGATGGAAAAGGCCTCTCTGCCACGGTTGTGCGTACCATGATTCAGGCACAGAAGAAGTCTTCTTCCATGATGTACTACAGGGTTTGGCACGCTTATATTGCTTGGTGTGAATCCAAGAGTTTCCCTTGTCGCACCTTCTCTATCTCTAGGATCTTGGAGTTTTTACAACACGGTTTGGACTTGGGTCTCCAGCTGAGCACCCTCAAGGGCCGGGTCTCTGCATTGGGTATTTTTTTCCAGAGATCTTTTGCCAATCATAGATTAAGCCCTTCTTCCAGGGTGTTTCCCATGTACGTCCACCGCGTAAGCCTGTATTACCGGCCTGTATTTGGTGCTTTCTGCTCTTCAGGGGCCTTCCTTTGAGCCCTTGTGTGATGCGACCTTGCCCATTTTGACCCTCAAGGTGGTCATTTTGGTAGTGATAACTTCGGTGCGTCGCGTGTCTGAGCTGGCCGTGCTTTGTATGAAGCCTCCTTATTTTGAACTACATAAGGATAAGGTGGTTTTCTGTTTTAAACCTGATTTTTTTGCCTAAGTTCGTGTCTCCCTTTTATCTTAATGAGGAAGTAGTATTGCCTTCCTTGTGTCCAGCACTGACTAAGGCTGAGGAACGGACCCTCCATGCCTTGGATGTGGTCAGGGCCATTAAGTATTACCTGGTTGCGACTGAATCTTTCAGAAATCGGATTTGCTCTTTGTCCTAATGGAGGGCTCTAGGAAAGGTTTGCCTCCTGCCAAGTCCACTCTCAGTAAGTGGATCAGACAGGCGGTGGTGCAAGCATATCCCTCCAAGGGAAGGAACCCCCTTTTCGTATTACGGCTCATTCTACCAGAGCTATTGGTGCCTCTTGGGCTTTTCGGCACCAGGCATCTGTTGAACAAGTGTGTAAGGCTGCCACTTTGATGTTAGGGCCTCAGCTGATGCTGTCTTTGGCCGAAAGGTGCTTCAGGCGGTAGTGAAATGACATGCCGTTCCCCACTAATGGACACTGCTTTTGGATGTCCCACATGTAATTACTTCTGGGACGACCTGGACTGGATATGGTGAAAAATACTATTCTGTGAAACTCGCCTGTAGAATTGTTTTTGAATATATCCAGTCCAGGTCGTCCCACCCTTTTTGTTGGAGAGAGTACATGCTGAAGCTATGTGAAGTAACATGGTTCTTGGCCTCCCGGCCTGTCTCTTTCCTACTGCTAAAAGTAGGACTGTAAGGGCACCACCTAGGTCATGACGAAACTCTATGTATGTGAGTGGGTGCTCCCATAAGCCCCAAGACCAACCAAATTGAAGTATACAAGAAAAAATTTATGGGGTTTACATATGGGCGCTCTCACTACAAATATAGAAATTTAATTGCAAATTTTATTGAAAGTGCTATATACAGAAATTTAAAAACACATATATGACACAAAAATACAAGACTAATTAAAAATTAAAGGGTACCTGGGATCTACTCAATATTTAATAAATGACATATATAGATCTTAATACCAATAGAATTAATAAAGTGCAATGTGCATTAGTATATGTTTCCCCCTAATGTTGAAATAGTCAAATAGCAGGGAGTAAAGAGGATGTCTGCAGGGACAAGTAAACTGATAGATAATATATCTCACTTTTGCTCATATGGAAAAAAAACTAATTAATAAAATTATTTAGGATGTGTAACCAAACAATATAACTAAAGTTAAAAAGGGTCAGCAAGACCCCAAAAATATCTAAGTGAGAAAAGTGCTGAGTGCAACTATATCAATTATATTAAAAAGAGAAGAACAAAACTAATTTGAGATAATAGGACAATAAAGTGCTTAAGTGCTATATAAATTTAAACAAATACATGTAATAGAGAAATATATGAATGAAAGCAATAAAGTGCTTAAGTGCAATATAGGTTTAAGCCAATACATATAATAAGAAAAGACTATATACACTAATAAAAAATCTCATTAATAACAAAGAAATAGGAATGAGCTTGAGATAATAGTACTCTGTCCTTTAAACGATATAAAAATAGTTAATATCATTCCCCGTAGATACAATAAATAAAGCAACTATCCCTGTCTAATATGAGCCAGCCAAAGTATACTCAATAATAATTAGATACATTTAGATACATTTATATACATTTATTCAATCAGCAAGGGCTGGAGACAAAGCCGTGTTTAAGGCTAGACAGGGGAAGCAGGGAGGGCACAATAGCCATGCATCTATTATAAAGTCAATCTAGCATGATAAGAGAAAATACCGCCATTAATAGTAGAAGACCCAGGACCACTGGCTGCCCCGCGCGCTCCGCCGTGCACCCACAGCTTCTGATCGGGGTAATCTGGCCTCGGTAATGACAGCTTTTTTATACCTGTCCAGCCGGACAGCACGTGCGCCGTGTCACACTCACTCATCTGAACCGACGGCGGTGCGTCCGCGCTCCCGCCCGCCGGCCACGCCCCCCGATGACCCGGCCGCCGTCATCAAGATGCAAAGCAGCAAGGGGGCGTGCCCGGCCGACGCGAGCGCATCTGCGGGAGCGCCGCACTATGCTGCCAGTCGAGACAGGAAGCCATGGGATAATCAATCTAAAATAAGCCAACCATAGCACATTATTCTATTATTAAAGCAATCTAACTGATCAATATAACACAAATTAATACTGTCATTATAAATTCACACAATAATGAGACTTTGTTATATAAATCCTGTTTAAAGGTGCAGTACATTCCATATCTCATTTGGGGGAGCCAACCCTTGTGCCCTAAATAAGACCACATAAGATTCATTTATAAGGTCCATAATTCTATTAAATGTCCAGAGGCAACTTGTGTAACCAATTTATCCCAGCGCAGGGTCTCAGAACACCAGCTGAAGGTACTTCTATCAATCTGGGATTTGTACTTGATTTTCCCAATATAGACAGCCAGCCCAATCCTCTTCTTTATATTATTTCTGACTGGCTGTCTATATTGGGAAAATCAAGTACAAATCCCAGATTGATAGAAGTACCTTCAGCGGTGTTCTGAGACCCCTTATTTGGTGTTAGGTCTCAATTTATTAATTTAGTATTTTAGCAATTTATTGATTTATTGATTTATTCATTTATTCATTTATTAATTTATTAGTTTATTAGTATATTAATTTATTTTTTAATTTATGACTCAGGGTATTTTGCTCTCAAACGATGGCCGCCATTATTGTGCGGTGTCTGTTTCTGAGGTAAAAGGGGCGGGGCCGGGTTTAAGGCGCGAGCCGCGGCCCCCACCCATATGACAGGCGCCGCTGTGGTCCTTTGGATTTCTGAGCGGGGAGCGGGGCCGGGCGTCAGAGTGGGGCCATGGCCCGCTCCCCTCCCTGTTGTCTGTTCTGAGGCCGGCGCCGCAGCCCCACAGGCCGCGGTGCCGGCCTTCTGCGGTTAATGGCGGAGGGGAGCTTCTCCCCTCACGCTCTCACACTTGGGGGCGGGGCCGGGCTTTCGAGCGCTGCGGCCCGCCCCCGTGTCACAGGCACCGCTGAGGAGCTTTGCTCCGTGCCTGTTTCCAGAGAGGGGGGCGGAGCAAGGCACTTCGTGCTCTGCACGCTGGCCACGCCCCCTTCTCTCCTCAGAACTGCTTTCTCCTCACGGCGAGAGGACGCTGCCTTCAAGGAGCACAGTGAGTGGCCCTGTGGGCCCCCTCCTTTCCCATCACCTACATATATATATGTATATATATTTATATCTTATGCTAGGTTTTCCTGATTAGCCTTTTTTATTTTTGTCTTTCAGATAGAACCTACAGTGGTGTTAGGGGGTTTCTCCCGATCCTAGGGTCCCTGGGTTCTTAAATTGGCTTATATGCGTAATTCCCTCGGTCATTGCAACCACCTATAAGTTCACCTTATGGAGGCATCCCCGGATACTGGGCTCGGGCTCCCCTCGGGGCAATCCCGGAAGTGTATGGGGTGTGGGGCATCCCTTACTGGCAATGATGTATATCTGTGTATACCATGCGCGCAGCAGACTATTACGCGGCAGTCCGGACCCCAGGCGTCTGGTTCAGCGCCGCTGGTCTCTCCTCCTCCCCCTCCCAGTTTGATCCGTGCCCCGTGTGACGTTGTCATGGGTGGGCAGTTGCAATCTGAGATGTGTGCCCGATTGGCCAATCTTGAAAAATTATTCTCCAACGCGGTCACCAGAAAGGCTCCGGCTAAGAGAAAGCACTTGTCACCGTCTTCACCGGCGGTCAACTTGGATGATGTTGATAATCTGGATTGGTCTGATTACTCCCCACTTGAGGAAGGGGAGGTATATGAGGAATCAAATAATTCAGACGATCAGCAGTTTGTTGGCGCAGATACTGAGCGGGGCTTGGGGAGGTCTTCGGATACTCCTAATGTTCTGGCTCAGATGTTTGAGGTTTTGGCTATTTCTCCTCCTGAGGTGGCTCCACAGCAAAAGGGGGAATTTTTTGAGGAATCCAGGCCGCGCTTGGAATTTCCTAACCAAAAGCATTTTGATGGAATCATTGGTAAGGAATGGGAGAGGCCTGCCCGGCTCCCAGATGTCCCTCAGGGTTGGGACAAAAAATATCCCTTTCCCTTGGATACGGTTAAGCGTTGGGCGTCCCCCCCTGAGGTGGATGCACCGATTCTGGGTTTATCCAACACTGCTGTTTTAAATTCTCCTGATTGTTCCACTCTTAAAGATGGTGAGGATAAACGCATTGACCAGATGGCTTGTCATGGTTTTGCCAGTGTTGGATCAGCCATGAGGCCTGTTTGTGCTTCAGCGCTGCTGGTGGTGGCTACCAGGTCGGTGGTCAGGGACCTGTTGACTTCTTCCGGGTTAGATCCGGATAGTGACGAGTTCCTTGGCCTTAAAAGGTGTGAATTGTTTTTGTCGTTTGTACTAGCCTCCTTGGATGACACACTGATGATGATTGGAAGAACGTCGGCTCTGCTGGTGACTATTCGGCGTTCGGTTTGGTTGCGCCAGTGGGCAGCTGATTTTGTGTCAAAGTCGCTGACCGCTCTTCCTTTTGTGGGATTACGGCTCTTTGGGGAGAAATTGGATTCCGTCGCCAAAGGCGGTAAGTTACCCCAACGCAAAAAACAGCGTTGTCCCTTTCGGGGGGCGGGTTCCTTTGCTCCTTCCTTTCGTGGGGCTAGAGCTGGCAGAGGATTTGCTTTCCCCGCAGCCAGAGGAGATTCCTGGAACAGGGGCAGATGACGTGCCCGTCCAGGATACAGCTGGGGCTCTAAGGCCAAACCCGCGGCCAAGCCAGCTCAGCAATGAGGGGGCGCCCTCACCCATGTGGGTGGGGGGACGGCTGCAACACTTCTCCCAGGTCTGGGACCAGGAGGTCTCGGACAGATGGATCCGGGAAGTGGTGACTTCCGGTTACAAGCTGGAGTTCGAGCTCCGGCCCCCTCCCAGATTCTTCAGGTCTCGGGTGCCTTCGGACCCTCTGGCCGCGCAGGAGCTCCAGGCGGCAGTAAAGAGTCTTCTGGATATGGCAGTCATTTGCCCAGTGCCCCCCTCAGACAGGGGCCGGGGCTTTTATTCCAATCTGTTCACGGTGCCCAAGAAGGACGGCTCGGTTCGACCCGTCCGGAAATTTCCCATGGAAACGCTGCGTTCAGCTATCCACTCTCTTCGTCAGGGGGACTTTCTGACGTCCGTGGACATCAAGGACGCCTACCTGCATGTTCCGATTTTTCCAGCGCACCAGAGATTTCTCAGGTTCATGGTGGAGGATCAGCATTTTCAGTTTGTGGCACTTCCTTTCGGTCTTACCTCGGCTCCAAGGGTTTTCACCAAGGTGCTGGCCGGAGTGATGGCTCTCCTCAGAGCCCAGGGTATTCGCATTGTTCCCTATCTGGACGATCTTCTCATTATGGCATCTTCCTTCAGCCAAGCGGAATTGGACACCAGAACTGTGGTGTCCACTCTGGAGAGATTCGGGTGGGTGATCAACTACCCCAAGTCCTCCCTTTCTCCGTCCAGGTTAATTTCTTTTCTGGGAATGTCCCTGGATACTTCCCAGGCCAGGGTTTTTCTTCCTCAGTCCAAGGTTCTCTTGATTCAGGAGTTGGTTCGACTCCTTATGTCCATCCCTCGTCCGGCCATAAGACTGGGGATGAGGCTGGTGGGATTGATGGTGGCCTCCTTCGAGGCGGTTCCCTTTGCTCAGTTTCACACGAGGACGCTCCAGCTCCATCTGTTGGCGGCCTGGGACGGGTCGCCACTGTCATTGGATCAATCCTTCCTGATGACCCCCCGGGTTCAGCGCTCCCTTCAGTGGTGGCTGGATCCAATCAATCTGTTGAGGGGCAGATCCTTTCTGGCTCCTTGTTGGGAGACAGTCACCACGGATGCCAGTCTATCAGGATGGGGGGGGTTCTGGAAGGATCGTCAGTTTCAGGGACTGTGGGGGCCTCAGGAGGCTCACGAGCCCATCAATGTTCTGGAATTAAGAGCCATCAGGATGGTTCTGTTTCGCTTGACTCATCAGTTGCAGGGATTGCCGGTTCAGATCCGGTCGGACAATCGGACGGCGGTCGCCTACATCAATCACCAGGGAGGGACTCGCAGCAGGAGTGCCCTCAGGGAAGTGTCTTTGATTCTGGCCTGGGCGGAGAGCCATGTCCCGTGCATTTCGGCAGTTTACATTCCGGGAGTGGAGAACACGGAGGCGGACGCTCTGAGCAGGTTCTCAGCTCGCCGGGGGGGAATGGTCTCTCAGCCCCAAGGTGTTTCCCTTGATTTGTCTCAGGTGGGGGTCCCCGGTGGTGGACCTCTTTGCCTCTCGTCAGAATCACAAACTTCCGACATTTGTGTCTCTCTCAAGGGATCCACTGGCTCTGGCAGTGGATGCCATGTCTTTGAACTGGAGGGATATGGGGTTTCTGTATCTGTTCCCTCCGTTCCCCTTGGTGGCCAGAGTGGTGCGCAAGCTGGCCCTGGAGGGCGCGTCAGCAATTCTGGTGGCTCCAAGGTGGCCAAGACAGGTTTGGTTCGCAGATGTGGTAAAGTTAGCAGAGGATCAGTTCGTTCTGCCCCTGCTGCCGGATCTGCTCACCCAGGATCAACTACGTTATCCCAATTTACCAATGCTGGCTTTGACGGCGTGGCTGCTGAAACCTCCATCTTGAAGGAGGCAGGTCTTTCCGATGCTGTGATTCGAACTCTTATTAGTGCTAGGAAGCGGTCTTCCTCTAATATCTACTATAGGACTTGGAGGTCTTATATTGATTGGTGTGAGATCAGGGCGTTGCCTTTTAGGGAATTTTCCATTTCCAGAATTCTGGAGTTTCTTCAACATGGTCTGGACCTGGGGCTCCAGCTTAGTACTCTGAAGGGGCAGGTTTCTGCCCTGGCGGTGTTCTTTCAAAGGTCTTTTGCTCTTCATCCTTTGGTTAAGACTTTTTTCCAAGGAGTTACGCACGTGCGGCCTCCTAGAAAGCCTTTGCTCCCTGTTTGGGATTTGAATTTGGTTCTTTCTGCTCTTCAGGATTCTCCTTTTGAGCCCTTGAATGATATTGCCTTGTCTTCACTTACACAGAAGGTGGCCTTTTTGGTAGCCATCACTTCGATTCGGCGTGTCTCTGAGTTGGCGGCTTTGTCCATTCAAGCCCCGTACTTTGAGAGGCATCAGGACAAGGTGGTTTTTCGTTTCAAGCCCGATTTCCTTCCTAAGGTGGTTTCTGCCTTTCACCTAAACCAAGACATTGTTCTGCCCTCTCTATGTCCTAATCCCAGCAATGACAAGGAGAGGGCCCTGCATTCTTTGGATGTGGTTCGCGTTGTGAAGTACTATTTGGAGGTAACGTCTTCCTTTCGTAAGACGGATGCCTTTTTTGTGGTGCCCTCCGGGCCCAGAAAAGGCTTGGCGCCTGCCAAGTCTTCCATTAGTAAATGGATCCGTCAGACCATTGTTGGGGCCTATTCTGCCAAGGGGAAGGTCCCCCCTTTTCGTGTTACTGCTCATTCTACTCGTACGGTTGGGGCGTCCTGGGCTTTCCAGCACCAGGCCTCTGTTGAGCAAGTTTGTAAGGCTGCTACTTCTTCTGTTCACACTTTTTCCAAGTTTTACAAGGTTGATGTTCGGGCCTCAGCGGATGCTGTGTTCGGCCGCAAAGTTCTGCAAGCTGCAGTGGTTTAAGTTGTGCCTTGTTGCCTTGTTTTGGATCCCCGCCCTTTATGGACACTGCTGTTGGATGTCCCACACGTTATGAATTTCTTGAAGCAGGGTGTGTGACATACTTAGAATAATACCATTTTGTGAATACTCACCTGTAAAATGGGTATTATAAGTATGTCCCACACCCCGCTTCACCCTGCCCTTTTGTATTCTGGATCCTTTATATGGTGAACTTTGCCTGGTTATAATTTGTGTTGGGTTCTTCCTGGTCCCTTACCTTACTGCTGTCTTTATACTGGGTAATGAGTGGGAGGTCCCAGGTATTTATGGACCGGGAGGGGCTCTTTTTTCCTTGCATCTCTGCATATCGCCATCTACAGGTCAGTATTGCCCACACGTTATGAATTTCTTGAAGCGGGGTGTGTGACATACTTATAATACCCATTTTACAGGTGAGTATTCACAAAATGGTATTATTGATTTTTTTTCCTTGGTGCAATTCAGCACCATGTTTAGCTGTACAAATGTTTTTATAAATTTGCACAGCTAAAATGGTGCTGAAAGTGATAACAAAAATAGTTATAAAAATGTTTTTCTCACAGAAAAACAATCACACGGTGTTGCATCAGCCCTATTGTTAGTTTGCATATGGCTGCCATACCCCATAATACTACATAATAATACTTAAAGTGGACCAACACCCAGGGGTGATCGGCCCGGAAATCTATAAGATTCCCGGGCCGATCACCTGCCACCCCGCGGGACATCCGAGATCGGGATGTCCCGCGGGGTGAAACCCCCCAGAAACCCCAAAAAGATCTTACCTGATCCGCCGCCGCCACCGCCTCCCGCGCGCCCCTCCAGACGTGCCCGCGCCGGCCCTCTGTGAATGGCCGGCGGGATCGCGCGCGCCGAGAGTGACGCGCGGGAGGTGGCGGCGACGGAAGCGGCTTGGACGTTCCTGTCCCCCGCCTGGACGTTGGCGAGGATTGGCTGCGGCTTTCACGTGGGAGCGTTGAGAGGTGAGTTTTTTGGGGTTTCACACAGCGGGGCACCCCCGATCGGGGTGCCCCGCCGAAGTGGACCAAAACCCAGGATAGTCAAAATCCTGGGTGTTGGTCCACTTTAATACCTGTTAGTCTACTTATCAATTCTGGGCAAAGGCTTTTTAGGTAAAACAAAAAAAAAACGGGCTGTTTCAGGGGACTGGGGATGTAAGGCAATGACATAAACTTCCTTTTTGAATATAGGCGCACTTTAAAGCAGAACTTTAGTCAAAGTATAACCCCCCACCCTGGCACTAAGGGAAGACATGGTGGTTACAAGAAAAAAACTCTTACCATATCCAGGGACCCCCACCACTCCTCCTGGTTTCCAACAGCCGCTGCAGTAAAAGAAAGTGGCATCCTCTGGGTCCGTGCACACTCCTGCCACCCATTCATGCCAAGACGGCGGCATCCAGGGCCTATGGATAAGGTGAGGGTTCTTTTCTTTGTGACTTTGACAAAAGTTCTGTTTTAAGTATCGGCATTTTTTTTTTTTTTTTATGTGATATTGCTGAGAGAAGTAACACATGTATAAAATTATTTGTAGAGAAGGCAAGTTGACATAGCTTTTTTTTTTTCTTCTCTGTAGGCCTTTTAGCTAAGAAAGCTGTGGAAGCTGGACTGAAGGTGAAACCATACATAAACACAAGCCTGTCTCCTGGAAATGGTACAGTCACCCATTACCTCACTGCCAGTGGTGTGCTGCGTTTCTTGAATCAGTTAGGGTAAGCAACAGATCTTGCACATAATCACTAATAGGTATACTTTAACCCCCCCCCCCCCAATTCTTGTTTCTGAAGCTGGCTTATATCTACTTACTTGTTTTACCTTTTATTTTAGGTTCGACATTATTGGTTATGGGTGTTCAACATGTGTGGGTAACTCCAATCCCTTACCTGAAGAAATTGTCTCTGCTATTCAAGAGGTATGTGGACCTATTTCTCTGTCTTTTTGAAGATACTTTTATTTAAGGTTACAATGGCTCTAAATTTGTCCTTTGTTTTCAGGGGGATCTAGTAGCATGTGGCATTTTTTCAGGAAGCAAAAACTTTGAAGGTAGCCGTTGCAGCTGCATACGTGCCAACTACCTGGCATCTCCACCACTGGTTGTCGCTTATGCATTGGCCGGCACTGTAAATATAGACCTTCAAACTGAATCTTTGGGTAAGCCTATTTTATATTTAGCATGTTTCAGGATGAGTACCCCCTTTGTAGTTGGCAGGTGTATGTCTGCTTGATTAAAACAAAATAGTGCTTTTTGGGCATGGGAAATGAAAGTGGACCAGAGAGGGTGCTGCTAAGCACACAATCTTCTGTATGCTGCACTGCATCATTGCAGGTACCAGGAAGTATATAGCCTGAAATTAGGATTTTCCCTTGCAGCTTTGGTTTGTAGCTATTTAAAATTTTGATCTTTAAACTGCACCAAACCCTAGGATTTTGACTATCCTGGGTTTTGGCCCCTGCCCTGGGGCCCCCTGATTGGGGGTGCCCTGCTGTCAAACCCCCCAGGTCGCCCGAGCAAACTCACCTTTTTCCAGTCCTAAGATGCATGCGCGGCTGATCGTCCAATCAGCGTGCTCGGATCCACTTCAGCCCCTTCGTCCAGGAGCTTGTCTAATATGAGCGTATCCACCCGCACTGGCGGCTGCATCTCCCGCTACCCTTTAACAGGGAGCGTGCCCGCATCAGCCATTCACAAATGCCTGGCTCGGGCATGAGCCCTGCCAGAGGGATAGCGGGGATGCGGCCGCTGCTTGTGCAGTTGGACCGGGAAAGAAGGTGAGTTTATGGGCGACACAGTGGGGCATTTCCTCCCCCTGGATGGTGGGTTTTCGTCCACTCTAAGCACCTTGGGCAAGGGTGTCAAACTGTGGCCCACTGGGTACTTGGGTTTATCCAGCAGGAAAAATGTATCATTCATTGGGGGCAGTAGAAGGGGTGTTTAGGTGCAGAAGTGCACTTAATAGGGTGAAGGAAATGGTTCCACTGTGGTCCCTGGTGGGGAGCTTTATATTTTCAAATTTGGCCATTGACTTTGTCAAAATATTTATTTTTATATATTTATTTATATTTATTTATTTTGGCCCACTGTTTGAGTTCTACAGCCCGGACCTAGGGGTATAATGTAGATTTAACTTACCTGGCATGCTACATTAAAATGTTTCCCTTATTCACCAGAGCTTAAAGAGGAACAAAATGTGGGATTTTCACTATTCTGGGTTTGTTCCTCCTCCCAAGCTGGGATGTCCTGCTATGTGAAATCTCCAAGTCTCCCCCAGATCCCCTGGAAAACCGAAGAGCTTCACCATTTAATTTTTTTAATAGATTATTTAAATGTAACCAGAGAATATTTGGAGTAGCTTGCCCTAGTCAAACAGTGCAGGATCTGGGTGATTGGTTTCCCTCAGGAACATCTCTAATTTACTTTTGAGTTTTCATTTCCCAATCCTTCGTGAAATCTGGTATACATGTATGTGTTTGGGAGCTAATCTGTAATTTCCCATAGGAGAAAACTCCCGGGGGGAGAAGATCTTCCTGCAAGACATTTGGCCCAGCCGTGAGGAGGTTTTACAAGTGGAGGAGAATGTTGTCATTCCATCTGTCTTTAAAGAGCTGAAAGTAAAAATAGAGGTACAACTTTATTTCAATATTAAATATTTGCTACCAGGTGTACTTAACCTATTTGGCATTTACCATTGCAACATGGACCGATGAGAAACCTGGAGGTGCACAGAACAAAACCCGGGAGAGTCAAGTTCCGCTTTAGCCTTGCTGAATGTCAGTGAAAGTGATAACATTAGCTGGGAAAATGCAGCTTTTGCATGTAGAGCAGACTTACACAATGAAAAATGTGCAGTACTGTCCCTCCTTTGGTTGTCATGTTTTGTGTCCATGTTGTAGAAGCAGAATACAAGATGGAACCTCTTGGAAGTGCCTGAAATCCCTGTATTCCCGTGGGAGCCACGGTCCACGTATATCAGAAGTCCACCTTTCTTTCACAAACTAGTAAGTCAAAGCAGCATTACAGTAAGTATAATGTAATGCTTTTAACAGGTTTTCAGGATCCAAAAAACAAAAAAATAAAACTATAAATTCATTTAACAATTGTAGTGGCCATTGAAACATAATGGAACCTTCCAATCAAGAGTTAAATTGCGTCACATTCCCTGATAATCCCTATAGAACTTTCTCCCTTCTGCTGACTTATTTCTCATGTCCCTGAAGTTGTCTTCTGAGGGGACCCTCTTATTGCAGGTATTGAGAAACATAAATCGGGTTGAATATAGGCTGAAAGACAGATGCAGCCCCTGGCAGCCAGCACAGGGGGAGCAGAGACAGGATCATTTAACTCTTTTTCTGGACTGTCCCTTTAATACAGATGGGGCAAACAGGTGCAGATATCTGCCCCTAATGCTATAGATTTTGTTCTAACATTGCATGTAATTGCATGCTAATAGGACATGGCACGTTAATTTTTTTTTTTCTTTTTTAACCTGGGATGGGTAGCATTAAATGTATCATCCAGCCCACTATGAAACAATACAACCGACTACTTGTCCACCATCCCGGTCTTGTTTCTTTTTCACCCCCGCAAGAAGATTAAATTATGCAGTCCCCAACCCCTCCTTTGCCTCCACTTAAAGTGGAAGTCCAGTCATCGGGCAACACACCTCCCCACCCTTCCCTGGAGCTGAAGCAGGGCCGTTACAATTTAAAAAAAAATCCTCTTGGCACTGGGAGCCGCCATCTTGGATCTAATGCACAGAGCTGTTTCTCCTGCTTTGTGCGGCCCATCTGCCCAGTCACTTAAACAGGCGGGCAGGCACGTGCACACAGCAGGGAACATCATTGCATCCTAGGCTAGATAAGGGCTAGACTTGGTCTTCCACTTTAACACATCCACCAAAAAATGTGGTGTTTTTGCAGTGAATGGGAGCATGCCCACCCCCAGTTCAGCCTCCGCTCCCTCTCAGCATGTCCACAGAATGTGAAGACTGACTTATGCTAGCACAATCAAGCAGGGTTCATCCGGCGGGCTTGAATGTGCTGTGCATGCCGGCCTGGTGAAGCTTATTTACGGCCATATAGGATATGTGAACAGTGGTTAGGGTTGACTGGCCATGGTACGTTTGTTGCCTATTCCAGCTTTTTTAGCAGACCTCAAGTCAATAGGCATCCCAATTTGAGATGCCGGTTAGGCCGCTTTTTGGGATTTTAGGCAGGAGGAAAGCTGCCTTATCTGTACAACTTGAAAAGAATATCAGTTATTTATTCCAAGTGTGACATACACTCCGCTTCAATAAGTCTTGACAGTCGGGTTATTCTCCAGTAGAGGGCGAACTTCTCAGAGATTAATGCAAAAAAAGAAGCCCCTCCTGGTCCATAACTACCTGGGACCTCCCACCAATTCCCCAGTTGTCTTCTCTGCAGGGAGTGAGCAAGACAGAAGATGAAGCTTCTCTTACTTGCATGTAAGCCGGGCTCGCGCCCGGCCCCTTTTTTGTCCCTATTGCTGCCAGGACTCATTCTAAATTTACCCTGTTGAGCCTCCCAGCTTAGGCTGCGGGCCCTGGCAAGGGTAGGAGCACCCTGTGGGTGCAGTAGGAGCCGCGCTCCACCGCGAGACCTCATTATCGGGCAGGCGGTACAACCAGGTTGTGGTGATCCTGGTACGGGATGCCCCCGTCCCTGCTAGCATGTGGCTTTATTACTGGCCGGGTTTTCCCTTTTCCCTCCGGGTCTTAACTGGCCTCTCCTTGTATTTATAATTATTATTTTATGGGTTTTTATGGTGTGTGTGTGTGTGTCTATTGGGTGCTTCACACTGGGTATATATGCTTGTGTGGTCCGCCTGGCAGTAATCCCTGATGAATCAGTTGCAAGATGGCTCCCTGTCAGCCTGAGTGAAATTCACTCAGGCTGTGTGTGTGAAAGGGGGCAGGGCCGGGCGCTCGACGTGGCCGCGGTAGCCCCGCCCACTCGTCGGCGCATTTTTTGCAGGGCCTTCCTCTGGCCAGATCCGCGCTGCAGGGAGGGGGCGTGGCCTGGAAATCGCACCTTCGGCGCTGGCACGCACCCCTTCTTCTTCCTGGGTCCGGTTACCTCAAGGCCAGGCGCCACCTTGGTGCTTCCTGCGTGGCTGTGTCTGCTCTTAGGGGTCAGGTAGGGGCCTGTTGGCCGTTTTTTCCTTGTATTGGGGGTCACTCTCTGGTGGGGTGGGCCCCTGGTGTGTGTGTTTTTGACAATTTTTTGCTGTATATATCTGTATATATGTTCAGATGCTATTATTAGTAACTGATATGCCTATTGTGTGTTGCAGATTGCTTCATATTGTGCATATTAAGGGGTTCCTCCTGGTCCTGGGGTCCCTAGTTTAAAATTGATCTCCTCCAAATCCTCCCACCGGGACATTTAAGGGGCATCCCGGGTTGCTTAAGCGTAATTCCCTGCGGTCTTGCGACTGACCACTAAAAAATCACCATATGGAGGCTCCTGAGGATACTGGGCTCGGGCTCACCTTGGGGCAAGCCCGCCCATGTGTGGGGTGTGGGGCATCCCTTACGGGAGAGGATGTACCGATCTGTACCATGCTCTCATAAGGCCATAACGCGGAAGTCTGGGTCCCAGCCTTCTGTGTTGGCTCCTCCCGCTTCATCACCTTCCCCTCCCCGCTTGATCCGTACCCGTGACATTGGTGCCAGCGGGGAGTCGCAGTCGGATGTTGGTGCCAGATTGGGCAGCATTGAAAAGTTTATTGGTAGCATGGTGGGGAAGAAGGCCCAAGCTAAAAAGAGACATTTGTCGTTGGCACAGCCCGTGTGGGACGCGGACGACGACTCTATGGATTTGTCTGATTATTCCCCTTTAGAGGAGGGGGAAGTGTTTGAGGAGACAGAGTCTGATTTTGTACAGTCTGGTGATGCTTTTGTTGGGCAGGCGCCTGGGGATGCCGTAGATACGGCTGCTGTTTTGTCATATATGTTGAAGGTGTTGGATATTGATCCCCCGGAGGCGCCTCCCCTAAAGAAGGGGGAATTTTTTGGGGTCCGCAAGCCCCGTCTAGAATTCCCTACGCAGGATCATTTTGACGCACTGATCCAGAAAGAATGTGAGAGGCCCTGTCGGCTTCCTGGTGCTCCCCAGGGATGGGACAAGAAGTATCCTTTCCCGGTGAAGGCGGTCAAGCGATGGTCCTCTCCTTCCGAGGTCGATGCGCCTGTTTTTGGCTTGACCAATTCTTCTGTGCACCCCTGACGCTACCTCCCTTAAGGATAGCGAGCATAAGCGCCTTGATCAGATGGCTTGTCATGCGTTTGCCAGTGTGGGATCGGCCCTGCGGCCGGCTTGTTCATCTGCTCTAGTGTCGCTTGCTACCAGGTCCCTGATCAGGGACTGGCTGAATGATGGTCAGTTTGATCCAGATAGCGCTGAGTTCACTACTCTTAAGAGGTGTGAATTGTTCATGGTTTTTGTTTTGTCTGCTATGGAAGATTCTATCGTCATGTGTAGCAGGACTTCGGCCTTATTGGTGGCCATGCGCAGATTGGTCTGGCTGCGTCAGTGGACGGCGGATTTTGGGGCCAAGAAGTCGCTTACGGCTCTTCCCTTCATGGGTATGCGGCTGTTTGGAGATAAATTGGATGCTGTTGCTAAGGGAGGTAGGTTACCTCAGCGGAAGAAGCAGCGCCGTCCCTTTCGGGGGGCTGGTTCCTTCGCCCCTTCCTTTCGTGGAGCCAGAGCGGTTAGGGGTCTGCCTGTCTCTGGTGTCAGGGGCTTGTCCTGGAATAGGGGCAGAGGTCGGGCGCGCCCGACGGCTGCCTGGGGTTCCAAGCCTAAGCCCGCCGGTAAGCCGACTCAGCAATGAAGGGGCGTCCTCACCCGAACGAGTGGGGGGACGGCTGCGGCTCTTCTTCCAGGTCTGGGCCCGGGAGGTCACAAACAATTGGATCCTGGAAGTGGTCTCGTCGAGGTACAAACTGGAGTTCGAGTACTGGCCGCCTCCAAGGTTTTTAAGGTCTCGGGTGCCCTCGGACCATCAGGCTGCACTGGGGCTCCTGTTAGCAGTAAGAAACCTTCTGGACATGGGAGTTATTTGCCCGGTGCCTCAGTCGGAGAGAGGCAGGGGTTACTACTCCAACCTTTTCACGGTACCCAAAAAGGAGGGTTCGGTGAGACCCATTCTAGATCTCAAGGTTCTAAACAGGTTTATCAGAGCCAAAAAGTTCCGCATGGAGACTCTGCGCTCCGCTATCATTTCCCTTCACCATGGGGATTTCATGACATCCATAGACATCAAGGGTGCGTATCTGCATGTTCTGATCTTTCAGGCGCATCAGAGATTCCTCCGGGTTTGCGGTGGAGGATCAACATTATCAATTCGTAGCTCTTCCCTTCGGTCTGACCTAGGCACCGAAGGGCCTTCACCAAGGTTTTGGCGGGCGTAATGGCTCTGCTCAGATCGCAGGGCATTCGCATTGTGCCTTATCTAGACAATCTGTTGATTTCAGCTTCTTCCCTTCAGCAGGCGGAACTGGACACCCACCAGGTGGTGTCGACCCTGGAGAGGTTCGGTTGGGTGATCAACCGCACCAAGTCTTCTCTCTCCCCGTCTCGAGTGATTTCATTTCTGGGCATGACTCTGGATACCAGTCTGGCCAGAGTGTTTCTGCCCCAGGCCAAGGTGCAGGGGATTCAGGACCTGATCCGTCTTCTTCTGGACAGTACTTGTCCCTCTATCCGACAGGGGATGAAACTGGTGGGTTTGATGGTGTCCTCCTTCGAGGCGGTGCCATTTCCACAGTTTCACATGAGATCTCTTCAACTTCTCCTATTGACGTATTGGGACAGGAGTCCACTGTCATTGGATCAACCTTTGTCTCTGGGTTCGGCAGTCATTTCGGTGGTGGCTGGACTCGAGCAATCTGGTGAAGGGCGGACCTTTTCTGGCCCCTTGTTGGGAGACGGTTACCACGGATGCCAGCCTGTCGGGCTGGGGAGGTTATTGGAAGAGTCAGTTCAGCGGGGTGTGGGGTCCCCAGGAGGCTCACACCCCATCAATGTATTGGAGCACAGAGCCATTCGTCTGGTTCTGGCTCGGTTGACCCCACAGTTACGGGGTCTTCCGGTTCAGGTGCGTTCGGACAACCGAACGGCAGTGGCCTACATAAATCACCAAGGAGGGACTCGCAGCAGGAGTGCCCTCAGGGAAGTCTCTCTGATACTGCACTGGGCGGAGAGCAATGTTCCTTGCCTTTCGGCAGTCTACATTCCGGGAGTGGAGAATACGGAGGCGGATTCTCTGAGCAGGGGATCCTCTCGCCACGGAGAGTGGTCTCTCAACCCCGAAGTTTTTCTGGATCTTTGCCGCAGGTGGGGGACTCCGGAGGTGGATCTCTTTGCCTCAAGGGACAATCACAAACTTCCGGCCTTTGTGTCTCTTTCTCAGGATCCCTTGGCCTTGGCAGTGGATGCCTTGTCACTGGCTTGGAAGGACCTGGGCATTCTGTACCTGTTTCCACCTGTCTCCATGCTGGGCAAGGTAGTTCGCAAACTGTTTCTAGAAGGGGCACCAGCGATTCTGGTGGCTTCAAGGTGGCCGAGAAGGCTTTGGTACGCAGACGTTGTAAGGCTGGCCGTGGACCAGTACCGGCTTCCTTTGCTGCCGGACCTGCTATCTCAGGGTCGTCTGTTTTACCCCAATTTACAAACGCTGGCATTGACGGCTTGGCTGCTGAAACCTTCATCTTGAAAGAGGAAGGTTTGTCTGAGGCGGTTGTTCACCCCTGATTAGGGCTAGGAAGCGGTCCTCTTCTGGCATTTACTATAGGACCTGGAGTTCCTATATTGATTGGTGTGAGGCTAGGGCCTTGCCTTGCAAGGTTTTTTCTGTACCCAGAAATTTGGAGTTTCTTCAGCATAATCTGGACCTGGGGTTCGAGCTTAGTACTTTAAAAGGACAGGTTTCTGCCTTGTCGGTTTTCTTCCAGAGGTCTTTTGCTTTACACCCGCTGGTTACGACTTTTTTCCAAGGGGTGGCACATGTGCGGCCCCCTCGAAAAGCTGTAGTTCCTGTTTGGGATTTGAATTTGGTTCTTTCGGCTCTGCAGGGTCCGCCTTTTGAGCCGCTACATGATATTGCTCTTTCGGTTCTCACTCAGAAGGTTGCCGCCTTGGTGGCGATTACCTCGGTTCGGCGTGTCTCTGAGTTGGCGGCTCTGTCGATTCCCCTTACTTTGAGAGACACCAGGATAAGGTGGTTTTTCGTTTTTAACCGGATTTCCTTCCTAAGGTGGTGTCTGCTTTCCACCTCAATCAGAATATTGTTCTCCCTTCCTTGTGTCCTAAGCCTAATAATGACGAGGAGAGGGTTCTGCACAACTTGGATGATGTTCGCTGTGTGAAGTACTATTTGGTGACTACTTCTTCCTTCCGCAAGATGGACGCTTTTTTCGTGGTGCCCTGCAGGCCCAGGAAAGGTTTGGCACCTGCTAAGTCTACGATTAGCAAATGGATTCGTCAGGCCATTGTTGGGGCCTATTCTGTAAGGCTGCTACTTGGTCTTCTGTTCATACTTTTTCCAAGTTTTACAAGGTTGATGTGCGGGCTTCAGCGGATGCTGTTTTTGGCCGCAAGGTTCTGCAAGCTGCAGTGGTTTGAGTTGGTGCATTCTTTATTGTTTATGGTTCCTACCCTTGACGGACACTGCTTTTGGATGTCCCGACTGTCAAGACTTATTGAAGCGGAGTGTATGTCACACTTGGAATAATACCGTTTTGTGATTACTCACCTTTAAAACGGATATTATAAGTGTGACATACACTCCGCTTCACCCACCCTGTTTGGTATTCTGGATCCTTTACATGGTGAACCATTGGTTTTTTGTTAATATTGTTATATTTGGTTCTTCCTGGTCCCTTTACTGCTATCTTACACTGGGGAATTGGTGGGAGGTACCAGGTAGTTATGGACCGGGAGGGGCTTCTTTTTTTGCATTCATCTCTGCAGAAGTTCGCCCTCTACTGGAGAATAACCCGACTGTCAAGACTTATTGAAGCGGAGTGTATGTCACACTTATAATATCCGTTTTAAAGGTGAGTAATCAGAAAACGGTATTTTTGGGTGCTAACTTGATGCAAGCCAGGATCTTACCATATCAATCTAAAGCCATGCTTCCAATATATAAAAACCTGTGTTTCCCAGGTTCCTATGTTGTATACCTACTGTAACCTCCCTCGAACCACTTCAGCCCCTTCATTCAAAATAAACATAATCCCCACCCTGTGTCCTCCAAATAGCGATTATTATTATTATTATAAAAACCTTCACCCCAGAAGTCCTGGCCGGCCACTTGGAGTGCGCTCTCCGCATCACGTGCCATCAGCAGAGAGCAATGTGCTCCTAGTGCTGACCAGGACTTCAGGAAGATGGCAGTGGGCGTTCGGTGCCGCAGCTGCGACTTTGAGGTGAAGAGTGTTGAGTGTATAGAGAGTATGCACACTCCATTGACGCTATATAAATAAAAATAAATCCTAAAACTAAATCATTGACTGCAATAGAGTGGGTGTGCCTGCATCATTGTGAATGATGGCGAGGCGTGGGCCACAGACATGAAGATGGATTTGACTGATTGGATGCAAGCCTCGATCTGGCAAGACACAACTCTCGACTAGGAGAGATCTGCAGGGGATAAAAAGAGTCTAACTTTTTTTTTGTGTTATAGCCTAAAGAATGACTTTAAAGTGGACCAACACCCAGGATTTTCACTATCCTGGGTGTTGGTCCACTTCCGCGGGGCACCCCGATCGGGGGTTGCCCCGCTGTGTGAAACCCCCCAGAAAGCCCAAAAAAACTCACCTCACCGCCGACGGACAAGCTGAGGCCGCCTCTCGCGCGTCCCTCTTACAGGGGGCCGAATTCGGATGCCCCGCGGGGAGGGAGCTGATCGGCCCGGGAATCTGATCAGCGGTGGGTGTTGGTCCTTTTTAAAGGTTAATTTTTACAACTTGCTTTTTTATTTATCTTTTTAGGGCAAGGTACCAGCACCACTTCAGAGAATTGAAAGAGCCCATGTGCTTCTCTATTTAGGAGATTCAGTGACTACTGACCATATTTCCCCTGCAGGAAGCATCCCTCGTACAAGCCCAGCTGCTAAGTACCTGACTCAAAGGAAGTAAGTTGAACTGCTAAATAGGGATGAATTATCTTCTAAATGGACTCTCCTGTGATTTTTCTTTCCTTTTCCTTTACAATATCTCTAATTAGCCCAGTAACAGAGTTCACTTTTTGTTTTCAATGTAGCCTGGCACCCAGGGAGTTTAATTCATATGGAGCCCGAAGAGGTAATGATGCAGTCATGACTAGAGGCACGTTTGCAAACATGAAACTTTTGAATAAGCTTGTTGGAAAAACAGGGCCAAAAACCATCTATTTTCCATCCGGACAGATGGTGGGTACCTCTCACTATTTAGACTCCTCTTTTCATTCAAATACTTAACCCCTTTTATCCATTTTATTTACGGAGCCCTAATTAACACATTATTTTAGCTTTGGATAGTGAGGTTTTATTTTTTCTTTTTTGGACATTTATCTTCACTACTTGTCTGCAGTGACCAAAAGAAAATGTTAATTAAAAAGGAAAAGTAAGGATTGTCATTGGCGCAGGAACCCTATAGTTTGTTCTGGTCACTACCATCATAACGACACTTGCAATTGTTCTATGAAATAAGTTTCCAATCAATAGTGCTGCACAAGTTGGTAACAGGGCCACAGACCTGAAGAGATTAGTATTAACCATTTTCCTTTCTGTTCAAAATAGAAAACAATTCCTCTGAAGTGGGCTTTATAGTGGACCAAAAGTCCATTTGGTGTGCTAACTTTTTCCCAGGAGGGCATTCCGATTAGGGAAAGCCCTGGGAAACCCCCCACAGCACGGCTAATAGGGGTGTAACTATAGATGGTCCAAGGATTGGGC
Organism: Gastrophryne carolinensis; assembly: GCA_027917425.1. Classification (NCBI taxonomy): domain Eukaryota; kingdom Metazoa; phylum Chordata; class Amphibia; order Anura; family Microhylidae; genus Gastrophryne; species Gastrophryne carolinensis. The sequence continues at coordinate 275,771,240 of CM051238.1, forward strand.
ACAGATGGTTAGGGGAGCCCAATCATTTTTGTTCCGCCACCTTATCATATTTGTGCTCACTTTCTGCTTCAATCTTTAGTTGTCGAGCTGCTATCAATTGTTTTAAAAGACATACTTGATCGGGACCTGTCACAATTTGTTACGCTACTGACGATTTACATATTATCGGGACCATGCGCTGTTTTTATGCAACATTGAGCAAAGGGCTTTGAGGGGATCCTGAGGGCTTTACACGGAATAGGGAATCCCCCAATAGAGTTTTGTTCTGATAAACTGTCTTATGCCCACAATGCCACCCATATATAATCGTGTGCAAGACATGATGATTATTTCTATCAAGATGAACGCAGGACTGCGTAGTGTACATGTCATTGCCTATATAACAGAAATTGCGTAACATTTCAGTGACTTTCATTACACTAAAATATAGTACTAATGCCTATTGATTTTCTCCTATTGCAGATGGATGTATTTGATGCTGCAGACCTTTACCAAAAGGCAGATATCCCACTTATTATTCTAGCTGGCAAAAAGTATGGATCAGGGAACTCACGAGACTGGGCCGCCAAAGGACCATTTTTGTTGGTATGTCTCTCACAGTTCTGTAATGGATTCTGAAGTCTAGGCTATTAAGAGTGCTCAAATTAGCAGATGCCACTTTTGTGTCAGGGCTTGTGTCTGTGCTTGTGTCCGGAACATCTTCTTATTAAAGGAGCTGTATTGCTAAATTTTGTTACATAAAAATGTATGTAGATATGTACTGGATAGAGGAGGAGCTATTTAAATACCCCAACTGAAGAATATACCACCAAGCATGTGGTGTTCTTATGGGAAAAAAAATATAGGAGTGTCCATTCCAATTTTACAGGGGTGATCTTTTCTATTCCAATGACTCCTGTGGCAGCAGCAGTAACCACTCTAAATATCTGCCAAAAGTATTGCATGATAGATAAAAGCTTCTGTACTCAATATAAAAATTGCAATAACCTGTTATTCCAGTACAGGCTTGCTCAGGAGAAGTTAAGCAAATCTCCCCTGTAAAAAGCAGAACGGAACATTAAAAAATTGTCACCCTGATTCTTTCTTTTCCCCTTCTTTGAAGAGTTAAGCTTGGCTGAAATGTTGTTTTTGTGCCAGGTGCACATGTAACCCCTTCTCTTGCTATTTAACTTATTGGTCCATATTTTCATGATCATTCTCTAGTTACTGAAACTGGAAATCGTACCTTACCTTCACACCCTTGGTCTAACAGTAGTTCCTCTGCTTTCAGCATTAGGCTGACAGTCTAGGCCAGCTCCACTCTAAAAAAGATATCCCTTGAGGGAATTCTAATCATTTTGGTGGCACCCCGTTGGCCAAGGAGAAGTTGGTTCTCAGACACAGTAAGAATGTCGGAAAGTGACCAGTGGCAGCTGCACGGCGATCCAGATCTCCTCACGGCACCCCAATTTACGAGTTCTGGCTTTGACTGGCCTTTCTACCAGTCATCGGCCCAGGATTCAGGCCCGAAAGCAGACTTAATTAAAGATTTACCACAGATTCTGGTGAGTATTTATTGCTTGGTGAAAATCTAGTGGGTTTGCTTGCAGAACCTTTTTTGTCTTCAGAATTTTTACAGAAGGGTCTTGATGAAGGTCTTCAATAGAGCATTCTAAAGGGAAACATAACTGATTTATACATATTCCCAGTATGTCACACACCCCGCTTCCGAATATTCATGACACTTGGGTAGCTGTCCTGTAGAGGGCGATCTTGCAGAGATGACATGAAAAAAAGGAGCCCCTCCTGGCCCATAAATACCTGGGACCTACCACCATTCCCCAGTCTTTCGTCTCTGCAGTCGGCGAGCAAGTCAGAAGATGGTTGTCTCCTCCTTGCAGTTAGCCGGGGTAACCCCCCAGCCTTTTGTTTCTATTGCTGCCTGAACCTTTTTTAATTTAAACTATAGCAGTATGCCTCCCAGCCTAGTCTGAAGGTCCAGGCAATGGTAGGCTGCACCTTGTGGTGTATATGGGAGCTAGCTCCCCCGTGAGACCCCATACAAAAGGGTAGGTGGTGTCCGGGTTGGTGATCCCGGCTTGGGATGCCCCGTCCCTCTTACCCTTTCACCTATTGGTGTGGGTTCTCCCCCTTACCGTGTCCCTCTGTGCCCCTTGGGGGGGGGGGGAGACCTTTTCTCCTGCGGGTTGTTTTACTTTGGGGGAAAAGGTGTGTGGATTGTGTGTGTGTGTGTGTGTTTTTGTATGTGTTTTTGCGGCCGTTGTTGCTGGGCCAGTTTCACTTTTCAACAGGTGCTCGTTGTGGCCCGTCCACCCCCACCTCGAGGCCGGCTTCTCTCAAGCACTCTTTCCTGCTTTGCTGCTCTCCCTCTCATTCCCTTGCTGCTGTGAGGGTTGAAGGTCGCTGCTTTGCTGCGGTGAGTGGATTTGATTTATTTCACCATTTTTAACTTATATGGTGGGTGATGTGCATGTTGACACTTATGTCTGTTCTCATGTCTTCTAGGTGGGATCCCTTCTTTTGAAGTTTAAAGAGGTAGTTCTCCCGGTCCTAGGGTCCCTTAGAGTTTAATTTATCAAATATATCAAATATTTATCAAATATATCAAAGCCTGTGGCCCTGTTGGACTATTCCCACCCGTCCTCCCTGTGATGTGCCTCCCAGCTTGGTCTGGGTCGGTCGGGTGAAGGTAGGCAGCACCTTGTGTGCTTATGGAGCCATGCTCCACCGCAGTCCCCCACCAAAGGGTAGGCGGTATAGGCTGATGGTGAGCCTCTAGAGGATGCCCCTCCCGCGCTATTAACCCATGCCCCGTGTAGCGGTGGGCCCTATACAAAGGGCCGCCATCCTCCCTCGTTCCCCCCGTAGTCCGGGGGGAAAGAAAGGGGGGGGTATGTGTGTGTGTAGCAAGGTCTTGTGTATGTTTTACACGTTATGGCCTTAGTCTGCCCAGACTAGTATCCCAGGGGTCAGAACCAGTGTAATTGTCGCCGCCGCCGCACGCACTTCTTCCTTTGCTGGACGTGCGGCGCCGGGTGGCGACGTCGCCTCATACGCTGCGGAGTCTTCATTGGCAAATCATCTCCTCTAGTGCCCCATTCACTTCGCTCCTATAACAGTTTGTATCCACCTCAGAGCTTCGCACTCTTCAGGGGGGGACGGGGACATAGGTTGGCACGCACCGCGTCACTGGCCGCTCTGGCCCGCCCTTCGAGGTTCGCTTTGGCGCCATTTTGATGCTGGTCGCACGCACGCGTGGTGGCGGTCCTCCTCCTCCCTTGGTCTGTAAGTGCCCTAGCGGGCGATTTTCACGATCCTTCTTACTGCGCATGGTTCTGACCCTTTATTCCCATTATGTCTTTCAGACTGGTGAACACCATTGGCTTCTCCCGGCCCGGGGGTTAAATTATAGCTGGCCTTGTTAAATTCTCCCACTTCCATAGCGGGTCTTGGGGCATCCAGGGTTACTTATTGTGTAAATCCCTACCGGCATATTGTGCCTTTGATTAATCACCATATGGAGGCATCTCAGAATTATGTGACCGGGGTCCCTCCGGGACAAGACCGGCGGTGTATAGCGTGTGGACAACCCCATGCTGATGCTGACAGGGCACGGGTCTGCGTACCCTGTGCCGAGCAGGCACTGGCCCTGCAATCAGGTCGGCCAGTGGCTACACCTAGCTTCAATTCACCTATCTCCCCAGGCTTAAATCTCTCTCCTGCTGAGTCGCCTACAAGTGGGGAATTGCAGCCTGCCGGCCCTTCCAGGCTGCCTACGGCTGAACAGATTATTGCTAGGTTGTCCGAGCGTATGGGCCCTGGTAGAAAGCGGAACCTGTCGCCCCATGTTTCTGTATGCTCTATGAGAACTGAGGGGTTTGCTACTCCGTGTTACTATACCCCTTCTGAAGAAGGGGAATTGTTCTCTGACTCAAGCTCTTCTGATGAGATGACGAGGAGTCACGATGATTCTGGCCCGGATTACTGGGGCCAGTGTGACACTGACGACCTGTTGCTTAAGGTCTTTAAGGCATTGTCTATCTCTCCCCCCGGTCAGGTCCCCAAGCCTAGAGGGGAGCGTTTCCATACTGCGACTGCACGTTTGGAATTTTTAGAGCAGGCTCTTTTCCATGCTCTTGTGCTCAAGGAATGGGAATGCCCCAGTAAACTTCCAGGGGTTCCAGGGAACTGGGATAGGAAATACCCCTTTCCCCCTGAGGTAGTTAATTGCTGGTCGTCACCCCCCGTGGTGGATGCTCCGATCATAGGGGTCCCTAACCCCCCCTTTATTACAACCCCTGCCTATAGCGCCCTTCGGGATGCTGAGGACCGACGCATTGAGCTGCTGGCCTCTCATGCCTTTTCTTGTGCCGGGACGGCGCTGCGTCCGGCCTGTGCCGCAGCCATTACTGGCCCTCATCAAAAAATTGCTCGATCATCACCCCGAGGATCTCCCTTGGGAGGTGTTCAATGCACTCTCCAATTGTGATGTTTTTGTGAAGTTTATTCTATTGGCGCTAGATGACGCGATTAGAATGTGTGCAAGAACTTCCGCCCTTGCGGTGGCTATTCGTCGCCTGCTCTGGCTGCGACAGTGGGGTGCTGGTGATGCTACTAAAAAGACTCTTACTGGGCCTATTTGGGGCCCATCTAGACCTGTTCGGTAAAAAGGGCAAATCACCACTTCGCAGACGGCCGTCCCGACCCCCTCGAGGCAGGAACACCCCCCCCCCCACCTTAGTGTTAAACAGGAACCAGGGGTGTCTTTCCGGATTTTTGGGCCAGACTCCTTCCCCACGAGCAGCAGGCAACGTTCTGGCCCCTCCGGCGGGGCTAAGCCCAAATCTTCCACCAAACCCCCCTCAAGCATGATGGGGCGCCCTCGCCCGGCTGGGTGAGGGGATGGCTGCAGCACCTTGCTCTTATCAGGAGGCATTTCGCCTCACTCTGGCGGATCAGGAGATTGTGTCCTCCAGATACAGGATAGAGTTTGCTGCACTGCCTTCCCCAGTTTTTTTTTATCAGACCCCAGGTATGCCTGGTCCCTGCCCCTGTTCAGTTGCTGGCACAGGCCATGTTAGGCCTGCAAGGTCTGAGGGTCTCTTGCAGATTGCCCGTAATAGGCAGAGGCAAGGGCCGATATACCACCTCCCACAGCCCCCCAAAGAATGGGTCAGGTGGCCCATTCTGGATTCACAGCAATTCTCTAATTGCAGGCAGTTTCCTGCATGGATACTCTTGAGTTTGGCCATCAGCACCTTGCGCCCAGTGGGCGTCTTGCCGGCTGGGGCACTCTTCAATGCTTATGTTTACATCCCTGTGCCCTCAGATCTGAGGCTCCCCAGGTTCGTGTTGGAAGTCCAACACTGTTAATTGTGGCCCTGCTATCTGGCCTCTCTTCAATTCCTAGAGTGTCACTCAGGTGCTGTCAATGGTGATGTCTCTGATAAGACCAAGGGACGTCCGCGCGATGTTTACCCGGACGCCCTTCCTCACTTCCCTGTCTCTGAGTCAGGATAGTTGGATACCCGGCTGGTGGGCCATTGGGAGTCATTTGGATGGGTGTTCAATCACCTCGTGTCCTCGCTATTCCCTAAAGTGGTGACTCCATTAATAGGAATGATTCTGGATCAGGTTCAAACCAGATTCTCCCCCTTTCAGCAATTAGGTGGGCATTCTGGTCTCATGGGCCCAGTCCCTCACTATTGTCCCGTTTTTTTAACACCAGGCAGGGATGCAACTGGTGGGCCGTTGTTAACTTGCTTGGCAGGAGCCCGAGCAGCTAAAGAGGTCCCTTATGCTTAGTTCCCTTGAGCCGTCTGCGTCTTCTAGTGGTAAGCATAGGACAGGGATCCAGCACCCCTGGAGCAGGGCCTGTGGGCCTTCCCTCCTGTATGACTGTTTTCTCTTGAAAGTGGATGTACTCTGGGGGCAGTTCCCTCTTGCCTTCCTGGAAACGGCCACCATGGATGCCAACCTTTCAGGTTGAAGGGGATGGTTTCTTCCACAAACTCCCTGCGATTCTGGTGTTGGTGGGACCCTTAGAGGGTCCTTACGACTATGGAAGTCTAAGCAGTAAGCGTTTTTCATTTGGCTCTTCTCGCTTGACCGTTCCTCTTCTGGAATTGCCAGGCTGGGGGTGCTCGGTCCGTCTGATGACAGGCGTACTACATTAACCATCAGAAGGGGCCTGGAGCTGGTGGACCTTCCAGGGAGTGTCTATGTTCCCTTCGGGGCAGAGACAATGCCCCCTGCATGTTAGTGATATTAGCTCCGGCTAAGCCCCTCTGCGACAGGATGTGCTAATCCCTGTGTCGCTATGGAATCCATCCAGTCATGGATCTGTTGGGTTCTGTCACCTTCACAGGCTATCGGCCTTGTTTCCCTGTCCCAGGATCCTATCTCAGTGGTCCGGATGCCTTAGTACCGTCTTGACAGGACTTTTGGTTCTGTTTGCCCTTCTCCATTCCCTCTGCTAGGCAGGGTTATGTGGAAGATTACTCTGGTAAGGGGACCAGTAATGCTGGTGGCCCCCAGTTGACCTAGTATGGTGTGGTTGCAGTTATGGTACTGTGGTCCGTAGTTCTGCACCTTGCCAGGAGTGCCAGTTTATCACTCAGGGCCCTTTACATCACTATAGTTCATGGTCCCTGGCCTAAGTGGATCTGACTGCTGAAGCATACATCTTGGAGACAAGTTTAGCTGCCTCGGTGTTGTGACTATGGGATGTCTAGGAGTGATCCTCTTCTGCGTCTTCTTCTATTGTTGTAGGGTATGGCATACCCACATTTATTGGGACGAGTCTAGTCCTCTTACTTGTTGGATGTTCTCGGGTTCCAGGGCTCCAGTGTGGCCTTCAGCATAAATTGGAGTTGGTCCCCCCAGCTCTGCTCTCTGATGGGTCAGGCTCTGCCCTGTCCACCTTGCCTTAACAGTTCTGGTTCAGTCTTCCTTGGTTAAGACTTCCTTCAGGGGGTGCTCATGTACGCCCTCCATGTACTGCTAGGGCCCCTGTTGGGATTGAAATTGATTTTATTCCGTCTGCTTGCAGGTTGTCTCCTGGTCCTATTCAGGACACTGTCTGGATGTCCTTACCCTTAAGGTGGTCCTTCTGGTGACCGTTACCTTGGTCAGGCATGTGTTAGCGGGCGGTTCGGTCTAACTAGCCCTCTTTCCTTGAGATACACCAGGATAAGGTGGAGTTCCGCCTGAAGCCGGATTCTCTACATCTGTAGGTGTCGTATGTTCAATTATCCGAGATATTGTTTTCCACGGCTGTCCCCCTTCCTTGCTACGTTGAGGAAGTGGTTCTGCATTCCTTATACAGGTGTTGGCAGTTTTTTCTTTAGAAGTCACTGTGTCCCTTAAGGGAACTGAGGTTCCTTGGGGTTTGTGGTCATTACATCCTGAATGTGCTCGATCTCGCCTGCTCTCGGGAGCTGAGTGGTTTGGTCCTGGTTGTTACCTTAATGGATGTTACTCCTGGTACCTTGTTTTTGGCCTTGGCTTTTGCCAAATTCATTCGCTTTGGATTGTCAGGCTATTACTCAGGCCTATTCAGGCAAGGGGAAGAACCTCCCTTGTTTCCTTGATTCCCTTCTATGCGTGCTTGATGCCTCTGGGCTTTCAGCAGCGGTTTTGCTGTTGAACTGATTGGTTAGACCACTACCATTGGCCTTCTGCTCATACCTTTTGCAAGGTTTTTTACAATGTTGATGTTAGGGCCTCAGCTCATGCTGTCTTGGCCGTCTGGTTCTGCAGGTGACAGTGCTTTAAACTGTCTGCTGTGGTCGTTTTGTTGTTGGGGATCCCACCCTACTTTATCGACACTGTTTTTGGATGTCCCAAGTGTAAGTATTATATCTGGAGCAGGACGTACTGTATACTAAGAATAATACAATTCTGTGAAATACTCACCTGTAGAATTATCATTGGTATACAGTACGTCCTGCTCCACCCCTCCTGTTGCATTTTTCTGGATCTCCTGTATGGTGATTGTTATCATGGTTATCTTTACCAGTTGTTCTGGGTGGTTTAATTCTCCCGGCTTCTTGTTCACTGCTTTTCAATGCTGGGGATTCGTGGGAGGTCCCTGGGTATTTGAAGGGCCGGGAGGAGCCTGTTTTTCCATGTCTCTGCAGTACAGCGCCATCTGGCGGAGGATAACCCCCAAGTGTAAGTATTATATCTGGAGCAGGACGTACTGTATACCAATAATACCAATTCTACAGGTGAGTATTTCACAGAATTGTATTTTTGCATTCTCCTGACTCCACCACTTTCAAAGATGGTGAGAATAAACGCATTGTTCAGATGGCTTGCCACGCATTTGCTAGTGTCGGTTCAGCCTTGCGGCCTGTTTGTGCTTTGGCGCTTTTGGCAGTGGCTACCAGGTCTGTGGTTAGAGACCTGTTGAGTACCTCCAGGCTTGACCCGGCTAGTGATGAGTTCGCCGCCCTTAAGCGGTGTGAATTGTTATGTCCTTTGTGCTTGCCGCCTTGGATGACACCATGGTCATGTGTGGTAGAACCTCGGCCTTGCTTGTAGCTATTCGGCGGTCGGTATGGTTGCGCCAGTGTCGCTTACAGCACTTCCCTTTGTGGGATTGCGGCTCTTTGGAGAAAGATTAGATTCTGTCATGAAAGGAGGGAAGTTACCTCAGCGTAAGAGGCAACGTCGTCCCTTTCGGGGGGCGGCCTCCTTTAACCCTTCCTTTCGTGGTGCCAGAACTGGCAGAGTTTTGGCCTTCTCTACACTCAGAGGTGATTCCTGGAATAGAGGCAGAGGTCGTGTCCGTCCGGGTCACAATTGGAGTTCCAAACCCAAGCCCACTGCTAAGCCAGCTCAGCAATGAGGGGGCGCCCTCACCCTTGCGGGTGGGGGGGACACCTGCGGCACTTCTTCCAGGTCTGGGACCAGGAGGTCTCAGACAAATGGATTCTGGAAGTGGTGTCTTCCGGTTACAAGCTGGAATTCGAGATCCGGCCTCCTTCCAGATTCTTCAGGTCTCCAGTGCCTCCGGATCCACTGGGCGCACAGGGGCTCCGGGCGGCAGTAAGTTATCGGCTGGACATGGCTGTCATTTGCCCAGTGCCTTTCGCGGAAAGGGGCTTGGGATTCTATTCCAATCTATTCACGGTGCCCAAGAAGGACGGCTCCGTTTGACCCATTTTGGATCTGAAGCTCCTCAATCGGTTTATCCGCTTCAGGAAGTTTCGCATGGAAACCTTGCGGTCAGCCATCGATTCTCTTCGTCAGGGGGACTTCATGACGTCCATAGACATCAGGGATGCTTATCTGCATGTACCTATCTTCCTGGCACACCAGAGATTCCTCAGGTTCGTGGTGGAAGATCAGCATTTTCAGTTTGTGGCCCTTCCATTCGGGCTTACCTCGGCTCCGAGGGTGTTCACCAAGGTATTGGCGGGGGTGATGGCCCTCCTCGGAGTCCAGGGCATTTGCATTGTACCATACCTGGACGACCTTCTCATTTTGGCTTCCTCTCTCAGCCAAGCGGAGCTAGACACCAGAGTGGTGGTATCCACGCTGGAGAGGTTCGGTTGGGTGATCAACTATTCCAAGTCCTCCCTCTCCCCGTCCAGGGAGGTTTCGTTTCTGGGCATGACTCTGGATGCCTTTCAGGCCAGGGTGTTCCTTCCTCAGCCCAAGATTCTTCTGATCCTAGATTTGGTTTGGCTTCTGCTTTCCAATCCTCGCCCATCTATCTGGCTAGGGATGAGATTGGTAGGTCTGATGGTGGCTTCCTTCGAGGCAGTCCCTTTTGCCCAGTTTCACATGAGGACGCTTCAGCTCCATCTTCTAGGGGCTTGGGACAAGTGTCCGCTGTCATTGGATCAGTCTTGTCTGCTGTCTCCCTGGGCTCAGCAGTCCCTTCAGTGGTGGCTAGTGTCAAGCAATCTGTTGAAGGGCAGATCCTTTCTGACCCCTTGTTGGGAAACCGTCACCACGGATGCCAGCCTGTCGGGCTGGGGGGGCTTCTGGAGGGAACATCAGTTCCAGGGGTTATGGGGTCCTCGGGAGGCTCATACCCCTATCAACGTTTTGGAGCTACGGACCATTTGGTTGGTTCTTTCTCGCTTGACTCTTCTATTGCAGGGATTGCCAGTTCAAGTCCGATCGGACAATCGGACGGCGGTCGCTTACATCAATCGCCAAGGAGGGACTCGCAGCAGGAGTGCCCTCAGGGAGGTATCTCTGATCCTTGTTTGGGCAGAGAGCAATGTCCCATGCTTCTCAGCCATTTACATCCCGGGAGTGGAGAACACGAAGGCGGATTCCCTGAGCAGGAGATCCTCTCGCCGAGGAGAATGGTCTCTCTGTTCCAAGGTATTCCAGTCCCTTTGTCACAAGTGGGGGACTCCGGAGGTGGATCTTTTTGCCTCTCGTCACAATCACAAGCTTCCTGCCTTTGTGTCTCTGTCTCAGGATCCTCTGGCCCTGGCAGTGGATGCCATGTCCCTGGCTTGGAGGGAACTGGGGTTTCTGTACCTGTTTCCCCCCCCCCTTCTCCATGGTGGGCAAGGTGGTGCGCAAGCTAGCTCTAGAAGGGGCACCAGCAATTCTGGTGGCTCCAAGGTGGCCAAGACGAGTGTGGTTCGCAGACGTCGTGCGGCTGGCAGTAGATCAGTTTTATCTGCCTCTTCTTCCGGATCTTATCACCCGGGGTCAGCTACGCTACCCCAATTTACCAACGCTGGCTTTGACGGCGTGGCTGCTGAAACCTCCATCTTAAAGGAGGAAGGTCATTCTGATGCGGTGGTTCAGACTCTTGTTAGAGCTAGGAAGAAATCTTCCTCTAACGTCTACTATAGGACTTGGAGGTCTTATATTAACTGGTGTGAGGCTAGGGCCTTGCCTTGTAGGGTGTTTTCTATTCCCAGAATATTGGAGTTTCTTCAACATGGTCTGGACTCGGGGTTCCAGCTTAGTACTTTGAAAGTGCAGGTTTCTGCCCTGGCTTTCTTTCAAAGGTCTTTTGCCCTTCATCCCCTGGTTAAGACATTTTTCCAGGGGGTTACTCATGTGCGGCCTCCTAGAAAGCCCTTGCTGCCAGTTTGGGATTTAAACTTGGTTCTGTCGGCTCTCCAGGGGCCCCCTTTTGAGCCGGTGCATGATATTGCTCTTTCTCTGCTCACTCAGAAAGTTGCCTTTTTGGTGGCTATTACCTCTGTTCGGCGTGTCTCTGAGTTGGCGGCCTTGTCTATTCAGGCTCCTTACTTTGAGAGGCACCTGGACAAGGTAGTTTTCCGCTTTAAGCCGGATTTCCTTCCTAAGGTGGTTTCGGCCTCCCACCTCAATCAGGATATAGTTCTCCCTTCCTTGTGTCCTAAGCCTAGTAATGACAAGGAGAGGACCTTACATTCTTTGGATGTGGTTCGATGTGTGAAATATTATTTGGTGGCTACTTCTCCTTTTCGTAAGACGGACGCCTTTTTCGTGGTGCCCTCCGGGCCCAGGAAAGGTCTGGCGCCCGCTAAGTCTTCCATTAGTAAATGGATTCGACAGGCCATTGTTGGGGCCTATTCTGCCAAGGGGAAGGTTCCCCCTTTTCGTGTTACTGCTCATTCTACTCGTGCTGTTGGAGCATCTTGGGCTTTTCAGCATCAGGCTTCTGTTGAACAAGTTTGTAAGGATGCTACTTGGTCTTCTGTTCATACTTTTTCCAAGTTTTATAAGGTTGATGTGCGGGCCTCAGCGGGTGCTGTTTTTGGCCGCAAAGTTCTGCAAGCTGCAGTGGTTTAAGTTTGCATTATTGCCTTTTTGGGATCCCCACCCATTATGGGCACTGCTATTGGATGTCCCAAGTGTCATGAATATTCGGAAGCGGGGTGTGTGACATACTGGGAATAATACCATTTTGTGATTACTCACCTGTAAAATGGTTATTACAAGTATGTCACACACCCCGCTTCATCCCGCCCTTTTTTGGTTTTCTGGGATCCTTTATATGGTGAACCTTTTTCTTTGCTGTTTACATTTGGCTCTTCCTGGTCCCTTTACTGCTGTCTTATACTGGGGAATGGTGGGAGGTCCCAGGTATTTATGGGTCAGGAGGGGCTCCTTTTTTTCATGTCAGCTTGCAAGATCGCCCTCTACAGGACAGTTACCCAAGTGTCATGAATATTCGGAAGCGGGGTGTGTGACTTGTAATGACCATTTTACAGGTGAGTAATCATCAAAATGGTATTTTTCTCCTCTTCTACCTGTTTTGGGCCTGAGCATAGTTTTGTCAGCTCTTCAGGGTCCACCTTTTGAACCATTGACAGAAGCGTCACTAAGGTTGATGATACTTAACCCTTCTAGTGCCAGCTACGTGACTCTCACGTAGCTGCCTCTCCAACCGTTAAGTGCCAGCTACGTGAGAGTCACGTAGCTGAATTTAGAGGCCCATAAAACAAAAAGTAAAAAACATACAGACTTACCTTACCCCTCATTTGAAAGGGCCAGCGATTCTGTACAAGAATCCGCTGTTAGATTTCTGCCCCCAGGCCTCTGATCTTCAGGAGGGGGCCCGGAATAGCCCCCCCCCCCCCCCCGCCGGCGCCCACATCTGAAAAAAAAAAAAAAAAACAGTAAATGACATTTACTCACCTGACAGCCCGATCGCTCTCCCCGGGTCTTCTCTTCACCAGGGGGAGCTCCGATCCCCCCCCCCCCTGGGCTTTCCACGCTGCTTGTGAGCGCTTAGAAACGGGCCATCACCATCCTCTTTGGCCGGCGCTGGCCCCGCCCCTAACTCCGTCCACTGGATGACGTCATCCCGCTCCTCGGGTTACTGGCACCCGGGCTCCGATCTGTCAGTTGTCAGCAGCGATCGGAGCAGGGAGGGTGGCAGGCAGGGTGGCTCTGATCTCCCTGCCTGCCACCCTCCCTGCTCTGATCACTACCGACAACTGTCATCTGCAGCAGCGTGGGACACTGGATGGGAGGTAAGTATAAGTGAAAATAGAATAATAAAGAACTTGTCTGGTGTCTTTTTTTTAACTTAACCCTTTGTGAACTGGTAAGGGGTCCATGAGACCCCTTATACCAGTTCACAAGGCTCTGGGTATGGCAGGTCACCTGCGGCAAGCGGGTGACTTGCCATAACCCCCAGCCCCCCATTACCTGCCTCCCCAACGGCCAGGGGGGGGCAGAAGGGCCCGGGCCACGTGGCTATGTGGGCTAGTAGCCTGCAGGGCCAGAGGCTACCAACGCTGGCCCCTGCGCCCTGTTCTACAAGCCCCCATAGCTGGTCCGGGTCAGTAATGCTGGGTAAGGGGGACCCTATGTCATTTTTTGGGGGATTTTAAGGGTTTTTAACCCTTAGAATTCCAAAAAAGAAATGAGGTCCCCTTACAACTATGCAATCATATTGCATAGTTGTATCCTATCCTATCTGGAATCTCCTAAACTGCTGTTTCAGGAAAGGGGGTATACCTATACATATGTGGTACCATTGTAACTGGGAGAAATAGGGCTTTCACACGCAATAATATTTTATTAACAAACTTACATTTTTTATTACAAAAAAAACACTACAAATTGTAAAAAATAGTTTTTTTTCATTTTTTTGCACATATTTCACCCAAAAGTATTGAGAATACACTAAAAAAAGGCCAAACAAGACATTTCATGTTGAAGCCCAGACTCTGCTGAAAAAAACAATATATAATTTTCATCGAAATCCCTTCAAAAATCAAGGTTGCACACGTGTAGCGCAAAAACGTGAAAAGTCGTCTGGCAACAGATTGTGACAAAAAATCTCGGTAGGCCGGCACTCAAAGGGTTAAGGTCATCTTCCTAGTAGCCGTTACCATTATTAGATTGGCCCCAATTACAGAAAACGTGTACTCAAAACGGTTAGCTTTGCCATAATTTCTAAGAGCTGGAATACTTGGCATCACTTTCCTGCTCATTTTATCAAGTCATGGATAAGCCCCTTAACATGATTACAAGAGTGTGTTTTTCAACTCGCCCCCCAATGCAGGGCTCATGTATGCAGTGGAGGACAACCATTTATTCTTAGTATACAGTACATCCTGCTCCAGATAAGGTTCTTTACGTCTGGGTATTACTCCGCCAGATGGCGCTGGACTGCAGAGACCGCAAAATTGGCTCCTCCCGGCCCCTCAAATACCCGGGACCTGCCACAAATCTGCAGATTTTCTCTGCAGTCCGGACTGCGAAGGAAAAGATGATGTCTCTCTCTTCTCGCAGGTGAGCGGGGCTATTAGCCTGTGGCCCTGTAGGATTATTCCCACCCGTTCGATTGTTAATGTGCCTCCCAGCTTTGGCTGCGCTGGTGCGGGTGGCGGTAGGCAGCACCACTGTCAGGTGCTTAGGAGAGCTGCTCCACCGCAATCCCTCACCAAAGGGTAGGCGGTATAGTCATATGGTGAGCCTTATGGGATGCCCCTCCCGCGCTATTGCCCCTTGCACCTGTCTATCGGTGGGCCCTACATTAGGTGGCCGCTGCCCTCCCCCAGCGTACAGCGTTCCGCGGTTGGCGGTGACATTACCTCAGGCGCTGCTCCGCCATCATTGGTTGCCTGTCAGTGTGCGGCTTCGCACTCTTCGGGGGGGGGGGGGGGGCGGATGGCGCGTTCCGCATCACTGTCTCCGCGGCCCGCCCCTTGAGGTATACTCGGCGCCATTTTTTTCTTGCTCTTCGTGCTGCGTGGCTGGCGCCTACCTACCGCGGTTCGTGAGTACCCTAGCGGGCTGTTTATTTTACTTTAATGTTATGTATGCATGTCGCTTACAGGGTTTTTCGTTTGTCTTACAGGCGAGTCAAACTCAATTGGTTTCTCCCGGCCCTACCCCCTCTATTTAGTTAATAAACTTTTAGAGGCCTAGTGTGCTAATTCCTCCCACTTCCCTAACGGGCTATTGGGGCATACCGGGTTGCTTTTATAGCTTGAATCCCTGTCGGCTTATTGTGCCGCTATTATCACCATATGGAGGCGTCTCGGGATAATGTGCTCGGGGTTCCTTCGGGACATGCCCGGCTGTGTGTAGCGTGTGGGGTGTCCCCTACAAGTGTTGACAATGTGCGGGTTTGTGTACCTTGTGCCCAGCAGGTGCTTGCACTGCAGCCTGGTTTACCAGCAGCTGGGCCTGCGCCACGTATGACTTTGCCTACTCCCCCAAGCTTAAATGTGACTCCCAGGGAGCTGAATACCAGTGGGGAGTCTCAGCCTGATGTGTCTACCAGACTGGCTAGTGTTGAAAAGTTGCTTGCTAATACCATGGCGCGTAAGGCCTCTGCTAAGAGGCGGCATTTGACGCCTGATGTCACTCTTTTCCTATGGAGGCTGAAGAATTATTTGAACTGTCTGGTTATACTCCCCTGGAAGAAGGGGAATTGTTCTCGTACTCGGAGTCATCTGATGAGCGGCCCAAGGGTTATGATGATTCTGGCTCTGATCCCTGGTCCCCAGAAAATACTGATAGGCTTTTGGCTCAGATCTTTGAAGTGCTTGCTATCTCTCCCCCGGTCGCGGCTCCTAAGCAGCAGGGGGAATTGTTTCATAGTGCTAAGCCACGTTTAGAGTTCCCCGAACAATCTCATTTCAATAGTCTCATGCTCAAGGAATGGGAGCGTCCTAGCAGGCTCCCCGGTGTCCCTAAGAGTTGGGATAAGAGGTATCCCTTTCCTGCTGATGTGGTAAAGCGTTGGTCATCCCCTCCAGAAGTAGATGCCCTGATCCTGGTGTTGTCTAACACCTCTGTCATGCATTCCCCTGACTCTACTACTCTGAGGGATAGTGAGGACCGGCGTATTGATCAGCTGGCATCCCATGCCTTTGCCTGTGTGGGGACAGGGCTGCGCCCGGTTTGTGCCTCGGCCATTACAGCTGTGGCTATTGGGACCCTGCTTAAAAGTGTCCTGGATGGAGTTCCTCATGATGTCTAGTGAAGAGTATAATGCACTCTCGCGCTGTGAGGTATTTGTTGCTTATGTCCTCTCTGCCTTGGATTATACCATTAGGGTGTGTGGCAGAGTCTTTGCCTTGGTGGTGGCTATACGCCGCTCGGTTTGGCTGCGCCAGTGGGCAGCCGACAACGCTGCCAAGATGGCTCTCACTGGTTTTCTCTTCAAAGAACTACGCCTATTTGGGGACCGCCTTGGCCTTTTTGCTAAGGGAGGCAGGTTACCCCAGCGCAGGAGGCAATCTCGGCCCTTTCGGGGCCCGGACTCCTTTTCTTCCCCCTACCGTGGCTCCAGACAGGGGAAGGGGGTCTCCTTTACGGGGGCCCGAGGAGATTTCTGGGGAAGGGGCAGGGGACGCGGACGCCCTGGCTCATCCTGGGGCTCTAAGCCTATCCCCCAAGCCCCCTCAGGCATGAAGGGGCGCCCTCACCCATTCGGGTGGGGGGACGGCTTCAGAACTTTGCTCACGTCTGGAGGCTTCATGTCTCAGACCGGTGGATTCACTGCCTGCCCCCCCCCTCCCCCAAGATGCATCAGATCCCGGATGTCTCAGGACCCTATGTCGGCTCAGGCTCTGTTTCTGGCGGTGCAAAGCCTTCTGGAGCTGGGGGTCATCTGTCAGGTCCCCTTACGAGAAAGGGGCAAGGGTTTTTATTCCAACCTTTTCACCGTGCCCAAAAGAGATGGGTCAGTCAGGCCCATCCTGGACTTGAAGATCCTCAACAAATTTGTCAGATGCAGGCCCTTTTGCATGGAAACTCTGCCATCAGTTCCCTGCGTCCAGGGGACTTCATGACTTCTGTGGACATCAAAGATGCTTACCTTCATATTCCTGTCTTTCCAGATCATCAAAGATTCCTCAGATTCGCTCTGGAGGATCAGCACTACCAATTTGTGGCATTGCCCTTCAGCTCCCAGAGTGTTCACCAAGGTGCTGGCAGGAGTGATGGCTCTGCTCAGGTCTCAGGGCGTTCGCGTTCTGCCCTATTTGGACGACATTCTCATCACTTCTCAGTCCCTCCAACAGACAGGGCTGGATACTCAGCGAGTAGTGTCCACACTGGAGTCATTTGGCTGGGTGATCAACCATCCCAAGTCTTCCCTGTCTCCCTCCTTGGTGACGCCATTCCTGGGAATGTATCTGGATACAGTTCAGGCAAGGATCTTTCTTCCTCAACAGAAGGTGGACAGTCTGCTAGCGCAGGCTCAGTTCCTGCTCTCTTGACCTCATCCCTCCATCAGGCAGGGGATGCAGCTGGTGGGCCTGATGGTGTTGTGCTTCGAGGCGGTCCCTTATGCCCAGTTTCACATGAGGCCTCTGCAACTCCACCTCTTGTCAATGTGGGACAAGGATCCTGTGTCCCTGGACCAGGTCCTTGTTCTGTACCCCCTAGTCAGGCGGTCCCTCTCGTGGTGGCTGGACTCCAGGAACCTGTTGACGGGCAGATCATTTCTCTCCCCCTGCTGGGAGACGGTCACCACGGATGCCAGCCTGACAGGTTGGGGGGGCTTCTGGAAGTCCCTACAGTTCCAAGGGCGGTGGGGCCCTCAGGAGGCCCACACACCCATCAACATTCTGGAATTGAGGGCGATCAGGTTGGTTCTGGCCCGCTTGACCCAACACCTTCGGGGCCGGCCTTTTCAGGTACGCTCGGACAACCAGATGGCGGTTGCCTACATCAATCATCAGGGAGGGACCCGGAGCAAGGGGGCCCTCAAGTGTGTCTGATCCTGTCCTGGGTGGAGAACAATGTTCCCTGCATCTCAGCTGTGTACATTCCGGGAGTGGAGAATCTGCAGGCAGACTCTCTGAGCAGGGGGAGAATGGCTCCTCTGCGACAGGGTGTTTCACTCTGTGTCACCGTTGGGGTCAGCCAGATGTGGAACTGTTTGCGTCCCGTCACAATCACAAGCTCCCAGCCTTTGTCTCCCTGTCCCAGGATCCTCTGGCCTTGGCCACAGATGCTCTGACAATGTCATGGCAGGATTTTCAGCTTCTGTATGTCTTCCCTCCATTCCCCCTGTTGGGCAGGGTCCTGCGCAAGATAGCTCAGGAAGGGGTGCCAGCAACCCTGGTGGCTCCCAGGTGGCCAAGAAGAGTGTGGTTCGCAGACATAGTGCAGCTGGCAGTAGATTAGTACTCTCTGCCCAAGGTTCCAGACCTGCTCACTTAGGGACATTTACGCCATCTCAATTTACAAACAATGGCTTTGACGGCCTGGCTGCTGAAACTTCCATCTTGATGGAAAAGGGGCTGTCTGCCTCTGTCGTTAACACCATGATTAGGGCTCGGAAGAAGTCTTCTTCTTCCATTTACTATAGGGTTTGGCGTACCTACATTGACTGGTGTGAGTCTAGGTCTCTTCCCTGTCGGGTGTAATCAGTTCCCAGGGTTCTGGAGTTTTTACAGTGTGGGTTGGAGTCGGGTCTCCAACTCAGTACTTTGAAGGGTCAGTTTTTTCTGCCCTGTCTGTCTTCTTCAGAAGTCTTTTGTTCAGCATTCTTTGGTTAAGACTTTCTTTCAGGGGGTTACTCATGTGCGTCCCCCACGAAAACCTATGGTCCCTGTTTGGGATTTGAACTTGGTTTTGTCTGCCTTGCAGGGTGCTCCCTTTGAACCTATTCAGGATGCTGCTCTGGCTGTACTTACCCTCAAGGTTGTCTTTCTGGTGGCTATTACTTCGGTCAGGCGTGTGTCTGAGCTGGCGGCTCTGTCTATCCAGCCCCCATACTTTGAGAGACACCAGGATAAGGTGGTGTTCCGCTTTAAGCCGGATTTCCTGCCTAAGGTGGTGTCTGCTTTTCATTTGAATCAGGATATTGTTCTTCCTTCTTTGTGCCCTAATCCTAGCAATGCTAAGGAGAGGGTTTTGCACTCTTTGGATGTGGTTAGGTGTCTGAAGTACTATCTGGTGGCTACTGCGCCTTTCAGGAAAACTGATGCTGTTTTTGTGGTCCCTTCTGGTCCTAGGAAGGGTTTGGCTCCTGCTAAATCTACTATCAGCAAATGGATCCCCAGGCTGTGATTCAGGCCTACACTGCTAAGGGGAAGAATCCTCCCTTCCGCCTTACTGCTCATTCTACTCATGCTATTGGGGCCTCTTGGGCTTTTCAGCACCAGGCTTCTGTTGAACAAGTTTGCAAGGCTGCCACTTGGTCTTCTGTTCATACCTTTTCCAAGTTTTACAAGGTTGATGTTGGGGCCTCAGCTGATGCTGCTTTTGGCCGCAAGATTCTGCAGGCGGCAGTGGTCTGACCTGTCTGCTGTTACCTTTTGGTTACCTACTTTATGGACACTGCTATTGGATGTCCCAAGTGTAAGTATTCTATCTGGAGCAGGACGTACTGTATACTAAGAATAATACAATTCTGTGATTACTCACCTGTAGAATTGTTATGAGTATACAGTACGTCCTACTCCACCCCACCCTTGGTTTCATTATCCTTGGATCCCCTGTATGGTGATTGTTATCATTGTTGATAGTTACTGGTTGGTTCTGTTATCATTCTCCCGGCTTCCTGTTAACTGCTTTTCAATGCTGGGGATTTGTGGTAGGTCCCGGGTATTTGAGGGACCAGGAGGAGCCAATTTCGCGGTCTCTGCAGTCCAGCACCATCTGGCGGAGTAATACCTAGACATAAAGAATCTTATCTGGAGCAGGACGTACTGTATACTCATAATAACAATTCTACAGGTGAGTAATCACAGAATTGTATTTTTCCAAAAGCATTACGCAAAAGTTGAATGTCCAGCCCTAGAAAAGTGGACCTGTAGCCTTGCAGAGTTGGAAAAAAACTCTCCAAACTCACTTGCCCCTTATGCACCAGTGATACTGAATTATTGTCCAAACTTACATTTGCTCCTGCAACACCACCTCACTAATTTTCTAGTGGTAGTGGCCATTTTGGAGCTGCCTTTCCCAGCATCTCAGCCATACTGCTGCCTGGATTCAACTAACATAACTGACAATGCACAGTAACAGAAAACCCAGGAGCACTTCCTGTTTGCAGGTGGCCTGCAGGTCCAGGAGATGCCATTTTTTAAATTTACAACAGCAGGAGTTAGAAAAAGGTATATTTATTTTTATGTGCAGCAATCTGAATTGCCCTGGGGAGGGATGCATATGAGCACTGTTTGTGTTGGTCCGGTTTAAGTGATTTTTGACTGTTGGTCCACTTTAAGACATCATATTTATTCCCAAATGGGGTAAAAATCACACAGTAGCAAATACACAGTAGAGTAACAAAAACTTGTTTCAGAGGAAACCTCCTTAGTCTCACCCTCATTATTCTATATTCCACCTGGTTAAAGTGGACCAAAACCTACCATGGAGTCTATACTAGCTCCCCCAGGGCATCCCGCCTGTGTGAAATCCCCCCAGGGCAAAGACCAAAACCCAGCATAGTCAAAATCCTGGGTTTTGGTCCACTTTTAAGTTAAGTATTTTCACGCTGCTTAAAAACATTGTATGAGAAAGGATTTAATAAGCCGAGTCCTCAGATGTACAAAATGTAAATATTCTGCACTTTTAAAATCCATTTGTTTGTAGTGGTACTGATTGCCGTGATGATTTCTACTACCTCTGTGTATGGTATATTTAGGCCTCACGTGCTGAAGAGCTCTATGTAGTGCTAGTGTAGTCCTTGGTAAGCATAGCCTATATATCCCCAAAATCTTAAGAAGCTCTGTTCCCAGATGTAATTAAAGAAATGGGTACTGTGACTAAACTGCAGTGTACCTGAGTAGGGTTATATATTATATGTTAAAGAGAATCTAAAAAGTCAAGTCTGCCAATGCTTACCGCTTCCTATTTCCTTATTCTTAGTATACAGTACGTCCTGCTCCAGATATAGTACTTACACTTGGGTTATCCTCCGCCAGATGGCACTGCACTGCAGAGACATGCAAAACAGGCTCCTCCCGGCCCTCAAATACCCGGGGACCTCCCACAAATCCCCAGATTTCTCTGCAGTGCCGACTGCAAAGACATGAAGTATCACTCTCTCGCAGGTAGGCGGGGCTATCAAAGCCTGTGGCCCTGTTGGACTATTCCCACCCGTCCTCCCTGTGATGTGCCTCCCAGCCTGGGCTGCGCTGGTCGGGTGAAGGTAGGCAGCACCATGTGTGCTTATGGAGCCATGCTCCACCGCAGTCCCCCACCAAAGGGTAGGCGGATTAGGCTGATGGTGAGCCTCTATGGGATGCCCCTCCCGCACTATTGCCCCGTGTAGCGGTGGGCCCTGTACAAAGGGTCGCCATCCTCCCTCGTTCCCCCCGTAGCTCGGGGGGAAAGAAAGGAGGGGGTGTGTGTGTGGTGGTCTCAGCGCTTGGTGTTTACACGCTTATGGCCTTAGTATTGTCCTTTGACTGGTATTCCTGGTGTCAGAGCCACGCTGTTGGCATTTTTATTGTGCATCTGTCACTGCCGCGCGCACCTCTTTCCTTTACTGGATGTGCTGCGCCTCAGACGCTGCGGCGTCTTCATTGGCAAATCATTTTTCTAAGTGTGTCATACAATTCGCTCCTCATGACAACGTCTATCTCAGAGCTTCGGGGGGTGGGGACCTGGTTGGCGTCACTGCCCGCTCTGGCCCGCCCTTCGAGGTTCGCTCGGCGCCATTTTGATGCTAGTCGCACACACATGTGGTAGCGGTCCTCCTCCTCCCTTGGTCTGTAAGTGCCCTCGCGGGCGATTTTCATGATCCTTGATTACTGCGCATGGTTCTGACACCCTTTATTCCCATTATGTCTTTCAGACTGGTGAACACCATTGGCTTCTCCCGGCCCGCTGTAATTATAGCGGGCCTTGTAAATCTACTCCCACCTTCCTAGCGGGTCTTGGGGCATCCAGGGTTGCCTGTTGCGTAAATCCCTGCTGGCATATTGTGTCTAAATAATCACCATATGGAGGCATCTCAGAATTATGTGACCGGGGTCCCTCCGGGACAAGACCGGCGGTGTATAGCGTGTGGACAACCCCATGCTGATGCTGACAGGGCACGGGTCTGCGTACCCTGTGCCGAGCAAGCACTGGCTCTGCAATCAGGTCTGCCAGTGGCTGCACCTCGCTTCAATTCACCTATCACCCCAGGCTTAAATCTCACTCCAGCTGAGTCGCATACAAGTGGGGAATTGCAGCCTGCTGGGCCTTCCTGACTGCCTACGGCTGAATAGATTATTGCGAGGTTGTCAGAGCTCATGGGCCCTGGTAAGAAGCAGCACCTGTCGCCTCATGTTTCTGTATTTTCTATGGGAACCAAAGCGTTAACTACTCCGTGTGACTATACCCCTTCTGATGAAGGGGAGTTGTTCTCTGACTCAGGTTCATCTGATAAGAGGCCGAGGAGTCACGACGATTCTGGCCCTGAATACTGGGGCCAGTGTGACACTGACGATTTGTTGATTAAGGTCTTTAAGGCACTGTCTATCTCTCTCCCCGGTGAGGTCCCCAAGCCTAGAGGGGAGCGTTTCCATACTGCGACAGCACGCTTGGAATTTCTAGAACAGGTTCATTTCCATGCTCTTGTGCTCAAGGAATGGGAATGCCCCAGTAAACTTCCAGGGGACTGGGATAGGAAATACCCTTTTCCCCCTGAGGTGGTTAATTGTTGGTCATCACCCCCCTTGTGAATGCGCCGATCATAGGGGTCCCTAATCCCCCCTTTATTACAGCCCCTGCTTATAGTACCCTTCGGGATGCTGAGGACCGGCGCATTGATCTGCTGGCCTCCTATGCCTTTTCTTGTGCAGGGACGGCGCTGCGCCCGGTCTGTGCCGCGGCTATTACTGCAGTGACCGCTAGAACCCTCATCAGAAAGATGCTTGATCATCACCCTGAGGATCTCCCCTGGGACGTGTTTAATGCACTCTCCAGTTGTGATGTATTTGTAAAATTTATTCTATTAGCGCTGGATGACACCATTAGAATGTGTGCAAGAACTTCTGCCCTTGTGGTGGCTATACGTCGCTTGGTCTGGCTGCGACAGTGGGGTGCTGACGATGCTACTAAAAAGTCTCTTACTGGGCTTCCCTTTAGAGGGCAACGCCTATTTGGGGCCCGTCTGGACCTGTTTGGTAAAAAGGGCAAATCACCCCAACGCAGACGTCCGTCACCCCTCCCCCCCCTACCTTAGTGTTAAACAGGAACCAGGGGTGTCCTTCCGGGCGTTTCGTGTAGACTCCTGCCCCATGAGCAGCAGACAACGCCCTGGCCCCTCCGGTGGGGCTAAGCCCAAATCCCCATAAGCATGATGGGGCGCCCTCGCCCGTCTGGGTGAGGGGATGGCTGCAGCACCTTGCTCTTATCAGGAGGCATCTCGCCTCATCATGGTGGATTCAGGAGGTAGTTTCCTCCGGATACAGGATAGAATCTGCTGCGTGGCCTCCCCCAAGTTTATCAGGATACTCCTGGTCCCTGCCTCTGTTCAGGCATTGGTGCAGGCATTGCAGGGCCTATGGGGTCTTGGGGTCACTTGCAGATTGCCCCTAACAGGCAGAGGCCGCTACACCAACCTTTTCCACAGTCCCCCGAAAGGATGGGTCAGTCTGGTCCACCCTGGATTCACAAGTTTGCGGCAATTCACCAGTTACAGCAGTTCTGCCTGGATACTCTGGGTAGGGCCATCAGCGCCTTGCGCTCAAGGGGCTTCTCGCCGTCTGTGGAGCTCAAAATATGCTTCTGTTCACTTCCCTGTGTCCCCTGGACACCGAGGCTCTTCAGGCTCGTGTAGGAGGTCCAACACTGCTAATTGGTGGCCTTGTTATCTGGCCTCTCTTCAGCCCCCAGAGTGCCTACCAAGGTGCTGACGGGGGTGATGTCTCTGATGAGACCAAGGGGCGTCCGTGCTATGACCTACCTGGACGTCCCTTTTCACTTCCCAGTCTCTAAGTCAGGCTAAGTTGGTCTCTTGGCTGGTTGTGTCCACTGGGAGTTATTTGGATGGGTGTTCAATCACCCCATGTCCTCATTGTCCCTTTGATTGGTAACCTCATTCCTAGGAATGAATCTGGATTCGGTTCAGGGCTTCCTTTTTCAGCAATAAGGTGGACAGTCTGGTTGCATGTGCTCAGTCCCTCATTGCTGTCCCCGTCCCTTTACCAGGCAGGGATGCAGCTGGTGGGCCCGTTGGTGGCTTGCTCGAAAGAGGTCCCTTTTATGCTCAGTCCCCCCTGGGCCCTTCTGCGACTTCTATTGTTAGTACAGGACAGGGACCCAGAATCTCTGGAGCAGGGTCTGTGGGCCTTCTCACCTGGTAAGAAGGTTTCTCTTGGAGTGGATGAACTCAAGGAACCTGTCTGGGGGCAGTTCCTTCTTGCCCTTTCCTGGAAACGGCCACCATGGATGCCAGCCTATCAGGTTGAAGGTGGAGGTTTTTCTTCTGAAACTCCCTGCGATTCTGGGGGTGGTGGGGCCCTTAGAAGGTCCTTACGCCTATTGATGTTCAAAACAGTGAGCGTTTTCAGTTGGTTTTATCTCGCTTGACTACTTCCCTTCTGGGCCTGCCAGTTTGGGGGCGCTCGGTCTGTCTGACGACAGTGTCCTACATTAATCATTGGAAGGGGCCTGGAGCTGGTGGACCCTCCAGAAAGTGTCTGTGTTCCTAATCTGGGTGGAGACGATGTTTCCTGCATATCAGTGATATTCGCTCCGGTGGAGCCCCTCTGTGACAGGATGTGCTAATCCCTGTGTCACTATGGGGTCCAACCAGTTGTGGATCTGTTTGTGTTCCGTCACTATCACAGGCTCTCGGCCTTTGTTTCCCTGTACCAGGATCCTCTGGCAGTGGTCCGGATGACTTAGTAACGTCATGACAGGACGTTCGGTTCTGTATGTCTTTTCTCCATTCCCTCTACTAGGCAGGGTTCTGCGCAAGATTGCTCTGGTAAGGGGACCAGTGATTCTGGTGGCCCCCAGGTGCCCTAGTAGAGTGTGGTTTGCAGACATGGTACCGAGGACAGTAGTTTTCTGTACCTTTTGCCAGGAGTGCCAGCTCTGATCACTCAGGGCCCCCCTTTACGTCACCCCAATCTACAGTCTCTGGCCTAGTCGGCCTGACTGCTGAAACATCCATCTTGCTGGAGACAGGCTTATCTGTCTCGGTGATTGAGACTATGGGAAGGCTAGGAGCAAGCTTCTTCCTCTTCTTCTTCTATTTGTTATAGGGCGTGGCATACCCATATTGATTGGTGTGAGTCTGGGTCTCTTCCCTGTTGGCCATTCTCGGCTCCCAGGGTTCTAGAGTTTGTTTCAGCATGATTTGGAGTTGGTTCTCCAACTCAGTACTCTGATGGGTCAGGTTCTGCCCTGTCCACCTTGCCTTAGTAGACTCTGGTTCAGTCTTCCTTGGTTAAGACTTCTTTCAGGGGATACTCATGTGCGTTCCCCATTTAATCCTATGGTCCCTGCTGGGATTTGAATTTGAATTCTTTCTGTCTGCTTGCAGGGTTTTGTCCCTTTGGTCCTGTTCCGGATGCTGTCTGGCTGTTCTTACCCTCAAGGTTGTCCTTCTGGTAACTGTTACCTTGGCCAGGCGTGTGTTAGCGGGCGGCTCTGTCTACCTAGCCCCCATTTTTTAGATGCACCAGGATAAGGTGGTGTTCCGCCTGAAGCCGGACTCTCCGCATCAGGTGGTGTCTTATGTTCATTGATTCGAGATATTGATCTTCCTGCTGTGCCTTTTTCCTAGCAACGCTGAGGAAAGGGTTCTGCATTCCTTGAACAGGTGTTGGAAGTTTTTTCCTTGGTAGTCACTGTGTCCTTTAGGAGAACTGATGTTCCTTGGGGCCTATGGTCATTACATTCTGAATGTGCCTGATCTTGTCTGCTCTCGGGGAGTTGGGCGGCTTTGGCCCTGGTTATTTCTTTAATGGATGTTCCTTCTGGTACTTGGAAGGTTCTTCTATTAGCGATTGGATTCGTCAGGCTGCTACTCAGGCCTATTCCAACAAGGGGAAGAATCTTCCTTTCGTTTTGATCCTTATTCTGCTTGGGCTTTGATGCCTCTTGGGCTTTTCAGCACCAGGCTTCTGTTGAACTGGTTCGCTAGGCCACTACCTTGGCCTTCTGTTCATACCTTTGCAAGTTTTACAAGGTTGATGTTAGGGCCTCAGCTCATTTTTTTTTTTTTTTTTAATGCATAGATGGCCATTGTATGCTTGCACACACATAGGAATTCGTCCTCCGCATTTAACCCATCCGTACAGTGAGTGTACACGTGCCCGGATCGGTGGGCTGCCCTAATTACGGCGCCCGGGGAGCAGTTGGGGGGTTAGGTGCCTTGCTCAAGAGCACTTCAGTCATGTCCCAGGACCGGGATTCGAACCTGCAACCCTCCAGTCACAAGTCCGGAGGGTTGCAGGTTCGAATCCCGGTCCTGGGACATGACTGAAGTGCTCTTGAGCAAGGCACCTAACCCCCCAACTGCTCCCCGGGCGCCGTAATTAGGGCAGCCCACCACTCCGGGTGGGCTGCTGTCTTGGCCGTCTGGTTATGCAGCTGACAGTGGTTTTAAACTGTCTACTGTTGTCGTTTTTGTTGGGGATCCCACTCTACTTTATGGACACTGTTATTGGATGTCCCAAGTGTAAGTACTATATCTGGAGCAGGACGTACTGTATACTAAGAATAATACAAATCTGTGAAATACTCACCTGTAGAATTGATATTATTTGTATACAGTACGTCCTGTTCTACCCCACCCTGGTTTTTGCATTATTCTGGATCCCCTGTATGGTGATTGTTACCATTGTTATAGTTACCAATTTTTAGGTGGTTAATTCTCCTGGCTTCTTGTTCACTGCTTTTCAATGCTGGGGATGTGTGGGAGGTCCCCGGGTATTTGAGGGCCGGGAGGAGCCTGTTTTGCATGTGTCTGCAGTGCAGCGCCATCTGGCGGAGGATAACCCGAGTGTAAGTACTATATCTGGAGCAGGATGTACTGTATACAAATAATATCAATTCTACAGGAGTATTTCACAGAATTGTATTTTTTGCCTGCCAGTCGCATGACCACCAGTAAATACTGGGGTTTGCCAGATGGGCCCCGATGTCATATGTACATGGTTGCTGATGGTGATCATGTGATTGGCAGTCATATGAGGAAGCAGTAGACATTGGCTGATTTGGTTTTAGTTCCTGTTTAATGTTGGTTATACTGCTCTTGGTCTTCTGCTCCTGTTCTTTCACAGTATATAGCTGGTATCTTTATATTTATATAACACCTGAGCACATGCTACTTTGTGAGAAACTACCAGTTTGAAATGGAAAAAACCTTGCCTTCCAACTCTCCTCTTAAACCCCAACTTTTGCTTTTTAGCATCACATCTTATGCTGCCCTGCTTGCTTTACTCCTTGTCTCGGTACTGAAAAAGATTCTTGCCAGTGTAGTAGACAGTGGGGTACAATGCACCTTCTCCTATTTTAAGTAGTATGAACGGATAGATGTGTCAGGCGAAGAGTGATGATCTTTGAAAACTCAATGTAAAATAGTACAGAAGCCATGAACCAGGTCAGCTAGGGGAGGCCATCTGATGCAGAGCCTCTTGCACAGGCAAGACGAATTGAATACTTATATTTTATGTTCAAAACAAAACAACAGTATTGATGTTTTTCTGTAGCTTTATCAATGGAGCAATATGCGTATTGCAGTTTTTTGCCTTATTCCCCATTGATGGCTAAAAACAAGCCGCTCGCCTCATGCATGTCTCCTCTCATCACCCAAAGCTCCCCGCCACTGCTGACAACTGCTGCAAAAAAAGACATTTACTCACCTCTGTGTGCAGTTTGTCCTGTCACGTCTCCTCCCAGACAGGCTCCTAGCCTGACAATCTTTAGATACGGCGATTGTTGGAGATCCAGGGGGCTCTGATCCCCCCCACCAATCACTGCATCTGTCATCGGTTAGGCGAGAGAGAGTGGCGTGGGACACAGAATCAGGAGCGGAGTAAAAAAAAAAAAGACCTTTTTAATGTTTAATTTTCTTTTCCTCTGGTGCCCTTTTTTTTTTTTTTCTTTTTTTTTTTTTTTTTTTTTTTGGGTGGGGGGGGGGGCTTTCACTTGCAACATGGCTTTCTTGATGAATTAATACATAAATGTTTTATTTAAAATAAACAAGACCATTTTTAAATTCAATCAAAAATATTTTTAAAAATACACTGGAAAAGTTACAAACAAGACATGTTAAAACCCAAACTCTGCCGAAAAAAAAAAAAAAAAAAATTTCCTGGAAATTCCTGCAGTGGACCCTGCTTTTTCAGATTTAGCTTGTTTTATTTCAAGTATGCATCACACCCTGCTCCAGAATGATTCATTACGTCTGGGATTATAGTCCACAAGAGGGGGCTTTACTGCAGAGATGGCAAAAAAGAGGCCCCTCCTTGTCCACATATACCCGGGACCTCCCACTCATTTCCCAGTTTAGTCTCTGCAGTCGGCGGCGACAGTCAAGATGATGGCTCTCTCTCTCTCGGGTAATCCGGGTAGCACCCAGCCCCCCTTTTGTCCTATTTCCACCCGGGCCATTTTTAAATGCCTCCCAGCTACGGCTGCATGGTCCGGGTGATGGTAGGTAGCACCTATTTGAGGTGTTCTTTACAATGGAGCTAGACTCCACCGCAAATCCCCCCACCAAAGGGTAGGCGGTTTTCAGGTTGGTGATCCTGATATGGGATGCCTTGTCCGTTTTACTGCCCTTATTACATAACCCGAATGTAACTATGGGCTTTCCCTCTGCCTCCCTGTTCCCGGTTAGTGGAGGGGGGGGGGTATTCAGTCGGCTATTGTATTTGTGTATGTGTGTGTGTTTTGTGACTGATACGCGCGCTGGCAGCTGCCAGCACGCTCTCCTCCTCTCCTACATCGGCTCCCTCTGTTTGATTGGCCTGTGTGCGCGCTCTGCGGCGGGCCAGTGACGTCACGGCCGGCCGGCTCCCAGCCTATTGGCTGGGGAGCGCGGCCTGTTAGCTTGTCTCCGCGCTTTGGAGGGGGCGGGGCCTAGCGCTCGGCGCACTCAGCAGTGGCCCGCCCCCGTCGTCCTCTTCCTGCTCTCTTTCTGGACGCCATCTTGCGATCCCTGACGGTTCCGTGAGTGCCCATGTGGGCTTCTCTTTTTCAGTAATTGCTTAGTATTTCATGTTTGTGGCTGCAAGGTGATTGGGACTCTGCGGGCAGTGTATGTGTGTATAAAGATATAGCGATATAGATGTGGCCCATCCCAAGAAATAAAAATTAAGGGGGATCTTTCATTTTATCCTATAATATCCTCCCACTAGCGGACATTTAAAGGGGCATCCCGGGTAGCTGATTAGCGTAATTCCCGTTGGTCATTGCGACTACCTAAAATCACCATGGAGGCTCCCCAGGATACTGTGCTCGGGGTCCCCTCGGGGCAATCCCGGCTGTGTGTGGTGTGTGGGGCATCCCTTGCGGGCGATAATGTGCATATTTGTTTACCATGTGCGCAGCAGGCGATTGCGCTGCAATCTGGGCCCCGTGCGGCTGGATCAGCTCCGCTGGTCTCATCCCCCACACCTCCGCGCCTGGTTATGACCCCTAGTGACATTAACACTAGCGGGGAGTCGCAATCCGATGTTTGCGCTAGACTGGCCAACATTGAGAGAATGATTGCTAGTTCTGCAGCCAGGAAGGCTCCAGCTAAAAGACGGCACATTGCACCCGCTGCGCCGGCCTTTGCCTCCGATTATGATGATTTTCTTGATTTGTCTGACTATACCCCGCTTGAGGAGGGGGAATTATTCTCAGACTCCCGATTTCTCTGATGATCAGCAGTACCTGGGCGCAGATGCCGGTACAGAGCGTGGGAACGCAGACGACACCCATAGGCTGCTTACCCAAATATTTGAGGTACTTGCCATTTCCCCCCCCTGCGGCGGCGCCTAAGCAGCAGGGGGAATTGTTTGGTACCGTTAAGCCACGGTTGGAATTCCCAGTTCAGACGCATTTTAACGAGCTGATTCTTAAGGAATGGGAGAAGACTAGCAGGCTTCCCGATATCCCTAAGGGGTGGGATAGGAGGTATCCCTTTCCCGCTGACACGGTCAAACGTTGGTCAACTCCCCCCGAGGTGTATGCCCTCGTCCTGGGGTTGTCCAATACGTCCGTCGTGCATTCTCCAGATTCCACTACCTTGAAGGATAGTGAGGACTGACGTATTGACCAACTGGCCTCCCATGCTTTTGCTTGTACGGGTTCGGCCTTGCGCCCGGTGTGTGCTTCTGCTATCACAGCCGTGGCTATTAGGACCTTGATCAGGGGCATTCTGGATGGCTCCCATGAGGATCTTTCTAGTGCTTTGGGAGCCCTGTCGCAATGTGAGTTCTTCATCACTTACATCTTATCTGCCTTAGATGACCTCATTCGGATGTGTAGCAGGACCTCGGCATTGGCAGTCTCTATCCGCCGTTCGGTCTGGTTGCGCCAGTGGGCAGCTGACAATGCTGCTAAAAAGGCGCTCACGGGGCTTCCCTTTCAGGGTTTGCGCCTGTTTGGGGATCGTTTGGACCTTTTTGCTAAGGGAGGTAAGTTGCCCCAACGCAAAAAGCCGCCACTACCTTTTCGGGGGGTTCATGCTCTTTCGCTCCCTCCTTTCATGGGCCTAGGACAGGCAAGGGGGTATCCTTTGCTGGACAAAGGGGAGATTTCTGGGGCAAGGGCAGAGGCCGTTCCCGACCTGGATCCTCCTGGGGTGCCAAACCCAAATCCACTGCCAAGCCTGCTCAGCAATGAGGGGGCGCCCTCACCCTTGCGGGTGGGGGGACGACTGCGGCTCTTCGCTGGGGCCTGGGCCAAACAGGTTTCAGACAAATGGATCCTAGAGGTTGTCTCCTCCGGGTACAAGCTGGAGTTCGCCGACTGGCCTCCTCACAGATTCCTCAGATCTTGGGTTCCTACGGACCCTCGGGCAGCGCAGGGACTGTTGTTTGCGTTGCAAAACCTTCGGGCCATGGGGGTCGTTCGTCAGGTTCCCCCCAGAGAGAGAGGTCATTGCTACTATTCCAATCTCTTTACAGTGCCCAAAAAGGATGGTTCCATCAGACCCATTCTGGACTTGAAGATTCTCAACCGGCTCATCAGAACCAGACGGTTTCGCACGGAGACACTGCGCTCCGCTGTCGGCTCCCTGCGCCAGGGGGACTTTATGACCTCAATAGACATCAAAGACGCTTACCTTCATGTGTCTGTCTTTCCAGGACACCAGCAGTTCCTCAGGTTTGCGGTAGGGGAACATCACTACCAATTTGTGGCTCTACCCTTCAGGCTCACCTCTGCACCCAGGGTGTTCACCAAGGTACTGGCGGGGTGTGATGGCCCTTCTCAGAGCCCAGGGCATTCGCAATTCTTCCTTATCTGGACGACCCTCTCATTGCGTCTCCTTCACTCAATCAGGCGGAGTTGGACACCCGGACGGTGGTGGCGACACAAGAAGTTTGGGTGGGTAATCAATTACCCCAAGTCCTCACTCTCTCCGTCACAGGTGACTTCTTTCCTGGGCATGAAGCTGGATACCATTCAGGCCAGGATTTTCTTACCTCAGCAGAAGGTGGACACTCTTCAAGCGCTGGTTCATCTTTTACTGTCCAATCCTCATCCATCCATCCAGCAAGGTATGAGACTGGTGGGACAGATGGTGGCCTGCTTCGAGGCAGTGCCCTTTGCTCAATTTCACATGAGGCCTCTTTAGCTCCATCTCCTGTCGGCCTGGGACAAGTTTCCTCTGTCTCTGGATCAGGCCTTTTTTCTGTCTCCTCTGGTACGGTGGTGGCTGGACCCGAAGAATCTTTTGCGGGGCAGATCATTCCTGACGCCCTGCTGGGAGACGGACATGACGGATCCCAGTCTGTCAGGCTGGGGGGGGGGGCTACTGGAGAGCCCATCAATTTCAGGGGCTGTGGGGCCCTCAGGAGGCACACGCCCCCATCAGTGTTCTGGAGCCGAGGGCGGTTCGGTTGGTGCTGGAGCAGCTGACGCCTCACCTTCAGGGCCTGCCAGTTCAGGTTCGCTCCGACAACAGGATTACGGTCGCTTACATCAATCATCAGGGAGGGACTTGGAGCAAGAGTGCCCTCCGGGAGGTGTCTTTGCTTCTGTCTTTCGCCAAGAGCAACGTTCCGTGCACTTCGGCGGTTTACATTCCGGCGGTGGAGAACCTGGAAGTGGACTCCCTGAGCAGGGTGGCCTCTCGCCGGGGGGAATGGTCCCTCAGCGAGGTCTTCCTCTCCCTCTGTAGTAGGTGGGGGCTGCCGGATGTGGATCTGTTTGCCTCTCGCCACAATCACAAGCTCCCAGCATTTGTGTCACTGTCCCAGGACCCTCTGGCAGTGGATGCCATGTCTCTGTCCTGTCGGGGGTTCGGTCTCCTGTACCTCTTCCCTCCGTTTCCCCTTCTGGGCAAGGTCTTACGCAAGATGGTTCACGAAGGAGTGCCAGCTGTTCTGGTGGCCCCCAGGTGGCCAAGACAGGTGTGGTTCGCAGACGTTGTGCAGTTGGCGGTCGATCAGTACCCTCTGCCTCTGGTTCCGGATCTTCTCACTCAAGGACGTCTCTGTTACCCCAATTTACAAACGCTGGCTTTGACGGCGTGGCTGCTGAAACCTCCATCCTAAGGGAAAAGGGTCTGTCTGAGGCGGTTGTTCAGACTTTGGTTAAGGCTAGGAAGAAATCTTCCTCTAATATCTACTACAGGACCTGGCGGACCTACATTGACTGGTTTCGGATTCTGGAGTTCCTCCATCATGGTCTGGATATGGGTTTTCAGCTCAGCACTCTGAAAGGGTATGTTTCCGCCTTGGCGCTTTTCTTTCAGAGGTCTTTCGCTCTTCATCCTTTGGTCAAGACCTTTTTCCAAGGGGGTCGCTCATGTGCGACCTCCCCGCAAATCCATGTTACAGGTTTGGGATTTGAATTTGGTGTTATCGGCCTTCAGGGTCCTCCGTTTGAGCCTCTGCATGAGGCTGCACTGTCTATTCTCACCTGGAAAGTTGCCTTTCTGGTGGCTATCACTTCTGTCCGACGTGTTTCTGAGTTGGCGGCTCTGCCCATTCAGGCCCCCTACTTTGAGAGACACTGGGACAAGGTGGTTTTTCACTTTAAGCCAGGCTTCTTGCCTAAGGTTGTCTCTGCCTTTCATCTCAATCAGGACATTGCGCTTCCTTCCTTATGTCCTAATCCTAGTAACGACAAGGAGAGGGCCCTGCACTCTCTGGATGTCGTCAGAAACCTGAAATACTACTTGGTTGCTACTGCGCCTTTGAGGAAGACGGACGCCTTGTTTGTTGTGCCCACTGGTCCTAAGGGTTTGGCGCCCGTCAAGTCTACCATTAGCAAATGGATTCATCAGGCCATTGTTAGGGCCTATTCTGTCAAGGGGAAGGATCCCCCTTTCCGGATCACTGCTCATTCTACTTGTGCTGTTGGGGCCTCTTGGGCTTTTCAGCACCAGGCCTCTGTTGAACAAGTTTGTAAGGCTGCTACTTGGTCTTCTGTTGATACTTTTTCCAAGTTTTACAAGGTTGATGCTGTTTTTGGCCACAAAGTTCTGCAAGCTGCAGTGGTTTGAACTGCGCATTGTTGCCTTTTTTTTTTTTTTTTGTTTTTTTTTTTTTTTTTTTTTGGGATCCCCACCCGTTGTTGGACACTGCTACTGGATGTCCCAGACGTAATGAATCATTCTGGAGCAGGGTGTGATGCATACTTGGAATAATACCATTCTGTGAATACTCACCTGCTCCATCCCGCCCTGAGTTTTATTCTTGGATCCTCTATATGGTGATTTTTTCCTTGTTAATGTTATTTTGGTTTTGGCTTCTCCTGGTTCCCTTACTGCTTACTTATACTGGGAAATGAGTGGGAGGTCCTGGGTATATGTGGACCGGGAGGGGCCTCTTTATTCCAAGTATGTCTCACACCCTGCTTCGGAAGTATTCATTACACGTGGGTTATGTCCAGTAGAGCGCGAACTTCTGCAGAGATGACTGGAAAAAAGAAGCCCCTCCCAGTCCATAAATACCTGGGACCCCCCACACATTCCCCAGTCTTAGTCTCTGCAGATGGCGAGCAAGTCAGAAGATGGCTGTCTCTTTCCTTGCAGGTAAGCCGGGTGTACACCCGGCCAATTTCTGTCCCTATTTCTGCCCGGACCTTTTTAAATTTAGTCCCTATGCCCCCCAGCCTTGGCTGTAGGTCTGGGCGAGGATAGGGTACACCTTAGTGGTGTACTAACTGGGAGCCATGCTCCTCCGTGAGACCCCCTCCAAGGGGTAGGCGGATGCCAGGTTCGGGATCCTGGTTTGGGATGCCCTGTCCATTTATTCCCTGCGCTGCATTAGGTAGCTGGGAACCCCCCTCTCCCATTGCTCACTGTTCCTGGATTAAAGGGGGGGAAGGGGGTAGCCTGTCCCTCCTATTCTTAGTATACAGTACGTCCTGCTCCAGATATAATACTTACACTTGGGTTATCCTCCACCAGATGGCGCTGCACTGCAGAGACATGGAAAAACAGGCTCCTCCCGGCCCTTCAGATACCCAGGGACCTCCCACAAATCCCCAGATTTCTCTGCAGTGCTGACTGCGAAGACATGATGTGTCACTCTCTTGCAGGTGAGCGGGGCTATTAAAGCCTGCGGCCCTGTTGGACTACTCCCACCCGTCCTCTTCGTGATGTGCCTCCCAGCCTGGGGTGCGCTGGTCGGGTGAAGGTAGGCAGCACTACGCGTGCTCATGGAGCCATGCTCCTCCGCAGTCCCCCACCAAAGGGTAGGCGGTTTAGGCTGATGGTGAGCCTCTAGTGGATGCCCCTCCCGCATTATTGCCCCATAACTCGTGTAGCGGTGGACCCTGTTCAAAGGGTCGCCATCCTCCCTCGTTCCCCCCCCCCCCCGTAGCTCGGGGGGAAAGAAAGGGGGGGGGTGTGTGGTGGTCTTAGTGTATTCAGTTACACGTTATGGCCTTAGTATTGTCCTTGACTCATACATCTGGTGTCAGAGCTGCGCTGTTTGGTTTTTTTATTGTCTATCGGCCGCCGCCGTGCGAGTCTCTTGCCCTTATTGGACGGGCATGCGAACAGGCGGCATCATTGGTAAACGTTGTCGCGCGCATCTGGAAGTAATCCCCGTTTTCCTTCTATAGTGTGTCATACACTCGCTTGTTACTGTCTGCGCTGACTACTGCCTTCAGAGCTTCGCGCTCTTCGGGGGGGCGGAGACCTGGCTTGGCGCGCTCCGCATCACAGCCCGCTCTGGCCCGCCCTTCGAGGTTCGCTTGGCGCCATTTAGATGCTCATCTCCTGCGCGCGTGGTAACGGTCCTCCTCCTCCCTCGATCTGTAAGTGCCCTTGCGGGCGATTTTCATCTTTCTTGCTTACTGCGCATGGCTCTGACGTCCCTATTCCCATTATGTCTTTCAGACGGTCAAATCCAGTGGCTTCTCCCGGCCCGGTGTAATTGCCATATATAATTATTACTCCCACTTCCCTGCGGGTCTCTGCAGCATCCAGGGTAGCTTATAGCGTCAATCCCTACTGGCCTATTGTGCCTATTAATCACCATATGGAGGCATCCCAGGATACTGGTGAACGGGGTTCCCTCGGGACATGCCCGGCTGTGTGTAGCTTGTGGGGGTCTCATCTATCAACGGTGACAATGCACGGGTCTGCGTCCCTTGTGCACAGCAGGCGCTAATGGTACTTCCCGCCCCTCCTGTGGCTGGGCCTGCACCTCGCCTCACTTCACCTACCCCCCCAAGCCTGAGTCTAACCCCCAATACAAGCGGGGATTCTCATCCTGATGTGGCTACTAGACAACACTAGTGTTGAAAAATTGCTTGCTAGTACTCTAGCACGCAAGGCCACCGTGGAAAAGCGGCACATAATCCCTGACTCTGCTCCTTTCCCTACGGAGTCTGATGAGTTTACGCATCTATATGACCATACCCTTTCGGACGAAGGGGAGCTGCCTTCTGACTCAAAGTCATCTGATGAGAAGTCTAGGGGTCATGACGATTCTGGTTCTGATCACTGGACCCCGGATGATACTAATAAACTACTCCTTCAGATTTTTGAGGTTTTGTCCATCTCCCCCCCTGTTGCGGCTCCCAGGCAAAGGGGTGAGCTATTCCATTCTGCTAAGGCTCGATTGGAATTTCCTGAGCAAACCCATTTCAGTAACCTCGTGCTTAAGGAGGGGGAACATCCCAGTAGACTTCCCGGGATCCCTAAGAGTCTGGACAGGAAGTATCCATTTCCTGCTGATATGGTCAAGTGCTGGTCATCTCCCCCCGAGGTCGATGCTCCTATTCTAGGGCTGTCTAACACCTCTATTATGCACTCCCCTGACACTACTACGCTGCGGGATTCTGAGGACCGGCGCATTGACCAATTGGCGTGCCATGCCTTTGCGTTTGGAGGGCCGGCGCTGCGCCCGGTCTGCGCTTTGGCCATTACTGCCGTGGCGCTCAGGGCCATGGTCAGGAATGCACTTGACGGCCCAGACGAGTTGCCTACTGATACTATTAATGCACTGTCTAACTGTGATGTATTTGTGAACTTTATCCTGTCTGCATCGGATGATGCTATTAGGCTGTGTGCCAGATCTTCCGCCTTGGCGGTGGCTATACACAGCGCGGTATGGCTGCGCCAGTGGGCGGCCGACAATGCTGCTAAGAAAGCCCTTACTGGGCTCCCATTTAAGGGACTACGCCTGTTTGGGGACCACCTAGACCTCTTTGCTAAAGGAGGTAAGTTACCACAGCGCAGGTGGCAGCCTCGAGCCTTTCGCAGCCAGGGCCCCCTTTCAGCCCCCTACAGAGGCGCTAAGCAGGGAAAAGGGGTGTCCTTCGCGGGTGCTTGCACAGACTCCTGGCATAGAAGCAGGGGGCGACGTCCTGGCTCCTCCTGGGGGACCAAACCCAAAGCCCCTCCCAAGACCCCTCAGGCATGATGGGGCGCCCTCGCCCGCCAGGGTGGGGGGGGGCGGCTACAGCACTTCGCGCACGTCTGGAGGCGCCAAGTCTCAGATCGGTGGATTCAGGAGGTAGTTACCTCCGGCTACAAGATAGTTTGCTGTGCGGCCCCCCTCAAGATTCATCAGGTCCCGGATCCCCCAGGACCCAGTATCGGCTCAGGTCCTGATGCAGGCAGTACAAGGACTTCTGGATCTGGGAGTTATTTGCAAGGTTCCCTTGAGAGAGTTGGGAGAAGGGTTCTACTCCAACCTTTTCACAGTACCCAAAAGAGATGGGTCAGTCAGGCCCATTCTGGATTTAAAGATCCTCAACAAATTTGTCAAGAACAAGCGCTTTCGCATGGAAACCCTGCGCTCGGCCGTTGGCTCTCTGCGCCCAGGGGATTTTATGACTTCTGTGGACATCAAAGATGCTTACCTTCACATCCCTGTGTTTCCGGGACATCAAAGGTTTCTCAGATTCGAGTTGAGAGATCAACATTACCAATTTGTGGCTCTACCGTTTGGCCTCACTTCAGCTCCCAGAGTGTTCACCAAGGTATTGGCGAGGGTGATGTCCTTGATAAGGGCAGGGGGCATTCGAGTGCTGCCCTACCTGGACGACATCCTCATCGCCTCATGGCCTCTACAGCAGGCGGAGCTGGACACTCACTGGTGGTGTCCACCTTGGAGTCCTTCGGCTGGGTGATCAATCATCCCAAGTTCTCTCTGTCCCCTTCACCGGTGACCCCATTCCTGGGGATGATTCTGGATACGGTTCAGTCACGACTATTCCTTCCCCAACAGAAGGTGGAAGCTCTGACTGCGCAGGTGCAGTCCCTGCTCTCGAACCCCCAGCTCTCTCTCAGGCAGGGAATGCAGCTGGTGGGCCTGATGGTGGCGAGCTTCGAGGCGGTGCCCTTTGCTCAGTTCCATTCGAGGCCTCTGCAGCTTCACCTCCTATGAGTATGGGACAAGGACCCAGCGTCCTTGGACGGGGTTTGTGTGCTTCCCCCATTGGTCAGAAGGTCCCTCTCGTGGTGGCTAGACCACAAGAACTTGCTAAAGGGCAGGTCCTTTCTAGCCCCCTCCTGGGAGACGGTCACCACGGATGCCAGTCTGTCAGGTTGGGGGGGATTCTGGAAGTCCCTGAGGTTCCAGGGGAGGTGGGGCCCTCAGGAGGCCCATTTACCCATCAATATTCTGGAACTACGGGCGGTCAGGTTGTTTTTGGAGCAGTTGACCGATCACCTGCAGGGACTGTCTGTGCAGGTGCACTCAGACAACAGGACAGCGGTTGCCTACATCAACCATCAGGGAGGGACCCGGAGCAAGGGTGTCCTCCAGGAAGTGACGCGGATTCTGACATGGGCGCAGGCCAATGTTCAATGCATCTCGGCTGTGTATATCCCGGGGGTAGAGAATCTTATAGCAGACTCTCTGAGCAGGGGGACTTCCCGTCAGGGGGAGTGGTCCCTCTGCAACAGGGTATTCCAGTCCCTGTGTTACCGGTGGGGCCTACCGGATGTGGATCTGTTTGCATCCCGTCACAATCACAAGCTCCCGGCCTTTGTCTCCCTGTCTCAGGATCCTCTGGCCTTGGCCATGGACGCTCTGTCAATGTCATGGAAGAAATTTTGGCTCCTGTATGTCTTTCCCCCGTTCCCCCTGCTGGGCAGGGTTCTGCGCAAGATTGCCCTGGAAAGGGTGCCAGTGATTCTGGTGGCCAAGAAGAGTGTGGTTCGCAGACGTGGTACAAATAGCAGTAGACCAGTACATCCTGCCAGAGGAGCCAGATCTACTCACTCAGGGCTCCTTACGCCATCCCAGTTTACAAACTCTGGCTTTGACGGCCTGGCTGCTGAAACCTCCCATCTTGATGGAGAAAGACTTGTCTGCCTCAGTGGTGGATACCATGGTACAGGCTAGGAAGAAAACTTCTTCTGCCATCTATTACAGTACTCTGAAGGGTCAGGTTTCTGCCCTATCTGTCTTCTTTCAGAAGTCTTTTGCTCAGCATCCCTTGGTTAAGACCTTCTTTCAGGGGGTCACTCACGTGCGTCCCCCACGTAAACCTACGGTCCCTGTTTGGGACTTGAACCTGGTTTTGTCTGCCTTACAGGGTGCTCCCTTTGAGCCTATTCAGGATGCTGCTCTGGCTGTACTTACCCTCAAAGTTGTTTTTCTGGTGGCTATTACTTCGGTCAGACGTGTGTCTGAGCTGGCGGCTCTGTCTATTCAGCCACTATACTACGAGAGACACCAGGACAAGGTGGTGTTCCGCTTTAAGCCGGAGTTTCTGCCAAAGGTGGTGTCTGCCTTTCATTTGAATCAGGATATTGTTCTTCCTTCATTGTGTCCTAACCCTAGCAATGCTAAGGAAAGGGTTTTGCATTCATTGGATGTGGTCAGGTGTCTCAAGTATTACCTGGTAGTCACTGCCGCTTTCAGGAAGACTGATGCTCTTTTTGTGTTCCCTTCTGGTCTTAGGAAGGGTTTTGGCTCCTGCCAAGTCTACTATTAGCAAATGGATTCGTCAGGCTGTGATTCAGGCCTATTCTGCTAAGGGGAAGAATTCTCCCTTCCGCCTTACTGCTCATTCTACTCGTGCTATTGGTGCCTCTTGGGCCTTCCAGCACCAGGCTTCTGTTGAACAAGTTTGCAAGGCCGCTACTTGGTCTACCTTTTCAAAGTTTTACAAGGTTGATGTTAGGGCCTCAGCTGATGCTGTTTTTGGCCGCAAGGTTTTGCAGGCGGCAGTGGTTTAAACTGCCTTTTGTCACCTTTTGTTGGGGGATCCCACCCTACTTTATGGACACTGCTATTGGATGTCCCAAGTGTAAGTATTATATCTGGAGCAGGACGTACTGTATACTAAGAATAATACAATTCTGTGAAATACTCAGCTGTGGAATTGATATTACTTGTATACAGTACGTCCTGCTCCACCCCACCCTGTTTTTGCATTATTCTGGATCCACTGTATGGTGATTATCATTGTTATCATTACCAGTTGTTTTGGGTGGTTTAATTCTTCCGGCTTCTTGTTCACTGCTTTTCAATGCTGGGGATTTGTGGGAGGTCCCTGGGTAAGTATGTAAGTATTATATCTGGAGCAGGACGTACTGTATACAAATAATATCAATTCTACAGGTGAGTATTTCACAGAATTGTATTTTTTTGTGACCTTATTGTCCTTTGCTTTCACTGGCTGGCCCTGCCAGCCTATGTATTTGGAGCGAGTGTGTGTGTGTGTGAAGGTGTTTAGCGCACTTAGTCTTTCTGTGGCCAGGCCGTGGCTGTTAGAGGCGGCGTGCTGGTTCCCGGCCCGACTCCGCAGCTTTGCTGGGAGCGCGGGCATTCCTTCTTCACTATTAGTCAGGAGAGGGGACGGGGCTCGGCGCGCTGGCTGCGGCCCGCTCCTTGCTTTTGGCTCTGTCCTTCTCGGGAGGGGTTGGGGCCACGCGCTGCGCGCGATCCGCGCTGGCCCGCCTTTCTTTGAATGAGTGCTGCTGTATCTTCACTCTGCTACTGTATGGACGCCTTCCCTCCGGTTATCGGTGAGTGCCCTGCGGGGTTGGTGTGTTCTAGATTCCATTGCTATTGACTGTCTTGTTTCTGAGCTCATGGAAGGAATTTTTGATGGTGCCTTGTATATGTTATCACATGTACATATATATATATATATATATATATATATATATCTTGAATGAATGCTGCTGTATATAGCGCTGGGGGTGTTTTTCTTATGGTGCCATTATATTTTCTGGGGGAATACCTTGCCTGATAAG
The DNA here is from genome assembly GCA_027917425.1 of Gastrophryne carolinensis. NCBI lineage: Eukaryota > Metazoa > Chordata > Amphibia > Anura > Microhylidae > Gastrophryne > Gastrophryne carolinensis. The sequence goes on from CM051238.1 coordinate 275,811,921, forward strand.
AAGGGGGTTCTCCCGGTCCTTAGGTCCCTCGCTAAAATTGGGTTTTTTTTCCTTGTCATTTACAAATCCTCCCACTAACGGATGTGAAGGGGCATCCTGGGTAGCTTAATAGCGTAATTCCCACTGGTCATTGCGACTACCACAAAAAAAAAAAAATCACCATATGGAGGCTTCCCAGGATACCGGGCTCGGGCTCCCTTCGGGGCGACCCCGGCAGTTTGTGGTTTGTGGGGTATCCCCTTGCGGGAGATAATGTGATCATTTGCATACCGCGTGCATAGCGGGCAATTACGCGGCAGTCCGGGTCCCAGGCGTCCGGGTCAGTGCCGCCGGCCTCATCACCTACACCCCATGCCTGCATTTGACCCCAAGTGATGTTGTCATTAGCGGGGAGTCGCAATCTGATGTCTTGCTAGATTGGCCAACATTGAGAAATTAATTGCTAGCTCTGCAGCCAGAAAGGCCCCAGCTAAGAGAAGACATTTGGCACCGGCTGCGCCGGGTTTTGATTATAAGGAATATGACCCATTTGAATGGTCTGATTACCCCCCACTGGAAGAAGGGGAATTGTTTTCAGAATCTGAAGTCTATGATGGTCAGCAGTTCCTGGATGCTGTTGCTGGGCAGGAGCGTGGGGATACTGTGGATACCCCCGGACTTCTGGCCCATATTTTTGAGGTGCTTGCTAATTCCCCTCTTGTGGAGGCCCCTCCGCAGAAGGGGGAATTTTTTGGGGCCGCTAAGCCTCGCCCGGAGTTTCCTGAACATGTTTCCTGAAACATTTTGACAAATTGATTCTTCAGGAATGGGAAAGGCCCAGCCAACTTCCTGGTGTCTCTCAAGGGTGGGATAGGAAGTATCCCTTCCCAGTGGACACGATGAAGCGCTGGTCATCACCCCCAGAAGTCGACGCTCTAATTCTGGGGTTGTCCAACTCATTGGTCGTGCACTCGCCAGTCTCCACCATGAAGGATGGTGAGGACCGTCGTCTTGATCAAATGGCATTACATGTCTTTGCCTGTGTGGGTTCGGCCCTGCGTCCCGTTTGTGCTTTTGCTCTCACGGCTGTGGCTTCCAGATCTGTTATTTGGGGCCTGTTGGATGGTCCCCATCTTAACCCTGCTAGTTATGAATTTTCAGCTCTTATTCGGTGTGATTTGTTCATGACCTTTGTCTTATCAGCCTTGGACGATACAATAGGCATGTGTAGTAGAACCTCGGCTTTGCTTGTGGCTATACGCCGATCAGTTTGTTTGCGCCAATGGGCGGCTGATATGGTGGCTAAGAAGGCGCTTACAGGGCTACCCTTCTTGGGTAGGCAACTGTTTGGAGATAATTTGGACTCGGTGGCGAAAGGAGAAAAGTTGCCACAGTGCAAGAGGCAGCGCCGGTCCTTCCGGGGGGCAGGCTCCTTTAATCCTTCCTTTCGTGGCTCTCGAGCAAGCTGGGGAGTTGCTTACTCTGAGTTCAGAGGTGACTCCTGGGGTGGGGCAGAGGACGTGCCCGCCCCGGAACTGCCTGGGGTACCAAACCCAAGGCTGCTGCCAAACCCTCTCAGCAATGAGTGGGAGCCCTCACCCTCGCGATTGGGGGGACGGCTAAGGCTCTTCGCCCAGGTCTAGACCCGGGAGGTCACAGACAACTGGATCCTGGAAGGGGTTTCTTCCGGGTACAAGCTGGAGTTCGAGTACCGGCCTCCTCTCAAAATTCTCAAGTCTTGGGTTCCTTCGGACCCCCAGGCCGCGCAGGGGCTGTTATTGGTAGTTCAAAACGTTCTGGACATGGGGGTCATTTGCCCGGTGCCCTCCTCAGAGAGAGGCCGGGGCTATTACTCCAACCTTTTTACAGTACCCAAAAAGGATGGCTCCATAAGACCCATTCTGGATCTTAAGATTCTCAACAGGTTCCTCAGAACCAGGAAAATTCGCACGAAGACTCTGCGCTCGGCCATCAACTCTCTTCGTCCAGGGGACTTCATGACGTCCATAGACATCAAGGACGCTTGCCTTCATGTGCCGATCTTCCCAGGAGACACCAGGTTGCTGGTGACTACGCTGGAGAGGTTCGGTTGGGTGTTCAACTACCCCAAGTCTTCTCTCTCTCCGTCACGGAAGATTTCCTTTCTGGGCATGAATCTGGATACCATTCAGACCAGGGTGTTCCTACCGCAGCCAAAGGTGCAGATGGTTCAAGATCTGTTTCGTCTTCTTCTTTCCCACCCTCGCTCGTCCATCCGGCAAGGGATGAGGCTGGTGGGGTTGATGGTGGCCTCCTTCGATGCAGTTCCTTTTGCTCAGTTTCACACAAGGCCCCTTCAACTCCATGCGTTATCGGCTTGGGACAGATGTCCTCTGTCCTTGGTTCAGTCCTTTGCGATGTCTCCCTTGGTCCGGCAGTCTCTTTGCTGGTGGCCGGAACCGGGAAATCTTCTGAGGGTCAGATCCTTTCTGGCCCCTTGTTGGGAGACGGTCACCCCGGATGCCAGCCATCGGGCTGGGGGTGTTCTGGAAGACACATCAGTTCCAGGGGCTGTGGGGTCCTCAGGAGGTGCACATCCCCCATCAACGTCTTGGAGCTGAGGGCTATTCGGTTGGTGCTGTCGCACTTGATGCCTCATCTCCAAGGACTTCCGTTTCACGTTCGATCAGACAATCGGACTGCGGCCCCTTACATCAATCACCTTGGAGGGACTCGCAGCAGGAGTGCCCTCCGGGTACTGTCTCTGATTCTTGTATGGGCCGAGAACAATGTTCCGTGCATCTCGGCGGTGTACTTTCCAGGGGTGGAGAACCTGGAAGCGGACGCTCTGAGCGGGGGGTCCTCTCGCGGAGGGGTATGGTCCCTCGACAACAGGGTTTTTCTATCCATTTGTCACAAGTGGGGGTTCCTGGAGGTGGATCTCTTTGCCTCCCGTCACAATCACAAGCTCCCTGCCTTGTGTCTCTGTAAAATATCATTATTTGTGATATTTCTTTCCCTTGTTTTCCTTAACAAGGACTTTTTTGGGCCATCCAGAATCTGATCTCAGCTATAGTAATTTAAGCAAAGTATTGCCCGAAACCAAAAATCGATAAATGGATTTAATATAAATAGAGCTGATTACAGTACAGGAATATAATATGAATGGTATAAATATGATATGAAGTTGCAAAGCAGAAATGTAAGCAGTGTCCATAGGAAAATGCAGCAATCTTTCATTCTCAAGCTAATCAACTAGGGTCTTTGTCTCTCTCGCCCCCACCATACTGCCTATGTGGCAATCTCCTACATGTCTCACATGTTGTCCGTTCAGAGACCCAAAGCAAAGAGACTAAGACTCCGTCCTCTCCTTCAAATGTTATCCCTCTGGCCATACCTTTTCCCCTCCTCCAACTGTCGTCCTATTACAAAGAAGCAGTCATGTAGTACAAACATATGGTTTCAGTTAAGTGGTCGAAATTAAGGTAATTTCTAGGAGAAGCTAACCCAAACATTACTTGAGTCTGTATATACATATATCTCTACATACACACACACACACACACACACACACACACACACACACACACACACACACACACACACACACATATATATATATATATATATATATATATATATATATATATTGTGGAGATTAGCTCTGGTAGGCGACCGGGTGTCAGCAGTATAGAGGCAGAGGCAAGCAGTTCAAAGTAAAGTCTGTGTTTATTTCACACATAAATCCACAAAAGCATATGTCCAAACAGGTTACATCACCTTTTCAGGAAACAGCAGCATAAATGATTCAATCAGGCAAACAGCTTTTAGTCCTTGAGCAAACGTCCTGTTTACAGTCCAACTAGGCCTCAGGTCCGCATGAAACAGCCTCCACAGGAGATTTCAGCCAGGCTCACAGAGTCTCACTCCCATGTGAGCTCTAGACAAAGGACAGGCCACAGCTGATTCCCCAGGCTATTTAAACAGCCCGCAAAACCCGGACCTGGGTAGTGGGATGGAGTCCCACCCTGCTCTACTCCATCCCAGTAAAGCCGTCCCAGGTTAGCCCTTCGGCTATTCTAAATCATCAGCAGCAAACTGCCACCAGCAGCTGATGCTGGACAAACAAGCTATACGGCTTTACTGCACCAATGCCAGGTACATTGGTGCTACATACCTGCCGTCAATAACGGCCCCTTGCACCTTACCACATACCCCCCCCCTTTGTTCAACCCTGAGGGGGTGGACACATGCCAAACAATGTGTTCTGGACAGGGCAACCCAACAATCGTCCCGCTCTGTGCTCTACTGTAAACTTGAAGTTTTGTAATGACAAGAACCATCGGGTGACCCTGGCATTCCTGTCCTTAGCCTGGCACATCCACTTGAGGGGAGAGTGGTCCGTAATCAGACGGAACCTTCTCCCCAGCAAGTAGTAGCGAAGAGACTCCAGGGCCCATTTAATGGCCAAACACTCCCTCTCCACTATACTATACCGGGTCTCCGCGGGTGTCAATTTGCGACTCATGTAGACAACGGGGTGCTCCTCCCCGTTGACTTCCTGACACAGTACAGCACCGAGACCTACCTCGGAGGCATCGGTCTGCACTATGAACTCCCTCTTAAAGTCGGGTGTCACCAACACCGGAGACCCACACAGGGCAGACTTCAAAGCGGAGAACGCTTTTTCGGCCTGTTCATTCCACTTCACCATGACAGACTTGCGTCCCTTTAACAGGTCTGTCAATGGTGCCGCTAGGGTGGCAAAATTGGGAATGAACCGCATATAATATCCCACCAACCCCAGAAATGACTTTACCTGGCGGGTGGTGTTAGGCCGGGGCCAGTTACGGATGGCTTCTAGTTTGTTCACCTGGGGCTTGACCACTCCTCGTCCAATCACATAGCCCAGGTATTTTGTTTCTTCTAGGCCTAAAGCACATTTTTTCGGGTTTGCCGTCAACCCAGCCTTCCTGAGGGAATCCACTACGGCCTGGACTTTGGGTAGGTGACTTTCCCAATCCGTGCTATGGATAATTATATCGTCCAGATATGCCGAAGCATACAGACGGTGTGGCCTGAGGACAATATCCATTAACCTTTGGAACGTAGCGGGAGCGCCGTGTAACCCAAAGGGTAACACCTTGTATTGGAACAGTCCCTCTGGTGTAATAAAGGCTGTTTTCTCCTTGGCAGCCTCAGTCAAGGGCACCTGCCAGTACCCTTTTGTGAGGTCCAAAACCGAAAAGTACCTGGCTTGGCCTAGCTTCTCAATGAGTTCATCTACCCGGGGCATAGGGTAGGCATCAAACTTGGAAACTTCATTAAGTTTGCGGAAATCGTTACAGAACCGCAACGTACCATCGGGCTTGGGAATCAAGACTATGGGGCTGGCCCACTCACTCTTTGATTCTTCAATCACGTCTAACCGGAGCATTTGCTGCACTTCTCCGCGATAGCTTGTCGCCGGGACTCGGGTACCCGGTAAGGCCTCAACCGGACCTTGACCTGAGGTTCCGTGACAACATCATGTTGGATGACCGAAGTGCGCCCAGGGAGTTCTGAAAACACGTCCGTGTTTCTGCTAATAAACTCCCTGGCTTCCTGAGTCTGTTTAGAGGAGAGGTTGTCGCCAGTTTTCACCTCGACTACTACTTCTCTACTAACAGACCGAGGAATGGGAAGCTCCACCCCCACCATACCTGGTCGGGGACTGTCACCCCCAGGGGTCTCCCTGTCTTTCCATAGTTTCAGCAGGTTTACATGGTACACCTGCTCGGGCTTCCTCCGCCCAGGCTGATGTACCTTGTAAGTCACTTCCCCAACTTTTTCAATGACCTCATAGGGACCCTGCCACCTAGCTAGAAATTTACTGTCCACCGTGGGTACCAGAACCACAACTCTGTCACCGGGGTTAAAGTTCCGTACCCTGGCTTGCCGATTATAAACCCTGCTTTGGGCCCGCTGCGCTGCCTCCATGTGTTCTCTGACAAGCGGCAAGACGGTCGCTATCCGTTCCTGTAGCTGAGTCACGTACTCTACCACACTTTTGTGGGGTGTGGGTTGCTGTTCCCAGGCCTCCTTGGCTATATCCAACAGGCCCCGTGGATGTCGACCGTATAAGAGTTCGAAGGGCGAGAACCCCGTAGAGGCCTGGGGCACCTCTCGCACTGCGAACATCAGGGCAGCAGCAAGTCCCAATTCTTCCCATCCTTGGCGACCACCCTTTTTAACATGGTCTTTAAAGTTTGATTAAACCGTTCTACTAGGCCGTCTGTTTGCGGGTGGTAAACGGATGTCCGCAACTGTTTCACCTGCAGCAGTTTACAGAGCTCTTTCATTACTTTCGACATAAACGGGGTACCTTGATCGGTCAGGACCTCTTTAGGCAGACCTACTCTGGAAAACATTTCCATAAGCTCCTTAGCAATGAGCTTGGCAGAGGTGTGACGCAGGGGCACTGCCTCAGGGTACCGCGTGGCATAGTCCAAGATCACCAGAATATGTTGGTGCCCTCTAGCGGATTTTGGCACTGGACCCACTAGATCCATGGCAATCCGCTCAAAGGGTACCTCAATAACTGGGAGAGGAACTAAGGGACCACGGTAATGAGGCTGAGGGCTGGTCATCTGACATGTTGGACAGGACTCACAATATCTCTCCACCTCCTTGTACACACTGGGCCAGTAGAATCGTTGTAAAACGCGGTCCAGTGTTTTCTGCTGGCCTAGGTGTCCACCCAGAACATGTTGGTGGGCCAAATCCAACACCAATTTGCGATATGAATTGGGTACCACCAATTGTTCCACCACCTCTTCACGTACCTTGTTTACTCGGTACAACATTTCCTGGTGAACCACAAAGCGAGGAAACTGTAACTCCGCCCCTGGCTGTTGTGGTTCACCTTCCACCTCAAGAACATTCTCCCAGGCCCGAGACAGGGTCGGGTCCTGGTGTTGAGCGGTACCAAAGTTAGTTGTGGAGACATGGAGATCTGCCAACTCTGGACCTGTTGTCAACTCTTCCACATCTCCAACCATAACATTTAGTGGGGTTGACTCCCCCTCTTCCATTTTAGGGACGGGCACCTCTTCCACGGTGCCTCCTGATTCCGGTTCCCAGGGCACCGGGGTCTCCCCTGAGTAGGGCCAGTCTATTGGGGACACACCCGCCTCGCGGGTTTCCGGAACTGCCAGCTTGGCCCACAGTGACCTGAACCCTGGAAAGTCTCTCCCAATAATCAGTTCATATGGGAGTTTAGCGGCGACAGCGACTTCATGTTTCCAGCTGCCGGAGACGGTGGTGAGAGACACTTGTGCTGTGGCATAGTCTCTCAAGTCCCCATGAATGCACAAAACCCCGGTTTTCCGCCCAGTGTACTCATCGGGCAGTACTAAGGCGGGTCTTGCCAGGGTAACCATACTCCCCGAGTCCAAAAGGGCCACAGCCAGGGTGTCTCCCACTTTCACCTGAAAGAGGTGAGTTTGCCCCACAAGCTCAGGGATACCGGCAGCACACAGCCTCCTGGCATACATGGAAGGGCGGTAACCAAAGTTTACATCCATGGGCTCCCCCTGGTGGGGACAATTGGCTCTGATATGTCCCGGCTCCTTACATCCCCAACACAACACTTGGGCAGGGACTTTGGGGGGTAGGTCCTGAGAGGGTTTAGGGGACACCACTCGCCTGAGCTGGGGCGGGGACCTCCGGGGTTTCCCCGAATCCCTCCTCATGGAGCCGCTTTGCAAGTTCCTGGTGGCCTCATATCGCTCCACTAGGTCCACCATCCCTAGTGCGTTGTCAGGGGATACCTGGCCAACCCAGTGCTGAAGAGGGTGCGGTAAAGCCCTCCAAAACATGTCCGCCAGCAAGCGGTCCAAAATGGCAGTGGGGCTTAACAACTCCGGCTGCAGCCATTTTTGCAGCAGGTGCAGCAGTTTATAATACTGGGGTCGGGCGGGCTCTGCCGACTGGTAGCTCCACTGATGCACCCGCTGAGCCCGAACCCACACATTCACCCCCAGTCTCGCCAGTATCTCACCCTTCAGAGTCGGGTAGTCAGCGGCTTGGTCCTCTGGGAGATCAAACACCTGCTGGGGTCCAGACGCCAGAAATGGAGCGATGACATCAGCCCACTGGTCATGCGGCAACTTCTCCCTTGCAGCCACCTTTTCAAACACCGCCAGGTAAGTCTCCACGTCATCTGAAGGGGTCATTTTTGTGAGCGCCGAGCGGACAGCTTTCCGGGCATCAGGAATACTTTTGGGCGCACCTGCAGCTTGCTGCGCCATCATATGTTGCAAAAACAGCTGGTTGGTCTCATGCTGCTGTCTGTTGGCCTCCACGAGCGCTTTCACGACCGCCTCCATTTTGTCTGCAGTCCCAGGTAGCAGCCTGGCAGGTTTAATATAGGACATGCACAACAAAAAACTTTTTCGTCGGTTGCTCCTAGCAACGGCCTCACTGCTATGCCCGCATCCTCCACCAAATGTGGAGATTAGCTCTGGTAGGCGACCGGGTGTCAGCAGTATAGAGGCAGAGGCAAGCAGTTCAAAGTAAAGTCTGTGTTTATTTCACACATAAATCCACAAAAGCATATGTCCAAACAGGTTACATCACCTTTTCAGGAAACAGCAGCATAAATGATTCAATCAGGCAAACAGCTTTTAGTCCTTGAGCAAACGTCCTGTTTACAGTCCAACTAGGCCTCAGGTCCGCATGAAACAGCCTCCACAGGAGATTTCAGCCAGGCTCACAGAGTCTCACTCCCATGTGAGCTCTAGACAAAGGACAGGCCACAGCTGATTCCCCAGGCTATTTAAACAGCCCGCAAAACCCGGACCTGGGTAGTGGGATGGAGTCCCACCCTGCTCTACTCCATCCCAGTAAAGCCGTCCCAGGTTAGCCTTTCGGCTATTCTAAATCATCAGCAGCAAACTGCCACCAGCAGCTGATGCTGGACAAACAAGCTATACGGCTTTACTGCACCAATGCCAGGTACATTGGTGCTACATACCTGCCGTCAATAACGGCCCCTTGCACCTTACCACAATATATATATATATATATATATATATATATATATATATATATATATATATATATATATATATATATATATATTTATTATAATGAACATTGAGGCAATTAACCAAAATAAACTTTATATTATATGTGCATCAGCCAACCCTGGATCAGAATCATAATAACCAGGTAAAAATCCACAGACTCCATTCATCCAAGTTATTAGTGATTTAATAATAATTCATTAATAATTGAGATCATAAACATTTTATTCCTCTGGAACCTTCTTACAGTCTCTGCTCCAGGATCTCCTGGCTCTGGCAGTGGATGCCTTGTCCCTGGCCTGGCGGGATCTGGGACTCCTGTATCTGTTTCCCCCCTTCTCCATGGCAGGCAGGGTGGTGCGCAAGCGGGTTCAAGAGGGTGTGCCAGCAATTCTGGTGGCTCCAAGGTGGCCAAGACAGGTGTGGTTCGTGGACGTCGTGCGGCTGGCAGTTCGATCAGTACAGGTTGCCCCTGTTTCCGGATCTGGTCGCTCAAGGTCAGCTATGTTACCCCAATTTACAAACGCTGGCTTTGACGGCGTGGTCGCTGAGTCTTCCATCTTTAAAGAAAAAGGTTTGTCTGACGCTTGTTAGGGCTAGGAAGAAGTCTTCCTCTAACATCTACTACAGGACCTGGCGGTCCTATATTGCTTGGTGTGAGGCTAGGGCCTTGCCTTGTAGGGTGTTATTCTAAGTATGTCACACACCCCACTTCATTTATTAATTATTACACTTGGGTTATCTCACCGCTAGGTGGCGCACTTGCAGAGATCTCCAAAAAAGCAGCAAGCCCCTCCCGGTCTATAGATACCTGGTACCTCCCAACAATTCCCCAGTGTTGGTCTCTGCAAGATGGCGACAAGACAGAAGAAAGAAGTCTCCTGCTTGCAGGTAGCCGGGGTATCACCCCGGCCCCCCCCTTATGGTCTATTGCTGCCCGGTCCCCGTTTTCGTGTTTATCCCCTTGATTTAATGGTAGCCTCCCAGCTATAGGCTGTAGGCCGGGCAAGGGTAGATGGCACTCTAGGTGCCTAGGAGATTAGCTCCTCCGCTCGTACCCATATTATGGGGCATAGCGGTGATCCGGTTGTTTGGTGATCCGGAATTGGGATGCCCCAGCCCTTAGGTCCCAGTTAGGTTTCCTTTTCCCCACAGGTTCTGTGTGTGCAGTGTGCGTGGGGGTGGTGTTTGGGGACAGCATGGGTCCGTCCCTTGTTTATTCTGGGGGGGGGGGGGGGGCTCCTAGCCCTGAGTTTGTTGCTCCCTCACATGTGTGCCTTTTGTACATCAGACTAGGCGGCCAGGGCGGTGCGCGGTGCCGCTGGCCCGCCTGTGTGTGTGGGTGCGTGCGCCGCTGGTCCGCCTGTGCTCTGTGTGCGGCCTGCGTGTGTTTCACTGCGGGCGGGACCGGGCGGCAGGCGATGCCGCCGGCCCGTCCGTCGGCGCTGCGGGCGCCTTTACTGTGGCGCCATTACTTGGCGCTTCTGCGGCCCCTGTCGAGGCATCGGGGTGACGTGGGCGGGCCGCGTCAGGCGCGGCCCGCGCTGTTTCTGGCGGGTTAGGGAAGGGCGGGGTCAGCGGTCCCGCGTTGTGTGGCGGGTCCGCCCCTTCGTCTCCGCGCTCTTTCTCTCCCTCTCGTCACTGGCGTGTCCCGCGCGGTGTGCAGGTAGGCCATTGTCCCCTGCGCCTCTCGTTCCTTCATGGGCTGTTGGTTTAATTCTGGAGGGGTGGGCGGCTCAGCGGTCGGTCGTTGTGCAGGCCGGGCTGCAGGATGAGCCAGGTTCTCCTCTCTCCCTCCATTCCCCCCACTCTCCCTCCCCCCACCCCCCTCTCCCCCGATGATTCGGTCAGGCCTTGGTGCGTGCTGGCGGGGGGTGGGTTTTTTGTTTCTGCTTGTACTTGTGTGTCAGGTGTGACTGTACTGACTGCTGTCCTTTGCGTTTGTCAGATCCCGGGATGCCGTCTTTCAGGGCTCTCCCGGTCTTGTACATACCTGGCGGGTATTTGGGGTTGGCTACTGTCGCCCCTTGCCCTTCTGCTAATTCCCTGGGCAGGGCTACACTTGCTAGTGTATATATATATATATTTGTATACCCTTAAGCTTAGGGCTGTGTATGTGTCTACAGATAGTCACATTTAATCTATTAAAGTACTAGTGGGGCATCCCGGGTCGCTTACTGCGTAAATCCCTGAGGGCTGCGAATACCATAAAATCACCATTATGGAGGCTACCAGAGATGCCGGAACTAGTCCTTCGGGGCAGTCCAGGCTGTGTGGGGGATGTGGGACTCCGCTCCCAGGGGATGATGTAATCTTTTGTATTCCATGTACACAGCGGAACATTGAGCGCCAGTCCGGCACCTCGGTGCCTGGGACTTCTTCTACCGCGCCTTCTCCCTCCCCTCCTCGCCTGTTCCGGACCCCGCATGACGCTGTCGTTGGGGGTGATTCGCAATCTGAGGTAGGTGCCCGGTTGGCCAGCCTCGAGAAAATGTTTTCCGCTATGGTCGCTCAGAAGGCTTCTGCCAAGCGAAAACACCTGTCTCCGCCTCCGCAGGATTCCGATGAGGAAGTTGAGGTACTGGATTGGTCGGATCGTCCCCTCGAAGAGGGGGAGCTTATTGAGGAGACGGAGGATTCAGAGGTTCAGCAGTTGTCTAGCGCTGAGGGGGACTTGATAGAGGGGCCCCCTCCTGACACGCCCACTATTCTGGCTCAGATGTTTGAGGTTTTGGATTTGGATCCGCCGGAAGTTACTCCTCGGCCTAAGGGTCAGCTCTTCGGGGGTTCCAAGCAGCGCTTGGAGTTTCCCAGTCAACAGCATTTTGAGGACATCGTCCTCAAGCAGTGGGAGCAGCCTACGCGGCTTGTCGGGGTCCCGCCTAGTTGGGACAAGAAATATCCCTTTCCGGCGGATTTGTTGAAGCGGTGGTCCGCCTCCCCTGAGGTGGATGCTCCTGTTTTGGGGCTGTCAAATTCGGCGGCGGTTCATTTTCCTGACACTACTTCTCTCAAGGATGGTGAGGATCGCCGGATTGATCAGCTGGCCCGTCACGGTTTTGTCTGTGCGGGTTCGGTCTTGAGGCCTGTTTGTGCTTCCGCCTTTTTGTCTTTGGCTGTTAGGTCCGTGGTCAGGGATTTAGGTGCGGATCTTGATCCTGCCTGTGATGAGTCCCTGGCTCTTAAGCGTTGTGAATCCTTTTTGTCATTTATCCTGGATGCGCAGGAGGACGTCATGTTGATGTGTGGCAGGGCTACGGCCCTGTTGGTGGCTATTCGCCGTTCAGTATGGCTGAGACAGTGGACTGCTGATTTTAATTCTAAGAGTTCGCTTACGGCTCTTCCCTTTATGGGTGTGCGGCTTTTCGGTGAGCAGCTGGATTCCGTTGCCAAGGGAGGTAAGTTACCTCAGCGCAAGAGATTTCGCCGTTCCTTTCGGGGACCGGCTTCCTACAATCCGCCCTTTCGGGGAACCAGAGCCAGCAGAGGTGCGGGCTTCTCGGCTTCCAGGGGCGCCAGCTGGAATAGGGGTAGAGGCCGTGGCCGTCCCGTGCACGTCTGGGGCGCCAAGCCTAAGCCAGTTTCCAAGCCCGCTCAGCCATGAGGGGGCGCCCTCACCCGTACGGGTGGGGGGACGGTTGCGACTATTCTCCCGGGTATGGGACCTGGAGGTTTCCGACAGGTGGATCCGGGAGGTGGTGTCGGCCGGTTACAAGCTGGAGTTCGAGTCCTGTCCTCCTCCAAGGTTTGTCAGGTCTCGAGTGCCGGCGGATCCTTTAGCCGCGCAGGGGCTTCTGGCGGCTGTAAGGAATCTTCTGGAGCTGGCGGTCATTTGCCCGGTCCCGCCGTTGGAGGTGGGGCGCGGGTTTTATTCCAATCTCTTCACTGTTCTCAAGAAGGACGGGTCGTCCCGCCCGATCCTGGATCTGAAGTTTCTCAACAGGTTCATTCGTCCCCGGAAGTTCCGCATGGAGACCCTGCGGTCTGCGATCGGTTCTCTTCGGCAGGGGGACTTTATGTTGTCCATAGACATCAAGGACGCGTATCTTCACATTCCAATCTTTCCGGCACATCAGCGGTTTCTTCGCTTCGTGGTGGAGGATCAGCATTTTCAGTTTGTAGCTCTCCCATTCGGTCTCGCCTCGGCTCCGAGAGTGTTCACAAGGGTGTTGGCAGGGGTGATGGCCCTGCTCAGAGCTCAGGGGATTCGCATTGTTCCTTATCTGGACGATCTTCTCATCATGGCACCTTCCCTCAGTCAGGCGTAGGGGGACACCAGTTTGGTGGTGTCTACGCTGGAGAAGTTCGGCTGGGTGATCAACTATCCCAAGTCTTCCCTGGTTCCGGCCAGGGTGGTGACCTTTCTGGGAATGTCCTTGGACTCGTGTCAGCACAGAGTGTTTCTCCCTCAGGCCAAGGTTCTTTTGATTCAGGAATTGGTTCAGCTTCTTCTCTCCAATCCTCGCCCGTCCATCCGGCTGGGGATGAGACTGGTGGGGTTGATGGTGGCCTCGTTCGAGGCTGTTCCCTTCGCACAGTTCCACACGAGGACGCTTCAGCTTCATCTTTTGGCGTCTGGGGATCGGCGACCGCGGTCGTTGGATTGGTCCTTCCGGATGTCCCCCCAGGTTCGGCAGTCTCTACTGTGGTGGTTGGTCTCGGACAATCTCTTGAAGGGCAGGTCTTTCTGACCCTGCTTTGGGAAACTGTCACCACGGAGCCAGTTTGTCAGGATGGTGAGGTTTCTGGACGGATTTTCATTTTCAGGGGCAGTGGAACCCTCTGGAAGCCCACTTGCCCATCAATGTTCTGGAGTTGCGAGCCATCAGGTTGGTTTTGTCTCACTTGACGCATCATTTACAGGGTCTGCCGGTTCAGGTTCGCTCGGACAATCAGACGGCGGTTGCTTACATCAATCACCAAGGAGGGACTCGCGGTCTGGGTGCCCTCAGAGACGTGTCTCTGTTTCTAGTTTGGGCGGAGACTTATGTCCCTTGCATTTCGGCAGTGTTCATTCCAGGAGTGGTGAACACGGAGGCGGACTTCCTGAGCCGGTGCTCGTCCCGCCGGGGGGAATGGTCTCTCCATCCCCTGGTGTTTCGGTCGATGTGTCTTCGGTGGGGGACGCCGGAGGTGGATCTGTTTTGCCTCTCGTCACAACTACAAGCTTCTGACATTCGTGTCGCCTTCTCGGGACCCTCTGGCTCTGGCGGCGGATGCCATGGGCTGGCCTTGAGCTGGAGGGACCTGGGTTTTCTTTATCTGTTCCCTCCGATTCCCGTGTTAGGCAGGGTGCTGCGAAAGCTAGTTCAGGAAGGAGTTCCCGCCATTCTCGTGGCTCCAAGGTGGCCAAGGCGGGTGTGGTTCGCAGTCATCGTTCGTCTGGCAGTGGTTCAGTTCGATCTGCCTCTTCGGCAAGATCTTCTCACTCAGGGTCAACTGTGTTATCCCAGTTTACCAACGCTGGCTTTGACGGCTTGGCGGCTGAAACCTCCATTTTGAGGGAGGAGGGTCTTTTGGATTCGGTCATTCGGACTCTCGTTAGTGTTAGGAAGAGGTCTTCCTCTTCCATCTATTATAGGGTCTGGAGATCTTATATTGATTGGTGTGAGGCTACATCTTTGCCCTGCCGGGTTTTTTGCTATTTCTCGGATTTTGGAGTGTCTTCAATCAGGGCTGGATTCTGGTCTTCAGCTGAGTACATTGAAGGGGCAGGTTTCTGCCTTGTCAATTTTTTTCCAGAGGTCTTTTGCAAGCCATTCTTTGGTCAAGACCTTCTTCCAGGGGGTTTCGCATCTGCGGCCTCCTAGGAAGCCTTTGTTCCCAGTTTGGGATTTGAATTTGGTGTTCTCTGCGTTACAGGTTCCTCCTTTTGAGCCTGTGCAGGATATTGCTCTGTCCACTCTGACTCAGAAGGTTGCCTTTTTGGTGGCCATCACTTCGGTTCGGCGTTTTTCAGAGTTGGCGGCTTTATCGATTCAGGCTCCTTGTTTTGAGAAGCATCAGGACAAAGTGATCTTTCGTTTCAAGTCAGATTTTCTCTGCTTTTCATATTAATCAGGACGTTGTTCTTCCTTCTTTGTGTCCTAAGTCTAGGAATGTCACGGAGGGTGCGTTGCACTGCTTAGACGTTGTGTTAGGTACTATTTGCGTGCTACATCTTCCTTCGTAAGACTGATGCCCTTTTCGTGGTGCCCTGTGGGCCTAGGAAGGGCTTGGCTCCGGCTCAGTCTTCCATTAGCAAATGGATTCGTCAGGCGATTGTTGGAGCCTATTCTGCCAAGGGGTAGGATCCCCCTTTTCGCGTTACTGCTCATTCTACTCGTGCGGTTGGTGCGTCCTGGGCTTTTCAGCACCAGGCTTCGGTTGAACAAGTTTGTCAGGCCGCTACCTGGTCTTCGGTTCACACCTTTTCTAAGTTTTACAAGGTTGATGTTCGGGCCTCAGCTGATGCTGTGTTTGGCCGTAAGGTTCTGCAGGCTGCAGTGGTTTGAGTTTTATCTGCGTTATTGCCTGGTTTGGATACCCGCCCTTTTATGGACACTGCTGTTGGATGTCCCAAGTGTAATAATTAATAAATGAAGTGGGGTGTGTGACATACTTAGAATAATACCATTTTGTGAATACTCACCTGTAAAATGGGTATTATAAGTATGTCACACACCCCACTTCACCCGCCCTTTTTTGGTATCCGGGTTCCTTATATGGTGAGGTTTTGTTATTTACAGTTGAGGGTTGCAATTGTTTCTTCCTGGTACCTTGTCTTACTGCTGTTTTAACACTGGGGAATTGTTGGGAGGTACCAGGTATCTATAGACCGGGAGGGGCTTGCTGCTTTTTTGGAGATCTCTGCAAGTGCGCCACCTAGCGGTGAGATAACCCAAGTGTAATAATTAATAAATGAAGTGGGGTGTGTGACATACTTATAATACCCATTTTACAGGTGAGTATTCACAAAATGGTATTTTTCGATTCCCAGAATTTTTGGAGTTTTCTCCAACAAGGTTTGGACCTGGGATTTCAGCTTAGTACTCTGAAAGGGCAGGTCTCCGCCCTGGCGGTTTTCTTTCAAAGGTCTTTTGCTCTTCATCCTTTGGTTAAGACTTTTTTCCAGGGGGTCACTTATGTGCGGTCCCCTCGCAAGCCCTTGTTGCCAGTTTGGGACTTGATTTGGTTTGTCGGCCCTCCAGGGGCCTCCTTTTGAGCCGGTGCAGGATGTTGCATCTTCTGTTCTCACACAAAAGGTTGCCTTTTTGGTGGCTATTACCTCCGTTCAACGTGTTTCTGAGTTGGCGGCTCTGTCTATTCAGGCCCCTTACTTTGAAAGACACCAGGACAAGGTGGTCTTCTGGTTTAAGCCAGACTTCCTCCCTGAGGTGTTTTCTTCCTTCCATCTCATTCAGGATGTGGTTCTCCCTTCCTTGTGTCCTAAGCCTAGCAATAACAAGGAGAGGGCCCTGCACTCTTTGGATGTTGTTCGTTGTGTGAAGTACTATTTGGTGGCTACTTCTCCTTTCCGTAGGACGGACGCCTTGTTTGTGGTGCCCTCTGGGCCCAAGAAGGGTTTGGCGCCCGTCAAGTCTACCATTAGTAAACGGATTAGTCAGGCCATTGTTAGGGCCTATACTGCCAAGGGGAAGGATCCCCCTTTCCAGATCAATGCTTATTCTACTCGTGCTGTTGGGGCTTCCTGGGCTTTTCAGCACCAGGCCTCTGTTGAACAAGTTTGTAAGGCTGCTACTTGGTCTTCTGTTCATACCTTTTTCCAAGTTTTATAAGGTTGATGTGCGGGCCTCAGCGGATGCTGTTTTTGGCCGCAAAGTTCTGCAAGCTGCAGTGGTTTAATTTGTGCATTATTGCCTTTTGGGATCCCCACCCTTTCTGGACACTGCTATTGGATGTCCCACGTGTAATGAATACTTCCGAAGCAGGGTGTGAGACATACTTGGAATAATACCATTTTGTGATTACTCACCTGTAAAATGGGTATTATAAGTATGTCTCACACCCTGCTTCGTCCCACCCGAGTTGTATCTTGGATCCTCTATTTGGTGAACTTTTTATTGGTAAATTTTTTTATTTGCTCTTCCTGGTCCCCTTACTGCTTTGTTAGACTGGGGAATGTGTGGGAGGTCCCAGGTATTTATGGACTGGGAGGGGCTTCTTTTTTCTAGTCATCTCTGCAGAAGTTCTCCCTCTACTGGACATAACCCACGGGTAATGAATACTTCCGAAGCAGGGTGTGAGACATACTTGTAATACCCATTTTACAGGTGAGTAATCACAAAATGGTATTTTTGCCATCTCTGCAGTAAAGCGCCCTCTTGAGGACTATAATCCCAGACGTAATGAATCATTCTGGAGCAGGGTGTGATGCATACTTATAATATCCATTCTACAGGTGAGTATTCACAGAATGGTATTTTTCTTGTTTACATATTGATATTTTAGGAAAATGTGTTTTTTATTCTGCATGTTTGTACATTTTTAGGGAAACCTGTGCAACCAAAGAATTCAGGGGAAAACTCCTAAAAAGATGCTTCCACTACAACAAGCTGGTTACATTTGGAAAACTTAATGTCTGTACTCTCAGGGAATAAATGGATTGTGGGGAGTATTTCAAATGTAAAGGGTTGTTTTGGTTGAGGTGTGCACTTTGTCCACTTTGTTTAAGTAAAAATCTCCTTCTTTACTTTTGGGTGTTTGACAACTCTTCCCTTGACAGTACCTATGCATGTTGGCTATTGTTCTGTTCGGGGGACCTTGCTTTTTCAGATTTAACTTTCTTGTTTTGTGGGGGGAAATGTGGCTTTGATTCTGTTTTTTTTTTTTTAGGAAAACCCTATGCAACCAAAGTATTAATTGAGGGATTACTTCCAGAAAACTGTGCCCAGGTCAACAAGCCTAGTATACCTAGAAATCTTGAGATGTTTTTTTTTTTTTTCCTGGAAAAACTGCAAGGTGCGCAAAGTGTGTTTATCTCCTAAAGCTCTGTTTTTTGGGGGAATCTCCTGGACAGGAAAAAGTGCTTACCGAAACATGTGGTATTGTTATAACTGGAGGTTTTGCACATATTTCACCGACAAAATATTCAAAATCCGCTAAACAAATGGCAGACATTTCATGTTAAAGCCTGGACTTTAAAATACACTAAATAATTTTAGCAAAAAATTGTGAAAAATGTTCTGGTAACTGAAGGTAGGCAAGCAGTGAAAGGGCTCAAAGATACTTTTTCCGAATACTACATTTGAGTTGCTAATGTTTGTTATCCATCTTCAACAGGGTGTTCGGGCTGTAATAGCTGAAAGTTATGAAAAGATCCATAAGGACCATTTGGTTGGCATCGGCATTGCCCCTCTTCAGTTCTTACCTGGAGAAAGTGCCGAATCGCTTGGTCTTTCAGGGAAAGAGCAGTATTCTATAACTATTCCTGACAGTTTGGCTCCTGGAGACACTTTGGAAGTTAAGGTGAGGGTTTTATTATGTAGCTTCTTCAATGCAGTGCTTAAAGCGGAATTCCAGTCACATATTAACCCCCCTGCTCTGGCGCTGAAAGTCACAAAGCGGCATCTGCTGGCCCTATGAGTGTGCCGCCCATTCAAGTGAAAGGGTAAGCGAGCACACAGAGCCAGGGGACGCTGCTTTTACTTTCACTCAGATGGCAGCACCCAGGATGCCGGCGCTGGACCACAGGTGAAGTAAGGTTTTTTTATCTTTGTAACACCCCCCCCCCCGCCTCAGCGCCTGGGCAGGCAGTGCAGAGAGGTTAAAATTTGACTGGAATTCCACTTTAAAGAGAAGTGATTAACTTCAAGGTTTGTTGTGCTGACGTTTGAACTGGATGCATAAATGTCCCATTTATTCAGCATACATTTATTATCTAACTAGAAATGCAGCATTGTCCGAGGGTAAATCTTCTACTGAGAAGTCATTGTAAAACCAGGCAAAATCAGCTATTGAGAGGTTTAAACTGCTTTAAAATAGACAAAAACATGTGACCCTGGATTTTGGCTATCCCTTTTCTCTGGGACATCCTGATTTCCCAGAGGAACCCCTGTGATCGCCAATAAAATGTACCTAACCGCTGGTCCAATGGCGCATGCACAGGGTAAATTTGGCTTCCCTTAGCCGACTTGACATCATCCACCATTTCCACCGGTACCACGGCACATGCTCATGCCCTTGTCCAGTCAAAGCTGTAGGTCAAGCATATTCATTCAGGGCATACAGCTCAGTTTAGGGCTGAGGGCTGGCATAGAGTAATAGGAGTTGCCCATCCCATGCGGTCTGCGGCACACTTTTGCCCCCAGCCTATCGGAATGGCTGAGCATGGGAGCATGCCTCAGCCGCAATGGGATCGGGTATGCCAATGCCAAAAAGGTAATTGCAGGGGGGTACATTATCAACCAGCCTTTTAGTATTTTAGAATAAATTGGTGGTTGCTTAACACAGACCGTTTATTGAAAAATTATTTAAAGTGATAAAAATACTGTATGTATGGAAACTGGTATACTGCATTCTGGTTTCCAACAATGTCACTCACTTATTCAAAGTATGCAGCATGTCCTGCTCCAGATAATGATTCATAACAGATGGGATTACCTCCGTCAGAGGGCTCTTGACTGCAGAGATGGCAAAAAGAGGCCCCTCCCGGTCCATATATACCCGGGACCTCCCACAAAAGAGGCTCCTCCCGGGCCATATATACCCGGGACCTCCCACAGATGGCAAAAAGAGGCCCCTCCCGGTCCATATATACCCGGGACCTCTTCTGACCTTCGGCTGCGAAGGTCAGAAGATGGCTTCTCTTCTCGCAGGTGAGCCGGGCTTAGCAGCCCTTGGCCCTGGAGGACTACTTCCACCCGTTCCACCTTTTGCTTATACCTCCCAACTTTGGCTGCGCTGGTCGGGTGATGGTAGGCAGCACCTACCACTGGTGCTCTGTTACGGAGGGTAGGCGGTGCAGGTTATGGTGAGTTGGGATGCCCCGCATGCTCTTTGCCCTCCCATGCCCTGGTCTTTGTTGGTACCCCTTAAGGGTCATCCACTCTCTCCCCTCTCTCTCCTTGTTCCGTCGGGGGGGGGGGGGGAGTTTATCATCTACTTTTTGTGGTGTTTCACTTCTTCCTTTCAGGGCTCCGCGCCCTGTCTTCCTTTTGAATTTGATGCCGCTGACACGCGCGGCATCATTATCAATTTTCCCTGCTTTCCTATTGGCTGCTGCTGCAGACCAATTGCACGCTCTGTGGAGGGGGCGTGGCCTATCGGGGTGCGTGCTGCGTCGTCCCCACAGGCGGCCTGCCCCTCTAGGTCCCTCCAGCGCCATCTTGCCTTCCTCCTGTAGTGTCTGCTGGCCCCCTAACGTGGTCAGTGAGTGCCCTTGTGGGCTTTATTTTTTGTTATTCACTGTGTGTGCTTATGGGTGCTCCCTTATTATGTCTTTCAGACGGGAAAACACTGTATGCAGCCCGTCCTGCTCCAGTAATGATTCATAACAACTGGGATATAGTCCACACGAGGGCGCTTTACTGCAGAGATGGCAAAAAGAGGCCCCTCCCGGTCCATATATACCCGGGACCTCCCACTAATTCCCCAGTTCCTTCTCTGCAGTGGGCTGCGAAGGTCAAGATGATGGCTTCTCTCCTCGCAGGTAAGCTGGGCTGCCCAGCCCCTGGCCCTGTGTTCTATTCCCACCCGTTCCACCTTTAGTTGCCTCCCAGCCTTGGCTGCGTGGTCGGGTGACAGTAGGCAGCACCTATTAGAGGTGCTTTACTGGAGTATTGCTCCACCGCAAATCCCCCACCAAAGGGTAGGCGGCACAGGTTTTTGATGAGCCTGTATTTGGGATGCCCCGTCCGCTTTAGCCCTCCCTTACATGTCCCAAATGTAATCAAGGGCTTATACTCCCCCTTCTCCCGTTTGCCCTGTTAGTCGGGGGGGGGGGGGGGGGTCAGTGTCTGTGTGTGTGAGTGATTATGCACTGTAAACTCTTATGCCTTTGTGACACTGTACAATTCACGCTGGCACATGTGCTCAGCGTTTTCCTCCTCTCCTCCTGCTTCACATTTGAACGGCCCGTGCCCGGCGGCGGCGGGGCGGTGACGTCACTCTGGGGCCGGCTGCACGATGATTGGCTGCGGGGCGGCCTGTCCCCGCGTTCCTGGAGGGGGCGTGGCCTAGTGCTCGGTGCCTTCCACAGGCGGCCACCCCTCCTGAGCCTCTCAGCGCCATCTTGTCCCTGCATTGCGGTATTTAAATTTGCCTTTTTTCATTTATTGTGTATATCATGCTGACTGTGTGTATTGTGTTGTCTTTCAGGCGGGACAACCTAATTAGAGGTTTCTCCCGGCCCCGTGCCCTCTATTAGCCATATTGACACTGTTAGAGGCTTAATTATTAAATCCTCCCACTAGCGGACATTTAAGGGGCATCCCGGGTAGCTGCACAGCGTAATTCCCATTGGTCATTGTGACAATAAAAATCACCATATGGAGGCTTCTCAGGATGTTGTACTCGGGGTCCCATTGGGGCAAACCCGGCTGTGTGTGGTGTGCGGGGCATCCCATGTGGGCGATGATGTGTGGGTCTGTGTACCCTGCACGGCAATCTGGGCTGCATGTGTCTGGGTCGGCACCCACTGTGTCGTCCCCCACACCTCCTCGCTTGATTATGGCTCCCAGTGAGATCAACACTAGCGGGGAGTCTCAACCTGATGTTTCCACCAGGCTGGCCAACATTGAGAGACTGATTGCTAGCTCTGTGGCCCGTAAGGCTCCAGCTAAAAGACTGCATGTGGCGCCTGCTGCGCCGGCCTTTACTATGGAGCAAGATGATCTCCTTGATTTGTCTGACTATACCCCTCTCGAAGAAGGGGAATTATTCTCAGATTCAGATTTTTCTGATGATCAGCATTGCCTTGGCGCTGATGCCGGCTCAGAGCATTGGGATGCTGATGACGCCCATAGACTTTTTTGACTCAAATTTTTGAAGTACTTTCCATTTTCCTTCCCGCAGCGGCACCTAAGCAGCAGGGGGAATTGTTTGGTACCGCAAAACCACGTTTGGAATTCCCAGAACAGACGCATTTTAATAATCTGGTTCTCAAGGAATGGGTGCGGCCTAGTTGACTCCCCGGTATCCCTAAGGGGTGGGATAAGAGGTATCCTTTCCCCTCGGATGTGGTCAAATGTTGGTCAACTCCCCCAGAGGTGGATGCCCCTGTGTTGGGGTTGTCTAACACTTCTGTGGTGCATTCCCCTTATTCCACTACCTTGAAGGATGGTGAGGACAGGCGTATTGACCAGCTGGCTTCCCACACCTTTGCCTGTGTGGGTTCTGCCTTGCGCCCGGTTTGTGCTTCCGCTTTTTACGGCCGTGGCTATTAGGACCTTGATCAAGGGCCTTCTGGACGGCTCCCATGAGGATCCTCCTAGTTCTGATTTTAGAGCCTTGTCACAATGTGAGATGTTCATCACCTATGTTCTCTCTGCCTTAGATGACACCATTCGGATGTGTAGCAGGACCTCGGCCCTGGTTGTCTCTATCCGCCGCTCGATTTGGTTGCGCCAGTGGGCAGGCACCCCTTTAAGGGGCTGTGCCTTTTTGGTGATCGTTTGGACCTTTTTACAAAGGGAGGTAAGTTGCCCCAACGCAAAAAGCAGCCGCGACCCTTTCGGGGCTCCGGGACCTTCACTCCCTCCTTTCTCGGATCGAGGTCAGGCAGGGGGGTATCTTTCGCGGGGCACATGGGAGATTTCTGGGGCAAGGGCAGAGGCCAGGCCCGGCCTGGATCCTCCTGGGGCTCCAAAACCAAATCTACTGCCAAGCCCACTCAGCCATGAGGGGGCGCCCTCACCCTTGCGGGTGGGGGGACGGCTGCGGCTCTTCGCTCGGGTCTGGGCTCAACAAGTCTTAGACAATTGGATTCTGGAGGTTGTCTCCTCCGGATACAAGCTGGAGTTCGCGGACTGGCCTCTTCCCAGATTCCTCAGGTCCAGGGTTCCTACGGACCCTCGGACAGCTCGGGGTCTGTTTCTGGCAGTACAAAACCTCTTGGCCATGGGAGTCATTTGTCAGGTCCCTCCGGGAGAGAGGTCAATTATCCCAAATCCTCCCTCTCCCCGTCCCGGGTGACCCCCTTCCTGGGTATGACTCTGGATACCATTCAGGCCAGGATTTTCTTTCCTCAGCAGAAGGTGGACTCTCTTCAAGCTCTGGTTCATTTCTTGCTGTCCAGCCCTCATCCCTCCATCCGGCAAGGGATGCAATTGGTGGGACAGATGGTGGCCTGCTTCGAGGCAGTCCCTTACGCGCCATTTCACTTGAGACCCCTTCAGCTCCACCTTCTGTCAGTCTGGGACAAGAGTCCCCTGTCTCTGGTTCAGGCCTTTGTTCTATCCCCTCTGGTCCGACGGTCCCTCCTGTGGTGGCTGGACTCGAGGAATCTTCTAGGGGGCAGGTCATTTCTGACTCCATGTTGGTCGACGGTCACTACGGATGCCAGTCTGTCAGGTTGGGAGGGCTACTGGAGAGCCCTCCAATTCCAGGATCTGTGGGGCCCTCAGGAGGCCCACGCCCCCATCAATGTTCTGGAGCTGAGGGTAGTTCGGTTGGTGCTGACGCCTCACCTCCAGGGCCTGCCGGTTCAGGTTCGCTCCGACAACCGGACTGCGGTCGCCTACATCAATCATCAGGGAGGGACTTGGAGCAAGAGTGCCCTCCGGGAGGTGTCGTTGATCTTGTCGTGGGCCGAGGACAATGTCCCGTGCATCTCTGTGGTCTACATTCCGGGAGTGGAGAATCTGGAAGCGGATTCCCTGAGCAGGGGGGCCTCTCGCCGGGGAGAATGGTCTCTCAACAGTGAGGTCTTCCTATCTCTTTGTCACAGGTGGGGGATGCCGGACGTGGATCTGTTTGCTTTCCGCCACAATCACAGGCTGCCAGCATTTGTCTCATTTTCCCAGGATCCTCTGGCTCTGGCAGTGGATGCTCTGTCTCTGTCCTGGCAGGGGTTCGGTCTCCTGTACCTCTTCTCTCCTTTTTCCCTTCTGAGCAAGGTTCTGCGCAAGTTGGTTCAGGAAAGGGTGCCAGCTGTTCTGGTGGCCAAGACAGGTGTGGTTCGCAGACGTTGTGTAGCTGGCAGTGGATCAGTACCCTCTGCCCTTGGTTCCGGATCTTCTCACTCAAGGAAGGCTCTGTTACCCCAATTTACAAACGCTGGCTTTGACGGCCTGGCTGCTGAAACCTCCATCCTAAGGGAAAAGGGTCTGTCAGATTCAGTTGTTCAGACTCTTGTCAGGGCTAGGAAGAAATCCTCTTCTACCATCTACTATAGGACCTGGCGGACCTACATTGACTGGTGTGAGGCTAGGGCCTTTCCCTGTCGGGTGTTCTCCAGTCCTCGGATCCTGGAGTTCCTTCAACATGGTTTGGATTTGGGTTTTCAGCTCGGCACACTGAAGGGACACGTCTCCGCCTTGGCTGTTTTCTTCCAGAGGTCCTTCGCTCTTCATCCTCTGGTCAAGACTTTCTTCCAGGGGGGCACTCATGTGCGCCCTCCCCGCAAACCCATGGTACCGGTCTGGGATTTGAATTTGATATTGTCTGCCCTTCAGGGTCCTCCTTTTGAGCCTGTGCATGAGGCTGCGCTGTCTATTCTCACTTTGAAGGTTGCCTTCTTGGTGGCTATCACTTCTGCCCGGCGTGTTTCAGAGTTGGCGGCTCTGTCCATTCAGGCCCCCTACTTTGAGTGACACCAGGACAAGGTGGTTTTCCGCTTTTAAACCAGACTTCTTGCCTAAGGTTGTGTCTGCCTTCCATCTCAATCAGGACATTGTGCTTCCTTCTTTGTGCCCTAATCCTGGTAATTCCAAGGAGAGGGCCTTGCATTCCCTGGATGTGGTCAGGAATTTGAAGTTCTACTTGGTGGCTACAGCGCCTTTCAGAAAGACGGATGCCTTGTTTGTGGTACCCTCAGGTCCCAAGAAGGGTTTGGCTCCTGTTAAGTCTACTATTAGTAAATGGATTTGTCAGGCCATTGTTAGGGCCTATTCTGCTAAGGGGAAGGATCTTCCTTTCCGAGTCACTGCTCATTCTACACATGTTGTTGGGGCCTCTTGGGCTTTTCAGCACCAGGCTATTGTTGAACAAGTTTGTAAGGCTGCTACTTGGTCTTCTGTTCATACATTTTCCAAGTTTTACAAGTTTGATGTTCGGACCTCAGCGGATGCTGTTTTTGGCCGCAAGGTTCTGTAGGCGGCAGTGGTGTGAATTGCGCGTTGTAGCTTTTGGGATCCTACCCTGTTTAAGGACACTGCTATTGGATGTCCCATCTGTTATGAATCATTATCTGGAGCAAGACGTGCTGCATAATTAGAATAATACAATTCTGTGATTACTCACCTTGTAGAATTGGTATTATAAGTATGCAGCACGTCCTGCTCCACCTCACCCTGTTGCATTATCTTGGCTCCTCTGTATGGTGATTGTTGTCTTTGTTAACATTGTTTATTATCATTGGCTTCTCCTGGTTCTCCTTACTGCTTTTCTATACTGGGGAATTTGTGGGAGGTCCCGGGTATATGTGGACCGGGAGGGGCCTCTTTTTGCCATCTCTGCAGTCAAGCGCCCTCTGGCGGAGGTAATCCCATCTGCTATGAATCATCTGGAGCAGGACGTGCTGCTTACTTAGAATACCAATTCTACAAGGCGAGTAATCAAAGAATTGTATTTTTTCTGACAGGCATGACTTGTGATACTCTGACAAATGTTCAGTAATTATAGTTGTTACCCTCGTTTCTGTTGCAGACCACCAATGGGAAAGTGAAAGTATTCTCCGTCATTGCTTCCTTTGATAAAGATACAGACATCACATTCTATAAACATGGAGGAATATTAAGCTATGTGGCTCGGAAATACGTATAGTAATACCTATAAATGCCCAAGGACTCCTCATGAATTGGACTGATGCTTCCTTTGCTCCTGTTCTCTCTCCCTGGGGATCATAAAGAGGAGCCAGTGATGTGACCTCCAGCACTTTCAGTAAAAGACTGGTGCTAAAGACATGCCTTCCATAGCCCTGCTGCAGGATTAACAACTGTCATCCCATCTACTCGTAAATTACCGAGCAAGTAATTTATTTATTTCCATCTGGTCCTAAAACCTTGTGCACAGTTTTGCAAACTGCCACCGCTGCTTCATGGACCGTGCTAGCGGTTTTAATTAATGACATTTTATTTAAAAATAAAATTTGAAAAAAGCTATACTTAAATTAAAGCCCTTTTGGTTCCCATCCATTTATGGAAATAGGGGCTTGTTTCTTTTGGGTTCTGACAACACCGGACATTGAGTATGCTTTGAAATAAAGTAACTCAAACTCACAATAAAGGTTTGGGTGTAACAATGTTATTTTATTTTACTTTAAAAAAGGTAAGTGCCTATGAGTAAAGATTATTAGTGCTCTGTGTGTGAAGTATTGGTCAAGGTCACCCCATTTCTAAAATAATAAAACGGCTGATGATGTGAGTTAATCTAATTGTTGGGAGTAGGGATTTCCAGAGAACTGGTACTGCATGGAAGAAGTCTTGTAGACAGGACTTTATGTCCTCTTGCGCCCTTAAATTTAAAATGGACCAAACATAACTGGTCATTTTTTCACAATGCAGCTCCCCTCTCTAACATGACAATCTCTGTTAACAACCTTACAATAATTGCAATTTCTCAAGCTCTATGCCTAGAAATCTTTCTGGATTATGATCTTTCATTTAATCCTCCTGCCGTCTCTGACATCCAAAAAGTGTTGCACACCTGTCCCTTCTTTTCACCTGAAACTACCAAAATGTTAGAGCATGATTTAGCACATGAGTTATATTGCAACGGTAGATTACCAACAAACGGATGGGCACCCCTCCAATCTATTATAAACTCTACTGCTTGCCTCATCCATCTCTTGCTTTTCTAGTGCTGCATTCCCTCTGTCAATCCCTCCAGAGACGCTAACCTGCAAAGCTCTCTCCATCCAGGGCCCCCCCTTCTCCTGTCATCCACCGTGGTCACCCCACTAGGACTTCTTACGTGCCTCACCACTCAATTCGACAGCTCTCCAACACTCCCAAGTTTTCTCCTTGATATCCAACAACAGGTCATGTGTTGAGGATCTCCACATCACGGTTTCATAGTTCTGCTGCTAATTACTTCACCTGTGCATCTCAGTGGAGTTCTGCGAAACATGACCTGTTGGTGGCTTTTAAGAACAACTGGTGGGGAACACTGCCTTAGACTGTAGGGCTTGTAAGGGCGGGGCTCTCTTCCCTAGTGTATCCTGTTTCCATAGTGTTCACATGTATGTTTTCCAAGTGTACAGCACGGCCTGTATTCTAAGTATGTCACACACCCCGCTTCAAGATATTCATAACCTGTGGGTATACTGACCTGAAGAGGGCGATCTGCAGAGATGATTGGAGGAAAGTAAGCCCCTCCTGGTCCATAAATACCTGGGACCTCCCACTCACTCCCCAGTCTTCATCTCTGCAGGACGGCGAGCAAGCAGAAGATGATCTCTCCTCCTTGCAAGGGGGTTTTCCAAGGTAGCCGGGTTTACCCCCGGCCTATATTATTTTATTCCCGCTCGGACTTATTATCCCTGTTTAATATATTTAATATTCACATGCCTCCTCAGTTTTGACTGCGGTCCGGGTGATGGTATATTAGCACACACGTGCTTGGGAGCTATGCTCCGCCGCGAGACCCTATTTAGAGGGTAGGCGGTTATGCCGGGTTGGTGAACCCGGTTTGGGATGCCCTGTCCTTAAATATTTTACCTTAGGCTGGGGGCCCTCTTTTCTTAAGATTCTGAGGAACGTATAGGAGTAATCCCTCATTGAATTGGTTACACTCCTATTTATTGTATGTATGTCTGTTTTAAATGTAACTGTTACTTGCAACATTGTTAATAAGACTATTGCCGCCGCCGTGCTATATTTTACCTCAGAAGGCGGAGGGGAGGGGCTCTCCCCTCACGCTCTTCTGTCAGGGGCGGGACCGGGCCTCTTGCAGAGGCCGCGGCCCGCGCCCTGTCTCTATCTAGCCGGGCAGCGGCTCGCAGGCAGCGGGCCGCTGCCGGTCTCTGGTGATATGTGAGGAGACGCGGGTCCCCGCGTCTCCGGTGCATTATAGCTTAGCGGAGGGGAGCTTTCTCCCCTCACGCGCTGTGTCATTGGGGGTGGAGCCGGACTTGCGGCGCGTCGCCGCGGCCCGCCCCTATCTTGCCCGGGCACCGCTGAGGAGCTTTGGCTCCTATCTGCCTATCTCTAGGGGGGCGGGGCCGATAAAAGCGCGCGATCCGCGCAGGCCACGCCCCTCTGCTCTGTCTCTCACAGCTGCGCTGAATTAGTTACCTCACGCATCTGGGCTGCATGCTGCTGGGTCCTGGTCTGGTCCGGAGGTTCTGTGAGTGGCCCTGTGGGCCTTTTGTCATTTTATTAGTAGCCAATATAACTTTTGGTTTCTAATTATTTTGTTTTATCTGTGTTTTAGGTGAATTCTTCAGGGAATAGTTATAAGGGGGTTTCTCCTGGTCCTAAGTCCCTGGGTACTTTCACTGGGTTTCTTTCCTACAAAATTCCTCCCATTTAAAAAGGACACTATAAGGGCATCCCGGGTTGCTTCATAGCGTAATTCCCTCTGTCATAGCGATTAATTAAGTTCACCTTATGGAGGCATCCCAGGAATCCGGGCTCCCCTCGAGACAGTCCCGGAAGTGTTTGGGGTGTGGGGTATCCCTAACTGGGGATGATTTCTTTTTATGTATATCCTGTGCACAACACACTATTATGCGGCAGTCAGGACCCCAGGCCTCTGGGTCAGCACCGCCGGCGTCATCCTCTCCCCCTCCCATTTTAACCCGTGCTCCATGCGATGTTACCATGGGGGGGCAGTCGCAATCTGATGTATATGCCAGATTGGCCAGTATTGAAAAATGTATTTCCTCTACGGTAGCTAAGAAGGCGCCGGCTAAGAGAAAACATTTGTCCACGGTTTCTCATTATGAATATGATGATATGGATGGTCTGGATTGGTCAGATTATTCTCCTCTAGAGGAAGGGGAGGTGTTTGAGGATTCGGATAATTCCGAGGATCAACAAATTGTTGGCGCTGATTCTGATAGGGGGTCAGGAGGTTCCTTGGACACCCCTAACGTTTTGACTCAGATGTTTGAGGTTTTGACAATCTCGCCTCCGGGGGAGGCCCCCCAACAACAAGGGGAGTTTTATGAGGAATCCAGACCGCGCTTAGAATTTCCTAATCAAAAGCATTTTGATAATATTATTTCCAAGGAATGGGAGAGACCAGCTCGGCTCCCAGGCATTCCTCAGAGTTGGGATAGAAGGTATCCTTTCCCCGCGGACACGGTTAAGCGCTGGGCTTCCCCCCCCGAAGTGGACGCCCCAATTTTGGGGTTATCCAACTCTGCCGTTTTAAATAACCCTGATTGTTCCTCCCTCAAGGATGGTGAGGATAAACGCATTGACCAGATGGCTTGTCATGGTTTTGCCAGTATTGGGGCAGCTATACGGCCAGTTTGTGCCTCATCACTGTTGGTGGTGGCTGCTAGAAAGGTGATCAGGGATTTACTATCCTCGTCCGGCTTGGAACCGGACAGCGATGAATTTCTTGGACTGAAACATTCTGAGTCTTTTCTTTCCTTCATTTTAACTGCTCTGGATGATTCATTGATGATGAACAGCAGGGCCTCTGCTCTTATGGTTACCATTAGGCGTTCAATTTGGTTGCGCCAGTGGGCGGCCGATTTTGGGTCTAAAAAGTCTGACGTCTCTTCCCTTTGTTGGTCTAAGGCTTTTTGGAGAAAAATTGGACTCAGTAGCTAAAGGTGGAAAATTACCTCAACGTAGGAAGCAACGTCGCCCCTTTCGAGGGGCGGCTTCCTTCACCCCTTCCTTTCGGGGAGCTAGAGCGGGAAGAGGTTTTGCCTTCCCTTCTACAAGAGGAGACTCCTGGAACAGGGGCAGAGGTCGTGCCCGTTCAGGATACAGTTGGGGTTCAAAACCCAAGCCCGCGGCCAAGCCCGCTCAACAATGAGGGGGCGCCCTCACCCGCGCGGGTGGGGGGACGGCTGCGACACTTCTCCCAAGTCTGGATTCGGGAGGTCTCGGACAGATAGATCAGGGAAGTGGTGTCTTCCGGTTACATGCTGGAGTTCGAGTCCCGCCCCCGAAACCCCCCCTCCCCGCGTTTCCTCATGTCTCGGGTGTCCCCGGACGTACAGGCTGCATTGCAGCTCCGGGCGGCGGTATCGAGTCTTCTAGAAATGGCGGTCATTTGTCCAGTACCTCCATTAGAAAGGGGTCGGGGTTTTTACTCAAATCTGTTCACGGTTCCCAAAAAGGATGGCTCCGTGCGGCCCATCCTGGACCTAAAGATTCTCAACAAATTCGCCAGGCTGCGAAAATTTTGCATGGAAACGTTGCGTTCCGCTATCCACTCTCTTCGTCAGGGGGACTTCATGACGTCCATAGATATCCAGGACGCTTATCTCCATGTTCCCATTTTTCCCGCGCACCAGAGGTTCCTAAGGTTCGCTCTGGAGGATCGGCACTTCCAATTTGTAGCCCTTCCCTTCGGTCTCACCACAGCTCCAAGGGTTTTCACCAAGGTACTTTCTGGGGTAATGGCTCTTCTCAGAGCTCAAGGAATTCGCATAGTGCCATATCTGGACGATCTCCTCATATTGGCATCGTCATTCGGCCAAGCGGAATTGGACACCAGGACGGTTCTATCCACTCTGGAGAGATTCGGCTGGGTGATCAACTACCCCAAGTCCTCCCTTCACCCGTCCAGGATAATTTCCTTTCTGGGGATGTCTCTGGATACAGATCAGGCCAGAGTGTTCCTTCCTCAGTCCAAGGTTCTTCTGATTCAGGAGTTGGTTCGGTCGCTTATGTCCATTCCTCGACCGTCCATCCGGCTAGGGATGAGACTGGTGGGTCTGATGGTGGCCTCCTTCGAGGCAGTTCCCTTTGCTCAGTTTCACACAAGGACACTACAGCTCCATCTGTTGTCGGTCTGGAACAGGTCTCCTCAGTCGCTGGATCAATTCTTTCAGATGTCCCCCCGGGTTCGCCGCTCGCTTCAGTGGTGGCTGAACTCAACCAACCTGCTGAAGGGCAGATCCTTTCGGACTCCCCAGTGGGAGATAGTCACCACAGATGCCAGCCTCTCGGGTTGGGGGGGCTTCTGGAAGGATCTGCAATTTCAGGGTTTGTGGGGTCCCCTGGAAGCCCACGAGCCTATCAATGTTCTGGAATTAAGGGCCATCAGGATGGTTCTTTGTCACTTAACTCATCAACTGCGAGGTTTGCCAGTCCAGGTCCGGTCGGACAATCGGACGGCAGTGGCCTACATCAATCACCAGGGAGGCACCCGCAGCAGGAATGCCCTCAAGGAAGTGTCCCTGATTCTGGACTGGGCGGAGAGCCATGTCCCGTGCATCTCGGCAGTTTACATCCCGGGAGTGGAGAATGCGGAGGCGGACTCTCTGAGCAGGCTGTCAGCCCGCAAAGGGGAGTGGTCTCTCAATCCCAAGGTCTTTCACTCAATTTGTCGCAGGTGGGGGTCACCGGCGGTGGACCTCTTTGCCTCCCGTCACAATCACAAACTTCCGTCATTTGTGTCTCTGGCGAAGGATCCTCTGGCCCTTGCGACGGATGCCATGTCTCTGAACTGGAGGGATCTGGGGTTTCTGTATCTGTTCCCTCCGTTTCCCATGGTGGCCAGAGTAGTGCGCAAGCTTGCTCTGGAGAGAGCACCAGCAATCCTGGTGGCTCCAAGGTGGCCAAGACAGGTTTGGTTCGCAGACGTGGTAAGGTTGGCAGAAGATCAGTTTGTTCTGCCCCTGCTGCCAGATCTACTCACACAGGGTCATCTTCGTTACCCGAATTTACCAACGCTGGCTTTGACGGCGTGGCTGCTGAAACCTCCATCTTGAAGGAGGAAGGTCTTTCGGATGCTGTGATTCGGACTCTTATTAGTGTAGTATTAGCTAGGAAAAGGTCCTCATCGTCTGTGTACTATAGGACTTGGAGGTCTTATATTGATTGGTGTGAAACCAGGGCCTTCCCTTGTAGGGAATTCTCTATTTCTAGAATTTTGGAGTTTTTGCAACATGGTCTGGACCTAGGGCTCCAACTCAGTACTCTGAAGGGGCAGGTGTCTGCCCTGGCGGTGTTTTTCCAAAAGCCTTTTGCTCTTCATCCGTTGGTTAAAACCTTTTTCCAGGGGGTTACACATGTGCGGCCTCCTAGGAAGCCTCTGATTCCAGTTTGGGATTTGAACTTAGTTCTTTCTGCACTTCAGGGTCCCCCCTTTGAACCTTTGCATGATATTCCTTTGTCTTCCCTTACGCAGAAGGTAGCCTTTTTGGTAGCTATCACTTCCGTTAGACGTGTCTCTGAGTTGGCGGCTCTGTCTATTCAAGCCCCATATTTTGAAAGACATCAGGACAAAGTGGTTTTCCGTTTTAAGACGGACTTCCTTCCTAAGGTGGTTTCGTCCTTTCATTTGAATCAGGATATCGTTTTGCCCTCTCTGTGTCCCAATCCCACCAATGACAAGGAGAGGGCCCTGCATTCTTTGGATGTGGTTCGGGTTGTGAAGTATTATTTGGTTGTAACGTCTGCCTTTCGCAAGACTGATGCATTTTTCGTGGTGCCATTTGGGCCCAAGAAGGGTCTAGCACCCACAAAGTCTACCATCAGCAGGTGGATTCGTCAGGCCATTGTCGGGGCCTATTCTGTTAAGGGGAGAGATCCTCCTTTTCGTGTTACAGCTCATTCTACTCGTGCGGTTGGGGCTTCCTGGGCTTTTCAGCACCAGGCCTCTGTTGAGCAAGTTTGCAAGGCCGCTACCTGGTCTTCTGTTCACACTTTTTCAAAGTTTTACAAGGTTGATGTTCGGGCCTCAGCGGATGCTGTTTTTGGCCGCAAAGTTCTGCAGGCTGCAGTAGTTTAAGTTGTGCTTTATACCTTGTGTTGGATCCCCACCCCTTTTGGACACTGCTTTTGGATGTCCCACAGGTTATGAATATCTTGAAGCGGGGTGTGTGACATACTTAGAATAATACCATTTTGTGAATCTCACCTTGTAAAATGGGTATTATAAGTGTGTCACACACCCCGCTTCAACCCGCCCTTTTGTATTCTGGATCCTTCATTTTGTGAACTTTGCGTTGTTATGACTTATATTTGGCTCTTCCTGGTCCCTTACCTTACTGCTTTCTTTATACTGGGGAGTGAGTGGGAGGTCCCAGGTATTTATGGACCGGGAGGGGCTTACTTTCCTCCAATCATCTCTGCAGATCGCCCTCTTCAGGTCAGTATACCCACAGGTTATGAATATCTTGAAGCGGGGTGTGTGACATACTTATAATACCCATTTTACAAGGTGAGTATTCACAAAATGATATTTTCATTTCAATCATTACTTCTGGGTATTCCGCCACAAGGTGGCGCAGCTGACTGCAGTAGACTTGTGGCTCCTCCCGGCCCTATAAAAAGCCAGGAATCACACATAGACCCCCAGTGTTTTCTCTGCAGTCATACTACGAAGACCAGAAGATTGCTCTCTATGTTTCGCAGGCGAGCAGGGCAACCAAGCCTGCGGCCCTGCAAGCCTATTTCCACCCGCTTCCGGACCCTCTTGCCTCCCAGCCTCGGCTGTCGGATCAGGTGATGGTAGGGGAGCACCTGGGTCGTGTGCTCGGTGAGCTTTGCTCCAGGCCGCAGACCCTATGCACTGAAGGGTAGCCGGCCATAGGCGTTTGGTGAGCCTACAGAGGGATGGGAAAAACCCTGCTGACTCGTGTCACTGTGATGGGGTGAGTGTGTTTTACTTGGGGGCACTTGTTGGGCTCTGTGCCACTTCTCTTACCCTGCCTCCCCTCCCCCCTCTATCTACCCCGCTCCGTTATGCTGCAGCCTTCCTCCTGCCTTGTCCCCTCTCCTCTCTCTCCTTCCCCTCTCCTCGACGTGGCCGTTGTCGGGGGGGGGGGGGGGGGGAGGTGTTGTTCGGGCATTAGCACTTGCTGTTTCGGTCTTGTGCGCCCCTCCGTGCTACGCTCCGCGGCGGGAGGCGCCATAACAGGCTGCGGTGTGTCTCTCTGGGCGCTCGGCGCCTCTTCTGAGGGAAGGGCCGCTTCACGCCCTTCGTTGTCATCCTCCCGCGGCCCGCCCCTCGAGGTTCCGCACCGCGGCGCCATTTTATTCTAAGCATACAGCACGTCCTGCTCCAACTATAATACTTACACATGGGTAATCCTCCGCCAGAGGGCGCTGTTCACTGCAGACATGCAAAAACAGGCTCCTCCCGGCCCTTCATATACCCAGGGACCTCCCACAAATCCCCCCAGATTTCTCTGCAGTGCTGAACTGTGAAGACATGAAGTATCACGCTCTCGCAGGCGAGCGGGGCTTTACAGCCCGTGGGCCTGTGGGACTATTTCCACCCATCCTCTTTAAGAAGAATATGCCTCCCAGCCTGGGCTGCGTTGGTCGGGTGAAGGTAGGCAACACCTTGTGTGCTTAACGGAGCCATGCTCCACCGCAATCCCCACCATAGGGTAGGCGGTTAGGCCGATGGTGAGCCTCTAGTGGATGCCCCTCCCGCATTGTTACCCGTGCCCCTCACAGAGTTAGTCCCTGGACGCTGGTCCACTTCTCCCTCGCTTCCTCCCGTAGCTCGGGGGAAAAGAAGGGGGGGGGGGGTATGTGTGGCAGTCCTAGTGCAATATAACACGCTAAGGCCTTTGATCTTTATTATACTCGGGTGTCAGTGTCGTGCTCCTTGCTCCACAGTTGCAAGCCTGTTTGTCCTTTCATTAACATTAGCGTACTGCCCAGACGGCAGCATAATTTTCCAGCGTGACAGCAATGTATGCTCTTTCTATCCACTACTGTCTTTCTTTTTTCATTGGTTAGAGCTTCGCGCTCTTTGGGGGAGGCGGGGACTCGGCGTGACGCGCTCCGCGTCACAGCCTGGTCAGACCCGCCCCTCGAGGTTCGCTTGGCGCCATTTTGACAATCTTCGCGCGCGTGGTGGGAATTCGCCTACTCCCTTGGTCATGTAAGTGCCCTGCGGGGTGGCATTGTTCTGCGTGTTTATTCAACTGCGCATGGTACACCACCCCTCTTGTCCCATTATGTCTTTCAGACGCCAGGATTTCGGTGGCTTCTCCCGGCCTCACATATATTACAGCAGGTCCACATAACAAATTCTCCCACTTCCTAGCGGGTCTTGGGGCATCCAGGGTTGCCTATTGCGTAAATCCCTGCGGGCATACTGCTCAGATTATCACCCGTCTCCCCGGACCTAAACCTCACTCCTGATGAGTCTCACTCGAGCGGGGATGCCCTGCAAGCCGTGCCGCGCGTGCTGCCTACTGCGGAGCAGGTGCTGTCTGGATTGGCGGAGCGTATGGGCCCTGGAAAGAAGCGGTCCCTGACGCCTCCTGGCTCTCCGATTCCTAACGATACCGATGATGCTGATATGCAGGACCTTGTTCGGTGTGGATTTCCACCATGGGGTGGGCAGGCAACGCCCTGGGCATTCTGGCAGGACTAAGTCCAAATCTGCCAAGACCTCCCAAGCATGAAGGGATGTCCTCGCCCTTCTGGGTGAGGGTACTTCTGCAGTCTCCCATCTAGGAATGTACCTTCTCCTTCTGGTGGTTCCAGGAGGTAGTTCCCCTGGACACAGGATAGCATTTGCTGGGCGGTCCCTCTCAGTGCCCTTCTGGGCGAGGGAGACAGCTGCTGCAGCAGTACCCATCTAGGAATGTACCTTCTCCTTCTGGTGGTTCCAGGAGGTAGTTCCCCTGGACACAGGATAGCATTTGCTGGGCGGTCCCTCTCAGTGGTTGTCAGGGTGCTTCTAGCCCCTGTTTTTCCCTCAGGAATTGGTGCAGACCGTACTGGGCCTACAGAGTTTGGGCTTACTTACCGGTTGCCCTTAACAGTATGGGGCTACGGCCGCTATATTAACCTTCCTCCTTCCCTCAACAGTATGAGGCAGTCTGGGCCACGCTGGCCTATGGTAGCCCTGGCAATTCTACTCTCACAGGTAATCCCTATATGACATCTCTGTCTTGGGACACAGGCACCCTGTGCAAGGGGGGCTTCCGACCTCCTGTGGAGTTCTAGATCTTCTTAGTTCCCCCTGTGTCTGCTGGACACCAAGACCGTTACTAGACGGTGTGGCAGGACCAACCCTGCGGCTTGAGGCGTTGTTGGTGGCCTCTCTTTCGCTCCCAGGCTACTCGCCATGGCGCGAATGGAGGTGATGTCTCGGACATGCCTGGGGGGGGGGTGCGTCCGCATTAGGACCTACCGGGTCGTCTTTCCTTACTCCCCAGTCTCTACGTCAGGCCGAGTGGATTGGTCGGCCGGCGGTGTCCCCTGGGAGTTACTGGATGGGTGCTCAGTCACCTCAATCCCTCTTGGTCCCTTATCTGCTATCTCCATTCCTTGGATTCGGTTCAGGCTTGAGCCTTCTTCCTTGCCAACAAGTGGACTCCTGGTTACGGGGGCTCTGCCCCCCTTTGCTGACATCTTACTTTCACCAGGCAGGATTGCAGCTGGTGGGCCCGTTGGTGGCGTATAAGATGATGTCCCCTATATACCGAGCCCTTGGGCTCTTCGGCACAGTAGGTCATTGATCCTACATGGGGTTCCAGCACCTCTGGGGCTTGATCTGTGCTCATTCCCCCTTGGTAAAGTGGTTCCTCTTGAGCTGATCATATTCAAGGGCCCTGTCAGGGGGCACCCCCTTCTTTGCTTGCATCTTCCTGTGAATGGTCACCTTGGGTACCAAGTCTCGCAGGTAGGCGGGGGGGGGGGGGGGACTTTCTTCCAAAGCCCCCCATGGTTCCTAGGTAGGGTCCCTTACCTACTGGTTGTTGCAACAGTGAGCCTTCCGTTGACTCTATACGGCTGGACTTCTCCTCTTTTAGGACCTGTCTATTTGGGGACTCTTGGTCTGTTGGAAGACAACGGTCTGTTTTATTATTGGTCTGGAGCTTGAAGCAGGATGATCCCTCTGGAGGGTTCCTGATCTCGATCTGGGCGGGGGTCTACGCCCCCTGCTCCTCAGTGGTATTCGCTCCAATAGATGCCTTTCAATGGCAGGTTATGCTATCCTGGTGGCGCTCTGAGAGCCAACTAGGGTGGCTCTGTTGGGTCTCACTTATACCACAGGGGCTCCGCCCTTGTTGTTTACTGTCCCAGAATATTCTGACTCTGGTCATGGGGGCTTAGTAAAATTATGCATAGACTTTCTATTTTATATGCCTTCTCTTCGTTCACCCTACTATGTGGGGTTCTGTGCACAGTTGTGCTGATAGAGAGACCCGTGAGATTGATTGCCTGGGTGGCCTTGTGAACTGTGGTTCGCAGATGCTTCTGCTGAGGTCTGCTGACCTGTACGCTCTCTCAGGAGTGCGGTTCTGCCCTTGTCAGGCCCCTTCTTTTGTCTCACTCTACAGACTCTTGTCTGGGGCTTGATTCATTCACCCCTTGGAGACGGGCTTATCTTCTGGGGGACTTGGTATATGGGGGGCTAGGAGCAAGCTTCCTCTTCCTCAGTCTATTGTGGTTCATGGTGTACCCATACTGACTGGCATGAGTTTTGGTCTCTTACCTTTTGGACGTTCTTGGTTCCCAGGGTTCTAGAGTCTTGACAGCATAGGTTGGGGTTGGCTCCCCATCTAGGTACTCTGAAGGTCCAGGTTCTGTCCTGGCTGTCTTCCTGTAGGAGTCTGGTTCTGTCTTCCTTGTGAGGAATTCTCTTGGGGTTTGCTCATGGGCATCTCCCAAGTAGTTTCTGTGGTTCCTGTTGGGATCCATTTTCATTCTGTTTGCCCTGCGGATTTTCCCTTGGGACTTATGCTGGATGCTGTCTGAGCTGCCTTGTAGTCCAAGTCGCTTCTCTGGGGGCTCCTGCCTCAGTCAGACGTGTGCCTGAGAAAGTGGATCTGATTACTTAGCCTTGGCTCGATATATATATATATATATATATATATATATATATATATATATATATATATATATATATATATAATATTCTGATCATTGTTTAAGTCCTTTTAGTCTAACTACGGACCTTATTCTTAATAATGCTGATGTTAAGAGTCTACATTCCCTCAACAGGTGTTGCAATTTTTCCTGATGGTTTCTTGTCCCTTAGGGGAACTGATGCCCTTGGGGTCTGCGGGTGCCTCCTTATGTATGTGCCTGATATCGCTTGCTTCCAGGGCCACTGCGCCCTTTGTATCGATCTTACTTGGATGCCTTCTGGTCCTGAGTAAAGCTTTCGGCTTCTTGCTAATGAAGGGGTCAGTATTCCCGCCTTTTGACGGGTGACCAGTTCTCATTCCCCTTGGGAGAGTTCTAAGTTTTCCACGAGGCTTCTGTTGCCTGTGGGCTGGTTGGGACGTTACAATGGCCTATTCCTGTAAGGGGGAAGAATCTGCCTTTTTTCATTTTATTCCGTTATATTGGTGTTTGGGTACCATTGTCCCTTCAGCACCAGGTTTTTTCTGTTGAATAAGTTACCAGATTGTTACTTGTCTCTGTTCATACCTTTCAAAGGTCTTGTTATGAGATTGACGTTAGAGCCTCTGCTCAAGTCAGACCTAGTTGCAAAGTTTTGCAGGTGACAGCGCCTTTACTGTCCGCTGTGCCTTGTTTTTGGGGATCCCACCCTACTTTATGGACACTGCTATTGGATGTCCCATGTGTAAGTATTATAGTTGGAGCAGGACGTGCTGTATGCTTAGAATAATACAATTCTGTGAGATACCCACCTGTAGAATTGGTATTATACGCATACAGCACGTCCTGCTCCACCCCACCCTGGTATTACATTTTTCTGGATCCCCTGTATGGTGATTGTTATCATTAATTTTGTTACCAGTTGGTGGTTGGTTTCTCCCGGCTTCTTTTCTCACTGCTTTTCAATGCTGGGGATTTGTGGGAGGTCCCTGGGTATATGAAGGGCCGGGAGGAGCCTGTTTTTGCATGTCTGGCGGAGGATTACCCATGTGTAAGTATTATAGTTGGAGCAGGGCGTGCTGTATGCGTATAATACCAATTCTACGGGTGAGTATCTCACAGAATTGTATTGTTGCTGCACTGGCCAGTATTGTATGCTGCGTGGGTGCTGCTGGAGACCATCCTACGTTGCTGCTGGCGATCTTGTCGTGTACTGGACTCTTCCCTGTGGTTTGACTGTCTCTGTGTGAGCACTACGGCTGCTTACCTTTGGTCTGTAAGTTCTCTGTGGGGGTTTACTGTTTTGGGTGATGCGGGATACTTATGGCTCTCATGCTTATGTCTTTCAGGGGATAGCAGCTGGTGGCTTCTCCCAGTCCCATACCCCCCCCCCCCCCCTCCTGGCCCCTTGTCTGTGGGCATTCCTTGGGGGCATCCCAGGTGGCTTCTATTAGCCATTAACCTGTGTTGGTCTATTTTGCCTATAATAATCACCATATGGAGGCTTCTGGGGATAGCGAGCTTGGGGGCCCCTCGGGGCAGCCTCGGCTGTGTGTCATCCCCTTTGAGTGGTGGTGGCGTGGTTTGTGTGCGGTGCGCCCAAAGTATCATTGCAGATCAAGCTGGGACGAGCGCTTCTCTTCCCAGTCCTGCGTTCCCTACGACGTCTCCTGCCCCTCCATGCCTGCATTTAGCCCCCAGTGAGGGGAGTACTAGCAGGGGGTCGTAATCAGATCTGGCGCTGCGCGTGCCCAGCATTGAGCAGCAGTTGCCCGACCGGCGGCGGGCAAGGCCGCTACCAAGAAGCGACACCTTGACACTGCGTTGTCCCTATTTGCTGAGGAGGATGAGGGCCTTGAAGTGTATGGCGGCCGTGACTCCCCAGAGGAGGGGGAGCTTTTCCGTGACTCGGACTCCTCTGGGGATCATCAGGACGGTTACGATAGTGACCTAGGGTCCTAATCTGATGAGGATACTTGGCTCCCGGATGATACCGATGGCCTCTTGTCGGCGGTTTTCGATACTTTACACATCGCCCCCCCCCCTAAGGAAGCGAAGAAGAAGCAGGGCAAGCTCTTCCGCCCTGGCAAGCAACGCTTGGAGTTCCCGGACCAGGGCCATTTCTCAAATCTGGTTCTGAAGGAGTGGGGACGTCCTAATAGGTTACCCTCGGTCTCCAAGGGGTTGGATAGAAGGTATCCATTTTCGGCAGATTTGGTTAAGTGCTGGTCGTGCCATCCTGAAGTGGACGCTTCAGGGGCTATCTAACACTTTGGTCATGTCATCTCCCGACACTACCACGCTGCGTGACAGCGCGGACCGGCGTATGGATCAGTTGGCTTGTCATGCCTTTACCTTTGTGGGGGCCGGGTTGTGCCCGGTCTGCGCCGCGGCCATTGTGGCTATCGCCATTAAAAAGGTCAGTCGTCTTGCTGAGGCCGCCTGGTCTGGTAAGAATATGGAGGATTATAAGGACCTCTTGCTTTGCTCTGATTTTATTGCGTTTGTGCGGGCTGCCATAGACGATGCCGTCCGGCTTGGCGGTAGGGCCTCGGCCCTGTTGGTGGCTATGCGTCGGTCAGTTTGGTTTCGTCAGCGGGCTGCTGACACTGCCGCTAAGAAGGCTCTCACTAGGCTTCTTATCACAGGTCTCCGTCTTTTTGGTGAGCGTCTGGATGCTCTGACCAAGGATGGTAGGCTCCCCCAGCATAGAAAGCAGGCTCGCCCCTTTTGGGGCTCCTCCTTTTTTCGCCCTTCAAGGGGAGGTCGTGGCCCCCCTTTCTCAGGCAGTCGCAGAGACTCTTGGGGCCGAGGCAGAGCCCACGGTCGCCCCAGTCTCTCCTGGGGGACCAAACCCTTCCCAAGGCCCCTCAGGCATGAGGAGGCGCCCTCACCCGACCGGGTACTCACGTCTGGAGGCTTCACGTCTCAGACCGGTGGATTCAGGAAGTGGTGTCCTCCGGTTACAAGATAGAGTTTGCAGCCTGGCCGCACCCAAGATTCGTCCCAAAACCCTGTGTCGGCTCAGGGACTGTGTCTAGCTGTCCAACGTATTCTGGCATCAGGAGTCATTTGTCAGGTACCTCTTCAGGAACAGGGTCGGGGGTACTACTCCATTCTGTTCACGGTGCCCAAGGACGGTTCCCTGAGGCCCATCCTGGACTTAAAGGGCCTCAACAAGTTTGTCAGGTTCAAGCACTTTCGCATGAAGACATTACACTCGGCCGTAAGTTCTCTTCGGCCTGGCGACTTCATGACCACGGTGGACATCAAGGATGCCTATCTTCAAATGCCAATCTTCCCAGGTCACCACAGGTTCCTGCGGTTCGCTCTGGGGGATCAACACTACCAGTTTATGGCTTTGCCGTTCGGTATCACCTCGGCTCCTGGGTTTTCACCAAGGTGCTGGCTGGCGTCATGGCTCTCCTGAGGAATCAGGGTATTCGCATCCTTCCTTACCTGGACGACATTCTGATTGCTGCTCAGTCTCTTCATCACGCTGAGAGGGATACTCAGGTGGTGACGTCCACTCTCGAGTCCTTCGGCTGGGTGATCAACTATCCTAAGTCTTCACTATCTCCGTCTTTGGCAAGGTCCATTCTGGACATGACGCTGGATACTTCTCAGGTCTAGGTATTTCTCCCTCAGCAGAAGGTGGAGGGCATTCAGATGCAGGCACGGGCCCTGCTGTCGTGTCCTCACCCCTCCATTCGGCAGGGGATGCAGTTGGTGGGCCTCATGGTGTCTTTCTTCGAGGCGGTTCCCTTTGCTCAGTTCCACATGAGGCCTCTTCAGTTGCATCTCTTGTCGGTTTGGGATCGGAATCAGAAGTCCCTGGATCAGGAGTTTGCTCTGTCCCCTCCGGTCAGGCATTCTCTCTCCTGGTGGCTGGACTCAAGGAATCTTCTAGTGGGCAGGTACTTTCTGCCTCCGTGCTGGGAGATCACCACGGATGCCAGTCTGATCGGCTGGGGGGGGGGGGGGAGTTTGGCAATCTCTGAAGTTCCAGGGTCAGTGGGGTCTAAAGGAGGCCCACGCGCCCATCAATATA
Source organism: Gastrophryne carolinensis (assembly GCA_027917425.1). Taxonomy (NCBI): domain Eukaryota; kingdom Metazoa; phylum Chordata; class Amphibia; order Anura; family Microhylidae; genus Gastrophryne; species Gastrophryne carolinensis. The sequence continues at coordinate 275,854,055 of CM051238.1, forward strand.
CTAGAGCTGCGGGTGATCAGGTTGGTTCTCTCCCAGTTGACCCTCCACCTTTGGGGTCGTGCTGTACAAGTCCGCTCAGACAATCAGACGGCGGTTGCCTACATCAATCATCAGGGAGGGACCCGGAGCAAGCGAGCCCTCAAGGAAGTGTCTCTGTAGAATTGATTTTACTGTGTACAGCATGGCCTGTTTCAAGCCTCCCTTGTTATCATTGCCCTTGGTTGCCTCTTATGGTGATTTGTTTTAGAGTTAGCCTTTTTGAGGCTGTGTATGCTTTTATCATGGTTTATCTTCCGGCTTCTTGCATAACTGCTTTTCAACACTGGGGATCGATTCCTGGCTTTTTATGGGGCCGGGAGGAGCCACAAGTCTTCTGCAGTCAGCTACGCCACCTAGTGGCGGAATACCCAGTAGTAGTGATTGAAATGAAACAGGCCGTGCTGTACACAGTATAATCAATTCTACAGGTGAGTAATCACAGAATTTTATTTTTTACCCTGTCTGTAATGATTACTTTGTATAGCACTACAGATGTCGCTATATAAATAAACAATATTTAAGTAGGTTGAGAGAGATGACCCTGGTACACTGGTGTTCGGAACTACAGTAGGGTGAGGTCATAAACTAAATTTATTATAGCTGGGTGTCTTCAGAGATGGTACTGAAAACCCAATCAATGATTAGTCAGTTTGAAATAAAAATGTCATTAAGCAATCTTTTCTGTTTGGGGGGGGGGGGGGGCTCCTGGGCAGGAACAGGTGATACATGTTTGTGTGGGAGGGTACCATAGAAATCGGGAGGATTTGGGTTTTCTCTCATATTCTACTTCAGGGCGGCCTATATATATTCTAAGTATACAGCACGTCCTGTTCCAGAAGATATTCCTTACACTTGGGATATACTCCAGTAGATGGCGCTGGACTGCAGAGACAGAAAAGTGGCTCCTCCCAGCCCCATAAATACTCGAGACCTCCCACAAAATCCCCAGTTCTTCTCTGAAGTCCTGGCTGCGATGACTAGAAGATGGCTCTCTCTACTCGCAGGTGAGCGGGCTATTAGCCTGCGGCCCTGTAGGACTATTCCCACCCGTTTCCTTCTACTGCCTCCCAGCTCAGGCTGCTCTGGTTCGGGTGAAGGTAGGCAGCACCGCTGTCAGGTGCTAAGGAGCGTTGCTCCAACTGCAGTCCCCCACCAAAGGGTAGGCGGTACAGGCCCATGGTGAGCCTTATGGGATGCCCCTCCCGCACTTTATGCCCCTCGCCCCCTGTCCCCACAGTTGGCTCCCTTTAGGATGGCCGTTGCTTCCCCCTCGCTGTCCCTTGTAGTTCTCGGGGGGGGTGCATGTCCTTGTATTATTGTGTGTGTGTATATTACCCCTGTGAATTGATTGCACTGGTTTCTTTGCCATCGCGCGTTTGTACTGCGCTCCGCGGTCGGCGGCGACATCGCCTCAGGCGCTACTGCGCCATCATTGGCAGGTCTCGTCGGGGGGGGCAGGCCCTGCGGATGACGCGTTTTGCATCACGGTCTCCGCGGCCTTCCCCTCGAGGTATATGCGGGCGCCATTTTAATTCTCTGCTGCGTGCGCCTATACAGGTCCTTCTCAAAAAATTAGCATATAGTGCTAAAGTTCATTATTTTCCATAATGAAATGATAAAAATTAAACTTTCATATATTTGAGATTCATTGCACACCAACTGAAATTTTTCAGGTCTTTTTTTGTTTTAATACTGATGATTTTGCCATACAGCTCATGAAAACCCCAAAATCCTATCTCAAAAAATTAGCATATTTCATCCAACCAATAAAAGAAAAGTGTTTTTAATAAAAAAATAGTCAACCTTCAAATAATTATGTTCAGTTATGCACTCAATACTTGGTCGGGAATCCTTTTGCAGAAATGACTGCTTCAATGCGGCGTGGCATGGAGGCAATCAGCCTGTGGTACTGCTGAGGTGTTATGGAGGCCCATGGTGCTTCGATAGCGGCCTTAAGCTCAACCAGAGTGTTGGGTCTTGCGTCTCTCAACTTTCTCTTCACAATATTCCACAGATTCTCTATGGGGTTCAGGTCAGGAGAGTTGGCAGGCCAATTGAGCACAGTAATACCATGGTCAGTAAACCATTTACCAGTGGTTTTGGCACTGTGAGCAGGTGCCAGGTCGTGCTGAAAAATGAAAACTTCATCTCCATAAAGCTTTTCAGCCGATGGAAGCATGAAGTGCTCCAAAATCTCCTGATAGCTAGCTGCATTGACCCTGCCCTTTATAAAACACAGTCGACCAACACCAGCAGCTGACATGGCTCCCCAGACCATCACTGACTGTGGGGACTTGACACTGGACTTCAGGCATTTGGGAATTTCCTTCTCCCCAGTCTTCCTTCAGACTCTGGCACCTTGATTTCCGAATGACATGCAAAATTTGCTTTCATCAGAAAAAAGTACTTGGGACCACTGAGCAACAGTCCAGTGCTGCTTCTCTGTAGCCCAGGTCAGGCGCTTCTGCCGCTGTTTCTGGTTCAAAAGTGGCTTGACCTGGGGAATGCGGCACGGTGGCTCTGGATGTTTCTACTCCAGACTCAGTCCACTGCTTCCGCAGGTCCCCCCAAGGTCTGGAATTGGTCCTTCTCCACAATCCTCCTCAGGGTCCGGTCACCTCTTCTCGTTGTGCAGCGTTTTCTGCCACATTTTTTCCTTCCCACAGACTTCCCATTGAGGTGCCTTGATACAGCACTCTGGGAACAGCCTATTTGTTCAGAAATTTCTTTCTGGGTCTTACCCTCTTGCTTGAGGGTGTCAATGATGGCCTTCTGGACAGCAGTCAGGTCGGCAGTCTTACCCATAATGGCGGTTTTGAGTAATGAACCAGGCTGGGCTTTTTTAAAAGCCTCAGGAATCTTTTGCAGGTGTTTAGAGTTAATTAGTTGATTCAGATGATTAGGTTAATAGCTCGTTTAGAGAACCTTTTCATGATATGCTAATTTTTTGAGATAGGATTTTGGGGTTTTCATGAGCTGTATGGCAAAATCATCAGTATTAAAACAAAAAAAGACCTGAAAAATTTCAGTTGGTGTGCAATGATTCTCAAATATATGAAAGTTTAATTTTTATCATTTCATTATGGAAAAAAATTAACTTTAGCACTATATGCTAATTTTTTGAGAAGGACCTGTATGTATGTATGTGTGTGTGTGTATATATATATATATATATATATATATATATATATATATTGTCTATACTGCATATCGTTTATGGGATCTTTTGCTTATGTCTTGCCGGTGGGTAAAACTTTGTGGTTTCTCCCGGTCCTATCCCCCTATGTAGTATGTATGTGCCGTGATAATCACCATATGGAGGCTTCTCAGGATTATGTGCTCGGGGTTCCTTCGGGACAAGCCGGCTGTGTGTGGCGTGTGGGGTATCCCCTATAAGTGATGATGTCAGGGTATGTGTACCCTGCGCCCAGCAGGTACTTGCCCTGCAGTCTGGTTTACCTGCAGCTTGGCCTAGTGCTGCGCCCCCTCTGGCTTCGCCTACCCCCCCCATGCTTACACCTGACTCTCAGTGAGGTGCATACCAGTGGGGAGTCTCAACCTGATTTGGCTACCCGGGTAGCCAGCATTGAAAGGCATATTGCTGGTTCTGGTCCGCGTAAGGCTCCTGCTAAGCGGCGGCATCCGGCACCCGGTGTTACTCTCTTTCCTATGGAAGCTGAGGAGTTTTTTGATGTTACTGGTTATACCCCCCTGGAAGAAGGGGAATTATTCTCTGATTCAGAATCATCTGATGATCAGCCTAGGGGTTATGCTGAGTCTGGGTCTGACCCATGGGCTTCAGATGATACTGGCAGGCTTTTAGCTCACATTTTTGAAGTGCTCTGTATTTCTCCTCCTGCCGTGGCCCCGCGGCAGCAGGGGGAGCTGTTTCATACTGTTAAGCCACGTTTGGAGTTTCCTGAACAAACCCACTTTAATAATCTGATTCTCAAGGAGTGGGAAAGGCCTAGCCGGCTTCCCGGGATACCAAAGAGTTGGGATAAGAGGTATGAAATGGCTGAAATGGTTAAACGTTTGTCATGTCCTCCAGAGGTGGATGCACCAGTTCTGGGGTTGTCTAACACATCTGTCATGCATTCCCCTGTCACTACTACCTTGTGGGATGGGGAAGCCAGGCTCATGGATCAGCTAGCTTGCCATGCCTTTGCCTGTGTTGGGACCGCACTCCGTCCGATCTGTGCCTCTGCTATCACGGCTGTTGCTGTTAAAAGCCTGCTCAGGGGTCTCTTAGATGGGGCCCCTGATAATGCTGGTAGTGAAGAGTATAGAGCTCTTCTGCTTTGTGAGGAATTTGTTGCATATGTTCTCTCGGCCCTGGATGATAACATTAGAATGTGTGGCAGGGCTTCTGCCTTGTTGGTGGCAATTCGCCGCTCGCTCTGGCTGCGCCAGTAAGCAGCTGACAATGCTGCCAAAAAGGCCCTCACTGGTTTTCCCTTCAAGTGGCTGCACCTCTTTGGGGAATGTTTGGACTTGTTTGCTAAAGGTGGTAAATTACCTCAGCGTAGAAGGCAGCCCCGGCCCGTTCGGGTGCCTTTTCTCCTTCCTTCAGGGGCTCCAGAATTGGACGGAGAGCTTCCCGTGGAGACTTTTGGGGTAGGGGCCGAGGACGTGGCCGTCCTGACCCTCCCTGGGGTCCCAAGACTTAGTCCTCCCCCAAGCCCCCTCAGGCATGAAGGGGCGCCCTCACCCATCCGGGTGGGGGGGACGGCTTCGGATCTTGGCTCACGTCTGGAGGCATCATGTCTCAGACCGGTGGATTCAGGAGGTAGTTTCCTCTGGTTACAAGATAGTTTGCAGCCTTGCCGCCCCCAAGATTCATCAAATCTCGTGTAGCTCAAAACCCCTTGTCAGCTCAGTGTCTCTCCCTGGCTGTCCAAGGCCTTCTAGACCTAGGTGTCATCTGCCGGGTGCCCTTGAAGGAAAGGGGCAAAGGCTTTTATTCCAATCTTTTCATTGTGCCCAAAAAGAATGTGTCTATCAGACCCATCCTGGATTTAAAGCTTCTAAACAGGTTTGTCAGATTCAGACACTTTCGCATGGAGACTCTGCGCTCAACTGTGACTATTCGTATATTGTACGTCCTGCTCCAAATCTAATACTTACACTTGGGATATACTCCGCCAGATGGCGCTGGACTGCAGAGACATTGAAAATGGGCTCCTCCCGGCCCCTCAAATACCCGGGGACCTCCCACAAATCCCCAGAATTTCTCTGCAGTCTGGCTGCGAAGGACGATAAATGGCTCTCTACTCGCAGGTGAGCGGGGCTATTAGCCTGCGGCCCTGTAGAACTATTCCCACCCGTTCCACTAGTAATATGCCTCCCAGCCTTGGCTGCGCTGGTCGGGTGAAGGTAGGCAGCACCGCTGTTAGGTGCTTAGGAGCGCTGCTCCACCGCAATCCCCCACCAAAGGGTAGGCGGTTCAGGCTTATGGTGACCCTCTATGGGATGCCCCTCCCGCACTAGTGCCCCCTTGCCCCTGCCCATCGGTGGGCCCTCTTTAAGTGGCCGCTGTACTCCCTCATCCTCCTTGTAGCCTTGGGGGGAAAAGGGGGGGGGGGTGTAAATGTGTATGCTATGCATTCGGTGTTCTTGTGTCAGCCGCCGCGCTGACTTGCCCTTCACTGTCTTTTTTAAATTGCTGCCGCCGCGCGCTGGCTTGGTTCCGCGCTTGGTGGCGGCATTACCTCAGGTGCTGGTGTGTCGTCATTGGCTGCTTGCACGTTCTGGCTTCGCGCTCTTCGGGGGGGCGGGGCCCGTCTATGGCACGCTCAGCGTCATCGCTGATACCGGCCCGCCCCTCGAGGTATACCAACGCCATCTTTAACCTGCTTGGTTGGCCCATGCGCGACGGACCCCCACCTATCGCGGTCCGTAAGTGCCCCCGCTGGCGGCTTTATATCTTTCACTTTTGTTACTGTGTGCTTACAGGTCTTGTCTGCTTATGTCTTTCAGGCGGGGTGAACCCTTTTGGCTTCTCCCGACCCTGTATTGGTATATAACTTGTAGGCCTTGTAAAAATAATACTCCCACTTCCCTAGCGGGTTATTGGGGCATCCGGGGTTGCTATATAGCGTTATTCCCTATCAGCGTATAGCGCCGCTATAATCACCATATGGAGGCATCCCAGGATAATATGACGGGTCCCTTCGGGACAAGACCGGCTGTGTGTAGCATGTGGGCAGCCTCATGTTGACACTGACAAGGCGCGGGTCTGTGTACCCTGTGCTGAGCAGGTGCTTGCATTCTCAATCTGGCCTGCCAGTGGCTGCACCTCGTTTCACTTCGCCTACTCCCCCAAGCTTAAACCTCACTCCTACTGAGTTGCATACTAGTGGGGATTCTCAGCCTGATGTGTCTTCTAGACTGGCTACTGTTGAGCAGTTGATTGCTAAGTCCTTAGCGCGTAAGGCCCCTGCTAAGAAGCGGCACTTGACGCCTAATGTCACTGTTTTCCCTGAGGAGTTTTGGAATCTTTGTGGCTATACCCCGTCTGATGAAGGGGAGCTCTTTTCTGATTCAGGCTCATCTGATGAGAGACCAAGGGGTCATGATGATTCTGGCTCTGACCCCTGGGCCCCGGATGACACTGACAGATTATTGACCCAGATTTTTGAGGTTCTGTCTATCTCTCTCCCTGTTGCGGCTCCCAGGCAAAGAGGGGAGCTTTTCCATACAGCAAAATCACGTTTGGAATTTCCCGAGCAGGCACATTTCCATAACCTTGTGCTCAAGGAATGGGAGCACCCAGTAAACTTCCTGGGATTCCAAAAAGTTGGGATAGGAAGTATCCTTTTCCTGCTGAGGTGGTTAAATGTTGGTCATCCCCCCCCCCCCCCCCCCGAGGTGGATGCCCCGATCCTAGGGCTATCTAACACCTGTCATGCATTCCCCTGACTCCACTCCCCTATGGGATGCTGAGGACCGGCGCATTGACCAGCTGCCGCCCACGCCTTTGCATGTGCGGGGACGGCGCTGCGCCCGGTCTGTGCCTCTGCGATTACTGCTGTGGCCACTAGAACCCTTATCAGAAATATGCTTGATAGTGCCCCTGATGATTTGCCTTGTGAGGTGTTTAATGCACTCTCCAGTTGTGATGTTTTTGTGAATTTTGTCCTCTCAGCATTGGATGACACCATCAGAATGTGTGCCAGAACTTCTGCCCTCGTGGTGGCTATACGCCGCTCGGTTTGGCTGCACCAGTGGGCTGCTGACAACGCTGCCAAGAAGGCCCTCACTGGGTTTCCCTTTAAAGGACTGCGCCTGTTTGGGGACCGCCTGGACCTTTTTGCTAAGGGAGGTGGGTTACCCCAGCGCAGGCGGCAATCTCAGCCCTTTCGGGGTCAGGGTTCGTTCTCCCCTTACCGTGGTGCAGACAGGGAAGGGGAGATTCCTTTCCTGGGGCTCGGGGAGATTTCTGGGGTAGGGGCAGAGGATGTGGATGTCCTGGCTCCTCCTGGGGTCCCAAAGCAAAATCCTCTCCCAAGCCCCCTCAGGCATGATGGGGCGCCCTCACCCATCCGGGTGGGGGGGCGGCTGCAGCACTTCGCTCACGTCTGGAGGCTTCATGCCTCAGACCGGTGGATTCAGTAGTGTCCTCCGGTTACAAGTTGGAGTTTGCTGCCTGTCCCCCTCCAAGATTCATCAGATCCCGGATTCCTCACGACCCTGTGTCAGCTCAGGAGCTAGTGCAAGCAGTGCAAGGCCTCCTGGAGCTGGGGGTCATCTGCCAGGTCCCCTTAAGAGAAAAAAAGCAAGGGCTTTTATTCCAACCTATTCACAGTACCCAAAAAAGATGGTTCAGTCAGGCCCATCCTGGACTTGAAGATCCTCAACAAGTTTGTCAGGGGCAGGCGCTTTCGCATGGAAACGCTCTGCCATCAGTTCCCTGCGCCAAGAGGATTTCATGACTTCTGTGGACATCAAAGATGCTTATCTTCATATTCCTGTGTTCCCAGGTCATCAAAGGTTCCTCAGGTTTGCTCTGATGGATCAACACTACCAGTTTGTGGCCTTGCCCTTTGGCCTCACTTCAGCTCCCAGGGTGTTCACCAAGGTGCTGGCTGTCTGGCGTGATGTCTCTGCTCAGATGTCAGGGCGTCCGCGTGCTTCCCTATCTGGACGACATTCTCATCACTTCCCTACATCAGGCAGAGTTGGATACTCAGCTGGTGGTGTCCACTCTGGAGTCATTTGGATGGCTGATCAACCACCCCAAGTCCTCACTGTCCCCTTCCTAGGAATGAATCTGGATACAGTTCAGGCAAGGATCTTCCTTCCTCAACAGAAGGTGGACAGTCTAATTGCACAGGCTCAGTCCCTCCTAGCTTGTCCCCATCCCTCCATCAGGCAGGGGATGCAGCTGGTGGGCCTGATGGTGGCATGCTTCAAAGCGGTCCCTTATGCTCAGTTCCACTTGAGACCTCTGCAACTTCACTTGTTGTCAGTATGGGACAAGGACCCAGCGTCCCTGGACAGGGTCTGTGTGCTCTCCCCCCTGGTCAGGAGGTCCCTCTTGTGGTGGATGAACTCAAGGAACCTGTTGGGGGGCAGATCCTTTCTTGCACCTTCCTGGGAGACGGTCACCACGGATGCCAGTCTGTCAGGTTGGGGGGGTTTCTGGAAGTCCTTGCGGTTCCCGGGGAGGTGGGGCCCTCAGGAGGCCCACACACCTATAAATGTCTTGGAACTGTGGGCGATCAGGTTAGTTCTGACTCACTTGACTACTCACCTTCGGGGCCTGCCTGTTCAGGTGCGCTCGGACAACCAGATGGCAGTTGCCTACATCAATCATTAGGGAGGGACCCGGAGCAAGGGGGCCCTCCGGGAAGCGTCTCTGATCGTGACTTGGGTGGAGGCCAATGTCCCCTGCATATCAGCTGTGTACATCCCGGGGGTAGAAAATCGCCTGGCAGACTCTGAGCAGGGGGACCTCTCGCCAGGGAGAATGGTCCCTATGCAGCAGGGTGTTTCAATCTCTGTGTCACCGTTGGGGCCAACCAGATGTGGATCTGTTTGCGTCCCGCCACAATCACAAGCTCCCAGCTTTTGTCTCTCTGTCCCAGGATCCTCTGGCCTTGACCTCGGATGCGCTAGCAATGTCATGGCAGGACTTTCAGTTCCTGTATGTCTTCCCTCCAATCCCCCTGCTGGGCAGGGTTCTGTGCAAGATTGCTCTGGAAGGGGTGCCAGCAATTCTGGTGGCCCCCAGGTGGCCAAGAAGAGTGTGGTTTGCAGACGTGGTGCAGCTGGCAGTAGATCAGTACACTCTGCCCTTGGTGCCAGATCTGCTCACTCAGGGCTCACTACGCCATCCCAATTTACAAACACTGGCTTTGACGGCTTGGCTGCTGAAACCTCCATCTTGATGGAGAAGGGGCTGTCTTCCTCGGTTGTGGATACTTTGATAAAGGCTAGGAAGAAGTCTTCTTCTTCCATTTATTACAGGGTTTGGCGTGCCTACATTGACTGCTGTGAGTCTAAGTCTCTTCCCTGTCGTGTGTTCTCTATTCCCAGGATTCTGGAGTTCCTGCAGCATGGGTTGGAGATGGGACTCCAGCTCAGTACTCTGAAGGGTCAGGTTTCTGCCCTGGCTATTATTCCAAGTATGTCACACACTCCGCTTCCACTATTCATGACATATGGGTTATGGTCCAGTAGAGGGCGAACTTCTGCAGAGATGAAAGCAAAAAAGAAGCCCCTCCTGGTCCATAAATACCTGGGACCTCCCACACATTTCCCAGTTCCTTCTCTGCAGGACGGCGTGTAAGGCAGAAGATGTATGCTGATCTTCCTTGCTGGTCAGCCGGGCTTACACCCGGCCATGTTGTGCCCTATTTCTGCCCGGACCTTTATGCATTAAGCCCTATTCTAGCCTCCCAGCCTTGGCTGCAGGTCCGGGTGAGGGTAGGCTTCACCTTAATAGGTGCTTAGGGAGCAATGCTCCCCCGTGAGACCCCATACAAGGGAGTAGGCGGTATCCGGGTTGGTGATCCTGGTTTGGCATGCCCTGTCCCCATTTACTTCCCTTACACCTTACGGTGAAGGGTTCTCCCCCTTCCGGGTCCCCTCCACTAACCGTCCAGGGGGGGGGGATGACTTTGTTCTTCTATTTTTTTTTCACTTTGACGTGTGTGTGTGCGTGTGCTTGTGTACTGATTCACGTTGCCGCTTTGCGCTCTGCATGCAGTCTGGGGAGCTTCTCCCCCTCAGGCTGAGTCTGTGAGGGGGCGGGGCCGGGCGCTCGCGTTGCAGCGGCCCGCCCCCTTCTGTTTTGGCGCCATTGCGGGCCCATCTCCTGGCTGGGAACCGCATTGCTGGACTCAGAGGGCGGGGCCAGGCGTGGCACGCAATCCGCGCTGGCGCGCCCCTTCTCCCTCCCTCCCTCTCTCTCAGGAGCTGCTGGATGTGCTGGACGCCATTTTCTGTGTGTGTGAGTGTCCTTCCGGGCTTTCCCCCGTTCTTACTATGCTTAATGCCCCAGTCGCACTTGGGGCAGCTGGCCCCCTCTGCTTTTGGTGTTCTTTTTACATGTTTTTATTATGCAGTTGTGTGTGTGCATGTGCTTATGGCCATCTCTTGTGTCTTTCAGGAGGACTCCCTGTACCTAATGCTTAAAAGGGGGTTCTCCCGGTCCTAGGGTCCCTAGCAGAAATTTGGGGCAATTATAAATTCTCCCACTTGGGACTTAAAGGGACATCGCGGGTTGCTTACCAGCGTAATTCCCTCAGGTCATTGCGACTACCTTAAAATCACCATATGGAGGCTCCACAGGATACCGGGCTCGGGCTCCCTTCGGGACAATCCCGGCTATGTGTGGGTTGTGGGGTACCCCTTACGGGGAGAATGTACTTTATTTGCATACCATGTGCGCAACAGGCCATAACCCGGCAGTCGGGACCCCGGGCGTCTGGGTCAGTGCCGCCCGCCTCACCTACCCCACCCCGCATCATCCGTACCCCGAGTGACACTGTCATTAGTGGGGAGTAGCACTCGGATGTATGTGCCAGGCTGGCCAACCTCGAGAAAATTATTTCTAGCTCAGTGGGCAGAAAGGCCACTGTTAAGATAAGGCATCTGTCACCGGCTACGCCGGTAATTGATTTTGATTATTATGACTCCCCTGACTGGGCTGATTATTCCCCGCTTGAGGAGGAGGAATTGTTTGAGGAATCTTGATTCTGATGCCGGGCAGGCGCTGGGGGATGCTGTGGATACCCCCAAGGTCCTGACCCATCTGTTAGAGGTTCTGGATATTTCCCCACCAGCGGAGGCCCCTCCGAAGAAGGGGGAATTCTTTGGGTTCTCTAAGCCCCGCTTGGAGTTTCCAAATCAGGATCATTTTGACAGCATGATTCTTAGAGAATGGGAGAAGCCGAGTCGCCTTCACGGTGTTCCTCAGGGATGGGATAGGAAGTATCCCTTTCCGGTGGACGCAGTGAAGCGCTGGTCTTCCCCTCCCGAGGTTGACGCGCCCATTTTAGGATTGTCCAACACCTCCGTTGTACATACTCCTGACGCCACTACCCTTAAGGATGGCGAGGACAAGCACATTGATCAGATGGCATGTCATGCCTTTGCCAGTGTGGGTTCTGCCTTGCGGCCTGTCTGTGCATCGGCACTAGTGGCTGTGGCTACCAGGTCGGAGATCAAGGACATGTTAAATGGTCAAAAAAACAGACATTGTGCAATCACACACCAGAACCAAAGTGCTAGACTTTAGGAAGACAAACTTCAAGGAAATGGCGGGGTATGTAGAAAGAAAATTAGGTGAGTGGAACAGAGTAGCAGAACCAAAGTGTTAGACTTTAGGAAGACAAACTTCAAGGAAATGGGGGGGTATGTAGAAAGAAAATTAGATGAGTGGAACAGAGTAGCAGAAGTGAGTGCTCAGTGGTCACTATTAAAAAAATCTTAAAGGCAACTAAGCAATATGTGAAACAAACTAGCAAGAATAAAAGGAAGGAGAAACCATTATGGTTTACTAGGGAAGTCAGCACTATCATAAAAGATAAGAAGTCTGCCTATAAGAAGTATAAAGTAAGTGGAAGTAAGTAGCTGACAGAGAGGCGTATAAAATTAAACAGAGGGAAGCAAAACTGATTATAAGGACTGCTAAAGGGCAAAGGGAGGAAGAAATGGCCAAATCTATGAAGAGGGGAGATAAAACCTTTTTCCGATATATTGGCGACAGAAGAAAAACAATGCAGTCTCAAAAATTAGAAATGGGGAAAATAAATATATTGACGGAGATAAGGCTGTGGCTGACCATCTGAATAGCTACTTTTGTTCGGTATTTTCAGATAGCAGCAGGCATGGCCATAGCACAGCATCCAGCTGGGAGGGCACAGCTCCGGAGTTTCTGGAGGCTGATGTCTTAGCCGAGCTGGCACATCTAAAGGTAAGTAAGGCGATGGGTCCAGATGGAATCCACCCCAGAGTTCTAAGGGAACTTAGGATTGTGATTGCAGCCCCTCTGACTGATTTACTTAACCATTCCCTTTCAACTGATGAGGTTCCAGATGATTGGAGAATGGCCAGTGTCGTACCAATCCATAAAAAGGGGAGTAGAGAAGAAGCCAGTAATTACAGGCCAGTTAGTTTAACATCTATAGTGGTCAAATTAATGGAAACACTCTTAAAAAAAGATAATTTCCAATCTAAAAATTAATGACCTATTGGACCCAAAACAGCACAGCTTTACTGAGGGCAGATCATGTCAGACAAATCTTATTGATTTCTTTGACAATGTCACTAAAGTGTTAGGCGATATCCACAGCACCACCTTCATCTATCTGGATTTTAGCAAAGCCTTTGACACTGTACCACATAAGGAGCTCATAGATAAGTTATTGAAGGTAGGACTCAATCCCTGGATAGTTCAGTGTATTTCCAGTTGGCTGAGGGATCGGTATCAGAGCATTGTTGTAAATGGTGTGCAATCTGAACAAAGGCGAGTTACAAGTGGTGCGCCACAAGGCTCTGTCCTGGCCCCATTCTTTTTAATATATTTGTAAGTGACATAGGAGAAGGCTTGGTAGGAAAAGTTTGTCTGTTTGCTGATGATACAAAGGTTAGTAATAGGGTGGATATTCCTGGAGGTGTCTGCAACATGGAAAATGATTAAGCTTTACTGGATAGATGGTCAAAACTGTGGAAACTAGAGTTTAATGTCTCTAAATGTAAAATCATGCACTTGGGTAGAAGGAATCCCTGCTCTGAGTACCGTATGGGCAGCACTGTGTTAGCCAGGACCTCGGAGGAGAGAGATTTAGGGGTACTGATTACTGATAGCTGCAAGATGAGTGGACAGTGTTGCCAGGCAGTGGGAAAAGCATGCAGGATGCTCGGCTGCATAGCTTGAGGCATCACCAGTAAGAAGAGGGAGATTGTAATGCCGCTGTATAGAGCCCTGGTAAGGCCACAGCTAGGAATACTGTGTGCAGTTTTGGAGACCTTACCTGCAAAAATACATTATTCAAATAGAACGTGTCCAAAGGTGGGCAACGAAAATGGTGGAAGGACTTAAACTTAAAACTTATCAGGAGAGACTTAAAGAACTTAATTTGTACAGTCTGGAGGAAAGAAAGGAGAGGGGGGACATGATTGAGACTTTTAAATATGTGAAAGGATTGAATAAGGTTCAGGAGGGAAGTGTTTTTAAGAAGAAGCTTAATGATAGAACAAGGGGCACAACCTGAAGCTAGTCGGGGGGAAGATCAGGAGCAATGTTAGAAAATATTATTTTACAGAAAGAGTAGTAGATGCTTGGAACAAACTTCCAGCAGAGGTAGTTGAAAAATCAACAGTCACTGAATTTAAACATGCCTGGGATAAGCACACATCTATCCTAAAATAAAGAGTACATACAGTATACACATAAGGGCAGACTAGATGGACCGTATGGTCTCCTTCTGCCGTCAACCTTCTATGTTTCTAACACAGACAGCGTTGAATTCACAACCCTTAAGAGGTGTGAATTTTTCATGAATTTTGTTTTGTCGGCTATGGACGACACTATTACCATGTGCAGTAGAACTTCCGCCCTGTTGGTGGCCATGCGCCGATCGGTCTGGCTGCGCCAGTGGGCGGCTGACATTGCGGCCAAGAAGTCACTTACAGCTTTGCCCTTTTTGGGAACGCGGACAAATTGGATTCTGTGGCGAAGGGTGGGAAGCTACCTCAGCGTAAGAAGCTGCGTCGCTCCTTTCGGGGGCCAAGCTCCTTTAATCCTTCCTTTCGCAGTGCCAGAGGGGGCAGACGTCTTGCCTACTCCTGGTTTTAGAGGTGATTCCTGGAACAGAGGTAGAGGACGTGCCCGTCCAGCCTCTATCTGGGGTTCCAGGCCCGCTGCCAAGCCAGCTCAGCAATGAGTAGCCGCCCTCACCCTTACGGGTGGGGGGCGGCTGCGGCTCTTCTTCCAGGTCTGGGCCCAGGAGGTCACAGACAAGTGGATATTGGAAGTGGTCTCGTCGGGGTACAAACTGGAGTTCGAGTCCCGGCCTCCTCCCAGATTCCTAAGGTATCGGGTGCCATCAGATCCTCGGGCGGCGCAGGGGCTCCTGTTGGCTATAAAGAATCTCCTGGACATGGCGGTCATATGCCTGGTGCCTGTGTCAGAGAGAGGCCGGGGCTATTATTCCAACCTCTTCATGGTTACCAAAAAGGATGGCTCCATAAGACTCATCCTGGATTTGAAGCTTCTCAACAGGTTCATCAGAACCAAGAAGTTCCGCATGGAGACTGCGCTCAGCCATCGGTTCCCTTCGTCAGGGGGATTTCATGACGTCCATAGACATCAAGGATGCTTACCTTCATGTACCAATTTTCCCAGCATTTTCAGTTTGTGGCCCTCCCGTTCGGGCTGACCTCGGCACCGAGGGTGTTTACCAAGGTTCTGGCGGGCATAATGGCCATGCTCAGAGCCCAGGGCATTCGCATTGTGCCGTATTTGGACGACCTACTCATTACAGCTTCCTCCTGCCAGGTGGAGTTGGACACAAGGATGGTGGTGATGACGCTGGAGAGGTTCGGATGGGTGATCAACCACCCCAAGTCTTCTCTCTCCCCATCAAGGGAGATTTCCTTTCTGGGCATGAATCTGGATACCAGTCAGGCCAGAGTGTTCTTACCTCAGCCAAAGGTGCAGAGGGTTCAGGATCTGATACGTGTTCTCCTGACCAACCCTCGCCCTTCCATTTGGTTAGGGATGACTCTGGTGGGTTTGATGGTGGCCTCCTTTGAGGCAGTTCCCTTTGCTCAATTCCACATGAGGTCGCTACAACTCCATCTATTGCTGAAATGGGACAGATGTCCACAGTCCTTGGATCAGTCTTTTCTGATGTCTCCCAGGGTTCGTCAGTCCCTTCAGTGGTGGCTGTAATCAAGCAATCTGATGAGGGGCAGATCGTTCCTGGCCCCTCGTTGGGGGACGGTTACCACGGATGGCAGCCTGTCGGGCTGGGGAGGTTTCTGGAAAGATCATCAGTTCCAGGAGTTGTGGGGTCCTCAGGAGGCTCACACCTCCATCAATGTCTTGGAGCTCAGAGCTATCCGCTTGGTTCTGTCGCGTCTGACACTTCACCTACAGGGTTTACCAGTTCAGGTTCGATCAGACAATTGTACTGCGGTAGCTTACATCAATCACCAAGGAGGGACTCGCAGCAGGGGTGCCCTCAGGGAAGTCTCTCTGATTCTGACATGGGCGGAGAGCAATGTTCCTTGCATCTCAGCAGTATATATTCCGGGAGTGGAGAACACGGAGGTGGACTCCCTGAGCAGGTTATTCTCTCGCCGAGGGGAATGGTCTCTCAACCACAGGGTGTTTCGGGCCTTGTGTCACAAGTGGGGGATTCCGGAGGTGGTTCTCTTTGCCTCTCGGCACAATCACAAGCTCCCAACCTTTGTATCTCTGTCTCACAATCCCCTGGCAGTGCCTGGAGGGATCTGGAGTTTCTGTACCTGTTTCCCCCCTTCTCCATGGTGGGCAAGGTAGTGCGCAAGCTGGCTCTAGAGGGCGCCCCAGCAGTTCTGGTGGCCAAGACAGGTTTGGTTCGCAGACGTCGTAAGATTGGCGGTAGATCAGTACAGGCTGCCCCTGTCTCCGGATCTGATGACTACGTTATCCCAATTTACAAACGCTTGCTTTGACGGCGTGGCTGCTGAAACCTTCATCCTGAGGGAGGAAGGTTTGTCTGAGGCGGTTATTAAAACCTTGATTAGAGCTAGGAAGAGGTCCTCCTCTACCATTTACTATAGGACTTGGCGGTCCTATATTGACTGGTGTGAGGCTAGGGCCTTACCTTGCAGGGTGTTTTCAATTCCTAGGATTTTGGAGTTTCTACAACACGGTCTGGATGTGGGGTTCCAGCTCAGTACTTTGAAAAAAGACAGCCAGGGCAGAAACCTGACCCTTCAAAGGTCTTTTGCTTTGCATCATCTGGTCAAGACTTTTTTCCAAGGGGTCACTCATGTTCGGCCCCCTAGAAAGCCTTTGGTTCCCGTTTGGGACCTAAATTTGGTTCTTTCGGCCCTCCAGGGGCCTCCTTTTGAGCCGGTGCAGGATGTGGCACTTTCTGTGCTCACTCAAAAGGTTGCCTTTTTGGTGGCTATTACCTCTGTTCGGCGTGTCTCTGAGTTGGCGGCTCTGTCTATTCAGGCCCCTTACTTTGAGAGACACCAGGATAAGATGGTTTTTCGCTTTTAACCAGATTTCCTTCCTGGTTTCTGCCTTCCATCTCAATCAGGATGTAGTTCTCCCTTCCTTGTGTCCTAGGCCTAGCAATGACAAGGAGAGGGTTTTGCACTCTTTGGATGTGGTTCATTGTGTGAAGTACTATTTGGTTGCTACTTCTCCTTTTCGTAAGATGGACGCCTTGTTTGTGGTGCCTTCTGGGCCCAGAAAAGGTTTGGCGCCCGCCAAATCTACCATTAGTAAATGGATACGCCAGGCCATTGTTGGGGCCTATTCTGCTAAGGGGAGGGTTCCTCCTTTTTAAGATCACTGCTCATTCTACTTGTGCTGTTGGGGCTTCCTGAGCCTTTCAGCACCAGGCTTCTGTTGAACAAGTTTGTAAGGCCGCTACTTAGTCTTCCGTTCATACTTTTTCAAAGTTTTATAAGGTCGATGTGCGGGCCTCAGCGGATGCTGTTTTTGGCCGCAAGGTTCTGCAAGCTGCAGTGGTTTAAAATGTGTGCATTTATGCCGTATTGGGATCCCCACCCATGATGGACACTGCTATTGGATGTCCTACATGTCATGAATAGTGGAAGCGGGGTGTGTGACATCCTTGGAATAATACCATTTTGTGATTACTCACCTTTAAAATGGGTATTATAAGTATGTCACACACCCCGCTTCATCCCGCCTTTTTGTATTCTGTATCCCTTATATGGTGAACCTTTTTTTATGGTTAAGAATGTTTTATTAGCTCTTCCTGGTCCCCTTACTGCTGTCATATACTGGGGAATGTGTGGGAGTATTTATGGACCGGGAGGGGCTTCTTTTTTGCTTTCATCTCTGCAGAAGTTCGCCCTCTACTGGACCATAACCCATATGTCATGAATAGTGGAAGCAGGGTGTGTGACATACTTATAATACCCATTTTAAAGGTGAGTAATCCCAAAATGGTATTTTCTTCCAGAAGTCCTTTGCTCAGCACCCTCTGATCAGGACTTTTTTCCAGGGGGTCACTCGTGTGCCCCCCACGTAAGCCTATGGTGCCTGTTTGGGATCTGAACTTGGTTCTGTCAGCCTTGCAGGGTGCTCCCTTTGAACCTGTGCAGGATGCTGCCTTGGCCATTCTTACGCTCAAGGTTGTGTTTCTGGTGGCTATCACTTCTGTCAGGCGTGTGTCTGAGTTGGCGGCGCTTTCCATTCAGCCCCCCTACTATGAGAGACACCAGGACAAGGTGGTGTTTTGTTTCAAACCTGACTTTCTGCCTAAGGTTGTGTCTGCCTTTCATTTGAATCAGGATATTGTTCTTCCTTCTTTGTGCCCTAATCCTAGCAATGCTAAGGAGAGGGTTTTGCACTCTTTGGATGTGGTTAGGAATCTGAAGTACTATCTGGTGGCTACTGCACCTTTCAAGAAAACTGATGCTCTTTTTGTGGTCCCTTCTGGTCCTAGGAAGGGTTTGGCTCCTGCCAAGTCTACTATCAGCAAGTGGATTCGTCAGGCTGTGATTCAGGCCTACTCTGCTAAGGGGAAGAATCCTCCCTTCCGCCTTACTGCTCATTCCACTCGTGCTATTGGTGCCTCTTGGGCTTTTCAGCACCAAGCTTCTGTTGAACAAGTTTGCAAGGCGCTACTTGGTCTTCTGTTCATACTCTTTCAAAGTTTTACAAGGTTGATGTTAGGGCCTCAGCTGATGCTGCTTTTGGCCGCAAGGTTCTGCAGACGGCGGTGGTTTGAACTGTCTGCTGCTACTTTTGGGAATCCCACCCTACTTTACGGACACTGCTATTGGATGTCCCAAGTGTAAGGAATATCTTCTGGTACAGGACGTGCTGTATACTTAGAATAATACAATTCTGTGATTACTCACCTGTAGAATTGGTATTATATCTATACAGCACGTCCTGTTCCACCCCACCCTTGTTATCATTATCTTTAGTTACCTCTTTATGGTGATAAATGGCTGGAACAGGACGTGCTGTATACATATAATACCAATTTTACAGGTGAGTAATCACAGAATTGTATTATTTCCAGCTGTTCACCGCAATCCAGTTTCATTTTTGCAATTGGGACTGGACTGCGAAGGTGTGCTGGATTTATTTTCCTCTAGATTCATTTATTTTTTCCCTTTTTTTTTTTTTTATAAATGTATTACTTAGGAAGTAGGCTAGCCCCATCTGCTTCCAGGCCCCTATGGTCCCACTGATCCGGTGGACCCACCTATGCCTCCTTGATTGGTCAGACCGATAGTGCAGACGAGGGTGAGTTAGGGGAGAGCGCCAGAGTCTTGGGGTGCTACAGGGTGTTTGCTTCAAGAGTTGTCCTCCCTGAAGGGACAAACGGAAGTGTTTGTCTGATGAGCCTGCTGGGGGATCTATGCGGATATTTATTCTTAGTATACAGTACGTCCTGCTCCAGATAAGATTCTTTACTCTTGGGTATTCCTCCACCACATGGCGCTGGACTGCAGAGACCGCGAAATTGGCTCCTCCCGGTCCCTCAAATACCCGGGACCTCCCACAAATCCCCAGATTTGTTCCATTGTTAATGTTCCTCCCAGCTTTGGCTGCGCTTGTGCGGGTGATGGTAGGCAGCACCGCTGTTGGGTGCTTAGGAGCACTGCTCCACTGCAATCCCCCACCAAAGGGTAGGCGGTATAGGCATATGGTGAGCCTTATGGGATGCCCCTCCCGCGCTATTGCCCCTTGCCCCTGTCTATCGGTGGGCCCTACATTAGGTGGCCGCTGCCCTCCCTTGCTCTCCCTTGTAGTTCTCGGGGGGGGGGGGAGTGTGTGCTTCGGTACTGTCACTTGTATTTGTGCTTGGTTTGCCTTTAGTTCTGTCGCTGCACAGACCTTGGTTGCACTGGGTTTTCTTTTGAAAATGCCGCCGCGCGTGCTTCTACGGCGTTCCGCGGTTGGCGGCGACATTACCTCAGGCGCTGCTGCCCCATCATTGGTTGCTTGTCAGTGTGTGGCTTCGTGCTCTTCAGGGGCGGGCGGGGCCGGCGGATGGCGCGTTCCGCATCACTGTCTCCGCGGCCCACCCCTCGAGATATATCCTGCTGCGTGGCTGCCGCCTACCTACCGCAGTCCGTGAGTGCCCTCGTGGGCTGTTTATATTCTAAGTATGTCACACACCCCGCTTCAAACATTAATTATTACACTTGGGTTACTCCACCAGCAGGTGGCGACGTTGCAGAGAAGTCTTGAAAAACGAGCCCCTCCTGATCTATAATACCTGGGACCTCCCACTTATTCCCCAGTGTTCTTCTCTGCAAGATGGCGACAAGACAGAAGAAAGAAGTCTCCTCGGCCCCCCTTCTGGTCTATTTCTACCCAGTCCATGTTTTGATATTTAATATATATACTGGAAGCCTCCCAGCCTTGGCTGCTAGGCTGGGTAATGGTAGGCGGCACCTTGTGGTGCCTAGGAGCTTATCTCCTCCACGAGACCCCACGCGTGGGGCAGTGCAGCTATCCGGCTGGTGACCCGGATTTTGGGATGCCCCATCCCGGTTTATCCCTCTAGTCTCCCTCTTTCCCATGCTTGCTAGAATCCCTTCTCCCTTCACCGTGGGGGGGGGGGGGTGACTTGCGTGAGGGGTGGTTTGTTATTGTATGTTACCCGGCTCTCATTGCATGTCAGGGAGATGCGGGTATTTTGTGTGATTGACTGTCCCTTTTATCTTGGTGCGCTGTTCAGCTACCTATGCGGTTTGTGTTTAGTGTTTGTTTTATGGTGGCGCTCCGCCATTTTTTCTTTCTGAGGTAGCAAGGGGAGAGGACGGGGCCGCGATCTGCCGCGGCCTGCGCTGTACGGGCTATGGTCGGGGGCGGGGCCGGAGCGCTTTGCGCGCATTCTCCGGCCCGCCCGTCGTCTCGTCCCTTTTCCTTCGCTCTATCCTCATTTGGTGTCATTATGTCCCTTACTGTTCCCTCTTATCCATAGGTGTTATAATATTCTGTATATAGTTATATATTTGTATATATATATATATATATATATATATATATATATATCCCTTGATTGGAGCGTCTGGATATAATTCCTTGATGATTATTGGTTCCTTTTATGTATGTGTTTGTGAAGGCATGCGCAGTGTTTTTGACTTCTGTGTCTTTTTGTGTATGCTGATTGTGGTTTTTCTTTCTGTTTCAGACCCGGGGATACCCTGCCTGCTGGGGTCTCCCGGTCTGATATACCTGGGCTAGTCTGTTATAAATTGGGTCTATTTAAGGGATCTAAAAATCCTCCCACTCCTGGGACCTTAATTGTTAAGGGGGCATCCCGGGTCGCTTACTAGCGTAAATCCCTGGGTACTTGCGAATACCACAAAAAGTTTCACCATATGGAGGCTTCCAAAGCTACCGGTAATAGCTCTTCGGGGCAATCCAGGCAGTGTGGGGGTTGTGGGGGTTGTGGGGCTCCGCGCCCAGGTGATGATGTCATATTGTGCATTCCTTGCGCCCAGCAGAATATTGCGTGTCAGACCGGCAGTTCGGCTTCTGGCTCTTCGCAACCTCAGTCATCCCCTACCCTCCCACGCCTATTCCGGACCCCGTGTGACGTGGTCATGGGTGGGGATTCGCAATCCGAGGTATGCGCCCGGTTGGCTAGCCTCGAGAAAATATTTCCGCTGTGGTTGCTCAGAAGGCTCCGGCTAAGCCGAAACACTTGTCCCCGTCTCCGCCGGACTCAGAAGTGGATGTTATTGAGGCATTGGATTGGTCAGATTGCCCCCCGATTGAGAGGGGGAGATTCTGGAGGTTTACAGATATATACGGCACTGAGCAAACGGAATTAATTTTATTATTCTTTAAAAAAAAAAAAAAAAAACAATAGAAAAGAGTCCAAAAATTCAGATGTCCCACGGTGCATGCACATAGACTAATTGGTCTCAACACCTGTGCCCGCTGGTGAGATTCTAGAGGAACTGGACGACCCTGTGGTCCTGCAGCTGTTTGGTGCTGAAGGTCACAAGGCGGCGGTATTTGACATCCCTTCCATATTGACTCAAATAGTTTTGGATTTAGTCCCTCCCGAGGCGGTTCCTCCGCCTAAGGGTGATTTGTTTGTTGTGGCCAAGCCGCGTTTGGAGTTTCCCTGTCAACGACATTTTGAGAATGTCGTCCTTAAGGAATGGGAGCAGCCTTCCGCCTGGTTGGGATAAGTAGTATCCTTTTCCGGCGGACTTGGTGAAGCGTTGGCTTTTCCTCTCGAGGTTGATGCCCCAGTTTTGAGGCGGTATTGCCTTCTCCTGACACAACTACCCTTAAGGATGGCGAAGTTCGCCGGATTGTCCAGCTGGCTCGCCATGGTTTTACCTGTGCGGGTTCGGCTTTGAGGCCTATTGTGCTTCGGCACTTTTGTGTTGGCGGTTAGGTCCATTGTCAGGGGTTATGTGCGGACCTTGATCCTACTTGTGATGAGTTCCTTGCTCTCAAACGTTGTGAGTCCTTCGTTTTGTTTGTCCTTGCCGCTCAGGATGACGCCATGGTGATGTGTGGCAGGACCACGGCCTTGTTGGTGGCTATCCAACGGTCGATGTGGTTGCGGCAATGGACTGCTGACTTTAATTCTAAGAAGTCGCTTACGATTCTTTCCTTTTTTGGGTTTGCGCCTGTTTGGTGAGAAATTGGATTCGGTTGCCAAGGGAGGTAAGTTACCTCAGTGCAAGAAATTTTGTCGTTCCTTTTGGGGGGCGGCCTCTTTGAATTCCTCCTTTCGGGGAGCCAGAGCTGGCAGAGGCGCGGGCTTTACGGCCCCAGGGGTGCAAGCTGGAATAGCGGTTGCGACTCTTCTTCCGGGGGTGTGACCAGGGGGCCTCGGACAGGTGGATCCGGGAGGTGGTGTCGGCCGGTTACAAGCTGGAGTTCGAGTCCCGACCTCCTCTAAGATTTTTCAGGTCTCGTGTGCCCTCAGATCCTTTGGCCGCGCAGGGGCTCCTGGTGGCGGTGAGGAATCTTTTGGATATGGCAGTCATCTGCCCGGTCCCTCCTTCGGAGGTGGGCCGCGGGTATTATTCCAATCTCTTCACAGTGCCCAAGTTGGACGGGTTGGTTCGTCCCATCCTGGATCTGAAGTTCCTCAATGTGTTTATTCTTCCCCGGAGGTTGCGCATGGAACCTCTGCGTTCTGCCATCAATTCTCTGCGGCAGGGGGATTTCATGACATTCATAGACATCAAGGATGCCTATCTTCATATTCATATATTCCGGCTCACCAAAGGTTTCTTCGCTTCGTGGTAGAAGATCAGCATTTTCAATTTGTGACTCTTCCGTTCGGCCCTACCTCGGCTCCAAGAGTGTTCACCAAGGTGTTGGCGGGCGTGATGGCCCTTTTCAGAGCTCAGGGGATTTGCGTTGTGCCCTATCTGGACGATCTTCTCATCATAGCTTCTTCTTTCAGTCAAGCGGAGGTGGACACCAGGACGGTGGTATCCGCTCTGGAGAGGTTCGGCTGGGTGATCAACTTCCCCAAGTTCTCTCTCATTCCGGCCTGGGTGGTGCCCTTTCTGGGGATGTCCTTGGATTCTTGCTAACACAGAGTTGTTCGGCCTCGGGCCAAAGTTCTCTTGGTTCAGGAATTGGCGCAGCTTCTTCTTTCCAATCCTTGCCCGTCCATCCGGCTAGGGATGAGACTGGTGGGGTTGATGGTAGCTTCCTTTGAGGCAGATCCCTTTGTTCAGTTTCACACGAGGACGCTTCCGTTTCATCTGTTGGCGTCTTGGGACCAGCGACCGCGGTCGTTGGATCGGTCTTTCCGGATGTCCTCCCGGGTTCGGCAGTCTCTCCAGTGGTGGATGGTCTCGGGCATTCTCTTGAGGGGCAGGTCTTTTCTGATGCATCTTTGGGGAACTGTCACCACGGACGCTAGTTTGTCGGGATGGGGAGTTTTCTGGAAGGACCTTCGGTTCCGGGGGAGGTGGGGTCCTCTGGAGGCCCACTTGCCCATCAACATTCTGGAGTTGAGAGCCATCAGGTTGGTTCTGTCTCACTTGACACAGCATTTACAGGGCTTGCCGGTTCAGGTTCGGTCGGACGATCGGCCGGCGGTTGCTTACATCAATCGCCTGGGAGGGACTCGCAGTCTGCATGCCCTCAGGGAGGTGTCTCTGATTCGAGCCTGGGCGGAGACTCATGTCCCTTGCATCTCGGCAGTGTACATTCCATGATTGGAATACGCGGACGCGGCCTTCCTGAGCAGGTGCTCTTTCCGCCGCGGGGAATGGTCTCTCCACCCTCAGGTTTTTCGGTCGCTTTGTCTCCGGTGGGGGACGCTGGAGGTGGATCTGTTTGCTTCTCGTCACAATTGCAAGCTTCCGACATTCGTGTCGCTCTCTCAGGATCCTTTGGCTCTGGCGGTGGATGCCATGTCCCTGAGCTGGGGGGACCTGGGGTTCCTTTATCTGTTTCCTCCGATCCCCCAGGTGTTGAGAAAGCTGGCCCTGGACGGGGTTCCTGCCATTCTCATGGCTCTAAGGTGGCCAAGGAGGGTGTGGTTCGCTAACATCGTTTGTTTGGCAGTGGATCAGTGCGATCTGCTTCTTCGGCTGGATCTTATCACACAGGGTCAACTGCGTTGCCCCAATTTACCAACGCTGGCTGTGACGGCCTGGCTGCTGAAACCTCTTAGGGGAGGAAGGTCTTTCGGATCCGTTATTCAGACTTTTATTAGTGCCGGGAAGAGGTCCTCTTCTACCATCTATTATAGGACTTGGAGATCTTATATTGATTGGAGTGAGGCTAGATCTTTGCCCTGTCGGGTCTTTTCTGTTTTCGGGATTTTGGATTTTCTTCAATCGGGGCTGGACTCTGGTCTTCAGCTGAGTATCTTAAAGGGGCAGGTTGCTGCCTTGTCTGTCTTTTTTCAAAAGTCCTTTGCGTTTCCTCCTTTGGTCAAGACTTTCTTCCAGGGGGTTTTCGCATTGCGGCCTCCTAGGAAGCCTTTGCTCCCTGTTTGGGACTTGAATTTGGTTATCTCTGCTCTTCAGGCTCCTCCTTTGAGCCTTTGCAGGATATTGCTCTTTCTACTCTGACTCAGAACGTTGCCTTTTTGGTGGCCATCACTTCGGTTCGGCACGTTTCGGAGTTTTCAGGCTCCTTACTTTGAGAGACATCAGGACAAAGTGGTTTTCCGCTTCAAACCGGACTTTTTTCCTTAGGTGGTCTCTGCTTTTCATCTTAACCAGGACATTGTTCTTCCTTCCTTGTGTCCTAAGCCTAGGAATGACAAGGAGAGGGTTTGCACTGTTTGGATGTGGTACACTGTGTGAAGTACTGTTTGTTTACTACATCTCCTTTTCGTAAGACTGATGTCTTTTTCATGGTGCCCTGTTGGGCCTAGGAAAGGTTTTGGCTCCCGCTAAGTCTTCCATTAGCAAATGGATTCGTCAGGCTGTTCTTGGGGCCTATTCTACTAAGGGGAAGGTTCCCCTTTTCGTATCACTGCTCTTTCTACTCGTGCTGTTGGGGCTTCTTGGGCTTTTCAGCATCAGGCTTCTGTTGAACAAGTTTGTAAGGCTGCTACTTGGTCTTCTGTTCACACTTTTTCCAAGTTTTTGCAAGGTTGATGTGCGGGCTTCAGCGGATGCTGTGTTTGGCTGCAAGGTTCTGCAAGCTGCAGTGGTTTGAGTTTTGCATTATGGCCTTGTTGGATACCCGCCCTTTCTGGACACTGCTTTTGGATGTCCCAAGTGTAATAATTAATGTTTGAAGCGGGGTGTGTGACATACTTAGAATAATACCATTTTGTGAATACTCACCTGTAAAATGGATATTATAAGTATGTCACACACCTCGCTTCACCCGCCCTTTTTGGTATCCTGGATTCTTTATAGGGTGAAGCTTCGTTTACAGTTTGAGGGTTGCCAATGGTTTTTTCCTGGTACCTTGTCTTTACTGCTGTTTGAATACTGGGGAATAAGTGGGAGGTCCCAGGTATTATAGATCAGGAGGGGCTCGTTTTTCAAGACTTCTCTGCAACGTCGCCACCTGCTGGTGGAGTAACCCAAGTGTAATAATTAATGTTTGAAGCGGGGTGTTTGACATACTTATAATATCCATTTTACAGGTGAGTATTCACAAAATGGTATTTTTACTTTAAATGTCATATATGCATGCCGCTTACTGGGTTTTTTCGTTTGTCTTACAGGCGAGTCAAACTCAATTGGTTTCTCCCGGCCCTACCCCCTCTATTTAGTTAATTAAACTTTTAGAGGCCTAGTGTGATAATTCCTCCCACTTCCCTAATGGGCTATTGTGGCATACGGGGTTGCTTTTATAGCGTGAATCCCTGTCGGCTTATTGTGCCGCTATAATCACCATATGGAGGCGTCTCAGGATAATGTGCTCGGGGTTCCTTCGGGACAAGCCCGGCTGTGTGTAGCGTGTGGGGTGTCCCCTACAAGTGTTGACAATGTGTGGGTTTGTGTACCCTGCCAAGTCTACTATCAGCAAGTGGATTCGTCAGGCTGTGATTCAGGCCTACTCTGCTAAGGGGAAGAATCCTCCCTTCCGCCTTACTGCTCATTCCACTCGTGCTATTGGTGCCTCTTGGGCTTTTCAGCACCAAGCTTCTGTTGAACAAGTTTGCAAGGCGCTACTTGGTCTTCTGTTCATACTCTTTCAAAGTTTTACAAGGTTGATGTTAGGGCCTCAGCTGATGCTGCTTTTGGCCGCAAGGTTCTGCAGACGGCGGTGGTTTGAACTGTCTGCTGCTACTTTTGGGAATCCCACCCTACTTTACGGACACTGCTATTGGATGTCCCAAGTGTAAGGAATATCTTCTGGTACAGGACGTGCTGTATACTTAGAATAATACAATTCTGTGATTACTCACCTGTAGAATTGGTATTATATCTATACAGCACGTCCTGTTCCACCCCACCCTTGTTATCATTATCTTTAGTTACCTCTTTATGGTGATAAATGGCTGGAACAGGACGTGCTGTATACATATAATACCAATTTTACAGGTGAGTAATCACAGAATTGTATTATTTCCAGCTGTTCACCGCAATCCAGTTTCATTTTTGCAATTGGGACTGGACTGCGAAGGTGTGCTGGATTTATTTTCCTCTAGATTCATTTATTTTTTCCCTTTTTTTTTTTTTATAAATGTATTACTTAGGAAGTAGGCTAGCCCCATCTGCTTCCAGGCCCCTATGGTCCCACTGATCCGGTGGACCCACCTATGCCTCCTTGATTGGTCAGACCGATAGTGCAGACGAGGGTGAGTTAGGGGAGAGCGCCAGAGTCTTGGGGTGCTACAGGGTGTTTGCTTCAAGAGTTGTCCTCCCTGAAGGGACAAACGGAAGTGTTTGTCTGATGAGCCTGCTGGGGGATCTATGCGGATATTTATTCTTAGTATACAGTACGTCCTGCTCCAGATAAGATTCTTTACTCTTGGGTATTCCTCCACCACATGGCGCTGGACTGCAGAGACCGCGAAATTGGCTCCTCCCGGTCCCTCAAATACCCGGGACCTCCCACAAATCCCCAGATTTGTTCCATTGTTAATGTTCCTCCCAGCTTTGGCTGCGCTTGTGCGGGTGATGGTAGGCAGCACCGCTGTTGGGTGCTTAGGAGCACTGCTCCACTGCAATCCCCCACCAAAGGGTAGGCGGTATAGGCATATGGTGAGCCTTATGGGATGCCCCTCCCGCGCTATTGCCCCTTGCCCCTGTCTATCGGTGGGCCCTACATTAGGTGGCCGCTGCCCTCCCTTGCTCTCCCTTGTAGTTCTCGGGGGGGGGGGGGGGGGGGGAGTGTGTGCTTCGGTACTGTCACTTGTATTTGTGCTTGGTTTGCCTTTAGTTCTGTCGCTGCACAGACCTTGGTTGCACTGGGTTTTCTTTTGAAAATGCCGCCGCGCGTGCTTCTACGGCGTTCCGCGGTTGGCGGCGACATTACCTCAGGCGCTGCTGCCCCATCATTGGTTGCTTGTCAGTGTGTGGCTTCGTGCTCTTCAGGGGCGGGCGGGGCCGGCGGATGGCGCGTTCCGCATCACTGTCTCCGCGGCCCGCCCCTCGAGATATATCCTGCTGCGTGGCTGCCGCCTACCTACCGCAGTCCGTGAGTGCCCTCGTGGGCTGTTTATATTCTAAGTATGTCACACACCCCGCTTCAAACATTAATTATTACACTTGGGTTACTCCACCAGCAGGTGGCGACGTTGCAGAGAAGTCTTGAAAAACGAGCCCCTCCTGATCTATAATACCTGGGACCTCCCACTTATTCCCCAGTGTTCTTCTCTGCAAGATGGCGACAAGACAGAAGAAAGAAGTCTCCTCGGCCCCCCTTCTGGTCTATTTCTACCCAGTCCATGTTTTGATATTTAATATATATACTGGAAGCCTCCCAGCCTTGGCTGCTAGGCTGGGTAATGGTAGGCGGCACCTTGTGGTGCCTAGGAGCTTATCTCCTCCACGAGACCCCACGCGTGGGGCAGTGCAGCTATCCGGCTGGTGACCCGGATTTTGGGATGCCCCATCCCGGTTTATCCCTCTAGTCTCCCTCTTTCCCATGCTTGCTAGAATCCCTTCTCCCTTCACCGTGGGGGGGAGGGGGGGTGACTTGCGTGAGGGGTGGTTTGTTATTGTATGTTACCCGGCTCTCATTGCATGTCAGGGAGATGCGGGTATTTTGTGTGATTGACTGTCCCTTTTATCTTGGTGCGCTGTTCAGCTACCTATGCGGTTTGTGTTTAGTGTTTGTTTTATGGTGGCGCTCCGCCATTTTTTCTTTCTGAGGTAGCAAGGGGAGAGGACGGGGCCGCGATCTGCCGCGGCCTGCGCTGTACGGGCTATGGTCGGGGGCGGGGCCGGAGCGCTTTGCGCGCATTCTCCGGCCCGCCCGTCGTCTCGTCCCTTTTCCTTCGCTCTATCCTCATTTGGTGTCATTATGTCCCTTACTGTTCCCTCTTATCCATAGGTGTTATAATATTCTGTATATAGTTATATATTTGTATATATATATATATATATATATATATATATATATCCCTTGATTGGAGCGTCTGGATATAATTCCTTGATGAATATTGGTTCCTTTTATGTATGTGTTTGTGAAGGCATGCGCAGTGTTTTTGACTTCTGTGTCTTTTTGTGTATGCTGATTGTGGTTTTTCTTTCTGTTTCAGACCCGGGGATACCCTGCCTTCAGACCCTGGGGTCTCCCGGTCTGATATACCTGGGCTAGTCTGTTATAAATTGGGTCTATTTAAGGGATCTAAAAATCCTCCCACTCCTGGGACCTTAATTGTTAAGGGGGCATCCCGGGTCGCTTACTAGCGTAAATCCCTGGGTACTTGCGAATACCACAAAAAGTTTCACCATATGGAGGCTTCCAAAGCTACCGGTAATAGCTCTTCGGGGCAATCCAGGCAGTGTGGGGGTTGTGGGGCTCCGCGCCCAGGTGATGATGTCATATTGTGCGTTCCTTGCGCCCAGCAGAATATTGCGTGTCAGACCGGCAGTTCGGCTTCTGGCTCTTCGCAACCTCAGTCATCCCCTACCCTCCCACGCCTATTCCGGACCCCGTGTGACGTGGTCATGGGTGGGGATTCGCAATCCGAGGTATGCGCCCGGTTGGCTAGCCTCGAGAAAATATTTCCGCTGTGGTTGCTCAGAAGGCTCCGGCTAAGCCGAAACACTTGTCCCCGTCTCCGCCGGACTCAGAAGTGGATGTTATTGAGGCATTGGATTGGTCAGATTGCCCCCCGATTGAGAGGGGGAGATTCTGGAGGTTTACAGATATATACGGCACTGAGCAAACGGAATTAATTTTATTATTCTTTAAAAAAAAAAAAAAAAAAAACAATAGAAAAGAGTCCTTAAGGATGGCGAAGTTCGCTGGATTGTCCAGCTGGATCGCCATGGTTTTACCTGTGCGGGTTCGGCTTTGAGGCCTATTGTGCTTCGGCACTTTTGTGTTGGCGGTTAGGTCCATTGTCAGGGGTTATGTGCGGACCTTGATCCTACTTGTGATGAGTTCCTTGCTCTCAAACGTTGTGAGTCCTTCGTTTTGTTTGTCCTTGCCGCTCAGGATGACGCCATGGTGATGTGTGGCAGGACCACGGCCTTGTTGGTGGCTATCCAACGGTCGATGTGGATTTGGTTGCCAAGGGAGGTAAGTTACCTCAGTGCAAGAAATTTTGTCGTTCCTTTCGGGGGGCGGCCTCTTTGAATTCCTCCTTTCGGGGAGCCAGAGCTGGCAGAGGCGCGGGCTTTACGGCCCCAGGGGTGCAAGCTGGAATAGCGGTTGCGACTCTTCTTCCGGGGGTGTGACCAGGGGGCCTCGGACAGGTGGATCCGGGAGGTGGTGTCGGCCGGTTACAAGCTGGAGTTCGAGTCCCGACCTCCTCTAAGATTTTTCAGGTCTCGTGTGCCCTCAGATCCTTTGGCCGCGCAGGGGCTCCTGGTGGCGGTGAGGAATCTTTTGGATATGGCAGTCATCTGCCCGGTCCCTCCTTCGGAGGTGGGCCGCGGGTATTATTCCAATCTCTTCACAGTGCCCAAGTTGGACGGGTTGGTTCGTCCCATCCTGGATCTGAAGTTCCTCAATGTGTTTATTCTTCCCCGGAGGTTGCGCATGGAACCTCTGCGTTCTGCCATCAATTCTCTGCGGCAGGGGGATTTCATGACATTCATAGACATCAAGGATGCCTATCTTCATATTCATATATTCTGGCTCACCAAAGGTTTCTTCGCTTCGTGGTAGAAGATCAGCATTTTCAATTTGTGACTCTTCCGTTCGGCCCTACCTCGGCTCCAAGAGTGTTCACCAAGGTGTTGGCGGGCGTGATGGCCCTTTTCAGAGCTCAGGGGATTTGCGTTGTGCCCTATCTGGACGATCTTCTCATCATAGCTTCTTCTTTCAGTCAAGCGGAGGTGGACACCAGGACGGTGGTATCCGCTCTGGAGAGGTTCGGCTGGGTGATCAACTTCCCCAAGTTCTCTCTCATTCCGGCCTGGGTGGTGCCTTTCTGGGGATGTCCTTGGATTCTTGCTAACACAGAGTTGTTCGGCCTCGGGCCAAAGTTCTCTTGGTTCAGGAATTGGCGCAGCTTCTTCTTTCCAATCCTTGCCCGTCCATCCGGCTAGGGATGAGACTGGTGGGGTTGATGGTAGCTTCCTTTGAGGCAGATCCCTTTGTTCAGTTTCACACGAGGACGCTTCCGTTTCATCTGTTGGCGTCTTGGGACCAGCGACCGCGGTCGTTGGATCGGTCTTTCCGGATGTCCTCCCGGGTTCGGCAGTCTCTCCAGTGGTGGATGGTCTCGGGCATTCTCTTGAGGGGCAGGTCTTTTCTGATGCATCTTTGGGGAACTGTCACCACGGACGCTAGTTTGTCGGGATGGGGAGTTTTCTGGAAGGACCTTCGGTTCCGGGGGAGGTGGGGTCCTCTGGAGGCCCACTTGCCCATCAACATTCTGGAGTTGAGAGCCATCAGGTTGGTTCTGTCTCACTTGACACAGCATTTACAGGGCTTGCCGGTTCAGGTTCGGTCGGACGATCGGCCGGCGGTTGCTTACATCAATCGCCTGGGAGGGACTCGCAGTCTGCATGCCCTCAGGGAGGTGTCTCTGATTCGAGCCTGGGCGGAGACTCATGTCCCTTGCATCTCGGCAGTGTACATTCCATGATTGGAATACGCGGACGCGGCCTTCCTGAGCAGGTGCTCTTTCCGCCGGGGGGAATGATCTCTCCACCCTCAGGTTTTTCGGTCGCTTTGTCTCCGGTGGGGGACGCTGGAGGTGGATCTGTTTGCTTCTCGTCACAATTGCAAGCTTCCGACATTCGTGTCGCTCTCTCAGGATCCTTTGGCTCTGGCGGTGGATGCCATGTCCCTGAGCTGGGGGGACCTGGGGTTCCTTTATCTGTTTCCTCCGATCCCCCAGGTGTTGAGAAAGCTGGCCCTGGACGGGGTTCCTGCCATTCTCATGGCTCTAAGGTGGCCAAGGAGGGTGTGGTTCGCTAACATCGTTTGTTTGGCAGTGGATCAGTGCGATCTGCTTCTTCGGCTGGATCTTATCACACAGGGTCAACTGCGTTGCCCCAATTTACCAACGCTGGCTGTGACGGCCTGGCTGCTGAAACCTCTTAGGGGAGGAAGGTCTTTCGGATCCGTTATTCAAACTTTTATTAGTGCCGGGAAGAGGTCCTCTTCTACCATCTATTATAGGACTTGGAGATCTTATATTGATTGAGTGAGGCTAGATCTTTGCCCTGTCGGGTCTTTTCTGTTTTCAGGATTTTGGATTTTCTTCAATCGGGGCTGGACTCTGGTCTTCAGCTGAGTATCTTAAAGGGGCAGGTTGCTGCCTTGTCTGTCTTTTTTCAAAAGTCCTTTGCGTTTCCTCCTTTGGTCAAGACTTTCTTCCAGGGGGTTTTCGCATTGCGGCCTCCTAGGAAGCCTTTGCTCCCTGTTTGGGACTTGAATTTGGTTATCTCTGCTCTTCAGGCTCCTCCTTTGAGCCTTTGCAGGATATTGCTCTTTCTACTCTGACTCAGAAGGTTGCCTTTTTGGTGGCCATCACTTCGGTTCGGCACGTTTCGGAGTTTTCAGGCTCCTTACTTTGAGAGACATCAGGACAAAGTGGTTTTCCGCTTCAAACCGGACTTTTTTCCTTAGGTGGTCTCTGCTTTTCATCTTAACCAGGACATTGTTCTTCCTTCCTTGTGTCCTAAGCCTAGGAATGACAAGGAGAGGGTTTGCACTGTTTGGATGTGGTACACTGTGTGAAGTACTGTTTGTTTACTACATCTCCTTTTCGTAAGACTGATGTCTTTTTCATGGTGCCCTGTTGGGCCTAGGAAAGGTTTTGGCTCCCGCTAAGTCTTCCATTAGCAAATGGATTCGTCAGGCTGTTCTTGGGGCCTATTCTACTAAGGGGAAGGTTCCCCTTTTCGTATCACTGCTCTTTCTACTCCTGCTGTTGGGGCTTCTTGGGCTTTTCAGCATCAGGCTTCTGTTGAACAAGTTTGTAAGGCTGCTACTTGGTCTTCTGTTCACACTTTTTCCAAGTTTTTGCAAGGTTGATGTGCGGGCTTCAGCGGATTCTGTGTTTGGCTGCAAGGTTCTGCAAGCTGCAGTGGTTTGAGTTTTGCATTATGGCCTTGTTGGATACCCGCCCTTTCTGGACACTGCTTTTGGATGTCCCAAGTGTAATAATTAATGTTTGAAGCGGGGTGTGTGACATACTTAGAATAATACCATTTTGTGAATACTCACCTGTAAAATGGATATTATAAGTATGTCACACACCTCGCTTCACCCGCCCTTTTTGGTATCCTGGATTCTTTATAGGGTGAAGCTTCGTTTACAGTTTGAGGGTTGCCAATGGTTTTTTCCTGGTACCTTGTCTTTACTGCTGTTTGAATACTGGGGAATAAGTGGGAGGTCCCAGGTATTATAGATCAGGAGGGGCTCGTTTTTCAAGACTTCTCTGCAACGTCGCCACCTGCTGGTGGAGTAACCCAAGTGTAATAATTAATGTTTGAAGCGGGGTGTTTGACATACTTATAATATCCATTTTACAGGTGAGTATTCACAAAATGGTATTTTTACTTTAAATGTCATATATGCATGCCGCTTACTGGGTTTTTTCGTTTGTCTTACAGGCGAGTCAAACTCAATTGGTTTCTCCCGGCCCTACCCCCTCTATTTAGTTAATTAAACTTTTAGAGGCCTAGTGTGATAATTCCTCCCACTTCCCTAATGGGCTATTGTGGCATACCGGGTTGCTTTTATAGCGTGAATCCCTGTCGGCTTATTGTGCCGCTATAATCACCATATGGAGGCGTCTCAGGATAATGTGCTCGGGGTTCCTTCGGGACAAGCCCGGCTGTGTGTAGCGTGTGGGGTGTCCCCTACAAGTGTTGACAATGTGTGGGTTTGTGTACCTTGTGCCCAGCAGGTGCTTGCGCTGCAGCCTGGTTTGCCAGCAGCTGGGCCTGCGCCATGTATGGCTTCACCTACTGCCCCAAGCTTAAATTTGACTCCCCTTGAGCTGCATACCAGTGGCGAATCTCAGCCTGATGTGTCCACTAGACTGGCTAGTGTTGAGAAGTTGCTTGCTAATACCATGGCGCGTAAGGCCTCTGCTAAGAGGCGGCATTTGATGCCTGATGTCACTCTCTTCCCTATGGAGGCTGAAGAATTCTTTGAACTGTCTGGTTATACTCCCCTGGAAGAAGGGGAATTGTTCTCGTACTCGGAGTCATCTGATGAGCGGCCCAAGGGTTATGATGATTCTGGCTCTGATCCCTGGGCCCCAGACGATACTGATAGGCTTTTGGCTCAGATCTTTGAAGTGCTTGCTATCTCTCCCCCGGTCGCGGCTCCTAAGCAGCAGGGGGAATTGTTTTATAGTACTAAGCCACGTTTAGAGTTCCCTGAACAATCTCATTTCAATAATCTCGTGCTCAAGGAATGGGAGCGTCCTAGCAGGCTCCCCGGAGTCCCTAAGAGTTGGGATAAGAGGTATCCCTTTCCTGCTGATGTGGTAAAGCGTTGGTCATCCCCTCCAGAAGTAGATGCCCTGATCCTGGTGTTGTCTAACACCTCTGTCATGCATTCCCCTGACTCTACTACTCTGAGGGATAGTGAGGAGCGGCGTATTGATCAGCTGGTGTCCCATGCCTTTGCCTGTTTGGGAACGGCGCTGCGCCCGGTTTGTGCCTCGGCCATCACAGCTGTGGCTATTAGGACCCTGCTTAGAAGTGTACTAGATGGAGCTCCTGATTATGTGTCTAGTGAAGAGTATAATGCACTCTCGTGCTGTGAGGTATTTGTTGCTTATGTCCTCTCTGCCTTTTAGGTGGCTATACGCCGCTCGGTTTGGCCGCGCCAGTGGGCAGCTGACAAAGCTGCCAAGAAGGCTCTCACTGGTTTTCCCTTCAAAGGACTACACCTATTTGGGGACCGCCTGGACCTGTTTGCTAAGGGAGGCAGGTTACCCCAGCGCAGGAGGCAGTCTCGGCCCTTTCGGGGCTCGGGCTCCTGCTCCTTTTCTTCCCCCTACCGTGGATCCAGACTGGGGAGAGGGGTCTCCTTTACGGAGACACGAGGAGAATTCTGGGGAAGGGGCAGAGGACGTGGTCGCCCTGGCTCGTCCTGGGGCTCCAAGCTTAAGCCTTCTCCCAAGCCCCCTCAGGCATGAAGGGGCGCCCTCACCCATCCGGGTGGGGGGACGGCTTCAGCACTTTGCTCACGTCTGGAGGCTTCATGTCTCAGACCGGTGGATTCAGGAGGTAGTGTCCTCCGGTTACAAGATTTTGCTGCCTGGCCGCCCCCAAGATTCATCAGATCCCGGATGTCTCAGGACCCTATGTCAACTCAGGCTCTGATTCTGGCTGTGCAAAGCCTTCTGGAGCTGGGGGTCATCTGTCAGGTCCCCTTACGAGAAAGGGGCAGGGGTTTTTATTCCAACCTTTTCACCGTACCCAAAAGAGATTGGTCGGTCAGTCCCATCCTGGACTTGAAGATCCTCAACAAATTTGTCAGATACAGGCGCTTTTGCGTGGAAACTCTGCGCTCTGCTATCAGTTCCCTGTGTCCGGGGAACTTCATGACTTCTGTGGACATCAAAGATGCTTACCTTCATATTCCTGTCATCAGAGATTCCATTCGCTCCGGAGGATCAGAACTACCAATTTGTGGCATTGCCCTTCGGTCTCGCTTCAGCTCCCAGAGTGTTCACCAAGGTGCTGGCAGGAGTGATGGCTCTGGTCTCAGGGCATTCGCGTTCTGCCCTATTTGGACAACATTCTCATCACTTCTCAGTCCTTCCAACAGGCAGAGCTGGATACTCAGCGGGTAGTATCCACACTGAAGTTATTTGGCTGGGTGATCAACCATCCCAAGTCTTCCCTGTCTCTCTCCTTGGTGATGCCATTCCTGGTAATGAATCTGGAGACAGTTCAGGCAAGGATCTTTCTTCCTCAACAGAAGGTGAACAGTCTGCTAGCGCAGGTTCAGTTCCTGCTCTCTTGCCCTCATCCCTCCATCGGGCAGGGGATGCAGCTGGTGGGCCTGATGGTGTCATGCTTCGAGGCAGTCCCTTATGCCCAGTTTCACATGAGGCCTCTGCAACTCCACCTCTTGTCAGTGTGGGACAAGGATCCTGCGTCCCTGGACCAGGTCCTTATTCTGTCCCCCTTAGCCAGGTGGTCCCTCTCGTGGCTGGACTCCAGGAACCTGTCGGCGGGCAGATCCTTTCTGGCCCCCTGCTGGGAGACGGTCACCACGGATGCCAGCCTGACCGGTTGGGGGGGGGGGCTTCTGGCAGTCCCTACAGTTCTGACAATGTCATGGCAGGATTTTCAGCTTCTGTATGTTTTCCATCCATTCCCCCTGTTGGGCAGGCTCCTGCGCAACATATCTCAGGAAGGGGTGCCAGCAATCCTGGTGGCTCCCAGGTGGCCAAGAAGAGTGTGGTTCACAGACATAATGCAGCTGGCAGTAGATCAGTACGCTCTGCCCAAGGTTCCAGACCTGCTCACTCAGGGACATTTTACGCCATCCCAATTTACAAACACTGGCTTTGACGGCCTGGCTGCTGAAACCTCCATCTTGATGGAGAAGGGGCTATCTGCCTCTGTCGTTTAACACCATGATTAGGGCTAGGAAGAGGTTTTCCTCTTCCATTTACTATAGGGTTTGGCGTGCCTACATTGACTGGTGTGAGTCTAGGTCTCTTCCCTGTCGTGTGTTCTCTATTCCCAGGATCCTGGAGATCTGGGGCTTCAACTCAGTACTCTGAAGGGTCATGTCTCTGCCCTGGCTGTTTTCTTCCAGAGATCTTTTGCTCAGCATTCTCTGATCAGGACTTTTTTCCAGGGGTTTACTCATGTGTGTCCTCCACGTAAGCCTATGTTGCTTGTCTGGGATTTGAACTTGGTCCTGTCTGCCCTGCAGGGTGCTCCCTTTGAACCTGTGCAGGAGGCTGCTTTTTTTGCCATTCTTACTCTCAAGGTTGTCTTTTTGGTGGCCATCACT
Organism: Gastrophryne carolinensis; assembly: GCA_027917425.1. NCBI lineage: Eukaryota > Metazoa > Chordata > Amphibia > Anura > Microhylidae > Gastrophryne > Gastrophryne carolinensis. The sequence goes on from CM051238.1 coordinate 275,890,803, forward strand.
TCTGTTAGGCGTGTTTCTGAGTTGGCGCCGCTTTCCATCCAGCCCCCCTACTTTGAGAGACACCAGGACAAGGTGGTGTTTCGCTTCAAGCCAGATTTTCTGCCTAAGGTTGTATCTGCCTTTCATCTAAATCATTGTTCTACCTTCCTTGTGCCCTAATCCTAGTAAGCTAAGGAGAGGGTTTTGCATTCCTTGGATGTGGTTAGGAATCTGAAGTACTATCTGGTGGCTATGGCACCTTTCAGGAAAACTGATGCTCTTTTTGTGGTCCCTTCTGGTTCTAGGAAGGGTTTGGCTCCTGCTAAATCTACTATCAGCAAATGGATCCATCAGGCTGTGATTCAGGCCTACTCTGCTAAGGGGAAGAATCCTCCCTTCCGCCTTACTGCTCATTCTACTCGTGCTATTGGGGCCTCTTGGGCTATTCTTGGTGTGCCACACACCCCGCTTCACTTCTTAAATATTCATCACTTCATGGGTTAATCCACCGCAGGTGACGTAGTGCAGAGAGGAAGTCTTGTAACGAGCCCCCTTCCGGCCTATATATACCTGGTACCTCCCTTCAACACCAGTTTTTTTTCTCTCTGCTTGCTGACAAGTCAGAAGTTGGAAGTCTCCTGCTTACAGGTAGGCCGGGGTATTCTTACCCCGCCACCCCCCTTTTGGTCTATTTCTGCCCGGTTTGAGTTTGTATACCTTTATGGTGAAATAGGAAGCCTCCCAGCCTTGGCTGCTCACCGGGCAAATGGTAGATGGCACTTTAAGTGCCTAGGAGCTTATCTCCTACCGCTCGACCTCATGCGTGGGGCAATGCGGCGAACCGGCATGGTGATCCGGAAATGGGATGCCCCTGTCCCGAGGGTCCCCGTAGCCCCTTTCTCTCCCGTTGGGGGGGTGGTGAGGGTGTGCTTTAGTATGTGTGTTTCATTGTATCACTGCATGTTAACATATATGTCATGTTTATACATTCACTGTAGCATGTGTATATTTTGGGTTTGCTTTAGGGCAGCTTGCGCTGGGTATGGGCTGGCCACCTCTCTGGCAGTTGGTTGCTTGTGGCCCCCTACCCCCTCCCCCCTCTCCCCTCTCCCCTCTCCTCGCCTGGCATTCATTGAGCTTTGTCAGCACATGCGGTTTTTAGCCTCCCCCCTCCGCTGCCTGGACGCGCGTGCTGTGATCAGCTGTAAAGTGTTCCAGCTGATCAGCGTAGGGGGGGGCGGGCCCGCTGACGCGGCGCCGACGTCATGCGGCGTCAGCGGCGTCTGCGGCGGGCCCAGCGTCCCAGCTTCCTTCAAAACAGGAAGGCACGTGGGCGCACGGCCGCACTTTGTCTTCTGCCGGCTCATGGCTGCTGGCTGCAGGCTTACCGGCTGATTGCGGTACAGGTAAGCGGCCCCTCCCGTTGGGGCCGTTAAATGGGAGATATTGTTTAATAATACAGTGAGAAATCACTATTATCAAGGGGGCGTCATTTAAGGGCACTTGGTGCCATACTTATATGTTATACACATGTGAAGGATCTGATGGTTGTTTTCTTGCCTTGCAGATCCTGGGATCCCTGCTTATGCTAGCCCTCCGGCTCTATGTGCCTGGCTAATTATTGGGATTGATTTGAATGTTTATATACATAGACTATATATAAGTATATATATATAGTTTCTATTAAAGGGGACCTAAACTTAAAAAAAAAAAAAAAAAAAAAATTTTATATAAATCCTCCCTTCCGGGACATTACTAAAATAAAGGGGGCATCCCGGGTCGGCTTATGCCTTAAAAGTCCCATTATTGCGAATACCATAAATCACCATATGGAGGCTTCCGTAGATTCCGGAAACGGTTCTGCTGTTCTGTTTGGGGGGTGCGTAGGTTGTGGGGTTCCACTCCCAGCTGATGATATCTTTATTTGCATCCTTTGTGCAAAACAGACTATTGCGCGCCAGTCCGTTGCTTCGGCTGCGGTGCCATCGCATCCTTCATCATCTCCTACCTCTCCATCCCTATTCCGGACCCCGCATGACACTGTCAAAAGTGGGGATTCGCATTCCGAGGCAGCAGCACAGCCCTGCCCCCGGAAAATGATGCCCGTTAAAGCAGCGTTTAAAACCGCTACAAAACGAAGGCACCTGACTCCGGTACCTTCGGCTCCACAGGACCAGTTTTGTGAACCTGTGGAATGGTCCGATGGATCCCCTGACGAGGATGAACTCCCGTCGGGGTCAGATGAGCCGACAGGTCAGCATGTGGCTGATGAGATCGGCGATTGGTCAGAGGGGGTTGTTTTTGACACCCCCTCCATTCTGGCTCAAATGTTTAATATTTTGAGTTTAGATACGCCTGAGGCGGCCGCCCCGCCAAAGGGTCAGTTATTTAAAGAGCCTCAGCCGAGTTTGGTTTTTCCCAGACAGCACCACTTTGAGAGGGTGGTTCTTAAGGAATGGGAACATCCCACACGGTTATCTGGAATTCCTTCCAGTTGGGAAAAATGTTATCCTTTTCCACCAGAATTGGTGAGGCTGTGGTCTGTCCCTCCGGACGTTGATACCCCTGTACTAGGACTCTCCAGCTCGGCTATGGTACAATCTGCTGAGACCACTGTCCCCAAAGATGGGGAAGATCGCAGGATTGACCAATACGCTCGACATGGTTTTATCTATTCCGGGTCAGCATTGCGCCCGGTATGTGCTTCAGCCCTTCTTCTATTGGCAATTAAGTCCCTAATTCAGGAGCTATATGAGGATCTTGATCCCGCTTGCAAACAGTTCACTGCACTTAAGCAGTGTGAATCTTTTGTGGCTTATGTCCTGGTCGCTCAGGACGATGCGCTGACTATGAGTAGCAAGGCGGCAGCTATGCTGGTGGCTATTCGCAGGTCAGTATGGCTGCGTCAGTGGTCAGCAGACACGGCTTCCAAAAAGGTACTCACAGCCCTCCCCTTTTTGGGGTTGCGTCTGTTTGGGGAGAAAATTGATTCAGTCGCAAAAGATGGTAAGATGCCACAACGCAAAAGGCCTCGTGGTCCCTTCAGGGGGACAAGTTCCGGTAGGCCTTCCTTTCAAAGGTTCGGAGCGGGAAAAGGTACGTCCTTTCCCGCTACCAGTGGTGCAGGTTGGACTCGGGGGAGGGGCCGTGGCCGGCCCACTCAGTCCTGGGGCACCAAGCCCAAGCCTGCTGATAAGCCCACTCAGCAATAAGGGGCTGCCCTCACCCGTGCGGGTGGGGGGACTATTGCGACACTTCTACCATTGGAACCATGTGGTTCTAGGCAGATGGATCCAGGAGGTCGTGTCGACAGGTCACAACCTGGAATTCGAGTCTCACCCTCCCTCGCGGTCCATTCAGGGGTCGGTTCATCCCGGCCTGAACTCTCATCAAGACGCTGTGTGTCTTTCTTTTGCCCAAATTCGCACAAGAACACTTCAGCTATTTCTGCTAGCGTGTTGGGTCCAGCAACCTCTGTTGTTGGATCAGTCCTTCCAATTGTACTCCCGTGTACGGCAGTTCCTCCTGTGGTGATTGGTCTCGACCAATCTTGTATAGGGCAGGTCTTTCCTGACCCTCCCTTGGAGAGGTGTCACCACGGACACCGGTCTGTCAGGATGGGACAGATTCTGGAAGGAGCTGCGGCTTCAGGGGCAGTGGAGGCCCCACTTACCCATCAGAGAAATGTCCCTGATCCAGACATGGGCAGTGTTCCATGTTCCCTGTCTCTCGGCGGTTTACATTCCAGAGGTGATGGAACAGGTAGCGGACCGGTTGAGCAAGTGCTCTCCCCGTCTGGAAGAATAAGCTCTCCATCCTCGGGTGGTTCTCTTATTGTGTCTCCAATGGGAGACTCCGGAGGTGGACCTGTGGGCCCCTCATCTCTATCTCAGGCTCCCGAGCTTCGTGTCTCTCTCCCGGGATCCTCTGGCTCTGACAGTGGACGTCAGGTCCCTGAACTGAGGAGCTCTGGGATTTCTATACCTGTTTCCTCCGTGGCCCTTGCTGGGCAGAGTTCTTCAGAAGTTGGCTCTGGAAAGGGTGTACGCCGTTCTCATGGCCCCAAAGTGGCCAAAACGAATAAGGTTCGCAGACATCGTTTGGCTGGCAGTGGACCAGTTCATTCTGCCTCTTCGGCCCGATCTGCTCACTCAGGGTCAATTGTGTTACCTCAATTTACCAGCGCTGGGTTTGATGGCCTGGCGGCTGAATCCTCCATCCTGAAGGAGGAGGGTCTTTCTGATTCAGTCATTAAGACTCTGATCAGTGCCCAGAAGAAGTCTTCTTCCGTCACCTACTATAGGACTTGGAAAGCCTATATCACTTGGTGTGAGATAAGATCTTTTCCTTGTAGGGTCCTTTCGGTCCCCAGGGTTCTGGAGTTTTTACAATCAGGGCTGGACTCTGGTCTCCAGCTAAGTACATTGAAAGGGCAGGTCTCTGCCTTATCTGTCTTTTTTCAGAAGCGTGTTGCGCTTAAACCTTTAGTTAAAACTTTTTTCCAGGGGGTTACGCATGTGCAGCCTCCCAGGAAACCATTACTCCCTGTTTGGGATTTGAATTTGGTTCTTTCGGCTCTTCAGGCTCCTCCTTTTGAGCCTTTGCAAGATATTGCTTTGTCTACCCTGTCTCAGAATTGGCGGCCTTAACTATCCAGGCGCCCTACTTCGAGAGGCATCGGGATAAAGTGGTCTTTCGGTTCAAGCCAGACTTTCTTCCTAAGGTTGTTTCTGCTTTTCATTTGAACCAAGATATTGTTCTTCCCTCCTTGTGTCCTAATCCTAAGAATGACAAAGAGAGGGTTTTGCATTGTTTGGATGTAGTACGCTGTGTTAAGTACTACTTGATTATTACGTCTCCTTTCCGTAGGACGGATTCCTTTTTTGTTGTGCCCCATGGGCCTAAGAAGGGTTTGGCACCAGCCAAATCTGCCATTAGCAAGTGGATACGTCAGGCCGTTACTGCGGCCTATTCTGCTAAGGGAAGAGTTCCCCCTTTTCGTATTACTGCTCATTCCACTCGCGCTGTTGGGGCGTCTTGGGCTTTTCAGCACCAAGCTTCTGTTGAACAGGTTTGTAAGGCCGCCACCTGGTCTTCTGTTCACACTTTTTCTAAGTTTTACAAAGTTGATGTGCGGGCCTCAGCGGATGCTGTTTTTGGCCGCAAAGTTATGCTTCACCTGGCCTTGAGATGCCCTTCCCTCGTGGACACTGCTTTTGGATGTCCCATGAAGTGATGAATATTTAAGAAGTGAAGCGGGGTGTGTGGCACACCAAGAATAATACCATTTTGTGAGTACTCACCTGAAAAATGGATATTGTTGGTGTGCCACACACCCCGCTTCACACCCGCCCTTTTCGGTATTACCGAAGCATTTATATGGTGAAGCCCTTTTTTATTTATATCAAAATTAATTTTGGAGGTTACTGGTGGAATACTGGTACCTTGTTTTACTGCTTTTTGAATATACTGGTGATTGAAGGGAGGTACCAGGTATATAAAGGCCGGAAGGGGGCTCGTTACAAGACTTCCTCTCTGCACTACGTCACCTGCGGTGGATTAACCCATGAAGTGATGAATATTTAAGAAGTGAAGCGGGGTGTGTGGCACACCAACAATATCCATTTTTCAGGTGAGTACTCACAAAATGGTATTTTTCGGCACCGGGCTTCGGTTGAACAAGTTTGCAAGGCCACTACTTGGTCTTCTGTTCATACTTTTTCCAAGTTTTACAAGATTGATTTTAGGGCCTCAGCTGATGCTGCTTTTGGCCGCAAGGTTCTGCAGGCGGCAGTGGTCTGATCTGTCTGCTGTTACCTTTTGGGGATCCCACCCTACTTTACGGACACTGCTATTGGATGTCCCAAGAGTAAAGAATCTTATCTGGAGCAGGATGCACTGTATACTAAGAATAATACAATTCTGTGATTACTCACCTGTAGAATTGTTATTATGAGTATACAGTACGTCCTGCTCCACCCCACCCTTGATTTCATTATCCTTGGATCCCTTGTATGGTGATGGTTATCTTTGTTGTTAGTTAATGGTTGGTTCTGTTATCATTCTCCCGGCTTCTTGTTAACTGCTTTTCAATGCTGGGGATTTGTGGGAGGTCCCAGGTATTTGAGGGGCCAGGAGGAGTCAATTTCACGGTCTCTGCAGTCCAGCGCCATCTGGCGGAGTAATACCCAAGAGTAAAGAATCTTATCTAGAGCAGGACATACTGTATACTCATAACAATTCTACAGGTGAGTAATCACAGTATTGTATTATTCCTCTCTTGCCTTCCTCCCAAATTTTTAATCTTTTTGTGTGTTTTGTTTGTTTTTTGTATTGGGCACTAGGGAGCAGGAACGCTCTGGTAGGGGGGCAGAGTGGGACGTTTCTCCCTCGGAAGGAAGGCGAAAGGGGGCTCATGCTGCCACAATTCACTGGTCACTTGCGGGGCTGTTCTTCGAATCCGTGCCGACCTCTGCTTCGGTCTTCTGCTCGGGAAGGAGGCAGATGCTTTTCCGGGGCTCCATACTGAGTGGGTGAGCAGGTAAGTGGTTATTTTACCTATGGTTAGATTTTAATTGCTATATTTTAATTAATGTTTTTTTTCTTTTTTTTTTGTAGATTGTGGGTAAAAGGGCATTTTGCTTGTTTCCTATGGAACCCTCTTGGTCTGAGCCCTCAGAGCTTACTGCTCTTTCGACAGCTCCACCTCACTTAGACAATCAGGGTTATATTGTCCAGCTTGATATTGCAGAGAGGTTGGCCCGTATAGACAGATGTTTAGAGCCTCTGGTGTCAAGACCCTTGAAGGCATCCAAAAAGTGGAGACATTTAGGATTCCAGGATTCTTTCTGATTTCGAGGAAGATATTTATGCTGCCATAGATTCTCTTGAGGATTTATCGGAAGATGAGCTCTCATCCACTAGGGAGGAAAGTATTCTAGGTTCTTCAAAACAGGGGGGTGGGTTCTCTGTTTAGAGAACAGATGGAGGGGTTGATTAGAGGCTTAACTTTGCTAGTGGCTCTAATGGCTTGAGCAATGGTCAGCATACGCAACTTCAAAGAGGATCCTAATGGGATTACCCTTTTTATGGGGTGTCTGTTTGGGGAGCGCTTGAATGATATGTTAAAGAAGGATACTGGGGGTAGATCTACTAGACTCCCACAAAGTAATTCTAACCCCCTTTTTTTTTTTCAGATCTTTTTTTTGCAAATTCTCAGCCCTTTCTTGGGGGTAGAGCTTCTGCCACCTCAGGATCCTGAAGAGAGATTTTTTGGAATAAACCAAAGCCCCAAAATAAAGCAGGGCCTTTTTGGCGATATAAGGCAAAATCCCCTTTAAAGCTCCCCTTTGCTCCCATTTGGAGGCTCCATGTACCAGATGTTTGGCTACAAAAGGTGGTTTCCTCAGGTTACAATATTGAGGGGCCAGACTTCCTTGGAGGTCCTCTGGGTGAGGAATATCCCAAAATCCAGAGAAGGAAGAAGCATTGAGATCCACTGTAATCCATCTATTGTAGATTGGAAGTAAGAGGTTTTATTCCAATTTGTTCATAATTCCCAAAAAGGACGGATGCGTGCGCCTAATATTAGATCTCGAGGGCCTCAACAGGTTCATCCGTCTGAGGAAATTTCATATGGAATTCTTAAGGTCCACTATTATGACACTTCATCCGGGAGAAATTTTGACAACAGTAGATATAAAGAATGCATACCTACATATCCCTATCTTCCCTGGTCATCAAAAATGTTTAGTAAGGTGCTGGCCGGTCTCCTGGCTCTTTTGAGAAACCAGGGAATACAGATAATCCCTTTTTAGACGATCTGTTGATCAAGGCACCATCCTTTGAGTAGGCCCTGAGGGGTACAGAAATGGTCTTATCAACTTATCAGTATAGTGTGGCTGAATAGTCCGTTATCCACATATCATTCCCTCAAGAGTTATCTTTCCTGGGAAAAAAAATTAGACACAAGTTATTTCTTCCAGAACAAAAGAGACTCCCTTCAAGCCACCATACAGGCTCTCTTGACCTGCCCTCACTCAACAATTTGTCAGGGAATGCACACCTGATGGTGTCCTGCTTCGAGGCAGTGCCTTTTGCAGTTTCACACCACCACTCCAGATGGAATTCAATGGGAAAAGGTCACCATGGATGCCAGCCTAACAGGTTGGGGAGCTGTCATGGGGTCACAGATCCAGAGGCAGTGGGGACCAGGGGAGAGCAAACTCCCCATAAATATCCTGGAGATGAGCAGATTCTATTGTCCCTCAAACATTGGATCTCTGATCTGAGAGGTCATCCTGTCAGGATTCAGACCGACAACCTAATGGCTGTAGCATATATAAACCACCAGGGGGGCACCAGGAGCAAGAGAGCTCCCAAGGATATTTATTTGGGCCTAGAAGCATGTCTCGTGCATCTCAGCGATTCACATACCAGGAGTGGACAACTTGCAGGCCGATTGTCTAAGCAGAGCAGTCCTACATCTGGAAGAGTGGCCCCTCAGTCAGATGGTTTTTCATTCTCTTTGCATGTGCAGATGTAGATCTCTTTGCGTCTCTCCACAATTGGAAGGTCCCAAGATTTTTGTCTCATTCTAGAGACCCTCTAGCAATACCAGATGCCCTGACCCTTGGTCAGCATTTAAACTTCTTTATGTGTTCCTCCGTTCCTGGGTCACGTGCTAAAAACATAGCTTGCGAAGGAGATCCCGCCATTCTGGTGGCTCCTGGTTGGCCAAGGAGAAGCTGGTTTTCAGACATATTAAGGATGTCGGAAGGTGACCATTGGTAGTTGCCCGACAATCTGCAAGTCTGACTGCCTATTTATTATATGTGAGGGGCCACAGAAATGTCTACTATCAGCTGATGGATTAGGCTGTTATAAGAGCATACATCTTGAAGGGGAAGAATCCTCTTTCTGGGTTACGGCCCACTCTACATGGGCTATTGGAGCTTCCTGGGCTTTTCAGCACCAGGCTTCAGTAGAGCTGGTATGCAAGGCTTCTACCTGGTCTTCAGTTCATACATTTACGGTGGGGTATGTATAAAAGGAGGACATTGACCCTCTATCTGCCTTGAAAAAGAGACCATCGGGTCTCGAAACACGTAGGCCTGTCGCGGGGGGCGCCGCCATCTCTGGAGTGTGCACAGTAAGACTGTCTAGTTACTTGTTGTATGTCTGCTTTTACCCCATTTGATCCCTGCATTGGGGCTTAATAATATGCTTTGCACATGTTGGATTTGAAATGGATGCACTTTTTTAGCACTTTGCTCTTTCTAGAATAATTTTGTTAGTTGTATAAGAAGATAGTAATAATAATAAATGACTGTTCACAGTATGAATATATGCACTTGTGAGATAGACAGCTCCCCCCTATAGACAATAGACGCTTATGGCATGAATTTTGTTTTTTAATAAGTTTTAATATGATAATAAAAGATTCTTGTTTTGATACCTAAAATTGAGTGCAATTGTTAGACCATGTGGGCTTTCTTTTTGGGGGTGTAGGAGGTAACCCCTGTATTGTTTGCATTTGGGGATTGGGTTGTGGTCCACAGGGCAGTGCACCACAGATAGCATTATTGGAGTTGGTGCCGCCTATTTCCCTTGTCCTTGACCCAAGAATTATATACATTACTACATTTTAGAAGGTAGATGTTAGAATTTTAGTGGATGCTACCTTTGGTAGGACGGTATTGCAGACAATAGTAAGCTCTTCAGTTAAGGCTTGTTCTTTGGAAGGATTTATTCCTCACAAGGAATGCACTGCTTTTGGAGGTCCCATCCGTTTTCTGAATTCCTGATGCCCTGGAGTGGAATATGAGAGAAAATACAATTCTGTGATTCTCACCTATAGAATGGTTTTCTGTCTTTTTTTTTTTTCCACTCCAAGGCGGCAGACCCACCCTAACTGCTCGACTACTATATCCGTTACTCAGATGCCATAGTCCTAGTGGAGCTTGTATATATGTAAATAGTTAATTGGCATAAAAGAGGAAAATAAACTGAGAAGAGAAGAAGGGATCTTCTCATCCCTCCTCGTCTCCAAGTTGTAGCACTTCTTAGGATGCCTTTTCCTCCGGGCGGTTGTGTCTACTGCTTTTCAATAACTGTATTGCAGATGGCAGCCAGAAGTGTATATATAGGCCGGGAGGAACTTTGTCTTGCGGTCCCTGCCTTTCGGCCGTGAGTTAACCCATCCATTCCTGGTGCCCTGGAGTGGAAAAGGAGAGAAAACAATTCTACAGGTCAGAATCACAGACTTGTTACATGCAATATGATTTTCTTGACCAACTGTGTGTTTTTTTGTTATTTAAAAATATATATATATATATTTTTTTACATTTTATCACAAAAATATTAGGAAATCACAAGTACAAATTACAAATAAGACATTTCATGTTAAAGCCCAAACCAACAAAAAAAACCATACTATTCTAAGCATACAGCACGTCCTGCTCCAGTAGTAGTAATAACATGTGGGTAGTCCTCCGCCTCCAGCACCGTGCACTGCAGACATGTAGAAAACAAGCTCCTCCCGGCCCTTCATATACCGAGGGACCTCCCACAAATCCCCAGATTTCTCTGCAGTGCTGGAACTGCGAAGACATGAAGTATCACGCTCTCACAGGCGAGCAGGGCTTGACAGCCCGAGGCCCTGCGGGACTATTTCCACCCGTCCTTCTTGTTAAGAATATGCCTCCCAGCCTGGGCTGCGTTGGTCGGGTGAAGGTAGGCAGCACCTAGTGTGCTTACGGAGCTAGTCTCCACCGCAATCCCCCTCCATAGGGTAGGCGGTTGAGGCGAATGGTGAGCCTTCAGTGGATGCCCCTCCCGCACTGGTGCCCCCATGCCCCATCTAACGGTGAACCCTCCATTCGGGTCACCTTCCTTCCCAGATTCCCCCGTTAGTGGGGGAAAAAGAGGGGGGGGGGGCTGTGTGTTGATGGCCTACTCCTTGCCCTAAGTACACTTTAGACTCTTACAGATACTGGGTGTCAGAGCGAGCTTCACTTGCTTATTTTTAAACTGACCGCACCGTTTTTACTGTGCCTTATGCGCACACAGCAGCACTGTTTGGGGAAGCTACGGCGTTTTTCAATTTCCCTTGCTCACTTCGTCAGACTTCTTCTCTGAAGTGATGCTGACTCAGCTACATTCTCTCCTGATTGGCTGCGCGCCTTCTAGCTTCGCACGCTCCGGGGGAAAGGCGTGGTTCGGTCTGGTGCGTTCCGCGTCATCGCCCGCTATTGCCCGCCCTTCGAGGTTCGCTGGGTGCCATTTCCTTCTCGCATGCGCGTGGTGAAGACGGTCCTCCCCTCGCAGACTGTAAGTGCCCTCATGGGCGATCCTTTTTTCTAGCTTGTTTCCTCGCTTTCAGACAGCGGTCTTCGGTGGCTTCCCCTGGCCCGATGTAGCGCCCGGTCCAGACCATTTTTCAGATTTTACTCCCACTTCCCAGCGGGTTATAGGGGCATCCAGGGTTGCTTAAAGCGTCAATCCCTACTGGCATATTGAATTTAATAATCACCATATGGAGGCATCCCAGGACATCGCGACCTCGCCTTATTTCCCCTACTCCCCCAAGCTTGAGCATAACCCCCAATACCAGTGGGGATTCTCACGCTGATTTTGCCTCTAGATTGGCCAGTGTGGAAAGCTTTATTGATGGCTCCCTGGCGCGCAAGGCTACTGCCAAGAAGCGTCAGTTGAACCCTGAAGCTACTATTCTCCCTGTAGAATCTGATGATTTGCTGCTTTCCTATGCTCAGTCCCCATCAGAGGAAGGGGAACTGCTATCTGACTCACGATCCTACGAGGACGAGTCCAGGAGTCAGGAGGAGTCTGGCTCTGATCTTTGGTCCCAGGACGACATTGACAGACTGTTGTCTCAGATCTTTGATGTTTTATCCCTCTCCCCCTCCCGCGGCACCTCGGCAGAGGGGTGATCTGTTTCATACCGCTAGGGTGCGGTTGGAGTTTCCCGAACAAACTCACTTTAATAACCTAGTGCTGAAAGAATGGGAACATCCCAGTAAACTCCAGGGGATTCCCAAGGCTGTGGATAAGAAGTATCCATTTCCTGACGATCTGGTTAAGTGTTGGACATCGCCGCCCGAGGTCGATGCCCCGATTCTGAGTCTGTCCAATACCTCTATTATGCACTCCCCTGACACTACTACGCTGCGGGATTTAGAGTATCGGCGAGTTGATCAATTGGCATGTCACGCCTTTGCATTTGGGGGAGCGTCGCTCCGCCCGGTTTGCGCCTTAGCCATCTCGGCGGTGGTGCTCAGGACTGTGGTTAAGACTGCTCTGGAAGGGGCGGATGACTTGCCCTCTGATGCCGCCAATGCTCTGGCAACCTGTGAGACCTTTGTGAATTATATCCTATCTGCATCGGACGATGCTATTAAGCTGAGTGCCAGATCCTCTGCTCTGGTGGTAGCCATACGCCGCGCGGTCTGGTTACGCCAGTGGGCTGCTGACAATGTCGCCAAGAAGGCCCTTACGGGGCTTCCGTTTAAAGGACTGCGCCTGTTTGGAGAAAGATTAGATATCTTTGCCAAGGAGGGCAAGCTGCCCCAGCGCAAGCGTCAGATTCGGCCCTTTCGTGGTCCAAGCTCCCATTCTACCCCTTACCGGGGGACCAAGCAAGGAAGAGGGGTGTCCTTCTCTGGGTCGCGCTCAGAACCCTGGAACAAGAACAGAGGATGCCGTCCTGGGTCCTCCTGGGGTCCCAAGCCCAAAGCCCCCCCCCAAGACCCCCCCCAAGCATGAAGGGGCGCCCTCGCCCGTCAGGGTGGGGGAACGTCTACAGCACTTCGAGCATGTCTGGAGACGCCTCGTCCCAGACCGGTGGATTCAGGAGGTAGTCTCCTCCGGTTACAAGATAGAATTTGCGGTGCTGCCCCCTACCAGGTTCATTGGGTCTCGGATCCCGCAGGATCCTGCCTCAGCTCGGGTCTTGATGCTGGCGGTGCAGGACCTTCTGGAGCTCGGGGTCATCTGCGAGGTCCCCTTAAGAGACAGGGCATGGGGTTTTATTCCAACCTGTTCACGGTGCCCAAAAAGGACAGGTCAGTCAGACCCATTCTGGATTTGAAAATCCTAAACAAGTTTGTCAGAAGCAGGCATTTTCGTATGGAAACTCTGCGCTCGGCCATTGCCTCGCTGCGTCCAGGGGACTTCATGACATCTGTGGACATCAAGGACGCTTACCTGCATGTGCCGGTGTTCCGGTGTTCTCAGGGCACCAAAGGTTCCTCAGATTTGCGCTGTTGGATCAGCACTATCAGTTCGTGGCCCTCCCATTCGGCCTCACGTCGGCCCCCAGGGTCTTCACCAAGGTGCTGGCAGGGGTGATGTCTCTCTTAAGACTAAAGGGCATACGCGTGTTGCCCTACCTGGACGATATTCTCATCACCTCTCAGTCTCTGCGACAGGCAGAGCTGGACACTTGATTGGTGGTGTCCACCCTGGAGTCCTTCGGTTGGGTGATCAATTACCCAAAGTCCTCTCTGTCCCCCTCCTCAGTGACCCCATTTCTGGGGATGATTCTGGACTCGGTTCAGTCAAGGATATTCCTTCCTCTGACAACCCAGGCGAGATCCCTGCTCGCGAACCCTCATCCCTCCATCCGGCAGGGAATGCAGTTGGTGGGCTCGATGGTGGCAAGCTTCGAGGCGGTGCCCTTTGCCCAGTTTCATCTGAGAACTCTGCAGCTTCACCTTCTGTCAGTATAGAACAAGGACCCAGCATCTCTGGACGACAGCTGGGTGATTCCCCCCTCAGACAATCCCTTGCGTGGTGGTTGGACCACAGGAATTTGACAAGGGGCAGATCCTTCCTGGCTCCCTCCTGGGAGACGGTCACGACGGATGCCAGTCTTTCGGGCTGGGGGGGGTTTCTGGAAGTCCCTGCGCTTCCAGGGGAGGTGGGGCCCTCAGGAGGCCCATCTTCCTATCAATGTTCTGGAACTCAGGGCGGTCAGGTTGGTGCTGGAACGATTGACCCAGCACCTGAAGGGTCTGGCAGTTCAGGTACGCTCAGACAACAGGACGGCCGTAGCCTACATCAATCATCAGGGAGGAACCCGGAGCAAGGGTGCTCTCCAGGAGGTGTCTCTGATTCTAACTTGGGCAGAGACCAATGTACAATGCATATCGGCTGTCTACATTCCGGGGACGGAGAATCTGCTAGCAGATGCTCTGAGCAGGGGGTCGTCCCGTCAGGGGGAATGGTCCCTCTGCGACAGGGTATTTCAGTCACTTTGTCACCGTTGGGGTGTGCCGGACGTGGATCTCTTTGCGTCACGTCACAATCACAAGCTCCCGAGCTTTGTATCCCTGTCTCAGGATCCTCTGGCTCTGGCCACGGATGCCCTGTCAATGTCTTGGAAGGAGTTTCGGCTCCTGTATGTGTTTTCACCAATTCCCCTTCTGGGCAGAGTGCTGTGCAAGATCGCTCTGGAATGGGTACCCGCGATTCTGGTGGCCAAGAAGAGTGTGGTTCGCGGACGTGGTTCAAATGGCAGTAGATCAGTGCGATCTGCCAAGGTTGCCAGACCTTCTGACCCAAGGGTCTCTACGCCATCCCAATTTACTAACACTGGCTTTGACGGCCTGGCTATTGAAACCTCCATCTTGATGGAAAAGGGTTTATCTGCGTCTGTTGTGGCTACCATGGTGCAAGCCAGGAAGAAGACTTCTGCTGCCATCTACTATAGAGTGTGGCGGGCTTACATTGACTGGTGTGAATCCAGGTCTCTTCCCTGCCGGGAATTCTTAGTATCCAGGGTGCTGGAGTTCTTACAACATGGCCTAGACTTAGGTCTCAAGCTCAGTACCTTGAAGGGCCAGGTTTAAGCCCTGTCCATCTTCTTTCAGAAGACCTTTGCCCATCACTCTCTTATCAAGACCTTCTTTCAGGGGGTCACTCATGTGCGCCCCCCTCGGAAACCTATGGTTCCTGTTTGGGATCTGAACTTGGTGTTGTCGGCCCTGCAGGGGGCTCCTTTTGAGCCTATCCATGAGGCCGCCCTAGCTGTGCTCACGCTCAAGGTTGTCTTCCTGGTAGCCATTACTTCGGTCAGACGTGTGTCTGAGTTGGCTGCTTTGTCTATTCAGCCTCCCTACTTTGAGAGACACCGGGACAAGGTGGTGTTTCGCTTCAAGCCAGACTTCCTGCCTAAGGTTGTGTCTGCATGTCATTTGAATCAAGATATCGTACTTCCTTCCTTGTGCCCCAATCCTAGTAACCCTAAGGAAAGGGTTTTGCATTCCTTGGACGTGGTCAGGTGTGTCAAGTCTTACTTGGTTACCACGCAGGCCTTTAGGAAGACGGATGCTCTCTTTGTTGTGCCTCATGTGCCTAGGAAGGGTTTGGCTCCCGCCAAGTCTACCATCAGTAAATGGATTTGTCAGGCTGTTATTCAAGCCTATACTGCCAAGGGGAAGACTCCCCCCTTTCGTCTTGTTGCTCACTCTACTAGAGCTGTTGGGGCTTCTTGGGCTTTTCAGCACCAGGCCTCTGTTGAACAAGTCTGCAAGGCCGCTACTTGGTCTTCTGTACATACCTTTACTAAGTTTTACAAGGTTGATGTTCGGGCCTCAGCTGACGCTGTGTTTGGCCGCAAGGTTCTGCAGGCGGCAGTAGTTTAGACTGCTTGCTGCTGCCTTCTGTTGGGGATCCCACCCTTCTTTATGGACACTGCTATTGGATGTCCCACATGTTATTACTACTACTGGAGCAGGACGTGCTGTATGCTTAGAATAATACAACTCTGTGAAGTACTCACCTGTAGAGTTGGTATTATATGCAGACAGCACGTCCTGCTCTACCCCACCCTGTTTCACCTTGTTCTGGATCCCCTGTTGGTGATTCTTATCTTTGATATTTTTGCCAGTTTTGGGTGGTTGCTTTCTCCTGGTCTCTATTTCTCACTGCTTTTCAATGCTGGGGATTTGTGGGAGGTCCCTCGGTATATGAAGGGCCGGGAGGAGCTTGTTTTCTACATGTCTGCAGTGCACGGCGCCGGAGGCGGAGGACTACCCACCGTTATTACTACTACTGGAGCAGGACGTGCTGTATGCATATAATACCAACTCTACAGGTGAGTACTTCATAGAGTTGTATTTTTTTCCTTGAAATTCCTTGTAATTTCTGCAAAAATCACACAGCATAGTCATATATAATCGCATAAACATAGTGCAAAATGTTGAAAAATGTCCTGGCAAAAAAGGGTGACAGATCCAGAAAGATAAATCGCCTTTAAATCCTCCTCTTCCCTTAGCGAGAACAATTCAGCTACACTTTCCAATTTAAATATAAAAAGTCAGCCAATGGATTTAGGTCCGCTTTAATATGAATGTAGCTTCTCCAAATAGATTCATTCAACAATTCCTCCAAATAAAGGCTTTTGTATAAAAATTCCAAATGTATTATTTATATTATCGGCTCAAGCATTTTTGAGATCTGCAGAAAAGTTGGGGGACCAAATACTCCATCTCCAATATGTATGCCTAAATTCTGGCTGAAACTCTAGCTGCACTAAGGCAGAAAGGAGTCGGGATCATAGCATATATTCTAAGTATACAGTACGTCCTGCTCCAGATATAATACTTACACTTGGGTTATCCTCTGCCAGATGGCGCTGTGCACTGCAGACATGCAAAAACAGGCTCCTCCCGGCCCTTCATATACCTGGGGACCTCCCACAAATCCCCAGATTTCTCTGCAGTGCTGACTGCGAAGACATGAAGTATCACTCTCTCGCAGGTGAGCGGGGCTATTACAGCCTGCGGCCCTGTTGGACTACTCCCACCCGTCCTATTCGTGATGTGCCTCCCAGCCTGGGCTGCGCTGGTCGGGTGAAGGTAGGCAGCACCATGCGTGCTTATGGAGCCCTGCTCCACCGCAGTCCCCCACCAAAGGGTAGGCGGTTTAGGCTGATGGTGAGCCTTCAGGGGATGCCCCTCCCGCATCATTGCCCCACGCCCCGTGTAGCGGTGGACCCTGTGTAAAGGGTCGCCATCCTCCCTCGTTCCCCCCTTAGCCCGGGGGGCAAGAAAGGGGGGGGGGAGGGGTTTGTGAGTATGGCGGCCTCAGTGTACCCTATTACACGCTTATGGCCTTAGTATTGCGTTTGACTGGGAATGGGTGTCAGAGCCGCGCTGTTTACTTTTTACTTGTATTGTTTGCCGCCGCGCCTTTCCTAGATGGTTGTACTGCATGGGCGGCGGTGGCTTTGCAGATGCTGCGGCCTCTCTTTTTTAGCTTGTAGTGGCTCTGCTGCGGTAATCCACTCGATCATTTTCCTTCAGGCGTCACTGCCCTATTCTCTCTACTGGCTACGCGTCTTTGGAGCTTCGTGCTCTCCGGGGGGGGCGGGGTCCTGGCTTGGTGCGCTCCGCGTCGCGGTCAGCTCTGGCCCGCCCATCGAGGTTCGCTTGGTGCCATTTTTACTCGCGCGCGCGTGGTGAAGACCGTTCTCCCTCCTCTGTCTGTAAGTGCCCTTGCGGGCGACTTTATATTACCTTTATTACTCCCTTGCGCATGGCTCTGACATTCTTGTTCCCTTTATGTATTTCAGACCGTGGATTCCGGTGGCTTCTCCCGGCCCGATGTAGCTCCCGGTTGAGACTATTAAATTTACTCCCACTTCCCCAGGGGTTATTGGGGCATCCAGGGTAGCTTACAGCGTCAATCCCTACTGGCCTATTGTGCCGATTATATCACCATGTGGAGGCGTCCCAGGATATTGTGAAAGGGGTTCCTTCGGGACAAGCCCGGCTTTGTGTAGCTTGTGGGGTCTTACCTAGCAGCGGTGACAATGCACGGGTCTGTGTTCCTTGTGCACAGCAGGCGCTATCGGTTCTTCCCGCCTCTTCCGTGGCTGGGCCTGCACCTCGCCTCACTTCACCTACTCCCCCAAGCCTGAGTCTAACCCCCAATACAAGCGGGGATTCTCATCCTGATGTGGCTACTAGACTGGCCAGTGTTGAAAGATTGCTTGCTAGCTCATTAGCACGTAAGGCCACCGCTAAGAGGCGGCATTTAACCCCTGACTCTGCTCTTTTCCCTATGGAATCTGATGAGTTGTTGCATCCTTACGGCCATACCCCCTCGGACGAAGGGGAGCTGTTCTCTGACTCAGGGTCATATGACGAGGAGTCAAGGGGTCATGACGAGTCTGGTTCTGAGCACTGGACCCCGGATGATATTGACAGACTGCTGGTTCACATTTTTGAGGTTTTGTCCATCTCTCCCCTTGTTGCGGCTCCCAGGCAAAGGGGTGAGCTTTTTCATACTGCTATGGCTCGTCTGGAATTTCCCAAGCAAACCCATTTCAATAGCCTTGTGCTTAAAGAATGGGAACATCCCAGTAGACTTCCTGGGATCCCTAAGAGTGTGGATAGGAAGTATCCCTTCCCGGCTGACTTGGTTAAGTGCTGGTCATCGCCCCCGAGGTTGATGCTCCTATTCTAGGGTTGTCCAACACCTCTATTATGCACTCCCCTGACACTACTACGCTACGGGACTCTGAGGACCGGCGTATTGATCGATTGGCATGCCATGCCTTTGCATTTGGGGGAGCGACCCTGCGCCCGGTTTGCGCCTTAGCCATTACGGCAGTAGCGCTCAGGGCCATGGTCAGGAATGCACTCGATGGCACAGATGAGTTGCCACCGGTTACTGTCAATGCACTGTCTAACTGTGATGTGTTTGTAAACTTTATTCTGTTTGCATCGGACGATGCTATTAGGATGTGTGCCAGGTCTTCTGCCTTAGCAGTAGCTATACGCCGCGCGGTCTGGTTGCGCCAATGGGCTGCTGACAATGCCGCTAAGAAAGCCCTTACTGGGCTTCCATTTAAGGGGCTGCGCTTGTTTGGGGACCGTCTAGACTTCTTCGCCAAGGGAGGCAAGTTACCCCAGCGCAGGCGGCAGATTCGGCCCTTTCGAGGCCAGGGCACCCTTTCTATCCCCTACCGTGGGGCTAAACAGGGAAAAGAGGTGTCCTTCGCTGGGTCCCGCGCAGATTCCTGGCACAGGAATAGAGGACACCGTCCCAGTTCCTCCTGGGGGTCCAAGCCCAAAGCCCCTCCCAAGACCCCTCAGGCATGAAGGGGCGCCCTCGCCCGTCAGGGTGGGGGGACGTCTGCAGCACTTCGAGCATGTCTGGAGGCACCACGTCTCCAGACCGGTGGATTCAGGAGGTAGTATCCTCCGGCTACAAGATAGAATTTGCTGTACGGCCCCCCACCAGATTCATTGGGTCCCGGATTCCACAGGACCCTGCCTCAGCTCAGGTCTTGTTCCTGGCCGTGCAGGGTCTCCTGGATCTAGGGGTCATTTGCAAGGTCCCCTAAGGAGACAGGGGCATGGGGTTCTATTCCAACTATTTCACAGTACCCAAAAGAGATGGGTCAGTCAGGCCCATTCTGGATTTAAAGATCCTCAACAAATTTGTCAAGAACAGGCACTTTCGCATGGAAACTCTGCGCTCGGCCATCGGCTCTCTGCGCCCAGGGGACTTTATGACATCCGTAGACATCAAGGATGCTTACCTTCACATCCCGGTGTATCCAGGACACCAAAGGTTTCTCAGATTTGCACTAAAAGATCAGCATTACCAATTTGTGGCCTTGCCATTCTGCCTCACGTTGGCTCCCAGGGTGTTCACCAAGGTGCTGGCAGGGGTGATGTCCCTGATAAGGCTAAGGGGCATACGTGTGCTGCCCTACCTGGATGATATACTCATCACCTCTAGGTCTCTGCGGCAGGCAGAGTTGGACACTCAGCTGGTAGTGTCCACCCTGGAGTCCTTCGGCTGGGTGATCAATTACCCCAAGTCCTCTCTGTCCCCCTCCTTGGTGACTCAGTTCCTGGGAATGATTCTGGATACGGTTCAGTCAAGGATATTCCTTCCTCAACAGAAGGTGGAAGCTCTGACTGCACAGGTGAGGTTCCTGCTCTCGTGCCCACAGCCCTCCATCAGGCAGGGAATGCAGCTGGTGGGCCTGATGGTGGCGAGCTTCGAGGCGGTGCCCTTTGCCCAGTTCCATTTGAGACCTCTGCAGCTTCACCTTCTGTCAGTATGGGACAAGAACCCAGCGTCCTTGGACGGGGTCTGTGTGCTTCCCCCCTCGGTCAGACGGTCCCTTGTGTGGTGACTGGACCTCGGGAACTTGATAGGGGGCTGGTCTTTTCTGGCCCCCTCCTGGGAGATGGTCACAACGGATGCCAGTCTGTCAGGTTGGGGGGGATTCGGGAAGTCCCTGCGCTTCCAGGAGAAGTGGGGTCCTCAGGAGGCCCATTTACCCATCAACATTTTGAAATTGCGGGCAGTCCGGTTGGTACTGGAGCGGTTGACCCAACACCCGAGGGGTCTGTGTCGGTCCAGGTATGCTCAACCATCAGGGAGGGACCCGGAGCAAGGGAGCCCTCCAGGAGGTGTCTCAGATTCTGACATGGGCGGAGGCCAATGTACAATGCATTTCGGCTGTTTACATTCCGGGGGCGGAGAATCTGCTAGCAGACGCTCTGATCAGGGGGACGTCCCGTCAGGGAGAGTCCTCTGCAACAGGGTATTCCAGTCCCTGTGTCACCGTTGGGGTCTACCAGATGTGGACCTGTTTGCATCCCGTCACAATCACAAGCTCCCGGCCTTCGTATCCCTGTCTCAGGATCCTCTGGCCTTGGCCACGGATGCCCTGTCCATGTCATGGAAGGAGTTTCGGCTCATGTATGTATTTCCACCATTCCCCCTTCTGGGCAGGGTTCTGCGCAAGATTGCTCTGGAAGGGGTGCCTGTGATTCTAGTGGCCCCCCAGGTGGCCAAGAAGAGTGTGGTTTGCAGATGTGGTTCAAATGGCAGTAGACCAGTACGATCTGACAGGGGTGCCAGATCTGCTAACTCGGGGCTCCTTACGCCATCCCAATTTACAAACGCTGGCTTTGACGGCTTGGCTGCTGAAACCTCCATCTTGATGGAGAAGGGTTTGTCTCCCTCTGTGGTAGGTACTATGGTGCAGGCTAGGAAGAAGACTTCTGCTGCTATCTATTACAGAGTATGGCGTACCTACATTGACTGGTGCGAGTCTAGGTCTCTTCCCTGTAGGGAGTTCTCTGTCCCTAGGGTTCTGGAGTTCTTACAGCATGGGTTGGAGTTAGGTCTAAAACTCAGTACTCTTAATGGTTTCAGGTTTCTGCCCTGTCAGTCTTCTTTCAGAAGTCCTTTGCTCAGCATCTTTTGGTTAAGACCTTCTTTCAGGGGGTCACTCATGCGCGTCCCCCTCGTAAACCTATGGTCCAAGTTTGGGATTTAAACTTGGTTTTATCTGCCTTGCAGGGTGCTCCCTTTGAGCCTATTCACGATGCTGCTCTGGCTGTTCTTACTCTCAAGGTTGTCTTTTTGGTGGCCATAACTTCGGTTAGGCGTGTGTCTGAGCTGGCTGCTCTATCCATTCAGCCTCCATACTATGAGAGGCACCAGGACAAGGTGGTGTTCCGCTTCAAGCCGGATTTTCTGCCTAAGGTTGTGTCTGCCTTTCATTTGAATCAGGATATTGTTCTTCCTTCATTGTGTCCCAATCCTAGCAACGACAAGGAAAGGGTTCTGCATTCTTTGGACGTGGTCAGGTGTTTGAAGTATTACCTGGTTGTCACTGCGGCTTTCAGGAAGACTGATGCTCTCTTCGTTGTGCCTTCTGGGCCCTAAGAAGGGTTTGGCTCCTGCCAAGTCTACTATCAGCAAATGGATCCGTCAGGCTGTGATTCAGGCCTAGTCTGCTAAGGGAAAGAGTCCTCCTTTCCGTCTTACTGCTCATTCTACTCGTGCTATTGGGGCCTCCTGGGCCTTCCAGCACCAGGCTTCTGTTGAACAAGTTTGCAAGGCCGCTACTTGGTCTTCTGTTCATACCTTTTCAAAGTTTTACAAGGTTGATGTTAGGGCCTCAGCTGATGCTGTGTTTGGCCGCAAGGTTTTGCAGGCGGCAGTAGTTTAAGCTGCATGCTGTTGCCTTTTTTTCGTTGGGGATCCCACCCTACTTTTATGGACACTGCTATTGGATGTCCCAAGTGTAAGTATTATATCTGGAGCAGGACGTACTGTATACTTAGAATAATACAATTCTGTGAGGTACTCACCTGTAGAATTGGTATTATATGTATACAGTACGTCCTGCTCCACCCCACCCTGTTTTTTTTGCATTATTCTGGATCCCCTGTATGGTGATTGTTACCATTGTTGTTGTTACCAGTTTTCGGTGGGTAAATTCTCTCGGCTTCTTGTTCACTGCTTTTCAATGCTGGGGATTTGTGGGAGGTCCCCGGGTATATGAAGGGCCGGGAGGAGCCTGTTTTTGCATGTCTGCAGTGCACAGCGCCATCTGGTGGAGGATAACCCAAGTGTAAGTATTATATATGGAGGAGGATGTACTGTATACGTATAATACCAATTCTACAGGTGAGTACCTCACAGAGATTGTATTTTAGACAACCTCCTTCTCTTTGCTCCAGGATCTGGAATTTCCTTTTTCTTTTGCTATGATTGGGTTTGATCCTGAATTACCAGAAGTCCAGTCTAGTTCTGTCACAGATCATGACTTATCTGGGGTTTGATATCAATCCTTCTTTCTGTCTCCGTCCAAGATAAAGTTCCTTCATGAAGCCGCTCAGTCCCTGTGTTCCAGTCGGTCAATTTTGGTTCGTCAAGCTATGCGGGGTCTTGGGGCTAATAACCTTGTCCTTCCCTTCTGTAAGATAGGGTAAGCTACACTCAAGGAAAGCTGCATATTCTAATCTCTTGACAGGTCTCAGGAGTCCATAGACAGGATGATCGAATTCCTAGATTTATGAAGGAATCTCTGAGGTTGGTGACAAGGCAAGTACAGGTTTGTCAGGAGGCCCATTGCTAATCCCTGACCGCTCAATGGAAATGGTCCAAAGACTGAGCCTATACTCATTGAAGTTCAGAGAATTGATAGCTGTGAAGTAGGCGTTGCTAGCCCTCTCTCCCCACCTGAAGGGTCATCACGTACAAATTAGAACAGACAATGTGACTACTATCTGAATCATCAGGAAGGGATGAGATCATCCATCCTGCAACAAAGGAAATTCTGATCTGGGCATAACTGAACCTTTTATCCCTCTGAAACCTGAAAGGCTTCCAAAAATCAGGTGGCAGATTTTTTGAGCCGCTATCAGAAGCAGAATGGTCACTGAAACTCTGGAGGTGGATCTTTTCGCCTCTGGTTGAAACAACAAGCTAAGAAAGTGCTTCTCACTTGATCCCTCTGATCAAGCTCTAGGAATAGACGCCCAGACTCACCAGTGGTGTTTCAGTCTGGCTTACACTTTTCCTCCAGTTCGGATCCTCCCTCAGGTTATAAACTAAATATCCTGCCAGTCAGCCATAATTCTATTGCTGGACCCATGGTGGCCGAAGAGAGCTTGGTTTTCAAGGTTTGAAGTTGCTCTCGGACTAAGAGCCTTGGGAACACCTGGTAAGACCATATCTTCTATCCTAGGGACTTCTATCCCTGAAAACCCACCGTTAGACTTACCGGTAACAGAATTCTTTAGGAATCCTTCAGCTTGACCACGTGGCTCTTCTGAAATCAAAGCAGGGAGAGGTCGTCTTCCTTTCCTGCTCCATTCGGCAGCGTTGGAAGAAATATCTCTTGCGACCTGTTATCTGAAGTCATTATTTTAGGATTGGGTCTAAGTATGACCTTGTCTGGGAGTATTGCACAGTATGGTTCTTTGACTGAAAGGACTTGAAGCTCGCTCACCCTTTTG
The DNA here is from genome assembly GCA_027917425.1 of Gastrophryne carolinensis. Lineage (NCBI taxonomy): Eukaryota > Metazoa > Chordata > Amphibia > Anura > Microhylidae > Gastrophryne > Gastrophryne carolinensis. The sequence continues at coordinate 275,914,589 of CM051238.1, forward strand.
GCAGAGGTTTTAGATAGCGGGGAACATTTCAAAGCTATTTTTTTTAAACTTCATCTAGCGGCTCAAATGGACGCTCAATTAACCCTTTTAATACATTGACAAGTCTTCGGGTAGGGAAGCCCTTGAAGGACGACAGTCTCTTATGTAGGATTGATTTGAAAAACTGATTAACATGTTCATTTTGTCTTAATTTAATTTCCAGAAAACCCAATAAGGCAGAGGTTTGAGTTTTCAGGGTACTTACAGCCAGTCCCTTGTCAAATCCTTCCTGCAGAAACTCTAGTACTGTGGCAACTTCTTTTTTTCTTCAACTTGTTAACCTCACAAAACGAAAAATGTTTCCACATCTTTTCATAGATTTTTCTGGTAGTTCACTTATGACACTCTCGCAGTGTTTCAGTTACTTTCAGGGAAAAACATTTTCTCTTTAATATAGACCTTTCAGGATCCAGGCTGTCAGCCTGTCATGATTCCCTATTGGACGATGTCTGGAATGTCTGGGAGTCTCCACAGCCCTCTTATTGCCATCTTGATTATCTCTGAAAACCACGTTCTTTTTGGCCAGAAGGGGGAGCAATGAGGATCACTGTCACTTCCTCTTGAGCGATCTTCCTGACCACTTGAGGCAGGATTCTGAATGGGTGGAATGCATAAACCATGTAAAATTTGAACAAGAGCATCTATTGCTACCGCGCCTTCCTCCCTGACCATCAAATAATTTTTTGCATTTCATATTTTTTGTTGACAAATATATCTGAGGATGACCCCGGGTACTTGTGATCAGCCGAAAAACCAACTGATTCAAACACCACTCGGTCTGCTGAACCTTTACTCGACTTAGGTCTGCCAGCGTGTTTAGGGTCCCCCTCAGATGGATTGCTGTCAAGAACTGTATTTGATCCTGTATCCTGTGATCCTGAATTTCTGTTCTAAAGTGCTCCAGAGCTAGCTTTTCTGCCAGCAGCTCCCTGGAATTCGAGGATCTTACTGCAATTCTTTTGGGCCATGCTCCTTGGACCTGCAGATTTCCCAGGTGAGCCCCTCAACCCCAGCTGCATCTGTAGTGACTATTACTGGGTTGAGCTGCTTCCACTTATTTTTCTATCTCAGGTTTTTTGGGTCTGTCCACCACTGCAGATCCCTTTGTACAAATGGATCCAGCTGAAGCATCTGATCTAGTGATTTTTGATTCTTGTCCCAGTATTATAAAAGGAATCCTTGAAGAATCCTCACGTATAACTGTGCCCAAGGAACTGCCGGGATGACTGGGGTCAATAACCCCAGTACTTTCATGATCCGTCTTAGGGATACTCTGGGATTTCTGCTAGCGCCAGAACTTCTGCCACTAGCTTCTCCCTTTTTTCTTTCGGGAGAAGTAACTTTCTCTGGGTGCTGTTTATGATGAACCCCAGGAACTTGCATTTTTGAGAGGGTATCAAACTTGACTTTTCTAGGTTTATGACCCACTCTTTAGCATTGTCAAGGATTTTCTAGGTCTAGGATCAATAGATCGTCCAGATAAGGAATCACAATGATTCCTTATTGTCTGAGAAAAGCCATGGGATCCGCTATAATGTTTGTAAAAATTCTTCAGGATGAGGATAGGCCAAACGGTAGTGTCCTGTACTGTAGGTAAAGTCTTCTGATCTAACTGAACTGCAAACCTCAAATACTTGTGGTGAGCTGCCAAAATTGGGACATGAAGATATGCATCCTGGAAATCTAGATTTACCATCAGTAAATCATCATCTCCCATCAGTATTCTCCTTACAGAGTAAATTGATTTCATTCTGAACTTTTTGTACCAGATGAATCTGATCAATCTTTTTGAATTCAGAATCATCCTGTATTTCCCTGACCATTTCTGTACCAGAAACACGTGAGCGTAAAACCCCTTCTAAACAGAGGTTGCAGGTACTATTTCTATGATATTTTTCTGTAGAAGTTCCTGCAAGACTAACGGGAAAGCTTCCCTCTTTTTTGGATCCTTTGGATGACTGCGGTAGAGAGTCAAATTCTAATAGATACCCTTTTTCTAGAGTTTGTAACACAAACTGATTTTGGGTAATCTCTTTCCAAAGAAAGAGTGCAGCGTCCCATGCTCTTCCCAATCTCGTAATGTACCCATATCCTCAATGCTTAAATTGGACCCCTGGAAATTTGACCTAAAGGGCCATCCACTTGGGACACAGTGTTCAATGATTGGATCCTTAAAAGGGAATTTTCTCTTTAAGGATTTGGGTAAAAACTGTTTCTTTTCAGGGGTATCCCATTCAGCCTTAACCATATCCTTTAAGACTACATGTATTGGAAAGGCTTTCTTAGAATGTTTAACACAAATTTCTTTGTACATTTCATCCTGCTGGGAAAGGGTGTCTCTTCCTGCTGGATCCATTCATAAATATCCAGCCAGACTAATTCAAGATCATCTGAGAGAGTATGAGAACATTCCTGCTCTCTTCCTGAGCCCCCTCATCCATTGAGTCCGGCTGTTCCCCCGTCTCTCCTGGGTCAGATGTGATGTCAATCTAAATGGGAGTCGTAGAGAGAGTCCCAGAGTCTGGGCTAATCAATATCCCCTGGCTCTTAACCTGATTTTCCATGTTAAAGCAGGGAATGGGTGCGGAAGCAAGAGAGTGCGACAACAGAGTGACAATCTTTCTGGGCATTCTCAAAAGAAGCTAAATGTTGCTTAATATTGAGAATTTCCTTTAATAACGCAGCTGAATGTCTCTTTTAATTTTGTCACACCCCAAACATCAACTGCCAAGTATCGGAAGCATGGTGTTACAAGCTTCACAACCCTTGGATATCTTGGGGGCTTTGGTATGCATTTTACCTTCAGTTCTGGTTTTAGAATCGACTTTTTTCTAAAACGCATATAGTAATAATAATACATAGAAAATATTAATTGACCAGAAAAGTCTAGCTGTCATGGCAGAGCTGCTAGGAGGTCCTACCGCATGCTGGCCATTGTCTGTGTTTTCCGACGTGGCTGGTGCTCCTTGTGTGGGTCTCCTCTACTCGAACTCTGCCTCCGCTCTGTCCTGGACCTGTCTGGGGTGTCGGCTTTTTAGCTGCCACCAATGCTGCCCCAGCTAGCCCTCCTGTCCGGCTTGCGACTCGACCTGCCTGGAATTTCAGAATTTTGGAGGGAAATTTCCCTATGGTCAAAAAAAGGCGATTTAAAAATAAAGTTTCAAAGAGTATTCCAGCAGTTTAAAACAGCGCACCTAGTGAGGTTAAAGTGACAGTAGCACAACTAGTGCAGTAATATAATCTATGAGGGAATAGCCCCAGGTGTAACCGGCTCCCAATAGGAACTCCCTTGGTAAATGTCCGGTACAGCTGACTAACTCCAGACTCCGGAGGGTACAAAATAATAAACTAAAAAAATAAACTGGCCGAAGTTTTAACACCAGGTACTTTGTCCCAAGGAAACACAAAGAAGTGAGGAAGGGGTGGGGCTTTTAAACTCCATTCCTGTTTTGTGTAATCAAAGATCCCCTTCTAGTCTTCCAGTCATATTGAATCGAGGAGTATAATGGATCCTTGCTACCTTCCTAAGATCTCTTCCTCTTTCATGGGACCCAAGAGATTATCCATGCGCCAGAGATAGTCATTCCTCCACGAGTAGATAAGTCAGTAAGTTTGGATGTCAGAGCCTGTTTGCTGAAATACATTCGACAAACAAAGGATTGAAGGAAGGCCGATAGCTTATTCTTTTCCTTCTCGGGTCACAGGAAGGGTCAGTGTCAGCGTGTTTCCATTCAACAAAAAGTATTTCTACATCTTGGACAGAGCAAGCTGGTGCCTATTGAACAGATCTGTAGAGCGGCAACCTGGTCTTCAGTTGAGACGTTTATTAATCATTGCCACCTGGATCTGCTCACCTTTTGGCAGGAGTGTGTTTCAGGCAGCCTTTCCCACCCAGTAGATGTAGTATATTGCTTATCTTTTGTGGTATGCTGCCCAAAGAGAAAGCTTAAGTTAAGTCATGTGTTCCTACCTTGTAGCGGAGCCTTAATATCTCAGTGGTATGCTTCTCTTTTGGATGTTTGGAAAAGAGCTAGTCTGCGGTAATTGTCCTGCCATGAACTGAGTGGCTGCCAACTCCCTTTTGTACATACAACAAGGAATTGAAGCCTGTTCTACTCCCAATGTGCACTAAATCCCTCACCATGATGCCCCTTATCCATTACATTCTCCCCTTATGCCTCATCAGCACTCCATTTCCTTTTCTGTGGGTAAATCCAAAAGCTGTTAGACCTTCCCTTCTTTGTGGGACTGATTTAAGTGATCCATTTCTAAGGTTTTCATCATTTAAATCAAATGACTGAAGAGATTTGCTGTTTATTTCCTATCTCCTCTGCCCAAACAGGAAGTAAGGGTATATTTTTAGTACTGTAATGGGGTAATATTGTGTAACCACCAGGAATTTCAGCTATATTTTCTTGAATGAGTGATGTATGGTTAAATTAGGCAGGGGCATGCTGGTTTTGAAATGTGTGCCATTTCCAGGGTATTTCTAGGTCAATTTATCATCGGAGGTTGAAGTCTTGAAAGGGAGCCATTAGATTAGTCAAACAAGAATGGGCGTTATGCTTTCTTCCCACATCATAATGGTCAACAAATAAATGTGAGCGATGCCGATCTCTACAACTATGCGTTTCCACACTTTGCTGCAATTAGCAGATAAGGCGTCTCAGCTTACATTGTTTCGGCAAACAGAACCTGCCTTATTAAACAAAAAAAAAAAACTATTGCCCATTCTGTATTAAGAAAGAACTGGCTGATCCTGTGTTGTAGGCTGCTGCTTTCTTGTCTTAATATTTTTAACCCTTCAAATTCCCCCCAAAAAATGTCATTTTGTCCCTATGTCATTTTTTTTTAAATTAACCCCTTATGTTCTGTCGCCTAGCAGCTATAAAAGGCTTCCAGCTGCAGCAGGAGAGCAGGAAGCCAGATTGATCAGTGTGGGACACAGGGATGGATGGGAGGTAAGTATTAAAAAGTTAAAAAAAAAAAAATAATAAAATATTTTTTCTTATGTGTCAGTGTCTTTTTTTTTTTTTTTTTACACTTGATGGTCCATGAGACCCCTTATACCAGTTTACAAGGCTGGGGGCTGGCAAGTCACCTGCCGCTAACTCCCGCACCCCCAATTACCTGCCTCCCCAAAGCCCAGGGGGGGACGGAAGAGCCCGGGCCCACATAGGCTATGTGGGCTTGTAGGCTGCAGGGTGGGGTGCCACAAAAGCTGGCCCCTCCACTTTGTTCCTACAAGCCCCCATAGCTGGTCCCTGGCTGGTAATGCTGGGTAAGGGGGACCCTATGTCATTTTTTTTTAATTAACCCCTTATGTTTATAGTGTGGATAGTAGTAGTATTTTATTTGTAAATGTTATAAAGTGCTATTTTCAGTTTGGGGGGTCTCCTGGGCAAGAATGGGAGGCTACCGATACATATGTGGTACCGTTGTAATTGGGAGAAATTGGGCTTTCACATGCTGCAAAATATATATCTACAATTTTCCTGAAAATTCCGGCAAAAATCACAGTTAAACATGGCAGAATGGGTAAAAATGACCTGTCAACAGAGGGTGACAAAACTTCAAGTAGGTTGGCAATTAAAAGGGTTAATAGTACCTATGCATGTTGGGTATTGTTCTGCTCGGGGGACCTTGCTCTTTCAGATTTAGCTTGTTTTTTCTTGTTTGCATATTTATATTTTAGGAAAACATGTTATTTATTCAGTTTTTTTATTAATTTTTTTAGGGAAACCCTGTGCAACCTAAGAATTCTTTGAGGGATTACTTCCAGAAAGGTGAGCCTACTACAACAAGCTGGGTACTCTTAGAAAGCTTAACATGTGTACTTTCTGGGAATATATGGTTTATAGGGGATATTCCAAATGTAAAGGGTTGTTTTGGTTGAAAAATTGCAAGGTGCGCATTTTGTCTGCAGAGCTGAAATTTTCAAGTAAAATTACTGTTATGCGCATGCTTTACTTTGGGGTGTTTGCCAACTCTTCCTTTGACAGTACCTATGCATGTTGGGTATCGTTCTTTTCGGGGCATGTTGCTTTTTGAGATTTGACTTGTTTTTTCTTGTTTGCATAAACATTGAGGGATTACTTCGAGAAAAATAAGCCCACGTAAACAAGCTTGGTACACCTAGAAAGCTTGAGGTGTGTACTTCCAGAGAATATGTAGTTTGTGGGGGGTATTTTAAATGTAAATGGTTGTTTTTCTGGAAAAACTGCAAGGTGCGCATAGCGCAGTTGTATTTTATCTGAAAATCTCCTAAAAGCCCTGTTTCAGTTTGGGGGAGTCTCCTGAGCAGGAAAGGGTGTCTATCAATACATATGTGGTACCGCTGTGACCGGGAGAAATTGGGGTTTCGCACACAATAAAATTTTATTGACAAACCTTTTTTTTTATTTTTTTTGCACATATTTCACCAAAATGTATTGAGAATACATTAAAAAAAGGCCAAACAAGACATTTCATGTTGAAGCCCAGACTCTGTTGAAAAAAACTATATATAATTTTCCTGGGAAATCCCTGGAAATCCTTTCAAAAATCACAGCTGAACATGTGTAGCGCAAAATAGTGAAACATGGTCTGGCAACAGAGGGCGACAAAAGCTGCAGGTAGGCTGGCAGCTAAAGGGTTAAAGGCAACCCAAATGCTATTAGGGCCCTTGGTAAAAATAAGTTTGACACCCCTGTTATACACTGATTAGAACAGTCATTTCTAATCCACGCTTTGATTATAAATGGTGCAGGGAGGGGGTGCAGACTCTATTGTTGGGTTCCAAAGCTGTGCTTGTGACACCTAGTCACAGGCAACCATGGGTGACTAAAACGCTAATTTGTGATTGAAATGCTAATTAGGCACAGTGGTTGTGTATATGCTAATAAATCTCGCTGCTAAGGGTGGAAGACACATAGCTGTGTGTAATGGTTCAGGCTGGATAATACTAGTGTGCTTGTTCTTGCTGAGCTGACATATGGGCCACCAGTCCATCTCTACAATATGTGGTCTATGGCAAAGCAATTCAGGGGCTTTGCACTACTTTTCTCCCCTCGTCCTTCTGGACAGCCACAGAGAGAAAGGCTCCTCCCCCTGGTAAGTAAACACAAACTGGGACAGTTTTAAAGCCCCAACCCTTCCTCCCAGACCTTAGTTTTTTTCTATTTCCCCTCCAGGAAACCACTGGGATAGCATTGTCCAGTTTGTTTTGTTTTGTTAATTTTTGTTAGTCTTTTATTTTCAAACCCCAGGAGAACCTTGAGTGGGGGTGCTCACTGATCCGGGGCTTTACTCACACATGTGGCCTCGAGGGGTTTGCTGGAACATCATGTCATTGTGCCGTCTGCTGGGCTTTGTAGTTCCTCATTGGGGCCTGAATCTGTGGTGCCGGGAGCACGCAGCCAGCGGTGGCACTGGAGATCCTTAAGGCACCTTTTTCCTGGCCAGCTGGGCCAGGTGCACTTCCAGGTCGCAGACATCAAGACAAGGTAAGGTGATTTGGGGTGTTTGGGGGGTTTCACCCCGTGGGACATCCTAATCTCGGATGTCCCGCGGGGAGGGAGGTGATCGGCCCGGGAATCTTATATATTCCCGGGCCGATCACCGGAGGGTGATGGTCCACTTTAATAAAGGATTCGGTCTAGGGGGTTCAAATGAAGAAGTAGGTCATTTCCGCGAAATAAGATGTCTGAGGATTCCTGATGTGTGCAGGATGGCATTTATCAAAAGCTGTTGGTAAAGAAAGAGAAGTGTTTTCCTATTCACGCTTCTTTAAACCGGACCTTCAGCATCATTTTTTTTGTATAATCTGTTTTTATTGAAACATACAAGCAGAAACAGTACATAGGGAACAGTCCCTGGTTCGGTACAGAGTAAGAATCTTGACAAGGTACTCCAGAGAACATTTTAACAGAAAAGGGTTCAGAATAACCATAGGAGTCATATCACACAACAGAAAAGCCCCACGCACAGCCACCGTACTAATGTTCCCCGGGTGCCAGGGTAATGAGTATAAGAGAAACCCCGCTATAAAGAAATTCCCCCTCTCCTACAAGGGAAGAAAAGAAGAGGAGAAAGAGGGAAAGGGAGGAGGGAGGGGTAGTCTTAATTCCACTCAATCCGTTGCCCAACCCTTCTGTGAGCTTGACAAACCTTCACACCAAAACCTGCAAGATCCTAGCCCCAGAGACAGGTAATCAACACGTTACCCAAGCTGGTTAAGCCTATCTTTAAACCTATCGGAGTCCCGTAGAACCTCCCAACAAGTCCAGGTCAGCGCATACTTGTCCCTAAGCCCCCTATCACCCAAGATCAGTTCCTCTGCCCGCCTAATCCGTTCCAGTTCTGTCAACCATTCCCGTAAAGAGGGAATCACACGTGATTTCCAGTGTCTGGGGATTACAGCTCTTGCAGCCGATAAGAAGTGTCGGAGTATAGGCTCGATTCAGAGAGACACAAAAACCTTCCGTTTTAGTGCCGATGTCGTATTATTTTCAAATGTTTTCACTCTCGTATGAATGTGTGAGTGATTCCATGCATGCATTGTAAACCTTCTGTAAAGTTTCCGTCCGCTTGTATGCCAGAGTACGAGGATGTCATTTTCCATCGAGACTTTTCAGATTCAATTTCTCAGGTAACAACGTAGCCTTTAGTTTTTGCTCTTTTCCTATCGTATCCTCACATGAATCCTTTACGTTTCCCGATAGATTCGGTTTACATATTACCAAAAATAATCGTCCTGACGGAATCCTTACGATCTTGCGCCTGCGCACTACAAACTTAACTCATTAAAGTGCTCGCATACATATTTGACTCAATCACTTCTACTACAATGTTTAGCTAAACCACTTAGCGCTATCCTGCAGCCTCCTTTTGGAACCCTTAAAGCTCACCCAAATCACCTAGCGCTATCCTGCAGCTTCCCTTTGAAGCCCTTAAAGCTCACCCAAATCACTTCGCGGTTAGGTTCTTCTTCCATTTTAGGTCCCTAAAACTTACCCAAATCACTTCGCGGTTAGGTTCTTCTTCATTTCCCGCACCCTAAAACTTACCCAAATCACTTCGCGGTTAGGTTCTTCTTCCATTTTAGGTCCCTAAAACTTACCCAAATCACTTCGCAGTTAGGTTATTCTTCCATTTTAGGTCCCTAAAACTTACCCAAATCACTTCGCGGTTAGGTTCTTCTTCATTTCCCGCACCCTAAAACTTACCCAAACCACTAACCGGACATCTGAATCTTGAACTAAAAATATGTATTTGAGCCTTTGTTTGGTGTAAATGTATGTGTTTAAAGAAATGACCGTGAAACGTTTTTTGTTTTTTTAATTTAAATTATTTTTTGTATATTTTGGTTTACTTTTTTTTTTATAAAACTTTGGGTTATAACTTTTTCATTTTTAAAACAACAAATATAAATTGCTCCGCAGAACATGGCCACGACCCAGGACTCTTCCTCTTCTTCTGTTGTCCCCAACGAGTCAACCATCACCTTCATATCGGCCACCAACGCAAGGACCCTCCGATGCATTTCTACTATTTATTCTAAGCATACAGCACGTCCTGCTCCAGAACATATTCATAACGTATGGGTATACCTCCGCCTTCAGCGCCATGCACTGCAGATCATGAAGAAAACAAGCTCCTCCTGGCCCTACATATACCGGAGGACCTCCCACAATCCCCAGATTTCTCTGCAGTGCTGGAACTGCGAAGACATGAAGTATCACGCTCTTGCAGGCGATCGGGGCTTGACAGCCCGAGGCCCTGCGGGACTATTTCCACCCATCCTCATTGTGAAATATATGCCTCCCAGCCTGGGCTGCACGGGTCGGGTGAAGGTAGGCAGCACCTAGTGTGCTTATGGAGCTAGACTCCACCGCAATTCCCCAACCACAGGGTAGGCGGTTTAGGCTGATGGTGAGCCTCTAAGGGATGCCCCTCCCGCATTGTTGTCCAGTACCCCGTGTAGTCCTGAGCCCTATTAGGGTCACCATTCTCCCTCTTTTCTCCGTCTTCGGGGGAAAAGAAGGGGGGGTACGCGTGTGGTGGTCTTAGTGTACCGGTTTGTCACGCTCGTGGCTTATATTCTGCCTTCACTAACGTCAGAGATGTCAGGGCCGCGCTGATCGCTTCTTTCGACTGCCCGTGTGTATTTTTCTAATTGATTGCCACTTAATAGAGTTGCCGCGGTCTCCAAGCTTACTGTCGGCGTCCGCTCTATGGTACGTTAGGCCGGCTATTACTCCATTGCTTTAATTTTCCTTCAGAGCTTTGCGCTCTTCAGAATGGGCGGGGCCCTTGTCTGGCGTGCTCCGCGTCACGGCGGAGTATTTAGCCCGCTCTTCGAGCTTCGCTGGGCGCCATTTTGGGGGCTGTGTATATCGTGTGGTCTCCCCCATGCTGAGGCGGACGGGGCACGGGTCTGCGCGTCATGTTCTGAACAGACGCTGGAACTGCGAGCGACGCTTGCGGTTGTTCCTCGCCCCTTCCTACCCCTTAACCCTTCCTCAAACCTCACTCCCGTTGAGTCTTGTACAGGTGAGGGGGTACAAATAGATCCCTCCACTAGACGGCCCACGCTGGCCCAGATCGTGGAAGGCTTGTCTTGCCGGATCAGCCCAGTTAGTCAACGGCCTGCTTCTCCCGCGGTTTCGGCCTGTGCTATGGGTTCGGCGGAGTCCTTGTCTACACATGCTAGCACCACTTCGGAAGAAGGGGGCTTGTTCTCTGACCTAGGCTCCCTGGACGAGAGACCGAGGGGTCAGGATGATGCTGATCTGGATGTCTTGGACCAGCTTGACATTGACGGCATGTTACTCAGGATTTTTAAGGTACTGTCCGTTTCGTCTCCCGGCGCGGTCCCCGGGCCGAGAGGGGGGCGCTTTCATACCGCGCCTCCTCGGTTGGAATTTCTCGAGCAGGCTCACTTCCATGCACTTGTTCTTAAAGGGTGGGAATGTCCCGCCGCTCTTCAAAAGATGCCAGATGACTGGGCTTGGAAATACCCTTCCCCCCCGAGATGATAGATGTTTGGTCCTCGTCCCCAGCCGTGGACGCTCCGATTATTGGGGTTCCTAACCCCCCATTCCTTACTTCTCTGGCTTACAGCTCCCTGTGGGACGCCGAGGATCGGCGTATTGATAGGCTTGCTTCCCACGCCTTTACCTGCACTGGCACGGCGCTGCGACCTGTCTGTGCCGCGGCGATCACGGCTGTGGAAGACTCTTATATGTAAGTCCCTAGAGCATCAGCCTGAAGAGATTTACCCTGGGATGTCTTTTATGCACTCTCTAGTTGCGATATTTTTCTTAAATTTATCCTTATGGCCTTGGATGACACCATCAAAATGTGTGCTAGGACCTCTGCCCAGGCGGTGGCTATACGTCACCTTCTCTGGCTTCGTGAGTGGGGGGCAGACGATGACACTAAGAGGATCTTGACGGGGCTCCCCTTTAGAGGACATCACCTGTTTGGGGCACGTCTGGATTTTTTTGAGAAACCGGCCACTCCACCCAGTCAGAGGCGGCCGCTGCGTCCCCTGCGGGGCAGAGGGACCCCTCCCCCTCCATATCATTCCGTTGCACAGGAACCGAGGTTGCCCCCTGCTGGACCTGGCCCAATCTCTCGCCCCAGGAGTGACGTTCAGGGCCCGGGGCCCTCCGGTCAGGCTAAGTCTTTTTCCTTCCCTGATTTCCCTCATGCATGATGGGACGCCCTCACCCACCTGGGTGAGGGGAAGGCCACAGCACATTACTCCTATCAGGAGGCATCTTGCCTCGCTCTGATGGCTTTAGGTAGTTACACCAGAGATGGAATGGTGTTTGCTGGGCAGTCCTTCCCTGAGTCGGTGTCTTCGGGCATGGGAGCAGGCTTAGCTGGGCCTGCCAGGTTTGGCTTCCCTGCTGAACGCCATTATCATATAGAATCTGGGGCCCCTGAGTGGGTCTGCCCCTCCTTCTCTCCCCCCTTCTCTCCCTTCTAGGATGAGGGAGCTTATCTGCCTAACACCTAGGAGGGTGTGGCATCTGTACCATAATCTTTCGGTCTGGCGCCCTCTACAGGGCTGTCTGTGCCCCATGCCTCAGGGACCCCCTGGCTGCTGGGCGTGTTTGGATTTTTCCAGGCTCTGGGAACCTTCAGGATACTGAGCCCTCTACGACTGGTATTGGTGTTCACTAGCACCGTCGAGACTTAAGCTATGCCCCTGTTTGCGCCCTCGTACGCACTGGGTTCAGGAAGGGTGTGTTGGCTCACTCGACACCAAGGGGCGTTTTTTACAGGGGACCTTTTAGGCTCTCCTGTTCCCTCATATGGAGCTGTAGGGATGGCACTTCTGGTGAGCTGATTGGTGGCTCGTCCTTGGACACCATTCGTCTCGGGGATCTTGGGCTCTGATGTGACTTAGCCATTAGCCCTGGATGAGGGGTTTGCACCCTGGACCTGGTTTTGCTTACCCTAACCCCTTGTGGAGGCACTTACTCTTCTACTGGTTACTTGTTGGTACCGTGGTTGAGCATTCCATACTCCTTGCCTTTCCCTGATGGTTACCATGGTACCTATTCTGGCAGGATGACAAAGGGGGCCTATTCTTCTGAATTCCCCGAGGGTTCCTAGGAAGGGACCTTGAAGGTTCTGGTTTCCTAGATGAATTTTGGTCATAAAGAGCACGTTGTGGGTCCTAGTTGGGGACTACTCCTTCTTGTACCCATCCATTGGGGGACTTTTTGCCCTAATAGGACAATGGCGGCTCCTTGTTCCTGCGGAATTCTTGGGCCTGGATCCTTTCAAGGGGAGCCCTGACTCCCTAGAGGACTTGATATTCCTTGTCCTTCCTGAAGTATCCCTCCCTTGGGAGGTTCTCTGTTGTGCCTCTGGGCTCACACTGGCAGGGTTCTGTGGGACCCCGCTTCTATTACAGGGGTCTACCCCTGTTATTGGCCAGATTGGTCTGCCCTGGTTGGGGCTAGTGGTTCTGGCTGGGTAATTTACTTGAAGATGTTATACCCTTGCCCTACCGGGCGCGGGGAGAGCTTGCGCTAGTCCCTGATGACAAGCAGCACCTTATGCTTGGGGCCTGGGAGGCCCAGTGGGGTGTGGGTTCTCAGGGAGTTCTGCTGAGTACAGCTGGACGGTATGTTCCCTCATGAGGACTATTTTTAACATAGTATGGTGCCTTTACTTTGGACCTACCTTAGCGTTGGCAGGATCTGGGGCTTACCCTGCCGGAGATGACAGATCTCGGGGTGTCTTGTTCCTTGGAGGCTCTGGACCTTGTCTTCCTCCTTATTCTCTTCTTTCTGCCACGCTGGTTTAGCTTATGTTGTCACTATGCTTTCGCTGGGTCTAAGCCCCTTCCCTGGCGGGATGGTATCTGCTCCTAGGATTAGGATCCTACAAGCAGTGTTTGGTATGGGCTCACTATTGACTCGGTCTATGGTTGGGGCCTGATCTGTTCTTCTATTACGAGACCTGATCCAATCTTTTGTTTGCATTCCTCAGGGTCTGCTCAGGTGCATTCCTGGGGGATCCCTAGTTCCCCCTTTTGGGGGGGAGGACTTATTCTGAAGCCCTACCAAGGGTTCCCACGGTTCTTAGTCAGGTCCCTGTCTGACCTGCTCCTTCCATCAGGTGGCTCTTCTGGGGAGGTTACTCCAGGCTGTGGTGTGCCATAAGGAACGGCACTATTGGTGGTTCTAGTAATTATATATATATTTCTTATATATATGCATACCTTGGTATAGATCTATACCATGAGGTGAGGGTACCCGCCTCTCACTGAGTTGGATTCAGGAGTTATTTCGTCCCTTCTGCCTTGGACGGATCCTCTGGTCTCTGGACTAGGATCTAAATTACTATGAGATGAAATGGATCTGTGCCCCTCTACTGGGGTTAGAGATCTGCCGGAACTGTCTTGTCCCTGATGGGACCTTATCTTGGGGTCTACCGGTGCCCCTTTCCTGAAGCACCGGATTGATTGTTTCCATGGATTAAGGGCCCTCTGGCCTGGTCCTAGTTGGTTGGTCGTCCTTCCGGACCTGTAGGACTCTTTCGGCTATGCTGAGTATTGTTGTTAGCTATTCTGTTGGTTCTGTCTGTGACCTGGACATGTATTTCCCGTTGGGAAAAGTTTGGAGTTACCATGGCTACCCCCTCTTGTAGCAGCATGGTTAGGCAGTTATTTTGGGCCTATCCTTCTAGAGGAAGATTCTTCCTCCCTATTGTTTTTCGTTCTTTTACTATTAGTGCTTGGCTTGCCCTGTAGCACTATGTTCTGGCGATTAGCTGGCTAGTCCGCTGCTTGCGCCCAGTTCTCCCTTTACAAGGTTCAAAGGTTGAGGTTAGAGCATTGCTGTCCTTGTTGATAGCATGATTAAGGGTGACAGCGCTTTACTGTTGGCTGTGCCTTTTCACGGGGATCCCACCCTATTGTGGACACTGCTTTTGGATGTCCCATACCTTATGAATATGTTCTGGAGCAGGACGTGCTGTATGCTTAGAATAATACAATTCTGTGAGAATCTCACCTGTAGAATTGGTATTATATGCATACAGCACGTCCTGCTCCACCCCACCCTGGTTTCACTTTGTTCTGGATCCCCTGTATGGTGATTGTACTCTCTTGGTGTTATTGCCAGACATTCTGGGTGGTTGGTTTCTCCTGGCTTCTCTTCTCACTGCTTTTCAATGCTGGGGATTGTGGGAGGTCCTCCGGTATATGTAGGGCCGGGAGGAGTTTGTTTTCTTCATGATCTGCAGTGCACGGCACTGAAGGCGGAGGTATACCCATACGTTATGAATATGTTCTGGAGCAGGACGTGCTGTATGCATATAATACCAATTCTACAGGTGAGATTCTCACAGAATTTTATTTTTGGCGTGTGGTCCCTGTAACAAATAGAGAAAATATCATTCGTTTGAGACCAATACATGTTTGCCACCTGTGGATTGAATGTTTTGTAGTTAACAAATTAAATAAAGGCGACATATGTAATTCTGTCAATTCATTAAGCTAAGGAAGTGGCCACAGATCAGTCTGGCAAGTCATTAAGCTAAGGAAGTGGCCACAGATCAGTCTGGCAAGTCATTAAGCTAAGGAAGTGGCCACAGGTCAGTCTTATATTGCCATTGGCTAGGGCTTGATGTATCTGTGTGTTGATGTCAAGTACCACATAAATGCAAATAATGCCATGACTACTTACTTGGTTGGTGGCTGAGAGCTGGCTCGTTGGGGACAACACAATGTCCTGGGTCCTGGCTCTGCTGTGAAGAAGTGCCTGTAGAAACATGGGAAATACGGTCAGTTTTCAGGTCAAAATCATCAGTAATAAAATGTCTATTGCAAAGTCTGGTTCACATCACTCACCTTCTCCAGGTTCTGCTTGGAGCAGATCTGCTGCCTCTTCCACTACCTCACCCGCTCCCGAAGCATCTAGACAAACAGATGAAAGGAATCAGTTTGGTAGGAGATAGCATGTATATGTGTGTGCGTATACATGAAGAGTGACATACCAGAGGCTCCCGCATGCGTGGCAGGGTACGACTGCCTGCCCACGCTGTGCCGCCCCTCCTCTGTTGTAAGGTCCAGGGGCTGGTCTGAGGAGCCCACAGAGGAGGGGTAGGACCGTCGCCCTGGAGATCCACCACCTTCACTCCCAGCTGCAGAATCATGCAGCACTGGTCGGCCTGTGCGTCTCCGGGTGCGGCGAATGCGGTAATCCATTTCCAACACTACCAAAGAAAAGGCATTATAAATAAAAGGCCTACCTTCTGTCGTAGTTACATCTTGCATGCAATCGCTATGTACTTAATTGGGAAATGGATTCCGAAAAATCTCCGCACCCGGGGCATAGGCAGTCGTTTCAGGTCCGACCAATGCTGCATGATCTGTGTGTGGGTGAAGGTGGTGTCGGTCTGTTGTTGGATCTCCGAGATGATCTCCAGGGCGACGTTTCATTTTTCAAACGAGTTGGGCAGGTAGTCGTACCTGCGCTCCAGCATGGTCTACAAAACATAAATCAAACATAGCAATAAATTATAAATGCCTATCAATAAGTGCCAACCATACATTATTTGGTTAAATCACATTAACACACACACTTCTAGGCTAAGTTAAATTTCGAATCTGGCGGCGCTGTTGTTTGGCACGTGTGTGGCGTGCGTTTGGGTGTGCATGTAGTTTAACCAAATTGTTCCAAAATCTATTACTTCGTGTGCATCCTTAACATGTAGAGCAGCATTTAGATGTCAATTGAAAGGCCTACAAATACACTTACAAGCATGATGATCTGTTCTTGTTGGCGGGTGAAGATAGTGGGCCCCATCTTTCTTTTTCTTCTCGGCAGCAGGTAAGTAATGCCCCAGCGGTTTCTGGGTTCCGCACGTCCGTGCGAACGGCCGGATGTACGCGTAAGCGAACGCGTAGGCGTCACACGGCGGATACCTTATTTAAAGGTCCCTGGACACACAGCTCATTCTCTTTGAGAGTCCCAGCAAAATGCCAGCCAAAAAAGCAGCACCTAAACCTGCCAAGGAGACCATGCTCAAGAAGGCAGCCAAGCGGCATGAGCATGCCGAGGGCCCCAAAACAAGGTCTCAACAGGCCAAAGCTAAGTTAAGGCCTACAACAAAGGCTCCGCTAAAGCAGCATCCCAAGCCAACTACCAGCTATGGGCAAAAAAAGGAGGTGGCAGCAGCAAAAACAAAGACGAAGGCACCAAAGCCTACAGCAGCTCATGCCCCCCCCCACGTGGCACCAAGGCACTTGCCAAAGGGCCCAAACACAGGCCAAGAAGCCGCAGCAGGGCCAGAAGCCCGAAAAGGAAGGCAAGGCCAAGGTCCTCCTCCCCACCCGCACGTGGCTACCAAACCAAGGCCAAGACTGGGCGACCCACCAGCTCTGGCTCACCCCAGCCAAGTACCTCCAAGGGCCCACAGGGCCACACGCACTCTCCGGCACAGGTTGTCAGGCA
The DNA here is from genome assembly GCA_027917425.1 of Gastrophryne carolinensis. NCBI lineage: Eukaryota > Metazoa > Chordata > Amphibia > Anura > Microhylidae > Gastrophryne > Gastrophryne carolinensis. The sequence goes on from CM051238.1 coordinate 275,931,592, forward strand.
TTCACCCTATGCCACATCAACACCTGCAACTTCAGTGGCCACCCAGCCACGAACACCCAGTCCCTTTCCCAGTCCAGTACGATCAACAGCCAGCCTCCAGTCCTTGAGGTCTCCTACATACACCCAGGCCAGAATGTCGCCCCATTTGCCACCAAACAATGAGGAGCCACAACCACCGCAAACAGGGCGCACATTGCGCAGAGGCCACTTACGTGGCCGTTTTGGTGAGTCCCAAACTCTGGCATTGGCTAGTGGGCTAACGTTATATTATGATGAGCTATATGGGAGCAAATCCAAAACAACTAGCAAGCAGCGCAAATCTGAGATTTTGGCAGAACTCACCAGACAAGTCAATGCAGCGGGGGACGAACTCAAAGATGTAGAACAGATTCAGCTGAAAATATCGGACCTGAAATATGCCGTACGGAAGAAACAGAATAAAAGGCGGCATTACAGGTACATATCTTATTTGTTGGTTTTTATTCTTCTTGTCTATCCATCAGTGAGCTTAATTATGATGACTATGTTTTTCAGCTTACAAACTGCCGGAGGATTCCCCACTAAATTGAAATTTACCCAGGCTGTGGAGATGGTGCTGGGCCTGCTACATCCTGTTGCGTTAGAGGGACACTCGGCACAACAGAACACAGACAACCCGCCAATTCCAGCAGGTTAGTAATGTGTGAATGACCATAAAAATGTGGCCAAAAATCAAATTAGGCAGCAAGGCATATCTAAACACATGCCCCTAGGGAGTGGCTTGTAGTGGAGTGATCACTTTGACCAGGGTGTGTCATGTGTGTCGACAGGTAATGTGCAAATGAGCACGACCATACATGACGTTTAAGAACATTTAGGAAGAGTAGGAAACTATGGAGCTTAGGAAATGAATGCGTGCTATTTATTTTTTTACAATCACAGGCCACACTTACATCTTTTGCTGTTTGGCAATTTGTTAAGAGCTGTGTTTGAGGCCCAACAGCTTAAGATGGTGTGATTGAAATGTTTTACGAGATACAATGTTAACCACCAGAATCATATTGTAACTGCTATTTGCCAGCTTAGTGTGTTAACTTAATGGCCTATAAGGGATGTGGAAACACACACAACAGCCATTACTTGCATGTTTGTTTTTCTTCACGTGACCAATGTGTCTATTCTAGTTTAACAATCCATGCACAATCTAATGGCATTCATAGTGAAGGCCAAGTGGCACCGTTGTGGTAGTGGCCATTCCTGCTTGGCCACGTGTTTGTTTTAAGCATATGTGTTATTAACCATCACCAATGCATAGTTGTGTGTTTACATTGTTGTTTTTCTTCCAATGCAGCCCAGCCTCATCCCTCAGCTAGTGGGGACTCCTCTGCCATTTTAACTATGCCGTCTTCTTCCGTGCTGCCTAGGACCCAGGATCCGATATCTACGGTAAGTGTTTTTTGATGATGTTGCGTATGCATGTGGCTTACCATCTTTTTATTGCCTGAATTACATATGTATTCCCCACACTGAACCTTTTTGTTTTACATGTCCCCAACAGAGCCACACACTGATGGAGGAAATCCAGGAGCTGGAGGAGGATGGAAGCTTCCTTGGAGCTTATGAAGATCTCCCCCTGGGCCAGAATCTGCAACTGTCCCCAAATGTTTCTCCGACAAATCCTCAGCAGCAGAGGGAAGCTGGCTGCATGCTGCCTGCACATCGTGGGCAGCATGCAGAGACTGACCCTCCAGTCCCCAGTTTCAGATCTGCTGTTGAGGATTTGCCCAGCATACCTGTGGCTGTTGGGGGTCCTAGAGCAACATCATCTGCACGCCCCACAACCCGGGGAATTGGGAGGCGTACTCGGCAACGTCGCCCAGTTTCCCAGGGGAGGGGCGTGCAGATGATGGAGTCAGCATGGCACCATGAAAGGCGTCTGTTTCGGCGCCAAAATCAACAAAATCACGAAAATATTATTGGGCAATTAGATAACCTCAATAATACCTTAAGTGCCATGCTGACTGAATTTAGGACGCATAACAGCCACATGGCCAACTTGACTACAGAAATCAGGTCCAGCATGGCTGAATTGCAAATTAACCAAAGAAACATTTTGGAACAGTTGCAGATTCTGAATGCCACACAGGCCCAGGTTAGGGCCCACCCCCAAGAGCCACAACCTGCGTTCTATGGGCATCCCCCATATTAATGTGTGGCATGAATCTGTTCTACATCCCCACTGTATTGACTTGTCTGGTGAGCCCTACAAATCTAGCATTTCGATCTGCCTTTGCTAGTACGTTTTGGATTTGCCCCCATATAGCTCATTCATGACTGAGGTAGCCCACTAGTCAATGCCAGAGGACAAGCCTCACTGAAGCGGCCACTAAAGCTGTTGCGCTGCAGCCTTGGCCATAATTACATTTGTGGTGGCTCCTCATGTTTGTAGCCATGATTGGGTGACATTCTGGCCTAGCAAACTAAGACCTTGGACCCTGGCTGTGATTGTACTGTACTTGGATTGGGACTGGGTGTTTGGGTGGGCCACTGAGTAACAGGTGTAGATGTGGCATAGGTATGTCTGCTTTCAACCTGTGCCAAATGTGGGCAAGCAGGAGAGGGCTTATTTGTGTGCATTTTTGTGTTATGGAACATGTTTTGACATTAATTTCATGTCCATGTCTTCCCCCCTAAGTATGTGAGTGACCATCACCTACCATTCTGTTGTTAAAAAATGAACCTTTAAAAAAGTAAAAAAACCTGTTGCTGACAAAGTTAATGTCGATTTTTAGTTAAGAAATATGAGTTCAAGTAGGCACAAAAACAAACACTAACAAATATTTCAAAATGAGTCCAAAAACATTGTGGTTGATTTGGGTAAATAATTCATTATTGTTTTGGTCATAATGAAAAAAAAAAAAAAAAAAACAACAAATGTAACAAAACAATCACACCAAAGAAAGTACAAAGAAACAAAAACAAAGAAAAAAAATTAACCAAAATGTGTTTCTATTAAATTAGCACGGACAGCTTGGCCAGACGCACTGTGCTGCCCAACATAGGCGTCCTCTGGCTCATCTGCGGGTGGAGAGGGTGGAAAACCCACATAGCGGGGGACCCACTGCAAGATCGCAAAATTATGCAGCGCTGCACAGACCATAATTATATCTATGACCTTTTTGGGGTCATACTGAAGGGAGCCCCCAGTGTGGTCCAAACAGCGAAATCGGGTCTTCAAGAGTTCAAAGGCCCTCTCCACCACTGCCCTGGTTTTTCTGTGCACCCGATTATAGGCCTCTTGTGCTAGGGTCTGTGGGCGGAGTACAGGAGTCATCAGCCACGGGAGGAGTGGATACCCCGAATCTCCTAGAAAAAATCAAGGTAAACAAATATTAACATTAATGCATACATTTCAGGCCAAACATCCTAAAAATACATGATTAAGAAGGTAGGTGACATTGTCCCCAAAACATGAGCATACATATTACACAGGCAAAAGCGAGAAAGAAACATATCTGATAGATGGGGGACCAAAGTTGAGAAATAATATTGCGGATGCTGGGCAATCAGGCAGACTGTTAACAGCTATGGTTTCCTGTCTGTGCTGCAGAACAATGTAGGATGGGTTAACTTTACATGACCCATTTTCTGCTTTGTCCCAAACAGGTCTAAGGCGGCCCCTGCACTTTATCCCGCTCACCTCTACTCAGTAAGTGTAATGCATGTAAGCAAAGATGGCGCAGACCCTCTGATAAAGTCACTAACAGATTGACCGAAAAGTGTGGGGAAGACAGATTAAGACTTTTGCTGTAATTACACTTTGGAGTTGAAACAATGCAGGACAAACATTTTGCCAGCCTTTGTTATTTGGATAATGTAATGGGTCCAGTCGTGTTTCACATGTTCCCAAGGTGATGACAAAGCCATCGTTTAAGAAAGGTGAATCAAACCAAAATCCAAGCCATACATATAAAATATAATAATGTAATTGGACTCAACTTACCAAGGAGCCATGCACCCGCAAATTCCCCAGACTCAAAACGACGGAATAATCCTGATCTTCAAAGGATGTAGGCATCATGGGATGAGCCACGGTAGCCTGCGAGGACGCTAAGAAAGCGCATGTCCTGGGCCACCACTGCTTGCACATTCAGTGAGTGGCCCATTTTTCGGTTCCTGGGTAAAAAGAAAAAAAAATTACATCATTAACGCTTGGGAAATTAGTCAAACGCGCACTTCTAACACCCTAAGTCAAATGTTTTTATCCAGACAACTAACACAAAACAACTACCTTAAATTTAAGTGTCGAACAAAAGGAGATGTATGTTAGAGCCTTTAAAAGGTTGAGTTACTTGTTCAATTTTAGGTACAATTTCAAATGTTTGACTTGGAACCAACTGATATTTTTTAGAAGTGAAAAATACGGGCCATTGGTTCACATACACTCTTTGCAAGGAGGGAGGATTAGCAAGGAGGGACTGAGTACAATGAGGGAATATTTAACAGGAGGGACTACTAACATAGAGGGCTTAATTAAAAGGAGGGACAAGTAACGTTGATGGTAAAATTACAAGGAGGGACTAATAACAATGAGGGAATAATTACAAGGAGGGACTAGTAACAATGAGGGCTTAATTACAAGGAGGGACTAGTAACAATGAGGGTAAATTTACATGGAGGGACTACTTTCAAAGAGGAAATAATTTCTATGAGGGACAAGTGTAACAATGAGGGCTTAATTACAAGGAGGGACTAATAACAATGAGGGATTTTTTACAAGGAGGGACCAAAACAAATGATGTTTTTGACCAAAGGAGGGACACCAAAAAAAATAATAATAAAAAAAAAAACCCAAATTTGCTCTACATGGAAGAATGAACTTGCCTGTATATGTACTTGTCGCAAGCAGGAGGGACAAGGGCAACGTGGGTACAGTCAATGGCACCCATGACGTTGGGGATATCAGCAATATTATAAAATGCCAGCTTAATCGCGTTTCTGGCTACCATATCCTCTGGAAAACAAATATATTTTCGAGTTAGGGTAGCCATGCCTTCCAAAAACTTGTATATCGCGCGGCTCAGCGTAGGCTGGAACGAGCCGTTCGCCAAAAATTGCAGGCAGCCAAGCATCTTGGTCATATCTGAAATTGCTTGCCCCTTCCTTGTGGTGCGGGCTAACCATGGCCGCAGCTCACTATACAACTTATGGAGGGAAGCGCGATTAAAGTGGACCATCACCCTCGGGTGATCACCTCCCTCCCCGCGGGACATCCGAGATCGGGATGTCCCGCGGGGTGAAACCCCCCAAAACCCCCAAACCCCCTTACCTTAGCTTCGGCGGCGGCCGGCCGCCGCCGCCTCCCTCGCGCCCCTCTAGGCGTGCCTGCGACGGCCGTCTGTGAATGGCCGGCGCGGGCACGCGCGCGTCAAGAGGGACGCGCGGGAGGCGGCAGCGGAGGAGCCGCTTGTCTGCGGCTGTCAAATCCCTTGTCCGTCGGCGCTGGGAGCGGGGAGAGGTGAGTTTTTAGGGTGATCGGGGGGGTTTCACACAGCGGGGCACCCCGATCGGGGGTGCCCCACCGAAGTGGACTAAGACCCAGGATAGTCAAAATCCTGGATTTTGGTCCACTTTAAGCCTGGTGAGCTTGAACAGCTCAACGTCAGGCCATTGATGTCCATGCATCGCTGCCGGTGCAGTCTGGCCTCTGACCTCCGGACGATCTCACTGCCCATGAGCTGCAGATCCTCATGCTCCTCAAATGCACTAGACTCGTCCATGCCTGCTAGTTCCGACGTCAAAATGGTCCCGTAAGGGGATCGGAAATGAAACGGATTTATTGGGTGTTGGCCCCTCGGCAATCAGCTCTCTGAATTAATCGCCAGCCCATTGCAATAACGTAAGTTTTCTGAATGGTCGAAACATTTCAGATTTGGTGGAAAAAAGGTCCCGAAATAACGAAAATCTTCCGATTTCCTTGGATCATCGAAATAGCATATACGTATTAGTTTGAACGTTCGTGCGAGTAGAAAATATACGAAAAAAAGCAAAAAAATGACAAACACCCACCCAAACTTTCACAGACAGCTACGGAAGTCCGGACGAATATGTCTCTGAATCGAGGCTTATATCTGACCTGTATCGTGATGCTGGTCCCTCCCATAAGGAGAGAAGAGCAAGCTGGGGAGAATTCCTGATTGATTCTCCTGTGGTGTCCGTATAAATGCTCAGCACCCTATCCCAGAAGGAGCGTATGGCAGGGCAACCCCACCAAATGTGAGTCATATCTCCCACCTCACGAAGGCATCGCCAGCACAGGTATGAGGAGTGGGGGGCAAATCTCTTGATGTCCGCTGGGCACCTATACCATCTGGAGATAATCTTGTAGCTCCTCTCCTGCGCGGCCCCCTCCACCACCGCCCCATGCATTAGGTTAAACATTTTAGCTTGATCCTCCTCAGAGAGGGAATCATTCAGCTCACTCTCCCATATCGGGATAAAACCGAGCGGCCCCGTACGAATATTGTTCACCAGAGTGGAGTAAATCCGGGAGAGATAATGGGGTGCGGGGGACGCAGGGGACAGAAGCCCCTCCACCTCCGACAACGGGCCTTCAATGTTACACTTCACCTTTAATGCCGACACAAATGCCGCCAACTCTCCATGTAAGAACCAGGACAGCTGAACCCCGGGATTCCGCTCCCTCAACTCGCCCAAGGACGGGAGCCCCCCCCGCTCAGCAACCGACCCAGCCTTGGGGCAGTCTCTACCTTCCAGCCCAGGAAAGACTCCACACCCACCCTGGGGTTCAAAATCCGGATTTCCCAGAATTGGTGTCAGAGGGCCCGGGCGTCTCACAAGCTGGCCCTTAGCTGTCATGCGGTCCCACAATATAATCAAATGCTGAGTCAAAAACGGCAAAGACCTAAGCCATTTTCTTGGCTGGGGGCCCGTCCATGGCAGGGAGACCAGCGGCCACGGGGAGAGTTCCTTTTCGATGGTGACCCACATTTTATTTGTGTCCTGATGGGCTCAGTCTAGCATTCTCATTAGGACCGCCGCTGCATGGTAAAGCTTAAGGTCTGGCATGCCAAGACCCCCTTTCGCTTTATGCCGAGACAAGGTGCTAAAACGGATCCGAGGTTTTGAGGCCCCCCAGACGAATTTGAGGAAAGCAGATTTTAGGATCTTGAAAAAGCTGCTAGGGGGAACTATAGGGGCCGTTTGAAAAATATATAAAAAGCGAGGCAGGATGTCCATCTTAATCACATTTATCCTCCCACACGACGATAAGGGTTTTCTGTTGTATTGTTTAAGATCACTGATTGTTTTGTTCAGCAGTGCGGCATAGTTCAGCTTGTAGATTTTCGTTAGGTCATTTGGGATCTGAACACCCAAGTATTTAATACTCACTGATTTGAATGAAAAGCTACTTCTGAGACCAGCCACCACTGATGAAGATAAGGTGAAGTTAAGGGCCTCAGACTTCCCATAATTTATTTTAAAATTACTTGCCTTCCCGAATAGCTCAAATTCCTTCATAACGAGGGGGAGGAAAGTCACAGGGGCAGTTAAATGCAGTAGCAGATCATCTGCATATAGGGATAATTTGTGCTGTCTACCCCCCACCTCTATTCCCTTAATGTCCGGATTGTTTCTCAGGGCCGTCGCCAAATGTTCCATTGTGATAATGTACAAAAGTGGCAACAGGGGGCAACCCTGGCGAGTGCCATTACCAATCGAGAAGGGGGCTGACAAAATACTGGGACCCTTATATAGCGCCATCATTTTCCCTAGTAGAGACGGGCCAATTCCAATCTGTTGAAGCGAAGCCTGGAGAAAATCCCATCCCACACGATCAAAAGCCTTCTCTGCATCACATGAAAGCAAGCAGGCGGGGATTCCCCTGGTCTTCACATAAGAGATCAGAGTGAGAAGCTTGTTTGTATTGTGACGTGCCACTCTCCCCGGGACAAATCCCACCTGGTCAGGGTGAATGATGTTAGGAATCTAGGATTGAAGACGACCAGCTATTAATTTGGCAAAAAGCTTAACATCAACGTTTATTAACGAGATGGGGCGATAACTGCCGCACACCGTGGGGTCCTTTCCGGGTTTAGGAATAACGGTAATCGTTGCCGCTAATGACTGCTTGGGAAATGGAAACTCCAGACCCACCGATTTGAAAACCCTGGTCAGGAAAGGGGCCAACCGGGGACCAAACTGTTTATAAAATCTTGGGGTGAATCCGCCGGGACCCGGACTCTTCCCACCAGGAGTATTTTGGATAGCTTTGAGTACCTCCGACACCCCGGAAGGGGCCTCCAAGGACTCGATCTCCTCCTGCGGGATCCTGGCAAGCGAGGTTCTGTCAACATAATCCTGGACGGCCCCATTTGCAGTAGGCTCAGCCCCATAGGTGATGGAGCTGGGTAGATTATACAAAGAGCTATAGTAATCCCCCGCTATACTCATTGGATTGGAGGTCTCAACATTCCCCTGCAATTTAACGCTAGGGATGTACGAGGCTGTACTACGAGGGTGAAGTAGCCTAGCTAAAAGTCTGCCTGGCCTGTTGGCACACTCATAGAACATAGCTCCAAGCCTGTCCCTGTGGCGCAGGTAGCATTGATTGTACAAACTTTGTAATTTCCCCCTCGCCCTCTCCAACTCCAGCCATAGGGCGTTGGAAGGTGAGAGCTTGTGATCATGTTCTAGGCTTTGGATCTGAGCTAACGTCTGCTGGATAAGAGCGGATCTCTACCTTTTAAGCCTAGATCCGTGTTGAATTAGAATGCCCCTTAGGACGCATTTTAATGCTTCCCATTGTATGGGGAGGGGGGTGCTTTTATGGTCCGACAGAAAAAGCTCTATGGTGCTTTCAACCGCTGCCAGACACACCCCGTCTTTCAGCAAGTTATCGTTAAGGCGCCAGTCCCATCTACTTGGATACAGTCCGGGTAGCTCGAAGGACAGGAATATTGGGGCATGGTCTGACCAGAGAAAATTCCCAATGCTGGCCTTTGGTTCCCAGGACATCGCGTGATGACTCAACAGCAAATAGTCTATACGACTATATGAGTTGTTTGCGTTGGAGAAAAACGTATAGTCTCTAGAACTCGGGTGCAGGGCTCTCTTTACACGTCAATTAACCGGAGGTCTGACAACATACACTTTAGCTTCTTAAGCCCGGACAGAGGGATGGAGGATTTGCCAGAAGAGGTGTCAATTTGCGGGTTAAGTGGCATATTTAAGTCCCCTCCCAATATGACTATCCCCTCTGCAAAATCAGATAACTGTTTCAATATTGGGACTGGTCCTTGTTGGGGCTGTACAAGTTCGCAACAGTATAGATCTTTGTACAAATTGATAGCTTCAGAAAAATGTATCTACCATTGGGGTCAATCTTGGAGTCTAAGACCTTGTGGGGCAGAGATCTGTGAATAGCAACCGAAACCCCCCTAGATTTGGCATCCGGGTTAGGGGCATGAACCCAGGAAGAGAAATATCGATCCCTAACGTTCGGGACTCGACCCTCCTTAAAATGCGTTTCCTACAATAAAATCAGTTTGGCACCACATTTATGGAGGTCATACAAGACTTTAGATCTCTTCTCGGGGGCAATGAAACCCTTCACATTAAATGAGCAGACAGTTAAATTTGCCATCCTTACCTTACGTTACCCCCGGTGGCCGGAAGGAAGGGAAGCTGCCAAGCAGAGATTATGAGGGTGAAGGTCGGGGACCTCTGTAAGGAGGAAAAGGGAGAAGGGAGGGATAAAGCGCAGAAGACAGCAGCAGAAAAGAGAGGAAAAAAAAAGATGGAAAACTACTAATAACTAGAAAACTAGTTAATCTAACTGAAATCTACTAGACACAGCAAGTAAAGTAACCAACACGCCTAGCGCACTGATGCGCTAGATCCCCTAACACTTCCCCAGGTATTCCTGAGGAGGGTGGGGGATCGCCTAAGTGGGGGGAAGTGGAAGGCAATTACCATTGAGAGCTGCCCAGGCCGGAGCGCAGATGATCAAACAGAATCTCGGAACTAGTGGTCTCTGAGATAGCCAATATGCCCGATAATGCCACTTTGACCTGAGCATCTCCCAAGGGGGACTGTGACAGACATTCCAACCTTCTCTGATGAAGGAGCTAGAGATGCTACATAACAACTCATCCCCGTCCCCCAGTGGGCTCGACCAACAGTCCACAACAGCGCTAAGAGGGCCGAGACAAGGGATTGAAAAGACCACCAGAACATGCGAAGAAGGAGGAGCCAAAACGTTCCATGAAGCCGGATGAAGAACTCGTTATGCAGCCAAGGACAAGTCCTGGATGAGAGGAACAGGTAAAACACTTGGGCCAACGAAATGGCAGAAGAAAAAAAGAACCTTGCTTAAACTCCGTCATTAGCGGCGTTGGGGGCTCGCGGCCTGCCCGCCCTGATCCTGGCACTCTCCAGCAGTGGTTTCATGACCTTCCGCATCTAAAGTGTGCGACGCACCAGGTCGGGTAATAAGATGATCTGTGCTCCTTTAAACGTGATGGTTTTTTTGATCCATGCTTGGCGCATGATGGCTTCTTTCAGCTTGTAGAAGTGCACTCGGCCTGCGCGGATCTGGGTTTTTAGGGCCTGTGCCTCTGTGTACTCTATCCAGCTCCATATCATCCCCGGGCGGACGGTCCAAAACTTGATTGAAGATCTGTGTCACCGTGCCTGAGAGGTTGGAGAACTCAGGAACTTCCGGAAGACCCCTTATCCTTATGTTATTTCTCCTCCCCCGGTTCTCCGTCTTGATGAAGCAATATGCCAGCAATCTGACGAGCGGACTCCGTTTGGGCCCTCTCCAGGGCGCTATGATTATTCTCGAGTGTGGTGAGACGTTGGAAAACCGATTCTTGAACTTGCTCCACAGAGGTAACCCTGTTGTCTATTTCAGACACTGATTTTGATACTTCATCCATCTCTCTCCGGAAAGTGGACTCCATTCTGTTGATAAAGGTCTCAAAATCCTTCCTAGTGGGCAGAGATGAGATAAGGGCCTTAATACTGTGCTGCTCGATCTCGGAGGGGACAATCCTGGGCACGCCGGTCTCCATCCCGCATGGAGAGGCAATCAACCCGGGCGGGGAGTCTAGGTCATCATGAGCCCCCCCCCCCCCGGCCGCACCCGCAGGGTTAAGGCACTGCGGGGGGAACCCGACCCAGACGAGATGGAGTCAGAGTCCTTCCCAGGGGGGGACGGCACGCCTGCGCTGCTCCAGCCAGCATCCACCCGGGAGTCCACAGAGGGAGGACGAGCACCGCCATGCGGGATCTGCCGCCGGGGGGCATCTGCATACAGGAGGACGGTCGAGGACTATCATCAAATCCCTCTTCTTGATGGGCCCACTCGTCCGGATGAGACCCATGCCTCTGGGGCTGGGGGAGATGCCCCTGTTTATTCCCCCCATCAGGATGCTGGAGTGAGGGGGAGGGCTGCGATTTATCCCCAGGGGAACCAGAGATCAGAACATGCCCAGTCGGGGGGAATGAATGACCCCTTCTGTCTCCCTCCCAGGGGGCGCCAAGTGATCCAGCCTGCGTGCCCAGCCTCCTCTCCCCTGTGTTTAAACTTGAGCTGCGGCGGGGTCTCATCCCTGACCCGCCGCAGCAGCTGTCACTTCGCCCGCCGGGCTCAGCGGCCGCACACCACAGGAGCGGTCCCTCCTCCGCTGCCTCCCCGCCACTCGATCCTCCGGTCGGGGAGGGGAGGTTCATCCCCCGCCCTGCGCCTCACCACCGCCAGCCTCCCGCCGCGCCGCCTCCTCACCTCCGCCACTCGCGAGCGGCGGAGAGCGCGCCCGCTCCACCGCACCTTCAGCCGCCGCCCCGGTACAGTAAATCGCAGACTGAATATTTAGGGCTTCTTTAAAATTAATCCAGCAGGAGCTCCGCAGTGTGCTCCCTCACACGGCCATCACCAAGCCACACCCCCTTCAGCATAATTTAATGAAAAGCCCAAACCCTTAAAAACTATTCCCCAGCATCTGAAATTAATATATTTTATGTTTTTAGTCACCTACTTATTATTTTCCCCACTGGGCTGCAACTCTGTTCAGGACTCTAGGATACGGGCGCCGTCATCTTGCCTCAGAAGCATCACATATTGACGAGAGGAGAGGGGGGCAAAAGTACAGGGGAGTGGGGTTATAGCTGTGCTTTGCACAGACAGCAGAGCTAGGGTCAGGAAAAGGACAGCAATCCCAGAATGCAGAGAGGCACAATCAGAAGACACTTCTTGTCTGCAGGTAGCCTGAGACTGCATGGGCCACCATCTTTGATGTTTAAAGACTTAGAAAATGAAGTAGAATCAGGTAGGATAGTTTTTAATGTGGGCAATCTGTATGTACAGGGTGGGGAAATATATAAGATATGCTTTTATTTAGGGTGAAGGTCCGCTTTAATGCAATAAAAATGGGAATGGCAATGTCCAGAAAAGACATTTTTCTTACATCTTCGGTTAAGAGAAAATTTCCTTTCCAAGATGCGGATATTTCATCCTGGGCCAAGTGCCCAAAGCTGGATGCTCCACTTTCATGGGTCTCTAGATCCTCAGATTTAAGTTTTGAAGATTCGGGTACCCTTAGAGAGCCTACGGATACTCGTACCGAGGGTACACTTATAGGGGGTTGGCGATGCTGCAGCTTTTTCGCTCAGACCCGCCTTTGCGTCAGATTGCTTGCATGTAACCTAGGAGTTTGGGTAAAGGGATAAAACCTAAACAGGCTCTGCTAGATGTTTAGAACAGTTTCCTTTTTAGGAAGCAATGCACAAGGCCTATAGCGTGTCCGCACATACAAGCAAAACTGCACATGTGCAGACCTAGCATCATTATGTGCATGTGTGATGCAATGTTTGCACACAACCTCCAAAGTGATTGCGAGTACACAATTCAAAGTGCATGTGAAAATTTAGCATGCATTTATAGAACTGTGAAAGTGACACTTGACTTTCCTTTTTAAGTATATATGCCTTGTAGCGGACATGATGTTGCCATTCTAATGACAACTACCTCTGTACATTGTGGCAGGGCGTCACATGGCCTGATCTTAGGGGGGGTGTTACACTGCTGGGTCCAGAAGAAACAGCTACAAGGAAGAAAAGTTAAGGATTTCTTTTTTATTTCACAATAAAAAGTTCTACTTCAAGTTCAGCTCACAAAAAAACGTCACCTGAATAGAAAAATGATTCCTCCTTTTGGCTAGGGACAGAAATAGCACACAATTCTAATAGAGGGTCTTCCCATTTTCCATTCAACACAAAAAAGAGCATCATAGTTTGTGGATGGGCATATATTTTGATTATATGTATTTTTGTATCTAAAGAGAAGTAGCATAGCGTTGTATCGGTGCTGTCATTGCATAAGACCTCACAATGAATGTTCTGTGGTGTGGCCAGTCTGTCATTCTGGAGAGTTCCTGATTGGTCCCTTGCTGATAACACTGCCTTTCTTCAGTGTTCACCTACCACAATACATGCACACACACACCCTGTGACCATTCCTGCAGCAGCAGCAGCACATTATGGATTCTTTTTCCAGCCTTACACAGTGAGTAATAGATTTCATATATTTTCTGGTTGACTTGTTAAAAATCAGCCAAATGTTTGTCCTGTATCTGTACATCTAGATCAGGGGTTTTCTAATATTTTCAAGTTCCACCTGAGTGGCATTTAGGGGTTGCCAGTCACCTACATCTGTTTTACAAACTGACAAAACACATATTTAAAGTATCGGAATAGAATCAGCATATAAATAGTTTTCAGCACTCTTTGGAGCAGTCTTGTATTTGTGCAGCACGTCAGGCTTGAGTAAAGCATAGGTGGCAGCAGATCAGGTTGGTGTCGCAATCTTACAAAGCACCACTTGATAGGATCTCAAGTACCACCAGTAGTACCCTTACCACGATTTGGAAACATCTGGTCTAGATTGTTATTTTCAATGTGTATAGCCCAGTTTGCTGCTATTCTTCTAGTTTCTAGAATGTTTCTTTTGATTCTGACAGTTTGTAGTGATAAACCTGTGACTGAAAAAAACAATACTCACCATACCCTCACTTAAAGTCAATGTCCAGGCTAAAACTTAAGAAAATACCTTACACACCTCTTTTGTCCCCCACAGGGGAGATTTTCCTACGGGCATCCCAATTTGGAAGCATGACCATTCAAATGAATGGGTACAATAATTTCAGCCAGGACTGATTCAGACTGGCACTGAAATTTCTTTTTGCCCAGGATAGATGCAGACACAGAGCTGTTTTGCCCAGAAGAGATGCAGGGGGGGAAATTATTTTCCCCAGGACAATAGATTTATTTTGCTCAGGACAGATGCTGAGTTAGTTTGCCCAGGGCAGCCCAGAGGTGTAGCTTTGGCACCCCCCCCCCCTTTTATGCAAGTGCCTGTTTTGGAGAATGGTCCAAAAATAATCGCTGTGGCAGCCAGGAAAGGTTGCATGACAGAGGAACTTCCATGGCCAATTATAGCTGCAGCTGCACCAGGGCCCACAAGTTTTTTCCCAATGTTTCCTCACAATTGCTTGGGGAGGGAACAGGGTGGGAAAGGCTGGTTAAGAAGGTTAGGAATCTCTGTAGGCTTTGTTTAAAGCAGCTGCCAGGAAAATCTAACAAGCCTCTGTCCTGTATGAATCTTACTTACCCCTCTGGTCAACACCAAAAGGGGGGTTCCTATTAGAGGGAGTGACTTGAAGAAAAGATAAGTATCTCTGCAATGTCTTTTGTGGCATGAGGAGGTGTGTAAAGTTTGTATGGGATCCCTGTGGGCCAGGACCCTACAGGAGGTTTACTTCAAAGCAGACCTTTGCCCTCAGTTATGAGAGAAACCTTTTTATAATAATTTTTTGCTCTGCACATTTTTAAAATTTGCACATCTGAAAATAATGCTAAAAATAAAAAAAAATTCTCACACAAAAAAGAGAAAAGTAATATAATCTTGCTTTATTTCCACAGTGCAATTCATTGCAATTTTTTAGCTGTACAAATTTATAAAACATTTGCACAGCTAAACGTGCAGAATTGCGCAGAGGAAAAAAAAATCAATATATGCTTTTTTCTGACAAACAAAACATAAGGGAAACAATTCTTACGGTGCTGAATCAGACCAAATGGCAGTTAGGTTGAGGTGCTCCCAATTGCTGAGCTGTGTGTACTGTGAATGCATCATCGCTGGGGGGGTGGGGCTGCTCTGCCAGGGAGCAATGTAGCCGAACGGCATCCAGTTGTGTTGTTATGAATATTGGGCAATGGCTTATGTGAAAAAAGAAACAAAGCTGTTTTGGGGCAATAGGCTGGGAACAGAAGATGACAACATAAACTTACCTCTGAGTATACATGCACTTTTAAAAGGAGCAACCACTGACCTATAGTCTATTAAGTCTGCAGGGCCACGCATTATATTCCACACATTATTATGCACTGCATAGAATGCAGATTGGAAAAGGAAACAATACTGGGCATTCCTGGGGGCTTCACAAAGTGGACATCCCAAATCAGGCTTGCCTTGGACCCAATGAAAACCCAGCAGAGGGAAAACCTTTAAAGACTTTTGGTCCAGTTCAATGTGTCCTGGGACATCCTAATTAGATTTGACTCTTGTTCTGCAGTGGAGGGGTGTCCCAATTGGTAACAATCCATTTTAAAGTGTAAGT
This sequence comes from Gastrophryne carolinensis, assembly GCA_027917425.1. Lineage (NCBI taxonomy): Eukaryota > Metazoa > Chordata > Amphibia > Anura > Microhylidae > Gastrophryne > Gastrophryne carolinensis. The sequence continues at coordinate 275,947,275 of CM051238.1, forward strand.
CCTGACAAATTAGAACCCTCTTTAGCCATAACTTTCCTGGTAACTTGGTTTAAAACCAGAAACATCCCAGCATGAGGTGCCTGATCCCCCGGTGCCCAAGGGAGACTGGCTCCTTATTTAGCCAGTCACTGCAAAGCACTCACTGCTGCTGCACTGATCGACTGTCTAGCGAGAGCTGTTTGTACAGAGACACAGAACAGTTGCAGACACTATTCTCTTCTCCCCAAAAATGTTGAAAAGGCACAAACCAGCTGATTTTATAGACCCTGCATATTGGGTTAGCATTTAAGGAGGTACTGTGATCCGCAATGGAGAGCAGCACTCAGCAGCAACACACAGAATCAGAAGCCTTGGAGTGATGGGGCCGGCAAGAAGGGCCCAGCATCCTTCCTGACACTTGAAATCTAAATAGGGTGGGGGTGTGCACTACTACATATGATGAATAATGAATTGTTTAAGGTGCTGGCTGCCCAAGGGACACAATCCCCTCGATTCAAAGAGCAAAAGTTAATTGATTTCGGATCTAGAATCCTAAGTTTGGGTGGGTGTTTGTCATTTTTTCCTGTTTTTCTGGCCATTTCCGACTCGCACGAGCCTACGTACGATTTCGTATATGCTCTTACGATCATCGGAAGTTCGTTCCTAAATTTTAGGATCAAAACCTAAAATTTAGGATCAAAACCTAAAACTTAGGATAATCGGATGTGTTTAGGTGTGATTCAGAGAGCAGTTTTCCAACCTCTAAATACGTTTTAAAAGAAAGCCACTTCCGACACCTTTTAGCAGTCGGATTGCTGTTCTTGAACAGGTTTTTTGGCTATGTGGAGGAGTCTGCGCGTCTTGAACTGCATGTATCAGCATGGGCGAGGCCATAAATTGTATGGCAATGCATACCTGATTCAATACATTTCATGTATGCCTTATAAAAGCATTTTAATGTGGACCTTAATTAGTCCTTTGCATGTAAACCTTTATTTTGCAATACATCCATATATTTGCGTTAATTAAAGAAACGTATGTCCTTTGTTATTTATTCTTAAATTGATGTACTAGAATAATATTTTTAATTTGAATTTATTGGTGTAGTTGTTTACCTTTGCTTTGTTTAATTATTTTAGCTCATCTTTGGTCAGATGCATCACACTTACTGAGGAGAGGAGAGCGGGATAAAGTGCAGGATGTGGGTTACTGCTGTATTTTGCACAGACACAGCAGAGCTGGGGGCACAGAAAGGTCAGAAATCAAAGAATGCAGAGCAACACAGTCACAAGGCCCTTTCTGTTTGCAGGCTGCCCGATAATACCTGACCCGCCATCTTGGCTGTTTCTAGGCTCATAACATGCAGAAGTTGCTGGGTGTTTTTTAATTTTTGAGAGCAATCTGTATGTAGAGGGTGTGGGTAACCACACCAAAAATTTTAAGTTGTACCATTTGAAGCCAAAATATTAAAATTAAATCCACAAGTAAAAAATGCAAGTTAACTAAAAATTAAACAAAGTAAGATTTACTTATGCAAATGCATTCATTAATGGTTGGTTACTACAAAATGAATGAAATAAAGAAAAATAAAAGACCAAATATTTAGAATGCACTTTAATGAGGTAAGTTTGTAGTGCGCAGGCGCAAGATCAGAAGGATTTACGTCCAGACAACAAAGGAAAAAGGGCAAAACCAATGTTGCCACCTGAGAAATGAAACGGAAAATTCAGGATGGAAACTGACATAGGTCTGATTCGCGAACTGCCATACGAACGGACCTAAATTTTAGGATAGAAACGTATTAGCTTATAGAATCACTCGCAAGTTCATACGAGCGCATGAGCGTTCGGGAAAAATAGGATGATCGGCACCAAAATCAAAGCTGTTACATGTTTCTTTGAATCGACCCCAATGTGTGAACAGTGTATAAAGAGCGGGGACCCTAGACCTATCCCCAGAGAAAGCCCCTGTGTTGCTGCTGCACACTAATATCAATACATATCTAAACAATATTGAAAAAATATATTAATTTATTTCTACAAGGCATTCAAAATATACACTATTTACATAAAAGACACATTAAAAAACATAAACACACTGTATCAGAGGTCCAGACCCCTCAAATGGCTCCATAATCCTTAATAGCTAGATGAATGTAATAATAACACTGAACCTTTACTGTAAAAATGGGGTAACAGGAGTATTGGAAATAGAACCTGTGGATGTGCATGTGTACTAACATGTAAAGCTACAACTCACTCCTCTATCAAAGGCAAACAAAAAGAAAAAAAGGGGAAAAACTAGTGCAAGTATAAAAACATCAAAAAACATGTGCAATAATCATCATATGACTCCATTAAATCAAGTGCCAAAGTGCATTGTGCAAAAGGGAATCCATAAAAGTATGTTGTCTACCCCAATGGTTCAGGTGATCGAATCAATCAAAATCCTATGTAATAACAAATATTGTTTACATCACCATATAGTCAGGCCTCCGGGGTCGCCTCCAAACGGTTCCCACCGACGCGTTGCGTGGCTCTACGCCACTTCGCCAGGGTGTATGAACCGTACCTGTCCTGTTCCCATTTATATATACCTGTGAAAACCGGCTGTCAGGATGTCCGTCTGCGCACGCCACCCCCCACACGCACGCCCCGTCCGGCAGGAAGTTCCCCCGTAAGGGCAATGCGGGGTGAGTGCGTCACATCCGCCCAAAATGACGCCGAAAACCGGAAGTGCGTCAGAGAGCACCCGGCTCCTGCGCGCGACCGCCCGGGCACACTCCCCTGCAGTAGGAGGTCCCGGGCGGCCGCGCGCCCGAGCACGGGCGCACAGCTGACACACCCTCCAGCCCACCCTGTCAATCAAAACTGTCAACGGATCGTGGGAGGTAATTGTATCAAATGGAAACGGGAAACAACTCCTATGTTTACTCTATACACATATTACTACACTAATACAACTAATTACATATGAATGCCATAATTACAGACAGGTTGCTATTAAACTAATTCATGATACTTGTGGTAACGACAATCATTTAACCCTAAATCCTAGTGTATCCTCTGGCCCAAGCATAATATAGAGGGTGGATACCCCACACTTTCAAGCATAATAAAGCTGAGCCCAATTAAACCCTTATATAGAAAAAGGGTCTACCTAGCAAGCCCATTTCAAGTGCATTGTGCATATGCTCTTTAGATTACTACTGACCCCAAATGGGACTTCACATATGTCTCATAGTAACAAATACTTTGAGGTATATCAGGGCTATATCCAGAAGACCTACGGTATTTCCACATATTATTTATTATTATTATTATTTATTTATTATATACATACCCATTTTTACAGTAAAGGTTCAGTGTTATTATTACATTCATCTAGCTATTAAGGATTATGGAGCCATTTGAGGGGTCTGGACCTCTGATACAGTGTGTTTATGTTTTTTAATGTGTCTTTTATGTAAATAGTGTATATTTTGAATGCCTTGTAGAAATAAATTAATATATTTTTTCAATATTGTTTAGATATGTATTGATATTAGTGTGCGGCAGCAACACAGGGGCTTTCTCTGGGGATAGGTCTAGGGTCCCCGCTCTTTATACACATCCTTCCTGACACTTGTCAGAGGGCCACATAAAAAGGCTTGGATGGCCCCCAGACCTTGAGTTTGACATGTGCTTTAAACTATGCATTATTAAGTGGATGGCCGGGGACTCTTGGATGTTTTAAATTTGTTACAGCTGCTAGATGGGATCCTCTCTATGTTCGCTAGGGTGGCATGGGGAAGGCTGTACCAGTTGCTACTTGAGATGAGGGTGGAATTACACTATAAAGTATAAGGGGCATAGAAGGGGGAGTTATTGCTTTACCATAACGGCATCCTCTTGTGGCACTTTACAAATAAGTCTAACCTGCTCTCCAACTACCCACCCAGGAGGCTCACAGCAGTTTCAGTTATTTGTTTTCCGACATGAAGGATAAGACAAGACCTAACAGACCACACATAGAAGAGCTTTCAGCCCTGCTGTTAACAAATAAGAAAACAAGGGCAACTCGAAGGTTTTCCAGTTTGTAACTGCTGCCCATTCCTTGATTTGTTCACAGAAGACTGCTGTGTTTTATTTCACCCACATGAACAGTCTGTTTACACAGAATAGAAAATACATCAAAATAATGTGACAGGACAGTAAAAGTGCTAATCCAGGGTGCCCGGATAATGGTCATTATAGCACAACTGAAAGGACCAGCCATCATAAAACGCTGCATGTCATCTAAAAGTACTGGTATGTTCTGAACAAGCTTAAAGATTTAATGACGCACTTTGCTGGCAATATCCTGCCTTAAAAACAAACCCCAGGACTTGCCCCGCCCTGCCATCATGCATTTTTCCATGACCCATGAGTGGCCATATTGCTCTGTCCACATAAACAGCCATTTGTGTCTCATAAAACACACATGAAATATACCGTTCATATGGATTTTGAGAACCAGAGTAAATGATAATGATGTCATATAAATAGTACTGTCATCATCATATCATCATATCATGTCCCTCCAAATATTTCAGAGGTTCTATCAGTCTCATTAACTTAGTTTGTAAGGCACAGCACAAGTAAAAACACATTAGTGCCGATTCAGCGCGGGTTGAGATTTTCTTGGCTCCATCCAAGATCCATCTTGTATGCAAGAATTCTTCCTTTCTTGCATTATTCAGGGACACATGCAAGACATGGGCATGAAGCATGCAAGAAAACCGTGAGAGAATTCTCACTTTCATTTGGGGTTTTCCAATGTGCATGACAGTGCACCGAAGCACTTTATCTGAGTTGTATCGTATTTAATTGAAAAAAGACATGCCTCAATTTCATTTTCAATGAAAGGGGGAATTATTTCTTTTTTTTTTTTTGTTGCAAATGTTATATCTGTACTTTTTTAAAACTAGCCTGGGCAACAAGAATAGAGGCTGGTAACTCAGGGTTTGGAGACCAGCCGGCACCTGCCAATATACCAGCCCCTATGCCCTTCAGCATGGGGCTGGTACTTTTACAGGGGTGCCCACGGCAGGCCCATACTGATTGCCACTGGGCTATTCCGCACTATCATTGCCCCAATTGGGAGTGTGGGTAATCGGGCAGGGTACTGCCATGGCACCCGCCAATGCAAGCAGGTGGCTTGGAGGCCCCCAACCCTGTGAACTGGTATAGGAATCCCCTGGATCTATTTCCAGGTAACCCAAGTAAAAAAAAAAACATACTCATACACAAATAAACCTCCTCACTCCATTTGCTGGTTGGGCATCTACTAGATGGCTCCGTTGGCTTTATCTTAATAGATTCAGCGTGGCACAGAGGACAGGAAATGTAAGTATGGGTTTATTAATTCTCCTAAGCCAGTGGTGCATAACACCGCGGAACACATGGGGCTGAAGTAAGTGAGACTTATCATCATCTTTGATGCCACCGTCGGCTAGAGAAGACCGCAGAGGGACCTAGAGAAGCCCTAAAAATAGTGCAGAGACCCGGGTGTGGAACACTGAACACCCAACCAGAACAAAGCTAGACACCACTCGGCAGGGGAAAGAAGAAATGTAAGAATTTAGAATAAAAGTTTATCTGTCTGTGTTTATTTTTTTTTTTTGGAGAAGAACTGGTCCCCTATACCAGTTCCCACAGTCAGGGGGCCACTATGTCTCCATCCAGCACTGGTGAGTGCCATGGCACTACCTCACCTAATTACTTGCACCCCCCATTTGGGGCACCGCGGGTGCAAAAGAGCCTTGGCACTCCTGGAAGAGCACTGAACCCATGCCAAAGAGCATAATGGCTGGTATACCAGCAGGGCCAGGGGCAGGCCAGATGGCATCTGATCCCTGGGTCACTAGCTCCTATGCTCCTGGAAGAACACTGAACCCATGCCAAAGAGCATAATGGCTGGTATACCAGCAGGGCCAGGGGCAGGCCAGATGGCATCTGATCCCTGGGTCACCAGCCCCTATGCCCAGTGCCCGGGCTAGTTGGCTCTGGGGGGGGGCACATTTTCTTTTCTAAATTCTAACATAAACATGCCGGCATTTGTAGTATAGCTGTTTTCATTGAAAGAACATGTCAGTTAGTGCAGCCAGCAATTCTCACCAGCTCTGAGCAGGTGACAAATACCAAACAAAAGAAAATAACGGCTCCAGCTGCCGCCAAGGGTCAACTCACTGCACCAAAAGGCCCCCAATCAAATACAAACTATTTTAAACCAGATAATCAATATTTATTAATAAAAAATCCCCAACATCATATTAAAATCATCCATTTACAAACATATATATTTCATAGCAGGAGACCACCCTGGGCAAAAGACCCCCCTCCCTTAACCATAATGTAAAGCAGTAAACAAACTATTCTTACTACAACAACTAAATCATATATTATACGTGTATATGTGTGTGTATCCTTCTGCTGATACAGAAGCAAAGTGCTGTGGTGCTAATAAAGTGCTGTTGTATAATATGCAAAATTGTGCAATATATAAAAAAGTGTGTCTATTCACTGAATAAATGATGCCCAAGGGAATGGTGCCCTGCTGTCCCCCAAAGAGAGGAATTGAAAATCCACACGTTCCGTGGCTACATACCTAGCCACTTCCTCAGGATGTAGTCAGGTGACAAATACTAGTACACAAAAACCTGATCTCGCCCCATGTTCCAGTTGGGGTGGGAGGGGGGTGTGGCCTGGAAGAGGGGGTGGCGCCTTGTAAGAAGAAGCATATCTGTAAACTTTTTAAGATGAGAAGGAGGGGGAGAAAATAAGAGTGCCAACATGTTTTGCAATTAGGCTGCGCCCCCTGGTCACACAAATGCCACACCTATAACTAGTGGTGTAACTGAATGGGTCAGGGCCCTGGTGCGACCATTAAATGGGACCCTTTCAAGGCTCATATAGTAACATATTTTCTGACTTTTAACAGCTAGACAACTAACGACTAAAACAGCAGAGACAAATAATGCTTTCTCTCTGAGAAGCGAGCACAAATATAATAAATAATGTGGAGGAGCAACATGATGGGCCCCCCCTGACCTTCTGGGCTCCGGTGTGGTTGCACCCCTTCAAGTTATGCCCCTGCCCCTAACTCTAAGAGGACCTGAAACTCCATAGTACCCTTGTAGACTGATCATGAAAGCAAAAGGTAAGTATCTACCTAATGGCAGGCCCACAAGTGACAGAAGAGGCCAAGATCTTTGAGTGAGCAAGAGTTCCTGGTGCACAGGGTGCTTAAATGTTCCGGGGCCCACTGATTTCCCATCTCAAACCGGGATGCCCTCCTGTGTGAAATGCATACTATACTCACTCCACAAAGGTTCCTATGATGCACATGCAGGCTGTGCTGCCATCTCTGGCTTTCTAGCTGCTCGTGCTGTATTCAGCTTTGCTAAGCCACTCTTATACCAGCTCTGTCAGAGTGGCTTAGTAAAGCTGAATGGAGCGCTAGGCACTGATTGGAGGAGAGCATGTGCATGTGCTATGGGATCACTGGCAAGGTAAGAATTATTATATTGGAATGCCCCGCTAGAGAGCGACAAAATCACAAGGATAGTGACAATCATGGTGACTGTTCCTCTTTAACCGTCCCTCTTATACCACCTGTGATCCTTACGGTGCAAAGATACCTACCTATTTCTCCTGGTGCTTTATTTGACGGGGATCTGGAAATGAGTGAGGTGTATTTACAATGACCTGTTTTGCACTGCATTGTGGTTCAGTCTCTCAATACTCAGCACCACCTCCAGATCCTTGTCAGTCTCCCTTCTCTGCTGCTGATTTCCCTCTGGTACTTGCTGCCCCGTCTGGTCTTCCAGTTTTGCCCCTTCTACTCTTCTGCTGCTGAACCTTCTGCTAGGTTAGGTCAGAGGCACAGGTCAGTTTCCAGTAGGAGGGGCTAGATGAGTGGTAGCGAAAGTGGCAGGGGTTAAATTGGCTAGGTAAGTGATAGAGGACAGTGATAGGGGGTGGCAGGGTTAGGTGAGCAGTGGTGGACAGTTGCAGGGGGGTGGAGGAGTTAGGTTAGTGGTGGTGGACAGCGGCAGGGGTGAAATGTTTAGGTGAACAGTGAAGGACAGCAGCACTGGGAGGAGGGGTTTGGTGAGTGGTAGATGGCAGAGACGGGGTAGAGGACAGGGGATGAGGGGCTCTGTAAGTGGTAGAGGTGAGCGGCAGGGGAGGAAGGTTTAGGTGAGTGGTAGAGGACAGCAGAAGGAGTGGAGGGGTTAGATTATTGATGGAAGACTGTGACAGGGTTAGGTGAGCTGTGGCAGAGATGGAGGGGTTAGTAAGCACACAGCAGCAGGGGGTTAAAGGGTTAGGTGAGTGGTATAGGTTAGCAGCAGGGAGTAAAGGGCAAAGGCAGGGGGTGGAGGGGTTAGGTGAGGAGTGGAGGACAGTGGCAGACAGTGGAGGGGTTAGGTGAGCAGTAGAGGACAGCAGTAGGGGGTAGAGGGGTTATGTGAGTGGTAGAGGACAGCAGCAGAGGGGGTAGGGGCTAGGTGAGTTGTAAAGGACAACGGCAGGGGGTGGAGGGGTTAGGTGAGCAGTAGAAGACAGGGGTAGGGGTTGGAGGGGTTAGGTGGGTGGTAAAGGACAGCAGTAGGGGGTAAAGGGCAGCAGCAGAGGGTGGAGCGCTTAGGTAATTTGTAGAGGATAGCAGCAGGGGGTGGAGGGGCTAGATGAGTGGTAAATGACAGCGGCATGGGGTAAAGTGGGTGGACATGCATGGTGAAGGGTGGATTGTGTACATATAATGTATTTTCATTTTTTTTTACACTCGTTTTGTTACACATGTGACACACTGCTGCTTATATAAGAACATTTTTCTGTAAGGTGCTGCAATCTCTCATAGTGATCACCTCTGTATTACAATTTGTATCTGAATGTCCTGATCTCATTTCTGTGTTTAAAACACAATCCCAACATTTAACAGGCAAAATGTTGCGATAGCATCTCCCTGATTTACCTGACATGTAAGCCATTTTTATTCCTTGTGTTTTCTGGTTTTATTTGCTAATCTGTGTTTATACTGATACTGTGGACTGCATTCCCTGATGCAGCTTCTGTTGCCAGAATACTGAATTACAGCCTCCCCTTCTCTGTATTTTCTGATATTATGCTTTGTATTGCCAGAAGCTGATGTACGAAAATGCTGCCTGTATACTATCTGCTATTTGAGAAGCATAGCTATGCTATTGTGCCAAAGTTTTATTACTATTAGATTCACCTGGTTATTAGTAATAATAATAATGTTAATGGGTGAGAACAGGTATTTCCTCACCTGAAAGCGTGTGAGAATGCATTATCGCACGGTGCTGAATCGACCCTATTCTGATGCATAAATTAAATCATTCATGCATTCTGAAAAAATATGTTTTGTCTTTTGTATTTAAGTGGACTGAAACCCACCCTGGAGTCTATGAAACTCCAGGGCAGGCGTACTCGCTCCCCCTGGGCATCCAGATTCGGGATGCCCCGCTGTGTAAAACACGCACAGTAACTCACAGGTCGCACAGTAAACTCAACTTCTCCCCGATCCAACAGCTCCAGGCACTTGTGAATGGCCAGGGTGGCCGCCGGTGCACTTGGGTCCGCTCTCCTGGACTCTGAATCCGAGTCTTTAGACGAGTGAGCGGGAGCGGACTCGAGCGTGCTGATGGGACAGGAGACCGCACAATCGCCCTAAGACCGGGGAGAGCTGAGTTAGTTTGGGCAAACTAGGGGGTTCGATGGGAGGGGGGGGCAAGATAGTCAAAAACCATGGGTTTTGGTCCACTTTAAGCCAACATTTTAGTAAATATGTTTAATTACCTAGTATTTGTGGGTAAGCTAATAATGTAATTAATATGTCTTCTTGAAGCTTGAACAACACAGGCCATGGTACACCACACACTTGTGAAAAAACTCTCCGAATGGATATCTTTCTTCATATCTCATTAATTCCTGCAGTAAGTACTGTTGTGTGTGTCACTTTTTAATGATTGGTAAATATATTTTCATTATCGTCAAATGTAATCCAGTATAGGTGCAATGTCATTAAGCTTGACCATACTCTGATTTGAGATTGTTTTATACTTCTTCTCCCTAATATATACCATTTCAGTACCCCCTTTTCTTATCTAATTGATACTATTTTATCTTGTATATTGAATGTTTGGGGAAATTACCCTTCAACTACCCTAGGCCTCAGCAGCACCCAGCGTGCAATTTAAGATACAAAAGGCACCATCAATGTGGCTACCACCTAGCGTCTTATTTAATACTAGCACCCAAAAGGTCATAGCGCTGGAAAAATCTATTTTTTTGGCTCCTTTTTGATACAAATGTGTAATTTGGACAATAATACAATTTGGAGCAGTGCTGGAGAAATACATCACCAACCTTTTCAAGGAGGAAAAAATTCATAAAAAATCTGTAGAGCGCCAAAAAGATGCCGGTACAAAGTTGCGCTCACTGGTGCAGGAATAATTGACAGCCGTGTCCAACAGGGGCTGATACAGGCCCTCCAATATCTAGTGCAACAATCAAAGCAAACTAGTTAGCATTTGGCACTGTGACTTCTAGCTCCATTGTAGTCCACAGTGCAGTGCCAGAAAAGACAAAAATATTGGCACTTTGGTCACTAGAAAGATGCTAAATGGCGCACATCATAAATATGGCCCTACATTTCTGACCAGGCGTATAGTTAAGTTGATAATTTTTGTACAATTTTAGGTTCTAATTACTGTCACGTTATCTTTCCTGCAACGGAGGGTGACGCATCAGAAAACTACAGATACAGTACCCTTGGCCATGAGGTTTGGTATTGCTGTGTAAGTATTGTATTACAAAAATTCAAAAGTTGGCAATATGGCATACATTCCAAGGAAAATTTAGCATTTTTGCTATGTGCTACTTCAGATGAATATATCTTAGTTTGTTAAAGCGGAAGTCTAGTTTATTCCCTTTGTTTACAAGGATATATATATACAATGACACATTTACTGTATGTTGAGCGCATTTGCCAGGGTCTGTCATATGAGAAGACTTTTGGGTCCACCTAACAAATGCTTGTGTAACATAATTAATTTTTACAGCGTCCACATGCTCAGGATTGTAGAGACTCTTAACTTTCTAATGAATAACCCTTTTAGTTTCCAACTCCAGAATATTTTGAGAGCTTCTTAGAAGTTATAATGCAATGTTTGCCAAATATCCACTGGCTGTCTATTAAGCAGGAACCTTTTAAAGGCTCTAAGCTTGGAGTTAGATTATACAGATTAACCCAATGATGTATTAATCAGAGGTTCCAATCACAATTTAGGTCCAACACAATTACACAAAATTTATTAACAAACTTACTAAGTAAATATTGATTTTTTTTACCAGTATATATTTTCCCTTGATTTGGGAGGTACGTGTTTGTCAAAGTGTGGTATAAATCTCCACATTTCTATTTGAAAAAGATAATGTATCTACTATTCAGGTCCACCTTACTAACCAAATATGTAATGGCTGCATTTCTATAAATCTGCAAATAATATTTCACTTAAAGTTACTGCTTCCTCTAGTGGAAGGGAACCCAGATTATCAAAGAAAAGGCAGAAAGGGATTTGAGGAGTGAAACGATAGAAGACTAGTTACCCAGGAAAGGATGTGCTGTTATTGCTTAAAATGGATCAAAATGGAGGGCCCTGGAATCTAAAAAAAACTCCAGGGCCAGCCGCTAGCTTGCCCCTGGGGCAAACCTATAGTGGGGTGCCCTGCTGTGTGAACCACCGGGGTTGCCAGCAAACTCACATTTAACAGCATGCCCAAATGGCTGTGCATGTCCGAATAGAATGCTGGGGATGCGGCCAGCAGGCTGCAGATCGTCATATCAGCCAATCAGCGATATCAAAACTGCTGATGGGCATGGCTTTGGCAGTGGAAAACCCGATTTTACTTGAAAACCTGGCCACTGTCAAGCCAGCAGCATCGCCCAAGGTACGTGAATGGGTGGAGGGCCAAATGGTTTTGATTTAAAGAGGAGAAAACACCCCCCTCGAGTCTACAAGAATCTTGGGGCAGTGGTCTCCATCTTTATGACATTTATAATTCTGGATGCCTCGCAGTGTGAAACTCCCCAGACTCACCCAAATTACTCATTTCTTCCCAGAACCCTCACTGCATCTTGGTGCCTCATCCCTAGCATATCTCTGGCTGGGCTGCTTACCCACGGCAGGCCTTCCTGATTGGCTTGAGTGGGGATGCACTCACTCTATTCAAATTTCTGAGCTCGGAGCAGCAAAGGAGATCTGAATCAAATAAGTGCTGCTGATTGGCTGAATGGTCCACTTGGCAACCAAGAAGAAGTGACTTTTTCAGTTATCCAGGATGCCGCGCCAAAGAGGAATAAAACTAAGATATTCTTGGGTAAAATTCTTGGGTTTTGTTCCTCTGTAGGCAGTGTCCCGGTGTTCCAAGGCACTGTCTCAAACAATGCAGAACAATCCCAGGGAGCAGTGGACACATTTTTCCATTCTAAAAGAAAATGCGTTTGAATATGCATCCCAGTTATTAAATCAGTTACTTTTTTTTTTGCCTTTCGGTAATTAAGCCTTACCTAATCGAAGCGAAAGCAAAGCCATCCATGTGGAATAAATTAATCACTAATAAGTAGCTCTCACATCCTACTTAGATTCAGTTTTTGTCATAAGAAGAAGGCAGTGGGCTCAAAAGAGCCACAACAAAGCAGATTGTTCCAGATGATCTTTATTGTTTTGCATGATAAATGATTTCAACCAAGTGCAAGGGGTGCCGCAGGTAACATCAAATTGTCTGGGTATTTTGGACCTAAGGTTTTGAGCACTTACTTTTAGTCATAAGCTTTGGATCCGGGCCAGAACTATTTTCAACTTGGATCTTGCCGATTCGATCTGGTTCAATCCATCCTGGATATCACTGGAATTGTGTCAAAACTTTCATCATGCACTGTTTACTGACCTGTCTACCCTGTACCATTGTACTGCAGGAGCGAGAGACAACCTCTAGAGGAAACCACACCCCATTGTATATATGCCCCTCCCTGTTGTGGAGATATCTGTGCCATTAGCCAGGGCTGTGCAGAAGTCCACCGGCTGCGGTGGAGGTTGTTGAAGAAGAGTAAGGTGCCCCTCAGCATAGATTCCCATGTCTTACTTTTACCCATTGCCATGTTAGTATTATGTTTAGAGATGAGCGAACTTTTGAAAAGTTCGATTCGGCCGATTCGCCGAATTTCACAAAGAAATTCGGGTTCGGCCGAATCGAACTTTTACGAAGTTCCCCATCATAAATGCCGGCATGGTGGGAGCGGGCCGGCCGGCCCGCTCCCACCATGCCGGCATTTAAAAAACGAAAAAAAAAAAAAAAAAAAGCATTTTTGCCGGCATGGTGGGAGCGGGCCGGCCGGCTCCGCTGTCAGCGGAACCGGCCGGCCCGCTGCGCGCCCTCAGATGACAGCTGAGAGCGGCGCCGGCCTCCACGCTCCGGACCTGCAGGTAAGTGTTTGCTTTTTTTTTTAAATGCTTTTTTTTGAAATGCCGGCATGGTGGGAGCGGGCCGGCCGGTTCCGCTGACAGCGGAGCCGGCCGGCCCGCTCCCACCATGCCGTCAAAAATGCTTTTTTTTTTTTTTTTTTTTGTTTGTTTTTTAAATGCCGGCATGGTGGGAGCGGGCCGGCCGGCTTTGCCGGCCGGCTCCCACCATGCCGGCATTTTTTTTTTTTTAATTTCAGGAAAAATTCGATCGGCACGAACCACAAAATATTCGGGTTCGTGCCGAATCGAATATTTCCTGAAATTCGGAGCGAATTCCGGTTCGTCCGAACCGGTTCGCTCATCTCTAATTATGTTCACATTTGGTAACCGTTCTAGAGACCTGTGAAATCTGAAATACACAGTTGGAGAAACCACACAAAGAAAATTAAATGTTCAGTAAATTTTTTTCCGACCACTTTTATTGTTTTGACATAAGTCTAGATATGTATATGTAACTCTGTGAAGCATGTACAAACTGTTTACAGCATGTTTGCCTGCTTTTCTTTACAGGCCTGTAAACTTCATTAGCAGTTATTCCAATCGATGGTCTTATGCAATGGCCTGTGGTGCCACCGCTACAACAGTCTTTCTTATGTTCTATAATGAGTATTTTGGTTATTTTGACTATAAAGCTCCAACTTGGGCCAAAGGTAGGTGCCATTCTCCACTGGGGAGACACCGAAGGTAAAAATAAAGCTCTCCACTTGACAGCATAGTATATTTTAGAAGTACATCCAAACATATAAAGTTCCTGGATTAACAACAAGGTTTTGCCAACACAAGTCAAAAGATCATTAATAAATATTGCTCTCTATGATCCTTGCTGTGACAAAGTGGGATGGTCGTGTACTTGACAACTTGCCTGCAGCCATCCCTGCCCTCCCACTGTGCAAATCTTTGGGCATTAACATAATAAAACTCCTCACCTGATTCTTATAATGCTCCCCTGATTCCAACAGAAGGCGTGACTCTGAATCCCAACCGTTGACCTGAGTGACAGTTGGGCTAGAGTGAATGACCAATACAGTCACACTGCTGCACGGGATTGGGTGATTCTCATCAAGATGGCTGAGCCCAGAACGTGAGGTTACCTAGAGACTGGACTTTCACTTTAAATCCCTTCCTGGATTGTTGTACCAGGTAAATGACCAAATTGATCTACTCACAGGCAAGTTGTTTAATTCAAGTCAGGAATTATACCTAAGTTTCTCAAAGATGCTCTGAGACCCCCAGGTCGCCTTATTGTTTCAGGGGTGAAGGGTCCCGTGAGGGTCGATGCACACCTTTTCCAGACTCCTCCTCTAAGACACCCTACCAAGAGACCACCTCCCCTTGACTTAATAGGGCAGGAAATTCCAGAAAAGTTTGCACCTCCCACCATTTGCTCAAGATTTATTTTTTCCTTTTTCAAATCCTTTTTTACTTTTTTACGGTTGTAGCACAGACTACCTTATACATTTTCCAGGCAGACTTTGCTCCTCGAAAGACCTCTGGGTAAGGATTTGTGGATTTTTTAGGAGAACTATTGGGTAGGGATTTGGGAGAATCTGCCAAGTCAGGTCTTACACTGCAATTCCCTAGAGTGAGTTCAAACCCAGCTGGGTCTGTAGGTTTCTCATTTGGGGGCATATCACTATTCCCCCATACCTGCTATGTTAATCTATGGAGAGGGAGTACTGGAGTGGATGCATCAATCTCAGATTTATCTAGAAATGTTACTAATGTTTGAGGATGCAGGGGTTTTGAAGGCTTCCCTAGATATTAAAGTAGATACTGATCTTAAAGGATTAAGGGATAGTGTGGCAGATGCCTTAATTCATAACTGCTACAGTGTCTAATAGAGGTTTGTCTGCTTGGCTTTTGCATATGCAAAATCAGTTAGCTAAGGATAAAGAGATTCAGGCTCTTAAGAAATCTCATTTTCTTAGCTGCAAAGTTCTTGTCAAATACCTATACTGTGGCCATCTGTCTTTCTGCAAAGGCACTAGCACATTCTAATATTTCAAGAAGAGTATTGTGGTTAAAAGGCTGGGATGGTGATCTCACATCTTCTCTTCCACTCAGGGTTGCAAAAAGAGGTTTTTCCACATACATAATTATAGTTTTTTTGTGGACAAAAAGGTTACATCTTTGCTGCTAACCAACAAGAAGGTCCTAACAAACAGTTCCTAGAATGACAGTTTTCCAGTGGGGTTAAGGCTATCCCATTTTCTATAGAACTGGCTGCAGATTTCATAAAGTGCTGCCTTACAAATACTGATTCTTTTGGAATTCAAACAGCCCCCCCCTCCCCCCCAGAAAATTTGATCTAAGCACAGTCGGACAAACAGGGCCAAGGATTTTATTCCACTCTTCTTCTTGTAGTATTAACTGAGTGGGTGTCATAGATTGATTCTAAATCTGAAGATCCTAAACAAATTTGTAATTTATCAAAGGTTCAATATAGAAACCCCATAGTTTCAACAATCGCTTTGCTAGTAATGGATTGTTTCATGGTATTAATATATTTGACCGATGCTTACTATTACATTCTGATTCACAGGGAGTCCCAGAAATTTCTAAGAGCAGTTACCCAAGTCTTCCATATTTATTTTTTCACCCTTTCTTTCGGACTGTCCTCGGCTCTGAAGGTAAGGGCGGAAAAGGCAGCTCAATTATGGCTGCAACAGGTGAGGTTCATCCCTTACCTGGATGACATCCTGATTGTGTGGCAGTCTCAAAAGATCTGCTAAATGATCATGTTCAGATAGTTCTGCAGACCATTATTTCCCTGGGCTGGATACATTTATGAAAATTCTGATTTTATTTGGTCAACACCCACCTCCTTAGTGCAGGAAACAATGCCCATTTTTTGTCTACTGACCTCTTGAATACCTGCAGTGGGGTGGGCCCAGGCTTATTCAAGGGTTCTCCAATTATTTATCCTAATGCACTGGAATGACAGAGCGGATACCATGGACAAGAGTCTGACACTTACAGATCACATTCTTTCATCTCTAGACTGATGGGTATTTCCACTAAATCAACAAAAAGGGAGTCCCCTAGTTTAGAAAGAAAGTACTTTGAATAATAACAGACACCAGTGCACAGGGCTGGGGGGGGGGGGGGTTTCAGTCATACTCTTCTCGAATAAAAATGACTTTTGGCAATCTGGTAAGTTCTCAATTCTCAAATTCAGAAGATCTAACCTTTCAGGGGAATCTAAGATATGTAATGTATAATGTCAGTCGGTTATGTCATCTCTGCTTTGCTTGGGCAGACAAGCTTGTGCTATCCCTAAGAGCACTGCCCCTAAAAGTCTCTCTCAGTACATAACTAAATGTTATTGGGTCCTGGTTTGAAGTTTAGATGGGGCCCTGAAGCAATGGCACATGATGCTACCTTTCTCTAAATGATGCCAAGTGAGCACAAATCTGATAAATAAGGTGGAGGAGCAACAATGAATGGGCTCCCCTGACCTTCTGAGACCCAGTGCGAATGCAGCCCCTGTATCCCTTATAGTTTCAGCCATGTGCAGTCTAAAGAGTTTGCAACAGCTGTTCAACAGATTGGGGCCCCCTTCTGTGGACCTCTTTGCATCCCAGAAGAATTCAAAACTTCCACATCTTTTCTTTTTGAATCCATGGGAGACTCCTCTATCGGTGGATGCATTAGCCACAGAGTTTGAAAAATCTTTTCTTCTATGCTTTTCCTCTTCTGATTCTTATTCCCAGAGTTCTAAGCAAAATCCTTCAATACCAAGCAAAAGGAATGTTTTCCAATCATGTTGGCCTTGAATCAGGTAAAACCAGTACATTTTCCGTTCAATCAGTACCTTCTTTCACAGGGTCTGATCTTTCATCTTTCAGGTGAAAGAACTCAGTCTGATAGCTTGGATATTGAGTTTCTGGCAATTAAGGGATTTTCCTCTAAGATCATTACCCCATGAATTCAGAGTAGGAATCCTATTACATCCAAAATGTATCTGTGGATCTGGAAGGCCCAGGATAAAACTAATTACTGATTTGCCCTAATGTTCCCAATGTATTGGATTTTTTACAAAAAGGATTAGATATGGGTCTGAAATCCAGTAGTCCATATTGCAGCGAAAATCAGGCACTATCAGCCACTATCAGTTAGACCCCCTTTTCTAAGAATTTCTAAGTCTTTAAGTTTCCCAAGGATCAAGGAATTATCCTTCTGTCTTTTTCTGATAACCCAAAAAAAGAAAAAAGAAAAAAGGCTCAGTGATCTGGATATAAAGCACTACATCATTTTGTATCTTGAAAAAACTCAAGAATGTAATTTATTTGGCCAATTCAGGGGAACAGAAAGGGGGCGCAAAGTTTCAAAATCCACTATAGCAAGAAAGATTAGACAAATATAAAGGGCTATTCCACTAGGGCAGTTTCACTCTCATTGGCGGAGCTGGCTTCAGCTTTTGTAGAACAAATCTGTAAAATGGCAACTTAGGACTCTTCAGATACCATTGTCAAGCATTACCTTCTTGATGTACTGGCTGTGCAAAACTTTGCTTTTGGCAGAAAAGTGCTTTCAGCTGCCATCCCACCCTGAGGTACTGTCTATTAGAATATCTGTAGGGTGTCATGAAGCAGTCTGAAAATAATGGATTACTCTTACTCCATTACGTGCATTAACTCCTCCACACCTGGGATATTCCCACCCATTTAAATGCATATTGCTACTTTTGTGCACAATTTTAGCATGTGTTTTATTTCCTAATAGATAATATATAAACCCTGAGGAAGTGGTGGGAGGATCGACCTTTTAAACTTCTCTGGAATTTCCCATGGCAGGGAACACCCTCCTACACTTTAGCAGTCACCATCCTATGTCACCAGCCATTGTGGGTCCACGACCACTCTTTTCAGCAAGTTGTCCCTTTTAATACACGGCCAAACTGGTGCGCAGTGATTATGTTAGATCTGCTCCATAAAATTGGTTGGAGAGAAACAAACTAAATGGCTGCTTTAGATGTAGCCATTGTAAAGTATGTAAGTTCTTCCCAGTTCTTCGTCCCAACACAGGCATACAGTGGGATAAAATAATTGGCTAAGTTGTAAATTAAGGGGTTCATTAACTGTGCCACCACACAGGTAATCTATTTGCTAGGTTTTCCCTGTGGAAAGAAGTACGTTGGGAAGACTAAATGTGACTGAGTGTGTTTTTGGAGTATGTCAGAGACCTAGGTAAAGACAACGCCAAGAGCCATATATCAAATTGTTTCTGGAAGTAGCACCTAAATATTTGTTGCACCTGAAAACAACTAATTCTAGTTTTCATTTGTATTTTCAGCTTTAATTTACCTTGTGTGCACTGTAGAAATTGGAATGGATTATTATCCTTTCTTTGCCTGCTTATCCACTGACCATAGAATAATAGGGTCTTCTTTGGGCTTCTGTTACTCCCTGTGTTGGTAAGTGATAATAACTAGTATTAGTTATTAAAATACAACATTTTAAAAATACTCACTGGGTACAAATAGCTGCTGCCCCGAGAATTCAACGGTGAGTAAACTTTATACATTTGTTCCTATTACAGCTGTACCAATACATCAAAAATGATTTTATACTGTTGGCATAATAGAGTTACCAGCTTAATTATACACGGTAATTTCAAAAAAATGCCACAAAATGAAAATATAGCAATGACTGTTGTAATATACAGATATAACGTGAAAATGTATCCTACCAATTTCCATTCGGCAACACTGACAACTTTGAGAACTACGAAACACTCATTAGAGGTGCTGTTATTCACAATGGTAGAACCAGCACAATTCACTTTCATTGTCTACCTTGGGGCTGATTCAACACCAGGTGAAAATTTACTTCCAGTTGTTAAAGGGTAAATGGCAGGTAAATAGCAGTTTTCTCTCCTAAAAAAGGAGTACGTTTACTCGTGTGTCTCTGAATCAACCCCATTGTGTGCTAGAATACACAAACCTTCATCAGTGATTGTTGCTCGGGAACATTTCCGGACCAAATTTACTAAAGAAACACCCCATGTCACATCACAAAGTTTCACTTATGGGGTTAAGTGAGCAGCAAAATTTGAGATTTTGGGTCATGGAAAATGACCGTTTCTACTCCCAGTACAGCTGTTACATCACAGTCTGCTCAGTTGATCAGGCTATGCTGGCATGGGTGTGGCAAGAACTAGACCATGTCACAAAGGTTCTCCACATGGAACATCTGTAAATGTCCACAGAAAATTGAAGAGTTAATATTGGTATTTGTGAAAAAATATATTATAGCATATGTAGGCCATTTTGTTTGCATTGGTAGGATTTTTGCTAATCAGCTCTATATACTTTTTAATCCATGGTTTTTGACCCACTGTTTACTGCATCCCACCTACTGCTTTCATACAACCTGCCACATGCATTGATTGATCCACAGGCTTGTCCACCTTTTACCTGGTTGTATTGAGTGTACTCCTTCTGGCATTCACAATTTGGGGCATTGGACAGTGATAGAGGCGATTTCTTGTAAACATACAGTCATTTATTTTAAGAAAGCTAGTGATGTTTGGTCTCTAGTCTGAACTCCTACAAAGGTCTCCAGGAGATGATAGTACAATAAATGTTGTCAGCATGCTTGTACTTATTTTTGCTGATCTACAGTAATATGACACATGACATGAATTTAAGTAATCTGTAACTATTATATAACATTTTGTATTTAAGTAATCTGTAACTATTATATAAAATTCCAACGAAAAAATACATGAACATAATTCCTTGGAGATAAACATTTTGTGATCCATAAGCAACTGAAGTGTGTTTGGACCATTCTTCTTTGCCAAATGGAATCCTTTTTATCTCAACATGCTGTCCAAGTGGCTCTTGCTGGAGTTGCAAAAAGACGTACCCCACTTAATTTTGCAACAAGACAGTACCTCCTCACAATGGCACAGACATATACAGCGCATCTTCCAGAATGCTGTATTGGCCGTTCTGAATCAAATGATGTACCATTGATGTTCTGGTCCCCTAGGTCCCTCAACCTAATACATTGTGATTTATTTTCCTTTGGGTGTATGTAAAGGACTAGGCGTTTCTACTCCCAGTACAGCTGTTACATCACAGTCTGCTCAGTTGATCAGGCTATGCTGGCATGGGTGTGGCAAGAACTAGACCATGTCACAAAGGTTCTCCACATGGAACATCTGTAAATGTCCACAGAAAATTGAAGAGTTAATATTGGTATTTGTGAAAAAATATATTATAGCATATGTAGGCCATTTTGTTTGCATTGGTAGGATTTTTGCTAATCAGCTCTATATACTTTTTAATCCATGGTTTTTGACCCACTGTTTACTGCATCCCACCTACTGCTTTCATACAACCTGCCACATGCATTGATTGATCCACAGGCTTGTCCACCTTTTACCTGGTTGTATTGAGTGTACTCCTTCTGGCATTCACAATTTGGGGCATTGGACAGTGATAGAGGCGATTTCTTGTAAACATACAGTCATTTATTTTAGGAAAGCTAGTGATGTTTGGTCTCTAGTCTGAACTCCTACAAAGGTCTCCAGGAGATGATAGTACAATAAATGTTGTCAGCATGCTTGTACTTATTTTTGCTGATCTACAGTAATATGACACATGACATGAATTTAAGTAATCTGTAACTATTATATAACATTTTGTATTTAAGTAATCTGTAACTATTATATAAAATTCCAACGAAAAAAAGTTTGAAAATAGAAGTATGGTCAATTGAAATGTGAAAGCGCTTACATTGTTCACTGAAGGTCCATTATCATTAGTGTATATTTACTTACAGTGGCCATATTTCTGCTCTGAGCAGGGGAAAGTATCCATATGGTATTCATTAATGAATTGATGTATAGACCTTCAATTCCTTGAACTTTACAAGGATTGGTCATTAGTTTTGGTAAAATGTTCAGACTGTTTTTATCCTGCAGGTTTTCTGTGGAACTGGCAAATATGCTTGAATGTCGGACAATGAGTAAAGTAAGTTTTCCTTTTAAGAAAGGATTGATATGTACTCTTGAACCTGACTGAAGGTCCTCTTGGCCTTTTTCAGAATGAAGGCATCTTAATTTGGGATCGCAAATCAGGATGCCGCTGTGCTGTGATGCTGGGAGGACCTGCAGTCAGTTTTGATCATACGTCCTCTTTATTTTGCACTATATGATTTAATGTAAAACAAAAATGTTTAACATTATAGACATTATCATAGATATTTTATCATGAATCAGATTAAAACCCTACTTAACCCTTCTAGTGCCAGCTACGTGAGTCTCACGTAGCTGCCTCTCCAACCGTTAAGTGCCAGCTATGTGAGACTCACGTAGCTGACTTTAGAGCCCCATAAAAAAAAAGTAAAAAAGATACAGACTTACCTGACCCCTCGTTTGAAAGTGCCAGCGATTCTCTTCAAGTATCACATGTTTGATTTCCACCCCCGTGCCTCTGATCTTCAGGAGGGGGCCCGGAATAGCCCCCCCCCCACCATGCCGACATCTAAAAGAAAAAAAAATATATAATAATGACACAAACTCACCTGCTCACTCACTCGCTCCTCCGATGTCTTCTCTTCACCGGGGGGGGGGCTCTGATCCCCCCCTGGACTTACCCAGCAATGGGCCCTCACCATCCTCTTCGGCCTGTGCTGGCCCCGCCCCTACCCTCACAAGGCTCTGGGGCTGGCAATCACCTGCGGCTAGCGGGTGACTTGCCATAACCCCCCATTACCTGCCTCCCCAACGGCCAGGGGGGCAGAAGGGCCCAGGCCACTTAGTGCCTATGTGGGCTAGTAGCCTGCAGGGCCAGGGGCCACCAATGCTGGCCCCTACACCCTGTTCTACAAGCCCCCATAGCTGGTCCGGGTCGGTAATGCTGGGTAAGGGGGACCCTACATAATTTTTTGGGGGGATTTTAAGGGTTTTTAACCCTTAAAATTCCAAAAAAAAATGAGGTCCCCCCCCCCGGAAGGGGGGAGCCTATGTCATTTTATTTTTTAAGTTAACCCCTTACAACTATGCAATCATATTGCATAGTTGTATCCTATCTGAAATCTCCTAAACTGCTGTTTCAGTTTGGGGGAGTTTCCTGGGCAGGAAAGGGTGTATACCAATACATATGTGGTACCGTTGTAACCGGAAGAAATAGGGCTTTCACAGGCAATATTATTTTATTAACAAACTTACATTTTATATTACAAAAAAACACTGCAAATTGTAAAAAATAGATTTTTTTTTTATTTTTTTGCACATATTTCACCCAAAAGTATTGAGAATACACTAAAAAAAGGCCAAACAAGACATTTCATGTTGAAGCCCAGACTTCTGAAAAAAAAACAATATATAATTTTCCTGGAAAATCCCTGGAATTCCCTTCAAAAAACAAGGTTGAACATGTGTAGCGCAAAAACGTGAAAAGTAGTCTGGCAACAGAGTGTGACAAAAAACCTAGGTAGGCTGGCACTTTAAGGGTTAAAACATGTTTGTCATAGTACAGACTGATCAGGATTTTTGAGCAGAAGTGAAATGCTCCTAGGACTGGGTTGACTGTCGATGGCTGATCAGCTCTGTAAACTTTATCTACAGACTTGTTGTCTCTGCTTTGGACGAGACACCTCTTATTTTGAACTTCATTGAGTTTCTCACACATACCAGCCAGTTAAGATGACTACTCTACAATTTCTTGTTATCAACCACCTCAGGTGTATCTTAATTCCCTTTTTTCATAGATTCTGTTAGTGTGCATAAACAAGGCTCCACATATGTTTCAATGTAAATGTTAATGTTTTTGTACAAAATTTTATATTTGTATTTCAGTCTACTGCTCTGGTAATGTGTACACTCATTGCATGGCTGAATTATATGCAGAGGAAAAAATCATATGTGTGTGCAAGCATCCAATTGCCATATATGCACAAAAATCTATTTAAAATGCTGTTTAGTAAGCTAAATGCTAATGAAGTATATTTATAACATTTTAAAAACTATCTATAGGACATCATCCTCATGTTTGCCCCAATACCATCTCTGGCTTGCAATTTTTTTCTGATGGCAAGATTTCTGCAGTTGCTAGTAACAGCAGCGCTTCTTTCAATAGACACAAAAGAAATAAGAAGGGTAAGTGCATTTATACTTTACAAAAGGGTACTTACTGTGTTAGTAGTACGTGTTAAATGTAACAGGCACAGCAAGATTTACAGTTAGGCATTGCATGCTTGTGTATATAGGTTTTATAACTTGCTCTCGAATCCTAAGTAAACTGGTAAGGGGGTCCTTTATTTCAGTGTTCCACAGCAGTCTTCTCAAGGACCAGACACTGGCCATGTTTTGTAGATAAGTGCATTTAGTGCAGCAGCAGGGCTATAGAACCCTATGGATCTATGGCGATCCACAAAACATGACCTGTTAGTGTTCCTTGAGGACAGGGTTGGGGGACACTTCTTTACTTCCCTTACCAGTTCCCTTAGGGAGCCTACGATCCACTAAAGATAGACCACTGAATTTTTTAAATGATTAGACAGATAATCCTAGGGATAAACATAGGGATTCCTAGTGTGTTGGTACGGGTGTTGGTCTGGCTGTGTGGTCATTGTAAGAAGTAAGGGGGGCATCCAGAATGCTGGAGCCCCCCTCGCAGCAAACCACATAAATAACTTGTTTTACTCACCTTCATAACGAGCCAGCAGCGAGAACAGAGTCCCGTGATTGCCCGTCGGGCGGTCATGTGGGCGCAGTCGCGTCCTCTGTGCCGGCCACCGGCAGGACCTGCCCATGTGACCGCCCGACGGCCAATCGCGTAACTACATAGGGTGGACAGGTAGTGACTGCCTCAGGGCCTATGTGGTCTGGGTGCTTAGCATGTTGCTTCTCTGCCTTTTTTTTTTATTTGTGCTTACGTCATCATGTCATCATCGATATAAAATATTACTGTATGAGCAATGCCTATTTAATTTCTGCAGTGGGGTCTAGTCACACTTAGTTACGCCTCTGGCTGCCATATAGTAGTGAGAATGCAGACAGCACACTCTGAATGCTGCATTATATAGTTGGATATCTCTTTATTCAATGCCTGCTGTCTGGCTATGGCTGATGTAATTTCTCCTACCCTTAGTTTGCTCCTCCTCCTTCCCCATACATTACTGTTGCCAGACATAATATGCAGGTAAATGACACACTGCAAAGTTATTGCTCACCTTACTGAGAACTGTTGCTCCTCATGTCCTATGTTTCTCTGTAAATTATGCTAATAATCCATGATTCTTATATATATGAAAATATTAAGAAGGATAAAAAAATCTTGGATCAAGCTTATTATTTGGTCCCATGTTTCTACCTAGTCCACAATTATTTAATAGACGTGTAAATGAGACGTATTTCCCCTCCCAGGAAGAAGAGGAACCATTGCTGCCTGAACACTTAACACACTATGTTAGACACCTTCTTAAAACACCGTCAGAAAAGTAAGTGTCTTCCTGGAAAACAAGCGCATTCTTTAGAATATGCTGAGCTAGAGTCTATTAGTCCAAAACTAACTGTTCATTTTATTGCCCTTCCATGGAGAGGGGGCTCACATGCTGAGAGACTGCTATGGACAAAGGAACCTCTGCTAATTGTCCTCCAAGGGCAGGGTGCTCATATATTGAGGGGAGAGAAAAACATCTGCTAATTATCCTTTACATGCCACTTCCAGGGACAGGTGGCTGATATTTTGAGGGGGACAGGTCACTCAGTAACTTCTAAATTTAAAGTGATACTGCAGGAAAAGGTAATTGTTAAACCATTGCGTCAGGCTACATTTGGCAATGTCCTAAACTGTTTTCCATTTTTAAATTGAAGAAGAAATGGCAAAAAATTCTTTAGTATTATTGTTTATTTACAGAGTGCTATTGCATTCCGTGGAGCTGAAAAATCTAAAAAAAAATCTAAAAATTGCAGGGTGGGACATAATAATCTTTACCTTGTCCATGCCCAGGACAAACTTAGAGGCCGATTTATTAATAGCGCCAGGTAGCGACAGATGAGTGACAGTGGCGTGATTTTCAAAGCGCCGGCTAGTATTCGCTGTGCTTGGCCGTTGTTCGGTTGTTGACAGCGACTCAGTCGGTGTGCGGTAATGTTGAATACGGGAGTCGCTGTTTGACAGGTTCCGCGCTGTATGGGAGCGCATGACAACGAATGGCCATAGCGAACGGCTCCCAGCATATTCATTAACAAATCACGCTCAAAAAATTCTCGCGCTGTGAAATGCATGTTTAAACCCCAGAGCGCTGGCGGCGATGTGTTAAAAGTAGTTTTTTAACCCCCAAACAACCTTATTTTTTGAAAAAAATAATAAACAAGTTTTTATAAACATTTTGTAATATGAATACATTAATATCCGACCTGTAATATCAATTCAGCACATTTTTTTTTTTTTTTTTTTTTTTACCTTGAAAAAAAAAAATAACATTGCAGAAGTGGTCACCGAATTTTTGACATTAAAAAAAAAAAAAAAAAAAAAATAAAAAACATTATTATCAATTAATTATGAATATTTAAAGATTGCTCCATTGAAATGCATTGGAGAGCGCCAGGTAGCGAGAGGTCATACCTGGCGCTGTGATGGGATTAGCAGCGGCGCTGTTCGCTGAAGTCTGCAACATGATGAATCCCGCGCTAGCTGACGCTCTCGCCGGCGCTAGCCTCATTTAGTGTGATAAATGCGTGATTGTGTTCGCAGCCTGGCGCTCTGGAGTCGGTAGCCGCCGATAGCTGGTGCTACCTGGCGCTAGTGAGACACTACCTGGCGCTATCCCTTGATAAATAAGGGCCATAGTTAGTTTTTATTATTTTTTTTAATTATTTTTCCATCCCCCTTTTTTGTCTTCAACCCATTCCACTTCTGAAGAGCCCTCCACCACACCCCCTTAAAATCAGCAAGGCCGTGTCATAAGCCACATGTCATAGAGCAGTCACTAATGCACACTCTATGGGACGATATGGGATTCCGGGGGCCATCCTCCTGCCCCTGCCCCAGTTGCAGACATGAGGGTTCCCAGATGCCCACCCACATGTGTTGGAGGATGAGGACTGCACAACCGACCATCGCATGACATCTACAATGTGGATGAAACCCAAGTGCCTACTGCTGTGGAGGCTGGGAAAGGAGGGTAGCGGGGAGGAGTGGGTGGAAGACGATCCAAGGAGAGAGGACAAAGTCCTAGACCCAAGGTGGGGTGAAGACAGTCAGATTTAGGTGGAATAGGTGGTGGCCACACATCCCCAGAAGAGGATGAAGGGTGCAAACCATCATCGGTTGGCCCCTTGCTATTACTGCCCACCACGCCCAGGGACTGATCACTTAAAAACTGACACAAAGGATGGCATTTTTTCAAACAGTACACAGATGACAAGTCTTGGGTCATTTGCATGCTGTACCACCAGTCACTGAAGAGGGATAGTTGTGAATAATCTCTGCATGACATCCGTCACGACATGTTTCTATGTCATTATTTTTTATTTATAGAGCTCTATTGTATTCTGTGGTGATGTACTTAAATATTGTTAGTATTATTATATGCCTCCACTCGTTGCCTCCTGTTGCCTCCTACTCTGCTTCCTTCTTTCCTGCCTTCTCATCTAGTCATGGGATCTAGGAGCAGACACATGAGTGGTTGGTTGCTGATGCTGAACCTGAATCCCAGCAAGGTGGTTTGCAACAATAGGCTGAACCTAGTAGCAGCCTTGGGCCAAGCTGGGTTGAGGGACGTCCACTGGCTGGTGCATGTGGAGTTCCAGCTCCAAAATGCCTGGGTAAGTCAAAGTGCCGACCAACAGCACTTCACCACTAATGAGTGAGCCTCTGTGAGGAACATTTGTACCATGCTGCTGTGCTTCTAATACACCACCAATACGGTCAGCGCTGATAATGCCATCATCACTGCTAACATCCCCATCGCCAAGGGACAGTTTTGGAGGCTTTCGAGGAGGACCTTCTCTCACAGCAAGATGGCACCCAGCGCAGCTCACAACATCGCTGGAGGGTGGCTGGGGGGATGCGGAGGAGGAGAAATCTCCCAATGGGGACAGCTTCTCTTTGACTCAGGGCAGCCTGGCTCAAATGAGCCATCACATGCTCCAGTGCCTACGGACTCACCTCAGAGTTACCCGCATAGTTAACAGTGTCAATTACTGGATGGCCACCCTGCTGGATCCCTGCTATAAAGATAACATCACATCCTTGATTCCACCACTGGAGCTTGATAGAAACATTGGTGGAGGCATTACTGCAAGAGTTCCCAAATGACACTAAGGGCTCATTTGAGGGCTCAGTGGCAGCACGAGGCCGATGAGAATCAGGAAAACAAGGGTTATTTGCAAGCTTTGCCACCAGTCACTGAAGCTAGGGAACTCTCTGCATGACGTCCATCACCAGGGACCTGAAAGCAAACATTATTAGTATTATAAAAATAAATACATGTAAACACCAAAGGCTGCTTGCCTTTGAAATGCTCTCATTCCGGCTGGTGTAGTTGGAGAAAATCTTATGGTGAGGGGGGCGGTTATCTCAGTTAGAGCTTGGTGCTAATAAAAATCTAATGGCTGCTGTTGCCCCACAATACATTCCTAGCCATCACAACTTTTCTCAGCAGGCCATCCCTGCCCTGCACCAACATGATTTGGAGAAAATAAGGTGTGCACTGCGCAGTGCTATATGTTGCAAGGTCCACATCACAACTGACATGCAAACAACTAAGCATGGGCAGGGGTGTTAAATCTCCTTAACTGCCTACTGGGTTAATGTATTGGTGGCTTGGCCTGAGCTGCAAAATGCTTTGGTGGACTGGCATTTAGCAGCAGACAGGTGAGTGGTTGCTGCCGCTGAACCTAATGCCCAGCAAGGTGGTACAGAACCTAGTAGCAGACTTGGGCTAAGCTGGGTTGAGGCACATCTGTTGGCTGGTTACTGTGCTCAACTTGGTGGTGCAAAGCTTCTTTGGCCTTTCATAAAGGCCCATTATCCAGACATGCTGGAGCTGCTGCATTAAGTGTGTGACATGTATGCCCACTTTGGGGGTTCACACCCTGCTGCTGCTTGCCTATCTGCACCACAGAGGGACTTTGGCCTTCCCACTCACCACCTCATATGTGATTTGCCAACCAGGTGGAATTCCATAAAGCTTGCCCTCTATGCCTTTAGAGGTGCTGGCCTGCTCTGTGGCAAGTGTCCTATCAGAACCTGTGCTCAGCACCGCAGGGGGGTGTCATCGCCGACAAGAGAATCCACCTAACCTCAGCCAACGGGAACATCCTTGTATTTGTGAAGATAAACCAGATCTGGATCCCACAAGACTTGGTTGTGCCAACACCTGAGTGAGTGGTTGAAGAGTTAGCTACCTCCATCTCTTCTACCTACCTGGGTGAAAACACACGACTGATCCAGGATAAGCAATGCCCATTTGCCTGACACAATGACTGGTAAAGCTGTGGAACATATGGTTGAAGTGAAAGATGGCTCCAAAGATGAATGGCAAGGTATGTTTTTAGCCAGAGCACCAATCATAAACATATGGGTTTATATAACATGAAAAAATCCCTGTTCTATACTTTTTTTAGATGACAATAAAGAAGAAGATCTTCGGATCATGTCTGACTCTAATTACTCTCCAGCAGAAAGAGAGCCAGGAGAGATTGTGCACAGCCTAGTAGGGAAGCAAGTGGAATATGCCAAAGAAGTTGGCTCAAAAAGGGCTGACATATTCATCAAGTGAATTCATCAAGTGGAAGTCAAACTGTCAGTGTCCATATTTAAGTTTGATGACAATTTCCATTTTTATATCTATTATTTGGTGAAGACGTTCTTGAACTTTGGCAAGGTTGTGGAGCTACCAATTGTAATATTTATAGAAAATCCAAATGTTATATTATAATCTTGTATTCCTGTGAATAGAGAACATGAGAAGACATTTTTGGATTACATTCAATCATTCTTCCTTACATATGAATAAATCGCTTAGGTAAACAGGGAAAGAAACTTAACATAAAATTAAAACAGGAGTTGTAAAAGAGGATATGAATGGAAGAGTCATGTAACTGCTCATAAAAGTATTTCTAAAGCAAACATTCTTTACCTTCAATGTACTGTTTTGGTATATATAATTTCCCTACATTAGGTGTCTGTATATTTTATCTTCCAGCATCCATATTGAAGGTATTATGGGTGAACATTATGTCATCTACAGATAACAATGACAAACAGTTGTTATCTGCAGATAGCAATGCACTCTGAAGTCTTCGTGTGCGACACTTTGTATAATGCAAGGTGTGCCAACAAGTAACTTTTTATTTAAGCCCAAGAGGGTGTAATGCAAGGTGTGGCAACAATGAAATAGTTTAGAAGATTATAATGCCAGGTGTGCCCACAAATATATAATTACTGTTAAGTTAAACAGTACGGACACACAAGTGGCCTGAACAATTGGTATTACACAGCAGTGACCCCCAAGTGATTTGAACAATTGACATTA
This sequence comes from Gastrophryne carolinensis, assembly GCA_027917425.1. Lineage (NCBI taxonomy): Eukaryota > Metazoa > Chordata > Amphibia > Anura > Microhylidae > Gastrophryne > Gastrophryne carolinensis. Next base: position 275,977,329 of record CM051238.1, read on the forward strand.
CAGAGCAGTGACCCCACATGGTTTGAACAGTTGAACAATTGATATTACAGAGCAGTGGCCCTCAAGTGGCCTGAACAAATGGTATTACAGAACAGTGACCCCCAAGTGGTATGAACAATTGGTATTAAACAGCAGTGACACCCCACGTGGTTTAAACAATTGGTATTAAATAGCAGTCACCCCCCACATGGATTTAACAATTGGTATTACAGAGCAGTGACCCCCAAGTGGCCTTGACAAATGGTGTTACAGGGCAGTGACCCCCAAATTGTCTAAACAATTGGTATTAAAGAACAAGGACCCCCAAGTGGTTTGAAGAATTGGTATTACAGAGCAGTGACCCCCAAGTGGCCAGAACAATTGTTATTAAAGAGCATTGGCCCCAAGTGGCCTGAACAATTGTAATTAAAGAGTAGTGCCCCCAAGTGGCCTGAACTAATGGCAGTGAACCCCCACATGGTTTGAACAATTGGATTACAGAGCAGTGACCCCCCAAGTGGTTTGAACAATTGGTGTTACAGAGCAGTGACCCCCAAGTGGCCTAAACAATTGATATCACAGCGCAGTGACCCCCAAGTGGCCTGAACAATTGGTATTACACATCAATGAGTCCTAAGTGGTTTGAACAAATGGCATTACAGAGCCGTGATCCCAAGTGACCTGAACAATTGGTATTAAAGGACAGTGACCCCCAACTGGCCTGAACAATTGGTAATAAAGAGCAATGATCCCCAAATGGTTTAAACAATTGGTTATAAAGACCATTGACCCCCAATGGCCTAAACAATTGATATTACAGCGCAGTGACCCCAAGTGGTTTGAATAATTGGTATTACACAGCAGTGAGTCCTAAGTGGTTTGAACAAATGGTATTAAAGAGCCGTGACCCCCAAGTGACCAGAACAATTGGTATTAAAGAACAGTGACCCCCAACTGGCCTGAACAATTGGTAATAAAGAGCAATGATCCCCAAATGTTTTAAACAATTGGTTTTAAAGAGCATTGACCCCCAATTGGCCTGAACAATTAGTATTAAAGTGCTGTGATCCCCAAGCAGTTTGAACACTTGGTATTACACAGCAGTGACCCCCAAGTGGCCTAAACAGTTTGTATTAACCCTTTCGCTGCCAGCCTACCTGCAGCTTTTGTCACCGTCTGTTGCCAGACCATGTTTCACTATTTTGCGCTACACATGTTCAACTGTGATTTTTGAAAGGATTTCCAGGGATTTCCCAGGAAAATTATATATAGTTTGGGTTATATATAGTCTGGGCTTCAACATGAAATGTCTTGTTTGGCCTTTTTTTAGCGTATTCTCAATACAATACTTTTTGGCGAAATATGTGCAAAAAATATTTAAAAAATCTATTTTTTGCAATTTGTAGTGTTTTTTGTATTAAAAAATGTAAGTTTGTCAATAAAATTGTATTGCGTGCGAAACCCCAATTTCTCCCGGTCACAGCAGTACCACATATGCATTGGTAGACACCCTTTCCTGCCCCGGAGACTCCCCCAAACTGAAACAGAGCTTTAGGAGATTTTCAGATAAAATACAACTGCGCTATGCGCACCTTGCAGTTTTTCCAGAAAAACAACCCTTTACATTTGAAATACCCCCCACAAACTATATATTCTCTGAAAGTACACGCCTCAAGCCTTCTAGGCGTACCAAGCTTGTTTATGTGGGCTTAGTTTTCTGGAAGTAATCCCTCAATGTATTCTTTGGTTGCACAAAGTTTCCCTAAAAAAGAATAAAACGGAAGAATCAAGCCACATTTTCCTAAAAAAAAACTATATGCAAACAAGAAATAACAAGTAAAATCTCAAAAAGCAACATGCCCTGAACAGAACGATACCCAACATGCATAGGTACTGTCAAGGGAAGAGTTGGCAAACACCACAAAGTAAAGCGTGCGCGTAACAGTAATTTTACTTGAAAATTTCAGCTCTGCAGACAAAGTGCGCACCTTGCAATTTTTCAACCAAAACAACCCTTTACATTTGGAATATCCCCAATAAACCATATATTCCCTGAAAGTACATATGTTAAGCTTTCTAAGAGTACCCAGCTTGTTGTAGTAGGCTCACCTTTATGGAAGTAATCCCTTGAAGAATTCTTAGGTTGCACAGGGTTTCCAAAAAAAAATGAATAAAAAAAATGAATAAGTAACATGTTTTCCTAAAATATAAATATGCAAACAAGAAAAAACAAGCTAAATCTGAAAGAGCAAGGTCCTCCGAGCAGAACAACACCCAACATGCATAGGTACTATTAACTCTTTTAATTGGCAGCCTACTTGAAGCTTTGTCACCCTCTGTTGACAGGTCATTTTTCACATTATGCGCCATGTTTAACCGTGATTTTTGCCGGAATTTCCAGGAAAATTATAGATATATATTTTGCAGCAGAGTTTAGGCTTTAACATGGAATGTATTGGTTGTAATTTTTCTACTGTTTTTTTTAAATATTTTTGTGTAAAAAAAAAAATTAATAAATATTTTTTAGACAATTGTCTACTATATTTTAAATAAAACATTTACTTTATTAGAGAAAACCGTATTGCATGGGAAAGCCCAATTTCTCCCGATTACAACGATACCACATATGTATTGGTAGCCCCCCCCCATTCTTGCCCAGGAGACCCCCTAAATTAAAAATAGCACTTTATAACATTTACAAATAAAATACTACTACTATCCACACTATAAACATAAGGGGTTAATTTAAAAAAAAAAATGACATAGGGTCCCCCCTCCTGGGGGGGGGGGGGGGCATTTTTTTGGGGAATTTTAAGGGTTAAAAACCCTTAAAACTCCCCCAAAAAATGATATGGGGTCCCCCTTACCCATCATAACCAGCCCTGGACCAGCTATGGCCCCCCTGCAGGCTACAAGCCCACATAACCATGGCCCAGGCTCTTCTGCCCCCCCCGGGCTTTGGGGAGACAGGTAATTGGGGTGCCGGGGGTTAACGGCAAGTCACACGCTAGCCGCAGGTGACTTGCCAACCCCCCAGCCTTGTGAACTGGCATAGGGGTCTCATGGACCCCTTACCAGTTCACAAGGGGTTAAATGTAAAAAAAAAAAACACAGAAACAAGCAGAAAAAAAATTATTTATTAATTTTTTAATACTTTTTAATACTTACCTCCCATCCATCCCTGTGTCCCACGCCGATCCAATCTGGCTTCTGCTCTCCTGCTGCAGCTGGAAGCCTTTTTATAGCTGCTGGGCGACATAACATAAGGGCTTAATTAAAAAAAAAATGACATGGGGTTCCCCCTCCCGGGGGGGACCCCATTTATTTTTGGAATTTTAAGGGTTAAAACCCTTAAAAATCCCCCCCCCAAAAAAATGAAATGGGGTCCCCATTACCCAGCATTACCAGCCCAGGACCAGCTATGGGGGCTTGTAGGAACAGAGTGGGGGGGGCCAGCTTTTGTGGCCCCCCCACCCTGCAGCCTACAAGCCCACATAGCCTATGTGGGCCCAGGCTCTTCTGCCCCCCCACCCCCCCTGGGCTTTGGGGAGGCAGGTAATAGGGGTGCCGGGGGTTAATGGCAAGTCACCTGCGGCTACCGCAGGTGACTTGCCAGTCCCCAGCCTTGTGAACTGGTATAAGGGGTCTCATGGACCCCTTACCAGTTCACAAGGGGTAAAATGTAAAAATAAACACACAGAGACATAAGAAAAAAAAATGTAATTTATTTATTTATTTTTTACTTTACTCACCTCCGATCCTGTGTCCCCCGGCGATCTCCGATGACAGCTGACAGTCTGCTCGGGTGTTTGGAGGAGAGAGCCTGGGGGGGGGCGATCACAGCCCTCTCGCCCTCCCCACCTCTTTCCTCCAACCACCCGAGCAGACTGAGTCTTAGTCTCGGGTGCTGGACTTAAAAAGCCGGCTGCTGGTGACATCACAGTGATGTCACTCGGCCCTGCCCCCCAGTGAAGAGGACACCCGTCGGGAGACAGCGCTGCCTCAGGTAAGCAAATGTCATTTTTATTTATTTTTTTCTTTACAGTAAGCAGCTGCTGCTGCCGAAGCGGGGGATCGGATGGCACCAAATTAAAGAGGAGACCCGCCCGGATCCAACGAGGGGTCAGCTGAGTATTTTTATTTTTTATTTTTTAACTAGCAGGGGGGAAAGTCAAGCGCGTAACACCTACGGGCATGGCACTTAAGGCACAGATATGCGAGCACGTAGGTGTTACGTGCTTGGCACTGAAAGGGTTAAAGAGCAGTGACCCCAAGTGGTTTGAACAATTGGTATTACACAGCAGTGAGCCCTTAGTGGTTTGAACAAATGGTATTACAGAGCTGTGACCCCAAGTGACCTGAACAATTGGTATTAAAGAGCAGTGACCCCCAAGTGGCCTGAACAGTTGGTAATAAAGAGCAATGGTCCCCAAATGGTTTGAACAATTGGTATTACAGAGCTGTGACCCCCAATTGATTTGAACAATTTATATTACAGGGCAGTGGTTCCCAAGGAACCTGAAAAATTGTTATTAAAGAGCATTGACTCAAGTGGCCTTAACAATTAGTATTAAAGAGCAGTTACCCTCAAGTGGCCTGAACAATTGGTATTACATAACATTGACCCCCAAGTGGCCTGAACAATTGGTATTAAAGAGAAGTGACACCCAAGTGGTTTAAACTATTGGACACTGCACAAGAGGGCCTTAAAGCAGGCCAAAACACACTGAAATTGTGAAATACATTTGTCCAAAGACCCTGCCGATACACTCTTTTTAGGGTGTAGAACTAGAAATGGGTATTTCCGCTATTGGAATCATCATTTTACTGTCCCTCTCTGTAACATGGCAGGTGATCAGTCATTGCATAAGTGTGGCAATGACATCATTTCCACACACAAGTGGCAATGAATGGAGAAGCGGAGCTTTACAGCTAAAACAGACGCCATTATCTCGGGTTAGAGTGAAGTGGGAGCAATTCAGAGGATGCAAGTTTGACTCACATAGCTGTGTTAAACCCAAAGCTGTGTTCAGCTATGTGAGTCTCATGTAGCTTGCACTTAACGGTAGGAGAGACATCCATGTGAGACTCACATAGTTGCCACTAGAAGGGATAATACCACTTGCTCCACCCACTTGGGTGTCAGTACTCTTTGATACCAATTGCTGTTTGTGTATGTGTGTTAAACACAGAAAACCTCATTGATTGATCTGGCCGGGTCTTCTCTTCTCCTCTTCTTCTTTGGCCACCACTTAGCTATAATAAAAAAAAAATGACATTTACTTACCTGCGGCCACAATCCCTCCCGCTGGATCTCCTATTTACCTGGGGGCCTCCAATCACCCCTGTGCTCTTCCGTGGTGAGGACAGGGCAAAATAGGCCCTCTCCAGCACTTCAGCAGTTGCCCAGCCACTAGCCCCACCTTCTGTAGCTAGAACAGGGCGTAAGGGCCAGCCTTGGTGGCCCCCCACCCTGCCGGCTACAAGCCCTGCATACCTGGTCCCCTGGCTGGCTATGCTGGGTAGGGGGGGCCCCACATCATCATCTTTTTTTTTATATGTAAGGTTTTTTTTTTTTTTTTTAAATTGTAATTTTTATTAAGGAGACAGGCATTACAGACAGGCTTCAACATTATAGACATGGCAAAGCATTAAACACATTAAAAATACACAATGAGAGTACACAGTATATTAGCACTACACAAAAAGGCCATTGCATCCAGTGGAAAAATAGGTTAGAGGAGGCTGTATAGCTGGCTCCCTCGGAGACCAGCCACGCACCCAGCCCCTCCCCCAACCACCGCTACTAAAACTCTCCGTACCGGCAACTGCCAATTTAAGTTTGTAAGCCCTAGTCCGCAACCCAAGCCCCCACATTTTATTTTTAATTATGCAAGAATTAACAGAACAACTAAGTACATAACACATGACAAAACAGAAAGCATGGAAAGTAGAGAGAGTGAAAAGGAGAGGACAGAAAGGGGAAGGCTAGAAAGACAGGGGGGGGGGTGGGTAACGTGGTATGGGGGGAGAAACACGCTCTGCATTTACCTGGCATCACTCCTGAAGAAAGCCAAGGTAATCGGCCGAGAAGGTAAACTGATCCCATGCGCTCCAAATCTCCCTGTATTTGTCTAGGGATCCTTTCATTGAGGCCGTCAGTTCCTCCATCCTACTTATACCTCTTACCCTCGACAGCCACATAGCTGTTGAAGGTGGATTGGGCGACTTCCAACACGCTGGAATACATGTCTTTGCTGCGTTCAGCAGTGGGGCCAGAAGGGATTGCCCCTTTTACGGATAGAGGTGGGGGCCAGGTTGAGGCGGTAGCTGGCCGGGCCCTCTCCCACATCAATCCCAGTCAAGTGTAGCACTATTTTCCGATGTTACCACAGAATTTAGTCAGGCCAGTGCACTCCCAGAAAATATGGATCATAGTGCCCCTCTCACACGAGCACCTCCAGCATAGGGGGCTGGAAGAGGGAAACATCTTGGCCAGCCTAGATGGCACCAGCGGGACAGAATTTTATAGGAGGCTTCTTAGTATCTGCTTGAAATAGAGGATTTGTGAGCCAGCTGAAACATAGCTTGCCTCTGTTCCACTGAGAAGTTTCTGTTTAGCTCCCTCTCCCATCCCCCCCACTCAAGGGGGCACAAACGAATCCAGAAAACTAATAAGCAGGAAATAGGCATACAACAGAGCCCCTCTAAAATGGCCCACCCCGGAGCAGATTCGTTCAAAGGGTGTCAATGGTCTGTTGGCCTCGCCCAGCTGGTCAACAGATATCTGGTAGTGTGACAGCTGGAAGGCCTGCCAGAAATTGAGTGGCTGCAGTGAATGTTTAGCAGCCAGAACCTCAACCCCACACCACCTACCCCCCTTACGCATATGCAGGATCCTAACGCAGTTCCTGTCCCAGATCAATCCCAGTCAAGTGTAGCACTATTTTCCGGATGTTACCACAGAATTTAGTCAGGCCAGTGCACTCCCAGAAAATATGGATCATAGTGCCCCTCTCACACGAGCACCTCCAGCATAGGGGGCTGGAAGAGGGAAACATCTTTGCCAGCCTAGACAGCACATAATACCAGCGGAACAGAATTTTATAGGAGGCTTCTTAGTATCTGCTTGAAATACAGGATTTGTGAGCTAGCTGAAACATAGCTTGCCTCTGTTCCACTGAGAAGTTTCTGTTTAGCTCTCTCTCCCATCCCCCCACGCAAGGGGGCACAAACGAATCCAGAAAACTAATAAGCAGGAAATAGGCATACGACAGAGCCCCTCTAAAATGGCCCACCCCGGAGCAGACTCGTTCAAAGGGTGTCAATGGTCTGTCGGCCTCGCCCAGCTGGTCAACAGATCTCTGGTAGTGTGACAGCTGGAAGGCCTGCCAGAAATTGAGTGGCTGCAGTGAATGTTTAGCAGCCAGAACCTCCGCCCCACACCACCTACCCCCCTTGCGCATATGCAGGATCCTAAAGCAGTTCCATTGTGCCCAAGAATGGAAAATACCATCAGATTGGCTCGCCGGGAAATCTGGGTGACCTATCACCGGGGTTAATGGTGACGGGGTGGGAGAGATGTCCAGCTTCGGAAAAACCCTAGCCACTACCCTCCTCGTGGGGCCTATTGTTGGGTGTTTACTGAGTACTTGGATCTGGCCTGGCGGTAACCATGGGAGTCCTGAAAGGAAGGCAGGCGAGGCCTCCTGTTCAACGTGGGTCCATTGTTTCAGCTTGGGATGCCTACACCAATCGACCACCCTGACCAGGTGTGCGGCAGCGTGATAAATTTTCCAATCCGGGAGACCCAGGCCCCCGAGATCCTTGGGAAGGGTCAAGAGGGGCGCTGCCAGGCGATGCGATTTCCCAGCCCAAACGAACCATGAACATAACCCCACAAGTCGCTTAAAGAACGAGTGGGGGACCTCTATTGGAAGGGCCTGGAAGAGATATAGCACTCTAGGAAGTATGTTCATCTTAATAATATTCACCCGGCCAAACCAGGTGAATGTACCCTTGTTCCACTTCCGAAGGTCCTCTTCCACTCTTCTCAGCAACGAGGGGAAGTTGAGACCGTAAATCCTCTGAGGCTGGGCCGGAATTTGTGTTCCTAGGTATGTCACCATCTCCCCCTCCCATTTGAAGCGGAAAGACTTTGAGATTTGCTCTAATCTTTTTGTGGGGGGGGGGGATTACTATTAAGGGCCGAGGATTTCTGGTAATTAATTTTATAGTTTGACACTGCCTGGAAGTCTCGGAGCTCCGCCAGCAAAACGGGTAGAGTCGTTTCCGGCTTCGTGATAAAAACAATTAGGTCGTCGGCATACGCTGCCACTTTGTGTTCCACACGACCAACATGTACCCCGGTAACGTCCTGATTCTTCCATGCGTAAGAATGGTTCTAGTGTTAAGATGAAAATCAAAGGTGAAAGCGGGCATCCCTGACGTGTCCCATTTGATTGGTTAAATGGCCTGGAGGGGAGCCCGTTTACTATGAGGGGCGCAGAGGGGCATTAGTGGGAGGCTTTGATCCAATGGGTCATGTTCTCCCCGAGGCCGATATGACTTAGGGTCAGCTGGGAGTTTCTATTTCTGACCCTATCAAACGCCTTCTCTGCGTCCGTCAAGAGGAGCAAGGTACCCGGCCCCTCCGTGCATGCTTGATGAATCAAGTTAATGACGGATGAAGGAACTCTTAAAGGGGCAATTCAGACCCTTGACGTTGAGGGAAGTGCATTTTACTTTGGACATGCTGGTACGCAGAGGGAAACCTCGGGGTCAGCTCTTAGTGACCGACACGCGGTCTGCGTATCAGAGGCGGGGCGTGGGTAAGAGGGAGGAAGGGGGTTGGACAGAGGGTCCCACAAGAGGGTGAGGACACAAGAGGGTAAAGCGCGAAGGATAAAGAGAGAGAGAGGAAAGAAAGGAGAAGGAAGAGTTAACTGCCAGGGGATGCTTAAGGCACGCCACCTATATGGGAACAAAACACTGTTCCAAACGTGTGCCTCCCCCACCAAGCAGCGTCGGGGAGGAGAGGCACAGGCCTACTGTGGGTGCGCGGCGAATCAGAACGGGACGAGGAGGTCCCTTCAGCCGACCACAGCATAGATCAACTAGGACCACATCGATACCTGCACCCGGGGGAGTGAAGCAACAATGGGTCATAACAACCAATAGAACCAATACAAAAAACTAAACATAAGCTCATCGAATGGTCAAAGGTCAGAGCGGGGGCGCGCTCGCCCCGGCCAGGCGCACGGGACGGAAGAGAGGCGGGACAGTAAGGCCCTAGCCAATTAACGAGGGGTCTCGAAGGAGACCCCAAAGGGGTCCCCACAAGGTTTTCTCCCCGTACAACTGGATGACCAGGATCGCTGGTTGGAGGACGCCAGGACAATAGTGAAGGTCCAAAGGTTAAATCCGTCCGGCAGTTGCCCGGCCGAGGTGCACGGGCCCCCCCAGGACCCCCCCATCCAGCCACCCCCCAACAACGAGAACCCGCGAGAGGCTAGAACTGTTATGTGGGTGGTGTCTGGAGCAGACAGTGAAACAATCTACGTGACCATAACTAGGCGATGAGAACCTGAGAGGAAAGAAAAATTATCATGCAAAGGAAATCAGGGAGAGGCAATCAACGTAACCATAATAAGGCTATGAGAACCTGAGGGGAGGAAAAAATTGTTATGCAATATTGTTAGGATATCAGGGGCATTCAGAGAGGCATTCTATAGCTCATTGTCCAAGGGACGGCGGGGCGCTGTCCTCCTCTCATTACTTCTTCTACTCGCTGGGCCGGGTCTCCTCTCGCGGTGCGGTCTGGGCGGCTGCCATCCCCTCAGGGCCTGAGGGGTGGATGGGGGTGGAATGTCCAGCCAGTTGGGAACATCCATCGGAGGGGTGTCCAAAAAAGTGAACAATTCCCGGGAGGTCTTCCGGAGAACACAAGGCAAACACACGCTGATTCCTCCGAATTAAGAGGTGAAATGGGTAACCCCATCGATATGAGGCCCCGCTCTCCTGAATTTTTGCCAGTAGAGGTTTCAAGAGGTGGCGCATCTGTAGAGATCTCCTGGAAACGTCCGGAAATATCTGTATTGACGCCCCGTCAAAGCTTATCTGGCCTTTTTCCCAGGCCTTCTTAATTATTTCTTCCTTCACCTGGAAGTAATGCAGGCGGCATAGCACATCACGGGGACGGCTGGAATCAGAAGGTTTCGGACCAAGCGCCCTGTGGATAGGATCCATCACGATTTCTGAATCTGGAGGGCGGTTCAGGAGTTCATTGAAGATGCCAGTGACTGTGTGCTGAAGTTTCTCCTGCCCAGTGACCTCTGGCAGGCCTCTCACCCGGATGTTGTTACGATGGCTCCGGTTCTTCAGATCATCAAGATGCAAAATCGTGGCTTGGGAGAGGGACTGTTGGCTAGACATCTTCCTCTCCAGGGCCTCTATTCTTTGCAGGGACGTTTGCTGCGACTGCTCCAAGCTTTCCACAGAATTTTGCAGATCTAGAATGTCCTTCTTAAAGGTGCTCTCTACTCGCAATATGAAGGCCTCCAGGTCCGCTTTAGTGGGGAGTGCTTTAATTTCTGACTTGATATCCGCCAAAGCTGAGTGGTCATATTCCAGTTGGTATGGAGGAGGAAACCGATGTAGAGGGGGGATGGGCTGTCTTGCCACATTCTGGAGGAATACTGCCTCAGCTCTGCATTCAGATGATCCCCTATGGCCCCCTTTTTTGTGTTAGAGGGGGTCCCACAGGACTGAGAATTTTGCATACATGGGATGGGACCTCATCTTAGCCGGCCCTGAGTTGCGTCAAGGCTAGCCGGAACGTTTTCTTGTGTGGGTCGTTGTGGGCTCTCTTCCGGACCCAAACTACAGTGCCAGGAGGGAGTGTGCGGACTTTGAATGTCCCCCCCTGGAGAGAACCATACCTCTGGCGCGAACCACCGGGTCTGGGCTTGGTGGGTTGATGCAGGGAGTGGTTGGACCCCGGTGGTTAGAAGAGGACATAGCCCAGTTCCTAGGGGATGTCGGGCTGTCAGGGTCCCTTGCAGACATGCAGGCTGAACGAGGGGGTGATGAGGTGTTACTCCAAGCCGGGCGCCCCTCCTCATCAGGCCGGCCCTCCCCATCCATCCTGTCTGCGGGACCGCACATGCACTGTATACTAGAGGGGGATTCCCCCTCCGAGGGCCCCCAGCCGCCTGGCTCCTTAGTATCTGCCCCCCCTGTCCCTTGGCAGTTTCACTCTGCTCCCGCTGCCCTGCCCTTATGTAGGGTTCACAATGGTTGCGAGGGTGGGGGGACTCCGGGGGAGAGTCCCCCCCCCCGACTCACCCCCAGCAGCTGCATGTTCGGCGTCCTCCGAGGCCCGCACCCCGCCGTCAATTTGCGGCACCTCGGTCTCCGGAGCGGGGACTGCTCCTGTCAGCTCCGCGGCCGGCGGTTCAGGCGGCTCCTTCCCACCCGTGACCTCGGGCCCGTGGCACGTCACCCGCCGAGCGTCGCTGCACCTCCCACCGCTCCTTGACGCCTCGCCGACGGGACTCCTTTCCTGCGGTTCCCTCAAACCAGCTGACGCTGCAGTGTGGGCTGTCGATGACGCCTCCTCGGAGCCTGCTCCTCTGTTCTCCTCCAGCATGCAATGCTCGGCCAGCGCCTTCCGCCTCGACGCCGCCGCCATCTTGGACTCCTGGGTCCCACTCTCCTTCCTCCTACGATCCGTCCGGTATGTGCTTATTTTTTTAGTTTGTGCCAATGGTGACGTCCTCTGCCCCTTCCTCTTCTTCGCCATCAGGTTGAGGGCTCTGGAGCTGGCTGTAAAGGCTGTGAAAAATAGCTAAATTTCGGCCGTCTGAAGGGAGGTCTCCTGAAACACGTCCTCAGCCGTTCATGTCCGGTCACGCCCCCCCTTGTAAGGGTTTTTAACCCTCAAAAAGGGGGTTCTGGGCAGGGGTAATTTTTTATAGATTAACTCCTTATGTTCTGTCAGCTATACCAGGATTTCAGCAGCAGCAGGAGAGCAGAAGCCAGAGTGATCGGTGTGGGACACAGTGCGAGATGGATGGGAGGTAAGTATTTAAAAAAAACAAATACATTTTTTTTCTGTGTGTGTGTTTTTTTTGCATTTAGCCCTTTGTGAACTGGTAAGAGGTCCATGAGACCCCTATACCAGTTCACAAGGCTTAGGGGCTGGTAAGTCATCTGCGGTTACCTGCCTTCCCAAAGCCCAGGGGGCAGAAGAGCCCGGGGCCTTTTAGGCTTTGTAGGCTTGTAGCAGGCAGGGTGGGTGCCACCAAGCCTGGCCCTTGTGCCCCGTTCTACTAGCCCTGCATAGCTGGTCCCCTGGTTGTTTATTCTGGGTAGCGGGGACCCCATTTAATTTTGGGGGGATTTTTAACCCTTAATCTTCCCAAAAAATGGGGGCCCCCCGGGAAGGAGAGGCCCACACCATTTTTTTTTTTGGTTTAACCTTTTAGAGTGTAGATAAGAGTTGTATTGAATTTATAAATGTTATAAAGTGCTATTTTCGGGGGGGTCTCCTGGGCAAGAATGGGGGCAATCGATACATATGTGGTACCATTGTAACTGGGAGAAATGGGGATTTCACGTTCTATATGATTTTTTTTAATAAAATTTTTTTTTATTTAAAATAAAGGAGACAATTTTCTAAAAAATATTTTAGAAACATTTTTTTACTCAAAAATATTTATTGTAAATAATAAATAATATAATAAAAAAAACAGTAGAAAAATTACAAACAAGATATTTAATGCTGAAGCCTAACTGAAATCTGCTACAAAAAAAAAAAAAAAAAAATATATATATATATATATATATATATATATATATATATATATATATATAATTTTCTGGCAAAAGTCACAGTTAAACATAGCGCAAAATGGTGAAAAGTGACCTGTCAACAGAGGGTGACAAAATCTCAAGTAGGCTGGCAGTTAAAATGGTTAAAAGTACCTATGCATGTTGAGAATCAGCTTGTTTTTTTCTGTTTGCATATTAAAATTTTAGGAAAATGTGTTACTTATTCTGCTTTTTTATTCATTTTTTTAGGTAAACCCTGTGCAACCTCAAATTTTATCGAGGGATTACTTCCAGAAAGATGAAGCCACTACAATAAGCTGGGTACACCTAGAAAGATTAAGGTGTGTACTTTCAGGGAATATATGTGGGGGGTATTCCAAATGTAAAGGTTTTTTTTTGGTTGAAAAATTGCAAGGTGCGTACTTTCTCTACAGAGCTGACATTTCCAAGTAAAATTACTGATACGCACATGCTTTAATTGGGGTGTTTGGCAACTTTTCTTTCTCTCCTTGAAAATATCTATGCATGTTGGGTATTGTTCTGTTTGGAGGACCTTGCTTTTTCAGATTTAACTTTTTCTTGTTTGCATATTGTTTTTTAGGAAACTGTGGCTTTGATTCTGCTTCTTTATTCTTTTTTTTAGGGAAACCATGTGTAATTAATTTAGGGATTACTTCCAGAAAAACTGCAGCCACATCAACAAGTCTTGTATGCCTAGAAAGCTTGAGGTGTGCACTTGCAGAGAATAAATAGTTTATTTGGGGGGGTATTTCAAATGTTAAGGGTTGTTCTTGTTGAAAAACTGCAAGGTGCGCATAGCATAGTTTTATCTTATCTAAAAATCTCTTAAAGTGCTGGAGGCACCTGGACAGAAGAGGGTGTCTACCAATACATATGTGGTACCGTTGTTACTGGGAGAAATGGGGCTTTTACATGCAATAGAATTTCATTGAAAAACTTTTTTTATTACAAAAAAGGAGTACAAAAAGTAAAAAAAAAAAATATTTTATAATTTTTGCACATATTTCACACAAAAATATTGAGAATACACTTAACAAATTACAAACAAGACACTTCCTGTTAAAGCCCAGACTCTGCTGAAAAAAATGTATAATTTTCCCAGGAAATCCCTTCAAAAATCACAGTTGAACATGTGTAGCGCAAAATAGTGAAAAGTGGTCTGGCAAAAGAAGGTGACAAAAACTCTAGGTAGGCTGGCAGTTAAAGGGTTAAAGAGTACTGGCACACCAGTGGTATGGGCTAGTGGTCTTTAACCCTTTAACCGCCAGCCTACCTTGAGATTTTGTCACCCTTTGTTGCCAGACCATTTTGCACTATTTTGTGCTCCCCATGTTCAATATTTTTGAAGGGATTTCCAGGGATTTCCCAGGAAAGTAATATATTGTTTTTTTCAGCAGAGCCTGGGCGTTAACATGAAATGTCTTGTTTGTCATTTTCTAAGTGTATTCTTAATATTTTGGGGTGAAAATTGTACAAAAAAATAAAACAAAAACAATTTTTTACAATTTGTAGTGTTTTTTGTAACAAAAAATGTAAGTATTCTTGGTGTGCCACACACCCCGCTTCACTTTTAAATATTCTTCACTTAATGGGTTAACTCGCCGCCAGGTGACGTAGTGCAGAGAGGAAGTCTTGTAACGAGCCCCCTTCCGGCCTATATATACCTGGTACCTCCCTTCAATCACCAGTATTTTTCTCTCTGCTTGACGACAAGACAGAAGATTGAAGTCTCCTGCTTACAGGTAGCCGGGGTTCTACCCCGGCACCCCCCTTTTGGTCTATTTCTGCCCGGTTTGAGTGTTTATACCTTGATGGTGGAATGGAAGCCTCACTGGGCAAATGGTAGATGGCACTTTAAGTGCCTAGGAGCTTATCTCCTACCGCTCGACCTCATGCGTGGGGCAATGCGGCTATCCGGCATGGTGATCCGGAAATGGGATGCCCCTGTCCCGAGGGTCCCCGTAGCCCCTTTCTCTCCCGTTACGGTCCCTTCTCCCTTCACTATGGGGGGGGGGGGGGTAGAGGGATGTGTATTGTGTGTATGGTTTACTGTATGTTCATGTGTTTTGCTTATTTCAACGTTGTCAGGCTGCACTGCAAGTGAGTGTGCATATGGCCTGACTTTGATTCCTCCTTATATGGCAGTCTCTGTTTTGCGGGCTGCTGCTGCTGGCCTGTAGAGCCAGTGCTTTAGGGGTGACCAGGGCAGGCTGTATGGTGTCAGGCTTGCTTTTGGCTGCCTGCGCTTTTCTCACCTTATCCAGCTCCCCTCCCCCCTCCGCTTTTCTCCTTTGTTTTAATCGGCCACTCCCGCCTTCGCTGACATTTTCTGCCTGTCTCCAACCACCTCTTTGGTTGGGTGCTGGGCTTTTGTAAGCCTTACTGGGGCAGGTAAGCGGCCTCACCTGGTGGGGCCGTCTATATTTTTATGGGTTTGACTGTTTATTAAAAAGTAATATATTTAATGGAAATATACTTTTGTTTTTAAAAAAAAAAAAAAAAAAGGGGAAAAATATATGAGGAGGAAAATCAGAGGCCAGTTTTATTGCCTCTTCAAAGCACTTGGTGCTGTGTATGTATGTTATATTGCATGTTGCCATTGGTTTCTGGGGGTTTTTTACTGTTGGTTGTTTTTTCCCCACAGATCCTGGGATTCCTTCAATTAGTAGCCTCCCAGTTCTTTATTGCCTGGCTAGTCTCTTTTTCTCCTAAATTGGGACATATTTATTTATATATACTTGCGTATATATATTAAAAAAAAAAAAAAAAAAAAAAAAAATATATATATATATATATATATATATATATATATATATACAATCTATATTTATATATAGATTATTAAGGGGGACCTTCCTTTTAAAAAAAAAAAATATATATATATATTTACATAAAAATCCTCCCTTCTGGGACATTTACAAATAAGGGGGCATCCCGGGTTGGCTTATGCCTAAAAGCCCAAATATTGCGAATACCATAAATCACCATATGGAGGCTTCCGTAATTGCCGGAAACGGTTCTTCTGAGCCATTCGGGGGGTGCGTAAGTTGTGGGGCTCTACTCCCAGCTGATGATGTCTTTATCTGCATCCCTTGTGCAAAGCAGACTATTGCGCGCCAGTCCGTTGCTTCGGCTGCGGGCCCATCGCAACCTTCATCATCGCCTACCTCGCCCTCCCTGTTCCGGACCCCGCATGACACTGTCAAAAGTGGGGATTCGCAGTCTGAGGTGGCGGCACGATCGGCCAGCCCCCGGAAAGTAGTGCCCATTAAAGCAGGGTTAAAGGCCGCTGCAAAACGGAGGCACCTGACTCCGGTACCTTCGGCTCCACAGGACGAGTTATGTGAGCCTGTGGAATGGTCCGATGGATCCCCGAACGAGGAAGAATTCCTGTTGGAGTCAGATGAGCCTGCAGATCAGCTTGAGGCTGATGCGATTGGCGATTGGTCGGAGGGGGTTGTTTTTGACACCCCCTCCATTCTGGCTCAAATGTTTAAAAAAAAAAAAAAAAAATTTTGAATTTAGATCCACCTGAGGCTGTCACCCTGCCAAAGGGTCAGTTGTTTAAGGAGCCTCAGCCGCGTTGGGTTTTTCCCAGACAACACCACTTTGAGAGGGTGGTCCTTAAGGAATGGGAACATCCCACGCAGTTATCTGGAATCCCTTCCAGTTGGGAAAAGCGTTATCCTTTTCCGCCAGAGTTGGTAAAGCTTTGGTCTGTCCCTCCTGACGTCGATACCCCTGTGCTAGGGCTCCAGCACGGCTATGGGACAGTCTGCTGAGACCACTGTCCCAAAAGATGGGGAAGATCGTCGGATTGACCAATACGCGTGCCATGGTTTTATTTATTCCGGGTCAGCGTTGCGCCCGGTGTGGGCTTCAGCCCTTCTTCTATTGGCGATTAGATCTTTAATTCAGGGGCTATATGAGGATCTCAATCCCACTTGTAAACAGTTTACTGCGCTTAAGCAGTGTGAATCTTTTGTGTCCTATGTCCTTCCGCTCAGGACGATGCGCTGGCTATGAGTAGCAAGGCAGCGGCTATGCTGGTGGCTATTCGCCGGTCAGTATGGCTGTGTCAGTGGTCGGCGGACGCAGTTTCTAAGAAGGTGCTCACAGCTCTCCCCTTTTTGGGGTTGCGTCTGTTTAGGGAGAAAATTGATTCAGTCGCAAAGGGTGGTAAGATGCCACAACGCAAGAGGCCTCGTGGCCCCTTTAGGGGGGCAGGTTCCGGTAGGCCTTCCTTTCGAGGATTCAGAGCGGGCAGGGGGGCTTCCTTTCCCGCTACCAGAGGTGCAGGTTGGACTCGGGGGAGGGGCCGTGGCGGCCCACTCAGTCCTGGGGCACCAAGCCCAAACCTGCTGATAAGCCCTCTCAGCAATGAGGGGCTGCCCTCACCCGTGCGGGTGGGGGGACTATTGTCCAGGTTTGGAACCAAGCGGTTCCAGGCAGATGGATCCAGGAGGTAGTGTCGGCCGGTTACGACCTGGAATTCGAGTCCCCGAGAAAGATGGGTCGGTTCGCCCGGCCTGGACTCTCATCAACACAGAGTGTTTCTTCCTTTTGCCCAAATTCACACGAGAACGCTTCAGCTTTTTCTGTTAGCGTCTTGGGACCAGCAGCCTCGGTCGCTGGATCAGTCCTTCCAGTTGTCCTCCGGGGTCCGGCAGTCCCTCCTGTAGTGGTTGGTCTCGACCAATCTGGTGTAGGGCAGGTTTTTCCTGACCTTCCTTTGGAAAATTGTCACCGCGGACGCCAGTCTATCGGGATGGGGCGGATTCTGGAAGGAGCTGCAGTTTCAGGGGTAGTGGGGACCTCGAGAGGCCCACTTACCCACCAATATTCTGAAACTGAGAACCATCCGTCGGGTGCTTGCTCTTCTGACTCAGCACGTTCTGGGCCTTTCGGTCCAGGTGCGTTCAGACAATCAAACAGCGGTTGCTTACATTGGTCATCAGGGAGGGACTCGCAGTCTGAGTGCTCTCAGAGAAGTGTCCCTGATCCTGACCTGGGCGGTGTCCCATGTTCCTTGTCTCTCGGCGGTTTACATTCCAGAGGTGAAGAACCAGGTAGCGGACCGGTTGAGCAGGGGCTCTCCCCGTCTGGGAGAATGGGCTCTCCATCCTCGGGTGTTTCGCTCACTGTGTCTCCGGTGGGGGACCCCGGAGGTGGACCCGTTTGCCTCCCGCAGGCTCCCGAACTTCGTGTCGCTCTCCCAGGATCCTCTGGCTCTGGCAGTGGACGCCATGTCCCTGAGCTGGGGAGTTCTGGGATTTCTATACCTGTTTCCTCCGATGCCCATGCTGGGCATTGCTGCCGCCATTCTCGTGGCCCCAAGATGGCCAAGGCGAGTGAGGTTCGCAGACATCGTTCGGCTGGCAGTGGACCAGTTCGTTCTGCCTCTTCGGCCCGATCTGCTCACTCAGGGTCAATTATGTTACCCCAATTTACCAGCGCTGGGTTTGATGGCCTGGCTGCTGAAACCTCCATCCTGAAGGAGGAGGGTCTTTCGGATTCAGTCATTAAGACTCTGATCAGTGCCCGGAAGAGGTCTTCTTCCATCACCTACTATAGGACTTGGAAAGCCTATATCGCTTGGTGTGAGATAAGATCTTTTCCTTGTAGGGTCTTTTCGGTCTCCAGGATTCTGGAGTTTTTACAATCAGGGCTGGAATCTGGTCTCCAGCTAAGTACGTTGAAAGGGCAGGTCTCTGCCTTATCTATTTTTTTTCAGAAGCGTGTTGCGCTTAAGCCTTTAGTTAAAACTTTTTTCCAGGGGGTTACGCATGTGCGGCCTCCCAGGAAACCATTACTCCCGGTTTGGGATTTGAATTTGGTTCTTTCTGCTCTTCAGGCTCCTCCTTTTGAGCCTTGGCAAGTTATTGCTTTGTCTACCCTGACTCAGAAGATTGTCTTCTTGGTAGCGATCACTTCGGTCCAGCGTGTCTCGGGGTTGGCGGCCTTGTCTATCCAGGCGCCTTACTTTGAGAGGCATCAGGATAAAGTGGTCTTTCGGTTCAAGCCAGACTTTCTTCCTAAGGTTGTTTCTGCTTTTCATTTGAACCAAGATATTGTTCTTCCCTCCTTGTGTCCTAATCCTAAGAATGACAAAGAGAGGGTTTTGCATTGTTTGGATGTAGTACACTGTGTTAAGTACTACTTGATTATCACGTCTCCTTTTCATAGGACGGATTCCTTTTTTGTTGTGCCCCACGGGCCTGAGAAGGGTTTGGCACCAGCCAAATCTGCCATTAGCAAGTGGATACGTCAGGCCGTTACTGCGGCCTATTCTGCTAAGGGGAAAGTTCCCCCTTTTCGTATCACTGCTCATTCTACTCGCGCCATTGGGGCGTCTTGGGCTTTTCAGCACCAAGCTTCTGTTGAACAAGTTTATAAGGCCGCCACTTGGTCTTCTGTTCACACTTTTTCTAAGTTTTACAAAGTTGATGTGCGAGCCTCAGCGGATGCTGTTTTTGGCCGCAAAGTTCTGCAGACTGCAGTCATTTAAGTTATGCTTCACCTGGCCTTGAGATGCCCATCCCTTGTGGACACTGCTTTTGGATGTCCCATTAAGTGAAGAATATTTAAAAGTGAAGCGGGGTGTGTGGCACACCAAGAATAATACCATTTTGTGAGTACTCACCTGAAAAATGGATATTGTTGGTGTGCCACACACCCCGCTTCACTCCCACCCTTTTCGGTATTTCCGAAGTCTTTCTATGGTGAAGCTTTTTATTTATATCAAATTGATTTTAAGGTTACTGGTGGAATACTGGTACCTTGTCTTTCTGCTTTTTTAATATACTGGTGATTGAAGGGAGGTACCAGGTATATATAGGCCGGAAGGGGGCTCGTTACAAGACTTCCTCTCTGCACTACGTCACCTGGCGGCGAGTTAACCCATTAAGTGAAGAATATTTAAAAGTGAAGCGGGGTGTGTGGCACACCAACAATATCCATTTTTCAGGTGAGTACTCACAAAATGGTATTTTGTCAATAAAATCTTATTGCATTTGAAACCCCAATTTCTCCCGGTTACAGCGGTACCACATATGTATAGGTAGACACCCTTTCCTGCCCAGGAGACTCCCCCAAACTGAAACAACGCTTTAGGAGATTTTCAGATAAAAATACAACTATGCTATGCAATATGCGCACCTTGCAGTTTTTCAAGAAAAACATCCCTTTACATTTGAAATACCCCCCACAAACTATATATTCCCTAGAAGTACACACCTCAGGATTTCTAGGCGTACCAGGCTTATTGACATGGGTGCAGTTTTCTGGAAGTAATCCCTCAATGTATTCTTTGGTTGCACAGGGTTTCTTTAAAAATGAATAAAAAAGCAGAATCAAAACCACATTTTCCTGAAAAAAACTATATGCAAACCAGAAAATCTGAAAAAGCAACATGCCCCGAACAGAACAATACCCAACATGCATAGGTTCTGTCAAGGAAAGAGTTGCCAAACACACCAAAGTAAAGCATGCGCATAGCGGTAGTTTTACTTCAAAATTTCAGCTCTGCAGCACCTTGTGCTATTTCTACCAAAACAACCCTTTACATTTGGAATATCCCCGATAAACCATATATTCCCTGAAAGTACACATGTTAAGCTTTCAATGCGTACCCAGCTTGTTGCAGTGGGCTCATCTTTCTGGAAGTAATATCTCGAAGAATCCTTAGGTTGCACAGGGTTTCACAAAAAAATGTATAAAAAAGCAGAATAAAAAACACCTTTTCCTAAAATATCAATAAGCAAATAAGAAAAAACAAGCTAAATCTGAAATCGCAAGGTCCTCCGAGCAGAACAATACCCAACATGCATAGGTACCTGTAACCTTTTGACTGCCAGTCTTCTTGAGATTTTGTCACCCTTGCCCTGATATTTTTCACCATTTTGCGTGATGTTTAACTGTGATTTTTGCAGAAATTTCCAAGAACATGGCATATTTTCTTTTTGTGGCAGAGTTTAGGCTTTAACATGAAATGTCTTGTTTGTATTTTTTCTACTTTTTTAAATATATTTTTAAATAAATAAGTAAAAAAAATTAAAAAAATATATATATTTTTTAAATTGTCTCCTTTATTTTAACAAAAACATTTATTTTATTAAAGAAAACCATATTGCATGTGAAAGCCCCATTTCTCCCGATGACAGTGATACTACATATGTATCGGTAGCCCCCCGTTCCTGTCCAGGTGATCCCCTAAACTGAAAAGAACACTTTATAACATTTGCGAAATAAATTACAACTACAATCCACATAATAAAGGGTTAAATAAAAAAAAATTGGTGTGGGGTCCCCCTGCACGGGGGGGGGGGGGGGGGACCATTTCTTGGGGGAATTTTAAGGTTTTTTTGGGGAGGCAGGTAATGGGGGGGGGGGTCTCTGGGTTAATGGCAAGTCACCCACTAGCCGCAGGTGACGTGACTTGCCAGACCCAGAGCCTTGTGAACTGGTATAGGGGTCTCGTAGATCCCTTACCAGTTCACAAAGGGTTAAAAGTAAAAAAAAAAACACACAGAGACACACTTTAAAAATAACTTTATTAAAAAATAATACATTTTTTTAATTATTAAATATTTTTAATACTTACCTCCCATCCATCCCTTTGTCCCACGCTAATCACTTAGGCTTCTGCTCTCCTGCTGCTGCTGGAAGCCTTTTATACCTACTGGGTTACAGGTAAAATAGGGTTAATTTAAAAAAAAAAAATGACCAGGGAGGGGGACCCCATTTTTGTTGGGGATTTTTAAGGGTTAAAACCCTTAAAAATCCCCCCAAAAAAATGGCGTGAGGTCCCCCCTACCCAGCGTAACCAGCCTGTGACCAGCTATGGGGGCTTGTAGAACAGGGCGCAGGGGCCAGCTTTAGTGGCCCCTGGCCCTGCAGGCTACAAGCCGGCATAGCCTAGGGCCACGGCTCTTCTGCCCCCCCCTGGGCTTTGGGGAGGCAGCTAATTTGGGAGGCTAGCCGCAGGTGACTTGCCAGACCCACCGAGCCTTGTGAACTGGTATAGGTGTCACATGGACCCTTTACCAGTTCACAAAGGGTTAAAAGTAAAAAAACACACAGACACACTTTTTAAAAATATCTTTATTAAAAAAAAAAAAAATGTTTTTTAATACTTGCCTCCCATCCATCCCTGTGTCCCACGCTGATCACTTAGGCTTCTGCTCTCCTGCTGCTGCTGGAAGCCTTTTATACCTACTGGGTTACAGGTAACAAAGGGTTAATGAAGACCCCATTTTTTTGTGGGATTTTTAAGGGTTAAAACCCTTAAAAATCCCCCCCAAAAATGGTGTGAGGCCCCCTCTACCCAGCATAACCAGCCTGTGACCAGCTATGGGGGCTTGTAGAACAGGGCGCAGGGGCCAGCTTTAGCCTAGGGCCACGGCTCTTCTGCCCCCCCCGGGCTTTGGGGAGGCAGGTAATTTGGGGGGCCAGGTGACTTGCCAGACCCCTGAGCCCTGTGAACTGGTATAGGGGTCACATGGACCCCTTACCAGTTCACAAAGGGTTAAACGTAAAAAAAAGACACAGACACTTTTTTCAAATTACTTTATTAAAAAAAAAAAATTTTTTTTACTTTACTCACCTCCGATCTTCATCTTCTGTGTCCGTGGCGATCTGGTGTCAGTGACGGCTGGGCAGAGGAGGGGGGAGGCAGGCGATCGGAGGATCGCCTACCTCCCTCCTTCCCTGTCCAGCCGTCACCGGCATCTGAGAGCTGAACTGCCGGGTGCCCCGATGACACCCGGCGGTGACATCATCGACCCCGCCCCCGAAGGGGCGGGGCCAGAATCCAAGATGGCGGCCGCCATCGGAAGATGTAAAGGGAGGAGGGCTGTTATGCCCCCTCCAGAAGACGGAAGAGCCGGGGGGGGGTCGGAGCCCCCCCTATGAAGAGGAGAGGCGGCGGGAGCGGAGGTGAGTAACTGTCATTTTTTCAGTTTTTTTTTTTTACCAGGCAAATCCCGGCGGCTGCTGAAACGGGGGGGGGGCACCCTATTCCGGGCCCTCCCCTGCAGCCGGAGGAGCCCCAATCAGCGATCGGAGCCCCTCTGGCTGAAGAGGAGACCCGGCTGGATCAAACAAGGGGTCAGGTAAGTGATTTTTTTTAATACTTTTTATTTTATTAATGGGGAAAGTCAGGCATGTAAATTTTACGTGGCTGGCGTTTAACGGTTGGAGAGGCAGCCACGTAAAATTTACGTGGCTGGCAATAGAAGGGTTAAGAGTACTCATACCCAAGTGGTTGGAGTAAGTGGTATTAAAGGGTTCTCACACTTAAGTCACTGGAGCAAGTGGTATTTAAATGTACTCATACCCAAGTGTTTTGAGCCAGTGCTATTAAACAGTACTCACACACAAGTGGTTGGAGCAAGCAGTATTAAAGAGTACTCACACCCAAGTGGTTTGAGCAAGTAATATTAAACAGTACCGACACCCAACCTAACTAACCCTCGCTCCAGCTGTGTGGTCTGAAAAGGAAAATAGTGTGCCTAAAGCCGATGGAAACCCAAAAATGGGTCCACCACCCAATCTATAAGGCCCCCTGCACGAGCAGCCAGGCGCTGCTGCTGGCTCGCGGTTTTCCACTGTAGAAGCAATGCCCTGTGGATTTTTGTTCAAGAGAGGATTGGCCTCTCAAGAGGAGCGCTGTGATGTGATGCAGCCAGCTGGCCGCATCCCCAGCATGCTGTTCAGAAAGGCTGGGCATGGGGGCGCACCCGGCCAAAGAGAAGCCGGGACAGCTTTAGTAAAAAAAAGAAAGCCCTATCTGTCCCTCATTAGGTGCCACCAGCACCTTTCCCTAACTACTGCAGAGTAAGCAAGCAAGCAGCAGAGTGATCAGCGAGACACGTGTCCCATCTGGTCAATGGTTGGTAGTGAAGGAAGAAGCACAGCACAGCAGCCAATAAGCCTTCTACCAGGTTTGGCCCAAGTTCCGAACGCACGCATGGATTTCAATTCGAAATTAGTGCTCGGGATCAGGGACTCGAACTCACATGTATGGTACAAATCCGAACGTTTGCCCATCCCTAGTTGTTGTGTCAGGAGTTTATTTGGGTTTTCACATCATTAAAACCTGAAGGCTACACACAAATAGATTTTTGGGGCCTAAATAAAATGAATTAGGGTCTAGTAGAGGTTTAATGAATTGGTATAAGAAGAAAGCAAACGTAGACTGGTGGTTGTTTGTGTCTTGGGTTTTGCATTTGGATATTAATTCTATACATTTTCCTAGCTTTATATAGTACAACATAAACATATTGTTTGTTTATTGTCAGTAAACTATGTCCGTTATTATAAATAATCCTTTTTTTTCATAGGGATGTGCAGAATCATTCAATAATACAGAAGATTTATAAATGGGATAATTATTTCAGATTCCCAAACCGAATGGTAGTGACCGCAGTGCTTTGCTTCATCTGTTTGTACAATGTAAGATTGAATGATTACAACCGTACAAGTGTTTACATTTACTGATGCTGTACAGTTCTATTTCGTTCCTATATTTGCAGCATGCTATCCTGTTTTAAGCAAACCATTATATAACAGTGCAAGCACCCTGTCCTGGGCTCAGCCATGCCCCATTGTCTTGATCCAAGTAATTTCGGTTGTGTCACATAATAACAAGGGCAAGCAGAGTAATTTAGAGCTTTTTGTCTGTATTGCTGTTAATTAATTGGTTACACCCCCACAAGGATTGGGTTTAGTGGGTATAGTTTTGGTGGTACAAAAGAAATGTACATTACACATGAGACATGTCAAGGGGCAGCTGTAAATATAGTTGAGCAAGGGGTTCAGCATAGATGGGGTTAGGGATAAAAAGTAGTACAACATGGAAGGATAGCAAGACTTTATGTAAGGCAGCATACTATGGAATAGTGGTAGTCCTGATATTAAGGTTATATGGCTTGATTCAGAGCCTCCACCGATCAGGCCTTATTTTGATCCGTTTTTGTGAAGTCCTGTTTTCCTTCCGTTTGTCTCGGGTTTCAAATGTGATTCAGAGCCGCCATCGGGAGAGCTCCGTTACTGATCCGTTTCTGTGTCTTCATTCGGGAAGTGTTTTTTCCCCTCTTGGGTGCTTTCCGTGTGTTCGTGGTTTCCGTTCCCGTTCACACGGACAATCCGTTTTTGGCTCCTTTTTTAATGCGTTTCCAAACGTAGCTTCTTTCCATCTGTTTCCGTTTTCACCACGATTCAGAATGTTTTTCAAAGTATACTTACATTTCCAGGGATTTCTTGTTGACAATCTGGGTCCACGCAAGCGCACATCCCTAGTCCTCCCTCAAGCTTTCCAGATCCAACAAACTGACACTTTTTGCAACCACAAAACTTACCTTCAAATAAGATTATTCTTCTTCTTCCCAGTCTTTAATGCCTACTTTAATGTCCTCTTCTTCTTCTTCTTCCCTGTCTTTAATGCTTACCTTAATGTCTTCTCCTTCTTCTCCTTCTTCTTCTTCTTCCCTGTCTTTAATGCTTACCTTAATGTCTTCTCCTTCTTCTTCTTCTTCTTCTTCCTATTCCTTGTCCCATATACTTACCTTTTGGGACATGTAACTGTATGGTCATGTTGTGAGAACGTACAGTGCCATGAAAGAAAAGACACCACACCATTTTTTTTTTTTTTTTTTTTTACTAAAAATAGAAAAAGAAACATCAGTAAAAACTGTAAACATTTTTGGGTGGCACCCAGGAGGCTCTCCATCTTCCTCAAATCGGCCCTTGTCTTTGAGCTGTGAAGGAAAAACATCATCAGTTTAGCCTTGTAAGTCTTTATTGCTTAGCTAGGGGTTTTTGTTTGGGCCATTTTTATGGTTAAGGTGGGCCTAAGTTCGTTAATTAATGTTTTTTGGCCCATGTTTTTGTTGTTTTTGACAGGATTTTTAACTACATGTATGATATCTAGAAACTACTTACAAGGCATGCGGCCAACAGGGCGTCTGGGGCGCAACCTCCTCCTCTCTGGGTCCACCCAATCGTCAGACTGTGAAGCTGTTTGGAACAAAAGCACAAGGTTATAATTGACTCTTTGTGCCTCCTGAATGTCAGATTAGGTTAGGCTTGTATGCATCAAATCACTCACCTTCCCCAGGCACCTCTTGAGGTTGTCCTTGGCCCTCCACTCTTATTGTTGATGGTCCTGCAACGTCATCATCTAAATAAAATAAAAATTGTGCATATTAGTATATGTCTTTAGTGCATGTATCTGAACATGGGTAGGTTTGAGAGTCTTACCGGAGTCAGGTTGTATATGTGGCTGGTTGGACTCCCTGCCGTGCGACTGTCCCCCCCCCCCCCCCCGTTGTGTCAGGTCCAGTGGCTGATCATAGTCACTGGCAGAGGAGGGGGTGGGCGTTGGCACTGGTGTGGCACCACCTACACTTTCACCAGTACCTCCCAACACTGGGCTTCGTCTTCTTGTCCGGGTGGGGCGGAACCGATAAGTCCATTCATGCACTGCAATATAAACACAATCATAAACACAGGCCCAGGCAAGGGCAGTGTGTTTATTGCATGTCATGTACCAAGACTTACCTGGGAAGTGCTTGACAAAGTACCACCTCACCCGGGGCCTATGCCTCCTTTTCAAATCCAACCAGTGCTGGGCGATCTGGGTAAAAGTGTAGGTGGTGCCAGTGTTCCTGGATATGGCGTCCACCACCGCCAGTGCCAGCGTCCTCTTCTCGTAGTCACACGGCAGGTAGTCATAACAGTTTCTCAGCATCATCTGTAATAAAAAGCACAATGGGCGTGCATTAGTGACACTACTAGATTACACACTCTCATCCACTATCTAAAGCAAGTTTCTGAGCCTCATTGCTACTCACATGCGCCTACTTAGTCTATCTGCCTCTAGGCTAGTGTGCTGCTGCGCACATGGATCAAACTAACCTGTTCTAGTAGTTGCGTTTTACAAAAAAGTTTGTCCTCACTAATATGGCCCTGCCATGGCTAATATTTGTGCGCGCACATAAACGCACGCTCGCCTACTCACATCCCTGATAATGTGGTCCTGCTCCTCTGTGTAGATAGCGGGCGACATCTTTTTCCAGCTTCCGGATCAGGTTATGATGTTCCCCCCGCGGTGGCGTGCGTGCGCACACTGCCGAACACGCCCTCACAGGCAAACTATTTAAAGGTCAATGCACTCAGCTCTGTCTTGGTTACCATATCACTATGCCCAGGCCAAAAGGGAGCCATAAGACCCCAAAAAGTCCAGAGCCACATGCTCGCCGCACAGACAAACATCAGGAACACCCAAACAAGAGCAGGCACAGGAGCCGGGACGGACATGGCCATAGTCAAAGGGTAGATAAGCCAGCCAAACAGGCTGCTCGGACCAAACGCAGTAGCAAGAAGCCCTTGGCACAGTCGCCCCCACCTGCTAAATCATCCAGGGCTCACAAGGGCCACAAAACTCTAGCAACCCTGCAGCCTCCACCTCCTCCACCCAGAAAGCATGTGGGTAAATCCAGCCAGACCACCAAGGGGAAGCGTAGGTCCAAAACCACAAGCCCACCCAGGCCAACCACCCCTCCTCCTCGCCACTCTGTGTCCCCAAGTACCACCAGCACGGAGTCAATAGAGAGCTCCACAGGTGACAGCTCGACAGGCACCCTGCCATTATCACATAGCACCCCCCACAGTCCTTCACAGTCACCCATCAGCCCAAGAAACCTAAACTACTCCCCAGACAGCCAGCCATCAATGTCGTCTGCTGCCGGGGACACCACACACCCATGTGGGCGCCAGCTGCGACGTGGCTCACTTACAGCCCGTGATGTTCAAAGCATGGCTGTAGCCACTGGTGTTTGTGAGCACTATGATGCCCTATTTGGGCGTCATTCAAAGTCAACCCCAAAACATGCCAAGCAGGAGATTTGGGAGAACATTTGCAGGCAAGTGAATAGTGTTGGGTCTGTGAGGAGGGATGTAGAGCAAACTAAGCAAAAATTTGGGGACCTTAAATATTATGGAAAAAAAAATGGACATGCGCCGCCAGCAGAGGTAAAACCCATTTAGAGTGTAACTGAACGGACAGGCTGCTTGGTAGCAGTGTGTAACACTTATTATGTGTGCTCTTCCCCAGCCTGCAGACAGGGGGTGGTATCCCTACTAAAATCCTCCTTACCCCAGCGCAAGAGCATGTGTTGACCTATATTCACCCGGCAACCCTCGAGGGCCTGCAAGGGGGCCAAGACACAGACAGGA
This sequence comes from Gastrophryne carolinensis, assembly GCA_027917425.1. Taxonomy (NCBI): domain Eukaryota; kingdom Metazoa; phylum Chordata; class Amphibia; order Anura; family Microhylidae; genus Gastrophryne; species Gastrophryne carolinensis. The sequence continues at coordinate 276,005,400 of CM051238.1, forward strand.
ATGTCAGGTCCGGAGGATAGTATCTTTTTACATTGAGACTTTTGAATGAGGACCTAAACAGTTGTATACTCCTTACAACACACTGGTCTTTGGTGAAGCTCAAAAAGTACATTATCTCGTCCCAGAACCAACAGATGCCACGCCACAAAGCCAAGCTACCCCTGCATTGTCCCGGAGGAGCACACCACAACAGCCTTGTGTCAACACCAACCAACCTGAGTGTACGGATGAGGTAAGTCAATGGACCACTGTGTAGCCAAATAAAATTGCACTTGCCTACATTTAAGTTAAAATAGTGGACTCACTACCTGCTACCTTTCTTGCCAGACCCTAACCAGCCCACCCATTTTTGAAGTAATTTGTGATTTGGAGGAGGAGGACACAAGTCTGCTGCAGCCAAGGCCACCAGACCCTGTGGGAGAACATCCAACACACCAGCCCCAGCAAGTGCAGCCCCTGCTGTCCACTACCCATACCTCAGGGTCACAAACCTCTGCTGCCATGGACAGTGGCCGCACAACAGACTCTGCAGCCAGGCAGCCACCTGCAGCCACTCCATCAGTTCCAGACGCACCCACCCGTGCCAGTGGCGGAACACAGCAACGTCGCCATATCAGCCAGAGGAGACATCTGCAGCTAATGGAGGAAGCATGGCACCACGAGAACGTGGAGTTCGCAGCTAACACACAGAGGTTTAATGAGACAGTGTGTTCCCAAATAACCTCCATGTCACAAAAACTAGAGGTATGGAATCAAAATTTGTCCTGCCTGCTTGCTGAAACAAGAGAACAAAGCAGGCAGATGGCGGGAATGGTCCAGCAATGGCAGTTAATCAATCAGAGCCTTGCTCATATTGCCGCTAACATGCAGCAACCCCATCCATCAACTTCCTTCTCCTACTCTACCTACCACTGAAGGCATGTGTTAAAACACATGCTCTTCCACAACCCCACATTAACAGGAAAAGAAATATTCAACAATGTTTGTCACATTAAATTTGTTTGGCTATCACACAAAAGAAAAAAGGCACACATTGGCCAAAATGCATGAAAATTAAGCAAAAACATTGTCCACAAGCTGGGACCGGATCGTCTGTGCCGACCCACTTTGTGTTCCAGAGTAGGGAGGTGTATAATCTTCAGAAATGTCTAAAGCATCCTCAGGCAGATCAGTGTATCTGGTAACACGGCTACGGATGGCGAGGTTGTGCAGGACCCCACATGCCACAATTCTTTTGAGCACCTTTTGGGGGTCATACTGCAGGGCACACCCCCAGTCCAGACAACGGAAGCGCATCTTCAACAACCCAAAGGCACGTTCCACCACTGAGAGAGTCCTCCTATGTGCAGTGTTATACCGCTCCTGGGCCTGCGAGGATGGGTGGAGGATGGGGGTGAGTAACCAGGGGAGCAAGGGATAGCCAGAATCACCTGCCAAAAAAAAAACAGAAAACAAAAAATAAGGACACACCATAATCAAAAAATCACATGACAAATGGGCCCCTTTGCCACATATGTAGTGGCAGGCCCCATAACTAGCCTAGACATAGAAACATAAACACCAAAACTATACAGTGTATCTAAACAAGTCCCATCCTGCTACTAACAAGGAGCCACAAGTACATTACATGCTACTTACAAATAATGCATGTTAGGTTACTTAAAACTGCAAAGAACAGGGAGCAACAGACAGAGGGCTAAGGGGAAGAGGCTCATTAATGTGCTGCTTAGCATTCCAGCATTATTGAACAGGGACATAGGTCAGCTGTGCAGTGTTAGTGCGAAGCACAGTTCTGATGAGGCAACATGCACATCCACCCAGCACACTCCTATACAATGACTCTGGGATGCAACATAGCTAAGAGGGCGAGGACAGAAAGGTATAGTGGAGAATCACAAGCAAGCCCATAGGAGGAAATACTGGGAAGTAAGTGAGTGTAAACTTCTACTGTTTCATTGGAGTCTCTAACACATTAGTGGGGTACAGGCACAGACCAATCAGAAAAATCATGCAGGATGGCAACAACAATTTGTTAACACATACCCAGTAGCCATCCGCAAGACAAATCTCCAGATTTAAACCGCACAAATAGGCTGGAGTTCCTCAAAATGTGCGAGTCGTGTGTGGACCCAGGGAAGGCAGCAAACATACTCAGAAATTGCAGCTCTGGGCCTGACACTGCCTGCACATTGATAGAGTGGCCCATCTTCCTGTTCCTGCAAAAGAACAATATAACAGGAATTAGTGGGCCCAAAAGGCAAAACACAATAAAAAAGATGCATTCACATAAGCAACATTTAAAACCACTGGATGTTTGGTATACACAGGATGTCTGCTTTCATCCATTGAAAAATACTCCACATTGCCCAAATGTAAATGTATGTGCTACATTGCAGACACATGCTGACCTAAACCACATACCTGAACAGATATTCCTGCGCAGCTGGCGGAACCAACGCAACGTGGGTACAATCGATGGCACCCATGACGTTGGGCATGTGGGCTATATTATAAAAGCCCAGCTTAACCGCATTCCAGGCTTCCGCTGTGTCAGGGAAAAATATGTATTTTGGTGCCAGGGTAGCCATGCCATCCAAAAACTTGGTAAGGCTGCGGCTCAGCGTAGACTGGCACATCCCCACGGAGAAGGCACCCAGTCTCTGGAACGAGCCGTTCCCAAAAACTGCAGGCAGCCAACCAATTTGGTCATACCTGCAATTGCATGCCCCTTCCTTGTGGTGCGGGCTAACCATGGCCGCAGCTGCCTATACAAGTCCTGGAGAGAAACACGGTTAAGGCGGGTGAGCTCGAATAGCTCAAGGTCATGCATGCCAACGATGTCCAGGCGTGTGCGGTGCAGCCTGGTTTCTGCCAGGCTCAAAAGGACCAGGCCGCGTAGCTGTCGCCGTTGATGCTCGCGCACAGCAGAATGCATTTCTAAGTCACGGAGCACATATACGGCTGCTAACACTGGCCGTAAGTTGAGCGGCCACACCCTCGTTATATTGGGGCTGATTTCAATCGGAAATCAAGGCTCGGAATCAGTCCTGCCTCTTGCGAGCCGACACGCGTAGGCGCATGCCGAAACACCTGATCGCACACACGCACACGAAAAGCAACGGAGCACCCTTTAATGCCCCGATCACAGCCCAAAACCAACGGCAAAACGTACGGGATAGCTGAACGAGGAGGCTCTGCATCAGGTCGATAAAGTTTAGTGAATCTAATATAAAACTATTAAGAGGGGCTTTTGCTGTTTGGGACTGCCATCAAGACTGGTTTTCCTCCCCTGGGATCTGTGCATGTTACTGGCCACATATATGGGTGGGTGGGAATGCACATTGAAAGGGGGGTGCTGTTCTTAGCAGCTTGCCCAAGATAGCACACTCAAAGTGTCTTCTTTTAAGCAGACATTCTACTTGTCAAACTGATTGCTGTGTTTTTTAGTTTGTTGTAGTGGACTTGGTTGTATCCCCTAAAACTGTGCGAAGTCTGGACAAATTGATAATGGAAACGGTTAAAATATCTTTATCCAATCAGACAGAGTTGGTTTTAAAGATGCTAAAAGGTCAGCTCATTTCCTGAAAGTTTGCCATTCTTTATGTATGTTATAAATCAAGAATGATCATAACTAATTTTTCTGATACTTTTACAGAATGTTGGTTTTATTCTACCTTCCCAGCAGCTGCCACAAGTGTCATCTACATTCTGCAACTACTGGCCTGCTATAGGTAAGGCAAATGAAAGTCCCTAAGTCTCGGCATCATCAATCAAATCTGTATTATTATTTTTAACATAAACATACAACTCTGTGCAAGGCTGAGGTTGTATAAAAAGTAAGCTTGGGGGGAGGACATTTATTCTCTAATTTTGGAAAAAAGTATATTAATCTATATGTACATGAACATAAATGCACATCTCCAAGTAGTGGTGTTTAATGACTCTAGCTCTGCCTCTAAGGTTGTAGAGAACCTACCCAAGTCCAGTTTATAAAAATATGCCATTGAACTAAAAACAGCCAGGGCTTTTTATTAGATTAAAAAATCACTGTCCAGGTTTATGTTAAATTTCTTAGCCCCCCCCCCCTACGCTTATCCCACATGTAAATAGTGTAAAATGAGTACTTTCAAAGCATCTCCAAATCTCTGATTATACATAAGCAACTTATGTATTCTAAGCAAAGTCACTGCTTTGCTTCCATTTCTGGACTTTTCTGAGTTGCTGAGTTAGGAAGCATGGCTCATGATGTAGCTTTATTAGCCATGGGTGCACTCTGCTGTGGTCAGAGCCAGCTGAGCACTAAGAACTTCAAGAGACAAAGTGGCAGTTAGACCAGTTTATTAGGCTCGATTCAGAGAGACAAAAAAAACCCTCCGTTTTAGTGCCGATCTGTTTTTTTTTGGAAATGTTTCCGCTCTCGTATGAGTGTGCGAGCGATTCTTTCTGTGCATGCATTGAAAACCTTCTGTAAAGTTTGTCCGTTCGTACTGCAGATTTTCCATCGTGACTTTTCCGTTTCATTTTCACATGTTACAACGTAGGCTTTCGTTTTTGCCCTTTTCCCATCGTATCCTCCCACGAATCCTTTACGTTTCCCGTTAGATTCTGTTTCCCTTTTTCAATAAATATTTGTCCGGACGGAAATCCTTACGATCTTGCGCCTGCGCACTACAAACTTAACTCATTAAAGTGCTCGCCTACATATTTGCCACCCTCACTTCTACTACAATGTTTAGCTAAACCACTTAGCACTATCCTCCATCTTCCCTTTTGGACCCTTAAAGCTCACCCCAACCACTTAGCACTATCCTCCATCTTCCCTTTTGGACCCTTAAAGCTCACCCTAACCACTTAGCACTATCCTCCATCTTCCCTTTTGGACCCTTAAAGCTTACCCAAATCACTTCTCGGTCATGTGAATATTCATCTTTAAATATTTCTGGGCCCATTAGTTTTGTGTTAATGTATTTTGTAAATGAAATGACACTGTAACATTTTTTTTTAAATTCCATCATAAAATATAACATTTTTTAAAATTGTCAATTTCAAATTTTTACAACTATAAAAAACAAAATACATAGCAATGGCAGGCCACATAACATTAATCTTCATCTGTGGTCCCCAACGAGTTGCGCAGCTCCTGCATCTCGCCCACCAACTGAAGGACCCTGACACTCAGTTGTGCCACTCTGGCACGTGTGGTCCCTGTTAAAAAACTTAAATTAAAATATTGGTATAACCTTGTTGGGGTCATACTGCAGTGCCCCCCCCCCCTCCCCCGTATGGTCCAAACACCTAAATCTGGACTTCAAAAGCCAGAGGGCCCTCGCCACAGGCCGGGTTTTGCATAGTGCCCGATTAGAGAACCCCTGGCAGGCAAAGAACGGGCATCAGGAGCAAGGGGCGAGTGGCACATCTTGCAGTTCCTGCAACCAAATATAAAATAATTACACAAAGCAAAGGTAACCAACTAAAACAATAACAACATATTAAGATTCAAGTTCAACAATCCAAATATAATTCACAAAGGACATAAGTCTCAAAAAATATAGCAATTATATGGATGTGTGGGAAAATAAATTTTTACATGCTAAGGACTAATTAAGGTCAGCATTAAAATGCATCTATAAGGCATACATGAAATGTATTGATTCAGGTATGCATTGCTATACAATTTATGGCCTCAGCCATGCTGATACATGCAATGCCTTGGTGCTAAAGGCACGCAGACTCCTCCACATAGCCGCAAAACATGTTCAACAATAGCAATCTGAGCCCTCAAAGGTCTCGTAAGGGGATCGGAAATGAAACGGATTTATAGGGTGGTGGTCCGTCGGAAATCAGCTCTCTGAATCAGACAGAAACCATCCCAACAACGGAAGTTATCTGAACGAACGAAAAATATCAGTATCGGATCATTTTCAATATTGTTTGAAAAATGATCCGAACTAACGGAAATGTTCCGATTTGCTTCCGTTCATCGAAAGCGCATTCCCGAACGTTCGTGCGAGTAGAAAATGGACGAAAAAAAGCAAAAAAAGACTAACACCCAGCCAAACTTTCACAGACAGCTACGGAAGTCCAGACGAATGTGTCTTTGAATCGAGGCTATTGTGTGGTCCTAGAGAAGTGGGATTGAAAGCAGGGACAATTTAGGAGACCTCCTCCAGACTCTACCCGGCACTGCAGAAAATGGAGGAGGGGCACATAGGAGAGGCAGTAGGTGAGATGCATGCTGCCTTTATTATTTCCAGTGCTTGGACTGTCCCTTTAAGTTCTTCCTTGGTAACCCCAGATGAATAATAAAGGGTCACACAGACAGAAACAAGATTCTTATTGCTATCAAGTGCCAGAAAGAGTTTCATCTTGAAGTTGCACTTTAAAGGGTAATTCCACTTTCAATAGCATTTTTTAAAGTTTCTATTATTGTGTCCCAACATGATGTCTTCAATTTGCTAAGCTTATCGTTCTTTTCTTTTTGTTTGCAACTGTGTGTTATAAAAGAAAACAGATTTACCTAACAACAATGTGCTTACCTTAGCAATGTTACATCAACTGGTGCGTTTGATGTACAGATCAGCGACTTCCTCACTCTAGCTTGCTAGTCATCTAATTGGCTAAGGCAGATGCAACACATTTAACTCCTTCTACTGTAATTCAACATATTCACATATGGAGGATCACAATCTTGTGTTCCAGTAGCTAAATAGTCACTGGCAGTGTTCTCAACTGGGGAGGGGCATTACTGCTGCTTGACTAAGCTGCTGATGAGTTCACCTGTTACAGTGGAAGTATTATAGGATTTGTAGTCAGCAGTTTTTACTCAGGGCCACTACTCCCACCATAGAATATAGGAAACGTGCATGCTTATTTTACATCCCAGAAGAGGATGTAACATAATTCACTGGTTTGATACTGAATAACGGCTTACAAAAGAAAGGTATATGACAACAAGCTATTCTGTTTGTCCCTATAAATACAATATACAACAAGGCTACTGGTAATGCTATGCTATTTTATTTAAGGCTATCTGAAGGCTAATGTAAAAAATACACATTCCTATAGGTCCGGGTCTTCTATATTTGCTAATTAGGTGTTTGTGTGTGCTCTCTGCTGCTGCATACAAATGGAGCATTCCAAGGATGCCCTCTATTCACTGTGATATTGTCAGGGGGCATTTCATCCAACGCTCGCTCTGCTGTTGCAGCCTGTGGACAGGAAGGCTGCAGTGAGATGTGTATTTATTGCATAGCCATTTCTCCTTGCTGGGTGAGTATTAAAGACCTGGACAGATAGGAATGTGTTACAAGGGTGTAATAGTAAGTATACTTTAGAGCAGGGGTCCCCAACCTTTCTTTCCATAAGAGCCACGTTCAGCATTGAGAGGTGGTTGGGAGCCATGTTCGACATGAATAGATCATTGAAGCCATATAAACAACTTAAAGCGGACCTTCACCCTGAATAAGAGCATATCCTATATGTTTCCCACACCCTGTATATACAGATTGCTCACCTTAAAAATTATCCAACCTGCATCTACTGCATGTTATGAGCCTTTAAACATCCAAGATGGCGGCTCATGGAGCATCAGGCAGCCTGAAAACAGGAAGTGTCCTCTGACTGTGTCGCTCTGCATTCTGGGATTACTGTCCTTTCCCTGACCCCAGCTCTTCTCTGTCTGTGCAAAGCACAGCTATAAACCACTCCCCCTGGTCTTTATCCCGCTCTCCTCTCCTCAGTATTTGATGCTTCTGAGTCAAGATGGCGGCGCCCAGATCCTAAAGTCCTGAACAGAGTTGCAGCCCAATGGGGGAAGGAATAATAAGTAAGTGACTAAAAACTTAAAATATATTAATTTTAGATGCTGGGGAATAGTTTAAGGGTTTGGGCTTTTCATTAAATCATGCTGAAGGTCCAATTTAAAATGAATAACATGGGTGGCTTAGTAATGGCCGAGTGAGGAGGCACTTTTCTGTGCTCAAACTGGACGGAGAGGAAAAAGCCCTAACACAACCATCGAAGCAGCTTCCCAACCTACCTGCAGGATGTTGAAGAAGAGGAGAAATAAGGTGGCGACTGGTGGGCGCAGAGCTGGCCCCATTACATCGCTTTCCACTGCGGAAGACCGGGGCCCCGGCAAGCCGGAAGGCAGACGCGTGGCGGACACCCCCCCCCCCCCCCCCCTCGGCAGCAGAGCGCAGAGTTTTTTTGATGACTAGTGGAGCTGGAGCCCATTGGCTTCGCTCCACACCCTGCTGTCACTGTCAGCCTTCTGGGATGCTGGAGACAAAGTGCTTTGAGAAGAGTGGTGGCCCTACTGATGGGGGTTCGGTGGTGGTGCCCCCCCTCCCAGCTCTAGGCCCTAGCCTGTTTTTTTCTCCTGAGGAGATAGTTGTACACAGGAGGGGGGCTGGTATCAGTTGTAGTATTGAATTGATGTTACACTAGGTTGCTTGCTTAGAGTTTGCTGTTTATGCTTAACTGAGATAATGCAGGTGGAGCACTCAATTGGAGGCAGACATGGAAGGTACATGTGTGCATCTTTGGGCTTATCAACAGGCCATGCTTCAGGATAACCTTGAAATATTCAGGTAGGAGCAGTTGTCACTGGATCCTGCTTCCCACTCCCCCCCCCCCCCCATATTAAGGATCCCTGAGATCTTCACAAATAAAATTGTGTGGCCTTCCGGGATTTAGCACATCTTCATGCCAAGTTGAGGTTGTCTGTGTATATCCATTTCTGCTTAGAACTTTTAAGGATTATTTTAAAGGGGTCTCCATAGCCATACATAAATCTCTCCCCCCAAAAAATCATGGACACTAAAATTGATTCGAAGGGGAGGTTTATTGTTCCCAAATTATTTTTGTTTATGAAGACATATACTGTGGTCAATTTGTACAGTGGCAATAAGGACCAAGCGCGGTATTGCTCTAGTCTTTTGAAACAGCTCTCCGACTTCACCGAAGGTATAATTATAGTAGGCAGAGACTTTAATCTTCCTCTCAATCCTCTAATTGACACTTCCACTTGCAAATTTGCAATCCCAGTAGCCGGTCTTAAAAACGTAAAGAAAGTCTTGTTTGATCTACAGCTGGTAAACGTGTGGTGTTTGCTGCATAAAGGGGATAAGGATTTAACTTTTTTCTCTAATCCGAATAACTCGTATAGCCAAATTGACTACTTACTATTGAGCCACCATGCTATGTCTTGGAACCCGAAGGCAAGCATTGGGAATAGTATTTGATCCTTTGATCTGCCAGGACTCTATCCGAGCAGATGGGATTGGCGGTTAATTGACAACTTATTGAAGCACCAGGCCCCTCTGGCAGCAGTCAGCGACGCCATAGGTCATTTTCTGTCTGACCATGAGGACGACGACACTCTCCTCCCAATGCAATGGGAAGTTCTAAATTGTGTTATTAGGGGCTTTTCGATACAGCAAGAATCCAGCACCAAATCCTACACAAAATTCAGACTTTTACTCTCCACAAGCACTCTCCCATTAATGATAATTGGATAGAACTGGAAAAAGCCAGAGGGAAACTGAAAATCGTATACAAACAAAGCTACTTGCGGTTTAGGGACAGACAGAAGGTGATGTTTTATGAGCATGCCAACAAGCTGAGCAGGTTACTAGAGAGAATGTTACATCCCCGAAGCTCTGCCACATATAGTCCCAGTATCAGGAAATGGGGGAATACCGAGACCTCCAACCCCCTAGAGATAGCCTAGCTGAACCTGGCATGCCTGGTTCTGCATTGGCCCCCTTATCGGCATTCCAGGATTATGTGGATAGGACGCCTCTCCCCCATATTCCACAGGCAGAGGTCGAACTCTTGGAAGACCCCTTTGGGATCCAAGAAGTACTTGGAGTAAAACAAAAAAAACTCTCAGGAAAGAGTCCAGGCCCTGATGGGTTTATCCCGAGGTTTTACAAGCAGTTTGGGCCGCTGTTATCACCCTTCTTAACTAAGGTTTTCAACGTGGTGGGCCTCGAGTCCCCCTTCCCTAGGCAATCATTAGCTGCTATGATTTCTGTTATCCCCAAACCAGGGAAGGACTCCCTTGTGTGTGCTATCTATCGCCCAATCTCCCTAATCAATGTGAACATAAAACTGTTTGCTAAACTCATAGCCAACCATCTTCAGCCGCTTATTCCTAATCTTATTCACCCACACCAGGTGTGGTTTGTCCAGGGCAGAGAGGCGAGGAACAATACAAATAAACTCTTTACTCTGCAAACCAGGGAGATCCCAGTTCCTGCAATGCTGATAAAGCGTTTAACATAGTGAATTGGGATTTCCTGCAAGCCTCACTGCAGCAGATTCTTCTCTTTTAAGTAAAATCATGGTGCGGTACAGGGACCCTACTGCCTCAGTGAGAACCAGTGGGATGGTGTCATCCCCCTTTTTAATAAGCAATGGCACCCGCCAGGGCTGTCCGTTATCACCACTTCTGTATATTATTACTATGGAGCACTTGGTGATAGCCTCAAGAAATAACTCAGATATAAAAGGGATTGAGGTCGGAGACAGGCAACACATGTTGTCTCTCTACACTGTCGATTTATTACTTCATCTGACTGCCCCTACTACTTCTTTTCCACTTGCGATGAAAGAGTTTGAGCGGTTTGGGAGAGTTAGCCATTTCAAAATAAATTATTCAAAGTCAGAGGCCCTTAATATAACCCTTCCTTCTCCTTCAAATAGCAGCCGGAGTCCATTAAGTATCTAGGGGTTCAGATTCCAAAAGCCATGACGAGAATATATACGAATTGAACTATCAAACTCTGATGAATAGGACAATTAGCGATCTTAAGCAATATGACAGATAGCTCTATTCATGGTTTGGGATATATTAAAAATGGACATACTCCCCAAATGTTTGTATATCTTTTAGACCCCCCCTAATTGTTTTTTTAGGATCCTGAAAACCTCCTTCCTTAAATTTGTGTGGAGAGTTGCCAAGTTCGGTTTGACACACTCTCGCGTAGTAAGATGAGCTTAAACTGTATCATGCATCAGCGATTTTGATGAGAATTTGGGATTGGATACATCAAGGCCGGAACAAAATGTGGGTATCCATCGAAAGGGAACTGTCCCCTTTGCCACTGGTCTCTCTGCCTTGGAGAAAAACCCTCAGCCGAAGCGATTAATTAGGATGCTGCCCCTCCTGTCACAGCATCTTCCTACAGTGTGGGAGCGCCTGACGGCCAGAGCCAAGATAGTTCGGCAACCGGGGCCCTTGACCCCTATATATGGGAACCCCGACTTTGGCCCGGGCATGGGAGTCTCATATTTTCTCGGCTGGAGGGCGGCAGCTGACCCAAGAATAGGGCAGATACTGGGTTTCCTGACATTGGGGGCGTTAAGAGAGCAGAACCTTGGAGTATATCTATCCAGATTCCTATAGACAATTGGCTGACTTCGTATCTTCTCTGCGGTCGAAGCAGAGCAGCGGCAGCCAGCTGATGGAGCTGGAGAGGCTCCTCTCTTTTGGTGACTCCCATTCCCCATGCCCTCTCCATGATATACTCTACACTGTCGAACAGCATCAATGCGGGCCCCAGGGGGTACATAGCTAGATGGGAGAGAGTTGGGTCAGCCCTTCGGTTTACCCTTTGCCCTCTTATCTCTTCCCCTTTTCTTTCTCTGTTTTTTTTTTCTCGCTCTTTGTTTTCTTCTCCCTTAGGTAGTTACTAAGTTACAGCTGGTCAGGTTAACCTTTGATAATGCATTTCCGTGTACCACACCACTGGCGGGGTCCCCCCCTCACTTAGGGGTAAGGGGTCGCACATAAGGTTTAAGTAGGCTGAATGCTGCGCCATGTAACCCTCTGGCCTCAACAGTGTGCTAGACCTCTGCTTACTGTTATTGTCTAGCAGACAACTGGTGAGCAAATAGGGCTCCACGAGGTTGGGGACCACTGTTTTAAAGTATATTACTACAGTTACGGCTATTACAGTAATAGCAAATTTACATGTTTATATTTACACGCAGCTGTGTCTCTCCTGACATAACATCCTCCTTATCTACCAACTGGGCAAACTTGTTCTGCCTGCTCAGGGCTAGCCTCCCTGTAACTTTTACCCCTACCTTGCCTTTTAACAGTTATTCAGCTAGCTGCCTCATTATCCAGCTTTTCCTGCCCCCATACTACCACCCTCCCCCTCTCCTAGCCCATAGATTGCCCGCTCAGTGAGAACCAGAATCTTTTTACCATGATACCAATGCTTCTCAGTGTTGCCAATTGCTTCTTTAGATTGTCAATGATTGCTTCCAAATGTGCAATGCGCACACATTCCAAAAAAAAGTATGCCCCCTCGACCAGTTGTTCAAGCTGTGCATACATAGCACAGGATGTACATAGGACAGCATTGTTAGGCATGGAGCACATTATAATAATTTGTTGGAACACACATTTTTTATTAAGTGAAGAGTTTACAAACACTCAAATCCTCTGGATTATTTAAAGGTGGATACAGCTTTAGCACTTCTGCTTGTAACTCCTGCTTTAACTCACACTTACCAAGCAGCACTTAACATCCTTGCCAAGCCAGGCTCCAAGAAAGAATTTTGGCCTTCCTTATAAACCACCTACTCAATATTAAGCCTGCTCAGCAGGCATCCAGGGGAGAAACGAAAAAAAAGTTTTTTTGTTGTTGGTTTAAATTTGTGCCAGAATTAACATACACTGATTCACAAAAATAAACCTGCTATATTTTGTACTATATTATTTTCCCAGTGAACCCAATTTCTCACAGCTTACCACAGGAGTTCCTGCTTTAACTTACACTTACCAAGCAGCACTTAAATTTGTTTTTAATTTTCATGCGTATCATTATATCTTGGGTTCTCCATTTTTGCTTTTTGGTCTCTTGGGTACAAATTGTATATTAATTGTTGTTGAACCGAAGATCCCATATTGATTAAATTATTTGGACTATTGGTTGTTTTAGACCTTGATTATGGGATTTATTTGCTGGCCATAAGGGTGGGAAAGAAGCCAGGATTTCTGAACCTTTTTTTCATCAATTACCACTTTTAATTTTCCCATTATATCAGGTATCACCGGGATGGTGTGTGTGGTCACCTAAAACCATGCTAAATCATTTAATTCAAGTAAATAAAACAAAACAAAAAATGCACATAAATAGCTTTTATCATCTTGTAGAGCAGGTTTGTATGATGGAGTGATGTATAGATATCAATAAATCAGTTTGGGGTACAGGTTAGTCTGCAGTTATGTTGTGTACCACCTGATAGCATCTCAGGTATCACCAGTGGTACTCGTAGCACTGGTTGAGGACTTCTGATCTGCAGTATGTTACAGTCAAAAAACCCCTGAGAGGAACTGGTAGTTGTATTTCAGATATCAGATAAACGCTCACCCGATGAAAAAGTCTTAACACTACTTTACGACTACTACTACATCTCTTTTATTTGGCCTGGCAATTGTTTTACTTTTTTTTTTCTTTTACCTAGGAAGCAAATTAAGAAGCTTTATAAAGGAACATCCGAAATGTCTTGTACAAAAAAAACACCAGTTATTCTGGTAATGTAATTATTGTTTATGGTACATCGACTACATATAAACACAGAACTACTGCTGCAGCATTTGAAACATTGCTTCATCTTTGTGAGGGGGCAGGGATGACTGGGGCCAAAATGAGCCTGGGATTTCACGGGCTTGGCCATACTAAGAGTGCTTTAGCTACGCCCCCAAGGAATGAGTGTGTTGGTCAGCTAATAACTTACAGGAACAGACCATGGGCAGTGGGATCTCTGGGAGCAGTTAGTAAATGGGAAGTGTTAGAAGAACCAGTGTATAAGCTCTGGGGGAGGTGGGCAGGTGGTTTCTCACAGCCCAAGTGGTCATAAAGCAGTGCGGCCCACCGGGAATTCTCATTGTGTCGTTTATGGCCAGTCTGCCTCTGGCAAGGACATGGTAAATTGTAAGTAAATAAAACAACTGAAAATGAACTATAAAAGTAGTCTTGACCTACAGCGTAAAAGCTAAAATCTTCCTCCAAGTGCTAAAATGGCATTAGACTGTATACCTGTGCTTTTCAGTTAAGCTTTACCACATTGGCTTTACTAACTGCCCTGGAGAATTACAATTCTATGTTATTTAGCTGCTCAGTTAGGAAACAGGAGTGGAAACACTGGCACATGTAGGAGAGGATATCAGTCTTACACTATTGGTCTGCGTAAATAAGTTAGATAAATAGTAATTGGAAAGTACATGGCATAAAATTCCATGCACATATTCTGAGTTATTATACTAGGGGTACACAAGATTTTTTGGTCTAGGGGGCCACATTGTCAATTTGTTCCCCTTCAGAGGGCAACAAAAAAATGTAAGCTGCAAATGCCTTTATATATATATATATATATATATATATATATATATATATATATAGAAAGGTGAACGCAATGGTGGAGTGAAATGAAGTGAAAGAGATAAGGTGACCAGAGGTGGGTAGAGATGAGATGAGAAGGAGTGGGCAAAGGTTAGGCAGGGAGAGGTAATTTCATCAGAGCAAATCGGAAAGGGGGCGGACTGTGTATTTATGTAAAACAAGATTTCAACACATATAAAAATGAGGGGATACTGGCTGAGTATTGTGAAGATGTAGAATCCTTGTGGGGGTGATGAAAACAATGTAGAAATCTATAAACCCCCCCAACATAACTGGGAAAATAGAGGGACAACTGCATATGCAGCACAGGCAGGTACAGTGGTGATAATGGGGGGTTTCAACTACCCAAGTATTGACTGGAGCCATGGATCTGCTTCAGCTGCAAGGGGGGGGGGGGGATTCTGGAGCTTTCTGTAAGATAACTTTATGAGCCAGTTGGTGTAGGCACCTACTAGGGGTCATGCTTTATTTGATCTGGTAATATCAAATAATAATGACCAGGTAGGTACTGTAACAGTTCATGAAAATCTTGGTAACAGTGACCACAATATAGTTGTATTCAACATAAATTGTAAAAAAACAGTCTCTGGCTGGAAGGGTAGAAACACTACATTTTACAAAGACCAACTTTCCCAGGTTCAAGGCTGCACTCCAAGACATAGACTGGGAGCACGTGTTAAGGAATAAGGATACAGATGCCTAATGGGAGTGCTTTAAATCAATTGTGATTACCAAAATTCCAAAATGTATTCCTATAGGTAACAAGTATAAGTGACTCAAATTAAATCCCTCCTGGCTGGCGTCTGCAGTTAATCAGGCAATAATAAATAAGAAAAGGAGCATTTAAAAATTACAGTTTTCTTAAAGAACTCAGCCCAGTTATTTCAGCACATCTGCTCTTGATCTTTAAAGACTCACTAACAACTGGTATAGTACCAAGGGATTGGTGCAAGCCAAATGTGGTGCCCATTTTTAAAATTACTCTCCGGGTAATTACAGACCTGTAAGTTTAATATTCATTGTGGTAAAATTGCTTGAGGGACTCCTAAGAGACTACATACAGGATTATGTAAATATGCATAATATTCTAAGTCCCGGGAGGGGATATAGGAAGAGGTGAGGTGGGGTGGGAGGAAGTGGGCAAAGGTAAGGAAAGCAAAATTGAACAGAGGTAAAGCAGGAAGAGTTGAGCAGAGGTACGGTGGTACGAGGTGGATAGAGATAGGTAGAGATGAGGGGAGCCGAGAACAAGGTGGAAAGTGGTGAGTAGAGGTAGACAGAGGTAAGGAGAGTCTACATGGGCATCTCCATACACATCAAGCACAAACAACACTTTAGTAGCACATGTGTCACCCGACTCTACAGAGAAGTTTATCAGTGACCCACTTTCTGTTTAAAAAAATAGAAACACGCTGCTCTCTAGTGGTCAAACACTTGTACTGCAAGGCAAGCTCTGCTTTCTAATTCCTTAGGGGTGGGCCACAAGTGAGGGCAGTGTGGGCGGCATTCGCCCCCCGCACAGCAGGTTGTGCATCAATTAGAGAATAATTATAAGGGAGGTGATTAAAGGCCTGGTGGGTATGTTTTTCTGGTATTATTGGCACTAGTATGTACATTGATGCCAAAGTGGAACTACTAAAGAGCACAAGTGATTTTGTATTGTCAGTGAACTGAAAAAAAGAACCACAATATATGGTGATTGTTTTAGTTTTGACATTAAAAAAGCCATTTTTAGCCCCTATGTTGACACCACATATTACCTTCTATCCTGTATGCAGTAAAGCTTTAATGCTCTGTCATTTGTTTTATGTCCATCTGTTTCAGGCAGACAGTATTGGATATACAGGAAGCCAGGTGGCCTATTTACTATGGGGTAGGTAGATGCCGATTGCATGTTTTTTACAAAGCGATGGCTGAGGTCACAAAACCCAAGCACCTGCCATTTGCTGCTGATGTATTGTATGGCTCATTAATATAGTGAGAAAGCTTACAAGTATAGAATACACTGAAATTTGTGAATATTATATTATGGTGATGGATAATTAAGAAGTACACTTTACGATAGCTCTTAAAGCAAACCAATAATCTATTTTCATTTTATTCTTTTTACTTAAATAAAAAGGTCATTCATAAGCATGCAAACTGCTACATGCTTCTGTAGGGAAGTGCTCAGTTACCACAGAGTTGCAACTGGGACATTACAGGCCTGCTGGAGATCAGAGATCACTCTCTCTAGCTACTGACTCTCTAGCCACTTCCTGCCCCTACTAGTTGGGGTTTGTAAACCCTTTCTGGATGTATCAAAGACTATAAATATAGGACAGACTTCCTGTATGATAGGAGAACTGAGCACACGGCCTGCTGCCAGGAGTTGTGCTGCTGCCACCTGCATACACAGCCTCACAGTGGAGCCTGGATCACTTCACAGACTACTACACTGTTCACCTTCAGCTGATGGTGCCACATGGGGGATCTTTTGTAGCTTCTGCCTGCTGACCTGCATGTCCAGCTGCTGTGTACCCTGTGGAGAGCTGCACTGCATGTCTGATCATTGACTCCTGCGACTCCTCGTCTCTTCGAGTCAAGATCAGGGGCCCCTGCAGCTTTCATCCTGTGCTGACTTTCTCCTGGAGGTATTTAGCTATAGACTATATATACCTGGGTATATGTGCACAGACTAACTAAAGCCCCAGCTGGGCCTTTCACTGTGTTATACAGTGTATGATCCATGGTTTATTGCCAAGTTAACCTTTACTACATAAAGTTCATAGTACTGTCATACTTCACTGTGTCAGTGAGTGACTTGGTTGCTGGGAGCAGTAATCCCTCTGCTCCAAATATATTGTTTTGCTTAGGCAGCTTGATTTATTTCCCAGAAAGGTTTCCCTATTAGTTGCAATGGCCATATTCTAAGTGGAGGCACTAGCACACAAAACATTTAACCCAGTCTTCCACTTAGCGAAGGCTCAGCCTCTTTTTGTTACCAACAGTTTAGCGTCAAAGCCTGTCTTGAGTGGGGTGTTTATCATCACCCCCCCAAAACAGCCCTACACCTTACCACGCCACTGGCTCTCAGACCTCTCTCTTCTGTGTCACCATCTTGCTACACCTGGGAGTAAGTATCCAACAATCCTCCTAGATGCGGCCTTCGACCTGACGCCTGGGCACCAGCCACTCACAGAGAGTGTCCAACTTCTCACCCTCTGGTGAGCAGCAATGACCAATTAAATGGTAAGCTGGAGGTCCTGGAGTGGGTGAGGGGCATGAGTCCCCGGGGAAAGAAGCTGCGGCCAGTAGTTCGCAGCTTCCTCTTGGTTCATGGTTCTTGTTATTCTAATGTCTTTATGTGTATGCTCTTGCCAAATTATAATTTGCCTTATTATAAATTTTTAGAGCAAGAGACACATTTCTGTGTAGGGCCTTTTGGTTCTACATCTATTAGTACTATATTGTGATTTTCTATCTTAATCTGGTTGTACACAAAATATTGTTCCTTACTGCCATCAAGTGGTTACCATATAGAAATGCAGGGGACCATGCATATTTGCTACTATACACAGAACGCTTTGTGAAGCAATATTGGGTTTATATATGGATAAAGGACTGTCCCAATAGTTAAGCCCCTGTATAATCATATAAATAATAAAAAAAAGTCTAGTTTTTGGTGCAAAACATGTTTATTTCCCTTCTCACTGTAATATATATATATATATATATATATATATAGGTTGATTCAGTATGAAGCATTTTCTCAAGGTCCTGAATCAACCCCTATAGTGGTGTGCATTAGTCACAAATCTTCTGGATGTAGCTAACTCCTAGGGTGAAGGCATTAAGTAATTGCAGCACCCACACTCCCATTTCCTAACTGCTTATTATATATATGACTAGAGAAAAGGCGTGTTTTTCTTAGTGTGTTTTTTTTTTAACCATTAATATTCTGTGAACATGAACACATAATTAGTAGTCAATACATAAATTTGAAATACAGTAAAAATCATCAGGGTTAAGGTATCTTACAGCAAGTAGGTATACAATAAATTTCAAATAGTGTCAGAAGTGACATTAATGATGACCAGTCTAAAGTTTGAATACCTTACCCCACGGTTATTTTCACTAAGAGTAGGTTCTAATTCTTTAAGTATTCGCTTGCTTAAGTATCTCTGCCCTGATGTGTTTTGCCCAGTCTGGACATCATCAGAGGGCTTATGATGATGTAATACGCTGTGCTAAACTGTTCCATATGTGGTTCCACTCTTATTAGTCCTTATAGCCTCCGTGGCCCAACTATTGAATCTAGGAAATCCAAAATATTTTGGGACATTAATTACTTTAACAAATACCTGGAAAAGAAAATCGCCCACCCAAAGTTCACAGCCTCTTTCAAAGAAAGATGGTAACAAACTTTTGATGAGTGCTCCTAAAATCTTATTGAATTAGTGAGTTCTCTAATCAAGAGGTGAACTCTACCACAAAAGCAATTGATCGCTTTCTACAAAACAAACAACAAATAACAAGCAAACAGATGGAGAACCAAGCCTACACATACCAGGGACCACAACAAAGGGAAGGGGAACTTAGAAAAATAGATAGAAGGGGGCAACCATCTATGCATCATTACCAATACCAAAAATGAGGACCTATACCTCTTTGCTATAAAGCTAACATAACAACATGATATTGGAATAATCTCTCTTGTAGAGATTACCGGGTCACCATGGACCTTGGAGACCTCATACTTGAAAGTGAGGAGAATTAATTTCTTTCACCAGACCCCATTAAACATGAACATAGCGCCAACCTCAAAACACCTTGGGCTTTTAAGAAAAAATCTTTCTTGCCCAAACTTGTACCCGAGGTAATGGGAAAGAACCGTCTTTTCCTGAAAAAAGATTCCAACCTTTCTATGACCATATCATCTATTGGGGATGATACATAGATGATGTCCTCATATGACAGTGCCATACACCATTTGTCAATAGACATTTGTCAATACCTTAAAACACCTACAACACCTACGACATTCAAATTCACCTACAACCTGATGGATCATTAATCCCAGGTTTATACCGGAAACCATAATACAATACAATACTTCAGACTATACATTAAAAACCACACAAATCATAAATCTTATGACATGCTTGAAAAAGCCAAATCTCTACGTACCCACAGAAAACGGTGATACTGCGACAAATACCTACAACAAGCCTATCAAATAGCTACTAAGACACAATCTTCTGAAAAACAGAGGCCTAGTCCATAATCATGAAACCAACAAAACCATATCAGAGCCATCCTTGATTGCCACTCATCTTATCTCAAATCCCAGAATATACGTATATTTTAGGAACTAAATCTACAGTAACATACAGAGGGGACTCCCTTACAACCTGGTAACTGCAATAAATATACACTGTAGACCGACATGAGGATCCCCATATGGATCATGTGCAGCTTGTAAAATATCACTTCAAACTAAGCAGTAACTATGAAGAAGGTGTGACTTTCACCAAGCTACTGTATTATTTCACTAACTTTAATACCTTATATGTCATTCAGCTAACCTTTCACTAGTCTGAAATGTCTGGACTTAAACACTTAGTACAAGTTCCAATCACTTCAGAATCATAGTAATTGACAAACTCTTCAAAAAGAAACAAGCTGGATTGTAACACTTAGGGCCAACTGCCCTGCATGCCTAAATGACCATATACATTTTGCCTGCTACCAGTAAAGTTAATTAATCTCATGGATATACCATGACCTTCTACAGCAGGATATAGCCTGACATAATAAGCTATTAGCATTTTTTCTGCATGAACCATGGGACCAACTTACTGTATGCTTACCATTATATACATCTACCAGCTCCTTGCCAGCAGGTAATTACCAAGCCCTTAATATTTAGTGCATGACATTTCTTACTTACGGTTTACCCATTTGAACCCTATTACCAATCATGTTGGTTTAAAATATAAAGTGTGATGTTTAATAATATAATAACAAAAACAACTGGATAAATAAAAAAAATCTCACAGAGCACTTCAGGCACACCTAAAACACTGTGTTATACACAGACCTCCCATACTGTCCTGATGGTGGCCTTGTATCAGTTCCTGGTGCTAACTGAAGTCTGGGTCTCTTGGACACAATGAAATAGCTTACAATAGTTACATTACTGTACCTGCAATTTGCTGTTTTTTTTAAACAATTGATTATACAGTTATCATGTATTATGTTAAAGTTTTATGCTATTGTCCCCCTTGAAGCAGATCTGAAGGCTGGTTACAGAATAGCCACATTTTGTATGACATCTTATTATAATTAAAGAAAACAAATCTGGTATTTTGCATTTTTGCCCAATTCCCAATTTGAAATGCCACGCTGTGTGTAATCCCCCAAGTCGTCAATAAAAACTCCTATGCCGTGCATATTAACGATTGGCAATCTGAAAAGATACTAGGTATGAGGCCGATGTTTATCTCACTGTAGGAGCTGCCGGGAAATGTTTTGGGGGCAACCCACATGATGACACACACAGGTCATCCCAAATCGGGGGCTAGCCTCACAGAGTTTTGTTTTGCTTTAATATCATAATTATTACTATTTATGATTGTTACTTTGTATTTATGATATATGTCCTTATTCTTCCATATTTTTTCGAAATCTAAAAAAATGGGTGGATTCAGTTCAGTTCAGTGATTTAAAAATATTTGCCAAATAAATATATGTAATGCAAATTATCTGTCTGTTTTGTCTCTACTGGTTTCCAGGCTACCTTCTACTCCACATCATGTTCTTTTTGTTCAGCCTCATTATAATATTCTGTTTTGTAATGCCGATACAAGAAGGACGAGGAATGGTCGTTTTGGAAGGCTTTGGTTACACGGTGTAAGTGTTTTGTTTACATATCCTATCTGCTTTTATAAGTGTTTGTATCACTCCATCTAAGGTTGATCACAGACCAGGGACTCCCAATTTAAATTTTCCAGTCATCTCAAGTACCAGCCTGCAATGTCAATTCAGGCTTTTGAAGGGTGAAAGTCCACTTTAAAGGGGACAGTTACTGCGTGTACCTGGCTCAATGATGCAGGCTCTTGTGCCAGAAAACTCACTGTTCAAAAAATACTGCATGCCTAGATTTTGTTAAATTGACCACCAACGTTGCTTTATTTTCTCCCACTTTTTAGACCCAATGGGCTTGAATGCTACTACCACTGGTTGGAAAACACTACCATACTGTAGATAGATATTGGCACTAAGTGGCGCTTGTGTCCTTAATGAAACAGTAAAGCTGGGCTAAAATCCTTGCTGCTAAGTGGATTTAAATTTCACTGATGCTTCATAAGCCTCCAAGTGAATTCCATCCATTTATATTGCAACAAGAAAAATGGAGATATTGCAGCTTTAAAGACATTCTTTTGAATGCAAATAAATAAACTAAAACTAAGACACACATAAAAAGGAAGGGAGGGAAGTTGAGAACTGGCCTGCATTTACATTTCAAATCAGAGGCAACTCATCAGATTATTAACTATATTTGCAAGAAATCCAAGATTAAGGTAATACTATTTATTGGCTAACTCAATAGATTGAAAACGCAAGCTTTCAATGCATTTAAAGTTCCTTCTTCAGGCATAATCCCATAATTTGGCATGCCCATCATTATTATGAAGAAGAAGCTTAAATTGCTTTGAAAGCTTGCATTTTCAATTATTGGGTTAGCAAAAAAATCGTATAACTTTACTTACACCAATGGCTGACACTATACAACATATTACTTGTCAATGTTTGGAAGGCTATATTTCACCTAGGAATCCCAGACTCTGCATTTTTTTCCTGTCTCAAATTATGCTGGTCAATACTTGAGTCTATTCTATTCCGGACCTCCTGAAATAGGACCAAATTATTTCTTTTTAAAATGATGTTATATACTTTGTTAGAAATTATTATTTACAGTGGACCTTCATTGCTAGCTGCTCGCTGAGATCCCTAAATGCACAAACTTTGTTGTTAGGGCTAAAGGTCTAGAGCAGTAGTCTTCAAACTTCCTCCTCAAGGGCCAAGACAGGCCAGGTTTTGCAGCTCTCCACGCTACTCCACAGGTGAATTAACTGGTGCTCAGACAGAGCTATAGCCCTAATTATTACATCTGTGCATCAGCATAGAGAGCTGCAAAACCTAGCCTGTCTCGGGCCCTTGAGGAGGAAGTTTGAGGACTACTGTTCTAGAGGCTCTGGCTCTCTCACTTTCTGGCTGTGTCAGCCAGCAAAGAGACCCTGAGGACCAGGCAGGTGGTTCATATACAGTCAACCACAGAATATTACCATATATGCTCTGCCTCTCCATTCATCCAGTGATTATATTACAAATTGAAGTAGGTTTTTCATTTTTACTTTTGTTGCAGGTTAGGCATAGTCTTCATGGTAGCTGTAATGGCTGCGCAGATCCTAGCATCACAGTTCTTATTTCTGCAAGACAAACTACTACCCAGTGACAAAAGCAAACCATTGGCAATCAATAACAGGTTAGTTTTATCTTAATGATATAAAATTTGACAAAGGATTGTACAATCCGAAACACACCATCACCCATCAACATCTTTGACCTAAAAAAACTATTATGGATTTCTTTAAAAAAAAAAAAACTAAAGAGAGGGGTGTTACACAAGTTGAACCTTTGAGGTTTTGCACTTATACAATTAGATGAAAGTATACAGTGATTTTATTTGATTGATTATGTTGGCTCATTGTATCAACAATTCTTTTTTTTTCCCGACTCGTATTGTTCGCCATAGTCCTTCTCCTTCATATTTATGGAGGTCGTAAGAACATCATAGTAGGAGGGTGCTCAAAGTATTAGCTATTATTATTGTTTTTTGTTATTTTAGTCTATTTTCTTATTTTCTGGTGCTTACCTTCTACCTACAATTTCTTGTACCAGTGGACCTCACCTTACCCAATCCCCTCCTGACCATACTACTACTGGAAATAGTGTGCTACTTTAATCTAGTGCTGTCCTAAAATGAAGAAGTTGAGCTTTAAATAGGCTCCCTTTTGCTAAGGCCACTTCTATCTCTAGTGCGCTTTTTATCATTTTTTTCCAGTAACTATCTGTTGGTGGTTATGATTCTCACCAGTGTTTGGCAATATACTGTTTTGTGCTTCCAAAGATAAAGTTCAGGAATCGATTATTTCCAATCATCTGGCCTTGTTCTTGCAAATATAAGAAGATATGAGTGTTTTGTCTGTGGGAAGCTTATACTCCCCTTGGCTTTGATAAAATGTGCTATATTCTCAGTGTGCCACACACCCCGCTTCCCCTTTAATTCTTACGATCGGGTTACTCCACCAGCAGGTGGTGACGTTGCAGGGAGAAGTCTTGAAAACGAGCCCCTTCCGGCCTACATATACCTGGGACCTCCCACCTAACACCAGTTTTTTTCTCTCTGCATGAAGCGACAAGACAGAAGAAAGAAGTCTCCTGCTTGCAGGTAGCCGGGGTCAAACCCGGCACCCCCTTTTGGTCTATTTCTGCCCAGTTCTATTGTGTTGTTTATGCCTAGTTAAACGGAAGCCTCCCAGCCTAGGCTGCTGGCTGGGCAAAGGTAGATGGCACTTTAGGTGCCTAGGAGCTTATCTCCTCCGCTCGACCCCACTTGTGGGGCAATGTGGCTATCCGGCATGGTGATCCGGATTTGGGATGCCCCTGTCCCGATGTTCCCTTTAGGTCACCTTCTCCCGCTCGGTCCCTTCTCCCTTCGCTAAATGGGGGGGGGGGGGGGTGCGTGTTGCATGAGGTGCTTTACTTAGTGTTATGTGTGGAAGTGCTTTGGCAGGGCAGCGCTGCGGTGGCGGCGCGTGGCTTGGGCTGCTGGGGCCTTTGTTTGTGTTGCACTTTCAAATTTCCCCCCTTTTTTGCTGTGTCCGGGCCCGCCCTTTACTTCCCCTGTCTCATTAGAGACAGGTGTGCTGAAGCCGGTGGGGGAAGAGGTCCAGTGCAGCTTGAGCTGTAGAGGTAAACGGTCCCCACCATCGCGTACGTGGGCCCGTCCTTGTACTTTGTTATTGCCTGCCATGTATAGCATTTTTTCCTGGGGCACTTCTGCTTATGTATGGGTCAAATGCCTGTATTTGGGTATGTGTGTGTGTATGTGTGGTTATGTGTATATATATATATATATATATATATATATATATATATATATATTTATGCAGGTATATACTCCTATTTTTTTAGTGATGCACTCTCTAAATCTAAATTGGGATTTTCCTAGGCTTAAAAAAAAAAAAAAAAATCCTCCCACTTCCGGGACTTTAATTACAAAGGCGCATCCCTGGGTTGCTTAATGCGTAAAACCCTGGGTTGTTGCGAATACCACAAATTCACCATATGGAGGCTTCCAACGTTACCGGAAATGGCTCTTCGGGGCTATCCAGGCTGTGTGGGGGTTGTGGGGCTCCGCTACCAGGCGATGATGTCATATTATGCGTTCCATGTGCAAGGCAGAACATTGCGCGCCAGTCCGTTGCTCCGGCTTCTGGCTCCTCGTAACTTCCGTCATCTCCTATCCCCCCCCAACCTAGTCCGGACCCCGTGTGACATTGTCAAAAATGGGGATTCGCATTCCGGGGTGCATGCGCGGTTGGCCAACCTCGAGAAAATAATTTCAGCTTCAGTGGCTCAGAAGGCTACGGCAAAGCGGAAGCACCTTTCTCCGGCAGTGCCTGCTTCGGAGGGTGAGGTACCTGAATTTTTGGATTGGTCCAATTGTCCCCCTGTTGAGGAGGGGGAAGCCTGCAGACCAGCTATTGTTTGACACTGCTGGTGATCAGGCTGTGGGGGTGTCCATTGACACTCCTTCCATTTTGGCTCAAAAGTTTAAAGTTTTGGCCTTGGATCCGCCTGCGGTGGTCCCTCTGCCAAAGGGTGAGTTGTTTGACGTACCCCAGCCGCGTTTGGTGTTTCCCAGGCAACAGCACTTTGAGAGGGTTGTCCTTAAGGAATGGGAACAACCCGCGTGCCTGGTTGGAACTCCTCCTAATTGGGATAAGCGTTATCCCTTTCCGGAGGACTTGGTGAAGCTTTGGTCAGTGCCCCCCAACGTCGATACCCCGGTGTTAGGGTTGACTGGCTCGGCTGCGTTGCACTTTTCTGGCACCACTACCATTAAGGATGGTGAGGATCGTCGGGTTGATCAATTGGCTCGTCATGGTTTTATCAGTGCCGGGTCGACACTACGGCCGGTTTCTGCTCGCAGATCTTGATCCCGCTTGTGATATGTTTAGTTCTCTCAAGCAGTGTGAGTCGTTTGTTTCTTTTGTCCTGACTGCTCAGGACGATGCTCTTGCGACGAGTAGCGGCATTGCTGGTGGCTATTCGTCGGTCTATATGGCTGCGCCAGTGGACGGCGGACCTTAACTCTAAAAGGGTGCTTACAGCGCTTCCTTTCTTAGGTTTACGCCTTTTTGGCGAGAAATTGGATGCTGTTACCAAGGATGGTAAGTTGCCTCAATTCAAGAAGCCTCGTCGCTCCTTTCGGGGTGCGAGTTCCTTTAGTCCCTTCTTTCGAGGAGCCAGAGCGGGCAGGGGGGCTTCCCTTCCCGTTACCGGGGCTGTAGGTTGGTCCCGGGGAAGAGGTCGTGGCCGTCCCGGTCAGTCCTGGGGCGCCAAGCCCAAACCTACTGCTAAGCCCGCTTAGCAATGAGGGGCTGCCCCCCCCCCTGTGCGGGTGGGGGGACGATTGCGATACTTCTCCCTGGTTTAAGGCCGCGAGATTCCGGACACATGGATCTGGGAGGGGGTTTCGCCCGGTTACAAACCGGAGTTCGAGTCTTTCCCTCCTTCACGGTTTTTCTTGGAAATGGCGGGCATCCGGCCGGTGCCGCGCTTAGAGGTGGGCCTTGGTTTTTGCTCCATTCTCTTCACAGCCCCCTAGAAGGACGGGTCGGCTTGCCCCGTCCTGCATCTGAAGTTTTTCAACCTTCCCAGGTCCTCCCTTGCTCCGGCCAGGGTGGTGTTTTTTCTGGGAATGCGGTCGGATTCCGGTCAACACAGGGTGTTTCTCACTCAGTCCAAAATGTGTCTGATTCAGGAGTTGGCTTGGGTCCTTCTTTCCAACCCTCGCCGTCTGTTCTGGAGCTGAGAGCCTTCCGTCTGGTTCTTGCTCTTTTGTCTCATCAGGGTCTAGGCCTTCTGGTTCAGCTTCGCTCGGACAATCAAACAGCGGTTGCTTACATCAGTCATCAGGCAGAGACTTGCAGTCTGGGTGCATGTTCCTTGCCTCTTGGCAGTCTGCAGTGCACTCCGGTGGGGGACACCGGAGGTGGTCCTGTTTCCCTTTCGTCACAATTGCAGGCTCCCGATCTTTATGTCGCTCTCCCAGGATCCTCTGGCTCTGGCGGCGGAAGCCATATCCCTGGGCTGGGGGGACCCAGGGTTTCTGTACCTGTTTCCTCCGATACCCATGCTAGGCTGGGTGGTACGGAAGCTGGTTCTGGAAAGGGTGTCCGCCATTCTCATGGCCCCAAGATGGCCAAGACGAGTATGGTGCGCAGACATCGTTTGGCTGACAGTGAATCAGCTCATTCTGCCTCTTCGGCCCGATCTGCTCACTCAGGGTCGGCTGTCCTACCCCAGTTTACCAACGCTGGTTTTGATGGCTTGGCCGCTGAGACCTCCATCTTGAAGGAAGAGGGTCTTTCTGACTCGGTTATTAAGACTCTGATCGGTGCCAGAAAGAGGTCTTCTTCTATCACCTACTATAGGACTTGGAAAGCCTATATCTCTTGGTGTGAGGTTAGGTCCTTGCCTTGTAGGGTCTTTTCGGTCTCCAGGATTCTGGAGTTTTTACAATCAGGGCGGGACTCCGGTCTTCAGCTGAGTACTTTGAAAGGGCAGGTTTCTGCCTTATCTATCTTTTTTCAGAAGCGTTTTGCTCTTCTTCCTTTAGTTAAAACTTTTTTCCAGGGGTTTACGCATGTGCGGCCTCCCAGGAAATCATTACTCCCTGTTTGGGACTTGAATTTGGTTCTTTCTGCTCTTCAGGCTCCTCCCTTTGAGCCTTTGCAAGATATTGCTTTGTCTACCCTGACTCAGAAGATTGTCTTCTTGGTAGCCATCACTTCGGTTCGGCGTGTCTCGGAGTTGGTGGCCTTGTCTATTCAGGCGCCCTACTTTGAGAGGCATCAGGACAAAGTGATCTTTCGGTTGATGTGCGGGCCTCAGCGGATGCTGTGTTTGGCCGCAAAGTTCTGCAGACTGCAGTCATTTAAGTTATGCTTCACTTTGCCTTCAGATACCCATCCCTTGTGGACACTGCTTTTGGATGTCCCGATCGTAAGAATTAAAGGGGAAGCGGGGTGTGTGGCACACTGAGAATAATACCATTTTGTGAGTACTCACCTGAAAAATGGATATTGTCAGTGTGCCACACACCCTGCTTCACCCGCCCTTTTTGGTATCCTGGATCCTTTATATGGTGAAGCTTTTCTTTATTTTGAGGTTACCGTTGGATTTCCTGGTACCTTGTCTTTCTGCTTTTTAAATCACTGGTGTTAGGTGGGAGGTCCCAGGTATATGTAGGCCGGAAGGGGCTCGTTTTCAAGACTTCTCCCTGCAACGTCGCCACCTGCTGGTGGAGTAACCCGATCGTAAGAATTAAAGGGGAAGCGGGGTGTGTGGCACACTGACAATATCCATTTTTCAGGTGAGTACTCACAAAATGGTATTTTTCTGTCATAGCGTCTTAATATACCTTCAGTCCCACCTGATGTTATTTAGTGTTGCAAGATGTGCATTGCACTACCAGCAATTAAATGGTGTCATCTTATTATTATGATCAGTTGTCAAATAAAAATGTTTTATGAATTTGAAGTAAAAACTTCTGAGCGGTGGGGAAGTATATCTGCATATTTGTCTTGTATATGGACTCCCAGTCTTCTGGTTTTAAAGGTCTTTCTATATATCCTGTTCCCATTTCTTTTTGTATTAGTCAGCTTTGTTATTTTTGGGCCTTATTCATGAAGGGATAGCGCCAGGTAGTGGCTGTTAAGCGACAGGTAGCGGCAGGTAGCGGCATGAGAATGCCGTCCACAGCACACAATTTCACATTTATAAAGCCGATTCTGTTGAGCGTCTGGGATAATGCCATGTAGCGTACAATTCATCATTATCCCAGCCTCAGCGTACAGTGCCGGCGTTCAGCCTTGCAGAGTGCCACGTCTTACCTCTCGCTACCTGGCGCTCTCCAATACATTTCTATGGACGTTCTTTTACTTCTCTTTAAACAGGGGGTTTTTATTATTAAAATTTTTTTTTATTCTCAAATAATGTTGTGACCTCTCCTGGCCTTGAAAAAGCCATTTTTTCAAAATGTTTTCATTTTTTATATATTTATGCAGAATTGACATGACAGGTCTGGCATTAAAGTGGACCAACACCCACCGGTGATCGGCCCGGGATCTATAAGATTCCCGGGCCGATCACCTCCCTCCCCGCGGGACATCCGAGATCGGGATGTCCCGCGGGGTGAAACCCCCCCAAACACCCCAAACTCCTTACCTTAGTTTGTGAATGGCCGGCGCGGAGGAGCCGCTTGTCCGCGGCTTGTCCGTCGCCGCGGACAGAGGTGAGTTCGGGGGGTTCGGGGGGGTTTCACACAGCGGGGCACCCCGATCGGGGGTGCCCCACCGAAGTGGACCAAGACCCAGGATAGTCAAAATCCTGGGTGTTGGTCCACTTTAATGTGTTCATGTCACAATGTTATAACAATGTAATTCCATATGTTTTCGCTTTGTTACTGGTGGATACATGTTCAAAACAGCCTTTAATCACACAGCCTCCGGCGCTCTGGGCTACAGTGAAGCATTTTTGAGCGCCGGCAGTGTGTGAGGCTGATTTTTTGATTAATATGGTGTGAGTCGGTCGCACTGACCAGTCGCTACCATTCGCTCCCAAACAGCTCTGTACTTCTCATATACCGTAGCAACTCCTCACAATGTATTCATCAATGCTGCACAGCGACTGAGACGCTCTGAACTAGCGAACCATGGCCGAGCACAGCGACTACTAGCGGTCGCTCTGAAATCCACTCTACAGCCTCTCATCTGTCGCTACCTGCCGCTAGTAATGAATCAGCCTGCCCGTTATATGAGCAGAGCAACAGATAGTAAAAGCACTATAGTTCTATGAAGGTATAGGGGTAAAAAACTGCTTTTGGAAGTTTGTTAGAGGTGTCATGTTCTTTGGTAAGCTTAAGGAGGTCTTTGAGACTCCAGGGCAGGACTACTCCCTCCTTCGGGGGCCTCCCGAACTGGGATGCCCACTTTGGGAAACCTCCCAGGGCAACTAAATTCGTTAAAATTAGTTCCAGTGGTGTCCAGTCCCCTTTGTATGGCCTACATACATCTAAATATTCACTTTAAATGAGCAGCTTGATAGTATACTCAGTAACCGGGTACCCCTAGGCCACCCCGCTCAGTTGGCCTGCTTACATAATCATATTTTCTTATTTATTTCTCCCTTTCCATATATAATTTGATGTGGTGTTTGTAATTTCATTGAAAAATTTCTCAGGAATAAATATAGGTCGTGTCTGAAATAGGAATATTATTATTGGAAAAAGGCCATTTTAATTAGGGAGATTCTTCCTATTGTGTTTTTTTGTTATTTTTTTATTATTATATTTTTCCATTTTTTTTTTACATCTTCCCTGAATGAATGGAGTATTAGCAGTGGCATGCTTTACCACCGCACAGGGAAAGCAAATCTGTGGCACCCCAACTTTCAGGGTTTCCCGCCTGTCAGCCCTCCCTCCCCAGATTAGATATTGCTGTATTGTGTTGTGTGTTTGCAAATCCTGCCTTTCCCCTCACACTCCTTCCTCCCCTCCCAGCTGTACCCCTCCGTAGCTCAGAATGACATATGCCGTCATGTGACAGCTTATGTCGTTATGCCTTGTCGGCAGGCCCTTTGCCAGGGCCCCCATCCAGGTAGTGGGAGTAGCTAGGAGAGGGACCCTACTATGCATGTAGAATTGCCATTTTTTTTTCTTCCTTTACTTAGTATGACGGTCATAGGGAGGAGAAGCGCAAACATTGTTTACACAGTTAGGGGAGGTGAGAGATTGAGGGGCCCCAGAGGGATACAGGAACTGCAGGTGGGCCCTGTTTCAGGAATTAGCTCTACACTGTCTCTAGTGGACAGCCATGTTCACTGCAGTCAAGACAATCTCGGCTTTATGAATATAATGAAATATAGGGATGGGATGCCAGGGGACGCAACTGAGGACACTGTGGGACACAGGTTGTGCATCTCTGCTCTAGAGAATATGGCAATATGGAATATAGTCTAAACATCTGTAATGTACAGAAGCTACTAATAAAATGCTAAGGGCACTGTATTGAAGTACTCTTTCGTCTGGTGGAGGAGGTTAAAGAGCAGGAAAGAAAGTCAACAAAGAAAATCATATTTGGATGTAAAAAAAGTAGTTCAATTAAAAGAGAGAAGATCAGGAAAAAAAAGAAAAGGAGGCAGATTTGCAGTGAAGGGGGGAATAAAGTGGATTTGGAGTGAAGGGGGGACACAACCAGGGAAAGACCACTAGTCTAGGAGGGTGAGCTTAGGTGGATCATTCAATACAAGCTTTCCAAGGGTTCCATACTCTCACAAAGATGTGCACATTAGGGTTGATTCAGAGAGACATAAAAAGACTTTGTTTTTGTGTCAATCTGTATTTTTTTGTTTTTTTTTCCCGCTTTCGTATGAGTGTACTAGTGATTCTAAGCATGCATCGCAAGCCTTCAGTAAAGTCTTCGTCCGTTCGTATGTTTTCGTTTTCCGTTTATGTTACTCATGAAACAACGTAGGCTTTCATTTTTGGCCTTTTTCCATCGTCGCCTCGAACAAATGATTTACGTTTCTCATTAGATTCTGAATTCCTTTTTCTATAAATAATCGTCCAGACAAAAATCGTTACGACCTTACGCCTGCGCACAACAAAATTTAACTCATTAATGTGCTCGTCTACATATTTTGTTCACTCACTTCTGCTACAATGCTTAGCTAAATCACATTGCAGTCTGTATCTTCTTCCATTTCCCAAACCTAATGCTTACCTAAATCACATCGCGGTCTGTATATTCTTCCATTTACCGCACCTAATGCTTACCTAAATCACATTGCGGTTTCATTCTTCTTCCATTTCACGCACCTAATGCTTACCTAAATCACATTGCGGTTTCATTCTTCTTCCATTTCACGCACCTAATGCTTACCTTAATCACATTGCAAGTACAACATTTTTTTTTTTTTGGTTGTAAAAAATGTAAAAACTTTACAAATATTAACAGTTTTTAAAAACATTTTAAAACAATAAAACTATATACAAAGCAATGGCAGGCCCAAGATAATTATTCTTCATCTGTGGTCCCCAACGAATCGCGCAGCTCCTGCATCTCACCCACCAAACAAAACACTGTGGCACTGATTTGTGCCAATCTCGCATGTGCGGTGTCTGTAAAATAAAGAAATTAAAATTATTGTTCTGCAAATACATGTTTTTTTTTTTTTTTTTGCAATACGTTTTTATTAGATTTTCAAGTATATACGGAAATTTTACAGAAAGAAAGAAAAAAAACATTTACAGATAATGGGATGCAAACAGGGCATAAACAGCAACAACACAGGACCCTCTGTGATCGTGCTTATTGTCCAAGGGCCTGGGATCCTCCATCCGGTGACCCAATGGCAAATACTCATAGGTGGGTCATCGAAACGAGGACGACAGAACCAGACGATGCTAGATCCAAGCTTCAACCAAGGGTGTTGTGTACCCCACCTGTTGCTAGACGGCCCCCCTAAAGTATCTCCAGATCCGTATTGCTACAGCCACCCCATCCGCCTCCCGGAAGAAGAATAGGGAAAGGAGGGCCAACTTGCCCCTAGGGGCTTGCGGCAAGGATAGAGAAAGAAAACAGAAAGAGAAGGGGGAGAAGACAAATAAACTAGGAAGATGGGCCCGACCCCGGACCCCACCACTCCCACCGCTGCTTCCGTAAGTCACCCCAGCACCCCCCCACCCTCCGCCCATCGACCACTAATTGTCCTTCAGGAGATCCTGAAAGTCTGGTGCTCCTTTAGACACCTCCCAAAGCGCCCAGGTGCCCAAGTACCTCTGAGTCCCACCGTCTGTTCTCTCCAGCGCCAATTCCTCCATCCGTCTTATGTTCTCCACTTCTCCATACCACTCTAACAAGGAGGGGGTAGCATTAGTTCGCCAATGACGAGGGATCACAGTCCTAGCCGCTGTGAGCAGGTGTCTCAGTAGTCCTTTCCCCCCCGCTACTACTGATCCCGGGAGCATTGAAAGAAGGGTCACCTGAGGAAGGTTGGGAATGCTCTCTAGTGTCAAATATTTAAAGATCCCCAGCACCCTTTCCCAAAAATTCTTAACCGCTGGGCATTCCCACCAAATATGGGTAAGCGTCCCCGGGGCATTATTACACCTCCAGCACTCCCCTGATTCCGCACCCCCAAACCGCATCAGGTCCACTGGACATTTATACCATCTGGACAAGATTTTGTAATTCTTCTCCTGGGCCCTACAAGCCATAGAGAGTTTATGGGTTAGGGCAAAGGATTTCTCCCATTCACTTGCTTCAAATGATTGTCCCAGTTCCTCCTCCCACCTCTTACAAAACTGAGGAAGCTCTCCTCCCTCTTGGAATGATCTTATACAGGCCAGAGATGACATGAGTGGGGGGGGGGTTGGGTTCTTGAGGATCCTCTCCTGCGCCGTAAGAGGGCGAGACAACACTAGCCCACCCGACCCACGGTCCTGGAGGTCTGCGTGAGTGGGAAGGCCAGATCCAGAAATTACGTCCCTCAGTCCTGGGAAGCACATCCTGGGAAGCACTCCAAGCCAGAAACGTTGGGGTGCCCATGCAAATACATGTTTAACAGCTGTGGATGGAATGCTTATTAGGTTGAAATCTAACTCATGAGGCCATATGTCATTATGCTAAGGAATGTCTTAAAGGAAGAGGCCATATGTCATTATGCTAAGGACATTGACAATGGATTTAGGTTGATTGGTGATGATGTTATTTTACACATACTTAAAATATTTACATTACAACTTACTTCGGTGGTGGGCGAGCTCTGCTTGGGGGACCACCCTACGGTCTGGGGCCTGCCACTGCTGGGAATGTGAGGCTGTAGAGACATTTAAAATTGGCTCACTTCTAATGTCTGATTCAACAGTAAGCAAATGACACTTAGAATGTGTGTGTGATACATGCAATGCCTTGGAGCTGAAGGCGCTCATACTTCTCCACATAGCCGCAAAACATGTTCAACAATAGCAATCCGAGGCAAAAATGGTCCCGTAAGTGGAGCGGAAATGAAACCGGTTTATAGGGTGGTGGTCCCTCTGCAATCAGGTCTCAGAATCAGATGCAAGCCCATCCCAATAACGTAACTAACGCAAATTATCCGATTTAGATCCGTAACTTATCCGAACTAACGCAAATTATCCAATTTCATTCCGTCCTTCGAAAGCGCATATACGCGTTAGCAGGAATGAACATACGCATGGAAAAAGTAACATATAAACCAAAAAACAAGCCAAACAGTCAAAAAAAATACACAGACACATGCAAAAGTCCATGCGTATCTGTCTCTGAATCAACCCTATTGTCCTGCATCGTACAGAGACCATTTTCTTGATCATAATCCAGTTTATTCATTTTGATGGTGGACTTTAATTTTGATTTCAAATATTTTAATTGATTTAATGTTATAACATTGTGCTAAACCTTCTCTGACACGAGCCTACTTAGGTCTCAAGATAGAACAATAAATTACATCTATTAATGTAATAAGAAAGTTTAATTCCCTCAAACAATATTTCAGAATGATTTCTGATGATTGCTGGTCATTCAAAATGAACCAGCTACTAATCAGTAATTCTAGAAGAAATTGAAGAGTTGGCGAGCAAGGAAAAAGAGCAGAAAATGGAGAAAGAGAGAAAAAGAAAGAGAAAAAAGGGGGTACATAACAGAAGAGGGCCCTTGAGGTGTATCGGCAATGGATTAAAACTACTTGACCAATTTTGTTAGACATTTGTTTTTGCCCTGAAGTCCTTTTATTGTGGTCCCCACACTTTTTGACAAATATCTTTTGTCTCAAAAAATGCTAACTACAGGATTCAGAGCCTTGTGAGAAAACTCACTTCTTTTTTAGGAGAGAAAACTGGCATTCACTTTTTTTGTCCACCTTGGGGCTGATTCAGAGACAGGTGAAAATATACACCCGTTAGGCTCTGAATCAACCCCTTTGTTTCATTGATCAATATTTAGTTAGGTTTGCCAACTAACAATCCTTTAGTTTATACTTGGGATTTCCAAGATGTGGCAATTACAATCCTGCTATCCTTAAAAAGATGTATGAAATTAGGTGTTGTAAGTGTCTGGCGCTACTCCCCAATGCTATATAGGGATCTTTCTGGACCCAATTTCACAGTCACACTATGGGGGTTATTTAAGAAGAGATAGCGCCAGGTAGTGCTTCGTAGCGGCAGGCAGTGCCTGGTGAACGCTCGACGCTGTACGCAAAACAACATCTGGTGAACTCTAACAGCGGCATGTAGCATCCGATGTATTATTACAGGCGTCTCAGGGTATAGCGTTGGCGCTCTAGCTTCCAGAGCGCCAGCTATTACATGTCGCTTTTCCATACATTTCAATGACCATTCATCTGCTTGCGTTTAAACAGCTTATTTGACATTTTTTTAATTTTTTTTGCCTCAAATCATTGTGTGACCTCTCCTGGCCAAACATTTTTAGAAACTTTTTTGACTTTTTATATTTTTATGCAGAATTTTAATTACAGGTCTGGCACTAAAGTGTTAATGTCACAGTGTTAAAACAATGCTCTATTTTGTAGCGACCAGATTTAGAGCGCCGATGTATGGTGTGGAGCGCCGAGTTGGTGCTCCCTGCAGCGCTGTACTGGTGTTAGAGCACCCAACATACATCACATTCATCAATGCCGGCCAGGTTACTAGAGCGACTTACAGCATCTACTAACGGTCGCCCTAAGCACCGCTATACAGACGCTCATCTGCCGATACCTTAGCGTTAGTAATGAATCAGCTTCCATGTATTTTTTATATCTTTAGATGATTATATCTTTAGTTTAAATATTTTAGATTACTTGCAAATTAACCTGAATTTTTTTTCTAGACGAGGATTTCAGAATTTCAGCTATTTTTTCATGTTCTATTCCGCTTTCATTGGCTTTGGTTCATGTTTGGTCAGAGTGATATTCAATGTGTTCCTAGGAAGTTGGCTACTTGCAAGGATTGACCGTCCACTTTTGCCAAGAGGATTTGAAGGCATTGATACAGGTTTGTACTTTCAATGCTGCCCATAGATATGAACAAGTTTCACATTTCAGGAAACCAAAGCAACATTTAATGTATAAACAGTTTGATTTGAAACCAGCTAGCTGTTAAATAGCTCCCATGCCTTTTATCCCATATTTTAAGGGTAGCTTTATTTTACTGAATTCACAGTTGAATTACTGCACAGGGTGTAAGGGTTGCAAAGGACAAAGACATTCATCCAGCTGTTCCAAATATTACCTTGAAATACACTGATGTTTTTAAGTACTGTTAAATGGGCTTTCCATGTTTAATCTTTAAAAGCCAAATACGGAGTGGAGCTACATACAAACATAAAAATCATATAATCCAGAATAAGTAACTTTTCACAAATACATGTACACGTGAAATACTCCTTGTACTTGAAACTAATATTGGTCTTTATATGTCCCCCTGAACACATCTGTCAAACAATGAGGATATGTTGCAAGATTCAGTCCTGTGCCAGGACCAGGTCCTTTTTAGCACCCAAAGTGATGATGCCAAATCCTTCCTCTTTATTACTGCCAATATATGGGTAGGCCTTTTTTGGGAGGAAACAGGGTAGCCACGGCATTAAATACATGTGTCATACATGTTAAGCATCAATGATATGATAAAAGTAGATAGGTCTGATAATTGGTACTATATTTGTGCATAGCTAGAGGGACAATATGGAAAAATGCACAATCCCTGCACTCTTTTATTGTAAACTCTAAAAAACGGATGAGTTTTGGGGTCTACTTTTTACTCAGGTCAACTAAAAATCTGAGCTAATCATTGTCTTGCCATCTCTGCAAATAAATGTTTTTAATCCTAGATTATTGACTGTGAATGATGTGCATATAAGCATGTGACCTTGCTTTCTTTTTTCTGTATGCAGGGCATAGTACATGGACAGGTATGCTCCAGGTGGATCTTTATCACACACACCCTGTTGTTCTATCCTTTTGTCACCTACTTATGCAAGACCTATTGGCAAAAAAACATGTTACATGTACAGGTAACAACCATAAATAAAGCTGATATTTTACATTCTTCGTGGACCATAAATCCTATGACGTGATATTTAAAAAGTATCTGATTGCTTCATATAAAGAACAAACCTTATACAATAATAAGCCCAGCTCCAGACATGATTTTTATTTCATGTATTTATTTTAGATTTGAAAAGAGTAAAGCAAACGTAAAAGCATTTCAATGCTCTTTTTGCTGTACATGCCCACTTTTGGGGAAATCAAACCCCTTGCCTTTGTTTAGTAACAACACAAAGTTCATTCAGCTGATTGTCCAGGGGTGTTATTTGGACCAATAGATGGCAATCAGAATAAAAGAAAAAATCTGTTCCAGTGGAGCACAATATTATATACACCTACTCCAATCTGATGAGAGCAGTATTTACTGTGGGGAACTGTGAAAGAAATATTGTACCAGCAAAGTTACTTTTTATCACAGGCTTAATCATTTTTGTGTCCTGACACTATACCTATCGTTAATATATTCATCAGAATTTTCTGCTCTCCACTCTTTGATGCAAAATACTCATTACTATTACTTAATAATAAACATGGTTAGTATAATCATGCAAAAAATACTTTATTTAGCTTTTTTTAACAAATTTCAGAATGCAAAATATTATTTAAACACAAAGACGTTAAAACAAATGTTATTAACCTTTTGCATTTTGTGTGCACATTTTAGCATGCATTTTGCATTTATGCCACTAATTGCCTGCAGAGCAGCCAGGACAGCTTTATTGGGTTTGTCAAGGGAAGGTATCTCAATCTCCCAGTCAAGCAACACTAATGGGCAGTTACCGGGCAGGCTGATTCATCACTAACGCCAGGTAGCGACAGATGAGCGTCTGTAGCAGGCATTTTCAGAGCGCCCGCTAGTAGTCACTGTGCTCGGCCGTGGGTCGCTACTTTACTCACTACAGACTCAGTCGCTGTTCAGTAATGATGAATACATTGTGAGGAGTCGCTATTTGACCAGTACAGCGCTGTATGGGAGCGCATGTTAACAACTGCTCATAGCGACCGACTCACACCATATTCAGCAAAAAAACAGCCTCACAAAACTCAGGCGCTGAAAAATATTTGTTTGAAGCCCAGAGTGCAGGAGGCGTTGTGTTTAAAGTGTGTTTTCCTGCATCTATCCACTAGAAACAAAGCGACAACATATGGAATTACATTGTAACAACATTGTAACATGAACACTTTAATGGCAGACCTGTAATGTCATTTCTGCAGAAATATATAAAAAATGAAAAAATTGTGAAAAAACAGCTTTTTCAATGCCAGAAGAGGTCACAGAATTATTTGTGATTTTTGGGGAAAAAACAAAAACCCTGTTTAAAGAGAAGAAAAGGATCGTCCATTGAAATGTATGGGAGAGCGTCAGGTAGCGAGAGGTCATACCTGGCGCTGTGCAAGGCTGGATGCTGGCGCTGTTCGCTGAGGCTGTGAAAATGATGAATCAGACGCTACATGCCGCTATCCCAGTCACTAAACAGATTCTGCTTGATAAATGTGTAATTGCGTGCCGTGTCCGGCGTTCACCAGTCGCTACCTGTCTCTACCTCTCATTAACCAGCCACTACCTGACGCTATCCTTTCTTAAATAAGGGCCTAAGTCTGAACCTCTGGTTCCCAGATCACAGTGTTCTACTCCTCTATTAGCAAGGTAACCTGCTCTATCAAAAGTGAAAAGAGGACATTGTGCTGGAGTCAGTATTGATATATTGACATTTAATTACAGAGAAAAAAATTGCAGTTTACAGGACCGCAATATGTTGTTTTTTTTAGTCAGTTAGATTTAGCATAATACAAAGCTTGTTTATAGTGACTTGTTCATAGGGCTCATTGCCAAGGTCAGTCCCACATTCCAGTAATACTACTGAACATGGAAGATATATACAATTTAGTCAAATTCTAATCAGCAGTGTGAACTTTGAACTAGTGTGTGAACTTTGAAAGGGCCCCATTTAATGTTTGCACCAGGAACCCGGCGCATTTAGTTACACCATTACTAATCAGAACGAGTACGTACAGAAAATCAATTCTGTTACCTGTGCTCCAAGCTGGTCTTCTCCCTGGAAAGCTGATTGGTTGGAAGGAAGTAACAGGCTGGCTTACCAATCTGTAATCATATGGTAAATCTAACATGTCTGAGGTTTGTTTACTGACCCCATTCCAGCATACCCCCCACTAGCGAGAAGCCTATCAGCACATGAATTTTATAACCAGAGAGAGATAGGGATATTAAATCTAAAATGTAATTAAGGACATTTTGTATACTAAGATAGGGCCCTAATTTCTTAGAAGAGAACCTTGTAGGCTAATTGCTAGCTTCCATTACTAAATTTGTATGAGATTGTGACATGTGGTCGTACCTTGGGCTTTTAAATCACTAACATGTATGACTAGTGGCAGGAGCGTACATAGCAATGACATAGCTCCACCGGCTCAGCAACTCAGTCAGGGCTGTGGCAGTGAGGGAGAAGTGCTGGAGGCGCACCATCTTGCTGCCCCTTACCCACACCCTGACCCCAAGCAATCAGGAAGGGGAGTAGGCGGGGCTGGGCCATGAAAGGGGGATGGATGCAATCTGGGAGGACAACACAACACTGCTACAAAAGATGATGGGGGGCTCTGTCACATCTGCAATGGGATGATGGGGGCTGTTCTGCAGCACAGTCTGCTATGGAATGATGGGGGTTGTTCTGCAACAGTCTGCTATGGGATGATGGGGGTTGTTGTGCAGCACAGTCTGCTATGGAATGATGGGGGTTGTTCTGCAACAGTCTGCTATGGGATGATGGGGGTTGTTCTGCAGCAGTCTGCTATGGAATGATGGGGGTTGTTCTGCAGCAGTCTGCTATGGAATGATGGGGGTTGTTCTGCAGCAGTCTGCTATGGGATGATGGGGGTTGTTCTGCAGCAGTCTGCTATGGGATGATGGGGGTTGTTCTGCAGCAGTCTGCTATGGGATGATGGGGGTTGTTCTGCAGCAGTCTGCTATGGGATGATGGGGGTTGTTCTGCAGCAGTCTGCTATGGGATGATGGGGGTTGTTCTGCAGCAGTCTGCTATGGGATGATGGGGGTTGTTCTGCAGCAGTCTGCTATGGGATGATGGGGGTTGTTCTGCAACAGTCTGCTATGGGATTATGGGGGTTGTTCTGCAACACAGTCTGCTATGGAATGATGGGGGTTGTTCTGCAACAGTCTGCTATGGGATGATGGGGGTTGTTCTGCAACACAGTCTGCTATGGAATGATGGGGGTTGTTCTGCAGCACAGTCTGCTATGGGATGATGGGGGTTGTTCTGCAGCAGTCTGCTATGGGATGATGGGGGTTGTTCTGCAGCAGTCTGCTATGGGATGATGGGGGTTGTTCTGCAGCAGTCTGCTATGGGATGATGGGGGTTGTTCTGCAGCAGTCTGCTATGGGATGATGGGGGTTGTTCTGCAACAGTCTGCTATGGGATGATGGGGGTTGTTCTGCAGCAGTCTGCTATGGGATGATGGGGGTTGTTCTGCAGCAGTCTGCTATGGGATGATGGGGGTTGTTCTGCAACACAGTCTGCTATGGGATGATGGGGGTTGTTCTGCAGCAGTCTGCTATGGGATGATGGGGGTTGTTCTGCAACACAGTCTGCTATGGGATGATGGGGGTTGTTCTGCAGCAGTCTGCTATGGGATGATGGGGGTTGTTCTGCAGCAGTCTGCTATAGGGGTGATGGGGGTTGTTCTGCAGCAGTCTGCTATGGGATGATGGGGGTTGTTCTGCAGCAGTCTGCTATGGAATGATGGGGGTTGTTCTGCAACAGTCTGCTATGGGATGATGGGGGTTGTTCTGCAACACAGTCTGCTATGGAATGATGGGGGTTGTTCTGCAACAGTCTGCTATGGAATGATGGGGGTTGTTCTGCAGCAGTCTGCTATGGGATGATGGGGGTTGTTCTGCAACACAGTCTGCTATGGGATGATGGGGGTTGTTCTGCAGCAGTCTGCTATGGGATGATGGGGGTTGTTCTGCAGCAGTCTGCTATAGGGGTGATGGGGGTTGTTCTGCAGCAGTCTGCTATGGGATGATGGGGGTTGTTCTGCAGCAGTCTGCTATGGGATGATGGGGGTTGTTCTGCAGAAGTCTGCTATGGGATGATGGGGGTTGTTCTGCAGCAGTCTGCTATGGAATGATGGGGGTTGTTCTGCAACAGTCTGCTATGGGATGATGGGGGTTGTTCTGCAACACAGTCTGCTATGGAATGATGGGGGTTGTTCTGCAACAGTCTGCTATGGGATGATGGGGGTTGTTCTGCAACACAGTCTGCTATGGAATGATGGGGGTTGTTCTGCAGCACAGTCTGCTATGGGATGATGGGGGTTGTTCTGCAGCACAGTCTGCTATGGGATGATGGGGGTTGTTCTGCAACAGTCTGCTATGGGATGATGGGGGTTGTTCTGCAGCAGTCTGCTATGGAATGATGGGGGTTGTTCTGCAGCAGTCTGCTATGGGATGATGGGGGTTGTTCTGCAACAGTCTGCTATGGAATGATGGGGGTTGTTCTGCAACACAGTCTGCTATGGGATGATGGGGGTTGTTCTGCAGCAGTCTGCTATGGGGTGATGGGGGTTGTTCTGCAGCAGTCTGCTATAGGGGTGATGGGGGTTGTTGTGCAGCACAGTCTGCTATGGGATGATGGGGGTTGTTCTGCAGCAGTCTGCTATGGGATGATGGGGGTTGTTCTGCAGCAGTCTGCTATGGGGTGATGGGGGTTGTTCTGCAGCAGTCTGCTATGGGATGATGGGGGTTGTTGTGCAGCACAGTCTGCTATGGGGTGATGGGGGTTGTTCTGCAGCAGTCTGCTATGGGATGCTGGGGGTTGTTCTGCAGCAGTCTGCTATGGGATGATGGGGGTTGTTCTGCAGCACAGTCTGCTATGGGATGATGGGGGTTGTTCTGCAGCACAGTCTGCTATGGGATGATGGGGGTTGTTCTGCAGCAGTCTGCTATGGGATGATGGGGGTTGTTCTGCAGCAGTCTGCTATGGGATGCTGGGGGTTGTTCTGCAGCACAGTCTGCTATGGGATGATGGGGGTTGTTCTGCAGCACAGTCTGCTATGGGATGATGGGGGTTGTTCTGCAGCAGTCTGCTATGGGATGATGGGGGTTGTTCTGCAGCAGTCTGCTATGGGATGATGGGGGTTGTTCTGCAGCAGTCTGCTATGGGATGATGGGGGTTGTTCTGCAACAGTCTGCTATGGGATGATGGGGGTTGTTCTGCAGCAGTCTGCTATGGGATGATGGGGGTTGTTCTGCAGCAGTCTGCTATGGGATGATGGGGGTTGTTCTGCAACAGTCTGCTATGGGATGATGGGGGTTGTTCTGCAGCAGTCTGCTATGGGGTGATGGGGGTTGTTCTGCAGCAGTCTGCTATGGAATGATGGGGGTTGTTCTGCAGCACAGTCTGTTATGGGATGATGGGGGTTGTTCTGCAGCAGTCTGCTATGGAATGATGGGGGTTGTTCTGCAGCACAGTCTGCTATGGGATGATGGGGGTTGTTCTGCAGCAGTCTGCTATGGGATGATGGGGGTTGTTCTGCAGCAGTCTGCTATGGGATGATGGGGGTTGTTCTGCAGCAGTCTGCTATGGAATGATGGGGGTTGTTCTGCAACACAGTCTGCTATGGGATGATGGGGGTTGTTCTGCAGCAGTCTGCTATGGGATGATGGGGGTTGTTCTGCAGCAGTCTGCTATGGGATGATGGGGGTTGTTCTGCAGCAGTCTGCTATGGAATGATGGGGGTTGTTCTGCAGCAGTCTGCTATGGGATGATGGGGGTTGTTCTGCAACACAGTCTGCTATGGGATGATGGGGGTTGTTCTGCAACACAGTCTGCTATGGGATGATGGGGGTTGTTCTGCAGCAGTCTGCTATGGGGTGATGGGGGTTGTTCTGCAGCAGTCTGCTATGGGATGATGGGGGTTGTTCTGCAACACAGTCTGCTATGGGATGATGGGGGTTGTTCTGCAGCAGTCTGCTATGGGATGATGGGGGTTGTTCTGAAGCAGTCT
Source organism: Gastrophryne carolinensis (assembly GCA_027917425.1). NCBI lineage: Eukaryota > Metazoa > Chordata > Amphibia > Anura > Microhylidae > Gastrophryne > Gastrophryne carolinensis. Next base: position 276,048,329 of record CM051238.1, read on the forward strand.
GCTATGGGATGATGGGGGTTGTTCTGAAGCAGTCTGCTATGGGATGATGGGGGTTGTTCTGCAACACAGTCTGCTATGGGATGATGGGGGTTGTTCTGCAGCAGTCTGCTATGGGATGATGGGGGTTGTTCTGCAGCAGTCTGCTATGGGATGATGGGGGTTGTTCTGCAGCAGTCTGATATGGGATGATGGGGGTTGTTCTGCAGCAGTCTGATATGGGATGATGGGGGTTGTTCTGCAGCAGACTGCTATGGGATGATGGGGGTTGTTCTGCAGCAGTCTGCTATGGGTTGATGGGGGTTGTTCTGCAGCAGTCTGCTATGGGATGATGGGGGTTGTTCTGCAGCAGACTGCTATGGGATGATGGGGGTTGTTCTGCAGCAGTCTGCTATGGGATGATGGGGGTTGTTCTGCAGCAGACTGCTATGGGATGATGGGGGTTGTTCTGCAGCAGTCTGCTATAGGATGATGGGGGTTGTTCTGAATCTGCAACACAGTCTGCTATAGCAGAAGATGGGGGCTCTGTCACAGTCTGCAATGTGATGATGGAGGTTTGTTCTGCAACATAGTCTGCTATGGGAGATAGTCTTCTATGGGGTGATGGGGGGTTCTGTCACACTGTCTGTTTAAGGGTAATGAGGGGTTCTTATTATTAGTAATAATAATACTGATTGTAATATGTTTTAAAATTTATTTGAAATGTATCTATTTGTGTATTTATTTATTTAATTTATTTCATTTTGTGTGATTATTTGGGGTACTTTCCCTACCCCATTTTGTGCAGGGCAATCACCCTGGAGTTCCCCTAGATTTGCAGCCCTCTAGATCTTGCTACCCTTATCTTACAGCTAATTTTGGGCCCCCAAGATTGGGTCCCAATCGGTTTCAGTGGGGTTTGGGTTCAGGTTGGGGGTCCCGAATCAGACTTTGGCAAACTCAAGCTTCTATGGGTCCGTTAAACCCTACTGATGACCATTCCTCCTATTTTAATGTTTCTTCCCTACTAGTAATAATTGCATAATTGGAAGTGAACTTAATACTATAGAATATTAATACATAATAATTTTTATTACAGATGGGCATCAAGACTGCAAAAACAGACAAAGTAGAAACAAATGGCTCTTAGCATATACTCTCATTAATAACCCTGCACTGATACTAAGCAGAAAGAAGACTGTCCGTCTTTCACCAGATTCAGAAAGTCAGAATATTTTGCAGAGGCTACTGGTTTCCTCTATCCAGTCCAGTGGAAAAAGGTGGATAATAGACAAAGATGTTGAAAACTGTACAGCAACCACCCCTATTGTTCAGCAGTGAATTGCACAGGATTAGCATGAATATATCACCAATATTTTAATAATGAAGCCATATGATTTTTAAAAGGGACAGTTAAAAAATCAAAACTGCTGATCTATTCTTATAACAAATATAGACAATGGGGGTCATGCTAAAGATTTAGTGAAGCAAGTTCAACTTTGGGGGCACATTTGGGTGTGAATGCAACCTGCATCTCAGTGAGCTTTTTCATTTTAACCCACATAAAGTGCAATAAAAATATTTGCTCTAATTTCCCTATAAAATTCAGCTGCACATGTGATGGGCATTTATGATAAGTGTTTAAAAGTTTGGAAACAGCCTTCTATAGACTATGTTAAAGTTTTTTTTTTCTAAATTCCCCATAGGGTGCTGTTGTTTTCAAACATTTAAAGTGGACCAACACCCAGGATTTTGACTATCCTGGGTTTTGGTCCACTTCAGGGGGGCACCCCGATTAGGGGTGCCCCGCTGTGTAAAACCCCCCAGAAACACCCCAATACTCACCTCAAAACGCTCCCACGTGGCCGGGTGACAGCGACGGACAAGCGCTGACAGCGCCGGACAAGCCAGCGTGTCCGCCGCCGCCTCCCGCACGTCCCTCTGACAGCGCGCGCGCCCGCGCTGGCCATTCACAAATGCCCGGCGCGGGGGAGGTGAGTTTTTGGGGGGTTTTCGGGGGGGTTCCTCACCGCGGGATATCCCGATCTCGGATGTCCCGCGGTGAGGGGGGTGATCGGCTCGGGAATCTTATAGATTCCCGGGCCGATCACCCCAGGGTGTTGGTCCACTTTAAACAATTATTCTTAGCTCTTTGGAAAATGATGGACCTAACCTGTAAAAATGCCCCATAACACGTGCAGGTAATTTCAGGAAAGACTTGAACAAATATTTTTTATTATTCTTTTTTGTGTGTTAACATTTAAAAGCTCACCAAGGTGTAGGCTGCAATACACACAGAAATATGCATCCAAACTTGAACTTGCCACACTAAATATTTAGCATAACCCCCAGTGCTACTGAGCTAAAAGTGCCAATGCCACCCACAAAGTACTGTGAGGGGCTCTGGACAGGCTCGGTGGTTGCTAGTGGGTCATGGATGTGTTTCAGGGTGATATTGAGGGATCATGCAATGGTACAGATGAGTTATAGAAGGTGGTCTATGGACAGGACACAGTGCACTGGATATTATGGAGCAGCACACTGGCATGAAGAATGGCAACGAATTCTGCCACAGACAGTACTCTATACCTCATATAATAAAATGTACTTCCATCTAAAGGGAAACCCATGATGCAGGATATTTCTAGTTTTTTGTTTTTTAATAATTCTGTTTTTATTGAAAGTTTTTAGACAAGAAACAAAAGGCACATTTTCCAAACAACAAAGAAAACGTACAATGTCAGTTTATGCTAACACGATATGTATCAATAAGGACATTACAAACCTGCCACTGAAAATTCACAATAGGTCCTTCTATACAGGATCTGAACATTCAGACTAGTGGCTGTCTGCCATGTAACTAGCATCGACATTGGAATAAAGGGAACAGATAGGAATAGAGTAGAAAACAAAGGCAAAAAGAGGGGGGGGAGGAGGGGAGGGAAGGCAGGGGACAGGATAGGGAAGGGGCGGGAGGGGGGGCAAGCAGCAGGGGAGGAGAACCCCAGTTCTGACTATGTGGACCAGTGTTCTGAAGCGGCTTAGCATGGCCCAAGCATCTGCAGCATTCCCCCCCGGTCCGTGTCCAGGTAAGCCCACAGGTAGTCAGCTCAGCTCACAGAGGGGGAAGGCCGGAGAGGCGGGGGTCCTTGTTGTGAGCAGAGGAGCTCCTTGCCCTCCGGGGACTCCATATACACCATCCAGCCATAACAGGTGATGGCGAATTTCTCATGTGTGCCGTCGAGTGAAGACATAAGGCTTTCAAACCTCATAGTATCATTCACCCTTCGGCACCACATGCTTATAGAGGGAGGCTCCCTGTTCTTCCACACCTGAGGGATGCAGCATTTTGCTGCGTTCAGCAAATTACAAGTTATGGAGTTCCTGTAGCGCTTCAGAGGAGTCTCCAAAACATGGATATTTCTAGTTTTAAGTCTAAAGCAATGTGTTGTATTTAAGAGCATTTTGTACAAAATTACAATTTAGATTACTAGATAGCTGTTACAATGTCACTTGCTTTTACAATACCATGAAAATCTATATTTTGTACATGCCTATGTGTCTTTGTACTATTTGTTTACTGAAACCACAGTTTAAGGCAAGAACATCTTGTATTAATAAAATTCAAGTTTAACCCTTTTACTGCCAGCCTACCTAGAGATTTTGTCATTCTCTGTTGCCAAGCCATTTTTCCCCTTTTTGCGCTGCCTGTTTAATTGATTTACAGGAATTTCCAGGAAATGTTTTTTTTTCAGGAGAGTTTGAGCTTCAACATCGAATGGCTTGTCAGTGCTTTCTATTTTTGGGTGAAATATGTGAAAAAAAATCTTAAAAAATCTTTTTAAAAATAAAAATGTACGTTTTTTAAGATATTCATATTGCTTGTAAGATCCCTATTCCTCTCAATTACAATGGTACCACATACGTATCAGTAGACACTCGTTCCTGGCCAGGAGACTCCCCAAACTGAAACGTTTTTATGAGATTTTCCAATAAAATACAAATGCTTTGCGCAGCATCAAGGCTTAAACCCTTAGAAATGTTAAAGAAAAACATTTGTGCAGTAAAACCAGTTTTTTTGGGGCCGGGAAACGCATCTACATGCTTGGCAATTAACAGTAGAGGCAACACCTTAGATTATATGGACTTTGCTTTTAAAGAGTTAATGGAGCCATCTAGGCAACATGAAAAAAAAAATTAAATCCATACTCCCCTTTTGTTCCCTGCAAGTGATTGGTGATACTTCAGCACTCACACACTGACCAGATCATGAGATGGAATCCCACACTCCTTCATCTCAGGCATAACCACTTCCTGCTGACTCAGCTCACCTTGTCCAGGATAGGAGAGGAAGGAAAAAAGTGTGTGCAGTGTGTGCTTTTCTCTTTTGTTCCCACATCCAGAGAAAACCCGGCCTACATAAGTCTTATAAGCAGTGGGGTGATGAAACATTAAAATCAATTCATTTCTTTAATTATCTTGGGCAATGTTTGCTTGTTGTGGGCATCTCAGTTCTGGATGACCTGCTGTGTGAAACCCTGTGGCTCGCTTAGCTGCTTCTTTCATGATCCCATTGCACATGTGCAGGTTATCTTCCAATCTGTGTTCCATGCTGTGTATATTAATGAGCTGCATAGACTAGTGAATGAATGGGAGTGACAAGCATTTCTTTGGCAACTTCCTTCTGTCCATAGCCTTGTCAGCCATTCATATAGGCCTAGGGTGGTGCACGCATCAGTGTTAGGGGATTCTGCTGTCGCCTGTATATGCTGCTTGAGATTGCTAAAAAAGGTAAGCAGAATGGCTGAACTGAGGGGTCCCAGACTGGGTAGCCCCAAGGAGAAGGAGACCACTGGCCCTAGACTTGTTAAATGGGTGGCATTAGCTGTAGCATAGTGTGAATCTGATTAAAGCTGATTCTCAGTTTGGGCACTTTTTCTTATGAGGTGCATATTATACTACTTTTGTGACTGTAGCTGCCAACTGTAACCCTGGTTGGGTTAGTCACTATTTTCTGACCAATTTTACTGCACACATGCCTGAGCCAAGGGCAGTGTATCAGGAGCAAGGGGGGGGGGGGGGGGGTCTTTGGACGTTCCCTGTGGCACTATGTGAAATGGGGTGTGGGGTGAAGGTGCCCTTACAGTTGCAGGCCTCTTTAAGAGACACAACTCCTGTGAAGTAAAACATTCGCAGCGGATTATACACGTCACTCTTCCAGCGTGCAAGGAACAAAAGGTGTTTATTCAGCAACAATCAAGAACAGAAACAGGATACATCAGCAAGATATCTCAGTATGAAGCAAAGTAAACAGCTCCTTTCTGTTAGAAAACTAGACACACTATGCATACAGTCACATGGTCTGCCTAAGACGTCTTGTTTTTTTTCCTTGAACTTGTTTTATCAATAACATAACAAGCAGACAGTCATTTACAGGATGTAGTTGTTGTATTAAAGCTATTCCCCCCCCCCCCCATTTAGCAACTACTTATCATGTTAGTCCCTTTGGCTCTTGATATCATCAGCTATCATCTTGTCAGACTTACAATAAACCAACACAAGTATCCCAAGTGCCACAAAATCACGTAGATGGTGATGTTTCACATCAATGGGCTTAGTCATTGCACTTCTCACTGCTGGCAAGTTTAATACATCCTTGGTTGTCCTCATAGATAACGGTTGGCTGAGTTAGTGGTTCTTGAACAATTAACCACTTGTCAATCTGCGTCTACATAACCTCGAAAATTTAGATCTCCAAATGCAGAGATCCTAAGATATCAGTAACTCTCATTGTTGCGTAGTCTATATTCTACTTCTAAAGTGAAGTAGGATGGATCCATTAGTGGTGACACACCTTTGGCTTCTAACATTCCAAACTGGCTGAGGAGTGAGGAGATTTTTAGAACTTTGGATGAGAAGAAAACTCCCATCTTCCTCTCTCTGGATTAGAATTTTCAAATAATATGTCACATTTCCAAGGTCTTTAATTTCAAGGTGCTGGTTGAGAACTTCACCTAGTTTTGCTATATATCTTCCTTCTTGATGGGTGATGATTACATCTGTGCATTTCTCTGCTACACATTTTGTGTATAAACATGGATCAGCTATATATCTTATATCTTTGAAATTCTTCATCAATGAAGACTTTGCTAATTTTGGAGTTCTATGCTCTTACCAACTGTTTAAGACCATAGAGAGATGTTTGCATTTTACAAAGATGTTCTTCACTCTTTTTGATATAACCTTCAGGTTGAGTCATGTACAGCACTTCTTCAGGGTCACCATTTAGAAAGGCAGTTTTGATATCAAAATGTCTCACTGCCATCTGTTGAACAGCAGCTACAGGCATCCTGAATGTGGTTTGCTTAGCAACTGGAGAAAATGTAGCATCATAACCTTCACCATATTTTTGCGAGTATCTTTTGGCGACTTATATTGCCTTGTGGTAGCTAAGTAAGCTTCCATGCATGGAGTTGCTGAAGAGACTCCATCTTTTCATTTGTGGCTTTATTCCTCTTCTGCTTCTCATGGACAGGCAGTTGTTGCATCTGCTGCCCAGACTGTGGCTCTGGTTCGTGAAGTGTTTCGACCCTATAGTGGCCATTAGCTAAGATAACTCTTTCTGACTTGCTTTCATTGAGGTTAGAGAAAAGGTTTTGTTGTTTATCATATAGCTTGTTGCACCTGAGTCTATACACCATGCATTCCTTGCAGCTGTGCCTGTTAAACTCACCTTCGATACATTCAGGAGCATCAGCTTGCTCCACAGCAGACTTGACCCTGCACTTTCTGCTTCTGAAGATGACTCATTCTAGCTTTACAAACGCTGCAATTTTTCTTTAGGTGACCAGGCTTTTTACACACAAAACATTTACGAGTTTCCATTAGATAGCTCTTATTTTTAGAGAAATCCTATGTCTGTAATGCTGCCTCTGCTCTGGATTTATTACTTTTGCTTAGAGACACTGTTTTTCTCCTGTACTAGGCTTTTCCCACCTTTTCCCACCACTGCTCAGTACCCTTTTTCAGGCTAAGTATCCATGGGGCTGAAACCTTTCCCAGGATTCAGGTCTGGGGTCTCTGCTTCCTGTTCCTCTCCAATATTTTTCTTTACCCTCTGATGGATCTACTTCTCAACATTTGCTGTGGAACTACCCTTTAACACCTCCTCCCAGACACACGCTGCACACGAATCAGGGTCTGTCTAGGCTGGCTCCAACACAAATGGGTTCTATCTAGCACAAAGCTAGACCTTCACTTTTCTCCTACTTTCTCTTTCTTTCTTATAGCTATTTTTACTTTTCTCACAACTCGACATCTATTATTAGTATTAGTATTTTGACTATGACCACAACTCATTCTATTACTACATAAAAATGTATAGTCTCTCTCGGTCTGACTTACTACAGCACTCAGATTGCTAATCCTTCCTAACTATTGCTAACCCTTAACTAGTTCAACCCATCACATTACATTCATAAAATATGCATTTCAAGTTGTACATGAAACCGGAAATAACATCAGCATTGTCTAATCGTGAGATATAAGCCTTTATTATTGCAACAAACAGGGAAAATGGGGATATTGGGTACCCCTATTGATAAGCACCAAAGCTCCGGTTGGCCAGACCCCGCCGTAAAGTAAACTTTATACGCTTAAATATACTAAAAGTAATATGTTTTATTTATACAGCAAATTAAAAAGCAGACTCATGACAGAGAAATGCACATATAAACATAGCATAATGCTGAGATTATGTAACACCGTTTACAGAATTACATACCCTACAGTGTACAACCGTATTAATACCATACACAAAATTCAATCCATAGGCAATATATTCCAACACTCTTTTTTCAGATTCAGGGCGGACTAGTTTCGCCTGTACACCAGGCTTCTTCAGGGCCTGTCTATTCATTCTATTGTATTCTTTATTATTAATTCTATACATGAAAATATAAATACAAAACAACAGGAAAAAAAATTTAATAAGATACAAATAAATATGGCAATGTATATCATTTGACTCACGTGTCAGTCATTTTAACAAAAAATGCCTGCTCTGTGATTACACATGACAATCCTGGCTTGGAAGGCCCATTGAAAATTATCAGCCTAAAGATACGGTTGCCCAATAGCTGGGACATTCAGCACAGCATAGCACGATAGCAAATCTAAAAATAATAAGGTATAATATAATTTGAAGGCTGGCCTATAGTGCAACTGGGAAGACCAAAAACAAAAAGTTGGGGCACTCTGTGGTACCAAAAATAGCGGCATACTCATTTAAAGGTGCCTATCAATATAGTAATCAATAAGTATTGCATCTGTGTATATGCTATGCTATTACCATGTTAATATAGTAAAGCTTCTGAGAGTGATTTCTCTAGAACAAGAGGGCTATTATGTACATAACACCACAAGTGTGCTGTATGGGCTGATCAAAGCTCTTAATCTGTGTTCCCAGATCAGCACACTCTTTCTCTGAAAGGTCCTTTCCAGTATTTCAGGGCTGGTAAGTGTAGGATGGAGCTACACAATTTACAGAAAGCTTTACAAAGTGTTTCATTACTGAAAATACAAAACACTGATCAGGTAAGATGTTTTCCTGTTTTTAATTTATGCCATTGTTGTCAGATTGAGAATGTACTAACATATGATAAGGCAAGTTATGCAGCACAGGCATTTATAGGCAGATTCATTTTACCTCTAAATAGATACGTTCTAAAAAAAAGCTCGGAGAACCATACATTTTCTATTTGCTTAAAGTGGAAAAAAAACACAGGATTTTGATTATCCCGGGGCATCCTGAATTGGGATGACCTGCTGTGTAAAACTCGCCAGATCACCCAATACAACTCACCTTTTACCGGTCCAAAGGCACATGCGCAGGCTGTCGTCCAAACAGAGCCATAAGGCAAATAGATCTGATAGTGACCACACCCCCATGACACGCGCTCTCCCGCCCTAGCCTATCTGAATGGCTGGGGTGGGAGCATGCACACAGCCCAAAGCTGCAGGGGATACGGCTGCTGTCGCTTACCATTGTAAACAAACAGAATCGTTTGCTGAATTACATGGGTATGGAAAACATCTCTGATTGGACGAGAGCCCACCCATGTGCCTTTGGACGAGGGAAAGGTGAGTGAGTACAGGTGACCTGGGGAGTTTCACACAGCGGGGCATCTCAGTTTTGTTCTGCTTTAAGGCATTGCAATATCTATTCAAAAGTACTCAGCAATCAATCATAAACCGTCTTAAATAATAGTGTATAAAGAGGGTTCTACGCTGAGGTCCAAATCTTCAAACAGCATAAATGTCCCCGACTGCAAGTTGAGGCCTGCAAATGACCACAGAGGGACTCGGATATACTGTATATAAAGGTGACAATGTGGTTAATTGTGGAAATGCACATGTTAACACCAAGACAACACTACAAACACACCACTAACTAACCAGTTACAACATCACTACACTATCCTGTCTGAATTCTAACACCAGGGGCGGACTGGCCATAGGGAGACCCGGGACAATGCCTGGTGGCCTGCACTGCTTTGGGGCCAGTTGGGCTGCTGCTTCTAACACCCACATTCAATCCCTGCCCACTTAGTCTCCCTCTCAGCCTCCTGTACCCTGCTCCACAAGCCAAGGAACCCCAGCCCTCAATGCTATAGCCCCAGCACCATGGTCGGGGGGACCTCAGCAGGGAAGTTATGGGGTGGCCAGGAGCTGGTAAAATCCAGGTCTGATTTTTGGCCCCAGTCTGCCACTGTCTAGCACTATACTGTATACCAGGGTACACTACAAATATATACAATATGTACAAGCTCTTCCGCATAGAAGAGACTCTGCTACCTGTAGATAAATAATGGAGTCTGGATAAACCAGAGGACCAATATGGAATGCAATTGTAGGTGAATTCAGAAGCAAGGCAGGACTGGCTTATAGGACCAAGATGCGGGACCAGAGCAACAGTATACAGAACGCAAGCTGCACAGAATGCAGAGGATGAAGATAATAGGGTTGATTCAGAGCCCCTTTCTCGCCATTTTGTTGCGTGAAAATTTTCGTTCTCGTTCATTTTTCCTCCTCGTCTGATTCAGCAGAGCCTCTTTTCTGCGTGCATTTTTGTGTGAAATGTTTTCATTTTTCTGTGATATTTTGTTTGGTAGCAAGACCTCTATGAAAACATTGTGAAAGGGGCTCTGAATCAATCCTAATAAGCTGAATTAATGGTAACCAGTCAGATGCTTAATGGCTGGTGTAGGAGATGTCTTAACACCAGTGGATATAATTCTAGAGCACCCCTCCTTCTTGCAAAGTCAAATCACAGCATGTTCATTACCCCAGACTGGAAAGCTGGAAGAGCTAACCACTGGTGAACACAAGTTAATCCAGTTCTGACTAGGATAGTGCCACCAGCCATTTGGTAGACAACTTTGGACAACAAATACAATCTGCATTAAAGTCCCTTTCCAGGCATTAAAATAAAAAAAGTCTTTACCCCTTAACACGCCTGCTCCATTAACTGCAATGGAGGGGGTGTGCCGAGGTGAGGTGCACAAACCTGCCTAGAAACAATGCCCCTACGATGCAGAAATGAGAGGTCACCATGCAGGAAGACAAAATAGCTTGGTAAGATGGCATTTCTGGGTGGAGGAACTGCGTGGGCATAACAATTCTGCATAGAGGAGATGTGGGGCACAGAAAATGAGTATAGGATGTTTTTTTTTTGTTTAGCCTGGACATTACCTTTAATAAAACTAGCAGTAGGTGGATCAGAATTCCTTCCTTTAGGCTAGCTACAGATCCACTGATTTTCCTTCATGAATTCAAAATAACAAAGGCTGTGTAGACTCCCACCTATGCACTTATTCAGTTATCTTATGTGTGGTTTCTCAGATCTTTGTAAATATCCAATGCAAACAGCATGCAATGACACATTGCACTTTTAGTGCACAGCCTTGGATACTGAGGGCACAACACTGCACATGCAGTTGCCATGGGGCAATTTTCTGACCTCCACTACCCAAGCCTCAGTGATCTAAATTAAAGGTTTCTTATAAACTTCAGGGTCATTTTTTCTTTTTAATAGTTGTTGTTTTGGACTGCTGGCATTGAAGGTACCTACATATTTAAAATGGGGCTTGGCCAGTTGTTTTTGTCATGTCTGTTTATATGCATAGACCTCCATAGATGCTGGACCTACTGCCCTAATTGGAAGTGAGCTTCCTCTAAGCTTAAAGTGGACCAACACCCAGGGGGGATCGGGCCGGGAATCTATAAGATTCCCGGGCCAATCAGATCCCTCCCCGCGGGGCAGGAAGCCCGCAATCCTACCTTTTCCACGTTTCAGCGGCGCATGCGCGTCCGCCGCCGCCGCCTCCCACGCGTCCCTCTAGCAGGGCGCACTCCCGCGACGGCCGTTTGTGCTACCTGTAAGAGGGACGCGCGGGAGGCGGCGGCGGCGGACGCGCTCTGCTTGTCCGGCTTGTCTCGCTTGTCCGCCAGCGGGGATTGGCTGCAGCGGTCACGTGGGAGCGGGGAGAGGTGAGTTTTCGGGGCTTTCTGGGGGGTTTCACACAGCGGGGCACCCCCGATCGGGGTGCCCCACCGAAGTGGACCAAATCCCAGGATAGTCAAAATCCTGGGTGTTGGTCCACTTTAATGATTGGTAAAGTGCTGGCACAGCCATTGCTTAGGTAGTCATGTCAAAAGAAAATATGTTCTGTACACTGAAATGTAAGTTATCTATATACAATTACTATACTTTTGCAACAGGGATCTGTAAGGAAAACGTCTGCATCCAATCATAAAGGCTGCTCATAGATGTCTATGGGCAAAGTTTCACTGACGATTGTGGGCTACTCACAAGCACTTCACGTTCTCCCTGCAATTGCGGTAGTGTAAAAGCAACTTAAGTCTTACCAATGGATGTGACTTGCATCCAATAAATGCAACAATCCAAAGTGCTTTACATTTGCTTTAGATGCTGCATTTCTGACATTTAAATGTGAGAGTTGCCCCACTGAAATTATTTTATAGCATTTTGGAATAAAGTATTATTGTTTTACCATAATGTGTAGAAGCTGACATTAACTTCCTCTGTATAATAAAAAGAATCTGCGCTGAACTATAAACAATGATCAAAATTTCTTAGATCATTATTAGGAAGAAAGTTCTCCACCAACTTAAAAATAGTAAACATTTATGAAATATATAGCGGAGCTCATAAAGCTTTCAAAAGGAGTCCTTTTATAAATAAAGCGGTGGTTGCACTTCTATTTAACAGCTATTACACCTCCGGGAAGATCAATTGCAATCCAACAGTGCTAGGAAGATCCCGCCACCTGCAATCAAATGCTCTTACCAAATCTGTTGGGCCCCCCTGTTAGGGAAAGCCACTTGCAATAGGATGCTTTGCCTGAGCCCAATCACCAGTCATTGGTGCCTCCATGACGACAGGCTGCCCCTTACCATCAGTCACAGTGATGCTGGCACGGCACCTCTATTCACTGCAATGGATGCTGGCACCCAATCAATGGAGGGGGCGTGCCAAGGCTTAACACGCCCCCTCCATTGATTGGGTGCCAGCATTATTGTGACTGATTGCTGTGGCCTGCCATTGTGAGGGGCCTGGGCAGCATGCGACTCAATCTGCCAATTAGGTATGATCCAGAGTGGCAGCCATCATCTGCAGTGAACAAAAAGTGAGTATTTATTTAATTTATATTTATTAAATAATTTATATTATTTTTTTATCTGGACAAATACTTTAAAGCTGTTTACAATACCTATTAAAATGTACTTATTACCTATATTTACACCTTTTATTAAATATTATTTTTCATCTGGAATTTGACCTGCTGATATATTGACATTTGCACATTGATAAGAAGCAGGAAAGGGCTGACTTCATAATGTCTTGGAGTGATAATTAGTTACGCCTAGTGTAAAGTTCATTAGCACTTGCCATAAGTAAAACTCAATACTAAAGCAGCAGGTACTGTATATAAATTATTTATACACATTAGCATGCCTGCTGTGGATATTGGCACATTTTGGCAAACATGTTTGAACTGTTTGAAATGTACGGCAATCTTTGTGGGCTGTTTTATATCATTTAACAAACTCTTCCATTCAACCTCACATATAAAAGGGTTGCAATGTAAATTGTGCCCCTTCCTTTAGGTGAAGAAGAGCAGCATTATATGTTTATTTATTTAGCACCATCTTATTTCATAGCCCTGTACAAAGTAGTAATTACAGACAGGGTACAACCTACAGCACATAGACTATTACAACCCCATTCTTAGTATAATTGATTGTAATCACTGTGGATTTGTTATATGACCATTCAATAACCATCAGTTGTATTCCCGAAGACCAGTCATGACATTTTGAAAAGGACACATCATTGCCGGATGCCAGTTCCAAATATGTTTTAAATAATAGGAACTTACTATTTATGTTCAGGGAAGGGAATGGCCATAGGGGGCACATGGATAATTCCCTGTGGGCCACACTGCTTTGGGAATAAATGGTCTGGTTGTAACCCCCAACGCACTGTCCCCCTCACCCTGAGTCTGTGCCGGAATTCAGTCATTCCTCTTCTAACATTGGGGTTGATTCAGAGCCAGGTGAGAATTCTCAGAAGACTGCCATTGACTTTCATTGTCTTCCTCTGGGCTGATTCAAAGCCTGGTGAAAATGTACACCTGGTAGACAGTGAAAGTCAATGGCAGTTTTCTCTCCTAAAAAAAGGAGTGAGAATTTTCACCTGGCTCTGAAGCGACCCCATTGTCTTCTACTCCAAGCTCTCCTCCCTCAACCTCTTCCCTGGCACGACAACCCAGCCCATGTTTTGCTCCTGCATTGCTATAGCCTTAGCATCATGGCTGTTAAGGGCGGGGGCATACCCACCCCTGCCATGTTACCTGCCGGGCAATACTAAACATTAAGCACCATTGTTTTAAGAGTATCAACCTTGCCTATGATTTTGAAATACTATAACATTTGCTGACAAACACAAATGCTGATTGGCTGAGAAGCACATTGGAGGCAGGGCTCATCAGGACATGGTTAGTCATGGGCTGGCCATGGGCAGTATAATCCCAGGTTGATATTTGACCCCAGTCTGCCCCTATTTATACTTCAGGGACTATCACTATCAAGGTTAGGCTTAGAGTGTGTGAGTTACATTTAGTACCCTTGAGGAGATTTGGGCCTAGATTGCTATGTGGATTCTGTGTGGCACCACAACTAGTGCCTCAGTGTGAATGATATTTGTTTAATGTGGATCATAATCCCTTTTGTGCTGCGTACTGAGTACCCCGGACAATGCTTCTGGCTCAGCGGTGGCCTGATTTTCATATAAAACCGCATTTTCCACCCCCAAAGCCATGCCCATTCACATTTTTGATATTATCGATTGGCCATTCTCAAAACATCTGTATGATGATCTGCAGCTGGCTGTCTGCATCCATGCGGCGGCCAATGACTGACAGTAAAGGTGAATTTACCTGTAACTCCAAGGGTTCCACACAGCAGGCATTCCACTATAGGATGCCCAAAGGGCAGGTTAGAGGCCGGCCCTGGAGTCTTTTAGATTCCAGCCTCAAGGGTTTGACGCTGCCTCAAAGGCTCTGTCTAGGCATCTATAAAAGTGGTACTCGAGATCCTATCAGGTGGTGCTCAACAGGGCTGCAGTCTGGCCAGTACCCCAGTCTGATTTTCTGACATCTTTACTTTACCCAATTCTGATATACTCCACAAATGCAAAACTTCTACAAAGGTGATAAAAACTAATGATGTGCATTTTTTCTGCAATTCATTCATTTTAATTTCCTGTTCATTCACTTTAGATTGCTGTTTTGTATGTTTTTACCAGGGTTTAGTTGAGTTAAAACCCACACGCTTCTTCCAGGTGGTGATATGACTTGTAAATGGAAAGTGGTACTTGATGAAAAAAGGTTGGGAACCCCTGATCTAGAACATATTGCTCCCAGTCAGGTTATTCCATACTATATGCCCCCTTCCTTCATCTGGCAGTCACCCACCATTTGCAAGAGCAACATGGTGGAATTAACCTCGCCCATCTGCCTATCACAATGAAAGGTGTGTTCAGCCGGAGGATCCATTCCAGGCACTGACCTAGTTATAGCAAGGTGGCAGCACACATGGATTTCCGGACCCGGATCTTTAGAATAGATGAATGTAGGACATCCCAGCCAGGTGCTAACTGCTGTGGGGAATCATAGGGCTTGCCTTTGGTTTGATCTTTGGTGGCTCTTTGCTTCTGTAGGACAGGTGCTACCATGGCACCCAAGAGAGATATCACAAGAGTGCTTCTCATTTTGGAACTATTTTGTACAAAAGTTATGGAATGCCACTGATACACCATAGCAGCAGCTATTCATGGTGCTGGGCCACACCAGTATCTTCTCAGTGTCACAATCAAGGGAAAATGCGTCACATGGCGTCACAACCCTTGCATCAAAGTGAAGCCAGCAATTAATGAGCTATCATAATCATATGAAATATAGAAAGCCAAATCCATAAAGATAAAGAACCAAATATCAAGCAATAGAAACTAGGCTGATAAAGAGTCACCACACACATACACACGCTTTTCTATATTCACATACTTGTGGACAAAATTATTAGCTCTGATATAATAAATTGATGAACAATACCCAAGAATTTGGTAGGACATCCTCTCTGGTGAGGCATCCCAATTTGGGATGCCCAGCTGTGTGTATCCCCTGGGATCGCTCATAAACTCACCTTTTTCTCATTCCTACAGTGCATGTGCAGGCTCTCAGCTGATCATTCCTTTCAGATTTCCTTTGCCACCCTGAGCTCAGAGCAGCAAGGAAATCTAAATGGAACAAGCGCCGTTGGTCAAATTCCCCTCTTTCCTCCAGCTGCCCGTGTCGACCATTCAGAAAGGCTTTGCATGGTTTGCGCGTCTAGCTAGAGGTATGCTGGGCATGTTGCTGCGGCGAGGGCATGCATTCAGTGCTCGTGGAAAAGGTGAGTAGATCAAGCGATCTATGGGGTTTAACACAGTGGGGCATCCCCTCCTAAAGTCTTATAGACTCAAGGGGGGAGGACGTTGCTTCCCTTTAAATGTATTTTCCAAGTCCTGTTAAATAGAGCAGACATTTTAACAGACATCCCAGTTTTATTTAACAATTGCATTATTTTACTTTGCCAATGGAAAATAAACAAAAACAAAAAATTTCACAAAAAACAATTGCTCCCACGGTCAAAATTATTATCTTTCCTGGTGCTCATAGTCAATTGTGTATCATTTATGCTGCATAACAGCCTGTGGTTGTTTGCTGTAGTTTTCAGTATGTCTCTGTCTGTGAATAGGTGCCACTTCTTATATTCGCAGGACATAGATTATTAAGGAAGTCACGTGTTGTGAACTAGCGGCCTTATTTATCAAGGGCTAGCGCCAGGTAGTGTCTGACGAGCGCCAGGTACCGCCAGCTAACGGCGGCTACCGAATCAAGTAGGCCCGGCGGCGGTCACAATGACGCATTTATCACGCTAAATGAGGCTAGCGCCGGCGAGAGCGTCAGCAAGCGTGGGATTCATCATGTAGCCGACTGCAACGAACAGCGCCGCTGCTAATCCCATCACAGCAACAGGTATGACCTGGCGCTCCCTGGCGTGGTCCAATGCATTTCAATGGAGCAATCTTTAAATAATCATAATTAATTGCTATTAATGTTTTTTTTTTTTTTTTTTTATGTCAAAAATTCTGTGACCACTTCTGCAATGTTAGGATTTTTTTTAAAGTAAAAAACAAACAAAAAAAAAATGTGCAGAATTGATATTACAGGTCTGATATTAATGTATTCATATTACAAAATGTTTAGAAAAACTTGTATAAATTTTACATATAAAAAAAAAAAGGTTGTTTGGGGGTTAAAAACTACTTTACACACATCGCCGCCAGCGCTCTGGGGTTTAAACAAGGAATTCACAGCGCAAGAAATTTTTGAGCGTGATTTGTTAATGAATCTGCAGCAAGCCGTTCGCTCTGGCCATTCGCTGTCAGGCGCACCCATACAACGCGGAACCTGTGAAACAGCGACCCCTAACCCCGTATTCAACATTACCGCACACCGACTGAGTCGCTGTCAACAAGCAAACCCCGGCCAAGCACAGCGAATACTAGCTGGCGCTGTGAAAATCACGCTACTGGCGCTCATCTGTCGCTACCTGGCGCTATTAATGAATCGTCCTCCCCGTTGGTGTGTATATGGGCAGGCTGATTCATTACTAGTGCCAGGTATCGGCAGATGAGCGTCTGTACAGCGGCCGCTAAGATCGACCGCTAGTGGTCGCTCTGATCGACCATGAGTCACTATTACAGAGCTGTAGTAACCCGGCCGGCATTGATGAATCTGATGTATGTCGGTCGCTCTAACACCAGTACAGCGCTATATGGGAGCGAATGGTAGCGACTGCTCAGTGTGACTGACTCACACCCTATTCATCAAGAAAACAGCCTCACGCAGCGCCGGCAGTCAAAATTGGGTCGCTGTAGTCCAGAGCGCCAGACGCTGTGTGATTAAAGTCTGTTTTTGAACACATATCCACCAGTAGAAAAGCGAAAACACATGGAATGACATTGTTATAATATTGTGACATAAACATTTTAATGCCAGACCTGTAATGACAATTCTGCATAAAAATATTTAAAATCCAAAAAGTTTTAAAAAATTACTCTTTCTAGGCCAGCAGAGGTGACACAATTATTTGAGAGAAAAAATTTAAAGAAAACCCTGTTTAAAGATAAGAAAAGGAACGTCCACTGAAATGTATGGGAGAGCGTCAGGTAGCGACAGGTAATACCTGGAGCTCTGGAAGCCAGAGCGCCGGCGGTATACGCTGAGCCGTCTGTGATGATGAATCGGACACCATACATGGCCTTGTTAGAGTCGCTCACCAGAATTGCCTTCATAAATGTGGTATTGCGTACAGTGCCCAGCGTTCACCAGACGCTGCCTGCCGCTTACAAGGCACTAACTGCCGCTATCCCTTGATGAATAAGCCCCTATGTGTACGATAGGCTGTTTACACACATCTTCCTCATTACTGTCAGGAATTAAAGGGAAAATTTATCAAACTTGCAAAAAGGGATGACTATTGGCTCTCAGGTAAAGGGTGCAATATCATGAGTGGACAAATGGCATCATAGCTGCAAAGCCAATGTCGTATTTTTACTGGTGAATGTAATTGCAGGTATACTTTATCCATCCTCAATTACCAGTAAAATAAAAACAAATAACGGCACCGCCAGACTAGTGGCTAGTAAAGTGAAAAAAAAAAATAATGTCCAGGTGGCAACCCTAGCTGGCGGTCATAATGCACGATATACAGTAGTATATATAGGCCCTTATTTAACATGGGATAGCGACAGGTAGCGACTGGTGAGCGGCCGGTACTGTCGGGCCCCGCCACGAGAACGCCGGCTCCCCAACACAATCACACATTTATCAAGCCAATCCTGCTTAGCGACTGAGATAGCGCCATATAGCGACTCATTCATCATTATTCCAGCCTCAGCCCACAGCGCCAGCGTCCGACCTTAAACAGCGACAGGTATGACCTCTCGCTACCTGGCGCTCTCCAATGCATTTCAATGGAACAATCTTTAAATATTCATAATTAATTGTTATTAATTTTTTTTTTTTTAAATGGGAAAAATTCTGTTACCACTTCTGCCATTTTAAATAATTTTTTTAAGGTAAAAAAAATAATAAAAAAAAATGTACAGAATTGATATTACAGGTCTGATATTAATGTATTCATATTACTAAATTATTTCAAAAACTTGTTTTTTTTTGGTTTCCAAAAATATGGTTGTTTTGGGGTTAAAAAAACTACTTTTAACCCAGCGCTCTGGGGTTTAAACATGCATTTTACAGCGCTAGAATTTTTAGAGCGTGATTTGTTAATGAATATGGTGGGAGCCGGTCGCTATGGCTAGTCGCTATCATGCGCTCCCATACAGCGCGGAACCTGTCAAATAGCGACTCCTTACCCAATATTCAACATTACGGCAAACCGACTGAGTCGCTATCAACTACCGAACAACGGCCAAGCACAGCGACTACTAGCGGGCGCTCTGAAAATGCCGCTCAACTGTCGCTACCTGCCGCTTTTAATGAATCGGCCTCATAGTGTATATACTGTAGTCTACTGTTGTTAGCACCTGGCTATCTTCTGCACAGAAGAATAATGCCTCTGCTTACAAGAATCACATCAAATCTGCTATTTGCGTATGTTAATACAAGTCTTTATCTATAATTTTATTGGTAGCAGTTACTCTGTGCAGAAAATAAGGTCAAGGTTTAGAGAGGGTGTGCATATCTACACGAGCCTAGAAAGGGCAGACAGAAAGAGACAAGCAGGTCTTATCTGCAATAAGCACTTAGTTATTTAGTCAGATGTGCCTAGTGCTATGGAAGCCATTGATAAATAATTAGAAATGACAGACTTCTACTGATTGACAATCCTAAAAGATACAGTGAGGCATATCTGCAGGTCACAGCCCAATCGGTGAAGGTGTGCTGAGCTTGGAGTTAAAATCCTACCTAGTTAAGAATATCCTACGCTACTTTTAAGCAGTAAGCTATTACGTGGAAGAGGAAATCACAGAGGGATCTTCCTTGCTGAAACAACTTTGGACTTTGCTGCTTCTTTCCCAGAGAAATTGCTTTGCAACCTCTGAAAAGCTTGAGAGCGCCACAAGCAATCAACAGGAATACAGGTGAGGCCCTTCCTTATACTAACTTTTACCTATTGTACCAACGTGCACCTGATATTTGCCCTCTTATCCCTAGTAAAAGAGAATTCAGTATAAAGGCCCATTTCCACAAATCAATTTGCAAATGAAAAATCAACTACAATCAGGCTAGAATGGATCTGTGGAAATGCTTGCCGCAATTGAGCGATTAACTGGCATGTAGAGATATAAATCGGCCACATATAGGATTTGGAGTGCATGGCACAAACTATCTTGTGAACAATTGCTCTAATAAACACTTAGCTGGCAAATATTTTGTGTCCTAACACAAATCGTCTGATCGCATAGTAATTTGTTCACTTTCGTTCACTTAACAAATGGTTGATTTGTCTGGTCATGTAAATGGGCCATAACTTTCATATAATCTCAGTAACTGCATTTGCATTAGACACATTGTTTAACTTTTTTTGTTTGAAAATGTGATTAACAATCCAAAATTGAATATTTTATATAAATATATATACAGGTGCATTGCAAAAAATTAGAATATCATCAACAATTTGTATATTTTTAGTAACTCAGTTGAAAAACTGAAACTCATATATTATATTGAGTCAATACAAACAGAGTGAACGTTTCTTAAGTGTTTTTTATGTTACTGTTTATGATTATGGCTTCCAGCCAAGGAAAACCCATAATTCATTATCTCAGAAAATTTGAATATTTTATAAGACCAACTGTAAAAAAAAATATTTAACACAGAACTGTTGGCCAAATAAAAAGTATGTAGAGTAAATTCACTCAATACTTGGTTGGGGCTCGTTTTGCATGAATGACTGCATCAATGCATTGTGGCATTGAGGTGATCAGCTTGTGGCACTGCAGAGGCGTTATAGAAGCCCAGGTTGTTTTGATAGCAGTCATTGTTGGGTCAGGTGTCTCTCAACTTCCTCTTGACAATACCCCATAGATTCTCTATGGTCAGGTGAGTTTGCTGGCCAATCAAGCACAGTGATACTGTGGTTATTAAACCGGACCTTGGTACTTTTGGCAGTGTGGACAGGTGCCAAGTCCTATTGAAAAATGGAAAATCCATCTCCAAAAAGCTTGTTGGCAGAGGGAAGTATGAAGTGCTCTAGAATTTCCTGGTAGATGGCTGCCCTGACTTCAGTCTTGATAAAACACAGTGGACCAACACCAGCAGATGACATGGCTCCCCAAACCATCACTGATTGTGAAAACTTCACACTAGAACTCAAGCAGCTTGGAATGTGTGCCTCTCCAATCTTCCTCCAGACTCTAGGACCTAGATTTCCAAATGAAATGCAAAATGTACGAAAACATGTAATGTACGAAAACAACGCCTGACCACTTACCTTGGCCCAGGTAAGATGCTTCTAGCATTGTCTATTGGTCATGAGTGGCTTGACACATGGGATGCGACACGTGTAGCCCATGTCCTGGATACGTCTGTGTGTGGTGGCTCTTGAAGCACTCCAGAAACAGTCCACTCCTTGAGAATCTCCCCCAAATATTGGAATGGCCTTTTCTTAACAATCCTATCAAGCCTGTGTTTATCCCGGTTGCTTGTGCATCTGTTTCTAACACACCTTTTCCCTCCACTCAACTTTTCATGAATATGCTTTGATACAGCACTCTGTGAACAGCAGCTTCTTTATTATTATTATTATTATTATTATTGTTTATTTATATAGCGCCATCATCTTCCGTAGCGCTTTACAAAGTAGCAATGACCTTTTGTAACTTACCCTCTTGGTGGAGTGTGTCAATGACTGCCTTCTGGACACTTGTGGGATCAGCAGTCTTCCCCAAGATTGTGTCACCTACTGAACCAAACTAAGGGACCATTTAAAATGCTTAGGAAGCCTTTGCAGTTGTTTTGGGTTAATTATTCTAATTTTCTGAGTTAATGAATTTTTCTAAGGGTGTAAGCCATAGTCATCAACATTAACATAAAAAAGTTCACTTTGTATTGACTCGATATAATATATGAGTTTCAGTTTTTCAACTGAATTACTAAAAATATAAACATTTTTATTAGTGTTGCAGGACAGATTTTCATGTACATGTTGGGAAAACCTTTTAAAGTTTGGTACATTAGTATGCATGGCATAAAGCGAACTGTGGAGGTTTCACCCGGAAGAGTGAAAATCCCAGGCTTTGGTTCGCTTTAAATCATAGATTTTGTTTGTTAAGCCATTTTGTAAGTGGTGGGGTCCTAAGAGGTCCTATGAGATGCAGAGCTTTGAATGGTAATAAAGAGTTCACTCACACAACCAGCAGATCACATTGAAGTTTGAAAGATTGTTTGACAAAGTATGAGACCAGCATTAATTGAATGTTACCAACCATGTGGCTATGGCTTTTTTGGGGGCATGCTTACATTTTCATTCATAATTAGGAGCATATTTATTTTTAAACATAGGGAATGTAGTTACTGTAGTGCAGGAATATAAGGGGTCATATACATGCTACATACACTGCATTAGCCATAGGTAAGCTACCTCATTTATGAGCTTGCTTTAGGTGTCCCACAGAGCACTAACCTTTAAAAAGCACTTCCCTTAAACTATGCCAGAATTCAATAATATGCACTATGTGAAACTATACATTTTCTAATATCATGCACATATACTCCTGTACCTGTAAGGAAATGTATACACACATGCACACAGAAGTTCTTGAAACATATAAGAAATTTGGTTTAGGAATTGGGTGGGATGTCCTAGAGTAAGAAAAGGTGTTTTTTAAACAACGCTTTAAAGGTTTAAGTTAAATACTTGGTGTGTGCCATGGAAGCTGCTGTTGAAGGAAACAGAATGCCTTCCTTAAGAGACCTTTGTTTAAGCACCAATTGAATACCTTTGTTCGAGCCATAAATTCCATATATTTCCTTTCATGTATACTGGAACGTTAAGATGTGTTTATGTATTAGAACCGGTGGGTTAAATTGCCCTGTGGTTCTTGGATACAGTTTGAGGTAAAGAAACAATGGTGTGGGTGGGCAAGGCAATGATACTGACACTTGGGCCGAGGGCTGGTACACCTCCTCCATTGTATCAAATAGAGCGGGCGTGACCAGTCACCAGGACTGACAGCGAGGGGATGGCCACTTGGCTCTGGTTGCTAGGATGGCGGGTGACTTGATAACATAAAGAATCGCCTGTGTGGGACTATAGGTGAGTGTGGTTTGTTGTTTTTGCCCAGACATAGACTTTATTGTCTCCTGTTCTTTGATCATGGCTGCAGCTGCCTGTGTCTAGCGGAGGAACAGGCTTCTTTAAAAGTAAGAAGTTCCATGTCTCTGTGTATCTAAGCATATGTGTCTCTTTCCCAGAACAAGCTTTTTTCTTTTTTTACATTGCTATCAGTGACATTTGTACTGGGATACGGAGGATGGTGTGTCCCACACTGTTTGATGCCACTTCGCAGGGTGAAAATAGGTCATGGATAAATAATATAGGGAAAATGTAGCTACAAAAAGGGGCTAGATCTTAGCATCAACAGCTTTTTTCAGCATCACAGCTGCATGAATCCTCTATCTGTCCTCTGGCAGTTAAGCAAACATTGGTTTGTTTTTACACTTTACACTTACTTTATTGCTACAATCACAACAATACTACGAGTATTGCAAGGAGAACATACCCAACCAATATCCTTTCTGCCAGGGTGATGTCTGGTGGCTTGTCATGAATGTCACCGTTTCTCAGTTTCTATTGCTGTGATTAATGCAAAAAAAACATTTCTTATTTCATCCTGAACAGTGATGGAAATGACAGAAAGATCTGGGATTAGAAATGGAGCTTTTAATGCTGAGGTATGGTTTGGCTTGTTCACCCACATGAATGTTTATTATAATACTGCTTTGTAATAATCTATTTTGTACTTGCCACAAATCGGATATACACATGCAATTACTGGAAAGGTCCTAAAATGTATGCACTGACTGTACAGAAAAATGGGATTAAATGACCCCCTTGTCATCTTGTGGTTTGGGGCAGTGCATTTAATACACCAGAATAACACCTTCAAACTAACTTCTGAGCATCCAGATTGCTGACAATTTAAAAGTGCTCACCTTTTTTGTTTTCAGACAAAAGTGTTTTATTCATCAGTAGTGGCACCCCCTGTAGAATTGCTGGCCAGCAAAGCGGAAGCAGGCACTGTTATTGCTGCTTGCGCATGCCCAGTTTTAAGGGGGGGGGGGCAGGCCTATTGCGTGTCCCTATACCCAGCCACATTGGGATATGTCGTCTTCCTGTGGAGCAGCTCAGCCTTCCTCACCTGGCTCTCACAATTCTTTTTCTTTTCTCCGCACAGCCCCCCAGGCTGTAGGGGAGCACTTCTGTCGGTGGCCTTCCTCGACAGCCATTTCGGGGGGATGAAGAGGGCAGATTTCTCTCTAAGGCCCAATTCATGACCTCAGCATCCAAATCCCGCTGACACTAAGGCTGCCACCACTGTGCTTGTGCCGCGAGGCTGCCTAGGAGCCAGGCTGACGTGTTGCCGCACGGTATCTCCTACGGTCACGGAACGGGGACAGTAAAGACTGTTTGCACTCCCTATTGCAGACTATCTGAGCCTTTTGCCGAAATGATGTTGATCATCAACGCGCCTGATCGCTGTATCACAGCCTGCGCTTCACGTGTGTTCCCCCTCCCCCCACACTCGGGATATGGCCACACTCTAATTATTCACTACAATGAAGGGGGCAGCATACCCCCTCCATTCCAATGAATGACAAGGCAGTCTCCTTGTGGCAGGCCCAACAGGAAATGTTTACATGCTGCACAAGGGGGTGATAGCAGATGCACACACATATGGATTTAAATACATTTAAACAGATATTGTGGTTGATTAGCAAAAAACTTTGTGCTAATAAAGGTGAAAACGAGAGAGAGAGAGAGAGGGAGAGAGAGATGGCCGTAGATATATTGGCACCCCTGAAATTTTTCAGGAAAATGAACTATTTCTCACAGAAAAGGATTGCAGTAACACATGTTTTGCTATACACGTGTTTATTCACTTTGTGTGTATTGGAACTAAACCAAAAAAAGAGGAAAGAAGGCAAATTGGACATAATGTCACACCAAACTCCAAAACTGGGCTGGACAAAATTATTGGCACCCTTAACTTAATATTTAGTTGCACACCTTTTGGAGAAAATAACTGAAATCAGTGGCTTCCTATAACCATCAATAAGCTTGCTTCCTATAACCATCAATAAGCTTCTTACACCTCTGTTGGACGACTCTGCCTTTGCAAACTGCTCCAGGTCTCTGTTATTGGAAGGGCACCTTTTCCCAACAGCAATTTTAAGATCTCTCCACAGGTGTTCAATGGGATTTAGATCTGGACTCATTCTGGGCACTTCAGAACTCTCCAGCGCTTGGTTGCCATCCATTTCTGGGTGCTTTTTGATGTATGTTTGGGGTCATTGTCCTGTTGGAAGACCCAAGAACTCGGATGCAAACCCAGCTTTCTGACGCTGTACAGTGTGACCCAAAATCCGTTGGTAATCCTCAGATTTTAAGATGCCTAGCACACATTTAGAGGCAACAAAACAACCCCAAAACATCATTGAACCTGCACCATATTTCAATGTAGGTACTGTGTTCTTTTCTTTGTAGGCCTCATTCCGTTTTCAGGAAAACAGTAGAATGATGTACTTTACCAAAAAGCTCTATTTTGGTCTTATCTGTCCACAAGACGTTTTCCCTGAAGGATTTTGGCTTACTCAAGTGCATTTTGGAAAAAGGTTGTCTTGCTTTTTAATGTCTTTGTGGCAGCAGTGGGGTCCTCCTGGGTCTCCTGCCATAGTGTTTCGTTTCATTAAATGTTGACACTGATGCTCCCTGAGACTGCAGAACTTAACTTAACTTGTTTGAGGCTGCTTCTCCACCATCCGGACAATCCTGCGTTGACACCTTTCATTAATTTTTCTCTCCTGTCCACATCCAGGGAGATTAGCTACAGTGCCATAGTTTACAAGCTTCTTGATAATGTTGTGCACTGTAGACAAAGGCAAATCTAGATCTCTGGAGATGGACTTGTAACCTTGGGATTGTTGGTATTTTTCCACAATTGTGTGGAAATTGTCCATGCTTAGTGTGGCACAGACAGACACACAATGCAAAGACTTCTCTCCTTTTTATCTGTTTTCATGTTTGATTTTTATATTGCCCACACCTGTTACTTGCCCCAGGTGAGTTTAAAGGATCATCACATGCTTGAAACACTCTTATTTATCCACAAAATTTAAACGGGTGCCAATAATTTTCCAGCCCATTTTTGGTGTTTGGTGTGACATTATGTCCAATTTGCTTTTTTCTTCCCTTTTTGGTTTAGTTCCAATACACACAAAGGGAATAAACATGTGCATAGCAAAACATGTGTTACTGCAATCCTTTTCTGTGAAAAATACTCCATTATCTTTAAAAAAAATTTTGAGGGGTACCAACATTTACGACCATGACTGTATATATATATACAAACAAACATAGTATGACAGCCGAAGGAGACTACATGGTCCATCTAGTTTAGGTCCTATGTGCTCTCTTTATCTTAGGATAGATATACATGTTTGCTTATCCCAGGCTTGTTTGTACCAGACCAACAGCGTTGCATACTTGAAAAAAACTTGTCATATATATGCATGCATGTTACTAAATCATTGGCAGCACTTACATTTGTTCCTGTATCTACTGAAAGCAGAAATGCTGGCTTACCAATTTTCTCCTGGTAACAGCCATCTTAAACCATCCCCGAGGCTTTCTTTACCAGCTTCCTAGCTGTACTGCTGCCTGGATTTAACCAACATAACCCACAATGCACAGTGGCAGGAAACCCATCAACACTTCCCCTTTGCAAGCTACCTGCAGGTCCCTAAGATGCCATTTTGGAGGTAAAATTGACTATGGCATGAGTTACAAAAAGGTAAATTAATTTTTTATGTGCAGCAATCTGAATTGCCCTGGGAATGAGTGAAAATGAGCACTGTTACTTGTAAGGATGTTGGTCGGGTTTAAATTCACTTTTTGTTAAGTTACCAACCACCTCAGCTGGAGGCCTTTTCCAAACATCTACTACATCTCTATATAGCTAGTATACAAAGGCCTTTGGTGCTGATGTGATTTGTTTTTTTAGTAAGATGGTAAGTATGTATTTGTGATCTTCTTGTGGTAATCATGCAGTTCCTGTAAGAGCCTTCTAGAGTAATAAATGGGCTTTTTTTACTGTTTAA
The DNA here is from genome assembly GCA_027917425.1 of Gastrophryne carolinensis. Taxonomy (NCBI): domain Eukaryota; kingdom Metazoa; phylum Chordata; class Amphibia; order Anura; family Microhylidae; genus Gastrophryne; species Gastrophryne carolinensis. Next base: position 276,075,340 of record CM051238.1, read on the forward strand.
ATACGTTTTGGCGAATGGTGGCCAGATGGGGCCTTTGTCACCACCAACTTGATTGAGGTAACGGAGGTTACCTCAGCCCAGACCAGCGAGATCCTGTAGGATTATGGCTGTGGTGATTTCTAGGGTGGCCCACGGAAAGTAGGCCCCAGCACGCCCTGGCATCCGGTGGTGCCCACATAGATCCTCCCTAACCGATCCACACTCACTAGGTGAGCTGGCTCTCCGTCTGGGGGAGAGGAGAGAAAGGCTGCAGTCTACAGTTGGTGGGTTACTCCTGAGACAGCCCTTTCCTGAAGTAAATTCCAGGGCCTATAGTCTGGAAGGCCAGAACCTTTCTTTGTGCTTTGAATGGTGCAGATGGTATGGTAAAGTAAAATTGTGTTAACCAACCACAGTCTGACAACAATATCTCCTGTAAGATACCTGCATGTTAATTTTATTTTCAAGGAGGCCAACTATGAAATAGCTGATGTTTATGATGATGTAGAAGTTAAGAAATCACATAAAACAAACCACAAGAAAGTTGTAAGGTAAGTAATAATGGTAACAACAGTGTAAGCTTTTACAGTTTATAGAAAATGTATTGATGAAAACTCTAATACTATTATTATGGCTGGCTATACTTTTCTAGAAAATGTATTTTTCTGAAAATGTTGGCCAACGTAATAAATGTAAAACAAAAAACAAATTTCACCTTTTTATAGTCCTTTAAAATTAGCCACTTAGGGAGAGACTATAGAGAGAGTATTAAAAGAGACCAAAGGCCCTAAAGCCCTATATAAGGGTGTTCAATAAGTTCAATAAGTTATCTACGTGGATATGAAAACATTTCAGATGTAACTTTTTACTTTTCAATGTGTTCCCCCTTCACTTCAACACACTTGTTCTACACCTCCAGTAATCGGATGCCCTTAGAATAGAAAGAGACTTTTCACTGCTGCAGGAACCCTGTTATTGCCCCATCAAGAAATGATTGTCCATGTAGTCATTTCTTCAGGTTCTGAAAAAGAAAGTAATCACTGGAAGCTGGGTCTGGATTATAGGATGGATGTGTCTGCTCCATGAAGCCACATTCCCTGACAGCAGCTTTTGATTTGCAAGACTGCATTCCTCTTTGATTGCCTCTCGTAACGTCTTCATACTGTAGGTGTCTTCAGTAATTGTTGACTTGTGTGGCATGAATTCTAGTGATAAACCACCTTCAGCATGGCCACCTTCAACAAAAGGCCGAACGTTGTTGGAATTATGCAAACAAATGTTACATGTTTTGTTAAAGTGAAAATGTTAAAGCGGACCCCTATTCAAAAAATGACATATTATTAAATTACCATGCTAAACCCCCTACTCTGATGATTAGTAGTGTAAGGTGTTTAAGAGAGCTTAACTTCTGAACCACATGGAAGTTGCCACCTTACTACACATCTGACTGTCCTGCTTACAAATTTGCATAAAGAGCCAGCTCTACCATCAGCAGTTCGGCATCTTCTACATGCTATTCCACAACATCTGCATAGGACTTAGCCCTCTCAAATAGCTTACATCACTGATTGCTATGGGGGAGCTTTAGGAGAACAATTTACTAAGCTTAGATTTTTGGTTTGGATGTCTGCTTTAAAGTAAGATTTGGGTTAGACCCCAAAAAAACCCCAAACCAGGACCATTAAGTTACAACTTCCGGTAAACTGTGTAACACCAAGGATCTTTTCAGTTCATACAGTATGTGCCAGTAGAGATCCAGCCCAGATCTAGTAAGGACAATTAGCAGGACCAACCAATAAGTTTGAACAATGGAACCTGATTCAAAAACCACACAGCACAATCCAGGAGTCTAAAATACCCCAGGGCCATCCAGTAGCCTGAACTCCAGGTTCCCTGCTGTGTGATGCCCCTCAGCTGTAGCTGTGAGTGCCTGCTACATAACTGATTGACTGATTGCCAGAGCGGAGCTTTAGGGGAGCAATTTACTAAGCTTTGATTTTGTTAATGGAGGACCTCTTTAAAGTAACATTTGGGGTAGCCATAAAAAATGCCCCAAACTAGGATCATTCAATTTCAACTGCCTGTAAACTGCTTTTCATAACTTGGTTAATGTGTAACACCAAAGATATTTTTAGAACATGTAGTATGTGCCCGAAGATATCCAGTCCAGATCTATCAAGGGCAGTTAGCAGAACCAACCAATTAGATTCAGTTCAAATAATGGAACCTGATTTAAATGACTCAAAAGCTGCATGGCGCGGTCCTGGAATAAAAAAGTCTCCAGGGCTGGCCGCTAGCCTGCCGGCTGAACATCAGAGATCCAGGTGCTCTGCTGTGTAAAACCCCCCGCCTGTAGCTGCCGGTGGCTACATCCCTGGCTTTCCTGTAGCTGAGATTGGCTCCCATGCCCAGCCATCCAGACTATAGGGAAACTGGGTATGCGCCCATCTGGCTGTTATGTCAGCCTGCAGTTTTTTGATCAGCCAATCAGAGATCTAAAAAAATGCTATGTGGGTGTAGCCTTCGTGGTGGAAAAAAACAGGCCACCGCCAAGCCGGCTGCATTGCCTGAGGTAGAGTGGGTGGGTTGAATGTTTTTTGTGTTTCTTTAAAAGAGGTGTATCGCGGAATTCATATAAAAACATCGGCTAATGAGATGAGGGGTCACTTATATACCTCAACTGAATAAAACTCCTGCAAAGCTTCTGGTAGGAATAAAATCCAGGGGTGACAGGTTTGAGTGCAGCAGGCGTGGCAGTCACTCTCGATTTCCTCTTCCTTCCATTAGAATAAAAAAAAAAAAAAAAAAGCCTGGCTGGATATTTCTTCATGTCGGGTATATAAATGACCTCTCCTCCCGCCATCCAGCATATTACATGGCTTTTTATCATTGGGTCATTTTTCACAATAGTGCTTTCATGACATTCTCAAATCTTTCGATTGCTTCCATTTTCCTTGTTGTTGATAAATCTAAACAAGGGTTCCATCAGTAACATTAGTGAGTAATAAATAGAGTTCAAACTCATACTTCAATGAAATAAATAAACCTTACCTGTGTGTATACTTATTCTTTAAATAACGGGATTTCGTTCTAAATCTGTTATTGGTTTCTTCCGGCCTTAGAAATGTAACTGAAACATATGAGCAATCCTTGGGATACATCAAGAATCATTCTCGTATCATAAAATACATTGTGGTGGCCATCCTCTGTGCAGGTAAAAAGTGACTTGAAATTGTTATTATAGTGCAGGCACTGTTACCAAATCTGCCCAAAACAATATCAGATGCATACACCTCCAAATTCATTTTTACCATAGGCAAAGCTATGCAAATAATTTTATTTTTTTTCAAATGAGCCCCTCTTCCCAGTATGTTGGTATAAAAAACACTATACATGATCGCTGTTGGAGGTGTAACAGGGATAGGGGGACACTATTTCATATCTTCTGGGGGTGCCCAAAAATTCAGACATATTGGGAGAAGGTCATACCAGTGATTGAGAAGATTACGGGCTCTCAGATCCGGAACGATCCAGCAATGATACTGCTACATCTAACAGATCGCCCCATTGGGAGGTACAAGAGGTCCTTGTTGGTCCACCTGCTAAACGCAGGTATAGCACCAAACAGGTGGTGCCTCGGTGGTGGAAACAGAAGAGGGCCCCGTCGGTGAGGGATTTGATGGGCGAAGTGTCGTCCATTAGGGAAATGGAGGACATGATGTTTTCCTTACATGATAAGGAGGAGCAGTTTAGGAACACTTGGTTGCCCTGGTTGGTCTTTCAAGAATCAGAAGAGTATTGAAATCTGGTGGACACCTGACCCACTGGGTGGGGGGTGGATCGAAACTGTGGCAATGAGAAGAGGTAGAAACGCAAGCAGAGGTTCAGGCATATGACATGGTCGTGGTTGGGGGAAAGGAGGAAAAGAGGAGCCTCATTTGACCAGGCAACCTCTCCCTTATTACCCGAACTTACCCCGTGTACCCTTTCCCCATACTTCCCACCCGCAATTTAATGTCTGACTCCACCCGAAGAGCATAAATTAGGGCATTACAGGGAGATGATGACAGGAGGGTAACCAGAAACAATGGTGAGACGAATCTGAGGGGAAGCGCTTACCGCAAAGCACCCCCCCTCCCAACGATAAATAATTTATACCCTGTGAAGAATAATAAAAAAAAACACTATACACTATAAATGAAATATAGAATAAAATGAAATAAGAGCGATAGTAGAAGCCCTCTTAAGCTATTATGAAGCATCTCTGTATATAGCACTTCAGGTTCCCTTTATCTATATAATATAAAATAGAGATGAGCGTACCAGTTTGTTCAAACCGGAGTTCTCTCTGAACTTCAGGGAGAAATTGATACAGTATGAATCCAAATTTTCTTGTGATTTGTGCTGAACAAATTTTTCCCTGAAATCTTTGTCCCGCGTTGCTCTCTGCAGATTCCTAGCCATGGCAGTGGGCTCCAGCCACTTAGACCAGAGGGGCTTTTTTTTATACCAGCAAGTGAGCTGACATTAGCTCCCTCCACAGGTAAAAGGCCCCACCCTGCAGCGGAGTTGAGATGTTAGAAGCAGGAGGGATTTGTGAAGACTGTGTATGAGGGGACAACAATCCTCTGAGTGCTCAACCCCCAGCCCTGAAGGCTACAAGTCCGTCTATCCCGTATGGGCCGCGCCCTCCTCTGCACCCCCCTGGGTTTTGGGGATGCAGGTATTGGGACAGGGGTTATGGCTCATCTCTAATGTCAATATTATGGTTTAATTATAAAGCACCTACATCTTTGGCAGCACTGTACAATGCAGGCTGGCTCCTGCGAGGACTGGAGAACACATGACTGATAGGGAAATTCAGGACCATTAACCAATCTATACAAAACGTTGTTGGACCAAGGCCAGAAGAATAGCTGGAGATCACAACCACCCTGGCCATAGGTCATTTTCCTTGGTGTAGTCGGGGAGGCGCTATTGCTTGAAGCTGAAAGCCAGAAGGGATTTGTTCCCACAGGCCATTCTGACCATCAATAACAACAAAACTTAGAATTACCCAAATAATTACCAAGGACTGCTCCTACATAATGGACTTTTTTCATGACTTAAATATTGGAACTTCCCATGACCCAAACAGTAGTAAATAAACTATAGTAACTATATTAGTTTAGAATTAGGAAATCTGCTCTGTTTCACATCATATCTTTAAAATACTGTAAATCTAGTGTAAATAGGGTGTTTACTGTGACTGGATTTTGTTTTATATTTTTATACATTTTTAGATACTTTTTATATTTCATATATTCTTTACTTTTGGCCTGTTGCATAAAGCATTTCCCTACATGACCTCTGTATGGCTTTTGTATGAGACAAATACATTTTGATTTGATTAGAGGTGACAGAAATTTGACAACAAATACATTTTGATACCGGGATACTGGGTGAGTTTTAAGGGTCCTTTTGAAGGGTTTGAGAGTGGCAAATTGAATTAGGGAGGGCTTTTCAGAGGAATGGGGCAACACATATATTCATAAGCCTTGAAGATGGGAATAGAAGGAAATAACCAGAGTTAAGGACAGGAGGAGGTTGTGTGCAGATCAGAGGTTCAGTATCTGGGTTTGTTTCTTTAGATGCAGAAAGCGCTCTAGCATTATATACAAATATTTTAAATTAGTTAAAGTGGACCAAAACCCACCAAACTTGTGAAATTATTTTGAGCAAAGCTCCTGCCGATACGCTCTTCTTAGGGTGTAGAACTAGAAATGGAAATTTTTGCTTATCGAATTGCCCTGGGACACTTTTTTTTGGCTCTCCCTCTCTGTATTATTGCAGGTGATTAGTCATTGCATAGGTGTGGCAATGACTTAATTGGCACATACAACAGTGGCAATGAATGGAGGAGGCAGAGTTTTACAGCTAAAACAGACGCCATTATCTGGGGTTAGGATGAAGCAAGAGCAGTAAAGATAGGCAAAATTTACTGTTCATGGGCGAAGCAATTCAGGGGATACTAGTTAAAAATATAGGTTTTGGTTCGCTTCTCTCTAAAAATGCATTTTACAGTACCTCCCCATCCCCCCTGATCTGACTAGGCCTGCAGCTTCATGTACTACCCATTGAGAAGATTCTGGACTTGTCTTCTATGTGAATGTCAACTTTGAGGTCAAAATCTGCAAATGAAAGAAATATTTGTATTTCAGTGTATATGTGCATTTGTACATTAAAGGTACTGTAAACCCACATAAAAGCAGACGCTTGCCTTCTTTCCAACGCAGCAGTTTCCTGAGAATTACTCACTCCTTCCTTCTTCTTTTCCAGGTTATGCAGCCTATTTTATTGCAGCCTGTGTGCTGAATTTCCAGCGTGCTGTGGCACTGCTGGTTATCACATGTGTGGTCCTTTTCTTTCTCTCCTATGACCTGGTGGTAAAGTTTTATGGGAAAACTATCAAAAATTTTCTAAGTCCTCTTGGAAGTTGCTTGAATAAGCATAAGATATGGATAAAGTGGTAAGTTAAGCAGATTTGAATCTATTCTGGTTGGTAAAGTCATTTAAAGCATTGCTTCTCAAACTTTTTATGCCAAGTCCCCCCTAAAGACAAGCTGTTACAACCAAGGAGAAGATCAATTACTAATGTTACCAAAACAAGTAGGTCATGGGCCTTGTAGCACTTTTTTAAGCAAGAAAGATTTTACTGTTAAAATAATTTACTAGACCAGTTAGACACCCTCTGTATGTATGCGTACCACTGGCTGAGAAACAGTGATTTAGAGTAACAGTCTAGACTATTTTTTCCATTTCTACATGTCCCTATGCTGCCTCTATCCATTATAGTTCATCTTCCTGCATCTCAGCTATTCAGGCCACCTACCCATAACACTAACCCAGGATTTGGAGAAGAAAAATAAAAAAGAAAAATATTTGGAACCAAACAGTGTCCAACCCCCCCCCCCCCCCGAATCACTCCATTACAGAAAATGTGCAGAATCCCCCCCAATCTCCCCATTACAGACCCCACATTACAGGCAGTGAGCAGCATCCCAAATTACAGGCAGTGAGTGATATCCCACAGAGAGACTGGTATTCCACATTACAGACGGTGTGAGGCATCCCAATTACAGGCAATGTGAGGTATTCCAATTACAGGCAGTTTGTGAAATACCAATTACAAGCAGTGTGTGTGACATCCCAATTACAGGCAGTGTATGTGGTATCCCAAATACAGGCAGTGTGTGTGTGGTATCCCAATTACAGGCAGTGTGTGTGGTATCCCAATTACAAGCAGTGTGTGTGGCATCCCAATTACAAGCAGTGTGTGTGGTATCCCAATTACAGGCAACGTGAGGCATTCCAATTACAGGCAGTGTGCATGACATCCCAATTACAGGCAATGTGCATGGCATCCCAATTACAGGCAGTGTGTGGGGCATCCCAATTACAGGCAGTGTGTGGGGCATCCCAATTACAGGCAGTGTGTGCGACATCCCAATTACAGGCAGTGTGTGCGACATCCCAATTACAGGCAGTGTGTGCGACATCCCAATTACAGGCAGTGTGTGCGACATCCCAATTACAGGCAGTGTTTGTGGCATCCCAATTACAGGCAGTGTTTGTGGAATCCCAATTAGAGGCAGTGTGTGCGACATCCCAATTACAGGCAGTGTGTGCGACATCCCAATTAGAGGCAGTGTGCGCGACATCCCAATTACAGGCAGTGTTTGTGGCATCCCAATTACAGGCAGTGTGTATGGCATCCCAATTACAGGCAGTGTGTATGGCATCCCAATTACAGACAGTGTGTGGTATCCCAATTACAGGCAGTGTGTGTCGTATCCCAGTTACAGGCAGTGTGTGCGGCATCCCAAAAACAAAAAATACGTACATTCCCACAGCAGCCATCTCCTGCCGAGACACACACACATTAACTTACATTACCGTAGTCCACCGCTTCCGTCGCTGCCTCCGCTGCCCGCCACCGTCTCTGCTACCCACCGCCTCCATACAAGTTCTCGGGGCGTTACTTCGGCTCCTGGGTGGGCATGGCCTGTGACTCGTGTCAGTGTCATTGGAGCTTGCTTGTGTGGAGGCAGCGGGCAGTGGTGACGGAAGCGGTAGCAACGGCAGTAGACACCGGTAATGCATGTGTGTCTCTATGTGTTTATTTCAGGAGGAGATGGTTGCTGCAGTTTGGGCTTTCTGGGAATGTACGTTTTTTTTTTCATTTCATCTCCTACCACGATATGTATACTCAGACAATGGGTCAGGGAGAAAGGGGGAATTTTAATAAGGGGGCAGCAGTTGATTAGGGATTGGGTTTGCTGGGAAGCGTCAGAGGCAAGAGAAATCAAATGAGATTTCTCCTTCCTGGTGTGGAGCAGGGAAAGTAGGGCACATAGAGATGAAGCAGCAGAAGGTAAGCTGCATCAGCATGTGCTTTCACTACATGACTGGACCATCCCTTTAGTCCCTGTCCAGGCTAAAAACACCTTTTCTCCCTTTGCAGCATTTCTGTCCTAGTCCAGTTGAATAAAATTCAATTCCACTGTTAAACTGTATCTCAGCAACATGAATATTCATTGTAATTTTTAATTTCTATTTATGTTTTAAAGGGTATTTGTCGCTTTGGTTCTTATTGGTCTTGTCATTTGGTTGGCCCTGGATACAGGCAAAAGGCCCAAGCAGCTTATATCATTTGGTGGTGTCTGCATGTTTGTTGCCCTTCTCTTTCTGGTGTCCAAGCACCACCGTAGAGTAAGTGAATCCATTCTTTAAATATAATAACAATTACATGATAATATAACGTTTGTAGAGGTTCTCACTCATGGCATATCTGTTGAGGTTGAAGCAACTGAACTTGCTTGTTTTTTTCTTGACTTTTGGCTTCATCAGAGTACAGAGAATGTATCCAGCATAAATACTGCATCTAGGAATGTTCTAATTGTCACATTCTGTTTATCATGATCAGCATAGTGTAAAGAGCGTCATGGAAGAAAGGTGTTGATTGGTTGCTTGGAGCTAAGAGGCGTTAATAATCTGCCAAGGAATGGGTTAGACATCAATATATCTGGAAGACTGATGCTCAAATTGCTTTGACTATTTTAACGTGTATTGTTTTTGTTACACCTCATTTTAACTCTTTAAACGCCAAGCTTGTGATTTTCACATGATTGCCTCTCTGACCGTTAAACTGGTCCAGTTGCTTTGACTTATTAGTACAGATAAGTCAGAATAGAGAGTACAGAATAAGAAATGACATTATCAGTATACCCCCACACACTGCTGTTTCAAATTTTTTTCCAAATTTCCAAAATTGTAAAAACAAATATGTACCGTATTTAAAACAATATTTGCCTCACCCGTAAAACTGTGCGATCGCAGATGCAAGGGATCTAAAGGCAAAAAAACTTTTTTGCACTTTTAATATGTGATTAAGAACATCTCTCAAAACTCAGCCTCTTCAAAAGAAATTCAGAGGCTCTCAAAATCATTAGACTATCCTTCATAGATGTTATTGCTAAGGGGCGTCCACTGACAGGGGTGTAACTATAGGGGTGCAACCGTGGCAGGCACAGAAGGTCAGGGCGGCCACATCATTGTTGCTTCTCCACCTTACTTATCAGATTCGTGCTTACTTGGCATCATTTAGAGAATGCAATGCTCCTTCCCCCGGGGCACCCCAGTTTTGGGTGCCCCACTGTCTAAAACCCCCAGAACATTGAGCTTACTCTACTCTCCTTGAGCCCAGGATGTGGCTAGCTGTACTTACAAGTGGCATGCGGCATCACTCCCTCCCTTCGGCTGTGCACGACCCCCGCACAGCCATTCAGTTGTGGCAGACGGGGCCACACGCAGCCGAGTAGGAAGGCTTACTTTACAGTTCTGGGATACTTTTGGACAACATTTTTATTGATCGTAGATCAAATACACTCCAAATAGATTAGACACAAAAGTGTCAGCACCATTTACAATGGACCATATGTCAGAAAATACAAAAAAACCCATAGACTTACTGCCCAGGTCCGGATGTCCCTGCAGCACACTGCTTGATATTGTCGGCTGTGCTGCCCTCTTTCTCAGGGCTTCCAGATTCATTGGGAGGGTAATATATTAAAAATGCTGTGGGCAGCACTTGAGCACCTTGTCCGAGATGCTCAGCAGCGGCTGCAGCGCAGCGCTGTCTTCAGCCTGCTGGTGCTATCAGCTATAGCGCCCCCGGCCAGGCGGTGTTCGCAGCACATGGATTGTATATACATATGTGTTAGCGACACCTGGCGCCAGCTGGGAGCACAGCAAGTTGTAAAAATTTTATAGGGCGAAATACATAGCTGGGAATTGCATTGGGGACACTTGAAAGACATGACACAGCTTTTTCATTGTCCAAATTTGCAGCACAACACAAAAGTGGCTAAAATACATACAAAAATAATCCTAAACAGCCCTGGGACCCCATGGCACATGCACCAGCCTGACCCCTCAAATAAAAAGAATTTATACACAAATCCAAAAATAATTACAACCATCACAGCCCATTGAAATGTATGGGATAAGGCCACACAGTGGGTGAGCGTCTGGTCCTATCTGGCGCTGTAGGAAACTCATCCCCAGCACTCATCCCATCACTGGCGCTGATGATAGATGATGGAGAGTTCTGGTGGCTGGTGCAGATGATGCGACCATGGCCCATGTGACTGCCCGCCGGTCAATTGCGGGAATCATTTCCTGGCACTGGTCTGAGGTTTCCCGAGGCTTTTTGCTGTCTTCGGGACCAACACCCGTTAAAGAAAAACATGTGTTGGTCCGGGATAATGGGGGAAGCGGCTGCCATACCATGAAAATAAGACAGGGTCTTATATTATTTTTTGTTCCAAAAGATGCGCTATGGCTTATTTTCAGGGGATGTCTTCAGGTTGACTTTTGACTTGCAGCGGCAATCTGAAAAAATGTATCAGCGGCAAAATATAAAACCATGCAGTCCATGACACTAAATGGCACAGAAATGCGTACTTCATTTAATTCCATTAGGCTTTTGGTCACATGGTAGTATATTATAACTACATACAATGCATCTATAGTATATAACAATGTTGTATTTAATGTAGCTATTTCTACCTGCCCTGTAATTCTTAGGTGTCCTGGCGAGCAGTATCTTGGGGGCTGGGACTTGAATTTGTTTTGGGAATTTTCATAATTCGCACTGAACCTGGGTATCAGGCCTTCAAGTTTCTTGGAGAGCAAATTCAGGTAGGGTTTCAATGACTTCTGTGTCTTCTGTGATTTCCTCTCAGAATAGATTTGTTCATCCCAATAAAAGGGCTGCTTTGATGAATGTAAACTGTAGGGGAAAATGCATTAAAATACTTTGTCTTTTACAGATTTTTCTCAACTATACCAAAACAGGATCAGAGTTTGTTTTCGGAACAGTGTTGACTAATGATGTTTTCGCTTTTCAGGTTTGTAATAATAAAATTAAAGTGTTACGTTTAGTGTACTGATTAAAGATTGCTTTTTAATTGGAGATGCAGCATTTTTATTACAGCAATGCGATAGAGAGATCACTCACACATCTCAGTTAGCTGTGAGTCAGTTGCCAAGCTGTTTACATTGTAATACAGTGTACATCAGGGAACAGCCTGGCTTTTACAATGTAACACAGCAGGGAGGTGGCAGCCTTTCCTGCCTGTTATATTGTACCACATGGAGCAGTCCAAGTTATAACACTCCCAACACACATTTTTTTCTGTTATTGCCTCAGAGCAGCTTATAGTTGTGTTCCAAACAAACTATTGTGTGCATTTTTGTGTGCTTCATTGACTTTAAATTGTGTGTTTTACCATGGTTTTATGTGATGTTATACAAATCCACACGCACCACCCAAGTGGTACTTGATATAATTGGATAATGGAAAGTGGTATTTGGTGGAAAAGGATTTGGGAACCCCGGTGCTAGAGCTACTTGAGCAATACTTAGATGAAGAGGACCACTTACTGAGAAATTCCAATTGCCAACATATTAAAGTAGACATAAATTCCCCAGCCCCTCCTTGCTCCTATCCCCCCACTACCAAATTTAGCTGTACTGTGACTGACAAAAAGAGGCACGCACTAGGTCCAGGCTAATGTCTTGACTCTCAATTACAGTGGCAAAAGTGCATTGGAGAGTATGTTTAATAATGTTAGTACTTCTGCTTATTTGCAGGCACTTCCTATAGTGGTTTTCTTCAGCTGTGTCATGTCAGTCCTCTACTATCTTGGTCTGATGCAGTATGTCATTCTTAAGGTAAGCAGTGTGAAAGATTAGATATTGTGGACATTTAAAGGAAAGCCTGATGCCTGTACCATGTGCCTCTTTCTAATTTCCTGAAGCGCAGGGTAGAAACCATAGCAGGGCTCAACAAGTTGCCCTTCTTTCACTCATCCAGGACAGCCACTCTGTCCCTTGGTTCTCTCAGCATTAGTTGTAAAGTGGTACTAAAGCTGTCTCTGACCACAGCAGGGAATAATGACAGAATAGACACAACCCTGACATTTAAGAAAGAAGAAGTGAACAAAGCAGCTTCCCTAATGCCCCAATTACATGGAGCAATTTTTGAACGCTACATCACTAAAATGTTTGCAATTAAATGATAACCGTTCTGCAGAAACGGTGGCTGTAATCAAGCGATAAGCAAGAATTGGTTCATTGATTGGCCATTGTATCGTTTTGGCTGACCAGAAATTATTGGTTCATCGTTCGATCATTGGAATGTGGATACAGAAATCTTCAACAAAAATGCATTGTACGGATCTTTGACGTTTGAATGCAAGTGTCATTTACAAAAGAGTTGTATCCGCCAAAACAAGCAGCATGCAGAATCCTGCTCCCTGTATAACAGAATGCAGCCCCCAATCCACCATAGAACAGACAGTGTGGCAGATCACCCCCCCCCCCCATCCCCAGCTGCCGCTGATGCATCAATGACATAGATACACCGCTCTGTGCGCTCTACGGCTGGCTGCATTTACACAACTTTTTTTGTACTTTAACTAACTGACCTAGCGCTGTTTGGGGGTGGAGGTCTGCCACATCACCTTCGCCCTATAAGATGCATGGACATTTTCCCCTAGCTTTTGGGGAAAAAATAAGTGCGTCTTATAGGGCGAAAAATACGGTAATCAGAGATTTTGATATATGATGGGTGGAAGGAAGTTATTTTGTAAAGTCATTTTATAAAAAGGTCATTATTAGAGATGAGCGAACTTTTGAAAAATTCGATTCGACTGATTCGCCGAATTTTCCGACAAAAATCGTTTCGACCCGAATAAATTCGCGACGAATCGCTATTAAAAACGGCTATTTCTGAGCCTCCTAGAGCCTCAATAGGGTTGTAAACCATTCTGCCTTGCTGTAACACGCACAGGATGCGTGCTGGGTTAGTTAAATAATACTTTGAAGAAATATCACATGCAGATCAGAGGCATCGCTAATAGAATCGCAGAGCGGCACAATTGCAGAGAGTTAAAGTGGCATCACTATGAGGGGCAGAAGGAGCCCAAACATTGGATGAATCACACCCTGGAGTTGGCAGCAGCAGCAGGAGCCCAAATATTACTTTAAAGAGACCCTGGGGTTGGCTTCAGGAGCCCAAAAATTGGATGAATCACACCCTGGAGTTGGCAGCAGCAGCAGGAGCCCAAATATTACTTTAAAGAGACCCTGGGGTTGGCTTCAGGAGCCCAAAAATTGGATGAATCACACCCTGGAGTTGGCAGGAGTTGACAGCAGCAGCAGCAGGAGCCCAAATATTACATTAAAGAGACCCTGGGGTTGGCCTCAGGAGCCCAAAAATTGGATGAATCACACCCTGGAGTTGGCAGCAGCAGGAGCCCAAATATACACTGGAGTTGGCTTCAGGAGCCCAAAAATTGGATGAATCACACCCTGGAGTTGGCAGAAGTTGGCAGCAGCAGCAGCAGGAGCCCAAATATACACTGGAGTTGGCTTCAGGAGCCCAAAAATTGGATGAATCACACCCTGGAGTTGGCAGAAGTTGGCAGCAGCAGCAGCAGGAGCCCAAATATACACTGGAGTTGGCTTCAGGAGCCCAAAAATTGGATGAATCACACCCTGGAGTTGGCAGAAGTTGGCAGCAGCAGCAGCAGGAGCCCAAAAATTGGATGAATCACACCCTGGAGTTGGCAGAAGTTGGCAGCAGCAGCAGCAGGAGCCCAAATATACACTGGAGTTGGCTTCAGGAGCCCAAAAATTGGATGAATCACACCCTGGAGTTGGCAGAAGTTGGCGGCAGCAGCAGGAGCCCAAATATACACTGGAGTTGGCTTCAGGAGCCCAAAAATTGGATGAATCACACCCTGGAGTTGGCAGGAGTTGACAGCAGCAGCAGGAGCCCAAATATTACTTTAAAGAGACACTGGGGTTGGCTTCAGGAGCCCAAAAATTGCATGATTCACACCCTGGAGTTGGCAGCAGCAGCAGCAGGAGCCCAAATATAGACTGGGGTTGGCTTCAGGAGCCCAAAAATTGGATGAATCACACCCTAGAGTTGGCAGGAGTTGACAGCAGCAGCAGGAGCCCAAATATTACTTTAAAGAGACACTGGGGTTGGCTTCAGGAGCCCAAAAATTGCATGATTCACACCCTGGAGTTGGCAGCAGCAGCAGCAGGAGCCCAAATATAGACTGGGGTTGGCTTCAGGAGCCCAAAAGTTGTATGAATCACACCCTGGAGTTGGCAGGAGCAGGAGCCCAAATATTACTTTAAAGAGACACTGGGGTTGGCTTCAGGAGCCCAAAAATTGGATGAATCACACCCTGGAGTTGGCAGCAGCAGGAGCCCAAATATTACTTTAAAGAGACCCTGGGGTTGGCTTCAGGAGCCCAAAAATTGGATGATTCACACCCTGGAGTTGGCAGAAGTTGGCAGCAGCAACAGCAGGAGCCCAAATATTACTTCAAAGAGACCCTGGGGTTGGCTTCAGGAGCCCAAAAATTGGATGAATCACACCCTGGAGTTGGCAGCAGCAGGAGCCCAAATATACACTGGAGTTGGCTTCAGGAGCCCAAAAATTGGATGAATCACACCCTGGAGTTGGCAGCAGCAGGAGCCCAAATATTACTTTAAAGAGACACTGGGGCTGGCTTCAGGAGCCCAAAAATTGGATGATTCACACCCTGGAGTTGGCAGAACTTGGCAGCGGCAGCAGCAGGAGCCCAAATATTACTTTAAAGAGACACTGGGGTTGGCTTCAGGAGCCCAAAAATTGCATGATTCACACCCTGGAGTTGGCAGCAGCAGGAGCCCAAATATAGACTGGGGTTGGCTTCAGGAGCCCAAAAATTGGATGAATCACACCCTGGAGTTGGCGGCAGCAGCAGGAGCCCAAATATACACTGGAGTTGGCTTCAGGAGCCCAAAAATTGGATGAATCACACCCTGTGGAGAGTCATGTGGAGAAAAAGTAGCTTAGTTAGTAATATCTACATAAAATTATGAGTAAACAAATGCAAAAGTATTGCCAAAGTGAAGTTTTGTTTGAGGGTGTGTTTCCACCTTTTAATTAAATCAGAAACAAGAAGGTATCATTGCCTCTGACTAATTAGCCCTCAAAAATTCTTGGAATTTTTAATCTGGAATCATGTCTGATCCGTCTTATCCGAAGAATATTAATAAAAAGTAAGCGTAACGTAAAGGATTTTTTATTAATACTTACTTGTGGTCCGATGCGGAGGAATGTCTGTAACTGGAGAGCAGCGCCTTAAATCTGTTTTGCACGATCCATCTTTCATTAGTGTAGGTCTGGCCCCGTCATCAATCTACTGGAATACATCAGGCATTGTTGGGAGGAAAGCTTGGATGATCCATGCGCCATTCATTTCCACGCAGGGCAGTCTCTGGAAAAAACCAGGGTCTTTTTCATATAAAAACAAATGGTTATTCTTGCTTTTCAACCATATGTTCCACAGCTTTACCAGTCATTGTGTCAGCCAATGAAGCAACTTTGTCTCGAAGTGCTGCAAAAGCAGTCCACTGCATCACAAGTGGCATCTGACACCCCCAGTCAACTGTCTGTCTGTTATGCTTTGGGTTCAGCTCCACTATCCATTGATGAAGATCTGATAATCATAAAATTCAGCAGCTACTGCCCAGCCAAGAAGTGGAGGAGACACTCGCCTCTTCTTCCACTAGCCGGCAATTAGTGATGAGGAGAGTGTCGTGGGAGGAGGTGTTGCAAGCCGAGGTAGTGGAAGAGGGTCCCTGGAGTCTGCGGCGCTGGCGGCGGCAGCAGCAGCAGCAGTGAATTATTGCGGACTGTTGTTAGGAAAAATCAGCTACTCAGCGATGTGGCAGTGTTTCATGCAGCATCCTGTGGAGAAAAAGTAGGTTAGTTAGTGTATATACATAAAATTATGAATAGACAAATGCAATGGTATTGCCAAAGTGAAGTTTTGTTTGAGGGTGTGTTTCCACCTTGTAATTAAATCAGAAACAACTAGCTATCATTTGCCTCTGAATAATTAGCCCTCAAAAATTCTTGGAATTTTTAATCTTGATGTCTGAGGGATTTCTCCTCTCAGACAGCGTCACCATAAGTCCAGCCTGCTGCATTACACTTGGAAGAACATCTTGTTTGCGCTGCGACAAGGAAGCCAGAGTCATGCGTCCTGACATGGCACACGTGTTCAGTCTAGTTGTCAAGCGTTTTCTGAAGTCTTGCCCCCATCTGAAAGAACAACAGGAAAGAAAGTTAGCATGCACTTCTGGCACTCCTACACCACCAAGCACAACCTTATTGAGCCTCAGCGTCACAACGGTGTACCCCACCATAGTCTGATTTGCGATGTTTCCACCCGTTGGAATTCCACCCTCCATATGCAGGATCCACTATAGCAGTGGTCCCCAACCCTGTCCTCAAGGCCCACCAACAGGCCAGGTTTTGCAGATCTCCACAAAGATGCACAGGTGGAGTAATTAGTGCAGCTGCAGAGCAATAGAGCTGGCTATTTGGAGATCCAAAAAACATGACATGTTGGTGGGCCTTGAGGACAGGGTTGAGGACCACTGCACTATAGGAACAGAGAAAAGCCATCACGGATTTCTGGATGATCCAAACGGATAGGGGGACACCCCTGTGTAAATTCAATGTAAACCATTGGCAGCTCATGCGTGACACCGACCGTTTGCTCAGGCCCTTTGAGGAAGCTACGTTATTAGTCAGTTGCCAGGACTATGAGATGAACGATGAGATTCCACTGCTTCATGTACTACAACACATGTTGGAAACCATGGCTGGTCAGGGCACTGGAGACATGGCACATACATTTCACAGCCACATGAAGCCTGTGGGGGCTGAAGTGGAGGAGGGGGTGGGGCACAGCAAACCACAGTTTAGGTTTCACAAAATGACCATTTTATCTAGTCATCTGACAGGAGAGGAGGAGCAGGAGCAGCCACAGGAGCTAGAGGGTTGTGAGTAAGGCGAGACAGAGGACCCAGACACACCATGGCAGTTTACAGTGGAGATGGAGACAGGTAGTCCCTCCGAGTCACTTGCACAAATGGCACGATGCATGCTCACATGCATGCGTACTAGTGAGCGCAGAATTGTCTCCATTTGTCAGCGGGAAGACTTCTGGCTCTCCAACTTATTGGACCCTCGCTTCCGGCACAAAATGGGGGCATTTTTTACGCCCACTGAGAGGGAGGACAAACTGACCTACTACAGAGACATCCCACGTAGTCAGTTGGGCGATGTCTATCTGCGCCATGGCCCATACTCCCGCAGGTCTGACTCGGGGGGAAGTCTGCGATCACCTTCCACTGCCATGGCTGCTGGGGGGGTGGAAGGAGCAGCAGCAGCAGCTCCATCAGCAGCAGCCTCAGTCTTCAGTCGCTAGTGAGTAGCTTTCTACACCCGCATAGTGAGTCTACTCATGAGCAGCAGGAAGGCCTGGAGCTGGACCTCAAACAGCAGGTCATGTCATACCTTGACATGACCATGCCAACACACCTTCAAGATCCACTGGATTTGCTGGGAAGCCAAACTTGACTTGTGCCCGCAACTAGCAGAGTTTGCCCTGGAAAAGCTGTACTGGCCGGACAGTAGTTGATTTAGATGGCAACTGGGCTGCTCTATATAACGAAGCAAAATGGCAAATTTACCTCACTATATAAGCTATTGCCCCTCAGATTTACACAGGGGCTGCTCTATATTATGCTGCAAAATGGCAAATTAACCTCACAATATAAGCTATTGCAGCTCTATATAAATAAAAATAAATAAATAAAAAAAAGGGCCTGTAGAAGCTTATTTAGTATAACAGATAGGGTGACATGTGCTGGTTTGGGATGCCCATATGGGCTAGTGTTTTGGCAGCAGTACAAAAACCAATGCAAAATGCAATAGCTTAATAAAGCTGATGCTGATCAACGCTTATTTAGTATAACAGATGGGGTGCAACATGCAGGTTTGGGATGCCCTGCGGCCTGGTGTATTTAAAGCAGACCAAAACCAATTCAAAATGCAATAACTTAATAAAGCTGAGGCTGTAGATGCTTATTTAGTATAAACAGGTAGGGTGCAAGGTGCAGCTTTGGGGTGCCCTGCGGCCTGGTTAAATGAAAGCAGTCAAAAAGGAAGTGCAAACTGAAGTAGCTTAATGAAGCTGATGCTGATCAACGCTTATGTTGTATACCAGATAGGGTGCAAGGTGCAGCTTTGGGGTGCCCTGCGGCCTGGTTTATTAAAAGCAGTCAAAAACAAGTGCAAACTGAAGTAGCTTAATAAAGCAGCTGATGCTGATCAACGCTTATGTTGTATAACAGATAGGGTTAAGATAGCATGTGCCTTGGGATGCCCGTGTGGCCTGTTATATTTCAAGCTGAACAAAAAGTAACAATAATCCAAGTATGAGACATAATTTTGACCTTCTTTACAGCGCCATACTTTGAAAAAAAAACCTTAATTTCATGCCGATCAATCCAAAGGTCAATGCCCCTAACAAAAATAGTGTTCGGCATAAGTTTTCCTTCTGGAAGGACGTAACCTTTAGTTTACATGGTTGGGGTAGGTTATCTTACAAATTGGGATACCCCAGGCAGCAGTGTCATTGAAAGAGACAGATTGTAATGCAGGCCATATGCAAGCAGAGAAACTCAGGCTGCAACAGGCCTATTTAGTTTACATGGTTGGGGTAGGTTATCTTACAAATTGGGATACCCCACTGTATATGAAACGAATATAAATGCACACCCAAAAGTGGACAATCAGCCTCCAAGAGGCCTGCTTAGTTTAAATAAGAGAGCTGCTTAGCTTAAATAAGAGAGCTGCTTAGTATGGTAGGTAGGTTATGTTATGTTACAGAATGGGATGCCCCAAAGCTGACTTGAGATCAGTATATATGCACACAGCAGCAGTGTGTAAGCAGGCTCATACAGGCCAAATTTCATTCAATAACTGTGCAGCTTACAGTAAATGCAGAGGCTAATGGTATGTTACAGAATGGGATGCCCCCAGCAGACTTGAGATCAGTATATATGCACACAGCAGCAGTGTGTTAGCAGGCTCATACAGGCCAAATTTCTTTAAATAACTGTGCAGCTTACAGTTAATGCAGAGGCTAATGGTATGTTACAGAATGGGATGCCCCAAAGCTGACTTGAGATCAGTATATATGCACACAGCAGCAGTGTGTTAGCAAGCTCATACAGGCCAAATTTCATTAAATAACTGTGCAGCTTACAGTAAATGCAGAGGCTAATGGTATGTTACAGAATGGGATGTCCCAAGCAGACTTGAGATCAGTATATATGCACACAGCAGCAGTGTGTAAGCAGGCTCATACAGGCCAAATTTCTTTCAATAACTGTGCAGCTTACAGTAAATGCAGAGGCTAATGGTATGTTACAGAATGGGATGCCCCCAGCAGACTTGAGATCAGTATATATGCACACAGCAGCAGTGTGTTAGCAGGCTCATACAGGCCAAATTTCTTTAAATAACTGTGCAGCTTACAGTAAATGCAGAGGCTAATGGTATGTTACAGAATGGGATGTCCCAAAAACCAGAGAGCACCTGGCAGGCAGCAGTAAGACTATGCACAGCAAAAGTGTCTTTATCATGCCTAATTTCAATTAGAATAGGTGCAAATGGTTAGGTTCTTAAATAGAGGCTGGTGTAGTCACAGAATGGGATGCCCCCAAAAAAAGATCCAGTAGTACTATGCCCAGCAAAAGTGTCTTTATCAGGCTAATTTCAAATATGATAAGAGCAAATGCTTATATGGTCTTAAACAGAGGCTGCTTTAGTCACAGAATGGGATGCCCCCAAAAAAAGATCCAGTAGTACTATGCCCAGCAAAAGTGTCTTTATCAGGCTAATTTCAAATATGATAAGAGCAAATGCTTATATGGTCTTAAACAGAGGCTGCTTTAGTCACAGAATGGGATGCCCCCAAAAAAAGATCCAGTAGTACTATGCCCAGCAAAAGTGTCTTTATCAGGCTAATTTCAAATATGATAAGAGCAAATGCTTATATGGTCTTAAACAGAGGCTGCTTTAGTCACAGAATGGGATGCCCCCAAAAAAAGATCCAGTAGTACTATGCCCAGCAAAAGTGTCTTTATCAGGCTAATTTCAAATATGATAAGAGCAAATGCTTATATGGTCTTAAACAGAGGCTGCTTTAGTCACAGAATGGGATGCCCCCAAAAAAAGATCCAGTAGTACTATGCCCAGCAAAAGTGTCTTTATCAGGCTAATTTCAAATATGATAAGAGCAAATGCTTATATGGTCTTAAACAGAGGCTGCTTTAGTCACAGAATGGGATGCCCCAACAGAAGTGGACCTGGCAGGGTCCAGTAGTGCTATGCCCAGCAAAAGTGTCTTTATCAGGCCTAATTTCAAATATGATAAGTGAAAATGGTTATACGGTCTTAAACAGAGGCTGCTGTAGTCACAGAATGGGATGCCCCAACAGAAGTGGACCTGGCAGGGTCCAGTAGTGCTATGCCCAGCAAAAGTGTCTTTATCAGGCCTAATTTCAAATATGATAAGAGCAAATGGTTATACGGTCTTAAACAGAGGCTGCTTTAGTCACAGAATGGGATGCCCCAACAGAAGTGGACCTGGCAGGGTCCAGTAGTGCTATGCCCAGCAAAAGTGTCTTTATCAGGCCTAATTTCAAATATGATAAGTGAAAATGGTTATACGGTCTTAAACAGAGGCTGCTGTAGTCACAGAATGGGATGCCCCAACAGAAGTGGACCTGGCAGGGTCCAGTAGTGCTATGCCCAGCAAAAGTGTCTTTATCAGGCCTAATTTCAAATATGATAAGAGCAAATGGTTATATGGTCTTAAACAGAGGCTGCTTTAGTCACAGAATGGGATGCCCCAACAGAAGTGGACCTGGCAGGGTCCAGTAGTGCTATGCCCAGCAAAAGTGTCTTTATCAGGCCTAATTTCAAATATGATAAGAGCAAATGGTTATATGGTCTTAAACAGAGGCTGCTTTAGTCACAGAATGGGATGCCCCAACAGAAGTGGACCTGGCAGGGTCCAGTAGTGCTATGCCCAGCAAAAGTGTCTTTATCAGGCCTAATTTCAAATATGATAAGAGCAAATGGTTATACGGTCTTAAACAGAGGCTGCTTTAGTCACAGAATGGGATGCCCCAACAGAAGTGGACCTGGCAGGGTCCAGTAGTGCTTTGCCCAGCAAAAGTGTCTTTATCAGGCCTAATTTCAAATATGATAAGTGAAAATGGTTATACGGTTTTAAACAGAGGCTGCTGTAGTCACAGAATGGGATGCCCCAACAGAAGTGGACCTGGCAGGGTCCAGTAGTGCTATGCCCAGCAAAAGTGTCTTTATCAGGCCTAATTTCAAATATGACAAGAGCAAATGCTTATATGGTCTTAAACAGAGGCTGCTTTAGTCACAGAATGGGATGCCCCAACAGGAATGGACCTGGCAGGGTCCAGTAGTGCTTTGCCCAGCAAAAGTGTCTTTATCAGGCCTAATTTCAAATATGATAAGAGCAAATGGTTATATGGTCTTAAACAGAGGCTGCTTTAGTCACAGAATGGGATGCCCCAACAGAAGTGGACCTGGCAGGGTCCAGTAGTGCTTTGCCCAGCAAAAGTGTCTTTATCAGGCCTAATTTCAAATATGATAAGTGAAAATGGTTATACGGTCTTAAACAGAGGCTGCTGTAGTCACAGAATGGGATGCCCCAACAGAAGTGGACCTGGCAGGGTCCAGTAGTGCTATGCCCAGCAAAAGTGTCTTTATCAGGCCTAATTTCAAATATGATAAGAGCAAATGCTTATATGGTCTTAAACAGAGGCTGCTTTAGTCACAGAATGGGATGCCCCAACAGGAATGGACCTGGCAGGGTCCAGTAGTGCTTTGCCCAGCAAAAGTGTCTTTATCAGGCCTAATTTCAAATATGATAAGAGCAAATGGTTATATGGTCTTAAACAGAGGCTGCTTTAGTCACAGAATGGGATGCCCCAACAGAAGTGGACCTGGCAGGGTCCAGTAGTGCTATGCCCAGCAAAAGTGTCTTTATCAGGCCTAATTTCAAATATGATAAGTGAAAATGGTTATACGGTCTTAAACAGAGGCTGCTGTAGTCACAGAATGGGATGCCCAAACAGAAGTGGACCTGGCAGGGTCCAGTAGTGCTATGCCCAGCAAAAGTGTCTTTATCAGGCCTAATTTCAAATATGATAAGTGAAAATGGTTATACGGTCTTAAACAGAGGCTGCTGTAGTCACAGAATGGGATGCCCCAACAGAAGTGGACCTGGCAGGGTCCAGTAGTGCTATGCCCAGCAAAAGTGTCTTTATCAGGCCTAATTTCAAATATGATAAGAGCAAATGGTTATATGGTCTTAAACAGAGGCTGCTTTAGTCACAGAATGGGATGCCCCAACAGAAGTGGACCTGGCAGGGTCCAGTAGTGCTATGCCCAGCAAAAGTGTCTTTATCAGGCCTAATTTCAAATATGATAAGTGAAAATGGTTATACGGTCTTAAACAGAGGCTGCTGTAGTCACAGAATGGGATGCCCCAACAGAAGTGGACCTGGCAGGGTCCAGTAGTGCTATGCCCAGCAAAAGTGTCTTTATCAGGCCTAATTTCAAATATGATAAGTGAAAATGGTTATACGGTCTTAAACAGAGGCTGCTGTAGTCACAGAATGGGATGCCCCAACAGAAGTGGACCTGGCAGGGTCCAGTAGTGCTTTGCCCAGCAAAAGTGTCTTTATCAGGCCTAATTTCAAATATGATAAGTGAAAATGGTTATACGGTCTTAAACAGAGGCTGCTGTAGTCACAGAATGGGATGCCCCAACAGAAGTGGACCTGGCAGGGTCCAGTAGTGCTATGCCCAGCAAAAGTGTCTTTATCAGGCCTAATTTCAAATATGATAAGAGCAAATGCTTATATGGTCTTAAACAGAGGCTGCTTTAGTCACAGAATGGGATGCCCCAACAGGAATGGACCTGGCAGGGTCCAGTAGTGCTTTGCCCAGCAAAAGTGTCTTTATCAGGCCTAATTTCAAATATGATAAGAGCAAATGGTTATATGGTCTTAAACAGAGGCTGCTTTAGTCACAGAATGGGATGCCCCAACAGAAGTGGAACTGGCAGGGTCCAGTAGTGCTATGCCCAGCAAAAGTGTCTTTATCAGGCCTAATTTCAAATATGATAAGAGCAAATGGTTATATGGTCTTAAACAGAGGCTGCTTTAGTCACAGAATGGGATGCCCCAACAGAAGTGGACCTGGCAGGGTCCAGTAGTGCTTTGCCCAGCAAAAGTGTCTTTATCAGGCCTAATTTCAAATATGATAAGAGCAAATGGTTATACGGTCTTAAACAGAGGCTGCTTTAGTCACAGAATGGGATGCCCCAACAGAAG
The DNA here is from genome assembly GCA_027917425.1 of Gastrophryne carolinensis. Lineage (NCBI taxonomy): Eukaryota > Metazoa > Chordata > Amphibia > Anura > Microhylidae > Gastrophryne > Gastrophryne carolinensis. Next base: position 276,099,235 of record CM051238.1, read on the forward strand.
TGGACCTGGCAGGGTCCAGTAGTGCTATGCCCAGCAAAAGTGTCTTTATCAGGCCTAATTTCAAATATGATAAGTGAAAATGGTTATACGGTCTTAAACAGAGGCTGCTGTAGTCACAGAATGGGATGCCCCAACAGAAGTGGACCTGGCAGGGTCCAGTAGTGCTATGCCCAGCAAAAGTGTCTTTATCAGGCCTAATTTCAAATATGATAAGAGCAAATGGTTATATGGTCTTAAACAGAGGCTGCTTTAGTCACAGAATGGGATGCCCCAACAGAAGTGGACCTGGCAGGGTCCAGTAGTGCTTTGCCCAGCAAAAGTGTCTTTATCAGGCCTAATTTCAAATATGATAAGAGCAAATGGTTATACGGTCTTAAACAGAGGCTGCTTTAGTCACAGAATGGGATGCCCCAACAGAAGTGGACCTGGCAGGGTCCAGTAGTGCTATGCCCAGCAAAAGTGTCTTTATCAGGCCTAATTTCAAATATGATAAGTGAAAATGGTTATACGGTCTTAAACAGAGGCTGCTGTAGTCACAGAATGGGATGCCCCAACAGAAGTGGACCTGGCAGGGTCCAGTAGTGCTATGCCCAGCAAAAGTGTCTTTATCAGGCCTAATTTCAAATATGATAAGAGCAAATGCTTATATGGTCTTAAACAGAGGCTGCTTTAGTCACAGAATGGGATGCCCCAACAGGAATGGACCTGGCAGGGTCCAGTAGTGCTTTGCCCAGCAAAAGTGTCTTTATCAGGCCTAATTTCAAATATGATAAGAGCAAATGGTTATATGGTCTTAAACAGAGGCTGCTTTAGTCACAGAATGGGATGCCCCAACAGAAGTGGACCTGGCAGGGTCCAGTAGTGCTATGCCCAGCAAAAGTGTCTTTATCAGGCCTAATTTCAAATATGATAAGTGAAAATGGTTATACGGTCTTAAACAGAGGCTGCTGTAGTCACAGAATGGGATGCCCCAACAGAAGTGGACCTGGCAGGGTCCAGTAGTGCTATGCCCAGCAAAAGTGTCTTTATCAGGCCTAATTTCAAATATGATAAGAGCAAATGCTTATATGGTCTTAAACAGAGGCTGCTTTAGTCACAGAATGGGATGCCCCAACAGGAATGGACCTGGCAGGGTCCAGTAGTGCTTTGCCCAGCAAAAGTGTCTTTATCAGGCCTAATTTCAAATATGATAAGAGCAAATGGTTATATGGTCTTAAACAGAGGCTGCTTTAGTCACAGAATGGGATGCCCCAACAGAAGTGGACCTGGCAGGGTCCAGTAGTGCTATGCCCAGCAAAAGTGTCTTTATCAGGCCTAATTTCAAATATGATAAGTGAAAATGGTTATACGGTCTTAAACAGAGGCTGCTGTAGTCACAGAATGGGATGCCCCAACAGAAGTGGACCTGGCAGGGTCCAGTAGTGCTATGCCCAGCAAAAGTGTCTTTATCAGGCCTAATTTCAAATATGATAAGAGCAAATGCTTATATGGTCTTAAACAGAGGCTGCTTTAGTCACAGAATGGGATGCCCCAACAGGAATGGACCTGGCAGGGTCCAGTAGTGCTTTGCCCAGCAAAAGTGTCTTTATCAGGCCTAATTTCAAATATGATAAGAGCAAATGGTTATATGGTCTTAAACAGAGGCTGCTTTAGTCACAGAATGGGATACCCCAACAGAAGTGGACCTGGCAGGGTCCAGTAGTGCTATGCCCAGCAAAAGTGTCTTTATCAGGCCTAATTTCAAATATGATAAGAGCAAATGCTTATATGGTCTTAAACAGAGGCTGCTTTAGTCACAGAATGGGATGCCTCACAGCAGACTTAAGATCAGTTCAGTATATATGCACAGTTAGTTACTATAAGCAGCCTGAAAACGCTAACAAAGCCTGTCAGCCAGCTAGTAACACTCAGGCTGGATGAAAAAAAAAAAAAATCTCCCTGTGACAGCCTCCGTTTTTCCTACCTTTCCCTGGCTTTCTGTCTGTCTCCTGTCTGTCTCCTGCCTGTCTCCAGCCTGTCCCTGTCTGTTCCTGTCTGTCCCTGCCTGTCTAACTGCCTCAGCTACACAGCGTCCTGTCTCTCACGAATGCAATAGAGAAATGAGGAAAAGCAAGATGGCCGCCGTTAAATACCGCTGTGACGTCACCGGGCTTGCTGGCTGCTGATAGGCTGCATGTGACTGCCCCAGCTTGCACTGGCGCGGGATACATGTCCAGACATGTCCCGTCCGCCATCTTAGAATGCCTGTAAATGTAAATGAATGGATGTTAAAGGAAAACTTCGAGTGATCGAATCGCGGGGAAATTCGGATTCGATCCGAATCGAATTTTTCCTGAAATTCGGATCGAATCCGGGTTCGTCCGGATCGATTCGCTCATCCCTAGTCATTATAGTCATTGTTCATAAAAATACATTTTTTTTTTAAAGAGACTGTCCAGGCTAACTGTAAAACAAAGGATTGCTTACATGCTATGCAGAAGATTTATACCAGTTAGCTGCTGAATAAAGTTGTTTTGCTTGACCAACAAGTAAAACAAATCCTAAACGCACTGTAAAGTTTTTCTCCTTTGTCCCCAGCAGTGATTTCTTGTGACTGTAATGATGAAACGCTGACCAGCGACGAGAAAATATAAATATATATATAAATATAAATACGCTGTGTAGCACCAAAAAAATGGCATTCACTGGCACTGTTATAATTGTCAGTCGGGTCCAACAGGCGCTGACACGGGCCAGCCAACACCTAATGCAACAATCAAAGCAAATTAATTAACATGGGACACTGTGGCTTTTAGCACCTTTCTAGTCCTAATAACAGGAGCAAAAAAAGAAAGATACCGGCGCTCTACAACTATAAAGGTGCTAAAAGGCGCACTTCTTGTAGCCGTGGGTGATTCACTAACAGTAAAATTCTCAGATTGTTTTCTCATTAATTAATTTTTTACGAGAATGTTTTTCAACTCTTAGAGAATCGAGGCCAATGACTTGTTTTTACACTTAGCCTGAACAATCTCTTGAAGGTTTGAAATCATAAATTTAAATGACTGACACTATAAAAGTGCTTAAAGGGTTACTGTATTGATTACTGTACTGATAAACTGTACAAAATAAAAACAATATGCAGTCATAGACAAATGTCAAATCCCACATTTGTATCTAGCATCCCCAGAATTGCTCCCCCTTTTGCCAATTTTCACTGCTCCTGCTTCACTCTAATCCTAGATAATGGCGCCTGTTTTATCTGTAAAGCTCCGCCTTCCTCATTCATTGCCACTGTTGTGTGTGGCAATTTTGTCATTGCCACACTTATGCAATAGCTGACTGACTGCCATCTTACACTGAGGGACAGCAAATAAAATCAGTGTTCCAGGACGAAAAGCGAAAATTACCCTAGGAAGCGAGTATCAGCAGGGGCTTTGGCCAAATGTATTTCACAAGATCAGTGGCTTTTTGTCCGCTTTAATAGTTGTCTAAGTTGGTAGTACATTTAATATATGACAATCAATTTTAAACACTATGATATGTGTGATGTGTGGTGTAATTGCTATTAGTATGCTCTAGATTTCCTGGCTCATGCAAGTTACGATGGGAACAACTGCCACAGAAACACTGAGCGTAGCTGGCAATATATTTGTAGGCCAGGTAACTATAAACATCTTATTCCTTACATTCTTTATTTTATATTGCTTTGCATCTCTGGATATGTTTGAAATGTAGCTTATTCCTGTCACATCTACAGACGGAGGCTCCGTTGCTGATCCGCCCTTATTTAAATGATATGACCAAGTCTGAAATCCATGCTGTAATGACAGGGGGGTTCGGGACCATCGCTGGAAGTGTAATGGGTGCATTTATTTCTTTTGGGGTAAGCTATTGTCTCATTTGTTGCTGTATTTCGGCGAAGTTTAATGCTTGCCTAATTTAGAGAGCGAGTGCTCAAATTGCTACAAATTGCTATATTTCTTTAACTGTAATGTATATTACTTGTTTCTTAATTCTGTTTGTCTATTGATGACATGTAATCACAGCTGCTACACTACGATGGGATTCAAAAACTCCTTTTACACAGCTCAGCTGGAGCAAAGTGACCATAACGAGCACAGGAAGAACTTTGAGAATTCCCGGCGGGCTGTGCTGCTTTGGGGCCAGACGGGCTGGGTGTGGGCATTGGTGGCATGGCTCAATGGCTTGCAGATTGGTGAGGGGCTCGCCAGGGCCATCAAAACCGTGAGTTGGTTTATAGCCCCAGCCCACCCCTGCAAAGGCTATGAAAGATAAAGAATCCACTGACACTCTTCTTCACTTCACACTTCACTTCTTTAATTAAATAAGTGTTTTTTAATGTCAAAATGGTGTACAAAGTGCAGAATCCAAGGTCTCTATATGGTTTAGGCCACCTTTACTAAATCGGGCCAATGTCCATTTTTAAATAAATGAATAGTGATGTGGGGGCCAGGGGGACACCGCCAGCTCTGGTTCTCCTTACTTGGCCAAATCTGGCCCCACCATTGGCCACCAGCAGTCACCAGGTCTGTACTATTTCAACTGCCGATTCAGTCAAGACAATGTGGCTATTGGTGACCAATTTTGGGTTTGCCAAGCATAGCTTTAGTGAATCAGGTCCTTGTTACTACAGTTCAATACATGTCTGACAAGTATATTTTAACACAGTCAAAAGGACAGTCCAGGCAAAACGCATAAAAAATACATACTACCCTTTTGTTCACATTGCCATCTACACCAGACCACCACTCACTGGTGACCACCGAGGTCTGGCACGGCCCATCCATTACAGTAAATGGCATGGGTATGACCAGTCACTATGACTGATTTGGGGGTCAGTCATTCTTCCTGCAGGTTGCCGGTGAGCGTGAGTGGCGTGCCATGGGATTTGTTTTCGGCCTGGTTATTTTTGGATGACTGGACTAGGATAGAAATGCCTTCGAGGCTCCAGAAAGTGAGTATTTGTTCTGCCTGGACAAACCCTTATAGGAGCCTAAATGAAAAGCGTGCTTATGCCACTATGCCATAAATATCCCAGAAGAGCTTAGAAGAACCATCGTATGGGGGTGTCAGGAACCTGGAAAAGTGCAAGGCATAAGGTACAGGTTACAGTTCTTATCAGCAACAGTTCTTATTCAGGAATATACCACTCCTTTCATGACATCCATGGCCCAGCAAAGTGTTTTCATAGAAAAAGTGCTGGATGTAGTTAAATGAAGTTACAAATATGATCAACTACTGGTATTGCTCGACATATTTCCTCTTTTGTAGCACATCTTACACCTATGGATTCCTTAAACCAGACCTTCACCCCGAATTAGAGCATATCTTACAGATACCTGTACATACAGATTGTCCACATTAACAATCATCCTACCTGGAACTTTTCTGAGCCTTTAAACATCTAAGATGGCATCGCAGGCTGCCTGCAGACAGGAAGTGTCTTCTGACCATGCCGCTCTGCATTCTGGGATAGCTGTCCTTTTCCTGACCCCAGCTCTGCTCTGTCTGCACTTGCCTCGCCCCCTCATCTCCTCAGTATGTGATGCTTCTGAGGCAATGGAGGCACCCATATCCTAGAGCTCTGAACACAGTTGCAGCCCAGTGGGGGGGGGGGGGGGGGGGAAGAGTAAAAAGTGACTAAAAACTTAAAATATATTAATTTTAGATGCTGTGGAATAGTTTTTTAAGGATTTGGGCTTTTCATTAAATGATGCTGATGGTTTAATCTTTTTTCTTGGGAATGGGAGTTACTGACAAGCAGCTACTATTTATGATGAATTATTGTTCTTATATTGTTATAGATTGACCCATCCTCGCTGATTGCTGCCTCTGTCATGGCTGCTCCTTGTGCTCTTGCTCTCTCTAAATTGGTTTATCCTGAAGTGGAAGAATCCAAGTTTAAAAATGAGGAGGGTGTTAAAATAGAAAAAGGGTAAGCAATTGTTCTTGCAACAAGTCTGATGAAATGAAGTTCTGATATCGTTAGTATTTACAGCAAACCAAATAAAACAGCAATCTTAAACCGGACCAACACCCTTACAAGAAACAATATTAACCCTATGCCGTATGACACCATATGTATCCTCCCCAGGGCAATTCAGATTGCTGCACATCAAAGTTAATTTAACTTTTTCTAACTCCTTCTGTGGGCAATTTTAAAAACAAAATGGCATCTCCTGGAGCTGCAGGCCACCTGCAATCAGGAAGTGCTGCTGGGTTCCTGTTACTGGTCATTGTCAGTTATGTCAGTTGAATCCAGGCAGCAGCATGGCTGAGATGCTGGGAGAGGACGCTCCCACTTGAAAGTCTGTGAGGCAGCATTTCAGCTTGGAATGGGTTCAGGAGCAAATATAAGTGCTGACAATGATTCAGTATCATGCATGCAGATGGGGCAAGGAGGAGTTTTCTTCCCCAACTATGCCAGGCTGCTGGTCCGATTTAATTACCTTTGTTAATCTAGAGTTACAACTTGTTATGTATATGCTAGTAACAGCACTCATATCTATTTTAATTTGTGAACACTGCAAAAATAAGTAGCATTTTCATTCCATGTATAGACAGTTCTTAAAGATACAGTCCAGGTAATGGCAGTAATAGCAAGGACCTCCATTGCCTGCAGTGCACTGTAGATGCTGTAGTAGGTCTTCAAATTTTGACTCTTCTTTCCATTTTTGAATGACCAGCCTAAAGGGATTGCAGCATGCACATAAACCAATAACTGCCATCTGGAGACTTCCTGTGGCCAGATTTGCTTGAATTATGAATTATGACAGCTGGTGGCTTCTGTGCATGTGGAGATGGGTAGGCCTCTAATGGGTACAATAGACTGGTCTTGGGTTTTTTTCCTGCAAATTTATTAGGGGGTGGGGCCTCATTTGAAAACCAAAGCAGAAATAATAAGATCTAGTGATAGAGGTACTTTAACTGTAATAATACATGGGATATTATTTATGAACCATTTGTCATTAGAAAAAAAATAAAACAAAAAACAAACAAACCTTTTTAGGGTATATTTATATAAAATATAAACTGCTGGTTGTTGCAATATATTAAACTACAAATTATGGAAAAGCATGAGCCCTTTATATTGTATGTCTGACAGATTTGATTGTCATGTTGTATATGTTCTCTGTGCTTAAAGGGAAGAAAAATCAGTCCTGGAAGCTGCCAGCAATGGGGCCTCTGTCTCAGTGGGACTGGTTGCCAATATTGCCGCCAATCTAATTGCATTTATGGCCTTGCTTGAATTTATCAATAAGGCCTTCTCCTGGCTAGGAGGGATGGTGGACTACCCAGAGCTGACTCTACAGGTAAAGCATTGCTGTACAATTATTATACAATTATTATAGTTATGAACTTGAGTTAGTCAGGGGTTAGGGCTGTATTTAGGGTTCATGCACTTGTTGCTCGTGTTCGCTACAACTTTATCATAAGGTTGTATAGACACATCACATGGCAATATGAGGGACATCGATATGTGAGTGTGCTTACAATAATTGCATTCAGGGGCAGCCCAAGTTTCATGTCCTGAAATGATAAATTCTGGCCCATCTTCCCCACAGCTATACTAACCTAATCCATGTTTGGATGCCTCACAGTGTGTGTATACCCAGGAGACCTGTGTCTTTCAGGTGCCCCCACAGGTCCAGCAATTGTAATGTGATTGCTCTGAAATTTTGGAGCAATTGTGATTTAGCTTCAATGAACTTGAATTAGGGCCCATAGACCAGCATGGCCAGCAGTTTACTTATCTGATACCCTCAGCATAACACTGACTGAGGGCCTGTTCACACTAAGGAGATTGTGTATTACAATCGCCATTGTGAAAACAAGCCCTTAGTCACTGTTACACAGGCTGACAGGCACAGTGCTGAATTATAAGCCAGGGGTACTGCACTAAGCTTCCCATCCATTCTGCCTACTGACTTCATGTATGTAGCCTGCCACGCTAGACATGTGTCACTGGCATTGTATCAGTGAAGCCATTTTGGTTGAATAAGCTTCCATGTTTAATTGATACAGAAGGCCATTGTAACAATGCAACATGTGTAGTAACTCATGACCATAAAGCTTGGGTGCTCTAGTAACATAGTTACATAGTATGTAAGGCTGTGAATAAAGACTTTAGTCCATCCAGTTCATCCTGTTTGTAGGTCAGGTGTTTCTTCTAATCAACTACCAGTGGTCTTTAGAGTGTAGCTTCAGTAGTGTAGCGCCCAGTCATATGCTAGCATATATATATATATATATATATATATATATATATATATATACCTATATATATCAGCTCTTACCTGATTGCTGGATCCAGCTCCATCGCCTTCTGGCCGAGCGTCTGGTCGAACGCCTGGTTAAGCGTGCATCTTTCTGTCTCTCTGGCGTGAAGATGCCCCCGGCCTCGTCACTGTGATCTGGCACCTACCCCTTCATTCACTGCAATGGAAATGGGCGTATTAGGTCGGCAAACCCCCTTTCTGTTGCAATGAATGGAGGGGGCATGCAAGCTCGCTGTGACTGATGGCAGGGGGTATCGGAGAAACAAGAAGAGACACGCAATCGACCGGGCACTGATGGTGCTGGATCCAGCGATCAGGTAAGAGTAGACTAGGAGTGATGAGCTGTGTGGGAGAAAAGGCGAGTATAGCATTTTGTTGTTACTTGCCTGAAATTATAACCGATATAAAGTAATTTACCTCCTCACCCCTTATGATAACATACACAAGTAAAACAACAGAGTGGTTAAATGGCTTTTCCTTCAGAGATTTACAAGCCTGCTATAAAGAATCGAAAGTGCCTATAATCGGAGGGAGCAAGAAGATGAGTTCCAGAGGGGATTTCATGATATGGAGGGCAGAGGGACATTCTACTTTGTTTCTTAAGCAGGGGGGAAATACAGTACTTTAAATAAGCGTGCTGTTTACAGTTATGTATACAGTAGTAATTATTTTCTCTCTATAGGGCTGATTCAGCTCCTTGAGAATTTTTTTGTTACCTTTATTTGTGAGAAAATAGATGTTGTACAAAACAAACATAAGGGCTGAACATTTAGAATTATATTTTTCCTTAGTGCAATTCAGCACCATTTTTATCGCCATTTTTAGCTGTGCAAATAATTTTCACAGCAAAAAATAGTACTAAGGAAAAACATAATTCTAAATGTTCAGCCCTTATGTTTGTTTTGTACAGCAGGAAAGCAGCAAAAAACACCACTAGTTGGATGACCTCCAAATTCCTATATGACTGAAAATGTTACAATAAGGATAAAAATGTAAAAGTAAACATCAATCATTTCAAATGCATTCCAGCAATGTTTAGAGTACAACTTCTTCCCTTGTGTTTTGTGGCCACAAAAACACTACCTTACCTCTGTTTCTGTCCTTCCTAGTTGATCCTGTCCTACATTTTTATGCCTGTGGCCTTCATGATGGGGGTAGAGTGGAATGAGGCTGGCCTAGTTGGTGAGATGCTAGGGACAAAGATCATCCTGAATGAGTTTGTGGCATACAAAATGCTGGCCGACTACAAGAATCAACGACTGGGAGGTGTGGAGGAATGGGTTGATGGAACTAAACAGTGGATATCGGCAAGTATAACTTAATATGGATTCTATGTACAAAGCTAAGTCAATTTTGAGTATAACAAACCTTTTTGGGTTTGCCAATTAAAGTGACATACAAAAGAAGGAAATACAGTAAGCTTGGTGGTTGATTGATGATTATGAGAGATTCATATCATCCTGATGTCTAGAGCTAATTCACTAAATATATGAAAAAGAACATCTTCCTTTAAACTTACTGTGTGGGTCATTTTTTCTTAATTAATACTGTTACTTTATTTGTACATTTTGAAGATAGAATAAATAGAAAGAACAGAAGATAGATAAACAGATAAATATATAGATAGACTGTATTTTTTGCTCCATAAGACATGTTTGTCCCCCAAAAGCTGGGGAAAAATGGCTGTGTCTCTCATAAAGTGAAGGTAAAGAAAAAATACTTTACATTACAGGCTCTCCTGTGGCTTTTGCAGCAGCCTGGGCTTCCTTTCTATGCCTCAGCAGAGGGGGGCTATGTATGGGTGTGTGGCCTACGTGCGGGTGGGCATGGCATATGAAATGCCGGTGCCCAATCATAAATAGACCAGCACAGGAGCCTGTAGGTTTCCCGTTGTTTGTGTGTCTGTGTGTGTTTGTCTTTGTTTCTTTGTCTGTGCGTGTGAGTGTGTACGTGGGTCTCTGTGCATGTGTGTCTGTGTGTGCGTGGATCTCTGTCTATGTGTGTGTGTGGTGGAGTGCTGGGCATTGGAGGACCGTCAGGCAGAAAGTGTTTAACTGGTTTCTGCCTGCTGGTCCTCTGTAGCGCTGTCTCATGATACACAGGATTGGGGAGGGGATGTTTCTCACTGGCTGTAATGAGGGATGCCGCTCACTGCCTGTAATGAGGGATGCCACTCACTGCCTGTAATGAGGGATGCCACTCACTGGCTGTAATGAGGGATGCCACTCACTGCCTGTAATGAGGGATGCCACTCACTGGCTGTAATGAGGGATGCCCCCTCACTGGTTGTAATGAGGGATGCCCCCTCACTGGCTGTAATGAGGGATGCCCCTCACTGCCTGTAATGAGGGATGCCACTCACTGCCTGTAATGAGGGATGCCACTCACTGCCTGTAATGAGGGATGCCCCCTCACTGGCTGTAATGAGGGATGCCACTCACTGGCTGTAATGGTGGATGTTGCACACTGGCAGTAATGAGGGATGCCCCTCACTGGCTGTAATGAGGGATGCCCCTCACTGGCTGTAATGAGGGATGCCACTCACTGGCTGTAATGAGGGATGCCACACACTGGCTGTAATGAGGGGTGCCACTAACTGCCTGTAATGATAGATGCTGCACACTGCTTGTAATGGGGGGGTGCGGCACATTGCCTGTAATGGGGGGTGTGGCACATTGCCTGTAATGGGGGGTGCCCCTCACTGGCTGTAATGAGGGATGCCCCTCACTGGCTGTAATGAGGGATGCCACTCACTGGCTGTAATGAGGGATGCCACACACTGGCTGTAATGAGGGGTGCCACTAACTGCCTGTAATGATAGATGCTGCACACTGCTTGTAATGGGGGGGTGCGGCACATTGCCTGTAATGGGGGGTGTGGCACATTGCCTGTAATGGGGGGTGCGGCACATTGCCTGTAATAAGAGCTGCTGCTCACCACCTGTAATGAGGGATGCCGCTCACTGGCTATAATGAGGGATGCTGCTCTGTGGTGGTAATGAGGGACGCCATTCACTGGCTGTAATGGGGGAAGTCACTCACTGCCTGTAAAGGGGTGATTAGGAGGGGGTATTTTAGCACACCATTGGTTCAATATATTTGTTTTTCTTATTTTCCTCCTCTAAACACTGTGTGCGTCTTGGTCAGGGGAGTCTTAAGGAGTGAAAAATACTAATATATATATATACCCATATTAATGCTTCAGCAAAGATGCATTTAGCAATAAACTGTTAACTAAATGTATATTGTTAAAACTTTGTTTTCCCAACTTAAACAGACATAAACATAAACCTTTTTTGATTAACAGGAACGAGCTGAGGTCATCACTACCTTTTCCTTGTGTGGCTTTGCCAACATTAGCTCCATTGGCATCATGCTGGGAGGATTATGTCAGTATATAGTTTTGGAAATGCCATTACAAGTGACTAATAATTTATCAGAAAATTGAACATACTGATCTTTTATCATTTTTTCCTCACAGCTTCCATGGCCCCTCAGCGCAAAGGTGATCTAGCCAAGGTAGTGGTGCGGGCTCTGATGACTGGAGCCTGCGTGTCATTGGTCAATGCTTGTATTGCAGGTAGGTTTTAATATGATATGGTGAGACTTTTGTTTCTCTAAAAAAGGATACATATAAATTTCCTGATATACTAAAAATGTTATATTTGCATATGCCAGTGAGGTTTGTGGGACGGACTTCCATATTGCTCTGTGTGCATTCTATTCTAAATCACCACTGCTCATGTGGGGTTGTGACCCAGCAGACAACAGGAACAATCACAGATGTGTTAAAGTATTGGTGCAGGGGTATCCAGCTTCCCTGTCTCGTATGTATCCCTAAATCACATTCACCCCCCCCCCCCGACTGGTGTGACCAGGCAATTAAAAACTGAGGATACATTCAGTTATTATTACTTTAAACAGTGCAAAAAAACTCATGTTAAAATGGTTGTGATTTGCTAAGAGGAGACTTCTGACTAGGAAAGCTTCTCTACTGTAGTTTGAAGATCCAGACACAAACGATTTGAATAAGGTTTAACTTCTTAACATAAAATGTCCTTAGCAGAGAAAACTTTAAATATTCATAATTAATTGATTTTATTTATTTATTTATTTTTTTTAACTGTCAAAAATTCTGTGACCACTACGGCAATGTTAGATATTTTTTTTTAAGGTAAAAAAAAAAAAAAAATTTGTGCAGAATTGATATTACAGGTCTGATATTAATGTATTCATATTACAAAATGTTTAGAAAAACTTGTTTAATTTTTTAAACAAAAAATATGGTTGTTTGGGGGTTAAAAACTACTTTTAAGCCATCGCCGCCAGCGCTCTGGGGTTTAAACAAGCATTTCACAGCGCAAGAATTTTTTGAGCGTGATTTGTTAATGAATATGCTGGGAGCCGTTCGCTCTGGCCATTCGCTGTCAGGCGCACCCATACAGCGCGGAACCTGTGAAACAGCGACTCCTAACCCCGTATTCAACATTACCGCACACCGACTGAGTCGCTGTCAACAAGCGAACAACGGCCAAGCACAGCGAATACTAGCGGGCGCTGTGAAAATCACGCTACTGGTGCTCATCTGTCGCTACCTGGCGCTATTAATGAATCGGCCTCCCCATGTCTTCAAGTGTTACAAAACTTGTCCCTAGAGTCTTTTAGACTTCGGTTTGGCATGCCCCACTGTGTGAAACCCTCTGGAAACACCATACTTTAGAATCTAAAGTTTAGATAGAACGCTATGGATGCTAGGTGTGAATATACAGTTGCACATCAAAAAAACACCTAAACAATTTTGGTTCCTCTTTAACATCACAGAATGTATTTACATTGAATGAGTATATAAAGAGACCTGTGTTTTAACACTTTTGAAAGTATATATTGGTGTGCGCCAAAATTACAACCTCAAGGTCCTAAACTTATCTAGAATTGAAAAAAAAATGTGTGATCTATGAAAATGATCACTAGCGGCAATCTTTTCCTATTGACAACTTTACCCCAAGAAGAGAGAAGTGTGCCCTGTACACAAGCCATATACACGGAATGCTGCTACTGGGCATGTGGAAGGGTGAGTCACCTCAGCAGTAACCATAGCAGAAGTGGTTGTGTGTGTGCAGGACTCACTTCTCTCTTTTGGTGTATAGACCTGGTGTATAGTTGCCAGTAGCAACAGATTGCAGGTAGTGAAAACTACTTCCACACATTTTCTATAAAAAAATACTAGATACGCTCAGAATCTTAAGGACCTCCTTTTGGCACAAAAAAAAATACAACTTTCAAGGATGCCACCAAAAGTGGACAATGTAAATGTGGCAAAGTAAATATTTTTTGATTTACTTATTTACAGGTAAGGTAATGGTTGCAAGATCTCTACAAACAAAAAATATTCGAATCACCATATATTCGGTTCTTGTTGCCATATCACATGAGTTGCTCGGCACCAGTATCTACAGTGTTTGTAGGTGTAAGCATGTACAGAAGGGGTAGAAGGGGATGCCATAAGGTGCTGCAGCATAGATGGGGGGCATTCATTTTATGGGGGTTGCATTTAAGCCTTTTCATTTCTAATGTGTAATTGCTTCATATTGTTTTCGCGTTGATGCGTATAAGCTGTGATTGATTAGGGCTTGCACATGATTCAGAGCCCTGATTCGGGCTGCGAGAGAGGCCAATAATACGGGATATATAAGGCACTGGGAGCCTGCCACCTTCTTTTAAACACCCCCAAAAAAACAGTCAAATGGGAACTAGTAGGACCTCGCTGGACACTGAAACGTTTTGTTACAAGGTACGTGGAAAAACGCTAGGAGACGAGTGTTTCACTTCAACATATACAAAAGTGTACTCACAGCGTACTCCGCAGCTTACGCAGCTGCAAAAACTTTATGACGCTCACCCAATGGAGTCTCTGAATCATGCAAACGCATGTATACTTAACGAAAGCTATGTGTAATGTACACAACAAAAATGAAATGGAATATAGAAGGCTCTGAATCAACCCTTTAGTTTACTGCAATATATACAACTAATTTTAATTTGTGGGGCTAATATAGATCCAAGAATATATTATATTATATAGTCCGTATTGTATACTTGCCATACAGACCTTGGGATGTTGAATTAATCACCGACCATAACACATGAAGGTCCCAAGGATAAGTATGTGGTACTCCTTTTGCATCATTAATGATGGCCCTCTGATCCTTATTGGATTAAAGGCTTCCCTATAAAATGGGCATATCAAGCTGTTAAAACTACACTGATAGCATAAGTATATATTTTTTAATAACATTAATTTGATTATATTTGCTTACCAATATGTCCTGGCATTATGGGTCTGCTGTGGCTTTTGAAACGCTTTGCATATGGGCTTGTGGTTGCTGGTCTAAACAGCCTTCAAATTGGAGGGTCTATGATTCCCCTTTTCTCCAGCTCTGATTGAAGACATTAGTGGCAGAGTGGGGAACCAGATGATGAACTTACATCCCACCCTTCAGACTGAGATGGGACTGGGATGGTGCCAAAGTGGTCCCACGATCTAGGGGATCAAAGTGGGGTGGTTCACTTGCGCATCGTACCCCAGCAGTGGGGCTAATTTTTGCAACACTGATATGAATAATATGCGCCCCACCTCTACCGTAGATGCAGCCATGTCCACAATAGTGGCGTCATATTTGCAGAGGTCAACACTGCTTAACATTGTAAATACTTACATTATCATCTGGTGCCGTTATGTTTCAAGTATATAATATTCATCCAACTGTGATCTCAATCTCTATAATTCTAATAAATAAATCAAAAGCAAACACAAACTAAGGGGTGCACCACTGTATCCTATAATGATGTGCTCACTCCTCAAAAATCCCAACCATTTCTATGAGAGTGGCCATGAAAATCACACCTCCCTCCCCATGAGGAGCACCAAGAAGTTAATACTAACAAACTGTATATTCAAAAAATATATATTTATTAATACACGTAAATCCTAAAAATGTACAAAACACACACAACACAGGACAATTAAAACCAAATGGCAGGTCCCTAATACAGTTACTCTAAATCTATGATATCAAGCCAACCCAGAGAATGGGTAATCTACTATAATTATTCTGTGATGCGGTTGCTCCAAAAGTATGTAGAGTCAAACTGGGCAATACTGTAACCATGAGAAGGATACAGGAGTCTGAACGCAGGGATCATAAATCCCTGCACCCACTCACCCCCGTACCAGTGCCGGCACCAAAGCGGACCCAAACAAGGTCCTGTATATCAAACAGTAGTGATAACTAATAATGCTAATAATGAATGAATAATCAGCGCCTACTAATTAAACCCTGTGCAAAACCTCTGCAACAATAAAGTGCTACGTGCTAAAGTGCAAACCCATCATAAACAAACACAGTACAGATGAACAGATTAACCGTGGACAAATTTACGGCTAATAAATATTAACTAAAGTGCATATAAATATATAAACATATTAAATTAAATCCATGATAAATATGACATAGAAATCCAAAATAAACTCATTAATGTGTACTGAATAAATAATAAGTAGAGATAGCTACTACCCCCACAACTAAATCCCAAAATTGTATGAACCAATATAAACAGTGATCAGAATACCAGGATCGCAAAAACAAATGAAAGGTGTCAGCACAGTCTGAAAAAGATACTACCAGTGCCCATATGGAACAGGAGGCATATCCGGCATCACATCAGAGTAGGGACCGCACCAAACCCAGGCCACCCGCGCCCGCCGCCCCCATGCGGCTTCAGAAGGGTGAAGATGAGTCATGCCACTGCTAGCGAATCCTTTATATGGGACCACCTACCTATTGTGTGCTCCAAAAGTGCTCCCGCCAAAAGCCAATAGTGGCGTCATATTTGCAGAGGTCAACACTGCTTAACATTGTAAATACTTACATTATCATCTGGTGCCGTTATGATTCAAGTATATAATATTCATCCAACTGTGATCTCAATCTCTATAATTCTAATAAATAAATCAAAAGCCATGGCAGACCCATTATATATTGGTAAGCAATTAAAAAATTTATACTCATGCTATTAATGTAGTTTTAACAGCTTGATATGCCCATTATTATTGGGAACCATTTAATACAATAAGGATTAATGATGCAAGAGACCACATACTTATCTCGGGGATCTTCATGTGTAATGAATGGTGATTAATTCAATATCCCAAGGTGCGTGTGGCAAGTATTACATTCAGACTATAAAATACAATATAATATATATTTGGCTCTATATTAGTCTCACATACCAAAACGAGTTGTATATATTGCAGTAAATTAGGGGCGCTGATGAAGACACAAAGTTTTATGTCATTTTCACTTTCTAAAAAGTTATATAAAGAACTAAATGGAATGTGACAAAATCACATTTAAATATATTTAATAAATACATATATATAACATTTATATTGGTGAAGTATGCATCAAGTGTCTTTTTAAATGGTAGATTGGTCCAATCCAATATCCTAGTGCTGTTCAGAAGTTTTATAGAGGCCTTCCTTACATGCAATAATATTACCAGCTATGGCTACTAGACCATTGGATGAACTGGATGGATTAAAGTGGACCAATTGCCAGGATTTTGACTATCCTGCTGATCCTAATGTAGGAAGCCCCCCAGAGTGCCCACTTTCACTCACCTTTCCAGCGTTCGCACAGCGCATGTGTGGGCACTCGTCCAATCAGCGCTTTAGGTGGTGCATACTAATGCTAGCCCTAAAGCCGCTGATTTAAACTTCGCATCCGGCATAGGTGCGCTGGCAGCCGCATCCCCAGCTCCCCCTGTGGAGTGCACGCTCCTGAGCGCCCGGCCTATCTGAATGGCAGGAAGCGGGCAGCTATAGGGAAGCCGGGGATACGGCTGCCAATGAAGACAACATTGCGGACCCTGCAGGGACCAGGTTAACATCCGGTATCGGATATTTTAGATTCCAGCGTGGCTGCGGGGGATGATTTGCCTGCTTTGATGTCTTTTCCCAGAATTACATGCTATGTTAATATGTATGCATGTTGCTGCCTAACACATTTATTTTCATCAGTTTAACATTATCTACATTTTTATCCCAGGAATTTTATTTACCCCAAGAGATACAGTAATTTGCACAGACTACCTGAATAGCATGAATGCTTTCCAAAACAGATCATACAGTCTCTATTCCTGCTGTCAAGACATTTATACGAAGTAAGTTTAAACATTTTTTAATGGACCGTGAAAAACAGTGTTTGTGTTACAACTGCTGGAGCCATATTTATTAATGTGTTCTAAGAAAGTATATGTATGCTGGGTGGTGGGCTACCAGTACAGCCCACCAAGGCCCCCCGAAATATATCAGCCGCTCTACAGAATATATTCAAAAATTCATATTTATTACTATAAGACAAAAGGGACATACATCTTAAAAACAATTAAAACCATATACATGAGATGAGGGACATAGTGGACTAATAACAATAAAATTAATTATTAAGAAAAATAAAGATATTACAAATATATAAAAATATACTGGTTTTGCCTAGGAGTCTCCCCTTCTAAAAGTGCTAGTGCAGAGTGTGCAACAAGAATCAAAATAGAGAATAAAGATAGAAGTGAAAAGCAGAAAAAAGGGGGACTTAAGAGTCCCTACAATGGATATAGAGGCACCAATAGCAGTGCTAAGTGCAGCTGTGCATATATATGTGCTGAGAAATAAAGAGAAGGTGGTAGGCTCCAAGGCATAAATCACAGTAACACTGAAAAAATATCCATAACATTCAGAATATATTGGATGAAATCAAAACAATGTACATTACCGTGTAAAGCAGTCCAAGTCTACCTCAACCTCAATATGCCAGCACACTGACGCGTTGCGTGGCAACCACCTACTGCCACTTCATCCACCACTTGTTCTAAGAAAGTAAGGCCCACAACCACCAATCAGAATTTACTGTAAATTGCTATTGCTATTTGTCAGCGAAAGGTTGGCTTCTGTATCATCCGACATAATGCTAGTTAGGATGACTATATACTGTGGTGTTAAACTATATTTTTATTGTTATTTTTTCCAGCACGGTACAATCCAATGGGACACTTTCATTTATAGGTGACTGGGAAAACATAGACTATGCTCCCCAGGCAGTCCAGCGTTGCTGCTTGGTTTACACTAACACAGTATGCAGGAACTAATCTGAACCTTGGACTTTCCTCATTGCTAAACCTGCCTCATAAATATTCCTCATCTGCAACATAAACAATGGAGTACCGGGAATACCGATTTAACATGTTCAATAATGTTGTGTATTTATGTAAATTCAAAGCATATGGTATATATTATTTAAAATAAGCATCGATAAACACTGAATGTGTAAGTGTCCACTTCTGTTTAATAGTTGCCACTGATACTTAAACAACAAAAAGTTGGGAATAAAAATCCTGAATTTATGTGTATACTTTAAAGCTTAAAGTATCACTATCACAAAAGAAATGGCCATTAATATAAATCAACAGAAGTATCATAATTAGCGGAGGGAAGAACAATCTAGGTTGACAGTTTTCGAATGTACCAACATGCTTTTACAGGGGAGAGCTGATAAATTCAAATGACCAGTCTCATGGTCCAGCCTCTGCTAGGATAATGGCTTGTTGCTATTGCAATTCTTCTGACATTTGTGGATGTTTTTACCCATCATGCAATGCTTTTGCCAGATATTTAGAATATCTGACGCTAGCTCAGAAAAGAGGTATTGGAATAGAGACGATCACTCCTGTAAAAGTGGAATGGAACAAAAACCTGAAACCACTGAATTTTACTCCTCCCAGGAGAAGTAAACTACAAGCTTGGTGGGATTTTCTTTCAGGTGACCCCCTCCTCTCACAATCCAGCATGTTTTTATATATTTTTAATCTTAGGTGATTTTGCGATACAGCTTCTTTACTGCTGAACCAGAGTTCGGGTCCCTGAACCCAAACACTGACTTCAGCCAGAAGCCACTGTCTCCTGTTCCTTCTTACTGGCTCTTTGGTGCCCCCTCCAGCATGTAGATGTGGCGGCAGCGCCCGGTAAAAGCTGATGGCTGTGCCGCCATTTGGATGAAGGTGGGAACATACGTTCCCCTTCTTTCATTCTCGCTACCCAGTGAGAGACTGAAGTGAGAGCCGGAGGGAGACGACTTATACTTGGAGGTTCGGCCTCCATGGAAAATCCCTGACGTCATTGCTGACCTCAGGAAGTTTTATCTAGAAACGGCGGATATATGCACACCATACTCATGAGTTTCTTGCAATTAAAAAGGTATTTAAGTAGGTAATATATGACAAATCAGAACAATGTCTATATTTACAGGCTATACAAAAAGGATACAATAGTGATACTTTGGTATGTGGATATATGAACAGTCTCCAGGATCGTGGACCACCTCAAGATAAGGAGAAATACATGAAATACATGATACAATGCTAACATATACAGATCAATCGTGGCTATAGTAGGGTAAAACATTACAAATGCAACGGCTATTGAGGGGTCTATGTACAGGTCCTGAAGAGTGGAACAGTGGATTTGCTGACCAGGGTATGAACAGTTAAGGAAAGCAATATGTAAGAGTATATATTATACCCAATATCAATCTATTCCTGGTCAGCTTAAAAATGTAAATGCATCACATCATGAGTATGGTGTGCATATATCCGCCGTTTCTAGATAAGACTTTATAAATTAAGGTGTTAGGTGGGGAGACACTTTGGATATATTTCTTGCACCCAATTAAGTAGTTGAATGAAACATTGATTCATTTGAGGTGTGCTGAAAACCTAAAATTTGTATATTGACCTCAGGAAGTTTCCATGACGTCCATGGGACCCCTTACCAGTTCATTTGAAAAGTGTAAATAACAAACACACATGTTTAAAAAAAAAACTTAAACTTAAACATTTATAAAGGAGGGGAAGACAGGTTTCCCTCCTGTTCATCCCAGCTCCTGGCCCAGGGACCCCTATGTCAGTTCACCATATTCAGGAGCCAGCATGGCACCTACCAGGCTCGGGAGGTGCCATGCCGGTAAAATTACACATTACCCGCACCCCCATTTAAGGCATCCGGGGTGAAGAAGTGCCCATTGGTGTGGGCACGGGGTTCTTCTAGGGCTATCCAAAGCACGCCTGGAAGACCCCCAAACAAATACCAAAGGCCATAAGGGCTTGTAACTTGCAGGGAAAATAGTGTCCTTATTCTGGTAGCCTTTGTGTAATAATAAAGATCCATACAAAAAAATTACCCAAAAATATAAAAAAATAAACCTACGGGTAGATTCAATGTTAAATGGAATGCCTTTAAAAGCCCAATTTAGTAAAACATTGAAAAACTCAAAAATACAAATAAAAAATAAAAAGTCAGCCTATTCTTTGTAAGATAAAAATGGTATCTAACCAGAAATGCCCCAAAACTTAACCCCACGTGTTGCAGGAACTAATTTAACACGGGAAAAACACTTTATTATTTATTTATGTATTTAATGAATTACATTCATTTTAATTTTTGTTTTCTGTGTGTATTTAGAGTACCGTATATACTCGAGTATAGGCCGACCCGAATATAAGCCGAGGCACCTAATTTTACCACAAAAAAATGGAACAAGTTATTGACTCGAGTATAAGCCGAGGCGGCTTTTTTCAATTGGAATTGGAGTTGACACACAGAAAGAGACACACACACACACAAACAGAAAGGGACACACAAACAGAAAGAGACACACACACACACACACACACACACACACCATACCACCCAAGTGTCCCTGATTTAGAGGGACTGTCCCTCTTTGAAGCTCATGCCCCCATGTCCCTCGTTGTTCTCCTTTGTCCCTCTTTGAGGTGTAACATGCAGATCTGCATTAATAAATGATTCATTCCCCTATTCAAAGTGTTTCTATTGTTGTAAGTAAGTAAATTGTCCCTCTTTCCCACCCTGAAACCCTGTGGGTACCTGCTGCTGCTGCCACCGCCGCCGCTCTCAGACGCGCAGGTGTCGGGGGTCAGGGTTTGGCCGAGGTTACCCTCCTCCGTTCCTCCGCAGCCGCCGCCATTCTCACACACACCAGCACTTCCTGGCTGTTGCGCGCTCGTCGTCGGTGGGCGTGCCCCATATGGCAGGCGTCCAATGAAAACATTGGACGCCGCCCATTGACGACCAGCGCGCAGCAGCCTGAAGTGCCGGTCAGTGTGTGAATGTGTGTGCTTGTTTGTATGAATGAGAGCGGCAGCGGCCGCCCCTGGACTCGAGTATAAGCCGAGGCGGCTTTTTTTCAGCCCAAAAAGTGGGCTGAAAAACTCGGCTTATACTCGAGTATATACGGTACTTTTTGCCACAGCAAAGGATGTTACATCTGCTGCAGGAGTTCTTGCTAGCTTATTGCCAATTCAATTTTTCAATATAACACGTGCCTGGGTAAACAGCCTAGATAATATTGGACAGACACACATAAAGAAAGTGAGGAAGGGAAAAGAAAGGAAAAACATACCCGTTAACTATGAAACTGAAGCCACAGCACAGTAACTGAACATTTATATGTAAAAAATGTACCTGGGAAATAGATATTCATCATGGTAGCTGATATCAAGTTTCAGCACCTTTGTTATAAGCTGAATTGTAGTGCTGCCTTGTCCATCTACGATAATACACATGTATGTACTGAATGTCATAGAAGATAATATTGATTACAAAAAATGGAAAAGATCCAAAGGATATAAGTACTTACTGGGATTAGTGTTTCAATGGCCTGTAGCAAAAACAGGGAGCGTGATGTTCCCTCTATCCACTCTGCCTAGTAAGGGCCTGAGGGATGGTTGTGTTGACTCCGTCCGAGTCAATACCGTCTCCCTGCTGCACGTGCGGCCCGGACGTGTAAGGCAGTGAGGCACGCCTTTATAACAAGGCCGTCCCACCTACCTGGGAGTGCTGATCACTTCTGGGACGGCCAGGGCGCGCACAGAGCGCCACCGCCGCTCCCGAGAAAGCCACACCCCCCATCAGGGTGGCGAGAGGAGGCGCGCGCGAGCCGGCGGCGGGGGGAGGAGAGGGGGGTCCCGAGCCACGACCACCAAGTGCCGATTGCCGCACCCAGGAGTCAGGTGCATCTGATGATGACAACCCGGACAGCCGGCGCAAGCAGAAGGAGGCAGCAAGCCGGGATCCCCCCCACGCCAATCGGAAGGGGGATCACAACCACCTCTCCCAGGACCACACCCACCCACCTCCAGGCACGCCGCTCACGACACCTAGACCTCTCCCCTGCCTGCTTTTCAGTAATAAGGCCGATCAATACAGCATTAATGTCCAAAGCAATTGAAGGTCATGTCACTAAGGCAGATTATATGAACACAATCCACTTGAAAGGCTGCCAGGCATAATGGTGACACACTGATTCAGATCTGATACAAGGCATAGCTCCTAGTTCACATTCTGGATATACAATCCACTGCAGAAATAATACCAAAAATGAAAAGACGATGAACATTTATTTACAATGGCACCATCTGACCCCATCCCGGTTACAAAATGGGCTATTTACAGGGATACTACAAAGTCTCTATCGCAAGGGTAGACTTTCTATCCACTAAACTATCGCCATCACTTACAATGCCCGATTTGAGAATGATTTGAGGATGATAATTAGAAAACTGGTCTGAGATCTACTTTGTCATTCAGGCCAAATGTGGCCACATCTAATTCAGCGATCTAGTGCTGTTCAAATGTGGCTGCATCCCCTTCCCTCCACTATGCGCACCCCCCTTGGCAGACCAGCACAGAGCAGGGGCCCCGCTGCAGCTGAGAGCCCCTCTGTTTGATGTTGCATTTCAACAGCATAGGACCCCAAAAAAAGATGAGTATGTGATTCTTACTGTGGGGGGTCCATAGGGGTTTGGACTGTGGGGCATACCTAACCAAGATGTCCCTTAAAATGCATTCTATTGGACTGAGTCCTGTGAATTTGACTATCCCTATCTGATTTAGGATTCCCTACTGTGTGAAAACCTCTGCTACTGCCACCTACCCCTCCCGAATCCTCCACCCCTGCTGCTGTCCGCTTCCACTCACCTAACCCCTCTACTCTCTGCTGCAGCCCTCTTCCCCCTGCTGCTGTCCTTTACCACTCATCTGACCTCTCCGCCCCCTGTTTTCCTCTACAGCTTACCTAACCCCTCCACCCCCTGCTGCTACCCTCTACAGCTCACCTAACCTCTCCACCCTCTGGCGCTGTCCTCCACTACTCACCTAACCCCTCCACCCCTACCATTGGCCAGGGTCTGACCTTAGAGACAGTGTTGCTCTGCGCAAAATGTAATGTTGTCCCCCCTCCTGACAACAGAGGAAACACAGAAAAGTGGGAGACAATAAGATCAAAAGGAATGTAAAAGAAGTGGAAAAGACAAAGGAGGAGAAATTATAGAAAAAAATAGGATGATTTAGAAAGAGAGAGGGGAGACTAGTGTGAAAGATGAAAACAATGTGGAAATGAGAGCACGATGGGGGGAATGTGGGAGAATAAATGTGTAGTGAAAATTAGAGAGAAAGAAGTAAAGAAACAGAGCGAAAAAAAGAAAGCTGGAGAGGAATAAAGAAAAAAATAAAGGAGAGAGAGAGAGAGAGAGAGAGAGAAAAAAAAACTGGAAAGAAGGAGGGATGGTAAAAAAAGAGAAAGATGTTTAGAAGCTGAAAAGAGAGCCAGACAGTAAATAGGTGACAAAATTGAGGGAATGAATATGACATGAAAAAAAAAAAGAGGCCTGCTGAGTTCCTGTCGCCCCCTCACAGAGAGGTTGGATGGCTCCCTGTGCGACAGCACACTTCGCACACTCCAAAGACCGGCCATGCTACTCACCTATAGTTATACTAAAGGCAAACCCAATTGTTGTCCCATTGTCTCGGGCTACGTGTTGCACTGTCCTAAACTTCAATCTGTTTTCAAAAAGCCAAAAGTTATTTGTAAAAGTATTAGAGCATTGGAGATGCAGAGAAAACATGTGGAGAAACAGTGGGTGTGGCAACAGCGATGTGATGTAAGCACACGGTGATGAGTGTGAGATGAAAGAGGAGGGAGTGAGGGGTGTTTCTGTTCTTGGTAATTGATGGACCAGATCCGTGGGGCGGGGACTGACAGCTGAAAAAGGAAGTAATTTCCTCATTAAGGAAACAGACAGATAAAGAACCATAGCACTTAAGTCATTGAATAAAAGGTAAGCTACTGATATTTATTTTTTAACTTTTGACTTTCCAAACACTTAAACCCCTCCACCCCGTCACTGTCTTCTACTGCACACCTAACCCCCCCACCCCCAACACTGTCCTCTACCACACTCCTAGCCCATTTACCCTTTGCAACTGTCCTCTACCACTCACCTAACACCTCCTCCCCTGCCACTGTCCTATACTACTTACCAACCCCTCCACCCCCTGCCACTGTCCTCTACAACTCACCAACCCCTCTACCCCCTGCTACTGTCCTCTACCACTCACTAACCCCTCTGCCTCCTGCCACTGTCCTCTACCACTCACTAACCCCTCTGCCCCCTGCCACTGTCCTCTACCACTCACCAACCCCTCTGCCCCCTGCCACTGTCCTCTACCACTCACCAACCCCTCTTCCCCCTGCTACTGTCCTCTACCACTCACTAACCCCTCTGCCCCCTGCTACTGTCCTCTACCACTCACTAACCCCTCTGCCCCCTGCCACTGTCCTCTACCACTCACTAACCCCTCTGCCTCCTGCCACTGTCCTATACTACTCACCAACCCCTCTGCCCCCTGCTACTGTCCTATACCACTCACTAACCCCTCTGCCCCCTGCCACTGTCCTCTACCACTCACCAACCCCTCTGCCTCCTGCCACTGTCCTATACTACTCACCAACCCCTCTGCCCCCTGCTACTGTCCTATACCACTCACTAACCCCTCTGCCCCCTGCCACTGTCCTATACCACTCACTAACCCCTCTGCCTCCTGCCACTGTCCTCTACCACTCACTAACCCCTCTGCCTCCTGCCACTGTCCTCTACCACTCACTAACCCCTCTGCCCCCTGCCACTGTCCTCTACCACTCACTAACCCCTCTGCCTCCTGCCACTGTCCTATTGTCACGGATCTCTCAAGGGAGATATCCGTTAATAAAGAGTAACCAATAATTAGAGTACTGTAAGGCAGAGAGACTGGAATTGTGCAGCAAACACAATGTGTTTATTGAGAGAAACAAGCAAACAAACACTCTGATTGCTATACATACAGTGCAGTGAGAAAAAACATACAGACATGAAGTCCAGTCCAAAAAGCAAACAGAAGTGAACCCAGTGGTTCACAAGGAAGTTCAGGATTCAGGGTTCAGAAATCAGATTCAGGAGCTCTGCTTGAGCATTCAGGTTCCAGATGACAGAGTAAAAAATGCTGAGCCCTGACTACATGCCATACCAGGAGCTCTGCAGGACAGCACCACCTGGTGGTCAGGCTGCATACTACAGAGAAACAGGCGAAGGCTAAGGAGGAACTCCAGGCATGACAGTATCCTCCCCCCGACCAGGAGGGCACCGAACGCCTTTAAACAACTGCTCCACAGGATGGGGATAAAGTCCGAAGCAGGCGAAGACTTGAAGTCCCCCCAGGATCAAACTCCACGAAATAATGGCGCGGGCGATCAAACTCGGCCAGCGGAGCACTTTGGGCAGGGTGATCCAACTCGGCCGGCCCGGCAGGACGATCAAACTCAGCAGGCGGGCGATCAAACTCGGCAGCGAGGTCACTTTGGACAGGGCGATCAAACTCGACAGACGGGCGATCAAACTCGACAGACGGGCGATCAAACTCGACAGACGGGCGATCAAACTCGACAGACGGGCGATCAAACTCGACAGACGGGTCATTTTGGATAGGGCGATCAAACTCGACAGAGAGGTCACTTTCAGCAGGGCGATCAAACCCGGCAGGGCGATCAAACTCGGCAGACGGGTCATTTTGGATAGGGCGATCAAACCCGGCAGGACAGACTGCACCGACAGACTGCACCAACAGGTCAGATTGGACAGACTGCACCAACAGGTCAGATTGGACAGACTGCACCAACAGGTCAGATTGGACAGACTGCACCAACAGGTCAGATTGGACAGACTGCACCAACAGGTCAGATTGGACAGACTGCACCAACAGGTCAGACTCAGCTGGAATTTTTGATTTCTGGGCTGCAAAAACTGTAGTCAGGTCATGGCCAGTAAACACTGTCTCAGGAATATTTAAGTAGGAAGTAGCTATGAATAGCAGGAATTCAACCACATTTTCACTGAGATGTTTGCTATGATTTAACCAGGCTTCAGCCCAGAAAAACAGGTCATCCTCCAACAGAAAGTAAGCCACCTGACGACTCAAGGTTGTCATCGGAGACTGCCGAATATAAGGCTCCAGCAGTAACTTGGCGACAGCCTGGAGGAACTGGGGGTAAGTGGACAGGGTGAGCTCTTTAAAGCGAGGTGGAGGCACAAATATATATCCGTCTTTGGGAACCGTGGGACAGTCAGAGTCCATAGCAACAAATGCCCTTTTGGACATCTTGGGGGCTAAAGCTGACTACACACGCAAACAGACAGACAACCCGCCTGCTCCACCAGGGAGGCAAACTGCTGCTTACCCAGAAGCGTAGGGGACCTGGAACTCAAGGAGCCCGTAATCTACCTACTTCTTCAGCAGAGCTTCTGAAGGTGAAGATGCACAGGCCCTGGGTAATCCCGTGGTGGTCGCAGACTTGGGAAAGGGGAACACAGGAGAGACAAATACTAGACAGACAAGAACTGGGTCCCAAACTACTAAACAAGGTTGGGCCCCAATACAGACTATGGCAAACTAAAGCTAGGAGGCAAATGTAGACTCAAAGTAAAATATAAGGCTGGCACTAGGACCCTGCATATCCTCAGCATACCAAACCAGCTCTTACAGTCTCTTATGGTCTTTTATATGGGCTCAGCATTCTGTCACGGATCTCTCAAGGTAGATATCCATTAATAAAGAGTGACCAATAATTAGAGTACTGCAAGGCAGAGAGACTGGGATTGTGCAGCAAACTCAATGTGTTTATTGTGAGAAACAAGCAAACACTCAGATTGCTATACATACAGTGCAGTGAGAAAAAAACATACAGACACAAAGACAAGTCCAAAAAGCAAACAGAAGTGAACCCAATGGTTCACAAGGAAGTTCAGGAGTCAGGGTTTAGAAATCAGATTCAGGAGCTCTGCTTGACCATTCAGGTTCCAGATGACAAAGTAAAAAATGCTGAGCCCTGACTACATGCCAGACTCAGCATATAAAGGCCAGCAGCTAATTAACACAGGTGCTGGCTGATCTCCAGGAGCTCTGCAGGACAGCACCACCTGGTGGTCAGGCTGCATACTACAGAGAAACAGGCGAAGGCTAAGGAGGAACTCCAGGCATGACACCTATACTACTCACCAACCCCTTTGCCCCCTGCCACTGTCCTCTACCACTCACTAACCCCTCCTGCGTCCTGCCACTGTCCTCTACCACTCACTAACCCCTCTGCCCCCTGCCACTGTCCTCTACCACTCACTAACCCCTCTGCCCCCTGCCACTGTCCTCTACCACTCACTAAACCCTCTGCCCCCTGCCACTGTCCTCTACCACTCACTAACCCCTCTGCCCCCTGCAACTGTCCTCTACCACTCACTAACCCCTCTGCCTCCTGCCACTGTCCTCTACCACTCACTAACCCCTCTGCCTCCTGCCACTGTCCTCTACCACTCACTAACCCCTCTGTCCCCTGCCACTGTCCTCTACCACTCACTAACCCCTCTGCCCCTGCCACTGTCCTATACCACTCACTAACCCCTCTGCCTCCTGCCACTGTCCTCTACCACTCACTAACCCCTCTGCCCCCTGCCACTGTCCTCTACCACTCACTAACCCCCCTGCGTCCTGCCACTGTCCTCTACCACTCACTAACCCCTCTGCCCCCTGCAACTGTCCTCTACCACTCACTAACCCCTCTGCCTCCTGCCACTGTCCTCTACCACTCACTAACCGCTCTGCCTCCTGCCACTGTCCTCTACCACTCACTAACCCCTTTGCTCCCTGCCACTGTCCTATACCACTCACTAACACCTCTGCTCCCTGCCACTGTCCTCTACGACTCACTAACCCCTCTGCCTCCTGCCACTGTCCTTTACCACTCACTAACCCCCTGCCACTGTCCTCTACCACTCACCAACCCCTCTGCCCCCTGCCACTGCCCTCTACCACTCACTAACCCCTCTGCCTCCTGCCACTGTCCTCTACCACTCACTAACCCCTCTGCCCCCTGCCACTGTCCTATACCACTCACTAACCCCTCTGCCCCCTGCCACTGTCCTAT
This sequence comes from Gastrophryne carolinensis, assembly GCA_027917425.1. Taxonomy (NCBI): domain Eukaryota; kingdom Metazoa; phylum Chordata; class Amphibia; order Anura; family Microhylidae; genus Gastrophryne; species Gastrophryne carolinensis. The sequence goes on from CM051238.1 coordinate 276,127,933, forward strand.
ACTACTCACTAACCCCTCTGCCTCCTGCCACTGTCCTCTACCACTCACTAACCCCTCTGCCCCCTGCCACTGTCCTATACCACTCACTAACCCCTCTGCCCCCTGCCACTGTCCTATACTACTCACCAACCCCTCTGCCCCTTGCCACTGTCCTATACCACTCACTAACCCCTCTGCCTCCTGCCACTGTCCTGTACCACTCACTAACCCCTCTGCCCCCTGCCACTGTCCTATACTACTCACCAACCCCTCTGCCCCCTGCCACTGTCCTCTACCACTCACTAACCCCTCTGCCCCCTGCCACTGTCCTCTACCACTCACTAACCCCCCTGCGTCCTGCCACTGTCCTCTACCACTCACTAACCCCTCTGCCTCCTGCCACTGTCCTCTACCACTCACTAACCCCTCTGCCCCCTGCCACTGTCCTATACTACTCACCAACCCCTCTGCCCCTGCCACTGTCCTATACCACTCACTAATCCCTCTGCCCCCTGCAACTGTCCTCTACCACTCACTAACCCCTCTGCCTCCTGCCACTGTCCTCTACCACTCACTAACCCCTCTGCCTCCTGCCACTGTCCTCTACCACTCACTAACCCCTCCGCCCCCTGCCACTGTCCTCTACCACTCACTAACCCCTTTGCTCCCTGCCACTGTCCTATACCACTCACTAACACCTCTGCTCCCTGCCACTGTCCTCTACGACTCACTAACCCCTCTGCCTCCTGCCACTGTCCTCTACCACTCACTAACCCCCCTGCCACTGTCCTCTACCACTCACCAACCCCTCTGCCCCCTGCCACTGTCCTCTACCACTCACTAACCCCTCTGCCTCCTGCCACTGTCCTGTACCACTCACTAACCCCTCTGCCCCCTGCCACTGTCCTCTACCACTCACTAACCCCTCTGCCTCCTGCCACTGTCCTATACTACTCACCAACCCCTCTGCCCCCTGCCACTGTCCTCTACCACTCACTAACCCCTCTGCCCCCTGCCACTGTCCTCTACCACTCACTAACCCCTCTGCCTCCTGCCACTGTCCTATACTACTCACTAACCCCTCTGCCTCCTGCCACTGTCCTCTACCACTCACTAACCCCTCCGCCCCCTGCCACTGTCCTCTACCACTCACTAACCCCTCTGCCCCCTGCCACTGTCCTCTACCACTCACTAACCCCTCTGCCCCTGCCACTGTCCTATACCACTCACTAACCCCTCTGCCTCCTGCCACTGTCCTCTACCACTCACTAACCCCTCTGCCTCCTGCCACTGTCCTCTACCACTCACTAACCCCTCTGCCTCCTGCCACTGTCCTATACCACTCACTAACCCCTCTGCCCCCTGCCACTGTCCTATACTACTCACCAACCCCTCTGCCTCCTGCCACTGTCCTATACAACTTACCAACCCCTCTGCCTCCTGCCACTGTCCTATACTACTCACCAACCCCTCTGCCTCCTGCCTCTGTCCTCTACCACTCACTAACCCCTCTGCCTCCTGCCACTGTCCTATACTACTCACCAACCCCTCTGCCTCCTGCCACTGTCCTCTACCACTCACTAACCCCTCTGCCTCCTGCCACTGTCCTATACTACTCACCAACCCCTTTGCCCCCTGCCACTGTCCTATACTACTCACCAACCCCTTTGCCCCCTGCCACTGTCCTCTACCACTCACTAACCCCTCTGCCCCCTGCTACTGTCCTCTACCACTCACTAACCCCTCTGCCCCCTGCCACTGTCCTCTACCACTCACTAACCCCTCTGCCCCCTGCCACTGTCCTCTACCACTCACTAACCCCTCTGCCCCCTGCCACTGTCCTCTATCACTCACTAACCCCTCTGCCCCCTGCCACTGTCCTCTACCACTCACTAACCCCTCTGCCTCCTGCCACTGTCCTCTATCACTCACTAACCCCTCTGCCCCCTGTTACTATCCTCTACCACTCACTAACCCCTCCTGCCCTGCCACTGTCCTCTACCACTCACTAACCCCTCCTGCCCTGCCACTGTCCTCTACCACTCACTAACCCCTCTGCCCCCTGCCACTGTCCTCTACCACTCACTAACCCCTCTGCCCCCTGCCACTGTCCTCTACCACTCACTAACCCCTCTGCCCCCTGCCACTGTCCTCTACCACTCACTAACCCCTCTGCCCCCTGCCACTGTCCTCTACCACTCACTAACCCCTCTGCCCCCTGCCACTGTCCTTTACCACTCACTAACCCCTCTGCCCCTGCCACTGTCCTATACCACTCACTAATCCCTCTGCCTCCTGCCACTGTCCTCTACCACTCACCAACCCCTCTGCCTCCTGCCACTGTCCTCTACCACTCACTAACCCCTCTGCCCCCTGCCACTGTCCTCTACCACTCACTAACCCCTCTGCCCCCTGCCACTGTCCTCTACCACTCACTAACCCCTCTGCCCCCTGCCACTGTCCTCTACCACTCACTAACCCCTCTGCCCCCTGCCACTGTCCTCTACCACTCACTAACCCCTCTGCCCCCTGCCACTGTCCTCTACCACTCACTAACCCCTCTGCCCCTGCCACTGTCCTATACCACTCACTATTCCCTCTGCCTCCTGCCACTGTCCTCTACCACTCACCAACCCCTCTGCCCCCTGCCACTGTCCTATACCACTCACTAATCCCTCTGCCTCCTGCCACTGTCCTATACTACTCACCAACCCCTTTGCCCCCTGCCACTGTCCTCTACCACTCACTAACCCCTCTGCCTCCTGCCACTGTCCTATACCACTCACTAACCCCTCTGCCCCCTGCCACTGTCCTTTACAACTCACTAACCCCTTTGCCCTCTGCCACTGTCCTCTACCACTCACTAACCCCTCGGCCTCCTGCCACTGTCCTCTACCACTCACTAACCCCTCGGCCTCCTGCCACTGTCCTCTACCACTCACTAACCTCTCTGCCCCCTGCCACTGTCCTCTACCACTCACTAACCCCTCGGCCTCCTGCCACTGTCCTCTACCACTCACTAACCCCTCTGCCTCCTGCCACTGTCCTCTACCACTCACTAACCCCTCTGCCCCCTGCCACTGTCCTCTACCACTCACTAACCCCCCTGCGTCCTGCCACTGTCCTCTACCACTCACTAACCCCTTTGCTCCCTGCCACTGTCCTATACCACTCACTAACACCTCTGCTCCCTGCCACTGTCCTCTACGACTCACTAACCCCTCTGCCTCCTGCCACTGTCCTCTACCACTCACTAACCCCCCTGCCACTGTCCTCTACCACTCACCAACCCCTCTGCCCCCTGCCACTGTCCTCTACCACTCACTAACCCCTCTGCCCCTGCCACTGTCCTATACCACTCACTAACCCCTCTGCCTCCTGCCACTGTCCTCTACCACTCACTAACCCCTCTGCCCCCTGCCACTGTCCTCTACCACTCACTAACCCCCCTGCGTCCTGCCACTGTCCTCTACCACTCACTAACCCCTCTGCCCCCTGCAACTGTCCTCTACCACTCACTAACCCCTCTGCCTCCTGCCACTGTCCTCTACCACTCACTAACCGCTCTGCCTCCTGCCACTGTCCTCTACCACTCACTAACCCCTTTGCTCCCTGCCACTGTCCTATACCACTCACTAACACCTCTGCTCCCTGCCACTGTCCTCTACGACTCACTAACCCCTCTGCCTCCTGCCACTGTCCTTTACCACTCACTAACCCCCTGCCACTGTCCTCTACCACTCACCAACCCCTCTGCCCCCTGCCACTGCCCTCTACCACTCACTAACCCCTCTGCCTCCTGCCACTGTCCTCTACCACTCACTAACCCCTCTGCCCCCTGCCACTGTCCTATACCACTCACTAACCCCTCTGCCCCCTGCCACTGTCCTATACTACTCACTAACCCCTCTGCCTCCTGCCACTGTCCTCTACCACTCACTAACCCCTCTGCCCCCTGCCACTGTCCTATACCACTCACTAACCCCTCTGCCCCCTGCCACTGTCCTATACTACTCACCAACCCCTCTGCCCCTTGCCACTGTCCTATACCACTCACTAACCCCTCTGCCTCCTGCCACTGTCCTGTACCACTCACTAACCCCTCTGCCCCCTGCCACTGTCCTATACTACTCACCAACCCCTCTGCCCCCTGCCACTGTCCTCTACCACTCACTAACCCCTCTGCCCCCTGCCACTGTCCTCTACCACTCACTAACCCCCCTGCGTCCTGCCACTGTCCTCTACCACTCACTAACCCCTCTGCCTCCTGCCACTGTCCTCTACCACTCACTAACCCCTCTGCCCCCTGCCACTGTCCTATACTACTCACCAACCCCTCTGCCCCTGCCACTGTCCTATACCACTCACTAATCCCTCTGCCCCCTGCAACTGTCCTCTACCACTCACTAACCCCTCTGCCTCCTGCCACTGTCCTCTACCACTCACTAACCCCTCTGCCTCCTGCCACTGTCCTCTACCACTCACTAACCCCTCCGCCCCCTGCCACTGTCCTCTACCACTCACTAACCCCTTTGCTCCCTGCCACTGTCCTATACCACTCACTAACACCTCTGCTCCCTGCCACTGTCCTCTACGACTCACTAACCCCTCTGCCTCCTGCCACTGTCCTCTACCACTCACTAACCCCCCTGCCACTGTCCTCTACCACTCACCAACCCCTCTGCCCCCTGCCACTGTCCTCTACCACTCACTAACCCCTCTGCCTCCTGCCACTGTCCTGTACCACTCACTAACCCCTCTGCCCCCTGCCACTGTCCTCTACCACTCACTAACCCCTCTGCCTCCTGCCACTGTCCTATACTACTCACCAACCCCTCTGCCCCCTGCCACTGTCCTCTACCACTCACTAACCCCTCTGCCCCCTGCCACTGTCCTCTACCACTCACTAACCCCTCTGCCTCCTGCCACTGTCCTATACTACTCACTAACCCCTCTGCCTCCTGCCACTGTCCTCTACCACTCACTAACCCCTCCGCCCCCTGCCACTGTCCTCTACCACTCACTAACCCCTCTGCCCCCTGCCACTGTCCTCTACCACTCACTAACCCCTCTGCCCCTGCCACTGTCCTATACCACTCACTAACCCCTCTGCCTCCTGCCACTGTCCTCTACCACTCACTAACCCCTCTGCCTCCTGCCACTGTCCTCTACCACTCACTAACCCCTCTGCCTCCTGCCACTGTCCTATACCACTCACTAACCCCTCTGCCCCCTGCCACTGTCCTATACTACTCACCAACCCCTCTGCCTCCTGCCACTGTCCTATACAACTTACCAACCCCTCTGCCTCCTGCCACTGTCCTATACTACTCACCAACCCCTCTGCCTCCTGCCACTGTCCTCTACCACTCACTAACCCCTCTGCCTCCTGCCACTGTCCTATACTACTCACCAACCCCTTTGCCCCCTGCCACTGTCCTATACTACTCACCAACCCCTTTGCCCCCTGCCACTGTCCTCTACCACTCACTAACCCCTCTGCCCCCTGCTACTGTCCTCTACCACTCACTAACCCCTCTGCCCCCTGCCACTGTCCTCTACCACTCACTAACCCCTCTGCCCCCTGCCACTGTCCTCTACCACTCACTAACCCCTCTGCCCCCTGCCACTGTCCTCTATCACTCACTAACCCCTCTGCCCCCTGCCACTGTCCTCTACCACTCACTAACCCCTCTGCCCCCTGCCACTGTCCTTTACCACTCACTAACCCCTCTGCCCCTGCCACTGTCCTATACCACTCACTAATCTCTCTGCCTCCTGCCACTGTCCTCTACCACTCACCAACCCCTCTGCCTCCTGCCACTGTCCTCTACCACTCACTAACCCCTCTGCCCCCTGCCACTGTCCTCTACCACTCACTAACCCCTCTGCCCCCTGCCACTGTCCTCTACCACTCACTAACCCCTCTGCCCCCTGCCACTGTCCTCTACCACTCACTAACCCCTCTGCCCCCTGCCACTGTCCTCTACCACTCACTAACCCCTCTGCCCCCTGCCACTGTCCTCTACCACTCACTAACCCCTCTGCCCCTGCCACTGTCCTATACCACTCACTAATCCCTCTGCCTCCTGCCACTGTCCTCTACCACTCACCAACCCCTCTGCCCCCTGCCACTGTCCTATACCACTCACTAATCCCTCTGCCTCCTGCCACTGTCCTATACTACTCACCAACCCCTTTGCCCCCTGCCACTGTCCTCTACCACTCACTAACCCCTCTGCCTCCTGCCACTGTCCTATACCACTCACTAACCCCTCTGCCCCCTGCCACTGTCCTTTACAACTCACTAACCCCTTTGCCCTCTGCCACTGTCCTCTACCACTCACTAACCCCTCGGCCTCCTGCCACTGTCCTCTACCACTCACTAACCCCTCGGCCTCCTGCCACTGTCCTCTACCACTCACTAACCTCTCTGCCCCCTGCCACTGTCCTCTACCACTCACTAACCCCTCGGCCTCCTGCCACTGTCCTCTACCACTCACTAACCCCTCTGCCTCCTGCCACTGTCCTCTACCACTCACTAACCCCTCTGCCCCCTGCCACTGTCCTCTACCACTCACTAACCCCCCTGCGTCCTGCCACTGTCCTCTACCACTCACTAACCCCTTTGCTCCCTGCCACTGTCCTATACCACTCACTAACACCTCTGCTCCCTGCCACTGTCCTCTACGACTCACTAACCCCTCTGCCCCCTGCCACTGTCCTCTACCACTCACTAACCCCCCTGCCACTGTCCTCTACCACTCACTAACCCCTCTGCCTCCTGCCACTGTCCTCTACCACTCACCAACCCCTCTGCCCCCTGCCACTGTCCTCTACCACTCACTAACCCCTCTGCCTCCTGCCACTGTCCTGTACCACTCACTAACCCCTCTGCCCCCTGCCACTGTCCTCTACCACTCACTAACCCCTCTGCCCCTGCCACTGTCCTATACCACTCACTAACCCCTCTGCCTCCTGCCACTGTCCTCTACCACTCACTAACCCCTCTGCCTCCTGCCACTGTCCTCTACCACTCACTAACCCCTCTGCCCCCTGCCACTGTCCTCTACCACTCACTAACCCCTCTGCCTCCTGCCACTGTCCTCTACCACTCACTAACCCCTCTGCCTCCTGCCACTGTCCTCTACCACTCACTAACCCCTCTGCCTCCTGCCACTGTCCTCTACCACTCACTAACCCCTCTGCCTCCTGCCACTGTCCTATACTACTCACTAACCCCTCTGCCTCCTGCCACTGTCCTCTACCACTCACTAACCCCTCCGCCCCCTGCCACTGTCCTCTACCACTCACTAACCCCTCTGCCCCCTGCCACTGTCCTCTACCACTCACTAACCCCTCTGCCCCTGCCACTGTCCTATACCACTCACTAACCCCTCTGCCTCCTGCCACTGTCCTCTACCACTCACTAACCCCTCTGCCTCCTGCCACTGTCCTCTACCACTCACTAACCCCTCTGCCTCCTGCCACTGTCCTATACCACTCACTAACCCCTCTTCCCCCTGCCACTGTATTATACTACTCACCAACCCCTTTGCCCCCTGCCATTGTCCTCTACCACTCACTAACCCCTCTGCCCCCTGCCACTGTCCTATACTACTCACCAACCCCTCTGCCTCCTGCCACTGTCCTATACAACTTACCAACCCCTCTGCCTCCTGCCACTGTCCTATACTACTCACCAACCCCTCTGCCTCCTGCCTCTGTCCTCTACCACTCACTAACCCCTCTGCCTCCTGCCACTGTCCTATACTACTCACCAACCCCTTTGCCCCCTGCCACTGTCCTATACTACTCACCAACCCCTTTGCCCCCTGCCACTGTCCTCTACCACTCACTAACCCCTCTGCCCCCTGCTACTGTCCTCTACCACTCACTAACCCCTCTGCCCCCTGCCACTGTCCTCTACCACTCACTAACCCCTCTGCCCCCTGCCACTGTCCTCTACCACTCACTAACCCCTCTGCCCCCTGCCACTGTCCTCTATCACTCACTAACCCCTCTGCCCCCTGCCACTGTCCTCTACCACTCACTAACCCCTCTGCCCCCTGCCACTGTCCTCTATCACTCACTAACCCCTCTGCCCCCTGTTACTATCCTCTACCACTCACTAACCCCTCCTGCCCTGCCACTGTCCTCTACCACTCACTAACCCCTCCTGCCCTGGCACTGTCCTCTACCACTCACTAACCCCTCTGCCCCCTGCCACTGTCCTCTACCACTCACTAACCCCTCCTGCCCTGCCACTGTCCTCTACCACTCACTAACCCCTCTGCCTCCTGCCACTGTCCTCTACCACTCACTAACCCCTCCTGCCCTGCCACTGTCCTCTACCACTCACTAACCCCTCCTGCCCTGCCACTGTCCTCTACCACTCACTAACCCCTCTGCCCCCTGCCACTGTCCTCTACCACTCACTAACCCCTCTGCCCCCTGCCACTGTCCTCTACCACTCACTAACCCCTCTGCCCCCTGCCACTGTCCTCTACCACTCACTAACCCCTCTGCCCCCTGCCACTGTCCTCTACCACTCACTAACCCCTCTGCCCCCTGCCACTGTCCTCTACCACTCACTAACCCCTCTGCCCCCTGCCACTGTCCTCTACCACTCACTAACCCCTCTGCCCCCTGCCACTGTCCTCTACCACTCACTAACCCCTCTGCCTCCTGCCACTGTCCTCTACCACTCACTAACCCCTCTGCCCCCTGCCACTGTCCTCTACCACTCACTAACCCCTCTGCCCCTGCCACTGTCCTATACCACTCACTAATCCCTCTGCCTCCTGCCACTGTCCTCTACCACTCACCAACCCCTCTGCCCCCTGCCACTGTCCTATACCACTCACTAATCCCTCTGCCTCCTGCCACTGTCCTATACTACTCACCAACCCCTTTGCCCCCTGCCACTGTCCTCTACCACTCACTAACCCCTCTGCCTCCTGCCACTGTCCTATACCACTCACTAACCCCTCTGCCCCCTGCCACTGTCCTTTACAACTCACCAACCCCTCTGCCCCCTGCCACTGTCCTCTACCACTCACTAACCCCTCTGCCTCCTGGCACTGTCCTATACCACTCACTAACCCCTCTGCCCCCTGCCACTGTCCTTTACAACTCACCAACCCCTTTGCCCTCTGCCACTGTCCTCTACCACTCACTAACCCCTCGGCCTCCTGCCACTGTCCTCTACCACTCACTAACCCCTCTGCCCCCTGCCACTGTCCTTTACAACTCACCAACCCCTTTGCCCCCTGCCACTGTCCTCTACCACTCACTAACCCCTCTGCCTCCTGCCACTGTCCTATACCACTCACTAACCCCTCTGCCCCCTGCCACTGTCCTTTACAACTCACCAACCCCTTTGCCCTCTGCCACTGTCCTCTACCACTCACTAACCCCTCGGCCTCCTGCCACTGTCCTCTACCACTCACTAACCCCTCGGCCTCCTGCCACTGTCCTCTACCACTCACTAACCTCTCTGCCCCCTGCCACTGTCCTCTACCACTCACTAACCCCTCGGCCTCCTGCCACTGTCCTCTACCACTCACTAACCCCTCGGCCTCCTGCCACTGTCCTCTATCACTCACTAACCTCTCTGCCCCCTGCCACTGTCCTCTACCACTCACTAACCCCTCGGCCTCCTGCCACTGTCCTCTACCACTCACTAACCCCTCGGCCTCCTGCCACTGTCCTCTACCACTCACTATCCTCTCTGCCCCCTGCCACTGTCCTCTACCACTCACTAACCCCTCCGCCCCCTGCCACTGTCCTATACCACTCACTAACCCCTCGGCCTCCTGCCACTGTCCTCTACCACTCACTATCCTCTCTGCCCCCTGCCACTGTCCTCTACCACTCACTAACCCCTCTGCCCCCTGCCACTGTCCTTTACCACTCACTAACCCCTCCGCCCCCTGCCACTGTCCTATACCACTCACTAACCCCTCTGCCCCCTGCCACTGTCCTCTACCACTCACTAACCCCTCTGCCTCCTGCCACTGTCCTATTCTACTCACTAACCTCTCTGCCCCCTGCCACTGTCCTCTACCACTCACCAACCCCTCTGCCCCCGGCCACTGTCCTCTACCACTCACTAACCCCACTGCCTCCTGCCACTGTCCTCTACCACTCACTCACCCCTCTGCCTCCTGCCACTGTCCTCTACCACTCACTAACCCCTCTGCCTCCTGCCACTGTCCTCTACCAGTCACTTATCCCTCTGCCTCCTGCCACTGTCCTATACTGCTCACCAACCCCTCTGCCCCCTGCCACTGTCCTCTACCACTCACTAACCCCTCGGCCCCCTGCCACTGTCCTCTACCACTCACTAACCCCTCTGCCCCCGGCCACTGTCCTCTACCACTCACTAACCCCTCTGCCTCCTGCCACTGTCCTATTCTACTCACTAACTTCTCTGCCCCCTGCCACTGTCCTCTACCACTCACTAACCCCTCTGCCCCCTGCCACTGTCCTCTACCACTCACTAACCCCACTGCCTCCTGCCACTGTCCTCTACCACTCACTAACCCCTCTGCCTCCTGCCACTGTCCTATACTACTCACCAACCCCTTTGCCCCCTGCCACTGTCCTATACTACTCACCAACCCCTTTGCCCCCTGCCACTGTCCTCTACCACTCACTAACCCCTCTGCCCCCTGCTACTGTCCTCTACCACTCACTAACCCCTCTGCCCCCTGCCACTGTCCTCTACCACTCACTAACCCCTCTGCCCCCTGCCACTGTCCTCTACCACTCACTAACCCCTCTGCCCCCTGCCACTGTCCTCTATCACTCACTAACCCCTCTGCCCCCTGCCACTGTCCTCTACCACTCACTAACCCCTCTTCCCCCTGCCACTGTCCTCTATCACTCACCAACCCCTCTGCCCCCTGTTACTATCCTCTACCACTCACTAACCCCTCCTGCCCTGCCACTGTCCTCTACCACTCACTAACCCCTCCTGCCCTGCCACTGTCCTCTACCACTCACTAACCCCTCCTGCCCTGCCACTGTCCTCTACCACTCACTAACCCCTCTGCCCCCTGCCACTGTCCTCTACCACTCACTAACCCCTCTGCCCCCTGCCACTGTCCTCTACCACTCACTAACCTCTCTGCCCCTGCCACTGTCCTCTACCACTCACTAACCCCTCTGCCCCTGCCACTGTCCTATAGTACTCACCAACCCCTTTGCCCCCTGCCACTGTCCTCTACCACTCACTAACCCCTCTGTCCCCTGCCACTGTCCTCTACCACTCACTAACCCCTCTGCCCCCTGCCACTGTCCTCTACCACTCACTAACCCCTCTGCCTCCTGCCACTGTCCTCTACCACTCACTAACCTCTCTGCCCCTGCCACTGTCCTCTACCACTCACTAACCCCTCTGCCCCTGCCACTGTCCTATAGTACTCACCAACCCCTTTGCCCCCTGCCACTGTCCTCTACCACTCACTAACCCCTCTGCCCCCTGCCACTGTCCTCTACCACTCACTAACCCCTCTGCCCCCTGCCACTGTCCTCTACCACTCACTAACCCCTCTGCCCCCTGCCACTGTCCTCTACCACTCACTAACCCCTCTGCCCCCTGCCACTGTCCTCTACCACTCACTAACCCCTCTGCCCCCTGCCACTGTCCTCTACCACTCACTAATCCCTCTGCCTCCTGCCACTGTCCTCTACCACTCACCAACCCCTCTGCCCCCTGCCACTGTCCTATACCACTCACTAATCCATACCTCCCAACTGTCCCGATTTTCCCGGGATTGTCCCGATTTTTGAGAAGGATCCCGCGGTCCCGGAACATTACCAAATGTCCCGGGACGCCCTGCGCTGTGACAGCCCAGGGCCGCAATGACGCCGGCGCGAAGCTAACTTCCTGGCGCGTGGGGTGAGAGAGTGGGGCGGGCGCACGGGGGTGGGTGGGCAGGCGCACGGGGGTGGGGGGGCGGGCGGTATGCTGGTTTGGGGATAATACGTACCGCATGCAGGGGTGAAGGCAGCCGACATTGCTGGAGCTGGAGAGCGTGGCCGGGGCGTGACGGGGGCGTGACGGGGGCGTGGTCAGGGCGTGACGGGGGTGTGGCCGGGGCGTGACTGGGGTGTGGCCTGGGGCATGGCTTGTCCCGCTTTGACTTTTTCAGAAGTTGGGAGGTATGCTAATCCCTCTGCCTCCTGCCACTGTCCTATACTACTCACCAACCCCTTTGCCCCCTGCCACTGTCCTCTACCACTCACTAACCCCTCTGCCTCCTGTCACTGTCCTCTACCACTCACTAACCCCTCTGCCCCTGCCACTGTCCTCTACCACTCACTAACCCCTCTGCCTCCTGCCACTGTCCTATACCACTCACTAACCCCTCTGCCCCCTGCCACTGTCCTTTACAACTCACTAACCCCTTTGCCCTCTGCCACTGTCCTCTACCACTCACTAACCCCTCGGCCTCCTGCCACTGTCCTCTACCACTCACTAACCTCTCTGCCCCCTGCCACTGTCCTCTACCACTCACTAACCCCTCGGCCTCCTGCCACTGTCCTCTACCACTCACTAACCCCTCGGCCTCCTGCCACTGTCCTCTATCACTCACTAACCTCTCTGCCCCCTGCCACTGTCCTCTACCACTCACTAACCCCTCGGCCTCCTGCCACTGTCCTCTACCACTCACTAACCCCTCGGCCTCCTGCCACTGTCCTCTACCACTCACTATCCTCTCTGCCCCCTGCCACTGTCCTCTACCACTCACTAACCCCTCCGCCCCCTGCCACTGTCCTATACCACTCACTAACCCCTCTGCCCCCTGCCACTGTCCTTTACCACTCACTAACCCCTCCGCCCCCTGCCACTGTCCTATACCACTCACTAACCCCTCTGCCCCCTGCCACTGTCCTCTACCACTCACTAACCCCTCTGCCTCCTGCCACTGTCCTCTACCACTCACTAACCCCTCTGCCCCCTGCCACTGTCCTCTACCACTCACTAACCCCTCTGCCTCCTGTCACTGTCCTCTACCACTCACTAACCCCTTTGCCCCCTGCCACTGTCCTCTACCACTCACTAACCCCTCTGCCTCCTGCCACTGTCCTCTACCACTCACTAACCTCTCTGCCCCCTGCCACTGTCCTCTACCACTCACTAACCCCTCTGCCTCCTGCCACTGTCCTCTACCACTCACTAACCTCTCTGCCCCCTGCCACTGTCCTCTACCACTCACTAACCCCTCTGCCTCCTGCCACTGTCCTCTACCACTCACTAACCCCTCTGCCCCCTGCCACTGTCCTCTACCACTCACTAACCCCTCTGCCTCCTGTCACTGTCCTCTACCACTCACTAACCCCTTTGCCCCCTGCCACTGTCCTCTACCACTCACTAACCCCTCTGCCTCCTGCCACTGTCCTCTACCACTCACTAACCCCTCTGCCTCCTGCCACTGTCCTATACTACTCACTAACCCCTTTGCCCCCTGCCACTGTCCTCTACCACTCACTAACCTCTCTGCCCCCTGCCACTGTCCTCTACCACTCACTAACCCCTCTGCCTCCTGCCACTGTCCTCTACCACTCACTAACCCCTCTGCCTCCTGCCACTGTCCTCTACCACTCACTAACCCCTCTGCCCCCTGCCACTGTCCTCTACCACTCACTAACCCCTCTGCCTCCTGCCACTGTCCTCTACCACTCACTAACCCCTCTGCCCCCTGCCACTGTCCTCTACCACTCACTTATCCCTCTGCCTCCTGCCACTGTCCTCTACCACTCACTAACCCCTCGGCCCCCTGCCACTGTCCTATACCACTCACTAACCCCTCGGCCCCCTGCCACTGTCCTATACCACTCACTAACCCCTTGGCCCCCTGCCACTGTCCTATACCACTCACTAATCCCTCTGCCTCCTGCCACTGTCCTATACCACTCACTAACCCCTCGGCCCCCTGCCACTGTCCTCTACCACTCACTAACCCCTCTGCCCCCTGCCACTGTCCTCTACCACTCACTAACCCCTCGGCCTCCTGCCACTGTCCTCTACCACTCACTAACCCCTCCGCCCCCTGCCACTGTCCTATACCACTCACTAACCCCTCCGCCCCCTGCCACTGTCCTCTACCACTCACTAACCCCTCTGCCCCCTGCCACTGTCCTTTACCACTCACTAACCTCTCTGCCCCCTGCAACTGTCCTCTACCACTCACTAACCCCTCTGCCTCCTGCCACTGTCCTCTACCACTCACTAACCCCTCTGCCCCCTGCCACTGTCCTTTACCACTCACTAACCTCTCTGCCCCCTGCAACTGTCCTCTACCACTCACTAACCCCTCTGCCCCCTGCCACTGTCCTCTACCACTCACTAACCCCTCTGCCCCCTGCCACTGTCCTTTACCACTCACTAACCTCTCTGCCCCCTGCAACTGTCCTCTACCACTCACTAACCCCTCTGCCTCCTGCCACTGTCCTCTACCACTCACTAACCCCTCTGCCCCCTGCAACTGTCCTCTACCACTCACTAACCCCTCTGCCTCCTGCCACTGTCCTCTACCACTCACTAACCCCTCTGCCCCTGCCACTGTCCTCTACCACTCACTAACCCCTCTGCCTCCTGCCACTGTCCTCTACCACTCACCAACCCCTCTGCCCCCTGCCACTGTCCTCTACCACTCACTAACCCCTCCTCCCCGCCACTTTCCTATACTACTCACCAACCCCTCTGCCTCCTGCCACTGTCCTCTACCACTCACTAACCCCTCTGCCTCCTGCCACTGTCCTCTACCACTCACTAACCCCTCTGCCCCCGGCCACTGTCCTCTACCACTCACTAACCCCTCTGCCCCCGGCCACTGTCCTCTACCACTCACTAACCCCTCTGCCCCCGGCCACTGTCCTCTACCACTCACTAACCCCTCTGCCCCCGGCCACTGTCCTCTACCACTCACTAACCCCTCTGCCCCCGGCCACTGTCCTATACCACTCACTAACCCCTCGGCCCCCGGCCACTGTCCTCTACCACTCACTAACCCCTCTGCCCCCTGCCACTGTCCTCTACCACTCACTAATCCCTCTGCCCCCGGCCACTGTCCTCTACCACTCACTAACCCCTCTGCCCCCTGCCACTGTCCTCTACCACTCACTAACCCCTCTGCCCCCTGCCACTGTCCTCTACCACTCACTAATCCCTCTGCCCCCGGCCACTGTCCTCTACCACTCACTAATCCCTCTGCCCCCGGCCACTGTCCTCTACCACTCACTAACCCCTCTGCCTCCTGCCACTGTCCTATACTACTCACCAACCCCTCTGCCCCATGCCACTGTCCTCTACCACTCACTAACCCCTCTGCCCCCTGCCACTGTCCTATACTACTCACCAACCCCTTTGCCCCCTGCCACTGTCCTCTACCACTCACTAACCCCTCTGCCCCCTGCCACTGTCCTCTACCACTCACCAACCCCTCTGCCTCCTTCCACTGTCCTCTACCACTCACTAACCCCTCCTCCCCGCCACTGTCCTCTACCACTCACTAACCCCTCCACCCCCTGCCACTGTCCTCTACCACTCACCAACCCCTCTGCCTCCTACCACTGTCCTCTACCACTCACTAACCCCTCTGCCTCCTGCCACTGTCCTCTACCACTCACTCACCCCTACTCCCCGCCACTGTCCTCTACCACTCACTAACCCCTCCACCCCCTGCCACTGTCCTCTACCACTCACCAACCCCTCTGCCTCCTACCACTGTCCTCTACCACTCACTAACCCCTCTGCCTCCTGCCACTGTCCTCTACCACTCACTCACCCCTCCTCCCCGCCACTGCCCTCTACCACTCACCAACCCCTCTGCCCCCTGCCACTGTCCTCTACCACTCACCAACCCCTCTGCCTCCTTCCACTGTCCTCTACCACTCACTAACCCCTCCTCCCCGCCACTGTCCTCTACCACTCACTAACCCCTCCACCCCCTGCCACTGTCCTCTACCACTCACCAACCCCTCTGCCTCCTACCACTGTCCTCTACCACTCACTAACCCCTCTGCCTCCTGCCACTGTCCTCTACCACTCACTCACCCCTCCTGCCCGCCACTGTCCTCTACCACTCACTAACCCCTCTGCCTCCTACCACTGTCCTCTACCACTCACTAACTCCTCTGCCTCCTGCCACTGTTCCATACTACTCACCGACCCCTCCACCCCATGCCACTGTCCTTTACCACTCACTAACTCCTCTGCCTCCTGCCTCTGTTGTATACCACTCACCAACCCCTCTGCCCCCTTCCACTTACTTAACCCCTCCTCCCCTGCCACTAGCCTGTACTTCTCACTAACCCCTCTGCCTCCTGTCACTGTCCTCTACCACTCTCCTAATCTCTCCACCCCTTTTCACTGTCCTCTACCACTCAGCTAACACCCCTCATGCTGCTGTCCTCCACCACTTACCTAATCCCCTCCACTCCCTTCTGCTTTTCTCCACTGCTCACCTAACCCTTCCACCCCTGCTGCTATCCTCCACCACTAACTTAACCCCTCACCCCCTGCTGTTGTCTTCTGCCACTCACCTAACCCCTTTACCCCGTCCCTTTCCTTTACTGCTCAACCACCTCTCCACCCTTGCCACTGTCCTCTACCACTCACCTAACACATTCTCCAGGCAACTGACCTGTGCCTCTGACTTAACTTTGCAGCAGGTTATATCCAACAATGCTAGTTTTGAATGCAACAGATTGCCAGGCATGTCCCGCTGGCTACTTTCCTCTACTGCACACAACCACCGACAGCCATTTAGATATGCTGGTGACAGGTACGTGCAACAGCTAAAAAGGGCCAGGGATGCAGCTATTAACAGCATTTTATGCACCAGATATAGGGGCTAGTAACCTAGAGCTGAATAGCCACACTGCCTCTAGTAAGTTACCATCCCCATAACCTCCGCTCTCCTAGGGTCAGTGGGGGCACCACTAGAAAAACACCGGCCCCATGCTTGTTAAAATCTGGGGTATCATAAAGCTTTAAAGTCATTGTACAGGCAATACAATCAAATAAACTACATACTTATCTTTTATCCCCCTGCAGATGATCGTTGCTAGTCCGGCGCTCTGATGCTTACCGGATTGCCCACTGCTGCGCTCGTCCGTCACTTTCTCGGCCTATTGCCGATGGGCGAATCTACACAATCCACCACAGGAACAATGGCATGCCCCCTCTTTCTCTACAATGGAGAAGTGCTGTCAAGACCTGGCACGCACACCTCCATTGCAGTGAATAGAGGGGGGGATGCCATCGTTTCTGTGACAGGTGGCAGGGGGACATCCATTGGCAATACTATGGAAGTACCAGCTGCTCGCAGAGGGCAGCACAGGACATACTATAATCCTTTAAACCAAAAAAAAGATGATCTCTAAAACATTTAGCCATTTTTCCCTGTGTGTGAATTTCTGTAGGAATTAAAGCAGAACAAATCCAGGGGTTTTGACTATCTTGGGTTTTGATCCTTGCTGTGTGAAACATCACAGATCGCCCAAGCGAACTTAACTTTCCCCAGTTATACGGCACATGCGTGGGCTCTTGTCCAATCAGAGGTGTTTGCCATGCATATTTAATGCTCGGCAATTGTGTGCAAAAGCCTTCCCAGCAGTTTAATGCTCAGCAATCGGGAGACAAAGTGAGGAGCATCTCCAGCAGCAAGCATGCTCCTCTGCCTACTGTATCTGAATGGCTGGTGAACATTCCAGAGATGCAGCAGATGTGGCTGACATCGATGAGGGAACCAGTAATAAGGTGAGTTTTGTGGCACCCCGCTGGGGGGAGGTTTACAGAGTGGGCATCCTGATATTTTTTTGAAAGCAGGGCCGGTCATACAGGGTTTTGTTCCGCTTTTAGCCAGCCAAATAAATCCTAGAAAACAATGGTTTGACAGATGTTGCAGCCAGATCGCCCTCACATCCATTTTCCCTGTCGTTTGGCTGGAGGTATGCAATGTCATCACATCATTATTAAATTCAAATTATTACAAGGATTTAAAAAATATATAATAAATGATGTGTGTGTGGATGATGCAGAACCAGGAACACCAGGCAGGAATGGAGGAAGGTCTGTAAAGCAATAGAGAATTAAAAATGCCTGTAACTGAGGGAAGCCAGCAGGGAGTAATTGGAGTGCTACACCGCACACTGGTTTCATTGAGTGGAGTCTTCTAAAAGGAAGGTTGGACTGCGCTGCAAAAAAACAGGGTCCCATTACTTTTGCCAATGGCCAGTGAGCCCAAATATGGGAAAAGTCCAGTCTGGGTTTTTGGGGAAGCTGATGCAGGGAAGCCAGATAGTCCAGAGCCAAAGAAAGCCGTAATCCAGTGCCAAAACAGGTAGTCATCCAAGCCGGAAGTCGAGAGCCATAGAGAGGTTGGTGTTCAAAGCCAGGGTGTCAGAGCCAGAGCCAAAAGTCAAACCAGGTCACACAGGAATAGAGGCAAGCATCACTCCAAGAAGATCTGCAGGCAAACTCCTAGTGCCACAGGCTCTCTTTAACCCTTTAAGTAGCAAGCACGGAACACCTACGGGCTCGCTTGTCTGGGCGTTAAATGGCAAGCACGTAGGTGTTACGTGCTTGACTTTCCCCCCTGCTAGTTAAAAAACAAATAAAAAAAAATACTCACCTGACCCCTCTATTGATCCGGCCTGGTCTCCTCCTTAATTTGGATCCCCCCTGGGGGCTCGGATGGCTCCATGAGAACCCCCTGAATAGCGACCCCCCCCCCCGCTTCGGCAGCGGCTGCTGCTAACTGTAAAAAAAAAATGACATTTACTCACCTGCACCCGCGAGAAATGCCCTCTCCCTCACTTCCTGGGTCGCGTCTGCTAGCCTCGCCCCTTGGGATCACAGCCCTCTCCCCCCCCAGCCTCCCTCCACCGAGCACCCTGCAGCTGTCATCGGGGACCCGGTGAATGGCCGGCGCGCGCGCGTCAGGAGTGACGCGCGGACGGCGGCGGAGGAGCCGCTTGTCCGCTCCTGTAAAATGGCTTGTCCGTCGGCGCTGGGAGCGGGGAGAGGTACGTTTTTCGGGTGATCGGGGGGATTTCACACAGCGGGGCACCCCGATCGGGGGTGCCCCACCGAAGTGGACCAAGACCCAGGATAGTCAAAATCCTGGGTGTTGGTCCACTTTAATAGTACCTATGCATGTGGGGTATTGTTCTGCTCGGGGGACCTTGCACTTTCAGATTTAGCTTGTTTTTTCTTGTTTGAAAATGTGTTTTTTTGGAGGGAAACCCTGTGCAACCTAAGAATTCTTCAAGGGATTACTTCTAAAACGTTGAGCTCACTACAACAAGCTGGGTACGCTTAGAAAGCTTAACATATGCTCTTTCAGCTTTGTCTACAGAGCTGAAATTTTCAAGTAAAATTACCCATATGCACATGCTTTACTTTGGGGTGTTTGACAACTCTTCCCTTGACAGTAGCTCTGCATGTTGGGTATCATTCTGTTCAGGGGACCTTGCTTTTTCAGATTGTTTTTTCTTGTTTGCATTTTTTTTAGGAAAATATGAGTTTGATTCTGCTTTTTAATTCTTTTTTAGTGAAACTCTGTGCAACCAAAGAATTATTTGAGGAATTACTTCCAGAAAACTGCACTCAACAAGTTAACAAGCCTGGTACACCTAGAAAGCTTGAGGTGTGTACTTCCAGAGAATATATAGTTTGTCGGGGGTATTTCAAATGTAAAGGGTTGTTTTTCTTGAAAAACTGCAAGGTGTGCATAGTGCTTAGCATATTTGTATTTTATCTGAAAATCTCCTAAAGTGCTGTTTTAGTTTGGGGGAGTCTCCTGGGCAGGAAAGGGTGTAACCGGGAGAAATTAGTATTTCACACGCAATAAGATTTTATTAACAAACTTACTTTTTTTATTACAAAAAACACTACAAATTGTAAAAAAAAAAGTTTTTTTTATTTTTTTGCACATATTTCACCCCAAAATATTGAGAATACGCCTAAAAAATGACAAACAAGACATTTCATGTTAAATCCCAGACTGCTGAAAAAAACAATATATAATTTTCCTGGGAAATCCCTGAAAATCCCTTCAAAAATCAAAGTTGAACATGTGGAGCGCAAAATAGTGCAAAATGCTCTGGCAACAGAGAGTGACAAAATCTCCAGGTAGGCTGGCACTTAAAGGGTTAAAGAGCCTTAGGCAGGAAGTGCCTGCCATACATGCGCAGAGTGCACAAAGGGTCAGTGCATGTGCAGACCAAGTGTACCTGTCACCAACGTGACCATGCATGCCCCCAGCCACGCAAAGCCCGCCGAGGGGTGACTGAGCGTCCGCACACTCGTGGGGACGAGTGCGCACCTGCTAGCATACGTGAGTAGGACCAGGTCTCATATAGTAACACAGAAAAATTAGATTTTCACTATCACGGATTCTGGTTCATCCCCCTGGGGCACTTATCCGCTGTTCTCACCTTTCCCCAAGGCCTTGGTGCATGCACAGAGGGCGGCGACATCTCACAGGACTCGGCTGAGGGGAACAGCAGGTGGCTACAGGACCCGGCTGAGAAGGACAGCAGGCAGCTGAAGAACTCGGCTGAGGAGGACAGCGGGTGGCTGAAGGACCTGGCTGAAGAGGACTGGAGATAGCTACAGGACTTGCCGGAGAAGGACTGGAGGTAGCTGCAGGACTCGGTTGAGTAGGACTGCATGACCCTGCTGAGGAGGAAGGGAGGAGGCTGCAGGACCCAGGTGAGGAGGTCAGTAGGCAATTGCAGAACTCAGCAAAGGAGGACAGTAGGCGGTGGCAGGACTTAGCTGATTAAGACTGCAGATGGCGGCAGCTACAGGCCTTGGCTGAAGAGGACAGCAGCCAGCTGCAGACTTAGGACTCAGCTTCTGTCTGAGGAGGACAAAAGGTGGCTGCAGGACCTGGCTAAGGGGTGGAGACAGCAGGTGGCTGCTAAAGAGGACTGGGGACAACTGCAGGACTTGGGAGAGGAAGATTGGAGGTACCTGCCGAACTCAGCTGAGTAGGACTGCAGGCGGCTGCACGACTCTGCTGAGGACAGCAGGCAGCTGCAGGACTCAGCTGAGGAGGACACTAGGCGACACAGGATACACCTTAGGGGGACAGCAGGCGGCTCCAAGACCCACTTGAGGAGGACAGAAGGTGGTTGCAGGACTAAGCTGAGGAGAACAGCAGGTAGCTGCAGGACCCAGCTGAGGAGGACAGCAGGAGGCTGCAGGACCCAGCTAAGGAGGGCAACAGGCGGCACAGGGCCCACCTTAGGAGAGCAGCAGGTGGCTGCAAGACCCACCTGAGGAGGGCAAAAGGTGGCTACAGGACCTGGCTTAGGAGCAGGGATTGGCTGCAGAGCTTGGTTCAGGAGGGCTACAGGCAACTGCAGGACCCGACTTAGGACAGCAGGCAGCTACAGGACTTGGCTGAGGAGGACAGCAAGTGACTGCAGCACTCAACTGAAGAGAACAGCAAGTGGCTGCAGGAATCAACTGAGGAGAACAGCAGGTGGCTGCAGGACTTGGCTGAGGAGAACAGTAGGCGGCTGTAAGACTTGGCTGAGGAAGACTGCAGCTGGCTGCAGGTCTCAGATGAGGAGCATTGCAGGCAGCTGAATTACTTTGCTGAGGAAGACAGCAGCCGGCTGCAAAACTGAGCTGGTGAGGACAGCAGGTGGCTGCGGGACTCGGTTGTGGAGGACAGCAGGTGGCTGCAGAAACTGGCTGAGGAGGACTAGCAGCAGCTGCACGACTCGGCTGAGGATGTTTTGAGCAGCTGCTTAGGACTTCTGTCTGAGGAGGACAAAAGGTGGCTGCAGGACTTGGCTGACGGGGTGGAGACAGCAGGCGGCTGCTAAGGAAGACTGGAGACAGCTGCAGGACTTGGCGGAGGAAGACTGGAGGTACCTGCCGAACTCAGCTGAGTAGGATTGCAGGCGACTGCATGACTCTGCTGAGGAGGACAGCAGGTGGCTGCAGGACTCACCTTAGGAGGACAGCAGGCACCTGACTGAGGACAGCAGGCCGCTGCAGGACTTGGCTGAGGAGGACAGCAGGTGGCTGCAGGACTCGCCTTAGGAGGACAGCAGGTACCTGACTGAGGACAGCAGGCCGCTGCAGGACTTGGCTGAGGAGGACGGCAGGTGGCTGCAGGACTCGACTGAGGAGAACAGCAGGTCAGCAGGCACCTGACTGAGGACAGCAGGCAGCTGCAGGACTTGGCTGAGGAGGACGGCAGGTGGCTGCAGGACTCTGCTGAGGAGGGCACTAGGCGACACAGGATACACCTTAGGGGGACAGCAGGCGGCTGCAAGACCCACTTGAGGAGGACAGAAGGTGGTTGCAGGACTAAGCTGAGGAGAACAGCAGGTAGCTGCAGGACCCAGCTGCGGAGGACAGCAGGAGGCTGCAGGACCCAGCTAAGGAGGACAACAGGCGGCACAGGGCCCACCTTAGGAGAGCAGCAGGTGGCTGCAAGACCCACCTGAGGAGGGCAAAAGGTGGCTACAGGACCTGGCTGTGAGGTACCTGCCGAACTCAGCTGAGTAGGACTGCGGGCGGCTGCACGACTCTGCTGAGGACAGCAGGTGGCAAGGTGAGTCCTGCAGCCACAAGCTTCGTTTTTTCAATAATCCATTAAGTAATTTGAGGTTTGCGACCTGTACTTAGAAGTTGACTTTTGTGAAACAAAAATACATTCAACAATATTCCGTAATAAAAGCTGCAGTTGTTAGTCTTACTGAGCTAAGTTTTAATGAAGTGCTTCATAGATTCCAAATACAGCAAAATGTGCAAATAGGAACATTCAAAGTATCACATAAAAAAACCACTAAACAAGGCCCAGATAGCGCAATGATAAAAAGCACATGACAAACATAAGGCAAAGTGACTATGCGTGGCACACTGCCAGACAGTTTTGAAGCAAGGACTCATAGTGCAAAGTGATAAAGCCCTGCCTACAAATATATATATATATATATATATATATATATATATATATATATATATATACAGAAGTTTGGTCACAGGTTAAGTGCATGACCACCCTTTGCAAAACTTCTATCATCCAGTACATTGATAAGGAAAGGAAAACAATGGGCTATATCTTCAAAGTGGCTGCAAGGCTTGAGATATACAGTACATTTAGAATGGTCATACATGTAATGACTGGCTGCTAAAGGTACATATAGAAATGAGATGAGACAGGTTCACATAATCTTGTGCGGTTGCTATTGCCCTCACTGGCACACACTATTGTCCACCAGCAGTTCTTCCATTACCATCACCATCCTCCTATTGAAACAAGGATAGGCACCCGGGAGATATGAGCCCCTATGCTCCTATTTATCATAATACCCTCCCTTCATGATCTGTAGGCAGATTTACTTTAGCACACTTACATTTTACAGGATTTAACCATAAATTAGGAAGCTCTGCCAAAAACCTAGATTACGCATAGACAATGACAATAGTTGCATGGTGGCCACACATGGATGTAGATGTGGTCATCTTGCATAGAACATTACTCTTTGCCCATTTGATATCAAAGCAGAAATTAATAAATCAGGCAAACTAGGTAATCACTCTTTGTATTGTTATAGTAGTGAAAATGAACCTGGTCTTTATTTTTAAATTGGACAAAACTGCAAAAGTCACTTTGCCTTTAGGCACCATGCATGCTTCAAAACATGATCATCATCTTTTTTTTCTACAAATGCTTCTATTTATGGGCAGACACCAGTAACTGATAAGACTAACATAAAATAAATGATGAGATCTTCATCCGGCTTAAAACCCACATTTACTACATCCAGGTCAGACCATTTGAACATTTACCTGTTCTTTAGCTTAAGCACTTATTGCCACTTAAGCAGGCAGCATGTGTCTTCAAAACTTGTATCACAACCTACCCCATAGATAACAACCTATAACAAGGAAACTATCTTGAGAAAATAACCCTAGAGGGCAATGTGACATGTTGTATTGAATGGCCCTGGCCCTCTTTTAGATTGTTTTCTGGACAAGGTTTATGGCAGGAAGATAAAACATGAACTGTTTATCTATGTTTACTAGCTATACGAATCTTCTGTACGGACAATAGCTCTACTTATCATAGTTTTATTAATAACATATATTTACTGCTTTGCCATACTAAAGCTAGACTTGCTGCAACCAAAGTCTGCTAGTAGGATGCACCACTAGTTTTCTAAGAGATGAGTAAATGAAAAATGATTTGTTATTTTAATAAAATAACAAGCAACCAGTTTAGCAGAGGTAGCAGCTGATAGGGTGCCCATTTCTGACCACAGTCTAAGAATGCTTATCCATAGAAGAGCCATCCTTGTTGTATTATCTAGCAGATATGACGCTTTCACTATTCAATAAGGCATTAGTTGGTGACAAAAAATTCATGTTATGGTTTTCTAAGGTTCGGTACCCATTTTATCTACACCCATGAAGAGGCTATTGCTACAGTGTGTGTCTAATATTTGTTGATTGCTATGAACAATTTTTAGTTTTGGCCTTAAGACCTTTGAATAGAAAATCCTGCAAAATACAACAGATTTGTGGTCATGTCCTACACAAATGATCACCCTGAGATATAGTAAAATACTTGCCATCCCAGTGATTGAATCATCATGCCTGCCACAGATAAAGGTGAAACGTGGCTCATTGCAAGAATGATGCTAATCAGAATAAGAATGATTATTTACTTTTCTAGTCATCTTTAAACTTTTTCTTGGTGTTGGGCACTGGATCAGCATGTTAACCTATTGGCAGGAAACATCACAAACTCTAACTATTTCATAAAAACATGGCCGATATATTATCTTTTACAAACCAAAGCTGGTGGCACAGTGCTCTAAAAGAAAATAAAGAGTGTTGAGGGTTTCTGGCAATGTGCTTATCATTCTTTGGCCGACCACATAGACCAAAGAGGCGCATTTATGTTTACACATCTTAAAAGAACTCACTGGAATTTAGAGTTCTCTATATGACGTAGCCCTTTTCTTATATGTCCCGTTATTTGGTGTTAAAACATTCTGAAAGGCTGTTTTTTTTTTACATTGCTTGCATAATACATCCAGTCCACAGAACATGAACCTCCACTGATAGTCTATAGCAGCTCAGACTCTCAACAGCCTTCCTGCTTGTGATGGAAAATACCAAGCCTGATTCTTTAAATGTTTCATTTTGTTCCGTTTTATTTGAATCGAATAGTCAAGTAAAGTTATTGTCAAGTCCAGGTACAGCAACTCTCAAAGATGATGGCTGGCATTACTGTAGTTTTGCATCATTCCCCTTATTTTTGGAACTTGATTGTGGGTCTCCAGTCTCTATTGCCTTCCTTGCAGATTTAGGACTAACACCACCCTTTTTTGCACTTTGTGGGACTGCTAAAGCTTTCTTTTGTATCTGAGGACTTGATTGAGCAGACCCAGATCCACTTTTCCTTGCCATCTGAGGACTTCTTGAACCTTTTGGTTTGGCTGGAGGTTGAAGACTCTCCATTGTTTTTAGAGACTTTAATCCAAGCATATCACAGTAACTATTGCATTGGTGAGCAGAAGTGAATTCCTCAAGGATTTCTGGAAAGCAGCTTTCCTTTAGTCCTTGATACCTGCAAAAAAGTGAAAAATAGTTATAGATACAACTGCATCTAAAACCACTACCCCTACAGTACCAGCACATCAAAATATACTGTGTATGAGTAGGTGTCTCCTAAATAATAGGCAAAAGGAAGACACTAAATGGACAAAATTAAAGCAGTTTATACATGGCAAGTACCCCTTTTTGTAATTACCAGTATTTGTATTTTGTAAAATGTAAGAAACATAAAGGCCGAATTTCTTGATCACCAAGATGTTCTGGGATAGTAAGCCATAATATAACACAAAGTTTGTACTGCCTTATTTATAAGCAGACTGGTATATATGACTTTTTCAAACTAATCTAAATCAGACATTACTCACATTAAATACTCACATTTTGTGAGTATACCAATGAGGAAGATTAAGTAATTCTGCCCTACTGTGCCTTGCAGACAAGGCAGCCTCCATCAAGACCTCTAACACCCCTACTACTCTATTCATTGCAATGAAGTGGAAGTGCCAAGGCTGGGTGTGTTGAACCTGCTTTAGCATGCCCCCTCCATTGTAACAAAAGGGGCAGGCATGTGGGGCTAACCAATGCTCAAAGGATGCCATCATGCGAAGCCACAAACACTGGAACACAAAATCACTGGATCCTCACCATTGGTAACCATATAGATGTCTGTACAATCCCTTGAAGTATCACTATTGGTTATTTAAAATGTAAATAATTGTACATTTACCTACAATTTAATGCTTAAATATTCTGAACGCAGTTTGGGAAGGAAAAGTGGTATAGTTGCACTGGCCTAAACTGCCACATAGAGGACGGGTTCTAAGTACAGCACAACTGTTTTAGAAGGGATACTAAACAGAAGAGTCAACAGGATGTAATCTCTTCAGCAGCTTTCATAAAAATAATAAGAAAAATTGATTGATATTTACTTGATGATATATTTACTATTTACAGCCTTTTATAAAAACAGAAATAGTTTCATAACAAATTAATTACTTACCCCTTGGATTTTGTGGCTATAGCTATATTGGTTAGCTTCCACCCAACACCTGGAAAATACAAATATCAATATTTTAAGGATGTTAGTGAATAGATGCTACAATTACAGTAACACATCAGGAGGTAGCTTACCAGGCTGATGGGACTGAACTTATATTTACTTCAAACATTTAGAAATACAAAGTTCAGTGTTTTCACACTTTCACGCACTTCTTTAGTGCACAGTCGTCTGCAAGCACTATGATTCCTTACCTTCCAGAGTGGTGACAAGGAAATTGCCATTAGTCCACTGGTACACCCAGTGCTGAAAGGTGCAGCACTTTTGCTCTATTTCTGAGGAGTTCTTCATGTGTAGCTTTCCTTCAATATCCCTAATACAGAACTTCTCAAACCTGCCTTCCAGGTCCTCTTCTATGGTAGCATAGGGGATATTGTTAGCGGGACGATAAATCAAATTCAGGGGTAGAATTCTACAAAGAAAAAACAATGATTTTGCTTACATTTTGCATTTACATCACTTGTGGCTAGCAACCTATGGAACCCTAGTGAAATACTGGCCATATTACAAAGGTGACCTAATATATATACTTAACAGAGTCTGCCTTTAAACGCAAAAGGATAGATAGATAGATAGATAGATAGATAGATAGATAGATAGATAGACAGATAGAGGTAGATTAAAAAAAAGGAGAGGGGCAGTGGCACCACACAAAAAAAGGGATAAAGATGGGGTGCTACTCCACGGAAGTATAAACATACTGTATATAAACAAATTAAAAAGACCAATGAGAAGTAACTGGAAAATGACATATGATACATATATTACATGATTAATTAGTAATACATGTATTGAAGAAAAAAAACATTATACAAGAACATAGACATACACCTTCTCTATACACCGCCCTTTTTCCATCTATTTTTCCACTCTTCTAGTCTCCCTCTTATTCTGTTTAACTTCTTGTTTTACGGCCCCTTGGTTGGAGAGCAGGATGGATAAAACTCCGCGCCTCAAGATAGTTTCATGTGTTGATCATTTGTATGCCGATCCTTTACTGTTCTGCCCCCCCCCCCCCCCCCCCATTTTAAATACAGAATTAAAAAAAAAAATTGATGCAAACCCAGCCCATCAGCCCATGCTGCTAATACAAAAGGACCCTTATACTCAAAAGCCCTCTTGTGGCTCCGATCTGCCCAGTGGGGGGACCTCTCAGCGTGATTGTTCGGATGAATGAACTATAGAGAGAAATATTTGTTTATTTTCATGTGAATGTCCACAGATTACCTTTTGTCACTAACAAACATTTTTACAGGGCTAAAGATGAGATTTATGAGGTCAGACGCATTTTGGGATGCTGTGCCAGCCTCTGATTGGTTCTTCTATCCTATATGTGTTTTGGTTATGGTGCAATCTGGTTGCTAGTTTTGTCTTGAGAAAGGGATTGCACTTGTCAATATAATTCCAGTACTCTGGGTTATATTACAGGACTTATAGATATTTTTGGAGTGTTCCTGCTTTTTCTTCATCACTCATTAAATAAACTAATAATATGAAAAATGTAAGACAATAATTTTTACATAATAACTTACTCGAAGATCTGTCCAAAGTTAGAGACTCCTCTACATTCAGCTGCAAATATCTTGCAGTATTCACGGGTAGTATTTTGAGTTTTACATTCCTTCAGAAGAAACACATGGAAACAAATGTGGGTAAGCTTAAATATACTAGTACACATATTATGGTTACATAAGTTCACACCAGTTTAGGGATAAGGGGATAGCATTTTGATTGGCCTTTAATTTTAAATAATTGGCCTTATTTAAGAAATGCTAGAGCCACATCTTCCCCTACCCCAACACCCTTGGTTGAACTTGACATTTATTTTCCACTGTATTAACTATGTAACACAGCACCATGTTGCGGTAGGTCTATTTCTGCTGGGGCCATCGGCACCTGTATCTATGAAGGAAAAAATGAATAGCGCCTCTCATAGCGCCATATAGCGTTCCATGTGTTCCCAACAACACCACATTACGAACACACTCAGTGTCAGTCTTTCATAGGCTTCAATTAGGCTTTCTAGATATGTCATTTTTGGTCACTTCTTGTTAGCGTTTTTAAAAATGTTTGTGCTCATGCATGTGACACGGGATCCCTGGCCTATTTGGAATGTTTTTTAAATCATTTTATGCGCTGCTAACTGGAATTTTTTGTGCTGCATATCATGTGTCATATCATTAATGTGTCCCCAATGTCATTCCATGTGCTGCCATCCTTTTAAAATGCCATTTTTTCCATTGCACCTGGTGCTGTATGCCTGAGAGTTCTGGTTTAAGAGCCAGAGTTAAATACAATGTTTTTCAGGTGCTCCCCCCCAGCGCTACCTGTGTTGACAGCATCTCTTGGGAGATGCTGAAATGGTGCTAAGTGGAACTATTATTAAATTGGGATAGAGTAATATGTTTTATTGAAACTTTTGAAGAGGACTACCAGTCTAATTGTTGGCCTTTCATCCTCTATACTTAACTATAAACAAGGAGACTGTCATATAGGTTTGACAAAACTTAACAAATCATACAAAAGCATGAAACTGTACACTTTATGCAGATGTCTTGAACCATGATTTTGTTGACAAGCCCAACTATGTATAACCACCACAGGATAACCTCAGTATCAGTCAAATTATGCAGTACAGTTATCTATGATAAAACTAAAAAGTCAACTTCATTTATCTTAACCTACCTGAATAGTAATGTCATAATTCTTTTCCACTAAGGTGTTTTCATTCTTGGTCCCAAAAGTGATTAGGTTTCGAATTTTAATGATACAAGTTTTTCCTGATTCGAACATTGGTTCCAACCCATATATCACCTTTACTCTGCAGGATTTTCTCATGAATCCTTTACCTGCATGAGGCTCCTCCATAACTATCCTTCCAAAAAACTTGTCTCCCCAGTAGCCTGAGTCAGCCAGACCTTTGGCAAACACCATGGGTGTCACCTCTATCTCTTCACCAACTGAAATAGCAATAGAATGAAATTGATGAAATATAATGTTAAAAACAACTTATTAATTCTCACCCAAATACAGAAAGAAACTAATACAGATTTTATGACTGGGTCTACAGAATTGTTTTAGATAGATATGCCTCACAATAATTAATAAAAGTCATTTGTACAACAATAACTGGGTCTATAGCCCATAGGTATTTTAAAAGATTCTACAAATTTGAGCAGTAGCTTTGATAACTCTTGGCTAGAGAAATCTGGGGAGCGATATCATAACTGTAATTGAGCCCATAAAAAGTTCAAGATTTTTTGACTGATGACTATATACTCTTTATAAAAATATTTATCTCTTCCATGTTTAAACAAGGCCCAGAAATGTACTCCCCTATTGTTTCATATCTGTTTGATTTACTATAATAGTCTAGTCAGATATTTCCTTCACTAACCTTTGTGCAGTTCACCTTTACTTACTGCACACAATTGCAGCATACATCTTAATTGCACATTTCAATATTACTCCATAATCAAGCTCTCCCCAGGCATGCTCTTTGGAACACATACAATACCTTCAACTTCCTCTTTGTTGATAAATCCAGACAAAACTGAAAGGCAAAGCAGAAAGTCATTACGATAGGTCTTCTTACATTGCATTATTAGTTTTAGTAAACCTCACTATGAAAATCCTGAAAACTAAAGGGCCAGGTTCTAGATTAATTAAGGAGTGTAAATCGTTGCCTCTAGAGCTACTATCATACAAGCCTGATCTCCTTATTATACACTTCATTAAATGCCCCTCCCGTCCAGCGCCTGGAAAAAAACAGCTGTCCGTGACAGGGTTAAAAAAATAACATGCATTTTAAAGAGACTATAGCAAGAGCTTTGCCAAAACATGGCAACGATGGATTAATTATGCTTTTATAAGAAATGAAAACTCTGCTTTGATAACGCCCTTTACTCCCAGCTTCCATACTTATCTTACCCCTACACACAATCCCTCTTTCTTTTCTCCTGCTTCCTATATCCTGGTGTCTCTGTGGCTTCATCCTATGGCCCGTATGAAGCCATGTAGTAAGAACCAGGGAAAGAAAATCACTGAAGGTAAGTATTACATTTTGAGGTTTCCTGGCCCCTACTGTACATGGTGTCATACAATCCATAGTATGGCACCATAGTATGATGCCATGGAGTATCAGGGAAGGAGAATCACCAAAGGTAGGTACCGGTATTACATTTTCCTTTTATCAGTGTTTTTTTGCATTTTCTTTTCCTCTTCTCCTCTTTCTTATTTTTTTCTCTTTTATCCCTCTTCACTCCCAGTCTGAGTTCTCTCGATTTTTTGACATCCCATTACAGTAAGTGACCGATAGCAGTACAACATTCCTCCCTATAAAATAGGCAATACGCTTTGAATAGCAATGGGTTACCCTTAAATCCTGACAGGGAAACACAAGGAAAACCCCCAGGGTGGATTGAAAAGCTACTTTTTAATTTATATTTGATGGCTTGTTACATATAATAGCACAGAACAAGATTTCCAAGTAGATTACTATGTTAGAGCCCATAATAATGAAACATAACTTTGTGTTACAATAGGGTTGATTCATGGTTGTGTGCGAACACATTTTGTGCATGATTCAGCAATGCGCCAATTTGCGCCTGAAATTTTCCGCTATTGCAATTTTGGAGCACCAAACTATTTATGGTATGTTTAGAGAGCAGGGTGCGCAGGGTGACAATTTAAATAGTGAGTTGCCTTCACTAAACAGGTGGAGGAAGCTGCTGATTCCAATAAGTAACAGACTTATTTCATTTTGAAAACACATGCCAGCAGTGTCAGACATGTTTTTAACCAATGAATGCAAGCTGCAAGTTCTTTTTAGAGATTGAACCCATTTTTTTGTCTTTTGCTTGAAAAATAATGCATGCAACCATGAATCATCCGCCCAAGCATTTCTGTGCACCAAAATGATCTAACCCTAAATGTTTTATTTATTGGCTGTAACATAAACTCACATCAATTAGCATTTTATAAAGCCATATTGCAACAGAAGAGCACCCAGGATTTTTTTTCTGGGGGGGACCTGGTGGGGGGCGTGGCACGGATAGGGTGATGCTGTTGCATTCCCCAGCTGCCGAAGGGGTAAACATGAGGATGTAACTGCTACTGAAACATTGATGGGTATTTTGCATTACTTTCTGTGTGCTGCTGCTGAAGTCTTTGTTGCCTACAAAGCCTAAAAATGGCAGCCCACTGAGCTTGGAGAACTTGTAGCTCCTGTGCTCCGTATCTCCTATTACCGCTTTTCTTTGAGTTCTGCTCTCACCAGTTACATAGTCAGTTTTGGCTGCTCACTGCTGCTAAGCTTTTCTTAATGTAAATGAGGCCATGCTTAAAGAGGAACATTAGGGAACGTTAAAACCTCCCCCAAACCTCACCAATCCGCTGCCCCCCCCTCTGGTTTTACCTTTGGGTACTACTCACCGCACTGGGAGATCCATCTTCTGGGTCCCTCGGATTCAGGCCACCTTTCAACGGAGGGCGCCATCTTGCATCCCATCAGTCACTGCGCACGGCACCCGATCTCATGCCTGCACAGTGCCCATGACTGGGATGCGATGGAGCCGCTCAAAATCTAAAGCCATACTGTCATTTATAGATGGCGGTGGGGGCGAGGATCGGCCCCTGAATCATCCAAAAGGTAAGTGGGGGATGATGGGAGGGGGAATCGGCCCCCTTTTATTTTATATTCCTCTTTAAGAAATTTGAAGGGGGGGTGGCTGATGCCATTTTCCCAGTGTTACTAGGCTGGTCTGCTTGAATTAGCTGTACCACAACGTATGCCCCCAGTGCAAAACAGTTTTTATTTCAGTTATACAGTACCTGTTTTATATTGTTTATGACCAATATAGGCTGTACTAAAACCATGCTGGAAGTTAACAGCTAAATAAACTTACTCTCTGCACTGAGAAGACAGTCTGTTGAATCAGTGCCATATTCATTTTCTATAGAGCACTGATAGACACCACAGTCTTTTTCTGATGCCTGCACAATTGCAAGAGCCACCTGTCCTTCATCTCCGCCACTAAAGAAAAAAAAATCCCATTATGAAGCACATTTCGTCTACAGGACGCAGTTCATAGTTACAACTACATTATGGCTTCTTGAATCTGTTGCCCTTTGAAATAGTAGCGGGAGCTGCAGAATTGCACACCAAAAACCAGATTTGTTTACTTACACACCAATATCCCATGCCTAAAACATTTACTTACTACATTTACATTTTTAACATCATGTTTCTGTCTGTTAAAGATCTTCTGAAAATTGGGCAGAGGAATTAATTTTGTAGAGTGCATTGAAATACATCGGGGAACTTAGATGCAGCTCAGAGCAATTTGCAGCTGATTTGAAAAATACACGTCTTTGGGCAGCAGTTAATGTATTCTGCTGTATTTCAACTTTTGCTCATTTGAGTTCTTCTTGGTTCATTGTGCTTTTTTGTCTTGTATTATTTTTTTATGCAACTGCCATGAATGCAAGTCTACAGAGTTACATCTGTGCCTCCATCATCGTGCATCTGATTGCATTGCATTATCAATCATCCCATGCTATTGCTTCCAGGTAGCAAATAAAAGAAGATTTCTGGTTCTCCTTGTTTCTTATAATAATTATAATAATATTTATTTATATAGCACCTACAAGTTCTGCAGTGCTTTATAATCAGAGGTTTCATGATTAATAAATAACACAGCAAGAGTTTCCATTGAAACAAAAGCCCCTGCTTGCAAGCTTACAAACTAAGAGGAGAATAGGGGTGACCAAAAGGTAATATAAGTGCTTAGTGCCCCAAGTACAATCTGTACAGGCCAGCCACAAGCTAATTTAGTGCTTTTTGGGTGCAAAGGCTGTGGTGCATAGTGTCTGATAATGGATCGGCTTCAGAGAAATGTTGAAGATATGTTAGAAAAAAGCTAGCTTAGGGGATGTGGTAGGCTACCCTTAAAAGATGCGTTTTTAGTCTAAAACTATTGTTGTTTTAAATAAATCTAATTATTGGAGGTAGGGGAATTCCAGAGACTTGGTGCAGCTCAGGAAAAGTTTTGTAGGCGGTAGGGGGGTAGGCGGTAGGGGGGTAGACAGAGAATAGGGAAGACATATAGGGGGGTGCAGCACCATGGAGAGCTTTGTGGGTGAGAATGAGCAATTTCAACTCTATCCTATACCTTATGGGTAAGCTATCTAATAACTGGCAAAGGGTGGAGGCGTCAGAGTAGCAATTAGACAAATAGATAAGCCAAGCTGCTTCAGGATGGATTGGAGAGGAGAGAGTTTAGTAAGGAGGAAACTAGGTTAGTAATGAGTTATAATAATCTAGACAAGATTCAGGGTGACAATAAGAGTTTTAGTTGTTTCCGCTGTGAGAAAGGGGTGAATTCTAGAGATGTTTGTGAGGTGCTGGTGGTATGAGCAGGAAAACAATTGAATATAGGGGATGAATGTAACATCAGAGTCAATTGCGATGCCTAGACAGCGGGCATGCTGCTTAGGAGTTATGATAGTGCCACACACTGAAACGAAAATGTCAGCAGACAGACAGTCACTAGTGTTTTGAAGTACATCGGGATGAGGTTGCAGGCTGAAGTATAGATCTGGGTGTCATCAGCATATAGATGGTACCGAAAACCAAATCTACTTTGTAGAGAGAAAAGAGAAGAGGGCCTAGGACTGAACCCTGAAGAACAGTAAGATGGAAAGTAGATCAGGTAGAGCCAGCAAAAGGTACACTAAAGGAGTGTCCAGAAAGGTAGGAACAAAACCAAGAGAGGGCAGCATCTATAAAGCCATTATATTGGAGCATGTCGAGTTGGACAATATAGTCTACTGTGTCAAATGCTGCTGAGAGTTAAAGCAGAGTTAGCAGTGAGTAGTACCCATTGCATTTGGCTGTCCCTTTGGTGATGGCAGTTTCTGTTCAGTTTCTGTTCAGTATAGAAACCAGATTACTATGGCTCAAGGAGAGAGTTGTTTGAATGGAAGCAGATAAGCCGAGAATACACCAGGCATTCCAGTAGTTTAGAGATAAAGGGAAGATTAAGGACAGGTCTGTAATTAGTTGAATTGGATGGGTCATGCAAAGGTTTTTTAGTGACAGAATGACAGAATGTAGGAAAGTAGAAGGGAAGATACAAGAAGAGAGATAAATGTTAAAACATTTTGTTACATGGGTAGTGACGGCAAGGGAGAGAGGCTGGAGGAGTGGGGGAATGGCATCAGAAGTGCATGTGGTAGGGCAAGAGAGGAGGGGGAGACTTCTTCTTCTTTGCCTGGGTCGAATATGGAGAGTAAGCTGGGTGAGGTGCAGTCGGAAAAAGGATCAATGTGATGCCCAGCGGGACACCAGCCTTCTGTAAGCAGGCAACCCCCAATCTCCACCGCCGCTTCTGCCTATAGTCAAGCCCCCGCTTGCCGGGACGCTAGGCACGCCTCACCGGACACGGTTGCCCCCAGGTCTTAATAGGCGCAAAGGATGGCTGCTTACGGTGAAGGCCGATGAACCACGAGGGTATCCCGAAGCCGAGGTCGTTCACAGGTAGTCAATCCGGAGGGTGCGTCAGAGTACAGGGATGAGACAGGTGCGTAGTCAGGGGTAGCCAATGGGTCAAGCCAGGAGGTCAGAGATCGCAGGGCATCCATTTGGGAATCGACCAATGGCCACCCTGGGGGGGAGTGTATGTGCTGATTGGTGTAACTTACAACACTGTGAGTGATTGGAGGCACTATCCAGGGACTGGTCAGTCCTGGCTGCAGGGCTGATCAGCCCCTCATTCCCATCAGGTGTGGAGCACTCTGCGCTGCCTGCCACTCACAGCACAGCGCCTCCTAGTGGCAAAATTTACAGACTGCGGGACGCGCGCCTGCACAGCTAGAGAGGGGCAAGGGAGGCTGCCAGAGTGACGCGCCGCGCTCCCAGCAGCAGGAGTGCTGCGTCGCCCCGTGGACGCTCACCGCCGGCCCCCTGGGTTTAAGAGGATTTTCTTTATGAAATCTTTTAATTAAACGGTCTGCATGCACATCTCTAGCTGGAACCCAACTCCTCTCTTCTGGCCCATATCCCTTCCAGTCAACTAAATATTGCAAGGAATTCCGGAGGAAACGGGAATCCAGAATTCGTGCGACTTCAAACTCCTGCTCACCATCATCTAGAATAGGAGAAGGAGAGGAATCCTCCTCCACTCCCCTGGCAGGCTTAAGGAGGGAAACGTGAAAGGAATTACAAATCCTCAGAGATGGTGGAAGTTTGAGTCTGTATGTGACTTGGTTAATTTTCTGTAAAATGGGATAAGGGCCGATATATCGTGGTCCCAATTTTACAGAGAGTTGGCGTAGCGCTAAATTTTTGGTAGAGAGCCAGACCAAATCCCCCACTTTATAATCTGGATTATTGGATCGGCGACGATCCGCAAAGACCTTCTGCTGACTCGATGCCTGGACCAAATGCCGCTGAATCTTGGCCCATAAATCTGGCCACTGGGACAACCAATCGTCTAAAGAAGGCAAACCAGAGGACGAGCCTGAAAGTGCTGAGAACTTAAGATCCCTCCCATATACACATCAGAAGGGCGATACCCCCGTGGAGGAGTTAACTGCATTATTGAAGGCAAATTCAGCAAAGGGAAGAAATTGGGACCACTCTGACTGAATATCAAAGGTGAAGCAACGGAGATATTGTTCTAATGACTGGTTGGTCCTTTCCGTCTGCCCATTGGACTGAGGGTGAAAAGCTGAAGACAGAGAAACAGTGAAGCCTAGCCGGGTGCAGAATGCCCTCCAGAAGCGTGACACAAATTGGACCCCCCTATCTGAGACCACATCTTCTGGAATTCCGTGAAGTCTAAAAATATAATCTAAGAAATATTGAGCCAATTCTTGGGCTGTGGGCAGCTTTCTTAGGGGGACAAAATGCGCCATTTTGCTAAATCGATCTACCACAACCCAGATAACGGTATATCCCTGGGACTGTGGTAAATCAGTAATAAAATCCATTGCCAAGTGCGTCCAAGGCTTTGAAGGAGTGGACAGGGGCACCAGAGGTCCGGCAGGAGCTGACCTGGGGGTTTTGCTACGGGCACAGATCTTACAGGCCTGAATAAAGGCCTGGGTATCTCTCATGTAAGATGGCCACCAGACATGACGGGCTAGAAGGGCCAAAGTCTTTTTAACCCCTGGATGACCCACCGTCTTGGAGTCATGAAACTGCTGAAGTACTGCCGGACGGCGGGACAGGGGTACAAAAAGGAGGTGATCGGGTTTGCCCGGAGGAGAATCTGATTGAAACCGACTTAGTTCACTTGGCAGGTCAGGTTGGATGACAGCTATGACCTTGTGTTGTGGGATTATGGGAAGGCTCTCCTCTACAGGGACTTTATCAACTCTGAAACTTCTGGAGAGAGCGTCAGCTTTAACATTCTTTGTTCCTGGTTTGTATGTTATGGTGAAATTAAAACGGGAGAAGAAAAGAGACCATCGGGCCTGACGGGGGGTTAACCTTTTAGCTGATTCGATGTATTCTAAATTCTTGTGATCTGTGAATACCGTAATTGGGAACTGGGCCCCCTCTAACCAATGTCTCCATTCCTGAAAGGCTAATTTCACAGCTAGAAGTTCTCGATTGCCAATATCATAGTTCCGCTCAGCGGAATTAAATTTTCTCGAGAAAAAGGCACAGGGATGTAGCCGTTCAGGAGACCCACTGTACTGTGAGAGAACTGCCCCTACCCCGAGCTCAGATGCATCTACTTCGACTATGAAGGCTCGGTGGATATCAGGGTGGGTCAACACAGAGGAAATACCTTGCAGCCTAGGTGGGTTTCCTCGACCCCACCTAGGCTCTGAAGTTTTCCGATGCCTGTTTCCGAGGGCAGGAGCGGACCAGGTGACCGACTTCTCCGCAATAAAGGCATAGACCTTGCGACAGACGCCGACGCCTCTCAGCTTCAGAATGCTTGGTGGCCTCAAGCTGCATGGGTTCTTCAGAAGAAGAAGGGACTAAGGCCTCAGGCTTCATACTGACTTCAGACTGGGCCCCTTTTTCCAGGCGTCTTTCTCGTATGCGTCGGTCGATGCGGATAGCCAATTGCATGGTTTCATCCAAGGTGTTAGGTACTGGGTGATTTACCATGACATCTTTTATGACCTCTGACAGACCTAGCCTGAACTGCCCACACAATGCTGGGTCATTCCAGCGAGAATCCACTGCCCAGCGTCGGAATTCCGAGCAATATTCTTCTGCCGGTCTTCGCCCCTGTCTAAGAGATGGTAGCTTGGCATCAGCAGTTGCCCCTCGGTCTGGGTCATCATACAGGATCTCCATGGCCTTGAAGAATTCCTCAACAGATTGGCGGGCGTAATCCTGAGGGGAGAGGCTAAAAGCCCAGGATTGGGGATCCCCATGCAGAAGGGAGATGATAAGTCCCACCCGTTGCTCCTGGGAGCCGGAAGCATGAGGGCGAAGCTGAAAATAGAGCTTACAGGCATCCCGGAAGTTGGCAAATTTACTCCGGTCCCCTGAAAACTTCTCTGGAAGGGGAATCTTGGGTTCAACTGGAAAGGCGGCTATTGCCCTCTGGGGCACAGAGGGTGCAGGAGCTGGACGGTTCTCCTGAGCCGCCACTCGAAGTGCCAGGTGCTCCACGGCCGCGGTCAGGGCCTGCACCTGTTCCAAAATTTGGTCCATTTATGTGGCCCGTGATAATGTGATGCCCAGCGAGACACCAGCCTTCTGTAAGCAGGCAACCCCCAATCTCCACCGCCGCTTCTGCCTATAGTCAAGCCCCCGCTTGCCGGGACGCTAGGCACGCCTCACCGGACACGGTTGCCCCCAGGTCTTAATAGGCGCAAAGGATGGCTGCTTACGGTGAAGGCTGATGAACCACGAGGGTATCCCGAAGCCGAGGTCATTCACAGGTAGTCAATCCGGAGGGTGTGTCAGAGTACAGGGATGAGACAGGTGCGTAGTCAGGGGTAGCCAATGGGTCAAGCCAGGAGGTCAGAGATCGCAGGGCATCCAGAGGGGCAGGCAGGTTCGCAGTCAGACAAAGCAGAGGTCGGTACAGGCAGCAGACAGGGATGGTCGATCAAGCCGGGTCAGGATCAGATAACAGCTAACAGAATCACACCCTAATCACAAGAGACTATCACGGGCACTGAGTGCTGGGCTGACTCCATATTTATTTGGGAATCGACCAATGGCCACCCTGGGGGGGAGTGTATGTGCTGATTGGTGTAACTTACAACACTGTGAGTGATTGGAGGCACTATCCAGGGGCTGGTCAGTCCTGGCTGCAGGGCTGATCAGCCCCTGATTCCCATCAGGTGTGGAGCACTCTGCGCTGCCTGCCACTCACAGCACAGCGCCTCCTAGTGGCAAAATTTACAGACTGCGGGACGCGCGCCTGCACAGCTAGAGAGGGGCAAGGGAGGCTGCCAGAGTGACACGCCACGCTCCCAGCAGCAGGAGTGCTGCGTCGCCCCATGGACGCTCGCCGCCGGCCCCCTGGCAGAGGTAAATTCCTTACAATCAATGACACTTAGTGGACTGGAGCCAATTTCTTGCTGGTTGTGTTCGAGTTTCTTTGAAATAGGTAACCAGATCTTCAGCACAGAGGTCAGTGATAGGTGTCTTTAGGACTAATGATTGGAAAGTGTCAAAATGTTATGGGATTTTTGAATAATGATGAGATCAGGTTAATGAAATAGGCCTTTTTAGTGAGGTGTTGAATTATAAGTGAAAATTTGTAATGTTTGAAATCTTTGGGAGTATGTGCTATTCTCCTTAGGCGTTGAGCACTCCTGCAGGATCGCTGGGGCAAGCAAGTCTGGGTTGTGTGCCAGGGTGCATCTGATGGTGTTGTTTGCAGAGAGACACAATGGTTTCTGATAGTGAAGGTGAGAAGGTTGTGGTCAGAGAAGGGAAGAGGAGAGTTAGTAAGGTTACAGACTGGGCAAAGTGGGACAAGAGTGTTGCCATCTTTGTGTGTCTGGGAATTTGTAAATTGTGTAAGGCCAAAGGAGGAGGTTAGAAATTGGAATTTGGAGGAAGATGGGGAGCTAGGGTTGTCTAGGGAATGTTAAAGTCATCTAAAATAAGGGTTGGTAAGTTTGTCGACAGGAAATAAGGTCAAGATAAGCAGAAAAGTGATCCAGGTGGATGAGCAAGGGGCAGTATAAAACTGCTACTCTGAGGGAGAGTTTGAGGGTGTGGATTTCAAAAGATGGGAATGTGTTGTGAGTGATGGCACTGGGGGTATGACCTGCAAGGTGCATTGCGGGGAGAGTAGTAGACCGACTCTTCTGCAATGTCTTTTATCGGGTCTAGGTGTATGTGAAAAATGTAGGCCACCATGGGTTAAAAATGACCATAGCCCCTCTTTACTATACATCAGCGGGGCAGCTCAACCCGAGTGAAACAAATAACTGACTGCGTGGGCACTCCAGGTCTCCGGGTCCTCTTCTAAGACTGCTGTGGAGGTGATGCGACCAGGTGACCGCAAGCAGCCTATCAGTGAAGCCAGTTGATGAGCCTTTTAGCGCAGGCAGTGAAGGCTGATAGGCTGCTCCACAGCAGCCATAGAAGAGGACCTGGAAGAGGTGAGTTCCCGTATAGGAGTAAGTAGTGCCAGTAAAGAGTGGTCGACGCTCGTCGCTAAAGCCCATATTTAAGATCAAAACACACAAAGCCACATAAAGCCAGTGTCAGCACTATAAAACGATCTGGCGACGAGTGCTAGACCCTATATCAAAAATGTCTGATTCTCAACACATATACACCAGCACCAGAGTGAAAACACATGGAATGACATTGTTTCTACACTGTAACACTAACACTGCAATAGCAGACCAACACAAACAATTCTGTAGCAAAAACCTAAAATTCAAGCAACAACAATAAAAGTCTTTGGTTGCTGGCCAGGAGAGCCAACACAATCATTTTATGCAAAAATAGTGCAAACCAGTTTATTATAACGCTATTAATACACAACCAAATGACCACCATTGAATTGTATGGACTACTGTATGGGCTACTGAGCAACAAGTGCTAAGTGGTGCTGTATGAACTTTACACTGAGCCGCCACTGTGATAGTGTAACTGTGAAGTGATACATTCAATGCTACATGACGCTATTAGAGGCGCTCACCAGTTTGACTTTCATATATATGCTTTTCACATACTGCACCCGGCGTTCACGTGACGCTGTGTGGTACTACGTGGCGTTAGAGCTTCTTAGATAAAGCCTTAAATTAAAATCACTATAATATAATCACAAATCATATAATACCAAGCAGCAGTAATGTACCTGGGGTGGGGGGAGCAAAATACATTGAGCTGTTTTGGGGGGTTTTGGTCTGCTGTAAACCCTTTCCGCAACTGTGGTCAGTGTTCACTTTGCCACACCAGAGGGTGCCAACCTACCATTGTCATATATTCCTTTCAGATTTGTAAACTCCAGTGAAAAATACCTATGTTCATGTCTGCAGCCATATTTTTTTTTACACTTTTTTTTGTTTATTATTTATTAAATGAATTATTTATTGTTTATTAAAAGATTTCCCATGCTACTTCCAAAAGGGTGAGAGTACCCCCCTGGCATGAGAGCCACTGCCGCGTGGGTGCTCCACGTCTGAGGGTCCCTGGTGATGTATTATTGAATATTGCTTATTTATTCCCTGTCCCATTGAAGTTTTATTGTTGTTACACATGTTTACAATTATAAAATTATTCTAGAGTCATTCATTTGGGTGTGATTATGTGAATATGTTGGCACTTTGCACTTTATTTGTGGTATAGACTACAAAATGCAGTTTGAGAATATGGGTCCTAGCACTTTTTGTGATTTGCATGTTATGTAAAGAGTTTAGTATTGAATGTTTTGATTAATTTTTCTTTATATTTTTAGTATCAAGTTATATTATTGTATTTATTACTCACCAGCTGAGGGCCACCTCATTACTGTTTTGGGATTTTAATCTTGTGTCTTTGTGTTTTTTTCAATTAAATATAAAGTGTAATTTTTATATGTGGTGCAGTCCCTTTTTGGGTTAGATTTCTGCCCTATATTGGTCTGTTGAGACCTTGCACAGCTAATTTGGTGTAGTTACTTTGTGGTGCAACTATTTTGTTTTTGGTTAGTTTCTTAATTTATCAATGTTAGTAAGTTAACTAAATGTGTAACTTTCCCTTCCACCAAATCATTTGTTTTTTGCCACCAATGAAGCATTGCCTTTCTCATCGCTGATGTCCATACTGATAACAAGAAGTCAGCCTTCCTTCCCCCTGTCTTTCTATCTTCCTCAGGTTGGATATTAAAAAGTACCCATTCCACTGAGATCTTTAATTGTACCCCCAAGAGTATTTGAACCTGAACCTTTTGACACATAGTTCGAATTATCGCCATTCTCACATGCAGTGTAACAAGTCAGCACCCTATAAAGCATATTTTGGGCATTCACTGACTTCCTGTTCTGAGGCATATTTTCGGGGCAATATGGGCTCTGTGCGGGAGTTTTATATTCATTTACAGGTAAACACTGTATGGTAAGGTTTTGTTTAGTTTATTATACGCTTTTAGAATGCTTCTTCTGTCATGTCCAGCAATTTAGCTATCCATTTCTCCATCCTATATTGTTAGTTTTCCCAGTCAATTGCTGGACGCAGAAAATGAAGTACCCCCGCTTCCAGAGAAAGTTCAGGAATGCAGTTAATGTAGAGCCTAAGACCTCTACATCTACAGATTTTGAGAAAAAAAAAACTCTTAGCTTGAAAGTAGGGTAGAATATGTATGACAATATTTTATTATTATCTGTATCCAGTAGGTTTACCAAAAATCGAAATCCTGAGTGAGCCAGGGTTCAACTGGAACCAGGGTTCCTGGAAGCGCAGGTTACCCACGAACGGAAGGAACACAGACCTCTTTCAATCCAACCTTATTTTATTTAAGACTATCCAATCTCTCGTCCATAGTAATGGATTATCTCTCAGGAGTGCCGGGTATTCGGTTTTAAGAGGAAGCTGAGGTCTGAATTTGGTAAGAAGGACCCTTCCATTTAGGCATTACTCAGATAATCCTTGTAATTTATCCAATCCATGGCATATCTGACTAAGCAAGCCACATTGTACAATCTGAGATTAGGCATGTTTATCCCGCCCAGCCCCTTTACTTGTTGCATTTTAAATAGACTAATTTTTGTTGTCCAGCCAGATAAACCTGCTAAATGTTTTGTTAAGCAATTGCTCATCCCGTTTTTTTAAGTAGCATAGGCAGGGATTGCTGTGGGTATTCTACATTCTATTGGGAGCCAATCTATCTAAATGGAAAGGTAGTGCCTCATCCTGTGCATGCTTGTTTGCACTTCTGACTTATCATTCTTTAAAGAGAACCCTAAAACATCCCCAAATTCTGCCATTATTCTGAGAATTATTGGAACAGCTTCCTTAGGGTTCTCCAGCAACAACAACATCACACCATCTGAGAGGGTTAGCACTCTAAACTCTGATAATTGTGTTTTTAGTACCTTAGATCACGTTATTAGATTCCAGAACTCTCAGCAATGGATTCAGGGCCAGGTCAAATAATAGGGGTAAAGTTAAGTAAAAACAGAGCTGAGCTAATACCAGCGGTTGGGAGATGGAAGGTCATTCTAATAAAGTCTAAGAAAATTTGCCCAAAAAATCTTTATTAGTGTCTAAACTGATGACAATTCCATTATTTTGTTTTCTCATTTTGGAGTGTAATATTGCTCCAATAGCCATCCCGATGTTATATGTGGAAGACCAACCCTTCATAAATTTTAGTAAGCAGTTGTGGCCACATTTAACAGGAAGATGGACCTATAACAGTCTATTTTTTCAACTTCCTTCCCAGGTTTTGGTAACAAGAGTATTTCGGCCTCAATAAATCGATCTGGTAAAATTTTGTGTTGGAGAATAAAGTTATATAACACATGTAAATGTGTAGTTATTTGGGGTAACAGGAGTTTATAATATCCCCCTGTGAGGCCATCTATTGCATTTATTGCAACCATTTTTGTGAGAGGGTGTGCATTGATTACTTGTATATATGCATATTGATGCAGTCAGTGATAATACACTGTGTCAACAATTACATACATTTGAGAAGAATCAAATGTGCAGTGACAGGAAGCCATAATCTTCCAAACTGTCATATTCCAGAACTGCAACCTCCCTGCAGTCTCCAGAATTACAAGGTGTTGAGTCCTTGGAGACATGGCCAGAAAGCCTGAAATCTGACCGCCAGTTAGCAAGACACATACGTAGAAACATCCATACTGGGCAATTAAATATTTGAGGACAGATTTTTCAAAGGTTGATAGAACTGATTAGATGACAGTGATCATTGACGGACCAGATGGATGGTCATATGGATGGATCAGTTACAGACACAGAGCTACACTCGACTCAAGGTAGAGGCAGGATTCTACTATGGTCTGGTATTACTGATGAGCTAGTTGGACCTTGGGAAGTGGGCCAAAAGTAACTCTGGAGTGTATAAGACTCCAGGACCCCGAGTCCCTAGTAAAAACTACCTCCAATGGCACATGCACCTGCCACAGCCGACATGAACTAT
Source organism: Gastrophryne carolinensis (assembly GCA_027917425.1). NCBI lineage: Eukaryota > Metazoa > Chordata > Amphibia > Anura > Microhylidae > Gastrophryne > Gastrophryne carolinensis. Next base: position 276,172,172 of record CM051238.1, read on the forward strand.
GCCTTTAACTGGGCCTACGCCAGGCATTTGTAAACCATGGGTGCAGACACGCACCCTGTTAGAGGCTCGCGGGGATGTGGACGCCGACAAGCTCAGCTGCTTTAGGCTTGATTTGGCCCTTAGCCGATTCTTAGCCAAAAATGTTCAGCATGTGTTTGGAAATTGGAGAGCCCAAGCAACCTGGGGGGGGGGGGGGGGGTTCACACAGCAGGGCATCCCAAATCGGTGCCCCAGGGCAAGGATCAAAACCTGGAATAGTCACAATCCTGGGTTTTGGTTCACTTCAAGGTAGATTAGACTCAAAGACTACCTACTGTTGGTTTCACAAGACACTTTCTTTAAGCAGCTGTAAAATAAGAAGTCTGCATCTTTAATAAAAACTATGATTTTTATGCTGGACAGTGCTCTATCACATTTAATGAAGGACTCCATTGTATGGCTAGACAGTAAGCGTAAGCGACTTAAAAATGACGGATTAAGGATATGGACCCCTTCCTCATCTGACCTAAACCCCATTGAGAAATGAGGGGCCCTTTTTAAACCGGACCTTCAGCATGATTTAATGAAAAGCCCAAACCCTTAAAAACCGATAGTCACTTACTTACTTATTCTTTCCCCCACCGGGCTGCAACTCTGTTCAGGATTCTAAGACACGGGCGCCGCCATCTTGACTCAGAAGTATCACACATACTTAGGAGAGGAGAGTGGGATAAAGTGCAGGGGGGCGGGGTTATAGCTGTGCTTTGCAGACCAGACCAGAGCTGGGGTCAAGAAAAGGCCAGCAATCGCAGAATGCAGAGCGACACAGTCAGAACATCTGACATTCAAACTTTCTGTTTGCAGGCTGCCTGATGCTCCATGAGCCGCCATCTTGGATGTTTAAAGGCTCATAACATGCAGTCGATGCAGATAGGATGATTTTTGTGAGCAATCTGTATGTACAGGGTGTTGGAAACATATAAGATATGCTCTTATTTAGGGTGAAGGTCTGCTTTAAACTCATGATTTGTGGTGAAGAAAAACAGTAAGATTCTTTAAACACTGTCTGGGAAGCTGTGGTTGCTGCTGCACAAAAAGTTGATCGTCAACAGATTAAGAAATGGACACTATGGATGGAAGGTTTGTGACTCTTATTGAAAAAAAGTGGCTATATTGGTCTGGTCCAGTGATCAGGCTTCAATATCTTAGCTATTTCAAGAGTGCTGCCTCCCTCTGAAAAACTTTGGTTCTCCCAAATGTGGCATTCCCCCTCCCAATCCCCATAGGCAGTGTGACATTCCCCCCAATCCCAACTCCCATTCCCATAGGCAGTGTGACATTCCCCCCAATCCCAACTCCCATTCCCATAGACAGTGTGGCATTCCCATTCTCATAGGCAGTGTGACATTCTCCCTCCCATTCTCATAGGCATTGTGGCATTCCCCCATCCCCTTCCCATAGGTAGTGTGACATTCCCTCCATCCCATTCCCCATAGGCAGTATGGTATTCCCCCATTTGCAAAGGCAGTGTGGAATTCCCCCCATCCCATTGCCCATAGACAGTGTGGCATCCCCACCATCCCTTTTCCATATGCATTCTCATAGGCAGGATGGCATTCCCCCCTCCCATTCCCTTAGGCACTGTGGCATCACCTCCCCATTCCCCAAAGGCAGTGTGACATTTACCCCCCCATTCCCCATAGGCAGTGTGGCATTCCCCCATCCCATTCCCATAGGCAGTATGGTATTCCCCCATTTGCAAAGGCAGTGTGGAATTCCCCCCATCCCATTGCCCATAGACAGTGTGGCATCCCCACCATCCCTTTTCCATATGCATTCTCATAGGCAGGGTGGCATTCCCCCCTCCCATTCCTCATAGGCAGTGTGGCATTCCCCAACCCATTCACTTAGGCACTGTGGCATCACCTCCCCATTCCCCAAAGGCAGTGTGACATTTACCCCCCCATCCCCATAGGCAGTGTGGCATTCCCCCATCCCATTCCCATAGGCAGTTTGGCATTCCCCCCTTCCATTCCCAATCCAATAAACATTTAAAATTACCGTATTTTTCGCCCCCACACATAAGAAACACCTAGGATTTGGAGGATGAAAAAAAGAAAATAAGAAATAAAAAACAACTTTCCCGCAAGAACCAAATAATAGGCAACAGCTTTTGTAAAACATTTGTATCATATGTTATAGTAAGACAACACTACTGCTTTAATTTTATGGAATAATGTAGCACAAAAAATGTTGAGCTTTACCATCTCTTTACTTTCGCCACTTGAACTTCATCTTTATACCAGGTTATATCTGAGTCACTTAAAATATTGAAGAACTGGCACCAAAGTTTTAAATTCCCTGACGCATCTGAAAATTGTTCAGCTCGTATCTTCCGAATGACCTGTGGAGCTGTAAAAAAAGAGTGTAAAAATAATTTAATTGAAGATAACTATTTAAATATATAAACTAGATACTTGGCTGACTTAATGGAGATATGTATATTCCAATGTAACTGTTTTGGAGTAGGAGCTATGGGGTGTACATCTGTTAGGCACATGAGGTGGAATCCATTTTCCATGGTGCAGCCGGATCGGGGAGGAGCCCTCTGGGTAAGTGAATAGTATATAAGCTATTTGTTTTGATTATAGTGGGTGTCATTATTATGGGCTGGAGTGCACTAAACACTGTTTTACAAGTTTTGTGATGGATGTTTTATTTTTATGGTGAGCTGGGTTATGATGGACTTATCCTTTTAACATTATTTTTACATTGCTGGTCATAACTTGCATTTGCTTGCATGGAGTATTGGCATTATCTCAAGCCATGCAGGGCCTTGGATGATTTAGGAAGGGGCAGAGACTGACCAATATCTTGCAAAATATATTATCTAATACATCTTTTGTCAGTAATTTATAGGGTTATCTAAATGATGTATTCAATTTTGAAGAAGATGGGTTTTGAGGGCTTTTGATAGAAATATCCACCACACTTTTGAAGTGATGTACCTCACCTGTAGAGTGTTATTTGGTTCATACATTACAGGAAATATAGCAGTATAATATGTACTATCTATAACATAAAAAAATAACTCACCCTTATAAGGGTCTTTAACCTTTTTAATTTCTGTAGACTGACGATCCTCCTTAGACGAACCACTTTTATCTTTTGTTTCCTGAGAACATTGCTCAAAGCCCTTTCCTTGGTCTAGCGTTTCTTCAGATATTTTTGGAACCTCCAGCATTGCCGTCCTCCTGCTTGTCCCAGGGGAACGTCTTTCAACTGGAGGAGACTGGGAGGATAAAAGTGCATTGCTTCTCCTAGACAATCCTGGTGACACATTTGGACTTTTGGAATCTTTTCTTGGCGTATTAGGAGAATCTACACCTCCATCATCCTCATCATCCAGTTGTTTAGGTTTAGTAAGATATATTTTACGACGTGCACCAGAGGCCAGCTCTTGTGGGGTTGCTGAAGGGATGGCGGACAGGTTTTCACTAGATCTCCATTTACGACTTCCATCTGTTTGAGATTCATTAAATATATTTCCTAGGCTTTTTTCTGGAGGCAGACTACCAACAACTATAGAGGGCACAGATAAAGTGGCAGGGAAATCTGCTCCAGAAGCTATTTTAGCTATCTTTCTTGATGTGGCAGGACTAAAACTTAGGTCCTCTTTGGTTAAGAGAGTTCCTTCATTTGTGCTTTTTGAACTCCTTTTAGGTGTAACTGGACTCTGTGGCGCACTTTCTGCCTGAAGTATATCTCCTTTCTTCTTAAAATCAACAGCTCTTCTGGCAGTTGTTGGACTTGTCAAGGAATCAGGACTGTGAACCATTTCTTCTTCTGATGTTGGGGTCAATTTACCTGAAGAGGAAGTGGAATGCATGCTTATTGGACTCTGTGGGGAGTCACTTTCTTTGCCAGATTCATACACTTTACGGGTTACTGGGGGACTTTTTTCAGGTGAAGATATATCTATAGGTGATTCTGAAGGAGTTTCAGCTGAGCTACTTTTACTTTTTGATTCACGTATATGGTCTTCAGTGTCTGATGGTTTAATGTGAAACAGCATCAACAAAGAGTTTTTTAGAGTTGTTACCAGCCCATGATCCTGTTTTTCTTGAGGTTTTGATGCATCCTGAGCAGTTTCATGTGTGCTGGACCCCATTGCCTCACTGGAAGGCAGGTTTGTAGCACATTCCATCTCTTTAATGTTTTTACATTTACTTATTGCTTGCTTGGATTCGTTATCATCAGTTCCATCATGAGTTTCAGCCTTTGGTTGAGCCAATTCAACTTGCACAGAAACTGGATCTACAGGACTCTCTTCCTTGGAGGTGACCCCAGATTCCAGAGCTTTTTTTACATGACGAAGAAGGGTGACCACTGACTGGTTTTGATCAGATGGTAATATGCTAGATGGACTTTGTGCTAAGAGATCAATATCCTGTACATGTTCAGAGGTTCCTTTAATATTGACTTGAGCTGGTGAATCTGCCAAGTCTTCAGCTGCCAGTGGTACATTGTTTGAAGTTCCATGAGAAGAAACTGTAGATTGTTGCAATTCTGTAATTTCTCTAAGTGGTTCTAATTGACCCTTCTCTTTTTCATTTGCTTGTTCTTGATCTACTTGAAAATCTTCTTCTTGGGACAGTTCCGCCGAGCTGCATACCATGGGACTTAGTGGAGAAGACTGAGCACTATTGAAATCATTGTTCAATTCATGAGTTTTTGGCTGCTGAATATGATACACTGGACTCAATGTGGGAGTTTCTTCTGTTATTGTTAGCTCTTCAGTCTCCATATATATTAGTTCTGGTGAACCTGGACAGACCTGAATTATAATGAACACAAATAAGCACATATTACTTTGTATAGTATGTTATATACTACTATACTATGTTAAGTGGTTTTATTTTATTTATTAATAAAAATTGTGTTACAGACCATAATAAAACCAATTGTATTACCAGGTAGTAAGTATATCTCATTACAAGGGGTGGTTAGGTACAGAGAGGAAGCTATCATCTATACTCTAACATTGCTTTAAATTTCTATTTTTGTAATATGCAAAGAAAATTATTCATTACATAGAAAATAATAAATGTTATTAAAGTTGACCTGTGACAAGTGTAATGGAACACTCCAGTACTCTGAAAATCCTAGGTGGTTTCTTTTGTTGTCTGACCAACTTGCACTTCCTTTTCCTCTGTATGATTAGAAATGGCAGCTGCAGTGAAAGCACAACTAAATGAATTTATTTAATTCCCCCCGCCCCCATGACTTTTAGTGCAAGTCCACCAGCTTCAGCACTGTCCCCTCTTCGGTGCTGCAGCCAGTCACCAAATACCATCTTTTTTACTAAAATTCCTGCATTCCCCAACCCTCAGGGAATACATTTTGCATGGTTTGCCATTTATTGCTATTTATTGTTTTGTACCACTGAATAGGGTACATTTACACATGCTGTAAATAATTTGGCAACCATAACTAATGGATTTGATATCTTGTGGTAGTCCCTGTCTCAATAAAGAAGAATGAAGTGAAACTCAAAAAATGTTTTTTTTATATCAGTTTTAGCTGTAAATAACATTAGTTATATATTATATATTTCTACAGATGTTGGGGTTGGCTGTGAGTGTGTTTGGAAGCTCTAGTTTTCCCAGCATCATCTGAGGATGTTTTTTTAACAATATGTGCCTCTTGTGTATATTCTTATATTTATTATAAGAAATATTGCAAATTTTGTAAAAACAAAGGGATAAATTATAAATATGAAATTTCAGCTTTACCTAGTTATTAAAATCAATTTAACCTTAGCTAGTAATTGTCTTTGCATGAATAAAGGGGGCTAACTAAATGTGATTAAATGTCATATGAGCGTGAAAATACATTGATTACCTTCTGGGTCTCCTCTCTATGTTCCACTGGATTCTGAGTATCTGCTCTATTTGTCCTTGCTTTCAGTGCAGCTGTGTTCATTGCATCTGCCCTTAGCTTCTCTGTCCTTTGTGCTTCTGCCTCCAATGCCTTTGCCCTCTGTGCCTCTACCTTCATTGCCTCTGCCTTAACCGCTTCTTCCCTCTGCGCTTCTGCTTTTTGTGCTTCGGCCTTTATTGTCTCCTCCCTTTGTTTCTCAGCTTTTAGAGCTTCTGCCTTCATTGCCGCTATCTTCTGCGCTTCTGCCTTCATTGCCTCTGCCTTTTGGGCTTCTGCCCTTTGTGCCTCCGCTTTTTGGGCTTCTGCCTTTTGTGCCTCTATTTGAGCTTCTAACTTCATTGCTTCTGCCTTCTGGGCTTCTGCCCTCATTTCCTCTGCCCTTTGTGCCTCAGCTTTTTGGGCCTCTGCCCTTATTGCTTCTGCCTTCATTTTTTCTGCCCTCAGGGCTTCTGCCTTCATTTTTTCTGCCCTCAGGGCTTCTGCCCTCATTTCCTCTGCCCTTTGTGCCTCTGCTTTTTGGGCCTCTGCCCTTATTGCCTCTGCCCTCAGGGCTTCTGCCTTCATTTTTTCTGCCCTTAGGGCTTCTGCCTTCATTTTTTCTGCCCTCAGGGCTTCTGCCCTCATTTCCTCTGCCCTTTGTGCCTCTGCCCTTATTGCCTCTGCCCTCAGGGCTTCTGCCTTCATTTTCTCTGCCTTCTGGGCTTCTGCCCTTTGTGCCTCAGCTTTCTGTGCTTCTGCTTTCATTGTCTCGATCCTCTGTGCTTCTGCCTTCTGGCTGAGTTCAAGTTGCTGTTGCAGTAGTGCATATGCTTTCTGTAAAGCCATGTATTCAACTTCTAATTTCTCTAATTTCTGAACTGTTTCCACACGGTTCACCCCCTGCAAAGAAGAAAAAATTAAAGGTTACCAGTAATCCTGCCAATGACTGACCATGGATAAATAGAGACATAGAGATGCTGGACAGATTCATTGTTTCTTATTGGCTTCAGAAGCAAAAAAAGTAGCTGAGAGCAAAGGCATGCAGACGATCATCTGAATGATTGCGCTTGAAGAAGCATTCTGAGAGTATTGCATCCCAAGGTTGTAAGTACTATATATGCAGCAGTGACAGCATCTGACACAACATTCCTAAATAGATTATTATCTGTATATAAAATAGTACAAGGCTTTCCACTCTATCTGTCAGAAAACTGAGCCAGTCAGACTGTAAAGGCAAAGCAACTCTCAATCATGTTGAGCAGTGATTTTCCCAAGGAAGCCAAAATACAATGTTAGCACACCTAAACTAATTAGAAATCCCTGCAAGCTGAGATGGCCTTAAAAGCCTACCCCAGGATCCTGACCACAAATCAAAGCCTGAAGCTTGTGTTAGGTTGATATCCCCTCTCTTAGTGGTAGCCAAGAATTTATTCAAGGGGTTGGGGAGGCAGCTTGCACACCCCCACCTTTCTTCCATGTGCCCAGTAGCTGCTGTGTCTCTTGCATCTATGGTATATACACCCCGATCCCAAACTTCAAGTGCATTTTAGCATCCATGAAAAAGCCTGTCCTTATGGATGAATAGCTTATATTAAGAGGAGCATGCATCTGAGCCCATTCCTGCCAGGTATAGGTTACTGCTTTCTGCAGTTTTGATGCTCACTATACAACAAGAGGGTCAAACCCTCTTTGCAAGGGTCATGTTTTGTAAATCTCCACATAGCCAGCACTATAGCTATAGTGTCTAAGCACTAATTACTTTACCTGTGCATCTGTGTGGAGATCTGCAAAACATGGCCTGTTGGTGGCCCTTGAGAAGGTGTTTGATGTCTGTGCTCTAGAACAGGGGTTACAAGTACTACTTTCTATTTTCATATTATCTCAAGTACCGCCAGAGTGGTGACTATGGGTTGCCAGTCACCTAAGCAGTGATACAAATGCACAAAACAACCATTTAAAGTGCATAAATGACCGTGAATAGTTTTCATCACCTTTTAGAGCAGTTTTGTGCTTATAGAGCAAATCTTTGTTTGAGTAAAATGTAGGTGGCAGAAGATTCAGGTTGGTGTACAGATGATTCTGCAGCCTTGCTGAGTACCACCTGATAGGATCTGGAGTACCCCCAGTCATACCCGTACCACTGGTTGGGAATACCTACTCTAGAAGAAGCTGACAAACTGGATAGTGTCAGGGCTCATTGAAAAAAAAAATCCCTCCCTAGTAAAGCAGGACTGTATTGGCAAAGTACGTTATATCCTACTACTCAGAGTGGCCTAGATCTCTATTTCAGTGAGTGTATAGGTCACAGCAGCCTCTATGGCTCACATGCTTTCTCTATTTCTGCCCATGTTTCGTGGCTAGAAACGTATCTGTTTATATTCATCAGAGAGGATGATGAAATCGCTTGCTGTTTTTAGTGTATGTTCAAATAGTTGGGCAATATTTGCAAATCCAAAACTGTGACTAACTAATCAGTGTCAACATTCAATGCAGCTGAGAATGAAATCACTTTCTAAATTTAGAGCCATCCAAGGGTCTCGACTTCAACACTTTTCCGTCACACCTTCCATAACCCATGTATACTAGCATTTATGATCACACAAGTCATATGTTTAAGGGGTGGCTAGCAGCTAGTAATAGGTAATACAGAAAATGTTTTTCGTCTTCATAAAATTCCTAAATAATTTGAAGACTTTGGTCCTTCAGTCATATAAAAAGGCACTTTAAAGTTGCTGTGCAGTGTCTTTCTAAACAGTAGAGGGCCTTGCTGGGGCAGATGTAATTGGCCAGTCCTGGATGACCTGGGACCTCTTGCAAGGGTCTAATTCATCAGCTATTACAATTACTATTATTATTACTTCACGATTACAATGTAGCTACAGAGTAAAAAGAGGCTGACAATTATTTAAATATTCCAGTGATGGAAATTCGTGGATGCATTTTCACTTCCTTTTAGTAGCAAAGTGCAAATGAAAAATCCAGTTGATTGAAAACCGCCCAACACCAAGGAGGTATACCTGGGATAAAGTGCAGCGCAGTGGTGACCTTGCGACTTATTTTGATGTGGTCACCCTTTCTCTCAGGCGAAAGAAAGAAAGCTTCTTGCTATAAACCCGGCAGTCTACTGGGTACCCATAGCACAACTAAGGGGAAGGCACCATCACGCTGCACTTTATCCCCTGTATATCTTCTTGCTTTTAATGGAGCTGTAGTAAACTTTAAAGCAGGCCAAAAGTACAAAAAAAGCAAGTTCAGTAAATTGCACCCCTAAAGCAACCCTCTGGCAATCATAAACTATTTGGGAGGGCTTAACTCCATGCAGATATTATGAAATAGCAGGCAGATTTTATTCTGCATAACTGCATGGGAGTGGCCATCTTGCCAGCTTATATAGAAACACAATACCATAGTCAAAATTGGCTCACATATCAGTGCAATCCTCCATTATTTCTAGTAGAAAGCCATGAACGCTGATGACTCATTGCTCTGCTGCACAGCTGAAATAATTGTATATCATAGAAGCTCTCTCTTCACACACACAATCTCTCTAACAGCTGGTTATTCAATGTGTGTGTTTATATAACATAATACACAAGCTGTCTGTGTTTCTGAGATATTTATCTCTCAGTTCAGTGGGGGTTGCTGATAGCACAGCTCTCCCCTCATGCTTATCTGTGTGACAAGATGTCCGCTCCCATCCAGTTCTGAAGCAAAGAGTCCACCTGTTATCCCAGAACATCTGCATGGAGTTAAGCTCTCTTAAATATACGTATATTATTTCTTGGGTGGCTTTCAGTCAGATGGAATTTCCTTTGCACATTTGGATCATATGGAGAGTTTAGCATCTCCCTGCCTTTAATGACTGAGTATGGCTGAGTAAACTTTTAGTAGAGAAGGAGTTTACCAGAAGTGACTTACAGCTGCCTGATGCAAAAGTGGACCGGTCACAGTCTCCGGGACCAGCCAACTAGATGTCCCACTTTGTGAAGTCACCTGCAAACCTGCTACTATCGATGATTAGATTAGAGCCGCTGCATGTGCTGTGGGAGTGGAGGAAAGGTGAATTGAGTGGGCGATATGGGGGTTTCACATAATGGGGCATCCCAAATTGGTGTGCACCAGGGACAAGGACCAGTAGACAGGATAGTGAAAATCATGGTAATTGGTCTACTTTAAAGCTAATTTCACACCCACCAACGTGTATTCAAAGTGCTCGCACTTTCGGGCGAGTGCCCGCATCCACCTTTGAAAGCTGCCCATAGTGATCTATGGGCACTTTCACATATGCTTTGGCCATTTGCAGAGCGCCCTACAAAAGCCTTGCCTGCAGCATCTCGAGGCCCCAGCACTTGCGATTCTACTACATTTAGTGGAGAACTGCCCATTCACAAGTACATGGGGATTTTGATTTTCAGATAGAAGAAATCTATTTTTAGTGAGAAAACTGCATCTTCAAACTCAGCCTCTTCAGAAAAAACTTTTAGATAACCCACTTAGTGGCATTGGCCATTTTGTGAAAGTATTCTGGGAGCCACGTAAAGCAAGGTGCACTTCTAGTGTGCCTGGTGGTGTGAATTTCAACCTACATCTTTTACATTTTAGCACACAAGAAAGTGCAATAACTCCTTTTGTTTCAATTTTTCCCCAAAACTCACCTGTGCCTGCAATGGGGCATTTTTACAGATGGGGTACATAGTCCTATTGTGTATGCAGAAAATATGTACCATAAAATATTGTTATTTTCAAGCTTAAAAAATATCTTACCTCATTGAATAAATGATGTACCCCATCTGTAAAATGCCCCATTGCAAGTACAGGTGATGTTTTTGGGGAAAATGTGGAACATAATTTTTTGCATTGCACTTCCTTGTTAAACCGGACCTTCAGCATGATTTCATTAAAAGCCCAAATCCTTAAAAAATTATTCCCCAGCATCTAAAATTAACATATGTTAAGTTTTTAGTCAATTACTTATTATTTTTTCCCCCACCAGTTCAGGACTCTAGGATACGGGTGCCGCCATCTTGACTCAGAAGCATCACACATACTGAGGAGAGGAGAGCGGGATAAAGTACAGGGGCGGGTTATAGCTGTGCTTTGTACAAACAGAGCAGAACTGGGGTCAGGAAAAGGACAGCAATCCCAGAATGCAGAGCGACACAGTCAGAAGACACTTCCTGTTTGCAGGCTGCCTGTTGCTCCATGAGCAGCTATCTTGGATGTTTAAAGGCTCATAACATGTAGTAGATACAGGGTGGATGATTTTTAATGTGAGCAATCTGTATGTACAGGGTGTGGGAAACATATAAGATAGACTCTTATTCAGAGTGAAGGTCCACTTTAAAAGCTCACTGGGATGCAGGTAGCAATTCACACCACCCAAATAATTAGCCGCCTCCCTAATGTCTCTCAAGTTTCATATCTTCACAGTTTTTTGCCTATTTAGCAATTTTCTCTACATTATACTTATATTTTCAGAAACGTGTATAGGCAAGGCACTGTGAACTCCACAATAAATTCAACAGACTTTTTCTAGCAATCTTACAGACCACTGGCATATTATAACTTGCTGCATGCATTTTCTAATCCTCACTGACTTGGGCCCTTATTTATCAAGGGCTAGCGCCAGGTAGTGTCTGACGAGCGCCAGGTACCGACAGCTAACGGCGGCTACCGACTCAAGTACGCCCGGCGGCGGTCACAATGACGCATTTATCACGCTAAATGAGGCTAGCGCCGGCGAGAGCGTCAGCTAGCGCGGGATTCATCATGTAGCCGACTGCAACGAACAGCGCCGCTGCTAATCCCATCACAGCGCCAGGTATGACCTGTCGCTCCCTGCCGCTCTCCAATGCATTTCAATGGAGCAATCTTTAAATATTCATAATTAATTGAGTTTATGTTTTTTTTTTTTTTTTTTACCGGCAAAAATTCTGTGACCACTACGGCAATGTTAGATATTTTTTTTAAGGTAAAAAAAAAAAAAAAAAAAAAAATATGTGCAGAATTGATATTACAGGTCTGATATTAATGTATTCATATTACAAAATGTTTAGAAAAACTTGTATAATTTTTACATGTTTGGGGGTTAAAAACTACTTTACACACATCGCCGCCAGCGCTCTGGGGTTTAAACAAGGAATTCACACCGCAAGACATTTTTGAGCGTTATTTGTTAATGAATCTGCAGCAAGCCGTTCGCTCTGGCCATTCGCTGTCAGGCGCACCCATACAACGCTGAACCTGTGAAACAGCGACCCCTAACCCCGTATTCAACATTACCGCACACCGACTGAGTCGCTGTCAACAAGCAAACCCCGGCCAAGCACAGCGAATACTAGCTGGCGCTGTGAAAATCACGCTACTGGCGCTCATCTGTCGCTACCTCGCGCTATTAATGAATCGGCCTCCAAGCAACAGAAGGAAGTTACTTTTTGTCTATTTGCCACATATATACTTCACTGATTGCTGTATTCAAAGTACCCTACATTCTTACATTAACTTACATTAATATTAGACTGAGACCCATTGCTCAAGACACTAAGGGGGTTATTCATGAAGGGATAGCGGCAGGAAGCGTCTGGTGAACGCCGGGCGCTGTATGCAAAACCACATTTATGAAACTGATTCTGGTGAGCGACTGTAACAGCGCCATATAGTGTCCGATGTATTATTACAGGTGGCTTAGTGTATAGCGCCGGAGCTCTAGCTTCCAGAGCACCAGGTATTACCTTTCACTCACTGTTGCTCTCCCATACACAGGGCCGTATTTGCCCCAAGGCAAACCTAGGCACGTGCCTAGGGTGGAGCTACAGGCGGGGGCGGGCTTGGGGCAGAGACCAGCATGAATTTAATAATAAAAAAAAAATCACAGTTGCCTTCATTGAAGCTGCCGTCGGCGATGCGAAAGGGCGGCGATAGATTGACAGCTTCTTTACCCCTCCAGTCCCTGCGCATTGCCGCTGCTTCAATATGTGAATGGGCAAGCAGAAACCCATGGCGTCTCGCCCCGCCCCGCCCTGCCTCGCTTCCCTCCCTGCCTCGCTTCCCTCCATCCCCACCTTGCGCCACCCGGCCTCGGCCCGACCCGACCCGCCCACCCCACCCTACCTCGGCCCACCCCCGCTCCTGTCTTCTATGACAGGAGCTGCACAATAGGAGATGCGGAAGTTCGGCGGGACGTGGTCGTGCTGTCTGCCGCCTGGTGAGGGAACATGTGCTCATCCACCCTCAAGGTAAGATTATGTTTGTGAGTGGGAGGGGGTAGAGGGGGCCAACCACCAGTGCCAGCTAAAAAAGTGAGCCCCTAAAATCCCCAGGTCAAGAGCAGTGGCAAACTGGCCACCGGGTGTCCGGTAGGCCGGTGCCTCCCCCTGCATTGGCCGGGCCCAAGCTATTATGTGTCCGTGAGCCGCAGAAACAGGGTGGCTGCAAGTGAGTGGCTGATGTGCAGGAGGGCGCCGGGGGTAGCGGAGAGCATAGAGCTGGGGATGCAGTGTGGATCTGGGCTGAGATGGGGTGCAGTGTGGAGCTGGGGGTGCAGTATGGAGCTGGGCTGAGATGGGGGCAGCTTGGAGCTGGGGGTGCAGTGTGGAGCTGGGCTGAGATGGGGGCAGCATGGAGCTGGGGTGCAGTGTGGAGCTGGGCAGAGATGGAGGCAGCTTGGAGCTGGGGGTGCAGTGTGGAGCTGGGGGTGCAGTGTGGAGCTGGGCTGAGATGGGGGCAGCTTGGAGCTGGGGGTGCAGTGTGGAGCTGGCTGAGATGGGGGCAGCATGGAGCTGGGAGTGCAGTATGGAGCTGGGCTGAGATGGGGGCAGCTTGGAGCTGGGAGTGCAGTATGGAGCTGGGCTGAGATGGGGGCAGCATGGAGCTGGGAGTGCAGTATGGAGCTGGGCTGAGATGGGGGCAGCTTGGAGCTGGGGTGCAGTGTGGAGCTGGGCTGAGATGGGGGCAGCTTGGAGCTGGGGGTGCAGTGTGGAGCTGGGCTGAGATGGGGGCAGCATGGAGCTGGGAGTGCAGTATGGAGCTGGGCTGAGATGGGGGCAGCATGGAGCTGGGAGTGCAGTATGGAGCTGGGCTGAGATGGGGGCAGCTTGGAGCTGGGGGTGCAGTGTGGAGCTGGGCTGAGATGGGGGCAGCTTGGAGCTGGGGGTGCAGTATGGAGCTGGGCTGAGATGGGGGGCAGCATGGAGCTGGGAGTGCAGTATGGAGCTGGGCTGAGATGGGGGCAGCTTGGAGCTGGGGGTGCAGTGTGGAGCTGGGCTGAGATGGGGGCAGCATGGACCTGGGAGTGCAGTATGGAGCTGGGCTGAGATGGGGGCAGCATGGAGCTGGGAGTGCAGTATGGAGCTGGGCTGAGATGGGGGCAGCTTGGAGCTGGGGGTGCAGTGTGGAGCTGGGCTGAGATGGGGGCAGCGTGGAGCTGGGAGTGCAGTATGGAGCTGGGCTGAGATGGGGGGCAGCATGGAGCTGGGAGTGCAGTATGGAGCTGGGCTGAGATGGGGGCAGCTTGGAGCTGGGGGTGCAGTGTGGAGCTGGGCTGAGATGGGGGCAGCGTGGAGCTGGGAGTGCAGTATGGAGCTGGGCTGAGATGGGGGCAGCGTGGAGCTGGGGTGCAGTGTGGAGCTGGCTGAGATGGGGGCAGCTTGGAGCTGGGAGTGCAGTATGGAGCTGGGCTGAGATGGGGTGCAGTGTGGAGCTGGCTGAGATGGGGGCAGCTTGGAGCTGGGAGTGCAGTATGGAGCTGGGCTGAGATGGGGTGCAGTGTGGAGCTGGCTGAGATGGGGGGCAGCTTGGAGCTGGGGGTGCAGTGTGGAGCTGGGCTGAGATAGGGGCAGCATGGAGCTGGGGTGCAGTGTGGAGCTGGCTGAGATGGGGGGCAGCTTGGAGCTGGGGGTGCAGTGTGGAGCTGGGCTGAGATAGGGGCAGCTTGGAGCTGGGGTGCAGTGTGGAGCTGGGCTGAGATGGGGGCAGCTTGGAGCTGGGAGTGCAGTATGGAGCTGGGCTGAGATGGGGTGCAGTGTGGAGCTGGCTGAGATGGGGGGCAGCTTGGAGCTGGGGGTGCAGTGTGGAGCTGGGCTGAGATAGGGGCAGCATGGAGCTGGGGTGCAGTGTGGAGCTGGGCTGAGATGGGGGCAGCTTGGAGCTGGGGGTGCAGTGTGGAGCTGGGCTGAGATGGGGGCAGCTTGGAGCTGGGAGTGCAGTATGGAGCTGGGCTGAGACGGGGGCAGCATGGAGCTGGGAGTGCAGTATGGAGCTGGGCTGAGATGGGGGCAGCTTGGAGCTGGGGGTGCAGTGTGGAGCTGGCTGAGATGGGGCAGCTTGGAGCTGGGGGTGCAGTGTGGAGCTGGGCTGAGATGGGGGCAGCATGGAGCTGGGGGTGCAGTGTGGAGCTGGGCTGAGATGGGGGCAGCATGGAGCTGGGGGTGCAGTGTGGAGCTGGCTGAGATGAGGGCAGCGTGGAGCTGGGGGTGCAGTGTGGAGCTGGGCTGAGATGGGGGCAGCATGGAGCTGGGGGTGCAGTGTGGAGCTGGGCTGAGATGGGGGCAGCATGGAGCTGGGGGTGCAGTGTGGAGCTGGGCTGAGATGGGGGGCAGCTTGGAGCTGGGAGTGCAGTGTGGAGCTGGGCTGAGATGGAGGCAGCTTGGAGCTGGGAGTGTAGTGTGGAGCTGGGCTGAGATGGGGGGCAGCGTGGAGCTGGGGTGCAGTGTGGAGCTGGGCTTAGATGGGGGCAGCTTGGAGCTGGGGGTGCAGTGTGGAGCTGGGCTGAGATGGGGGCAGCTTGGAGCTGGGGGTGCAGTGTGGAGCTGGGCTGAGATGGGGGCAGCTTGGAGCTGGGGGTGCAGTGTGGAGCTGGGCTGAGATGGGGGCAGCTTGGAGCTGGGGGTGCAGTGTGGAGCTGGGCTGAGATGGGGGCAGCTTGGAGCTGGGGGTGCAGTGTGGAGCTGGGCTGAGATGGGGGCAGCATGGAGCTGGGAGTGTAGTATGGAGCTGGGCTGAGATGGGGGCAGCATGGAGCTGGGGGTGCAGTGTGGAGCTGGGCAGAGATGGGGCAGCATGGAGCTGGGGTGCAGTGTGGAGCTGGGCTTAGATAGAGGCAGCATGGAGCTAGGAGTGCAGTATGGAGCTGGGCTGAGATGGGGGCAGCATGGAGCTGGGAGTGCAGTATGGAGCTGGGCTGAGATGGGGGCAGCTTGGAGCTGGGGGTGCAGTGTGGAGCTGGGCTGAGATGGGGGCAGCATGGAGCTGGGAGTGCAGTATGGAGCTGGGCTGAGATGGGGGCAGCTTGGAGCTGGGGGTGCAGTGTGGAGCTGGGCAGAGATGGGGCAGCATGGAGCTGGGGTGCAGTGTGGAGCTGGGCTTAGATAGAGGCAGCATGGAGCTAGGAGTGCAGTATGGAGCTGGGCTGAGATGGGGGCAGCATGGAGCTGGGAGTGCAGTATGGAGCTGGGCTGAGATGGGGGCAGCTTGGAGCTGGGGGTGCAGTGTGGAGCTGGGCAGAGATGGGGCAGCATGGAGCTGGGGTGCAGTGTGGAGCTGGGCTTAGATAGAGGCAGCATGGAGCTAGGAGTGCAGTATGGAGCTGGGCTGAGATGGGGGCAGCTTGGAGCTGAGTAGAGATGGGGGGCAGCTTGGAGCCTCCTGTACTGGGTCTTCGATCCATTCTACCTCTTTCATTTCGTTGGGGGGGGGGGGGGGTGAAACACAAATAGTGCCTATGGCAGCATGAACCCTAAATACGGTCCTGCCCATACATTTCAATGGCCGTTCATTTGCTTGTGTTTAAACAGCGTGTTTGACACTTTTAAATTTTTTTTTCTCAAATCATGGTGTGACCTCTCCTGTCTGCAAACATTTTTTGAATTTTTTTTTTACTTTTTATATTTCTATGCAGAATTGACATTACAGTTATGGCACTAAAGTGGTAATGTCACAGTGTTATAACAATGTCATTCCATGTGTTTTGGCTTTTTTTTTTTGATGTGGTGTGGAGTGCCAAAAGTCGGTCGCACTGAGCTGGCTCTACCTTTCGCTTGTTGCAGCGCTGTACTGGTGATACAGTGCCCAACATATATCACATTCATCAATGCGGGCCAGGTTACTACAGCGACTGAGGTGCAGATAGCCGCTTACAGTGTCTACTAGCGGTCGCTCTAAGCGCCGCTATACAGATGCTCATCTGCCGATACCTAGCGTGACCGATAGTAGACACTGTAAGCGGCTATCTGACGCTGTAACAGAGCACCTCAGTCGCTGTAGTAACCTGGCCCGCATTGATGAATGTGATATATGTTGGGCACTGTATCACCAGTACAGCACTGCAACGAGCAAAAGGTAGAGCCAGCTCAGTGCGACCGACTTTTGGCGCTCCACACCACATCAAAAAAGGCAAAACTCCACATTGCATATCTGCAACAAACTAGAACCCTTTACTCCAGACGATTATCAGTGACAAAGCCTTTAAAAATACAGACACAACTAAAGTGAGAAATCCCTCTGCTGAAAAAGAGGAAGCAGAGGAGGATATTAAAAGAGCAGAGTTAAAGAGTTAAACAATAACCCACACAACTATTCTCCAAAATAAAATGAAGCAGCTGTTTTGGCTTTGTGAAAAGTCCAGAAACAGGCAATAGGCAAAAGTACTAATCCAGACCATTTTATTTCAAGTGAATTAGATGGTATGCTTTGATTTTACACTACAGTGAATACCCTTAAAGTGGAACAAAAATCCCCCATCTGAAATATTCCAGGGCGGGACCATGCCAATCCCAAATTGGGATGCCTCACTGTGAGAAACCCCCCAGATCGGCACATTCAGACTCACCTCTTCCAGGTCCAGTGGCGCCTGCGTGGGCTCTTGTCCAATCCAAGCTGCCCACTGAAGTGACGTAATTCGGCAACAGCTCTGATTATTGTGAATGAGAAGAGCAACCCCATCCGAATCAGGTTACGGTTTAGCAAAAATGCCAAGCATCAATGTGTATCTGAAAGATATTCATTTTACTGGTCCCAATCGAACTCAGAACCTAGTTGGAGTGTGTTTAAGATACAGATGGTTGTCATTGCAGAACTGAAAAGATGTTTCTTTATATTTTTGTATGAGAAGACCATAGGAATTGCTTCAGGTTTCTGTGTCAGTGGGGTATGGTCTAAATCAGACCTGGGCAATGTACGGCCCGCGGGCCGTATACGGCCCTTTGCTAGGCTCTTACCGGCCCGGGCTGAGCTGGCCAGTAAGAGACGCAGAGGAAGGGAAAACATGCCAGACTCGACGAGCCGAATGGCCGATCGGCTGCTGCTTAACTTAGGTGATCGCCTGTGTACAGTGTGAGAGGCTTAGGTTAAGCAGCAGCTGATCGGCCGCTCGGCTCGTTGGGTCTGGCACATTCTCCCTTCCTCTGAGGAAGCCAGACCCGATGAGCAGGTGATAGAGACCTGGGGACTTTGGAAGGACAGAGTAGGGGCTCCAGAGCATCAGTAAGTCTGCTCAGAAAGATTATGTAGTTTGCTTGTGTTTTCCCTTCCTGCCTGCTGTCTCTTTTTCACCATGTACCTGCCCACCATGCTCTCACCATGTCCCCTTCCTGCTGTCCACCATGCTCTCACCATGTCCCCTTCCTGCTGTCCACCATGCTCTCACCATGCCCTCTTCCTGCTGTCCACCATGCTCTCACCATGCCCCCTTCCTGCTGTCCACCATGCTCTCACCATGCCCCCTTCTTGCTGTCCACATGCTCTCACCATGTCCCCTTCCTGCTGCCCATCGTGCTCTCACCATGTCCCCTTCCTGCTGTCCACCATGCTCTCACCATGCCCCCTTCCTGCTGTCCACCATGCTCTCACCATGTCCCCTTCCTGCTGTCCACCATGCTCTCACCATGCCCCCTCACCATGTCCCCTTCCTGCTGTCCACCATGCTCTCACCATGTCCCCTTCCTGCTGTCCACCATGCTCTCACCATGCCCCCTCACCATGTCCCCTTCCTGCTGTCCACCATGCTCTCACCATGCCCCCTTCCTGCTGTCCACCATGCTCTCACCATGCCCCCTTCCTGCTGTCCACCATGCTCTCACCATGTCCCCTTCCTGCTGTCCACCATGCTCTCACCATGCCCCCTTCCTGCTGTCCACCATGCTCTCACCATGTCCCCTTCCTGCTGTCCACCATGCTCTCACCATGCCCCCTTCCTGCTGTCCACCATGCTCTCACCATGTCCCCTTCCTGCTGTCCACCATGCTCTCACCATGCCCCCTCACCATGTCCCCTTCCTGCTGTCCACCATGCTCTCACCATGCCCCCTTCCTGCTGTCCACCATGCTCTCACCATGCCCTCTTCCTGCTGTCCACCATGCTCTCACCATGCCCCCTTCCTGCTGTCCACCATGCTCTCACCATGCCCCCTTCTTGCTGTCCACATGCTCTCACCATGTCCCCTTCCTGCTGCCCACCGTGCTCTCACCATGTCCCCTTCCTGCTGTCCACCATGCTCTCACCATGCCCCCTTCCTGCTGTCCACCATGCTCTCACCATGTCCCCTTCCTGCTGTCCACCATGCTCTCACCATGCCCCCTCACCATGTCCCCTTCCTGCTGTCCACCATGCTCTCACCATGCCCCCTTCCTGCTGTCCACCATGCTCTCACCATGCCCCCTTCCTGCTGTCCACCATGCTCTCACCATGTCCCCTTCCTGCTGTCCACCATGCTCTCACCATGTCCCCTTCCTGCTGTCCACCATGCTCTCACCATGTCCCCTTCCTGCTGTCCACCATGCTCTCCCCATGTCCCCTTCCTGCTGTCCACCATGCTCTCACCATGCCCCCTTCCTGCTGTCCACCATGCTCTCACCATGTCCCCTTCCTGCTGTCCACCATGCTCTCACCATGTCCCCTTCCTGCTGTCCACCATGCTCTCACCATGCCCCCTTCCTGCTGTCCACATGCTCTCACCATGTCCCCTTCCTGCTGCCCACATGCTCTCACCATGCCCCCTTCCTGCTGTCCACCATGCTGTCACCATGTCCCCTTCCTGCTGTCCACCATGCTCTCACCATGTCCCCTTCCTGCTGTCCACCATGCTCTCACCATGCCCCCTTCCTGCTGTCCACATGCTCTCACCATGTCCCCTTCCTGCTGCCCACATGCTCTCCCCATGCCCCCTTCCTGCTGTCCACATGCTTTCACCATGCCCCCTTCCTGCTGTCCACATGCTCTCACCATGCCCCCTTCCATGCTCTCACCATGTCCCCTTCCTGCTGCCCACCATGCTCTCACCATGCCCCCTTCCTGCTGCCCACCATGCTCTCACCATACCCTCTTCCTGCTGTCCACCATGCTCTCACCATGCCCCCTTCCTGCTGTCCACCATGCTCTCACCATGTCCCCTTCCTGCTGTCCACCATGCTCTCACCATGCCCCCTTCCTGCTGTCCACCATGCTCTCACCATGCCCCCTTCCTGCTGCCCACCATGCTCTCACCATGCCCCCTTCCTGCTGCCCACCATGCTCTCACCATGCCCCCTTCCTGCTGTCCACCATGCTCTCACCATGTCCCCTTCCTGCTGTCCACCATGCTCTCACCATGCCCCCTTCCTGCTGTCCACCATGCTCTCACCATGCCCCCTTCCTGCTGTCCACCATGCTCTCACCATGCCCCCTTCCTGCTGTCCACCATGCTCTCACCATGCCCCCTTCCTGCTGTCCACCATGCTCTCACCATGCCCCCTTCCTGCTGTCCACATGCTCTCACCATGTCCCCTTCCATGCTCTCACCATGTCCCCTTCCTGCTGCCCACCATGCTCTCACCATGCCCCCTTCCTGCTGTCCACCATGCTCTCACCATGCCCCCTTCCTGCTGTCCACCATGCTCTCACCATGCCCTCTTCCTGCTGCCCACCATGCTCTCACCATGTCCCCTTCCTGCTGCCCCCCATGCTCTCACCATGCCCCCTTCCTGCTGCCCACCATGCTCTCACCATGCCCCCTTCCTGCTGTCCACCATGCTCTCACCATGCCCTCTTCCTGCTGCCCACCATGCTCTCACCATGCCCCCTTCCTGCTGTCCACCATGCTCTCACCATGCCCTCTTCCTGCTGCCCACCATGCTCTCACCATGCCCCCTTCCTGCTGTCCACTATGCTCTCACCATGCCCCCTTCCTGCTGTCCACCATGCTCTCACCATGCCCCCTTCCTGCTGTCCACATGCTCTCACCATGCCCCCTTCCTGCTGTCCACCATGCTCTCACCATGCCCCCTTCCTGCTGTCCACCATGCTCTCACCATGCCCTCTTCCTGCTGTCCACCATGCTCTCACCATGTCCCCTTCCTGCTGTCCACCATGCTCTCACCATGCCCCCTTCCTGCTGTCCACATGCTCTCACCATGTCCCCTTCCTGCTGCCCACATGCTCTCACCATGCCCCCTTCCTGCTGTCCACCATGCTGTCACCATGTCCCCTTCCTGCTGTCCACCATGCTCTCACCATGTCCCCTTCCTGCTGTCCACCATGCTCTCACCATGCCCCCTTCCTGCTGTCCACATGCTCTCACCATGTCCCCTTCCTGCTGCCCACATGCTCTCCCCATGCCCCCTTCCTGCTGTCCACATGCTCTCACCATGCCCCCTTCCTGCTGTCCACATGCTCTCACCATGCCCCCTTCCATGCTCTCACCATGTCCCCTTCCTGCTGCCCACCATGCTCTCACCATGCCCCCTTCCTGCTGCCCACCATGCTCTCACCATACCCTCTTCCTGCTGTCCACCATGCTCTCACCATGCCCCCTTCCTGCTGTCCACCATGCTCTCACCATGCCCCCTTCCTGCTGTCCACCATGCTCTCACCATGCCCCCTTCCTGCTGTCCACCATGCTCTCACCATGCCCCCTTCCTGCTGCCCACCATGCTCTCACCATGCCCCCTTCCTGCTGCCCACCATGCTCTCACCATGCCCCCTTCCTGCTGTCCACCATGCTCTCACCATGTCCCCTTCCTGCTGTCCACCATGCTCTCACCATGCCCCCTTCCTGCTGTCCACCATGCTCTCACCATGCCCCCTTCCTGCTGTCCACCATGCTCTCACCATGCCCCCTTCCTGCTGTCCACCATGCTCTCACCATGCCCCCTTCCTGCTGTCCACCATGCTCTCACCATGCCCCCTTCCTGCTGTCCACATGCTCTCACCATGTCCCCTTCCATGCTCTCACCATGTCCCCTTCCTGCTGCCCACCATGCTCTCACCATGCCCCCTTCCTGCTGTCCACCATGCTCTCACCATGCCCCCTTCCTGCTGTCCACCATGCTCTCACCATGCCCTCTTCCTGCTGCCCACCATGCTCTCACCATGTCCCCTTCCTGCTGCCCCCCATGCTCTCACCATGCCCCCTTCCTGCTGCCCACCATGCTCTCACCATGCCCCCTTCCTGCTGTCCACCATGCTCTCACCATGCCCTCTTCCTGCTGCCCACCATGCTCTCACCATGCCCCCTTCCTGCTGTCCACCATGCTCTCACCATGCCCTCTTCCTGCTGCCCACCATGCTCTCACCATGCCCCCTTCCTGCTGTCCACTATGCTCTCACCATGCCCCCTTCCTGCTGTCCACCATGCTCTCACCATGCCCCCTTCCTGCTGTCCACATGCTCTCACCATGCCCCCTTCCTGCTGTCCACCATGCTCTCACCATGCCCCCTTCCTGCTGTCCATCATGCTCTCACCATGCCCCCTTCCTGCTGCCCACCATTCTTACACTTTGCCCCAGCTGATATGAGCTCTCCTTCCAGACTGCCAGAAGCCAAGGGCTTCTCTGATTGGCTGGGAAATTATCACATCAGAACGTTTGAAGTGGACCAAAACCCTGCTTTATCAGCCTGGGAATCTTATAGATCCCCTCCCCGCGGGGCATCCAAAATCGGGATGCCCCGCTGTGTGAAACCCCCAGGTCGCCCATAAACTCACCTTCTTTCCCAGTTCAACGGCGCATGCACGAGCTGCGGCCGCATGCCCGCTATCCCTCTAGCAGGGCGCGTGCCTGTGTCGGCCATTTGAGAATGGCCAGCGCGGGCGCGCTCCCTGTTAGAGAGAAGCTCGAGATGCAGCCGCCAGCGCACTCAGAGCCGCTGAGCTTAGACGTCGCTTAGACGCCCATAGCTCAGCGGCCCTCCACAATATTTTTAGTTTCTCATGTGGCCCCCTGGAAAAAATAATTGCCCACCCCTGGTCTAAATGCTTGACACTTCTGTGAGAAAGACATCTACATGGAAGACAGGCTCAAATCCTGGGGCAGCCATTGACCTGCTCCAAAGGACACATTGTATGTTTTTTGAAGCCATCCTTAAAGTATCTATTAATGTCTCGAGCAGGGCTTATGACCATGAAAGCATTTTTAGCCTGGCTATCATGCCAGACCTAAATAGACGCTAAAGACAAAGCTACCCGGATCTCGGAGGGTAGGTAGGGCAGGCAACCTGCATCTGGGCAGGCAGTAGCGTCTTGGCATATGGGCAGTGGCATTTTTGCCGACGTGGCTGGCTAGCAGCATCTCACCAGGTGGCAACATCTGGGGGGGTGGGCTTCTTCCCTCACTGCCATGATCCACCACAGCTGTCTACTGCCACAGCTCTAGCTGCTACATTCCTGCCAGTTTTTTCCACTCTGCCTTTACAGACAATGTTTTGAAAAGACCGGCAAGGGATCGGTGGCTGAATGAAAGTGCAGCGGACAACTGCAGTGGATCAGGATGGGAGGACAGGAAACATGCTCAACATTGCATCCCCGCATGCTACCCTGCTGCACTGGTCCCTCCAGTTACTCAGAGAACCCCCTTGACGTGCCTAGTGTGTTATGAACAGGGAGCAAACATTTTCTGAAGACTTGCATTAAAGTGGACCAACACCCAGCCCTATCGGCCCGGGAATCTATAAGATTCCCAGGCCAATGCAATCCCTCCCCGCGGGGCATCCAAGATCGGGATGCCCCGCTGTGTGAAACCCCCAGGACGCCCGCAAACCTTACCTGACTCCCGGTCCAACGGCGCATGCGCGGGCCGCGGCCGCATCTCGCGCTTCTCTCTAGCAGGGCGCGTGCCCATGCCGGCAATTCGTGAATGGCCAGCGCGGACGCGCTCCCTGTTAGAGGGAAGCGCGAGATGCGGCCGGCAGAGTGCTCGGAGCCGCTGAGGTTAGACGCGGCTTTGACGCACATACCTCAGCGGCTCCGAGCACGCTGATTAGATGAGCGGCCGCGCATGCGCCTTAGGAGCGGGGTGAGGTGAGTAGAATCGGGTGATCTGGGGGGTTTCACATAGCGGGGCACCCCCGATCAGGGTGCCCCGGGGAAGTGGACAAAAAACCCAGGATAGTCAAAATCCTGGGTGTTGGTCCACTTTAAGGGGTTTGTCTGTGCAAAATAAAAACTAAAAAGAAACTACAGTTACTGTACTGTCCTGACGCAGTGCCACGCCTGACTGGCCTCTGACATGCATTTGATAGCCCATTGCTGATGGCATATCTCAAAATAGTCCAGAATAAATACAACACAAAGGCAAACAAATCCTGCTTTCCTGAGTGAGGGATTTTCCCTGCCTTTTGTATCCAACTGTACCTTTGAGCTGCACAAACTCCTGGATGCAATCCTGTCTGAAACTTCCACTTTCAGCTTTAATTTGTCTCAGGCTATTTTAAGCTGTTTGATGTTTCCTGTTGCAGTGTCTCTATGAGTGCAGATAGGAAACTCCAATTTAAGCCCAGCCCAGCTACCCTTCTATCAAAGTCTAGACTAGTGGGTTGATTCAAAGAAACATGTAACAGCTTGGATTTGGCTCACGATCATCCTATTTTTCACGTCCGCTCGTGCGTTCGTATGAACTTGCGAGTGATTCAATAAGCAAATACGTTTCTATCCTAAAAGATACGTCCGTTCGTATGATATCTCCCGAACTTGCCTCAGTCAGTTGCCAATCGTAAAAATCACGTTCATGTGCTCACCTGTTGCGGCGGCAGCCTGTTTTGTCGGCGGCTTCCATCGTCCAGCTCTTCCAATTACTTGCGTTTGCCTCTGGTTTTCATTGGTTTTTGGCCTCTTAGATTCGTGCGTTCTTATGTATATAAGATCTTGCGCATGCGCACCCTCAACCAGAAACTTACCTAAACCCTTTAGCGCTTGCATCCAACTTCATTTCTCGCTCCCTCAAACTTACCTAAACCCCTTAGCGGCTGCATCCAACTTCATTTCTCGCTCCCTCAAACTTACCTAAACCCCTTAGCGGCTGCATCCAACTTCATTTCTCGCTCCCTCAAACTTACCTAAACCCTTTAGCGCTTGCATCCAACTTCATTTCTCGCTCCCTCAAACTTACCTAAACCCTTTAGCGCTTGCATCCAACTTCATTTCTCGCTCCCTCAAACTTACCTAAACCCCTTAGCGGCTGCATCCAACTTCATTTCTCGCTCCCTCAAACTTACCTAAACCCCTTAGCGGCTGCATCCAACTTCATTTCTCGCTCCCTCAAACTTACCTAAACCCTTTAGCGCTTGCATCCAACTTCATTTCTCGCTCCCTCAAACTTACCTAAACCCCTTAGCGGCTGCATCCAACTTCATTTCTCGCTCCCTCAAACTTACCTAAACCCCTTAGCGGCTGCATCCAACTTCATTTCTCGCTCCCTCAAACTTACCTAAACCCTTTAGCGCTTGCATCCAACTTCATTTCTCGCTCCCTCAAACTTACCTAAACCCCTTAGCGGCTGCATCCAACTTCATTTCTCGCTCCCTCAAACTTACCTAAACCCCTTAGCGGCTGCATCCAACTTCATTTCTCGCTCCCTCAAACTTACCTAAACCCCTTAGCGCTTGCATCCAACTTCATTTCTCGCTCCCTCAAACTTACCTAAACCCTTTAGCGCTTGCATCCAACTTCATTTCTCGCTCCCTCAAACTTACCTAAACCCCTTAGCGGCTGCATCCAACTTCATTTCTCGCTCCCTCAAACTTACCTAAACCCTTTAGCGCTTGCATCCAACTTCATTTCTTGCTCCCTCAAACTTACCTAAACCCTTTAGCGCTTGCATCCAACTTCATTTCTCGGTCCCTCAAACTTACCTAAACCCCTTAGCGCCTGCATCCAACTTCATTTCTCGCTCCCTCAAACTTACCTAAACCCTTTAGCGCTTGCATCCAACTTCATTTCTCGCTCCCTCAAACTTACCTAAACCCTTTAGCGCTTGCATCCAACTTCATTTCTCGGTCCCTCAAACTTACCTAAACCCCTTAGCGCCTGCATCCAACTTCATTTCTCGGTCCATAAAACGTAAGAAAATCACAGAATTTACATATGTCTATATGTTTCTAAGTGTGTTGTTTCTGGTTTGTGTAATTTTTTGGGTGTGTGCATATTAGAAAAGACACATTTAGGAAGGCTTCAAATATAATTTATTTAAAATTTTTTCTTTCTTTGGTTTGGAATAAAATTCCAAATTTTTTTTAAAAGTTTTTTTTTTTTTTTTAAAACCGTTTTTTTTTTTTTGGCCTCGGGAAAACATATATAATTTTTTAATTTGTTTTTAACAGTAAAACAATTTTTTTTTTTTTTGTGGGTTTTTTTGTTTAAAAAATATATATATTATTTTTTGTAAAAACAATTAAAAACTTTATAAAATTTTAACAACTTTAAAAAAACGTGAAACAAAGGAGCCAGGACCAAGGGCACTATTCATCATCCTCTTCTTCATCTGTTGGCCCCAACGTCGCCTGTATGGCCAGCAGCTCGGCCACCAACTCCTTCATTCGTTTTTTTTTTCCCGCCAAGGTTTTGGGGATCATCCCTGTAACCAATAGAGAAAGAAACATAAATAGGAGTCCCAGACCGGTTTGTATGCTGGAAATAGATTTAGGGTTAATCAAATACATGTAAATGCATGACATATGTCCTTCTTCAAAGGGATACAGTTAATGCATTTCCCACAGGTAAGTGTTTAAACTCCTTAAACCGGACCTTCAACATTATTTAATGAAACACAAAAACTATTCACAAATGATTCTGCCCCACCTCAAAGTTAGTTAGGGTTTTTTGGGGATTACAGCGCCGCCATCTGGACTCTGAAGCATAACACTTAATGAGGAGTGGAGAGTTGGATAAAGTACAGGGGAGTAGGTTACAGTGGTGCGTTGGGAATCCAGAGCATAGCTGGGTTGAGGGAAAGGTCATCACTCACACAATGCATGGCAGCACCTTCCTTTTTTCAATCTGTATCCCATGCTGCCTGTAAATATTGTGCATTCCATATTCCCCAATATTGGTTTTGTTCTGTCTAATAACATGCATTAGATGGGTGAAGGGTGTTTTTCCATGTTTCTAATCTGTAGGTACAGTGTGATGGCTAAGTCTTTGGTTCTTAATACTAGTTTGGGTCCTCTTTAAGCTAACGAAGTGCCCACATGAAAGTGTGAACTACACTTTGGCTACGCCTTTAGTTATGTGTGTGTTATTAGCTAAGCAAACATTAATATGAATAATGGCATGGAGACTTACGGAGTTGGTGGCCGACAGATGGCTGGTTGGGGCCAACAGGCTGCCCTTGGTCCTGGCTCGGCTGTGAAGAAGTCCCTGGAGAAACATGTGACATTTGGTTAGTATTTGTAGATAGTCACTATCCCCAACATATCTGGCTCCCAGTCTGGCTGACATCACTCACCTTCGCCAGGATCTCCTTCCAGCATCTCTGCTGCCTCCTCCTCCACTATCTCACCCGCTCCTGAAGCTTCTACAAATACATAATAAAGGATAACTTAGTTTTTGGCCTGCCATGTATATCTTTGTGCCTATACATGAAGAGTGACATACCAGAGCCTTCCCCATGCGTGGCCAGGTATGACTCCACGCCCACGCGCCTTGGCCCCTCCTCTGTGGTAAGGTCCAGGGGCTGGTCTGAGGAGGCCACAGAGGAGGGGTAGGTCCGTCGCCCGGGAGATCCACCACCTTCACTCACAGATGCAGAGTCATGCAGCACTGGTCGGCCTGTACGTCTCCGGGTGCGGCGAATTCTGAAATCCATTTCCAACACTACCAAAGAAAAGTCATTATAAATAAAGGCATAACTTAGACATTTGGAACATATACCATGCAATTGCTTAGTACTTACTTGGGAAATGGATCCCAAAAAACCTCCGCACCCGGGGCATGTGCAGACGCTTCAGGTCCGACCAATGCTGCATTATCTGGGTGTGAGTGAAGGTGGTGCTGGTCACACGGTGTATCTCCGCGATGATCTCCCGGGCGATGTCCCTTTTCTCGCACACATTGGGCGCGAAGTCATACCGGCGCTGAAGCATGATCTGAAAAACATAATGGACACAGAGCTTTTACTTTTACACACAGACCCATATGTGTTGCATCACAAGTTGAGTATTTAATGTCATTAACACACACATTTCGAATGGCCGCCATTTTTGGGGAGTGGCTTAAAGAGGACGTTGACTGTGATTGACAGTCTGGTCTTATGTTATATGTATCACACACCATGTACATACAGATAATAGCCAACATCAACAATCAGGCCACCTGCATCTATGGCATGTTAGGATGTTTTAAAGATCCAAGATGTAGCCTAATGCTTAGGCTTTTGGCCCACGTGTGTGGCTTCCCGTTGTGTTTTTATGGCTTAGGAAAACAGTGTTCCGCAAACATCCGCATCAAGGTCCGAGACAGGCCAGGTTTGACAGCTCGCCCCGCTACTCCACAGGTTAATTAACTGTTGCTAAGCCGGAGCAATTGGCCGAATTAGGACATCAGCATAGACAGGTGAAAACGTGGCCAGGCTCGGCCCTTGAGGATGAAGTGTGAGGAGCCAGTGATTAAACATTAAGAGACCCCAAACTAGTTCCCAACGCATCATTTACATTTAGGCCATCATTGACTATTCTATTAAAATGCACAGGCAGCCACTTACCAGCATGAGGATCTCTTCCTGTTGACGGGTGAAGATAGTGGGCGCCATCTTTAGTCTTCTTCCAGGCAGCAGATAAGTGAAACCCCAGCGGTTTCCTGGTTCCGCACGAACGTACGTCCGTACGAGCGCGTAGTCGTGCGCATAGGCGTCAGACGCTGGGCGCATGATTTAAAGGTCCCTGCACCCAAAGCTCATTCTCTTTGAGCTTTTGGACAAAATGGCACCAAAAAAGGCAGCAGCTAAACGCGGCCAGCAAAGCCAGACCTCTGAGGGCCCAACAACCAGGTCCCAGCAACGACCGAAGAAGCTAAGGTCCCAGAAGGCCCAGAAGGCAAGTACCACCTCGGCCCCACCAAGGGACACTGGACCCTCCCTTTCCCAAAAAAGGGCCCCAAAGGCACGTGCCCCTGCGGCCAAAAAACAGGCCACAGCAGCCACCACCACCTCTGCCCCCAGAAGAGGCCGCCCAAGGGAGCCCACACCACCCATGCTTTCAAGCCGGGCACTTAGCCAACCCAGGCCCCACAGCAGTGCCCGAAGCACATCCAGCCCGCACAGAAGGGCCCGAAGCCCCTCCAGCCCGCACAGAAGGGCCCGAAGCCCCTCCAGCCCGCACAGAAGGGCCCGAAGCCCCTCCAGGGCCAGAAGCCCCTACAGGGCCCGAACCCCATCCAGGGCCAGAAGAACCCCATCCAGGGCCAGAAGCCCAGCCAGGGCCAGAAGCCCCTACAGGGCCCGAACCCCATCCAGGGCCAGAAGAACCCCATCCAGGGCCAGAAGCCCAGCCAGGGCCAGAAGCCCCTACAGGGCCCGAACCCCATCCAGGGCCAGAAGAACCCCATCCAGGGCCAGAAGCCCAGCCAGGGCCAGAAGCCCCTACAGGGCCCGAACCCCATCAAGGGCCAGAAGAACCCCATCCAGGGCCAGAAGCCCAGCCAGGGCCAGAAGCCCCTACAGGGCCCGAACCCCATCCAGGGCCAGAAGAACCCCAACCAGGGCCAGAAGCCCAGCCAGGGCCAGAAGCCCCTACAGGGCCCGAACCCCATCCAGGGCCAGAAGAACCCCAACCAGGGCCAGAAGCCCAGCCAGGGCCAGAAGCCCCTACAGGGCCCGAACCCCATCCAGGGCCAGAAGAACCCCATCCAGGGCCAGAAGAACCCCATCCAGGGCCAGAAGCCCCTACAGGGCCCGAACCCCATCAAGGGCCAGAAGAACCCCATCCAGGGCCAGAAGCCCAGCCAGGGCCCGAACCCCATCCAGGGCCAGAAGCCCCCGACCTGGCACCAGCCGGGAACAGAGCCCCCGACCTGGCCCCAGCCGGGAACCTAGCCCCCCAAGAGGGCCCCGAATTGCAACCATGACCACATCTACACCTGGAAGTTCGGTGGCCAGCCACGCCAGAACACCCAGTCCCTTGGCCAGTCCAGTCCAGTCATTGGGAAGCCACCAATCCGGCCATTCCCCTACCCAGCCCCAGGCCATAATGTCACCACATGTGTCTGCACACATGGAGGAGCAGCCAAGCCAACCATCTGGCCGCACATTGCGCCGCGGCCAGTTGAGTGGGAGATTCTCCCATGACCAAAATATGGCATTGGCTAGTGGCCTTACATTATACTATGACGAGCTATATGGGAGCAAATCCAAACACACCACCAAGCAGCGCAAGATGGCATTGTTTGAAACCATCCTCCGACAAGTAAATGCAGCGGGGGAAGAGAGGAAAGATGTGTCCCAAATTCAGAAGAAAATCTCTGATCTGAAGTATGCTGTACGGCAAAAAGAAATTAAAAGGCATAATTACAGGTAAATAAATGTTTTCGCTAAATATAATGTTTGGGATGTGCTGTATGCCCCTTTTCTGAATACCAAACGATTTTCTCTTTTCAGCATGAAAACTGGAGGTGGCTTTCCATCTAAATTGGAGTTTACCCCTGCTGAGGAGATTGTGCTTGGACTTCTCCATCCGGTCGCGGTCGGTGGACATGCTGGTCTAAGGGACACAGACTCCCCGACCCGTACCCACGGTGAGTACTATTAAATCTGCATGTTTGCCTGTTTGCTAAATAATCTACAGTTCACTAGTAACAAGATAACGGGATGCCCCTATGGTTTGCCTTGCTTGGCCTCGCACTACTGTGGCTGTTTGTGTCCTCTTTTGGTCCCTGTGAATCACACATTTAGGCCCACAGCCATTATGGCAAAGATCAAATGTCCAATTGTATTGTTAAAGTCATGAAGTTTCGCAAGATAAGTGAGATATTTAGAATCAATCACAAAACACACATCATTATGTATGGGTTGCCTTTTGGTTGTGTGAGTTGTGTTTGAGTTAACTATTTAATTAGCCACCCACAAACATATGTGACCAAGAGCAGCGAGACTCAACTGGCGGCCCGGGGTCCCAATGCGGACCTTGGCACCACATTCAAGGACCCCTGCCCAGACAGCCCTGCACTCAGTTACTTCTGTGTTGACGTGCTCCGAGCTGCCCCCTTGATCGGCCATGTAGTGGTTGGTCTCCTGCCCAATGTCATGGCTCCGTGAAACATAGCATTGCAATATGAAGTACTGCCCAGGAAGTGGCATTGCAAGGTACACAGTAACTTATTTAAATTTTCACTGGCCACAATCGTGTCCCGCTGCCCCTGCTCTGGCCCATGTGCCACAGTCCCCCCATGCCCCCCCCCCACATAAGCCACATACATTTGTAACAGATTGGCTCCATCCATCACATCACCATCAATACGTTAACTCCCCCCTTTAGACATCCAATCCCTGTCCCCTCAGCTCTGGCCCATCCAGCCCAGCAAGGGCAAGCAGCCTTTATTAGTTGGCACTTTGAAAGCTCCAGCCCCTCCACCAGTGTCTTTATTTTTAACTAGACACCCCCTGCGTCAGCACCATGGCCAGACATTCACCTCTCACCACATACCTTGAAATGGGCGTTTCAAACAATTGTTTGAGTACCCCGGACCTAGCGAATGGTAGGCTAAATCCAAAAATGTGCCCTGAAAGTTGGATGCTGAATGGGTACACTTCATGACTTAGAACTGAGGTCACTTAGCAGTTTGTCCGAGCCATTGCACCTCTGTAAACTTGCGTGGGTTTGAACAAAGGTAACCATTGCTCTAGAGTTGAATAATATTACAAATAGAGCTATATTTGATTACCTATCCAAAAAAAGGTTATGTGTGTGTGTTTACGTGGTATTTTTTTCTCTTCTTCAGCCCAGCATGATCCCTCAGCAAGGGTAAAC
Organism: Gastrophryne carolinensis; assembly: GCA_027917425.1. Classification (NCBI taxonomy): domain Eukaryota; kingdom Metazoa; phylum Chordata; class Amphibia; order Anura; family Microhylidae; genus Gastrophryne; species Gastrophryne carolinensis. The sequence goes on from CM051238.1 coordinate 276,204,269, forward strand.
TCACCCCCCAGTTTGGTTATGCCTACCAGGTCCGTACAGCATCGGAGCCCAGATCAGAGATTTTCGGTAAGTTTATTTAGTAGCATAAATAATAACAAGTGCTTAAGAATGTGTTAAACTGTTGAAATCCTACATTGGGACGCAAACTTAGCCTTTTTTTTTTTTATATGTCCCTACAGACCCGCACACTCATGGAAGAGATCCAGGACATGGAGGAAGATGATGATGTCTCCGTACAGGGCACGTCGGATGAACTCCCCCTGGGTCCCAATTTGGAACTGCTCGATAATGTTTCTCTGGCCAATCCTCAGCAGCAGAGTGAATCTCCATCCATTGTGCTTGCACATGGGGAGACTGACACTACAGTCCCCAGTGTTCACTCTGCTGCTGAGGATTTGCAAAGCAGGCCGGTTGCTGTTGAGGGTACGACACCACGCGGCAGGGCACGCCCAAGAGCCCGGGTAATTGTGCGGCGGACGCCATTACGCCGCCCCACAATTTCCCAGGGGAGGCAGAGTGCCCTGCTTCAATTATGGACCCAACAAAGGGACTCTTATGACGCCCAGCTCGTTACAGAGCGTGAGCAAAGGCATGCAGACATGGTGAACATCCATACCAGTCTACAGGGCATCCTCGCGGAGTTGCGTACCCTCAACAGCAACGTGGCCAATTCAAGTAATGGCATCCAGTCAGCCATGGCTGAGATGACCAATATGCAGAGAAACATTGTGGAGCAGTTCCAAATTCACAATGCTGCCATGGCCCAGGCTAGGTCCCATTCCCATGGACCTCCACCTGGACCTCCACCTGGGTATTATGGGCAGCCACCCTATTAAGCCATGGGTGTGTGGGACATCTTTTCTCTTAACCCCCACTGTATTTACTTGTCCTTTGAGGTTTCAAACAATCCATTTTGTGTTGCTCTGGCAGGTTGTGTTTTGTATTTGCTCCCATATAGCTCCTTAGAGTAATGCTTAAGGCCACTAGCCAATGCCATAGGTCTATGTGGAGTTTATCTGGCCACTTATGGCTTAACCTATGTATTTGGTTGGTGCTCCTCCTGTTTGCAGACATGTTTGTGTGACATTATGGCCATGCCCAAATATCCCTGGGCACAGGCAATATTAATGACTGGACTAGGCTGGCCTTTGGACTGGGTGTCCTGGTTTGGTTGTGCCACTCACTTCCAGGTGTAGATGTGCTCGATGTTTTTTTTTTTTATGTTATCCATTTGTTACCACAGATGTATGTGGACTGATTTCTGTTAACCACTATAATTTTTCATTTGCTAAGTAAAACAAAAATTTAACTTCCAATACTTGTGGCGTTTTTAGTGGGAAGACTTTTGTAACAGCTTGGCCTAAACCAGATAATTTTGGTTGGAAGAGGTGTAACAATGCCCAGCGAAAGCTAAGGAAACTACATGAAATACATTAGGCAACAATTAAGGTCGAAATGTTTTACTTAGAGGTAATGCCACATTAGGGCAAAACAACATATGTTTCCAAAAGGATAACACAGACATACAGAATGGTGAGACAGGGAAAAAACTTAACTAAAATGCTGGCTGATCAGGTTGGCTCTAACAGATTGGCCAGACTCACTGGGGGGCCCCTCAAAATTCTCGGCTTCATCCTCGACGGCTGAAGAGGGCAGGCTGTCCACATAACGTGGGACACGTTCCAGGATGGCAAAATTGTGCAAAACAGCACATGCCATTATAATGTCGATCACTTTCTTGGGATCATATTGCAGGGCCCCCCCAGTATGGTCAAGGCAACGAAAACGTGTCTTCAGCAGACCAAAGGCCCTCTCCACAACAGCCCGGGTCTTGCGATGTGCACGGTTATACGCTTCCTGAGAGGCATCCTGGGGCCGCAGCACAGGCGTCATGAGCCAGGGTAGAAGTGGGTACCCGGAATCACCTTAAACAGAGAATTAAATGTAATCAAAATTAAAAAGGCAACACAACCAACACCAAAAAATTCACAGATATCATAATGATGTAAGGTAAAGTGTTCCCAAAAAAAAACAGGGCACATTAGGGCCCCCAAATATTGCACTAAGGTATAACCTAAATAAAAATGGCACTTCTATATACCAATTAATTAACAAACATCTGCACGGCCAAGGGTATTTGTATTTTACATATATTTGTAGTTTTCAGACATGTTACAATTAGGATGCTGCTGAGGGCCTATCCACATTTATCTGGAAACTACAATGTATGCAGTTTAAGTCCACTTTGACATTTAACGACCAATAGTACAAAAGGAGCCAAATGTCAAAGATCCCTAGCCACATTTCAATGGAAACTACAATGTATGCAGTTTAAGTCCACTTTGACATTTAACGACCAATAGTACAAAAGGAGCCAAATGTCAAAGATCCCTAGCCACATTTCAATGGAAACTACAATGTATGCAGTTTAAGTCCACTTTGACATTTAACGACCAATAGTACAAAAGGAGCCAAATGTCAAAGATCCCTAGCCACATTTCAATGGAAACTACAATGTATGCAGTTTAAGTCCACTTTGACATTTAACGACCAATAGTACAAAAGGAGCCAAATGTCAAAGATCCCTAGCCACATTTCAATGGAAACTACAATGTATGCAGTTTAAGTCCACTTTGACATTTAACGACCAATAGTACAAAAGGAGCCAAATGTCAAAGATCCCTAGCCACATTTCAATGGAAACTACAATGTATGCAGTTTAAGTCCACTTTGACATTTAACGACCAATAGTACAAAAGGAGCCAAATGTCAAAGATCCTTGGGTATAAACTCCAAACCAATATATTTAGGCACAAGGAACATACAGACATCCTAACTAAAGGGAAAACATTCTGAAGGCCAAAGCGAGACAAGGATTTTTTGGGTAAGTTCCTAATATATGAGCCAAGAAAAAGGCAGTTGGACGCTTCTGTCAAGTTTTCAAAAACAAACATATCAACAAATACAAGATTAATGCCACATTTAATAACACACAAATAGGACACACTTACCAAGCAGCCATGCCCCCGAAAATTCACCTGCCTCAAATCTCCGAAACAACCCAGATCGCCGGAGGATATAGGAGTCGTGGGACGATCCGGGGTAGCCGGCAAGGACACTCATAAACCGCATATCCGGACCAACCACGGCCTGGACATTAAGTGAGTGTCCCATTTTACGATTCCTTAAGGCAAAAACATACAAAAAGGGTAATTGATATTTGACCCCAAAAAATAAATTAAACACAAAACATGTCTGCACTCTATTGGGAAATACTAATGAAAAGCCGAGATAAAGCAGCTACACAAATGAGGGATAAACAAATATGCTGCCGCAAAGGAAAACAGGTGACATGACACGTTGGGCAACATAATAACCAATCTCAATACCTATATATATACTCGTCGGCTGCCCTAGGTACGAGTGCCACATGTGTGCAGTCAATTGCACCAATAACGTTGGGCATGTCGGCCACATTATAAAACCCAAGCTTAATGGCGTTTCTGGCTGCCATATCATCAGGAAAATAAATATATTTTTGAGTTATGGCAGCCATGCCTTCCAAAAATTTAGATAGTGCGCGGCTCAGCGTAGGCTGTGACATCCCCACGGAGAGGGCACCCAGCCTCTGGAACGAGCCGTTCGCCAAAAATTGCAGGCAGCCAAGCATCTTGGTCATACCTGAAATTGCATGCCCCTTCCTTGTGGTGCGGGCTAACCATGGCCGCAGCTCACTATATAATTTATGGAGGGAAGCGCGATTAAGCCTGGTCAGCTCGAACAGCTCAACATCATTCATGCTATCGATGTTCATGCGACGACGCAGGGGCAATCTGCTCTCAGACATCTCGATCAACTCAATGCCAAAAAGCATAAGCCCTTGATGTGCCACAAACTCGCTCCGCTCCATCCTACTCCCGAGGCCAAATAGCTGCCGGCAAACATTTCGTAAAGCACCTCTTTAATGGGCTTCAAAACAATTAGCAATCACCTCTCTGAATTGGGCGCAAGCCCATGTGAAGGACGTAAAAAATAGGATCGGACGCAAATAATACGATTTGGACGGGAAAAACACACGAACTAACGCAAATAATACGAATTGGACGGGAAAAACACACGAACTAACGCAAATTATACGATTCTCGTACGAAATGCGTATGTTCATATACGTCTATGCGCGAACGATCGTACGAATACGAAATGGCAAAAAAAACCAGAAAAAATGACAAACACCCACCCAAACTTACGATTCTCGATACGAAATCACTTAACTTTTGCTCTTTGAATCGAGGGGTAGGACTAGGTATGGCGATTTTATCTCCGCCTGCACTACAAAGTCCTTCAAGACATGTGCAGAGATTGCAAAAGAAAATGTTCTAAGACTTATTTGGCTTCCTAGTCATCTCTACAGACAAGCTATTTGTTCCATTGTGTCATCTCATTGGAAAAAACTATTTCATTCAATTTATAGCTCTTGTTTCTAAACAATGCAAATGATTACCGAGACCTTTAAAGGGACAGTCCAGTCTAAATAACTCCCACCCCATTATCATCTATTGAGATGTATGAGAATAGAATTTCAATAGATGTCAATGGGACAGCATGCCGCAGTAATCCCATGAACAACAGGAGTTATTTAAAATGGATCATCCCTTTAAGAGTCTTCCAAATTTTGAATATTCCACTATCCATTGCCAAACAATCACAATGTGATCCTGAAAGAAAACTAAGTGCCTTAGATAGAGTCCACATATAATAATGCTCCAAGTTATTCTCCCTTGCGGAACAAGGAAGATTATCCTCATAATTTTAGATGCATCAATTCCCAGTAGCCTCAATAGACACTTGCAGTCAAATCTTTATTTGACATAAGCCTGAACATACAATTCCAAGGCTGGGGCTCAGTGGGACTACCTTTTGTCTCAAATTGCAAACTTTATACTGGGAGAGCATAGACATTTAGCTGGATGACGTTATCTTCTACACAGACAGCAAAGTTGTTCTGTTCATTTTGTCCCATCTAGCAGAGGAAAGTCATTATAACTGCCTTAATTCTTATGATGGAAGCTACACAAATGTAGTTATACTTCAGCCTCAACCAGATTTAATTTAAATGAATAGGTCCCTGCAGCAACACAGCATATCAATCCAGTGTGTGCGTGTGTGCGTGTGTGTGTGTGTGTGTGTGTACACAACATAATTGGTGTTTGTTACTGAACAAGAGTGATAAGCAAAAATCTTTTGAAGCATATTATTGCTTTTGCAGTTCATCTATACAGAATATAAAAACAAAACAATGAGCAATAGTTCTAGCAATAGTTACTAACAAATCTTAACATAAAATATTAACCATTAAATATAACCCTACTATAAAAAACAAAAAAGAAAACCACATAGCAAAATCAAGGTGCACATTAATATCAAGTATGTATCATCTTCCACTGCCTCAATTTCTCAATATGGGGTTAATTCAGCACCAGGCGCAACAAGTGCCATTTGGTAGACCCCTTTTCAAGTTATATTCAGATGGATATTCAGATTGTGGAAAGTCAGCATGCTCTTAGAGAATTCATAGAGGCTTGCATGCAAGAGGAAGTATTAGCATATCTTCAGAAAGTTGCACCATGCATGCAGAACATAGACCACGTTCTCAGTTATCTACTTCTGTTGTGCGGTCATTGTCATAATCCAGCACACATGTTTGCGGTGCACCCAGATTTCTTCAACCTCCGCGCTTGGGTGGTACGCATGCATGGAATACAGCTAATGGTGCGCAGGCACGGGGTTAACTAAATTCTATGTGCGAATTATCATCTGACTAGGGGAAAGCAGACTAGCCATGTGGACTTTTTAGCTGACTAGGGAAGAGCTGGTAAGTCAATTGTGCCAGTCAGCTCACTAGGGGTAACCTGGCTAATTAGGTAACACAGGTGTGCTTGCCAGCTGACTAAGAGAGATCCAAATCTGCCACCCTGGGCCCTTTATAGGAAAGTCTCTGGCATCAGTATGGTGTCAGAAGATCCCTAACGTATTCTGCTGTGCCACCTTCGTGTTCCTGTGATTCCTGATTCAGGAAAACCTTGAATCCTCTGTATATGACCTCTGACTTTTCTTTTGGACTTTTCTCTTGGATAACCCCAGTGCTGGATTCGTTAACCTGTGTATTACCCAAGGGTAGAGCTCAAGAGAAGATCAGGATCAGTGGCCGACACTTAGCGGGCCGGTGGCTGGCAATCACATGACGGCAGCAGCCAAACAGAGTGCTCAATTTCTCCAGGGGACTTAAGAGAAAGGTAAGTATTCTCTCATTCAACATCGTTAATGCCCCCTGCACTTGGAACAACGTCTATTTTGTGAAAAATGGTTCTTGTTCTGTTGTAAAGAGTAAAATAAAAATAGGGAGGGGACTATTGTTTGTACTGAACCAATGCATAGGTGGACATCTTAAGGTATTTTATATGTATCTGTTATACTGTAAAATACACATTATTACATTTACCCTTACTCTAAGTTACAGTTTTTGCTTTGTTTTATGTTTAAAAAATACACTTAAAAATATTTTTATAATTTGTTAAGCATGAAAAACATTTCAGCTGCTAAATTATAAATACATAATACATACAAATGTACTGTATTTTGGCAAGGCTAGAGTTTTAGGGACGTTAATGTTTTAAGTTATTATAAAAAGAAAAATTTAGAGCAGACTAAGACTCAAGTAGCTCCTACCCCAAAAGTAGCCTGACATATAATTTATAGGTTTCCCATACACGAGACATACTATATCTTCTTGACCTTGGACGTGTTTATGGAAAGTATTGAAGGGCGCAAGGAAAATCAGTGCACCCGAAAGGAAAGGATGAAGCATGGCACCACCTGCTCTGTTTGAAAAGCATTTCTGTTTCTGGTATGACCCCAGCGATCCCTCCAAGAAATGGGCAGCGTCTACTTACATTACCCTAGCTGTTTGGCATGTAGGAGTATTTTGAGTATCCTAGCCTAAGGCACATCACATCTGTCAACACAGAGGGGAATGAATTATCTTCAACATAAAAGTAAGACTTAAAAGAATTATACTACATATCCGTATAATAATAAAGATTTCGGTGTGATGGGAAAATGGACAGCAATGTGCAATGTCCCCCATTGCACCGACTGGCTACAGAAATGTAACATAGGCTTCCTATGGCACATAATATTCTGAGAAGTCTTGTCTGTCATATGGAAGTATAGATTTCTGTGGTTACTGACCCCCATGTTGCCACTCCTGGGATCCCTTGGTCTAGGTAGCAGCAATCACTGAAAGGTACATAATTCGAGGGTCTTCTATTACCAGCAGGACCAGACATTACTCACCAGCCACTTCACCTAGCTGCAAGAATCTATAAAGCCACAGCATATAGCTGGAGCAGATGACCAACTAAACCCTAAAGCAGGAGAGAGGATGTACTGAGGAGTTAGCAGCAGCATTCAAACTCTGACTGCATTTTGCCATTATGAATTGTTTGCCCCTCACTGGAGAGTGGGGGCAGGGACACTGCATGCAACACACAGGTGTCAAACTCCCTCCTGAAAGACCAGCAACAGGCCGGGTTTTTCATATCTATACACAGGCCAATAGGTGGAGTAATTAGTACTCATACAAAGCTATAGAGACAACTATGTGGAGAGCCACAACACATGACCTGTTGCTGCCCCTTTCAGGAGTGAGTTTGTCACAACTGCTGTATTCCAGCCACTGACATTCCCTCATCGAATACACCCCCCACCACCTCACTAATACAATCACCATGCTCTCTCCTTGAGTTTGTGTGCTTTCCAATCTACTTAAAGTGGACCAACACCCACCGGTGATCGGCCTGGGAATCTATAAGATTCCCGGGCCGATCACCTCCCTCCCCGCGGGACATCCGAGATCGGGATGTCCCGTGGGGTGAAACCCCCCCAAACACCCCAAACTCCTTACCTTATCTTCGCGCCGGCCGTCTGTGAATGGCCGGCGCGGGCACGCGCGCGTCAAGAGGGACGCGCGTGAGGCGGCGGCGGAGGAGCCGCTTGTCCGCGGCTTGTCCGGCGGCGCGAGGAGAGGTGAGTTCGGGGGGTTCGGGGGGGTTTCACACAGCGGGGCACCCCGATCGGGGGTGCCCCACCGAAGTGGACCAAGACCCAGGATAGTCAAAATCCTGGGTGTTGGTCCACTTTAATGCCAATCCAATCCACAATACCTTGTCAAAGCTGATTATTTGCTCCAAAGTGAAGTAGGCCAGGATAAGAGAAAGATGACAGCAATATCAAAGATGATTCTGACAGACTAAGGGGGTTATTTAAGAAGGGATAGCGCCAGGTAGTGCCTCGTAGCGACAGGCAGCGTCTGGGGAACGCCAGGCGCTATACGGATAACCACATGTGTTTTCACTTTGTTACTGGTGTATATGTGTTCAAAAACAGACTTTCACCAATCTGTTATGTAATAACATAATACGAAACTTGAAATGTGAAATAGGATGCATTCAAAAGATGCATTTAGTATTAAAACTGAAAAAATACAACTAAAAATAAAAAAAGTCTCATATTGTTGGTTAGATAAAATTGTATCTAACCAAAAATGCCCCCCAAATTACAAAAAAAAATATAAAAAAAGAAACTCCCAGGCAGTTTAAATGATAAATGGCATGCCTTTAAAAGCCCCATTTAGTAAAACACTTAGAACTAAAAAACTTATTGTCAGCCTATTGCAGTACTTTCCCTACCTCATTTTGCACAGGACAATCTCCCTGATGTTACACCCTGATTTGCCATCTGACCCCCGTAAAAAAAAAATATATATATTTATTTGTGTACTTGTTATTTTTTTGGTCTTCTAGTATTTTGAGTACTTTCCCTAGCCCATTTTGTGCATCGCCCAGGTGTTCCCAGCCCTGACCCCCTTAAAAAACATTTAGTTTTAGATTTTTATAAATTATTAATGTATTTCTTTAATTGTTTAGTTTTCTGTTATTATTTTGAGTACTTTCCCCAGCCCATTTTGTGCAGGGAAATCTCGCTGGTGTTACCCTCGATTTGCAGCCCTCAATCCCTTGCTACCCCCCATTTTACAGCCATTTTTGGTCCCTCAATTTCGGGTCCCCATTGACTTCAATGGGGCTCGGGTTCAGGTTCGGATCGAGTTCGGGGACTCGAACTGAATTTTAGCGCCAAGTTCAGCCCAACTCAGGGAACTCGAACTTCAGCGTGTACGCCCATCCCTAATTATCAGCCCTGGCCATTAATGGAATTCTTCTGTTCCGCAGAATGTTTATGTAATGTTTGTGTAAATGCAAATACAGTCTGCTGACATATGAAAGTCTGACATTTGTCACATAGAGTGTGCTTTCATATAGCACAGCAATTTGCTAATCACCTCTTATCAGTTATTTTAACTGCCAATAATCAAAATGCCAAAAACCGTGGTATGAAACACACAAAATCATCTGGCCCCTCTCTCTACAAAAATTTTGATGTCCTGTTCAATCAGTTCACTTTTCTCATTTCAATACAAGCTGCTTTCCTTCTGTTTTATTTTTCTGTTCCCTTTTCATGGAGTTGCTATGTCTTTATTGAGTAAGTTCGGTGGCATGCTTAACCACCATGCAAACCATGCAAATGCATGGGGCCCCCACCTGTCAGGGGGCCCCCAGAGCCAGGGTCTTGTTTAAAAGGATAAATAAATGACGGCCCCCGGTGGGCAGGATGCCTACGGCGAGTGGGGGTGCCATTTAACACAATGCAGAGTATGCAGCAGATAGGAAGCCGCATGCTCTGCTTATGTGAGTCAGCTGCTGAAGAATCTTTGTGCTCAGCGCCATTTAGTTATGCACGATGCTGTGACATCACAGCAGCTAGTGAGCTGAATGGTGCAAAGGGGACCAGAAATTTCAAAACACATATGATCTCAATTAATCTAAACTTACCACCAGACTGAAGGTTCTCTAACTGTGGCGGCAATAGGGCTTCCCGCTTCGCAGGCACCACTGGACACCATCCCTGGGAAGCCGGAAGCTAGTTACCACTAATCATCTTCTGCATTGTTCGCTGCTCCCACCTGATTGTTGGCAACCGAGTTCAGCTGTGCCTGCTGTTTCCGTGAACCCAATTGGCTTCTAGCTGACTACTGCCCCCCACAGCAGCTTCATAGTATTCCAATTGCTTTTTTAAAGTGGACCAACACCCAGGATTTTGACTATCCTGGGTTTTGGTCCACTTCAGGGGGGCACCCCGATTAGGGGTGTCCCGCTGTGTAAAACCCCCCAGAACCCCGAAAAAAACCCCCAGAACCCCGAAAAACTCACCTCACCACGCTCACGGACAAGCGGCCGACAAGACAGTGCGCCCGCCGCCGCCTCCCGCACGTCGCTCTGACCGGGCGCGTGCCCGTCTAGAGGATAAGGTGAGTTTTTTGGGGGTTTTGGGGGGGGTCCCTCACCGCGGGACATCCCGATCTCGGATGTCCCGCGGGGAGGGAGGTGATCGGCCCGGGAATCTTATAGATTCCCGGGCCGATCACAGGAGGGTGATGGTCCACTTTAAGATCACCCCCTGTGGCCTGCAACCAAACTGGTGGCCAAGAACCGGCCACCACCATCATTAATAGTCAACCTTGTTGTTCCCTTAATAGAGCACCAGAGCAATTCCTAAAATAAGGGCACCCAGGGCTGGGGTTGCCTCAAAGGGGTCAGTGAGTTCAGAGGCTCACAGGGCGATTCACCTGTTGGTCAGTCTGAGCCTGCTTTTAACTGCTCAGTGTGTCACGGGCAGGCTGATTCATTAATAGCGGCAGGTAGCGACAGATGAGCGTCTGCAGAGCGGATTTCAGAGCGCCCGCTAGTAGTCGCTGTGCTCGGTCGTGGTTCACTAGTTCAGAGCGTCTCAGTCGCTGTGCATTGATGAATACATTCATCAGTCGCTATATGACCAGTACAGAGCTGTATAGGAGCGAATGGTAGCGACTGGTTATTGCGACCGACTCACACAATATTCATAAAAAAAACAGCCTCACACATCGCCGGCGCTCCAAAATGCTTCGCTGTAGGCCAGAGCGCCGGAGGCTATGTGATTAACATGTATCCACCAGTAACAAAGCAAAAACATATGGAATAACATTGTAATAACATTGTAACATGAACACATTAATGCCAGACCTGTAATGTCAATTCTGCATAAATATATAAAAATTGAAAAAAATGAAAAAATGGCTTTTTCAAGGCCAGGAGAGATCCCAACATTATTTGAGAATTAAAAAAAGAAAAAAAAACAAACCCTGTTTAAAGAGAAGTAAAAGAACGTCCATTGAAATGTATGGAGAGCGACAGGTAGTGAGAGGTAAGACTTGTCGCTCTGCAAGGCTGAACACCAGCGCTGTACGCTAAGGCTGAGATAATTATGAATCTGACGCTACATGACATTATCAACAGAATCCGCATGATAAATGTGTAATTGCGTGCCGTGTCCGGCGTTCACCTGTCGCTACCTGTCAGTTACAAGGCACTACCTGACGCTATCCCTTTATGAATAAGGCCCTAAGTAGCTGCTTGAAATGAGAAAGTGATAATAAAAATACAATTTTGTGATTACTCACCTGTAAAATGGGTATTATAAGTGGGGACCTCCCACACATTCCCCAGGATATGAAAGCAGTAAGGGGACCAGGAGAAGTCAATAATAAAATTAACAACATGAACAAGGAAGAAAATTCACCATATAGAGGATCCAAGATACAACTCAGGGTGGGACAAAGCAGGGTGTGAGACATACTTATAATACCCATTTTACAGGTGAGTAATCACAAAATGGTATTATTCCAAGTATGTCTCACACCCTGCTTCGGAAATATTAATTACACGTGGGACATCCAATAGCAGTGTCCAAAAAGGGTGGGGATCCCAACAGGCAATAGTGCACAAATTAAACCACTGCAGCTTGCAGAACCTTGCGGTCAAAAACAGCATCCACTGAGGCCCGCACATCAACCTTATAAAACTTGGAAAAAGCATGAACTTGTTCAACAGAGGCCTGGTGCTGAAACGCCCAGGAAGCCCCAACAGCACGAGTAGAATGAGCAGTGATCTGGAAAGGGGGATCCCTCCCCTTGGCAGAGTAGGCCCTAATAACGGCCTGACGAATCGATTTACTAATGGCGCCAAACCCTTCTTGGGCCCGGAGGCCACCACAAAAAAGGCGTCCGTCTTCCGGAATGGTGAAGTAGCCACCAGATAGTACTTTACACATCTAACGACATCCAGAGAGTGTAAAGCCCTCTCCTTGTCATTGCTAGGTTTAGGACACAAGGAAGGAAGCACAATGTCCTGATTGAGGTGAAAAGCAGAGACAACCTTTGGCAGGAAGTCTGGTTTAAAGGGGAAAACCACCTTGTCCTGATGTCTCTCAAAGTAGGGGGCCTGAATAGACAGAGCCGCCAACTCAGAAACCCATCGAACAGAGGTGATAGCCACCAAAAAGGCAACTTTTAAGGTGAGAATGGATAGTGCAGCATCCTGCACTGGTTCAAAAGGAGGACCCTAAAGGGCAGACAACACAAAATTTAAATCCCAAACAGGCAACATGGGTTTGCGAGGAGGGCGCACATGAGTTACTCCCTGAAAAAAGGTCTTAACCAAAGGAAGAGCGAAAGATCTCTGAAAGAAAAACCGCCAGAGCGGACACATGCCCCTTAAGGGTGTGAAGTTGAAAACCCATGTCCAGACCATGTTGAAGAATCTCCAAAATCCGAGGAAAGGAAAACACCCGACAAGGAAAGGCCCTAGCCTCACACCAATCAATGTAGGTCCGCCAGGTCCTGTAATAGATATTAGAGGAAGATTTCTTCCTAGCCCTGACGAGAGTCTGGACAACGGCCTCAGACAAACCCTTTTCCTTTAAGATGAAGGTTTCAGCAGCCACGCCGTCAAAGCCAGCGTTTATAAATTGGGGTAACAAAGCTGACCTTGTGTGATCAGATCCGGAACTAGAGGCAGCCTGAATTGATCGACTGCCAGCCGGACGACGTCTGCGAACCATACCTGTCTTGGCAAACTTGGGGCCACCAGGATTGCTGGCACACCCTCTTGAGCCAGCTTGCATACCACCTTGCCCACCATGGGAAAGGGAGGAAACAGATACAGGAGACCGAGCTCCCGCCAGGACAGAGACATGGCGTCCACTGCCACAGCCAGAGGGTCCTGGGACAGAGACACAAATGCCGGAAGCTTGCGATTGTGACGAGAGGCAAACAGATCCACCTCTGGCCTCCCCCACCTGCGACAGAGGGATAGAAATACCTTGTTGCTGAGGGACCATTCCCCCCAGCGAGAGGTCCCCCTGCTCAGGGAGTCTGCTTCCAGGTTCCCCACCCCTGTAATGTAGACTGCCGAGATGCACGGAACAATGCTCTCGGCCCAAGCAAGAATCAGAGACACTACCCGGAGGGCACTCCTGCTGCGAGTCCCTCCTTGGTGATTGATGTAAGCGACCGCTGTCCGATTGTTGGAGCGAACCTGAACTGGTTGTTGATGGGGGTATGGGCCTCCTGAGGACCCCACAGCCCCTGGAACTGATGTTCCCTCCAGAAGCCTCCCCAGCCTGACAGACTGGCAACCGTGGTGACCGTCTCCCAACAGGGCGCAAGAAAAGACCTGCTCCCAGGAGATTCCTCTGGTCCATCCACTGGAAGGACCGCCGGACAAGAGGGGACAGAACACAAGTCTGATCCAGGGAAAGAGGACATTTGTCCCAAACCGATAGAAGATGGAGCTGAAGGGGTCTTGTGTGAAACTGAGCAAATGGCACTGCCTCGAAGCAAGCCACCATCAAACCTACCAGCCTCATGCATTGCCTGATGGACGGACGAGGGCTGGACAGAAGAAAACGAATAAGAGCCTGAAGAACATCCATCTTCGGCTGGGGTAGGAACACCCAGGTCTGAATGGTATCCAGAATCATGCCCAGGAATGAAGCCACCCTTGACAGGGATAGAGAGGACTTGGGGTAATTGATTACCAACCCGAACCTCTCCAGCATCCTCACCACCGTTCTGGTGTCCAGCTCCGCCTGGTGGAGAGAGGATGACGTAATGAGAAGTTCATCCAGGTAAGGCAAGACACGAATGCCCTGGACTCTGAGAAGGGCCATCACGCCCACCAAAACCTTGGTGAACACCCTGGGCGTCGAAGTCAGCCCGAAGGGAAGAGCCACAAACTGGAAGTGCCGGTTGTCTACCACGAACCTGAGGAACCCTTGGTGTCCCGGGAAGACCGGCACATGAAGGTAAGCGTCCTTGATATCTATTGAGGTCATAAAGTCCCCCGGACGCAGTGAGTCGACAGCAGAGTGCAGAGTCTCCATGCGAAATTTTTGGGTTCTGATGAACCGGTTGAGAGTTTTCAAGCCCAAAATGGATCTTATGGAACCATCTCTTTTGGGCACCGTAAAGAGGTTGGTATAGAAACCCAAACCTCTCTCTGTGGGGGGAACCGGACAAACTACCCCCATATCCCAAAGGTTTTGCACCTCCAGAAAAAGGGCCTGTGCCGCCCGTGGGTCCGACGGAACCCGGGACCTGATGAATCTGGGAGGAGGCCGGCATGCAAACCCCAGCTTGTACCCGGAGAAAATTACCGGATCCAGACGTCTGTGACCTCTAGGGACCAGACCTGAGCAAAGAGTCGCAGCCGTCCCCCCACCCGCAAGGGTGAGGGTGCCCCTTCATTGCTGAGCGGGCTTGGCAACGGATTTGGGTTTAGTACCCCAGGAAGTCCCGGGTCGGGCATGTCCTCTGCCCCAGCCCCAGGAATCTCCTCGGAATGCAGTGAAATACGTTCCCCTGCCTGACCGAGAGTCACGAAAGGAGGAGTTGAATAAGCCCGAACCCCGAAAGGGCCGGCGCTGCTTCTTGCGTTGAGGTAACTTACCCCCTTTGTCAACAGAATCTAAACGATCACCAAACAGGCGCAGACCCACGAAGGGAAGTCCTGTGAGCGCCTTCTTAGCAGCATAATCGGCCGCCCACTGGCGCAACCAGGCCGACCGGCGTATAGCAACCTGCAATGCCGAGGTCCTGCTACACATGCGGATAGTATCATCCAAGGCTGATAAGCAATGAACATCTCACAATGAGTCAAGGCTGTAAACTCCTCACTGCAAGGAACCAATTGGGAACCATCCAAAAGGCCCCTAATCAGAGCTCTAGTAGCCACGGCCGTGAGCGCAGAAGCACAAACCGGACGCAAGGCCGAACCCACACAAGCAAAGGCATTTGAAGCCAATTGATCGAGACGTCGGTCCTCACTATCCTTCAAGGTAGTGGAATCCGGCGTATGCACGACTGAAGTATTGGACAATCCCAGGACGGGGGCATTGACCTCTGGGAGGTGTCGACCAGCGTTTAACCACATCAACAGGAAAGGGATACTTCCTATCCCACCCGTGAGGAATACCAGGGAGCCGGCTAGGCTTTTCCCATTCCTCAAGGATCAGATTGTTAAAGTGCTTCTGATCCGGGAACTCCAAACGGGGTTTGGCAGTCCCAAAAAAATTCCCCCCGTTGCGGAGGGGCCTCCGCAGGAGGTGAAATGGCAAGTACCTCAAAAATTTGAGTAAGGAGCCTATGGGTGTCGACAGTATCCCCGCGCTCTGGACCGGCATCAGCGCCGGGGTACTGCCGATCCTCAGATGAGTCAGAGTCTGGGAAAAGTTCCCCTTCCTCGAGTGGGGGAACAATCAGACCAGTCAAATGGTTCCAAATGAGCATAATCACAGGCCGGCGCTGCGGGCGCCAAGTGCCGTCTCTTAGCTGGGGCCGTCCTGGCCGCAGAGCTAGCAATCATTCTTTCAATGTTGGCCAGTCTTGCGCATACATCAGATTGCGACTCCCCACTGGTGACAACGTCACTTGGGGTCATAACCAGGTGTGGGGTGTAAGTGATGAGACCAGCTGGGTATTACCGTCCGCACGGGGCCCGGCTTGCCGCACAAGAGACTGTTGTGCACAAGGTATACATATTTGCACATTATCCCCCAAAAGGGATGCCCCACATAGCACACACAGCCGGGGTTGTCCCAAGGGGACCCCGAACACAGCATCCTGGGAAGCCTCCATAAGTTGATTTTTGGTAGTCCCAATGACCAATGGGAATTACGCTGTTGAGCTACCCGGGATGCCCCTTAAATGTCCGTTAGTGGGAGGATTTTTGTATAAGGTAATTTATGAGAAGGCATTATGCCCCCTTAAAATGAGGGAAAAGGCCACAGGACCAGAGGAAGCGCTAAATTGGGAAGTCCCCCGGAGGACAAAATAATCATCACCGCATAACATATATAAATAATTATATACCTAAAATACAATTATCATACAATGCAGCCCCCAAGCCACAGAGGAAGCACATGAAAAAAAGGTAATGTACCCACATAAAATACATGCACATAAATTAGACAATAATCAACCTGCATGGGGCACTCACCCACACTATGGGTGACAAGATGGCGACCAGAGGGAGGCAGAAGAAGAGAGTGAAGGAGGGCGGACCGTCTGTACAGCGCGCCGAGCGCTAGGCCCCACCCCTTCCAAGCGCGGAGTCTTTCCATACTAAGAGACAAAGGGGCGCCAGAGTAGCCACGCCCCCTATCAACGCCGAGGACCCACGAGGCAGCCGTGCTCCCCAGTCAAGCGGGAGCCGGCCCGCCGTCGCTCGGCCCTCTGTCGGTGGTCAAACACAAGAGGGAGTGAAGGGGGCGGGCAGCCCGCCGAGCGCTAGGCCACACCCCCTCCCTCCCCGCAGAGCATACAACCAGCCGAGCTCCCCGCCATGCGGGAGCCGGCTGCGACGTGACAGGAAAACACACACACACACACATCATGTAAAACATTCACAATAATAAATACATATAGATCTAATATACATACCGCCCCCCCCCCCACTAACCGGGAACAGGGAGTAGGGGGGGAAGCCGATAGCTACATTTAGGTTATGTAGTGAGGGCTTTAAAATGGACAGGGCATCCCACTTCAGGATCACCAACCTGACAACCGCCTACCCTTTGGTGGGGGATTTGTGGTGGAGCATGGCTCCATAGTCAAACACCTCTAATAGGTGTTACCTACCCTCACCCGGACCTGCAGCCGTAGCTGGGAGGCTTAATGTCATTTAAAAGAGGGTCCGGGTGGAAATAAGACCAAATGGGGGCCGGGTGTTCCCCGGCTAACCTGTAAGGAGAGAAGAACCATCATCTTGACTATCGTCGCCTTCACTGCAGAGACTATACTGGGGAATGTGTGGGAGGTCCCAGGTATTTATGGACTGGGAGGGGCTTCTTTTTTTGCCATCTCTGCAGTAAAGCGCCCTCTTGTGGACTATAACCCACGTGTAATTAATATTTCCGAAGCAGGGTGTGAGACATACTTGGAATATGGGAGTTTAAGGATATGTGAAGTCAAATGTAAAAATCAAGTGAAGTTTACCAAACAATACTTAGCTCCTATAAAGCTGATCCCCCCAGGTCCTGTATTTGTAAAAGCTGATGCCCATTAAATAAGCCATATTAAACTTTTTAGTTCAGGAAATACAACCACATGATTGCTAGCTAACCCAGCCAAAACTGATTCCCCAATGAGCTGGGTAGCAGCCCACTGAATTAGGGGTCGACAGAAACTCTGATCCCTGGTAACGGCCCAGCCCCTCCACTTTCTGATAAGATCTGCATATAATGTAGCTAATAGCAGGAGGCTTACTGACCAACAACCCAGGCTTAATCTCATCTTATCATCATCCAACGATCACACTCTATTCAATCAGTTGCTGGAAATATACTGCTCTTTTATCTAACTGAATTGTCCCGTCTTATTAGAAAGTTATCATCTGGTCACTCAGAAAGGACTCTAAAACCACGTTTGGTATGCCTCTCCGGTTGAAAAATCCTGAGGAAGTCACAATGGGCATTAAAGAGTATCAACCATATTTTTGGCCTGCCCTGGAGTATAAAATACAGTGCTGGACAATTTAGTACCCCTAGGGCATTCCAATTTTGGATGCCATGCATTGTGAGCCCCCAGGATCCCCGTGTAAACACACACCCTTCCACTGCTCCCATGCCACATTCCTGGCATTTGCATTGCTGAGGTGTACTCCCATGCCCACGCGAGAGCGTGCCACAGACCACATGAAGGCTGAGGATGCTGCTCCCCTTTCTCTATGCTGACACTGTTCTAAACAGACCTTTTTTCGGCAAGAGCCTGTGCATGCACATCATAAGACCAACGGAAAGTTAGTTTTATGGTGATCCAGGGAGTTTCCCACAGCAAATCAACCCAAACTGGAAAGCCCCAGGAAACTGAACCAAAGCTCTGGTCCACGTTAAGCACTTTATGATGGGGGCAAGAAGTAGTAGAAGTCTCCTACTGGATGAGCTGTGGATTCCGCAACCGGGTAGAAGACTGCATCTTATCTGGGTAGAACTGTATCTAATAGAAAAAAGAGAAAAAAGTGGTAAACAAATACCAATTTGGGTGCAAACTTGGGTACTAGTCCCCTTCTTTTATTGAGTGATGTGTTTTTGGTATATGTATCTCTAAATAAAGCAGGGGACTAGTACCCATGTTTGCATCTGCATTGGTAGATATTTGTTTGCTACACTTTTCATCATAAACAAGAGTAACATTTGCAATAGGCACTCATAAAATCTCCCTTACATCACAGGGCCATGAGTGACTATGTGACAGTAATACCTCTGGGCTTCACATGACAGTTGTGACATAATTTATTTTGTACAAAAGGACAGGGTGCCTTGGACAGCGCTGTCTGGAACATAGTAAAGATAATGTGATGGCTTTAATACTTTTTCCAACGTAAGAGTACCCTGGATATAATTAGATAGCTTCCAAAGGATCTTAGTTAAGATGGAAAACATTCTGTATGAGGCAAGCAAACAAGAAAATAAACTTACTTCATCAGGGTCTACTGAGGATACCCTGTTGTTCTCTAATGCTTGAGTCTCATGTGCTTGTCTGCTGGTTCCCTCCAGACTAGATTTGTCCTTGTTACTATGTGGTGATGCTAGTTCCGAAGAAACTTTAATAGGTACCTTTCCTGAAACCTGATCAGGTGATTTTACTTCTTTCGACTTTTGAACCTTTGGCAGTTCAAGTTTTGGCTTAACCTCTGGTATGTTTTGACCTTTTGAATTTGAAACTGTTCCTGTTACTTGAGCTTCAGGTTTTGTAATAGGTGGAGGTTTGCGCCCTGCAGACAATTCTCTTTGCTCTTTTAGACGCCTTGGAGCAGCTTTTGGTACCTCTTTAGTTTGTCCTTCAGCTGCCATTTTTGAGGATGTTACCTTTGGCTTCTGGTCTCCTTTATAATCTGGTGTACTCTTTTCTTCTTGTGAGTGTTGTGAAGAGTCACCAAAAAACATTTCTTTTAAAGAAAATGTATGCTCTCCCTTAGTTTGCACTGGTTTTGGAATGGAAGACTCCTCTGATTTGTTAATGGCCACAATACCATCTTTTAATTTCATGGTATCTTTTGTTACTACAGTTTTGCCTGTTTTACTAGGTCCAGTTGAGGGTGCAAACCTTTTATTAGATGCCATAGGTGATACTTCTGTTTCCATTTTTTCCTCCACTGGGGTTTTAGGGGCATCTTTGCCAAACCGAGACCTTCTTGGAGCAGGACTTATGCCTTCCACTTTCTTGGGGCTGGCTTGTATTGCTTCCTCTGTTTTGGAGTCTGCTGTTGGTAAAGGAGGCTCTTCCTCTTTTTTCTTCTTTTTCGCATAGGACTCTTTTGAGGATGTCTTTTTTGTTATAGCATCTACCGTTTCATAGACATAAGTAAGGAATTCTTTTCCATTCTCCTCAATATTTTCAGGTACAGTATAACCATTTGTGGTTATCTCTTCTTTCTGTGTGTCCATATTAGTAAAGCCATTGACCACCATGTGTGGTTGCTCTACTGTCTCTGGCATTTCTTCTTGCAACCTTGAATTTGGGTCTGTAATATGAACCTTTATTAATTCCTCTTTGTCCAGTGATGACTTTATATCCTCCTCTGTCTTTTCAAATGAGAATCTCCTCTTTCTCTGAATCCTTTCAGGACTCAAAGCCCTTAATCTTTCACCTTCCTCAAAGTTCTCTTTGACTCGCCTCCTACTTTGCTCAATCTCGCGCATTTTGGCTTCTGCTTTTCTTTTGAGCTTTGCAAACCACCTTTGATGTATTTTATACTCAGTCATTGTCCCAACTTCTAGTACTCCTGAGCAGGAAACAATACCCTTGTTATTCCGAGCTGATGCTTGATAAATTGCAGCATCTTCTTCACTGCACCTAAAGAGAGATTTTATAACTTACTAAAATCAAAAGTAAACAACATGTTGTCAACCTGACAACTGAAAAATTGATAGCATTTATTTATTGAAAACTTACTTGTATAGCTGTAAAGTATGACGTTTTCCATGACGAAATATTTCATATTTCGGCAAACCACAATATCTGTCCATTTCCTCATCATCTTTGTACCACGTAACCTCAGGCTCCGGGTGTCCTGGTGAAAAATAGATTATTATTAAATGTAATTTAATTCATTGCAAAATAGTATTCAAAAGGGGATTTGTCTAGCATAGTTTGATTGATGAATACAAATGATTATTCTTCTCCTATTTAAAGTGATTGGCAAGTCAAAAGTTAAAAAATAAATATCAGTAGCTTGCCTTACATTGAGTTCCTCCAGCGCTCTCCTTCCTGCTATGTCGGTCTACTTCGTGAGGAAATCACTTCCTCATTAGCTTTCAGTCTCCACCCCACTGATCAAGCTTCAGTGGACTGAGAACGGAAACACCTCCCACTCCCTCCCCAGACATCCTGATTGGCTGCCTCTCTCTGCAGCTATGAAACCCAGCCCTCCTCTCTGGTCACACTATGTACTGGCAAGCTAGAGAAGTTTTTAGCCTGCAGCATCTCTCACCCCCTTATCTGATCACACTATGTGCTGGCAGTAATAACTAGAGCCACAACAATGCACTTATTTTTTTACTATTATATATGAAAAGCACACAGTGTGCTCACATCACATCACTGTTGCCACACCCACTGTTTCTCCTCAATGTTTCTCTGCGTCTCCAATGCTTTAATAATTTTACTATTAACTTGGAAACTACAGGGTCTTTTTGAAAACGGATTGAAGTTTGGAACAGTGCAGCGTGTAGCTCGAGACAATGGGACAAAAATTAAGCTTGCCTTTAGTATAACTTTAACTCCTTGGGAATTGTATTATCTGACATTTCCTGGCCTTCTTTTGGTATTAAAATCAACTGCTACATTTTCTAACAATATTATATGGACAAAAGTATTTTTCTACCTATACATTAAAAATATACAAAGCAAACATTCGACTTATAACATCTCAACAAGACAGTCACCAAATAGCATAATTTACAATCCTCGTTTTAGGAGAGAATGGAAAGTTCGCCTTTGCAGACATTACAACAGCAGGGCCTCGATTCAGCACCAAGTGCAATTTCCCGGTGACCATGCTCAATCCCTGGCACATGGGGAAATGTACTCATGGGTACATGATTGATGCATTATTCAGGGACACATGTGCCACAATAATGCATGTGCGCCCAACTGGACCGTGCACCAATTTACATTTTGCATGACAGTTTACTGAATCACTGTCGTTGTAAATTATTTAATTAAAAGCCACGCCACTATAGCATGGCACAGTGTTTTTTAACAATGAAAATCATAGGCGGCATTTGTTTTTCTTGTTTTTTCCTATATTTGTTAAATTCCCCCCTCAAAAAAGCGTGTACCCCCTCCACAAGAGCCAACTAGCCTAGGCAACAGGCATAGGGGCTAGTCAACCCAGGACATAGAGGCATAGGGCCTCTTCAATAGGCTCCTGCACCCCCTGCATCCCGAATGGAGGTGCAGGCAATCAAATGGAAGGGGGTTTCCCAAGGAAGTCACATGGGGTGAATCCTGAGAGACTCTGTCTCTGTGTATAAAAGCCTCGTCCCTGCTGAAAATAGCAGACTCTCGGCTGGCAGCCTGATATGAAGAAGGGGGACCTGTGTACCTCTTCCTTACGGATGCCGGTGGGGTGTCAATAGATCCCCCGCTGGCAGTGATGTAGAGATAGAAAATGGATGGGGAAAAGTAGGTATCAGTTAATTAAGATCATTTGAAATATGCTGGGTGAACTTTTTTCACTTCACTTTTGAACTGATAAGGGGTCCCATAGACATGTGTACCAGTTCAATTACCATTACCGCCAACACCAATGGGCATCTGGCGATAATTTAAAAAAAAATATTCCCACTAAAAGTATTAACCCCTCTAAGCTTACCAACCCAGTAGACAAAGCACCAGGCCCATGCTATGAGCCCCTGGGCTCATCTGCTCCACCATGCCTATTGGTGGTGCGGGTAATGGTAATTGAACTGGTATAGGGTTCTGTGGGACCCCTTGTTCAAAAGTAACGTGAAAAATGTGAAAAAAATACCCCAGAAGTACTTAATAATTTTATTAATCTTAAATAATAGATACTTACCTTCCGCCCTCCATCTGTCCAGTGCTGCATCACTGCAAATGAAAATATGTCAACCGACGCCTCGGCGGCTTCTGGAAGGAAGAGGAACACAGGTCTTTCCTTTCGTGAGTCTGACATTTTTGTGGGGGCAAGGCTTTTATACAGAGAGGCGGAGTCTTTCAGTATTCACACCCAGATGATTTACACATCACAGGATGGTAGGATGGTTCCTGGGGAAACCCCCTCCTGTGAAGTATGTAGTTACGTGAGGGAGATACTCTCTGTATAAAAAATTTCCCACATGCAGTCCCTGGCTAAACAGCTAGGATGAAAGGAGGGGGGGGGGGCAGCTGAGAGATATACACCGTGGAGAAAAGGAAGATGGAGCCCCACCAGGGGAAAGTAGAAAGAAGACCGGGAATGGCAGGTAATGAAATCTAGGATATTAAAATTATCTCCTATACCAGTTTACAGGATAAGGGACCACACTGTCACGTGCTGGCATTGGTGGGTTACATGGTGGTAACACTCCTGATTACCACCACTCCCATTTGGGAAGGCAGGGGTGTGGAAGGGCCCATGGTATAGGTACGGCATTCTTCCATGGGTGCCCTCAACAGCATAGCTAGGTGCAGTGTGGCACAATACCTTTGTCCAAGTTAAAGGATGTGTATTGCGAAATTGTACAATATTAACACATCGCCTTTTACTCATGAAAAAAACATACAAATGCAATGGTGGACGACTACTACTGACTCAACCCTATCATGGTTTTCTCTCTACTGTTTCTCTCTCTTATGGCCTTGCTATGGAGGTAATTAAATGTTTTAGAAAAGTTTAAAGAAGAACAAAACTCATGATTTTGACTATCCTGGGTTTTCTTCCTTGCCCAGGAGCAACCCAAATTGGGCTGCCCTGCTGTGTGAAATTCCCAGAACCTCCTCCAGGTTGAACAGTGCATGCATGGGCTCTTGTTCAATAAGAGCCATTTGCAAATGCCTCTGATAGACTTCAATGGGAAGCATGGGTGGCCACAGCCTCGGCCCTGGCGGCGCACATGCTCCTGTCAAGCCTATATAAATGGCTGAGGCGGAAGCACGCACACAGGCCAAAGATGAAGGGGATGCAAACGCTCTTGATCCCGATAGAAAACAACCCATATGCTGAATTACATAAACAGGGTAAACGACTCTAATTTGACAAGAGCCTGTGGATTCGCTGTGGGACTAGGGAAAATTTACTGACAATCTGGGGGTTTCACACAACGAGGGAAGGCCAGCGGCCTGCCCTGGAAACTTTTAGATTTCAGTGCAGGCAGCCCTGGGTTTTGTTCTACTTTTAGTCCCAGTCCCGGTCCTAGTCCCATAGTTTAACACTTTAACACTGCCAGCCTAACTAAACATGTTGTTACACCTTGTTGCCAAGCAATCTTTCAGTATTTTGCACTATGTATTTTTATTTTTTTTCAAATTGTAACATTTTTATTGAAGAAGCCCAAATTACAGATCACGTTCATTACAGCGCTTAAAGTGAATCAAGCAGGAACGGTATAAGGTAGGCAAATCAACTGGCACCAGCGGGCAACATTAAGCCGAGACAATGACATGGAACATAAACTCTATGCCCTGATGACGTTAAGATGGTACATTGTTCCCCCTTTCCATTGGTCCGATCCCACTGCCTCCTGCAAGTCACGCCTCCTCATTTTCTTAACACGGAGTTTTAAACAACTAACGAGGAAACACGGGACAGTAAGATACAGAGGGGAGGGGACAAGACACACAACAAACATAACCGCAAGGGGAGGGGCAGACAGGGTGGGAAAAGAGGGGAAAGGAAAGGAGGGGGAAGAGGTGGGGGAAGGGAAACGGAACACCCGGGAGGAGGGCCCCCCTCAGGCCATTAGTCTGCTACTCCCGCAAATAATCAAGGAATTCCGCTGAGAAGGTGAATCGGTCCCATTCGAGCCACGTCGTCCTATGTTTTTCTAGGTTCCCCCTCAAGGAGGCAGTCATCTCCTCCATTCTGCCTATGTTTCTGACCCTCTCAAGCCACATCGCGGTAGAAGGGGGGTCGGAAGATTCCCAGCAGGCCGGGATGCAGGTCTTAGCTGCATTCAGTAGTGGGGCAAGTAGGGACTTGCCCCGTCTCCCAATGGAGGTTGGGGCAAGATTGAGGAGATATCCTGCTGGAACAACACCTAGGTCAATATCCGTCAGCAACAGGACTATTTTTCTCATATTTCCCCAGAACCTAGAGAGGCCCTCTCATTCCCAGAAAATATGTAACATCGTGCCTCTAGCACGTGAACACCCCCAGCAGAGGGGGGACGAGGAGGGAAATATTCGCGATAGTCTGGACGGAACCAGGTACCATCGAGATAAGATTTTATATGAGGCCTCCTGATATCTGCAGGACATTGATTTTGATTTGTGGGCCAGTTGCAACATGGCCAACTTTTGCTCATCGGAAAATTCCCTATTCAACTCCCTCTCCCATCCCTCCACGGGTGAAGGACTCTGGCGGGCTAATCAGCAGGGAGTAAACATACGACAACACTCCTCTGAAATGCCCGTTGCCCACACACGTTCGTTCGAAGGGGGTCAGGGGTCTGAGGGCCTCAGTAGCCCGGTTGAAAGAATTTTGGAAGTGAGACAGCTGAAGTGACTGCCAGGCGCTAAGGGGCTGCAGGGAGTGTCTGGCAGCCAGGTCCTCCACCCTCACCCAACCAGCCCCGTCCCACAAATGCATAAACCTAAACATTTTCAGTTTCACCCAGGCCCGGAAAGCGCCCCCAGAGTGACACGCCGGAAAGTCCGGGTGACCTAGCACCGGCATCAAAGGAGAAAGGGGGGGGTATATGCTGTTTCGGGAAAGTCCTCCCCACTGCCCTCTGTGTGGGACCAATTGTGGGGTGTTTGTTCAGCTCAGGGGCTCGGTCCAACGACACCCAGGGGAGCCCCGACAGGGGAGTAAGCCAGACCTCCTGTTCAATGTGCGTCCATTTGCACTATGTATTTTTAACTGTGTTGTTTCCAGGGAAATTATAATATATTATTTTTTTCAGCAGAGTTTGCCCTTTAAAGTGGACCAAAACCCACCACGATCCCTCCCCCCAGGGTATCCAAAATCACGATGCCCTGCTGTGTTAAACCCCCCAGGTCACCCCATACACTTACCTTGTTAACCGTTCCAACGGCGCATGTGCAAGCCGCAGCCACATCCCTACTCTCCCTCTAGCAGGGCGTATGCCAGTGTCAGGCATTTGTAAATGGTTGGTGCGGGCATGCTTCCTGTTAGAGGGAATAGACAGACTGTATTTATTTATAAATATAAATATTTATAAAAATGTGCATCCCTCAGAGTCAACTAGCATGGGCATCAGGCATGGGGGCTGGTAACCCAGGGCTCAGGGACATCCTGGCTCTGCTGGTATATCAGCCCTTATGCCCTTAAGTATGGGAACCCCTGGAACCCCCGGGCCCATGCTGATGGTAAACCGGGGTAATCGGTGCAGGTAATTGGTGGGGTCCAGTCAAGTCACCCACCAGTTCCAGAGGTTGACATGACATCCTCCTACCATGTGGACTGGTATAGGGGTTCCCTGGAACCAATGCACCCCAAGTAGTAGAAAAAAGACACACACAAATACATTTTAATACTCTAAATTTGACTACTTATCATTCAGCACCTTCTTCCTTGTAGGGAGAGTGTAAAAATGTTATGCTGTGGAGAAGGCTTTTATACTTCAGAAGTGGAGCTTACGAGGATCTTCCCCCACATGACCAAGTACGTAAATGAAGGGAAGGGGTATAGATGGGGTCTTTCTGTGAAAAATCCTTCTATACCCCTCCCCTCCAGTCATATTTTGGTCATTATAATTATTTTGTGTATGCCTTTTTTTTTCTACTACCTAGGGTGAACTGGTAAGGTGTCCAGGGGGACAACATGTCTCCTACTGGCACTTGTGGGTGCCATGACAGTACCCCACCCAATTACCTGCACCCCTATTTGGGACACCTGGGGCTGCAGAAGATCTTGGTGCCCAATCAACCGTATTGACTAAACCCCCAATGCCCTATTTTAAAACTACACTACTACATTAAGTCTTTAGTTGCTTCACAGGAATTAACACATGTGGGAAGCTCCATTTGAACATGAAGTAATAGTACGCCATGCGTCAGGAAAGGGTTAAATAGATGACAAAGTCAGAAGGCTGCCTGAATCTAATAGCTAACAAGTTTATGGACTGATACACTTGGGCCCTGGGGGTTTACCGGGGCAAAAAATGAGTCTGCCATTTACTGTCAACCCATGACCAACCAATGAGCTTCTATCTCCAATGTGATTCCCAGCCAGCCAAAAAGTGCATTTATCAGCTAAGGCTGTGGTGTTGCAGGGATAGATCATGGGCATGGTGGATATGTACACTCGTAAAACAATAATACCTACTACTGTATGGACAGATACTGTGTCAGCAGTTGTTATAGCCTCCAACCAGTCATGATGCTGTGTTCATAGCACGGCAGGGACAGGGACATGACACGGGTGTTTTGGCTGGGGTGATAAAATGGGACCAGGGAGGATGGGAGACTTTGAAGGCAGGGTGGGGTGCCATTTTGGACAAGATTTGTCAGTGGTCTGAGACCACATGCTTCTGACTCTCAGCTAGACAAGCCTGATCAGAACCTAGAGTGCTTTTTAACCTTATAGACAATCTCTTCTAACTAGAGAGACCAGTGATTAAGCCAGAAAACTGAAAACTAAAACAGATGCCACCTAATGTTTGGAGTCCAAAAGTATGGTCATCAACAACAGTAACAGTATTGTAAGAATAACTCTAGTCCAATTGTCAAGGGCCAAATTAACATAATATTTGTATAACATGTTACTCAGCAGTGGCATGTGATTGCTCATAAAAAGTTTGTGCTCAGTAAAAAAAACCTTACATTTATGAGGGTTCTTCTGTTTCAGCACATTCATAAACACAGGTAACAAAAAGCAAAAAGTGTGAAATTTTTTGAAGCCCCGTCGAAATTTGCAAAATGTCTGAAATCTAGTGGGATAGTGTGGAAGCTTTTTTTAAGCGACATGCTGTACATGTTTGTTCTGTGTGTTTAGAAAATGTCACACATAATGTCAAATATATACCATTAATTGTTGAGGACAGGCAAGAAAAAAAGACAATGAAAAGTGTATGTGGAAAGGGCCATTCTTGCGATAAAAGTGCTAGATTTCTTGTCTAAATCTCACCATGGGTTCTGCACCTACCAATATATAAAACCTGTTGTGGAGATAAATGATGTTTTCCTATTCATGCAGTGTCCAGGGCTTGACCTAAATAAGTCTGTATGTTTGTCAGTATTGGCATGGGCTGCCAAGTTGCTCCCGTGGATAGTTTATCTTTAGACGTCAGTGTTTGAAAGCTGATCTTCTGTCACTTCACACTAGCTTCATAGCCCTTCTTTACCCCTTCTGCCTGGCAGGTCAACAGTTGCATCACTACATTCTCTTCAGATTTATTTCTTTGTCTCTTTTAATGTAAACTTTCCCAGGCACCTGCTGTTCTACTGAGTATTATTAGAATTAGCGTTAAAGATACTTAAAGCCCAAGGCTTACCAAAGATCAACCTGCGTCCCAACTGGCGCATGTATAAATATTTAAAAAATAATTTCTTACTAATAAATCTACTTACTTAACCAGTAATATCTGGGTTTTTGCCACTTTCTCACAAGGGTTAATGGAGAACTATGCCATCTGACATCAGACAGAGGAAAGCAAGAGCAGATCAGAACAGGCCGTTCAGTGGCCAAAGGGCTGGTCATCCACTGTCACCCCCCCCCCCCCCCACAATGTCATGCTTCTTCCTCTTTTCCTTTAGATGGTAAGCTCATGAGCTGGTAGGGACTGCAATCTTTATCATATTGCCACAGAGCCAAGGCCTATTATGATTACTAGTTAAAGTGGACCAAAACTCTCCCTGGACATTTGACCACATTTGGAGGCGGTTGTGGAAGACTGAAACAGAAATTAGGGGCCTGCTACAGCTTTTACAACTCGCTGCAGGAAATTGAGGAGAGGCGTATGGGATCGGGATCCCTCACTGTGTGAAACCCCCCAACTCACGTTCTTGCTGGTGCCCTTGGTGATACAAACATGCGGCAGCCGCATCCCCACTTCTTCAGACTATGAGCCATTCAAATAGGCTGGGGACGGGAGCGCCCTCTGCTGGGGTTGCGTCTGATGCGTTCCCAATTACTGAGCTCTGCATGTAAACAGAGCTGTTTGCCAAGCATTGGATATGCAAGACAAATGGCTCAGTTTGAACTAGAGCCCACCCATACGCCGTCCCAATTCAGGATGTTAAAGATGTTAAATTCAGGATGCCCCCAGGACACGGAAACAAAACTCAGGATAGCCCTGCCTTCTTTCCTAACAGACCTATGTGGCCAAATGTAAGCAGCAGTGATCATGTGACCGACTCAGATGATAATAATGCCTTACACCACTTCTTTCACTGGCGGAGTCTGTCTTTAACATCCAGATTTTCACCATTAAAATAAAAAAAAATCAAGTCTTACCAGAAACGATGCAAATGAATTTAGCGTCACCGCCCTCAGACACAGCCCTGGCTTTCAGTGTTGTCTCAAAACATGGCTGTGTCTCTTCTGTTAGTTGAGATATAATATTGCAGAATGTAGTCCTAATAAAGGAAACAATACACTGGTTATAGGATCTCTACTCATAATAACTCTTTGCAGTGATTAAAAGAAGAGATAGCAAATTATTGCTGAAAAGTAAAACTAAGGAAAATAAAAAAGTTTTAGGGCACAGTGTCCTCACCACATAGGTTTCCCCTCATTTCCTGTAACAAGTCAGAAGTGTCACTGAGAAACAGTTCTGGCTACAGCAGTCATCTGTGTCACCGGGACAGAACGTAAGAGAAATTTCCCAAACTGAGTTACTGGCAAAATATTGTAACATGTTAGCCATCAATGTAGGCAGAACATCTACAGCTTAAGTCATTTACTGGCTGTCTCAGTAGATTCAACTTTCCACATCCTATGGCCTTGATTCAATAAATGTCGAAAACTTTATTTGGGAAAATAAATAAAAAGGCAACGTATGTGATTGCTAGGACTCTCCTTCGATTCCAGCAGGGGAGGGGAATTCTACATGGGAGGCGTGGCTTTAGTGGCAAGCCAGGCATGTAATCCCTGGTAAAGTGCAATGGACTTTAATTGGTATATGTGTGGTTGGAACTTTATACAAAGTACAAGAGAGTCAATGTCCAGAATCAGGCCAACTTTATTAGATTCTTGCACCACTTTAGTATACTTGTTAAAATGGTTCATTTACCCCTGTCTAGTAAGCACATTAATGTGATGGAGAGGGTGTTGAATTGTTCTCATGTGTAGATGGAATAATATGCTTGACCTTTGGCACTGTCCTAAACTGTTTTCCATTTTTAAATTGAAGAAGAAATGTGGGTGTGGTCCTCTGAGCTGTGATGCTGCATAATAATAACAATAACGACCTCTGTGACATTATGATGGGGTGGTCACCATACACAAGACGATAGACTGGATACATGTACCGAGATAATGGGGAGAGAGGTCTAGCAAAAGGAAAATAAGAAGTGTTTCAGGAAAGAAAGCAAATGTAAAATACAGCAGTCATAACTGCCTCCTATATGTCTCCTACACACACTTGGTTTTTTACTTTTGGTGGACTATGAGATAGATTCAGAGCCAAGTGAGAATTCCTGCTCCTTTTTTACACGAGAAAAGTGCCATTCACTTACATTGTCTACCTCGGGGCTGATTCAACACCAAGTGAAAATTTACACCCAGTTGTTGATTCAATCCCAAGGTAGACAATGTAAGTAAATGGCCGTTTTCTCTCCTAAAAAAGGAGTGAGATTTCTCACCTGGCTCTGAATCTACCCAAATGTCTTATTATATTGTTATGTCAATGTGTTATAGTCCTTACTGAGCAGTCTATTATACACATTTTTTTCAGAAAAAACTTGCACAGCTAAAAATGATGCTGAATTGCAGGGAGGGAAAAATCATGCAAAAAAAAAACCAGAAGATTTTTTTTTGAAATATTTGATGGCGCATAATAATCAGCATAATGGGCGGGGTCTGTAAGACAGGCATTCCCATCTCCCTGCCTGTTCTCTCTCTCTCCCAGTGTCCACAGTCTGATGATGCCAGAGCTTTAAACCACCAGCTTAGCCCTATTATTGGTGGTCTATGTCAAAGGAATTCAGGGGGTGTGCCACTACTTGTCTTGTTTCTACTTTCAAAAGCATCTGTGAAGGGAGAGGGCCATACTTGTTTTGGTTTGCACCGTGAAATAAAGACAGTTCTAGATACATTGCTTGTCCTTTGTAATAACACATAAATCTCAAGACTATAGAAGCTAAGATTGAACTAACTAAAAGGAACTAAATTCCCAGTGTCCCCTGGAGGAACTATAAGGCCCAGCTGCCCCTGAAGAAACTACAAGGCCCAGCTGCCCCCAGGGGAACTAGGCCCAGTTGCTTCCCCTCTTCAGCCCTTGGGAACTACAAGACCCAGCTGCTACTCCTCCCCAACTCTGGGGAACTACATTACCCAGCTGCTCACCATCTATAGGCCTGGAGAACTGCAAGCTCCAGCTTGGCAGATGCTCCCTGCTACAAAAAATCAGCAG
Source organism: Gastrophryne carolinensis (assembly GCA_027917425.1). Classification (NCBI taxonomy): domain Eukaryota; kingdom Metazoa; phylum Chordata; class Amphibia; order Anura; family Microhylidae; genus Gastrophryne; species Gastrophryne carolinensis. The sequence goes on from CM051238.1 coordinate 276,235,520, forward strand.
CACCTACTTCAGTATAGTGAAGAGAGAATGAAGGACAGAGAGATGAGCAGTTAATAATGCCCTTCCTGGCTAGGCTCCCCTCCTTGTAAGACTTAGGTTGCATCACTGCAGGCTGTATGCAGCCTCTGTGAAACGCGACCGGCCCAGCACCATACCAGCCTTGTTCACATTAATGTTACAATATAAAAATGCGCCCCTAGGCATGTGCAGTAAAAAATTTGAGTGATGCATTGACAGTAGAGATTGGGTTCCTACCACACTGGCCACAAATATATCAATGTGCCCACACCTTATATCGAGCTGTGCATGCATGTGTAAGGGTATATGCACAAATGCACTTACCTTGTTTTTTGATCTCAGATAGGAGAATGAGTAACTCAACATATCATGCCATTTTTTAACTTTACACAATACCTTTTCTACCTTGCATCTTTCCTTGTGTCAGCGACCTGTAGCTGCCTGCTCACATTATCACAGTGATAAAATACTCTCTGTTCTCCCCTCCTGGAAGTAGCTCCAGTGTATGAAAGTCAAACACTAGGCAATGCATGTGGAACTTAACTCCAAAATGACTAGAGGTCTGCTCACAATTTGGAAAGCCCAGCCATTAAGAAGTTAAAAGCAAGCCTAAAATAGGAAAAAAATTCTTACCGGGTCACACATGACCAGCAGTAGCCAATGGCATTGGGCTGGGCAGGTGGACATGGTGAGCCAAAGCATGGAATGCAAAAGCAACAGTACCAACTATAGTTGTCAGGCTTGCTCTTTTACTCTTAACATCTCTGGCATGAAATCGGGGGCTTGGGAGGTGAGCAGGCTCGAGGCCTGCTTTAAACATTTCATAAAGAAAAAGATATAAAATATATTTATAATAATGATATTGCTACAATCGGGCTATCACTTGACATAAACAGTTAGTAATAATAAAATATATACTATATTTATAGGCTATTTTACCCAATGTAATACGAGAATATGAGCAGGAGCTTTACCTTCCAGACGTGTAATGCGAGTAGCGACTGACACTGGAGCGGCTGCAGCAAGCAGAGTACCGGCGAGTTAAGAAGACATTTAAGCAGAAAACATTAGTAAGTAATATTATAAAGCAACATTATAAAAAGCTGTAATGATGTCCAGGGGACTTCGAGCACTGATAGCAATGATGACTGCATGTATAATCAAAGGATCCAAAAGCTAGTGCACAATTCTAATAAACAAGACAAACACTAAAATAAAGGCTATAAAGTCATTCTAAGAAAGGGGTCGAGCAATGGTCCTCTATTGGTCTAATGAGAGATGACATGCAAAAGTATCTCAGATAACATTCATACTTTACTTTGCCTCTCTTTCCAAGGATTTAGGGGGCTATTTAAGAAACGCTAATGCCGTGTAGTGCCATGTAGCATCAGGTGAACGCCGGGCACAGTATGTGAAAAGAATATATATATGAAAGTGACTGCCTCTAATAGCATCATGTAGCGTGGCATGTATCACTAGCGACGGCTCAGTGTTAAAGTGGACCAACACCCTGCCCTCTTTTTTTTTTTATGTATACTTTAAAAATATGTAAATTAACCAGGAAGACCCGAATAACAAAGTTATAAAAAAAAAACTTACCTTGTATGTTCCCTCAGCGCGTCGCTATATTTTTAAAAATCGGCCACCATCTTAATTTTCCTCCTAACAGGAAGAGATCCTTTGACCTCTTCCTGTTAAAATCGCGCGCATGCGCGGTAGATAGGTGAAGCGCCGCTCGCTCCCGATGCAAGCGGTGCTCCACCTATCTACTGCGCATGAGCGCGAGTCTCCCTTCCTAGGTGCGGACGCCGAGATAGTAAAAGGCGGGGATAGGCCAATGACGTGGCTTATCCCCGCCTTTCAGCTCCTCCCTTTCACCTTTTGCCCTCCTCCTACACATCGCTTGCTCTGACGCCGGCTGCTTGTACGGGGAAGCCTGTCACTCTGCTGCCGCTGCTGCTAGTGCTGGACTCCCGCCAGGTGCCCGCCTCAGGTGTGCGCCCACTGCCCTGCCATGGTGCCAGCCAGGGGCGTAGCTAAAGTCTTGTGGGCCCGCTGTCAGGGAACAGACACCAGCACTAGCAGCAGCGGCAGCAGAGTGACAGGCTTCCCCGTACAAGCAGCCGGCATCAGAGCGGCATTGGCCACGTCCTCACAGCCGCTCCCGGCTCCGGCTTCTCTGCAAACTGGCCCCATTCCTCCTCCCCTGAGCCTCCCTCCGCATTGTGTGAGTGCGGGAGGTGTGCTGGCATCTGGAAGAGCTCGGAAAGTTATCCGGGCTCCGCACACCCTCCCTCTGGTAACACAGCCTGTCCCGGGACTTCTGCATCATCTACAGACACACGGTGTCTACTAGACGCCGCCAAACACTCTAATACACTCTAATGACTCTATGTAAAACGGCGCAGTACATTACAGTACATTACAGTGAATTAAACAGTAAACACATTTGACCAAGACATTTATGAAACATAAAGTAAACTCACCTGTCCTACGCATCCAGCACGAGATGAGACGACAGGAGAACAGACGCTGAAAAGTATAATGGAAGGAGGAGGGAGGGGAGTGAGAGGAGGGGAAGCGGAGGCTCAGGTGCCTGCAGCCAATCATGGCTGAGCACAGCTCTACCAATCAAATCACCAGACTGACTAGCTGGGAGGGAGACGTGCACGCGCCCGAGGGCAGAGAGAGGACACGCCACCAGATGACAACGCGAGAGAAGAGAAGACCTAGAGAAGACCTGATCCACGGACAAAATATGCTAATGAGCGGACAAGCGTGATTGACAGCGGACAAGACCTGGAGGGTGGGACTTCCTGTTGAGAAATATTAATATTTCAGGCGCTGCGAGGGACAGATGGCTCCAACAGTCATCAAAAGGTAAGTGTCCTTTTATTTTATATATAATAAAGCTAAGTTGTTTTTGAGGGTGTTGGTCCACTTTAAGCGCCGGCGCTGTGTGTTCAGCAGCGCCATGTAGTACCTGTTGCTCAGTAGCACTCTCCCATACCTTTCAATTGTGTTTTATTTGGTTGTCTATAAATAGCGTTTTCCTAAAGTAATGTTCTACATTTTTGGTTCGAATGATTGTGTGGCCTCTCCTGCCCAGCAATCAAACACTTTTATTGTGTTTCATTTTTTTTCATGCAGAACTGTATGTGCAGGTCTGCCATTGCAGTGTCATTGTCACAGTGTTAAAACAATAACCTTGATTCAGAGCCTCTGTTCACCTGTTCTCCAATTTTTGGAGCAAGAATTTTTGGGTGAAATATTTTACTTTTGTGTGACTTTTCATTTGGTTGCGAGACCTAATAAAAAAACCACCTAGGTTTATGAGAATTTACACTGGCGAGTTTACTATCTCACAAAAGCGGGAGTTTCGATGGAGGCTCTGAATTGACCCTAATGTCATTCCATATGTTTTTGCTCTGGTGCTGGTGTATATGTGTTTAGAAACAGACTTTTATCACATAGCTTCTGACGCTAGAGCGCCCAGTTTTAGCGCAGAGTGCTGGGTGCACTTAATTGGCGTTACCTAACGTTCGCTGGAGCGTTGTTCTGTTGTAAGATACAGCGTCATCTTGGGAGCTTTGACCTCTGGGCACCACCTAGTATTCTCGATTGGCTCTGCAGTGGATCAGGGAGAGACATCCCTGATTGATGAATGTGATGCAGACATCAGGGAGAGACATCCCTGTGTGATGAATGCGATGCAGACATCACATTTGTCAATGCTGGACAGGATACTACAGCGCCACTTGTCCAGCCACTATGCTAGGTTATAGCGGCAGGCACCCACTTGCAGTGAACGCTCTAAGCGTTGCTACATAGACGCTCAAATGGCAATACGTGCCACTAGTCTTAAATTAGCCTCCCTGGCAGCTTAAACTTATAATAGGCAGATGCAGGAACCAGAGCCAAGTAAGACATAGGGCCTGATTTATCAAGCACTTCTGCCAGACAATGCCATTTCAGTAAAAATTTAGTAGTGCAAAATATGATTTTAAAAATTTTTCAGCATGTTGTTGCACCACTGATGTCTTAATAAAGTTTCTTGTAGTGCAGCAACATGTGCAAGTGTGAAAAAAAAAAAAAATATATATATATATATATTTCACTACTGCACCAATATGGCATTGTCTGGCAGAAGTACTTGATAAATCAGACCCATAGCTGTACACTTGTTTATGCATTGATGTCAGGCTCTTTATTCACAGAAAAACTAAACTCTTGCATATTATTGACCATATACATATAATCAGTAATGTGCTGTACCATGTAAAAACTTAAAAAAAAGATGATATGTTTTGTAGGCTTATTTTATTTTAAGGGGAGATTTCAATAATATCTAGTTGTTTTCGTCAGATGTAATGTTATACAAGTAACAACATTATATAATGTAATATAATATTACTCATTTTGGCTTGCCTCTTTAGTGGCGTATATGGGTTGTTCTGTCTTATGTGTATATGTTACCAGCCTGTTCCCAACCTGTGTCTTTCTACTTATTGGTTCCCAGCCTGCTGCTGTACTTGCCTGTCCCTGCCATTGACCAATGTTCTAGCCACAAGGGAGGACTTGGCCTCCGCCGTTCATGATTTCATGATTACCAAACCAGGGACCTCCAAACCTGCCATCAGGGCCCAGCAATATTAATCGATGGGCATGAGACAAATATTTTGCATGACCCCCCCCCCCCCCCCAAGACAAGCACCCACTAAAAGACAGCAGCCATCAGCAGGAAAATATTGCTCAGATATCAAGAGGCCATAATGGAGGCCCCTAGCAGTCATCTACCTCTATGAAAAATTATCCTATGAAAAATATGAGAGAACGCCAGCCCATGCTGCACAAAAACTATAGACATTAGACCAGTGTGGCATTTACTATTCACTAGAATTAAGCAGGCAAGTCAAGACCTGGGACACCCCCTCCATTACATAAAATGTGTAGTAGCTGCGACCTAAGACCATCTCTCCAATCCTGCGATGTCTGTTGGATAAATAGGAAGCCAGCAAGGTCAGGGCGACGTTAGTGTCTAACCACTTGTCCCTGGTAAAGCTGTTTGATAATCCTTTGTTTCTCCCAGGGACCATGCATACTCAAAGCTTTGGATGGTGGAAATCCAATGGCATTGAAACTATACATGATCTTTGTACCCCGCGGGGTGTAATATCCTTTGAGGACCTTAGAAGTGCCAAGCAGATCCTGCAGTCAGAAATCTTCAGATATTTGCAGCTCTCGCACTTTGTTGGTAGCAACCTGAAGAAGGGATCCCCACCATATAGGCTTACCCCACTGGAACAGGCATGCCTTCACCAGCCATTTTCAAAGGTGATGATTACACACATCTATGGGGCTTTGGTGCACCAGGTTGACCCCCTGTAGCATGGGTATATGGAGAGGTGGGAGGCGGAGCTGGAAGCTGTTATTGAAGGGGAGGACTGGAGGAGAATCTGGAATAATGTGCGGACAACATCGCTGAAAGCAACAGAAAACGCTTACAAAATAGTACTCCAGTGATATTATACCCCAGCGAGACTCCATAAATGCTCTGCCTCTCACTCCCCCAGATGCTATAGGGGTGTGGAGCAATTGGGGAGTATCTCCACGTCTGGTGGGAATGTCCTGTGGTGCAGGGCCTATGGAAAAAGGCATATAAGGTGTTATCTCGTGTTTTGGAAAGGACTTGCTCCCCGACCCCACTTGAGGCTTTGTTGTCATTAAAGCAGCCCCCCTACGTGAGGGATGAGTGGAGCCTAGTGAAGCACTTGTTGGTTGCTGTGCGGTTAACTGGAAGGCCCCCAGACTGTCATGGCAGGAGGTAGATGCCCCCCCCTTCATAGGTAGCGCATCATCGTCACCCCCCTTCCTTTTCCTTCTCGATTATTATCTTATCTTCCCCCCTCTCTTTTTCTTCTTCTTTTATTTTAATTCTCTCTGTTTTAGATTGGTGGTCCGATTAGGACTCCTTAATACTCTATTTGATGTTGAATTTATAATGAGTTTACAAGGTCTAAATTGCACTACATGTTCTACTGTAGCTCCTCTTAGGAGGGTCTTTAGTAGAGCAGACTTCGCCCGCCCAGGGTGGTTCACCCAGTGTGGGTTTAAGACATATAACAAGGCAGCTCGAGCTACCTTGAAGATGCAGAAACCCACAGAAGTTTCATAGGAATTTGAATTATAACAGCAGCAATCAACTGATGTGTATTATGCTTAGTTTTAGTAGTATCATTTTGATGTACTACTGTCTTTTGGAACGGAAAATGCTATGATTGTGTACTATGCTGTAAACTTTGCATTTTGTTCAACAAAAAATATTGTAAAAGAAAATGTGTAGTAGCAAGCAAATGTAACAGTAGCAAGATGGCCTCTTTACACCTGACAAATTTGCATTTTATGTTGGGCTTGATTGTAAAATATGGTAACCACCTTTGTTCTTAGTCTATTTTTAAAGCTTTTTCAACATTATTTGATTTGTGCTGGCTTTATTTTTTTAAATGTCATTGATGTCTCTGTTCCTTGCACAACATTATGTCTGAGGAAGAGAAAAGGTATTTTTAAAAGCTTTTCTTAAAATATCCTTGGCCTACAAAGGGAGGAGGAGCCATTTCTGTATAGTTTTCTACCACATACTGTATATAATGGCTAATTCAGGGTTTTTTAGTAGCTGAACTATAGTTTACACATGCACTTACTGAACACTTTGCGACAATTTTTGCTCAGTGAGTTCCTAGGATGCACCTGAAAACACACCAGCTCAGCATGCCTTATGTTATTTCAATCAGAAGAGATTTCAGAATGAGGCAGCCTTCAGCAGTTACTAGCGAATACAGGCAAGCTCATGATTAGAAATCTGAAGTCATCTGTTTTTGATGATGATGACGATGATGCATCATTCTGGCAGCAACAAATGGACAAGAAATATGACCTCAACAACAGTTCAATGATTGGGCTGTAACCTTATCTCTCTTATGTTAGCTTCTCGGGGGGTAAATGGGGACATGCAGATATTTCCCGACTTACAGTACACACCGACAACCCATTTCTTGTACAGAGCTATCCCGTCTCCACTAGATTAGAACTATTTGTTCCTAGGTGCTAGGCAATGGATACTTATAGTGAGCTCATTAATGAACTCAACACAATCCCATATAATTATAGTAACTGGGTCCATTTTTTATACATAGAAAATGTACTGTCCATTGCACATCATTAATCACTGTGCCTTTACTGTAAATGCTGGTCTGTACTTATCACTTTCACATATTATTTAAAGTGAAAGCACAATGCCAGCACCTTTTCATCTTGGTCATCGGTAGAGAAGCAGTAGATCCATTTTATTGGTTTGCTGTCTGTGACACATGTTGGTAGATTAAGGCTCGAATGCTCTTTTCATTTAATCTCATCCTATCGTTCTGACCTATCACTCCCCTCGTCCTCTGGCTGTTAGTGTGTCGCAAGGCTCCGACCTAGGACCCCTACTTTCTTCAATCTATACTTATGGTCTTGGCCAGCTTATAACCACGCTCGATTTAATGCTGACAGTACTCAAGTATACTCTCTTCCCTCCTATCTTGCATTCCTAACTGGGTAACAGCTCTCTCTTTATTATGTCATTTTGCTCCATTAAACTTAACATAGACAAAACAGAATTGGACATTTTCCCACCACCCAACTGCCCTCGGATCTCTAACACAACAATTTCTGTTTTCACGTTCACAATATTTGCAACTTCTCAAGCTTGATGTCTAGGAGTCATTTTGGACTCTGTGCCTAGAAGTGATTTCAGACTAGATATTTCATTCTAACCTCACATTCACTCCCTCACCACCTCCAGTCAATTCCAACTAAAAAACATTTCCTGACTTTATACCTTCCACTACTATGAAACTACCAAAATGTAAGTGCATGCCCTAATCATATCCCGACAAGACTATTGCAACCATTCTTTGTGGGTTACCTAAAACATATTACAAATTACACTGCTCACCTCATCCACCTTTCCTCTCACTTTTCTAGTCTGCTCCCCTCTGTCAGTCTCTAAAGTTGCTGCCAGAAAATTCACTTTAATATTCTAAAACTTACAATGCTTTCTCCAGCCATTCCAAGTCCTACATTTCATCTCTAATTCAGCGATATCAACCCAGACACAACCTCTGCTCTGTCTCCGACCTTCTCCTGTCCTCCCCCCAATCACCTTCTCTCACTCCCATGCCCAGGACTTCTCAAGTACCTCACCATTCTTTTGGAATGTAGGACAAGCTTGGCACCTTATGAGAACACTTCCCACATAACAAATTTGTATACTATATATTATAGTATATATAGATGTATAGAATATACTGTAAAGTTCATTTACCAGACAGTTTCATTGTATTGTAAAATGAAGATGCTAACTGAAAATCTAATAAACAAACAAGTAGATAAATATATCTTGTAATTGTGATGTTTTCTGTGTCATCTCCCAAAAGAGCTGTCATACGAATTCTCTACTAATTCTTGACAGCTCTCAACTTACTTTTGCTAAGACACACATATACAGACCAAAGAAGGTCATCAACTTGAAGCAGATCCTGAAAAAGTGCATTATTCCTACATTACTCACCTGTTCTCAGGTCTGACATTCAGCAGATAACTTCTACTATCTGCTCGGGGGGTATAAACTGAGCCATTACTTTCTTCACTGTCGCTTGTGCTCCCATTGCTGCTGCCATGGGAGTCATAGTATCTCCCATTACCAGAGGGCATACGAGTCACAGGTCTCCGAGTACCCATCATGAGTGAGCTCTGTATTGTGCCACTTCTTTCAGCCGCCTGCGACTTCAAAGAAAGTGCTGCAAGACCTCTCGTGGAACCTGGGCAAAGAAAAACAAGCACAGCCATAAGATGTTTGTAACACTTACGGCACATCACTAACATAACTATGTCAGTTACTATGGATTAGACTTTACAAGTATCAGTGACATTAGATTCAAACATTGCCCAATCGAAAAGTGAAGATAGTTCACATAGTCTGTAAGAGCAGTTATGAAATAAATCAATTCCTACATGCAATCAGAAATGTACATTTCTGTAGAAAATACATTTCTTAGTTTGTTTGAAAGTACAGTAAAAATCTAAATCAATTAACGTCTCCATCTCTTCTTTTCTTGTTATAGAAATTGCCTTACCTGGCACAAAACATATCAACTAAACAAGGGGTTGACACCTCTCTACTCCACCTTATCATTATGTATACCTACCAGGAAAGTCTTCCCAATATGGAATTCCTATGGAAACACATGATATTATGAATCAGCTTTTCTCCTGATGAAGCTGCTATTTGCCTTTGGCGAAATGTATTGAGAATCAAATCACACCAAGGAGACAACAATTACCCCTGAAAAATCTCTTCATTGTAATAATACAATGTAATAGTATTGATTTATTTGTAACATGCTGTAAATAAAAACCTACACCTCCTGGTATGAAGAATAATACCAACACTTATACATATTAATAAACATAACTTGGAGGTCTTGATCCAGGCCATTTCTGTCTCTCCCAAAAATCCAGATGGGACCAATACCTTATCACCCGGGGTTTCTAAAAAAAAAACGATTACCAATCTCTAACACAAAGATCTCCCCAACTCAATTCATGTTGCCACATTTCTGTCTTTTTTTCCCCTCCCTCCAGACCAGTCACACCCTACAGTTCAATCAAATGTTTAAAGGGACTGTAAACCCAACAGCAATAATAATGCAGCAAGCAGAACATCTGACATGTGTTCTATGTGCCTTTTCTCCATTTCCTGCAGCACAGGTCTCTCTTACCTGTGCCGCAGTAAATGGAGAAAAGGCACATAGGACACACGCCCAAAGTTTGCTCCTACTTTCAATTAAATTCCCTCGGGATCATGCAAAAAAGTGGTCTAACAGCCACTTTGACCTTAGGGTGCTCTGCATCCCACAGCTGCTGCTGACCACAGCAAAGAATCCTCATGACTCATAAAGCTGCAACATAATATGCCATTCCCTTAGGTGCTTAGCTTCACCCTGGGAATGGAAGCTAAGAAAATGGCTTTGCTTCGAATACATAAGGTATTTACATATAATCTGTGATTTTTAGATGTTTTGAAATGGCTTATCTTACACAGTTCCCATGGAGGATATGGTGGGAGGAAGTTACTGTGTGATGGGAGAGGGACTTTAAACCTTGGCCTGTTTGGCCACCACACAAAAGAAGTTAATTTAAAAGAAAATATATTGGCGTCATCAGTATTGGACGCTGGTGACCATCTCAGAACATTATTATTATTATTGTTTACTTACTGTACTGTACTGTATTCCATGTCACTGTACAAGTTTGAATGAGTAGCAAGTAAATACTATGACGTAAATACAATGACGACAACGCATATAAACATGATATTATGAATCAGATGTAGCAGAGAAGTAAATGAACAGAAATATGCAGAAATATATTAGGAGAGGGCAGAACACGAGGCTCCTGCCCTAGAGGCATTTTTCTTTTACCCATGGCACTCATTGTTTTAGTTAAACAAACGGATGTTCCCACTTCATCTCTAGGTTATTTTGTAAGTGGAAAAAAAAGTAATGTCATGGGTGTCAACAGGCCTAGCACTGGTGAAATCTACTTTCTTGTCTAAAGTGACCAAATAGTAATTCACATAGCAAAATAGACAATTGGTGTATCGGGATCAGACAGATTTTTCTGGCACAGAAACAGTACCACTATTCTGTCCTGCTGAGACGAATGGATTTTCATAAAAATTATTTTAATTATTAATTATTTTGATCAGTAGTGAAGATAGGGTGGAGAGGAAGAGTAGCGTTTAGTGCTTCAAAGCTGTCAGTCTGGAATGTTACACCCGTGCTTGCCTGAAAAAAACCAAGTGCACCATGAAGTTTAAAACAATTGCTGACTGCTGGATAGCCATGTCTTCTGATGCTCATTACAGGAGGGACAGGTTTTCCAAAGAAGATGCATAAGCTAGCATGTGAAATTATTTTGCCAACTATTTCCTTTACCCCCTCTCCCCTGCTTCCATGTTTGCCACAAGCGCAGCTGGCCGGAGTATTCTGCAGTGAGTTACATTTAACAATCAACAATCCATGATGACTTCCCCTAGTCCAGAGGTCCCCATCAAGTACCACTTTCCATTTTCTTATTATCTCAGTTACCACCTGGGTATCCATATAGGTGGCTGTACAGAAAATGGCCACTTAGTGTATACACATAAATAGTGTTCATCATCTTTTTGAGCAGTTTTGCTTTTGCCCTAGACAAAGGGAATAGGCAATACTGGAAAGGATTGTACCAGAGTAGCCCTTTGTCACAAAGCATGCTGTACCTGACTAGTTAGAATATTGGATCTATTGGATCTTGCAATGGAGAAGCTTTCTTGTCTAAAGTCTGGTGTGATGCCAGAGAATCTTCAGCACTGTGGAAGGCTTTGTGGTCAAGTACACGGGGAGGCCGATTCATTAATAGCGCCAGGTAGCGACAGATGAGCGACTGTAGCGTGATTTTTTCAGCGCCAGCCAGTATTCGCTGTGCTTGGCCGGCGTTAGCTTGATGACAGCGACTCAGTCGGTGTGCGGTAATGTTGAATACGGGCTGGGGGGTCGCTGTTTCACAGGTCCAGCGTTGTATGTGAGCGCCTGACAACGAATTGCCAGAGCGAACGGCTAGCTTCATATTCATCAACAAATCACGCTCCGAATGTGCTGTCGCTGTCCATTCCTTGTTTAAACCCCAGAGCGCTGGCGGCGATGTGTATTAACTAGTTTTTAACCCCTAAACAACCATATTTTTTGAATGTAACATTATACATGTTTTTAGAATCATTTTGTAATATGAATACATTAATCTCAGACCTGTTAGATCAATTCTGCACATATTTTTTTTAATTTTTTTTTTGACTTAAAAATAAATCCTAACATTGCAGAAGTGTTCTCCGATTTTTTGACATAAAAAAAAAAAAAAAAAAAAATAATACCAATTAATTATGAATAATTATAGATTGCTCCATTGAAATGCATTGGACATCGCCAGGGAGCGACAGCTCATACCTGGCGCTGTGAGGGAATTTGCAGCGGCGCTGTTCGGTCCAGGCGGCTTCATGATGAATGCCGCGCTAGCCGTCGCTCTCGCCGGCGCTAGCCTCATTTTGCTTGATAAATGCGTCATTGTGACCGCCGCGGGCGTACTTGAGTCGGTAGTCGCCATTAGCTGCCGCTACCTGGCGCTCGTCAGACACTACCTGGCGCTATCGCTTGATGAATAAGGGCATAAGGTCTCTCTTGCAAACCTGTTAGCTGAGAAGAGGGTCTACCTATGAAGACAGGAATCCGGGGGAACAAATCAGCAATTACAAGGGTATAGAGGTCAGATTAGGCTTCAACCTGAAGACCCTGTGTAATGTGATGTGGACTAATAAATAGTTAGAACAAAACATTATGTTACATATACATTAAGCCAAAACAATTCCAACCTTTCTTTTTTACAAAATGGGTGTTGTTCCTAGTGCAGGGTAGCATCCTGATTGCTGGTGCCGTACTGTGCTTTAACCCTTTTTAACCTGAGAAGTCTTATCTTACTCCTTGGTCCACCAGTGAAATCGAGTGCTGTGATTGTGTGTCATGTGGTCCGCAGCCTTTTTCCGGCCTCACATGACTTGATTTCACTGGGGAACCGAGGATAAAGGTAAGCTTTCTCAAGTTTAATGGGATTAATGCATAGCAGAGAAACAAACAAAGGTTTGTTCCACTTTAAAGCTATAAAAAATTTAAATAGACTTTTGGTCCAGTTAAATCTGTCCTGGGGGCATCCTAATTAGGGATAATGTCCCCTAATGTCCCGCAGTGTAACACTTTAAGGACCGCTCACAGGCTGAACCGCATTGTCACTTACTTCCAGGATCCCACTGTGATCAAATGCGGCCATGAGCAAAGCAGCTTTGCTCTGCAGCTTTATCCCTGCTCCCTCCACTGTGTGCGTCCCATCAGATCTGTCAGAAAGCCTACTCCTCTGGCTCAAACAATGGGGCATCCCAACACTGCCACCTATGCCACCAATTCCAGTTAAATACAATCTTACCCAGGTAAAAAAATACACTCCTAAGTAGCTTTAGGTGCTCCACATCCAGATCTGCGTGTTTACATGCAAGCTGAATAGCATCCGATTTATTAGGACCAAACTGCAGGCTGGTGGGGTTATAGGAAAAGGGGAAGCAAAAAAACAAAAGAGCATACATGCTGTTTACAGTAATAAATACATCTATATGGACACAATCCTAATTGTTTCAAATTACTGTCCGAATCTAGTGACACACAGGTCAGGCTACAGGTTACCCTCCAATTCCCCATGCATGCTGACATGGCTATAATTAGAGCATACATAACACGGCTAATCTGTAGGCCAGAGCTCTGCCGAGTGCTACCGATGAAAGAAACATGGAAACATACAAAGGCTGCGTGCCAGGAACAGGCTTTGATTCCAGATTATCGATTTACTTCGTTTCATATGTTTACAAATGACGCATTAAAAATATTAAAATCCTTAAACCAGAAGAAGCGCAGGAGGGCATCCCAATTGCTGGTACCCCTGCACATTAACCCTGTTAAACCCCAAAAATCTTACCTTCCTCCTTGGCCCCCCCCCCCTGCAAAATCAAGCACTGTGATTGGCTGCTGTGGTCACGTGGTCGCTCACGGATGGATATCAAGTGCTGACCACAATACCGTAGCGGCCAATTGAAGCACTCAATTTCGCTGGGGGACGAGGTTGAAAGGTAAGATATCTTTTTAATGTTTAATAGGGTTAATGCACAGGAAATCGGGATACCCCAATGTGCTATGAACAACACACATTTTGTCAAAAATCTTCTGGTTTCAGCCTAAACTGCATAATCAAATCTTATAACATTTAGGAAATCCTTATAGGAAACACCCCTAGTCTACAGAACAGCACAGCATGTTAATTGTGTTAAATAATACTTTTAGCAAGTAAAATTTGAACTCTATACTAAACAGTATCCAACAATCTATATTTTGCATGCCAAACAATCTTTAATATTGACAATAATATTTCTCTCAAACAGCACATTCCAACACTGCTATCCTCCAGTTAGGCAGGTCGGTGTCTCATACAGCATTTATAGCTTTTCTAAGGCGGAACTATCTACCTTATGCACCCGGGGCATGTGCAACCCCCTCCCAAGCAATGCCCCTGGTCCCCTGGTCTCTTATGCCAAATGTTACCCAATCTACCCCAGGTAACAAAAAAATACATTGCATGGCTGACTGGTAATTGTGTTTGACCTTTGGCTCAGTTTCTGAAGTTGATGGTGGATGAACGCTTTCGTACTGGCCTTAGATTGGTCACCCTCCCACAGTGTATGGGACAGAGGCTGTGACAAATGCAGCAGTAATCAAGTATTTTGGCTGATAGTAAATGTCTAAAAGTCACTTCAGGTCAAATGAAAGTACAAAGAAAACCACAATCATCATACATGATTTATTCATTGCAAAGCATTTTTTGCATGAATATATATATATATATATCGAATGATTCAGTCATTTTGTTTATTTTTTACTGTAAGTTTGTTTGCGTTTAGGTAAATATGTATATTATGAATTTTATACACTAACATTATGTTATTGCATACTAACACTTTTAATCTTTGAGAGTGTTTACCTACCATGACGTCAGAATACATACCAAGAAGATAAACTACCTCAATAGTAGACCACGTGACCCGAGAGAATTCTCCATGGACTACACTGCTTTTGGACCTCCACTGAAGCCCTGTCTCGCTAGATTCCCCTGTACCCAACCCCATCAGTTTCCTCAACTAAAATTCCCAGATGTTGTTCTACTGTCAGGGAAGCACACTGAGATTGGGGGGCTCAGTGGGAATCTTACCGGATGGATATGGGCTAGCCAGGGGCTGCTTTTAGTTTTTCTAGTAATAAGAGCCATTACCAGTAAATGTTTAGTTGGGTAGCATGTGAAAATGGCAGTACAGTCTAATTGGCTAACACCACTCCCCCTCCTAATTTTGCTTTCTAACTTTATGAACATTTCTGATACACAGGGCCAAAAGTGTTTAATGAATGACTAGTTTTTGTGCTGCTGGAACTTTGATATACATACGATTTATGATAAAGGATATATTTTGGATAAATCATATGAACACATTCATTATTAGATTTTCGGCTCAGGCTAGCACAATTCTAGAGGTTCTAGATTTGCTTTTTTAGAGAGGATGGAGTAAACATGGAATTTAAAAGGAACGTTGCAACCAGAGCCAATCCTCTATGTCCATGTGAGCAGCGACAACTCTCTCCTGGCCTCGGTTTTCAGTGTACCAAGACTGGTGAGCCATTTCAGTCTTTCTTCCTGTCAGTTTCTTCTCCAGCTGTTTCATTTGGGCAGGACAATGAATTCAAGTCAGGATTCTAAGTCAAGTCAGAAGGTATATCCAACAGTAAAATCAGATATATATTGCAGGCTTGCAATACCTTGGTAGTATTGCAGCTCCTTCCAAGAACTGTACCAGATCTGACTTGTGGAAACATGTTCCTGCACCTGCTGACTCCCTTCATCCTTTTATACATTTCTGTTTACTAAAAGAGTCATCTCACTACGCCCATTGCCAACATCCAGTCACATGCAAAAATTCCTTTTTTCTATATTCTTTACTGGGAATAGGCACCATAAAAATAATTTCACAAGGAATGGGGAGACACTTTGAAAAAAAATCTCATAGTAGTAAAAATCTTTTTATGAGAAAAAAGCCTGATAATATTACTGTTGCTGAATCACCATTGTGGTTCTGTTTTACTCCTAAGAAAAATAGAACGTTTTACTCATTTTTACACTATAGTAAAAAGTACCATTGACTTTCATTGTCTTCCCATCTTGTGATTCAGTAACAGTGACATTCTAATGCTTTTTTCTCATAAAGGGAATATTTTACTACCATATGACTTTAATTTACAATTCTTGTTGTAAAGAAATCTTTTAAGTTATCTTTCCTGTCAGCAATATTAAAATAAGCCATTTTTAGTTATTTTTCCTGTCAGAAATATTAAAATTTAACATTTATAGGCAGATGTCTTGTATATTTTAGGGCTGTTATATTAAAAAAAAAGTTGCCCATGTCCTATTTTTTTCAGTTTACCAACCGTATTAAAGAAGCGTTAGCACCCCACAGCTTTAGATTTAACAACTTGAAAACGCTAATGCCGATGCGGCCACCGGCTAGCATCTTATTTAACAGGAACGATAAAAAGGACACTGTGCTGGGCGCTCTGGTTTTAGCAATGCCAGATGAAACTCCCATAGAGCACAGTGGGCCGAATTGTATTATAGTGTTTAGTGATATAATTAATTAAAAAACATTTTTATTATGAGCTTGCATTGGCACATGTCAATAATGAAAATGTAGGACCTAGATCGTAATTTGGACCCCAAAAAGTAAAACGCTCCAAAAATGAAATGTAAAGTTTGTCCCCTTTGTCCCCAGCAGTGATTTCTTGTAACTGCAAAGACAGAACGCTAAGAAGCGTGGGCAAATACAGTGCTAAAGATTTGAAGGCCAAAAAAGATGATAAATATGCTGAGGAGCACCAAAAAACATGGAGCACAAACTCCGCTCACAAGCACTGGAATAATCAGCAGCTGGGACAACAGGAGCTGCACTACCTAGTGAAACAATGAATGCTAAAACTCTAATCCGGTAGCGTTCTGTGCAGCATAGCTTAGCATCAATGCAGACCACAGCACTGGAGAAAGTTAAAATGCCGGGGCTGTGGAACTGGTGCTATAGCCAAATAAAACCCGGGACCAGGTGCACATCATAAATTAGGCCCAAAGTTCAAGCAAGGAATAGTAAATCATAACTTTACTGAAAGTGTTAGGGGTTGGCACGCTTGGTGATTTTTTATTCCTAAAAAAAGTAGTGAATTTCTTACTCCTTTTTACAATTTAATAACAAGTACCATTGACATTCATTGTCTTTCTATCTGGTGATTCAGTAACAGTGACATTCTCAGGTTTTTTAAGTGAATTTTTTACTACCATGAGAATTTTTCCAACTTTTTTTGAATCAAGTGTGTAAAAGTTACCAACACTCAGCACATCAGTACGAGAACTGGAGTTACATGGAATATGTTCCCATTGCTGCACAGCAGCATACAAGCCTTACATGACCAAGTACAAACTTAACCCTTCTGTTGCCAGCCCCGTAAAATTTACGTGGCTGGCATTTCCTTACCTTGGTGCCATTGTGGGTCATCTGCCGGTCAGGATCGGCAGAGTCTTCTGGAAGGGAGTCCAGGGGTGAGGGGCAGGTGACTTCTGGGTGATAGCAGTTTTGGATCTCATAGTAATGAGATCCATTCAAAAAAACGGCGATCTCTGCTAGATCGCCATTTTTTTGAATGGATCTCATTACTATGAGATCCAAAACTAGCTGAATTCATTTCGTCTGAGCAGGGCTTTTCACATCGCTATTACTCCCTTCTAAAAACACTTCTGAAGGTGTGGGATTCATCCTTTCTACTGTGCCTGATGATTGGGGATGGTATGGGAAATGGAATCGCTGCTCCACAACTAGTAATGTGTAAATGTTTGCCATCACCCTTGCCTGTAAAGTAGGTGTCCCTATCAGATTCAATGATTTAGTGGGGGCAGCTGGGAAGGTGTTATGGCCATATATAAGCATTTTGTGCTAAAGCCAGGGACCCCTTTGATGACAGGGCTCTGGAAATGTTTTGCACCCCCGAACTCTGACCCTGCTCAGACGAAATGAATTCAGCTAGTTTTGGATCTCATAGTAATGAGATCCATTCAAAAAAACAATGATCTCTGCTAGATGGCCGTTTTTTTGAATGGATCTCATTACTATGAGATCCAAAACTAGCTGAATTCATTTAGTCTGAGCAGGGCCAGAGTTCGGGGGTGGAAAACATTTCCAGAGCCCTGTCATCAAAGGGGTCCCTGGCTTTAGCACAAAATGCTTATATATATATATATATATATATATATATATATCGGGGAACAGACACAAAAAGGCATGCAGGGGCCCGCACCCGGCCTTTCTGAGTTGGCCGCACAGGCGCGAGTCTGCGCCGTGGGAGTGAGAGGAAGGTGAGTGAAATGGGGCAATCTGGCAAGGTACACACAGCGGGACATCCCAATTCGAGATGCCGCTGCACAGAGTAACAATACATGTGAAATTCCTGCGTGTTGTTTATGTGTTTTTGCCCTGATGTGTATGCTAATCTGGATAGAGGGATGAGGGGTAGCTGCTTCCACCCCTCCTTCATCGCCGACTGCACCCGGGTGTTTACTTGGTGAGCTAGGCCCGGTGCGCACCTGCCACCCATTCCCCACCCCCCACTATGCGATCTAAGCAATTTTTTTGTTTTTTGTGGTTGATTATGGTTTTATGCACTTTTTAAAAAATGTGTTTTGCCCTGATGTGTATGCTAATCTGGTTAGAGGGATGAGGGGTGGCTGGTAGGTGCGCGCCAGGCCCGGCTCACTTTTGGGTGCAGCCAGCAACCGAGGGGGGTGAGGTGGCAGGGATGGGGGAGCGGGGTGACTGGCAGAGCGCTGGCGGATTTCTGGTCGCCATGTGGTTGGTGATCATGTGCCATTTGCCGCCTCCACCCTGCCCCCCCATTGCTGCTTCCACCCCTCCTTCATCGCCAACTGCACCCGGGTGTTTACTTGGTGGGCTAGGCCTGGCGCGCACCTGCCACCCATTCCCCACCCCCACTATGTGATCTAAGCTATTTTTTTGTTTTTTGTGGTTGATTCTGGTTTTATGCACTTTTTAAAAATGTGTTTGGCCTTGGTGTGTATGTGTGAGGTGGTAGGGATGGGGGAGGGGGATGACTGGCAGAGTGCTTGCTGATTTCTGGTCACCATATAATCATATGCCATTTGCCGCCTCCACTCCTTCATTGCCGGCTGCACTGGAGTGTTTATTGGATGAACCAGGTCTGGTGTGCACCAGCCACACATTCCCCACCCCCACTTTGCGTTTGAAACAGTTTTTTTTTTTTTTACTGCGGTTCAATTTGGTTTGATGTGTTTTGGGCCTGATGTGTGAGGGATTACTGACAGGTGCCTGTCAGGCCCGGCTCCCCCCCAGGGTGCAGGCAGTGACGAAAGGGAGGATCTGAGGTGGCAGGGATGGGGGGTGTCAGATGGTGCACTGGCTGATTTTAGCGCTGGCTGGTTGCCATGTGATGGGTGTTCAAGAGCCATTGCCGCATCCACCTCCCCTCCATCATCGCCTCGACCCTCTACTCTGGTGCCGGCTGCACTCAGGCATTTACTGGGTGAACCAGGCCCTGCGTGCACCTGCTACCCATGTCCCACCCCCATTATGTGATCAAAGCTGTTTTTGGTTTTGTGGATTTCTAAATGTATTTTTGGCCTGATGCAGTGTGAAATCCTTTGATGTGAATACCCCTGATTGCCAGAAAAACGTACCTTACCATCAATGCAATGGTGCATACTGGATAAAGCTATAGCTTAGTGCCGCTGCGGCCAGCGCATGCGTTGTTGCATTGGGTATAAGGTATTTATTACCAGGGATTTCACCCACCCTTCTATACTTCTATACTGTTAACAAAACTTACTTTAGGCTTGTTGGTTGTTTTTTTCCCAAAGTCTTATACAGTTGGACCTTCGCTGGACCTTCATCCCTCCCTTTTGGGACCTTTGTTACTGCCCTTTGGACCTGCTGAGTTCATCAATAATGATTCCCCCGGAATTCCCCCATTTGATTCGGTCCCCGGGGTCAATGTCGACACCACAAACTTCGGTGTCAGAGGCCATCCTACTGGATATGGTCTTTTACACAAATCTCTATGCTGAGCAGGTCCTCACCCAAAACCCCCCACAGAGGCACGCCCGCGCTCATGCATGGCACCCAACAGATATAAGTGAGATTAAAAAATTTTGGGGGATCACTTTAGCAATGGGTATCTGCAAAAAATGTTGTATCGCCTCCTACTGGGATACCCAATCCTTATTGGCAACCCCATTGTTCCGTCCGTAATGTCCAGAAATCGTTACGAAATCTTACTGTTTCTGCACTTTAACGATAATTCCACTGCTCTCGCCGTGGTGAGCCCGGTCACGACAGGCTGCATAAATTAAGACCCCTGATTAATAGCCTGTTGGAGCGCTTTGCGGAAGTGTGCACCCCCTCCCAAAATTTAAGTATTGACGAGTCACTTCTGCTGTTTAAAGGGCGCATTATATTTCGTCAGTATATCCCTAGCAAGCGTGCCGGCTATGGGATTAAATTTTACAAATTATGTGAGAGTTAAATTTTTACGAATTTATGAAGGAAGGGACACACATCTGGACCTCCCTGGTTGTCACCTTGATTTAAGCATCAGTGGAAAAATCGTGTGGGAGAGGTTACCACTTATATGTGGACAACGTCTACAGCAGCATCCCCTTATTTAGAGCCCTTTATTCATTAGACACACCGGCCTGTGGCACCATCAACCCTAATCGAAAAGGGTTGCCCAGGTCAATGCTGCAAAAGAAACTGAATCGTGGAGAGTCATATGCTTT
This sequence comes from Gastrophryne carolinensis, assembly GCA_027917425.1. Lineage (NCBI taxonomy): Eukaryota > Metazoa > Chordata > Amphibia > Anura > Microhylidae > Gastrophryne > Gastrophryne carolinensis. The sequence continues at coordinate 276,256,160 of CM051238.1, forward strand.
AAGAAGGCCGTGAAATATATGGATAAAAAAAATGTAATCATGCTGACAACAATCCACGATGAGTCAATCATGACTGTACAACAACGTGGTCCACGATCCCCTTCCCAAAAGCCACGTTGTATAAAGGATTATAATAAATTCATGGGTGGCGTTGATAAGACGGACCAAATTCTAACATATTACAATGCCACAAATCCAGAGCCTGGTACAAAAAAGTTGCAATTCATTTGGTCCAAATGGCAACTTTCAACTTTGTTGTCTTCAAGGCAGCAGTACCAGGCTCCAATTTGTCTTTCATAAAGTATCAACAGCAGCTACTCCCTGCACTGTTGTTTGGGAATACCGAGGAGGCACCACAGGAGACAGCTAGTGACAATGAGGCTAGGTTAGTGGGGAAGCATTTTATAAAGTGCATTCCCGACATCGGTGGAAAGAGGTATCCCCAGAAAGCTTGCAGAGTATGTAGAAAGCATGGCATCAGGAAGGACGTGCGGTACTATTGCCCGAAGTGCCCCAGCCAGCCTGGTTTGTGCTTTGAACACTGCTTTGAAGCATACCATACCCAGGTAGATTACTGATTGGTATTGCTTTCATTTTATGTTCAGTTTAGATGGTAGGTGAACCCATTTTGTTTGCTGGGATAGGTAGTTGGGTATGGTCTGTGTTTTCTTTTCATTCCTTTCATATTTACAGATGCAATAGGAAGTGCTAGAGGAGGAGCAGCAGGTTACTTGTGGCACATGATGATTAAAAAGTGGGCCCCTTTTCAGGATCGTAATACCTGTACCTGATCATATAATCTGATGCCACAGCTACTGTACCCTATCTGCACCTCACAAGTCCAATCCTTATTAAACCTGTTAGTATCATTAAGAAATGTAAAGGCTGTTTTGTGCGCTTTTATAGTGAGGTGTTGAGCTATGCTTGTTGGGTATTCTTTTTGGGGGACCCTGCTGTTTCAGATGTTTTTTTAGAAAAATATGGTTGTGAATCTGTTTTTTATAACATTTTATATGGAAATACACCAAATTTAGACACGCTAGATGGGCGGCACTAGCCTTTTAGCCATACACATATTCCACAAAAAATAATGGTGTGCACACTGCCCCAAGCAACAGATATTCGAACACCAAAGAGACAAACGGGAATCCCACACTTCCCCAAAAAGTTGCCAAGGGTACACAAAGTAAGTGGCGCCACTTACTTTGTGTACCCTTGACAACTTTTTGGGGAAGTGTGGGATTCCCCTTTGTCTATTTTATATGGAAACTGCGTAAAACCTGTGTATGCGTTCAGGATTTTAACAGAAAACTTCGCCCACTGGAATTAACGGGATAGAACTAGAAAACATAAGGTGTGTACTTTAAGTACATATATGGTTTAGGTGGGGTATTTCAAATGAAAAGGGTTGTTGTTTGTGGAAAAACTGCAAGGTGTGTGATTTGTTTGCAGAGCTGAAACTTTAAATATAACTATTCGTATGCACATACTTAACTTTGGGGTGTTTGACAACAGTACCATTGAAAGTACCTATGCATGTTGGGTATTGTTCTGTTCAGGGGACATTGCCATTTCATATTCGGTATGTTATTCCTTGTTAGCATATATTTTCTTTAGGAAAATGTGGTTTTTATTGTGCATATTTTAAATTTTTGTAGGGAAATGCGGTGGCACTAGTGAATTCCTCAAAGTATTGCGTCCAGGAAGCTACTGCCACGACAACAAGCCTGGTACGCCTAGAATGCTTGAGGTGTGTACTTTCTGGATATATGGTTTGTGGGGGTTATTTAATTTGCAAAGGGCTGTTTTGGTTGAAAAAGCACAAGGTGCGCGCTTTGTCTGCAGAGTAGGAATTTTCAAGTGAAATGCCCAGTAAACATATGCTTTACTTTAGGGTGAATGGTAACCCTACCCTTGGAGTTAGCAACGCATGTTGGGTATTGTTCTGTTCAGGGGACCTTGCCGTTTCACATTGGGCTTGTTTTTTTTGGTTAGTGTATTTTTTTAATAGGAAAATGTGGTTTTGATTATGAATTTTTACAATTTTTTTAGGGCACCAGTGAATTCCTCAAAGGATTGCGCCCAGAAAGCTCCTTCCACAACAACAAGCCTGGTACGCCTAGAATGCTTGAGGTATGTACTTTCTGTGGAACGCCTAGAATGCTTGAGGTATGTACTTTCTGTGGATATATGGTTTGTGGGGGTTATTTAATTTGCAAAGGGCTGTTTTGGTTGAAAAAGCACAAGGTGCGCGCTTTGTCTGCAGAGTAGGAATTTTCAAGTGAAATGCCCAATATGCATATGCTTTATGGTAACCCTACCCTTGGAGTTAGCAATGCATGTTGGGCATTGTTCTGTTCAGGGGACCTTGCCGTTTCACATTAGGTATGTTTTTTTCTTGTTAGTATATTTTTTTAAGGAAACATTTGGCTTTCATTCTGTTTTTATTATTTTTTTCAAAAAACCTCGTAAAAAAGGATTTCTTTGATTGACTTCACCTGGAGATATGTAGCCACAGCATCAAGCCTGATACGCCTAGATAGCTTGAGGTGTGTACTTTAAGTGTATATATGGTTTTGGGGGGGTATTTCAAATGTAAAGTGGTGTTTATGTTAAGAAACTGCAATGAGCGCAAAATAATTGTATTTTCTTTGAAAACCTCCTCAAGTGCTCTATTAAGTTTGTGGTGTCTCAGGAAAGGGTGTCTAGCACTGCATATGTGGTACCGTTGGAATTGGGAGGAATGGGGCTTTTACACACATTATGACCTTTTTGGTACATTTGTAATTTTTATTAAGAAAAAACACTACAAAATGTAAATTTTTTTTATTTTTTATATTTTTTACCATATTTTCAACAAAAATATTAGAAAAACACTGATAAACTTAAAAACACGCTATTCCCTGTTGAAGCCCAGACTCACTTATAGGGAAATCCCTGGAAATCACTTCAAAAATCTCTGTCGAACATGTGTAACGGAAAATAGGCTGGCAACGGAGGGTGACAACTTCTCCAGGAAGGCTGGCAGTTAAAGGGTTAAAGGGCTGCCTTATTTATGATGTGCGCCATTTAGCATCTTTCTGGTGGATATAGCACTAGTTTTGGAGCACCAGCATTTTTTTTATTTTCTGGCACTGTGCTAATTTGCTTTGATTGTTGCACTAGGTATTGGACAGCCTCTGTCAGCACCTGTTGGACACAACTGCCAGCAGGGGGTAGAAAGGTAAGTATGTGCTAGGACATGCAGACTACCATGAGTACAGTGGCCGGAGATGGCGGGAGGTACATCAAAATAGCTGGTTACATCAAAAAGGTGTATGCCAAAAATCTACGCAAGCACCAGCAAGTTACGTCCTAAAAAAGGTAAAAACTCAGCATCCTAAACTACTTTGGCTGCAAATACTGTAAATGCTCGGCTAAACCATATGCGTACACAAAGCAAACACAGCCACTTACACATGAACGATCATTTCTCAGAACGCTGCTGTGAATGATATGAACGTTCGCAATTTCCAGTTACCGAGATCAGTTCCAAAAACAAACGGGCATTCACGTGCAGGCTCTGAATCAAGCCGAGTATCGCAGCTGAACTCTGGAGCATAGAAAGCATGTTCGCCAGAGTGACCTGTTATGATTCTGTATCTGAGAGTCTGATGGACCAGTCTGGGTTTTGTGCATACCAGAAGAATGTTACCCACATGGGCACTGTGCAGGGTTGTTTCGAACCCTGGGCAAACAGAACTTCACAAAGTGTAGTACCATCTGTAACCACAGGGGCGCTCTGCTCAATGCTGAGCTCAACTCTGCAAATGCCCAAACAGCATAGAGCAGCAGAGTCTACTTTCCATTTGTCCCCTCGTTTTTTCTACTGCACTTCTTTGTTTTTTTCTTTACTTCTACCTTCCTTTTTTGTTTTCTTCCTTCGTTTTTCCTTTTTTCTTCTTTCTTTTATTCCTGTCTTTTTTTCTTCCCTTCCTTTATTTTCTCTCTTCTTTCCTTACTTTTTTCTCTCTGTCTTTCTTTTTTTCCCTTTCCCTTCTTCTTTGCAATCTTTCTTTTTATTCTTTCCTCCCTCTTTCCAATTTTCTTTCTTTCTTTCCATCCCGTCTTCCTGCTCTTTTTTTCCTTACTTCTCTTTTCCTCTATTTCTTTCTTTCTACCTTATTTATTCCTTCCTTCATTTTTACATTATTCTTTTTTTCTTTCCTTCTTTCCCTCCTTGTTTGTTTTATCCTTTCTTTTTTGTCTTTCTTTTCTTCCTTCCTTCTTTCGTTATTTTTCTTTCATTCCTTCCTTTCCACCTTACCTTCACTCTTCCTTCTGCTTTAATTTCTCCTGCTTCCTCCCTTCTATGTTTCATACCCCTGACTATTTTTTATCTTTATTTCCTTCTTTCTTTAATTTTTTTCCTCTTTCTTCACTTCCCTTTTTATACTTTCTTTCCTTCTTTCTCACCTTTGTGTGTGTGAGGGGCATTTCCTCTCCCCACTCTGGTTCCAACTGTAGTTTGGTGGAGGGAGGACAATGCTGTAGGGTTGAAATACCAATGCTTCAGCAAACCAAGACATTTTAGAAAATTGCATGCTTCCAACTTTGTTGGTACAGTTTGGGGGAGACACTTTTGTTCCAGTACGACTCACAAAGTCCACAAAGCAAGGGCCATGAAGGCATTTTTGGGTAGGCCCAAAAAGGGCCCTCACCTCAACCCTATTAAACACCTTTGGAATGAACTAGACCAGAGACTGTGAGCCATGCCCTCTCATGCAACATCAGTGCCCAACCTCACAAATGACCTCCTGGATGAATAGGCATCGATTCTCATAGAAAAACTACAAAATATCTTAGAAAGCCCTACCGGGGAAATGGATGCTGCTGCTAAAGGGGGGGGGGGGGGCAACTCCATGTTAAAGTGGACCAACACCCCGGATTTTGACTATCCTGGGTTTTGGTCCACTTCCCGATCGGGGTGCCCCGCTGTGTGAAACCCCGAAAAACTCACCACTCCTCGCTCCCACGTGACCGCCGCTGCCAATCCCCGCCGACGGACAAGCGGGAGGCAGCGACGGACAAGAGAGCGCGCCCGCCGCTGGCTCCCGCGCGTCACTCTTACAGGGCGCGCGCCCGCGCCGGCCATTCACAAACGGCCGGCGCGGGTGCACATCCTGCTAGAGGGATGCGCGGGAGGCGGCGGCGGGCGCCGCTGGATTGAGGATAAGGTAGGGATTTTGGGGATCCGGGGGGGGTTTCACACAGGGTGAGGGCGCCCCATCATGCCTGAGGGGGCTTGGGAGAGGATATAGCTTTGGGACCCCAGGAGGAGCCAGGACGTCCACGTTCTCTGCCTCTACCCCAGAAATCTCCCCGGGTCCCAGGGAAAGATCCCCCCCTTTCCTGTCTTGCACCACGGTAAGGGAAGGAGAAGGAACCCTGACCCCGAAAGAGCCGAGGTTGCCGCCTGCGCTGGGGTAACCTGCCTCCCTTAGCAAAAAGGTCCAGGCGGTCTCCAAACAGATGCAGTCCTTTAAAGGGAAACCCAGTGAGGGCCTACTTGGCAGCATTGTCAGCAGTCCACTGGCGCAGCCAAACCGAGCGGCGTATAGCCACCACACGGGCCGAAGTTCTGGCACACATTCTGATGGTGTCATCCAATGCTGACAGGACAAAGTTTACAAAAAACATCACAACTGGAGAGTGCATTAAACACCTCACAAGGCAAATCATCAGGGGCACTATCAAGCATATTTCAGATAAGGGTTCCAGTGGCCACAGCAGTAATAGCAGAGGCACAGACCGGGCGCAGCGTCGTCCCCGCACATGTAAAGGCGTGGGAGGCCAGCTGGTCAATGCGCCGGTCCTCAGCATCCCGCAGGGTAGTGGAATCAGGGGAATGCATGACAGAGGTGTTAGCTAGCCCTAGAATCGGGACATCCACCCCGGGGGGGGGGGGGGGGGGTGACCAACATTTAACCACCTCAGCAGGAAAGGGATACTTCCTATCCCAACTCTTTGGATCCCGGGGAGGTTACTGGGGCGCTCTCATTCCTTGAGCACAAGGTTATGGAAATGTGCCTGCTCTGGAAATTCCAAACGTGATTTTGCTGTATGGAAAAAATCCCCTTTTTTGCCTGGGAGCCTCAACAGGGAGAGAGATAGACAGAACCTCAAAAATCTGGGTCAATAATCTGTCAGTGTCATCCGGGGCCCAGGGGTCAGAGCCAGAATTGTCATGACCCCTCGGTCTCTCATCAGATGAGCCTGAATCAGAACAGAGCCCCCCTTCATCAGACGGGGTATAGCCATAAAATCCTCAGTTTCCATAGGGAAAACAGTAACATTAGGCGTCAAGTGCCGCTTCTTAGCAGGGCCCTTACGCGCTATTCGCAATAATCTGTTCAACAGTAGCCAGTCTAGAAGACACATCAGGCTGAGAATCCCAATTAGTATGCAACTCAACAGGGGTGAGATTTAAGCTTGGGGGAGTAGGCGAAGTGAAACGAGGTGCAGCCACTGGCAGGCCGCTCAGCACAGGGCCTGTCAGCGTCAGCATGAGGCTGCCCACACGCTACACACAGCCGGTCTTGTCCCAAAGGGACCCCCGGTAACATTATCCTGGGATGCCTCCATATGGTGATTATTAGGCACAATATCCCAGTAGGGATTGACGCTATAAAGCAACCCTGGATTCCCCAATGACCCGCTAGGGAAGTGGGAGTAATTATACAAGGCCCAACTATCAATTACACCGGGCCGGGGGAAACCAATGGATTCACCCGTCTGAAAGACACAATGGGAAGAAGGGGTGTCAGAACCAAACACACTACAATGAGTATATCACACGCGCGCGCGACCTGACAAAATGGTGCCGAGAGTACCTCGAAGGGCGGGCCCGAGCGAGCCGTGACGCAGGGCACGCCAAGCCAGGCCCCGCCCCCCCTTGAAGAGCGCGAAGCCCACAGACAAGCAGCCAATGAGAATGCAGAAGCGTCTGAGGTAACACCGCCGCCCGGCGCGGAACATCCAAATGAAGGAAAAGACGCGCATGGTGGCGGCATTTGCAATAGTAAAAAAGACAAGTCAGAGCGGCGGCTGACACCACATATACTATTCAAAAGACATGACAAAACGCCGTATGCACGAACCACGATACACGCTCACCCACACCCCCCCCCCTTCTTTTCCTCCCGAAGGCTACAGGGAGAATGAGGGAGGATGGCGGCCCTCTGTACAGGACCCACCGCTACACGGGGCATGGGACAATAATGCGGGAGGGGCATCCATAAAGGCTCACCATCAGCCTATACCGCCAACCCTTTGGTGGGGGATTGCGGTGGAGCAGCGCTCCTTAAGCACACATGGTGCTGCCTACCTTCACCCGACCAGAGCAGCCCAGGCTGGGAGGCACATCACACGAGGAACGGGTGGGAATAGTCCAACAGGGCCGCAGGCTAATAGCCCCGCTCACCTGCGAGAGAGTGATAATTTCATGTCTTCGCAGTAAGCACTGCAGAGAAATCTGGGGATTTGTGGGAGGTCCCGGGTATTTGAGGGGCCGGGAGGAGCCTGTTTTACATGTCTCTGCAGTGCAGCACCATCTGGCGGAGGATAACCCAAGTGTAAGTAATCTATCTGGAGCAGGACGTACTGTATACTAAGAATAGTATGACTGTTGAGCTGAAAGAAATTCTTATTGGTGCTGATTTTCTGTCATTACAGTTGAGTGACTGAAGAGTACAGTTCCCAGTTCTTTGGTTACTGTCACGGGCCGGGTGGAGCGGACTCGGGTGTGGATCCGCTTTAACTGTGGAACCGATGGCGGGTACCGTGTCAGGGGAGCGGAGTCTAAGAGGCCACCGGTATTCACCAGAGCCCACCGCAAGGCAGGTTGGTCTTGTGCGGCGAGTGACCCCCAGGTCGCTACCCCCTAACAGCGGCCCAGTCCCACAGTCAGCCGAGGTTCAGTGAGGTACACAAGTAGCAGGCAAAAAGGCGTAGTAAGTACAGGCAGAGATTGGGGCTGGCAGCACAGGTTCACGGTAAAGGTGAGTAGCTGAGGTCGGGGCAGGCAGCAAGGTTCAGAGTCGGGGACAGGCAGAGGTCGGTACACGGGTGAGCAATCCAAGAATGTCTGACTTTCAACAAGCATGGAGAGACCAAGATCCGGCACTGAAGGAAGGAAGTGCCTGTTTAAATAGGGGAAGATGATGCAGGATTGGATGACATAAACACCAATCAGTGCTGTAAAGGCCCTTTAAATCTCAGGGATCCTGTGCGCCTGCCCTCTAGTGGACGGAGACGTGTGCGCACCTGACCATGCAAGGAGGAAGCATTGGGGAAAGGGCGGCAGCTGGAAGCAGCCCTGAGGGAAGATGGATGACGGCTGCATGCAGCCATGGAGGTAGGTGAAATGCTGTGAGACGGGCGTGCAGCGCTCGCCCTAACAGTTACCAAGTTGAGCCAGGGTTGATGTCTTTAGAAACAAGGGTCACTGTAGGTGGAGAGGGATGGCAATAATGTCCAGGACACAGTTTAGTATGTTACAGCAGCAAGACTAGATTAATGGCTCATTTACATAAATTAATTTCCGAATGTAAACCACAAATAGGACGAGTGCACAGTAAATCGTTCACCTCTGGATGCAAATTGTCCTCTCAGTTGTACGTTCATGCCCATCCCTTTATCTGGACAGAAACATCTGTTCATTGGCAGTACAGCTTTGGAATATTTTGTATTATTTTTGAGGTCTCATGGACACAGCATGACTGGAGTCACAAATTGATATAATACATCAAGGCACAGGCTGATGGACATGTTATATGCTTATAATAACTTTATTCTACCACTTGTATGTGCATTTTCTTTTTCGTCCAATTTTCAATAAAATTGTAACAATTTAATAATTTAAATACCAGTTTGCAACTGTTATCCCATAAATCCCAGGGGGAGGGGCACATGCTGCCCTCAATTGCGGCCCCCCAGTACCCCTTGCCGAGTTGGAGAGTAGAGCTTGCCTTGCCTGCCGTGCAAGCTGCTGGTCAGTTGAGGGCAATGTATCTTTAACTCTTTTAAAGCAGAAAGTGGGGCACCTATGATTGTCTCTGCTCATGTGCTACTGGTCTGCTGTTTGTGCTGGGCATTTATGTAGACTCTGCGTAGCTCATCTCTGCTCAACTCACCTCTGCTTACCTCTTCCCTCCTTACCTGTGCTAACTTCACCTGTTTACCTCTGCCTTCTTTAACTCAGCTCTCCCTGCCTCACCTATTCCCACCTTGTCCCATCTCACCTCTCCTCACCTATACCTATCTCTAAACATCTATTTCCACCTTGCCTCTGTCCATCACTTTTCAGAACATCTTACCTTGGTCCACCTCACCTAACCTCACCTCTGCCTACCTCTACCCACCTCGGATTACCTCTTACCATATCAAATGTCCTACCCCACCTCTGCTTAATGTACCTCTCCCTGCCTTACCTTTTTCCACTGCTTCCCACCTCACCGCTTCCTGTCTTACCCACCTTTATTAGTCTCTTGTCCCCTGACCTTTGGTCACCTCACTTCTGTTCACCCCACCCCGTTGTGTCTCACCTTTGCATATACATAAAGACATATTCAGTGCTTTAAGGTTAAAGCTTGCCTCCAGTAAATGGTTTGGCGTTCTTGGCACCATACATTTTATTGTTGCCCCTTGAACAGGAACAAAAAGCAATAATGCGTCCCTTATACCAAAAATGTTCTGCACCCCTGCCATAAATGAATGAACACCTCACCTGATCACTGCAATCCTGCCTTAAATTATGGCAGGGGGTGGGACTCTAAATGGCAGCCGTAGACCTAAGTGACAGTTGAACGACCAGTACAGTTACACTGCTGTGTGGGATTGGGTGAGAGACTTGCCACTATGTGCATTCTCTCCAAGATGGCTGCACCCAGGACCCGAGGCTACCTAGAGACTGGACTTCCACTTTAACTAATCCCAATCATGGAAAACATTGCTCCCACAGAGAGAGAAACCATTATATTTTATATTTGCATGCTAAAATGATGGTCACCTATACCAAGCTTAGTACAAGAGCAAAACCTTTATTAACTGTTTATTGTTATATGCTAGTGTGTATAGGTAAATATTGAATATGTGGCACTTGTTTGAGTGTCCGGCTCAAATTAGGTAAAGATAGTTGAAGACTAGTTTAAGACTAAATGCCCTGGACTATGCCCAAACTATCAAGTGCGCTACAGAGTACTATACCAACAGTCTGAAGATACAATTAGTCAGTGGTGAAATAATTAACACCACTGGTTTATTAATCCTCTGGATGGTTTATGCCGCTCGGGCTGTGATCCCAATCAGCTTAGTTTTAATAGAAACTCGTCTGAAATCAGGTAACCAGAAAAAAATGTGCATAAAAATGTGTAAAAGAACTTGATTTCCATCAAGTTACCAATGGCAGTGGTATAGAAAATAGAGAATTAAATTGTAATGCCAAAAGTTGAACACTTACCGACAGGGCCTCTGCTGCTGAAGATGTTGCGCTCTTACAGGTGCTGTCATCCCCAATGAAACAAATCAGCTGGGTGCCATTTAATCCTTTATTAGTAAACTGTAAGCTGAAAAAAGCCACTCCTGTGGTGTGCAGAAAGTTGGTGCGAGTCTTACTACAAAAAATCTTTTGAATTTTGCTGTTCAGTTCACCTATGAGTAGGCATTCAGAAGTCCAGCTTGGAGAGGGTTAATCAATCTCCAGTCGTTCTTACAGTATTAAGAGCAGGAGCGGTTTTCTCTCCATGTGCCCACGAATGGAATGCAATGTGGCCACCCGAAATCCGGCGAGACGTCACTGAGCGGCATGGAACTTTGAAGAGCTAAAGCCATGCTGTCACTTACAGACGGCTAAGCCGGCTTGGGGGACAGTGATCGAGCCCTGAAGACAACGGATGTCACAACAGCAGGCAGCGGCAACATCCAAAAGGTAAGTAAGGTCCAATGGGGGGAGGGTATCGTCCCCTTTTTATTTTCGGGCGCTGTGAAACCACGATACTCAGGCATACAGAACCAGGTGCAATACAAAAACTGGGGATGGCAGCACAGTGATCAAATGGAAACACATTGGGGACATACAAATGACATGACACATGATTGGCAGGCATGAAAATGCAAGTTAGCAGAGAGTACAATAATGAACAAAAAAACATTCAGATGAGGCCAGGCATCCCGTGTCATTTGATTTAGCAAAACAAAAAAAAAAAATGTTATCCAGAAGTCACCAAAAAACAGGACTGGAATGGCTAATTGAGGTCAAGGGGAGAACAACACTGAGCGTAGAAAATGTGCAAGGAAGTTAGCGTTTGCCTGGACAGGGACTTTAAATATCAATGGTAGTTTTTAAAAGCAGGCATTCCACTGCACTGAAAGACACGCTGACTCAGGAATTTATGTCATTATGACTTCATACTGTCTGCTATCAGTCTGCAACATCCTAGCAATCTATGTGGAAAATATTTGAGTCTACAAGCTGACGTATGTTTCTGCTTCAGCTGGGATACCATCAGGGTAGTACAGTTGTATGTCCTCCATGGGGGCAGGAGTGTAAAGCGGGCCCAGCTGGCACACATGAATTGCTTATGAGATCCTGGATTTGTGAGTCAAATTTCAAAATAGATATTTTGTGTTTCATAAATCTGTCCTGGGCATTTCTAAATAGGACATTCCGGGAAGCATTTGCATTCCCTGATAAACCCTCAAAGAACTTGATATTTCCTGCTGGCTCTTCTTTGACGGTACCCAAAATGAATTCACTTTTGAGGGAACTGGAAAAGTGAAAATAGCATGGATGAGTCATGCTCTGCTGCTGATAGCCCCACTGACAATTAGGGCTATTCGCCCACTAGTGACATTAGGGCTTACTGGCCCCTTTTAAACCAGCCTCCGGCGGGTTCACTGTCTGCGGTGCCGCCACAAGGCACAAGACAGCTGTGCTTACAGGTGCGCACAAGCATGGTCAGAGAAGTAGGGAATGCGGCCAAAGGCGGAGGCTTACAGCGCCTTTCAAGACTGCGCTGCTTTAGTCGACACCCATTGCTGACGAGGTGGTCGAGGACGCTGTGGAGCCACGGAGAAGGTAGATAGAGGAGGGGCACATAGGACAGGCATCAGGTCAGCTGCTTGCTGGCTAATTATTTTCGTTGGGTTTAGAGTCCATTTGAACTGCACCAGGAAGCAGCAAAAAAATCTATAGCCCCGGCCTACTTAGAGAAATCACCTAAAGAAGTAAAGAAGCTAAACCTAAATATCTGAAGCCATCTGAAGGGCCTTACAAAGCAAATCATCCCCTCCAGTTCATGTGTATAACAAATAGATCAGTTGACTAAATGGTGACCTTAGCCCCTACACTACACACTGGAACACACAGACCATCCATGTATCTATGCCAGCATCTTTTTTTTGTGATTTAAGTTTAGCTGTTAATAGAACATTTGTTTCACCAAATTTACAAACCTCTCTGTTCCTGTTGACATCTGTACATGGGTTACCAACTTCCTCAAAAAGGTACACCAAAGAGTGTACTTCCTATGCCAACTGAGGAAGTATGACTTTTGCCCTTATTCATCAAGCGATAGCGCCAGGTAGTGTCTGACGAGCGCCAGGTAGCGGCAGCTAACGGCGACTACCGACTCAAGTACGCCCGCGGCGGTCACAATGACGCATTTATCAAGCAAAATGAGGCTAGCGCCGGCGAGAGCGACGGCTAGCGCGGCATTCATCATGAAGCCGCCTGGACCGAACAGCGCCGCTGCAAATTCCCTCACAGCGCCAGGTATGAGCTGTCGCTCCCTGGCGATGTCCAATGCATTTCAATGGAGCAATCTATAATAATTCATGATTAATTGGTAATTTTTTTTTTTTTTTGATTTTTTTAATGTCAAAAATTCGGAGACCATTTCTGCAATGTTAGGATTTATTTTTAAGTCAAAAAAAAAAAAATATGTGCAGAATTGATCTAACAGGTCTGAGATTAATGTATTCATATAACGGGATGATTCTAAAAACATGTATAATGTTACATTCAAAAAATATGGTTGTTTAGGGGTTAAAAACTAGTTAATACAGATCGCCGCCAGCGCTCTGGGGTTTAAACAAGGAATGGACAGCGACAGCACATTCGGAGCGTGATTTTTTGATGAATATGAAGCTAGCCGTTCGCTCTGGCCATTCGTTGTCAGGCGCTCACATACAACGCTGGACCTGTGAAACAGCGACTCCCCAGCCCGTATTCAACATTACCGCACACCGACTGAGTCGCTGTCATCAAGCTAATGCCGGCCAAGCACAGCGAATACTGTCTGGCGCTGAAAAAATCACGCTACAGTCGCTCATCTGTCGCTACCTGGCGCTATTGATGAATCGGCCTCTTTGCCTCAGGTCCTGCTAGTATCATTCTGTAACTCAAACACTATTGGGTTGATTCAAAGAAACATGTAACAGCTTGGATTTGGGTCACGATCATCCTATTTTTCCCGAACGCTCGTGCGTTCGTATGAACTTGCGAGTGATTCAATAAGCAAATACGTTTCTATCCTAAAATATACGTCCGTTCGTATGGCAGTTCGGGAATCAGACCTATGTCAGTTTCCATCCTGAATTTTCCGTTTCATTTCTCAGGTTGCAACATTGGTTTTGCCCTTTTTCCTTTTTTGTCTGGACGTAAATCCTTCTGATCTTGCGGCTCCGCACTACAAACTTACCTCATTAAAGTGCATTCTAAATATTTGGTCTTTTATTTTTCTTTATTTCATTCATTTTGTAGTAACCAACCATTAATGAATGCATTTGCATAAGTAAATCTTACTTTGTTAAATTTTTAGTTAACTTGCATTTTTTACTTGTGGATTTAATTTTAATATTTATGCTTCAAATGGTACAACTTTAAATTTTTAGTGTGGTTACCCACACCCTCTACATACAGATTGCTCACAAATATTAAAAAACAACCAGCAACTTCTGCATGTTATGAGCCTAGAAACAGCCAAGATGGCGGCTCAGGTATTATCGGGCAGCCTGCAAACAGAAAGGGCCTTGTGACTGTGTTGCTCTGGATTCTTTGATTTCTGACCTTTCCATGCCCCCAGCTCTGCTGTGTCTGTGCAAAATACAGCAGTAACCCACATCCTGCACTTTATCCCGCTCTCCTCTCCTCAGTAAGTGTGATGCATCTGACCAAAGATGTGCTTAAATAATTAAACAAAGCAAAGGTAAACAACTACACCAATAAATGCAATCTAAAAATATTATTCTAGTACCTCAATTTTAAAAAAAATAACAAAGGACATAAGTTTCTTTAATTAACGCAAATATATTGCAAAATAAAGGTTTACATGCAAAGGACTAATTAAGGTCCACATTAAAATGCTTTTATAAGGCATACATGAATCAGGTATGCATTGCCATACAATTTATGGCCTCGGCCATGCTGATACATGCAGTTCATTGGAGCACAAGACGCGCAGACTCCTCCACATAGCCAAAAAACCTGTTCACGAACAGCAATCCGGCTGCTAAAAGGTGTCGGCTGTGGCTTTCTTTTAAAACGCGTTTAGAGGTTTCTCTGAATCACACCTAAACACATCCAATTAACCTAAGTTTTACGTTTTGATCGTAAGTTTTAGGATTTGATCCTAAGTTTTACGTTTTGATCCTAAAATTTAGGAACGAACTTCCGCTGATCGTAAGAGCATATACGCATTCGTACGTAGGCTCGTGCGAGTCGGAAATGGCCAAAAAAACAGGAAAAAATGACTAACACCCACCCAAACTTACGATTCTCGATACGAAATCAATTAACTTTTGCTCTTTGAATCGAGGGGTATGTATATGAAGTAAAAGCCAACAACTGAATTTCAGTATATTTATTGTATGCAAATAGCCAGACATATAGTACAAGTGATGACAGTGTCAAGCCAATATATAAAAAGACAATAACCCGAAAAGGGAAAAGGGGAAGTATGCTCTATTACAGTTAGTTAATGTTCATCTAGATCCAACCCATTATATTAGGGTCTAAGTGAGGGTATTTTGCCCAAATTTGCCATACATTGGTGGCCCTTATAAAAGTTAAATTCTCATTCACAGAGATTATTCTTCCTTTCCTTAACATCCTGAATTACCCTGCTTTGCTGCTAAAAGGACCAAGATCATCTATTTGTTTTGGGATGTAGATGCACCGCTGGCTTTAGGTGCAGCAAGGCTAGCCTTGGGTCTCTATTGAATGTTTAGCCCGTGAATGTAGATACTAATGACCAGAAGCCTCTGATTTTGGACAGCTTCATCATATGTCTAAAAATGAACTTTCCTCTTGACAGCCCCTGAAGCAGTTACTGGGACCGAGTACCATAAACTATAAAGAAATAACACAAATGGAGCATTTGTCACTCATTACCCAAATCACTGACCATTCCTTTATAACCCATTGCCAGTGCACTATAAACTTATAACAAGCTATAAATGATGGTGATCAGACCCATAGTATCTTCCCCTTTGTGGCATATAGGCTCAAATGGTTTCATTGAGCCTATATTTGAGAGATCCAAATGTTTGAGTTGGGCATATCTATAGTTTTGTGTAAGTGGGATGTCATATGATCTCTTTGTCAGAAAGTTCCATGAAACGACCTCCTGATCCCGTAGGAATGACTATACCATTGTAAGGTCCCAGCCACAGCAACCTCCAGGATTGTTAAAAGTATCTGTAAGAGCTCCTCAGACATTCCATGGAGAGCTAATAATTGGACTATTTGGGCTGCCTGGTAATAGGACAAAATACAAATGTAGGTTCTTTCAAACCAAAATGTACACGACTCTACCATGCACAATTGCAATATGACCTGGGAAGGGCAGCCCTATTTGTAAGGGACACCCGTATAAGAGAAAGGCTACACTGTCTGAAGACCGGCAGGTAGCAGAAACTTAAGGCTGGTTGGGTTAATGGGCTCTCTGTATGACAATATCCAACAAACCACGAGTGAGGGGGTTTTGGGCCACCCCTTAACCCTTTAAATGCCAAGCACGTAGTTTCTACGTGGTTGCTTCTCCAACCGTTAGAGAAACTACGCGCTTGGCATTTACCTACCTTCTGGCCATCGGGGGTCCCTGGGTGCTGTGTTGCTGGGCAGATCCTGTCCTGCGCCATCTTGGGGTCAGGTCTGGGTCACAGGAATGACTCATCTGTGACCCGGATTCTCAGGAACCAATGAGGATGCAGCAACTTTGTCATCAGCCGGCGCCTGCACTAGCTGTATAAATAGCTGGTGCAGGCGCCACGTTTCCTCATACTGCACCAGTACCTGACAGGTAGGGAGGGTTGCGGACAGCTTTTCTGGGGGGTTGGGGGTACCTTTCTGTGCGGCGGCGGCGGCAGCGCTTGTTGGGGGTGGGGGGATTTTTCGATTGATTGATTGATCTTGGAGGGGGCTGCCACCCTGCGTGAGCGATCGATTGATTGATCTTGGAGGAGGCTACCACCCTGCCTGATCGATCGATTGATCGATCTTGGAGGGGGGTGCCACCCTGCCTGATCGATTGATTGATCAATCTTGGAGGGGGCTGAGGGGGTGTCCCTCTTGCCATGATGATGCCTTGGGGTGAGGAGCCGTCGCCATCCACCATGCTGCCTGTGATGGAGTGGGGGGTTTGTACCGCTGCCACTGATTTTGGGGGTGGTAATCCTGCCATGCCTGTGACAGGGGGTTGCTGCCCCACTGCCTGTAACTAATCTTCCTGTTCACTTTCTTCAGAGCCTGTGGATCGTCGCCGTTGCCGCCTGTGGATTGTCGCCGTTGCCGCCTGTGGTTCGTCGCCGTTGCCGCCTGTGGTTCGTCGCCATTGCCGTCTGTGGTTCGTCGCTGTTGCCGCCTGTGGTTCTTCGCCGGTGCCGCCTGTGGATCGTTGCCGTTGCCACCTGTGGATCGTGGCCACCTGTGGATCGTTGCCGCCTGCGGAGCGTCGCCTCCCATGGATCGTCGCCTCTACCGCCACTGAATCGTCTCTGCCACCACCCTTCTAGCCCCCTTTTCCCCCTTTGGTACCCAGTCCCCCTCTTTTCTCCTATTCCCCTCCCCCTCCATGAATCGGCCCATTTGAAGCTGCTTTGGACTCCACCGCTTCGCTTCGCATTGTAAAGTATTGGACATACACATTTAATTTCTAGAGGTTATTTATGCTTTTTTTTTTTTTTTTACACTTTAGCTACACATTGCACTTTTTTTTCTTCAATTTGGGTACACTTTTTTATAATATTCTAACAGCATTTTGATTTATTTGTTTTTCTTCCTTAACATTGTGTTCTGTTTAGTTTTTTCTACTGTGTCATTTTAATTTACTTTGTTTAGTCCTAGCCTTTAGTCCTAGCCTTTAGTTTTTTTTTTTTTTAGAGCTTATTTTTTTTTCCAATCAGAATTGGATATGGCTGGGAGGAGGTTCACTGCTCAAGAAGCTGCAGCTACCTTGATGGCCTCTGACTCGGAGGACTTTAGTGAGTCAGGTGAGTCAGGTTCAGAGTATCTGCCCTCTGAGTCAGAGAGTGGCTCCTCTACTGAGGAGACATGGCCATGCAGTGGTACCAGTAGGTAGCCAAAGTAAAAGGGCTAGTGCCGCGCAAGATGAGGCCACACTGGGGGAGAGTGTAGGGCAGGGGGAGGCAGGGCAGGTGGAGGCATCGAGTGCTGCAGCTGGTCCAGGAGAGCCGGCGTGGAGACCTCCTAGTAATTATTTTACCGATATTCCCCCCTTGAGTCCCTGGAGTCAACATAGACACAAGTAACTTACGTCTTGTTGACTTCTTCTATCTTTTGTTACAGAGGCCATCCTACAGGATATGGTCCTCTATACAAACCGCTATGCTGAGCAGGTAATGGCACAAAACCCCTCCAGAGGCACGCCCGAGCTCAGGCATGGCACCGCATTAATATAAGTGAGATGAAAAAATTTGGGGGACTCACTTTGGCAATGGGTCTTCTCAGAAAATGTAGCCAATCCATATTGGCAAAACCCTTATTTCCGGCCATAATGTCCAGAAACCGGTACCAAATGTTATTACGGTTTCTACATTTCAACGACAACGCCACTGCTGTTCCCTGTGATATGCCCGGTCATGACAGGCTTCATAAAATACGGCCCCTGGTTGAAAGCCTGTCAGAGCACTTTGCAGATGTGTACAACCCCTCCCAAAATGTAACTATCGATGAATCACTTCTGCTTTTTAAAGGGCGCATTATATTTTGGCAATATATCCCTAGCAAGCGTGCCCGCTATGGGATAAAGTTTTATAAATTGTGTGAAAATACGACTGGGTACACAAAATTTTTTAGAATCTATCAAGGAAGGGACACGCAACTAGACCCCCCTGGCTGTCCCCTTGATTTGAGTGTCAGTTGCCGGATCGTTTGGGAGCTCATCACCCCACTATTAGGGAGGGGGTACCACTTATATGTGGATAATTTTTATTCCAGCGTCCCCCTGTTTAGAGCCCTTTACATCTTAGACACTCCCACCTGCGGCACACTCAACCGTAACCGGAAAGGCTTGCCAAGGACATTGCTGAATAAAAAACTAAAGCGTGGGGAGTCTTACACCCTGAGAAGCGATGAGCTCCTGGCCGTTAAATATATGGATAAAAAAAATGTGTTCTTGCTGACTACCATCCACTAGAGATGAGCGAATCGATTCTGGCGAACCCAAATTCGTTACGAATTTCATGAAATATTCAATTCGTTACGATTCCGAATATCGCTGCGATTCGAACGCTCGAATGGCTTCCTTAAAACTCCATTTACTGCTATACAGTCCATCTAAAATGGTGGATCCACATGTCCCATGGGGCAAGGAATGCTGGGTAGGTGTCACATGCTACCTATCAGCAGACAGGCTTACCGATGATGTCACAGCCCCATATAAATGGCGGCCATCTTGCGGAAGATCATTCTGACACTGTATTGCGGCCAGAGCAGATCAGGCAGGGAGAGAGCGAGAGATAGATAGATAGATAGATAGAACAGAAGAAGCGCGGAACAGATAGAGAAGGAGAGAGCCTGTGACAGTGACAGATAAAGACAGGGACAGTTTAAACTTTTTGCATTAGCTTTCAAGCCTATTTAGTGTTAATAACACTCCTGCCTATTTAGCTTTTCCTTTACCTGGTGTCATTCTTTAAAAAGCGTGCTAGCATTAATATTTCAAGACTCCCTGTGTAATAACTGCTTGCATTTTATAATTAACGTCACTTTTCCACAATCAAGGGAGGCCTCCTCTGTATGTGAGCAGGGGGTATCCCAAACACTAGCATTAATATTTCAAGACTACCTGTCTAATAACTGCTTGCATTTTATAATTAATGTCACTGTTTCACAATCAAGGGAGGCCTCCTCTGTATGTGAGCAAGGGGCATCCCAAACACTAGCATAAATATTTTAAGACTACCTGTCTAATAACTGCTTGCATTTTATAACTAACGTCACTTTTCCACAATCAAGGGAGGCCTGCTTTGTATGTGAGGAGGGGGCATCCCAAACACTTGCATAAATATTTCAAGACTACCTGTCTAATAACTGCTTGCATTTTATAAGCAACGTCACTTTTCCACAATCAAGGGAGGCCTCCTCTGTATGTGAGCAGGGGGCATCCCAAACACTAGCATAAATATTTCAAGACTACCTGTCTAATAACTGCTTGCATTTTATAAGCAAAGTCACTTTTCCACAATCAAGGGAGGCCTGCTCTGTATGTGAGGAGGGGGCATCCCAAACACTAGCATAAATATTTCAAGACTACCCCCTCGATTCAAAGAGCAAAAGTTAATTGATTTCGTATCGAGAATCGTAAGTTTGGGTGGGTGTTAGTCATTTTTTCCTGTTTTTTTGGCCATTTACGACTCGCACGAGCCTACGTACGAATGCGTATATGCTCTTACGATCAGCGGAAGTTCGTTCCTAAATTTTAGGATCAAAACGTAAAACTTAGGATCAAATCCTAAAACTTACGATCAAAACGTAAAACTTAGGTTAATTGGATGTGTTTAGGTGTGATTCAGAGAAACCTCTAAACGCGTTTTAAAAGAAAGCCACAGCCGACACCTTTTAGCAGCCGGATTGCTGTTCGTGAACAGGTTTTTTGGCTATGTGGAGGAGTCTGCGCGTCTTGTGCTCCAATGAACTGCATGTATCAGCATGGCCGAGGCCATTAATTGTATGGCAATGCATACCTGATTCATGTATGCCTTATAAAAGCATTTTAATGTGGACCTTAATTAGTCCTTTGCATGTTAACCTTTATTTTGCAATATATTTGCGTTAATTAAAGAAACTTATGTCCTTTGTTATTTATTTTAAAATTGAGGTCCTAGAATAATATTTTTAGATTTCATTTATTGGTGTAGTTGTTTACCTTTGCTTTGTTTAATTATTTAAGCACATCTTTGGTCAGATGCATCACACTTACTGAGGAGAGGAGAGCGGGATAAAGTGCAGGATGTGGGTTACTGCTGTATTTTGCACAGACACAGCAGAGCTGGGGGAATGGAAAGGTCAGAAAACCAAGAATCCAGAGCAACACAGTCACAAGGCCCTTTCTGTTTGCAGGCTGCCCGATAATACCTGAGCCGCCATCTTGGCTGTTTCTAGGCTCATAACATGCAGAAGTTGCTGGGTGTTTTTTAATATTTGTGAGCAATCTCTATGTAGAGGGTGTGGGTAACCACACTAAAAATTTAAAGTTGTACCATTTGAAGCCAAAATATTAAAATTAAATCCACAAGTAAAAAATGCAAGTTAAGTAAAAATTAAACAAAGTAAGATTTACTTATGCAAATGCATTCATTAATGGTTGGTTACTAAAAAATGAATGAAATAAAGAAAAATAAAAGACCAAATATTTAGAATGCACTTTAATGAGGTAAGTTTGTAGTGCGGAGCCGCAAGATCAGAAGGATTTACGTCCAGACAAAAAAGGAAAAAGGGCAAAACCAATGTTGCTACCTGAGAAATGAAATGGAAAATTCAGGATGGAAACTGACATAGGTCTGATTCCCGAACTGCCATACGAACGGACGTATATTTTAGGATAGAAACGTATTTGCTTATAGAATCACTCGCAAGTTCATACGAACGCACGAGCGGACGTGAAAAATAGGATGATCGTGAGCCAAATCCAAGCTGTTACATGTTTCTTTGAATCAACCCATACCTGTCTAATAACTGCTTGCATTTTATAAGCAAAGTCACTTTTCCCCAACCAAGGGAGGCCTGCTCTGTATGTGAGGAGGGGGCATCCCAAACACTAGCATTAATATTTCAAGACTACCTGTCTAATAACTGCTTGCATTTTATAATCAACATCAGTTTACCACAATCAAGGGAGGCCTCCTCTGTATGTGAGGGGGGGGCATCCCAAACACTAGCATTAATATTTCAAGACTACCTGTCTAATAACTGCTTGCATTTTATAATCAATGTCACTTTACCACAATCAAGGGAGGCCTCCTCTGTATGTGAGGAGGGGGCATCCCAAACACTAGCATTAATATTTCAAGACTACCTGTCTAATAACTGCGTGCATTTTATAATCAATGTCACTTTTCCACAATCAAGGGAGGCCTCCTCTGTATGTGAGCAGGGGGCATCCCAAACTTCCCTGCGATTCGATCGATCGAAGTTTTCCTTTAAACTCCATTTATTTCAATTACAGCCATTGTAAAATGGTGGATGCACATGTCTGGACATATCCCCTGGGGCAAGGTATCATGGGAAGGTCACATGCAGCCTATCAGCAGCCAGGAAGCCCGGTGACGTCACAGTGCTATATAAACGGCAGCCATCTTGCTTGTGCGCATTTCAGCCTTGCATCGCAGACAGAACGGAGGTTGCTGCAGACAGCGAGAGACTTACAGACAGGCAGGGAGAGTTAGAGAGACCCACAGAGTGCAAGGGAGAGCCATGGAAAGATAGGGAAAAATCAGGAACGATCCAGGCAGAGACAGCAGAGAAAATGACAGGGAAACTTTTTTTTTTACTTCACTTCATTTGCCAGATCAGTTTTAAATTGCTTTTTTTCTGTGCTGTAAATATTCCTGGCCACTGTGCATCCCATCTTGGCAGTGGCATATTTAACCCTATCTGTTACACACAAGCATTTCTTATAACTCAATTAGTTTTAAAGTGGACCAACACCCAGGATTTTGACTATCCTGGGTTTTGGTCCACTTCGGCGGGGCACCCCGATTGGGGGTGCCCCGCTGTGTGAAACCCCCCAGAAACCCCAAAAAACTCACCTCTCAACGCTCCCACGTGAACGCCGCAGCCAATCCCCGCCAACGTCCAGGCGGGGGACAGGAACGTCCAAGCCGCGGGAGGCGGCGGCGGCGGAAGCGGCGGCGGATCAGGTAAGATGTTTTGGGGGTTTTTGGGGGGTTTCACCCCGCGGGACATCCCGATCTCGGATGTCCCGCGGGGTGGGAGGTGATTGGCCCGGGAATCTTATAGATTTCCGGGCCGATCACCCCTGGGTGTTGGTCCACTTTAATTTTTTTTGTATGCTGTAAAAACCACAGCCCACATGGGCATACTATTTCAGCACATTTCACCCTATCTGTTATACTAAATCAGCTTCTAAAGGCTCTGTTTTATTAATATATTGCATTTTGAATTGGTTTTGTGCGTCCTGTAAAAACCCTTAGGCCACATGGGCATCCCAAACCAGCACATTTCTTCCTATCTGTAATACTAAATCCTCTTCTAAAGGCTCTGTTTTATTAATATATTGCATTTTGAATTGGTTTTGTGCGTCCTGTAAAAACACCAGGCCACATGGGCATCCCAAACCAGCACATTTCACCCTATCTGTTATACTAGATCAGCTCCTAAAGGTTCTGTTTTATTAATATATTGCATTTTGAATTGGTTTTGTGTGTCCTGTAAAAACACCAGGCCGCAGGGTATCCCAAACCGGCACATTTCACCCTGTTATACTAAATCAGCTTCTACAGGCTCTGTTTTATTAATATATTGCATTTTGAATTGGTTTTGTGCTTCCTGTAAAAACACCAGGTCGCAGGGAATCCCAAACCAGCACATTTCACCCTATCTGTTATACTAAAGCAGCTCCTAAAGGCTCTGTTTTATTAATATTTTGCATTTTGAATTGGTTTTGTGCTTCCTGTAAAAACACCAGGCCGCAGGGTATCCCAAACCGGCACATTTCACCCTATCTGTTATACTAAAGCAGCTTCTAAAGGCTCTGTTTTATTAATATATTGCATTTTGAATTGGTTTTGTGCTTCCTGTAAAAACACCAGGCCGCAGGGTATCCCAAACCAGCACATTTCACCCTATCTGTTATACTAAAGCAGCTTCTACAGGCTCTGTTTTATTAATATATTGCATTTTGAATTGGTTTTGTGCTTCCTGTAAAAACACCAGGCCGCAGGGTATCCCAACCCAGCACATTTCACCCTATCTGTTATACTAAATCAGCTTCTACAGGCTCTGTTTTATTAATATATTGCATTTGGAATCGGTTTTGTGCGTCCTGTAAAAACACCAGGCCGCAGGGTATCCCACACCAGCACATTTCACAATATCTGTTATACTAAATCAGCTTCTACAGGCTCTGTTTTATTAATATATTGCATTTTGAATTGGTGTTGTGCGTCCTGTAAAAACACCAGGCCGCAGGGTATCCCAAACCGGCACATTTCACCTTATCTGTTATACTAAAGCAGCTTCTAAAGGCTCTGTTTTATTAATATATTTCATTTTGAATTGGTTTTGTGCTTCCTGTAAAAATACCAGGCCGCAGGGTATCCCAAACTAGCACATTTCACCCTATCTGTTATACTAAATCAGCTTCTAAAGGCTCTGCTTTATTAATATATTGCATTTTGAATTGGTTTTGTGCGTCCTGTAAAAACACCAGGCCACATGGGCATCCCAAACCAGCACATTTCTTCCTATCTGTAATACTAAATCCTCTTCTAAAGGCTCTGTTTTATTAATATATTGCATTTTGAATTGGTTTTGTGCGTCCTGTAAAAACACCAGGCCACATGGGCATCCCAAACCAGCACATTTCACCCTATCTGTTATACTAGATCAGCTCCTAAAGGTTCTGTTTTATTAATATATTGCATTTTGAATTGGTTTTGTGTGTCCTGTAAAAACACCAGGCCGCAGGGTACCCAAACCAGCACATTTCACCCTATCTGTTATACTAAATCAGCTTCTACAGGCTCTGTTTTATTAATATATTGCATTTGGAATTGGTTTTGTGCGTCCTGTAAAAACACCAGGCCGCAGGGTATCCCAAACCAGCACATTTCACCCTATCTGTTATACTAAATCAGCTTCTACAGGCTCTGTTTTATTAATATATGGCATTTTGAATTGGTTTTGTGTGTCCTTCAAAAACACCAGGCCGCAGGGTATCCCAAACCAGCACATTTCACCCTGTTATACTAAAGCAGCTTCTACAGGCTCTGTTTTATTAATATATTGAATTTTGAATTGGTTTTGTTTTGTCCTGCAAAAACACCAGGCCGCAGTGTATCCCAAACCAGCACATTTCACCCTGTCTATTATACTAAATCAGCTTCTACAGGCTCTGTTTTATTAATATATTGCATTTTGAATTGGTTTTGTATGTCCTGTAAAAAACACCAGGCCACAGGGTATCACAAACCAGCACATTTCACCCTATCTGTTATACTAAAGCAGCTTCTACAAGCTCTGTTTTATTAATATATTGCATTTTGAATTGGTTTTGTATGTCCTGTAAAAACACCAGGCCGCAGGGTATCCCAAACCGGCACATTTCACCTTATCTGTTATACTAAAGCAGCTTCTAAAGGCTCTGTTTTATTAATATATTTCATTTTGAATTGGTTTTGTGCTTCCTGTAAAAATACCAGGCCGCAGGGTATCCCAAACTAGCACATTTCACAATATCTGTTATACTAAATCAGCTTCTACAGGCTCTGTTTTATTAATATATTGCATTTTGAATTGGTGTTGTGCGTCCTGTAAAAACACCAGGCCGCAGGGTATCCCAAACCGGCACATTTCACCTTATCTGTTATACTAAATCAGCTTCTAAAGGCTCTGCTTTATTAATATATTGCATTTTGAATTGGTTTTGTGCGTCCTGTAAAAACACCAGGCCACATGGGCATCCCAAACCAGCACATTTCTTCCTATCTGTAATACTAAATCCTCTTCTAAAGGCTCTGTTTTATTAATATATTGCATTTTGAATTGGTTTTGTGCGTCCTGTAAAAACACCAGGCCACATGGGCATCCCAAACCAGCACATTTCACCCTATCTGTTATACTAGATCAGCTCCTAAAGGTTCTGTTTTATTAATATATTGCATTTTGAATTGGTTTTGTGTGTCCTGTAAAAACACCAGGCCGCAGGGTACCCAAACCAGCACATTTCACCCTATCTGTTATACTAAATCAGCTTCTACAGGCTCTGTTTTATTAATATATTGCATTTGGAATTGGTTTTGTGCATCCTGTAAAAACACCAGGCCGCAGGGTATCCCAAACCAGCACATTTCACCCTATCTGTTATACTAAATCAGCTTCTACAGGCTCTGTTTTATTAATATATGGCATTTTGAATTGGTTTTGTGTGTCCTTCAAAAACACCAGGCCGCAGGGTATCCCAAACCAGCACATTTCACCCTGTTATACTACAGCAGCTTCTACAGGCTCTGTTTTATTAATATATTGAATTTTGAATTGGTTTTGTTTTGTCCTGCAAAAACACCAGGCCGCAGTGTATCCCAAACCAGCACATTTCACCCTGTCTGTTATACTAAATCAGCTTCTACAGGCTCTGTTTTATTAATATATTGCATTTTGAATTGGTTTTGTATGTCCTGTAAAAAACACCAGGCCACAGGGTATCACAAACCAGCACATTTCACCCTATCTGTTATACTAAAGCAGCTTCTACAAGCTCTGTTTTATTAATATATTGCATTTTGAATTGGTTTTGTATGTCCTGTAAAAACACCAGGCCGCAGGGTATCCCAAACCGGCACATTTCACCTTATCTGTTATACTAAAGCAGCTTCTAAAGGCTCTGTTTTATTAATATATTTCATTTTGAATTGGTTTTGTGCTTCCTGTAAAAATACCAGGCCGCAGGGTATCCCAAACTAGCACATTTCACCCTATCTGTTATACTAAATCAGCTTCTAAAGGCTCTGCTTTATTAATATATTGCATTTTGAATTGGTTTTGTGCGTCCTGTAAAAACACCAGGTCACATGGGCATCCCAAACCAGCACATTTCTTCCTATCTGTAATACTAAATCCTCTTCTAAAGGCTCTGTTTTATTAATATATTGCATTTTGAATTGGTTTTGTGCGTCCTGTAAAAACACCAGGCCACATGGGCATCCCAAGCCAGCACATTTCACCCTATCTGTTATACTAGATCAGCTCCTAAAGGTTCTGTTTTATTAATATATTGCATTTTGAATTGGTTTTGTGTGTCCTGTAAAAACACCAGGCCGCAGGGTACCCAAACCAGCACATTTCACCCTATCTGTTATACTAAATCAACTTCTACAGGCTCTGTTTTATTAATATATTGCATTTGGAATTGGTTTTGTATGTCCTGTAAAAAACACCAGGCCACAGGGTATCACAAACCAGCACATTTCACCCTATCTGTTATACTAAAGCAGCTTCTACAAGCTCTGTTTTATTAATATATTGCATTTTGAATTGGTTTTGTATGTCCTGTAAAAACACCAGGCCGCAGGGTATCCCAAACCGGCACATTTCACCTTATCTGTTATACTAAAGCAGCTTCTAAAGGCTCTGTTTTATTAATATATTTCATTTTGAATTGGTTTTGTGCTTCCTGTAAAAATACCAGGCCGCAGGGTATCCCAAACTAGCACATTTCACAATATCTGTTATACTAAATCAGCTTCTACAGGCTCTGTTTTATTAATATATTGCATTTTGAATTGGTGTTGTGCGTCCTGTAAAAACACCAGGCCGCAGGGTATCCCAAACCGGCACATTTCACCTTATCTGTTATACTAAATCAGCTTCTAAAGGCTCTGCTTTATTAATATATTGCATTTTGAATTGGTTTTGTGCGTCCTGTAAAAACACCAGGCCACATGGGCATCCCAAACCAGCACATTTCTTCCTATCTGTAATACTAAATCCTCTTCTAAAGGCTCTGTTTTATTAATATATTGCATTTTGAATTGGTTTTGTGCGTCCTGTAAAAACACCAGGCCACATGGGCATCCCAAACCAGCACATTTCACCCTATCTGTTATACTAGATCAGCTCCTAAAGGTTCTGTTTTATTAATATATTGCATTTTGAATTGGTTTTGTGTGTCCTGTAAAAACACCAGGCCGCAGGGTACCCAAACCAGCACATTTCACCCTATCTGTTATACTAAATCAGCTTCTACAGGCTCTGTTTTATTAATATATTGCATTTGGAATTGGTTTTGTGCATCCTGTAAAAACACCAGGCCGCAGGGTATCCCAAACCAGCACATTTCACCCTATCTGTTATACTAAATCAGCTTCTACAGGCTCTGTTTTATTAATATATGGCATTTTGAATTGGTTTTGTGTGTCCTTCAAAAACACCAGGCCGCAGGGTATCCCAAACCAGCACATTTCACCCTGTTATACTACAGCAGCTTCTACAGGCTCTGTTTTATTAATATATTGAATTTTGAATTGGTTTTGTTTTGTCCTGCAAAAACACCAGGCCGCAGTGTATCCCAAACCAGCACATTTCACCCTGTCTGTTATACTAAATCAGCTTCTACAGGCTCTGTTTTATTAATATATTGCATTTTGAATTGGTTTTGTATGTCCTGTAAAAAACACCAGGCCACAGGGTATCACAAACCAGCACATTTCACCCTATCTGTTATACTAAAGCAGCTTCTACAAGCTCTGTTTTATTAATATATTGCATTTTGAATTGGTTTTGTATGTCCTGTAAAAACACCAGGCCGCAGGGTATCCCAAACCGGCACATTTCACCTTATCTGTTATACTAAAGCAGCTTCTAAAGGCTCTGTTTTATTAATATATTTCATTTTGAATTGGTTTTGTGCTTCCTGTAAAAATACCAGGCCGCAGGGTATCCCAAACTAGCACATTTCACCCTATCTGTTATACTAAATCAGCTTCTAAAGGCTCTGCTTTATTAATATATTGCATTTTGAATTGGTTTTGTGCGTCCTGTAAAAACACCAGGTCACATGGGCATCCCAAACCAGCACATTTCTTCCTATCTGTAATACTAAATCCTCTTCTAAAGGCTCTGTTTTATTAATATATTGCATTTTGAATTGGTTTTGTGCGTCCTGTAAAAACACCAGGCCACATGGGCATCCCAAGCCAGCACATTTCACCCTATCTGTTATACTAGATCAGCTCCTAAAGGTTCTGTTTTATTAATATATTGCATTTTGAATTGGTTTTGTGTGTCCTGTAAAAACACCAGGCCGCAGGGTACCCAAACCAGCACATTTCACCCTATCTGTTATACTAAATCAACTTCTACAGGCTCTGTTTTATTAATATATTGCATTTGGAATTGGTTTTGTGCGTCCTGTAAAAACACCAGGCCGCAGGGTATCCCAAACCAGCACATTTCACCCTATCTGTTATACTAAATCAGCTTCTACAGGCTCTGTTTTATTAATATATGGCATTTTGAATTGGTTTTGTGTGTCCTTCAAAAACACCAGGCCGCAGGGTATCCCAAACCAGCACATTTCACCCTGTTATACTAAAGCAGCTTCTACGGGCTCTGTTTTATTAATATATTGAATTTTGAATTGGTTTTGTTCGTCCTGCAAAAACACCAGGCCGCAGTGTATCCCAAACCAGCACATTTCACCCTGTCTGTTATACTAAATCAGCTTCTACAGGCTCTGTTTTATTAATATATTGCATTTTGAATTGGTTTTGTATGTCCTGTAAAAACACCAGGCCACAGGGTATCCCAAACCAGCACATTTCACCCTATCTGGTATACTAAAGCAGCTTCTACAAGCTCTGTTTTATTAATATATTGCATTTTGAATTGGTTTTGTGCGTCCTGCAAAAACACCAGGCCGCAGGGTATCCCAAACCAGCACATTTCACCCTGTTATACTAAATCAGCTTCTACAGGCTCTGTTTTATTAATATATTGCATTTTGAATTATCCCATATTGCCAATTTTCATAGTATCTGGTGCAGAGAAGCAGTATCTCACTTTATTTAGCTTCTGCTTTTTAAAGTAAACACCTTTTTAAGTGCCTATTGTGCATTTCAAAAACATAAAAATGTCAGGCAGGCAAGTGCCAGGATGTTCAAAGAGGAGTGGCAGAGGCCAAGATTCTGCAGGCAGAGGTCGCAGCAGACTAGGGGCGAGTGGCCGCAGGAGTCGCGGTGATAGACCTGATCTGCCAGTATCTGCTAGCGGTCGTGTCTCCACCAGTAACGCATCTGCCGTGGTAGATTGGTTAACGCGGTCATCCACATCATCACAAGTTACATCTGACACCCCCATTCTAGGGTCGGTAGGTTCCTCTGACACAACTCTGAGTTGGCATGCCCCGAGAGCAGTCCCTGTCCTCCCATTGCCTCTGTCCTACGCCGTTCCCTCCCCCAGCGACGTATCCTATGCTTTGTGTTCAGCTCCACTCTTTAGTGAGGAGGACGATCAGATAGAGGACAGTCAGCAGCTACTGCCCAGCCAAGAAATGGAGGTGGCTTCTTTCGCTAGGCAGACAAATTGTGATGTGGAGAGTGGCATGGGTGTTGTTGCGAGCGTTCCAGCTCCTGCGCCAGACACTGTTGAGGAAACCGAGAACATCAGTGATGTGCAGCCACAACTCGGTGATGATGATGATGATGATGATGAAGCCGGTCGCACTTGGGAGCCGGGTGCAGAAGGGGCTTCATCCTCATCATCAAGAGAGTCAGCAGGTGAGGCAGCAAGGTGTTAGCAGCATGTTTGGCAGTAAGCATGGGGGCAGAATTGTAAAGCCTGGAGCCAAATGGGGCCAGGGCCGGGGTAAAGCATCTGCTGTGCGGCAGGATACCTTATCGGGAGGTAGTGGAGCAGGGGTTCCTGGAGTTGGCGACAGTAGCAGTGAATCAATGCGGGCTGTTGGTGGGAAAAGTAGCTACTCGGCAGTGTGGCAGTTTTTCCTCAAGCAACCACAGGAGGGTAACATGGCCACATGCTAGATATGTAGGCAGAAGGTGAAGCGTGGCCCGGGGCCAAATGTTGGCACCACGGCCCTGCGTCAACATATGATGCGTCACCATAAAGCGGCCTGGGAGAACCGAGGCTCCGAAGAGGTGGTCCAGGCTGTTTCCTCACCAAGTGGCACGCCGCTCCCAGTTTCTGCCAGCCAAGGCTCCAGCACCTCAGCCGAAGGCAGATGTGCGTCATACCCATCCTCTGTCGCTCCTCCTGGTGCTCCTGCTCCTCCTCCTCCAAGTCATGCATCCCGCCAGCAATCCATCAGCTCTTGTCCAAGCTGCTGGTGCTGCAGTCACTCCCTTTTCAGGTGGTGGACTCTGCACCTTTCAGAGAACTGATGGCTTGTGCCGAGCCGAGTTGGAGAGTCCCAAGCCGTCATTTCTTTGCCAAGAAGGCAGTACCAGCGCTGCACACTTTTGTTGAACAGAAGGTGGCCCAGTCCTTGAGCTTGTCGGTGTGTAGCAAAGTGCATGGCAGCGCCGGCATCTGGAGCTGTAACTACGGTCAGGGACAGTACATGTCGTTTACGGCCCACTGGGTGAATGTGGTCCCTTTGCAGCAGCAGCAACTTGGACAGGTCACGCCGCTTCGGCCTCCGCGCTCCCTGGCAGTTGAGCCTGTGACACCGTGCGACTCGGCCTCCTCATCCTCCGCCATCTCCTCACCCTCCACTGTAGGCTCAAGTCTCAGTGCCCCTCCAGCCTACCATGGGTGCAGGGCACGGAGGTGTCACGCTGTGCTTCACATGGTTTGTCTTGGCGAACGGAGTCACACAGGGGAGGAACTGCTTAAATGTATTCATCAAGAAATCCAAACATGGCTTACTCCAAGAAAACTGAAAATGGGAACCATGGTTACCGACAATGGGAAGAACATTTTGTCTGCGCTGCGACAAGGAAGGCTGACCCATGTGCCCTGCATGGCTCACGTCTTCAATCTGGTTGTGAAGCGGTTTCTGAAGTCTTCCCCCATCTGCAAGACATCCTAACAACTTCAAGGAAACTTTGCATGCACTTCAGCCACTCATACACCGTCAAGCACACCCTTCTTGAGCTACAGCGTCAGAACTGTATCCCCCAACATAATCTGATTTGCGATGTTTCCACCCGTTGGAATTCCACCCTGCATATGTTGGACAGACTATACAGAGAAAAGCCATCACGGATTTCTTGATGATCCAAGCGGATAGGGGGACTCCCCTGTGTAACTTCAATGTCAACCAGTGGCAGCTCATACGTGACACCTGCAGTTTGCTCAGGCCCTTTGAGGAAGCCACTTTATTTGTGAGTGGCCAGGATTACAGGATGAATGACGTGATTCCACTGCTTCATGTACTACAGCACATGTTGGAAACCATGGCTGGTCAGGGCACTGGAGACATGGCGTCTACATCTTACGGCCACATGAACCCCGTTGGAGCTGAACTGGAGGAGGAGGAGGAAGAGGAGGAGGAGTGGCACAGTGCACAGTTTAGGCTTGGCGAAATGGCTGGCTTATCTAGTCAGCGGACAGGAGAGGAGGAGCAGGAGCAGCCAGAGGAGCTAGAGGGTTGTGAGGAAGGCGAGACAGAGGACCCAGACACACCGTGGCAATATGCAGTGGAGATGGAGACAGGTAGTCCCTCCGGGTCACTTGCGCAAATGGCAGGAAGCATGCTCACGTGCTTGCGTAGTGACCCCAGAATTGTTTCCATTTGTCAGCGGGATGACTTCTGGCTCTCCACCTTATTGGACCCTCGCTTCCGGCACAAAATGGGGGCATTTGTTAAACCCGCCGAGAGGGAGGACAAACTGACCTACTACAAAGACATTCTACGTAGTCAGTTGGCCGATGCCTATCTGCGCCATGGTCCATACTCTCGCAGGTCTGACTTGGGTGGACCTCTGCGCTCATCTTCCACTGCCATGGCTGCTGGGGGGTTGGCAGGAGCAGCAGCAGCAGCTCCATCAGCAGCAGCCTCAGTCTTCAGTCGCTAATGAGTAACTTTCTACACCCGCATAGTGAGTCTACTCATGAGCAGCAGGAAGACCTTGACATGACCATGCCAACACACCTTGAGGATCTGCTGAACTTCTGGGCAGCCAAACTTGACTTGTGGCCGCAGCTAACTGAGTTTGCCCTGGAAAAGCTGTCCTGCCCGGCAAGTAGCATGCCATCTGAGCGGGTGTTTAGTGCGGCGAGGGCCATAGTTACAGCGAGGAGAACTCGTCTGTCAACTAAAAATGTGGAGGGACTCACCTTTGTGAAAATGAATCAGGGATGGATCAGCCAGGATTTCCACCCACCAATGGCTGATGCATGCGACTAGATTCAGCATGGTGCCACTTTTTACACTTTCCAAATGGTGCAAAACATATTTATGTCTTTAGGGCAATTTTTGGGCTCCTGCTGATGCCAACTTCAGGGTGTGCCTTTCAGCCAAATTTTGGCCTCCTGCTGCTGCTGCCGCCAACTGCAGTGTGTCTTTAGGCCAATTTTTGGGTTCCTGCTGCCAACTCCAGTGTCTCTTTCAAGCTATGTTTGGGCTCCTGCTGCTGCTTTCAACGCCAGGGTGTCATTCAGCCAATTTTTGGGCTCCTGCTGCCAACTCCAGTGTCTCTTTCAAGCTATGCTTGGCCTCCTGCTGCTGCCAACTGCAGTGTGTCTTTAGGCCAATTTTTGGGTTCCTGCTGCCAACTCCAGTGTGTCTTTCAAGCTAGGTTTGGGCTGCTGCTGCTGCTGCTGCTTGCTACTCCAGGGTGTCATTCAGCCAATTTTTGGGCTCCTGCTGCCAACTCCAGTGTCTCTTTCAAGCTATGTTTGGGCTCCTGCTGCTGCTGCTGCTTGCAACTCCAGGGTGTCATTCAGCCAATTTTTGGGCTCCTGCTGCCAACTCCAGTGTCTCTTTCAAGCTATGTTTGGACTCCTCCTGCTGCTGCTGCTTGCAACTCCAGGGTGTCATTTAGCCAATTTTCGGGCTCCTGCTGCCAACTCCAGTGTCTCTTTCAAGCTACGTTTGGGCTCCTGCTGCTGCTTGCAACTCCAGGGTGTCATTCAGCCAATTTTTGGGCTTTTGCTGCCAACTCCAGTGTGTCTTTCAAGCTATGTCTGGGCTGCTGCTGCTGCTGCTGCTTGCAACTCCAGGGTGTCATTCAGACAATATGTGGGTTCCTGCTGCTAACTCCAGTGTGTCTTTCAAGCTATGTTTGGGCTCCTGCTGCTGCTGCTTGCAACTCCAGGGTGTCATTCAGCCAATTTTTGGGATCCTGCTGCCAACTCCAGTGACTCTTTCAGCCAATGTTTGGGCTCCTGCTGCTGCTGCTGTTTGCAACTCCAGGGTGTCATTCAGCCAATTTTTGGGCTCCTGCTGCCAACTCCAGTGTCTCTTTCAAGCTATGTTTGGGCTCCTACTGCTGCTGGTTGCAACTCCAGGGTGTCATTCAGCCAATTTTTGGGCTCCTGCTGCCAACTCCAGTGTCTCTTTCAGCCAATGTTTGGGCTCCTGCTGCTTGCAACTCCAGGGTGTCATTCAGCAAATTTTTGGGCTCCTGCTGCCAACTCCAGTGTGTCTTTCAAACTATGTTTGGGCTGCTGCTGCTCCTGCTTGCAACTCCAGGGTGTCATTCAGCCAATTTTTGGACTCCTGCTGCCAACTCCAGTGTGTCTTTCAAGCTATGTTTGGGCTCCTGCTGCTGCTGCTTGCAGCTCCAGGGTGCCATTCTGACAATTTTTGGGCTCCTGCTGCCAACTCCAGTGTCTCTTTCGAGCTATGTTTGGCCTCCTGCTGCTGCTGCTGCTTGCAACTCCAGGGTGTCATTCAGCCAATTTTTGGGCTCCTGCTGCCAACTCCAGGATGTCTTTCAGCCAATATTTGGGCTCCTGCTGCTGCCAGCTCCAGGGTTTGTTTTTCAGGCAATATAGGGGCCCCTCATAGTGATGCCACCTCAACTCTCTGCAATTGTGCCGCTCTGCGATTCTAATAGCGATGCCTCTGATCTGCATGTCATAATTATTTACAGTATTATTTCACTAACCCAGCACGCATCCTATGTGTGTTACAGCAAGGAAGAATGGTTTACAACCCTATTGAGGCTCTAGGAAGCTCAGAAATAGCCGTTTTTAATAGCGATTGGTCGCGAATAAATTCGGACCGAAACAAATTTTGTCGGAAAATTCGGCGAATCAGCCGAATCAAATTTTTCAAAAGTTCGCTCATCTCTAACTAGCATAAATATTTCAAGACTACCTGTCTTATTAACTGCTTGCATTTTATAATCAATGTCACTTTACCACAATCAAGGGAGGCCTGCTCTGTATGTGAGGAGGGGGCATCCCAAACACTAGCATAAATATTTCAAGACTACCTGTCTAATAACTGCTTGCGTTTTATAAGCAAAGTCACTTTTCCACAACCAAGGGAGGCCTGCTCTGTATGTGAGGAGGGGGCATCCCAAACACTAGCATAAATATTTCAAGACTACCTGTATAATAACTGCTTGCATTAGATAATTAACGTCACTTTTATACAATCAAGGGAGGCCTGCTCTGTATGTGAGGAGGGGGCAATCCCAAACACTAGCATTAATATTTCAAGACTACCTGTCTAATAACTGCTTGCATTTTATAATCAACATCACTTTACCACAATCAAGGGAGGCCTCCTCTGTATGTGAGGGGGTATCCCAAACACTAGCATTAATATTTCAAGGCTACCTGTCTAATAACTGCTTGCATTTTATGATCAATGTCACTTTACCACAATCAAGGGAGGCCTGCTCTGTATGTGAGGAGGGGGTATCCCAAACACTAGCATAAATATTTCAAGACTACCTGTCTATTAACTACTTGCATTTTATAATTAACGTCACTTTTCCACAATCAAGGGAGGCCTGCTCTGTATGTGAGCAGGGGGCATCCCAAACACTAGCATAAAATACCATTTTGTGATTACTCACCTGTAAAATGGGTATTATAAGTATGTCACACACCCCGCTTCCATAATCATGACATGTGGGTTATGGCCAGTAGAGGGCAAACTTTGCAGAGATGACAGGAAAAAAAGGAGCCCCTCCCAGTCCATAAATACCTGGGACCTCCCACACATTCCCCAGTATAGGACAGCAGTAAGGGGACCAGGAAGAACCAAATATAAACAATCATAACACTAAAAGGTTCACCATATAAAAGATCCAAAATACCAATAAGGGCGGGGTGAAGCGGGGTGTGTGACATACTTATAATACCCATTTTACAGGTGAGTAACCACAAAATGGTATTATTCCAAGTATGTCACACACCCCGCTTCCATAATCATGACATGTGGGACATCCAATAGCAGTGTCCGTCATGGGTGGGAACCGAAAACAGTAAAAGAATGTACCAACTTAAACCACTGCAGCTTGCAGAACCTCGCGGCCAAAAACAGCATCCGCTGAAGACCTTGTAAAACTTGGAAAAAGTATGAACGGAAGACCAAGTAGCAGCCTTACAAACCTGTTCAACTGAAGCCTGGTGCTGAAAAGCCCAGGACGCACCAACAGCACGAGTAGAATGCGCAGTGAACTTAAAAGGGGGAGTCCTCCCCTTGGCAGAATAGGCCCCAACAATGGCCTGACGTATCCATTTACTAATGGTAGACTTGGCAGGCGCCAAACCTTTCCGGGGTCCGGAGGGCACCACGAACAAGGCATCCGTCTTACGAAAGGAAGAAGTAGCAACCAAATAGTACTTCACACAACGAACCACATCCAAAGAGTGCAGGACCCTCTCCTTGTCATTGCTAGGCTTAGGACACAAGGAAGGGAGAGCCACATCCTGATTGAGATGGAAGGCAGAAACCACCTTAGGAAGGAAATCTGGCTTAAAATGAAAAACCACCTTGTCCTGGTGTATCTCAAAGTAAGGGGCTTGAATGGAAAGAGCCGCCAACTCAGAGACACGTCGAACAGAGGTAATAGCCACCAAAAAGGCAATCTTTTGTGTAAGCATAGAAAGTGCAACATCCTGCACCGGCTCAAAAGGAGGCCCCTGGAGGGCCGACAGAACCAAATTCAAATCCCAAACAGGCAACAAAGGCTTCCGAGGGGGCCGCACATGAGTGACCCCCTGGAAAAAAGTTTTAACCAAAGGATGAAGAGCAAAGGACCTTAGAAAGAAGACCGCCAGGGCAGAGACCTGCCCTTTCAAGGTACTAAGCTGTAGCCCCAGGTCCAGACCGTGTTGAAGAAAATCCCAAATCCTAGGGATCGAAAACACCCTGCAAGGAAGGCTTTAGCCTCACACCAATCAATATAGGACCACCAAGCCCTGTAGTAGATGTTAGAGGAAGATCACTTTCTAGCCCTAACAAGTGTCTGAATCACAGCATCAGACAAACCTTCTTCTTTTAAGATGGAGGTTTCAGCAGCCACGCCGTCAAAGCCAGCGTTTGTAAATTGGGGTAACAAAGTTGACCTTGAGTGATGAGATCCGGAAACAGGGGCAACCTGTACTGATATACCGCCAGCCGTACGACGTCCGTGAACCAAACCTGTCTTGGCCACCTCGGGGCCACCAGAATTGCTGGCGCACCCTCTTGAGCCAGCTTGCGCACCACCTTGCCCACCATGGAGAAGGGGGGAAACAGGTACAGGAACCCCAGATCCCTCCAGGCAAGAGACATGGTGTCCGCTGCCAGGGCCAGAGGATCCTGAGACAGAGACACAAACATTGGGAGCTTGTGATCGTGACGTGAGGCAGAGATCCACCTCCGGAAACCCCCACGTGTGACAGAGGGACCGGAATACCATGTGGATGAGAGACCATTCCCCTCGGCGAGAGGATCCCCTGCTCAGGGAGTCTGCCTCCGTGTTTTCCACTCCCGGAATGTATACTGCTGAGATGCATGGAACATTGCTCTCCACCCATGCAAGAACCAGAGAAACTTCCCTGAGGGCACTCCTGCTGCGAGTCCCTCCCTGGTGATTGATGTAAGCTACCGCAGTTCGATTGTCCGATTGAACCTGAACCGGTAAGCCGCGTAGGTGATGCGTCAAGCATGACAGAACCAACCGAATAGCTCCCAGCTCCAAGACATTGATGGGGGTGTGAGCCTCCAGAGGACCCCACAGCCCCTTGAACTGATGCGTCTTCCAAAAACCTCCCCAGCCCGACAGGCTGGCATCCGTGGTAACTGTCTACCAACAAGGGGTCAGAAAGGATCTGCCCCCTCATCAGATTGCTTGGTTCCAGCCACCACTGAAGGGACTGCCGAACCCGGGGAGACATCATGAATGACTGATCCAATGACTGCGGACATCTGTCCCAGGCCAACAATAGATGGAGCTAGAGCGACCTCATGAGGAACTGAGCAAAGGGAACTGCCTCAAAGGAAGCCACCATCAATCCCACTAGTCTCATCCCTAGCCGGATAGAAGGACGAGGATTGGACAGGAGAAGACGTATCAGATCCTGAACCATCTGCACCTTGGACTGAGGAAGGAAAACCCTGGTCCGAATGGTATCCAGATTCATGCCCAGAAACGAGATCTCCCTTGAGGTGGAGAGAGAAGACTTGGGATGGTTGATCACCCGGCCGAACCTCTCCAGCGTCGCCACCACCATACCTGGTGTCCAGCTCCGCCTGACTGAGAGAGGATGCCGTAATGAGGAGGTCGTCCAAATACGGAACAATGTGAATGCCTTGGGCTCTGAGAAGGGTCATTATGCCTGCCAGCACCTTGGTGAACACCCTTGGTACCGAAGTCAACCCGAAAGGGAGGACCACAAACTGAAAATGCTGATCTCCCACCACAAACCCGAGAAATCTCTGGTGTGCTGGGTAGATTGGTACATGAAGGTAAGCATCCTTGATGTCTATGGATGTCATGAAATCCCCCCGACGAAGGGAATTGATGACTGAGCGCAGAGTCTCCATGCAGAACTTCTTGGTCTGATGAACCTGTTGAGAAGCTTCAAATCCAGAATGGGTCTTATGGATCCATCCTTTTTGGGAACCGTGAAGAGGTTGGAATAATAGCCCGGCCTCTCTCTGAGAAAGGCACCAGGCATATGACATCCATGACCAGAAGATTCTTTACAGCCAACAGGAGCCCCTGCGCAGCCCGGGGATCCGAGGGGACCTGAGACCTTAGGAATCTGGGAGGAGGCCGGTACTCGAACTCCAGTTTGTACCCGGAAGAGACCACTTCCAAGATTCATTTGTCTGTGACCTCCTGGGCCCAGCCCAGGAAGAAGTGCCGCAGCCGTCCCCCCAGCCACAAGGGTGAGGGCATCCCCTCATTGCTGAGCTGGTTTGGCAGCAGGCTTGGGCTTGGAACCCCAGTAAAGGCCTGGACGTGCGTGTCCTCTGCCTCTGTTCCAGGAATCACCTCTGAAATTAGAGTAGGCAAAGCCTCTGCCTGCTCTGGCACCGCGAGAGGAAGGATTGAAGGAGCCTGCCTCCCGAAAGGGGTGACGCTGCTACTTACGCTGAGGTAACTTTCCACCTTTCGCCACTGAATCCAATTTATCTCCGAACAGCCTCATACCCAGGAAGGGTAGCGCTGCGAGTGATTTCTTAGCCACAATGTCAGCTTCCCACTGGCGTAGCCAGACCTATCGGTGAATAGCCACCAGCAATGCCGAGGTTCTACTACTCATAATAATCGTGTCATCCTTAGCAGATAAAACAAAGGTCACAAACAATTTACACCGCTTAAGGGCTGTGAAATCATCACTGGCCGGGTTAAGCTGGGAACCACTCAACAGGCGCCTAACCACAGACCTGGTAGCCACAGTCGCGAGCACCGAGGCACAAACAGGCCGCAAGGCTGAACCCACACTGGCAAAAGCATGGCATGCCATCTGATCAAAGCGTTTGTCCTCACCATCTTTAAGAGTGGCGGCGTCTGGAGAATGTACAACGGAGGTGTTGGACAATCCCAGAACGGCGCTCGGGAGGAGATGACCAGTGCTTCACCGCGTCCACCGGGAAGGGATACTTCCTATCCCATCCCTGAGGAACACCGGGGAGCCGGCTAGGCCCCTCCCATTCCTAAAGAATCATGCAATCAAAATGATTCTAATTTGGGAACTCCAAGTGGGGCTTAGAAGTCCCAAAATATTCCCCCTTCTGCAGGGGGGTCTCCGCTGGCGGAGAAATATCCAGTACCTCAAATAGATGGGCCAGGATTTGGGGGTATCCACGGCATCCCTCAGCGCCTGCCCAGTATCAGTATCCAAAAAACTGCTGATCCTCAGCATCAGATTCCTCAAACAATTCCCCCTCCTCGAGTGGGGAATAATCAGACCAGTCAAGGGAAGCATAGTCATCAAAATCCAGTACCGGCGCGGCCGGCGACAGATGCCTTCTCTTAGCTGGGGCCTTTCTGGCCGCAGAGCTAGGAATCAACTTTTCGATGTTGGCCAGCCTAGCACAAAACATCAGCTTGTGACTCCCCGCTAATGACAGTGTCACTTGGGGTACGGATAAGGCGGGGTGGGATAGGTGATGAGGCCCGCGGCACGGACCCAGACGCCTGGGACCCCGACTGCTGCGTAATGGCCTGCTGTGCACATGGAATACAAATAAACACATTATCCCCCACAAGGGATGCCCCACAAACCACACACTGCCGGGGTTGCCCCGAAGGGAGCCTGAGCTCGGTATCCTGGGAAGCCTCCATATGGTGATTTTTTATGGTAGTCGCAATGACCAGTGGGAATTACGCCAGTAAGCTACCCGGGATGCCCCTTAACGTCCGTTAGTGGGAGGATTTGTAAAGCCCCTATTTGAGTGAGGGACCTAAGGACCGGGAGAACCCCCTTTTAACTATCAAGGAAGGTAATCCCCCTGGAAGACATCATGTAAAAGGGTACCATAAGCAGGAAGTCATTACAGCAGTCATACAATATATCTGTATAACCTTAAAGTATATGTCAAGGATAACGCAGCATACAAGGCACCACAATAGAAATACGATTATGCATAACAAAAAAGGCAGATAATAGAACGAGCCCCGCAGGGCACTCACAGTTCGGATGCAAGATGGCGACCGGACACCCAGCAGCAGCAGCAGCAGCAGCCAGGCCAGGGGAAGAGAAGGAGGGCGGGCCAGCGCGGATCGCGAGCCGCGTGTGGCCCCGCCCCCTCCTGCTGGGAAGAGTAACCGCGGTTCCCAGCCATTCTTGGGAACCTTCGTGGGCGCCAAAAGAGAGGGGGGTGGGCCACATCAGCGCGCCGCGCGCCCGGCCCCGCCCCCTCTCCTGACTAACATGAGAAGCAAAAAAAAAAACATGGCCGTGCTCCCACAAGGTTGCGGAGCTGGCCCGTGATCCGGGCCGCCGCCTGACAGACGCGGCCCAGCAACAAGTGAAGCAAACAGCCACACACACACCTACACTCATACCACACTGACAGCTAATTGGTCAGGCAAAGTCTGAGGAAAAAATTGGAGGGACATGCCCCCCCCCCCATGATCTAAGGACAGGGAGCAACGGGTGAGGGAAGTCCCAAGCCACCTAATGCAGCGCAGGGAAAATGACGGACAGGGCATCCCAAACCAGGATCCCGAACCTGGTATCCGCCTACCCCTTGGAGGGAGTCTCACGGAGGAGCATGGCTCCAAGTTATCGCACCACTAAGGTGTATCCTACCTTCACCAGGACCAACAGCCAGGGCTGGGAGGCATAGGGGCTTAATAAAAAACAAGGTCCGGGCAGAAATAGGGAAATAAAATGGCCGGGTGTAAACCTGGCTTACCTGCAAGGAGGAGACAGCCATCTTCTGACTTGCTCGCCGTCTGCAGAGACGATTACTGGGGAATGTGTGGGAGATCCCAGGTATTTATGGACTGGGAGGGGCTCCTTTTTTTCCTGTCATCTCTACTGGCCATAACCCACATGTCATGATTATAGAAGCGGGGTGTGTGACATACTTGGAATATATTTTAAGACTACCTGTCTAATAACTGGTTGCATTTTGTAAGCAAAGTCACTTTTTAAGCAAAATTTGCCTTTCGCCGGGGGGGCATCCCAAACACTAGCATAAATATTTCAAGATTACCTGTCTAATAACTGCTTGCATTTTATAAGCAAAGTCACTTTTCCACAATCAAGGGCGGCCTGCTCTGTATGTGAGGAGGGGCATCCCAAACACTAGCATTAATATTTCAAGACTACCTGTCTAATAACTGCTTGCATTTTATAATCACCGTCACTTTACCACAATCAAGGGAGGCCTCCTCTGTATGTGAGGGGGGCATCCCAAACACTAGCATTAATATTTCAAGACTACCTGTCTAATAACTGCTTGCATTTTTTAATCAACGTCACTTTACCACAATCAAGGGAGGCCTGCTCTGTATGTGAGGAGGGGGCATCCCAAACACTAGCATAAATATTTCAAGACTACCTGTCTAATAACTGCTTGCATTTTATAATCACCGTCACTTTACCACAATCAAGGGAGGCCTGCTCTGTATGTGAGCAGGGGGCATCCCAAACACTAGCATAAATATTTCAAGACTACCTGTCTAATAACTGCTTGCATTTTATAAGCAAAGTCACTTTTATACAATCAAGGGAGGCCTGCTCTGTATGTGAGGAGGGGGCATCCCAAACACTAGCATAAATATTTCAAGACTACCTGTCTAATAACTGCTTGCATTTTATAATTAAAGTCACTTTTCCACAATCAAGGGAGGCCTGCTCTGTATGTGAGGAGGGGGCATCCCAAACACTAGCATAAATATTTCAAGACTACCTGTCTAATAACTGCTTGCATTTTATAATTAACGTCACTTTTCCACAATCAAGGGAGGCCTCCTCTGTATGTGAGCAGGGGGCATCCCAAACACTAGCATAAATATTTTAAGAGTACCTGTCTATTAACTGGTTGCATTTTGTAAAGAGAGTCATGTTGTCAAATTGCCAGCAGCCATTGTCTTTAACAGGGGGCATCCCAAATATGCTAGCATGTGTCTTTTAAGAGTACTCACATTGGAGTTGGCAACAGCAGCATTAGGAGCCCATATATTGCCTGAAAGACACACATATGAGCTGGCAGCAGCAGCATAGGGAGCCCATATATTGCCTGAAAGACACACCCAGGAGTTGGCAGCAGCATAGGGAGCCCATATATTGCCTGAAAGACACACCCTGGAGTTGGCAGCAGCATAAGGAGCTACCATCAGTTACTACCATGGATCAGCCATTGGTGGCTGCAAATCCTGGCTGAACCATGCCTGATTCATCTTCACAAAGGTGAGTCTCTCCACATTTTTTGTGGACAGACGAGTTCTCCTTGGCATGACTATGGCCCCCGCCACACTAAACACCCGCTCAGATGGCACACTACTCGCTGGGCAGGACAGCTTTCCCAGGGCAAACTCTGCCAGTTGCGGCCACAAGTCAAGTTTGGCTGCCCAGAAGTCCAGCGGGTCCTCAAGGTACATTGGCATGGTCATGTCAAGGTATGACACTACCTGCTGGTTCAGGGCCTGCTCCAGGTCTTTCTGCTGCTCATGATTAGCCTCACTATGCGGGTCGCTTGTGATTAGGGTGTGATTCTGTTAGTTGTTATCTGATTCCGACCCGGCTTGATCTACCATTCCTGTCTGCTGCCTGTACTGACCTCTGCTTTGTCTGACCACGAACCTGCCTGCCCCTCTGGATATCCCGTGATCTCTGACCTCCCGGCTTGACCCTTTGGCTACTCCTGACTACACACCTGTCTCATCCCTGTACTTTGACGCACCCTCCGGATTGACTACCTGTGAACGACCTTGGCTTCGGGATACCCTCGTGGTTCATCGGCCTTCATCGTAAGCAGCCATCCTTACTGCCTATTAAGACCTGGGGGCAACTGTGTCCGGTGAGGCGTACCTAGCGTCCCGGCAAACGGGGGCTTTACTATAGGCAGAATCGGCGGTGGAGATTGGGAGTTGCCTGCTTACAGAAGGCTGGTGTCCCGCTGGGCATCACAGTATGGACCATGGCGCAGATAGGCATCGGCCAACTGACTACGTAGAATGTCTCTGTAGTAGGTCAGTTTGTCCTCCCTCTCAGTGGGTGTAAAAAATGCCCCCATTTTGTGCCGGTAGCGAGGGTCCAATAAGGTGGAAAGCCAGAAGTCATCCCGCTGACAAATGGAGACAATTCTGCGGTCGCTACGCAAGCACGTGAGCATGCATCGTGTCATTTGTGCAAGTGACTCGGAGGGACTACCTGTCTCCATCTCCACTGCATACTGCCACGGTGTGTCTGGGTCCTCTGTCTCGCCTTCCTCACAACCCTCTAGCTCCTCTGGCTGCTCCTGCTCCTCCTCTCCTGTCAGATGACTAGATAAAATGGCCATTTTGTCAAACCTAAACTGTGCTTCGCTGTGCCCCTCCTCCTCCTCCTCCTCCACTTCAGCCCCCACAGGCTTCATGTGGCCGTGAAATGTAGGTGCCATGTCTCCAGTGCCCTGACCAGCCATGGTTTCCAACATGTGTTGTAGTACATGAAGCAGTGGAATCACATCGTTCATCCCATAGTCCTGGCGACTGACTAATAATTGGCTTCCTCAAAGGGCCTGAGCAAACGACAGGTGTCACGTATGAGCTGCCACTGGTTAACATTGAAGTTACACAGGGTAGTCCCCCTATCCGCTTGAACCATCAAGAAATCAGTGATGGCTTTTCTCAGTTCGTATAGTCGATCCAACATATGGAGGGTGGAAACATCG
The DNA here is from genome assembly GCA_027917425.1 of Gastrophryne carolinensis. Taxonomy (NCBI): domain Eukaryota; kingdom Metazoa; phylum Chordata; class Amphibia; order Anura; family Microhylidae; genus Gastrophryne; species Gastrophryne carolinensis. Next base: position 276,300,145 of record CM051238.1, read on the forward strand.
CAAATCAGACTAAGTTGGGGGATACCGTTCTGATGCTAAGCTCAAGAAGGGTGTGCTTGGCGGTGTAGGAGTGGCTGAAGTGCATGCAAAGTTGACTTCCCATTGTTAGGATGTCTTGCAGATGGGGGGAAGACTTCAGAAAATGATTGACAACTAGGTTGAACACGTGTGGCATACAAGGCACATGGCTCAGGCTTCCTTGTCGCAGCGCAGACAAGATGTTCTTCCCATTGTCAGTCACCATGGTTCCCATTTGCAGTTTTGGTGGAGATTTATGATTTTTAGCAGTTCCTCCCATGTGTGACTCCGTGGCTCAAGGCAAACCATGTGAAGAACAGCGTGAAACCGCCGTGTCCTGCACACATGGTAGGCTGGAAGAAAAAATAAAAAATACAGAAAAAAAATATTTAGAAAAAACAAAATGCAAAAAAATAAAAATAAAAAATGAACAAAAAAAATTGTTAAAAAAATATTTTAAAAAGACAATGGAAAAAATAAAATAAAAAAATTGGATACATTTTATGTTATTGTTATTATGTTATATGTTATTATATGTTATTATTATAAATGTGTTCAAATAAGATAAATGTTAACAATTAATATGTAACTGACAATTAGGCACTTTTTTCTGTGACACCATTGCTAAGTGCAAGTGCACTGTCACAGGCACAACGGCCTAGGAGCGTGGAGGCCACAGCGGAGGGACCTGTCCAAGTTGCTGTTGTGCTTGTGCAGGAACCACAATCACGCAGTGGGGCTTAAAGGATATGTATTGTCCCTGACTGAGTTCCAGACGTAGGCACTGCCGTGCACTTTGGTACACACTGACAGGCTAAAGGACTGGCCCACCTTCTGTTCAACAAAATTGTACAGGGCTGGTACTGCCTTCTTCTCAAAGAAATAACAGCATGGGACTCTCCACCTCGGCTCGGCACAACCCATCAGTTCTCTGAAAGGTCCACCACCTCAAAAGGGAGGGACTGCAGCACCAGCAACCTATACAGGAGCACATTTAGCTTCTGCACGTTGGATGAGTGGGCACGTACTGTTGTCTCTTCGGCATGGCTTGGCCAATGGATTGCTGGCGGAATGACTGAGTCGGATTAAGAGGAGGAGGAGCATCTGGAGTGACAGAGGATGGGTATGACACACAGGAGGTGGTGGAGCCGTGGCTGGCTGGAACAGGGAGCGGCGTGCCACTGGGTAATGCAGTAGGCTGGACCACCACTTTGGAGCCAACTCTCCCAGGCCGCTTTATGGTGACGCTGCAAATGTTGATGCAGGGCTGTGGGTCCAACATTGGGACCCTGGCTACACTTCGCCTTCTGCCTACACATCTTTCATATAGCCATGTTAACCTCCTGCGGATGCTTGATGAAAAACTGCCACATCGCCGAGTAGCTGATTTTCCTATCAACATTCCGCACTAATTCACTGCTGCTGCCGCCGCCGCTGCCGACTCCAGGGACCCTCTTCCACTACCTCCTGGGAAGGTAGCCTGCTGCGCAGCAAGTGGTCTACCCCAAGCACATTTGCCTCCATACTTTCCCCTTCTGCCACCATGCTGACCGCTAAATCCGTCACTCTCCATCACTCCAAGCCTTTAAAAGTGCCCTCAAAACTCATTGATGTACTCCTCAGGTTCCTCAACAGTGTCTGCTTAAGGAGCCAAAATGCTTGCAACACCACCTTCCACGCCACTCTCCTCATCACTACTTGCCCGCCTAGTGGAAGAAACGGTGAGTGTCTCCTCCACTTCTTGGCTGGGCAGTAGCTGATGATTTTTCTGATTATCAGATCGTCCTCACTGAATAGTGGAGCTGAACCCAAAGCATAAGATATAACCGACAGTTGAATGGGGTTGTGATGAAGTGGATGATCGTGTTAACCAATGGATGATGGCAGATGGGTTGCTGGTCAAGACACGACCGCTAAATGATACCGGGAGATCAGGCTCTCACTGAGACTCCTGCTGCCACTCACCCCTAGTCTGCTGAGACCTCTGCTTGATGAATTTAGGCCTAATATGTTACTATGTTACTAATATGTTACTATGTTACTAATTTCTAATATGTTACTATGTTACTAATATGTTACCAATATGTTACTATGTAACTAATATGTTACTATTTTACTAATATGTTACTAATTATTAATATGTTACTATGTTACTAATATGTTACTAATCTGTCACTCTCCATCACTCCAAGCCTTTAAAAGTGCCCTCAAAACTCACTGATGTCCTCCTCAGCTTCCTCAACAGTGTCTGCTTAAGAAGCCAAAACGCTTGCAACACCACCTTCCACGCCACTCTCCTCATCACTACTTGCCCGCCTAGTGGAAGAAGTGGGGAGTGTCTCTTCCACTTCTTGGCTGGGCAGTAGCTGCTGATTTTTCTGATCCTCACTGAATAGTGGAGCTGAACCCAAAGCATAAGATATAACCGAGAGTTGAATGGGGGTGTCAGATGTTACTTGTGATGGAGTGGATGATCGTGTTAACCAATGGATGACGGCATATGGGTTGCTGGTCAAGACACAACCGCTAACTGATACCGGGAGATCAGGCCTCTCACTGAGACTCCGGCTGCCACTCACCCCTAGTCTGCTGCAACCTCTGCTTGATGAATTTAGGCCTCTGCAACTTCTCTGTGCCCATCCTGGCACTTATCTGCCTGACATACTTAGTGCGTATATGAAGGGAGTACAAAACGCTACACTACACTTAAAACAGGATTTGTTGATAACAGCAGCAGGTGTGTAAATATCTATGGCCTTTCACTAAGTAGTAACTAGGCCCTGAAGACTTTAACAGGAACAAAGTGATGAAACTCTTAGATGTGCGTATGTGATGCTCTGATGAGAGCAATTCAATGTGCTCCAGTACGCTTGAAAAATGTTTTTTTGAGAGACTGGCCTGCGTGGAAATGAATCGGGCATGGATCAGCCAAGATTTCCACCCACCAATGCCTGATGCATTAGAGTAGATTGATCATGGGGCCAGACCAACACTAAATAATTATGGATAGAGCAAAACAGATTTAAGGCGCTGCTCTCCAGTTACAGACATTCCTCAGCATCACACCACAAGTAATGCTTTACGTTAATCTCAATTTTTATTAATATTCTTCGGATAAGCTATATGTGCCGAAAATCTGTATATGTTCTCTTCATGCTGCTGCCAACTCCAGGGTGTGTCTTTCAGGCAATATATGGGCTCCCTATGCTGCTGCCAACTCCAGGGTGTGTTTTTCAGGCAATATATGGGCTCCTAATGCTGCTACAAACTCCAATGTGTTTTTCAGGCAATATATGGGCTCCTAATGCTGCTGCCAACTCCAATGTGTGTCTTTCAGGCAATATATGAGCTCCCTATGCTGCTGCTGCTGCTTCTGCCAACTCATCGGTGTGTCTTTCAGGCAATTTATGGGCTCCTAATGCTGCTGCCAACTCCAATGTGTGTCTTTCATGCAATATATGGGCTCCTAATGCTGCTGCCAACTCCAATGTGTGTCTTTCATGCAATATATGAGCTCCCTATGCTGCTGCCAACTCCTGTGTATGTTTTTCATGCAATATATGGGCTACCTATGCTGCTGCCAACTCCACTGTGTGTCTTTCAGGCAATATATGGGCTCATCATGCTGATGCCACTTCAAGGCTCTGTAATTGTGCCGCTCTGAGTCAGCGAATCTAATAGCGATGCCTCTGATCTGCATGTCATACTTCTTTACAATAGTATTTCACTAACCCAGCATGCATCCTATGCATGTTACAGCCAAGCAAAATGTTCTGCAACCCTATGGAGGCTCTCGGACGCCCAGAAATAGCCGTTTTTAATAGCGATTTGTCGCAAATAAATTCGGACCGAATCGATTTTTCCCGGAAAATTTGCCAAATCGAATTTTTCAAAAGTTCGCTCATCTCTACCATCCACGACGAGTCAGTAACAAGTGTAAGGCAACTATATTTTTGAGTTGCCCTGCCACGCTCCGCTGAAACTGGAGCAGGACACAGGTTAGAAAGTTAGAAAACACTCACCTAGCCTGCAGGCAAGCGCCAGCTACTTGGTGGACCCATTTTGGGCAAAAAACAGAGCGGCTTCCCTGCTCTGTACATGGCCCTACCCGTTTATTCACTTCAATGGACAGGCAGGAGCAGGTACATATCAGGGGTTGCCACTTTGTGTCTTATGTGCAGCGGCCGCACTAGCCCCGAAGAACAGCACTAAGCGGTGGGCGTTGTAAGGATTTTTTTTCTCTGTAATTCTCTGCCTTAGCACCAGGGGAGGGTGGCAGGGTTAGCCTGAGACTGAGCCTCCACTATAATGTATACGTTTTCTGTGTGGTCAGTATATAATTTTTTTTTTTTAGTTTCTTACGTTACTGATGCAAAGGGAAGCGCTGGAGCAGGAGCAGCTTGGATATTTGTGACACATGATGATTAAAACGTGGGCCCAGTTTCAGGATCTTGATAACTGATCTAATAATCTGATGTCACAGCTACTGTATCCTAATTGCACCTCACAGCTAACCCTGACTGCACCTCTTAGTACCGTCAAGAAATGTGGGTTGTTTGGTGTATCTTTTATAGCACATGCTATACTTTTGGGTGTTTGGCAACCCTACCCTTGAAAGTAGCTTTGCGTGTTGTATATTGTTCTGTTCAGTGGACCTTGCAGTTTCAGCTTTAGCTAGTTTTTGCATATTGCTTTTTTATTAAAATGTGGTGTGGATTGTGCTTCTTTAGTGAATTCTGCAAGAGTTTTGAAAGAAAGCTTCTCCCACTACAATTAAGCCGGGGTACTCTAAAGCTTGAGGTATGTATTTCAAAGGATATATGGTTTGTGGGGGGTATATATATATATATATATATATATATATATATATATGGTCGTTTTGGTTAAAAAAGTGCAAAGTGTGTAATTTGTCAGCAGAGCTGAAATAATGAGGTGTAATTACCTTTACGCTTATGCTTTAGGTTTGGGTGTTTGGCAACCCTACCCTGCGAAGTAGCTATGAATGTTGGGTGTTGTTCTGTTCAGGGGACCTTGCTCTTTCAGATTTAGTGTGTTTTTTCTTGTTGGCATATTATTTTTTTATTAAAATGTGGTGTGGATTGTGTTTTTTTAGAATTTTTGCAGGGAAATGCTGTGCAACCAATGAATTCTTCACGCGTTTGCATCCAGAAAGCTGCGCCCACAACTACCAACCTGGTACGCCTAGAAAGGGTGAGATGTGCGCTTTCAGGGAATATATGGTTTGTGGGGGACATTTTATATGTAAAGGGTCATTTTGGTTAAAAAATTGCAAGGTTTGTCAGCAGAGCTGAAATAATGAGGTGAAATTACCTTTACGCGCATGCTTTAGGTTTGGGTGTTTGGCAACCCTACCCTGCGAAGTAGCTATGCATGTTGGTTGTTGTTCTGTTCAAGAGACCTTGCGCTTTCAGATTTAATGTGTTTTTTCTTGTTGGCATATTATTTTCTTTAGGAGAATGTGGTTTTGATTCTGCTTATTTATTTTTTTTTTTAGTAAAACTCTCTGCAATCAAGTAATTCGCCGTAGGATTACTTGAAGAATGCTCTGCACATAACAACAAGTCTGGTACGCCTTGAAAGCTTGAGGTGTGTACTTTCATGGAATATATAGTTTGTGGGGGGTATTTCAAGTAAAGGGTTGTTTTTCTTGAAAAACTGCAAGGTGCTCATAGCAGTTGTATTTTATCTGAAAATCTCCTAAAGCACTGTCTCAATTTGGGGGAGTCTCCTGGCAATACAATTTTATTGATAAAATTAATTTTTTTCCTTACAAAAACCACTACAAAATGTAACAAATAGCATTTTTTAACACATATTTCACCCCAAAATATTGCTTAAGTACTGAAAAAATTACAAACAGGATATTCTATGTTAAAGCCCAAATTGTACCAAAAAAACAATATATAATTTTCCTAGGAAATTCCCAAACATTCCTTCAAAAATTACACTTAAACATGTGGGGCACAAAATGGTGAAAAATGGTCTGACAACAAAGGGTGACAAAATCTCCAGGTAGGCTGGCACTTAAAGGGTTAAAGCACTTGAGAGCTCCACATTACCTTACCTCGCAAAAAAGCCAATTTAAGGGTAGGCAATATTAAAATACAAAAATATTTTATTATTCACATTTAAGATTAAAAAACTTGTACATATGCATGCACCACAGCACGCAGGTAAAACATGAAACCCAAAATAGTGTACATCACGTTACAGATATACAATAAATCGATGAATGACATATGGTCCAAGATTTATAAAATTTTCAGTGGTTGACCAGTTTCTTGGGGTGGACTAGTTTCGCCTTTGGATAGGCTTCTTCAGCTGTCCACACCACCTCGGCGCCGGTAACAGACAGACAAGTAGGGGGCTTGCTCCCCCACAGGCCGCATTAACCACGCTTCGGGATACCAGCGACCTTTTGATAAGGCAGGCCAATGCATTCTTAGTGAAACTAAGACTCCACCCAAATCAACGCCATATTTCCTGTGTGGGCTTGTGTGGGCTTGTAAGGGCGCTGAAGAAGCCTATCCAAGGGCGTCCACCCCAAGAAACTGGTCACCCATTGAAAATTGTTGTGCAAATCTTGGACCATACATCATTCATCGATTTATTGTATATCTGTAACGTGATGTACATTATTTTGGGTTTTATGTTTTACCGGCGTGCCGTGGTGCATGCATATGTACAAGGTTTTTAATCTTAAATGTGAATAATAAAATATTTTTGTATTTTAATATTGCCTACCCTTAAATTGGCTATCTTTTCTGCGAGGTAAGGTAATGTGGAGCTCTCAAGTTCTTTAAGGGGTGGCCCAAAACCCCCTGACTTGTGTTTTTTGGATACTGCCTGGTAATACTTTATAACATTGAAAACCTCTAATCTTCTATCTACTTTGGCCCTGAAAAGAGTAGATCTAGTTATTCTCTGTCCCTTCTGAGACCATGTGATGTATGGGTATACTGATTGGGATTCTAAAATAGTACAGTAATTTAGGCAGAAGGATCATTAATGTTGTCAGTCCATGAAATCTCATAGTGTTTCCTTAATTTTAAGAATCCACCAGGTGCCTAAATAGGGGAAAATAGTTAAAAGAAAATAAGGATGTTATAATCTGCACCCCTAGGTACTTCATTGCAGTAGGAACTCATCAAAAATGTTTGATTTAATGTAGTTTATTGTCAACCTGTTCATAAGGGAGGCATGTGTTCTAGGTGACAGAAGTCTCATGGTTAACTCTCAGACCAGAGATGTTAGGGAACTCTTACAGTTTCTTAAAGAAAGATGAAAGAGACTTGCAGTTGAACTATATAATGTAGGGTGGCATCTGCAAATAGGTGTAACTTATGATATTATCCTGCTATTTCAAGTCCTCTAATGCTAGGATCTTGTTGAATGAATACTGAGAGTGGCTCAATGGCCAAAATGAATAGTACCAGGGTAAGGGGACATCCTTGATGCCTGCCACTCAATATAGGGAACAGTTCAGACATGGATCCATCATACTGTATTCTACCTAAAGGGATCCCATAAAGTGCCCCACAGCCCTTGTTGCTGATCACTGGCTATGTCTGACCATGCCACCACTACTATCCATAGCCAAGCCAACCACCTTGCCTGGCACATTCTGAATTCCTTTTATACCAGCTGCCACCTGTGTATCCCATCACAGCAGGCCCATCCAGGGCATTACACACAGAAAAATAAAGAAAAAAATAAAGAAAATAGCAACACAACAGCAAAAAACATGGTATGTATCATTACCACTAATGTTCTGGCACAAACCCTAGAATTCCCCAGACAGAAGGGGTCCACAGCGCAAAAAAAGTTGAAACTATCCTGCTCTAGTTAGGGATCATTTGGATTGTATTTCAGAAGGAATGCATGTACCATGGTTCTAATGTGCCTATTTATATTTGTCAAGAGTTAAACATGTTGTAGAAGCTTTACTAGGTGCACTAGGTTTATTCTCACTTATTGAACTGTTGGAAATGATGTTGTAACACAGTGACAATGTGTCAATACCAGCACAGGTGTGCAGTGAAATGGCCTGGCCTGCACACAGGCCTCAGACTATGATGTTTTCCTTAGCCGGACTATACCCCACCATCAGAGCTCTGTAGGGGAATCAGATCCCTTGCCTGACTCAGCCACCAGAGCCATATGAGAAGCAAGAAGCAACAGCTGAATGAGTAACAAGGAAGATCAGCGTGTGACTTTTTTATGTTACTCATTTCGTGACACTTTCAGAGGATCTGTAAATATTAATAGGGCTCTAACAGATACTATTGTAAATATATTACATGTTTTCAATAAAAGGGTATGGCTTGTCACTCACCTAAAAGGAACACACAAAAGATTTGCATTTTATTCTATTTAAAGTACACAAAAATGCACACAATTGTTTTCATCACTTGTTCAAGCTGTTTTGTACTCATGGAGCCAATGGCCTGGGTAAAGTAAATACAGCAGCAGATCGGGGTAGGGTACAGATCAGTCTGCAGCTTGCCAAGTATCACCTGATTAGATCATGCATACCGCTGGTTGGGGACTTCAACACTACGCAGTATCATGTTAACCAAAAAGGGGTTAAGTTGCTCAGTAGAACTCATTGCCATTAAAATCCTGTGTCTAGCTTAGGCATATGGTAAGCCTTATTCAATGCAAAACCTGTGGATATACTATAGAGTTCTTGGGGCACTGCTCTGATAAGGTTGTTACAGAGATTTCCTTCTGTGGTCATCACATTATTATTCAGAAACAATTCTTATCTGACAGTCACACTTATTCTATTGTATATTCTGAGACATTTTGCAATATACCACAAGTTTTAGGATATCCAGTACCATGACTGGACATGTTTAATAAGCATTGCATTGTAAAACAATGCAACTACGTCATTTTCTAGTCCTTGTTGTGATGCCACTTTTCACCTTTCACTGTTTGGCAACGTGCTCTGGCTAACAATAAGAAATCTAATTCCCCTAATGGTGTTTGGATTTTGACCTGATCATTCCAGTCAAAATTTTATTACCAGATCCATAAAATATTTTCTTTGACAATGAGCTTGTTAAAGTGCCACAAAGTTGGAGGCACACAAGGCAATGATGAACAGTTCTTTTGTAATTCAACAGAGCACAGGAAATTGTAGACAAGAAACAAGCTTTTCAGATTATATTGTGGCCTCAAAAATTGTGAAAAGAGCAGAACTATAGATACACAAATTATAAAATCTGCATGTATACCCCCCCCCCCCCCTCCCTGATGTTTGCTGTCTTTGCAGGTTCTAGATCTACCAGCACATATTCTTGATGAGAGAGCTTGCTGCAGCTCTGCTGCAAGGTCCATTGTAAGAACAAAGCCTACATCCTCTCACATTCCTAGTACAGTATGTTTACAGAAGTGATTACTTTACTAGTCTTCTATCTTCTGCTGGTTTAGCTGTATATGTTGCCTTTCAACCATGGGATAAATATTAACTTTCGTACATAAGAAATCAACATTCTAAATGTGCAGGGAACTGGCATGACAAGGGGCCACCAAGGAATGCATCTAACAGATTATATCCCCCCTCCTTATGGAATGGCTTTTATCAGTTGCCTACTGAAGGACCACCAGGCACAAGTCTGCTTCCAAAAATGCAAACAACCCCCCTCCCCCACCCCCACTGCTAAGCCTGATTTGACCAGTGATATTTCAAAATCTATTTAATCATCCTGTTGTTGACATTCACTGCCAATCATGCTAACAGCATAAAGCTTAGTATTAAGACACATCACTCAATCACTGCAAAGCAGTACTGCTGTTGCTGCAGGGATTGCTCAGGGTTCTTGCTCCTAACCCAACAGCAGCCCCATAACAGGGTAGTTCTACTACCATGGTCTGCAAAGGATTGCAGTGATAAGGTAAGTATTTCTTTACTCTTACTGCTCTAATCAGGCTTAGCAAAGGGATGTGGGGGGGTTCTTCAGCAATTACAATTACAGATCTATAAGAATGCATGCTTTTTTTTGACAACTTTTTAAAGTATTACCAAAGTATTACTCTGTAGAGAGGTCAAGATGAACTTAATTATTAGGGCAAAACAAGTGACTGACTTTTCATTTTTAACTGGTGTTACTCTACTCTCCACCTTAGGTCCCAACATGCACATTTACATCTGCCTCTAAAACTCATACCTACTCCCAGGAAATTCCACAAACCAGTCCCCTACTGACTCTTTCCCACATCTGGGTAACTATCCACAAATGCACCCCATCCCAAAACTCCACAGCTGATTGAAAAAGTATTCCTCTTAAATTGGGTCTCCATATCAACCTGTCTTTCCAGGTCCCCACAGACATGCCTTCAGTGGTCTCTTCAGGTCCCCCATCTTCCTTGGTTCTTGAACAGTATGCGGAATGATGCAGGCCATACACATGGAAATACATTAATACAGGAGGTATGCAGGCTATGTTTCCTCATGCCATCATTGGAGCCAGACTGGAGACACATATAATTCAAAGGGTTCGGGCACCTGAGTAGAAATCTTCTCCCAGAGAAGCAACATGAGTGCTCTTTTTGGTGCCACCCAAAGTTGATGTTGTAGTAAACCTCTCTATACGATGGCAGATTTCACAGCAGAAAACATCTAAAAATGGTAAGACGTGACCTGGAATCCACTAACTTATAACCAGGCACATCAACATCAGCAAGTAATTGACTAGAAAATCTGCTGCACAGTGACCTGCGTTTGGATGAATAATTTCAAATGTCATTACAAGCTTTTCCCTGTGAGATGGTGCAAACTCCACATTTTAAGGAATAACCCTTTCTGCCAAGTTGATATCTATGACGGATGTTGCTTAATGCTGCTTTGTATGCCCATGGGGTCTGGGTTCTATAGCCACATGTTTCATCTGTTTGAGGGGGCTTTAGAGTTTTTTGATGTTTTGATGGCTTACCCTCCCCAGACCTATTACTTTTCCTGCAGGACTGAAAGCAGCCATGTGTGCTAGTTCGGGATACAGTATAGAAGCTTTAGCCAAACGAGAAGTGTATGTGCGTATCATCCTTCTAACTGCATTTAACATGGCTATAGAAGCAATGTCCCACTACTTACACCTAATGTCCCACCTAACAACAAGGGAGCCATCTGTGGCATTGAACAGGTGGGTAAATAACATGAGTAATTCAGAATGTCTCAGCCTCGACTGACCTATTCTCGACCCACTTGGGGTTGTATTTTAGTCCTGGCATGTTAGAGGTTCCTTGAAGAAGAGTTAGACGTTTTCAGTCTGTGTGTTAAAACAACCTGTGACTCATCAAGCATGATCTATATAGAGGGGTATGCCAAGAGTTAACCATATCCTATGTCTACAAGAGACAGATCAGTGCACTCACACTGCATATCTCTGCATACAAAGTATACTAATTACAAATGTGTGGGCTGATTATCCAATCAAAGTGCAATCTTACTGAAACATGGGCAATGCAAGAGAAAGACCTCGCTCACATGGTTATAAATAAAAACAATCGCTTAACTGACTTGCTAGATGTGTACAGGCTAAGGCAGTGGAAATGAGCCTTAAGTTGTTGAGAAACTAACAAAAATTTGAGTGGACCAACACCCTCACTGTGAAGTATGTACCAGGGAGGTTGTAAATATGCTGTAACTCAAAAGAATCTCTTATAGGAGATGCCAGCTGCTCTAATGTGTGCTGCATCTTGTTGTGGGACAGGCTTCCCCCATTCCCCCTGATATTTGGGTGGAGGTCCCCTATTATATGACAGCTGTCACAACAAACTTTGGTGAACTAGCTCTTATTTACATGAGTGCCCAGTGACCCTAAGTATCCTGCACAGTACTTGTGATCTGATGTAGAGTATAGACAAGGCATGTAGAGTATAGACAATCATGTTTAGGGTCTAAATAGTAGGGGGCTACACACACACACACACACACACACACACACACACACACACACACTTCTGGTTTAATTGATCTAACATTGGATGAAAAATTCAGCCTGACAGCAGAAAATTAATGAGGTGCTGTGTGTATGTGGACATTAAGGGGGATAATCACTAAAATGTTGAGAGTCAACCTGACTATTTGGGGAGTCACTCTACGAGTGAATGTATTTTCTATATGCTTATTTACTTATTGGTGCAAAAATGTATTTCCCTCATTGGAAAACTTCTGCACTGGTGGTTGAGGAACTCATTTTGTAACCAGAAGTTTGCAGGTTCGATTTTCATCATGAGACCTAAGACATGACTGAAATGCTTATGATCAAGGCATCTAACCTCCCAACTGCTCCTCGGCTGTTGTGGTTTGGGCAGCCCGTGTGCATTCACTTTTTGTTTGTCTCACTGCATGGTTGGGTTAAATGCAGAGGAACAATTCTTATGTGAGCACAATCATGGCCATATGCATTCATGCAACACCTATATAAACTAAATAAAACATCACTGAGGTGTAAAGTTTCTCTATATTAAATTGACAAAGATATCTAATACATTTTCAGTAATCTAAGGTGAATAAGACCTTGCACCTGATTCTCTTGTTGAGAGATTCCAAATGAATGTGCTCTTTAAGGGAGGCGGAGAAGTTCTTAACACTCCTTTAGTAAGTAAAATACAAAATATCAGAAGTAACACCTAAGTTAGGATCATAAATTGCTTTTCATAGACTGTTTATAGGAAACAGGCCTTTCTGACCACTATTTAATTGTCTTTCTAGCATTGTATAGTAACTGATGCTCTGAGCCAGCTAAATGCCAATCATGTAATGTAGTAGGTGTCAGTTGAAACAATATTAATAATAATTGTATTAGCCTGAGAATTGCCTCACTCACATCAAAAATATATAAAAGTATAGGAAGCAACAAGCTAGCTAACCACCCTTCGCCATCCAAACAGTGCGCTCGGAGCCGCTGATGTCACGTTGTCTAAGGCTTTGTCTAAGGCCAGCGGCTCTGAGCACGCTGATGGTCATATCCCCTGCCACCCTCTAACAGAGAGCGTGCTCGCGCCGGCCATTCACAAGTGCCTGGCGCGGGCGCCCTGCTAGAGGGATAGCGGGGATGCGGCCGCGGGTCGCACATGTGCCATTGGACCGGGAAACAAGGTAAGTGTATGGGCTGACCTGGGGGGTTTCACACACCAGATTACTGGGCCGATCGCGGTGGGTTTTGGTCCACTTTAACTTGGGTTTAATTTCTTTCCTTTGCATCTGTATAAAGGTTTAAACCCCCTATTTTTGTGTATCATAGCTAAAAACACAAATTAATTGATGAACACATTGAACCACCATTGTAGTAGTCATTTATGGCACTGTAAACCCACCCAGTACTAATGATGGCTGCATACTGTAAACTCTCTCATGAGAGTCTTATGTTCTCAACTGATATTAATGTAAAACAAAAGTGTTACACCCTGATCCAATATACTGCCTTGTTGGCCACCTTGAAAAATACTGACTGGTTGGAATTCCATAACTAAGCAACTAAAACCATTTAATGATACTCCGACAGTTAGTTTTCTAAAGCAGGATGAAAATTAAAGCAATGAATGGTAATGGCAAAACTGTTGCCCTCCTATGCTTTTTCTTCATGGCAGATGTCATTCTACACAATGAAACACTGCCATTTTTGAAGTGCTAATATATTACACACGAACAATCCAATGTACAAAATATTATTTGCTAAGCTGTCAGTTTTAGACACTAAATGCAGGCAATGTAGGACAAGTGAACTAGATACAACTGCCCTGGATATGTTTGCTGCCATCTCTCACGTTGGACACCCAAGACATAAATAAAATGCATGATATACTCTTTATCCATTGACGGCACAACAAACACACTAAGCAATATTAGCCATGTACAAATGCCTATTATCTGCTACACTTCACATAATGGCTATTATAATACCACATTAATGCTAGTTGCCTGACAGCTATTGCTTCTCTTTCACCACCTAGAAGGCCAATGACCTAGGTTAACAGACTTTACTTGACTTTACAGGCAGTAGGCTTGCTTGGGGTCAGTGGCCATGTAAGCAGTAAATCTGAATACAACACAGCCAGGCAGAACCTTTTGTAGATGCTGATTTTGCTAATTATTTTTAATGACAAATCATAAGCCACACTCCTTATCCAAATTTGCTCCAAACATGCAATCTTGACAAGTGCTGTATTTTTAGGAATGCGAACATGCCTAAAAATTAAGACAACCCTATTTTAGCAGTCCAAGTGCCTGTCTCTGTTTAGTCCCTCTTCCCAGGACAAACTAAGATGAGATACCAGGAGAGTGCCCTTAAAGGGACAGGACAAAAAACGCAGTGCAGATTTTATATAGCTAAAAATAGCAGTCAATACCAGTTTTAAGACAGCATCTGAAATCACAAAGTGATAGCTTATAAAACAGATGCACAATCACCCACTTATTGCCAGAAAGCAAGCAGACGACTGCCAGGAGACATTTGATCAAGACAATATGTATTTTATGTAAGTCTGACACGTTCAAAAAAAAAAAGCATCTCTTATAATATCTTATAACATACAAAGCTAATACATGGATGTTATTTTTAGGGATCAGCTCAGAGTCCTGCAAACATGAAACACATTTACATATGATGTGGATAAATTAAATGACTTATCAGCATTTTTGATTATCTCCATCCGCACATGTCTAAAGTTAATTTATCAGAGAGCCCCTACAGTGATCATTAAAACTTCATCCAAAACTAATCCTAAACTTTAGCCCCATTATCTTTAAAGTCATTAAAGCTTACCGTGCAGAAATTAGATCATCGGTGCCTGCAACAAGGTGAGCAGAGGAATCCCAGAGGAAGCAGATCAATATTGTGTGTTTGCCGAATCCCAGCCCCGACTCCTGAACTGATTGCTTCCTAGCCCTGGCCAAATCCCCAGCAGCAGCTGTCACTCAAAATACACACTGCCCACTCTCTATTAATAGACATCCAGGCAAAGGGACGGTCACATTTTCCAAGAGGTCTCAGTCACTTGGGAAGCTGCTGCGCATTACTGGGGGAGGGTAAACACATGGAACAGAAAGCTATATGGAACATGTTTTGGTGGCTGCCATTTGTTTACTTGTACTTTAAAGCACTTGACTTGACATAATAGGATCTTTATTTTGCAATAACTTTGAATGTAAGTGACCTCTTGCTTTTTACTAGTTTTGAGGTTTCTTTTTAATACAAGCATAAAATATACCTTTATACCACAGTGCTTTAGAGATACCTCCCATGTATATTTTGTCTGCCTGTTTGCTTCTTCTAGCCCTTAGTTTCTTAGTCTGCATGACAGCAGCCATCTTTATACTTCCTTGTCTTCCTTCTCTTAGGCCCCAACCTTAAATAAAGGAGCTCTATCACAAGCTCTGTCATCCTATAGCGGGATGCCCCAGTGTGTGAAACCCTGGTATACGCACCTTTACTGGCGGCTCCTACAAGGCTGCGATTGTCGGCCGGCTCCCCTGTAGCTGAGCTTGCAACCAGCCCAGCCATTCTGATAGGGGACAAGCACGGAACTGGGCGTGGCCAGCCGGGGTTAGCGTGTCACCTGGCACATCAACCAATCAGCAATCTCAAAAGGTGCCAGTTTGGCATAGCCTTGACTTCGCCGCTGTCGCACCATGGTGCTTTCCACCCTGGTCAGGTAGGGCTCCCCTGGGGGCACAATTGCCTCATCAGATCAGAAATCTGAGTCTGATGTGAGTTTTTTGTCTTCCAGGGTGGGGGTCCAGAAGCTGCTGCATCCGTTCTGTATGGGTTGATCTTAGTTGTCAGGCAGTGTTATTTCTTTTTGTGTAGTGCAGACAGGCTGGGCCACGGATGACAGGCAGGGAAGGTGTGGAAGGTGTACTGGCTAGCACTCAGAGCAGCCATCTTACCATGTCATCAGAGGCTCCGGGGTTTCGTACCTTAATGGAGCGCGGTACTGTGTGTCCCATGTGCCAGGCGCCACTGGCCTTGGGCCAGGAGCCCCTGTGCACGGTTGCACTGCAGTCCTGCGGCGTCTTATGCAATTGGTTCTGTACTTCCACCAGACCACCCTGTTTCCCCTGCACTGAGCAGTATACCCCCTCGGGGGGGCCTGCTGGTCAATGCTTGTCCTGGAGTCCGCCAACCGATTGGGTCTTGTCTAAGGAAGTGACGGTCAGGGTAGCTTGTTTGGAGAGTATGGTCAGTAGCCTTGGTCCCCTGGGGCATCCTGGGTCGGTCTCCGTCCGACCAGGCAGGAAGGCTACTGCTAAGCACAAGCGGAGTCCTCTGAGGATTCCGGCTTTCAGTTCCGGTCGGTCAGAGGGGAGGTGTCATCCAGCAGCAGAGAGGAGTCGGACTCTGCAGATCATGCGACGGGTTCAGGTTCATGAACCTGCACCTAATTTAACCCTCTGCCGCGGCAGAAGCGGCGGGGTGAGCCTTACAAGAGCCAAAAGGCCAGGCAGGAGTTTCCCAGACTTTCCCATTTTGTCAGGCTGGTGGAAAAGTAGTGGGAGAAGCCGGATAAGCTTCTGTCTCTCTCTAAGATTTTGGATGCCAGATACCCCATCCCGGAGTGGGCAGTTAAGGTCTGGTTTTCGCCACCTGAGGTAGACAATCTGATATCCCTGGTGGCCACGACGAGCAAGGTCTGGATGAGGCAGCAGCGGAGATGTTTAAAGAATGGGATCTCGTGGAAACTGGCCAGTGGCAGCCATGTGGTCCGGAGTCCTCTTCTGAGTTTCAAGCCGCAGAAAGGACTTTAGACCATGTGACCACCATCAGCAATTTGCAGGGTCTGGTTTCAACGAGAAAGTGAGGAGCAGGTAAGAGCAAACACGATTTCATCAGCAATCAGAAAGCCCCCCCCCCCCCCCCCGTGCTCAGAACATTGGTTAATTTATCTAGACATCTTAAAGTCTCCCCTGCAGAGTAAAGAGCTAAGTTTTTACCTTCCCTTGTAATTAACTCCTTGTCTTCCTAGACATCTCTAAGTCATTTCTAGCATTTCTTGTGCTGCCTGTTTGATATTTTACTCAATTGAAATCCCGGAAGAAACTCAAAAAGTAATGGCCGAAAAGGAATTGGAGGGGGCAAATGTGGGTTGTAACAAAGCTGATATGCACAGCAGATCGGACATTAAAGAACTATTAGAAAGAAGGAAGAGGGGTTGGGGGATCTATAGAGTGATTTTGAAAGAAATTCAAACCATTAATGCATTCTTCAGTGTTTGAAAAAAAAATAGCAGACTTCTATTAGTAACTTACAGACATTTTACCACATCACTAAACTAAAGTGAAAAGTTCCCCTTTCCACAGGAAACTCAGACAAGTTCTCCAAGTGATTTTCATTTTCTACTTTTAGCTTGTGTGAACAAATGTGGTCATGAAAGCAGTTTCACTAATGAACCAATCAATCGAAATTATATGGAAACACTACAGTGAAATGACTCTATCGGACAGTGAAATGGTCTGGACCATTTGACCATCGCTGGCCAATTGCAGTCCTGGATTTCGCCAGGTAGCGAGGAGTTGCTAAGCTAAAATGGGACTTTCTGCAGGGAGTATGCACAGGATCTGCAATTGTAATGCACCCCTGTACTCGGACCAACACCCATTTTGTATAAAATTGATGTTGGCCTGCTTTTATGAAGCAGTTTACTTTTAGGTTGACCTGTGTGAAACCTCCCTGGTCACTCACCTATCCCCAGTCCAATGGCGCATGTGCAGGTTCTTATCCAATAGGAGCCATTTATCATGCCTATGTTTCTTGAAACATCTCTGATTGTTTACAAGGGGCCACTAAGTATGCGCCTGCTCTCGCTCCCCATTTAAGCCTATCGGAGCCCAGGCATGGAACAAAGCCCTGGATAGTCAAGATCCTGAGCTTTGTTCTGTTTTAATACAGAAAAAAAGTGCAATGGATATGTTTTTCTTAATTTTTCCCCCCAAAAAATCACCTGCTCATGTGAGGTACATCATTTTTCCAATGAGATAAGATTATTTATTGAAAGTTTAGGAACAGCATCCTATAGGCTATGCTAAAGAATTTGTTATTTTTTCAGCATACTCTATAGGGTGCTGTTGATTCCAAACTTTCACCTGTAAAAATGATGCACCATAAAAAATGCCTCATTGCAGGTACAGGTGATTTTTAGGAAAAATGTTTTTCTTCTTTTGCACTTTTTTGTTAAAGAGGAACAACACACAGGAATTTTACTTTCCTGTGTGTTGTCCCTCTATGCGGCAGCATCCCTAATTGTGATGCACCGCTGCGAGTATTCCCCCCCCCCCCCAGGTCGCCACTCACCTTCCTACTGCTCCCATGACGCAGACTCGGGTGAGTGCATTGATTTCCTGAGCTGGTATGGGGCTGCAAATTGGCGATTGCCCTGCACAAAATGGGTACTTATAATTTGGACATAAAACAAAAACATTAACTAAACAAATACATAAATAAAAAATAAATTAAAAACAAAAAAAATAAAATTATATATATTTTTTAATAGCTGTCAGAGGTTCAGGAGGAGAATGAGGTGGTTTAAGTCTAAGAGACAGTGGAAGTGGATGTGGCAGTGTAAGTGGTAGAGGTGGAGAAGGAGGTAACCGACGCTTTAACCACTCACTCACTCAGGTGTTGGCAGAGACAAATCCCATGGAATCCACGCCTGGTCATCTTAACAAGTATAAGGATGTCCACGTTAGCCGTGGATAGACAATCCTCTTGTCGGTGATGACACCCCCTGCAGTGCTGAACACACGTTCCAATAGGACACTTGCCTCAGAGCAGGCCAGAACCTCCAAGACATAGAGGGCAAGCTCTTGCCACTTGTTCAATTTACCGCCCCAGAAATTCAATGGGGAAGACTCATCGCTCAGTACCAAGAGATGCTTCGACAGATACGCATCCACCATGTGAGTCAAAGTCTGCCAACTGTTACTACAGGCCATATCCAATTGTGGAGGAGAATTGAACAAGCTTTCCAAGAGGTGGCCATGCTCATCCTCCCCTCTGAGGTGATGCTGGTGCTTCTGCTGCGTTGACGACTTCCTCCTCCTCCTCTGCCTCATGCCGCTACTGAGCCCTCAATGTCAACTGGGAACTCCGCAAGTAGTACCTCCACAGGCAGGAAGGCAGGCAGGCAACAAGTGTAGGTTCAGATCTGCTTTAACCCTTTAAGTGCCAAGCACGTAACACCTACGTGCTGGCTTGGCTGGGCCTTAAGTGCCAAGCCCGTAGGTGTTATGTGCTTGACTTTCCCTGCTGCTAGTCAAAAAAATAAAAATAGAAAATACTCACCTGACCCCTCGTTGGATCCGACCAGGTCTCCTCTTCAATTTGGTGCCATCCAATCCCCCGTGGGGGCTCGGATGGCTCCAGGAGAGCCCCCGGAATAGCCCCCCCCCCCCCCCGCTTCGGCAGCAGCAGCTGCTAACTGTAAAAAAAAAAAAAAAAAATTAAAATGACATTCACTTACCTGCGTGTGCGCTGGCTCCCGCTGTCCCTCCTTTTCACCTGGGGGGCCTTCGATCCCCCCCCAGGACTTACCGATCTTCAGGAGAGAGCACGGGAGGCTCTCTCCCCTCTGGGGGTGGGGCTACTGACGTCATCCCGGCCCCGATCACCGGCTTCAGCTCTCTCAGCTGTCAGATGCTGGTGATCGGTGCCCGGGGAAGGAGGTGGCAGGAGATCCTCTGATCTCCTGCCTCCCCCTTCTCTGGATGCCGATCACCGGCATCTGTCAGCACAGCGGCGAGGGACAAGAGCTTACAATCGGAGGTAAGTACAGTAAAAAAATTTTGTTTTTAATAAAATACTTTTGTGTGGTGTTTTTTTTGAACAGTTAACCCTTTGTGAGCTGGTAAGGGGTCCATGAGACCCCTTATACCAGTTCACAAGGGTCTGGCAAGTCACCTGTGGCTAGTGGGTGACTTGCCATTAACCCCCAGCCCCCCCATTACCTGCCTCCCCAACGGCCAGGGGGGGGCAGAAGGGCCCGGGCCACTTAGTGGCTATGTGGGCTAGTAGCCTGCAGGGCCAGGGGCCACCAACGCTGGCCCCTGCACCCTGTTCTACAAGCCCCCATAGCTGGCCCGGGTCGGTAATGCTGGGTAGGGTGGACCCTACGTCATTTTTTGGGGTCGATTTTTAAGGGTATTTAACCCTTAAAATTCCAAAAAAATGGGGTCCCCCCCTGGGAGGGGCGACCCTATGTCAATTTTTTTTTTAATTAACCGCTTATGTCCTGTTACACAGTAGGTATAAAATGCTTCCAGCATTTTGTGGTGTGGTGTGTTTGTGTTTTTTTTTTACATTTAAAGTGGACCAACACCCAGGATTTTGACTATCCTGGGTATTGGTCCTTTCCCCCCGCTCTGTGAAACCCCCCCGATCGCCCACAATAACTCATCTGACCCCGATCCTATGGTGCATGCGCGGCCGCTCGTCCAATCAGCGCGCTCAGAGCGGCTGAGTTATGGACGTCTAAGAGACGTCTAAGCTCAGCCACTCTGAGCGTGCTGGAGACCGCATCCCCCACTTCCCTCTAACAGGGAGCGTGCCCGCGCCGGCCATTCATAAATAGCCAGCACGGGCACGCGCCCTGCTAGAGGGATAGCGGGGATGCGGCCCGCGCATGCGCCGTAGGACCGGGATTCAGGTAAGTGGTAGCGGGTGTTCCGGGGGGTTTCACACAGAGGGGCATCCTGATTTTGGATGCCCCGGGGGGAGGGAATAGAATGGTCTGGGAATCTTATAGATTCCCAGGCCGATCAGCCCTGGGTGTTGGTCCACTTTAACCCATTGTGAACTTGTAAGGAGTCCATGAAACCCCTATACCAGTTCATAAGGCTGGGGGGCTGTCAAGTCACCTGCAGCTAGCGGGTGACTTGCCATTAACCCCGGCCCCCCTATTACCTGTCTCCCCGAAGCCCGGGGGGGGGCAGAAGGGCCCGGGCTGATTTAGGCGGTGCGGGCTTGTACTTGGCAGGGCGGGGGGCCACCAAAGCTGGCCCCTGCGCCCTGTTCTACAAGCCCTGCATAGCTGATCCCCGGGCTGGTTATGCTGGGTAGGGGGGGCCCCATGTCATTTTTATGGGAATTGTTAAGGGTTTTTAACCCTTAAAATTAAAAAAAAAATGGGGATTACCCCCCCCCCCTTGGAAGGGGAACCCCATGCCAATCTTTTTCTTGATTTAGCCCTTTTATAGTGTGGATTGTAGTTGTATTTTATTTTTACATGTTATAAAGTGTTATTTTCAGTTTGGGGGGGTCTTCTGAACAATAACGGGGGGCTACAGATACATATGTGGTACCGTTGTAATCGGGAGAAACATGCAATATTTCACATGCAATATGGTTTCCTTTAAAAAAAAAAAAAAAAAAGGTTTTATTTGAAATGAGACAATTTTCTAAAAATTTTTTTTTTTTTTTATTTTGTTTTGTTTAACCCTTTAAGTGCCAGCCTACCTTGAGATTTTGTCACCCTTTGTTGCCAGACCATTTTGCACTATTTTGCGCTCCCCATGTTCAACTGTGATTTTTGAAGGAATTTCCAGGGATTTCCCAGGAAAGTAATATATTGTTTTTTTCAGCAGAGCCTGGGCTTTAACATGAAATGTCTTGTTTGTCATTTTCTAAGTGTATTCTCAATATGTTGGGGTGAAAATTGTGCAAAAAAATAAAAAAAACTATTTTTTACAATTTGTAGTGTTTTTTTGTAATAAAAAATGTAAGTTTGTCAATAAAATCTTATTTTGTGTGAAACCCCAATTTCTCCCGGTTACAGCGGTACCACATATGTACAGGTAGACACCCTTTCCTGCCCAGGAGACTCCCCCAAACTGAAACAACGCTTTAGGAGATTTTCTGATAAAATACAACTATGCTATGCAATATGCACACCTTGCAGTTTTTCAAGAAAAACAACCCTTTACATTTGAAATACCCCCAACAAACTATATATTCCCTAGAAGTATACACCTCAGGCTTTCTAGGCGTATCAGGCTTGTTGACATAGGTGCAGTTTTCTGGAAGTAATCCCTCAATGTATTCTTTGGTTACACAGGGTTTCCCTAAAAATTAATAAAAAAGCAGAATCAAAACCCCATTTTCCTAAAAAAAACTATATGCAAACCAGAAAAAAAAATCTGAAAAATCTGAAAATCTGAAAAAGCAACATCCCCCAAACAGAACAATACCCAGCATGCATAGGTTCTGTCAAGGAGAGAGTTGCCAAACACCCCAAAGTAAAGCATGCGCATAACGGTAATTTTACTTCAAAATGTCAGCTCTGCAGACAAAGTGCGCACCTTGTGCGTTTTCTACCAAAACAAGCTCTGTGTAACCAAAGAATACATTGAGGGAGAACTTCCAGAAAACTGTGGCAACATCAACAAGCCTGGTACGCCTAGAAAGCTTGAAGTGTGTATTTCCAGAGAATATAGAGTTTGTGGGGGGTATTTCAAATGTAAAGGGTTGTTTTTATTAAAAAACTGCAAGGTGCACATAGCGCTTAGCATAGCTGTATTTGATCTAAAAATCTCTTAAAGTGCTGTTTCAGTTTGGGGGAGTCTCCTGGGCAGGAAAGGGTGTCTACCAATATATATGTGGTACCGTTGTAACCGGGAGAAATTGGGATTTCACACGCAATAAGATTTTATTGACAAACTTACATTTTTTATTACAAAAAACACTACAAATTGTAAAAAACTAGATTTTTTAATTTTTTTTTTCCACATATTTCACCCCAAAATATTAAGAATACACTTGACAAATGACAAACAAGACATTTCATGTTAAAGCCCAGACTAAGCTGAAAAAAAACAATATATCATTTTCCTGGGAAATCCCTGGAAATCCCTTCAAAAATCACATTTGAACATGGGGAGCGCAAAATAGTACAAAATGGTCTGGCAACAGAGTGTGACAAAAACTTCAGGTAGGCTGGCAGCGAATGGGTTAAAGAAGCTTTATTTAACAAGCAACACGTGATTTGAAGTATACTTTTGAATTAAAGGCTCGATTCAGAGGCACATTAGTTCATTTTTCATTCATACGAACGTTCGGCAAATGCGTATATACAGTTTCGATGAATGAAAACAAATCGGAACATTTGCGTTAGTTCGGGTCATTTTTCCAACCAAATCTGATATTTTTCGTTGGTTCAGATAACTTACGGTATTGCTATGAGCTTGCGTCTCATTCAGAGAGCTGATGACGGACCACCACCCTATAAACCCGCTTCCTTTGCGATCCCCTTACGGGACCATTTTGACCTCGAGACTAGCAGCTATGGACGACTCTAGTGCATTTGAGGAGCATGAGGATCTGCAGCTCATGGGCATTGAAATTGTCCGGAGGGCTGAGACCAGATTGCACCGGCAGCGACGCATGCACATCGATGGCATGCATGACGTTGAGCTGTTCAAGCTCACCAGACTTATTCGCGCTTCCCTCCATAAGTTGTATAGTGAGCTGCAGCCATGGTTAGCCCGCACCACAAGGAAGGGGCAAGCAATTTAAAGTATGACCAAGATGCTTGGCTGCCTGCAATTTTTGGCGAACGGCTTGTTCCAGAGGCTGGGTGCCCTCTCCGTGGGGATCTCCCAGCCTACGCTGAGCCGCGCGCTATCCAAGTTTTTGGAAGGCATGGCTACTATTACTCAGAAATATATTTGTTTTCCTGACGACATGGTAGCCGGGAACGCGATTAAGCTGGCATTTTATAACATCGCCGACATGCCCAACGTCATGGGTGCCATTGACTGCACCCACGTTGCGCTGGTGCCTCCGGCAGCCGACGAGTATATCTAGAGGCAAGTGCAATCTGTAATTTTTACAATTACTTGACCTTATTGTTTTCATAATTTTGGAGAAGTCCCTCCTTGTAAAAAGTCCCTCCTTATAATAATTCCCTCCTTGTAAAAAGTCCCTCCTTGTAATTATTCCCTCCTTGTAATTATGCCCTCCTTGTAAAGAGTCCCTGTGAAACAATGGACCGTATTTAGTTTATCAAAAATTTAACATGTGTTCTAAAGGGAAACATTTTAATGTGTACCTGAATTAGACACTTCAAAGTTAATCTTTACTTTTTCAAACATACATATCCTTTTTATGGTGTACCAAATACTTATGTACTTGGCTAGTGTTATTTGTATTGGCCCACAGGTTTGCCTTCGAGTGTAATTAGTTAGTGTTTCACTAGTTTGCCTTGCCTTGATAATGTTTTTTTTTTATTGTTTCCCAGGGACCGCAAAATGGGTCACTCACTGAATGTCCAAGCAGTGGTGGCCCCGGACATGCAGTTCCTTAGTATGGTCGCCGGGTTTCAAGGCTCATCCCATGATGCCTACATTCTGCGAAGATCTGGATTGTACGGTCGGTTTGAGTCTGGGGAATTTTCCGGTGGATGGCTCCTTGGTAAGTTGACGCCAATAACGTCCTATGAATTTAGTTTGTGTCCCATGTATGAAACTATGCCTATTTGAACACCTTGTTTACATGTGAAACACGACCTTAACCATTAGATTTTTCAAACAACAAAGCCTTGCCAAATGTTGGTTCTGCATTTGCAAATTTTAAACTTTGAATTTATAGTAAATTAATCATTACTCTTCCCCACACCCGGCTAAAATTATGTTCTTGACTTTAGGATAGGCTCTGCGCCATCTTAGCTTAGATGCATTACACTTACTGAGTAGAGGAGAGCGGGATAAAGTGCAGGGGCCGGGTTAGAGCTGTTTTTGCCTCAGACAAAGCAGCTACGGGGTCCTGAAAGGTTAAGACATCCAAGAATGCTGAGCAGCACAGTCCTAAACCAATACCTGTTAGCAGTCTGTTAGCAGTATGCCTGATTGGCCATCATCCACCATCTTTGATGTTTAAATTGTCCCAACATCCCTTAGATGGTGTTCGGGTTTACTTTGGCCTGCGCAATCTGTATGCTCAGGGTGTTGGCCTGTGCAGTGTTGCATAATTTTGCTATATTGCAGCGTGTCCCCCGGTATGTGGATTTTCCCCCCTCTCCACCCACCGATGACCCAGAGGAGGACTGTCGTGGCCCACTGAGTGCGTCTGCCCAAGCCGTGCGGTCTAATTTAAGAGACACACATTTTTCTTAATTTGGTGTTCCTTTGTTTGTTTTGTCCCTTTATTGTTTGTTTTTTGTGTTTTTGACCTTTGTGTTTGTATGTTTGTTTCTTACTTTTACATACAGTAACGAATTAATTACAAACAACCTCACACCTGATTTTAGACTCATGTTTTTTTTGTTCCCAATTTGTTAGTGCAAACTTTAAGTCATCTTTATTCACCAAAAACCTAAAGGCATAAACTTAGTCAACAACAGGTTAAGTAACAATTTATGGTGTTTATTTGAAAAGCAAACATTGGAGTTGATGGTCACTACCATAGTTCATGAAAATACATGGTCAAACCACAAATGTAATTTTTGGCAAATCATGCCACATAGCAATTGGCCACAGGCAGGAGTTTCAAAGTAAGGCACTCCTGTCAAAAGTTTAATACAAATTTCAAAAACATATGTGACAAGTAGGGATGAGCGAACCGGTTCGGACGAACCGGAATTCGCTCCGAATTTCAGGGAAAATTCGATTCGGCACAAACCCGAATTTTTTTTGGTTCGTGCCGATCGAATTTTCCCTGAAATAAAAAAAAAAAATGCCGGCATGGTGGGAGCGGGCAGGCCGGCTACGCTGTCAGCGGGCGGCGGAAGCCGGCCCGCTGACAGCGCAGCCGGCCTGCCCGCTCCCACCATGCCGGTATTTGTTTAAAAAGCAAACACTTACCTGCATGGTCGGAGCGTGGAGCTCTCAGCTGTCATCAGAGAACGCGTCATCAGAGGGCGCGCCATCAGAGGGCCTCCACGCTCCGACCATGCAGGTAAGTGTTTGCTTTTTAAACAAATGCCGGCATGGTGGGAGCGGGCAGGCTGGCTGCGCTGTCAGCGGGCCGGCTTCCGCCGCCCGCTGACAGGCGTAGCCGACCTGCCCGCTCCCACCATGCCGACATTTTTTTTTCAGATGAGTGATTCGTTAAAGTTCGATTCGGGCGAACCCGAATTTCTTGGGGAAATTCGGCGAATCGCCCGAATCGAACTTTCAAGAAGTTCGCTCATCTCTAGTGACAAGCATTGCCATGTCCAGATTGTTATGAAAACAAATAGGCCCACAGACACACCCTCTCCTGCTTGGCCACATTTGCCACAGGCACAGGTGTAAAGCAGCCAAACCTATGCCACATCTACGCCTGTTACTCAGTGGGCCACCCAAACAAGAACCCCCAGTCACAATCCAAGTCCAGTTCAATCTCATCCAGGGGTCAAGGTAGTAGTTTGCCAGGCCAGAATGTCCCCCAGTCATGCCTACAAACAGAAGGAGCCTGCAGTGCAACAGCTTGAGTGGCAGGTTCATTGAGGCTTCACCTCCGGCATTGGCTAGTGGGCTACCTCAGCACTCTAATGAGCTATATGGGCGCAAATCCAAAGCATACAAGCAACGCCATACCAAAAGGGTATATTGGTAGGGCTCACCAGACAGGTCAGTACAGTGGGGATGTAGAGCAAAGATGTGGATCAGATACAGGCCAAATAGGCCTTAAAATGGGGGATGCCCATAAAACCCAGGTTGGGGCCCTTGGAGGTGGGCCCTCACCTGGGCCTGTGTGGCATTCAGAATCTGCAACTTTTCCAACATGTTTCTATTGGAAGTTCGAAATTCAGCCATTATGGCACTGAGATTGTTAGTTAAGGTGGCCATGTGGCTGTTGCTATTTCGAACTTCCTCTAGCATGGCACTGTAATAATTGGATAAGGTGGCCATGTGGCTGTTGTTGGACCTAAATTCAGTCAGCATGGAGTTTAAGGTGTTGTTTAATGTCTCTAATTGCCCATGAAGATCCCAAAAATATCAAGGATAACAATAACCAACAGGGGATCCAGAACAAGGTGAAAACAGGGTGGGGTGGAGCAGGACGTGCTGTATGCATATAATATCAACTCTACAGGTGAGTACTTCACAGAGTTGTATTATTCTAAGCATACAGCACATCCTGCTCCAGTAGTAGTAATAACATGTGGCACATCCAAAAGCAGTGTCCATAAAGAAGGGTGGGATCCCCAACAGAAGGCAACAGCAAGCAGTCTAAACTACTGCCGCCTGCAGAACCTTGCGGCCAAACACAGCGTCAGCTGAGGCCCGAACATCAACCTTGTAAAACTTTGTAAAGGCATGTACAGAAGACCAAGTAGCGGCCTTGCAAACTTGCTCCACAGAGGTCTGGTGCTGAAAAGCCCAAGAAGCCCCAACAGCTCTAGTAGAATGAGCAGTAAGACGAAAGGGGGGAGTCTTCCCCTTAGAAGTATAGGCTTGAACAACAGCCTGACAAATCCATTTACTGATGGTAGACTTGGCGGGAGCCAAACCCTTCCTAGGCCCATGAGGCACAACAAAGAGAGCATCCGTCTTTCTAAAGGCCTGAGTGGTAACCAGGTAAGACTTGACACACCTAACCACATCCAAGGAATGCAAAACCCTTTCCTTAGGGTTACTGGGATTAGGGCACAAGGAAGGAAGTACAATATCTTGATTCAAATCAAATGCAGACACAACCTTAGGCAGGAAGTCTGGCTTGAAGCAAAACACCACCTTATCCCGGTGTCTCTCAAAGTAGGGAGGCTGAATAGACAAGGCAGACACATGTCTAGCCGAAGTGATAGCTACCAGGAGCGGCCGCTCTCGCCGTGCCCCTGCAGGGCCGACAAAACCAAGTTCAGATCCCAAACAGGAACCATAGGTTTCCGAGGAGGACGCACATGAGTGACCCCCTGAAAGAAAGTCTTGATAAGAGGGTGCTGGGCAAAGGTCTTCTGAAAGAAGATAGTCAGGGCCGAAACCTGGCCCTTCAAGGTACTAAGCTTAAGACCTAAATCTAGACCATGTTGTAAAAACTCCAGCACCCTGGATACTAAGAAGTCCCGGCAGGGAAGAGACCTGGATTCACACCAGTCAATGTAAGCACGCCATACTCTATAATAGATAGCGGCAGAAGTCTTCTTCCTGTCTTGCACCATAGTAGCCACAACAGATGCAGACAAACCCTTTTCCATCAAGATGGAGGTTTCAATAGCCAAGCCGTCAAAGCCAGAGTTAGTAAATTGGGATGGCGTAGAGACCCTTGAGTCAGAAGGTCTGGCAACCTTGGCAGGTCGTACTGATCTACTGCCATTTGAACCACATCTGCGAACCACACTCTTCTTGGCCACCTTGGGGCCACCAGAATCACGGGTACCCCTTCCAGAGCGATCTTGCGCAGCACTCTGCCCAGAAGGGGAATTGGTGGAAACACATACAGGAGCCGAAACTCCCTCCAAGACATTGACAGTGCATCCGTGGCCAGAGCCAGAGGATCCTGAGACAGGGATACAAAGCTCGGTAGCTTGTGATTGTGACGTGACGCAAAGAGATCCATGTCTGGCACACCCCAACGGTGACACAGGGACTGAAATACCCTGTCGCAGAGGGACCATTCCCCCTGACGGGACGACCCCCTGCTCAGAGCATCTGCTAGCAGATTCTCCACCCCCGGAATGTAGACAGCCGAGATGCATTGTACATTGGTCTCTGCCCATGTTAGAATCAGAGACACTTCCTGGAGAGCACCCTTGCTCTGGGTTCCTCCCTGATGATTGATGTAGGCAACCGCCGTCCTGTTGTCTGAGCGTACCTGAACCACCAGACCCTTCAGGTGCTGGGTCAATCGTTCCAGCACCAATCGGACCGCCCTGAGTTCCAGGACATTGATAGGAAGATGGGCCTCCTGAGGGCCCCACCTCCCCTGGAAGCGCAGGGACTTCCAGAATCCCCCCCAGCCCGAAAGACTGGCATCCATTGTGACCGTCTCCCAAGAGGGAGCCAGGAAGGATCTGCCCCTTGTCAAGTTCCTGTGGTCCAACCACCACGCAAGGGATTGTCTGACCGAGGGGGAATCACCCAGCTGTCGTCCAAAGATGCTGGGTCCTTGTTCCATACTGACAGAAGGTGAAGCTGCAGAGTTCTCAGATGAAACTGGGCAAAGGGCACCACCTCGAAGCTTGCCACCATCAAGCCCACCAACTGCATTCCCTGCCGGATGGAAGGATGAGGGTTCGCGAGCAGGGATCTCGCCTGGGTTGTCAGAGCTTCCATCTTCTGCGGAGGAAGGAATATCCTTGACTGAACCGAGTCCAGAATCATCCCCAGAAACGGAGTCACTGAGGAGGGGGACAGAGAGGACTTTGGGTAATTGATCACCCAGCCGAAGGACTCCAGGGTGGACACCACCAACCGAGTGTCCAGCTCTGCCTGCCACAGAGACCGAGAGGTGATGAGTATATCGTCCAGGTAGGGCAACACACGTATGCCCTTTAGTCTTAAGAGAGACATCACCCCTGCCAGCACCTTGGTGAACACCCTGGGAGCCGACATAAGGCCGAATGGCAGGGCCACGAACTGATAATGCTGATCCAAAAGCGCAAATCTGAGGAACCTTTGGTGCCCTGGGAACACCGGAACGTGCAGGTAAGCGTCCTTGATGTCCACAGATGTCATGAAGTCCCCTGGACTCAGCGAGGCAATGGCCGAGCGCAGAGTTTCCATACGAAAATGCCTGCCTCTGACAAACTTGTTTAGGATTTTCAAATCCAGAATGGGTCTGACTGACCCGTCCTTTTTGGGCACCGTGAACAGGTTGGAATAAAACCCCATGCCCCTGTCTCTTGAGGGGACCTCCCAGATGACCCCGAGCTCCAGAAGGTCCTGCACAGCCAGCATCAAGACTCGAGCTGAGGCAGGATCCTGTGGGATCCGAGACCCAACGAACCTGGTAGGGGGCAGTACAGCAAATTCTATCTTGTAACCGGAGGAGACTACCTCCTGAATCCACCGGTCTGGGACAAGGCGTCTCCAGACATGCTCGAAGTGCTGTAGATGCCCCCCCACCCCCACCCTGACGGGCGAGGGCGCCCCTTCATGCTTGGGGGGTCTTGGGGGGGGGGCTTTGGGCTTGGGCTGCAGAGTTCTCAGATGAAACTGGGCAAAGGGCACCGCCTCGAAGCTTGCCACCATCGAGCCCACCAACTGCATTCCCTGCCGGATGGAAGGATGAGGGTTCGCGAGCAGGGATCTCGCCTGGGTTGTCAGAGCTTCCATCTTCTGTGGAGGAAGGAATATCCTTGACTGAACCGAGTCCAGAATCATCCCCAGAAACGGAGTCACTGAGGAGGGGGACAGAGAGGACTTTGGGTAATTGATCACCCAGCCGAAGGACTTCAGGGTGGACACCACCAACCGAGTGTCCAGCTCTGCCTGCCGCAGAGACCGAGAGGTGATGAGTATATCGTCCAGGTAGGGCAACACACGTATGCCCTTTAGTCTTAAGAGAGACATCACCCCTGCCAGCACCTTGGTGAACACCCTGGGAGCCGACGTAAGGCCGAATGGCAGGGCCACGAACTGATAATGCTGATCCAAAAGCGCAAATCTGAGGAACCTTTGGTGCCCTGGGAACACCGGAACGTGCAGGTAAGCGTCCTTGATGTCCACAGATGTCATAAAGTCCCCTGGACTCAGCGAGGCAATGGCCGAGCGCAGAGTTTCCATACGAAAATGCCTGCTTCTGACAAACTTGTTTAGGATTTTCAAATCCAGAATGGGTCTGACTGACCCGTCCTTTTTGGGCACCGTGAACAGGTTGGAATAAAACCCCATGCCCCTGTCTCTTGAGGGGACCTCCCAGATGACCCCGAGCTCCAGAAGGTCCTGCACAGCCAGCATCAAGACTCGAGCTGAGGCAGGATCCTGTGGGATCCGAGACCCAACGAACCTGGTAGGGGGCAGTACAGCAAATTCTATCTTGTAACCGGAGGAGACTACCTCCTGAATCCACCGGTCTGGGACAAGGCGTCTCCAGACATGCTCGAAGTGCTGTAGACGCCCCCCCACCCTGACGGGCGAGGGCGCCCCTTCATGCTTGGGGGGTCTTGGGGGGGGCTTTGGGCTTGGGCCCCCAGGAGGAGCCAGGACGGCGTCCTCTGTTCTTGTTCCAGGACTCTGCGCGAGACCCAGCGAAGGACACCCCTCTACCCTGCTTGGCCCCACGGTAGGGGGTCGAATGGGAGCTTGGGCCACGAAAGGGCCGAATCTGACGCTTGCGCTGGGGCAACTTGCCACCCTTGGCAAAGATATCTAACCTTTCTCCAAACAGGCGCAGCCCTTTAAATGGAAGCCCCGTAAGGGCCTTCTTGGCTACGTTGTCAGCGGCCCACTGGCGTAACCAGATCGCGCGGCGTATGGCCACCACCAGAGCAGAAGATCTAGCGCTCAGCTTAATAGCATCGGCCGATGCAGATAGGATATAATTCACAAAGGTCTCACAGGTGGCCAGAGCGTTGGCGGCCTCAGAGGGCAAGTCATCCGCCCCTTCCAAGGCAGTCTTAACCACCGTCCTGAGCGCCACCGCCGTGATGGCTAAGGCGCAAACCGGGTGGAGCCACGCTCCCCCAAATGCAAAGGCATGACATGCCAGTTGATCAACTCGCCGATCCTCTAAATCCCGCAGCGTAGTAGTGTCAGGGGAGTGCATAATAGAGGTGTTGGATAGACTCAGAATCGGGGCATCGACCTCGGGCAGCGATGTCCAACACCTAACCAGATCGGCAGGAAATGGATACTTCTTATCCACAGCTTAGGAATCCCCTGGAGTTTGCTGGGATGTTCCCATTCTTTCAGCACAAGGCTATTAAAATGAGTTTGTTCGGGAAACTCCAACCGCACCCTAGCGGCATGAAACAGATCACCCCTTTGCCGAGGGGCCGCAGGAGGGGGAGAGAGGGATGACAGCAGTCTATCAATGTCGTCCTGGGACCAATGATCAGAACCAGACTCCTCCTGACTCCTGGACTCATCCTCGTAGGACCCTGAGTCAGAGAGCAGTTCCCCTTCCTCTGATGGGGACTGTGCATAGGAAAGCAGTAAATCATCAGATTCTACAGGGAGAATAGTAGATTCAGGATTCAAATGACGCCTCTTGGCAGTAGCCTTGCGCGCCAAGGAGCCAGCGATGAAGTTTTCCACACTAGCCAATCTAGAGGCCAAATCAGCGTGAGAATCCCCACTAGTATTGGGGGTTAGGCTCAAGCTTGGGGGAGTAGGGGAAGTAAGGCGAGGTGCGGGCCCGGCCTCGGAAGAGGTGGGGAGACCGGC
Organism: Gastrophryne carolinensis; assembly: GCA_027917425.1. Lineage (NCBI taxonomy): Eukaryota > Metazoa > Chordata > Amphibia > Anura > Microhylidae > Gastrophryne > Gastrophryne carolinensis. The sequence continues at coordinate 276,332,432 of CM051238.1, forward strand.
TAGCGCCTGTTGGGCACAAGGGACGCAGACCCGTGCATTGTCACCGCTGCTAGATAAAACCCCACAAGCTGCACACAGACGGGCTTGTCCCGGGGGGACCCCGTTCACAATATCCTGGGATGCCTCCATATGGTGATTATTAAATTCAATATGCCAGTAGGGATTGACGCTTTAAGCAACCCTGGATGCCCCAATAACCCGCTGGGAAGTGGGAGTAATTTCTGAAAAATGGTCTGGACCGGGCGCTACGTCGGGCCGGGAGAAGCCACCGAGGACCGCTGTCTGAAAGACACAAGGGGAACAGGGATGTCAGAGGCGAGTGCGAAGAAGCAAGTTAGGGAAAAGATCGCCCATAAGGGCACTTACAGGTCTGCGAGGGGAGGACCGTCTTCACCACGCGCATGCGAGAAGGAAATGGCGCCCAGCGAACCTCGAAGGGCGGGCCAGAACGGGCAATGACGCGGAACGCGCCAGACCGAACCACGCCCCCCCATCGGAGAGCGCGAAGCTCGAAGGCGCGCAACCAATCAGGAGAGGACAGTAAATACGTCAGCATCACTTCAGAGAAGTCTGACAGAGTGAGTAAGGAGATAGAAAAAACGCCGTAGCTTCTCCGAACAGTGCTGCCGTATGCGCCATAGAGAACAGTAAAACGCTGCGGTTAGTTAAAAAACTAAAAAGTGAAGCGCGCTCTGACACCCGGTAGCGGTAAAGCCATCTATAGTGTAATTAGGGCAAGGATAGGCCATCAAACACATAACCCCCCCTCCTTTTCCCCCCTCTAACGGGGGAATCTGGGGAGGAAGGTGACCCGAATAGAGGGTTCACCGTTAGATGGGACATGGGGGCACTGGTGCGGGAGGGGCATCCACTGAAGGCTCACCATTCGCCTTAACCGCCTACCCTATGGAGGGGGATTGCGGTGGAGACTAGCTCCGTAAGCACACTAGGTGCTGCCTACCTTCACCCGACCAATGCAGCCCAGGCTGGGAGGCATTAATTCACAATGAGGACGGGTGGAAATAGTCCCTGTCAAGCCCCGCTCACCTGCGAGAGCGTGATACTTCATGTCTTCGCAGTTCCAGCACTGCAGAGAAATCTGGGGATTTGTGGGAGGTCCCTCGGTATATGTAGGGCCAGGAGGAGCTTGTTTTCTACATGTCTGCAGTGCACGGCGCCGGAGGCGGAGGATTACCCACATGTTATTACTACTACTGGAGCAGGACGTGCTGTATGCTTAGAATGCTGTATTTTTGGACAACAGCAGCAGCAGCTGTGTAACTATGTCTGGCCTTTCACACTAACTAGCCCATCAGGACTTGAACATAAAACAAAATGCAAAAACTGTCAGATGCACATGAGTGGGATGCTCAAGAGGTGGATATTTTTGTGCAGGTGTGTAGATTTGTCTGGCCTTTAACACTGACTGGGCCATGAACACTTGAAAATAAAACAAAATGCTATGTGGGACACGGTCTCTGTGGAGAATTGCTTTTCTTGTACACTCTTACTCTGTCTGTCTCTCTCCCTGTTTATCTCTCTCTCCCTGTCTATCTCTAGCTCTCGCTCTCCCTGTCTGTCTTTCTGTCCCTCACTCTGTCCTGTTCTCACCAAAATAAACCTCTGAAATGAGGGGCTGCAAGATGGTGGCCGATTATATAGAGCTGTGACATCACTGGGGTGGCTGGCTGTTGACAGTCTGCATGTTTCATGTGATTCAGCGTCATCCCGCTTTGCCGCTTTCCCAGGATTCCTTGCCCCATGTCCCTGACATGTGGATCTGCCATTTTAGATGGCCTGCACCACAGTAAATGGAGTTTAAGAATGGCGATTCGTGCAATCGAAACACAATGATTTTAGTTTTTTTTATAATTCAAAAGATAATCAAGTTGCTCTATTTTGTAATATAGCTTTTCTTCTGTCCCTTTATATCATATAACATCTGCTTTAAAGCATTACTAGTACTGTTAATGGCTTTTGCTACCAAACATACTAATTTATGCTATTTACTGTCTAGCACTGTAAATTCATAACCCAGGGACTCCTGCTAAACTAACCCACAGAGCTATCATCTCCCCTTCTGAAAGCAAGTCTTGTTTTCTTACAATCATCCAAAAAAATACAGGTACAAAAGATACATCATGATACTTAGTCTATTGATCACAAAATCAAAGTCCACCAGAAATATTGGCTGGAATATAATTATAGGTGTTATTCCCAAATGAGAATATGGATCGGTTTGGCAATTTAACATGTTTAAAATGGGACGGGGATAGTAAAGCTTTATTACATTGCATGTTTATATGATATATGTATTATGGCACACTCAGTGTTTGCTCTTTGACATACAGGGTCCCCATTTAGAGATTTGTTCTGTAACATTTTCGTTTGGCACCTTGAAATTTCAGATGCATGTTAAAACAAAGATCAGCAGCAGTTAGATTTTGTGTCACAATCATGTTCTTAGTGAGTGAACCCACATGTAAACATGAGTGAGCCAGTAAATATCCAGAGTAAGTGTCTACAGCTGTACATTTGTATTGGCAACAACCAACTCTGGGTAATGGACCCACACTCAATCTGCCATATCTGTCCTGGCAATTTACCCCTAGCCATTTGCCCCCTAACTGAATGAGACACCACTCTTTTCTGTGTATGTTGATATATTGGACATTTAAAGTGGACCAAAACCCACTGAACTTGTGACATAGATTTGGCCAAAGCCCCTGCCGATACTGGAGAACTAGAAATTGATATTTTCCCCTTTCAAGTTGTCCTGGAACACTGTCTTTTTTGCTGTTCCTCTCTATAAGATGGCAGAGGATCATCCATTGCATAGGCGTGGCAATGACATCACTGCCACACACAACAGTGCCAATGAATGGAGGAGGCGGAGCTTTACAGCTAAAACAAGCAGGATTATCTGGAATTAGAGTGAAGCAGTAGCAGTGAAAATTGCCAAAATGTGCTCTTCATGCAGGGAGCAATTTAGGGGACGCCAGTTAAAAATGTGGGTTTTGATCCATTTTAAATATTACTTCCTTATTAAATCTAACCTGATGGGCATTGCTCTGTCTTATGCCCACTTTTAGGTGGCTTTTTCTTTTGATGAGCCCAAATCGCCAAACATTGTAGTCTCTGCTCTGATTCAAGAGTATCCTCAATGTCCACAATGAATATTTTGGAACATTCAAACGCTTCGTTATTGTATTGGAAGCAAAATGAGAATCGAAAAAACTGTTACTTTATTTTGCTGCACAATTGACCAAATGTCCTGCCACCCCCCCCCCCCCCCACACACACACACACACACTTCTTTACTGTAAATTTTCTAATAATTCTGAGCCCAGGTAGGTAACCATGTTGCCAAACCATTTGTTACAGACAATTAATCAGGATCAATAAGACATTCACTCGATGCCTCCTGTCTTAACACACTAAATACTGCAAATAACTACAAATTGACTGATTTTCCCTTGTAGTACTGTGGGTTTTGTTACTGAGAGGCTGGTATGCCACTGCTTTCCAAATTCTATTGTTTCCCTGATAACGCGCTGTCAATAAACCAAGCAAAAAACCATCAATAAACCAAGCATGTTGTTTTTTTTTGTTGAATCACTATATGGAGTTCCCTATTTTATTAGTCACTCTACTACTTCCCTCCTTACTTTACTGTCTTTTTCCTGAGTGGAGACGCAAGTTACTTCTTCAGGTAGAGCAGCTGTCCGACTTGGTCCTGTTTTTGCTCTATCTTGAATGTACCACTTTCACTTGAAGCATGCCCTACTCTGTGTTTTTGGAGAACATTGTATCCATTGCATGATGGGTATTTCAGGCCTCATAACTATCTCATGTGCCACAGTAAGTTGTTTAGTGTCCACTAAAACCCAATAACAACCCTATAAATTGCTGTGTCTGTACCTTATCCTGAGGTGTCTTCTAACTCTGATTCTCTCTGTATCATTATGTCATCAATGTAATGAGATATTTGCATGCTTTCTGGTAAGTTGTCTAAATGTTCAGCCACCACCCTGTGACATATAGTAGGCGAATACAACCATCCCTGGGGCAACCTAACTGGTTCCAGTATTTCTCTGCAACTGCTATACTAAAAAATGCATTAGCTAAATCCAAAATTCTATACCATGTTCCTGGATGTTTCTGTATTTGCTTTATCAGCATCATAGTATCTGGTTCTGCAGCCGTTATGCAGTCATTCTCCAGGTATCACCAGTCTTTTTCACAGGCCATACTGCATTATTCCATTCAGTAGTGGTAGGATCTATCACAGCTGCCACTGATAATTCCTTAATTGTCTCACTAATTTCCTTATCCCCTCCTGCTATTCGGTATTGTTTTATGTTATGTAACGACTAGGGGAGTGGATTCTCTGTCCTCCGCCTGAGCTGGTGAGTCACTGTGGCGCGGAGTCTAAGGGACAGCTTGGCCCTCAAGAGTAATGTCCTGGTTGGTGGAGATGGGTCGGTGGAGAGGCTGTCCCCAGGTCGCGACTACCAGGGTTTCTGGAGAAGGTGTGCCAACACTAACAGCAGAGACCAAGAGGAGTACTTGCCTGGCGACGGAGGAAGGCTCTCAGCAGAATTCCTGGATTGCACGGTAGCTCAGCAGGAACTAGATTTAGCACCAGAGAAAGGATGCGGGGTAGGAAGAAGTCACAGGACTGAAATGGCATCATTTCAGCAGCCTAGGGAACACACAAGTTGTTCAGCCACAGGCCTCAAGCCTGTGTGGGATTTTAAACAAAGATAGGAAGTGAGGAGGGTCAGTGTACAGTTGCTCAGTGCATCACCTGCATCCCTTTAAATGTGTAGGCTCTTTAGTAGGAGAGAGGGAATTAAACCTGTCTCCAGGACAGCTGAGGTTGCAGTAGCGCCAGAGCAGTATTGCTGACAAGTTAATCACCTTAGAACAGGGAAGTATCCCTACTTGTGTATTTTTAAGCTTTTTCCACCATGGTCTTACCATATTTTTGTGCTATAAGACGCACGTATTTTTCCCCAAAAGTGTGTGTGTGTGTGTGTGTGTGTGTGTGTGTGTGTGTGTGTGTGTGTGTGTGTCTGTGAGTCTTATCGGACGAATGTAAAAAAATAAATATATACTCACATATATATCACTCCTGCACTCCTGCGCTACTGGCTGGGTCGCCACAGCCACTGGAGACCAGAAGATGGAGGAGTAGCAGCCGGTCGGGCAGGGTAACTGATCCATGTCCGATGTCCACTGTCCCTGCCGTCCACAATCCTCGCTGTCCCCACCATCTCTTCTCTGCCAGCAACACAGAGCAAACACCCGGGCTCAGTGCAGTGAGTGTGCGTGACCGACTCTCGGCACAGGCCACGCCTACCTGCTGCACGGAGCCGGTGTCTTTGCTCAGGCTGCCAGAGATGAATCAGCATTGGAGGAAGCATGGATGGCGGATGGTAGAGACATGAGGCAGGGATCACTTACCCTGCCCACCTGCCTGCTGCGCCTCCATCTTCTGGCCTCCTGTGGCCTGGCCAGCCGCACGGGTGACATATATGTGAATTTACCTTTGTTTTGCTTTTTTTTTTGCCTATGGGAATGGAAGGGGGAATGCCACACTGCCTATGGGAATGGCAGGTGTGAGAATGCCACACTGCCTATGGAATTGGGAGGAGGGGAAGCCACACTGCCACTGGCGGATATGGGGGGGTGCCACACTGCCTATGGGAATGTGAGGGAGGAATGCCACACTGCTTATGGGGAATGGGAGACGGGAATGGCACTCTGCCTGTAAGTGTGGGGTTCTGCACCCTGCCAATTATTTGATTGATTGGGCACAACCAAATCCTGCATCTTATCTGCAGGTGCGTCTTATAGGGTGAAAAATATAATATGCTTTGGTGTATCTTTTTCCCATGAAATGTTCCAAATTGTTACTTAACGCCTGGCAATTGCAACGTCATTCCTTTTAAAATGTATATTCTTATATTGTACTCTGGAATCGGTACTTTATCATTACTGAATATTTCCTAGTCGGCAGATTTCCAATTTTTTATAGATATCTTTATATTTTTCTGGATATCTTCATATATCGTCTGCTTAGCTTCTATTTGCCTTACACCCAATCCCGTTCATCCAGCGCCCCTTGTTTAGGGATTTAGGATTTCCATAAATTAAACTGGCCTCTGCCCTCATATCTACTAAGGCTGTGACTTGTTGGGTATTCTGATTTCCCCAATTAATGTGTAAATTTACATGAGGGTGCCGGTCTATCTGAAAGGGGTGGCCTCCTCTTTGCTCATTACAGCCTCCAAGGGAGGGGCTGAAGGTGCTTGTGTATGAGCAGCTAAAAGAGCTTTAACCTCAGCATACAAGTCCTCAAATTGTGGTGCTGTTTTTTTCTGGAGATGAGTCAGGAGTGCGTCCTCTCCTTCTGAGGTATCTCCTGTATCTGAGGTCTGCCTTCCTGTTGAACATTGGTCATGCTGAGGTTTCTGCTCTGAATCTTTTTGTTTAATCCCTTCTTCTGATAAAGTTTCCACATCTCTTGGGTGGAGATCCCCTCTATAGTCTCCAATTCCACACTTACTCCCAAGAAAGCTCTAAACATATCCCTTCTACTCACTCTTACTCCAGAGGAAAGGGTGGATGGTCTTGCTTTTCCTGTTTCCCTGCTGTGGTGGGACCCCATTCTCCCAGGTCTCCAAGCTTCCTCACTGCTTCCAAAACTGTCCCTACTGTATTTCCTACCTGGTTCACTAACAAAGTCATTATTACTCCCTTGTATTTCTCATTTCTCATCTGCTCAGTAAACCGTGACCACTCAGTGGCCAAGCTCCGATAGGGAGCTCTCTCCCAATCAGGGATATGTACAGATTATGTACTCTTACCTTTTTCCCAAAGAAAAACATTTTAAATGCAACACTCAATGAAGCTTCCACATATCCTGATGAAAAACTATGCCAACTTATGTACTGCCAACTAGGCAAACAACAAGTGCAGATTCAGATATGCTTTAAAGAAGCTTTATTGAACACTTAGATAATATGCAACACGTGATTTGAAGAGTACTTTTGAATCAAGTGCAAAGGTTAAATACTCCAATACATACTTAGATCCTTACATCAAGACTAGGCTTTTCGGCCTCACCTATCGGTTTAAGTAACACATCAGAGACGCTCAATGGCCCCACAGAGAATCCTGGTGTGAAATCCATTACAAGAACATTGTTTGGTTGGTTGGTGCGTCAGGTGTCTCTCCAACATCGCTTGCCTCCCACTTTTATACCTTTTGAGCTTCTATGTCTGCAACTGTGCAGGGGCAGGGCAGAGGCAGGTGGATGGCCCACAGAATCCCAACTATAATCTATTAATGCCTCAACCTGTTCTGGCCTCCAAGAATACAGTGCAGAACCTGGTACCTGGTACATGAATTGAATGTGCTGATTAGCTATGCCCGTTGGTTGATTAACATAATTGCCCAGGCTCTATTTTGAGTAACCACGGTGCAAATTAGGCAAAAAGCTTAAATATATTAAACTCATATTAGTCTGAGAGGCTGTGCCATAGTGTTTTAGAGATTTCAAAATAATAGTTAAAAAAGGTCAACCAAATCCCAGGAAGTTGGACAAAATGTTGAAGTGAGGCCAAGAAAATCTGTAAAGAATGTTGGAGAACAGATGGCAAGTCAGTGGTACTGGTGAGAGGAGGTGGCAGTTTGCAGTGGTATAAACTGTGTTCGGATCATATCGCTGTAACCCAGTGCGCTTGAACCCTCCTGTAACCTCACTCCAATTTTAATCTGTTAATAAAAGCTATATTTTTCTTGCCAGACTCTCCACCACTTACTGGCTCTCCAGGCTGGTAGCCTGTCCTGCAGTGCACTATCCATGTGACATACACTTTTTTCAATACAAGGTGAGCTGTATAACTTTTGCTTTCTTCCTGGTACCTCTAAAATACACAGTTTTGTTTGTTCCCTGGTCACATGTGTCAGTACCATTTTCATGTTTCCTGCTCCATTACCCAGTAAAGAAGGCCACTTCCTTTTTTCTGTTCCATTTACTTTAGGCTTGTTGAAAAGGGAAAGAAAATATATAGAACAAATTCAGTGTACAAATGGAATGTCAAAATGACCTACTAAATGTTTCTTTCCTTTTTGAGGCTTTTTTTTATATACTTAGACTTGAGAATATGAGATATAAGAAGGCCTTCACTTAATATAGTTATCTAAAACTCAAAATAATGTTAAAGAAAGAGCTCCCACTTCCACACTGTTAGGGCGAGCGCTGCGGGCCCATCTCACAGCACTTCCCTCTCCTCCGTTGCTGCTCCCGCTGCGTGGGTGAGCGCTGCGCGCCCATCTCGCAACGCTCCCCAGTCCCTCTCCTTACCCGCTCCTGTCGGCGGGCCAGCGGCTTCTGGCGCGGTGGCTGGCCGTGCGCCGGCTGCTCCCAGCCGTCTTCCTCCTCCTGTGCTGCTTCCTCGCATGGTTCGGTGCGCACACGCCCCCGTCCACTAGAGGGCGCGCGCGCCGGATTCCTGAAATTTAAAGGGCCTGTACACCACTGATTGGTGCATGGTCCTCCAATCCTGCATCCACTTCCCCTATTTAAGGGGCATTTCCTTTTCCATCAGTGCCGGATCTTGGTCTTCCTTTGTATGCAGAAAGTCTGTTGTTTTCAGTATTGCTCACCCGTGTACCGACCTTTGCCTGTCCCCGACTCTGAACCTGTGCTGCCAGCCCTGACCTCTGCTTGAACTTTTACATTGCCTTTTGCCTGCCTCCTTTGTACCACGCATTACCTCGGCTGACTGTGTTGTTGCCGCTGTTGGGGGGTAGCGACCTGGGGGTCACTCGCCGCTGCAAGACTAACCTGCTTTGCGGTGGGCTCTGGTGAATACCGGTGGCCTCTTAGACTCCGCTCCCCTGACGCGGCACTCGCTATCAGTAACATGGTCACAGCGGATCCACACCTGTGCCGCCACACCCAGTCCGTGACAAACACCCATTTTCTACATAATGGGTGTGGGGCCGCATTGTAACAGGGAGGGGGGCATCCAGATTGCTGGTGCCCCCTCAATCCTTACCTGAACAACGATCCCCAGGCGAAATGGAGCTCTGCAATTGGCCTCTGTTGGTCACATGGACTAGGGCCGCTTTCTCTTTCCCGGCCGCTGGTCAAGGCTGACCCACGTGACTGTCAGCAGCCAATCAATAGACCACATTTCGCCAAGGGATCAAGGTACCATTAAGGACTGCAGAGGGCTATGCGAGGGGGCGCCAGCAATCTGGATGTCCCTCGAGACTGTCACACGGCCCCACACCTATTATATAGAACATAGATTTAAGGTCCGGGGGCCAGATGCGCCCCTCCAAGCATTTTTTAGTGGCTCTCTGACATCTGCCAGACAACAGCCAGACAAATGACATCTGCTGGATGGCACCCATTTATAGCTGGCCCTAAGACTGCTTATCCTGCCCCCAGATGCAATGCCTATGAAAGTAGCTGGTGCGTGCCAGTAGTCTCTGCAAAATAATTCAGCATCGGTATCTGTCCTGGGCAAAATAAGTCTGTGCCTCCATCTGTCCTGGAGAAAGAAACTATGGATATCTTAGGCAAAATAATATAGCATCTGCATTTGTCCTGGGAAAAAGAATTTAATGGCTGTTACATGCAAAATAATTTTGCATCTTTGTCCTGAGCAAAATAATTTGGTGGCTGTCCTGGGAAAATATTTCTGTCCCTGTCTGCATTTTTCCTGTGCAAAATTATTCTTTGTCTGTAACCATACATTTGAATGGTCGTGTTTGCATTTTATTTCGAATTTGTTATTGAAGGCAACCAGAATGCAAATGTGGCCCTTGATTAAAATTAGTTTGACACTCCTGATATTGAAAATGGGTGTGGGACCGCTTTAAGTGCCAACCTACTTAATTATTTTGTCATGCTCTGTTGCTAGACCATTTGTTCAATATTTTGCACTATACGTGTTTAACTGTGATTTTTTATGGGATTTCCCAGGGGAATGATATATTGGTTTTTTTTTCAGCCTGGTCTTTTTACATAAAATGTCTTGTTTGTCATTTTTTTGTGTATTCTCAATATTTTTGGGTGAAATATATGCAAAAAATACCATTTTGTGATTACTCACCTGTAAAATGGGTATTATAAGTATGTCACACACCCCGCTTCAGATAGTCATTACACTTGGGTTATACCGACCTGTAGAGGGCGATCTTGCAGAGATGTCATCACAAAAAGGGAGCCCCTCCTGGTCCATAAATACCTGGTACCTCCCACTCATTCCCCAGTATTAAGACAGCAGTAAAGGGACCAGGAAGAGCCAAAACAACCAGCAACAGTAAAAAAGGTTCACCATAAAAAGGATCCAGAATACCAAAGGGCTGGGTGAAGCGGGGTGTGTGACATACTTATAATACCCCTTTTACAGGTGAGTAATCACAAAATGGTATTATTCTAAGTATGTCACACACCCCGCTTCAGATAGTCATTACTCTTGGGACATCCAATAGCAGTGTCCATAAAGGGTGGGGATCCAAAACAAGGCAATAATGCACAAACTTAAACCACTGCAGCTTGCAGAACTTTGCGGCCAAAAACAGCATCCGCTGAGGCCCGCACATCAACCTTGTAAAACTTGGAAAAAGTGTGAACAGAAGACCAAGTAGCAGCCTTACAAACTTGCTCAACAGAGGCCTGATGCTGGAAGGCCCAGGACGCCCCAACGGCACGAGTAGAATAAGCAGTAACACGAAAAGGGGGAACCTTCCCCTTGGCAGAATAGGCCCCAACAATGGCCTGCCAAATCCATTTACTAATGGAAGACGTGGCGGGAGCCAAACCTTTCCTAGGCCGGAGGGCACCACAAAAAGGGCGTCAGTCCTACGAAAGGAAGAAACAGCCACCAAACAGTACTTCACACAGCAAATCACATCCAAAGAATGCAAAACCCTCTCCTTGTCATTGCTGGGCTTAGGACACAAGGAGGGTAGAACAATGTCCTGATTAAGGTGAAAAGCAGAAATCACCTTAGGAAGGAAATCTGGCTTGAAGCAGAACACAACCTTGTCCTGATGCCTCTCAAAATAAGGAGCCTTAATGGACAAAGCAGCCAACACGCCGAACGGAAGTGATGGCAACCAGAAACGCAACCTTCTGAGTAAGCGTAGAAAGAGCAATATCCTGCAAAGCTTCAAAAGGATGACCCTGAAAAGCAGAAAGAACCAAATTCAAATCCCAAACTGGGAGCAAAGGCTTCCTAGGAGGCCGCACATGCGTAACCCCCTGGAAAAAGGTCTTAACCAGAGGATAAAGTGCAAAAGACTTTTGAAAGAAAACCGCCAGGGCAGAAACATGCCCTTTCAGCGTACTAAGCTGCAAACCTAGGTCCAGACCATGTTGCAGAAATTCCAAAACCCTAGGGATAGAAAACACCCTGCAAGGCAAGGCCCGGACCTCACACCAATCTATATAAGACCTCCAAATCCTATAGTAGATGGCAGAGGAAGACTTCTTTCTAGCCCTAACCAGAGTCTGAATGACAGCATCAGAAAGACCTTCCTCCTTCAAGATGGCGGATTCAGCCGCCATGCCGTCAAAGCCAGCGTTGGTAAATTGGGGTAGAACAGTGGACCTGAGTGAGCAGATCTGGCAGAAGGGGCAGATTTAACTGATCCGCTGACAACCTTACCACGTCTGTGAACCAAACCTGTCTTGGCCATCTTGGAGCCACCAGTATTGCTGCCGCGCCCTCCAGGGCCAGCTTGCGCACCACTTTGCCCACCATGGGAAACGGAGGGAACAGGTACAGAAACCCCAGATCCCTCCAGTTCAGAGACATGGCCTCAGCTGCCAGAGCCAACGGATCCCGCGAGAGAGACACAAATGCCGGAAGCTTGTGATTGTGACGAGAGGTAAAGAGGTCCACCTCCGGAATCCCCCACCGGTGGCAAAGCGACCGAAACACCTTGGGGCTGAGCGACCATTCCCCCCGGCGAGATGAGCACCTGCTCAGGGAGTCCACCTCCGTGTTCTCCACTCCCGGAATGTACACCGCCGAGATGCATGAGACATTGCTCTCTGCCCAAGCCAGGATCAAAGACACTTCCCTGAGGGCATGCCTGCTGTGAGTCCCTCCCTGGTGATTGATGTAGGCGACCGCCGTCCGATTGTCTGACCGAACTTGAACCGGCAAGCCCTGTAACTGATGAGTCAAGTGAGCCAGAACCAACTTGATGGCTCTCAGCTCCAGAACATTGATGGGACCGTGAGCCTCCTGAGGCCCCCACAGTCCCTGAAACTGTAGATCCTTCCAAAATCCCCCCCCAACCTGACAGGCTGGCATCCGTGGGGACCGTCTCCCAACGAGGGGTCAGAAAGGATCTGCCCCTCATCAGATTGCTCGGTTCCAGCCACCACCGAAGGGAATGCCGAACCCGGGGGGACATCAGAAAAGACTGATCCAATGACAGTGGGGACCCGTCCCAGGCCGCCAAGAGATGAAGCTGGAGCGTCCTTGTGTGAAACTGGGCAAATGGAACCGCCTTGAACGATGCCACCATCAATCCCACCAGTTGCATCCCCAGCCGAATGGACGGGCGAGGGATGGATAGGAGAAGCTGAGTCAATTCCTGAATCAAAAGAACCTTGGGCCGGGGGAGGAACACCCTGGACTGAGAAGTATCCAGAGACATTCCCAGGAATGCCACCACCCTGGACGGAGAGAGGCAGGACTTGGGATAGTTGATCACCCAGCCGAATCTCTCCAGGGCGGATACCACAGTCCTGGTATCTAGCTCCGCCTGGCTGAGAGAGGATGCCATAATAATAAGATCGTCCAGATAAGGCACAATTCGGATTCCCTGAGCTCTGAGGAGGGCCATCGCCCCCGCTAGCACCTTGGTGAAAACCCTTGGAGCCGAACGGTAGGGCCACAAACTGAAAATGCCGATCTTCCACCACGAACCTGAGAAATCTCTGATGCGCCGGGAAGATTGGAACATGCAGATAAGCATCCTTGATGTCTATGGACGTCATGAAGTCCTCCTGCCGAAGTAAATTTATGGCAGAGCGGAGAGTTTCCGTGTGGAACTTCCTGGGACGGATAAACCTGTTGAGAAACTTCAGATCCAGGATGGGATGAACTGAGCCATCCTTCTTGGGCACCGTAAACAGATTGGAATAGTATCCCAGGCCCCAGTCCGAGGGAGGCACCGGGCAGATGACAGCCATGTCCAAGAGATCTTTTACTGCCGCCCGGAGCCCCTGCGCGGCCAGAGGATCCAAGGGCAAGCGAGACCTGAAGAATCTGGGAGGAGGCCGGATCTCGAACTCCAGTTTGTAACCGGAAGACACCACTTCCCAAATCCATCTGTCCGAGACCTCCTGGTCCCAGACCTGGGAGAAGTGTTGCAGCCGTCCCACCACCCGCGAGGGTGAGGGCACCCCCTCATTGCTGAGCCGGCTTAGCAGCGGCTTTGGGCTTGGAGCCCCAGCTGTGACCTGGACGGGCATGTCCTCTTCCCCTGTGCCAGGAATCACCTCTGGAGGGGAAGACAGCCGATCCCCGTCCAGCTCTGCCCTCACGAAAGAAAGGGGTAAATGAAGCCGCCCCCCGAAATGGACGATGCTGCTTCTTTCGCTGAGGTAACCTACCTCCTTTTGCGACCGAATCCAATTTTTCTCCAAAGAGCCGTAAGAGACTTTTTGGACACAAAATCAGCCGCCCACTGGCGCAAACAAACCGACCGCCAAATTGCCACCAGCAAGGCCGAAGTTCTACTACACATCACCATGGTGTCATCCAGGGCGGCTAGCACAAATGACAAAAACAATTCGCACCGCTTAAGGGCGGTGAACTCATCACTAGCCGGGTCAAGCCTGGCGTTAGACAACAGGTCCCTGACAACTGACCTAGAAGCCACTATAAAAAGCGCTGAAGCACAAACAGGCCGCAAGGCCGACCCGACACTGGCAAAACTGTGACAAGCCATCTGGTCAATGTGTTTGTCCTCACCGTCCTTGAGAGCAGAACAGTCGTGAGAATGCAAGACAGAGGTGCTAGACAACCCCAAAACAGGGGCGTCCACCTCGGGAGGGGACGACCAGCGCTTCACTGCATCCACCGGAAAGGGATAATTCTTATCCCAACCCGGAGGGACACCCGGAAGCCGAGTAGGCCTCTCCCATTCCTTAAGAATAATGCCACCGAAATGCCTTTGATTAGGGAACTCTAAGCACGGCTTAGCCTCCTCAAAGAACTCCCCCTTCTGCGGAAGAGTCACTTCAGGAGGAGAGATTGCCAGAATCTCAAACATATGAGCCAGGACCTTAGGGGTATCCAAAGAATCCCCCTGACCCCGCTCGGTATCAGCGCCAACAAACTGCTGATCGTCAGAACAATCCGACTCCTCAAAAAGCTCCCCTTCCTCTAGCGGGGGGTAATCAGACCAGTCCAGGGAATCAAACTCCTCAAAATCAGAAGCCTGCGTGGCTGGGGACAAGTGCTTTCTCTTAGCCGGGACCTTTCTGGCCACAGCGCTAGAAAATAATTTATCAAGGTTAGACAATCTGGCACACACCTCAGATTGCGACTCCCCACTCGTGACAACATCAAACGGGGTACGGATCAGGCGGGGAGGGGTAGGAGAAGGGACCGGCGACGCAGAACCAGACGCCTGGGATCCGGAATGCCGCGTAATAGTCTGCTGCGCACATGGTATGCAAAGGAAAACATCATCCCCTGTAAGGGATGCCCCACACCCCAAACACTGCCGGGGTTGCCCGAGGGGAGCCCGAGCCCGGTATCCTGGGAAGCCTCCATACGGTGATTTTATTGGTAGTCGCAATACCCAAGGGAATTACGCATTATAAGCGACCCGGGATGCCCCTTCTGTGTCCCGAGTGGGAGGATTTATGGGGAACTTAATTAAACCAGAGACCCTAGGGCCGGGAGAACCCTTTAGGATCCAACAAGGGTCCACCTGGAAGACAGAATACAGGGCTAATCAGCACCTCAATCAAACAAAAAAAGGCATCCGTCTTGCGGAAGGCCGAAGTAGTAACTAAATAATACTTAACACAACGAACTACATCCAAAGAATGTAAGACCCTTTCTTTGTCTGAGTGAGAATAGGAAGAGGAATATCCTGCAAAGGCTCAAAGGGAGCAGCCTGCATAGCTGAAAGCACCAGGTTAAGGTCCCAAACAGGAAGCATAAGCTTTCTGGGAGGCCGCACATGCGCGACTCCTTGGAAAAAGGTCTTAACCAAAGGATGAAGAGCAAACGACCTTTGAAAGAAAATAGCCAAGGCAGAGACTTGCCCTTTCAAAGTACTAATCTGGAATCCCATATCCAGACCTCGTTGCAGATATTCCAGAATTCTAGGAATAGAAAGAACTCTACAGGGCAAAGCCCTGGATTCACACCAATCAATATAGGACCTCCAAATCCTGTAATAAATGACAGAGGAAGACTTCTTCCTAGCTCTAATAAGAGTCTGAACAACTGCATCAGAAAGACCTTTTTCAAGATGGAGACTTCTGCAGCCATGCCGTCAAACCAGCGTTTGTAAATTGGGGTAACAAAGTTGACCCTGAGTGATGAGATCTGGAAGAAGAGGCAGATGGAAACGATCCACTGCCAGCCTTACGACGTCTGCATACCACAGACGTCTTGGCCCCCTTGGCGCCACCAGAATTGCTGGCGCCTCCTCCAGTGCTAACTTGCGCACCACCTTGCTGATCATGGAGAATGGGGGAAACAGATTTAGGAACCCCAGATCCTTCCAGGCCAGAGACATGGCATCCGCTGCCACTGCCAGAGGATCCTGGGATAGAGACACAAAAGCTGGCAGCTTGTGATTGTGGCGAGAAGCAAACAGGTCCAACCGTGGAGTCCCCCACTTGTGACAGAGGAACTGAAAGACCCTTGGATTGAGAGACCATTCTCCCTGGCGAGAACATCCCCTGCTCAGGGAGTCTGCCTCCACATTCTCTATCCCCGGAATGTAAACTGCTGATATGCAGGGAACATTGATCTCTGCCCACTGAAGGATCAGAGACACTTCCCGGAGGGCACCCCAACTGCGAGTCCCTCCCTGGTGATCGATGTATGCAACAGCGGTTGTCTGACCGAATCTAAACTGGCAGACCCTGTAAGAAATGGGTCAGTCGAAGTAGAACAAGACGTATGGCCCGAAGCTCTAATACATTGATTGGAGAATGAGCCTCCTGAGGCACCCACAATCCTTGGAACTGATGCTTCTTCCAGAAGCCCCCCCAGCCCACTAGGCTGGCATCCGTGGTAACCAGTTCCCAACGCGGAGTCAGAAATGACTTGCCCTTCTGGAGGTTGTGCGATATTAACCACCACTGAAGGGACTGCAAAACGTGGGGAGACAATAGACAAGTCTGATTCAATGAAAGTGGGCACCTGTCCCACTTTATCAAGAGGAAGAGCTGAAGCGTCCTTATGTGAAACTGGGCAAACGGGACTGCCTCGAATGTAGCTACCATCAATCCCACTAGTCTCATCCCTAGACGGATAAACTGACGAGGGTTGGACAAGAATAGACGAATCAAGTCCTGAATCAGAACCATTTTGGACTGAGGAAGAAAAACCTTGGCCTGAAATTTATCCAGAATCAGGCCCAGGAAGGGTATTTCCCTGGACGGACAGAGAGAGGATTTGGGGTAACTTATTATCCATCCGAACCTCTCTAGCGTAGAGACCACCGTCCTGGTGTCCAACTCTGATTGTTCGAGGGAGGAGGCCGCGATAAGAAGATCGTCCAGAAAAGGCACAATGTGGATGCCCTGGACCCTGAATATAGCCATCACTCCTGCCAGCATCTTGGTAAAGACTCTTGGGGCCGGGGTAAGGCCGAATGGCAGGGCCACAAATTGATAATGCTGGTCTTCTATCGAGAACCTGAGAAATCTCTGGTGACCCGGAAAAAAAGGAATGTGCAAATAAGCATCCTTGATGTCTATGGATGTCATGAAGTCCCCCTGACGGAGAGCATCGATCGTTGATCGCAGAGACTCCATGCGGAATTTTCTGAAACGGATAAATTGATTGAGTCTCCTTAGGTCTAGGATAGGCCGAACAGAGCCGTCCTTTTTGGGTACCGTGAATAGGTTGGAGTAAAACCCCAAACCCCCTTTCCGCTGGAGGCACTAGGCAGATGACAGCCATGTTTAATAGATTCGCTACTGCTGCCCGCAGTCCCTGCGCAATTGCCGGATCTGACGGCATCCGGGACATGAAAAATCTGGGAGGAGGCTGGGACTCGAATTCCAGTTTGTAACCGGAAGAGACTACTTCCAGAACCCAATTGTCTGATACCTCCTGAACCCAGACCTGGAAGAAGAACCGCAGCCGTCCCCCCACTCGTAAGGGTGAGGGCGTCCCCTCATTGTTGAGCAGGCTTAGTGGCAGATTTGGTTTTGGACCCCCAATTCTGACTTGGACGGCCACGTCCCTTTCCTCTATTCCATGCATTCCCTCTAGGGGCTGAAAAGGCCGATCCTCTAACGGATCTAGACCCCCGAAAGGAAGGGTTAAAAGAGGCCACTCCACGAAAGGAACGTCGTTGTTTCTTCCGCTGAGGTAATTTACCTCCTTTAGTGACAGAATCCAATTTTTCTCCAAAGAGGCGCAATCCCACAAAAGGGAGCTGTCAGGTCCCGTGGGACTCCCACCTTCCAAATAAGTCTGCAACCCCCAATCTTCGCTGCTAGCTTCGCCTATAGACAAGCCCCCGTCTGCCAGGACGCTTTACACGCCTCACCGGGCACGGTTGCCCCCAGGACTTTATAGCACAAAGGATGCAGACTTATGAAGGGGAAGGCAGATGAACCAGGAACGAGACTGGGCAAGGTCAAACAAGCAGAGGTCATACACGGAAGATCAGTCCAATGAAACGCGGCACCAGAGGATGAGACGGAAGAATAGTCAAAGTCGAGCCAAGGGTCAAACCGGGAGATCACGGGTACGCAGTACAGTGGAGCAGGCAATCGTAGTCAGGGAAACAGGCAAAGGTCGGTCCAGGCAGCGATCAAGGATGGTCATACACAGCAGGATAATCGAAGACAGAGCAGACACCAAATCACACCCAGCAGCACGCTATCACGGGCAATGACAGACTGAAGGAGAGAAACCTTTATGGGGCCAGGTTACACGGGATTGGGCCAGAAGTGTGCGCATGATTGGTGCATAACAGAACCTGGTCCAGATTGGACCAGAAACATAGAGGGGCGTATGACCCCGCATTCCTCTGGGCTCATAGGCCCAGCGCTGATTACCTGTGTGCAGCGCCGCCGGAGGGCATAAATCCTAAGTGCTCGCGTGCGCGAGCACGACCCTGGACGTCAGGAGCGCGCCGTAATGCCGGGAACGCGGCCGCTCCAGACGCCGCTCGCAGCAGAACTGCCCGAGCCGCAGTCAGCGACGGAAGCCGCCGAACAGCCGCCCGTCGAGGACGCCGCCCCGCCAGACCTCCGGCTGACTGCCTGCAGATGGCGCGGGACCGAAGGCTGGGTGAGTAGCTTGTGACAGGAGCGCTGTAAGCGATTTCTTGGCTACAATATCAGCTGCCCACTGCCGTAACCATACTGACCGCCGAATGGCGATTAACAAGGCAGAGGTTCTGCTGCACATGAGCAGAGTATCATCTAAGGCAGAAAGTACAAAAGATGCAAACATCTCACATCGCTTAAGAGCGGCGTACTCATCAGAGGCCGTATCAAGCCCTGAGAAATTTATTAGGTCTCTCACAACAGACCTAATAGCCACTGTCATGAGTGCTGAAGCACCAACAGGCAGTAAGGCTGAGCCCACACTGGAAAAAGCGTGGCACGCTATTTGATCAATACGCTTATCCTCTCCATCTTTAAGAGTAGTGGAGTCAGGAGAATGCAACACAGAAGAATTGGATAAATTAAGCACAGGGGCATCCACCACAGGTGGTGATGACCAATGCTTAACAGTATCAGCTGAGAAGGGATATTTCTTGTCCCAGCCCAAGGGAATGCCAGGAAGCCGCGCAGGCTTCTCCCATTCTTTAAGAATAATTTCATCAAAATGCTTTTGATTTGGAAATTCTAAACGAGGTTTAGAGACTCCAAAGAATTCCCCTTTTTGAGGAGGGACTACTTCAGGAGGAGTGATAACCAAAACCTCAAATAACTGAGCAAGAGCCTTTGGGGTATCCACAACACTAGCTTCACCCTGCTCAATCACAGTACCAACAAATTGCTGTTCATCAGAAACATCTGATTCCTCATATAATTCTCCTTCTTCTAACTGAGAAGGATCAGACCAATAAAGCATTTCACAATTATCCGACTCACTTACCGGAACGGCCTGAGTCAAATGTTTCCTTTTAGCTGAGGCCTTCTTGGCCACAGAGCTAGACATTAATTTTTCAAGATGAGCCAATCTGGCACATAAATCAGAATGCGACTCACCACCCATGACAATATCACTGGGGGTACGGACAAGACATGGCGGAGTAGGAGATAAGGCAGAAGCCGCAGACGCCGAAGCCTGGGCCCCAGTTTGCTGCATAATAGTTAATTGAGCACAAGGGACGCAAAGAATTGCGTTATCCCCAACAAGGGATACCCCACATCCAAAACATTGCCGAGTCTGTGCAGAGGGAACTGCATGCCCGTTGTCCTGAGATGCCTCCATATGGTGTTTAGTATTATACTATAATTGATTATAGTCGCCAAGTATATATGGGATTTACGCAATTGCTACCCGGGATGCCCCTTTAAATAGTCCTAAGTGGGAGGATATTAACACAAATGGACCCCCAAATAAGGCTTTAAGGGCTAAAGACCAGGAGAAACCCCCTTTAAATTAAAGAGTTTCCACCTACAAAGAAAACAAACAGTCACCAATGCACACAATACAATAAATGACAAAGCATGAAAAAAAAAAATGGCAGAAAACTCCCTTCAGCAAGCTGAGGGGTACTCACAGCACCAGGAAATCAGCTCGCACCATGAGGGAAGACCATAGGGAAGCAGCAGGAGCCAGGCAGACAAAGAGACCAGGGTGCTCTGGGAATGAAATGATGCTGTGTGCCTAAGCCCCGCCCACCCCCAGAATCACATGACCAAGAATGGAGGGAAATTCAAATCTGAACAGCCAGAAACAAAGAGCTTTAAAAGGTAAGCAAAAAAGAATGCTGCCTAGACAGAAATAGGAAAATCTAAATAAAACATATCATATTAAATAGTATAGTAAACATACATAATAATATATATGTAATAAAGATTTATTTTATATATCTTTTTTTTTTTTTTTTTTTTTTTTTGTGTGCATGGTGACAAATAAGCCCAGATAACGGCCCTTGCCCCCTCCTTTTTACCTCAGCAGGGTAAAGGAGAACTAAAGGGGAAAGGATAGAAATGCCCCCTTAAGGCACAAGGGGATTATAAAGGGACAGCTTGAAGGAGAGTCGTCTTCTGAATGCTTCGCCGATTGCAGAGACGAAAAGACTGAGGAATAGTGGGAGGAACCCAGTACTTATGGACCAGGAGGGGCTCCTTTTTCCATGCCATCTCTGCAAGATCGCCCTCTACAGGCCGGGTTCCCAAGTGTCATGAATATTTGGAAGTGGGGTGTGTGACATACAAGGAATAAAGACAGAGAGAGAAATGTTTGCACCGGCATCTTTTGGAGCCAGAAACTATGAGGATCCAGAGGCGGAGCTAGGGGTGGTGTCTAGTGTCGCTCAGAGGTGGTGGGGGCCCTGTTCCTGGCCCTCTACTGAAGCCTGAGGAGCCCCTGGTGGGGGGTCGAAGGCTCCCCGGGTGAAGAGGAGACCTGGTTAGAGGGTCACACACTGGGGTGAGTAAATGTCTTTTCTTTTTACCAGTGATGTCAGCCGAAAGAGCCCCGGGGGGGGGGGGGATCGGAGGCCCCCTGGGTGAATAAAAGACCCAGCTGGATCGATCAAGGGGTCAGGTGAATTTCTAGCTTTTTTCTTTTCTTTTTTATTACAAGTTTAAGTCAGGTATGTAAGATTCACGTAGTTGGCACTTAAATGGTTAAAGAAAGGATTCCAACCCTCCTTGGCTTTAGTCTGATTTAAGATGCCTCAGTATGTGAAACTCCTGGGACTACCAGATGTACAGGACTTAAAGAGGAACTTCTGAGTCTTTTAGACTCCAGGGCCTCCCGAGTTCCAGTCCTTGGGGCATCTGGAATTGGGATTCCCCCATTAACCCCCGGAAACACTCACCCTCTCCCGGGACGCTCCTGCCGCATCCCTTCTCATCTCTAGCCGTGCACAAGTCTTGTCTGGCATTCCTGAATGGGCGGCTCGGTCACGCCACGGCTGCAAGGTGGGTGGGGCATGCGGCTGGTACCGCCTCTTGGCTTAGCCAATCAGCGCACTTGCTCTCACCTGACTCTGTGCCGTGGGAGTGGAAGGAATGTGAGCGAAACGGAGCGACCTGGGTGGGTACACACAGCTGGGCATTCCAATTCAGAATGCCACTGCAGAGAGGAACAACACACAGGTAAGTGAAATTCATGTGTATTGCTCCACTCCTCTGGAATTCCCTTCCTCATACAATTCGCCACTTCCCATCCCTTAAAACATTCAAAAGCACCCTTAAAACCCACCAATTTATATGAGCCTACCATCCAGGGTCGTAGATAGGGGGGGCAGGAATGGCACGTGCCAGGGGGGCAGCAGGTCAGGGGGCACCAATGGAAGGCCTGAGCACAGGTGGGGAGCGCCATTTTGAATCTTTGCCCTGGGTGCCAGAAAGCCTAGCTACACCAATGCTACCATTTATGTGATAAAGGAAACACTAGCTACAGCATGTAGATAAAAGGTTTCACCTTATTTCCTCATTCTTTTACTGCTATCTATAGCAAATGTTGGTTTGCATAGAATAAATACCTGTGTTAAATAGTAACCTATCTGGTATTATATACACTGACAGTAAAATGTCAGCACTTGTGTCATCCTTACCATAAACACGCTGTTAAGCCGGCCACCCTTTTCCGCCGTATTGTTTTAACTGTACGTGGGAATCAGTAATTGTTTGTTGACACAAATCACGCTAGTGACACACACTCCAAGTGCTTTGTGCAGTGAATACCTCACAAGGGACTTCACGCAGGATCACATGCACTTGCTCATACTCTAGTTTCACTTTCAAGGAGGCAGCCTGTGCTGTGATTGGCCTCCATGCTGCGCACGGTCAGTAAAGCCAGGCAGATGAGGAAGTCACAGTCTAAGATGAGATGTCATTGTGAGCTACGGATTGTTTGTGCTGGTCTCCGATCACAGCTGGGGTGAGTAAACTGCAATATTTTCTACATTGCTTATAGTGAGGAGAGTGTACCATAAAGATTTCCTGTACTGTATGTGGCTTAGTGTGACAGGACAAACGAAGCTCATAGACAACAAGAAAACGCAGAATAGATTTCTCATAGTGAAGCTGTGACAATACAGAGCAGCTCAGAAAGTTCCTGAAAGCAGGACCGGCTAGGTATCAAGCATCGCTGTGCGCCATCCTAAATGGATGATCACTACAGATATCTGTTGAGAAATCAGGTTAGCAATAGTCTGCTAAAGATTCACTCCGATTCAATAAACTTTCCCTAAAATACCCCCTTGAATCCTATTCATATAAAGATAGAAAGTTGCCGTCTGATGGAGACATATGGTCCATCTAGTCTGCCCTTGTATACTCAACAAAATATATATTGATAATACACAGTGCGATAGCTGTTAAATAGCATAAGTTAGTTCCCAAATCAAAATATATTCTCAGCATTCTAGCTTCTCAGCAGGTCAATTAAGGCCCACTTTAATATTGTAAGGGTCCTTTAATGTGCCACCAATATTTAACACATTGGAGAAGGAGAAAGGAGAAGAGCTGAATTCTCTTTATTCACTATTCTCTTTATGCTGTATTCAGCGCCACTGAATGGTTGAGTGTGAGCGCAGCCTATTAACATTTTGGATTTTTGCCCTTGTATACTGTATGTACTCTTTGGCCTCGATTCAATAAAGGTAGAAAAAAATTCTCATGGTAGTAACAAATTCAATTAATGAGAAAAAAGACAGAGCATGTGACTGTTACTGAATCACTAGAAAAAAAGACAATGAAAGTCAATGGTAGTTTTTACTACAGTGTAGAAAGGAGTAAACAGTTCTCTACTTTTCGTAGTAACTGGTGATTCAGTAACAGCGGAATTCTCAGGCTTTTTTCTCATGAATTGAATCTTTTACTACCATGAGAATTTTTTTCTACCTTTATTGAATCAAGGCCTTTATCTTAGGATAGATGTGTGCTTATCCCAGACATGTTTAAATTAATTTACTGTAGAATTTTCAAATACCTCTACTGGAAGTTTGTTCCAAGCATCTACTACTCTTTCTGTAAAAATACAACTCTGTGAAGTACTCACCTGTAGAGTTGATATTATATGCATACAGCACGTCCTGCTCCAGGATAGTAATAACATGTGGGTAATCCTCCGCCTCAGGTGCCGTGCACTGCAGACATGCAGAAAACAAGCTCCTCCCGGCCCTACATACACCGAAGGACCTCCCACAAATCCCCAGCATTGAAAAGCAGTGAGAATAGAAGCCGGGAGGAACAACCACCCAGAAAAACTGGTAATAATATCTATTGATCACAATCACCATACAGGGGATCCAGAACAAGTGAACCAGGGTGGGGTGGAGCAGGACGTGCTGTATGCATATAATATCAACTCTACAGGTGAGTACTTCACAGAGTTGTATTATTCTAAGCATACAGCACGTCCTGCTCCAGGATAGTAATAACATGTGGGACATCCAATAGCAGTGTCCATAAGCAGGGTGGGATCCCCAGGAAAAAACAAGGCACAGCGGACAGTAAAGGCGCTGTCACCCGCAAAACTTGCAACAGGCATGACATGAGCAAAGGCTCTAACGTCAGTCTCATAACAAGACCAGAAGGTATGAACAGAGACAGGCCATAAGTCTAGGAACTTAATCAACAGAAAAAACCCTGGTGCTGAAGGGCCAATGGAACCCAGGCACCAATATAACGGAATAAACAGAAAAAGGGGAGATTCTTTCCCCTAAAGAGAAATATAGGTCAGTGCAATGACCCAACCAGCCCACAGGCAAGGAAACCTCGTGGCAAAACTTGTAACACCCCCTAAGGGAAACAGAACAGGTCACCCGACCAAGGTGGGAATACTGACCCCTAACTAACGCCAAGCCTAAGCCAAAGCCAAGGCTTCACTCAGGATCAGGAGACATCCAAAAGGATTAATCCAAGGCGCAATGGCGCTGGAAGGAGATATCAGGCGCATACATAAAGAGGCGCCCGTAGACACCAAGAGCATCAGTCCCCCTAAGGGCCATGAAAACCCTCATGGGGAAAAGTGCAACACCTGTAGAGGGAAAGTAGCCCCTCATATTAGTATTATTAAGAATAAAGTCCATAGTTAGACTAAAGGACTAAAACAATGATCCTACAGACCACTTGGACCGGAGGCCCGTCGTAAGAAGGAACACCCCCAAGGTATGGGGTGCCTGTAGCCATATATATCTGTATATATATATATATATATATATATATATATATATATCGAGCCAAGGTTAAGTAACCAGATCCACCTTCTTAGGCACACGACTGACGGAGTCAGGAGGCACCAGAGAAGCGACCTGGACTACCAGGCAGCTCAGACAGCGTCCAGCAAAAGTCCCCAGGAAAATCCGCAGGGTAAAAATGAAAATTGATCCCCACAGGGACCATGGAACTACTTGGGAGATGCAGCTAAGCAATCCCCAAAGGAATTCCCCACGAGGGCGACAGAACCAGACTCCTGCAGGAAAGGCCAGGACAGAACCTGCACCTTCAGAGTCCCCAGATGGGGAGCCAACCCCAACTTACGCTGCAATGACTTTAAAGGCCCTGGGAATCGAGAACGTTTAACAGGGAAGAGACCAAAGCCCATGCCAATCAATATGGTTTACCACAAAAAACCCCCATAGATGGAGGAAGTGGAAGCTGGGGAGCTAGCTCCCAGCCCCCTCTCATACTAAGTCACCCAGAAGATAAGGCCCGTCACCAAGGGGTGAATGAATCAGCTGTCAATCCCCAGACAGGAACCTTATATTGGGACAAGGGAAGGGGCCTGACAAGGGTAGAACCGCACTCCTGAAAGAGCGAACAGGTCAGCAGACTTCAGCAGAGGCATCTGCGAGCCACAGCTCATAAGGCCACCCAGGCCATCCATCTCACGGGACTCTCTATCAGGCCAACCGTGCGCAGAACCCCCCAAGTAGGGTGATGAAGAGAAGGCATATAAATAACAAGTCCATGCCTAAAATACTCCCCAGACCAGAATCAGAATATTCTGGGGCAGCAAAAACAAGGGCAGAGCCCCTGTGTTAGGAGGGAGACCCAACAGAGCCACGCTAGGCTCCCCGGGCGACACCAGGATAGCATAACCTGCCGCTAAGAGCATCCATTGAAGCGAATACGGCTGAGAAGCAGGGGAAGTAGACCCCCGTCCAAGGCAGGATCAGGGACCCTCCAGAGGGAGCATCCTGCCTCAATCTTTAGATCAGTAGTAAAACCGGCCATTGTCATTCAACAGACCAGGAGTCCCCCAATAAACCGACCGATCCTAAAGGAGGAGAAGTCCAGCCATATAGAGTCAACGGAGGGCACACTGTTTCAACAAACCCAGCAGGTAAGATGGGCCCTCTAGGGGACCCTACCTAGAAACCACGGGGATTGTGGAAGAAATTCCCCTCCCCCGCCAAACCTGCGAGACTTGGTACCCAGGGTGACCATTCACTGGAAGATGCTAGTAAGGAAGGGGGGTGCCCCCTGACGGGGCCCTTAAATATGAGAAGCTCAAGAGGAACCACCTTACCAAGGGAGCATGAGCACAGACCAAGCACCAGGGTGCTGGAACATATGTAAGCTCAATAACCTACTGTGCCGAAGAGCCCAAGGGCTCGGTATATAAGTGACATCATCTTGATGTGCCGCCAACGGGCCCACCAGCTGCCATCCCGCCTGGTGAAGGTAAGGCGCCAGTAAAGGGGGGTAGAGCCCCCGTAACCAGGAGTCCCCTTATTGCCAGAGAAGAAGGCTTCAAGCCTGAACCGAATCCCAGGAATGGGGGATAGCGGATAAGGGACCATGAGGGATTGAGGTGACTGAGCATCCAGTAGCTCCCAGGGGACACCGCTGGCCGACCAATCCACTCGGCCTGACGCAGAGACTGGGGAGTAAGGAAGACGACCCGGTAGGTCCTAACGCAGACGCCCCCCCCAGGTGTGTCAGAGACATCACCCCCATTCGTGCCATGGCGAGTAGCATGGGAATGAAAGGGAGGCCCCAAATAATGCCTCAATCCGCAGGGTTGGTCCTGCAACACTATCTAGAAATAGTCCAGCAGACACAAGGGAAACTAAGAAGATCTAGTACTTCACAAGAGGCCGGAAGCCCCCCCTGCACAGGGGGCCCGTGACCCCAGACAGAGGTGTCATATAGGGACTACCTGTGAAGGTAGAATTGCCAAGCCTGCCATAGGCCAACGTGGCCCAGACTGCCTCATACTGTTGAGGGAGGGAGGAAGGATAATATAGAGGCCACAGCCCCATACCGTTAAGGGCAACCTGTAAGTAAGCCCAAACACTGTAGGCCCAGTCCGGCCTGCGCCAATTCCTGAAGGAAAAGCAGGGGCTAGAAGCACCCTGACATCACTGAGAGGGACCGCCCTGCAAAAGCCATCCTGTGTCCAGGGGAATTACATCCTGGAACCACCAGAAGGAGAAGGTATATTCCTGGATGGGAGACAGCTGCTGCAGCAGTACCCTCGCCCAGAAGGGCGAGGGCGCCCCTTCATGCTTGGGAGGTCTTGGCAGATTTGGACTTAGTCCTGCCAGAAGGCCCAGGGTGCTGCCGGCCCGCCCCATGGGGGAAATCCACACCAAACAGTTGGGAGCACACCTCAGGTTCGCGTTTGACACTAACGTAGGGAGGTGGAGGGGTGACCCTGCCTTGTGGAGGCCGGAGCGGCCTTCTACGTAAGGGTGCTTTACCCTTTTTACCAAAAAGGTCCAAACAGGCCCCAAACAACCTCCGTCCTCTGAATGGAAGGCAAGTGAGAGCCTTTTTTGTAGCCTCGTCAGCACCCCACTGTCGCAGCCAGACCAGGCGGCGAATAGCTACCACAAGGGCTGAGGTTCTAGCACACATCTTAATGGTGTCATCCAGTGCTGATAGAATGAACTTCACAAACGCTTCACAGTCTGATCGCATTAAACACCCCCCAAGGGAGGTCCTCAGGGCAGTGATCTAGTATTTTTCTGACAAGAGTCCTGGCGGCCACCGCAGTGATGGCCGCGGCACAAACCGGGCGCAGAGCCGTCCCAGCACACGAGAAGGCGTGGGAAGCCAGTCTGTCAATGCGCCGGTCCTCGGCATCCCGAAGGGTACGGTAAAAAGGAGCCGTCATGAAAGGGGGGTTTGTGACCCCTATAACCGGTGCGTCCACCACCAGGGGAGCTGACCATAAATTAACCACATCAGGAGGGAAAGGGTACTTCCATTCCCAGACCCCTGGGACCCCTTTAAGCTTACAAGGCGATTCCCATTCTTGGGATATAAGATTCTGGAAATGTTCCTGTTCTAGGAACTCCAAGCGCGGCGGCGCTGTATGGAAACTCTCCTTCTTAGGCTTGGGGATCTCCCCAGGTGGGGAAATTGACAAAACCTCAAAAATCTTAATAAGAATTTCATCTGTGTCACACAGACCCCAAGAGCCGGGCTCAGAATCATCACAGCCCCCGGGCATCCCGTTCGAGGAGCCCGAATCTGAGAATAGCTCACCTTCCTCAGAATCATTGGTATCGTCAGGAACCGGGGAGCCAGGAGGCGTCAGGGACCGCTTTTTACCAGGGCCCATACGCTCCGCCAATCCAGAAAGCACCTGCTCCGCCGTGGGCAACACGTGCGGCACGGATTGCAGGGCATCCCCGCTTGAGTGGGACTCGTCATGAGTGATATTTGGGACCGGGGAGATGGGAGTAAGGAAGGGAGGTGCCTCCGTTGGCAAACCTGCCTGTTCTGCACACTGTCCGCAGACCCGTGCCCTGTCAGCCTCAGCCTGGGGCTGACCACACACTGCACACAGCCGGTCATGTCCCGGAGGGACCCCGGTTACATAATTCTGAAATGCCTCCATATGGTGATTATTAAGCAGTATGACCGCAGGGATTTATGCAATAGGCAACCCTGGATGCCCCAAAAACCCGCTAGTAATGTGGGAGAATTTGTAAAGTGGACCCGCTGTAGTATATGTTAGGCAACCATGCCGCCCCGGAGGGCACTTACATGACCAAGGGAGGAGGCGAACCGCACCACGCGCGCGCGCAAAGATAGTGAAAATGGCGCCAAGAGAACCTCGAGGGGTGGGCCAGGCCGGGCTGTGACACGAAGCGCGTCATGCCGAGTCTCCGCCTCCCCCAAAGAGCGCGAAGCTCTGACCAACGGCAAAAACGAAGAACAGTTGGAATAAGGCGTACGTCTAAAATACTGACACGCTGGAATGATGCTGCCGACTAGGCAGTTTGTTAATGAATACAACGGCGCGCACTGTATATCAAGGCGCGACACTGACCCCAATAATAAAAAACCAAGGTCTAAAAGTGAAGTTAGCACTTGGGCTGCCACACAGACCCCCCCCCTTCTTTTCCCCCGAGTTACGGGAGGAAGCGAGGGGGAAGCGGACGGTGTCCATGGACTAAGTCTGTGAGGGGCACGGGCAAGATTGGGGGAGGGGCATCCACTAGAGGCTCACCATCGGCCTGACCGCCTACCCTATGGAGGGGGATTGCGGTGGAGCATGGCTCCGTTCAGCACACCAGGTGCTGCCTACCTTCACCCGACCCACGCAGCCCAGGCTGGGAGGCATATTTCTTCTGAAGAGGATGGGTGGAAATAGTCCCACAGGACCTTGGGCCGTAAGGCCCGCTCGCCTGCGAGAGCGTGATACTTCATGTCTTCGCAGTTCCAGCACTGCAGAGAAATCTGGGGATTTGTGGGAGGTCCTTCGGTGTATGTAGGGCCGGGAGGAGCTTGTTTTCTGCATGTCTGCAGTGCACGGCGCCTGAGGCGGAGGATTACCCACATGTTATTACTATCCTGGAGCAGGACGTGCTGTATGCTTAGAATATAATATTTTCTAACATTGCTCCCCATCTTTCCTCCGACTAGCTTCAGGTTGTGCCCCCTTGTTCTATCATTAAGTTTCTTCTTAAAAACACTTCCCTGCTGAACCTTATTCAATCATTTCACATATATTAAGGTCCCAGTCATGTCCCCTCTTTCCTTTCTTTCCTCCAGGCTGTGCAAATTAAGTTCTTTAAACCGGACCAACAGCTTGGCACAATTGGAAAAGAAAGGTAGCGGCCATTTTGGAGCGTCCTCTCCCAGCATCTCAGCTGTTCTGCTGCCTGGATTCAACTGACATAACTGACAGTGCACAGTAACAGGAAGTTCAGCAGCACGTCCTGTTTGCAGTTGGCCTTCAAATGCACAAGCCACCATTTTGTTTCTAAAATTTACTACAGCAGGAGTTAGAAAAAAGTAAATTACATTTTAGGTACAGCAATCTAAATTACCCTGGGGAGGGAAGCATATGAGAACTTTTTGTTGTGTTGGTCTGGTTTAAGTCATTTTTGACTGTTGGTCCGCTTTAAATCTCTCCTGATGAGGGTTAAGTTCTTTCACCATTTTGTTGCCTGGCTTTGGACCCTTTACATTTGCATAATGTCTTTATTTTTAGGTGAGGTCTCCATAACTGCACATAGTATTACAGCTGTGGCCTCACTAGAGCTCTATACAGCGGCATCACAACCTCCCTCTTCCTACTGGTGATGCCTCGAGCACTGTGCAACTAGGGCTGCCGCTGTTAATTGAGACACAATTGGATGTTTGAGACGTTTTTGCTATTTCACCAACGACAGTTAGGGTATTAATAGGCATAAGTGATGTAATATAATGTGTTATAAAATATATGTTCATGGCCTGCCTTTGGGGTGTGCAAGGTGTGCTGTTGCACAGGGCGCCATCTCAACATCACTGTATGGGGCAACAGGAGCTCCCAATTGGACCAGTAGGCCTCTCTTTTCCATAATACTCCCGTCTCTGTCCTTTCTATTTTGCATTTTCTTTATAATTCTCTTTTACCCTTTTCCTCCTTCACTAATTTGCCTTTTATCGTTATTTCATGATCCCTCAATCATTCCTCTCTTTCCATTTCCCCCCTTCTTACATGTTGTTTTCTCTCTTTCTTTCTCTATATTCCTAATTTTTCCACTCTTTTTGTAGCTCTATTCAAGTTCCGCTTGCTCTCTTTTTTTTCTCTTCCACCCTGTTTTTCACATTCCTCCCATGTTGCGCTCATTTCCACATTCTCTACAACTTTCCCTTGTCACATTGCTTCGGTCCCTTTCGTTCTCTCACTTTCTATGTCATCCTATCTTTTTTTTTCTTTCACTCTCCCTCCATCTCTCTTTTCATCATTTTCTTAACATTACATTGCTTTTTCCTTCTCCCTATCTCTTCCACAATACCTGTTATTTCTCTCTTGTTTACAGTCAGTCTTTCTTTTTCTGTACTCTCACTTTTTCTTGCCCAATTTCACTGTCTCCCTCTTTTCAGTGTTTCTTCTGTTGCTTGCTTTGCATTGTTTTTGTGTGTGTCTGGGGCGCCATCCTGAAATCTTGCACAAGGCAACACAGGCCCTAAGGCCAGCCCTGAATATGTTGCCCTTTAATGATCTCAGAAAATGTACTTAAAGAGGAACTGTGTATTTGTTTGATGTAGCAAGTTATATATGGATGCTGATAAGAGTGACTTTTACCCAGCACTTCTCCTGTGTGTTGCAGATTCAGAGCTTGTTCCTGTTTTTAGGGGGTTAAGCTCCTCTCAGCTATTTACTGCCAGGTTGTGTGCAGCTTTAATGGTTCTCAGCAAATTTACCTTAAAATGCTGACAAAAAACAGGCATTTTCACATTCTCAGGTTTTGTTTCGTACCATTTGAGACATCCCGATTTGGGAAGCCCTGCTGTGTTAAACCCCACCAATGGCCCAATATACATACCTCACCAGTGGTTCTGCGGTGCAGGTGCAGCTTTGGGCCGTGTATATAAATGAATGGTTAAAAAGCACAATGGGAGCTTAGCTGAATTCACAATTGGCCTTGCATCCCTCCGTGGGCATGGGCATGGGCATTTAACTGTACCTAGAGTCTTATAGCGTCTAGGTTAGGTTCCGGCTCACTTTAATGAGCAGGCAAGCAAGTACTGAAAGTAAAAAGTATATTAGACTTTTGGAATGGTAAAATTACAGCTCCAAAACTACATACACAGAAGGTAGACAAATGTGACCTTAGCATGTATATTTCAGCAGAGGTGCAAGTTGCTTGTACATGAACCCAAGACCCAATGACTGACTGATCGTAAAGAGCTTTGTAGGTTGATGTTAGAAGTGTGAACTGAACCCTACGAGAAACAGGTAACCAGTGGAGGGATTGACAGAGGAGAGCAGCACTGGAGCAGTGAGAGGAAAGATGGATGAAGCGAGCAGCAGAGTTCAGAATAGATTGGAGGGGTGCCAGTCTGTTAGTTGGTGAGCAACAAGCCAAGGTGGGTGTTGCAGTGGTCAAGAGCATGACCAGAGCATGCACTAGGCATTGAGCATGTGGAGTTGCAGTTATTGTAATATAACAACAATATAATGGTGCAATTAATAAAAAGGGGACTTAGTTTCTCTTTAGAAGTGTAAAGGACTGACTTATTTCAGTTGTATGGGGCCCAGAAACTTCTGATGGCAACACCTGCAAGCCCTTCTCCATCCTATCCCTAAGCAAACTAAGCAAGCTTTGTCTGAAACTTGCTTTAATGTGATCCCACAACATTTAACTAAGAACCCTGCTAATGTCTTCCCCTGCCCTGCACAGATTGGTGTGTATGTATTTTTTCTACCCTGGACGGTCTCACAACATTCCTTGTCCTGGGTCTGCCATGATGGTGCTCCATGGTTGTACGACTGTCAGAAAGCGGGATGATTGCAATGCAGCCTAGCCCAGAGCAAGCTGGTAGACCTCCCTGTCTGCTTTACAGGCACACTGGTAGTGGGAAGAAACTGAACCTGCATGAGGCATCAGTGGAGCATCTGGGTAGGCTGGGTAATGTAGTCCTGGATGCATCAAGATGGAAGCACCATAATTAAAACTGCTAAAATGCTGCCAGCAGATGGAGGGGACAACGATTTCTGGTTAGACAGGGCATATTAGATCTTATTACAGTGTTATGGCATTATAAAAAGACAGGTTATTGTTTAATTGATCTGGCTGTTCACCTGCTTTAATGGACGCGTACTTTTAAATTGATATGCTGTTGATGTTATAACTAGTTTAACACACCCACACATTCAAGTAAACAAACAGATTATGACAGGCACAACATAATCTGGATCGGTGGCCAATCAATGCTGTACTCTGCGTAGTCATGACCAGGGCCGTAACTATAAGAGGTGCAACTGCACTGGGGCCCAGAAGGTCAGACGGCCCCATCATTGTTGTTTTGATCAGATTTGTGCTCATGTCTCAGCTGTTTTAGTATTTAGTTTTCTAGTTGTATCCAACTTAATTAAAATAACAAGAAAAAGGGCACTGTATAAGCCATGGCAGGGACCCATTAAATGTTATGCCAGGGCCCACTCACATTTAGTTATACCATTGGTCATGAGTCATGACCACTGAGGTTTGTTGTATTTTGCCATAGAATTTTGATCATAGAATTTATTTGGGGGCAGGAGACTTTGGCTGGGTACTAGAACAGGACACAAACTACAGGGTTGATTCAAATCCAGGTGAGAATTACGGTATCACTGCTTTTTTAGGAAAGAAAGCTGACATTGACTTTCAATGTTTACCTTGGGCTGATTCAGATGAAAAGTTACACCCGGTAGACCATGAAAGTGCATGGCTGATAATTCTTACCTGGCTTCAAATCAACCCCAATATGTAGAACTAGGCTGAATCTACAGTAGACTGAATGCAGAGGAGGCTGGATACAGGAACATCAGTAGATGTAGGGACAAGGCCTATTTTTACATAAATCTTTTACTTTCCTAGTGAAGGAAAATTTAAAAAACAAAATGTACAAAACATGGCTTACAGTATTCCGTCACACATTTTGGACTAGATTAAAGTGGACCAACACCCAGGGGGGATCGGCCCGGGAATCTATAAGATTCCCGGGCCAATCAGGTCCCTCCCTGCAGGGCAGCCGAAATCGGGATGTCCCGCGGGGTGAAACCCCCCAGGAAGCCCGCAATCCTACCTTCTCCCCGTTCCAGAGGCGCATGCGCGTCCGCCGCCTCCCGCGCGTCCCTCTAGCAGGGCGCGCTCCTGCGCTGCCCGTTTGTGAATGGCCGGCGCGGGTGCACTCCCTGTATGAGGGACGCGCGGGAGGCAGCGTCGGACGCGCTCTGCTTGTCCGTCGCTGCCTCTCGCTTGTCCTTCAGCGGGGAATTGGATGCAGCGGTCACGTGGGAGCGGGGTGAGGTGAGTTTTCGGGGCTTTCTGGGGGGTTTCACACAGCGGGGCACCCCCGATCGGGGTACCCCACCGAAGTGGACCAAAACCCAGGATAGTCAAAATCCTGCGTGTTGGTCCACTTTAAGCATTGAGATTCAGTGCGGCAAGCTCCATACAGTTCTAGGTGTAAGTAAGAAATAACTGCAAGGTAACACAAGCAAAGGTTCAGTATACATATAAAAAATAACATTGGATTGAAATTAAAGCCTGGAAATATGTCTCTTAAGTATGTGGTCATAATCAGGTGATCAAGCAACCACAGAAACATCAAACAATGATAAGCATTTAATCACCGTGCTCTCTATGTTAATCTCTATCACTCAGCATTAACCACGCACATTTCTCTGACCCAAAAGTACCTTAGCTGCTGGCTAGCCTTTATTATAATATGGGGATCATTTACGAAATGATTTGCCCATTCTCTCTTTTCTGCATTTACAACTCGCACAGCCGGCTTATTTGCCTGGCGATTTTGGCATTTGCTGGATTTACGATGAAATCATCGTTTTGTGCAGCACATGCTGGCCAACACATTTTCTGTTCGACAGCTTTTAGTAGTGAATCCCATAGGATACAATGTTATTTTTGGACAGAATGGGGTTGATTCAAAGAAACATGTAACAGCTTTGATTTTGGTGCCGATCATCCTATTTTTCCCGAACGCTCGTGCGCTCGTATGAACTTGCGAGTGATTCTATAAGCTAATACGTTTCTATCCTAAAATTTAGGTCCGTTCGTATGGCAGTTCGCGAATCAGACCTATGTCAGTTTCCATCCTGAATTTTCCGTTTCATTTCTCAGGTTGCAACATTGGTTTTGCCCTTTTTCCTTTTTTGTCTGGACGTAAATCCTTCTGATCTTTCGCCTGCGCACTACAAACTTACCTCATTAAAGTGCATTCTAAATATTTGGTTTTTTATTTTTCTTTATTTCATTCATTTTGTAGTAACCAACCATTAATGAATGCATTTGCATAAGTAAATCTTACTTTGTTTAATTTTTAGTTAACTTGCATTTTTTACTTGTGGATTTAATTTTAATATTTTGGCTTCAAATGGTACAACTTAAAATTTTTGGTGTGGTTACCCACACCCTCTACATACAGATTGCTCTCAAAAATTAAAAAACACCCAGCAACTTCGGCATGTTATGAGCCTAGAAACAGCCAAGATGGCGGGTCAGGTATTATCGGGCAGCCTGCAAACAGAAAGGGCCTTGTGACTGTGTTGCTCTGCATTCTTTGATTTCTGACCTTTCCGTGCCCCCAGCTCTGCTGTGTCTGTGCAAAATACAGCAGTAACCCACATCCTGCACTTTATCCCGCTCTCCTCTCCTCAGTAAGTGTGATGCATCTGACCAAAGATGAGCTAAAATAATTAAACAAAGCAAAGGTAAACAACTACACCAATAAATTCAAATTAAAAATATTATTCTAGTTCATCAATTTAAAAATAAATAACAAAGGACATAAGTTTCTTTAATTAACGCAAATATATGGATGTATTGCAAAATAAAGGTTTACATGCAAAGGACTAATTAAGGTCCACATTAAAATGCTTTTATAAGGCATACATGAAATGTATTGAATCAGGTATGCATTGCCATACAATTTATGGCCTCGGCCATGCTGATACATGCAGTTCATTGGAGCTCAAGACGCGCAGACTCCTCCACATAGCCAAAAAACCTGTTCAAGAACAGCAATCCGACTGCTAAAAGGTGTCGGAAGTGGCTTTCTTTTAAAACGGATTTAGAGGTTGGAAAACTGCTCTCTGAATCACATGTAAACACATCCGATTAGCCTAAGTTTTAGGTTTTGATCCTAAGTTTTAGGTTTTGATCCTAAGTTTTAGGTTTTGATCCTAAGTTTTAGGTTTTGATCCTAAGTTTTAGGATTTGATCCTACAATTTAGGAACGAACTTCCGATGATCGTAAGAGCATATACGAAATCTTACGTAGGCTCGTGCGAGTCGGAAATGGCCAAAAAAACAGAAAAAAATGACAAACACCCACCCAAACTTAGGATTCTAGATCCGAAATCATTTAAATTTTGCTCTTTGAATCGAGGGGATTGTGTCTTACTTATTTTTCGTGCATGAACATCACAATGTTACCCTGTATGTAAAAAACAACTAATAATAATGTTTTTACATAACTTATAAACTATATTTTCAATTAAACTGTTTTTCTTAAGCTTTCCAAACAACCCCGACACTCCAAAGATACCCCACCTATATTCTTAATCCCCTCCAATGCCCCTCCAAAAAGAAGGCTTGGAGGGAAGCATCCAGCCCTGCGCCTTGAGTTTGACACATGTGAAAATACAATTCTGTGATTACTCACCTGTAGAATTGGTATTATACGTATACAGCACGTCCTGCTCCAGAGATAATTTCTTACGTTTGGGTAATACATCCACAAGATGGCGCTGGACTGCAGAGACAGCAAAAAAGTGACTCCTCCTGGCCCCTTATATTCCAGGGACCTCCCACAAATTCCCCAGTATTGACAAGCAGTTAGCAAGAACCTGGGAGAATAACAACCATAATCAAACAATTTTAACCATGATAACAACCACCATACAGAGGCACTAAGAATAATGAAAACAAGGGCGGGTGGAGCAGGATGTGCTGTATACTTATAATACCAATTCTACAGGTGAGTAATCACAGAATTGTATTATTCTAAGTATACAGCACGTCCTGCTCCAGAGATAATTCCTTACGTTTGGGACATCCAATAGCAGTGTCCGTAAGGTAGGGTGGGATCCCCAAAAGCAACAACATGCAGATTAAACCACTGCAGAACTTTGCGGCCAAAAGCAGCATCAGCTGAAGCCCGAACAACAACCTTGTAAAACTTAGAAAAAGTATGAACAGAAGACCAAGTAGCGGCCTTGCAAACTTGTTCAACAGAAGCCTAGTGTTGAAAGGCCCAAGCGCCTGATGGTAGACTTAGCTGGAGCCAGACCCTTCTTAGGACCAGAAGGGACCACAAAAAGAGCATCAGTCTTCCTGAAGGGTTCAGTAGCCACCAAATAGAACTTCAGGTTCCTGACCACATCCAAGGAATGTAAATTAGGGCACAGAGAAGGCAGAACAATGTCCTGATTGAGATGAAAAGCAGACACAACTTTAGGCAGAAAATCTGGTTTAAAGCGAAGCACCACCTTGTCCTGGTGTCTCTCAGAGTAAGGGGGCTTGATGGAAAGCGCCCCCAACTCAGAAACACGCCTAACAGAAGTGATAGCCACCAAAAAGACTACCTTAAGCGTAAGAATGGACAAAGCAGCCTCATGCACAGGCAGATAGGACCAAGTTCAAGTCCCAGACTGGTAACATAGGCTTACGTGGGGGGCGCACATGAGTAACCCCCTGGAAAAAAGTCTTGACCAGATGATGCTGAGCAAAAGATCTCTGAAAGAAAACAGCCAAGGCAGAAACATGACCTTTCAGAGTGCTGAGTTGAAGCCCCAGATCCAAACCATGTTGGAGAAATTCCAGAATCCTAGGAATAGAAAACCCACGACAGGGAAGAGATTTGGCCTCACACCAGTCAATGTAGGTACGCCAAAGCCTGTAGCAGATGGAAGAAGAGGACTTTTTCCTATCCCTGATCATGGTGTTAACAACAGAGGCAGGCAGCCCCTTTTTCATCAAGATGGAGGTTTCAGCAGCCAGGCTGTTAAAGCCAGCGTTTGTAAATTGGGGTAGTGTAGCCGCCCGTGAGTGAGCAGGTCTGGATCCTTGGGCAGGGCGTACTGATCTACCGCCAGCTGCACGATGTCTGCGAACCACACTCTCCTTGGCCAACGGGGGGCCACCAGGATTGCTGGCACCCCTTCCTGAGCTATCTTTCGCAGAACCCTGCCCAAAAGGGGAAACGGGGGAAAGACAAACAGTAGCTGAAAGCCCTGCCAGGGCATTGTCAGAGCATCCATGGCTAAGGCCAGAGGGTCCTGGGACAGAGACACAAAGACTGGAAGCTTGTGATTGTGATGGGACGCAAACAGATCCACATCTGGCTGACCCCAACGGTGACACAGAGAGTGAAACACCCTGTTGCTGAGGGACCATTCCCCCAGGCAAGAAGTCCCCCTGCTCAGAGAATCTGCCTCCAGATTCTCCACCCCCGGAATTTACACAGCTGAGATGCAGGGAACATTGTCCTCTGCCCAGGACAGGATCAGAGACACTTCCTTGAGGGCCCCCTTGCTCCAGGTCCCTCCCTGATGATCGATGTAGGCAACGGCCGTCTGGTTGTCCGAGCGTACCTGAACAGCCCGACCCCAAAGGTGCGGGGTCAAGCGGGCTAGAACCAACCTGATCGCCCTCAGTTTCAGAATGTTGATAGGGGTGTGGGCCTCCTGAGGGCCTCACTGCCCCTGGAATGTTAGGGATCTCCAGAAGCCCCCCCAACCTGTCAGACTGGCATCCGTGGTGACTGTCTCCCAGCAAGGGGCCAGAAAGGATCTGCCCACCAACAGGTTCCTTGAGTCCAGCCACCACGAGAGGGACCGCCTGGCTAGGGGGGACAGAACCAAAACCTGATCCAGGGACACAGGGTCCCTGTCCCATACAGACAAGAGGTGGAGTTGAAGAGGCCTCATGTGAAACTGAGCATAAGGAACCGCCTCGAAGCAGGACACCATCAGGCCCACCAGCTGCATTCCCTGCCTGGTGGAAGGATGAGGGCAGGACAGAAGGAATTGAGCTTGCGCTTGCAGACTGTCCACCTTCTGCTGAGGAAGAAACATCCTGCCCCGAGCTGTATCCAGATTCATGCCCAGAAATGGCTTCACCGAAGAGGGAGACAGGGAAGATTTGGAGTGGTTTATCACCCAGCCGAATGACTCCAGTGTGGTCACTACCCACTGAGTATCCAGCTCTGCCTGTTGGAAGGACGGAGAAGTGATAAGAATGTCGTCCAAATAGGGAAGAATGTGAATGCCCTGAGCTCTCAGCAGAGCCATAATGCCCGCCAGCACCTTAGTGAATACCCTGGGAGCCGAAGTGAGACCGAAGGGCAATGCCACAAACTGGTAATGCTGATCCTCCAGAGCGAACCTGAGGAATCTCTGATGACCTGGAAAGACTGGAATATGTAGGTAAGCATCCTTGATGTCCACAGAGGTCATGAAGTCCCCTGGGCGTAGTGAACTTACAGCTGAGCGCAGAGTCTCCATCTTGTAACCAGAGGACACTACCTCCTGAATCCACCGGTCTGAGACATGACGCCTCCAGACATGAGCAAAGAGCCGAAGCCGCCCCCCCACCCGGATGGGTGAGGGCGCCCCATCATGCCTGAGGGGGCTTGGGGGAAGACTTATACTTGGAACCCCAGGAGGGGCCAGGGCGGCCACGCTCTCTGCTCCTGCCCCAGAAATCTCCCCGGGCCCCTGCAAATGAAGCTCCTCTTCCCATTCTGGACCCACAGTAAGAGGGAAGAAAGGAACCTGAACCCAGAAAGGACAGAGACTGTCTCTTGCGCTGGGGTAACCTGCCTCCCTTAGCAAACAGGTCCAGGCGATCCCCAAATAGACGCAGTCCTTTAAAGGGGAACCCAGTGAGAGCCTTCTTGGCAGCGTTGTCAGCTGCCCACTGGTGCAGCCAAACCGAGCGGCGTCTAGCCACCGCCAAGGCAGAAGCCCTGCCACACATTCTAATGGTAACATCCAAGGCAGAGAGGACATATGCAACAAATTCCTTACTACGCAGAAGGGCTCTATACTTTTCACTAGCAGCATCATCAGGAGCCCCATCTAAAATACTTTTGAGCAGAGTCCTAATAGCCACAGCTGTAATGGCAGAGGCACAAACCGGACGCAGCGCGGACCCCACACAGGCAAAAGGCATGGGAAGCCAGCTGATCAATGGGCCGGTCCTCACCATCCTTCAGGGTAGTAGAGTCAGGGGAATGCATGACAGAAGTGTTGGACAACCCCAGAATTGGTGCATCCACTTCAGAAGGGGACGACCAACGCTTAACCACTTCTGCAGGAAAGGGATACCTCCTATCCCAACTCTTAGGCACCCCCGGGAGCCTGCTAGGACGCTCCCACTCTTTGAGCACGAGATTATGAAAGTGAGTTTGCTCAGGAAACGTGGCTTAGCAGTGTGAAACAACTCCCCCTGCTGCCGAGGAGCCGCGGCCGGAGGAGAGATAGAAAGTACTTCAAAAATGTGAGCCAAAAGCCTGTCAGTATCATCTGGAGCCCATGGGTTAGAGCCAGAATCAGCATAACTCTTAGACTGCACATCAGATGATTCTGAATCAGAAAACAATTCCCCCTCTTCCAGGGGGGTATAGCCGGCCAGGTCAAAAACGTCCTCAGCCTCCATAGGAAAAAGGTTAACGCCAGGCGCCAGATGCCACCTCTTAGCAGAGACCTTACGTGCCATAGAGCCAGCAATCAGCTTCTCAATGCTGGCCACCCTGGTAGACAAATCAGGCTGAGACTCCCCACTGGTATTCACCTCACTGGGAGTCATACGTAAGCGTGGGGGAGTAGGCGAAGCCATACGGGGCACAGGCCCAGCCACGGGTAACCCAGATTGC
The DNA here is from genome assembly GCA_027917425.1 of Gastrophryne carolinensis. Lineage (NCBI taxonomy): Eukaryota > Metazoa > Chordata > Amphibia > Anura > Microhylidae > Gastrophryne > Gastrophryne carolinensis. Next base: position 276,372,669 of record CM051238.1, read on the forward strand.
AGCGCAAGCGCCTGCTGGGCACAGGGTACACAAACCCGCACATTGTCATCACTTGTAGAGGACACCCCACACACAGCCGGGCTTGTCCCGAAGGAACCCCAAGCACATTATCCTGAGAAGCCTCCATATGGTGATTATCGCGGCCCACCGGCCGATAGGGATTTACGCTATAAGGCCACCCGGGATGCCCCAATAGCCCGCTAGGGAAGTGGGAGTCAAAGGCAGAATAGGCCTCTAATAGCAAATAAATAGAGGGGATAGGTCGGGAGAAACCACAATTAAGTATGACCTGCCTGCAAGACATAAACAGAAAGTTCCCGTAAGCGGTATGCATACATAAGATATAAAAAATAAGCCAGCACGTAGGGGCACTTATAAACCGCGGTAGGTAGACGCCAGCCACGCAGCACAAGGAGAGCAAAATGGCGCCCGCAGAGGCAAGGCCCGCCCCCCCCCGTAGAACGGTGAATGCCTGCAAATGGATGCTGAGATGCACACAGTAGGATTCTTCTATAGCACAGGAGTTCTGTGAAGAAGCTGCAGGAGAGAAGAGGTGAGAATGTGTTGTTTATTTTGTTTGCCTGAACTGTATTTTAAAGAAAGCAGATCTAAATTACTATAGCAAATACGTGTGCCAATTGACTCACAGGTACATTGGTAAACTAGGATGGGGAAAACCAAGAGCCAGTTGGAAAATGTCAAACAATTCCCCTAAATCCACTATTTTCCATTATTGTAATACCTTTTATTCTCATGCTCCTAATGCTTAAATCATCTATCTAGCACTTTGGGGTCCGCAGGGTGATCATCTGCCCATCTCCTGCCAGTTTAAAAAACACTTTGAGGCTGATTCATTACGAGCGCCAGGTACTGGCAGATGAGCGCCTGTAGCGAGGCGCTCAGAGACCGCTAGTAGTCGCTGTGATCGGCTATGGTTCGCTGTTACCAAGCGCCTCAGTCACTGACCGGCATTGATGCATTTGATGTGTGAGTCGCTATAACACCAATACAGTGTTATATGGGAGCTAACGGTAGCAGCTGGTCAGTGTGAGCGACTCAAACCATATTCATAAAAAAAAACAGCCTCACACAGCGCCGGCGCTAAAAATTATGTCGCTGTAGCCCAGAGCGCCAGACGCTGTGTGATTAAAGTCCGTTTTTGAACACATATCAACTAGTAACAAAGCGAAAAAACATATGTAATAACAATGTTATTACATTGTGACATTAACACTTTAATACCAGAACTGTAATGACAATTCTGCATAAAAATATAAAAAAATCTAATCAAATCAAAAGTTTTCAAAAATGACTTAATAGGCCAGGAGAGGTCACACAATGATTTGATTAAAAAAAAAATTAAAAGAAAACCCTGTTTAAAGAGAAAAGTAAAGTCCATTGAAATGTATGGGAGAGCGACAGGTAGCGACAGGTAATACCAGCCTGGAAGCCAGAGCGTCGGCAGTATACGTTGAGCCGTCTGTGATGATGGATCGGACGCTACATGGCGCCGTTAGAGACGCTCACCGGAATTGCTTTGATAAATGTGGTATTGAGTACAGCGCCTGGCGCTCACCGTTCGCTACCTGTCGCTGCCAGTCGCTACCTGGCGCTATGGCTTGATGAATAACCCTCTGTCACTGCAGCTAGGGGGTGGTCGAGTCTTCTCCTCCAATCTGCAAGAAAGCCAGGCATATAGGACTGGTGGATCACCTGACCACCACCTAGAAGCAGGGGGGGGGGTGAATCTTCAGAGGCAAAGGTTTACAGTTAAGATATATAGGAAGGTAATAAAAGAGATGTTCAATCAGCAGATTTAAGACTGTCTGTAATCATCCAATCAATGCATAAATGAATGTCTAGGAAATGTTGGTAAAATCTGAGCTGCAGAGAAAGCATCTGAAGACATGCAACTCTTTGCAACAGCTAACCACAGTGCCTAGATGTGAACTGGCCCACAGGAAATTGTGGGTACTATGTGTAATGTTGGTCAAATGCAGTTCTGCAAATCAAGTTATTTAAAGAATGGTATTATAATAATATTTTAGGTATGTCAATTCGTTAAATGTTGCCAAGGAAATGAAAGCAAGGCGAGCTTGCAAAACACAGGTCAGGTTTACTTTTGGTAGGCTACATAATATATGATGTAATAGAATTACTACTGGGTCAGGGGAAATACTGAGTCACTGCTGGTCTTACACAGCCAGCAGTGATGTACTTTAAACAAACAAGAAAAAACACCGCGCTGTCCCACAATATACAAAGCTCAACGTGCAAAAACTGGGATTCCCACCCAGAACTAAGCAAAAAATTAAAAAACAATGAAAAACACAGAGCTGAAAAGAGTCTATTAAGAAGTCCAATGAAAATGGATCAAATTAAATTCTTTCAAAATTCAAAACACCCAGTGACTTTCATCAGATGTAGTGCGAATCCACCACCTATGTGACAGGAGGCTTACCAAATTTAAATCATAAGAAAGCTTTTCTTAAAACAAAGTATCCCAGCGATTTGCAGCAGATCCCATCCCAGGATGGAGGATGATATATATAGCTGGCAAAGAGCTTCAACTTCCGATCAGGAGTAGTTTAAATCCACTCAGGCATGACAATTTTCAGATCCCAAGAGTATAAAAGGGATAAGAAAATAAAACAAATAGTGCAACACCGCTAATAAAAGGGGCTTTTTAATAAACAATTATATGCACTCACATGGTAAAAAAGTCTTTAAAACATATCAAAAGATAAAAGTTGTCTGCGACTCTCACCGCCAGGCATCAAAATCCAGTCGTTATAAATCAAGAGTAACTTCCAACTGCTGCTAACCAACGCGTTTCACCCCACATTGGGGCTTTGACCAGGTTTGCAGCTCATTTGAGAGTATAGGTTTAAATATCCCCCTTTCCTTTCATCTCAACCCGGAAGTGGAATAATTACTTCCGGTCCGCGATCGGCACTTTAAGGATGTGAAATATTCCTAACATCCCTTGATAAATAACACCAATTCCCCAGTACATAAAGGCAAATGCTATATTAAAAAAAAAAAAAAAAAAAATTTACCTGTGTATAGACCAGCATAATCTCCTGGACCTTTCCGGCCTGACCGGAAGGTGAAAAGCATGTCACTGCGCCTGCGCCAGCCCCATCCCTCACTGCGCACACGTCAACCCCGTCTCTCCTAACGGGCGCTACTGCGCATGTGCCTGTCCTTCAACACCTAAAGCACAATGCGCATGCCCGAGAAATCCCCCAGTCCGGGACCATCAACACTGCGCACGCGCCAATGCGCAAGTGCCGGCCCCATAGCTCCGGGCCCACACCGCGCATGCGCCGACCCCACTGCCCAGCAGCCGGCAACACACACGCGCCGACCGCCCAGCGGCCAGAGAGGGCGCCCAAACATCCAAATCCCGCATAGAGCAGTGAAAGCCCACATGCCCATATACAACTGTCACTGTATCCAAATGCAATATGCAAGCGCAACCTCTCCTGTCCTAAAAAGTAAAGGGCTACTATTTAAAACTGAGGGCCAAAATTCATACTGAGGATGTCAATACTTAGGAGATAAAGAACTAGAAATAGAAATGTATGATAAAGATATCATAAAAATGCGCTTAACGGTAAGAAGCGTGAAATAAAAAAACAGCAAATCTATACAAAGCCTGACCAGGCAATTGTTAGTGAAAACATAGGTTTCTAATTCAATGATCATAAATTCCTGATACTGATAAACACAGACTTGGACCACTAAAGCCTCTAGGTGAGAGTCACAGCTAACAATTCACCACTTTTAAAACACATATAATAAAAGTGATGTACTTTAACCGCAGAACATTGGTCCACCAGGAGCCACAGATTTCAAAACCTACAGATTTTCTGCAAATGATAATAAAATAATGATCAGATATCCATAGCTGCTGTACTGCTACTATACAATTTTGATTTTGACAGGGACTAACTATGAGGGGTTCAGAGGTAGCAACTGCATCAAGGCCAAAAAGCCTAAGGCTTAATTGCGTCTAGTTAACAGTTGGCATCCTAGAGGTTAAATGTGACAGGAAAAAGGTTACAGCATGAGCAATGCTGGGACCCCATTTAAAGAGGAGCAACAGTAAGAAATGACATGAGTCCCTCTTTAAAGAGGAACGCCGAGGGAGGTTAAAACCTCTCCCAAGCCGATCTGCTGCCCCCCCCCCCCCTCCAGTTTTACCTTTGGACATTATTTACTCACCTAAGAGCTTTTTGCTGTAAGCAGAGCAATTATGAGTCATTACAGCTGATGGTTTACTATTTCTGGCTAAGAATGATTGCAAAGATTTTAGGTTTTTTGAGTTTTCAGAAGCAGGGCTCTCAGGCCAGAGGGGGGCTTTAGTGGAGCAAGTAAATACGCTTTATTTTTTTCTAACTAGATGTCCCCTTTAATTTCTGCACCAGGCCCAAGGCTCAGGTTTAGTTATACCTCTGATTTTTGCATTATAAACTAATTAGTTATATGTATGCTTTCTGTCCCACTAGGTGGCCATGTCAATAGGACGAATTAAGACAGCGGGGTCTTTTCTGTGATGTTGACTACTCGTCCTCGTGTTTAGCAGACTAGCCATGCTGAATGGTAAGAAAAATTTACAATCTTTTAAAATATAGTTATATTGAATGATAGATTGATTTTAATCACATCAAAGCAAAATGTTCACATTGTAATTACCACCAGGCACTCTATTGGTTCTTATCCATAGCTCTGTTATGATCCAAAACTTTGTCAAGGTAGCAGCTAAACATTAACTAAAATCCAAGAATCTGTTGTGGTTGCACCCCCTCAAGTTACGCCCCTGCTTAAACCAAACCAACACCCTTACAAGATGCCGTTCTCATATACAACCCTCCCCAGAACAAATCAGGAGCAGGTGCGGGAGCAAATATAAATGTTGATAATCATTATTGCATGCAGATGAGGCAAGTGAGTTTGGGGGAGATTTTTTCCAAATGTGCCAGGCTATTGGTCCAATTAAAAGAATTGTCGATGCTGGATTCAAATGTTCCAAAGGGGTTGCACTAGTATGGCATCCCCCACTCTGTGTGCGCGGCCCCATCCTTAGATGGTTGGGCAGGTGCCTGCATAGCTAAGGGTATGCCAGTAGGCAGGTAGGTGTGTAGGTAGATAGGTCGGTGGTTAAGTCGGCAGGTAGGCTGGTAGGTAGGTCAGGGGTGGGTCAATAGAAAGGTAGATAAGTAGGTAGTTGGATGTGTGGGTCAGTAGGCTGGTAGATAGGTATGTACATGGGTGGGCAGGTAGGTATATTAGTGGTCGGTTGGTATACAAGTAGGTGGGTCAGTAGGCAGATATATAGGTAGGTGGGTCAGTAGGCAGGTAAATAGCTGGGTAGGTCAGTCACCCAGTCAAGGTGTGAACATCAACACAAGACACCATTTTTTTATCTATCTTATACAGCAACAGCCAACATACCTCACTGACTGATATCAGTGCAGATCTGGGCTGGAGGATCCTGTGTGCTGTCATCGGCACTTTCCACCACTTGTCCTCGTCGGCTCCAGTCCTCACCACCTCACTGTACCGTCCTCGGTGCCTCCAGTAGGTGTCTAGCCCCCTAAGTCTTAAGAACCGGGGCTCCAAAGCCACCCTTGAATCGATGCACCTCACCCAGGGAGGTTCACTTCTGTGCCCCAATTCTCTGGGACCATGGGGGCAAGGAAGCCCAAACTTACAGGGAATGTAGCTGAGATATTCCAGCTCTTTCACCAATTTTTAGATCCCAGCTTCGATGAGAAACAGTACCAGGACTTTGCGGAACTGCGGATTGGATCCCGATACCCTTGCCGAGGTACATACCTGAAGTCCTCCTCTTTTCGATGCTGTTGCTTGCGGGTGCCGGGATGTTATACTTCTGAGTGGCGGATCTCCAGACCTAAGGGGGTCAACCCATTGGAGGTGTCGCTGGAAAGGGGAGAACCTTTGGTATACACATCTGAAGGGCATGTGGGTTGGGACCAACCAGCAGTACTGCAAATTCCCAATACTGTTTCTCGTGAGTTCTGGGGTGGTGCACTTCCGAGTGCCAGATCTCTGGACCTAGCAGGGCTAACGACCCACTGGACGTGTCATTGGAAAGGGAAAAACCTCAGGTGTTCCTCTTTAATGTTCTAGTCCCAGTCATTTCCCAGACACAAATTCATTTTTGGAACTAAGATAGAAGAGGCAGCAGAATGGAGCAAGTTCTATAGAGATTATCAGGAAATGCAAAGTGTTGGAGAATGAAATATGCTGTCACTGACAGCCAGTGTAAGGCATGCAGAAAGCAACCTAATGTAACCCTTTGCCTGGTATGTCCCTTTAAATTGAACCAAAACTCAATTAAACGAGTTGCCACTCTTCAAGAGATTTTCCATAGGAGCAACCCTGATTTAGGAAGCACCGTGGTGTGAAAGCCCCTGGTTTCTCCATAAACTAACCTTGATCTATAATCTCACAGCTGCATCTAAGCTTAGCCACACTCTTAAGTACCCAACTCTCTCTGGCCTGCACTGCCACGCTGCCAGACAATTAAGTCTGCTGGGCACAGCAGGCCTACAGAGCCCACATATGCCCCCTGGCATCAAAGATCAAGGTGTGTATAAAAGGAAAAACAGAGTGTTTCATACTGCAAAGTATGGCAAGTCATTTGTATATGTAAGGCTCCTTTCACACCCCTGTGCGTTACTTGTTTGCGCTGCGTTGCATTTTAATTGCATTTTTCTTGCCTTTGTGTTGCGCTGCCATAGACTTCTACGAAGCTGCGATTGTGCTGCATTGCGTTGGAAATGGCTAGATGTGAAATGGGTCTAAATGTAGTATAGCTAAAAATACAAAAAGGCAAATAACACATGTGCTCCTTTACTTGTAGAAATTCGTATTACAGAGCAACCAGTGTCTGCCTGTGTTCCCCTGGATTTTCCCATCACCCTACGCTGCCGGGCCCAGGGCTCCACCGAGCTGCATTATCAGTGGTTCGTGCAGTGGGAGGTAAGAGAAGTGCATGCACTTACCTAAGTGACTCATGGTATTTATTAACAGAATGCTGATCTCATGGAACATACGTTAAAAAGACACTTCCTCAAAGGGCTCACATTTCTACTACTAAAGTGTTCTGCTGCTTCCCCTCCCCCTAGGTAATAGATATGTTGTAAGAAATAGGTTAACAAATGGCAAACTGTTGTTAAAATTCACAGGTGAAATGCTGACAAGGGGAAACATTTATTTGCAGAGATACTCCACAATTCTGAATGCTCCTCAAATCTTAAATAAATCAATGTTTAGTGAGTTTTGAGATCCTCCCAACATGCAATGAAGTGACCTGGATTGGAATTTGCAGTGTAAGCATGCGACCTGGAGAGTTTTTCACTGTAAATAACTGCTAACTATGGCTCTATTTTAGGATCATGGGCCATTGTGTGACAGTGTCTCAGTGGGCCCCTTGTATCACATCACTTTAATGCTGTGTTTGTAGATCTGGCATACAGAGTGAACTGCATACCTTGTTACCTGATGCGCTTCCACACCCAGCTTAAACATCTGGGCACTGGATCTAAAAGATGCACAGACTTTTTTTATAGGGTGTGCTGCTGCAGTAGACCCCCCCCCCCCCCACCACCACCACCACCGCCGGGGGCCTAGCCCACAGGGGTACCAGGGAATTCCCCCGTGGGTCCAGTCACCAAAAACTGAACCATGTATAGCTTTTTTGTGGCATCGCAGACACAAACACACAGTTTGACATAATGTCAGTGTGCCCAAAGTGGGCCCAAAATAAAAGTTGTTAATTGCACTTAAACTGGAACACCCATTTTTTGAAAAATATGTTCTGAGTGAAAGAGGACATCCCATTTGTGTATGCCCCCTTGCACATTAAAAGCACAGAATGGGAAAAATGATTCCCTTTTCTGTGGTCCCCCGGGGAAATTAGGCATTCTGATTGGTAGGTGCCAGCCGAGTGATGGCAGCCACGGGACCTCAATGGCCAATCAGAGCAATAGATTTCTCAGGGGAACCAGGAGAAAGGTATTTATCACGTTGTGCGCTGTTGACATGCAGGGGGAATCTGCAACGGGATGGCCCCCTGCGCTCAGAACACCTATTTTTTTTTTAAAATGTAAAAGTGTAATCAGGCCCCTCTGTGCTAAACAGTGTCAGACTGGAATGTTTGGGTCCCACCAGCAGAACTGACTCTGGGAGCCCGCAATTAAACTGAAAAAACACCCATTTTAATATTCCATAGGTGGGTGTTATTTAAAGATTTGTCAGGAAAAATCTGCACCTGACCTGTAGAACTGTTCCTTAGCAAAACTTAAGTTGGTGAAGGAGATTTTTCCCAAATTTTCTTGCACTCATGCACAGATCAAAAGCCCCTTTTCATCCCTCCATGTACTTACCTAATTTTGATTGTAGGTCCAACTTAAAGCGGTCTTCACTCTGAATAAGAGTCTATCTTATATGTTTTCCACACCCTGTACATACAGATTGCCCATATTAAAAATCATCCTACCTGCATCTACTGCAAGTTATAAACCTTTAAACATCCAAGATGGCGGCTCATTGAACATCAGGCAGCCTGCAAACAGGAAGTGCCTTCTGACTGTGCTGATCTGCATTCTGGGATGGCTGACCTTTTCCTGACCCCAGCTATGCTCTGTCTGAGCAAAGCACAGCTATAACCTACCCCCTGTACTCTATCCCACTCTCCTTTCCTCAGTAAGTGTGATGCTTCTGAGTCAAGATGGCGACGTCCGTATCCTAAAGTCCAGTGTGGGAAAGAATAATAAGTAAGTGACTAAAAACTTAAAATGTATTAACTTTAGATACTGGGGAATCATTTTTTAAGGCTTTGGGCTTTTCATTAAATCATGGTGAAGATTGGATAGGCACTCGAAAAGGCATTGGGCCTTCTCAAAGGTTAATTAATTCTCTCCCCCTCCCCATAGGGTCAGTCAGTCAAATGTACACATTGTTCACTCTTTACACATAGGAAGGGTATCCCCTTTGAACAGATTTTTCCACCCCAATATGATCTACATCTCTTGTGCAAGCTCACCAAAATAATTAGGAAAATCACCAGTAGTAGCTGGCCTGACTAAACTGAAAGCTGGGGGCAGGTCTTAAGTATGGGGACTATTTCTTAGTTCCCTGATACATCCAGACCAGGTCGGGTTTGTCCCAGGGAGGCAGTCATCAGATGGAGTAAGGCGTACAGTTCAGCTTATAGAGGCAGCGACGAGGGCCCAAACTGATGTAATGTTGTTGTCTCTAGACATGGAAAAAGCTTTTGACTGCCTCTCCTGGGACTACCTACTACAGGTACTAGACAGATGGGGTTTTGGGCATGGGCTTAAATCTTGGATTAAAGCTATGTATCACCGACCAACGGCGCGGGTAAAGTATTCGGGGTTTGAATCTGCACTATTTACTATCCATAGGGGCACCCGACAAGGATGTCTCCTTTCTCCCATATTATTCATATTAGCCCAGGAACCACTGGCGTCTAACATTCGGCATAACCAGTCAATAAAAGGAGTTCATTATGGGGGCACAGAACACAAGTTGTCTATGTTTGAGGTCGACATACTGTTAACTATCTCTGCCCCACATACAACAGTGCCCAATTTAACCTTGGAGCTGGGGATATTTGGCACCAAGTCGGGCCTCAAAATTAACGCCGGGAAATCGTTGGCTTTAGACATTTCCTTAACCCAAGAGACTAGTGCCTTAATGAAAAGCAATTTTCCCTGGCTTTGGGTTAAAAAACTCCTGTACTTGGGAGTAAAATTGACAGCATCCTTTGCAGCACTGTATAGGGCAAATTATCCGGGATCATTTAACCAGCTAGGCAACCTCCTGATCTCTTGGCGCCACATAAATCTGTCATGGCTAGGGCGCCTAACGGCGGGGGTCTGGGAGTCCCGCACCTATACAAATATCTCATGGCAGCGCAGGTGGCGTTGCTGCTCCCTCTACATTCCATCAAAAATATGCCTGGTTGGGTGCAAATGCTGTCCGAAAGTCTGTCTCCAGTATCGGTGACATCACTTTTGTCGATACCAAAGAAACTTAGGCCCAGAGCTGTACCCCAAAGCTTGGGACCTGCCCTAGATATTTGGGACCGGAATGCAAATACTAGGGGATGGTGCTCGCCACATGTACCGGCAGCCCCACTTTTGGGAAACCCATTGTTCCCTCCGGGCATGGAATCTAGACAAAGATTCAGGTGGTGGGAGGAGCAGGGCCACACCGCAGTGCATGCTATGACGTCCGGGTGGAGAGGAGAACGACCATACTCCCTAGGCGCCCGAATCCTGCTACCCCCGCTTGAAAGTTTTAGGGCCCTACAATTAAATCATTTTCTCAAATCTGCAGTTCGGGGTCTTGGCCATATTAGTAAACCCTCGGATTTTGAGCAGAGGTGTTTACACGATCCCCTGGCAAGAGGAGCTATCTCGGAGCTCTACTCCTCTTTAGTTACTCCTACAGAAAGTAGTCATCATTACTATGTGACGAAATGGGAAGAGGACTTGGGGAAAATAGGGGATGAACAAACTTGGTCTAAACTCTGGAAATCAGCTGGGAGGGTGTCCTGTAACACCCATATACAGGAGAACTCTTTCAAAGTTTTATTTAGATGGTATCTTATACCTGTCAGACTGCATAAATTCAACGCTGATTGTTTGCCCATGTGCTATCGGGGATGCCAGGAAGAGGGTACAATGTACCATATATGGTGGTCTTGCCCTTATGTCAACCGGCTGTGGAATAATGTATACAACCTCCTATCCACACTATTTGGAGGCACTTACTCCCCAAGCACATGGGAAGCCTTATTATCGTACAAAGCCAATAATTTTGGCACGGGATAATGGAAGCTTGCTCTTCATATATTTTCAGCAGCAAGATTAGTGATAGCAAGAAATTGGAGAGGAAAATGACTGCCTTGGCAGATGGTGACCTCAAAAATCTCAGACATCCTAGTGATGAAAAAATTGACAGCAATAGCCCACGATGACTATGACCGCTTTCATGGCATTTGGTCCCCTTGGATAGAACACATAGGTGTAAATAAGATAGTAGGTGACATTTAAAAGCCTATAGTGATGAGCGCGGATACTGGAGACAGCCCCCCCGTTTTTATTACCTTTTTATGCTCTAGCTCTCTTCTTCTCATCCTTCTTCTCTGCAAATGATTATGTGTATTGTGAGATCTAACCTTGACACCAGTAGAGTGATGCTAAATGTTTTCTGTAATTATGGCTTGCCAAGAGGCAGTACGGATGATAAACATTCAATGACTCCCAAAGAGAAATGGGTTTGATTGAGTAGTGCAATGGTAATACTATTTGTATATGTTGAATCTTATACATTACTTGCTCTGTGATGTGTCTATACTTGGCTGTACAACCTATTGCATTTTCTTGTAAAACAATAAAAATTATTGTAAAGAAGAATGGGGACTATAATTCAGTAAGAACCCCCCTCTAACTACACTACACCAGGGGTGACTGCATGCCTAGGAACTAACCGGTAAGTATGGTTTCATTTTACCTTTAGCATACAGATACTCTAAAACAATACCCAGGATTTCAACTATTTGCGTGAGTATTTGCCTTTTTTTGCTCTTAAATGCACTTTAATAGGAACATGAACTATGAAAGGCAGATGAGGCAGACCAAGATCATGATGTCACTAAGAAAAAAATAGCATGTCCATTATGTCTCCCAGAGAGGGCTGATTATTATTGAATTGTCAGTGGTCAGTTACTCCTGGAGGGCAATTATTTAACCTTAGCTTCCACATTCCTAGCTCAAGTAACATGAATTATTCCTATCATCAGTCCTCAGGGACAGAAATTCCTGGAGCCAACCAACCTGACTTGCAGATTGAGGCCAAGCAAACACAGCTGTATATATGTCGTGTAAATGACCAACATCACCGCATCTTGTTCAGCCGCTGGGTAAAGGTGAAAGTGCTGAGGAACATTCCTGAAGGTAAGCTGGCCAGTAAGGAGCATCTCAAAAGGATAACAACACAACAAAACAAATGTTAATGATGATGTATATTACCACTTCCATAAAACACAGCATATAATCAACATACTCATGGATCAGCTGCTCTGGGTATAAACTGTCAGCAGATAAGGTCATCTACTGTTAGTTGTCTTCAGAAGCACTGCTAACCTGGCTCAAGACTACTTTTCTGCCCTTAGTTACAAGGAAGCAGCCTCTCTGGCCTGGCTGATTTGGGGGAGGGAGGCGGTGTTTTGTATCCAAACTGACTATGCAGATTCAGCTAGACTCTTCCGGTAAGTCTGCTTTCCGTCGAGTCAATGTGCACTCTAAGGCTGTGGCTACAGTATTGCAGGAACAAATCATGAGCATAGGTGGATATGGCCACTCCTAAATGGATGGTACTGAAGCTTAAAAACTGTAGGGTCAGATATTGTGGCAGGGGGGCAGAACAAGGGCTAAGGTTTCTTGGAGGGGGTGGGGCTTAGAGGGGGGCTAGGTAGAGAGAGAGACTAGTAAGACAGGGATTGGATGGGGCTTTTAGAGTAAGCAGCCCGGCCCTAAAGCAGTGCAGCCCACCAAATATTCTCCTGGTTCTCCCTATGGCCAGTCTGCTGGCAGATCCAAAAAAATTGGTACTTGGCTTGCTATGTTTAGCCCTTTAGCTGTTTTGCTATAGTATATATTATCAGAAATATGCATGTGTTTGGCAATATATATATATATATATATATATATATATATATTAGCCCTACACCTTTTCACTTTGATTCCCTCTAATTAGGGCCTCTATTTACTCACCTGTGCCCCCATCTATTAGTGCCTGGTGAGAAGGTCCCTTCTGCTTCACCATTACCATTCCAGTTGGTGAGAGCTCATGTGACTGCAATGAAGTTCTCATTCAACTATGGCCTTCTTCAGCATTCAAATTCACCCCACCAGATGGTGAGATTTAGGTACTGTGACCATAATTAGATTTTCATTCAACTATGGCCTCCAAATGCATTTGGACCTACAGCAGTATGGCCCTGATGGACATCAATATTTGGGGACATTACTTCCTCAATATGTTCCCCTCTAGTTGGTGAGAGATGAGTCATGTGACTCTTCCGAATCTGAGTAGGCAACATCACTCACAGCCAATAGGTTGTCTACTAGGTATTTCTTATCTAAAGTGACACTCAGTTGTTCTCCCAACCCCCAACTCCCCTGACCTGTTGAAAATGAATCTTCTGCTTCACCATGTTCCCCTTCCAGTTGGTGAGAGTTGAGTTATGTGACTGTAATGAGGTCCCCATTTAACTATGGCCACCAACTCCATTCAGCCCCCCCACCAGTCTGGCCCTGGACACCAAATAGATGAGAACATCTCTTCTTCACCATGTTCTCCTCTAGTTGGTTAGACCTACAGTAGTCCTCTGACCCTAAAGAAGTTCCTGTTCAACTATGGTCTTCCAACACCATTCAGACTCACTTCACCATCCTGGCCCTGAACACCAAGGGGTTTATTCCACGTAGGGCAAGATGAACGTCAGGTCCCAGTGCAAAACGTGTATTTGTCAAGTCAAAAATCCATAGCGCCTCTGATAGTGCCAGGTAGTGTCCCTTCTATCATCAGCACCAGCGATGGAATGAGCACTCTGTAGGCTTATCCCATACATTCCAATGGGCTGGGATTCTTATAATAATTTAGGCCACTTTTTGTATTTTTTTTTTTTTGGCTGGTGCATGTGCCACGGGGTCCCTGGGCTGTTTGCAATTGTTTTTGGATGCATTCATGCACTTTTGTGTAGCGCTGCGAACTTGCAATTTGGACCATGCAAAACATGTGTCCTGTCTTCCATGTGTCCTCAATGCAATTCCCGATGTTTTTATAATTTTGATTGGTCCCCCCAGCTCCCCCAAATACAAAAGCCTGGGGTATCCTGCTGGGCACCGTGAATCTCCTTCGGACAATTTTTTAAAATAAATCTTGCTTTCAGCGCTCCCAGCTGGAGCTAGGCTTCGCGGCCGCATCAGCTTGGATGGGATGGCGTGCATACAGATAGCAGCTCCTGTACAAAATATTAATTAATAAGGCTGAAAGTGTTTTTCAGTTTGTCTTCAGGAGAAAAGAACAGTTGCAAAAGGGGCTTTGTTCAATTTACCAAAGGTTTTAAAATATTTATAAAGTAAAAACGTTTGTTTTTGTGTAATTTCTTTTTTTGATACCTGGGGCCACTTGTAGGGGTCATGCTAAAAAAAAAAAAAAAAAATCTTACATTTTTATATATTTCTTCTTTAAATTTCAGGATCTCTCCCTCCTGGCTGGAATGGTAGTCCTATAATCATAACCAATCCGCTCTCAGGTCTAGTAAAATCCCATAAATCTGCCACACTACACTGCCATGCCTTGGGAATTCCAGACCCTGAATACCAGTGGTACCACAATGGTCTAAGCCTGCCAAATGAAAGACAGAGGCAGGTCATGGTAAGACTTTTTAGTTGTTTCTATCAATGACAAAAATGTTTTAGAACCATTATTACATCATTACGTAAATTACAACATATTAGAACAACTAAACATATTAGAATATATATTAAAACACCTACATATTTATCAGTTTATGACAAATATATGTTTTAGAGCAGAGTGCTTACTGGAAATATTAATTTCTATTGTTGTAATCCATAGTGAACCCCCTGCCCCCTTTGTCCCCAGCAGTGATTTCTTGTAACTGTAATGATGAAATGCTGACCAGTGCCTGAAACATACAGCGCCAATATTTTCAAGGAAGAGAAAAAAAATCATAAATACGCTGCGCAGCACCAGAAAAACTGCGGTGCAAATTGGCGCTCATTGGTGCTGGGATATTTGACAGTTAGGGCCAACAGGTGCTGACACAGGCCGGCAAATACCTAGTGCAACAATGAAAGCAAATTAGCATGTGCCGCCGTGACATATAGTGCCATTTGTAGTCCACAGTATAGTGCCAGAAAAGCTAAAAATGCTAGTGCTCCAAAACTGGCACTATAGCCACCAAAAAGATGCTAAATGGAGTACATCATAAATAAGACCCTTAAAATCCATGTTATTCCCAAAAGACAACCCTGCCATTGCAAATATCTTGAGCAATAAGGAGGTAGAGAGGGTACCTCCACCCAATAGCTTAAAGCTATAACATATAAGTTACAAACATGCGATATTACCCAATCATGTTCAAAAGCCAAACTAATAACATTTGTAGTTGAAGCAAAATTCTAGTTAAAACCCCTGTAAAACCCCTGTACAGAGCATATAATTGAGCCTTCCAGTTCAAATACACAAATGCAAGAATAGATTATCCATGGCATTTTAAGATTTGTGTGATTTAAATATGAGATATATACACCACCCGTATATATTCTGTATATGTGGCAAAGTGACTGGATAAGTGATGGAGGAACATGCAACAGATGGAAAGTAAAAGATACCTCCTGAAACTGTAACGAAATGCATTATGTGGTGCTCTAGTCTAGTAGTCTAGTAGATAATACAATGATAATGATGGAAATACTTATAATAAAGTGTTGTTGGCTGGACTGGTTGAGCTCTCCTTTACAATGTTGTATAATTTAGAGTGTGTTGCACCATATTTAACCTATATTGAATCATGCTGGCGAGCACGTTTTTGGTATAGTCAACAATATTAAGTTCACAATGTACAAAGGTATAATAATGCGCTGCTCAAGACTATATTGCATTTTAAGAAGGTAAGCTCAACGTGTGATATGTAGGATTCCACTTCCTACTAAATTCTACAGATTATAAATATCCAATTTTACACAGAGCTATTAAAAAGTCCACAGTGATGCAAATCAATCCACACGTGTTCTTCTTAGGCTAGATAATCCACCACCAATTATTCAAGCCTCTTACCGGACGCCCAATATAAATAGGCTAAAACAGATGTAATATTTCGAATTATATCCTGGTCCTCATCATATTCACTCCAGTTCATCCCCAACAATGCTTTCAGCGAATTGAATTTAAAGCATACACTTATCAGGAGAGAACATCAGCCTCTTATTCCAAAGCTCTGCTCTTATCAGGAACTCCACAGTGGTGGTTAGAAGTGAAGGACCTGTTCATGTGACCGCAGTTGGCCAATAGCGCCGATAAGTCTGACTGTTTTAGCCTATTTATATTGGGCGTCCGGTAAGAGGCTTGAATAATTGGTGGTGGATTATCTAGCCTAAGAAGAACACGTGTGGATTGATTTGCATCACTGTGGACTTTTTAATAGCTCTGTGTAAAATTGGATATTTATAATCAATATTAAGTTCACAACATCAATGTACATTAGGGTAATCTGTTTTGCGTAGAAATACTATATTTATGATGGGTCATATCCTTTGTATAGAAAATAGTTTTCAAAGCACAGCATATTGTAAAACATACTACATACTGCTTGTGTATTACATGCTGTCTGGCAATAGGCTTGTGACAGGTCATACTGCCGTCAATGACTGTATAGAGGTCATCTATCTTTCCTATATAAGAATGAGAAACAAAGTGTTCATGTGACGGATGTTCTAGAAATAGAACGTACTTCCAAGATACTATATTGTTTCGTGGTTTATCTGGATAACTTCCTAAAATCCACATATAACAGAAAATAGAGAAAAAAACCTTTTCCGACAAAACCATTTAGGTTAGTGCTTCCCTAAAGAAGGTTGTGATGTTAGACATTTTGTTGTGACCAGCACAAAAGGCCCATCACATCAGATCAAAACAACAAAAACGTAGATATTGGGCCCCAAAGTTTAGCAAAAACACAAACAATAAAAAATTATAGTTAAATTATTAAGCATTAATCTGCAAACCAAACACGGGAGGGAGGGTTAAAGAGAACATCTGGGACAAGACATTGGGCCAGAAAACTTAAAGTTAAATTTAAAAGGTTAACTAGAATCAGAATATCAATATAAATGGAGAACGCAGGTTCTCCAGAGAATACACTCCGAAATGGAGACTATAGATTTGCAAAAAAACACCAAAGCTGGAGAGATCAAATCGCTATGAAGAAACAGTAAAGGAAAGGGGAGAAACATGGGGACCATCGGGAGCAGTTAAGCACTTAGCCAGGCCAAATACGGTCAAAACAGCTGATTTTCCTTGCGGAAGGCGCAAATTGGCACAAGAAGACGCTATTTGGGCTTCTCTCGACCACTTGCTATTTGGCGTGCATGCGCAGCCATGAATAATGAGCCTAGGCAAATGCAGAATCGTTTGCGCTCCACCTGAGCGTTTTTGCGCACACACCCAGGAATCAACCCTTATGCAAGCTTCTTTGCAGTCAAATGACCTATCATCCTCTTACAACCCCTTTCTTGAACTGAAGGGAACCAATACTGCTGGGATCCAGATCTCTAGTGAATATATAAGATCCGGACTGGGAACAATCTGCTAGAAAGTATTAAAGTGAAACAAAACCATCAAAGCATGCCCCAATAATCTAAAATATTCCAGGGCCAGCCACTGGATATCTCCTAGGGCTTTTCAGATCCGTATACCCCGCTGTGTGAAATTTCCCCAAGGCACAGACACGCAGGCTTCCAGGCTCCCTCGCCAATGTAAACACCGATGGCCACATCCCATGCATCTAAGAGCTGTATGCACACTCCCGTGCAAACGCTCTTGCTTGGATTGGCATAATCAGGAGCTGTTTGATGATTGGATGAGAGCCTGTGCATGCACCACAGGTTAGGAAAGAGGTAAGTTGTTCTGGGCGGACTGCGAGGTCTCACACAGTGGGGCAAGGATCGAAATCCAGGAAAGTCAAAATCCCAGGTTTTGTTCCATTTTAAGCTTGAGCATTTTTTGGGGGCCAGTGATAGCCTTTGTTACTTTGTGGCTTTATGCAGTTCATGTTACCACATATGGTTATAGTCAGTATTAGATGCATTGCTTATATTTTAGCCTTTAGCTATATGGCAGATGAGTGTTTGGAATGAAAAGACTATTTCAAGGTTATTATCAGTGACCATTGCTTGTAATAGATCAAAAGATAGGAACAGCCAAATATAATCGGTCCTTTCTCTACTGTTAAATTGCTGGCACAGAACCATTAGATCCCATAAAAATAATGCAAAGTAAAAAAAATACAAAAAACTAGAGTATCACATTGCTAATGTTGCATATTTTTGACACTAATAATGTGAATCTTTGGTTTTAGATTAGGACAATGAAGCCTATAGATTGTGGTAGCTACCTTTGCTGTGTGTCCAATGTCCATGGTGAAAGATGGAGTGAACCTGCTGAGCTAATTTTAGGTAGGTAACATATACATTTGCATGTATTTAATAGAGCTGTATCGTGAAACCACCCACTTTTCAGAAAATTCTATAAACACGCTGGATTGTAAGAAGAGGAGTTATTTATATACCCATTTGAAAATAATTCACGGCAAGCTTGTACTTTTCTTCTACTGGTAGGAGTAAAATCCAGAGCTGGTTTTTGGGCATACCATTCTACCTTTACATGTTCGTGTTCTGCTCCATTTCAGTGCCTGTTTCCTGCTACTAATTCATGCAATATTACGCATGGTAAATATCTGCACAAAAGCACTGCATGATGGGTAAAAAACATTTACACACATCAGAATAATTGCAACAGGTTGGCCCAAGGCACAGGCCATTGGGCAGATCACTCCTGTAAAAGCAGCGTGGAACATCCAAAACTCGCCACCCCTGACTCTTTTCTGTCCATTAAATGAAACAAACCCGCTTGGCTGGATTTTTCTTATGTAAAAGATTTTTCTTATGAAGAACGCCTCCTCTTGCTGTTTGTTACACATTTATGTGGAATTTTATTATCGGAATAATTTTTTCATGATAGATCTCCATTAAAGCAATATCACAGTTATTACAGTCAACAATGCTGTTTTTTAACATAAAATGTTTCTGCATTTTAGAGGAAGATATTATTCTCCAGGAAACACCACAGCATTCAGGAAGACCAGAAAAAGGTAGTCTTATTTTTATTATAAATAACATTATTCGTTTTAAAGCAGAACTTCAGACAATATTAACCCTTAAAAAAACGCTCCTCCGAGGTTCCAGATCCTGGCCGCCGCCATCTTTGAAGTAAAACCCCCACATTCCAGCCCTCTCATTGAAGTGATTGGGCGTCGGGAGCGTGCGCAGACCCGGGGGATGCTGCTTTTTTTGTTTTACCTGCAGCGACCATGGGAGACCGGGAGGGGCTGCGCACACGTTTTATCTTTGTAACCCCCCCCCATCCTGCCTCAGCGTCTGGGTAGGGTGGCAGGAGGGGGGGGGGGGGTTAATATTGACTGAAGTTCCGCTTTAATACAATTCATGCTATTGCTTTAAAGTGATTCTATACCAAGAAAGGAAGCTTATGTTGCAACCTTCTTTACCCAAACCAGTGCCCCAAAACAATCTGTGTTTCTTTTTTTTCCTAAAGCCTTTACCCAATACCCGTTACCTCTGAAAACAGCTCTGATTATTTACAATGGGGAGCGTTGCCACATCCCTGGCAGCATGCATGCTCTCCCGTCCCGGCCATTCAGATTTCCAGCCCCAGCCATTGATTTAAGTGGAGCCCCTTGTCGAATGTAAGGCAAAGGGTTTTAGTGGGCCTTCTGGGGGTTTCACACAGTGGGGCATCGAACAAAACCCAGAAAATTCAAATTCCTTGGTTTTGTTGCACTTTAATGATCATCAGTATTTAATAACTGCTTTGTACTTGCCTTGATATCATGTTTCTATCTTTACCGTTGCAGGTACAAAACCACATGAAAGATACGTTGGTGAGTATAGTGATATATCATTGAAATACTGCTGTGACAAGTGCATTGGGCTCTTCCCCCAACATTTACATACATTAACAGCTGCAATAAATACATAAATAATATATCTTAAGCAAGCTGTAAAATGTTACCATACATTGCCTGATTTATGTTCTTTACTAGTGGCCTGTGAAACCAGTGCTGATAAGAGCATTGGCTATTTACTCCATTTCCCCTATATAGAAAGAAATATGAGATTTGAAGCTTACCCATTGACCTCAAATTTGACACTCTGAAAATGCTGACACATAAAAATGTCCTAATCCGCAGTTACATTTTCTTTTTTTCCCAAATGAGTGCCAACCTGCCTAGTAAATTTGCATCAATGGCCCAACTTTTTCTGGAAAAAATCATCTTGAGCATTCCCAGAGACAGATTCACTTTAACGTGGATCAAAACCCATGATTTTCACTATCCCGATTTGGGATGCCCCCGCTTTCTGACACCCCACCGATACATACCTCTCTGGTGTGCCCACAACACAGGCGCATCTCTCCTCCAATCAGCATCTTCTGGAGAAGCTGAATGGAGTCCTAGCCACAGTTGCGATTGGTGCCCGGTACCCCCTTCATCCTTGCAGGCACACCAGCCATTTATTTACAGCGGGCGTGGATACACCAGAGGAGTAGCTAGGCTTTATGGTACCCAGATTCCAAATGGTGCTCCCCTGACCTGCTGCACCCAGGGCACATGACCCCCCCTGCTCCCCCCTAGCTACGCCCTTGGGCTACACACTGCCCGGGAATGATGGTAAGGTAAGAATTGAGGGCAACTTGCAGGGTTTCACATAGTGGAGCATCCCGATTTGGGGGTGGATGTCAAACCAGAAGTAGCGTCTTATAGACGCTAGGTATGGTTTTGGTTTACTTTCAGGAGATAGAACTCCAGTCTAAACTTTTTTTGCTTCGCATATGTGGGTAGAAGTGTAGCATACTAACAAACACTTTTTTTATTGACAGCGGCTGGGAAAGTTGCTTTGTTGATTGGCAATAATGGTTACATTCATCATCCTAATCTGTTGGCCCCTATGGTTGATGTATATGAGCTGTCTGCACTACTCAGAAAGCTAGGCTTCTGTGTCATCTCACTGGTGGACCTGACTAAAGAAGAAATGATTACATCAGTTAATCAGTTCCTTCAGCTGCTAGACAAAGGGGTGTATGGTAAGCATATAAAATGTATACAAATTTTATTTAGGCAAACACACTGTAGTAATACATGTCAGTTAGACATATTCCTCTGGGTTGTAAAGCTTTGTGCGTAGCTTGCTTCTGATGCCCCCTAGCCTGTTTGTGGTGCTGATATATAGCTCCCTTCCAGGAACATTTACATCATTGCCTAATAATACCCAGTAGCAGTCTCTGCCAGCCCTACGGGACCTTGTGAAGGTCAAGGAACTCTGTTCAGTTAGCAGCTTGTAAAAAAAGTGAAAAAATAAGGTGATACTTTTTTGTAGGTCAATATATATATATATATATATATATATATATATATATACTCATCTAGCTATTAGCAACTTGGCCTTATATATATCTAGTTTGTAAAGTGAATAATAAGGATAATTATGTAAAAAACTGCTTGTTTACAGCATAGTTTAGCCAATGGGTAGTGCACCCATTTTCATTTATTTGAATAAGAATAAATGATGCATATAAAAATACAAATATAAAATCACCCTATGCGCAGCACAGAATATATTATGGTATTTTTAGATTTTATGTTAAATTAAGTTTTCCACTTTCTGTCTATGCATTTAAATAAAACTTCAGTTTATTAATTGGGTAATCGTTAGCACCTTTTTGAAGTTGTTTGTTGCTGTTTCAAATAACTTCTCCCATGCATACATCCTTTACAGACAAAATCAGGGTTGGTCTGGGCATGAGGAACATTCCAATTACCGATGCCCCCCGTCCATACTAATCCCACAACCCCTGGTTTTCTTACCTGCTCATCACACCCCTGGGTTTCCCTCCATTCTTAAATATGACATTGAGCCACATAACTGCCAGTGCCCATTTGTGTCCCCCATGCCCATACCAACATTTATTTTGTATAAAATGGGTGTTGGCCCACTTGTCTTCTTATACTTTAAAAGTACTGAAATATCACTCATTTTTTGGGTTTATTTAGGTTTATTTTACTATGCTGGACATGGGTATGAGCGCTCTGGAAGAAATTACATGGTACCCATTGATGCACCCCAGCCATACAGGCCTGAAAATTGCATCAGTGTTCAGAGAATCCTGCAGAAGATGCAGGAAAGGGGGACAGCCTTAAATGTGGTTCTTCTAGATACATGCAGAAAGTGGTAAGTCTCTTGCAGCCTACGAATGCCTTCACTCAAATTGTACATTCATTCATTTCATTAAAGTGGACCAAAGTTCTAAATAGAATTTTGGTCCACCACCTAATGTTACAAGAGGACACCCTGATTTGCGAATACCCCACAGTGTGCAGATCTAGCTAAAGCTTGAGACTGGGTGATGCACTCACCTTTCTTTCAGGCTACCATGGTAGTTTAGTTTGGCAACAGAAAAAGGCACTGCACCATCTCTGTTTAATCACTCTGCAAGCCACTGTTGGGCTTGGAACCTTAGTCATTGGACCAAAGGTCTATTTAGACTTTCAGTCCATTTTTAAATGTTAAAGAGTTCTCAGCACAGAACATTTCTGCACCTCACATGGAGAACTTCTACTCCTTGAAATCCAATTGGTTTGGGGGATTTGAAAATGATTATGTACCACCGAGAATGCTCCACACCGAATGTGATGTGTCAACTAGCACTTTTTTAGAGGGATTGACCACCCAACTAAAAAAAGGGATTCTCACCTTTTGTCCCCCGCAGCAGTCCGGTTCTACTCCTGCAATCAGCAACTCGCCTGATTGCTGGATCGAAACCTGTCCTGGCCGGGTCGGAACTCCATTTACCGGCTCTTTCATGTCGGAATAGCCCCCTTCCACCATCTTTCACAGGGGCGCTGCCTCATTCACTGGAATGGAGGGGGTGTGCTGAAGCCTTACACTTTCGCTCTATTTCATTGAATGGAGCAAATGTGGCCATGCCCCTGTGACCATTAAAGTAAAAACGGGTGTTGGTCCAGTTTAAGCAGG
The DNA here is from genome assembly GCA_027917425.1 of Gastrophryne carolinensis. NCBI lineage: Eukaryota > Metazoa > Chordata > Amphibia > Anura > Microhylidae > Gastrophryne > Gastrophryne carolinensis. The sequence goes on from CM051238.1 coordinate 276,395,654, forward strand.
CTCTGACTGGCTCACAGGGTTACCAGGAAGTTACACAGTTGGCCCCTTTGAGGGCCTTCATCACCTAAACCCGTACATCACTACCCCAATATACTCGGTCTGATATAAGGCAGATACTGATATAACACTGTCAAGCCTTAGACCCCAACATAGAAATACTATGTACTTATCCTCTGTCTATGATGCCGTGGTTTCAGCTATAACGCGGTCCCCTTTACTGGTGCCAAACAACACCGTTATATTGAGGTAGTAGTGTATAGCTTATTTGTGGCACCCCAAGTGCACACACAGAGACAATACATTTTGGCTCCATGTTGCTGTGCATTGACCCTGAATGTAAGCTGGTATTATTCGAATCTAAATGTGGGGTAGGCCCTCAGAGACAGTTCTACTGGTGGTCCCCAGGCATACTAGTCCAACACTGCCTTACACTGTAATCCACACAATCGTGCATGATTAAAAGTAGTTGGTACCTGACAGATGTACCTAATTAGTTTTTTTTTCATACAGTTAATCTTGTAAGAATAAGTCCAGAACCCCAATAGGTTTAGTGCCCTGTCTTAGTTTTACAAGACCCTGCCTTTTCTTTAAGCTAGTAGATTAGGGAAGGAAAATTAGACTGGGGAAGGGATGTAGGGATTATGGGAACAAGATGCAAAGAAGAATTGTGTTCATATCCTGTTGTTTTGATCACAATTTTTCATTATCATTATGAATTCATTATTGTGTTCAATAAAGATAAAGTAGAAGAACCACCTGACAACTTATAAAATGGTCATAAGATTTTATATGTTTATATTATTATATTTCTCCGCTAGGTACAACTCAGACTGTGCAGTATCCATTGTAAGTCCTCTACAACCATGGGGCAATACAGTCTATGGATATGCTACGTAAGTCACTAAATCTGGAAAAGTGGGGAGGGGAGTAGGTGGATCTCAATTTGCATGCTGGTTTGTTCTGCTCATAATCTTCTAAGATACTCCTGGTACGATGCATTATTACTTCACAGCCAATCAAAAATAATGATACGAATTTGGCAATAAAAAATAATACAGTGGGTAAGAATCAAAAAAAATGGGGGTGTACTGGCTTCCTCCTAAACCCCTAACTCACTGCGACCTCACAACAAAATGATTCTTTAAAAATGTTTTTTTTGTATCTTTTTTTTTAAAGGAATAAATTCCTTTTATACTAATACATCACAATGACATAAAAAGAGAATTATAACAAATAATCCTCTTGCCTCAAATACATAATCCGCAAAAAACTTGACAATTGCAAACAATTTCATGAGTGCAGACAACGCATCTGTGATCCTTAATATCACATTCTATCAGGATGTTATATTATATTATTCCATCCAAATGATCACTGACATTTTTATGACCCCAATGATTATTGAATTTTGTGAATATGTTTCGCCTGATTTTGGATTTCTCAACACTTCATACTGAGGATATAACATAGTAACATAGTATGTAAGGCTGAATAAAGACTTTAGTCCATATATGTCCATATATGTTGCAATATCACCTAAAATGTCTGTGTGGACTGTTTTCACATCAGGTTGTCAGAAGTTCAAACACCAAAAAGGTATAAACACCATATAAGACCTATCCCCCTCACGGGGTCTCGACCCCCTGACTGGCGCCAGCCGGGCAAGAGATGATAGAGAGGCACCGCATCCTTATGGTTCCCAAGTTTACTCCCACAAATAGTGGCCCTCCATGTGTATGGATAAAATCATTTTTGTCATGTAAAAAAAATCAGACTGCAAAGAATCATTTCAGAACCTTTTGCACAGTTAAGAGGGCCAAAACCCAGGATTTTGACTATCCTGGGGTTCGGTCCACCCCCCCCCCGGGGCACCCCGATCGGGGCTGCCCCACTGTGCGAACCCCCCCTCCATCGCCGCAGATTCCCGGACCTATCCAGCTGGGTTTCGGTTCACTTTAAAGCAGAACAAAACCCAACACGTCTGCCCTTCCCCAGGGGCATCCCAAGCCTATCTGAATAGCTGGAGTGGGGACCCACACAGCCCAGAGTTGCAGGCGTGCAGTCGATTGCACTCCCCATTGCAGAAGGACAGAGCTGTTTGCCGAATGGCATATGCACAGCAAACTGCTCTGATTGGTTGAGAGCCGCACATGCGCCATTAGACCAGGGCAAGGTAAGCTGTTACATGTGAACTGGGGGTGTGTACACAGTGGGGCATCCCAAATCAGAAACAAAGCTGACAGGAGCTGGAAAGTAAAGAATAACATTCAGCCTGCAGAACTTCAAGGAAAGGGTAGTATAGATTATTTTTTTACTTGACATTCACTTTATTAAGCAGCCCTAGACTACGTGGTTTCCATGGCCAGCTACCCGGAATTCATTGTTACTATATCATGTTTGCTAGAATTATCTTCCTGGAACTGCTGCTGTTTATTTCATGAAAGCTAACCGACTGATAGTTGGGGTAAATTGGTATTCGGTATAGTGGTTAAAATGATTCTTAGAAGTTGCACGTTTTTTCTATTTAAAATCATCCTTCATTAGTTCACAGTTGCACATGATGCAAAGTTTCTACCACAATGGACTGCTGAGGTTTGTGACATAAAAGTGTGAAAAGTTGTTTATTATAAAACGGGGTTGGGCTTCCTCTGCTCATTTGTGGTTACAGCTTCTATTGCCTTTAACCAAAGGGACCACACAGCTGACACATTTTTGATATTCAGTTGACCTGTGCAGATCGTGTAACACAAAAAGTGAACTTGTTAATAATAAACAGTGTTGCTGTTCTCACTTTCTCTGCTTTACTCAATGACCTAACAAAGGCGTACAGGTAATCACTCGACAGTTACTTTTATTCACATCACTTTCTGGGAGGATATAAAGAGCTGCAAGGGTAGCAAATATGTCCATGACTGTAGCGTGTAACTGTGTCAGTAGGGTCAATGGAAAGCTTGAAGGCCAATTTATCACTAGTGCCTCGTAGTGCCACTTGAGTGTCTGCGGAGAGACGCTATTAGCACCTCAGTGATGGCCACCGGCAGACGGCGCTGTTAGTGTTCGGAGCTGAAGGCTACCCATGGAGCTTTGTCTTGTTTGTTTTTTTCTAATGGAGCTAGTGACAGGTGGCTCCGGTGGGGATGGCCAGAAATGATTTGTATTTAACCTGTAAATGAACAGCGCCAGCACAGGCACTGTGAAACCACGATGCTCAGGCATACAGCGCCATGTGCAATACAAAAAAAGGCTTCAAATGGGGATGGCAGCACAGTGATCAAGCAAAAACACATGGAATGACATTGGGGACATACAAATGACATAACACATGACTGGCAGGCATAAAAATGCAGGTTAGCAGCAGGTAACCTAAGTACAATAATGGACAAAAAAACATTCAGAACAGGCCAGGGATCCTGTATCACTTGAGCACAAACAAAAAATAAAAAACAGGACTGGAGTGGCTAATTGAAGAAATGGGAGAATGACGCTGAGCGTCTGATGGGATGTGGCACTGTAAGGAACACAAAGCATGGAATGCTACATGGTGCTATGAGGGGCTCTAAAAAAATGTTTGCATCAAAAATATTACTTGCTGGTGGCACTTATGAAAAACACCTGCCACTACATGGTATTAGCATTTCTTAAATAAACCCCTTAGTAGACATAGGGCCTGATTTATCAAACGCTATATGCCAGACTACGTCAAATTGCAAAATAAGCAAATTACAGTAGTGCAGAATATAATTTTCTCTGCATACTGTTACACCACTAATAGTTTAATAAATGTGTTTCTTGTAGCGCAGCAACATTTAAAGCATGTAAAAAAAAATCGAAACTATATTTTGCACCACTCTAATTTGCGGGGATGTGATGTAGTCTAGCAAATAGTGCTTGATAAATCAGGTCCATAATGTTGGTGTCCTGTCTTATTCTGGTATGATTGTTGTCTCCCACAGTCTGTGCAATTTATAACCAGATTTCCCTGTGTTGCTTTATTAGGAGTGAAAATGCAGAAGCATATGAAGTTCAGGATGAGCAGTTCAGTTCTGGAATTTTTATGACATATCTAAAGAAACACATACTAAAAGAAAAAAAAGTTACTCAAATGCTCGAGGATGTTCTTGAAGGTAATATTGATGAAATGAGTATAATGAACTTAAATCTGAGTACAGTTAAAAAAGAGTATGCAAAAAAAATATCACTCCTACCGGTGACCATTCATGCTGGACCAGTGAGTACACCAGTGAGTTATGTACATGCTCCTGTAATGGATTTATTTGTTCGTCAGTGGTCATGTGAGGAAACATAGTAGTGATATAAGGGCTGTCTTGTCCCAGGCTTTAGGAAAGGGGAATACAAATTATGATTCTCTCATGCTACAGTGGTGTGGGAACCCCAAGCCTTCTTAGTATACTTTAGTGTACTACCTCAAGGGTCTCTGCTCAAGACCACTTATAGTGGACCAAAACTCAGGATTTCGACTATTCTGCTAAAGGGCTACTGGGAATGTGGCAGCTGATCGTGCAAGCATCACCCCCCAACGTATCCCCAGTGCAATAGCCAACATAATCCAGTTGGTTTTAGTCCTCACTGCCCAGTACACTCACCTAAGTGCAACTCTTGACCCCAGAATAACTGCTCAGTACGGTAAAGGTCTAAATATTATTACTGCTATTGCAAATATCGTATTAAATGTCTATCTACTGTGTCAATCAGTTAAGGAGTAGTGACCCTATTTTTCCAGGTTGGATCCCACTATTGCCTATAGGGTGACACTGTATGATCAATTCACTAATTACTACCCAAGAATAGGATAGCTGCTCTGCCCTCTGATGCCTCTACTAAGCACTCCATCTAATATAGCAACCCCCTGGCTGTAGAAGCTTATTTTGAGCCTAGATTTTCCTAGGTGTAGTCCCCACAGAAACCTACATTAACACTACCTAGAGTTTAAACTTGCTCTCTACCTATTCCTGCTATTATTATTTATTAGTATTATTGTGTATTTATATAGCACCACCATCTGTATGATTACAGACAAGATAAAACAAATAGTACAGGGAACAATACAAAACTAGATGCCACGAGGTTCAAACCAGGTGTTATGAGCAAAGGAGGCAACAGGAAAGAGAGCCCTGCCCTTGCAAGCTTACAGTCTAAAGGATGGGGGTGGAGACAAAAGGGAGGGATCACAAGTGGTAGAGCTTGAGATGGGTTGCATGTGCCGATTGAAGGTTATAGGAGTTGCTTAAGCCAAATTATATGCTTGTCTGAAGACGTGGGTTTTGAGGGCCCTTTTAAAGGCTTGGAGTGGTGGAGAGTGGCGGATTGAGCGGGGAATAGTATTCCAGAGAAGTGGGGAGGCGAGGGAGAAGTCTTGAAGGCGGGAGTGTGAGGAGGTAACCAAGGAGGGGGACAGGAGAAATGTAGGAGGGGGCCTGGTTAGAGAGAGCTTTGTAGGTAAGTGTTAGAAGTTTGAACTGAACTCTCTGGGAGACAGGTAACCAGTGGAAGGATTGACATATACCGTAGATCCACATTATTCAGTAATTGACAGAATGCATGGATGTCTTTAAAGTTTTTAAGGGCTAAATTACAGCTATAGATTTACCTGCAAAAGATAATTCCTACAACAAGTCATTAAATTATTTATAAATATTGCTTAGTGCAGGATTTCTTTAATCCTGTTGGGTGTATGACTATTCATTAGCTTGCCTCCAAATATCAGGGAGCGGTTGTGTGTGTCCCGCATGTTGCACTCCCCCCCATAATATACACCGGTCACCACACCACCATTCAGTGCTGATAATGCAGTAAGGGGCTCATCTGCAGGCTGTCACATACACCTCAGAGGAGTATTTCTAGATACATTATATAAATGATCCACAAAGGCTAATGCTTTACTCCCTGTTTCTTTGCATGTACCTGAAGACATTGGCAGAGATCCTCTGGTAAGAGGGAGACAAGTTATGGAAATACGGCACTCCCTGAAAGAGTGCCGAACTCTGACTGACAAGAATATCGCTTCAGTAACCCAACGAATAAACAGGATCGTATGGGACCAGCAAAGCAGTGAGTAGTGCAGATGGCGCCCTCTTGTGTCTACAATTTGCATTACTGTGTTGAATTTATTTTACACTGGAAGTAGCACGCAAAAATGATTTTCTCCAGTGAAAGATTTTCATACATTTTTTGCAAATACATTCAATCAAGCTTATAGTTTCTTGCAAAAGGAACTAGTGGAAACTGGATGTGCTGCAGTAATGTGAGTTTCCCCCGCTGCAGCCCTCCTCTTCCCCCCTCCACCCCTGTGCGTGCCACCCCGCACTGATGCCCCCCTCCTTCCCCCGGCGTGTACAACTGCTGCTGCAGCACCCCCCTCCTCCCTGGGGTCTATCATCCTGCATTGATGCCCCCTCCTCCCCCCAACGTGTACAGACGTGCTGCTGCGCCCCCCTCCTCCTTGTGTACCATCCCCACACTGATGCCCCCCTCCCGGCAAGTACATCCTGCTTTGCACGTGAGAGTGTGTGCATGTGCAGCGTGGGAAAGTACGTACATGTGCGTGTGGGAGTGTGTGCATGGCAGCTTGTGTGTGTGCATGGCAGTGTGTGCATGTGCATGGCATGGGAGTGCATGCATGGGGGTTCGGGAGTGTGCATGTGCACTTTGGGAGGGCGCACATGGGTGCTTAGGAGTGGGCACTCGGGAGTGTGTGCATGGGCTTTTGAGAGTGCTCCAATGTCGCCTAGCAACAGGGGGAGAGGGGAGAAGCACAGCCAGGGTGTCTTATGCAAGTTCTGGGAATTTAAAGACACTGCCTATTATGCTGATTATTATGCAGCATTCAAGGGCCACGCCCACTTTTTTCAGAAACTGTAAACCTCAATATCTCGGCCATTTCTTCTTCAATTTAAAAACGGAAAACAGTTTAGGACAGTGCCAAATGTAGCCCCACACAATGGTCAGCAATTACCTTTGCCTGAAGTATGTCTCCAAGTTAGAGAATCTCAAGCTGTAAGTGGTATATGTGCGGGGGCATCAGCAATCAGGATGCCCCCCTTGCATTAGACCAACACCCATGTGGTGTCAAATGGGTGTTACCCCATTTTAATTCTTAATAAAGCAAAACAAAACTATAACATTGTATATTTTAAACCAGTACAACATCAATTTTACTTAAACTTGAACTGAATAAGAGCACATCTTGTATGTTTCCCCCACCCTGTACATACAGATTGCTCACATTAAAAATCATCCTACCTGCATCTGCTGCATTAACATCCAAGATTGTGGCACATGGAGTTTCAGGCTGCCTGGAAACAGGAAGTGCCTTCTGACTGTGTCTCTCTGCATTCTGTGATTGTACCCCAGCTATGCTCTGTCTGAGCAAAGCACAGTTATAACTCACCCCCCTGTACATTTGCCCCTCTCTCTTCTCCTCAGTATTTGAGGCTTCTGAGGCAAGATGGCGACGCCCATATGCTAGTGTTCTAAACAGACCTGGTGGAAACACAGCTATAATCAGTGCATAGGGGGCATCCTGATTGCCAGTTCTCCCCCCACACACACATTAATCTCCTGAAAGCTGAGGTGTCCTTACATTTGTCCTTGCTCCCCCTTGCAAAATATGTCCTCTTGATTTGCCGGTGGCCATCACATGATTCACAATTAGATGGCAGCAATCGGGATGAGCCCTGCACTGATTACGGCCATGAACAACACCCATGTTCCATAAAATAGGTGTTGGTCCAGCTTAATGATAGTGATGGTACAGGCAAAGGCAAAGTCCCATGTGCCTTTCCTCCATTTCTTGCTGTGCGTTTTAGATCTAGGCTGGCAAACAACGGTCATCATGCCTCTGGCTCAACAGCACTGTACTTACATGAATTACTAAGCAGTGCTGCCCGCGCTGCCTGTCATGGAAATGGAGCCAGCCCTTTCATAAGTGTAAATCATGCCAGCTCGAGCAGAGAGAGCCTATGAGAGATGCCAGCAAAAGGGTTTGTATATTTATTTGTCCTGCTTTATTAAGCTTGGTACTAATGACTTACTTACAGAAAGCTTGTGTCAGTGCTCAACCAAAGAAAACAATCACACCAAAATGACCAATGCAATAAAAAAACGAATGCACCTGCTTAAAAGCCACCTGGGAAAGCTAGGCAAACTATTGTAATATAAGGGCCTGCGTAACTGAAAAAAACATTAACGTGACTGGTGACACCTAACTGTGGAAGCTGACATCAGCACCCACCCTCATTTTAAACCACCCATGCCATTTATTAAAGTGGACCAAACCCCAGGATTTTGACTATCCCGGGTTTTGGTCCTGGCCCCTGAAGCAAGTGTGTGAAGCTTCCCACGTCTGCCAGTAAAATTCACATTTCCCTAGTCCAACGGCTCATGCATAAGCTTTTGTACAATCAGCGCACATGGTCGGCGCTCGTCAAAATCTGCTAAGGGGCGAGTCTTGCCAAGAAGAGGCGAGCACAGCCGAACGACCGCTTCCCCCCTACCCTCTTACAGAGTGTGTGCCCGCGCTCGCCACTCCCAAATGTGTGGCACGGGCGTGCGTCCTACTACAGGTATAGCAGATGGCAGCCGTGGCTCACATGTGGGACGTTGGATTGGGCAGAAGGTGAGGGAACTTCGGGGGGGTTAAGACTCCAGGGCTACTTTAAAAATGATGTCTGCCCTACACAGAATAATTGTAGGATCCCATTCTTTCAGTAGACATTAAAGCTTTATGGGTTTTGCCATTCTAACCTGTACCTCCTGCCCAATGCTTCAAGAAACTTGTATTTAATTAAACACTTTCTAATAAGGTGTTTTCTAAGAACGTATTTTAACTATTTTAACTGTAACATTTGTTTTTATTTATTTTCTTACTTCATTGGGATTTTCAAGCGTTAGTAAGTATATTGCGTCAGTTATTTTCTTGTATAACGTTTATTTAAAGTAATAGATAAAGAGTAATCGTATATGCAAATTGCATGTGATATATTTAGCTTATACCTTACATTATAATACAGTTAATTCTCATAATTAAGTTTTTCCATTAATCCTAAACTTTAAAATAGTTCAAATAGATGACACAGCTATTTCTTTCCCTATAACATGTAAGAGATCTGCCAACATAGAGCTAGTGTGCAGACTTTGAGGCCGATTCATTAATAGCGCCAGGTAGCGACAGATGAGCGCCAGTAGCGTGATTTTCACAGCGCCAGCTAGTATTCGCTGTGCTTGGCCGGGGTTTGCTTGTTGACAGCGACTCAGTCGGTGTGCGGTAATGTTGAATACGGGGTTAGGGGTCGCTGTTTCACAGGTTCCGCATTGTATGGGTGCGCCTGACAGCAAATGGCCAGAGCGAACGGCTTGCTGCAGATTCATTAACAAATCACGCTCAAAAATTTCTCGCGCTGTGAATTCCTTGTTTAAACCCCAGAGCGCTGGCGGCGATGTGTGTAAAGTAGTTTTTAACCCCCAAACAACCTTTTTTTTTTATATGTAAAAATTATACAAGTTTTTCTAAACATTTTGTAATATGAATACATTAATATCAGACCTGTAATATCAATTCTGCACATTTTTTTTTTTTTTTACTTAAAAAAAATTCCTAACATTGCAGAAGTGGTCACAGAATTTTTGACATTAAAAAAAAAACCATTAATAGCAATTAATTATGATTATTTAAAGATTGCTCCATTGAAATGCATTGGACCACGCCAGGGAGCGCCAGGTCATACCTGTTGCTGTGATGGGATTAGCAGCGGCGCTGTTCGTTGCAGTCGGCTACATGATGAATCCCGCACTAGCTGACGCTCTCGCCGGCGCGCGCCTCATTTAGCGTGATAAATGCGTCATTGTGACCGCCGCCGGGCGTACTTGATTCGGTAGCCGCCGTTAGCTGGCGGTACCTGGCGCTCGTCAGACACTACCTGGCGCTAGCCCTTGATAAATAAGGCCGTTTGTTGCTGTCTTTTTGTATGATTGTTCCAGGCTGGAGACCATAAGCTGGATGAGAAATATGAAGTCCAGGCAAATTTCTTTAAGAATGTTATCAATGTCAGCCACCTAATTCACCTCATTCATTTCATCGTTTTTTTCCAGAATTTCCCAAACAAATGGTAAAGTTCTCATGTGGAGTTGAAGTGGAATTAAGATTCAAAACTGTCTTTTCAAATCTCAGTCATACCTCGGCAAAGCTGAAATACACTCCTCCTCACTTAACTGAAATTAGGATCATTCTCTACAAACCTTCTGTAAGTTTTTTGTTTATAGGGTCAGCAATACGTTTTGCAGATTCCCTGTTTTTCCTACAAATATTAAAATAGATATATTATGAGCTCAAAAAATCCAGCCCGGCCAATTCACTTTATGACAGATTTTGCATATGGTGCAGAATCCACCTCCATGAACCAACAGCTGCAGACTACTGGCTGGTGACCCACATCCCTTAGCAGCGGCTTACCTGCAGGACTCACGCTCACCGCACCGCCACTCGCTGCTACTCCTGGTATATGAAAAACCAGACGCTCTCTGTGAGGGGCTGACTCACTGCACTCCTGGGTGTAGCAAGATGGCGGTGCGAGAGCAAAATGTCCGGAAGCATACTCCCAGGTATAGCAAGATGACGGACCGGGAGCGAGATGTCCGGGGGCTGGTAAGGTAAGTCATTAATAAGCATGCAACGGTTTGCATGCTTATTAATGGCTTTTTTTTTTCTAAATTTAAAAGTAAAAAACAAAAAAAGATGTTCACTTTAACCAGTATTCATTAATTTGTGACAGCGGGCTATTTATTGATTTTATTTTACTGTTTCTTACTTTAAAAAATAAGTGTCCCCTCCCCCCCAAAAGCTACCAGCCCAGACACCAAGCATAAGGGCTTGTAACCCAGGGCGCTATTATTGGCCCCTGTCCCTTCAAGTTACTGTCCTTCAGTATGGCACACCAAAGGGCATCGGGCTCTTCCACACCCCCGATGCCCCTAATTGGGTGCCATTTTACACCCGCAGAGCCCGGCAGATGCCATGACAGCTCCTGACCCTGGTGAATGGACTCCAAAATATTGTTATTGTTCATAATTTTACTTAATCTCATACATCCCTGCTTTCCATCTTCTGTTGCCCCCCCCCCCCCCAGTGCCTTCTTTGGGGCCCCCTCCGGCATATATGTGGCGGCTTCGGCTGTCAGAAGCCAATGGCTGCGCCGGCATTTTGATGAATGAGGTAACGAGGGCCTCTTAGTATAAAAGCCGCTCATCATGGAGTCCCAGAGCAGGAGCTGGGAAGAATAGGAGGGGAATCTTATTGATTTCTTTGACAATGTCACTAAAGTGTTAGATGAAGGTGGTGCTGTGGATATCGCCTATCTGGATTTTAGCAAAGCCTTTGACACTGTACCACATAAGGAGCTCATAGATAAGTTATTGAAGGTAGGACTCAATCCCTGGATAGTTCAGTGGATTTCCAGTTGGCTGAGGGATCGGTATCAGAGAGTTGTTGTAAATGGTGTGCAATCTGAACAAAGGCGAGTTACAAGTGGTGTGCCGCAAGGCTCTGTCCTGGGCCCCATTCTTTTTAATATATTTGTAAGTGACATAGGAGAAGGCTTGGTAGGAAAAGTTTGTCTGTTTGCTGATGATACAAAGGTTAGTAATAGGGTGGATATTCCTGGAGGTGTCTGCAACATGGAGAATGATTTAGCTTTACTGGATAGATGGTCAAAACTGTGGAAACTGGAGTTTAATGTCTCTAAATGTAAAATCATGCACTTGGGTAGAAGGAATCCCTGCTCTGAGTACCGTATGGGCAGCACTGTGTTAGCCAGGACCTCGGAGGAGAGAGATTTAGGGGTACTGATTACTGATAGCTGCAAGATGAGTGGACAGTGTAGCCAGGCAGTGGGAAAAGCAAGCAGGATGCTCGGCTGCATAGCTCGAGGCATCACCAGTAGGAAGAGTGAGGTTGTGATGCCGCCATAGAGCCCTGGTGAGGCCACAGCAAGAATACTGTGTGCAGTTCTGGAGACCTTACCTGCAAAAAGACATTATTCAAATAGAACGGGTCCAAAGGCGGGCAACAAAAATGGTGGAAGGACTTAAACTTAAAACTTATCAGGAGAGACTTAAAGAATTACATTTGTACAGTCTGGAGGAAAGAAGGGAGAGGGGGGACATGATTGAGACCTTTAAAGTGGACCAACACCCACGGGTGATCGGTCCGGGAATCTATAAGATTCCCGGGCCGATCACCCCCCACCCCGCGGGACATCCGAGATCGGGATGTCCCGCGGGGTGAAACCCCCCCAAACACCCCAAACTCCTTACCTTATCTTCGGCGGCGGCCGGCCGCCGCCGCCTCCCTCGCGCTCCTGTAGGCGTGCTCGTGCCCGCGCCGGCCGTCTGCGAATGGCCGGCGGGGGCGCGCGCGCGCCGAAAGTGACGCGAGGGAGGCGGCGGCGGCGGCTGCTGCTTAGACGTTCCTGATCCTCGCTTGTACGTCGGCGCTGGGAGCGGGGAGAGGTGAGTTTTTTGGGGGGTTAGGGGGGGTTTCACACAGCGGGGCACCCCGATCGGGGGTGCCCCACCGAAGTGGACCAAGACCCAGGATAGTCAAAATCCTGGGTGTTGGTCCACTTTAAATATGTGAAAGGATTTAATAAGGTTCAGGAGGGAAGTGTTTTTAAGAAGAAACTTAATGATAGAACAAGGGGGCACAACCTGAAGCTAGTCGGGGGGAAGATCAGGAGCAATGTTAGAAAATATTATTTTACAGTCACTGAATTTAAACATGCCTGGGATAAGCACACATCTATCCTAAGATAAAGAGAACATACAGTATATACATAAGGGCAGACTAGATGGACCATATGGTCTCCTTCTGCCGTCAACCTTCTATGTTTCTATGGAACAGAGGTTCCGGTGTTGAACACCAGATCTGTGCAATAGGTCATATGAGCTTGTAATGTTCAGGGCCAGGGGCCAACTGGACGTCTATTGAGCCCCGAAATTACAAACCTCTATGCTTGGTTCGCCAGTTGGTACCCCATGCATTTTTTGAAATTTTTGGCGGGAAATATTTTTTAAATGTAACCCCACCCCCCACGTTTTTAAAAAATCACAAAAAAGTGTGTGGGTAATAGAGTATGTTCATGGGACTCCTTACCAGTTAATTTGTAAAGTGTTAAAAAAAAACACATACACATTTTTAATGAGCTTGTACTTCCCTTCCTCCCGCACAGGCTGCATTAAATATATGCCTCCAGGGCGTCTAAGAATGCTCCACCAGCAGCATTTATCCCGGTTCTTGGCCTGGGAACTCTACGTTGAGCCGTCGGGGAGTGTCTTTTATATTAAGAGGTGGGGCCTAGAGGGTGTTGCACGGGAAACTCCCCTCTAGGCCCTGCCCTTTCTGTGACATTGAGGAGATTCCATGGAGGCCATGCCTTCATGTATAAAAGCCGGCTCCCATACTTCAGCCCCTCATTGGGTAGCGAGGATGAAACAAGGGGGGCCTATGTTCCCCCTTCATTAAAATGGCGTCACAGCCATCAGCTTCTGGCTGCTGGAGCCACCACAGTTACAGGCTGGAGGGGACCCCAAAGAAAAAAGAGGCGCACAGGACCAGGAAGACCAGCTAGACATGAGGAAGACGAATCCAGTCCAGGGTAACCCCTATACCAATTCACCGGGCTCGGGGGTGCCATGCAGGTAAAATGAGACATTACTTGCATCCCCCATTTAGGGCATTGGAGGTGCGGAAGATCCCGGGGCCCATTGGTGTGGGCTCAGGGTTCTTCCAGGGGTGCAGTTTAAATGTTAAATTGCATGCCAGTAAAAGTGTCATTCAGAAAACAGTGAAAACTAAAAAAACTACAATTCAGGCTATTTTTCATTAATTGTATCTAACATATAGTACCCAGGACCCATTTTAAAATGGAAAATGCTCAACTTATGGGGGTTATTATTTTTAAATAAAGGATACATATTAGTATTGTCCCTACCCCATTTTGTGCAGTGCAACCTGGTGTTACCCCCAATTTTCCATCTGACGCCCATAAAAAAGTAATATATTTTTAATTTATATATGTATTTCTTTTATTTTTTGTTTTCTATCACTTTCCCTACCCCTTTTTGTGCAGGCCACGGGGTCGCTCTTGTGTCACCCACTCCCCTGCCCAGATTTGCAGCCCTTTAGCCCTTGCTACCCCCATTTTTCTGGAAATATTAGATATTTATCTGGTTTATCCACAAGGTTTTTTTGGAAATAAATCTACCGTACTCTTTGCAAATGTTTGCTTTATGATAATTTTGTTACATTTTTTCTTTAGAACATGGCAAATGATTTTAAATCTGATCCAGTGGATTCTCTGTTGACCATGGGAGATGATGGTGAGGAGGCTGATTATATGCTTAGGCTTTCTAGCTTACAGAAATGTCAGGTAAGGACTTGATCCCCTCCGCCCTTGTCTGCACATCTGTCCTAGTTATCATAACATTAGTAATGTGACTTTTGTTTTATCTGCAGGATGAAATAACCCTAAAGGTTGATTTACATTTCACAAATCTTGACACTGGAGTTAGAACACAAGAGAGTTTAAAGCATGTGATTCCCAAACCATGGATTGCCAAGCTATTCAACAGAACATATCCCAATGGTTTAGAGAGAAGTCAACGAGCTGAAGCTGCTGCACTGCAGAGCATGGTGACCATGCAAACTCTGCTCACTAATGACTCAATAGACCAGAAGACTGAAGCTCTTGTCAACAATGATGAAAGAATGCCTTCAAGTGTTCTGTCAAAATCAAGCTCTGGGCCTGAAGAAAATGATGAAAGTGATTTATTACCCATCTTGTGAAGACCTTGGAATACAAGGAACTTGCTCCTAGGCATACAGCTTTAGCGGAATATTTCTGAATTGAACAAAGACTGCACAACGGCAAATTAATTCACGCGACAATTCATCTCATAGTTCCACTCATGGGCTTCTGATGTCACATTGGCATGCAGGAAACAAACATTTGCTAGTTTTATTTTACACTTTAAGGTGGCTGTTTTAATGATTGCTCTCTGGGAGAGTTGGGGTATATGAACAAAGTATTGAACTCTTGGGTAAATTAGCAGCGCTGGTTTTCTAATAATATGGTATATTGAGCTTACTATTGTGTGTGTGTATATATATATATATATATATATATATATATATATATATATATATATATATATATATATTATTCTGGGGACTGTACAGCTTTAATTTACTGTACACAGCATGATAGTTACAGGCTGCAGTGCATGAGCCGCAGAGTTAAAAAGACTGTTCCTATTTTGGGGGTTCTGTAGAAAAAATATTTTTTATAAAATCAACCCAACTTAAAGGAGCATTGCATTGCTTACGTTATATTAGGCTGTAACTCCTGATACCATAAGGTTTAGTTTTACCATACTGCATCTTGTCATTTACATGTTCCTACTGCCTGGCCCCTGCAGCCAGGTGCCTTATATAGGCAATGATTAATTTAAAGTGGACCAAAATCCAGGGCCGCTTAATTCCCTACCCCACGTGCCATGCATATTCGGGATGCCCCACTGTGTGAAACCCCCAGGTCGCCCCAGTAAACTCCCCTTTTCATGCATTTGTGAATGGCTGGAGCAGGCACGTTCCCTGTTAGAGGGTAGCAGGGATGCAGCCGCCTGTGCGCTCGACTGAACTTGGCTGGAGCCGACTCCTTAGGCGAACCTAGAGGAGTTTGCATCAGTGCAGTTGAGCGTGCTGATTGGACCGGAGGCCGTGCCGTAGTACCGGGAGAAGGTGAGTTGGAGTGGGCCATCTGGGGGGTTTCACACAGCATAACCCTGGATAGTCAAAATCCAGGGTTTTGGTCCACTTTAACAGGGCAGATTCAAAGGAGACAATAGTGATGTGAATGTATTGCAAAGTAAAAAATAATCACATTTCCTTAAGGCCTATCTAGAGGCTGTAACAAAATACTTCCTGGCATCTGCTTCAGCAGTGTGGCTTTACCTGTAAGGGCTTCTTAATTTATAATCTTCTTTATTCACACTCATCATTTTGAAGCCATTTTAGCATTAGTAGCAATACATTTGGTTAAAATGCCTTAAATTAAGAACCTATGTACTGTAATAATTGAAGGGAAAGTCCGCTTTCATGGAGAGGAGCCCTCAGATCAGGGTAGCCATAGGAGGCATGAGGCTCCTCTACTTACCTTCACTTGGCCCCACTGCACTGATCAGTATCTGAAGACAGGAGCTGCACTTCTGGGTGTCTATTGACTGGGCTGTGTAAGGCTGTGTATAGGTTCAGCCAAGGAACCTTTAGGCAATAATTGTTGGCTTCTGTCTTGCCTTCTACACCTACACAGAGGGCACAGTCCGGAATGTGGAAAGTGCAGCTCCCAGCTTCAAGAGCCTGGGGCTGCAAAAGCGTGACTAACACCACAGGACTTGCTGAAGGTAGGTTGCAGACTGTTGTGCCCCTGATTTGAGCTCTGTTTCATGCACTTTTTCCATAAAGGACAACTATCATTAGAATCCTCTGAAAATTGTATGTTCTTATATTACAGGCCTTGATAAAAGGAACATTTTGCCAATATATTTAATCTTTAAAAAATCTATGCTTTTGTACCTTTTCCCACTTGAAAGTCACAAAACTTGCTAGGTCAGCTGAAATCACTAGAAATGGTATGCACAGAACTGGCACTTATGATGGCCGAGGGATTGTGATGTGTGTGTCTGACGTTACAGCACACAATCCTCCTTTCAGTCATGACAGGCTTAACACTTTTTGTAGAAAAAATGTTAGACCTGTCATGCTTGGCAAAAGCAGCAGGGGCAATGTCTGCTCGCAAAGTTTTCAAACACAGTGCTATATCTACAGACACACACATCACAATCCCTCACCCATTATAAGTGCCAGTTCTGTTCACAGCATTTATAGCGATTTCTGCTGACTTTAATATAGGACTATAATATGGGAACATAAACATTTCCGAGGTGTCGAATGATAGTAGTAAATTAATTTGATTGACTAACCAATAAAAGATAAAAGGGTCCTTACCTTTTGTCCCATGCAGCTGATCCAAGTCTGGCCATCAGCAACTCATCTAACTGCTGGATACCAGGACCTGCTGCCCTGGGGCACAAACACCATTGACCGGCGCTTCTGTGCCCAGTTCGCGCCCTCCATCATCAATCACAGACGCACGGGCACGCCCTCTCATTTCGCTACATTGAAAACTGCATGTCAGGTCTTGGCACATCCCCTCTATTGCAAATAATGTAGAGGGTGTTTTAGCACTCTTTTGACTGATGGCTGGTTGCGAGTCTGACCTCATGTTCGGGGCCCAGGGCAGCGCGGGCTGGGATTCAGCGACCAGGTGAGTTGCTAATCACCACACTTGTCCCGATCTGCTGTGGGGGGCAAAATGTGGATACCCTTTTATTTTATTTTTTATTGGGTGGTCAATCACTTTAAGTCAGAATAGGACATGTGGGCAGAATATAAGCTTGGCGCTAGAAATGAAAAGTTCTCATTAAATACTTTGTTATAACTTATTTTGTACAGAAATTGACTTTACCTTTTAATTCTTTATAAAAAAATGTGTATTATAATTGCTATGAATACTGACATCTAGTCTAAACAAAAAGAAACTGACTGTTATGTAATAATCTGTACACTGAGCTATAAAGCTACATAGTCTTTCTATGAACATTACAGATGTGTCCTTCCTTAGCTTTCCTCTTGGTTAGTAAAAATTGTAATTGTGAAATGAGTGTCACGTGATAACCAGCTTTTATGTCACTCTATTATGTAGCATGCTTACAGGAGGCCATGTAGTGACTGTATGTAAAAAAAAAAAGAAGAAAAGCCTTTCAGGCATTTGGTTACAGTATACTGATACAATGTTGAATGCATATCATGAGTAATTGGAGTTACCTTCAAGGTAAGCTAAAGGTTGACACATCTTTATTTAGTTCCCTTATGGTGATTCTACATGTAGTACTTTGAAGCAATTATAAACAGAAAATAAAGTCAAAAAAACATTTTTATTGTACTCACCATAAGACCATTTTCTCCTCATGCGGTTAAATGAGCAATAAAGAACAAGATAAGGGAATTTAAAAATTACAAACCTGAGCTCTCAGCAAAAGCACAAACTGAAAAAGATGTGGCCAAGAAAAGCAAAACCAACCCTAAACGTTTCTTTAAATATATACATTCAAGGAAAACTAAATTGGAACAGGCAGGTGCCCTAACTAATGGTAATGGAGAATTGGTCACTGTGGATCAAGAGAAGGCAGAAGGCTAAATAATTTAAATGTGAGTATGAGACTCCAGGAACAGAACCAGAAATTCACCCTAGAGTTCATAAAGAACTCAGCTACGTTATCTCATTGCCCCTTTATCTTGATCTTTCAATGCCAACTGGTATAGTGCCAAGTGATTTTGTGCTGAAATGTGCTTCTCATTTTTTAAAAGGGCTCTAAGTCTTTTCCAGCTAATTACAGACCTGTAAGCTTAAATTACATTGTGGGTAAATTGCTTGAAGAGATCTTAAAAGTGGAACAAACCCCAAGCTGGCCAGCTCTGAAATGAAAAAGATTCCAGGGCTGGCCACTGGCCTTCCCCTGAGGCATTCCAAATCAAGATGCCCCGCTGAGGGTCCTGCAAAATACACCTTCTTCCTGGCTTCCTCACAGATGTAAATACTGGCAAGAGCATTCCCAGCATCTTTGGGCTGTGCACAATCTCCCATTTCCAGCCATTTTATTTATTATTATTATTATTGTTTATTTATATAGCGGCATCATCTTCTGTAGGTATGATTACAGACAAGGTAAAACATATACCACAGGGATCAATACAAAATTAGATGCCACGAGGTTCAAACCAAGTGTTGTGAGCACAGGAGTCAATATGAAGCCATACAGGGCGGGAGCACTCCCTCAACTGTAAATGCGGCTGCGCCACAGAGCAGTTGGCCGTACATTACATATGCAGAGCAAACGACTCTGATTGGATGAGATCAGGCACATGCCATAGGACTAGGTAAAGGTGAGTTTTTCTGGGCTATCCTGAATCAGGAAAAACCCAGCGTCCATCCCTGGGTTTTGTTCCACTTTAAATGATGCTGAAGGTCCTGTTTAAGGTTACTGCAATAAACTGCATTTTTGCTGCTTCCATTTTAGCCCCTTGAAGGGAAACCATAAGACAATGCGGCCCCTAGACCACACAAGGTTGTGCAACCCTGGTCTAGACTTTCTCCTAAGGTAAGGCTCACCAGTTAGCAAGTCCAGTTCAATGAGCATTGCCCAATCTCCACCGTCATCTTCACCTATAGACAAGCTCTGTTCACCGGAACGTAAGCAGGCCTTGCTGGATGTGGTTGCCCCAGGATCTAAAGTGCTCCCACACCCATTTCCCATAGGTGTGCTGTGGCAGGCTTGGGGGAGATTCCGGATTGTTGCGCGCCCCCATCACAATGACCCCCGCAACCTTCAACTTGATCCTCAGCCGGAAAAGCGGTACCAAAGAAGGCAAGGTTTAGGAATCTGAGGTCACAATTCCAAGAGCCACAACAGAAGGGTTCAGAAAAGACGAGGTCAACTGTGAATACGAGTCATACAAGAGAGATAGTAGTAACACAATCCAAAGCACTCCCAAGCTACAACTATCACGGAAAAAGGGTGAAAGGGACTGGGGCACCTTTATTGGGGAAGGTGCGCAAGGACAGGTGGGCAGATGACAGGGCTCATTGGCCCACAATAATTCCTTTGCTGATTATCCCATAGGAAGACAAGGGCTAATAACCCAATTCTAATCTAAAGGCTCATTGCTCTATTTAAACCCTCCTTTGGTAGCCGCTCTGCTTGCAGCACTTCCTGGGTACATAAGACGCTCATGTATGTGGATCATGCACAAGAGGAGATGCCGGGTATGCGGGCATGCCAATATACCAGTAAGTAAATGGAGCTCCTGTGAGTCAAGTGAGGGTGTGTTGAGAAGCAGTCCAATTAATGAAGCCAGATTTTCTGTGTAACATGTAATGACATAAGCTACCCAGCAGTCCACTAGCCATTGCACAAAGGCTAATTATAGTAAGCTATTATCTCAAAATTCATACGGGAACACATTTACCTGAGCCTTGACACTTACTTGACAAAGTCCCACAGTATCCTTACTGACAGTAATTTGATATTTGATCACAGAAGAAGACATTTTAATTACCACTTTCTTACTAGCTGTGAAGTGTCATGTACTAGGCAACACAATGCTTCAAAATATGACAACCTACCCTGCGGTTGCTCATCAGATTGTCTTCTTCATTATAACATATGTCAAATTAACTGGTTCTCTGTTACGATGCATTTATTCATGTAGCAGTTGTATATTGTTTCATACAAGGTCTTTTGTTTTTTCTTATGTTTACTACCCTGGCCATTAAAACCTTCACTCTTGAGATAACATTTAGACCTGAAGGAGACTCACCAACCACCTAAAAAAAGGTACTCAACTTTTGTCCTCCACAGCTGATCGGTCCGACTCCGACGTTCAGCAACTCCCTGATTGTTACAGGGGTGCAGCCAAGCCCTCAAGCCCTGAGCTCCATGAACTTTTATCTCTCACCTTTATTCCCCATTGCTTCTTTCCTTTAAGTGCCGCTTTCATTTTCCACATAGTCAGTGCCTGCTGCTAATGCAAACAGAAGCCTTGCTGCGCATAAGACAGTGACGCTGTGCTCCGCCAGGTCAGGGTAGGGGGTCCAGACCTCTGGTGAGTAGCATAGCTTTATTGGGTCACTAGCTAGGGTCTAGATACTAAAAGCGAGTTGGCCACACCAAAAAGAAGGAAATATTCAAAACAGTGAAGCCACTGTAAGGTGGCTATTCCTGGAAAACCTTTATGGATACTTGATATAGTGTTAAAGTGGACCAACACAACAAACAGTGCTCCTATGCATCCCTCCCCAGGGCAATTTACAACATTTTTTGCCCTATAAGACACACTATTTTCCCCATCAGTGCATCGTTTTGGGCACATGTGAAAAAAAGTATACTTACATTACGCGCTCGCTGTCACTCTCTGTCTCCGCCACTGCCTCTAGGGCTGTGTGTCAGCGGGCACTGACACCCAAGAGGCAGTGGCAGCACCAGAAGCCAGAGCAGGGACGCCACTGCCTTTCGCGTGTCAGCTCACGCTGACACAAATACTCTTGCCCTACCCAGCATAACCATACCGGGACCAGCTATACAGGGCTTGTAGGAACAAGAAGCATGGGCCAGCTTTGGTGTCCCCCCGCCCTGCTGGCTACAAACCCGCAAAGCCAAATAGGCAGGGCTCTTCTGCCCCCCCCTGCAGGTAATTGGGGGTCCGGGGGTTAACAGCAAGTCACCCGCTAGCCACAGATGACTTGCCAGCCCCTAAGCCTTGTGAACTGGTATAGGGGTCTCATGGACCCCGTAACAGTTCACAAAAGGTTAACAGTAAAAAAAAGACACCACACAGAGAAAAAAATGGCATTTATTAGTTTTTTTTTTCCTTTACTCACCTCCGGTACTCTGCTATTCTACAGAGATCCTCCTACAAAGCTCCGATGACAGCTGCTGGGTGATCGGTGGAGGGGGGCGAGGGGCTGTGATCCCTGCCAGCTGTCATCGGAGCTTCGTGGAAAAGGCTGGGAATCCCCACCTTCACCGATCAGCCGGCAGCCGTCATCGACCCTCTCACCTCCTTTCGCCCAGCGCTACTGTGCCTCTTGGGCCACAAAAGGCGGGGCTAGCAGCCAGGCGATTGCGGAAGTGCTTGAGAGAGCCCTCTCTTCACCACGGAAGAGCCGGGGGGGCAATCGGGTGTCCTCTTCACTGGCGGGGCCTCCGATCACCCCTATCGGTGATGAGGAGAGGGCGAAATATGAGTTTTTCTACAGTTTTGTGCCAGCTGCCAATGGGCCGGTCAGCTTGCCGGGTGCTGACGCCGGCCCTGCATGTAGCCTTGTTTAAGCACCCACACGCCTACTCTATTTATTGCAATCCCTTCTCCATTGCAATGAATGGAGTAGGCATGTTAGGCAGCATAAAGCCAGCCTAATGGACGTCGCCATGTCTGCAAGTCACTGGATGAAGACAATGGAGGCGAGTAGAGTTTAATGTTAGAATATCAAAGGGATGTGTTGTATCTTTTAATTTATCCAATGGACCCTTATAGTTCAAATGAAGGGGGGGTGGAAAGTTACCTGACCTGACTTGCTGTTACTCCCCCCCATTATCTATACCCCCCATGTTCATCCCTAGAGAACTGGACCTGCACCCAAGGGCATAAGGGCTAGTGTTCTGGCATGGCTGGTGGTCAGCTGTTCGACTTCTGAGCCATGGGGACCCCAGAATCTATGTCTGGTGCGCTCGCTGGTAATCCTGTAGGTGGGCCCCTTGGTTTTTTTTTGGTTTTTTTTTCTTCATGCTTTAACATGAAATGTCTTGTTTGTAATTATCCCACTGTTTTTTAAAATATTTTTGAGTAAAAAAACCTAAAAGATTATTTTTTAAAAAACGGTCTCATTTATTTTTTATGAAATGAAACGTCTATTTTATTAAAGAAAACCATATGCATGTGAAAGCCCCATTTCCGATTTCAATGATACCACATATGTATCAGTAGCCCCTGCCCAGGAGACTCACAAACTGAAAAGAGCACTTTACATATACCGGCTATGGGGGCTTGTAGAACAGAGAGCAGAGGCCAGTCTTGGTGCCCCCCGCCCGGCAGGCTACAAATCCGAACAGCCTAACTGGTCCCTGGGCTCTTCCACCCCCCCCCCCAGTCTCCCCTCCCCAACAGGGGACCCAATTTTTGGGGAGAATTTTACAGGTTAAAAACAGGTAATAGCCACACTAAGCCTTGTGAACTAGGATAGGGGGGTCTCATGAATCCCTTACTAGTTAACAAAGGGTTAATGTAAAAAAAACACACAGAATTAAAGAAATAACTCACTCACCTACGATCCTGCTCCCCCCTCCCCCCCCCCCCCCCTCAGCGATCTGATGACAGCTGCCGGGGTTGATCACTGTAAGGAGGCTGGGGAAGTGGATCACAGCCCCCTACCCCTCCAACCTCCCTACAGTCATCACCCCAGCATCTGACAGCTCAGCGTCGGGAGCAGGATGACATCCCAGGGTGACCTCATCTTCCCTGCCCACAAGAGGAGGCCCCCCGGGGGAGAGGAGATTCAGCAGAAGGGATCATGCACGGAGGTAATTAGATGTCATTTTTTTTTTTACACTAAATGTTGGTGGGGGGGCCGATTTCGTCCCCCTCCTGAAGCCAGAAGAGCCCAGGGGGGAGGTGACCTGGCCAGGTTGATTGAGGGGTCAGGTCAGTGTCTTTTTTTCTGTAATGTGTTTTTTTTTATCGCCGCTAGCAGGGGTAAAGCCAGGTACATAAAATGTACGTCGCTGATGTTTACTTGTAGGAGAGGCAGCTATGTAAATTTTACACAGCTGGCATTAGAAGGGTTAAAGATAACTTAGGAACTACAGGGTCTTTTTGAAAACGGATTGAAGTTTAGGACAGTGCCACTTGTAGCCTGAGACAATGGGATGACAGCCAGACTTGCCTTCAGTATAATTATAATCTTCTCATATATGTCATCATAAAGATTTGTCAGTAAAATATATAATAATAGAGTATTTTAAACACATGTATATTTGCGTAGAGGTAATAAATGTTTTAATAAGCGTTTTATTTTATACATTTGATATAAATTATAAATGGTTACTATTAAATTGGATTATCTTGGGGTCTGGCATACCCCCAACATGCGATGGGTTATATGCAGCTGATTATCCGTCTCTTTTGCAGAATCTATACAAATTGCTGGATACATGGGCACAATACTCAATGTCTTGCATAGGTAGTACCTTTAGGTGCATGTCCCTCCACACATTCTGCATAACATCAGAGAAGGCTTTTTAAGCTTATATGAGGCCCGAAGTTCCTTTGTGCCTCCAGGCACACTATGCATAATAATAAGTCCCGGGGGGGGGGGGGGGTTGGAGAGCCCTGAATATATCAAAATACTATAAAGCAGAACAGAGCATGCAATTATCAGCGTTACATAACTAGAGAGAACCTGCCCTCCCCGTGGGTATTGTTGGAGACCCCACCCTCCTGATAGACTCCCTTAAGGGGACCCCACCGGTGGACTGCCCAACCCAAACAACCCAATCATGATACACTCACTTAAAGTATTCCTCTGGTCTGATGTCCCCAACCTACCGCTATTAAATCTCTGGCATAACCCGAGGTTTCCTCTGGTTATGGGATAACTTTGAGGCCTTTGGTAGTGGTCACATGGGATTCATAAAGTTGGAAACCTCCTGTCCACTGCAGGGTTATGGAGCTTTGAACAAATTAAGCAAAAATACAAAATACCTCCCAGAGATCTCTTTAGATATCTCCAATTAGGACACTGGCTACAACTCTTGATAAGATTATCGGACCCTTTTAAAAAATAAACTAGTTTTGATAAATGATGTGTGTTTTACCCCACTGTGAGAGGCTTGATTTCCATGGTCTACACACACTTGAACAAACTATCAACACCCCAATCCCATGGTAATGTAACAAGCTGGGAAAAAGATCTAAGGCTCATTAAAACTGGCACAGAATGTGGAAGAATGTGGTCCACTATATCAACCTGCTCAATCAACGTGGTCACACCATACAAGGTACATAGTGCCGGCCCAGCTAGCGCATGCTGTTTCAGAGGCTGTAGCCCCAAAGGGGACATGTTCCATACCTGGTGGGGTTGTCCAATAGTGATACGGCATTGGTCATAGGTCTTTAACCTCCTACATCATGTCTTAGTTATAACGGTTACTAAGGATCCTTAGTGTAGGCGCTCCTACATAAAAAAACCCTGGCCTATCAAAACCTTAATTCAAATTGATGACGCGTTAATTCAAATTGAGAGGTGTTGGTGAAGTTGATATTTAAATATGTCATCTCAGTCATGTAAGCATTATTGTATAGATTAGTTATCAGATGTAACTTTGCTACTGACATGTTAAAATTAAAGGTGACCTAGTATTAGCTCTGTATATGCCTGTATCGTATGCAAGCAGTACAATATAGATACACAGTATAATGTATATTGGAAACTGTGTAAGTGCTATAACTCAAAAATATTGAAAAAATTAAATAAAATAAGCTTAGATCCAACATGCAACATTTTATATCCAGCCTGCAATGGGGATGGATTTCAGATTATTCACATGCACTAGACATGGGAGGAAAATACCTCTGAAATGGAATCAAAGTACAAAGACATTGCCTCTATATCAGATACATTACTTTGTGAATTGCATCTATCATTCATCTATATCAGACCTGGGCATTATAAGGCCCCAGGGCCACATACGGCTCTTTGACTGGCTCTGACCGGCCCGTGACCAGCGTTCCCTGTAAGGTGTGCGGCCGTACGCTGCCGACGCCCCCACCGCTCAGTCCCTCTCACTGTCCGCGCAGTCTTACCAGAAAAGATAGTGCCGGGTTTGAACAGCACTTTTGCCCCTCTGTAGTGAGTCTAATGTAGCAGGGGCGTTTGTGGATGAGAGCCTGCTGTCCGATTGGACAGCTCCCTCCTGCAGGTTTGGCTGTGGACGGAATTTCTCTTCCCACCCTTGGCCTGTACTGTGTGGCATGTGTCAGTCGCTGCTGAGCTGACGCCGGAGATCGAGGTACTCGTGTCTGTGCCTCACATCGCAGGCTGCTGGCACTTGTAGTGCACACCAAATGTGTTACATGCTGTACTCAGTGCCTGATGGTGCACTGGCTCATGTAGTCCATTTCTGGCCAGACCAATGCCTTTGAGAGGGCGGGGGGACCATGCTGCAAGGTGGGAAGGGTTTCACACAGCCTTTTATCCAAGGCCAGCCTCTGGTCTCCCTCCCCCCGAGAATCCCAAATCAAGATGCTCCAATTTTTGAAACCCTTTTTACTCAGTAGCATTCCATCCTAACGTGATTTGGTCATGATGTTTTAAAGCAGACCAAAACCCATGTAACCCAGCCCTATGGAGTGTGAAGGAATCCAGGGCTGGGTTACAGGCATCCTACTGTGTGAGACCTCACAGGACACAAAATGTGATTTATTTAATTTATTACATTTTTTTGTAAGGAAACCTCACTTTTTCATTGTTTAAATATAACATATACTCGTACCAGCTTGTCACAACAATGCTATTTATTGCTTTTTATAAAGAAATACAATTAATATTATGCAGAATTGAGTTCAGCCTTTTGGCCCAGCCCTCCACAATATTTTTAGTTTCTCATGTGGCCCCATGGAAAAAATAATTGCCCACCCCTGATCTATATTAATACATCAAGGTCTAAAAGGAAATCAGTGACAGGGGTGGGCAGCTATTCTTATGTCTAACTCATTAGTAGAGCCAGTAGAGAAAATGCCATGTCACTTCACGGTCTTTAGCCTGACATACACACTTGGCAATTGTATGCCATCTTATTAAAGTCGAGTCATGGGGTGAATCCTGGCACTAAGACAGAACGGGGGGGTACAAAGAAAAAAAAAACTTTCCCCACGCCGTGGTCCAGTGCCGTTCTCTTGGGTCTGTGCGGCCACCACACAGAAAGACACAAAGTGGCATCCACACATATGTGCATGCTCTCATCTGCCCTTCACTGATGGACGGGCAGGAGCACGCACACAGTCAGGGGAAGTCGCTTTGTGCTTTCTCCCAAGATGGCCGCACGCAGGGCCAAAAGCAACGGACAAATGGTTCTGGACCACGGGCAATGTAAGGTTTTTTTTATTTGTAACCCCACCCGCCTCAGTGCCAGGGGAGGCTGGCAGGGCGGGATTGGACTTACACTTTAATAAATAACTAGCCTACTAACTACTGGTTGTCTCCTATCTAACAATCTGGTAGTTTGGAAGACATCTGGCTGGTGGCTCTGTGCTTTTATTTAGTACAGCTGCTACTTCAGTGGCCACCAGTAGGACTGCCCTGGCTACTAGGACTCTTTATTTGCTAGCAGTGGTCTTGAAATATGTCTGTTTTGCGCTGAACAGTCTTTTCCTGGGCTAGTGATCTCACATTTCCAAAGATGAACCCAGTCCTTGTCCATGTCACAGGAAATCTCCTTTGTTCTTGGTAAGCACCTTGAAGACATTGTAATCAGGCTGCAATATCTGTGTCTTTGCAGTTTATTTCATCTGCAATTATGGCTTCTGTTTAGTTTCCCTGCCTATTTTTATATATATATTTGTGTTTTCCTGTGTCTAAGTTTAAACTGGTCCAACAGCCTGGCACAGTTGGTAAAGAAAGGTAGCGGCCATTTTGGAGCTTCCTCTCCCAGCATCTCAGCCATGCTGCTGCCTGACATAACTGACAATGCACAGAAACAGGAAGCCCAGCACCACTTCCTGTTTGCAGATGGCCTGCAAATGCATGAGCCACCATTTTGTTTTTAAAATTTGCTACAGCAGGAGATAGAAAATGGTAAATTAATTTTTATGTGCAGCAATCTAAATTGCCCTCCGGAGGCATGAGCAATGTTTGTTGTGTTGGTCTGGTTTAAGTCATTTTTGGCTGTTGGTTCACTTTACGGTTTCAGACGATTTTTGCTTGGTGCATTGCTTTAATAAATGTTATCAAGTTAACCCAGGCAGGGCAGTTTCTAGGAAAAGATAGTTCTCAGTAGGGGAAGGGAAAAAAATCTGCCCCCTCCTCACCTGTCCTATGGTGCTGCTGTCCCATACAGGTATGTGCCATGATGTGCCTTTACCCTGGCAGCAGGCAGTGCCCGCTCACCATGACTGAACCCAATATGGGGGGGATGAGAGGCCTGCATCATTAATAGTGGCCCTGACCCATTTTCCAAAAACAGGATGCCTGGGATAAAGGTGCTCCAATTGCTTTAAACCAGACCAACAGCCTGGCACAGCTGGAAAAGAAAGGTAGTGGTCGTTTTGGAGCTTCCTTTCCCAGAATCCTAGCTATGCTGCTGCCTGGATTCAACTGACATAACTAACAATGCCCAGTAACAGGGTGTCTGCTGGGTGACAGTCCGCTTGCCACACCGACAGGAGAAACTGCGAGTTTGAGGAGCAGGTAAGGACCTTCCACCCACTATTGGTTTGTATGCAGGACGGAGGACCTGTGCGGGTACACAGGAGCTGTGGGGGACAAAGGTGAGTATATGCTTTTTTTTCATTGTTTTAATAATAGATTATTTTATTTTTATCCAGAGACACACAAAAATAAATGACTTAGTAGGGGACAGGGCGTTGGTCCCACCTAAATTGCATTTAGAATAATTGGGGCCTAGACAAAGACCATTTTCAAGGTCTTGGTCGAGATCAATTTTCATTGTTTTGCCTGGACAATCCCTTTAAACTGATGAACAACATCCACTGTAATAATTGTATTTAAAGCGGAACTAAATCCTGAGCTACATCCACAGCGCAGTGTGAACCCCCCCAGATTGGCGATAATAATCTTCCCATTCCAACAGCATACAGAGGACCTGGTCCAAACAGCTCTGATTGTTTTAAATGGGGAGTGCAAGAGGACGCATTCACTACATCGTTGCGCCACTGGGTATGCGGGCGCTTGCACTCCCCATTGAAGACTATCTGAGTCATTAGTCAAATTACATTTCCAACTCTATTCACTGCAAAGCTCAGCTCAGCCATAAACCACTGTCTGTCACAATGTCTGAGATGACTCCCGGCAATTGAATAGAACCTGCAAAAAGGGGGAGAACAAAGATACATTTCCGTGCACTAATAGTAGTTTCATGGTTGTATTTAGGTGTCTTAGGCTTTCATCATTATACCTTTGCATGCCAAATCATATTCATTGTTGTGCCCACACACATAAATGGTGCATCACAAGTGTAGGGCTACTGTTGGCATTACCTGGGGACTGATGAACAGACAATATCTAGGCTTCTAACTTCAGCTTGTTGTTTGAAAAAACAGGCTTCTTTGTGTGTTTACTACAGACAAGCTTGTTGCCATATACCCATGTACTTCCAACTATGGCTGTGGAGTGTGGAGCCAAAGCCCGACTCCAACTCCATAATTTTATCAGGCCCCAACTCGAACTCCTTCATAAATGGCCAGTAATTAGTAATACATTTCCTATACTTAAATGGTAACATGGGGCGTTTTCTCAATTATATAAGCAAAAGGGGTTATATAGAACACAAACTGCTGAACTTGCTCCTTTCTGCTGACTCCGCTTTCTCAATCCTCAAAATGAATTCACTTTGGAGGGGACTGTTACTCTGAAAAATTCATGGCAAGTCACCCTCAGCTGCTAAGGGGGCCCAGCAAAGGAGAGGGAGTTAGCTAGGTCTTATAAAGGAGGGGCAGGGTGAATAAAAGTTGCAGCCCCTCACAAATAAAATTGAGATAGCAGAAAACAGGCTAATTTAACCCTTTGGCTGAAATGACCCTTCACATTTTCTTTACAGGCAATAATACAATTCTGTGATTACTCACCTGTAGAATTGGTATTATATGTATACAACACGTCCTGTTCCAGAAGTTATTCCTTACACTTGGGATATACTCCAGTAGATAGCGCTGGACTGCAGAGACAGAAAAGTGGCTACTCCCGGCCCCATATATACCCGGGACCTCCCACGAAATCCCCAGTATTGAAAAGCAGTTAGCAAGAGACCGGGAGAACTATAACCATTATATGAAAATTTGAACATAAGAACAATCACCATAAAGAGGTAACTAAAGATAATGATAACAAGGGTGGGGTGGAGCAGGATGTGCTGTATACATATACCCCTCGATTCAAAGAGCAAAAGTTAATTGATTTCGTATCAAGAATCGTAAGTTTGGGTGGGTGTTTGTCATTTTTTCTTGTTTTTTTGGCCATTTCGTATTCGCACGATCGTTCGCGCATAGACGTATATGAACATACGCATTTCGTACGAGAATCGTATAATTTGCGTTAGTTCGTGTGTTTTTCCCGTCCAAATCGTATTATTTGCGTCCGATCCTATTTTTTACGTCCTTCACATGGGCTTGCGCCCAATTCAGAGAGGTGATTGCTAATTGTTTTGAAGCCCATTAAAGAGCTGCTTTACGAAATGTTTGCCGGCAGCTATTTGGCCTCGGGAGTAGGATGGAGCGGAGCGAGTTTGTGGCACATCAAGGGCTTATGCTTTTTGGCATTGAGTTGATCGAGATGTCTGAGAGCAGATTGCCCCTGCGTCGTCGCATGAACATCGATAGCATGAATGATGTTGAGCTGTTCGAGCTGACCAGGCTTAATCGCGCTTCCCTCCCTAAATTATATAGTGAGCTGCGGCCATGGTTAGCCCGCACCACAAGGAAGGGGCATGCAATTTCAGGTATGACCAAGATGCTTGGCTGCCTGCAATTTTTGGCGAACGGCTCGTTCCAGAGGCTGGGTGCCCTCTCTGTGGGGATGTCACAGCCTACGCTGAGCCGCGCACTGTCTAAATTTTTGGAAGGCATGGCTGCCATAACTCAAAAATATATTTATTTTCCTGATGATATGGCAGCCAGAAATGCCATTAAGCTTGGGTTTTATAATGTGGCCGACATGCCCAACGTTATTGGTGCAATTGACTGCACACATGTGGCACTCGTACCTAGGGCAGCCGACGAGTATATATATAGGTATTGAGATTGGTTATTATGTTGCCCAACGTGTCATGTAACCTGTTTTCCTTTGCGGCAGCATATTTGTTTATCCCTCATTTGTGTAGCTGCTTTATCTCGGCTTTTCATTAGTCTTTCCCAATAGAGTGCAGACATGTTTTGTGGTTAATTTATTAGTTTTGGTCAAATATCAATTACCCTTTTTGTATGTTTTTGCCTTAAGGAATCGTAAAATGGGACACTCACTTAATGTCCAGGCCGTGGTTGGTCCGGATATGCGGTTTATGAGTGTCCTTGCCGGCTACCCCGGATCGTCCCACGACTCCTATATCCTCCGGCGATCTGGGTTGTTTCGGAGATTTGAGGCAGGTGAATTTTCGGGGGCATGGCTGCTTGGTAAGTGTGTCCTATTTGTGTGTTATTAAATGTGGAATTAATCTTGTATTTGGTGCTATGTTTGTTTTGGGAAACTTTACATAAGCGTCCAACTGCCTTTTTCTTGGCTCATATATTAGGAACTTACCCAAAAAATCCTTGTCTCGCTTTGGCCTTCAGAATGTTTTCCCTTTAGTTAGGATGTCTGTAAGTTCCTTGTCCCTAAATATATTGGTTTGGAGTTTATACCCAAGGATCTTTGACCTTTGGCTCCTTTTGTACTATTGGTCTTTAAATGTCAAAGTGGACTTAAACTGCATACATTGTAGTTTCCAGTGAAATGTGGATAGGGATCTTTGACCTTTGGCTCCTTTTGTACTATTGGTCTTTAAATGTCAAAGTGGACTTAAACTGCATACATTGTAGTTTCCAGTGAAATGTGGATAGGGATCTTTGACATTTGGCTCCTTTTGGACTATTGGTCGTTAAATGTCAAAGTGGACTTAAACTGCATACATTGTAGTTTCCAGTGAAATGTGGATAGGGATCTTTGACATTTGGCTCCTTTTGGACTATTGGTCGTTAAATGTCAAAGTGGACTTAAACTGCATACATTGTAGTTTCCAGAGAAATGTGGATAGGCCCTCAGCAGCATCCTAATTGTAACATGTCTGAAAACTACAAATATATGTAAAATACAAATACCCTTGGCCGTGCAGATGTTTGTTAATTAATTGGTATATAGAAGTGCCATTTTTATTTAGGTTATACCTTAGTGCAATTTTTGGGGGCCCTAATGTGCCCTGTTTTTTTGGGGGAACACTTTACCTTACATCATTATGATATCTGTGAAATTTTTGGTGTTGGTTGTGTTGCCTTTTTAATTTTGATTACATTTAATTCTCTGTTTAAGGTGATTCCGGGTACCCACTTCTACCCTGGCTCATGACGCCTGTGCTGCGGCCCCAGGATGCCTCTCAGGAAGCGTATAACCGTGCGCATCGCAAGACCCGGGCTGTTGTGGAGAGGGCCTTTGGTCTGCTGAAGACACGTTTTCGTTGCCTTGACCATACTGGGGGGGCCCTGCAATATGATCCCAAGAAAGTGATCGACATTATAATGGCATGTGCTGTTTTGCACAATTTTGCCATCATGGAACGTGTCCCACGTTATGTGGACAGCCTGCCCTCTTCAGCCGTCGAGGATGAAGTCGAGAATTTTGAGGGGCCCCCCAGTGAGTCTGGCCAATCTGTTCGAGCCAACCTGATCAGCCAGCATTTTAGTTAACTTTTTTCCCTGTCTCACCATTCTGTATGTCTGTGTTATCCTTTTTGTTACATATGTTGTTTTGCCGTAATGTGGCATTACCTCTAAGTAAAACATTTAGACCTTAATTGTTGCCTAATGTATTTCATGTAGTTTCCTTAGCTTTAGCTTTGCATTGTTACACCTCTTCAAACCAAAATTATCTGGTTTAGCCCAAGCTGTGAAAAATGTCTTCCCACTAAAAACGCCACAAGTATTGTAAGTGAATTTTTGGTTTTACTTTGATACTGAAAAATTATAGTGGTTAACAGAAATCAGTCCACATACATCTGTGGTAATAAATGGATAACATTAAAAAAAAACATCGAGCACATCTACACCTGGAAGTGAGTGGCACAACCAAACAAGGACACCCAGTCCAAAGGCCAGCCTAGTCCAGTCATTAATATTGCCTGTGCCCAGGGATATTTGGGCATGGCCATAATGTCACACAAACATGTCTGCAAACAGGAGGAGCACCAACCAAATACATAGGTAAAGCCATAAGTGGCCAGATAAACTCCACATAGACCTATGGCATTGGCTAGTGGCCTTAAGCATTACTCTAAGGAGCTATATGGGAGCAAATACAAAACACAACCTGCCAGAGCAACACAAAATGGATTGTTTGAAACCTCAAAGGACAAGTAAATACAGTGGGGGTTAAGAGAAAAGATGTCCCACACACCCATGGCTTAATAGGGTGGCTGCCCATAATACCCAGGTGGAGGTCCAGGTGGAGGTCCATGGGAATGGGACCTAGCCTGGGCCATGGCAGCATTGTGAATTTGAAACTGCTCCACAATGTTTCTCTGCATATTGGTCATCTCAGCCATGGCTGACTGGATGCCATTACTTGCATTGGCCACGTTGCTGTTGAGGGTACGCAACTCCGCGAGGATGCCCTGTAGACTGGTATGGATGTTGACCATGTCGGCATGCCTTTGCTCACGCTCTGTAACGAGCTGGGCGTCATAAGAGTCCCTTTGTTGGGTCCATAATTGAAGCAGGGCACTCTGCCTCCCCTGGGAAATTGTGGGGCGGCGTAATGGCGTCCGCCGCACAATTACCCTGGCTCTTGGGCGTGCCCTGCCGCGTGGTGTCGTACCCTCAACAGCAACCGGCCTGCTTTGCAAATCCTCAGCAGCAGAGTGAACACTGGGGACTGTAGTGTCAGTCTCCCCATGTGCAAGCACAATGGATGGAGATTCACTCTGCTGCTGAGGATTGGCCAGAGAAACATTATGGAGCAGTTCCAAATTGGGACCCAGGGGGAGTTCATCCGACGTGCCCTGTACGGAGACATCATCATCTTCCTCCATGTCCTGGATCTCTTCCATGAGTGTGGGGGTCTGTAGGGACATATCAAAATAAAAAGGCTAAGTTGGCGTCCAAATTTTGGATTTCAACAGTTTAACACATTCTTAAGCACTTGTTAGTATTTATGCTACTAAATTAACTTACCGAAAATCTCTGATCTGGGCTCCTATGCTGTACGGACCTGGTAGGCATAACCAAACTGGGGGGTGAGTTTACCCTTGCTGAGGGATCATGCTGGGCTGAAGAAGAGAAAAACAAACCACGTAAACACACACACATAACCTTTTTTAGGATAGGTAATCAAATATAGCTCTATTTGTAATATTATTCAACTCTAGACCAATGGTGACCTTTGTTCAAACACACGCAAGTTTACATAGGTGCAATGGCTCTGAAAAACTGCTAAGTGACCTCAGTTCTAAGTCATGAAGTGTACCCAGTCAGCATACAACTTTCAAGGCACATTTTTGGATTTAGCCTACCATTCGCTAGGTCCGGGGTACTCAAACAATTGTTTGAAACGCCCATTTCAAGGTATGTGGTGAGAGGTGAATGTCTGGCCATGGTGCTGACGCAGGGGGTGTCTAGTTAAAAATAAATACACTGGTGGAGGGGCTGGAGATTTCAAAGTGCCAACTAATAAAGGCTGCTTGCCCTTGCTGGGCTGGATGGGCCAGAGCTGATGGGACAGGGATTGGATGGCTAAAGGGGGGAGTTAACGTATTGATGGTGATGGGATGGATGGAGCCAATCTGTTACAAATGTATGGGGCTTATGTGGGGGGGGGCATGGGGGGACTGTGGCAGATGGGCCAGAGCAGGGGCAGCGGGACACGATTGTGGCCAGAGAAATTTTTAAAAAGTTACTGTGTACCTTGCAATGCCACTTCCTGTGCAGTACTTCATATTGCAATGCTATGTTTCAGGGAGCCATGACATTGGGCAGGAGACCAACCACTACATGGCCGATCAAGGGGGCAGCTCTGAGCACGTCAACACAGAAGTAACTGAGTGCAGGGCTGTCTGGGCAGGGGTCCTTGAATGTGGTGCCAAGGTCCGCATTGGGACCCCGGGCCGCCAGTTGAGTCTCGCTGCTCTAGGTCAGATATGTTTGTGGGTGGCTAATTAAATTGTTAACTCAAACACAACTCACACAACCAAAAGGCAACCCATACATAATGATGTGTGTTTTGTGATTGATTCCAAATATCTCACTTATCTTGCGAAACTTCATGACTTTAACAATCCAATTGGACATTTGAACTTTGCCATAATGGCTGTGGGCCTAAATGTGTGATTCCCAGGGACAAAAAGAGGACACAAACAGCCACAGTAGTGCGAGGCCAAGCAAGGCAAACCATAGGGGCATCCCGTTAGCTTGTTACTAGTGAACTGTAGATTATTTAGCAAACAGCCAAACATGCAGATTTAAGAGTACTCACCGTGGGTACGGGTCGGTGAGTCTGTGTCCCTTAGACCAGCATGTCCACCGACCGCGACCGGATGGAGAAGTCCAAGCACAATCTCCTCAGCAGGGGTAAACTCCAATTTAGATGGAAAGC
This sequence comes from Gastrophryne carolinensis, assembly GCA_027917425.1. Classification (NCBI taxonomy): domain Eukaryota; kingdom Metazoa; phylum Chordata; class Amphibia; order Anura; family Microhylidae; genus Gastrophryne; species Gastrophryne carolinensis. The sequence continues at coordinate 276,430,906 of CM051238.1, forward strand.
CACCGCCAGTTTTCAGGCTGAAAAGAGAAAATCGTTTGGTACTCAGAAAAGGTGCATACAGTACATCCAAAACATTAGATTTAGCGTAAACATTTAGTTACCTGTAATTATGCCTTTTAATTTCTTTTTGCCGTACAGCATACTTCAGATCAGAGATTTTCTTCTGAATTTGGGACACATCTTTCCTCTCTTCCCCCGCTGCATTTACTTGTCGGAGGATGGTTTCAAACAATTCCATCTTGCGCTGCTTGGTGGTGTGTTTGGATTTGCTCCCATATAGCTCGTCATAGTATAATGTAAGGCCACTAGCCAATGCCATATTTTGGTCATGGGAGAATCTCCCACTCAACTGGCCGCGGCGCAATGTGCGGCCAGATGGTTGGCTTGGCTGCTCCTCCATGTGTGCAGACACATGTGGTGACATTATGGCCTGGGGCTGGGTAGGGGAATGGCCGGATTGGTGGCTTCCCAATGACTGGACTGGACTGGCCAAGGGACTGGGTGTTCTTGCGTGGCTGGCCACCGAACTTCCAGGTGTAGATGTGGTCATGGGGGCAATTCGGGGCCCTCTTGGGGGGCTAGGTTCCCGGCTGGTGCCAGGTCGGGGGCTCTGTTCCCGGCTGGTGCCAGGTCGGGGGCTTCTGGCCCTGGATTGGGTTCTTCTGGGCCTGTAGGGGCTTCTGGCCCTGGATTGGGTTCTTCTGGGCCTGTAGGGGCTTCTGGCCCTGGATTGGGTTCGGCGGGCCCTGTCGGGGCTTCGTGCCCTGGATTGGGTTCTGCGGGCCCTGTAGGGGCTTCTGGCCCTGGATGGTGTTCTTCTGGCCCTGTAGGGGCTTCTGGCCCTGGATTGGGTTCTTCTGGCCCTGTAGGGGCTTCTGGCCCTGGATTGTGTTCGGCGGGCCCTGTAGGGGCTTCTGGCCCGGGATTGGGATCTGCGGCCTCTGGATGGGCTTCTGGCCCTGGATTGTGTTCGGCGGGCCCTGTAGGGGCTTCTGGCCCTGGTTTGGGATCTGCGGCCTCTGGATGGGCTTCTGGCCCTGGATTGTGTTCGGCGGGCCCTGTAGGGGCTTCTGGCCCTGGTTTGGGATCTGCGGCCTCTGGATGGGCTTCTGGCCCTGGATTGTGTTCGGCGGGCCCTGTAGGGGCTTCTGGCCCTGGTTTGGGATCTGCGGCCTCTGGATGGGCTTCTGGCCCTGGATTGTGTTCGGCGGGCCCTGTAGGGGCTTCTGGCCCTGGTTTGGGATCTGCGGCCTCTGGATGGGCTTCTGGCCCTGGATTGTGTTCGGCGGGCCCTGTAGGGGCTTCTGGCCCTGGTTTGGGATCTGCGGCCTCTGGCTGTGCTTCGGGCCCTGGCTGGGCTTCGTGCCCTGGATTGGGTTCTTCGGCCTCTGGCTGTGCTTCGGGGCCTGGATGGGGTTCGGGCCCTGGATGGGGTTCGGGCCCTGCTGCGGGGCATGGGTTTCCGAACTGCCCTACTTGAAGGCATGGCCGGTGTGGGCTCACTGGTGCTGCCTGTTCTGGGGGCAGAGGTGGTGGGTGCTGCAGTTGCCAGCTTTTTGGCTGCAGGAGGGGCACGGGGCTTGGGGCCCCTTTTTTTGGTACCTGAGGGTCCAGGGTCCCTTGGTGGGGCCGAGGTGGGAGTCTTGGCTCTCAGTTTTCGGCCAGCTTGCTGGGACCTTGTTGTGGGGCCCTCCGCGGTCTTGCTTGCCTGGGGTCGCTTGCTCATCGCCTTTTTTGGTGCCATCGTACACAAATGCTCAAAGAGAATGAGCTTTGGGTGCAGGGACCTTTAAATAATGAGCCCAGCGTGTGACGCCTATGCGCACGACTACGCGCTCGTACGAACGTACGTTCGAGCGGAACCAGGAAACCGCTGGGGTTTCACTTATCTGCTGCCTGGAAGAAGCATAAAGATGGCGCCCACTATCTTCACCCGTCAACAGGAAGAGATCCTCATGCTGGTAAGTGGCTGCCTGTGCATTTTAATCGAATAGTCAATGATGGCCTAAATGTAAATGATGCGTTTGGAACTAGTTTGGGGTATCTTAATGTTTAATCACTGGCTCCTCACACTTCATCCTCAAGGGCCGAGCCTGGCCACGTTTTCAACTGTCTATGCTGATGTCCTAATTCGGCCAATTGCTCCGGCTTAGCAACAGTTAATTAACCTGTGGAGTAGCGGGGCGAGCTGGCAAACCTGGCCTGTCTCGGACCTTGATGCGGATGTTTGAGGAACACTGTTTTCCTAAGCCATAAAAACACAACGGGAAGCCACACACGTGGTCCAAAAGCCTAAGCATTAGGCTACATCTTGGATGTTTAAACCATCCTAACATGCCATAGATGCAGGTGGCCTGATTCTTGATGTTGGCTATTATCTGTATGTACATGGTGTGTGATACATATAACATAAGACCAGACTGTCAATCACAGTCAACGTCCTCTTTAAGGCACTCCCCAAAAATGGCGGCCACTCGAAATGTGTGTGTTAATGACATTAAATTCTCAACTTGTGATGCAACACATATGGGTCTGTGTGTAAAAGTAAAAGCTCTGTGACCATTATGTTTTTCAGATCATGCTTCAGCGCCGGTATGACTTCGCGCCCAATGTGTGCGAGAAAAGGGACATCGCCCGGGAGATCATCGCGGAGATCCACCGTGTGACCAGCACCACCTTCACTCACACCCAGATAATGCAGCATTGGTCGGACCTGAAGCGTCTGCACATGCCCCGGGTGCGGAGGTATTTTGGGATCCATTTCCCAAGTAAGTACAAAGCAATTGCATGGTATATGTTCCAAATGTCTAAGTTATGCCTTTATTTATAATGACTTTTCTTTGGTAGTGTTGGAATGGATTTCAGAATTCGCCGCACCCGGAGACGTACAGGCCGACCAGTGCTGCATGACTCTGCATCTGTGAGTGAAGGTGGTGGATCTCCCGGGCGACGGACCTACCCCTCCTCTGTGGCCTCCTCAGACCAGCCCCTGGACCTTACCACAGAGGAGGGGCCAAGGCGCGTGGGCGTGGAGTCATACCTGGCCACGCATGGGGAAGGCTCTGGTATGTCACTCTTCATGTATAGGCACAAAGATATACATGGCAGGCCAAAAACTAAGTTATCCTTTATTATGTATTTGTAGAAGCTTCTGGAGCGGGTGAGATAGTGGAGGAGGAGGCAGCAGAGATGCTTGAAGTCGATCCTGGCGAAGGTGAGTGATGTCAGCCAGACTGGGAGCCAGATATGTTTGGAATAGTGACTCTATACAAGTACTAACCAAATGTCACATGTTTCTCCAGGGACTTCTTCACAGCAGAGCCAGGACCAAGGGCAGCCTGTTGGCCCCAACCAGCCATCTGTCGGCCACCAACTCCGTAAGTCTCCATGCCATTATTCATATTAATGTTTGCTTAGCTAATAACACACACATAACTAAAGGCGTAGCCAATGTGTAGTTCACACTTTCATGTGGGCACTTCGTTAGCTTAAAGAGGACCCTAACTAGTATTAAGAACCAAAGACTTAGCCATCACACTGTACCTACAGATTAGAAACATGGAAAAACACCCTTCACCCATCTAATGCATGTTATTAGACTGAACAAAACCAATATTGGGGAATATGGAATGCACAATATTTACAGGCAGCATGGGATACAGATTGAAAAAAGGAAGGTGCTGCCATGCATTGTGTGAGTGATGACCTTTCCCTCAACCCAGCTATGCTCTGGATTCCCAACGCACCACTGTAACCTACTCCCCTGTACTTTATCCAACTCTCCACTCCTCATTAAGTGTTATGCTTCAGAGTCCAGATGGCGGCGCTGTAATCCCCAAAAAACCCTAAATAACTTTGAGGTGGTGCAGAATCATTTGTGAATAGTTATTGGTTTTCATTAAATAATGTTGAAGGTCCGGTTTAAGGAGTTTAAACACTTACCTGTGGGAAATGCATTAACTGTATCCCTTTGAAGAAGGACATATGTCATGCATTTACATGTATTTGATTAACCATAAATCTATTTCCAGCATACAAACCGGTCTGGGACTCCTATTTATGTTTCTTTCTCTATTGGTTACAGGGATGATCCCCCAAACCTTGGCGGGAAAAAAAAAAAGAATGAAGGAGTTGGTGGCCGAGCTGCTGGCCATACAGGCGACGTTGGGGCCAACAGATGAAGAAGACGAGGAGGATTAGTGCCCTTGGTCCTGGCTCCTTTCTTAAAGTTGTTTTAAAATTTTTACAAATTTTAACACTTGTTTTATGTTTTTGGTTAAAAACCCAAAAAGATGTATTTTTACCAAAAACAAAAACAAAAAAAAAAAAAGGTGTTTTACTGTTAAAAAAATACAAAATATTTATATTTGTTTTTCGTTGAAAAAAAAAAAAAAAAGGTTTACAAAAAAAAAAACAAAAAAAAATCAAAGTTTTTACAATTATTCCAAAAAAAACAAAGAAAATATTTTAAATAAATTATATTTTAATCCTTCAGAAATGTGTCTTTTCTAATATGCACACACCCAAAAAATTACACAAACCAGAAACAACACACTTAGAAACATATAGACACATGTAAATTATGTGATATTCTAACGTTTTATGGACCGAGAAATGAAGTTGGATGCAAGCGCTAAGGGGTTTAGGTAAGTTTGAGGGACCGAGAAATGAGAGTGGGATGCAGCCGCTAAGGGGTTTAGGTAAGTTTGAGGGACCGAGAAATGAAGTTGGATGCAAGCGCTAAGGGGTTTAGGTAAGTTTGAGGGACCGAGAAATGAAGTTGGATGCAGCCGCTAAGGTGTTTAGGTAAGTTTGAGGGACCGAGAAATGAAGTTGGATGCAGCCGCTAAGGGGTTTAGGTAAGTTTGAGGGACCGAGAAATGAAGTTGGATGCAGCCGCTAAGGGGTTTAGGTAAGTTTGAGGGACCGAGAAATGAAGTTGGATGCAGCCGCTAAGGGGTTTAGGTAAGTTTGAGGGACCGAGAAATGAAGTTGGATGCAGCCGCTAAGGGGTTTAGGTAAGTTTGAGGGACCGAGAAATGAAGTTGGATGCAGCCGCTAAGGGGTTTAGGTAAGTTTGAGGGACCGAGAAATGAAGTTGGATGCAGCCGCTAAGGGGTTTAGGTAAGTTTGAGGGACCGAGAAATGAAGTTGGATGCAGCCGCTAAGGGGTTTAGGTAAGTTTGAGGGACCGAGAAATGAAGTTGGATGCAGGCGCTAAGGGGTTTAGGTAAGTTTGAGGGACCGAGAAATGAAGTTGGATGCAGCCGCTAAGGGGTTTAGGTAAGTTTGAGGGACCGAGAAATGAAGTGGGATGCAAGCGCTAAGGGGTTTAGGTAAGTTTCTGGTTGAGGGTGCGCATGCGCAAGATCTTATAAACATACGAACGCACGAATCTAAGAGGCCAAAAACCAATGAAAACCAGAGGCAAACGCAAGTAATTGGAAGAGCTTGACGATGGAAGCAGCCGAAAAAACAGGCTGCCGCCGCAACAGGTGAGCACATGAACGTGATTTTTACGATTGGCAACTGACTGAGGCAAGTTCGGGAGATATCATACGAACGGACGTATCTTTTAGGATAGAAACGTATTTGCTTATTGAATCACTCGCAAGTTCATACGAACGCACGAGCGGACGTGAAAAATAGGATGATCGTGAGCCAAATCCAAGCTGTTACATGTTTCTTTGAATCAACCCAATAATACCAATTCTACAGGTGAGTAATCACAGAATTGTATTATTCTAAGTATACAGCACGTCCTGTTCCAGAATATATTCCTTACACTTGGGACATCCAATAGCAGTGTCCGTAAGGTAGGGTGGGATCCCCAAAAGTAACAGTAGACAGTTTAAACCACTGCCGCCTGCAGAACCTTGCGGCCAAAAGCAGCATCAGCTGAGGCCCTAACATCAACCTTGTAAAACTTTGAAAAAGTATGAACAGAAGACCAAGTAGCGCCTTGCAAACTTGTTCAACAGAAGCTTGGTGCTGAAAAGCCCAAAAGGCACCAATAGCACAAGTAGAATGAGCAGTAATGCGGAAGGGAGGTTCCTTCCCCTTAGCAGAGTAGGCCTGAATCACAGCCTGACGTATCCACTTGCTGATAGTGGACTTAGCTGGAACCAGACCTTTCTTAAGTTCAGACGGAAGCACAAAAAGAGAATCAGTCTTCCTGAAGTATTCAGTAGCCACCAAATAGAACTTCAGAGTTCTGACTACGTCCAAAGAATGCAAAACCCTTTCCTTAGGGTTACTGGGATTAGGACACAGAGAAGGCAAAACAATGTCCTGATTGAGATGAAATATACTGAAGTTAGGCTAATGGGACACAGCCCACTGACCTAAAAAACAGGAGCACCAGCAATATCAAAACCAATTCAATAGTGTTTATTAAGAATCAAATATCAAAAAACCACTAGACATAACAGACACTGTACAAAAAACAACACATTAAAAACACTGCCAGTCCCCAGAGTCCATCCAGTGCTGCAAACGCAGCAGTATATTTCTGGGTTAACTCCTAATTCTTAGCACGAATGTTAATATATGAAGCCCCTTACAATAAGTCTAAACCTTTTTGTGCCGGCACAAAAATCCCAGATTCATAATCCCTAATAAGTTAATAATATTAACGTGACAATGTATAAATCATCATAACAACAATGCATGTAAAGAAAGTTTTTAACAGACAGTGCAAAAATTTGCATATAAAGTGACTAAGTGCAAAACTACATATAACCCTTTCGCTGCCAGCCTACCTGAAGTTTTCGTCACCCTTGGTGCCAGACCATTTTGCACTATTTTGCGCTCCCCATGTTCATATGTGATTTTTGAAGGGATTTCCAGGGATTTCCCAGGAAAATGATATATTGTTTTTTCAGCATAGTCTGGGCTTTAACATGAAATGTCTTGTTTGTCATTTTTTAGGTGTATTCTCAATATTCTTGGGTGAAATATGTGCAAAAAAATAAAAAAAAATCTATTTTTTACAATTTGTAGTGTTTTTTTGTAATAAAAAATGTAAGTTTGTCAATAAAATCTTATTGCGTGTGAAACCCCAATTTCTCCCGGTTACAGCGATACCACATATATATAGGTAGACACCCTTTCCTGCCCAGGAGACTCCCCCAAACTGAAACAGCGCTTTAGGGGATTTTCAGAAAAAATACAACTGTGATATGCGCTATGCGCACCTTGCAGTTTTTCCAGAAAAACAACCCTTTACATTTGAAATACCCCCCACAAACTATATATTCTCTGGAAGTACACACCTCAGGCTTTCTATTTGTACCAGGCTTGTTGATGTGGTCACAGTTTTCTGGAAGTAATCCCTCAATGGATTCTTTGGTTGCAAAGAGTTTCCCTAAAAAAGGATAAAAAAGCAGAATCAAAGCCACATTTTCCTAAAAAAACTATTTACAAACAAGAAAAAACAAGTATAATCTGAAAAAGCAACATCCCCCGAACAGAACAATATCCAACATGCATAGCTACTGTCAAGGGAAGAGTTGCCAAACACCCCAAAGTAAAGCGTGCGCATAACGGTAATTTTTCTTGAAAATTTCAGCTCTGCAGACAAAGTGCGCACCTTGCGATTTTTCAACCAAAACAACCCTTTACATTTGGAATATCCCCAATAAACCATATATTCCCTGAAAGTACACATGTTAAGCTTTCTAAGCGTACCCAGCTTGTTGTAGTGGGCTCATCTTTCTGGAATTAATCCCTCAAAGAATTCTTTGGTTGCACAGGGTTTCCCTAAAAAAATTATAAAAAAGCTGAATAAAAAACACCTTTTCCTAAAATATAAATATGCAAACCAGAAAAAACAAGCTAAGTCTGAAAGCGCAAGGTCCCCCGAACAGAACAATACCCAACATGCATAGGTACTATTAACCCTTTTAATTGCCAGCCTACTTGAGATTTTGTCACCCTCTGTTGACAGGTCATTTTTTCCCCATTTTGCGCCATGTTTTGCGACATTTTTGCTGGAATTTTCAGGAAAATTATATAAATATATTTTTTGGAGCAGAGTTTAGGCTTTAACATGAAATGTCTTGTTTGTAAATTTTATTCTGTTTTTTACAATATTATTAAGTAAAAAAAAAAAAAAAAAAAAAAAATATTTTTTTTTAGAAAATTGCCTCCTTTATTTTACATAAAAAAATGTCTTTTTAACATTTACAAATAAAATACAACTACCATCCACACTACAAAGGGTTAAATCGGGAAAAAAAATTACATAGGGTCCCCCCTCCCAGGGGAGGGGGACCCCATTTTTTTTGGGATTTTTAAGGGATAAAAACCCTTAAAAATCCAAAAAAAAAACGACATGGGGTCCCCCTTACCCGAAGTAACCAGCCCGGGACCAGCTATGCAGGGCTTGTAGAAACAGGGCGCAGGGGCCAGCTTTTGTGGCCCCTGGCCCTGCAGGCTACAAAGCCCACATAGCCCGTGGGCCCAGGCTCTTCTGCCCCCCCCTGGCCTTTGGGGAGGCAGGTAATGGGGGTGCCAAGGGTTAATGGCAAGTCACCAGCTAGTGCAGGTGACTTGCCATCCCCCCAGCCTTGTGAACTGGTATAGGGGTCATGGACCCCTTACCAGTTCACAAGGGGTTAAATGTAAAAAAAACACAGACACACAAAGAGAAAAAATATTTTATTATTATTTTTTTTTACTTACTTACCTCCCATCCATACTGGATCACTCTGTCCCTCGCAATCACTGGCTTCTGCTCACTTGCTAGAAGCCTTTTATAGCTGCTGGATGACAGAAAACAAAGGGTTAATTAAAAAAAAAAACGACATAGGGTCCCACCTCCCAGGGGTACCCGAAGTAACCAGCCCGGGACCAGCTATGCAGGGCTTGTAGGAACAGGGCGCAGGGGCCAGCTTTTGTGGCCCCTGGCCCTGCAGGCTACAAAGCCTGCGGGCCCGGGCTCTTCTGCCCCCCCCCTGGCCTTTGGGGAGGCAGGTAATGGGGGTGCCGGGGGTTAATGGCAAGCCACCCGCTAGCGCAGGTGACTTGCCATCCCCCCAGCCTTGTGAACTGGTATAGGGGTCATGGACCCCTTACCAGTTCACAAGGGGTTAAAAGTAAAAAATAAAAACACAGACACATATTTAAAAAAAATGACATTTATTTATTTATTTATTTTTTTACACTATACTCACCTCCAATCCTGGGTCCCACGTCGCTGTCCCGCGCCGCTCTCTCAGCGCCGGCATCTGTCAGATGCCGATAGTGATCGGCGCAGGGCAGGTGAGAGGAGAGGAGGCTCCGATCGGAGCCTCCTCTCCTCTCACCCGCTCTGCACCGATCACCACCGGCATCTGACAGATGCCGGTGCTCGGTGAGGGTATAGGAGAAGCGGGATGACGTCATCCCGCTCCTCCCACAAAAGGCGGAGCCGCCGCCTCCCATTAGAGGCGGCGGCCATCGCCGCCATTACGAGCGGTGAGGACCCGGAAGAGGGTCCTCACCGAAGCCTGCGGACCCCCCCCCCCTGGTGAAGAGAAGACGGCGGGCCGGGGATCGGGCGAGGAGGTGAGTCAGTGGCGCTTTTTTTTTTTTTTTTTTTAACTTCTGCTGAGCGCGGGGAAAACGGGGGGGGGGGGGGCGGCCGGTTTCGGGCCCCCCCCTGAAGACGGAGGACGTCGGGGGGGCGATCGGATGCCCCCCCAGGAAGAGGAGACCAGCAGCTTCTCGGGGATACCAAAGGTAAGCGTTTTATTTTTATTTATTTTTAACTGTTTGGGGTAAATGCCAAGCCCGTAGTTTCTACGGGCTTGGCACTTAAGTGGAGTGGAAGCAAGCACGTAGAAACTACGGGCTTGGCACTGAAAGGGATAAAGTGACCAAGTGCAATGATTAGATATGTATCATGGAAATATTGGTCATGGATACCCGTGCATAAATCGCAAAGCAATACAACAAACAAACACACAAACAGTGAAAACAGGGGCATACAGACCAATGCAAGGCCTGATGACAAACCATCACGTGCAGTATGGAGTGGGGAGCAGCAGCGGGGACACCTACGATCGCGGCCGCCCGTGCCGCTTCGCTGGGTGATTACATTCTACTAAGTAATGCCTGCTTTAAATACCTGTAAAGATTGGGCCAAGATTCGCGCCATCTAGCAGGTGCTGGTGGAGCGCACCTGCGTGTCATCTCCGCCCTGGCGCCGCGGATGTGACGTCACGTCAACCAGGATATGACTCCACTGACATGGGGATTACTGACAATTGCAGGAGGCGGGGGCCGGGGCCTGTATCAGGGGCGGGCCGACAGCGCGTCATTTGTAAACATGGCAGTGATGCATCAGCATCCCAACACATACTCCCACAGGGTACAGACACAGTGTCCTCTGCCCTGCGCGGTGCCACGGTCCTAACTCCTCCCCACCCTCTCTCCTCTCCCCAATCAGCCCCAAGGAGGGGGCACGAGCACGGACAACCACAGTCCTGCCAGCGCCCGCAGAGCCGGCTCGAATATCGGCGGAGTGCGCACAGGGCGCCACCTATATAAGGGCGCACCTGGTTTAAAGAGTAAGAAAGAATATTAAATTGCCCTGGTATAAGCAGCATTACTTAGCACTGGTTTAACACATGATATGATCCTATCACCATATCCATAAATTTAACTACTTGAATTTTATAAAGTACATGATATAAGGAATATAATGTCTATTTTCAACAGGTAATAATTACTGACCTACTACGTCCAAAAAGTGGACAAGAAAAGGATCCCCATTATAAGGGGATGATGTACACATATATACCTAACCAATAGGGCAATGGCCTTGCTTGATTTACTGTAATGGCCTTACTTAATTTACTACGTTAAAGAAACTGACATTAAAGCTCACTCATAGTGAGACTCACCGGTTGGGGAGCCCAAACCGGCATCTGCAGCACAAATATATCGCCTAGTAGAACAGAGCACACCTGACCATGGCTTATACCTATCACAGCCATGGCCCCTCAATCATAAGGATGTTGTTCCAATGTATAGATTTGGTAACCCAGAACCACCACAAATAAACTGTGATGAACTCCCCAATCCCAGTGCATCACAGTTTCAAGAGAAAACACCACAATATTCCATGCGGATATATCCAATACATATTGCAGATATAATTGTTGCACAGCACACAGGGTTAGCTGTGTTGTTTGTGGGTGCACTGTAGTTCCAGAGCCACATTTTTTCATGGCAAAGAAGAGGACAGTCCTCCAGGACCAGGGTCACACAAGGATTTCACTGTTGTAGTCCTGACTCCGTACCACTCTACAATACCCAACTAAGCAGCTAGATAAAAAAAGAAAAGAAAAGAGGCAAAAGAAAACTGAAAGAAAAAGTGGAAGGAGAAAAAAGAAGAAAAACATCATGAAAAACAATGTAATAAAAATATAAAAAAAAAAAAATGTATTATATGTAAACACGTGCCTACCACACCAAAACTAGTCATGTGTAGATTACCTATAATTCAACCCCCAACCATATAAAACTAATTAAGGCACTGTCTCCATTAACTGGGCAGTGCATTTACAAATTAAGGGAGGCCGATCCACCCTGATAAAACCAGGAGCAAGGGGACCGAGGAGAGGCCCCTCAAAAACAGCAACGTGCTCAAATAACACACCAGTGCATAGTGAGAGTGGTATGATCTAAACCACGGGAGAAGAAGGCAACCAAGGTGGCCCGCCGGTGGACTGATGATGTTTCACATAGTGTATTTTGTCTCCCCTGATGGAACTCAAGATGTTCCAGATACACCCCGATATTTTTCCGGTGGCCCGGATTCAAAAAGGAAAGGAGGGGGAGAAAAAAGGGGGGGGCGGCTTTAACCTAAGAACGGAGTAAAAGCCCAATCCTCGTTCAGGCCCTTCGGGCTTCGGGTGTCTAGCTGAAAGATCCACCTAAGCTCTCTTTGTTGGAGGCGGCGTTTCAAATCGCCACCCCGTGGACCCACAGATACTCTCTCCATGCCTATCACCTTCAGGGTTTTGGGGTCACCCCCATGTCTATCCAAGAAATGGGCTGCCACAGGTGAGATGTTCTTACCCAATTCCTTGTCCCGACTAGCCAGCCGGATATTCGACAGGTGAGCCTGGATCCGAGTTTGGAGTGCATTTTGCGTTTCTCCCACATATGCCACCGGACACCCGCAATGCAACAAGTAAATAACAGACCGTGTCCTGCAATTGATAAAGGAATTGATTTTAAATTGCCTGCCGGTCTGTAATTTGTAAAGTACTTTGTTTTTTCTACGTGAGTACATATTGAACACTTTGTGCAGGGGGCACATCCCGAGATATTGCTTTTTTGCAGCCAGGTGCCAGATGGTGCAAAATGACTTTTGCACAGCTGGTCCTTCAAATTTGGAGCCCGTCGGGCCGTCAATGATACTCTTGGGCCCACTATTTCCCCCAAAGATGGCTCTGAGGCTAAGATTTGCCAATGTTTAGACAATATTCCATGTATTAATCTCCATTGTTTATTATAGTCCGTCACGAAGCGTATTCCTTCTATTGCCTTCCTGGACCGTCCACCCTGCTGAGGACGATATCTTAACAAATCTGTCCTGTCAGACACTTTGGCCCTAACATAGGCCTGTTTCACAATGTTATCGGGATAACCCCGTGTTAGAAACCTCTGAGTTAAATCATTCGCTTCCTTCTCAAAGTCTCTAGGATTCGTACAGTTTCTCCGAGCCCGGAGGAACTGTCCATAGGGAATCCCTCTTTTCAGATGTGTAACATGTGCACTGTCATACCTGAGGAAGCTATTCACAGCTGTAGGCTTCCTATACAGGCTGGTATCTATCCTGCCATCAGGTCTTAGTGATAATTTTACATCTAAGAAAATTACCTCTCTTGGGGAGATGGTCCAGGTTAGAGTAGAGTAATGTTGAGTTCATTGTCGTTCAGTCGGTTTAGAAATGCTTGACAGGAAGATTCTGTACCCTGCCAAAAGATCAAGATGTCATCAATGTAGTGGTACCACTCCAGTATCGCAGGGTGGCACCGCTCCTGATCAGCAGAAAATACCGTACATTCTTCCCACCACCCCAAAAAGAGGTTGGCTATTGAGGGGGCACATTTGGCCCCCATATCCACCCCCGAGACTTGCCGATAATACTGGCCGTTGAACGTAAAGAAGTTGTGAGTCAATACAAAGTTCAATAAGGCCAGCAAAAATCCATGCAGGTCCCTTCTGTCCACTGACTCTTTGTTTAGATAGAATTTAATCGCTGTCAGGGCCAGGTGGTGGGGGATTATCGTATACAATGACTCAACATCGCATGTGATTAACAGTGTGTCAGGTGGTAAATGAATATCCTCCAGTTTTTGAAGGAGGTTCGTGGTATCCCGTACAAAAGATTGAAGACTCAAAACATGAGCCTGCAGCCTTGAGATGAAAGGCAGAAACAACCTTAGGCAGAAAATCTGGCTTAAAACGAAACACCACCCTGTCCTGGTGTCTCTTAAAATAAGGAGGCTTGATGGAAAGCGCCGCCAACTCAGAAACACGCCTAACAGAAGTGATAGCCACCAAAAGACCACCTTAAGCGTGAGAATGGACAAAGGAGCCCCTTGCAAGGGCTCAAAGGGAGACCCCTGCAGGGCAGATAAGACCAAGTTCAAGTCCCAGACTGGTAACATAGGCTTACGTGGGGGACGCACGTGAGTAACTCCCTGGAAAAAGGTCTTGACCAGGGGATTCTGAGCAAAGGATCTTTGGTAAAAAATTGCCAAAGCAGACACATGGCCTTTCAGAGTACTGAGCTGAAGGCCCATATCCAAACCATGTTGGAGAAACTCCAGAATCCTAGGAATAGAAAACACACGACAGGGAAGCGAGTGGGACTCGCACCAGTCAAAGTCACCAGTCAAGTACGCCAAACCCTGTAATAGATGGAAGAAGAGGACCTCTTCCTAGCCTTGATCATGGTATTCACCACTGAGGCAGGTAGCCCTTTTTCCATCAAGATGGAGGTTTCAACAGCCAGGCCGTCAAAGCCAGCGTTTGTAAATTGGGGTGGCGTAGTTGTCCCTGAGTGAGCAGATCTGGAACCCGTGGCAGGGCGTACTGATCTACTGCCAACTGCACGATGTCTGCGAACCACACTCTTCTTGGCCAACAGGGGGCCAACAGGATGGTTGGCACCCCTTCCTGAACTATCTTGCGCAGCACCCTGCCCAGCAGTGGAAACAGGGGAAACACATACAGGAGCTGGAACCTAGTCCAAGACATTGCCAGGGCATCCGTGGCCAAGGCCAGAGGATCCTTGTGATTGTGACGTGATGCAAACAGATCCAAATCTGGCTGACCCCAGCGGTGGCACAGGGAGCGAAACACCCTGCTGCTGAGGGACCACTCACCGAGACGAGAGGACCCCCTGCTGAGGGAGTCTGCCTCCAGATTCTCCCCGGGATGTACACAGCTGATATGCAGGGAACATTTTTCTCCGCCCAGGACAGTATCAGGGACACTTCCTTGAGGGCCCTCTTGCTCCGGGTCCCTCCCTGATGATTGATGTAGGCAACCGCCATCTGGTAGTCCGAGCGGACCTGAACAACACGACCCCTCAGGTGTGGGGTTAAGTGGGCGAGAACCAACCTGATTGCCCTCGATTCCAGAAATGTTGATAGGGGCATGGGCCTCCTGAGGGCCCCACTGACCCTGGAATTTCAGGGACTTCCAGAATCTCCCCCAACCTGTCAGACTGGCATCCGTGGTGACAGTCTCCCAGCAGGGGGCCAGAAAGGACCTGCCCCCCAGCAGGTTCCCTGAGACCAGCCACCACACTAGAGACCGCCTGACCTGAGGGGACAAGACAAACGCCTGATCCAGGGAAACAGGGTCCCGATCCCATACTGACAAGAGGTGAAGCTGAAGAGGCATCATGTGGAACTGAGCATACGGGACCGCCTTCGAAGCAGGACACCATTAGGCCCACCAGCTGCATTCCCTGCCTGATGGATGGATGGGGACAAGACAGCAGGAGCTGAAATTTCTCTTGAAGGACCTCCACCTTCTGCTGAGGAAGAAAGATCTTGACCCGAGCTGAATCCAGAATCATGCCCAGAAAAGACTTCACCATGGAAGGAGACAGGGAAGATTTGGGGTGATTGATCACCCAGCCGAATGACTCCAGTGTGGACACCACCCTCTGAGTGTCCAGCTCTGCCTGATGAAAGGATTGAGAAGCGATAAGCATGTCGTCCAGGTAGGGAAGAATACGAATGCCCTGAGATCTCAGCAGGGCCATCACTCCTGCCAACACCTTGGTGAATACAAATTGGTAGTGCTGATCCTCCAGGTCAAACCTGAGGAACCTCTGATGACCTGAAAAGATAGGGACGTGAAGGTGAGCATCCTTGCTGTGTACAGAAGTCATGAAGTCCTCTGGGCGTAAGGACGTCACAGCGGAGCGCACAGTCTCCATGCGAAAGTGTCTGAATCTGACAAACTTGTTGAGAAGCTTTAAATCCAGTATAGGTCTGATTGGACCCATCCTTTTTGGGCACAATGAAAAGATTGGAATAATAGCCTTTGCCTCTTTCCTTCAAGGGCACCTGACAGATGACACCAAGATCCAGAAGGCCTTGGACAGCCAGGGGGAGACACTAGGCTGACAAGGGGTTTTGAGCTAAACGAGATTTGATGAATCTTGGGGGCGGCCAGGCTGCAAACTCTATCTTGTAACCGGAGGATACTACCTCCTGAATCCACCGGTCTGAGACATGACGCCTCCAGACATGAGCCAAGAGCCGAAGCCGTCCCCCCACCCGGATGGGTGAGGGCGCCCTTTTATGCCTGAGGGGGCTTGGGGGAGGACTTAGTCTTGGGACCCCAGGGGGGGGCCAGGGCGGCCACGTCCTCTACCCCTGCCCCAAAAATCTCCATGGGCAACAGCAAAGGAAGCTCCTCGTCCAATCCTGGAGCCCCTGAAGGAAGGAGAAAAGGTACCTGAACCCCGAAAGGACCGGGGCTGCCTTCTACGCTGAGGTAATTTGCCACCGTTAGCAAAAAAGTCCAAGCGTTCCCCAAAGAGGTGCAGCCCCTTGAAGGGAAACCCAGTGAGGGCCTTTTTGGCAGCATTGTCAGCTGCTCACTGGCGCAACCAGACCAAGCGGCGTATCGCCACCAACAAGGCAGATGCCCTGCCACACATTCTGATGGTATCATCCAGGGTAGAGAGAACATATGCAACAAATTCCTCACAACGCAGAAGAGCTCTATACTCTTCACTACCAGCATCATCAGGGGCCCCATCTAAAGGACCCCTGAGCAGGCTTTTAATAGCAACAGCCGTGATAGCAGAGACACAGACCGGACGGAGTGCGGTCCCAAAACAGGCAAAGGCAAGCCAGCTGATCCATGTGCCTGTCTTCCCCATCCCTCAATGTAGTAGTGTCAGGGGAATGCATGACAGATGTGTTAGACAACCCCAGAACTGGTGCATCCACCTCTGGAGGACATGACCAACGTTTAACCATTTCAGCAGGAAAGGGATACCTCTTATCCCAACTCTTTGGTACCCCGGGAATCCGGCTAGGCCGGTCCCACTCCTTGAGAATCAGATTATTAAAGTGAGTTTGTTCAGGAAACTCCAATTGTGGCTTAACAGCATGAAACAGCTCCCCCTGCTGCCGCAGGGCCATTGCAGGAGGAGAGAAACAGAGTACTTCAAAAATGTGAGCCAAAAGTCTGTCAGTATCATCTGAAGCCCATGGGTCAGATCCAGACTCAGCATGACCCCTAGGCTGATCGTCAGATGAATCAGAGAATAATTCCCCTTCTTCCAGGGGGGCGAGAGGACCCCCTGCTGAGGGAGTCTGCCTCCAGATGCTCCACCCCCGGGATGTACACAGCTGATATGCAGGGAACATTTTTCTCCGCCCAGGACAGTATCAGGGACACTTCCTTGAGGGCCCTCTTGCTCCGGGTCCCTCCCTGATGATTGATGTAGGCAACCGCCATCTGGTAGTCCGAGCGGACCTGAGGGGACAAGACAAACGCCTGATCCAGGGACACAGGGTCCCGATCCCATACTGACAAGAGGTGAAGCTGAAGAGGCATCATGTGGAACTGAGCATACGGGACCGCCTTCGAAGCAGGACACCATTAGGCCCACCAGCTGCATTCCCTGCCTGATGGATGGATGGGGACAAGACAGCAGGAGCTGAAATTTCTCTTGAAGGACCTCCACCTTCTGCTGAGGAAGAAAGATCTTGACCCGAGCTGAATCCAGAATCATGCCCAGAAAAGACTTCACCATGGAAGGAGACAGGGAAGATTTGGGGTGATTGATCACCCAGCCGAATGACTCCAGTGTGGACACCACCCTCTGAGTGTCCAGCTCTGCCTGATGAAAGGATTGAGAAGCGATAAGCATGTCGTCCAGGTAGGGAAGAATGCGAATGCCCTGAGATCTCAGCAGGGCCATCACTCCTGCCAACACCTTGGTGAATACCCTGGGGGCCAAGGTGAGGCCGAAGGGCAAGGCCACAAATTGGTAGTGCTGATCCTCCAGGTCAAACCTGAGGAACCTCTGATGACCTGGAAAGATAGGGACGTGAAGGTGAGCATCCTTGCTGTGTACAGAAGTCATGAAGTCCTCTGGGCATATGCACCTCACTGGGAGTCAGGTGTAAGCGTGGGGGGGGTAGGCGAAGCCAGAGGGGGCGCAGCGCTAGGCCCAGCCGCAGGTAAACCAGACTGCAGGGCAAGTACCTGCTGGGCGCAGGGTACACACACCCTGACATCATCACTTATAGGGGTTACCCCACACGCCACACACAGCCGGGCTTGTCCCGAAGGAACTCTGAGCACATTATCCTGAGAAGCCTCCATATGGTGATTATCACGGCACAACAGGCCAATAGGGATTGACGCTAGTAAAGCAACCCAGGATGCCCCAATAACCCGCTAGGGAAGTGGGAGTAATGGTATGTAATAGCCCTCCACTAAGAGTTAACACTAAATAGAGGGGATAGGACCGGGAGAAACCATAAAGTTTGACCCGCCTGCAAGACATAAGCAAAAGATCCCATCAGCGATATGCAATACAGATATGCACATTAATAAATCAGCCCGCAGGGGCACTTACGGACCACGATAGTGAGACGCCAGATACACGCAGCAGAGCATATAAATGGCGCCCGCATATATCTCGAGGGGCGGGCCGCGGAGACAGTGATGCAAAGCGCATCATCCGCACGCCCCCCCCCGAAGAGCGCGAAAACGCGCCCACCTGACAAGACCAGCAAATGATGGCGCTGCAGCGCCTGAGGCGATGTCGCCGCCGACCGCGGAACGCAGTACAAACGTGCAGCAGTGGCAAAAGAAACCAGTGCAATCAATTCAACAGGGATCAAACACAACACACAATGTATAGCAGACATGCACCCCCCCCTCCCCGAGAACTACAAAGGAGAGCCAGGGGGAAGCAACAGCTAGCCTAAAGGGAGCCATCTGTGGGGACAGGGGGCGAGGGGCATCCCATAAGGCTCACCATGGGCCTATACCGCCTACCCTTTGGTGGGGGACTGCGGTTGGAGCAGCGCTCCTTAGCACCTGACAGCGGTGCTGCCTACCTTTACCTGAACCAGAGCAGCCTGAGCTGGAAGGCAGTAGAAGGAAACGGGTAGAAATAGTCCTACAGGGCCGCAGGCTAATAGCCCCGCTCACCTGCAAGTAGAGAGAGCCATCTTCTAGTCATCGCAGCCAGGACTGCAGAGAAGAACTGGGGATTTTGTGGGAGGTCCCGGGTATATATGGGGCCGGGAGGAGCCACTTTTCTGTCTCTGCAGTCCAAGTGTAAGGAATATCTTCTGGAACAGGACATGCTGTATACTAATAAAAAAATATTTACGCCATCATTATGGCTTTATGTTTTTTAATACTCCTACTCCATTAAGTGCAATAGAGGGGGTGTGCTGAGGCCAGGTGTGCTGAACCTGCTTTGGAACACCCTCTCCATTGCAAAGAATGAAGAAGGCTTGTGAGGTAGCAAACAAAGCTCCAAAGACACCTTCATGAGAGTCTGACAGCACTGGAAGACAGAATCGCTGGCTCCCTGCCATTGGTTATTATGAAGATGCCGCCACTGCATGGAGGAGCTTCGGGTGGAACACCGGACCATAACAGAGAGGCTACATCTAAGTATAGATTTTCTGTATATGTACCTGGACAATACATTTACATTCCTGTAAGTTCCAGGCATTGTAACTAAGGGCCTTGGGGCAGCAGGAACACACCAAGTTTAAGGGACAGGGGAGTGCAAGTTGCAAACAAATAAAAAATGTACAGATAAGCTCAGCACCTTGAGGGCTTCATATTGGTACACAATAATGGACACTTTTAAAGTGTCATTGAAAGTGGGCTTTTCCTTGCCTAACAGGAAAACAGCACAGGTCTGGTATTTTATAGAATAAAACTTTTTGCATGTCATATAAGTTAAGCAAATGAAAACACCAAGGTTGAGAAATATCCCCAGTTCTGTTACTATATAGGCAGAACATCATTTCTAAATGAACTCTGCATGTATTGGCAAGTTTAGTCATGACATAATACACATAAAATAAATGTAGTCATGATGGAAACATTAATTACTGTTCTGCTAGATTACATTTCTGCAATAAAAAGCTGCTAAATTGCAGCACTGAGTTTTATCATCTTTGATCCAGGCAGTTATTTTGTAAATGCCGGTCAGAACAGGTAATAATTCTAATTAGCTTTCACCGCAGCTATTCCTGGGTTAAATTAGGCATCAACAGGAAGCCCATGTTTTATTGCACACAATCTTTCAAGCTTCCATTTGCTTGGTCATACGATTCTTGACTAAAGATATGTGAAGCAGAAATAGTGTTTTACTATTCTGGAAGTTAAAGTAACTGCCGTACGTCCACAGAACCATATAAACACACTAAAACTGTATGACTGGTATAGCTGTCTAGTTTAAATTACCCAGGTATCAATCTTTAAATGCTGACCGGTTGGATGTATTCAACTAGAAGGGAGAATTAAACATGCTGCATTGATGCAGTCGTTCGCCCCCGGACTAAAGTGGAGAAAAAAGGATTTTGGCTATACCAGGTTTTGTTATGTGCCCTGGGGGTATCCCACATTTTTTTTTAGAAAGTTCTGACAGTAAAAAGCCTGAAACAGACACATTCAAGAGGAGCAACCACCAACCTACAGTCTATAGGACTATGATCGGTTGCCTTACCTCATTGTGGGCCATCACCTCTACCATCTTCTACCAACAAAATTTTCTTTACCAAGTTTTTCAATAAAATTAGCATCTCCAATTTGCCCTGTCTCCAGGGCTCGCACACCGCTTGGCAGGGCTCCACACTCCCCTCGCCCAGCAATCAAGTACTTGTTTGCATTGGAGGATCCTCGGGGGCCACCCTAGTGAGGTACAAGGTAGTATGCCTTAAAGCCGACCAAAACCCAACATTTTAACTAGCATCCCCTGATTTGCTCCCCCATGAATAGCCACTTTTTACTGCTTCACTCTAATCCCAGATAATGGCGCCAGTTTTAGCTGTAAAGCTCCGCCTCCTCCACTCATTGCCACTGTTGTGTGTGCCAACGATGTCATTACCACACTTATAAAATGACTAATCACTGCCATATATATAGAGATTGACAGCAAAAAATAGTGTTCCAGGGCGATTTGATAAGCGAAAACATCCATTTGTAGTTCTACACCCTTAGAAGGGAATAACAGGGGCTTTGGTCAAAAGTAGTTCACGAGTTCAGTGGGTTTTGGTCCACTTTAAAGATTCAGCTAGCTTACTTGTCCACACTGTCATAGCTTTGAGCAGTAAGTGGAGCTTAATATACCACAGATACAACTTTGTGTCATTGTAAAAACCTCACTTACCATGCTATAGATTACTAGTGACACGGTATATGCACTTATAAGGAGACAATATAAGGAGACAAGTGTCATCACATCCCAGCAGCTGTTACAGCCTTGTTGTCATTGTCTAAAACACAAAAGCCTTGAATCAATAAGCTTTCATGTGAAATAAGGACCATATCATTTTAGAATTAGCCATGCAATAGAATGATGGTGGTTCAGAGAAAAGAGGATGTGCGTGGAGTGATTTACACCTAAAACATTCACTAGCGCAATGTAACAACATATTCCATTCACTTTTATAAAGGGTCTGTAAAGGCAACAAATAATAAATAGTATATTCACCTTTTCTCCCTTGGAGCTGCTTTCTTAGAAACCCCCCAGTTTCCAAAATGGTCCCACCGCTGTTTGGACATTCGCTTACAGTTAGGTGCACACCCAGCTCCAATCAATGCAGAGCCACAACAGCCAAAGCACACCTAGGGATCTATTCAGGGCCAGGTGAGAATTCTCACTCCTTTTAGGAGAGAAAACTTCCATTGACTTTCATTGTCTAGCTTGGAGCTGATTCAGAGCCAGGTGACAGTGAAAGTGAATGGCAGATTTCTCTCCTAAAAAAAGCATTGAGAATTCTCACCTGACTCTGAATGGACCCCTTGGTAGTTAATAACTGCCATTAGTTAATAACACAGAGTATATTAGCAACACTTAGGATATATGTTTAGTGACATGCGACTAATCCATTTAAATTTAGTGGGATCTCCAGTTTAGAGAGCTTGTTGACCTTGCGTGTTGCGCTTTTCAATACAAGTTTTTAGCCTGAATACATGATGGAACCTAAATAAAACAGGATGAGTGATTAGGAGCCTAATTTGTGGAGGCTGATTTGTGGAGGCTGATTTAAGACTAGCGGCATGTATCGATGTGAGCGTCTGTGTAGCGGCGCTTAAAGTGACCACTAGTAGACGCTGCAAGCGGGTGTCCGGCACTATAAACTAGCTTAGCAGGCGGACAAGTGGTGCTGTACTATCCTGTCCAGCATTGATGAATGTGATGTCTGGAGGGCGCTGTAAAAGCGATCTCCCTGATTCACTGCAGAGCCAATCGCAAATGCTAGGTGGTGACCCGAGCTTAAAGCGCCCAAGACTACGCTACATCTAATAGGGCGAAGCTGCAGTGAACAATAGGTAGCACCAGGTAAGTGCGTTCAGCACTTGACACTGAAGCCTGTATTCATGAAAAAACTACACACAACTAGCGCCGGCGCTCTAAAACTGGGAGCTCTAGCATAGAGCGCCTGAAGCTATGTGATAAACGTTTCTCAACACATATACACCAGTACCAGAGCAAAAACATATGGAATGACATTGTTTTAACACTGTGACAATGACACTGCAATGGCATAAAAATTAAAAAAAAACAATAAAAGTGATTAAGAAACACAAAGCCTTTGACAACTTTTACAAACACAACGAAATGCGTCAGGCAGGCATATGGCGATATTGTGAGGATCTTTTACGTTTCACTCATACTTTTAAAAAGAAAACGGCTGTGATTGCAGAGTGGTGAGAAACAGTTCATCTGCAGTCTGGCTTATTTTTTACGTGTTTGTAAGTGCAATACTTTATATTACATTTAAAGTGGACCAACACCCACCCCTGATCGGCCCGAGAATCTATAAGGTTCCCGGGCCGATCAGCTCCCTCCCCGCGGGACATCCCCCAGAAAACCCCTAAAATCTTACCTTTTAGGCGACGGCTAAGCCGCCGCCGCCTCCCGCTCGTTCCTCTAGCAGGGCGCGCTCCCGCGCCGGCCGTTTGTGAATGGCCGGAGCGGGCACGCGCCCGGTAAGAGGGACGCACGGGAGGCGGCGGCTTATCCGTCGCTTGTCCGTCGCCTACAAAGGTAAGATTTTAGGGCTTTCTGTGGGGGTTTCACACCCAATTGGGGTGCCCCGCGGAAGTGGACCAACACCCAGGATAGTGAAAATCCTGGGTGTTGGTCCACTTTAAGGAGGTTTTATCATACAGAGTTGCACTAGGTCTTTTTTTCTTTTTCCTTCATTTTATCTTTGGCCTTTGTCTGAGTGGCAACGAGGTTGAGGGGCTTTTCATTACAGTGAACCACCCCCATTATGATCAATTGGATTTGAGGTGAAAATGCTTTAACCGGACCTTCACCATGATATATTGAAAAGCCCAAAGCCTTAAAAAACGATTCTCCAGCATCTAAAGTTAATATATTTTAAGTTTTTAGTCACTTACTTATTATTCTTTCCCCCACTGGGCTGCAACTCTGTTCAGGACTTTAGGATACGGGCGCTGCCATCTTGAATCAGAAGCATCACACTTACTGAGGAGAGGAGAGTGGGATAAAGTACAGGGGGGCAGGTTATAACTGTGCTTTGCTCAGACAGAGCAGAGCTGGGGTCAGGAAAAGGTCAGCAGTCCCAGAATGCAGAGCAGCACAGTCAGAAGGCACTTCCTGTTTGCAGGCTGCCCGACGTTCCATGAGCCGCCATCTTGAATGTTTGAAGGCTCATAACATGCAGTAGATGCAGGTAGGATGATTTTTAATATGAGCAATCTGTATGTACAGGGTGTGGGAAACATATAAGATAGGCTCTTATCCAGAGTGAAGGGCCGCTTTAATAATCCAGTTAAATTTTAAACGCATCTTATCACTTTATCTTCCGGTAAGCATATTCTTGAAAGGTGGATACCAGCGTGTAAATGTGTTGAGTGCATGCACCATGGGGTTTATTGTTATACTGGACTTTCTTTCAAGGATTTCTAGATTTTTTTGCTCTGTGTTTCTAAAATATTTGTTTGCACCTTCAGCTGTTGGAATAAGGCAGCTTTGTTTCACACGTTTGAGCATACTAAGATTTATCCTGTTAAGATTATTATTCTTTTGTTTAGCGCTGTGCCTACAATACACAATAAAAGTGATTGTTTGTAGGGCAGGAGAGGACACACAATGATTTGAGCCACAAAATGTAATGTTTACTTTAGCAACACGCTATTTAGACACAACCAGATGAAACACTATTGAAGTGTATGGGAGAGCGTTACTGAGCGTCAGGTACTACATGGCTGCTGAACCTAGAGCGACGGCGCTATACACTGAGCTGCCTATAGAAACACGTGATGCTACATGGCGCTGTTAGAGGTGCTCACCAGATTGACTTTCTTAAATGTGGTTTCACATACAGTGCCCACCCGCCGCTACGTGGCACTACCTGGCGTTATCGTTTCTTAAATAACCCCCATAGTGTCAGCACTATTATTATCCACTTAGCGCCATGGGTTTTAGCACAGCATTACCTTTTGCTTTATTTAAGAAGCATTGCATGTGAAAGTTAGTCCCAATGTGTACGTCAGATAGAGACAAATTTACAACTTTCACCTTCTTTAAAGCTCAGACTGGAGCTGTTTTATAAGCAGCGCCAGTTTTTTTAGTGGTGCTGAAGCTTAAGATGCTATAGAGCACAATAGGCAGAAATGTATTGAAGTGTTTTATAATGAAAAAATGCTGAAAAGAAAAACAAAAAACGGAAATGCAAATGCATGATTTAGATTTCGCCAACTGCTATTTGTCAAAAAGCCTCTTTTCTGCAAATTTTCACACCAATGCATTCATCTAGCCTTAATAACAAAATATAATAATAATAATAAAAAATAAAATAATTAAAGCAGAACATTAGTCAAAAGTTGCCCCCCCCCCTGCCATCCTACCCTGGCACTGAGGCAGGATGGAGAGGTTACAAAGAAAAAAACCCTTACCTTACCCTCCAGCCAGCTGCACTGCCTTGAGTTCTATGCAGCCGCCCTTGAAAATGACACAGAGACGCATCTCCCGGGTCCCTGCATGCTCCCGACGCTCATTCACTTGAGAGGCAGGAGTCAGGTGATGCAACTCTGTATAATTCTGGCAAGATGGCAGCCGCCAGGATCCTGAGCACAGGAGCAGCCCTGGCCCGAGGGTCAGCTAAGGGTTTTTTTCTTTGAAAACCTGCCTGTCCTATCTCAGCTCCAGGGTAGGGTAGGTGAGGGGTCAACATTTGTGCACTTTAAACGCACAACAATGTTAGCTAGATTTGTATTGCTAAAGTGTTTTCAGATAACTTTAATGGTATTACAGCAAATAGCACCTACAAAATCTACCTCCAGCCTCTGCCAGGTCAAAAAAATGAATAAATATGGCATTGGCGGAGCAGAGTATCATTCACTTGCGCTATTGAATGCAGCATAAGAGGCTATGGGTACACAAACTGAGACAGGCTGGCTATAGAGATGAACCTAGAGTGCCAATGCAAACTGATTATTTAAGAACAGAAGTTTTGAGCACTATTCAATGCACGGTTATGGGTAGATAACAGCAGCGAATAAAAAAAAAAAAAAAAAGTGGGTACATCAAGGCGGATGCGAATGCCAACGAAATGACGGTAAATGGCACAGAAAGACGCAGTTCATAATTCAGCTCGAGGTTCCTCCCGGTCTTGCATTAGGGTCAGGGAATGCCACCATCACATATTCTATAGCTAAAGCTGTGGGTTGGCAACAGGACAGCATTCCTCGAGACAATGAGGAATGTGGAAAAAACAAAGATGGCAGTATGGGGAATTTAATAGTGTACCTTTTTTAGCTTCGTAAGTTGTCCGTTATATAGTCTATCTACATATATAATGTACAATAAGCATTTAAAGCGGACCTTCACCCTGAATAAGAGCATATCGTATATGTTTCCCACACCCTGTACATACAGATCGCTCACATTAAAAATCATCCAACCTGCATCTACTACGTTATGAGCCTTTAAACATCCAAGATGGCGGCACATGGTATGTCACTCTGCCAGCAAACAGAAAGTGTCTTCTGACTGTGCAGCTCTGCATTCTGAGATTGTTGTCCTTTTCATGACCCCAGCTCTGCTCTGTCTGTGCAAAGCACAGCTATAACCCGCCACCTGCACTTTATCCCGCTCTCCTCTCCTCAGTATGTGATGCTTCTGAGGCAAGATGGCGGCACTTGTATCCTAGAGTCCTGAACGGAGTTGCAACCCAGTGGGGGAAAGAATAATAAGTGACTTATATTAATTGTAGATGCTGGGAAATAGTTTTTTAAGGGTTGGGCTTTTCATTAAATCATGCTGAAGGTCCCGTTTAACATTTAAGATATTTGCCATGTTGGCACTTTGTGATAAATACGTCGTCTTTGGGTTGCAGTTGCAATTTAGGCTTAGGGAGCCATATTTATCAATATTTGCTGCGGGAGCAAGATGAGCTTCTCTTTCGAGACGCTCTCTGCGCCTGCACTGCAGAGCCGATGCTCTGTGTTCGCTCGCTCCTTGCCGGGCACTGTGCGCAACACGGGGCTGAGCTAGTGACCCCTAGAGCCAGCTGGGAGCGCAGTAAAAAAAACTTTTAAGCTGAAAATACAAAAGGGGATTGTAGGCATACAGCGCCTGCTGCAATCTCAGTTTATTGTGGGGGGCAGCACATTCCAGCACACTGGAAATTGCATTGGGGACACTTGAATGACATGACATGGGTTTTGCATGACCCAAACAAGTTTGCAGCGCAACACAAAAGTGCAAAAAATGCATACAAAAATTATCCCATATCCAAAACAGGACAGGGATCCCGTGGCACATGCACCAGCCCCCCCAAAAAATTATAACTAACCCAGCCCATTGAAATGTATGGGATAAGGCCACACAGTGCAGAGTGAGCGCCTAGTGTTATCTGGCACTGCAGGGAATGCAGCAGCGGCACTGATGATAGATGGGACACTACCTGGCAGAGGTGGTATTGATTGTCTTGATAACCACACCTTTTGCCCTGGGACCTGACATTCATCTGATGTTCATCTGGCATTAAGTAGAGTTTCCTAAATAAACCCCTCCAAAAGGTTCGCCATCTCTGGCCTAGGATGTGCAGATTAAGTGCTCACACAGGGCACGGTCAATCTAGGTGTACCAATGGGGCACCAGACGTGATTGCTATTGAGTTTGGATTTCTTTTCACATTTCCTCCATCGTTCCTTTTTTTATATCCCCTCCATTGTTGTTTCTTCCTCATTCCCTCTGCCTACATCAATTATTTTTCACATTCTATCCATCTTTCTTCCATTTCCATATTGTTTCTGTATTTTTCTCTTCCACATTTCCTTCTCTTTTCCTCAGTCTCCCTCTTTACTCCACATTCCCTTCCTCATATTTCTTTTTTCCATCCTTCTGTTCTTCTCTTTTCCACATCACCTCTTTTGTTTTCACATTCCTTCCCTCTTCCCACTCATTTTCTTTTTTCACATTCCCTCTGTCACAATCATCTATTATACATTATTGCCCTCCTCCTTTTTTCCAAATCCTTGTCTTCATTTTCTCTTTCCCACATTCCCTCTGTCTTCCTATTTTATTCCACATTCCTTCCCTCCCCCTGCTCCTTTTTCCTCATCTTCATTTTGTCTTTTCCACATTCCCTCTATTTTCCTTTGTTTATTCCACATCCCTTCCCTCCCCCTGCTCCTTTTCCACATTCCCTCTATCTTTCCTTTTCATTCCACATTCCTTCCCTCCCCCTCTTTCCACATCTTCATTTTGCCTTTTCCACATTCCCTCCATTTCCCTTTCTTTATTCCACATCCCTTCCCTCCCCCTGCTCCTTTTCCACATTCCCTCTATCTTTCCTTTTCATTCCACATTCCTTCCCTCCCCCTCTTTCCACATCTTCATTTTGCCTTTTCCACATTCCCTCCATTTTCCTTTGTTAATTCTACATTCTTTCCCTCCCTCTGCTCCACATCGCCTTTGTCTCCTTTATTCCACACTCTTTATCTCTCTCTTCCGTCTCCTTTCCCCCCTTATACTTTCCCTCTTTCTGTCTGTATTGTTGCCTGTGTGAGTTGGGGAGTCACCATTTTGAGTATCTGCACACCCCGGGCCCTGGTTTCCAGCTGTAGGGTGAGGGGAGGACGCAGCACCTTCCTCGCCTGACAATAGCGGCGGCCTCCATTGTGTGAGGTGATGCAGCTGTGCTTTGCTATGTGCCGCCACACACCACTGGCGCGCTGCAAGCTATCACCACACAATGGCGCCATTACAATACTACACTATAGGGTGCAATACACAGCAGACAATGAATAGTGTGCACGGTGCATGCGTTCCAGCAGGAAAAAACCGCGTCAGACAATGGCGGGAAGCCAATGTGCCAGCCTGTCCTGTGGCTCCCTGACCCTCGGCCATGGCCTCCCCGTGTCCCAGCCTAGCACCTCCCGCTGAGGTGCACGGAGTAGCCCCGGCCAGGCTCCACCTCAGACAGGCCCGCTCTCCCCTCCTCTAGCGACTCAAACCCCTCCTCCTCAGCAGGCCCAGTCTCTGGCCGCCATGTTAGTTTCTCCCGGCCCCGGCCTACTAGTCAGGCCGTGCCCCGCTAGGATGTGCGGTGTTCCGGCGCGGGTAGCTGTGCGGTTCCCGGGCGTGTAAGCGGCCAGGAAGAGGTGAGTGATATCGGAGGGGTCTGAGGCCGGGGTGATGCTAATGAAGAAGTAGGGTGCTCTTTAAGGGGTGATTATGGAGGCGCACAGTGGCATAGCACAGCGCTCCCTATCAGCAGCAGCCTGTATGTATGTATGGAGGTGGCCTCCTCCTCACATTACTGATCGGTGTGTGTGTGAGGGGTGCCTGGAGCAGTGTGAGGGCTGAGCTGTCACCTGCACATTGCACACATGGAGGAGGGAGGGAGGGCTGCCTGCACAGCTGATGCTGTCACCATGCACTGGCCACACTGCCCCTGTGTTCTGTACCGCTGCTACATGTGCCAAGCGGGGGCACCCACCACACCCAGGGGGCAGGTATATGGCATCCAGGTGTGCCCAGCCTTACCTACTGTCCAGTGCAGAAACAGGCATCTTCCCTACCAAGTGTGCAGAGGAACCTTCATTGCTTTACCTGCACGCCAACAGCATATAAAGGAGACCTAAACTCTATGGCAGGTTCACAGGGATACTAACCCCCTAATTTCCACTGTTTCCTAACGGAGCTGCTGATGGGGACAGTAAGAAACACTGCTGCACCTCCTCCAGTAGGAGACTTGCTTCATTGCATTTGCTGTCCCCATAAAACACTTCCATGCCTGATTTTGGCTTCTTTAAAACAGACCAAAACCCAGGATTTTGACTATCCTGAGTTTTGGTCCTTTTCCCTCGGGGCACTCTGATCAGGGTGTGGAAACCCCCCAGATTGTCGATGCCAACTCACCTTCCAGGTTCTATGGCGCATACACTGCTGCTCGTCCAATCAGTGTGCTCGGAGCCGCTGATGTGACAAGGAGCGTGCCTGCACGCCATTCACAAATGCCTGGCACGCACCCTGCTAGAGGGATAGTGGGGATGCAGCCGCGGCTCGCGCGTGCGCCGTTGGCCCGGGAAGCAAAGTAAGTGTACCGGGCGACTTGGGGGGGGGGGGGGGGTTTCACACAGCAGGGCATCCCGATTTTGGATGCCTACAGTCTTGCCCTATGGGAGTGTGGATCAAGGTAACAAACGGGTGATCCCTGTGGGTGAGTGAGTGAGGGTGAGTGAAAATCCTGGTCTTTGGTAGGCTTTAAAGTGGACCAAAACCCAGGATTTTTATTGTTTTGGGTTTTGGTCCTTGCCCCTGGGGCACCCCGATCCGGGATGCCCCTCTGTGTTAAATTCCACAGGTTGCTGAAGCTAACTCACCTTTCCCCTGTCTTCGCATCCAATCAGCACGCATGGATCCGCTCCCACCCCTTTGTATAAGCAAGTGGATCCGAATGCGTCAGCAGGCCGCATCCCTCACTGCCTTCTAACAGGGAGCATTCACATATGCCTGGTGCGTGTGCGTACCCCACTAAAGGTATAGCAGGGAGCTTCTCGTGCATGTACTGTTAGAGTGGGGGAGAAGGTGAGTTCCCCAGGCAACCTGGGGGATGCCCCAGAGGTGAGGGAATCAAGCGGCCCTGGAATTCCAGGGCCATGGGTTTTGGTTCCTTTTAAAGTGGACCAACACCCAAAATCGGGATGCCCCGCTGTGTGAAATCCCCCAGGACACCATGGGTTTTGGTTCCTTTTAAAGTGGACCAACGGCCAAAATCGGGATGCCCCGCTGTGTGAAACCCCCCAGGACGCCCGCTGCACTTACCTGAATCCCGGTCCAACGGCGCCTGCGAGATGCGGCCGCCAGTGTGCTCGGAGCCACTGAGGTAAGACGTCGCTTTGACGCGCATACCTCAGCGGCTTCAAACGTGCTGATTGGACGAGCGGCCACGCATGCGCCGTAGGAGCAGGGTCAGGTGAGTTATAGCCAGCGATCTGGGGGGTTTCACATAGCTGGGCACCCCCGATCGGGGTGCCTCGGGGAAGTGGACCAAAACCCAGGATAGTCAAAATCCTGGGCGTTGGTGCACTTTAAATTGGGAATTGGAATTTCCTGGGTTTTGCTCTGTCTCCGGGGCACCCTGAATTTGGATCGAGTGACAGCGAGCGCCCTGCTTGACTCAGCCAACCGGTGCACTCGCTGAAGCCCTGCTGCAGTTGTATTCTGCCCCCTCCCCCCGTTTTGTTAAGCTCCTTCAGGAAAATAGGAAAAGTAAATATCTATATTGCAGCCCTCCCTGTTGGAGTAAAGGTAAGGTTCGTTTATTGACCCTGTGCTCCAGGATCCTCAAAGAATTTCAAAGGATGGTTTAGGCCTGCTTTAAAGTGGACCAAAACCCAGGATTTTTACTATCCTGGTTTTTGTCCCTGGCGTCTAAGCACAGCGGCTCCGAGCGCGCTGGTGGGCACATCACGCGCTTCCCTCTAACAGGCACGTGCCCTGCTAGAGGGATAGCGGGGATGCAGCCCACGCATGCGCCGTTGGACCGGGAACTCAGGTAAGTGTAGCGGGCGACCTAGGCGGTTTCACACAGCGGGACATCCTGATTTTGGATGCCCCAGGGGGAGGGATCTATAAGATTCCCGGGCCGATCCGCCTTGGTTTCAGTCCACTTTAAAGGGTCTACTGAGGCAAAGAGAAAACAAGATAATACCATAAATGTGCCCAACCCCCGCTATCCACGTGTGGAGCCTCCTACAGCGGAGGTGTGCCAGGGCAGTGTCTGTTATGCTCCTCCACTGCAGTGAATGGATTTGGCATGTTCCAGTCACTGTGAGTGATACAGAGGGGTTGGACCACTTCCCTTTGTCCATTTTAGAGATCGCTGATTGGCTGAGATCCCATGAATGCTGGGTGACATGACCCAGCCCACTTGCCGCATCCCTGGCTTCCTTGTACAGTTGGGAGTGCCTGTGCCACCCCGCACTAATCTGAATGGCTGATTGCAGGTGTGCACCACAGCTACAGCAAAGCTGGGGATGCAGCTGCTGGCAAAACAATAGGAACCAGCGGTAAAGTAAAGTAAAACTGCCACTCTGGTGATTTCACACAGTGGGGTATCCAGATTTCAGATTCCCTGAGGGAAGGTTAGCGGCTGACCCTGGAGTCTGAAAGACCACTGCAGCTTTTAATCCATTTTAAAGAGCTGGAGCTGCTCGCTATATATCTGCAGGGGAGTATCATGTTTTTTTTTCTTTTAGCCTGGAGAGTCCATTTAAAGCAGACCTACCCTTTCCCTAGCAATTCTGTGCTATAGTTGTTCTTGGTTCCATGCCTGATTTTGGCTTCCAAAGGGTCTTGTTTAGACATCAAAACAATAAACCTTATACTACCCTTTTATCTCTCGCAAATCGCTATGACAGTTAATAGTTTGCCTGATTCCAGATCATCGCTTTCATAGTATTGACGATGAGCCACCCCTTACCATCCATCACAGGAAATATCGCACACCTTCTCCATTCACTGAAATGGAGGGGGCGTGTCGGTTCATTGCAGTGAATGGAGGGTGGAGTGCTATAGGCTCTGGTGAATTGTGGGGATGGTCCATCGTCAATACTACAGAAGCGGCGGCTGACCTGGTTCGGGTGACCAGGTAAGAGTTAGAGCAAGGGACTAGGAGTAATCGTCTGCGGAGGATAAAAGGTGTTTTTTGTTATGATGCCTGAAAAATGACTTTAACTGTAATCCTCAGGATCCCACAGGGGCTACTGTTTAAAGAGACCTAAAACTATTTTTGACAAGAGATTTACTTTAAGTAGCACAAAACCTTCAGGTGGCTCTAAACCTTCTCCACTGTATACATACTTAAAGTGGACCAACACCCAGGCTTTTGACTATCCTGGGTTTTGGTCCACTTCCCTGGGGCATTCCGATCGGGGGTGCCCCGCTATGTGAAACCCCCCAGATCGCTAGCTTCAACTCACCCTGCTCGTACGGCGCATGCGCGGCCACTCGCTCAATCAGCGTGCTCGGAGCCGCTGAACTATGCACATCAAAGCGACATCTTAGCTCAGCGGCTCCGAGCACGCCGGCGTCCGCATCTTGCGCTTTCCTCTAACAGGGCTTCCCTCTCCAAATGGCCGGATAGGGGGAAGCGCGAGATGCGGCCCGCGCATGCGCTGTTGTACCGGGTGTCAGGTAAGGTTTGCGGACGTCCTGGGGGGATTTCACACAGCGGGGCATCCCCATTTTTGATTGGCCCGGGAATCTTATAGATTCTTCCTTCAGGCAGCATACGCCTAAGACCTCCAGTCTCCTCCCATCAAGGGGAACA
Organism: Gastrophryne carolinensis; assembly: GCA_027917425.1. Lineage (NCBI taxonomy): Eukaryota > Metazoa > Chordata > Amphibia > Anura > Microhylidae > Gastrophryne > Gastrophryne carolinensis. The sequence continues at coordinate 276,463,467 of CM051238.1, forward strand.
CATGACCACCAGCCAAAATAAAGTCTTGACTCCTCCCTCTCTTCCCCAGTTGTTTCCGTGTTCCTCCTCGAGGTAGGAGCCAGACCACTAGCTCCTGGATCGATTGGTTCAGGTAAGTATTTTCCGGTACTATGGGCCTGTAAGCGGGGGGTCCATTTCTCGGTCCCAAAGGCATTCTTTCTGCCTGGGGCCCGGGATACCCTATGGGATTATTGGCCAAATCCCATTCTTTGATTTCTCAAAGGGGGGTAAGTAAGGCATTCCCTCTTTCTGAGGATGATTTTTAGGGAGAAGCTGGGATTACCGGACCCCATACCGTTTTTAAGTTGGGATTTAATTTTTTGGGGAACATTAGGAAGGATCCCCCCTATGTTTGGTTGCACTGGTTGTTCTTCTGTACCTTTTAACTAACTTTTTTGACAGTTTGACTTTTTTTGTGCTGGTACCTTTAAGAGACGGGGGAAGAGAGGGGAATGACGCATTCTCTCGCTCTCTTCCCCGCCTGCCGATACTTCCGCATTCGGCTTACCTTGCTACAGGCGGCCGGTGGGGGGGATCGGATCTCCGCATGGGGCCCCCAGGATTCGGAGACGGGTAGCGATCTTCAGCGGGAGTTCCCTGTGGCGACGGGCTTCCTCGCGCGCGCGCCAGCTATGTTTTTTTATATATGATGTTCCCGGAAATTAGGTCCCACGCTTCTTCCTCCCAGGGCTGGTGACGTCACATCCCGTTGCCCTGGGGAATTTCCTGCTTTTCCCACATCACGTGCTTTTTCTTTAAGTGATAGCACAGTGTTTTGGTGTTTGAATGTATTATGGCCTCCCCTTCTATTTTTACTATGAAGGGTTAATACTTTAATATGGAATTGGGTCCCTACCCTATTTAGGCGGACTCTGGAACTAATCACTGGGTGCCTCTATCCAGAACTATGGCAGAACAGGATGGTTTTTTGGATCTCACTGAAATTACTTATGTGGATCAGGATTCTTCCAGCATGACGCCAGCTGCTGATTCTGGGAGGAGGAGGCCCTGCTCTGCCCCGGTAAGTCACCTTTAACTTTGCTTGGGGTGTGTATAATATATATATTTCCATAGAATAGGATATAGCTCACTTCCCTATTCTTGCTTATGTCTTTTTAGTCTAAAACCCTGGACAAAGCTTCAAAAAGTGTATCTAAATCCTCTTCTTCCGGATCAAAATCCAGTAAAAAGAGTAGAAGATGCCCGTTATGTGATGTGAAACTTGCGGATTCCTATGTTAAACCTCTATGTCAGATATGCACGGATAAAGTGGTTAATAAGGAGCATAATGAAGATTTGATGAGGATGATGAGGGAACTGATCTCTTCCTCTCCTATGACTCAAGAGGGCCCCAGAAACCGCTAGTAACCAAATGGGTTTTTCACATCCAGCGGCAGGTCACCTTGATGCATCCCTGTTTCTGGTCAGATGGGGAATCCCTCTTTCTTTGTCACTCAGGAAACTTTTGTTCCTGACGATGAATCAGAGGAAGGGGAGATTTCTTCCCCGGGAGAGGAGGACGATCAAGCATCAAGTTCCTCTCTGGCCAAGAACAGGTATTTGTTTCCTCCCGGGGATCTTCCTTTTCTCTAACACATGATTTACCTATCTATGGGTATAGAAGAAAAGGCTGCGGGCCCGAAATCAAAGCAGGATAGTTTCTATCCTGATTTGGCTCCGGATTCTTCCTGTTCTTTTCCTTTTCATGACTACCTTCTAGGAAGGTATTTAAATCTAGGGGTCTTAAACGTAGGTACCCGTTTTCGGAAGAAGATTCACATCTTTGGGAAAAATGTCCCAAATTAGATGCCCCTTTTGCCAAGATTTCGAAAGGAGCAGGATTTGCCTTTGAGCATTTTGGGGTTCTTAAAGATCCCCTAGATAAGAAGATGGATTCACTGCTGAAGAAGGCTTGGCGGGTAGAGTCAAATTTGTTAAGGACAAATTTGGCATCCAATTGCGTTATCAGGAATTTGGGGTTTTGGCTACAACAACTTAAGGACTGTCTTTTAGAGAGGACTAGTCTGGATAAAATTTTGAAGGCTTTACCTATTCTCTTTTCAGCTACAGCATTTGTTACGGATGCCATGGCTGAATCTATTAGATTTTCAGCACAAAATCTGGCTGTAACCAATTCCGTGTGCTGGATTCTTTGGTTAAAGACCTGGTCTGGCGATATTGGTTCAAAGATGAGACTTTGTGCTATGCCCTTTAGGGGTGAGTATCTGTTTGGCTCAGACTTAGGTAAAGTCTTGGATATGACGGCAGACAGAAATTAATGTTTTCCGCCTCGTCCTAGGGCTTCAGCTAATAGAATGTTTTTTCCCAGAAGTTCCTTTAGGCGTCCCTTTCTTAACAAGGGTGCTCCTTAAAGAGCTAGAGGGGCCTTTTCCTCTTCCAATATTTCAAGAAAGGGCAACTTTAAAGGTTCAACCCTGTTTGGAACCTATCAGGCAAGACCCAAGAAGCAATGACGCCAATATTGTTTAAGGAGGTTTTGCACTGCCTGGCTAGGCCTGTTGGATTGCCCTTTCTTCGTAAGAGGTATTACGGAGGGCTTCCACATAAATGTTTCTCAAACCTCTTCAAGATTTTTGATTTCTTCTCTGCCCAGGGGCAGGGAAGAAAGAGAAGCAATTTTTTGGAGTCTGACGGACATGAAGTCAAGGGGAGTCATTGTTCCAGTGCCTCTGCAGGGGAGAGGGTTTTACTCCAGCATTTTTCTAGTAAGAAAGAGCTCGGGAGGGTTCAGGTTTATCCTGAACTTAAAGAGTCTCAACCTTTTTGTCCAGTACAAACATTTCAGGATGGAAACTATTTTTTTGGTAAAGAATATGCTTCTCAGAGGTGCCTTCATGGCATCAATAGATTTAAAGGACGCTTATTGGCAAGTTCCAATGAGCCCCCTGGCTCAGTCTTTTATGAGATTTGCAATAAGAGACGGAGACCGAATTTTGCATTTCCAATTTGTCTGCCTACCCTTCGGTCTAGCATCAGCTCCGAGAATTTTTACCAAGGTTCTGGCAGAACCTTTAGCATATCTGAGACGCAGAGGGATAGGAGTAGTCGCTTATTTGGACGACCTCCTGCTCTTTGCCCAGTCAAAGGACAAACTATGGGAGAATCTGCAGTTCACCATGACCTGGGTTGGATTGTGAATTTCAAAAAATCTTCTCTGGTTCCCTAGCAGGTTATGACATACTTGGAGTTCGAGATCAATTCGGTCCGTCAGGTCCTTATTCTTCCTCATCAAAAAGTTGTGGCTCTCCAGGAGGCAGTTCGATTTATCTGCTCGGGAACGATCCCCTCTATAAGACAGCCAATGAGAGTGCTCACGTCATCCTTCCCGGCGGTAAGATGGGGTCAACTTCACTCCAGATTCCTCCAGGAACATATTCTGAAGAATTGGACGGTACCCAGCAGGGATTGGATCTACAGCTACCAATTTCCCAGGAAGTAAAATATTCTCTGAATTGGTGGTTAGAAGAAAGTCGATTCTTGAAAGGATTGCCTTGGGGCGACAGATGATTGTCACTACGGATGCTTCAGCCTGGGGCTGGGGGGCACATTGCAAGTCAGAGACGACTCAAGGGAAGTGGTCAAAGGCTCTGAGTCAGTCATCCTCCAATCTAAGGGAATTGGTTGCAATAAAGGAAGCTTTATGGGCCCTGGAATCACACCTGTGTGGAAAGCATGTGCAGATCAGAACAGACAACGCAACGTCAGTGGCCTACATAAACCATCAGGGAGGAACAAGATCCTCGAAGTTGATGGCCATAGCAGCGGAAATTCTGTCATGGGCAGAAATCAATTTGAAGTCCCTAACGGCAGTTCACTTGAAAGGAACCCTGAATCAGGTAGCGGATTTTTTGAGCCGATCACAGGGAATCGGATTGGTCTCTGGATCCAGAAGTTTTCAAGACAATCTGCAAACAGAAGGGCGTTCCGGAGGTGGATCTATTTGCGTCGGCAAAAAATCACAAGTTGGACAGATATTTTTCATTGAATCCAAGAGATCAGTCGTTGGGAGTGGACGCACTGACACAGGCATGGCATTTCAATCTGGCCTACGCCTTCCCTCCGGTACGTTTGGTTCCAATGGTGTGTAAGGGCGCCACTGAAGAAACTCGTCAAAGAACCAGCTACAGTTCTCCTGGTAGCTCCCTGGTGGCCAAGGAAATCTTGGTTTTCAACTCTGGTGGAACTGTCGATTCAGGACCCTTGGGAGATTCCTATCGTCCTCGTTTCTTATCCCAGGGTCCGATATTTTGCCCAAACCCCCAATGGTGGAGGTTGACGATTTGGACCCTGAGGTCTCCTTACTGCAAAGGAGAGGATTTTCAGCCCCGGTGATAAATACTCTTCTTGCAAGCAGAGAGATGGTAACCAGGAAGATTTATCTTAAAGTATAGAAAACCTTTAAGTTCTGGAAGACGGAGAATGGGAAGACTTCCTTCAAAGTACCGGTTATACTAGATTTTTTGCAAAACGGAGTCGACATGGGACTTAGCATTAATACATTAAAGGTTCAGCTGGCAGCCCTGTCAGTCTTCTTGGATAGGAAGCTTTCTTCTGTTGCTATCATTAAAAGGTTCCTGCTGGCAGTCAAACGCTCTAAGCCGGCTCCATGCAAGGTGATTCCGCAATGGGACCTTTGTCTGTTAAGTTTTCCGCCTTTTTATCCCAACAAAAATCTGGACATCAAATCGCTTACTTGGAAAGTTTTATTTTTAGTGGCTATTACCTCGGCTCGAAGGATCAGTGACATACAAGCCTTGTCGTGTCGTCATCCATTCCTCCAGGTTTTTCCAGATCGCATCATGATGAAGGTGGACCCTTGCTACCTTCCTAAAGTTGCATCAGATTTCCACAGATCTCAGCAGATCGTTATTCCTTCCATCACGGAGGAAAATCCAGAGCTGATGGCGTTAGATGTCAGATCTCAACTACTGCAATATTTTCATCAGACCAAAGATTTCAGGAAGGCACAGTTTATCTCCTTTTCAGGCCCTATGAAGGGCTTAAGGGTCTCAAAAACTACATTGGCAAGATGGATGAAGAGTACCATAAAACTGGTTTATAGAGATGTCAATTTACCAAGTGGGGTAACGGCTCATTCCACTAGGAGTATTTCCACGTCTTGGGCAGAGCAAGCTGGGGTCTCCTTGGAACAGATTTGTAAGGTGGCCACCTGGACTTCGGCTAAGACCTTTGCAAGACACTATCGTTTGGATCTCTTGTCTCAAAAGGATCAATCTTTTGGCAGAAGTGTTCTTCATGCTGGTTTTTCTCCCCCCAATGAGGTAGTTCTCGCTATATGTCTCAGGCGTATGCTGCCCGAAGGATGTTTTGAGAAAACTTACGTTAGGTACCTGGTAACTTTTTTTCTAAACATCCGTAAGGGCAGCATACGCCAGCTTCCCTCCCTTATAATTTTGGACATGGGGTTTGCATTTCATGTGGGCGGTAATTATAATTGTGGTGTTGTGGGTCTATGTCTCTTTTTCTCTCTTTCAGATCTCTACAACAACTGGGGAAGAGAGGGAGGAGTCAAGACTTTATTTTGGCTGGTGGGCATGTGTTCCCCTCGATGGGAGGAGCCCGGAGGTCTCAGGCGTATGCTGCCCTTACGGATGTTTAGAAAAAAAGTTACCAGGTACCTAACTTAAGTTTTTTTTTTTTTTTTAACAGAAGGTCCTTTACAGTGTACTTTAAAGTCTGTAGGTAAAATTAGGAATAACTGCCTTTACTCACCATACCCCAGAGCTAGCTACGTGAAGAGCTGCTAACAGAGATGGTATCCATAATTTTTTGTCTCTGTTTTTGGGACTACACTCCCCCCCCCCCCCCCTACACTCCCCCCCCCCCCCCCCCCCACACACACACACACACCTGCTCCAGTTCATCCCAAACTGGTAGTGTTAGGAGAAGGGCACTTTGTATGGCCTGGCAGGTCAGAAAGCATTACCCTCCCTTCAGGTAGTGAGTCTGATGACAAAATGCTGAAGCTGGGCAGCTTGCTTTGTTGGTGACCTCTTCTGCTGTCTGCCCAGTGCTTGATCAGCATGGAACTGGTGTAAAATGGTGGTAACTGTAGTTTTGCATGGTGTAAATTAGTATAGGTTAAAACGCTCAAATGCAAATGTGCCAGGGTGGCTCCTAGTTCACATGGGCACTAAACTAACCTACCCCGTCACACCATCAAAGAGCTTTATATTAGAGATACTCATTTGTTCCTAGCAGTGATGCGTACCGTGGGGGACAACTATTTTCTGTCCCCCATCATAAAGGGCTTAAAGAGAAACTTGGGACCTCTAAACTACCAGGTCCTTATAACCCCCCCCCCCCCCCCCCCCCGCAATACCTTTTGGATGACAGTGTCTTCCAGAACTGTGTCTTAGCCGTCTGTGACAGATGCCAGTGGAGCCTAGCCGTCTTGCCATCTTCCCTTCAGCCTCGCTAGTCGCGTCGACATCTTGCAGCGTTTCTGATCCTCCTGCAGCCGCCCTGACCGGAGATGAGGACTTCCCTGCGCCGACGCGAGGCCTCGGGGACAGTGCAGTGCATCGTGGGACATAGAAGACAAGATGACACTGCCTTATGGAAAGTGCCTGTGCAGGATAAGAAGACAGGTAAGTTAAACCTACCAAATGTAAAACCGGAACTTTAAAGGGAACAGTTTGGGGAGTTTTTGAGAACCTCCCAGACTGTCCAATGTTCGTCTTTAAAGTGGACCAAAACCCAGTGGGATCGGCCCAGGAATCTATAGGATTCCCGGGCTGATCGATTTCCTCCACCCAGGGCATCCAAAATCGGATGCCCGCTGTGTGAAACCCCCCAGGCCACCCGCAACACTTACCTTAATTCCTGGTCCAACGGCGCATGCGCAGGCTGCGGCCCCATCCCCAATATTTCTCTAGCAGAGCGCATGCCCGCGCCAGCCATTTGTGAATGGCCGGCGCGGGCACGATTTCTGTTAGAGGGAAGCGGGGGATGCGCTCGGAGCTGCTCTAAGACGTAGCTCAGACTGATTGGACAAGCGGCCGCGCATGTGCCATAGGACCGGGATGAGGTGAGATTCCTCGGGCGATCTGGGGGGTTTCACGTAGCAGGGCACCCCCGATCGGGGTGCCTGGGGGAAAGGACCAAAACCCAGAATAGTAAAAATCCTGGGTTTTGGTCTGTTTTAAAGAGAATCACCAATCCGGGTCCCACTCCTTGGGAAGTATGTACAGCATCTACAGCATGCTGCAGTCAATGAAGGAGAAGCACATGGGACATACTTCAGGTGAGCACCTTGCTGCCTTATTGCCATTGCCTGGAATGTCCCTTTAAAGTGAATGTCCAGCAAGCCGCCCCAGGGGACAGGGTGGCCACCTCCGCCCCTGCAGCTGCTGCACAGAGCATCTTTCTCTAAGACTGGACATAAACTTTAGAGCTGAACAAACCCCACTGTGACCAACCCTAGAATCTAAAAGATTCCAGGGATGGCCGCTTGCCTTCGCAGGGGGCATCCCGATGCCCTGCTGTGTGAAGCCCCTGCCCCCGGGGCGCCAAAGAACTTACCTGCTTCCTGGCACCCTCAGCGATGTATACATTCAGCGCACCCATCCCCTGCCATTCAGATAGCCCGATTGCCGAGCTCTGCATGTAAACAGAGCCATTTGCTGAACATAACGTATGCATGCCAAATGTCTCTGATTGGATGAGAGCCTATGCATGCACCAGAGGACCAGGGAAATGTGAGGTTATATTGGTGTTCTGGGGGTTTCGTACAGCGCGACATCCCAATTAGAGTCAAAATAGCCTGGGATAAATTTCTGATCTTGCAATGTGGCCTCAGCAATTACTCTATACTTATAACCCCCCTGTCTATTGGGGCCTTCCAGCATCTATTGCCATTTCCATGTAAAAATCTCTTGGCAATTGCAAAGCCTGCAGGCCATCCTGGTGTAGGAACCTCGTGTCTTTTAAGGTTTTCATCCTGGCAAGGTTTCTTTCTCAATTCATGTTACATTTTCCTTTCAGCAAACACACAGTCGTATTCCTTAGGCAGAGGATTAGGAAAGCAAACAATAATTAAAACAAAAAAAAATGGCTGTCAAACTGCCAGCTGACGTAAAAGGCCTTCGGTGGTTCTTCTTCCTGGTCACATGGATCCAGGCACCTAAGTGAACTTTTTATTTTCAGACTGCTGTTCTTTTGATTTGAGGTTCACATACACAGACATTGTAAGGACTATGTTTTCTTCTTATTCTCTAGTAGGGAGACGCTACTTCTCTTTGGGATATAGACTGAAGGTTGGGAACTAAGAGTTGTCTCCTTCTTTAAAGGATAATTCCACTTTTGATGACCTTTTTAAAAGTTTCCATTGTTGTGTGGCAAAATGATGTCCTCAATGCACTGAGCTTATCTGTTAGTTCTCTAGCCACAATGTTTTTATATTAGCAACGTACACCAAAGTGGTCTGTTTAGTGTGCATAGCAGAGACTTCCTGACTCTGCCTTGCTAATCATCTGATTGGCTAGGGCAGATATGACAGAGATAACTGCCCCAGGGCACAGGAGGTCAGAGGTGCCCCAACATTGTTGCTTCTCCACCTTATTTAACATATTTGTGCTCACTTGGCATCATTTAGAGAAAGGAAGCACCATTTGTCTCTGCTTTTTCAGTCTTTAGTTTAACTACAGCCAAATGAGTTAAGACAGAAAAAAATGTTATTGTCTTAACCTTCACAGGGCCCCGTTTAATATTTGCCCCAAAGCCACATCACATTTAGTTACGCCACTGGCAGCATTTTCACCTGGGGAGGTCATTACTGCTGCTTGACTTTGCCAAAGTTGTGAAATGATTGCACATTCCTTTATCTGTAGTATGCCTATTTATTTTCAGTTTTTTTTTTGGTTTGTTTTTACATTTAGGTTTGTTCCTCGGGGGTTACGACAGCCTCCAACTGTTCACTTCTCAGCCAGTGCAGTGGCTTGACTCCCTCAAGGGCTCCTGGTATGTGGAGACCCAAGTTTTCCCAAGCCCTGAAGATCCCCCATGAGGAAACATCTCTTTCACAAAGCCCGTTGGTGGTAAGCAGAATCTCCATACTTAAAGGGAATGGGGTGAGATGAACCCATCTCAGCTAATCATCTTCCTGGGGATGCAGTTACACAGCTTCTGCACCAGGGCATCTCGACCGCTGCTTCTCTAGTTCAGGATCTGCAGAGGACAGTCCTTGCATTCCCATACCAGATCAATACAGCCATCCATATTAGTTATGTAGGGCTAGTTTACAAAATATTTGGACAGGCAATTGTTTGTCTCACACTTTGTGAAGATATCCTCATTGGTTATCTCTCGGAAGGTCCTCAGTACTCCTGACTGTAGACACCAGTCTGATTGGTTTGGGGTGTTTTTTAGACCACCCATGGGCATCTGTCAACCTATTGAAGTTGCAAGTAATACCATTGGGCACGGGTGGACTCTAGGCATTCCCCTAGCTGACAGTCATTCACCTTTCTTTTATAGGGTAGATTCAGCCTTGCACACCAATGAAAATAATAATTGTGTTTGTCTTCTGGCCCAGCACTCTACCATACTTGATAAGGCTTAAAGTGGACCAACACCAACACACTTCCCCCCGCTATGTGAAATCCCCCAGATCGCTAGTTACAACTCGCCTCACCCCGCTCCTACGGCGCATCCGCGGCCGCTCATCCAATCATGCGCGTCAAATCTAAGTGGCTCCGAGCACGCTGGCATCTCGCGCTTCTCTCTAACAGGGAATGGCCGGCGCGGGCATGTGCCCAGCTAGAGAGAAGCGCAAGATGCGCCGTTGGACTGGGATTCAGGTAAGGTTTGTGGGCATCTTGGGGGGTTTCACACAACGGGGCATCCCGGTTTTGGATGCCCCGCGGGGAGAGATTGGATCGGCCCAGGAATCTTAAAGATTCCCGGGCTGATCAGACAGGGTGTTGGTCCACTTTAACAAATTGATTGTCCTCTTGGAGTATCTTCACTGCACTCTACCTTAAAATGGACGCTCAATGGGGCCGTGAAAGGACATGTCATCAATGACAGCGAGTGGAATTTCTGCCCCTTACCAGCCCTGGCTCACTCACTTTGGGCTTTCTTTCCTGGGTTTTCCACCGGTATTCAACAAGTCTTACAAGCTTTGATATGAAAAGGTTGCAGGTGTTTTTTCATGATCTGGTTTGGTCTGTTCGGCGTTACTTTATTGTCTCTCATTGTCTCTCAGGGCTACTAGCAAACACTTGGTGTGGGAATATGACCCCTAGGGAAAAGAGTAACTCTTACTTTTTAACCTCCTGTAGGTGATGCTATGGCCCCAAATACATTTAAATTCTCATTTGATTTGCCATATGGGTAGCAGAGACTATGGCCTTGATTCAATAAGTGTTTTAATAAAATATCTTTAAAAAACATAGGAATGTTACTGAATCACCAGCTAAAAAGACAACGAAAGTCAATGGTACGTGGTTTTACTACAGTGTAGTTCTCTCAGGTTTCTTAGGAGTAAAAATGTACCATTGGCTTCCATTGTCTTCCTAGCTGGTGATTCAGCAACAGTTAAATTCTCAGGCTTTTTCATCATAAAGTGAATTCTCATCCCTTGTCCTTCAGCATGACACACAAGAGCTATCCCTCCCCCTGGGAGAAAACTGAACAGAGGTTAAAACCCCACCCCTTTCCCTCTACTCCAGGTGTTGTGTGTTTCCTCCCTAAGGAAAGCAGTGGATAGATGTGTGCAGTCTCCTTTAAATCCCAGTCAGTGGTGGCGGCACAAGCGGAGATGTCCAGATGGATCCTGAGATGGCTTACCGGAGCGTTCTCAGGTCGGTGGCGATTACGGTTTTGTCCCTTCCCCCCCCCCTTCCCGGGACTCTGGCTGGAGGGAGGAGGAAACTTGCTGCTGCTGACCTTGCGGCACTCTGACATCACTTCCGGGAATGGCCTCTACACGGGGGCCACTCAAGGGAGGAGGAAGGGAGGAATATGGCACCAGAGGAAATCACTCTTGGGTCCACCAGAGGAAATCACTCTTGGGTCCACCAGAGGAAATCACTCTTGGGTCCACCAGAGGAAATCACTCTTGGGTCCACCAGAGGAAATCACTCTTGGGTCCACCAGAGGAAATCACTCTTGGGTCCACCAGAGGAAATCACTCTTGGGTCCACCAGAGGAAATCACTCTTGGGTCCACCAGCGGAAATCACTCTTGGGTCCACCAGCGGAAATCACTCTTGGGTCCACCAGCGGAAATCACTCTTGGGTCCACCAGCGGAAATCACTCTTGGGTCCACCAGAGGAAATCACTCTTGGGTCCACCAGCGGAAATCACTCTTGGGTCCACCAGCGCCTGTTCTACCAGCCACCCCACAGTGCTGGAAGGGATTCCGGGCGGAGGAATACGGCACCAGCAATGCAGTAGCAACTCACTAGCAGCCCACAGCAGCCAGCTGAATCTTCCACTCATCGCCTGAATCGCCCACTAATAGTCAGCAATCTTTGGCAAAGGAATCCAGGTGCGGGCGGTGTATAAGCCAGCCTTAACACTTCTTGCAATATGCCACAGGAAAAGGCAGTAATGTAAAAATCGTGTTGTATATTTTGCCATTTTTCTGTTGTCTCATGGGGCATGTATACATGATTCGTGTATTGTAGTCTGTCCTTTTTAGTCTAATCCACCTAAAGTAAAGGAAAATATTAGCGATAAGGACCCCCCAAAAGAAAAGCCCAAGTATCTTAAACCCATTAGATACAGTGAATCCTGTAGTGTTACACTTCTGGATACCTGGCAGAAGTCTGTCTGTCAGACATGCCTACAGATGGGAGAGGAGACTTTGTGGCTATGTAGTCTTTTGGGTCGCACCCAGGGACATCCACTTCTGGCACACCAGTCCCTCCATCAGTTAACGCAGGATCATAGGCCATTAGTATCCCTTACTGCTTCTATTCCTCCTGCAGAGACCCACAGTCCTGGGCCAGTTCAGGTTGAAATGGGTTCGGAGGTAGCTGGGGAGAGTGAGGGTGAACTGCTCTGAGGATTCTCTTAATGAGGGTATACAGTTGGATAAGAGTGGAGAAGGGCCCCTCTGGAATTTTCCAGTCCATTCAGCTCTTAAATAAATGAAGTCATAATGGAAGTGCCCAGAGATTTTTTTTTATGCCGGGCTTACTAAGACATAGATTTCCCTTTCAGGAACAGGACATGGAGCCTTGGACCAAATTTCCAAAATGAGATGCACCACTTCGTCAAATCTCCAGATCGTCAGACTTGAGTTTTGAGGATATGGGGGCAATGCGTGATCCAATGGATTGTATGAGATAGGGCATCCTGAAATTAGCATGGGATGCTACATCCTTCACATTCAGGCCTACCCTAGCATCCGATTGTGTCATCAGAAGTATGGAAACATGGCTCAATAACTTGAAAGGTTATTTGGAGGATGACACACCTAAGGAGAATTTTTTTTTATATTACCTACTCTCTAGCCGTTCGAGTTCCACTCCTTGGGGCATCCCGCATTGGGATGCCCCACTGTGTGAAACCCCATCAATCGCCAGTTTCACTCACCTTCTCCTGGAGCCCTTGCCGCGTCTATGTGCTCTTAACGCAACCACTCTCACCTCTAGCCATACGCTTGCCCGTCATTTTTGAATAGGCAACGCCGCCATGCCATGGCTGCAAGGTGGGCGAGGGATGTGGTTGGTGGTGCTGCTTAGCGGTCAGCGGCGCCAAAGGGATTCAAGTGACAGTAAGCCCTGGCAGTGGAAGGAAGGTGAGTGAAACGGGGCGACCTGGGGGGTTACACACAGTGGGGCATTCCAATTCAAGATGTTGAAAGTGAAATCCCTGTGTGGTGTTCTTCTTTAAGAAATGGTCAGAAGATCTGGCAAAGTTGTGTGGCATTCCATTTCATGGACCTAGATACTATTCTGGCTTGTTCTTGTGAAGCAGGTAGAAAAATTCCTAACAGGAAAAGGAAGTTTCTTTTTTGCTGAAGACTACTTGGCGGGGGGAGGCTGGCCTGGTTTGTACCCGTCTGGAAAGCAGTCTCCCAAAATCAATTTGTGCTACAGACTTTGGAAAGGGGATACCGCTTGGAATTTTTGTCCATCCCTCAATGTTTCTTCCTTTTAACCAAGTTACCAAGGGACACCAGAAAGACTAAGGCCTTTCCACTAGTCTTACAAGAATTATTTCAAAAGAACGTGATACCGTGTTTCCCCGAAAATAAGACCTACTCCGAAAATAAGGCCTACTGTGCTTTTAGCATGAAGGCTAAATATACGACCTCCCCCGAAAATAAGACCTCCCCCCGCAGCAAGAGTCCTCATTCAGCTGCGGCCGGCTCTCTCTGATGACGAGTGACGCCCCTGACGTTGCACATAGGGGGACGTCACTGGGGGACGTCACTCGTCATCAAAGCGGCCACCACCAAAGTGAAAGCTGCTGTCTGCTGCTCGCTCTCTGACAGTAAGTTAGTGAGTAGTGGCAGCAGACTGTGAAGAAGAAAAAAAAAGAATTTCTATGGGGGAAATGCCAGGTGAAGTGAGGGGAGGGGGGGATGGAAACTAGAGAACTCCTGGATTCTCTAGACTCTACCCCCACCTTCACCCACTGATGATGAGGAGGGGGGGTTGTATGTTTTGGATTCCCCACATATGCCACAGGAGTACAGGAGAAGGGGGGTAAATTGGGACAGGAGGATCAGGGGGGGGAGGTAACATGAAATTTTGACAGGAGTCACATTTTGTCTGGTTATGCTGGTTTGTGATGGCAACTACTACTGTTTAACAGTTAATAAATTTCCTTTTTTTGTGAATGCATGTGAATTCTTCTTCATGGAAAAATGTAAGACATCCCCTGAAAATAAGACCTAGCGCATCTTTGGGAGCAAAAATTAATATAAGACACTGTCTTATTTTCGGGGAAACAGGGTAGTAGTAGTTCCGACCCAGGGCGAGGAACGGGGTTTCTATTCTTACGTTTTCTTGGTGCAAAAAACGCCAGGAAGTTATCTGATGATTCTGAACCTAAAAAATCTGTTCATCAGGTACAAAAAGTTCAGAATGTAATCTATTTATTCGGTACAGAACATTCTCATGGAGCAGGCCTTTATGATCAATTTAGACTTGCAGGATACTTACCTGCACATTTCCTATTTCTGAGATTTGCAATACAGACAGATCACTACCAGTACAAGGCTTTACCCTTTGGCCTGTCATCTGCTCCACGTATCTTTACAAAGATATTGGCGGAACCAATAGCGCACCTCAGACAGGAAGGAGTTACAATTATTGCATGCCTGGACAATTTACTCTTGCTAAACAGGTCAAGGGAGTTGTTACTAGCAGATCCCAGCTCCTGGGGTTGGGGAGCCCACCATATATAGCCAGGAGATCCTTTAAAGGGAACCAAAGGCTGTAAAACTGGCATTGGATCATTTGTTGCCAATCATTTCAGGCAAAGATGTCCAGATGCGCTCTGACAATGCTTCAATAGTAGACCCTGATAATCCCCGATAGATCTTTCAAATTCCATACGGTTTCCCCTTCTGGAACAGGTCTGATCAATATCGGCGGTTCATCTGAAGGGTACCCAGCACAGGCTCGGGTTAGGGTACAACAGACTGAGTGGTGTTTAAAACTTCCTTCAGATTAGAACCCCTAAGGGTCTTCCCCTGATAAACCTTTTTGCCAAGGCGAGATGTTCTACTCGCTGATGAGAGAGGACGATACCCTGGCTCAACCCTGGTATTTTCACCTAGCTTAGCCTTCCCTCCATTCAGGCTACTGCCACAGGTGATATTATAGATGGCGCAAGAAGAAATCAACGTATCTTAATAGCAACATTTTGGCCGAAGAAGATCCTGATTTTCAGAACTGAAAAGGATGGTGAAGAAGGGGCCATGGCATCTACCATATATTCCAAATTTGATTCATCAGGGTCCAATTCTGCATACGAATCAGGTCAAGCTTCAACTGACGGCATGGATCTTGAAAAGAAAGGCTGTTCTGTCAGAGTGATTAGAGCTCTATTGGACAGTCATAAATTGAGTACCACACGTATCTATGCAAATGTTGAAACTGAAGAAGAATGATATACCTACAGTCCTCTAAATCCTGCAGGAAGGGTTTGAGAAGGGTCTGGCAGTCAGTACGTTAAAGACTCCGACTTCAGCATTATCCGTCTTTTTAGACTACCAGTCGAGACAGGATCGTTCTTTAAGGCAATTACCCTTAAAAGGCCAGCACCCTTTAAAAGGCTTTCGGACATAACCATTTTGAAAGGGCTACTGGAACCTCCCTTTAAGCCACTTGAGGAAGTACCAGAAAACTTGTTGTTCTGGTTTCCTGTTGGCTATCACATCAGTCAGACAGGTAAGTGACCTGCAAGCTCTATCTATGAAGGAGCCCTGTTGCACAATTCTTCCAGAAAAAGCCATACTAAGACTTGATCCTCTGTTTTTACCAAAGATCGCTACCTCTTTCAATAGGTCCCAAGACATAGTGCTCTCAACTTTACCTGCTACAACAGAAGCAGAGGAATATCTCTCCCTGTTAGATGTGAGATCTGATAATTTATTTAAAAAGATCTAGGAAGTGGCAATAGGAGCACCTTTTGATAATTTTCAGCGGAAAGAGAAAGATCCACTATTTCCAGGTGGATAAAACATACTATTGTAAGGCTTATATATCCAGACGAGTTCCTCCTCCACATGTCTTGGAGTGTTCAACAAGAGCTATGTCGGCTTCTTGGGCAGAGAGGACAGGTGCCTCTATAGAAATCTGTGAAACAGCAACGTGGTCTTCACCCAACATCTTCCTCAAGCAATATAGGCTGGACCTCCTTTCTGCAAAAGTTTCTACCCCTTAGGTATAACTACTTGCTAATCCCTGTTAGACTTACCAGTAAGTCCCTCAGGGCGACCCCTTATTTCCCTCACATTGTCCTACGGTATACCTTATATTACTTGGTTAATACTGGTTTTAACCTCTGTTCAGTTTGCGTTTCCCAGCACTCTCCCCGTGGGTCGTCCTGAAGGACATGTAGAAATTGACGGTAAGTCTAAAGGAGATTTTTTACTACCAAGATTGTTTTCATGAATTGTATGAAGGTTTGCTTTACGCCCATATTTTGGCAAAAAAGACCCATCAGTCAGCCCAATCTTATTTTACCCTTGGACAAGTTTAAATCTAATAAGCTAATAAAAAAGAGGGATAATTCCTCTGCTACCATGTCATCATTTGGCTTTTGTGTCTAGAGTCACCTGATGAATAGACAGCTGTTGAATAAAAAAAAATATCAGGATACACTAAAATATAGTAGTAATCCTTTTTTCCTGCAGTGGTTGCTAGCCAAGATATTTGGAACAGCTTCTCAGACTGCTGTGTCACAACCAGAGTTGACCAGGGTTAACAACATTCACTGATACTGCAGTACCAGTATGGAAAGGTACGTATAAAAGGCTCTGCTTGACCAATACTGCTAGAATGTGGAGTGATTTTATAATACCTGTGTTCACTTTTAACAACCGGATTTAAGTTTGCCACAAGGACATACATCTCTATGTTCTTAACAAAAAGTTTCCTTATTTCAACCTGTCTTATCCAGCCTTTAGATTACAGTTTATGTCCCTTCAGCAGCAGCAGACGAGAACCCTGCAAAATGAGTCGTAGAGGGGAACAAGTTCTTTAGGATTTATCAGGAAATTAAATGAAAGATGCAGCTCCTGTCAGACGGCATGGGCCAAGCAGAAAGCAGATTCATTTAACCATTTGCTTGGAATGTCCCAATAACTGCTTTTATACCAACGGACAATAATGTTTGGCTTTTATTGGATAATTGTCATAACGACCATTTGGTTTTGATTGGATGTTTATACATCATTTTATTTATACCTCAAATTTCCATGAACTAAGCTCATGCTGCTACACCACAGAGTGCCTGCTTGTCTGTGGTTCTTATGTGACTGCTTTGGCCAATGCATATCCAACAGGTGATTCACTAGAGGCTACAATCCCTCCCTAGTTAACTGGGTTTTGAGACTAGTGACTCTTACAATACTATGTTGCTTATTTTGAGATTGGCAATTTATCGATAAATGGTGCTCTTAAAGTGGACCTGGAGGGGTATTACACATTGGGATGCCCGAGGGTTGCTAAAAGGGACCTTAAGTTGTTTATAATTCAAATGTATTATATGATGGCTTTCATTCGGGCAGACCTGTTTTAAAGCTTGGTATACACTGGGGCAATACAATAGCATAGTCTCATTAAAGCGGACCTTCACCCTGAATAAGAGCATATCTTATATGTTTCTCTCACCCTGCACATACAGATTGCTCACATTAAAAATCATCCTACCTGCATCTACTACATGTTATGAGCCTTTAAACATCCAAGATGGCGGTTCATGGAACATCAGGCAGCCTGCAAACAGGAAGTGCCTTCTGACTGTGCTGCTCTGCATTCTGGGACTGCTGACCTTTTCCTGACCCCAGCTCTGCTCTGTCTGAGCAAAGAACAGCTATAACCCCCCCTGTACTTTATCCCACTCTCCTCAGTAAGTGTGATGCTTCTGAGTCAAGATGGCAGCGCCCGTATCCTAAAGTCCTGAACAGAGTTGCAGCCCAGTGGGGGAATGAATAATAAGTAAGTGACTAAAAACTTAAAATATATTAATTTTAGATGCTGGGGAATCATTTTTTAAGGCTTCTCAATAAATCATGGTGAAGGTCCGGTTTAAGGCAGCGATTCACAATTCCAGTTTATAGGACTGGACTTTTATTATATTCTAATGCTGGCCATTCACCAGGCAACCTGGGGGATCAGTGGTGACGCGGGGGTTCCTATCCTTTATTAACACAAGCCACATTTTACCACTGAGAAGTGGTCCTGCCACTCGGTGAATAGTTGGCGGACCCTTCTAGATATATATAAGATTCCAGGGCTGCTAGATTCCCTCGCCCCCGGACATCCACATTGGCATACCCCACAGGCGGCATGTGCCCACGTTAAGAATTTGCGAATGGCCGGGGCAGGAATGCCGTCAGCACACTCGAATCCGCTTGCCTTAGACGAAGGGACGAGAGCATATCTAAGCATGCCGATTGGACAAGAGAACACGCATGCGCCATAGGACCGGGTAGAGGCGAGTTCATTCGGACAACCTGGGGGTTTCACATAGCGTAGCATCCCCAAATGCGGTGCCCTGGGGGCAAGGACCAAAACCCAGTATAGTCAAAATCTGGTCAACTTTAAGTGTGATTGTCAACCCCCTTCGCCCCACATAATTGAATCCCCACCCCTAAAGACGTTAAAAAAAGACTTTAGGGCCTCCTCAATCCCCTGACTGGCCAGAGGTGGTGATAGCAATGCATTCAATTGTAAGTAATTAAACCCCCTTTCAGGGCTTTCTAGGGCACTTTAAGATAAGTCCACTTTCGATGACATTTTTGAAAGTATATTTTTTGTGCCAAAAGGATGTGCTTGAGGTGTTGAGCTTATTTATTATTTTGTAATTATTTCCCTCTATTTGCAAATGTTGGCTTTATGGAAGCAGTTTTTACTACCTGCAGTCAGTTGCTAATGGCAACGTACACAAAGTCTTTATACCAAGAAGTGAATCTTGTACACACAGAACACTGCTGCTATAGGGGAGCTCGCTCAACCTTACACATGCCCAGCAGTGGCATTCTGTACAATGATCTGCATTGATCTGTACAATGATCAGAAATCTGTTGTTCTTGGCAAAGTACACAAGTTTGCCAATAGCAACAGATGAAAACCGCTTGCATAAAACCCACCTTTGCTAACATTAGAAAACATTAAAAAAATGCCAGATCAGCTCAGCACCTTTAAGAAATCATTTTGCAACACAAAAATATACACTTTCAAAAATTCAATCAAAAGTGAACTTATTATTTAACAAACTGGACATCCCAAATCAGAATTCCCCTGGGGGAAGGGTATGCGGTAGACAGTCTTATTTTATTTTAGTCTCGCTTTAAACAGCAGAATGATAGCCCAGACACTGCTGGGGGCCTGAGTGCAGTGCTGGAAGTGCCCAAGATGGGTAAGCCAGCTACCTGACTATGAATGGTGCTGACAATGCCAAGCCCTGAGCTCTGTCTACCCCAGCCTCACAAGTGTTCTGGTTTAGCAAAACAACTGGCCAGCCACACGTGGCCCCAGAGCTACTTTTTGTGGACTCTGGCTATAAAGTCTGCTATCTCTCAAATTATTTATGTTTACTAAATAGCTCAGTGCTTGGCCACTCAGATTGCTTAGCCGTGCATTGGATGGATTCATTGTAAACCAAGAAATATGTGTATTCATTGGTTTGATAAAAGTTCTGTAAAATAAGAGATGGAAGGGGCCATCTTATAAGGTTGCATTGGAAAGTTTGCTTAGTTTTCCAAGATGTATTGCATCTTGAAACATACCAAATAAACTTTTAGTAGAAATGCCCTGGCTGACCAATGTGCTCATAATCTGCTCCGAGACCCCCCCCCACCCCACCCAGTCACTCCATAAGACCTCCCTCCCTATCGCCCAATAACAGAAAGCATGCAGAACTCCCACCCCCTTCCAATAACCCAACAACAAGCGGCATACAGACCCCCCCCCCCCCCCCCATTTACTACATAACAGGCAGTGTGCGGTAACCCCCTCCCCCCTCCAAATCGCCCCATTACAGGCAGCGGGCAGTATACACCCACCACAATTTTCCCCTATTACAGGCAGTGTGGTAGCCCCCCCCCCCCAAATTCTCCCGTTATAGGCAGTGTGGTATAATCGGTTAGGCAAGTCTGCTGGCTTTTGATTTTTAATTTACTGTAAATGTATATGAAGATGTAGATGTCTTATGTGCTAATTTCTTCTGTTTCTAGGTCTTATATGAGGTAACTACAATAAGCAGAACCATGCAATAGACCTGCAAGGTATGAGCTGCTCTTTTTCCGTATCTATTATTAAAGCGGACCTCCAGTCAAAAAAACAGTCTCACAGTCAGTTACCCTAAATCTCTTAGAAAGCTCTTAAACTATCATTCAAAAGCTCACCTCCTAATGGCTGTCCTCTCACTTCCTGCCAGAATGCAGCTTCTTCTGAAAGCAGAAACAAGGCAGCGAGTAGTGGCACACCCCCTGAATTCCTTTGCCATAGACCACCAATCATAGGGCTCTTTTGGTGGTCTATAGCTCTGCCCCGTTTGTCAGCTCAGTAAGACTGAGCACACTAGTATTTTGTAGCCATCTTTCCATTCAGCCTTCTACCCCCCTCGGCAATGAGCATAATTAGCATAATGATTATGCTGCATGATTATTTCAGCTACAAGGACAACAGCCATATTGTCATAGAAAAATCAGAAGATGGAACTGTAAAGCTTGATATTTTGGCCATTTCTCCTTTAATTGAAAAACAGAAAACAGTTTAGGAGTGTCGAACGTAGCCAAATGCAATGGTCTAACAATTACCTTTGCCTGCTGTATTCCTTTAAAAAGGACCAACACCCAATGCTGATCGGCCCGGGAATCTATAAGGTTCCCGGGCCGATCAGCTCCCTGCCTGCGGGGCACCCCGATCGGGGGTTCCCCTGCTGTGTGAAACCGCCCAGGACGCCCGCAAATCCTATCTGTTCCTCGTCCCAACGGCGCATGTGCAGGCCGCCGCCTCTCGCGCATCCCTCTAGCAGGGCGCCCACCCACGCCGGACGTTTGTGAATGGCCCGGCGCGCTCCCTGTAAGAGGGACGCGCGAGAGGCGGCGGGTGCTCTCACCTTGTCCGTCGGCGGTGATTGGTGGAACGAGTCACGTGGGAGCGGGGTCAGGTGAGTTTTTGGGGCTTTCTGGAGTGTTTCACACAGTGGGGGTGCCCCGCGGAAGTGGACCAACACCCAGGATAGTGAAAATCCTGGGTGTTGTTCCACTTTAAGACATTGTAACATTGTAAACAATTATGTGGCAGCCGAACCCATTGACTTGATACATATTTACATTCATCCCCTTCAGCAGCTGATGATTCACGGTTTGTGTAACATGAGAGATGCTGATTCCTTTTCTGAGGTAAATCTCTGTTTGCTGTGGGCTGCTTATAGCACTCCCAAGATCCAGTCTGTTCTGTGTGGGGAGACAGAATCCCACAGACACACAGCAGCCATGCTGATCTTCAATGCAGCCAGCATTATCCCCTCCAAACATTCTGTGTGGAAATAGATAAAATCTCTCTCTGACTGCCTGTGCTGATCATAGGGAAGCTCCCATCTCAACTGCAGTGTCTGCGTGCTAGCAATGGCTCTCGCCAAAATGTGTGATCCAAGATGGCTGCTCCCATGTAATTCTAGGAGCATAGCTATTTCACAACATCTGCATGGGGTTAAGCCCTATAATGCACCATACACCACTGATCCTCAAAGGAAGGCTTTAGGGGAGCAAATTACTAGACTTTATTTTTTTCAAATGGAGGTCCGCTGTAAGACATATGTATAGCTTTCCATTTTGTTGATTCAGAAACCAGTCCAAATGCCACCGTCATGTATCACCCGCATTCTTTTAGTTTCGTAGCTTGAGTATCTACCTATCATGTAAGTGTTGATAACCGCTCTTTTGTAAGGAATATTCCTGAGTGGTGATATGACACCAAGTCCTTGGACTTCAGGGCAGTCTGTAGGCTTTGTAAATATAAACATTCAAAGGCCCTGTCCAGGCAGATAAAATAAAAAGAAAGCAATACTTCCCATCAATAGTTCCCAACTGTACTCCGCAGCAGTTCAGTCCTTACTATGGCCATTTATAACTTACCGGGTCCCAAGTTTAAGCTCCGCTGCGTTTTCATCTTTCATTTATTCATTGTTATTTTCTTCTTAAAAAGCATCTAATCGCTCTTTGAATCTATCAGCTGTTTATGCTCTTAAATTGCTTTTAAACTTTTTTAATGCTCTTAATTTGCATTAAAAAAGATAAATAATTAAATAGCCACACAATAGCTTCTAACACCTGCAAATCTGGTTAATAATATTTTCTATGTAAACTCTAAAACAATCTGCTGGCATTTGAGACTTTACATTTCTAAAAAGTCATTTTGGTCTTCTTTAGTCACATTAATAATCCTTCAATAATATGTTAGGACTGATTTATTGGGGGTATATGCGCTAGCATCCCCTAGTTTCTAACATTTGTAACAGTCATGTTCTCTCTCATTTCAGATCTTACATTTCCAGTCATGGGTGACATGAAGACTCCGGACTTTGATGATCTTCTTGCAGCTTTTGATATCCCCGATGCCACAAGTTTGGATCCAAAGGAAGCTATTCAGTCCACAAGTGATGATCAAGAGAATCATCTCAAAACTTCAGGAATGTGTTTAGATGAAAACCTGTCATTGTCTCAGTCTGTGTCAGCCCCTGATGTTCCTGCAGTAAGTGTCATCGTAAAGAACACAAGTCGGCAGGAGTCTTTTGAGGCAGCAGAGAAAGAAGGAAATCACATGGGAACAACATTACTCCAGAATGGGTTTCGTGGTCCAGAAGTAAGTCCTGAGCCTCATGCTGTGGGACCTGGCTATGGAAAATTTGAGTCTGCTTTTATTAATGGGGACAATTCTAGAGGCTATGTTGACAAAATAGAGCCACACAGAACTGAAACATTGCCCACATTTAGCCAGTTCAGTCCAATTTCAAGCCCCGAGCCAGAGGACTCAAAGGAGAATGTATTGAGCAAGCAAAAGTCTGCTGAGTCGCCTTACTTTCCACAGCCATCTATGTATGTTCCTGAAGACGGTTGCATTGTGGATTCTCTGAGGAAGCCTACAGAGCCTGAGCTTAGTATGTTTGATGAGTATTGTAAAAAGGAACAAAAATCAGACTGTATGGAGGCAGAGAAAAATCGGTCTGCTGAGCCAAGTAGGGATAATGATAAAACCAATAGTCTCATTGGAGCCTCCTTGGCTTTCAGAGAGATTGAGGATGGCAAGAATTTTGAGGATAAATCATTTCCAGGTGCAGGGGAGAGCTATGGAACATTGGCTGGCACATCACCTATGTGTACTTCAGCTGTACCCCCTCGCCAGCGTATTAAGCCTGCTCACTCTAAATTATCTTCCTGTGTAGCTGCTTTGGTTGCATTGCAATCCAAAAAAGTTGCAATAGCTCCTAAGGAGGAGCCCTTGAGTATTTCTAAAGACATTGGAGTCCCACTAAAAGAAACTATTAAAGGAAGTCCAAAAATGCCTAAGTCACCTAAAAGTCCTAGGAGTCCTCTTGAAGTGGTTAAAAAGATCATCAAAAATCCCGACAGTCCAATGAGTGTCTGCAGCGACACCAGTAGCAAAGACTCTCCTTCAGTATGCACTGGCTCATCCCCTGCAATACCTAAAGTCAGGATAAAGACTATCAAAACGTCATCTGGTGAGATCAAAAGAACTGTAACTAGGATTCTACCAGAGGTTGAACCAGATGATCTGGAAAAATCTCTCGAAGAATTTCCTGGTGAAAACTCCCCTATTGAGGACATTAAACCACTCGTGAAGATTGAAGATGGACCAGATTGTGAAAAGGAGAAAACTAAGAATTCTGAAAGGCCCACAGGCGTACAGAATGCAGCTGGCGCTCAAGTCACCAATTCTAAAGGTGACAAAAAGAAAGCTACACAATCTTCAAACCATCAAAACCCAGGAAATGGCTCGTCCAAGTTAGCTGGCTCTGCACAAAACAAGAAACAATCAGCAGCTCCGGTCAAAACTACATCCAGTTCAACCAACCTTCTACCCAAAGCCGTCCACCTTGCCAGCCTTAACCTGGTCCCTAATAGTGTTAACACAACTGCTGGCCAGAAGACTACACCTCTGAGGCAAACACAAGTACAGGGTATCCCTATGGCTGTGCCACTAGTACACCAAGTTAAAATTGCAGCTCCCGTTATAGTGGATGCTTTTAATAAACTTTTGCATAGTGCCAACCCTGTGCCAACCTACACCCCAAACTTGAACCCCCCTCCAGAATGCAACATTACTCTGCCAGCATCTGGTTATGCTTGCCTAGAGTGTGGAGATTCGTTTGCCTTGGAAAAGAGTCTTACTCAGCACCAAAACAGAAGGAGTATCCATATTGAGGTCATGTGTACCCAGTGTTCTAAAACGGTTCAGTTCTATAACAAGTGTAGTTTGTTAAGCCATGCGAGGGAACACAAAAGTAAGGGACTGATCATGCAGTGCTCCCAGCTTATGATGAAACCCATATCCTCAGAACAAATGCTGATGTCGCCATCTTTGGTTTTCTCAGCCACTGCCTCACAGCCTTCAAGCTCCACTCAACGAACAATACCTTCAGCAAACCCCCTTGGAGTGTGGTCTGGGGCTTCCACTCATGCTCCGCCAGCCATGCCACTTTATGATGACCCATATGGACTTATACGCCATGGGTTTAAATGCCTCGAATGCAGTAAACAGGTTGAGGACTATACCAGTCTTGCAGGCCATTATCAGAGAATGGCTGAGGAAAAAGATGGATTGGTGAGTGGCGGATCACTCATTTATGTGCAAATTCTTTTTTCAGTTTAGGTTGCTTGGTAAATATATTTTGTTTGTGCTTTAGTGGGTGTTAGAACACCTAGACAGGGTAACCTGATTGATGGGCCTCCGAAAATAGATTTTCCATTTTCATTACTTCCGTTAGTTTGAATGACTGTAAAGTGACTATGGGGTTGATTCAGAGCCGTTGCTGAAAATCTCGCAGGCGAAATTTTTCGGCAACTCGATTCAGAGCCCCATCCGAGATGTTTTTGTCATGGTGAGAATTCTCGCTTCTATCGATTTTACAACTCGCATGAAAGGTGAATCAATTACTGTCAGCGAGTTGTACTAGTTTTCATTCATAAAATAAATGCTGCTACAGGCAGCACCCGTGGAAGAGCCTCGAGGCCATATGTGGACATAAGGGCTTATAACTTTGCACCCCAATTTTTCCTGCCAAAAAAACACCCCCTGAATCACATAAAAATTAACTTTGAGATTTTTTGCTTGATTGCAAAAACTCCAAAGAAAACTCTTGCTGGCAAAAATGGTCTTCTGAACCAGGTAAAAGGGGGGGGGGAACGGGCAGGAAGGAGGTTTTAAAGTAATCAACCCTAGACAAGACCCTATTTTAAAACCGCACCCTTCAACATATACAAAACCATTTTTATGTTCTTCACAGGAGTTAAACCCACTGAGATCAGCCCGGAATAAGATTCCCTGGCTGATTACCTCCGCTCAGGGGCATCCAGAATCCGGATACCCCGCCTTGTGAAACCTCCCAGGTCGCCCATAAACTCACCTTTTTTTCCCGGTCCCAGCCGAACCCCCGTTATCCCTCTAGCAGGGCATGTGCCCTCGCCAGGCATTTGTGAATGGCCGGTGCGGGCACGGTCCCTGTTAGAGGGTAGCGGGTGATGCGGCTGTCAGCGTTCTTGGATCTGCTTTTATTAGATGAGCTGCTGGACGAAGGGGCTCGAGCGGATCCAAGTGCGCTGATTGGACGAGCAGCCGTGTATGCGTCAGAGGACCGGTAAGAGGTGAATTTATTCTAAGTATACAGTACGTCCTGCTCCAGATATAATACTTACACGTGGGTAATCCTCCGCCAGATGGCGCTGTGCACTGCAGACATGCAAAAACAGGCTCCTCCCGGCCCTTCATATACCCAGGGACCTCCCACAAATCCCCAGATTTCTTTGCAGTGCTGACTGCGAAGACATGAAGTATCACTCTCTCGCAGGTGAGCGGGGCTATTACAGCCTGCGGCCCTGTGGGACTATTTCCACCCGTCCTCCTTGTGATATGCCTCCCAGCCTGGGCTGCGCTGGTCGGGTGAAGGTAGGCAGCACCTTGTGTGCTTATGGAGCCATGCTCCACCGCAGTCCCCCACCATAGGGTAGGCGGTTAGGCTGATGGTGAGCCTCTAGTGGATGCCCCTCCCGCATTATTGCCCCGTGTAGCGGTGGACCCTGTGTAAAGGATCGCCATCCTCCCTCATTTCCCCCAGTAGTTAGGGGGAAAAGAAAGGGGGGGGGGGGTATGTGTGTTGCGGTCCCAGTGTACTGTAATGTCACGCTTATGACCAAAGTATTGCCCTTGATTGCAACTGGGTGTCAGAGCCGCGCTGCTTGCTCCTTATTATTGTTTTGCTGCCGCCGGTCGGGTGTCCTTTCTTTTACTGAATAGTGTGCTGCGCCGGGCGGCTGCGTCGTATAGATGCTGCAGCGTTTTCTTTTACAAAAGGCTTAAGTGATTTTATCCTTTGCGTGTTTGACTACTACCTCAGAGCTTCGCGCTCTTTGGGGTGGGCGGGGACTTGGCTTGGCGCGCTCCGCATCACGGCCGAAGATTGGGCCCGCCCTTCGAGGTTCGCTGGGCGCCATTTTGATGATCGTGGTGGTTGCGGTCCCCCTCCTCCTTTGGTCTGTAAGTGCCCTCGCGGGCGATTCTTTATTAAATATTTTTCCAGCTGCGCATGGCCCTGACACCTCTTATTCCCTTTATGTCTTTCAGACGTCAAGTCTCCTGTGGCTTCTCCCGGCCTCATATACTTATATATATTTAGCGGGCTTACCTACAATTCTCCCACATTAATCAGTGGGTCTTTGGGGCATCCAGGGTTGCCTATTGCGTAAATCCCTGTTAGCATATTGCTTAGATAATCACCATATGGAGGCATCTCAGAGTTATGTGACCGGGGTCCCTCGGGGACAAGACCGGCTGTGTTCAGCGTGTGGACAGCCCCATGCTGATGCTGACAGAGCACGGGTCTGCGGACCCTGTGCTGAACAAGTACTGGCCCTGCAATCAGGGTTGCCAGTGGCTGCACCTCGGTTCAATACACCTGTTTCCCTGTGCTTAAATCTCACGCCTGATGAGTCGCACTCGAGCGGGGATGACCAGCAAGTCGTGCCGCGCAGTCTGCCTACAGCTGATCAGGTTATCTCGAGGTTGCCAGAGCGCTTGGGGCCTGGAAAGAAGCGGTCCCTGACGCCTCCGGTTTCAGAAACTGAGGAGTTCGCTGCTCCGCAGGGTTTTGCTCCTTCTGATGAAGGTGAGCTGTTCTCCGACTCGGGCTCCTCGGACGAGAGGCCGGGGAGTCATGATGATACTGGCCCTGGTTCCTGTGGCCTGTGTGACACTGATGAATTGCTGATAAAGATCTTTGAGGTATTGTCTATCTCTCCCCCTGGTGAGGCTCCCAGGCCTCGAAGGGAGGGTTTCCACACGGCGACACCGCGCTTGGAATTTCTGGAGCAGGATCATTTCCAGGCTCTTGTACTCAAGGAATGGGAATCTCCTAGTAAACTTCCAGGGGTCTGGGATTGGAAATACCCTTTTCCCCCTGATGTGGTTAACTGTTGGTCATCACCTCCTGTGGTGGATGCACCGATCATAGGGGTTCTTAACCCCCCCTTCATTGCAGCCCCTTCTTACCGTACCCTTCGGGATACTGAGGACCGGCGCATTGATAGGCTGGCTTCCCATGCCTTTTCTTGTGCAGGGACGGCGCTGCCCCCGGTCTGTGCCGCGGCCATCACTGCAGTGGCCGCTAGAACCCTCATCAGAAAGATGATTGATCAACCTGAGGATCTTCCCTGGGAGGTGTTTAACGTACTCTCCAGTTGCGATGTATTTGTAAGGTTTATCCTTTCAGCGCTGGATGACACAATTAGGATGTGTGCAAGAACTTTTGCCCTTGTGGTAGCTATACGTTCGCTTAGTCTGGCTGCGACAGTGGGGTGTTGACGATGCTACAAAAAAGACTTACTGGGCTTCCCTTTAAAGGGCGACGCCTATTTGGGGCCCGTCTGGACCTTTTTGGAAGAAAGGGCAAAACACCCCTACGCAGAAGGCGGTCTCGGCCCTCCTCCCCCCTATGTTAGTGTCAAACAGGAACCTTGGGTGTGCTTCCAGCTATTGGGTGTAGATCCCTGTCCCAGGGTTGGCAGACAACGCCCTGGCCCCTCCGGCAGGACTAAGTCCAAATCTGTCACCAAAACTCCCCAAGCATGATGGGACGCCCTTCTGGGTGAGGGGATGGCCACAGCACCTTGCTCCTATCAGGAGGCGTCATGCCTCTTTCTGGTGGATTCAGGAGATAGTTTCCTCTGGATGCAGGACAGGGTTTTGCTGGGCGGTCCCTTCCCGTGATTGTCAGGGTGCCTTTGGTCCCTGTTTCTTTTCAGGTGTTTGTGCAGGCCTTGCACGGCCTGCATGGTCTGGGGCCACTTGCAGGTTGCCCTTAACAGGCAGAGGCAGGGGCTTCTACTTCTACCTTTTTTCCACATTTCCCCCAAAAGGATGAGGCAGTCTGGCCCATTCTGGCCTTCCACAGGTTCGGCATTTTTACTTTCACTGGCAGTTTTCTGCATGGTTTCTCTGAGTTGGGCCGCCAGCGCCCTATGCTCAGGGGCCTCTTGCCGTTTGTGGAGATCTAAGATGCTTATTTCATTTCCACTGTGTGTTTATGGACACTGAGCTCTTACAGATTTGTGTTGGAGGTCCAACACTGTTGATTGTGGCCTTGTTACCTGGCCTCTCTTTCTGCTCCCAGAGTGCTCGCCAGGACACTGACGGGGGTGATGTCTCTCTGCTGAGACCCAGGGGCGCCCGCGCGAAGGACTAACCGGTCGTCCTTCTTTGCTTCCCAATTTCTACGTCAGGCCGAGTTGCTTACTTGGCTGGTGATGTCCTTTGGGAGTCCTTGGTTGGGTGCTCTATCACCTCAATTCCTCTTTGTCCCCTTATTTGGTATTTCCATTTCTAGGGTTGAATTTGGTTTTGGTTCAGGCTAGAACCGTCTTCCTTGACATTCAAGTGGACAATCTGGTTATATGGGCTCTGTCCCTCATTGCTGTCCCTGTCTCTGCACCAGGCAGGATTGCAGCTGGTGGGCCCATTGGTGGCTGCTCAGATTTTTACTCAGTGCCCTTGGGCTCTTCTGCTACTTATATTGTTAATGCTGGTCAGATTCCAGTTTTTCCTTGGATCTGGGTCTGTGTACCTTTCCCCTTGGTAAGGTGGTTTCTCCTGAGACTGTTGTACTCAAGGAGCCAGTCAGGAGGCACCCCTTCCTTGCGTTTTTTCCTGTAGATGGATGCCATATCTATCAGGTTGACAGGGAGAGGAGTTTTCTTCTAAAGTCCCCTGTGGTTCCGAGGTGGGGCCCTTAGGGTGCCCATACATCTATTGATTTTTTGAAACAATGAACCTTCGGGTTGGCTCTATCTGGTTGGCCTATCCCTCTTCCGGACCTGTTCCTTGAGGGCTCTTGGTCTGTCTGCTGACGGTGTCCTGTATTGATTATCTGTGTGGGACTCGGAGCAGGATGATTCTCCTGGAAGGTATCTATTCCTAATCTGGGCGGGACTACGTTCCCTGCATGGCAGTGGTTTTAGCTCCTATGGATGTCCTTCTGAGACAGGATGCGCTGATCCTTTTGTCTCTTTGAGATCCAACTTGTGTGGTTCTGTAGGGGCCCCGTCGCTAATCACTAGTTCTCGGCCTCCTTTTCTCTGTCCTAGTATTCCTGACTGTGGCCATGAGGCTTACTTGAGTTGTGACTGGACATTCTATGCTTATGTCTTATGTTCATTCACCCTGCTAGGCGGGGATCTGCGCAAGTTACTTTGGAAGGGGGGACCAGTGATTCTGGTGGCCTATGGGAGTGTGGTTTGCAGTCGTGGTACTGAGGACTGTGGACCTGTACGTGCTTTCAGGTGTGCTGATATGCTCACTCTGGGCCCTTTTATGTCACCCCAATCTACAGGTTCTGGTCTAGACGACCTGACGGCTGATTCTTCCATCTTGCTGGAGACAGGCTTATCTTCTCGGTGACTGTGACTATTGGAAGTCTGGGAGCAAGCACTTTCTTCTTCCTCCGTCTATTACAGGGTATGGCATGCCCATATTGATTGGTGTGAGTCTAGGTCTTCCCTGTTGGGCGTTCTCTGTTCCCAGGGTGATAGCGTCGTTGCTGCATGGGTTGGAGTTGGCTCTCCATTTCGATACTCTGAAGGTTCAGGTTCCGCCCTGTCCGCCTTCCTATAGAAGTCTTTTGCTCTCTTTTTTCCTTGGGTGAGCTTTTCTTGGGGATTGCTCATGTGCATTTCCCATGTCATTCTATGGTCCTCTTTGGGATTGCTTTTTTAATCTGTTTGCCTTGCGGGGCGTTCTCTTTGGACCTATTCCGGATGCTGTCTGTCTGTTCTTACCTTCCAGTTGTCCTTCTGGGGGCTGTTACTTCAGTCAGACGTGTGCCTGAGCGGGCGGCTTTGTTAGCTAGCCCTCGTTTATTGATATACCGTATACACCATGATGAGGTGGTGTTCCGCCTTACGCTGGTCCTTCTGCCTAGGGTGGTGTCTTATGCTTATGTATTCAGGACATTGTCTTTCTTCTGGGCCTTATTCCTGGTAACGCTGAAGAAAGGGGGTCTACATTCCCTCAACAGGTGTTGGAAGTTTTTCCTGGATTGTCTCTTGTCCTTTAGGGGGACTGATGCCCCTTGAGGTTTGCGGGCGTCTCCATCCGTTTGTGCCTGATCTCATCTGCTTTCAGCGGTTAAGAGGCCTTTGGCCTGGTCTTTACTTGGCTGGGTTGTCCCTTCTGGTCCTAGGAAAGGTTTCGGCTTCTGCCACGGCTTTGTTCATGTTTGGACTGGTCAGGATGTTCTCAGACCTGTTCTTTTAAGGGGAAAAATCTTCTCCTTCTTTATTCTGATTCTATTGGTGCTTTGGTTTCTTTGGGCCTTTCAGCGCCAGGCTTTGGTTGAACAAGTTGCTGGACCGCTACTTGTTTTCTGTTTATACTTTTTCCAAGGTTTTTATGAGGTTGACGTTGTAGCCTTGCTCACGTAGCTCTTGGTAGCAAGGTTGCAGGTGACAGTGCTTTTAACTGTCTGCTGTGCCTTTTTTGTTGGGGATCCCACCCTATTTTTATGGACACTGCTATTGGATGTCCCACGTGTAAGTATTATATCTGGAGCAGGACGTACTGTATACTTAGAATAATACAATTGGTACTGTAGAATTGGTATTATACGCATACAGTACGTTCTGCTCCATCCCACCCTGGTTTTTGCATTATTCTGGACCCCCTGTATGGTGATTGTTAACATTGTTATTATTACAGTTTTTTGGGTGGTTGGCTTCTCCTGGCTTCTTTTTCTCACTGCTTTTCAATGCTGGGGATTTGTGGGAGGTCCCTGGGTATATGAAGGGCCGGGAGGAGCCTGTTTTTGCATGTCTGCATTGCACAGCGCCATCTGGCGGAGGATTACCCACGTGTAAGTATTATATCTGGAGCAGGACGTACTGTATATGTATAATACCAATTCTACAGGTGAGTATTTCACAGAATTGTAATTTTCGGGCAACCTGGGGGGCTTCACACAGCAGGGTGCCCTGGGGGCAGGGACCAATGCCCAGGATAGTCAAAATCCTGGGTTTTGGTCCGCTTTAACTCACTGCAGAAGGCTCCAGTTGTAACATGATGTAATAGTACGTCATATTTCAGGAAGGGATCACCCCGATCTGGTGCTGATAGCACACTCCCCAGATACTTTAGGAGATCAGTATCACAGTATTTTTACATTTTCCCATTTTAGTTTATTTGCAAAACTGATAATTATTGGTTCTGGATGATGATGATGATCCATTCTGTTTTAAGTATTATTATTTTATTTTTATTCATTTTATACTAATTGGCTTTGACAGTAATTTCGCAGATCGCAGGAGAAATATTTTGTCAATTTAGTTTGCAAGTTTCATTTAAAGGGTCTCCCGGTATCTTCATGTACCTTCACATCAGCCACAGTGACCGTGCAACCCCCATTTATTCACCACAGTGGATACTAGGCGCTGCCTTGGCACATCCCCTGCATTTCAGTCATTGGAATTGGGTGTGCACAGGAGCTGTAGCGGCCATGACAAACAGCCAAATAGTCAAGTTATCACTTCCTCATTTACCTGTTTGTCAGCGACTGCCAGCAACCATTCAGGCAGTCAGTGGTTTCTGGCAGTCACGTGATTGGCAGTAATACAATGAAGGAAGAGGTTGGCTGACTTGACTATGGCGCCTATTAAACTGCAGCTTCAACACATGGAAGTGGTAAGTGTCTGAGGATGATCCCAGGCTAGCATTTTACTATGGAACAGGTCAGACTTTAGGTTTTCTTTAAAGTGGACCAAAACCTGTGCCGGCCATTTCCCTGAGCCACAGCCACATGCCTCACTTTCCTCAGCTGATGTGACAGTTGGTACTGGTGATCCCAGGGGGTTTCACAGAGGGGGACATTCTGAATCGGGATGCACTGGGGACAGGGGCTAAAACATATGACTGTGAAAAATCAAGAGTTTAGGTCCACTTTCTCAGTTTTTTTTTTTTTTTTTATGGTTACTTTTTAATATTTGTATTCCTATGACTGATATCACAAAATGTTATTGTTTTTATTATTATTAAATATTATTACAATCAAAAAAAATGTAAATGTAAGATCCATTCCTGAGAAACTAGATCAGTGATACTCAGCTGGCGGACTGGGGTCTGATTGCAGACCTCGGCCCCAGATTTCTGGACCCCTGCCCTGACAGCCCTATACTCAGTTGCTTCTGTGTTGCTGTGCTCAGAGCTGCCCCTTATTGCAAGGAACATTTTGGGGCCCAGACCACCACTGTACACAGCCTGCACAGAATGCAAGGAGGGGTTTTAAAGCAGTGTGCTGTGGGCCAGAGCTCCAGGGCTCACTAGGTTTTTTGGGGTGGGGAGGGCAAGCAGCCTTTTTTTAGTTTTGCTGGAAAAACTATATCCCCCTCCCACCGGGGGTGCTGATTCTTAACTATACACCCCCTAGAATCCTAGAATGACTATTAGCTATCTTTCTCAGATGGTTTTCAGGCGGTGCAAAGATATCTTATAATAGTTTTGACTATTACAGACTAAAAAATGATTTGGTGCTGAATCTTTACTATGCATGTAAAACAATTACTGATGGCCCCCTTTAACCCCATGGTGGATGCACCTTGATTTGGGATGTCCCTCTATTCCAATGATTCGAAGTTGGGCCAAATTACTTGTCCAGTGCACTCTGCTGCACTGTTCTTGCTGCCGAAAAGGTTACTTGATTAGTTACGGCAAAGAAGCAGCAGCACAGGCTGTGGCTGTCATTGCTTGGGAACACGGAATGATAAGTTAAAGAGTTTGTCCAGTCAACAATGACCTGACCTCCTCCAAACAATGCAGCACAGGGACCACTGCATATTGGCGCTAGGTGAGCCGAGTGATGCAAGAACTGATCTACAGGAACACCAGCAGCCGAGCACAGCATTTTGTGAAAAAAACACTGGCCCAGTGAACCCAATAGGCTACTGGCAGTCATGTAAGTGTCTGCAGCCTAGTCTTGCGCACAGCGAGATTTCAAATGTGGGTGCCCTACAAGAGTGTAGAAGACAATCTGGTCAGTTTTAAATAACTTACCTGATTTTGGACTTCTAGGAATCGTAGGGGGAAAAGTTATATCCTTTGGGAGGTCAAAGTAAAACCTGCAGTCCTATTTAGGTATAGAGCTCTTTAAAAAAAATATTTTTTTAATTCTGCTAGGAAGGAGAACAGGAATAATTGAGCAAATAAGTAAGTTTTCTTTCGTGGAGGCTGCCTGTGTTTCTGTAGTCCTCTTTGGTTTCATGTTGGACTGAGAAGCATGAAGAAAATATGTTTCCCTGATTTTAGGAGGAAATTGGTTAGCTTGTTTTAGGGCACCTGCATAGCGGTTTCTCCTTAGAGGAGATCCAAAGGCTATTACACTGCTTCTGCTGATCAACTATGTGCCAGACAGTACCAATCATTATCAAATAACTGCCAAGTAGGCCAAGTTAGGACCCCATAAGTCTGCACTACAGCACAAAAATATACTTTTATATAATGAAAATTGTATACTAAGGGTACTATACAAATAAAACACATGCAGCAGACAACCAGGAACACATATATACAATTTTAACAATTCATTGAAACCACTCTACTGCAAATACTATTTTTAAAAGGCATTTGAACATTGGCTATCTAGTAAGTTTGATCAGTGATAGGTTAGGCTGGTGTTAAGCTCTTCTATCAAATAGATCTAAATCCGTTTCATAGAGGAAGGCGTTTTATATTGTTTGCAGTAGATTAGTATGTGTGTGTAATAAAGTCTTATGAAAGCCTATTTTTGAGGCCCCCTACAGGAGAGTTGCCAGGGAGAGTTCAAAGTGGACCAAAAATCTAAATAGACTCTTGGTTCGCTGCCTAATCTCCCTACTATTGATTTTCGCCACGGTGTATAAAGCACCATGAGGGGCTATCAATGCATTTTCTTCCTGGATACCACAGCAGACAAATGTGGCATTCTGTGGAACATTATCTCCACTCCCTCCAAGAGTCAAGTGTCTTATTTAAGCACTGCGGGAGACTGAGTAGGTAGCCCAGTGCCGTGCTTTCTGCACCATTTCACACGTTGGTAGTTAGGAAATCAGACCACCCCCAAGCAGAAATGGTGTGTAGTACCACACACCAATTTTAATTGTCCTTCAGTGGGCTTGAATTCCAATCGCTTCCTTCCAGCATTGCTGCAGGCAAGACTTTGCTAATCTCTGTGTATTCTTAACACTTGTGATTGCTGACTGATCACAGTCACCAACGTCTTGGTGCGCCTGAGACTTTTTTTGCCTGTTGTGGTTTTAGCGTTTTATTGTAACTGGCTTTTGTGCATCTATCATTTTATCTGCTACCGGCTTTGTAATGTATTTTGTTTCTCAGTGTTAGTTTCCTTCTCTCTTTAGACCTGCCAGGTATGCCAGATGATGCTCCCAAATAAATGCAGTTACGGAGCTCACCAGCGCATTCATACTCACAAATCTCCGTACTGCTGCCCAGAATGTGGTGTGCTTTGCAGATCAGCATATTTCCAGACCCACGTCAAGGAAAACTGCCTACATTATACACGCAAGGTGGCATTCCGGTACGTGTCACTCCCTCTACCAGCATCACTTTTTACATACAGGAATTATGGGGGATTTTTCGGCTATTACTTTACTGAAAACATGTGTATGTGATTACGAACGACTTCCTTAGTTTATTTAATTGTGGAGGTTTTCTCCCTTTTGGAAGGGCCAATCTATCCTGTGACTATCTTTCTGCTTCGTACTATTTAGAACCGCAAAATCTGTAGATCTAGAACAGCAAAAAATGTTTGCTTGTCTTGTTGAGTAACTTTGAATTATTTTACCAGATGCATCCACTGTGGAGTGGTATTCATGTCACTAGGGATGCTGAAGGCTCATATCCAGGACAAACACTGCGAGGTTTTCCACAAGTGCTCATTCTGCCCCATGGCCTTCAAGAGCACCGAGTGCACGACTGCTCACATCACCGCTCAACATCCAACCGCTAGCCACAAAAATGCACAGTAGGTTTTTTTTCCAAATTAAATATATATTTATACTACTGTAACATATATTTGCCTTCAGTAGTCCATTAGTTTTATTGCTGCATACTCTATATTTACCTTCCAAAAATAAGCTAAAAGTGAATTGTAGTGTTCAGAATTATCTTTTTTCTAACGGGCATGTAGTAGACATCCATAAGGGATAACTTGTAGATCTATTTACAGTGTACATCCAGTTCCTTAGTATTTGTACTCCTTGACCTTTTCCACATGTTCAAATATTACAGCCACAGACCTTATGCGATAAAGCAACACAAAAGGGCTGATTCAGGACCTTGAGAAAATTAAAATAAATACATTTGCACAGCTAAACAAGGCCCTAATTTGCAAAAAGAAAAAAAAATCATAACTTTTTTTCTTACAAGAAAGTGTAAAAAAAAAAAAAAATACTCCATGATGTTGAATCATCCAAATCATATGGGGGTGCATATGCAGTCATTACTCTATATTGTTTTATAACCTAACCATGCAATACACTTAACCACAATTTTATCCTTGAGCTCTCTGGTGTGTTCCATGGTGTTCATGATGCCGTTTGTTCGCTAATGTTGTCTAAATAAAAAAAAAAAACTCTGAGGCAGGTGGACTTTATTTACTAATTAGGGAACCTCTGAAGCCAATAAGCGGCACTGAAATTTACTTACGGGAGTCGAAGTACAGTGGCTGAATACATATACATTTTAGTTTTTTATTTTTAAAACTTTTGGACAAGCATGTATCGTTTTCTTCACTCTTTAGAAATACTTGCTACTTTGTGTTGCTTTATCACATGACATCTAAAAAAATTTATTAACGTTTGCAGCTGTACATTTAAAAATAGGGAAACCTACAAGGGGTATGAATTATTTTTCAATTCACTGTACATTTTGGTCTAAGATATTCCAAGGATTGGTGTTTTTTTATGTGTTAGGTGATGAAAGAAGAAGGTTGATATTCCTGGTGTTTAAAACCTGAAAAATGATTTCTGTCCCAAAACAGCACTATGTTCAGATATGGGTGACAAAGTGTGACGAAACCTCAAGAGAGACCAAAGGACATTTGCTTGGCAATGAGGAAAGGGGGGAAAAGGAGGGAGGGGGGGTATGGTTGACATCTGCGTGTGATATTCTTAGCGGAAAGTTCAACAGTACCTTTAGAAATATATATTTTTTTATCATAAAAGGTATTGAATGCATTGAAACAACTTCCAGTGAGAGGGTCAATGAATGATAAATTAACGTAAGCAATAGGGGTGTGAAAAATGCATTAGCGTACTAGGTGACACAGACATAGTATAGCCCCCCTCTATTTAGATGTTAGTCGTTATACAACCAGTTCCTTTCTGAGGACTATACCTGCCTTTTTAGAGCCATCAGTTGTTTTCTAGTTGTCTACGAGTGTTCGCATGGGCCCTCTCCTGAAAGAATATTTTTTATATTCCATGTCTTTTCCATTGCTGGAGCACACCTGACTTGCTCACCCTGCTTAGACCCTGCTGCTCTGCTTCTTTCTCTCCCTCTGAAGTAATGCTTTGGAGACCTGGCTGTTTGAGTATTCCCCTCAGATATTTTTGTTTTGTACTGAGGAAAGGTAGATCTGGCCTGTGTCACTCTGCATACCCCTAATTATAGTACTGATACCTTTCTTTCTCCCTAGGATCCATCTGAAATTACCTTTTGTCCTTGCGCAGCTGATCAGTGCTAGCCTGGCGATTAGCAACGCACTTCCCACGGCAACCCAGGTCCAAACATAGGGTCATAATTGATGCTGTATCGGGCTTGACCCTCTATCAGTCACATACGCGCTGCCACACCTCTCCATTCATTGTGGTGGAGAGGTTGTGCTGAGGCCTGACACACTCCCTAAATTGTAATGAATGGAAAGGTTGTGGCCGCGCCCCTGTGACTGATAGGTGACGGGAGCTGACGCAGATGTGCTGGTGAATGGAGTTAGAGCCAAGATCGGAGCATGGAATCCCGCAATCAGATTGCAGATTGCTGGACTAGCACCAATCGGTTGCAGGGGGACAAAAATGAATTCCTCTTTTGTTTTTTGTTTGGCTGTTCAATTACTTAAAACAATTTCCAAGGCTTAGCACACCTTCCTGTGAGAGTATTCCCTTTTGCTCACTGTTTCTGTAGTGCTTATGGAGTAGGAGCTCAATGGTGCCACTCGACAAGCCCATAACTTTGTTAGTGGGCACCTTGCCACCTTTTATGTAGGTCCCTCTGTGGTAGACCCAGTGAGATCCCTTTCTGTTACACATGTAGTTGTGGTTCCATCTTCAACCGAGGAACATGCATGTGACTACAGAGGAGGAAATTCTTATGCATCTGCATCCTGCAAGGCCAAATTTCCCCGTGCGCAACAGAAGCTACTCTGCTTGGCCTGTGATGTGCTGGCTGGAAGCCATCTTTCCTCACCCAGAGGGGACCCTTAGGTAATGCTGCAAGGTTTTATCTTGCAGGGATATCTGTCACGCTTGTGAAACTTGGTTGACCCATGCCAATTGTTAGGCAGGTGGTGACCTTGGGCTGTAAGTTATTTTTTTCAGTTCTTAACTTCTATGTGACTGTTGGCGATCATTCTGGTTCACAAATAGTTGCCGGTAGTCACGTGATTGGCAGCCAAATAAGGGAACACAAATGTAGTATCAGGCTGCCC
This sequence comes from Gastrophryne carolinensis, assembly GCA_027917425.1. Taxonomy (NCBI): domain Eukaryota; kingdom Metazoa; phylum Chordata; class Amphibia; order Anura; family Microhylidae; genus Gastrophryne; species Gastrophryne carolinensis. Next base: position 276,501,645 of record CM051238.1, read on the forward strand.
ACATTAGGATGCTGCAGGTGGTGAGGAACTAAAGTCTCTCCTCTTTAATTGTACTTCTAGTTCCAAAAAACCCTTACCTGTTTGTGGTCCTAATACAATCCCCAATTAATCTTTTAACCCCTTACCTCTCTGTGTATCCCTATGTGTTCCTGAGACTGGGGCCCTTCTGAAGTAGTGCCTTGGAGACAGTTCAGTGGCTAAGGAGCTCCCCTCTTCATCTATTATCCTTACTGTGCATCCTTACTAACCCTATACTGTCAGGATCTTTCCCACCCTATTCTCTACATTCTACTAGAACCCTACTTATGATACTTGGCCTCCGTGCCACAAATAATTCTTTGTATATATTTAATGTATCTATAACTGGCAAATGAGTATTAATAAATAATAATAATAGCATCAGGTTGTTAGACTAACACTGTTGCTAAGAGGGTGGTTGTTGGGGGAATTACCCCAGGCCAGGGACAGCTTTTCTGGTGCCTAGCCTAGAGAATATTTGCAGTATTCCGCAATGAACATTTGCCTCTACGCTGAACAGCCTTGCACCTTCTTTCTTTGATTGCCTTAGCTGTATCGGACCGCTGTCTTGATGGGCAGAAAAATAAACTGAAGTACCATGCCCAAGGTTTCTCCCCAGCCTGCAGCTTGCTCTAACTCAATAGTGGATTTGCATGAAATAGTAGAGGAAGAATGTTTGTGGAACAAGACCAGTATAGTTTCCTTGTTTTTATTGGAATGGTTTATTGTTTGTATCAGTTCCAGTGTTTGGGAACTGGCACTAGCAGCATTTTACATTCATCTAGTCTACTAATGCTAAGCTATGTTTTCTTCCGTTTCAGGATCATCTATAAATGTTCATGTGAGACTGTATTTAATAAAAAAAGACTGTTGCACCAGCATTTCTATCAGAATACAAACACTCTTCTGGTTAGTGTATTTAAATGCCCGGAGTGCCAGTTAGCTTACATGCAGAAACAGCTACTTGTGCAGCATCTTAAGGTAAGTGGGGAGTATATAGCAAATGTTTTACATATCTATTTTTTTTTTACTTCCCACATCTTCTTAAAATCTCAGTAGAATTATAAATCAATTGTTTTTTACAACCCATTTATTAAAATGGAAGTGTACTTATTCCAACTATGTCACACACCTCGCTTCCAATATTCATGACATGTGGGTTATTACCCGTAGGGGGCGAACTTCTACAGAGATGACAGTAAAAAAGAAGTCCCTCTCGGGCCATAAATACCTGGGACCTCCCACACATTCCCCAGTTTTTCGTCTCTGCAGACAGCGAGCAAGTCAGAAGATGGCTGTCTCCTCCTTGCAGGTAAGCCGGGTTCATACCTGGCCATTTTTGTCCCTATTTCTGCCCGGACCTAGTTATGTTTTAGTCCCATAATGCCTCCCAGCCTTGGCTGTAGGTCCGGGTGAGGGTAAGGTTCACCTTAGCAGGTGTATTGATAGGAGCCACGCTCCTCCGTGAGACCCCAATAAAAGGGGTAGGCTACCAGGTTGGTGACCCTGGTTTGGGATGCCCTGTCCGTTTTCCCCCGTTTCTACTCCTGTAGTTGGGGATCCCCCCTTACATTACTCCCTTGTCCTGCAATGGGGGGGTCTGTGCTTTCTCCCCTTTTTATTTTCTTCCTTATCTTCCCTTACATGGAATGAGTGTGTGTTTTTTATGGTTGTTGCTTGTCACTGTCTGGCTACGCCATCTTTTGTCCATGAGTGCCCTATGGGCTGTTTGTTGATCATAATTGTTTAAGCATATTATTCTAAGTATGTCACACACCCCACTTCAGTCATTGATTATTACACTTGGGTAACTCCACCAGCAGGTGGCGACGTGCAGAGAAGTCATGAAAAACAAGCCCCTCCTGGTCTATACACTCCTGGCACCTCTCACTCATTCCCCAGTGTTTCTTCTCTGCAAGATGGCGACAAGACAGAAGAAAGAAGTCTCCTGCTTGCAGGTAGCCGGGGTAACACCCCGGCCCCCCCTTTCTGGTCTATTTCTGCCCAGTCCTTTTTTGTTTGCCTAATAGATAACAATAGAAGCCTCCCAGCTTAGGCTGCTGGCTGGGTAATGGTAGATGGCACCTAATGGTGCCTAGGAGATTAGCTCCTCCGCTAGACCCCACAAGTGGGGCAACGCGGTTATCCGGCCTGGTGATCCGGATTTGGGATGCCCCGTCCCGCTGTCACCTTATTGGTGCTGTCCCTGTCCCCCGCTTGGTCCCTTTCTCCCTGCGCTAGAAAGAGGGGGGGGGGCGCTATGTGATTACTAGTACTTGCTGAGTGTGATTGCTGTGTGTTTGTGCTTGATTGTATTTTTATTTTACTGACATGAGGTGGATTTTGGAGAGCCTCCCCACCTCAGGCGGTGGGCAGTTGTATGGTGCCTCCTGACTGTACTACTATTTCGTGCCTGGGTAGGTTCTGCCTTGATGGGGGGCGGGGTTTGGGCGGCGCGTTTTGTCACTTTTCCGCCCGCTCCCGTTTTGCACAGGTTTTTGGGTAAGGTGCGGAGGTGAGGCTGGGCTCCATGTGGGTGCGGTGCCCGCTGCCTCCACTTGTGTGGTGTTATGCGGCTGTCTGGCGGGGCCGCGGCTCGCGCGGCCCGCGCTGCACTGTGTCCGGGAAGGGGGGCGGGGCCGGAGCGCTGCGCGCGCTTGTGACGGCCCTTCTTCTTCTTCTTCTCTTCCTCGTTCATTCTCCCCCCCCCCCCCCATCTTGACGCAATCGCATACTGCGATGGGAGTACGCTGCCTTCTGCCGCCGTGGTGAGTTTATTCTTGTTGTGGGGCACATGTACGCTGTTGATGTAGCGCTTTTGGAAGTATTCCCTCAATGAATTAGTAGCCGGCTGCACGGTCCAGCGGTTAGAGCATACGCTTATGGAGTTTGTTCCCCGACAGTGCCGGTTCGAATCCCACTCTGTCCTTAGGTTTTAATATGTTTTTAATATGTATGCATTTAGTTGCCCGTTAGTTTTTGTTGTGCATAACTTTGCATTTTTTATTCCTGTGCTGCTGCATGTTTGATTGTCTATGGGCCATGGAGTGAATGTCTTCTTTTCCATAGCAGATCCTGGGTTCCCATACTGAAGGGGTCTCCCGGTTTTTAGATGCTTGGCTAGTTGGGGTACTGTCCCTTTATAATTACAAATCCCCCCACACGGGACATTTAAAAGGGGCATCCCGGGTCGCTTATGGCATAAATCCCTGGGTAATTGCGAATACCATAATTTCACCATTATGGAGGCTTCTAGTATAACGGAAACGGCCCTTGGGGCAATTCAGGCTTTTTGGGGGTTGTGGGGCTCCTCTCCCAGGGGATGCTGTCATAATATGCATTCCATGTGTACGGTGGAATATTAAGCGCCAGTCCGGTACTCCGGCTTCTGGCTCCTCGCCGCCCATGTCATCACCTACCCCTCCCCGCCTGTTCCGGACCCCATGTGACGTGGTCATGGGTGGGGATTCGCATTCCGAGGTGTGCGCCGGGTTGGCCAGCCTTGAGATAACGTTTTCCGCGGTGGTTGCTCAGAGGGCCACGGCTAGCGGAAACACTTTCCCCCGCTCCGCAGGGTCACGATGTTGATGTGTTTGAGTCCTTGGACTGGGCCGATTGCCCCCCGGCTGAGGAGGGGGAGCTCTTTGAGGATTCGGATGGGCCTGATGTCCAGCAATTGCCCGGCGCTGCGGGTGACCAGGTTGCTGGGGTGGCCTTCGACACCCCTTCCATATTGGCTCAATTGTTGAGTCGGTTCCTACGCCTAAGGGTGAGTTAATTGACGTGGTCTGGCCACGCTTGGAATTCCCAGTCCACGAATTTTTGAGGATGTCATACTTAAGGAATGGGTGCAGCTTACCCGTTTTGCTGGTGTTACGCCTAGTTGGGATAAAGAGTATCCTTTCCCGGCGGACTTGGTTAAGCGAGGGGTCTTCTTCCCTGTGGTCGATGCTCCGGTTTTGGGGCTGTCCAACACGGCTGTGTTGCACTCTCCTGACTGTACTACTATTTAGGATGGTGAGGATCGCCGGAGTGACCAGCTGGCTAGCCACGCCTTTGTCGGTTTTGGTTCGGTTTTGTGGCTGGTTTTTGTGCTTCGGCACTTTTGATGTTGGCTGCAAGGTCCTTTATCAGGGACTTGCCGTCGGGCCTTGATCCTGTTTGTGAAGAGTTTGTGGCTCTCAAGTGTTGTGAATCTTTTGTTCTTGCCGCTCAGGTTGATGCCACGGTGATGTGTAGTAGGACCTCGGCCTTGTTGGATGGCTATCCGGCGGTTGGTGTGGCTGCAGTAATGGACTGCTGTTTTTTATTAAAAAAAAAAAAAGACCATCATGACTCTTCCCTTTTAGGGTTTGTGACTCTTTGGTGAGAAATTGGATTCTGTTGCCAGAGGAGGTAAGTTGCCTCAGAGCAAGTGACTATGCCGTTCCTTTCGGGGGGCGGCTTCTTTTAATCTCTCCTTTTGGGGAGCCAGAGCTGGCAGGGGCGCGGTCTTTCCCTGTCTTTAGGGGTGCCGGTTGGAACCAGGGTAGTGGCCGTCCCGGTCACTCCTGGGGCTCCAAGCCAACACCCGCTGCCAGGCCCGCTCAGCAATGAGGGGGCGCCCTCATCCATGCGGGTGGGGGGACGGTTGCGACACCTCTCCCAGGTAAGGGACCAGGCGGTCTCGGTTAGATGGATTCGGGAGGTGGTGTCGTCCGGTTACAAGCTGGAGTTCGAGTCCCGACCTCCTCCAAGGTTTTTCAGGTTTCATGTGCCCACGGATCCTTTGGCCACGCAGGGGCTCCTGGCGGCGGTAAGAAATCTTCTGGACATGGCAGTCATCTGCCCGGTTCTGTCCTTGGTTGTGGGCCTCGGGTATTATTCGAATCTCTTTACAGTGTCTAAGAAAGATGGATCAGTGTGTCCTATCCTGGATCTGAAGTTCCTCATCAGGTTTATACGTTCTTGGAAATTTTGCAGGGGAACTCTGCGCTCTTCCTTCACTTCTTTTCGGCAGGGGGACTTCATGACGTCCGTAGTCATCAAGGCTGCCTGCCTTCATGTTCCTATCTTTCCGGCTCATCAGGCCTTATCTCGGCTCCAAAGGTGTTCACCAAGGTGCTGGCCGTAGTGATGGCCCTTCTCAGGGCTCAGGGGATTCGCATCGTGCCTTATCTGGATGACCTTCTCATCATGGCTCCTTTCTTCGGTCAATCGGAGACGGACATCAGGTTGGTGGTGTCCTCTCTGGAGAGTGACGGCTGGGTGATCGACTATCCCAAGTCCTCCCTCGCTCCGGCCAGGGTGGTGTCCTTCCTGGGGATGGCCTTGGATTTTTGTCAACACAAAGTGTTTCTGTCTCAGCCCACGGTTTTCTCGATTCAGGAATTGGCGCAGTTTCTTATATACAATCCTTGCCTGTCCGTCCGGTTGGGGATGAGACTGGTGGGGTTGATGGTAGCCTCCTTCGAGGCGGTGCCCTTTGCTCATTTTCGCACAAGGACGCTTCAGCTTCATCTTTTGGCGTCTTGGGATCGGCGACCGCGGTCGTTGGATCGGTCCTTCCGGATTTCCCCCGGGTTCGGCAGTCTCTTCTGTGGTGGATGGTCTCGGACAATCTTCTGAAGGGTAGGTCATTTCTGACCCCGCTTTGGGAAACTGTCACCACGGACGCCAGTTTGTCAGGATGGGGAGTTTTCTGGGAGGATCTTCGGTTCCGGGGGTGGTGGGGCCTTCAGGAAGCCCACTTGCCCATCATTGTTCTGGAGTTGAGAGCCATCAGGTTGGTTCTGTCTCACTTGACGCAGCATTTACAGGACCTGCCGGTTCAGGTTCGGTCGGACAATCGGACGGCGGTTGCTTACATCAATCACCAAGGAGGGACTCGCAGTCTGGGTGCTCACAGAGAGGTGTTTCTGACTCTAGTTTGGGCAGAGACTCATGTCCCTTGCATTTCGGCAGTGTACATTCCAGGAGTGGAAAACACGGAGGCGGACTTTCTGAGCCGGTGTTCGTCTCGCCGGGGGGAATGGTCTCTCCATCCCCGGGAGTTTCGGTCGCTTTGTCTCCGGTGGGGGACGCCGGAGGTGGATCTGTTTGCCTCTCGTCACAATCACAAGCTTCCGACATTCGTGTCGCTGTCTCAGGATTCTCTGGCTCTGGCGGCGGATGCCATGTCCCTGAGCTGGAGGGACCTGGGGTTTCTTTATCTGTTTCCTCCGATTCCCATGCTAGGCAGGGTGCTGCGAAAGTTGGTTCTGGAAGGAGTTCCCGCCATTCTCGTGGCCCCAAGGTGGCCAAGGCGGGTGCGTTTCGAAGACATCGTTCGTCTGGCGGTGGATCAGTTCGATCTGTCTTTTCGGCCGGATCTTCTCACTCAGGGCCAACTGTGTTACCCCAGTTTACCAACGCTGGCTTTGACGGCTTGGCTGCTGAGACCTCCATCTTAAAGGAGGAGGGTCTTTCGGATTTGGTCATTCGGTCTCTTATTAGTGCCAGGAAGAGACCTATTATAGGTCTTGGAGATCTTATATTGATTGGTGTGAGGCTTGGTCTTTACCTTGCCGGGTCTTTTCTGTTTCTGGAATTTCTTCAATCAGGGCTGGACTCTGGTCTTCAGCTGAGTACTTTGAAGGGGCAGGTCTCTGCCTTGGCTATCTTTTTTCAGGAGGTCTTTTGCAAGTCATCCTTTGATCAAGACTTTTTTCCAGGGGGTTTCGCATCTGCGGCCTCCTGGGAAGCCGTTGTTCCCTGTTTGGGATTTGAATTTGGTTCTCTCTGCTCTTCAGGCTCCTCCTTTTGAGCCTTTGCGGGATATTGCTCTGTCCACTCTGACTCAGAAGGTTGCCTTTCTGGTGGCCATCACTTCGGTTCGGCGTGTTTCGGAGTTGGCATGGCGCGCTCTGCGTCACGGCCCGCTCTGGCCCGCCCTTTGAGGTTCATTTGGCGCCATTTCAGTTGCACGGGCGCGCGCGTGGAACGGTTCCCCCTTCCGCGGTCTGTAAGTGCCCTCGCGGGCAACCTTTATGCTCATTGCTTACGGTGCATGGTTCTGATGCCCCTTCTTCTCTTTATGTCTTTCAGACGGGTGAATCCAGCGGCTTCTCCCGGCCCGGTGTGATTCTTAGCTGGGCCTAGTATAATTACTCCCACTTCCCTGCGGGTCATCCAGGGTAGCTTACAGCGTCAATCCCTACTGGCCTATTGTGCCTATTAAATCACCATATGGAGGCATATGGAGGCATCCCAGGATAATGTGACCGGGGTTCCTTCGGGACAAGCCTGGCTGTGTGTAGCTTGTGGGGTCTCACCTATCAGCGGTGACAATACACGGATCTGTGTTCCTTGCGCACAGCAGGCGCTAATGTTGCAACCCGCCCCTCCGGTAGCTGGGCCCGCACCTCTTGTGACTTCACCTACTCCCCCAAGCTTGAGTCTAACCCCCAATACCAGCGGGGATTCTCATCCTGATGTGTCTGCTAGACTGGCCAGTGTGGAAAAATTGATTGCTAATACCTTAGCGCGTAAGGCCACTGCTAAGAAGCGTCACTTAACTGATGCCACTCTTTTCCCTACGGAGTCTGACGAGTTGTTGCATCTATATGGCTATACCCCCTCGGACGAAGGGGAGCTGTTCTCTGACTCAGGGTCATCAGGCGAGAGACCCAGGGGTCATGACGAGTCTGGCTCTGACCCCTGGGCCCCGGATGATACTGACAGATTGCTGGTTCAGATTTTTGAGGTTTTGTCCATCTCTCCCCCTGTTGCGGCTCCCAGGCAAAGGGGTGAGCTTTTTCATACTGCTAAGGCTCGTTTGGAATTTCCTGAGCAAACCCATTTCAATACCCTCGTGCTTAAGGAGTGGGAACATCCCAGTAGACTTCCCGGTATACCTAAGTGTTGGGACAGAAAGTATCCCTTTCCTGCTGATATGGTCAAGTGCTGGTCATCACCCCCTGAGGTCGATGCTCCTGTTCTAGGGCTGTCTAACACCTCTATTATGCACTCCCCTGACACTACTACGTTGTGGGATCTTGAGGACCGGCGCATTGACCAATTGGCATGCCATGCCTTTGCATTTGTGGGGGCGGCGCTGCGCCCGGTTTGCGCCACGGCCATTACGTCTGTGGCGCTCAGGGCCCTGATCAGAAATGTTCTCGAAGGTCCGGATGAATTGCCACCTGATACGTTTAATGCACTGTCTAACTGTGATGTGTTTGTAAACTTTATCCTATCTGCCTCGGATGATGCCATTAGGATGTGTGCCAGATCTTCTGCCTTGGCGGTAGCTATACGCTGCGCGGTTTGGCAGCGCCAGTGGGCTGCTGACAATGCTGCTAAGAAGGCCCTTACTGGGCTTCCATTCAAGGGGCTACGCCTGTTTGGGGACCGCCTTGACCTCTTTGCCAAAGGAGGTAAGTTACCCCAGCGTAGGCAGCAGGCTCGGCCCTTTCGGGGCCAGGGCCCCCTCTCACTCCCCTACCGCGGTGCTAAGCAGGGAAAGGGGGTGTCCTTCGCGGGGGCTCGTGCAGATTCCTGGCACAGGAGCAGGGGACGACGTCCTGGCTCCTCCTGGGGGCCTAAGCCCAAATCCTCTCCCAAGCCCCCTCAGGCATGATGGGGCACCCTCGCCCGTCAGGGTGGGGGGACGGCTACAGCACTTCGCGCACGTCTGGGGGCGCCAAGTCTCAGACCGGTGGATTCAGGAGATAGTGTTCTCCGGTTACAAGATAGAGTTTGCTGTGGGCCCCCCACAAGATTCATCAGGTCCCGGATCCCCCAGGACCCTGTCTCGGCTCAGGTGTTGATGCAGGCCGTGCAAGGCCTTCTGGATCTGGGGGTCATTTGCAGGGTCCCCTTAAGAGAAAGGGGCAAGGGTTTCTATTCCATCCTTTTCACAGTACCCAAAAAAGATGGGTCAGTCAGGCCCATTCTGGATTTAAAGATCCTCAACAAGTTTGTCAAGAACAGGCGCTTTCGCATGGAAACTCTGCGCTCCTGCGACCAGGGGATTTCATGACGCTTACCTTCACATCCCTGTGTTCCAGGGACACCAAAGGTTCCTCAGATTTGCATTGGAAGATCAACACTACCAATTTGTGGCCTTGCCATTTGGCCTTACTTCAGCTCCCAGGGTGTTCACCAAGGTGCTGGCGGGGGTGATGTCTCTGGTAAGGTCTTGGGACATACGTGTGCTGCCCTACCTGGACGACATACTCATCACCTCTCGGTCTCTGCAGCAGGCAGAGTTGGACACTCATCCCTCAGGCAGGGAATGCAGTTGGTGGCCTGATGGTGGCGTGCTTCGAGGCGGTGCCCTTTGCTCAATTTCATTTAAGGCCTCTACAACTTCACCTTCTGTCGGTATGGGACAAGGACCCATCGACCTTGGACGGGTCTGTGTGCTCCCCCCCTCGGTCAGGCGGTCCCTGGCGTGGTGGCTGGACTCCAGGAACTTGCTAGGGAGCAGGTCCTTTCTGGCCCCCTCCTGGGAGACGGTCACCACGGATGCCAGTCTGTCAGGGTGGGGGGGGATTCTGGAAGTCCCTGCGGTTCCAGGGGAGGTGGGGCCCTCAGGAGGCCCACTTACCTATCAACGTCCTGGAACTAAGGGCGATCAGGTTGGTGCTGGAGCGGTTGACCCATCACCTGAGGGGTCTGGCTGTGCAGGTGTGCTCAGACAACAGGACGGCGGTTGCCTACATCAACCATCAGGGAGGGACCCAGAGCAAGGGGGCCCTCCAGGAGGTGTCGCGGATTCTCACATGGGCAGAGGCCAATGTTCAGTGCATTGCGGCTGTGTACATTCCGGGGGTAGAGAATCTACTGGCGGACTCTCTGAGCAGGGGAACCTCCCGTCAGGGGGAGTGGTCCCTCTGCAACAGGGTATTCCAGTCCCTGTGTCACCGCTGGGGTCTACCGGATGTGGATCTGTTGCATCCCGTCACAATCACAGGCTCCCGGCCTTTGTCTCCCTGTCCCAGGATCCTCTGGCCTTGGCCACAGATGCTCTGTCCATGTCGTGGCAGGAATTTCGGCTCCTGTATGTCTTTCCTCCATTCCCCCTGCTGGGCAGGGTCCTGCGCAAGATTGCTCTGGAAGGGGTGCCAGTAGTTCTGGTGGCCCCCAGGTGGCCAAGAAGAGTGTGGTTCACAGACGTGGTGCAGATGGCAGTAGACCAGTACGTTCTGCCAGGGGTGCCAGATCTGCTCACTCAGGGCCCCTTACGCCATCCCAATTTACAAACTCTGGCTTTGACGGCCTGGCTGCTGAAACCTCCATCTTGATGGAGAAAGGCTTGTCTGCTTCGGTGGTTGAGACCATGGTGAAGGCCAGGAAGAAAACTTCTGCCATCTATTATAGGGTATGGCGTACCTACATTGATTGGTGTGAGTCTAGGTCTCTTCCCTGTCGGGTGTTTTCAATCCCAAGGGTTCTGGAGTTCTTACAACATGGCTTGGATTCAGGTCTAAAACTCAGTACTCTGAAGGGTCAGGTGTCTGCCCTGTCTGTCTTCTTTCAGAAGTCTTTTGCTCAGCATTCCTTGATTAAGACTTTCCTTCAGGGGGTCACTCATGTGCGTCCCCCACGAAAACCTATGGTTCCTGTTTGGGATTTGAACTTGGTCTTGTCTGCTTTGCAGGGTGCTCCCTTTGAGACTATTCATGAGGCTGCTCTGGCTGTTCTTACCCTCAAGGTTGTCTTTCTGGTGGCCATTACTTCGGTCAGGCGTGTGGCAGCTCTGTCTATCCAGCCCCCATACTATGAGAGACACCAGGAAAAGGTGGTGTTCCGCTTTAAGCCAGACTTTCTGCCTAAGGTGGTGTCTGCTTTTCATTTGAATCAAGATATTGTGCTTCCTTCATTGTGCCCTAATCCTAGCAATGCTAAGGAAAGGGTTTTGCATTCCTTGGATGTGGTTAGGTGTCTGAAGTATTACCTGGTTGTCACTGTGTCCTTCAGGAAAACTGATGCTCTTTTTGTGGTCCCTTCTGGTCCTAGGAAGGGTTTGGCTCCTGCCAAGTCTACTATCAGCAAATGGATCCGTCAGGCTGTGATTCAGGCCTATTCTGCTAAGGGGAAGGAACCTCCCTTCCGCCTTACTGCTCATTCTACTCGTGCTATTGGTGCCTCTTGGGCTTTCCAGCACCAGGCTTCTGTTGAACAAGTTTGCAAGGCCGCTACTTGGTCTTCTGTTCATACCTTTTCAAAGTTTTACAAGGTTGATGTTAGGGCCTCAGCTGATGCTGTCTTTGGCCGCAAGGTTTTGCAGGCAGCAGTGGTTTAAACTGTCTGCTGTTACCTTTTGTTGGGGATCACACCCTACTTTATGGACACTGCTATTGGATGTCCCAAGTGTAAGTATTATATCTGGAGCAGGACGTACTGTATAATAAGAATAATACAATTCTGTGAAATACTCACCTGTAGAATTGGTATTATTTGTATACAGTACGTCCTGCTCCACCCCACCCTGGTTTTGCATGTTTCTGGATCCCCTGTATGGTGATTGTTATCATTGTTATAGTTACCAGTTTTGGTGGTTAAATTCTGCTGGCTTCTTGTTCACTGCTTTTCAATGCTGGGGATTTGTGGGAGGTCCCCGGGTATTTGAGGGGCCGGGAGGAGCCTGTTTTACATGTCTCTGCAGTGCAGCGCCATCTGGCGGAGGATGGCCCAAGTGTAAGTACTATATCTGGAACAGGACGTACTGTATACAAATACCAATTCTACAGGTGAGTAATTCACAGAGTTGTATTTTTTTCTACTTGGCGCGGTGGCGACCATTTATCATCATTATGCTTGCTGCTAATACTTTGCCTGCTAAAGTGTATGGTTGTATGTTATGATATAATATATATATATATATATATATATATATATATATATATATATATATGACAGATACATATGTGATAGACAATATAATTGTATGATTATCTTCTGTCTGTGTATGCCTTGCTTATGGGGTCCCTTGGTTAAATTGGGGCATTACAAATCCTCCCACTAACGGACTTAAGGGGCATTCCGGGTAGCTCTCCAGCGTAATTCCCTCTGGTCATTGCGACTGCCATAAAAATCACCATATGGAGGCTTCCCAGGTTACCGGGCTCGGGCTCCCTTTGGGGCAATCCCGGCAGTGTGTGGGTTGTGGGGTATCCCTTACGGGGGATACTGTACTGATGCAGTCTGGTCCCAGGCCTCTGGGTCCGTGCCTCCGGTCTCATCTCCTACCCCACCCCGCCTTATCTGTACCCCAAGTGACGCTGTGATTAGTGGGGAGTCGCAATCTGATGTATGTGCTAGGCTGGCCAACATCGATAGATTGATTTCTAGCTCTGCGGCCAGAAAGGCCCCAGCTAAGGGAAGGCATCTGTCGCCAGCCGCGACAGTACTAGATTTTGATGACTATGATGCCCTTGACTGGTCTGATTATTCCCCGCTTGAGGAGGGGGAATTGTTTGAGGAATCTGATGCCGAGGATCAGTTTTTTTTTATACTGATGCCGGGCAGGCGCTGGGGGATGCCGTGGTTACCCCCGAAGTCCTGGCCCATCTATTTGAGGTACTGGATATTTCTCCGCCAGCGGAGGCCCCTCCGCAGAAGGGGGAATTCTTTGGGACTTCTAAGCCCCGCTTGGAGTTCCCAAATCAGAATAATTTTGATAGCATGATTCCTAAGGAATGGGAGAAGCCTAGCCGGCTTCCCAGTGTTCCTCAGGGATGGGATAGGAAGTATCCCTTTCCGGTGGACGCGGTGAAGCGCTGGTCGTCTCCTTCCGAGGTCGATGCGCCCGTTCTGAGATTGGCCAACACCTCCATTGTACATTCTCCAGACGCCACCACCCTTAACCCTTTTGTTGCCAAACACGTAACACCTACGTGCTGGCTTGGCTGGGCCTTAAGTGCCAAGCACGTAGGTGTTACGTGCTTGAATTTCCTCGCTTGTAGTTTAAAAAGTAAAAACAACAAATACTCACCTGACCCCTTGTTGGATCCGGCCGGGTCTCCTCTTTAATTTGGTGCCATTCGATCCCCCGTGGGGGGTCGGATGGCTCCAGGAGAGCCCCCGGAATAGGCCGCCCCCCCCCCCCCCCGCTTCTGCAGCAGCAGCTTCTAACTGTAAAAAAAAAAAAAAATAAAAATGACATTCACTTACCTGTGTGTGCGCTGGCTCCCGCTGTCCCTCCTCTTCACCTGGGGGGCCTCCGATCCCCCCCCAGGACTTACCGATCTTCAGGAGAGAGCCTGGGAGGCTCTCTCCTCTCTTCTGCACGATGGCGGCCGCCATCATGCCTCTAAGCCCCGCCCCCTTGGGGGCGGGGCTTATGAAGTCATCCCGGCCCCGATCTCAGGCTTCAGCCTTCTCAGCTTCTCAGATGCCGGTGATCGGCACAGGGGAAGGAGGTGACAGGAGATCCTCTGATCTCCTGCCTTCTCCTTCTCTGGATGCCGATCACCGGCATCTGTCAGCTGAGCGGCGAGGGACAAGAGCTTGCAATCGAAGGTAAGTACAGTAAAAAAAAATTTTTTTTTTTTCTAATAAAATACTTTTTATTATTGTGTGGTGTTTTTTTTTCACATTAACCCTTTGTGAGCTGGTAAGGGGTCCATGAGACCCCTTATACCAGTTCACAAGGCTGGGGGGGTGGCAAGTCACCTGCCCTAGCGGGTGGCTTGCCATTAACCCCCGCACCCCCATTACCTGCCTCCCCAAAGGCCAGGGGGGGGCAGAAGAGCCCGGGCCCACATAGGCTATGTGGGCTCGTAGGCTGCAGGGTGGGGGGGCCACCAAAGCTGGCCCCCCCACTCTGTGCCTACAAGCCCCCATAGCTGGTCCCGGGCTGGTTACTTTGGGTAAGGGGGACCCCACGTCATTTTTTTTTTTGGATTTTGAAGGGTTTTTAACCCTTCAAAATCCAAAAAAAATGGGGTCCCCCTCCCCGGGAAGGGGGACCCTATGTCATTTTTTTTTTTTAATTAACCATTTGTCATCCAGCAGCTATAAAAGGCTTCTGGGCAGGAAAGGGTGTCTACCTATACATATGTGGTATCGCTGTAACCGGGAGAAATTGGGGTTTCTCACGCAATAAGATTTTATTGACAAACTTACATTTTTTATTACAAAAAAACTCTACAAATTGTAAAAAAATGTTTTTTTTTTGTTTTTTTTCACACATTTCACCCAAAAAAATTGAGAATACACCTAAAAAATACAAACAAGACATTTCATGTTAAAGCCCCGACTCTGTTGAAAAAAACAATATATAATTTTCCTGGGAAATCCCTGGAAATCCCTTCAAAAATGACAGTTGAATATGTGTAGCGCAAAATGGTGAAACATCGTCTGGCAACAGGGAGTGGCAAATGCTGCAGGTAGGCTGGCAGCGAAAGGGTTAAAGATGGTGAGGGCAAGCGCATTGATCAGATGGCATACCATGCCTTTGCCAGTGTTGGTTTAGCCTTGCGGCCTGTTTTTGCCTCGGTGCTCGCGGTTGTGGCTACCAGGTCTGTGGTTAGGGACCTGTTGAGTGGTTCCCAGCTTAACCCGGCCAGTGATGAATTCACAGCCCTTAAGCGGAGTGAATTATTTATGACCTTTGTTTTATCTGCTATGGATGACACAATTATTATGTGTAGTAGAACCTCGGCATTGCTGGTGGCTATTCGGCGATCGGTCTGGTTACGCCAGTGGGCGGCTGACATTGCGGCTAGAAATCACTCACAGCGCTACCCTTCCTGGGTACGCGGCTGTTCGGGGATAAATTGGATTCAGTGGCGAAAGGTGGAAAGTTACCTCAGCGTAAGAAGCAGCCTCGCCCCTTTCCTTTCGCGGTGCCAGAGCAGGCAGAGGTTTTGCCTACTCTAATTTCAGAGGCGATTCCTGGAACAGAGACAGAGAACGTGCACGTCCAGGCCCTAACTGGGGTCCCAAGCCCGCTGCCAAGCCAGCTCAGCAATGAGGGGGCGCCCTCACCCTTGCGGGTGGGGGGTCGGCTGAGCCGCTTCTTCCAGGTCTGTGCCCGGGAGGTCATGGACAAATTGATCTTGGAAGTGGTCTCTTCCGGGTACAAACTGGAGTTTGAGTACCAGCCTCCTCCCAGATTCCTAAGGTCTCGGTTGCCCTCGGATCCCCAGGCTGCACAGTGGCTCCTGTTGGCTGTAAAGAATCTTCTGGACATGGAAGTCATATGCCCGGTGCCTTTCTCAGAGAGATGCCGGGGCTGTTATTCCAACCTCTTCACGGTCCCCAAAAAGGATGGATCCGTAGGACCCATTCTGGATTTGCAGCTTCTCAACAGGTTCATCAGAACCAAGAAGTTCCGCATGGAGACTTTGCGCTCAGCCATCAATTCCCTTCGTCAGGGGGATTTCATGACGTCCATAGACATCAAGGATGCTTACCTTCATGTACCAATCTTCCCAGCACACCAGAGATTTCTCAGATTTGTGGTGGGAGATTAGCACTTTCAGTTTGTGGCCCTCCCTTTGGGGTTGACTTCGGCACCAAGGGTGTTCACCAAGGTGCTGGCGGGCATAATGGCCCTTCTCAGAGCCCAGGGCATTCGCATTGTGCCGTATCTGGACGACCTCCTCATTACGGCATCCCCTCTCAGTCAGGCGGAGCTGGACACCAGGTTGGTGGCGGCGTCGCTGGAGAGGTTCGGCTGGGTGATCAACCATACCAAGTCTTCTCTCTCCCCCTCAAGGGACATCTCGTTTATGGGCATTAATCTGGATACCATTCACACCAGGGTTTTCCTACCTCAGTCCAAGGTGCAGATGGTTCAGGATCTGATACGTCTTCTCCTGTCCAAACTTCGTCCTTCTATCCGGCTAGGGATGAGACTGGTGGGATTGATGGTGGATTCCTTCGAGGCAGTTCCTTTGCTCAGTTCCACATTAGGTCGCTCCAGCTCCATCTATTGTTGGCCTGGGACAGATGTCCGCAGTCATTGGATCAGTCATTCCTGATGTCTCCCCGGGTTCGGCAGTCCCTTCAGTGGTGGCTGGAACCAAGCAATCTGATGAGGGGCAGATGACCCCTTGTTGGGAGACGGTTACCACGGACGCCAGCCTGTCGGGCTGGGGAGGTTTTTGGAAGAATTATCAGTTCAAGGGGCTGTGGGGTCCTCAGGAGGCTCACACCCCCATCAATGTCTTGGAGCTGAGAGCTATTCGGTTGGTTCTATCATGCTTGACGCATCACCTACGGGGCTTGCCGGTTCAGGTTCGATCAGACAATCGAACTGCGGTCACTTACAAATCACCAAGGAGGGACTCGCAGCAGGAGTGCCCTCAGGGAAGTTTCTCTGATTTTTGCATGGGCAGAGAGCAATGTTCCATGCATCTCAGCAGTGTACATTCCGGGAGTGGAAACCACGGAGGCGGACTCCCTGAGCAGGGGATCCTCTTGCCGAGGGGAATGGTCTCTCAACCACAAGATATTCCGGTCCCTCTGTCACAAGTGGGGGATTCCGGAGGTGGATCTCTTTGCCTCACATCACAATCACAAGCTCCCAACGTTTGTGCCTCGGTCTCAGGATCCCCTGGCAGTGGATGCCATGTCTCTTGCCTGGAGGGATCTGGGGTTCCTGTACCTGTTTTCCACCCTTCTCCATGGAAGTCACGGTGGTGCACAAGCTGGCTCTAGAGGGTGCGCCAGCAATTCTGGTGGCTCCAAGGTGGCCAAGACAGGTTTGGTTCGCAGACGTCGTAAGGCTGGCGGTAGATCAGTTCAGGCTGCCCCTGTTTCCCGATATGATCACTCAAGGTCAACTACGTTACCCCAATTTACAAACGCTGGCTTTGACGGCGTGGCTGCTGAAACCTCCATCTTAAGGGAGGAAGGTTTGTCTGAGGCTGTGATTCAGGCTCTTGTTAGGGCTTGGAGGTCCTATATTGACTGGTGTGAGGCTAGGGCCTTGCCTTCCAGGGTGTTTTCGATTCCTAGGATTTTGGAGTTTCTTCAACACGGTCTGGGCCTGGGGTTCCAGCTTAGTACCTTGAAAGGGCAGGTCTCTGCATCCTCTGGTTAAGACTTTTTTCCAGGGGGTCACTCATGTGCGGCCCCCTGGAAAGCCTTTGTTGCCCGTTTGGGATTTGAATTTGGTTCTGTCGGCCCTCCAGGGGCCTCCTTTTGAGCCGGTGCAGGATGTTGCACTTTCTCTGCTCACTCAAAAAGTTGCCTTTTTGGTGGCTATCACCTCTGTCCAGCGTGTCTCTGAGTTGGCGGCTCTGTCCATTCAGGCCCCTTACTTTGAGAGACACCAGGACAAGGTGGTTTTTCGCTTTAAGCCAGATTTCCTTCCTAAGGTGGTTTCTGCCTTCCACCTCAATCAGGATGTAGTTCTCCCTTCCTTGTGTCCTAAGCCTAGCAATGACAAGGAGAAAGTTTTTGCACTCTTTGGTTGTGGTTTGTTGTGTGAAGTACTATTTGGTGGCTAATTCTCCCTTTCGTAAGACGGGTGCCTTGTTCGTGGTGCGCTCTGGGCCCAGGAAAGTTCTGGTGCCCCCCAAGTCTACCATTAGTAAATGGATTCGCCAGGCCATTGTTGGGGCCTATACTGCCAAGGGCAAGGTTCCTGCTTTTCAGATCACTGCTCATTCTACTCGTGATGTTGGCGCTTCGTGGGCCTTTCAGCACCAGGCTTCTGTTGAACAAGTTTGTAAGGCTGCTACTTGGTCTTCCGTTCATACTTTTTCCAAGTTTTATAAGGTTGATGTGCGGGCCTCAGTGGATGCTGTTTTTGGCCACAAGGTTCTGCAAGCCGCAGTGGTTTACAATTTGTGCATTTTTGCCGTATTGGGATCCCCACCCATGATGGACACTATTGGATGTCCCACATGTCATGAATATTGGAAGCGGGGTGTGTGACATACTTGGAATAATACCATTTTGTGAGTACTCACCTGTAAAATGGGTATCATAAGTATGTCACACACCCCGCTTCATCCCGCCCTTCTTTTTTTTTTTTTTTTTTTTTTGTATTCTGGATCCTTTATATGGTGAACCTTTTATTGTTAAGATTGTTATAATTGACTCTTCCTGGTCCCCTTACTGTTGTCCTATACTGGGGAATGTGTGGGAGGTCCCAGGTATTTATGGACCGGGAGGGGCTTCTTTTTTACTGTCATCTCTGCAGAAGTTCGCCCTCTACAGGTAATAAACCACATGTCATGAATATTGGAAGCGGGGTGTGTGACATACTTATAATACCCATTTTACAGGTGAGTACTCACAAAATAGTATTTTTTCATTCTGTCCACTGTTCTCTGTATAAATGAATGTATCATGCAGACTCACTTTAGGGGATTTGTATTTTGTTACAAATATTTGTTTTGTTGGTTATGGGAATTATATGACAAAAAGAGTCTGTGCAGGCAAATGGAAAAACTAAACAAAAATATACTCACTTTTTGTCCCCCAACACTTGTTCCAGATCCTGAGTGTGTTGACTTCTGGGACAAGCGGCCACCAGTCAGTGTCTGGAGCATGTCCACTCCACTGAGTGCAATAGCGGGGTGTGTCAGCCCCCTCCATTGCAATGAATAGAGTGTGTGTGCTCTAGACACTGCGACTGGTGCGGAAGCAGTCGCTCATCTCCTATGTCGCCAGTGAATGGAGGGTGGGCTGTGTTTTTGGTGCAGCAAATGTAAATGTGCCGTTATTTGCTAATTTCCCTTTTCTAACTTTATCTTAAACCACAAAGCTCTCGGGCCCAAGGTAGACACCCCCACACATATGTAGAATCATGCTGAAAGCTAGTTTTAGAGTGGTTTTATGGTTGTCCAACAAAGAGATCCATTTCTGTTACCAACAGGATCCTTTTTAGGTTCTGCTACCAATGGGTTATTAACCCAACTTCATTTCTGTGTTTTTTTTTTTTTTTACACATATATGGCGTTGTGCGATTTACCAGCTTGCATTGTTTATCCAGTGTGTGCTCTGCAGCTCTGCGCTTGTGATAGCAGTCTACAGAGGTAAATTATAAAAATATATATAAATATGCTGGATGGCGTAAGGGTCACTTACATACCCTGCTTAAAGAAATCTCTCGCCAGTATATTGGCCAAGAGGAAATCAGGGGTGACAGGTTCTGCCCGATACACTATACCTGTCACCCCTGGTTTATATTCCTACCAGAAGAGAATAAACCACAAGATTGGTGGGAGTTTTATTCAGTTCGGGTGTAAAAGCGACCCCTCCTCTCAATAGGCAATGTGTTGCATTGGGCACACTGTGATCTATCCTGTGTGTGCTCTGCAGCTCCGGGATTGTGATAGCAGTCTATAGCGGTAAAGCCCAAACAAACTGAAATATCCACTGATTGAATTGGCTTATTCCAATTAATACAATGGCCAGCTTGAGAATCTATACAGCTGTACAAGAAGGCTGAATAATACTGTAGACTTCTGTAGCGTTGTGCCCCTTCCTGCACCGGAATACAGTATCAGAATAGAATGTTTTAAATTTACAACCGCCCCTTTTTATATCCATTATGAAGGAGAGACCTTTGTGACAGAACTATAGCGGTTACCATCTAACCTCTGCAATGCATGTACCCTGCTTTTCTCCAGAATTTCCGACTTTGTTTTACTGTTATTATTTAGACTGTACATGGCCTGCCTAAATCCCCTGAAGAGTCCTCTGCCTCCCAGAAAAAGGCTGACACTACATCCGACGACCCAAATTCAACCTCAAAGTCTACAGGAAAAAACGCAGGCAATCCCTCCGCTAGCAAGAAAGACATTGAGTCTTCAGGGATTCAGCAAAAGCTAAAACTAGCTGGCTGGACGTGTAAAGAGTGTTCTGAGTGGATCCCTGACCGGGAGACTTATGTGTTTCATATGAAGAAAAAACATGGAAAGGTAGAATTGTCATTTTACCACGTTATATAATTTTTGCCATCTGCTGAAAGGAAGCTGGTGCTACTTTCAGGTGTGTTACCTTCGTGAAGGATCTAAAAAAAGAAAAAAAGACCACAACTGACTTTTAAAGCAGACCTAACTACTTTGTGCCAGGAATGGTACTGGTCTGTAGCACCCTAATTCCATCCCTTCCTGCCACTGGCAAGGTTGGCTGCAAAGTGATACTTGTATTCTCTCTGTCCGATGACAGACTTGGAAACACTACTGTGCAGCATCCCCCCATACTGGTAAAGGTTCAGCTGCGGCACCATGGCTAGGTCCTGTGTCAAACAGAAAAACTGCAGGGTGTAGGTTAAGGTGCTACAGACCAGTACCCTTACAAGCACAAAGTTGCCAGGGAGAGATTAGGTCTGCTTTAAATTATATGTCTACTCTTGTGATGTATGATTTATGTGGTCTTCCACCGCATTGTGCCATTTACACACAAGTCTTAAAGGAGCCACAGCACTCAACCCTGTTAGCTTGCGGGCCAGCCTATAATCTGTCCCTAAACTTGGTTAAAAACAGAGGACTCGGTCACACACATCTGCAGGAGTATGCTTAAGCTGCACCACTACGCCAAAGTGCCTCTGTGGGGTGCAGTCCTAACTCTAATCTCTGAGAGCCCATCTGGGACATACAGTGCAATAGATAAATTGGGAGCAGGCTTACCTGAGGTTGCCCTAAACCTCTAAAGTGCAAGCCATGGGGTGGAAGTGTCAAAGACCTTGCAGTACAGCCTAGACCCCACACACCATGTGCTTGCACAAATTCAAAAGAAACAAAGGGGGGTGGCAGCCGCTCAGACCATTTTATAACTAACCTGGGAGGTGCACGTTAGCAGGGCAATTAGTACACACAAGTCTTAAAGGAGCCACAGCACTCAACCCTGTTAGCTTGCGGGCCAGCCTATAATCTGTCTCTAAACTTGGTTAAAAACAGAGGACTCGGTCACACACATCTGCAGAAGTATGCTTAGTTATAAAATGGTCTGAGCGGCTGCCACCCCCCTTTGTGCCATTTACACATGCAAAAACTGTCATTCTGACCACGTTGCTGTGCTCCCTTGACAACTCTTTCTGGTGCCGCGGGTGAGCAGTCTCGGGTGACACAGCAAGCTTGCGTTCCATAGCGCTTCCGCATTGAACATATCTGGTCCAGTGAGCGACTTTACGCAAAGCTCATTATGAGTGAGATTTCCCTGCCTCTTTATGATGATGCCAGGTATCCCACATGATGGTCAGATGATTGGTTTATTTCTGTTTTTATTTATTACTATTCCTGTTTTTTATTGGTTTGAGAAAAAATGCGGCCTGCGATACGTGGAGGGCTGATTAAATGCACTCTAAAAGTTGTAATGGTATAGCGCATAAGTATATGACCAAGAGGGTTATATCCCCTGAAATGCGTCATTTCGATGCTTTGAATTTGCACTCTTGAGGAACCAGATGGATTTAAAGCAATTCAATAAATTGAAGTTTTATTTATCCTAGAGCTGGATACTTTAAATTACTTAGATTAGCCTCCTTTTCTTTAATGCATGGCACGGCCCGCTTCCGTATTCATAACAGACGGTTATTCCGCCACAAGGTGTCGCAGCAGCGCTGCAGAAAGCTGTGGCACCTCCCAGCTCCCTACAAAAAACGGGATTAACCAACAAGTTCCCAGTGTTTTCTCTGCAGTGACACTGCAAAGTTAGAAGATGGCTATCTCTCTTGCTCAGGTGAGCGGGGCAACCAAGCCTGCGGCCCTGCATGTCTATTTCTATCTGTTTCTGGACCCTCACTTCCTCCCATCCTCGGCTGACAGATCGGGGTGAAGGTAGAAGAGCACTAGGGTCAAGTGCTCCAGGAGCGCTGCTCCAAGCCGCAGACCCTGTTCCACAAAGGGTAGCCGGCCATATGGCTTTATGGTGATTAATAGGGATGTGGAGTTTCTTTCCTGGCTTCTGAGGGGATGAGTTGTTGGGGAATGGTCCCCTTATATTCTTAGTATACAGTACGTCCTGCTCCAGATAGATTGCTTACACTTGGGTTATCCGCCGCCAGATGGTGCTGCACTGCAGAGACATGTAAAACAGGCTCCTCCCAGCCCTTCAAATACCCGGGGACCTCCCACAAATCCTCAGATTTCTTTGCAGCGCTTACTGCGAAGACATGAAATTATCACTCTCTCGCAGGTGAGCGAGGCTATTAGCCTGCGGCCCTGTTGGACTATTTCCACCCGTTCCTCGTGTGATGTGCCTCCCAGCCTGGGCTGCGCTGGTCGGGTGAAGGTAGGCGGCACCGTGTGTGCTTAAGGAGCACTGCTCCACCGCAATCCCCCACCAAAGGGTAGGCGGTATAGGCTGATGGTGAGCCTTTATGGGATGCCCCTCCCGCATTATTGCCCCATGCCCCGTGTAGCGGTGGGAACTGTACAGAGGGCCGCCATCCTCCCTCATTCTCCCTGTAGCCTTCGGGGGGGAAAGAAGGGGGGGGTGTGGGTGAGTGTGTATCGTGATTTGTGCATACGGCGTTTTGTCTGTTTTTGACTAGTATATGTGGTGTCAGCCGCCGCGCTGACTTGTCTTTTTTACTATTGTAAATGCCGCTGCCACGCGCGTCTTTTCCTTCATTTGGATGTTCTCATGGGCTGCTTGTCTGTGGGCTTCGCGCTCTTCGGGGGCGGGGCCTGGCTTGGCGCGCTCTGCGTCACGGCTCGCTCTGGCCCGTCCTTCGAGGTACTCTCTGCGCCATTTTGTCAGGTCGCGCGCGCGTGTGTGACGGTTTTACTTACCGCGGTCCGTAAGTGCCCTCGCGGGCTGCTTTGTACTCATTTTTTTTTTAGTGTGTATGGTTCTGACACCCCTTCTTCTCATTGTGTCTTTCAGACGGGTGAATCCATTGGCTTCTCCCGGCCCGGTGTAATTGATAGTTGGGCCTAGTATAATTACTCCCACTTCCCTAGCGGGTCATTGGGGCATCCAGGGTTGCTTCATAGCGTCAATCCCTACTGGCATATTGTGCCTAATAATCACCATATGGAGGCATCTCAGGATAATGTGACCGGGGTTCCTTCGGGACAAGCCCGGCTGTGTGTAGCTTGTGGGGTCTCACCTATTAGCGGTGACAATGCACGGGTCTGTGTTCCTTGCGCACAGCAGGTGCTAACGTTGCAATCCGCCCCTCCTGTGGCTGGGCCTGCACCTCGTCTCACTTCACCTACTCCCCCAAGCTTGAGTCTCACCCCCATTGAATTGCATACAAGCTCGGATTCTCAGCCTGATGTGTCTGCTAGACTGGCCAGTGTTGAAAAATTGTTTGCTAATACTTTAGCGCGTTAGGCCACTGCTAAAAAGCGTCACGTAACCCCTGATGCCACTCTTTTCCCTACGGTGTCTGACGAGTTGTTGCATCTATATGGCTATACCCCCTCGGACGAAGGGGAGCTGTTTTCTGACTCAGGGTCATCTGGCGAGAGACCCAGGGGTTATGACGATTCTGGCTCTGACCCCTGGACCCCGGATGATACTGACAGGCTGCTGGCTCAGATTTTTGAGGTTTTGTCCATCTCTCCCCCTGTTGCGGCTCCCAGGCAAAGGGGTGAACTTTTTCATACTGCTAAGGCTCGTTTAGAATTTCCTGAGCAAACCCATTTCAATAACCTCGTGTTTAAGGAGTGGGAACATCCCAGTAGACTTCCAGGTATACCTAAGAGTTGGGACAGAAAGTATCCCTTTCCTGCTGATATGGTCAAGTGCTGGTCATTGCCCCCCGAGGTCGATGCTCCTATTCTAGGGCTGTCTAACACCTCTATTATGCACCCAAACGCTACTACGCTGCGGGATTCTGAGGACCGGCGCATTGATCAATTGGCATGCCATGCCTTTGCATTTGTGGGGGTGGCGCTGCGCCCGGTTTGCGCCTCGGCCATTACATCTGCGGCGCTCAGTTCCCTGATCAGAAGTGTACCTGAAGGCCCTGATGAATTGCCTTCTGATACGTTTAATGCACTGTCTAACTGTAATGTGTTTGTAAACTTTATCCTATCTGCCTTGGATAATGCCATTAGGATGTGTGCCAGATCTTCTGCCTTGGCGGTAGGTATACGCCGCGCGGTTTGGCTGCGCCAGTGGGCTGCTGACAATGCTGCTAAGAAGGCCCTTACTGGGCTTCCATTTAAGGGGCTACGTCTATATTCTAAGTATACAGTACGTCCTGCTCCAGATATAATACTTACACTTGGGTAATCCTCCGCCAGATGGCGCTGCACTGCAGAGACACGCAAAACAGGCTCCTCCCGGCCCCTCAAATACCTGGGGACCTCCCACAAATCCCCAGATTTCTCGGCAGTGCTTACTGCGAAGACATGAAGTATCACTCTCTCGCAGGTGAGCGGGGCTATTACAGCCTGCGGCCCTGTTGGCCTACTCCCACCCGTCCTCTTTGTGATGTGCCTCCCAGCCTGGGCTGCGCTGGTCGGGTGAAGGTAGGCAGCACCATGTGTGCTTATGGAGCCACGCTCCACCGCAGTCCCCCACCAAAGGGTAGGCGGTTTAGGCTAATGGTGAGCCTTCAGGGGATGCTCTTCCCGCATCATTGCCCCACGCCCCGTGTAGCGGTGGGCCCTGTCCAAAGGGTCGCCATCCTCCCTCGTTCCCCCCCCCGTAGCCCGGGGGGAGGGGTGTGTGCGTATGGCGGCCTCAGTGTATCCTATTCACGCTTATGGCCTTAGTATTGCCCTTGACTGGGAATGGGAGTCAGAGTCGCGCTGTTTGCTCCTTTATTTTTTATCATTCTCCGCCGCGTCTTTTCCTGTATTGGTTGTACTACGAGGGCGGCGGCGCCGCTGTAGACGCTGAGGCGTCTCCATTAGTGTTGTAGTGGCTCTTCTGAAGTAATCCACTCGATCAATTCATCATCATCATTCAAGTGTCATTCCCCTGCTGTCTATACTGACTACGGGTTTGGAGCTTCGCGCCCTCCGGGGGGGCGGGGTCCTGGCTTGGCGTGCTCCGCATCACAGCCCGCTTGGGCCCGCCCTTCGAGGTTCACTTGGCGCCATTTTACTGACAGTTGCGCGCGCGTGGTAAAGGTGGTCCTCCTCCTCCCTCGGTCTGTAAGTGCCCTCGCTGGCGATCTTCATTATTTCCTTTTCTTGCGCATGGCTCTGACATCTTTGTTCCCTTTATGTCTTTCAGACCGTGGAATCCGGTGGCTTCTCCCGGCCCGGTGTAGCTCCCACTTGGGCCTATTAAAATTACTCCCACTTCCCCGCGGGTTATTGGGGCATCCAGGGTAGCTTACAGCGTCAATCCCTACTGGCCTATTGTGCCGATTAATCACCATATGGAGGCATCCCAGGATAATGTGACCGGGTTCCTTCGGGACAAGCCCGGCTGTGTGTAGCTTGTGGGGTCTTACCTAGCAGCGGTGACAATGCACGGGTGTTCTTGTGCACAGCAGGCGCTATCGGTTCTTCCCGCCTCTTCTGTGGCTGGGCCTGCACCTCGCCTCACTTCACCTACTCCCCCAAGCCTGAGTCTAACCCCCAATACAAGCGGGGATTCTCATCCTGATATGGCTACTAGACTGGCCAGTGTTGAAAAATTGCTTGCTAATTCATTAGCGCGTAAGGCCACCGCTAAGAAGCGGCATTTAAACCCTGACTCTGCTCTTTTCCCTACGGAATCTGATGAGTTTTTGCATCTATATGGCCATACCCCCTCGGACGAAGGGGAGTTTTTCTCTGACTCAGGGTCATCCGACGAGAAGTCAAGGGGTCATGACGAGTCTGGTTCCGAGCACTGGACCCCGGATGATACTGACAGGCTGCTGGGTCAGATTTTTGAGGTTTTGTCCATCTCTCCCCCTGTTGCGGCTCCCAGGCAAAGGGGTGAGCTTTTTCATACTGCTAAGGCTCGCCTGTAATTTCCCGAGCAAACCCATTTCAATAACCTCGTGCTTAAAGTGGACCAACACCCAGGATTTTGACTATCCTGGGTGTTGGTCCACTTAGGTGGGGTGAGTTTTTGCGGCGATCGGGGGGGGTTTCAGACAGCGGGGCACCCCCGATCGCCGCAAAAACTCACCTCTCCCCGCTCCCACGTGACCTCGTCCGGCCAATGACAGCGCTCAGAGCAGCTCTGGTATGC
The DNA here is from genome assembly GCA_027917425.1 of Gastrophryne carolinensis. Classification (NCBI taxonomy): domain Eukaryota; kingdom Metazoa; phylum Chordata; class Amphibia; order Anura; family Microhylidae; genus Gastrophryne; species Gastrophryne carolinensis. The sequence goes on from CM051238.1 coordinate 276,527,691, forward strand.
GCGTCCAAAGCCGCTTAGACTCGCATACCAGAGCGCTGTCATTGGCTGCGTCTCTCGCTTCCCTCTAACAGGGAGCGCGCCTGCGCCGGCCATTCACAAAACGGCCGGCGCGGGAGCGCGCCCTGCTAGAGGGAAGCGAGAGACGCGGCCGCGTCTCGCGCATGCGCCGTTGGATCGCCGGTAAGGTGAGGATTGTGGGCCTCCTGGGGGGTTCCTCCCCGCGGGACATCCCGATTTTGGATGCCCCGCGGGAAGGGATCTGATCGGTCCGGGAATCTTATAGATTTCCGGGCCGATCCCCCCTGGGTGTTGATCCACTTTAAAGAATGGGAACATCCCAGTAGACTTCCCGGGATCCCTAAGAGTTTGGACAGGAAGTATCCCTTTCCTGCTGACATGGTTAAGTGCTGGTCTTCGCCCCCCGAGGGCGATGCTCCTATTCTAGGGTTGTCCAACACCTCTATTATGCACTCCCCTGACACTACTACGCTGCGGGATTCTGAGGACCGGCGTATTGACCAACTGGCATGCCATGCCTTTGCATTTGGGGGGGCGGCACTGCGCACGGTTTGTGCCTTAGCCATTACTGCCGTGGAGCTCAGGACCATGGTCAGGAATGCACTCAATGGCCCAGATGAGTTGCTACCTGATACTATTAATGCACTGTCTAACTGTGATGTGTTTGTAAACTTTATCCTGTCGGCATCGGATGATGCTATTAGGATGTGTGCAGATCTTCTGCCCTGGCGGTAGCTATACGCTGCACGGTTTGGTTGCGCCAGTGGGCTGCTGACAATGCTGCTAAGAAAGCCCTTACTGGGCTTCCATTTAAGGGGCTGCGCCTGTTTGGGGACCGCCTAGACCTCTTTGCCAAGGGAGGTAAGTTGCCCCAGCGCAGGTGGCAGTCTCGGCCCTTTCGGGGCCAGGGCCCCCTTTCAATCCCCTACCGAGGGGCTAAACAGGGTAAAGGGGTGTCCTTCTCTGGGTCCAGCGCAGATTCCTGGCACAGGAACAGAGGACGCCGTCCTAGTTCCTCCTGGGTGTCCAAGCCCAAAGCCCCTCCCAAGACCCCTCAGGCATGATGGGGCGCCCTCGCCCGTCAGGTTGGGGGGACGACTGCAGCTCTTCGAGCATGTCTGGAGGCGCCACGTCTCAGACCGGTGGATTCATGAGGTGGTGTCCTCCGGCTACAAGATAGATTTTGCTGTGCGGCCCCCCACCAGATTCATTGGGTCCCGGATCCCTCAGGACCCTGCTTCAGCTCAGGTCTTGATGCAGGCCGTGCAGGGTCTCCTGGATCTAGGGGTCATTTGCAAGGTCCCCTTAAGAGACAGGGGCAAGGGGTTCTATTCCAACCTTTTCACAGTACCCAAGAAGGTTGGGTCAGTCAGGCCCTTTCTGGATTTAAAAATCCTCAACAAGTTTGTCAAGAACAGGCACTTTCGCATGGAAACTCTGCGCTCGGCCATCGGGGACTTTATGATGTCCGTAGACATCAAAGATGCTTACCTTCTCTTCCCGGTGTTTCCAGGGCACCAAAGGTTTCTCAGATTTTCACTGAAAGATCAGCATTACCAATTTGTGGCCTTGCCATTCGGCCTCACTTCGGCTCCCAGGGTGTTCACCAAGGTGCTGGCAGGGGTGATGTCCCTGATAAGGTCAAGGGGGATACGCGTGCTGCCCTACCTGGACGATATACTCATCACCTCTCGGTCTCTGCAGCAGGCAGAGTTGGACACTCAGCTGGTAGTGTCCACCCTGGAGTCCTTCGGCTGGGTGATAAATTACCCCAAGTCCTCTCTGTCCCCCTCCTCGGTGACTCCGTTCATGGGAATGATTCTGGATACGGTTCAGTCAAGGATATTCCTTCTTCAACAGAAGGTGGAAGCTCTGACTGCGCAGGCGAGGTTCCTGCTCTCGTGCCCCTCCATCAGGCAGGGAATGCAGCTGGTGGGCCTGATGGTGGCGTGCTTCGAGGCGGTGCCCTTTGCTCAGTTTCATTTGAGGCCTCTGCAGCTTCACCTTCTGTCCGTGTGGGACAAGAATCCAGCGTCCTTGGACGGGGTCTGTGTGCTTCCCCCCTTGGTCAGACAGTCCCTTACGTGGTGGCTGGACCACAGGAACTTGATAAGGGGCAGGTCCTTTCTGGCCCCCTCCTGGGAGACAGTCACAACGGGTGCCAGTCTGTCAGGTTGGGGGGGATTCTGGAAGTCCCTGCGCTTCCAGGGGAGGTGGGGCCCTCAGGAGGCCCACTTACCCATCAACATTCTGCAATTACGGGCAGTCAGGTTGGTACTGGAGCGATTTACCCACCACCTGAAGGGTCTGTCGGTGCAGGTACGCTCAGACAACAGGACGGCGGTTGCCTACATCAACCATCAGGGAGGGACCCAGAGCAAGGGTGCCCTCCAGGAGTTGTCTCGGATTCTGACATGGGCGGAGGCCAATGTCCAATGCAGGAGATTCAGCTCCTGTATGTCTTTCCACCATTCCCCCTTCTGGGCAGGGTTCTGCGCAAGATTGCTCTGGAAGGGGTACCTGTGATTCTAGTGGCCCCCAGGTGGCCAAGAAGAGTATGGTTCGCAGACGTGGTACAAATGGCAGCAGACCAGTACGACCTGCCAGGGGCACCAGATCTGCTCAGGGCCCCTTACGCCATCCCAATTTACAAACTCTGGCTTTGACGGCCTGGCTGCTGAAACCTCCATCTTGATGGAGAAAGGCTTGTCTGCCTCGGTGGTTGAGACCATGGTGAAGGCTAGGAAGAAAACTTCTTCTTCCATCTATTATAGGGTATGGCGTACCTACATTGACTGGTGTGAGTCTAGGTCTCTTCCCTGTCGGGTGTTCTCAGTCCCCAGGGTTCTGGAGTTTGTACAGCATGGGTTGGAGTCTGGTCTCCAACTCAGTACTCTGAAGGGTCAGGTTTCTGCCCTGTCTGTTTTCTTTCAGAAGTCTTTTGCCCAGCATTCTTTGGTTAAGACTTTCTTCCAGGGGGTTACTCATGTGCGTCCCCCACGTAAACCTATGGTCCCTGTTTGGGATTTGAACTTGGTTTTGTCTGCCTTGCAGGGTGCTCCCTTTGAACCTATACAGGATGCTGCTCTGGCTGTGCTTACCCTCAAGGTTGTCTTTCTGGTGGCCATTACTTCGCTCAGGCGTGTGTCTGAGTTGGCGGCTCTGTCTTTTCAGCCCCCATACTAAGAGACACCAGGACAAGGTGGTGTTCCGCTTTAAGCCAGACTTTCTGCCTAAGGTGGTGTCTGCTTTTCATTTGAATCAAGATATTGTTCTTCCTTCATTGTGCCCTAATCCTAGCAACGCTAAGGAAAGGGTTTTGCATTCCTTGGATGTGGTCAGGTGTCTGAAGTATTACCTGGTAGTCACCGCGTCCTTCAGGAAAACTGATGCTCTTTTTGTGGTCCCTTCTGGGCCCAGGAAGGGTTTTGCTCCTGCCAAGTCTACTATTAGCAAGTGGATTCGTCAGGCTGTGATTCAGGCCTATTATGCTATGGGGAAGAGTCCTCCCTTCCGCCTTACTGCTCATTCTACTCGTGCTATTGGTGCCTCTTGGGCCTTCCAGCACCAGGCCTCTGCTGAACAAGTTTGCAAGGCTGCTACTTCTTCTTCTGTTCATACCTTTTCAAAGTTTTTCAAGGTTGATGTTAGGGCCTCAGCTGATGCTGTTTTTGGCCGCAAGGTTTTGCAGGCGGCAGTGGTTTAAACTGTCTGCTGTTGCCTTTTTTGTTGGGGATCCCACCCTACTTTATGGACACTGCTATTGGATGTCCCAAGTTTAAGTACTCTATCTGGAGCAGGACGTACTGTATACTGAGAATAATACAATTCTGTGAAATACTCACCTGTAGAATTGGTATTTTAAGTATACAGTACGTCCTGCTCCACCCCACCCTGGTTTTTGCATTATTCTGGATCCCCTGTATGGTGATTGTTATCATTGTTATAGTTACCAGTTTTTGATGGTTAAATTCTCCCGGCTTCTTGTTACTGCCTTTCAATGCTGGGGATTTGTGGGAGGTCCCCGGGTATTTGGCCAGGGGCCAGGAGGAGCCTGTTTTACATGTCTCTGCAGTGCAGCGCCATCTGGCGGAGGATAACCCAAGTGTAAGTACTCTATCTGGAGCAGGACGTACTGTATACTTATAATACCAATTCTACAGAAGAGTATTTCACAGAATTGTATTTTTGTGGTCCCTTCTGGGCCCAGGAAGGGTTTGGCTCCTGCCAAGTCTACTATTAGCAAATGGATCCGTCAGGCCGTGATTCAGGCCTATTCTGCTAAGGGGAAGAGTCCTCCCTTCGCCTTATTGCTCTTTCTACTCGTGCTATTGGTGCCACCAGGCTTCTGTTGAACAAGTTTGCAAGGCCGCTACTTGGTCTTCTGTTCATACCTTTTCAAAGTTTTACAAGGTTGATGTTAGAGCCTCAGCTGATGCTGTTTTTGGCCTCAAGGTTTTGCATACAGCAGTGTCTGCTGTTACCTTTTTTGTTGGGGATCCCACCCTTCTTTATGGACACTGCTATTGGATGTCCCAAGTGAAAGTAATCTATCTGGAGCAGGACATACTGTATACTTATAATACCAATTCTACAGGTGAGTATTTCACAGAATTGTATTTTTCCCTTTGGGGTCCCCCCTCCCTGGCCATGGCTGCTCGCCGCTGCCTTGGGCTCGTCTCTCTCCCAACCCCCCCCCCCCCGGACTTCGTTCGGGGGGGCGGGTGGTGGCGGTGAGTAGTGATATCTGTGGTGTTTTTTACAGTCGCGCCGCCTTGTACTGCGTTCCGCGGCTGTGGGCGCTATAGCCTGAGGTGATTTTGCTTTGTCATGGCGCTGGCCGGGTCACGTGAGAGCCGGGGGGGGGGGGGGGGGGGATGAAGACGCGTATATATCCGGGATGAAGACGCGTATTGCGTTGTTCCCCCGCTGCCCGCCACTCGAGGTACCTCTGCCAGCGCCATTTTAGACAAGCTGCGCGTCTGGATTTCTCCCTTTCTGGCTATGGCGCTACTTCCTCCGGTGTGTCGCCTTATCCTTCGGTCTGTGCCCAGTGACCCTGCAGTGTCTTTGGTCCCCCTTGGGGGTTTTTGTAATGAATTGGGGTGTATGTGCTGCGGGATGCTCATTGGTCTTTTCTTATGTCTTTCGGGTGGGATACCCTTGGGTTGTGGTTTCTCCCGGCTCCACTCCTTCCTTCCCCTCTTTCCCCCCTACACTGACTTCTGTGGGCATCCCGTGTGGTTTTGTGTAGCCTTTACCCACCGCTAGCCTATTGCGCCTGTGTTAATCACCATAACTCACCATATGGAGTCTAGTGTGCTTGGGGGTCCTTCGGGGCAAGCCCGGCTGTTTTCCATGTGTGGGGTATTCCCTCTGTGTAACGGTGTCACAGTGTGCGTGCCGTGCGCTGAAAATGTCCTTGAGCTCCAAGCTGCATTTCCTGCTTTGCTTCCCAGCTCGGCGCATCCCTCTGCTTCACCTACTCCCCCACTCCTGCAATTGGGCCCCAGTGAGGGGGACATTAGCAGGGGGTCACACTCTGATCTGGCTCTGCGGGTGGCCAGTATTGAGAGGCAGCTTGCCAGGACTGTTCCTAGGAAGGCCTCTGGGAAGAAGCGGCACCTGACTTCTACTCCCTCGCGCTCTACTGAGGAGTATGAGGAATTTGATGTCACTGCTGGACGCTATTCCCTGGAGGAAGGAGAACTGCCTCAGGACTCTGACTCCTCTGGGGACCAGCATGAGGTTTGTGACAATGACCCTGAGTCTGGTGATTCATGGAATCCTGAGGACACTGGTAATTTACTGTCTCACATTTTTTAAATCTTACACATTGCCCCCCCCCCCCCCCCCCCCTGTGGAGGCTAAAAGGAAACAGGGTGAGCTGTTTTGTCCTGTTAAACAGCATCTGGAGTTCCCTGAGCAAGGACATTTCACCACTTTGGTGCCTAAAGAATAGGAACGTCCTAACAGGCTGCCTGCTGTGTCCAAGGGTTTGGATAAGAGGTATCCCTTTCCTGCTGATCTTGTTAAGAGGTGGTCCGTTCCCCCTGAAGTGGACGCACCTGTGCTAGGCTTGTCCAACACTTCGGTCATGCCTTCCCCAGACACTACCTCTCTGAGGGACAGTGAGGACAGGCGTGTGGATCAGCTGGCCTGTCATGCCTTTACCTGTGTGGGGGCTGGCTTACGCCCGACCTGTGCCGCGGCTATTACAGCCATTGCCCTTAAGTCTCTGCTCAAGCGCCTCCTGGATGGCACTTCAGCTCGTAGAGGGGGGGAGGAGTTTAGGACCCTCATGGTTTGCTCTGATTTTGTGGCCTTTATCCTTACTGCTGTGGATGATGCGGCTGGGAGCTAGGGCCTCTGCGCTCTTGGTAGCTATGCGCCGCTCTGTCTGGTTGCACCAATGGGCAGCTGATGCTGCTGCTAAGAAAGCTCTCACTGGTCTCCCCTTCGGGGCTGCAGCTATTTGGGGAGCGTCTTGATGTTCTAGCCAAGGATGGCAGGCTGCCTCCGCGCAGGAGGCAGTCTTGGCCATTTCGGGGGTCCTCTGCCCCCCTCCCTTCCTTTCGTGTTCCCAGAGGAGGCCGGGGCTCCCTCCTCCCCAGAGGTCGTAGAGATTCTTGGGGCCTTGGCAGACCCCGTGGTCGTCCTGGTCTCTCCTGGAACTCCAAGCCCAATCCCTCTCCCAAGCCCCCTTAGGCATGAAGGGGCGCCCTCACCCATTCGGGTGGGGGGACTGCTTCGGCTCTTTGCTCACGTCTGGAGGCTTCACGTCTCAGACCGATGGATACAGGAGGTACTGTCCTCCGGTTACAAGATAGAGTTTGCAGCCTGGCCGCCCCCAAGATTCATCAGGTCCTGGATGTCTTTAAACCCCCTGTCTGCTCAAGGGTTGCGTCTGGCAGTTCAATGCCTGTTAGAGTCAGGAGTCATTTGTCCGGTGCCCCATCTAGAACGGGGTCAGGGGTACTATTCCAATCTTTTCACGGTCCCCAAAAAGGACGGCTCGCTGAGGCCCATTCTGGATCTGAAGGGCCTCAACAAATTTGTCAGATTCAAGCATTTTCACATGGAGACGCTGCGCTCGGCTGTCAGTACCCTTCGCCCGGGCGACTTCATGACCACTGTGGCCATCAAGGATGCTTAGCTTCATGTGCCTATCTTCTCAGGTCATCAGAGATTTCTGAGGTTCGCGCTGGAGGATCAGCATTACCAGTTTGTGGCTCTACCCTTCGGTATCACCTTGGGTGTTCACCAAGGTACTGGCAGGAGTGATGGCTCTGCTACAGAACCGGGGCATCCGCATCATTCCTTACCTGGACGACATCCTGATTGTGGCCCAGTCCTTTCCTCAGGCAGAGCAAGACATTCAGATGGTGACCTCCACTCTACAGTCCTTCGGCTGGGTGATCAACTATCCCAAGTCTTCTCTGTCCCCGTCCTTGGCGAGGTCCTTTCTGGGCATGACTCTGGATACCTCTCACGTCAAGGTGTTCCTTCCTCAGCAGAAGGTGGAGGGTCTTCAGAAGCAGGCTCGGGCTCTGCTATCGTGTCCTCATCCCTCCATCCGTCAAGGGATGCAGTTGGTGGTCCTGATGGTGTCCTGCTTCGAGGCAGTCCCCTTTGCTCAGTTTCACATGAGACATCCTCAGTTGCACCTCTTGTCAGTTTGGGATCAGGACCCCCTGTCCTTGGATCAGGAATTTGTTCTGTCTCCTCTGGCCAGACATTCCCTCTCGTGGTGGCTGGACTCGAGGAACCTTCTGGGGGGCAGGACCTTCCTGCCCCCGTGCTGGGAGACGGTCACCACAGATGCCAGTCTGACAGGTTGGGGAGGCTTCTGGAAGTCCCTGAGGTTCCAGGGTCGGTGGGGCCCACAAGAGGCTCATGCCATCAACTTCCTGGAACTGAGGGCGATCAGGTTGGTTCTTTCTCGCCTAACCACCCACCTTTGGGGTCGGGCTGTTCAGATCCGCTCAGACAACCAGACGGCGGTTGCCTACATCAATCATCAGGGAGGAACTCGGAGCAAGTGAGCCTTCAAGGAAGTGTCCCTGATCCTGTCCTGGGCGGAACAGCATGTTCCCTGCATCTCAGCGGTCTACATTCTGGGGGTGGAGAACCAGGAGGCGGACTCGCTGAGCAGGGGGACGTCTCGTCTGGGGGAATGGTCCCTCAACAACCGGGTGTTTCTCTCCCTGTGTCAGCGCTGGGGTCAGCCAGACATGGACCTGTTTGCGTCCCGTCACAATAACAAACTTCCTAGATTTGTTTCTCTGTCTCCGGATCCCCTGGACTTTGCCACGGATGCCCTGGCAATGCCTTAGACGGAGTTCCGGCTTCTCTGTGTTCCCTCCATTTCCTCTCCTGGGCAGGGTCATACGCTGGATAGTCCAGGAGCGAGTACCAGCCATCCTGGTGGCCCCTTGTTGCCCAAGAAGGGTTTGGTTCGCAGACGTCGTGCAGTTGGCAGTAGACCGGTACGTCTTGCCCAAGGATCCAGATCTCCTCACTCAGGGGCAGCTACGCCACCCCAATTTACAAACGCTGGCTTTAATGGCTTGGCTGCTGAAACCTCCATCTTGATGAAAAAAGGGTTACCTGCTTCTGTTGTTGATACCATGATTAGGGCTAGGAAGAAGTCCTCATCTTTCATCTATTACAGGGTCTGGCATGCTTACATTGCCTGGTGTGAGTCCAAGTCTCTTCCCTGTCGGGTGTTTTCTGTTCCCAGTATTCTGGAATTCTTGCAACATGGTTTGGACTTGGGCCTTCAACTTAGTACCCTCAAAGGCCATGTGTCAGCTCTGCCAATTTTTTTTCCAAAGATCTTTTCCAATCACTTTTTTCCAGGGTGTTTCTCATGTGCGTCCACCCCGTAAGCCTTTGCTACCAGTCTGGGATCTGAATCTGGTGTTGTCTGCTATGCAGGGGCATCCCTTTGAGCCTATCCATGAGGCCGCCTTGCCCATTTTGACTCTTAAGGTAGCCTTTTTGGTGGCTATCACTTCTGTAAGGCGAGCTTCTGAGCTAGCGGCGCTTTCCATCAAGCCTCCTTATGTTGAGCGGCATCAGGATAAGGTGGTTTTTTGGCTTAAGCCAGATTTCTTGCCTAAGGTTGTGTCTGCCTTTCATCTCAATCAGGACATTGTTTTGCCTTCATTGTGTCCAAATCCTGCTAATTCCAAGGAGCTAACTCTCTGCATTCTCTGGATGTGGTCAGGGCTCTGAAGTTCTATTTGGTTGCCACTGAGACTCTCAAAGTCTGATGCTCTGTTCGTTCTCTCTTCTGGGCCTAGGAAGGGTTTGCCTCCGGCTAAATCCACTATCAGCGAGTGGATCCATCAGGCAGTGGTTCAAGCCTATTCTGCTAAGGGGAAGAATCCTCCTTTTAGGGTAACTGCTCATTCCACTCGTGCTATTGGTGCCTCTTGGGCTTTTCAGCACCAAGCTTCTGTTGAACAAGTTTGCAAGGCCGCTACTTGGTCTTCGGTTCATACTTTTTCCAAGTTCTACAAAGTTGATGTTAAGGCCTCAGCGGATGCTGCTTTTGGCCGCAAAGTGCTTCAGGAGGTAGTGACTTGAACTACTGGCTGTTACTCTTTGGGGATCCCACCCTACTTTTGGACACTGCTTTTGGATGTTCCATCAGTTATGAATACCGAAGCGGGCCGTGCCATGCATTAAAGAAAAAAGCTATTCTGTGAGTACTCGCATGTAGAATTGTTTTTGTTCTTGCATGGCACGGCCCACTTCGCCCCTCCCTTGTTATCGTTATTCTTGGTTGCCTCTTTATGGTGATTGTTCCAAGTTAAATTGTTTTTTTTTTTACCTTTTCTACATTCTTACCTTTATTCTTTCCCGGCTTCTTGTCTCACTGCTCGTCTACGCTGGGAACTTGGTTAATCCCGTTTTTGTAGGGAGCCGGGAGGTGCCACAGCTTTCTGCAGTGCTGCTGCGCCACCTTGTGGCGGAATAACCATCTGTTATGAATACCGAAGCGGGCCATGCCATGCAAGAACAAAAACAATTCTACAGGCGAGTACTCGCAGAATTGCTTTTTCTGCTCTTCCCAGTAAACTCCATCACTTCTGCTGGGGGATCTTACCAGCAGATTGTGACGTATCTATACAGAGGGGAGCAAATTCAATGTGGTTTAAAGTGGACCAAAACCCAGTTCAATCTGCCCAGGGCATCCAAAATCGGGATGCCCCACTGTGTGAAACCCCCCCAGGTCACCCCGTTCACTTACCGGTCCAAGGGTACATGCGCGCTCACTCGTCCAATCAGCACGCTCGGAGCCCCTGACATCATGCAATCTAAGATGGTGTCTAAGGCCAGTGGCTCAGAGCACGCTGGGGGCCACATCCCCGCTATCCCTCTAGCATGCGTGCCTGCGCCAACCATTTGTGAATGGGCGACGCAGGCATACTCCCTGTTAAAGGGAAGCGGGGGGTGTGGCCCCCAGCGTGCTCTGAGCCACTGGCCTTAGACACCATCTTAGATTGCATGATGTTAGGGGCTCCGAGCGTGCTGATTGGACGAGTGGGCGCTCATGCACCGTAGGACCAGGAAGAGGTTTCTTTGGGCGATCTGGGGAGTTTCACACAACCCCGATCGGGCTGCCCCGGGGGAATAGTCAAAATCCTGGGTTTTGGTCCACTTTAAATGGGAATGCAAAGTGTTGCTGAATTGAAGATGCAGCCCTTGACAGCCAGCATAGGAAAGCAAGTTAATCCGTTTGTCTAGAATGTCCTTTTAAGTATTGTTTGCTGTTGTCATGGTTCCGTGAAAGAGATTTGTTTGGTCAGAACCAAGTAAAATACCAGTAAAGAAAATGTATATAAATCTACCTAAATATATTTAAAGGAGCACTATTGTGAAAAATGGCCCAATGATAAAAATCCATGAAAATATGCTGGATGGCGGGGGGAAAGGGTCACTTCTATACCCGGATATTGGCCAAGTGGAAAGCGGGGGTGACAGGTTCTGCCTTATACACTGTACCTGTCCCCCCTGGATTTTATTCCTACCATGAGAGAATAAACCACAAGCTTGGTGGGAGTTTTATTCAGTTTGTTGTATAAGTGACCCCTCCTCTCATTAGCCGATGTGTTTATATGGCTTTTTAATATTACACAATTTAGCGATAGTGCTCCTTTAAGCTTCCAATAAGTGTTTGGAAGCATGAAGTCCTTCCTGTTACAAAGCTGATTTTCCAACAAAGCTAAGCTATTATTTTGTTTCTTTGCACAGAGTATGAAAAGATATCCTTGTCGACAGTGTGAGCGTTCATTTAACTCTACAGCCAGCTTGCGACGGCATGTTAAAAATGACCATGACACAAAGAAAAACTACACCTGCTGGTAAGTGCCTCTGAAAGGGGACGAGAGTGAGGTCTTTTGAAATAAGGTCGCAGTTATTAGAAACAGACCTTGAAGCCACAGTTTCTAGGCCTAATAATGCTCTGTTGGGATTAATGCATGCGGGAGCTGAAAGGAGGTGGTGATTTAGCCTGAAATATGCTCTCCAGTGATTTATTGAGACTAGGAGGCATGAGGGTCCATGAAATTGATTTACTGTCTTACATAGTAAGCATCCTAAACTACTTCTTTTTATTCCCGCAGACAACTTTTTTTTAAAAAAGTGTTTTTCTAATGATATTTCTTTTACTGTATCTTTGTTTTTAGCTACTGCACGGAAAAGCCCACCTTTTCCAAGCCGTCTATGCTGGCTAATCATATCCTTTTAATGCATGGCATCAAAAACCCTGAACTTTCTCAGGTTTCGCCTCTCTCAACGGCAAATACAGCTGTACAAAGTGGTGGCCGGGACCAGGTATGTTAATGTGAATTATTATCTGGATTTGTTCATGGATCTGGACAGATAAATACTATGAACGTGGTTTCTGTGATTAATGTACGAGTGCCTGTAGTCAGGGCAGGATAATAGCTACTCTAATAACTGTGGGTCCCTGTCGTCCTGTTTCACTGCAGTAAGCAAGCTGCCTGAAAATGTCAGAACTGTGATCCAGTTATGTGGCTTACCAATCATTTTAGGTGATGGTTCAGTCTAACAGAACAACTGCCATTTCTTAGAAAGAAGTCCATAGTGGTTATTCCTATTTGATAACCACATTAAAGGCTTTCATTTCTATACTTTACTCTGTTGTTTGCTTTTTGGGGGGGAGGGGTAAGTATATTTTTTATCCCTTTTTGGGGGGCTGAACAATACATTTAAAGATACCTTAAAGTCCTAAAACTAGTGACGTTAGGATGCCTTTCCCTGGCACAAGTTCCCACGGTACGCTTGCTGCACAGATCAGCTTCCCCCGCAGTGTGCGCACGCAGTGAGGGATACCACTCAATGCACCCTCGACAAGAGGGCCATGGGAACTTGGTGAATCCTGGGGATAGTGAATTTTGTTTTTTTTTTTATTTTAACACCTTATGCTGCCTAAGCGCTGAGGGAGAGACCCTAAACTCATTAGTTTTCATGGTCTGTCTCCAGCTCCTTCTGAAATGTTCATTAATAAGTATTTACAAATGTACAGTAGTGAAATGGTAACACTGGGCTTTTTCTCACCATTATAAAAGTTCTCAGGCTATTTGGGTAGAACATAAAGCGTATTTATTGGAATTCAGTATCTGAACAAATAACTTAAAGTGGACCAACACCCAGGCTGATCGACCTGGGAATCTATAAGATTCCCGGGCCGATCAGATCCCTCCCCGCTGTGTGAAACCCCCAGGACGCCCAGAAACCTTACCTTATCCCCGTTCCAACGCATCTCGCACTTCTCTCTAGCAGGGCGCGCACCCGCGCCGGCCGTTTGTGAATGGCAGGCTTGCTTCCTGTTAGAGGGAAGCGCGAGATGCGGCCTCCAGTGTGCTCAGAGCCACTGTGGTTGTCCGTCGCTTGTCCGTACATACCACAGCGGCTCTGAGCGCTCTGATTGGACGAGCGTTCGCGTAGGAGCGGGGTGAGGTGAGTTATTCTAAGTATGTCACACACCCCACTTCAAACATTAATAATTACACTAGGGTTAACGCACCGCTAGGTGGCAGCATTGCAGAGAACTCTCAAAAAAACTTCAACAGGCCCCTCCCGGTCTATACATACCTGGTACCTCCCAAGAACCTCCCAGTGTTGTTCTCTGCAAGGTGGCGACAAGACAGAAGAAAGAAGTCTCCTGCTTGCAGGTAGCCGGGGTATCCCCCCGCCCCCCGCGTGTGGTGATCCGTATGTGGGATGCCCCATTTAATAGGAGGTTAGCGGTCAGGATGTGCCTAGCCCTGGGATATCGTTATTTCACATTCCGGGGTGTGGGGCGCGCTGGGGACGGTGACGTGCTGTGTGAGTGTGGCTGCTGCGCTGCTACATTGTGAGGCCTTTCGTGATTTTTACTGTGACTGCCTTTATTGCAAGTTTTGCCTGGGTGTCCCTCTGTCCCCCCTGTCTGTGTGTCTGTCCTCTCCCCTCAGGAGCCGGGGGGGGCGGGGCCGCGGTCCCGCCTGTGGCTGAGCGCCGTGTCCGGCGCTTGCAGCCTGCGTGTCCGGTCTGCTCAGGGGGGGGGGATCTGATTATCAGTGTGTGGGTCTGTGTTGGTGTGCACTGGGAACCGGCGGGTTGCTCCGCCGGTCCCGTCCTTGAGGTCTGGGCGCGGTCTCCGCCGGCAGACGCTGACGCTGCCGGGGGGCGGGGTCGCGCACGCGCGGGCCGCGCACTGATTGGATGTCCCGGAGGGGCGGGGCCTTCTCGGCTCCCGCGCTCCCGGAGCTTGTCTTCTCCTCCTTCACTGCGCTGTGTGCGGGCTGCCATCTTCTGCGGTGCCTGGCTGCGCGGTTTCTCTCTCCCTCTCAGGTAGGCGTTTTAGTTTTCTTGCGATGGCCCCTCGGTTTGCGTCCTCTCCTCCTCCTCCTCCTCCTTCCTCCTCGCTCCGGCGCATCTTTAAGGTGCTGGTTTTGTATTAACCAGTTCCTGTGTCTCTGGTTAATGGGGGGGGGGGGTGTAAGGGGGGTTTTGTATGTTATGCTGGTATATGGTGCTGGATTGACGCCTGTCCCTCTCCCTTTGTGTCTTTCAGATCCTGGGATCCCGTCTGGCAGGGCTCTCCCGGTCATATATACCTGGCTCGTGGGGGGTGTTTTTTCATTGCAATATATATATATATATATATTTATATTTTTATATACTTTTATAAGGGTCTTATGCTATTCCCCTGGGTCAGGATCTTGTGACTATCCTTAGACAATTGTTAGGTTATTAAGGGGCATCCCGGGTCGCGTACCGCATAAATCCCTGGGTTCTGCGAATACCATAAATTTCACCACATGGAGGCTGCCACAGATACCGGGAATGGTTCTTCGGGACAATCCAAGGTGTGCGGGGGTTGTGGGACTCCGCTCCAGGGAGATGATGTCATTTTGTGTATCCCTTGTGCACAGCAGAACATTGCACGGCAGTCCAGTACTCCGGTGCCTAGCACTTCTTCAGCCGCGCCATCTCCCTCTCCCCCTCGTTTATTCCGGACCCCGTGTGACGTTGTCCTGGGCGGGGATTCGCAGTCTGATGTATGTGCCCGCTTGACCAGCCTTGAGAAGCGGTTTTCTGCTATAGCCGCTCAGAAGGTTTCAGCTAAGCGGAAGCATCTGCCTCCGCCGGATTCAGATGAGGAAGTGGTGGGAGATCTGGATTGGTCGGATCGTCCCCGTGAAGAAGGTGAGCTCATTGAGGAAGAAGATTCTGATGTTCAGCAGTTGCTGGGTTCTGAGGGGGATCTGGATGATGGCCTCCCTCTCGATTCCTCTACCATTCTGAGCCAGATGTTTGAGGTTTTGGATTTGGAGCCTCCGGTTGTTGCTCCTAGGCCTAAGGGTCAGCTTTTTGGGGTGTCCAAGCAGCGTTTGGAGTTTCCCAGCCAACAGCATTTTGAAGAAATTGTTTTCAAGCAATGGGAGCAACCTACACGTCTTGTTGGTGTGCCGTCTAGTTGGGATAGGAAGTATCCCTTTCCGGCGGAATTGATGAAGCGTTGGTCTGTTCCCCCTGAGGTAGATACTCCGGTCCTGGGACTGTCCAACACGGCGGTCGTGCATTCCCCTGACACGACTTCGCTCAGGGACGGCGAGGATCGCCGGGTTGATCAGCTTGCCCGTCACGGTTTTGTATGTGCGGATTCGGTGTTAAGGCCTGTCTGTGCTTCGGCCCTGTTGACTTTTGCTGTCAGGTCTATTGTCAGGGACTTGGGGGTGGATCTCGAGCCCACCAGTGATGAGTCCCTTGGGCTTAAGCGCTGCGATGCTTTTTTGTCTTTTATCCTGGCCGCTCAGGAGGATGCCATGCTGATGTGTGGCAGGGCTACTGCCTTGCTGGTGGCTATCCGGCGCTGTGTGTGGTTGAGACAGTGGACGGCCGATTTTAATTCAAAAAGATCGCTCACGGCTCTGCCCTTTTTGGGTTTGAGGCTTTTTGGTGAGAGGCTGGATTCTGTTGCCAAGGGAGGTAAGTTACCTCAGCGCAAGAAATTTCGCCGTTCCTTTCGGGGGATGGTCTCGTTCAATCCGTCCTTTCGGGGAGTCGGAGCCGGTAGAGGTGCGGGCTCCTCGGCCCCCAGGGGCGCCAGTTGGAATAGGGGCAGAGGCCGTGGCCGCCCCACTCGCGTCTGGGGTGCCAAGCCCAAGCCGGCTGCCAAGCCCACCCAGCAATGAGGGGGCGCCCTCACCCGTTCGGGTGGGGGGACGGTTGCAACTTTTCTCCCGGGTGTGGGACCAGGAGGTCCCGGACAGATGGATCCGGGAGGTGGTTTCGGCCGGTTACAAGTTGGAGTTCGAGTCCCGTCCTCCTCCAAGGTTCTTCAGGTCTCGGGTGTCTTTGGATCCTTTGGCCGCGCAGGGGCTCCTGGCGGCAGTAAGGAATCTTCTAGATTTAGCTGTCATTTGCCCGGTTCCTCCTTCAGAGGTGGGGCGCGGGTTTTACTCCAATCTCTTCACGGTTCCCAAAAAGGACGGGTCCTTCCGTCCTATTCTGGATTTGAAGTTCCTCAACAGGTTTATTCGTCCTCGGAAGTTTCGCATGGAAACCCTGCGGTCTGCGATCGGTTCGCTTCGGCAGGGGGAATTTATGACGTCCATAGACATCAAGGATGCGTACCTGCACGTGCCGATCTTTCCTGCTCATCAGCGGTTCCTTCGTTTCGTGGTGGGGGATCGGCATTTTCAGTTTGTGGCTCTTCCGTTCGGCCTCACCTCTGCTCCGAGAGTGTTCACCAAGGTGTTGGCGGGGGTGATGGCCCTGCTCAGAGCTCAGGGGATTCGCATTGTGCCTTACCTGGACGATCTTCTCATCATGGCTCCTTCCTTCAGTCAAGCAGAGGGGGACACCAGCACGATGGTGTCTATGTTGGAGAGGTTCGGCTGGGTGATCAATTACCCCAAGTCCTCGCTGGTTCCGGCCAGGGTGGTGACCTTTCTGGGGATGTCATTGGACTCCTGCCAGCACAGAGTGTTTCTTCCTCAGGCCAAGGTTCTGTTGATTCAGGAATTGGTTCAGCTGCTCCTCTCCCATCCTCATCCTTCCATTCGTCTGGGGATGAGACTGGTGGGGTTGATGGTGGCCTCGTTCGAGGCAGTTCCCTTTGCTCAGTTTCATACGAGGACTCTTCAACTTCATCTTTTGGCGTCTTGGAACCGGGGTCGTTGGATCGGTCCTTCCGGTTGTCCCCTCGGGTTCGGCAGTCCCTTCTGTGGTGGTTGGTCTCGGACAACCTTCTGAAGGGCAGGTCGTTTCTGACTCCGCTTTGGGAAACTGTCACCACGGATGCCAGTTTGTCAGGCTGGGGAGGTTTTTGGAAGGATCTTCGGTTTCAGGGGCAGTGGGACCCTCAGGAGGCCCACTTGCCCATCAATGTTCTGGAATTGCGAGCCATCAGGTTGGTTCTGTCTCGCTTGACGCATCATTTACAAGGTCTGCCGGTTCAGGTTCGCTCAGACAATCAGGCGGCGGTTGCTTACATCAATCACCAAGGAGGGACTCGCAGTCTGGGTGCCCACAGGGAGGTGTCTCTGATTTTGGTCTGGGCGGAGACTCATGTCCCTTGCATCTCGGCAGTTTACATTCCGGGAGTGGAAAACACAGAGGCGGATTTTCTGAGCCGTTGTGTGTCCCGTCGGGGGGAGTGGTCTCTCCATCCCCAGGTGTTTCGGTCACTTTGTCTCCGGTGGGGGACGCCGGAGATGGATCTGTTTGCTTCTCGTCACAATCACAAGCTTCCGTCCTTTGTGTCCCTGTCCCGGGACCCTCTGGCTCTGGCGGTGGATGCCATGACCCTGAGCTGGAGGGACCTGGGGTTTCTTTATCTGTTTCCTCCGATTCCCATGCTAGGCAGGGTTCTGCGAAAGTTGGTTCTGGAGGGAGTTCCCGCCATTCTCGTGGCTCCAAGGTGGCCAAGGCGGGTGTGGTTCGCGGACATCGTTCGTCTGGCCGTAGATTAGTTCGATCTGCCTCTTCGGCCAGATCTTCTCACTCAGGGTCAACTATGTTACCCCAGTTTACAAACGCTGGCTTTGACGGCTTGGCTGCTGAAACCTCCATCTTAAAGGAGGAGGGTCTTTCGGATGCGGTCATTCAGACTCTTATTAGTGCCAGGAAGAGATCTTCTTCTTCCATCTATTACAGGTATTGGAGATCTTATATTGATTGGTGTGAGGCTAGGTCTTTGCCTTGCCGGGTCTTTTCTGTGTCTAGGATTTTGGAGTTTCTTCAGTCGGGGCTGGACTCCGGTCTTCAGCAGAGTACCTTGAAGGGGCAGGTTTCTGCTTTGTCTATTTTTTTCCAGGAATCTTTTGCTAGTCATTCCTTGGTCAAGACTTTTTTTCCAGGGGGTTTCGCATGTGCGGCCTCCAAGGAAGCCTTTGCTCCCAGTGTGGGATTTGAATTTGGTTCTTTCCGCTCTTAAGGCTCCTCCTTTTGAGCCTTTGCGGGATGTCGCTTTGTCCATTCTTACTCAGAAGGTTGCCTTTCTGGTGGCCATCACTTCGGTTCGGCGTGTTTCAGAGCTGGCAGCTTTGTCTATTCAGGCTCCTTATTTTGAGGATCATCAGGACAAAGTGGTTTTTCGTTACAAGTCAGATTTTCTCCCTAAAGTGGTCTCTGCTTTTCATCTTAACCAGGACATTGTTCTTCCTTCCTTGTGTCCTAAGCCTAAGAATGTCAAGGAGAGTGCTTTGCACTGCTTGGATGTGGTACGATGTGTCAGGTACTATCTACGTGCTACTTGTTCTTTTCGTAAGACTGATGCCTTTTTTGTTGTGCCATGTGGCCCTAGGAAGGGTTTGGCTCCTGCCAAATCTTCCATTAGTAAATGGATTCGTCAGGCCATTGTTGGTGCTTATTCGGCTAAGGGGAAGGATCCTCCTTTCCGAGTTACTGCTCACTCTACTCGTGCGGTTGGTGCGTCCTGGGCTTTTCATCACCAGGCTTCGGTTGAACAAGTGTGTAAGGCTGCAACTTGGTCTTCTGTTCATACTTTTTCTAAGTTCTATAAGGTTGATGTGCGGGCTTCAGCGGATGCTGTTTTTGGCCGTAAGGTTTTGCAGGCTGCAGTGGTTTGAGTTTTTTCTGCGTTATTGCCTGTTCGGATACCCACCCTTTTCTGGACACTGCTGTTGGATGTCTCTAGTGTAATTATTAATGTTTGAAGTGGGGTGTGTGACATACTTAGAATAATACCATTTTGTGAATACTCACCTGTAAAATGGGTATTATAAGTATGTCACACACCCCACTTCACCCGCCCTTTTCGGTATCCTGGCTCTTTATTTGGTGAAGTTTAGTTCTTTACGTTGAGGGTTACATTGTTGGTTCTGGTACCTTGTCTTACTGCTGTTCTAATACTGGGAGGTTCTTGGGAGGTACCAGGTATGTATAGACCGGGAGGGGCCTGTTGAAGTTTTTTGGAGAGTTCTCTGCAATGCTGCCACCTAGCGGTGCGTTAACCCTAGTGTAATTATTAATGTTTGAAGTGGGGTGTGTGACATACTTATAATACCCATTTTACAGGTGAGTATTCACAAAATGGTATTTTTTAGGGCGATCTGGGGGTTTCACGCAGTGGGGCACCCCAATCGGAAGTGGACCAAAACCCAGGATAGTGAAAATCCTGGGTGTTGGTCCACTTTTAAAGTGATTCAGCAGGCAAATTAGAAAAAGGTTACTCTCCTTTTGTCCCGTATCATTGGTGCCAGTGCTGCAATCAGTAACTCGCTTGATCGCTAGATCCGAGGCGCAGCCGCAACATCCTGCTCTGTCCGGGGCCAATACATGGGATCCTGATTGATACTGGGTCAGTTTTGCAACCTGCCGTCAGTCATAGTGTGCTGCCACGCCCTCTCCATTCATTGCAATGGAGGGAGTGTGCCGGGACCTGACACAGTCCCCTCCATTATAGTGAATGGAGAGGGCGTGGCCACGCCCCTGTGGCTGATGGGGAGGCTGGCCCGACCAACAAGCGCCAGCGAATGGATTTAATACTCCTCCTCCATTGCAATTAGGCATTTGGGGCATAAACAAGGCTACATGGATTATGCTGGAAGACAGAAACTCTGGCTCCATTATGGGTACATATAAAGATGCCGGTGCTGCATGGAGGAGCTGTGGGGGAACGCTGTACCTGAACCTGTGTGGAGGTGCTGTGGGGAAAAAAAGGTAAGTATATAATTTGTTTTTGTTTTTTTTGTATACCTGAATAATCCCTTAAAATTCTTGTAAGTTTCAGAGTCTTGGGGGTCAGTAAGCTTTATAAAGGGAATATTTATATTGGGGGTCCCCGGTCTTCCTTACCTGACATACGCATTTAGTACTGAGAGAGTCAGGAACTGCATTTTACACTATTATATATAATATATATATTTCTTCACAGTCGTAACAGGCTACTATGCAGAGTGAGTGTTTGGCCCTGAAAGCTTAGCCTATGCTTATTATATTTCTTTCTTTCTGCATTATTTGTAAAACCATTCTAGGTTCTCAGTTCTTTTCAGTACTGTAATTCTGTATAATCTAAATGGTTCACTATCCACCAGGGCCTCTGAATTCACTTTACCCATGTGTCTGCATCTTTTCATCTTGATATATTTTTTCCACGTTTCCAGGAGTCACGACCCAAGAAAACCGTTAAGAAAGAACATGAGGCATCTGCAAAAGAAGGGCCAGAAGCCAAGAAAATGAAATCGACCTACAAATGTGCAAAGTGTGGCTTCACTACAGACAGCAGCACAGAGTTCCTGGAGCACATACCCCAGCACAAGAGTGACAGCTCATCCTGCCAGTGTGTGCATTGCGGCTTGTGTTACACCTCTCAGATATCTCTCAACAGACACCTCTTCATTGTCCACAAGGTGAAAGAGGAGGAAGAGGAGGGCGAGAGGTCACTAAGCCAAGACACAAAAACACCAGTCAAACAAAATTCAAGTTCTAAAACAGACCATGGTGGGACTTGGGAGTGCTCCCAGTGTAACTTAACTTTTGATCTGGAGAGCGCGCATGCGGCTCATGTACGGACTCACAAAGGGAGCCTGGAGAACAGACAAAAATCAGGATCCCCTAAAGCCTGATCCATACTGGACTTCAACGACAAAATCACAGTTTTGAAGCAAAAGCAAGGCGGATGTAATTGAATAAAATAGAAAAAAGATAATAAAATACACAAAACTATTTTTACAGAGAAACTGTGAGGGACATTTTAAATTAAATGGTCTAGAAAATGAAATGTAAGGTACTGTGTTTGTGTGGACTGGTAGCCAGTCATTTAGGAGACCTTTGTCCTCTGTGTTGGCTAACAGTCCCCAGCAATAAGCCGCAAGGGGAAGGGGGCAGCAGAAAGGGAAAGCGAAACATGGGAAGTCTTATTTTTGCAGTTCTTAAAGGTTTCTACGATCACCCTATGTAATAGTATTCATTGCACTTACCATTTATCCCTTTAAAAGAAATTGGTATTCTCAGGAGATTTAAAGACCTGAAAGCAGAAACGTTTCAGTGCTTTCTATCTCTCCTGGACAGAAATTTTTCATTTAAATGATGCAGCATTTCACAGTCAGGATAATGATCATTATGTTATATGTTTTTATTGGAGAACAGTAACTCCAGTGCATTTTGGAAGAAATAAGCAGGAATCTGTTTTGTGTGTAAAAAGGTTAGTTGCTTATAGAAGTAAGTAGCATCATATTGAAGAAAACATGCAGTGAATAGATATTCTGCCCCTTGTTCTTCAAAATTCATAGTTCTAGGGATCAGCCATTCCAACCAATGTCATGCACTGTGCTGACTTTGACATCAGTTGCCACTTCTGCAGGGATAAATACAACTGACACGCCTAAGGGAACTAGACAAAAAGCAATACGTTAAACCGGACCAACGGCCTGGCACATTTGCACCACAGCAGAAGTAAAATGAAATGAATGTTTATGTGCAGCAATCTGATCTGCCCTGGGGAGGGATGCATATGAGTGCTGTTGGTCCGGTTTAAGTCATTTTTGACTGTTGGTGGTAGCTGTATCTATTGGTGCAATCCCCTCCTTAAACCGGACCTTCGCCGTGATTTAATGAAAAGCCCAAACTCTTAAACGGTTCCCCAGCATCTAAAATTAATATATTTTACGTTTTTAGTCACTAACTTATTATTCTTTCCCCCACTGGGCTGCAACTCTGTTCAGGAATTTAGGATACGGGCGCCGCCATCTTGACTCAGAAGCATCACACTTACTGAGAAGAGGAGAGTGGGATAAGGTACAGGGGGTGGGTTATAGCTGTGCTTTGCTCAGACAGAGCAGAGCTGGGGTCAGGTAACGGTCAGCAGTCCCAGAATGCAGAGCAGCACAGTCAGGAGGCACTTCCTGTTTGCAGGCTGCCTGATAAGATGGCGGCTTCCATAAGCCGCCATCTTGGATGTTTAAAGGCTCATAACATGCAGTAGATGCAGGTATGATAATTTTTAATGTGAGCAATCTGTATGTACAGGGTGTGGGAAACATATAAGATAGACTCTTATTCAGAGTGAAGGTCCGCTTTAATTAGGGTAACAGTTATTTTTGTCATGTCTTTCTGCAAAACTAAGACCTTACAGAACATCCATTATTCATCAGCTTTTGCCCTGGAGCTTTCTTTTAGGAGTAACATCACTGAAGGTAAAATTATGCTCAAATAGCCAGACTATTAATTTTCACACAAACACCTGAGTTACTCCAAAATACGGTTTGACATTTGTTTAATAGGAAATCTGTAGGAAGACATAACTGACCTGCATTCCTGGGCACCAATAGATATAGGCAAGCATTGTATTCAGATTTTAGTGTTGGCACCACTACACTGGCTTAGGACCCTGGAACATAGCAACACAAAAAAAAAACTAAAACCACAAAGTGAGTAAGTAAGGAAAGGCCCAGTAAGGTCTGTTATGTCTGGATCGCTGAAATTCTGGTGTGTTTTTTTTTTTTTTAAGGCCTTGGTGTCTAGGACTGACACCACAGGGCTTAGCCGTGCCACTCCACTGTGCATGGAAACAAAAGGGTTAATTCAGAGCCACGTGAGAGATCTCACTCCTCTTTTAGGAGAGAATACTGCCGTTCACTTTCTTGTCTACCTTGGGATGTGAATTTTCACCTGGTGTTGAATCGGCCCCAAGGTAGAAAATAAAAGTGAGACCGTTTTCTCTCCTGAAAAAAGGAGTGAGAATTCTCACCTGACTTTGAATCGACCCCATAGTGGCCATAAGATCAGATTAATTTTTATTGCTGCTAAATGACAGGGACCTGTTGGAGTTAATTATATATGGCCTAAACAAACTCTCCAGATTCACACACTGTTGCCAGAGCATCATTTTCTGTGATATGCCTGTCAAGTCTTTGTTCTAAAAGGGCATTTGATGGCTCGTGTCAGCTGAGAATGATGAGCAGCTAGTAAGCATGAATAGAGGGCCTTCTGTGATCAGGAACCTGCTCATATGGTTTAACACTTCAGATACTTTCTTGACCATACAATATTAGAAGTACACTGGTAAGCTAATGTAAAGCCTCTGTCCAGCTGCTATAGTGATTATGGGGGGATTGGGCTAGTTATGTGGTCAAACTACTACAGTTGTCTCTGGGGGAAAAAAAAGGAAGGCTACAATCAGACATTTCACAAATCCATTGCAATGGTTGGGAAACCATAATGAAAAAAATACTCAAATTGCTCCATCAGCACATGGTTGATCTTCCATCTTGCCACCACATAATGGAGGGTCTGCAATTGGCTGCAGAGACCGTGCTTGATCTAGTAGTTCTAGTGACCAAGGAAAAGAGACTGCGGGTGAAACTAAAGCATTGGAACCTGACCCTGGAACAAGGTGAGTAATCTTATGGGCACTTTGCAATGGATATCCTTTTGTCTTGGTAGCTGACAATTGGTCTGCTTATAGTGGAACACATAGTAAGGGAGGCTGTAGTTTCTGACCAAATATGGTGCTGTTGCAATGTTTCTCGACCTCCCTACTGATCATTCACTATACTGGGTTTTAGGGTATTAACCGTTCAGACTAGAAGGTGCAGTATGGGATGGGTAATGCACAGCTAAAAAACGTGTCTGCAAAGCTTTTTTAGGCTTTATTCACACCTCTTTGATTATGCTGCACTGGGCAATACAGTAACTACACAAGGCAAAATGCTACCTATTATTTTTAATGGGCCAGTTCACATATGTACGCTGCGTATAAATGTGAACTGGCCCATAAAAAATAATGGGCGGCATTTTGCCTGCGTTGACTGTGCTGCCCAGCGCAGCACAAGTGGAGAGGTGTAAATTGACAATGCATCGCGCAAAGCAGCACAGATGTGTATTCCATATAGAATAATGGTACAGTGTTTCCTCCGCGTTGCAGCATAACGCATCAATGCATAGAAAAGGTGTGAACAGAGTCTAATAGTGGCTTAATCCTAGATGATTAAACTGTCATGATTAGTTTAAGACTGAAACTAAACTGTACATTAGGCTATGATATATATCAAAAACCTATTTCCTTTTATTTAGTGTCCAATAGAAATGTATTAGGGAAGCTGAATTCTCACTACTGCAGTTATTCTGTTGTCAATGTTTTAAAATGGAACAAGACTGTCCATGGCTTTGTTCCATGCCCCGATTCAGGATGCCCCCTGGGAATGCCAGCGGCCACGGTGGTTTTGTTCCGCATTAAGAACGAAAATGCATTGAAAAATGTCATAGTATTATCAGTTATTGTTTTTTCACAGTTCTTGTAAAGTTTTATGATCAGTTTTAGTAGAATTTGCTCTTCCCTTAGTAGTAGATTTAGTAGATATTGCTCTTCCCTGCTGAAGCTTTGTGGGTCACATTGCTTGTTGGGGAATGCATTATCACTACAGGGAAGAACTCTCTGGTCCCAATATCCTTATACTGTCTTCAGAAAATCATTCGTTTTGAATGGCTTCGCAGGGGAGAATTTGTTGTAAAATGACGTAAAGATGAATGTTTGACTGTGAAACCGTATAATGTGTTAGGTAAAAGAATGATGTATGTATGTTTACATTGCCCCTAACAAGCACTTATTCAGAGATCCTTTCTACAGGCCAGGGCAAATCTGTAGAGCCCAGGTAGTCCTGTGTCCAGATTGCTTGAGAATTATCTCTTGCTGTAAGTAGAAGCACAAGTGTGTGTTTTAGGGGCTCATAAACCTAAGCACTCAGGAAGTGTTTGTCATGTCACCTTGGTATTGTGGAAACTGGAGATAAGACACAGCAGTCACTGCATAAAAAAAACAATACTGTTGCCCCCCCCCCCCCGCCCCCCAAATCTAGCACTTTATTCGGCTATTGGAATGAGGTTTCACATCACCTTACAATGCATGGTACAGTGTAAATGGTTGTATGAATGTACTACCTCTGGGTGGCATAATAACCTGGAATCTAAATTATTTGTAGGGGTTTCTATGTAGCCTAATTACATTTTATTCAGCCTGCTTTAAAGCATATAAAAATTGTAAGGACATCAGTTGAGATTGATTCTGTATTATCAGTGCACAGCATACCCTTATGTGTGTCCTGGATGGGGCACCAGTAATAGAGTGTCCAGGGCGCCATAGTCACTGTGGTGATATTTTATTAGCAGATAAAGCCATTGCTAAGGATTATCAGTTGCTGTTCGTAATTAGCAGGGTGGGAAGAATTAAACATGCCCATTTTTTCCCTTTTTCCTCTTACTGTACTAACTTTCCACTCCTGATGACAACAGGCCTCAGTCTTCTAAAAAGGAGAGCCACTGTATTTTTGAACGTAACTATCAAGTAGGTGAATAGATATTTAAATGCCTTTGTATTGATTAAATCTATTCACCCTTTACACAATCAATGTATCCTATTTCTTCATTTGCTTAAGCTGCTCCATAAGCCCCCATTGATTGCAATAAAAGGTGATTTAGTGATTTACTCCCCAATGTACAATCAGAAGACCCAGATTGACTACCTTAATACACATATGGTGTATATAAAGTTTCTAAGTGCTATGCCAAAAATGGGAGTCTGTTCATAATGAGTGATATTTCTTTTCTGCATCATTTAAATGTTAAAATCTAGAAAGTGTATAGCTCCTCCTTGGTTTTCTCTACCAGTAAAGATATGCAGCGTTTGATTTTCCATTTTACTGTATTACTGTTTGTGAAGTATTGCTGCTGAATCCATCTTGTCCCCTTCGGGCACATGCCCCTAGCTAGGTATTCTGCTGACCTTGTAGAGTAGCCTATCCTCCTCCCCCAGATTTCAACGTTATGACTTATTGAAGATTGTTTTATTGTATTTAAATGTAGTCATATTGACTATGTATACATATATAAATAAATATAAATAAATATATACTTTCACAAAAAAAGTTTTTAAGGTGCTCTCCCATTGCCCGTATTGTTATACAGAGATCTTTTGTGTGTGTACAGATGTGCATGATCATGTATATAGGATAGATTTGTTTTTGTGCGTATATTTATATATATATCTCCAAGGTAGATATTACAGTATATATACCCATCCATAAACTTTCTCTCATATTGCTGTCAATGTGGTATCCTTTTTATTGTGGATGTATGTAAGACATACATCATAGATGCCATCAATACTCAATACAGAACACGTGTGAATGCGGGTTAAGAAAGCAACAAAATTAGGAAAGATAAGATTTGCCTCTCGGGGTTATTACAGGCACCCAAAACTCAAAAGGCTCTGGCACTGGTGCTGATTTTGTTTAAACTGGTACACCACAAACAGAATGGGAAGATTTCTCCCGTTGCTGTGCAGAGGGGCATCTGCAATCAGGATACCTCCCTGCGACAACCATTTTTCCATTATTATTCCAGTTCCAGTTTAAGGTGCTGGTATAAAATGTAGCTTTATATAAAAAAAAAAGCCTACCTAAATGTACCCTTGGATTACTTATAGTTATAGATGCAGCATGATAACAATGATTAGAGGCCCACTATTTGCTCCGTTCTCTCTCCATGTATTCCTCTGCCATTTCCTGGCCACTATATAATAATGCATGGAAGCTGTAATGCTCGGATGACACAGACTGTAAGCTGAGGTTCATTTTGACATGAACATTTAAACAAACATAAATGACTGGTTTGGTTGCACAATTTTAAGAATCTATTTTCTATAATATATTTAGGACAATGCTGTGAATTATACAGGCTAGAGTGTGTGTGAAGAGCTGACCTGTTAACAGATGAGTATAATCATCCCCCCCCCCACCTGCAAAAAAAAACAGCACACATTATGATGGTCGCTCTAAAAATATGATACTAGCAGAGGCAAAGGCAGAATCAGTTAGCGCGCCTGTGGGCTGCCGTCTGTACAGTTATCCAGTCGTACTATAGTGACCTCGCCAGCAAGCCTCGGCGCTCATCTCCACTGCCGTTTTTGGACACGTATTTGTTTTGCTGGTTTTTGTGGCTGGAGAGCGGTGTCTGGCTGGGCCCCGCCATTTTGGATGTGCACTGGTGACCTCTGCTGGGTGGGAATTGCAATATTTCGCAGGATTCGACTGCTGGAGGTTCAGGGACGAGGCAGAGTCAGGATCTCGGGAAGCTAGAGCCACGAGGCGGAACAGAGCGAGAAGGGCTGCTGGAGAAGGCCTCAGAACATCCTGGGGGCTGTTTTGAATCCCAGGAGGACCCCTTTGACTTGTGGTGCTGTGCAGGGAAGGCAAGGTGGATTGTTTTCTTTCCCCTGAGAGGAGGCTGGGTAGTGATCCCAGTGCTGCAGAAGATAGGCCCCAGTGTGTCCTGTACACTAGCAGAGGCTGTGGAGATTTCCCCACTGAGAGCCATCGGCTGAGGTGAGCTGGCTGTGTTTCCTGGATAAAAGAGGGGGGGGGCTGGTTGCTGGGCTGCCTGGCTTTGCTGTGCTGGAGAGAGATTCTGCAGGCTTCCAGGGAAAGTGACTGTACAGTGGGATGACCTGCGTCTAGCTGGCACCACAATGAGACTATTGAGGGCCCACTGCGTAGGAAGGCTCAGAACTAGAGTCCCAGGGCGAGTCCTCGGGATAGAGTGTTTCCTGTGTGGTGGCCCACAGCTTGCCAGCACCCCGAAGTTACACTTGTGTTTGGCCTTGCCGTTTGCGTAGTTAGCTTGGAAAATGTGTGACTGAATATGTTTTATGGACTACTTCTGTGAGGTATTTCAAATAAAGCCTTGTTCTTTGAATACTCCAGGATGTGGTGGTGCCTTCTACTTAGCCCTGTTGCCTCAAGGGGGCTGTGGAATATAAACCAAGAGTGTGTGCAGCAGTTCTGTTTCTTGTCCCTCATCCGGGGGTTGTTGATTGACAGCAGCCCACCCATCATGTGGCTCATATACACTGGGTTGTTAAAATGACCTAAACCCAAATTACCTGACCCTAACTGACTCTAAGGCTGGATGAAAGACTTCCCAATTTGGCATGGAGACAAGTCTCCCTTGTTGTGCTCTCCTCAATGCCGTAGCACCCAGCAGCGACCTCACCCTGTGTGCATTTGGCGGCAGCCATTCAGTACTCCCTGGTGCAGCAAGTGCACAGAATGAGTATGTAGCGATTCTGGGGGGGGTTTCGTACAGCAGGGCATTAATCTAAAGAGTGGTTAAAACTGGGGGGGGTGTCTTCACAAATATTTTTGGTTCTCTTTAAGTGATCATTGGATTAAAAAGGCCACTCCTAAAATTGTAAATTAGTGATTTAACTACCTATATATTCTTAGTATACAGTACGTCCTGCTCCAGATATATTACTTGGGTTGTCCAGATGGCACTGCAGAGACATGCAAAACAGGCTCCTCCCGGCCCCTCAAATACCCGGGGACCTCCCACAAATCTCCAGATTTCTCTGCAGTGCTTACTGCGAAGACATGAAATTATCACTCTCTCGCAGGTGAGCGGGGCTATTAGCCTGCGGCCCTGTTGGACTATTCCCACCCGTCCTTCGTGTGATGTGCCTCCCAGCCTGGGCTGCGCTGGTCGGGTGAAGGTAGGCGGCACCATGCGTGTTTATGTAGCGCTGCTCCACCGCAATCCCCCACCAAAGGGTAGGCGGTATAGGCTGATGGTGAGCCTTTATGGGATGCCCCTCCCGCATTATTGTCCCATGCCCCGCTAGCGGTGGGCCCTGTACAAGGGCCGCCATCCTCATTCTCCCTGTAGCCTTCGGGGGGAAAGAAAGGGGGGGGTGGGTGTCAGTGTATCATGATTACGTGCATATGGCCTTTTGTAATGTCTTTTGGACTAGTATATGTGGTGTCATCCGCCACGCTGACTTGTCTTTTTACTCTTGCAAATGCCGCCGCGCGCGCCTTTTCCTTCATTGGATGTTACGTGATGTTCTGTTACCTCTGACGCTTCTGCGTCCTCATTGGCTGCTTGTTGGACTTCGCGCTCATCAGGGGGGCGGGGCCTCGCCTGGCGCGCCCCGCGTCATGGCTCGCTCTGGCCCGCCCTTCGAGGTACTCGGCGCCATGTTGTCAGGTCGCGCGCGCGCGTGACATTCTTACTTACCATGGTCCGTAAGTGCCCTCGCGGGCGGCTTTATACTCATTGTAGTGTTTTCGGTTCTGACACCCTTTCTTCTCATTGTGTCTTTCAGACGGGTGAATCCATTGGCTTCTCCCGGCCCGGTGTAATTGATAGTCGGGCCTTGTAAAATTACTCCCACTTCCCTAGCGGGTCATTGGGGCATCCAGGGTTGCTTTGTGCCTAATAATCACCATATGGAGGCATTTTATGATAATGTGACCGGGGTCCCTTTGGGACAAGACCGACTGTGTATGGCGTGTGGACAACCTCATGCTGACGCTGACAAGGCATGGGTCTGCGTACCCTGTGCTGAGCAAGCGCTGGCCTTGAAATCTGGCCTGCCAGTGGCTGCACCTCGTTTCACTTCACCTTCACAAAACAAAACTCCAGATAGTGAAAATCCTGGGTTGGGCTTTGCTCAAAACACACAAAGCTGAAAGAAAGATCATATGGAAAATTGAAAAATAAGAATATGAAAGAGAAAATGGTAAATTGAAAGATTCTGCAGCAGAGCCAACATGAAGGGAAAACGGTCAAAATCAGCTAAATGACTTTAGAGCTTTTCTCTCTGTTTTAGATATATAAGTTCTGACCAGGCAATGTTGCAATGTTGTTATCTGATGCTGGACGGCTGCCAGCACTGAACAGCTGAGACTTTGATACATTGTTTACCCCTCTCCTCAGCATGGAACTGATACATTTGTATCTCCCTCTCCTCAGTGTGGAACAGGCCAGAGTGTTGGCTCCCGACACTGACAAGACATAAACATGAGCTATTAGACTCCAGCTGTTCAACACACACATCATTTTTTTCTACATTTGTAATTCTTACTCCAACACTTACCTACATTCAAAGTACCATTTAAATATAAGTCACCAAGAAAAATTCGCGATACTGCTCCTTTAAATCTCACTCCTGCTGAGTCGCATACAAGTGGGGATTCTCAGCCGAATCTGTCTTCTAGACTGCCTACGGCTGAACAGATTATTGCGAGGTCTTTAGCGCGTAAGGGCCCTGGTAAGAAGCGGCACTTGAAGCCTTATGTTACTGTTTTCCCTATGGGATCTCAGGAGTTTTTGAATCTGTGTGGCTATACCCCTTCTGATGAAGGAGAGCTCTTTTCTGACTCAGGCTCATCTGATGAGAGACCGAGGGGTCATGACGATTCTGGCTCTGACCCCTGGGCCCCGGATCACACTGACAGATTATTGACCCAGATCTTTGAGGTTCTGTCTATCTCTCTCCCTGGTGAGGCTCCCAGGCAAAGAGGGGAGCGTTTCCATACAACAACATCACGTTTGGAATTTCTAGAGCAGGCACATTTCCATACCCTTGTGCTCAAGGAATGGGAGTGCTCCAGTAAACTTCCCGGGGTTCCAATGGATTGGGATAGGAAGTATCCTTTTCCACCTGAGGTGGTTAAATGTTGGTCACCCCCCCCCCCCCAAGGTGGTTGTCCCGATCATTGGGCTATCTAACACCCCTGTCATGCATCCCCCTGATTCTACTACCCTTCGGGATGCTGAGGACCGGCGCATTGACCTACTGGCCTCCCACGCCTTTGCATGTGCGGGGACGGCGCTGCGCCTGGTCTGTGCCTCTGCCATTACTGCTGTGGCCACTAATTCAATTCAATTCAATTTTATTGTTCGCCAAGTACATCGTGAGATGAACAAGGAATTCTTTTCGGCATATACACAGTGCAAAAAGAAAACAGTACAGATAACTACAGTTAAAGTTACAAAGGAAGGGGAACATGGAAGACAGAGATACGGAAGCAGATAATCTCTTATAAAGTCAGAGTATGAGGACCCATTGATTCCAGCTTGATCCTGAGCCTATGATGCCTGGATATTGTTAAGGATGCGGACGGCCAAAGGAAAGAAACCCTTCCTGGACCTAGAAGTCCTGCAGGCTGGGACCGCAAGACGTCGCCCGGATGGTAAGTAGTGGAATAGGGTGTGTCCAGGGTGGGACGGATCCCGGAGTATCTTTCCAGTTCGCGTCTTGATTCTCTGATTGTGCAGTTCCTGTAGGGATGGTAAGGGGGCTCCGATTATTCTTTCTGCCGTCTTTATTGTTCTTTGGAGTCTACCCTTGTCCCTGCTTGTAGCTCCTTTGAACCAGACAGAGAAAGAAAAGCACAGAACTAATGACAGCATTGAAGAAGAGCACAAGCAACTTTTTCGACAGGCCGGCCTTCTTAAGTTGCCTCAGGAAAAAAAGTCTCTGATGTGCTTTCTTCAGTAGAGCCGTGGTGTTCCTTTCCCAGCAGAGGTTGTCAGAGATTGTCACACCTAAGTATTTCGTCTCCCTTTCTCTCTTGATTTCCACCCCCTTGATGGTCAGGGGTGACAGGGGTGCCGGGTTCTTTCTGAAGTCCACTACCATCTCTTCGGTTTTGGAAGGGATTATGACCAGGTTGTGTATAGTGCACCAACTGACAAGTTCCTCCACTGATCTTCGGTAGATTTCCTCTTTGCCATTCTTGATCAAACCTATGATGGTTGTGTCATCGGCAAACTTCACAATCTTCACAGAGTTGTCCAAGGAGGTGCAGTCATTGGTGTAAATCGAGAACAGGAGAGGGGACAGAACGCAGCCTTGAGGGGCACCGGTGTTGGTGTGCCTGACACTGGACCGTACTGGACCAAGTCTAACTACTTGGGATCGCTCTGTTAAAAAGCTCCCTGTCCATGCACAGATGTTCTGAGGAATGTTGAGCTTAGACATCTTTTCTACCAGCAGGTTCGGACTTATGGTGTTGAATGCTGAACTGAAATCAACAAAGAGAACTCTGACGTAGGTGTCTGGTTTATCCAAATGCTCGTACGTATAGTGGAGGGCCATGTTCACCGCATCGTCTGAGGATCTGTTTGCCTTGTAGGCAAATTGCATGGGATCCATAAGGCTGCCGGTGGTTGTTTTTAGATATTCCAGCACAATGACTTCATGACCACGGATGTGAGTGCAACTGGTCTGAAGTCATTCATCTCAGTGGCTAAGGGTTTCTTTGGCACTGGTACAATGGTCGATCTTTTGAGACAGTGTGGGACTACGCCCATTTCCAGGGAGGCATTGAAGATCCTTGAAAACACTGGCGATAGCTGGTCCGCACATGACCTGAGGCAGATTGCAGATATTCCATCTGGTCCTGGTGCCTTCTTTATGTTGAGGCCTTTGAGAACTCGTGCAATTTTGTTCTCTGAGACGAAAGAGTGTTTGTTGTTTGAGAGCCGATGGAATGAATATTTTGGTTGATTGACAGGAGTGATTGATCTAGTGACTGGGAGGAACTAGCTGCCATGTTTGAAGCTGAATCAAATCTGCAGTAAAAACTATTGAGATCCTCAACCTGTTGCCTGCTAGGGTTCAGTACCAGGGTAGACCCTTTGTAGTTAGTAAGATGTCTGAATCCCTGCCAGGTCTCTCTTGGGTTACTGGAGGAGAACTGCTTTTCCAGTTTCCTAGCATAACCTCTCTTTGCAGCCCTGATCTCCTTGGACAAGGAATTCCTCAATTTCTTGAACATAAGAATGTTCCCATCTCTGTGTGCAGACTCCTTCTGCTTGCGTAACTTCCTTATGTTGTTGGTGAACCATGGCTTGTTGAAATGACCATAGTTCCTGAAGGTTTTGGTTGGTACGATTGTATCTTCGCAAAAGGTGATGTAAGAGAGCACTGAGTCAGTCCATTGCTCTATAGAGTGAGAGTAGAAGACGTCCCAATTGGTACTCTCAAAACAGGCTTGCAGCTCATCGATGGCCTCCTTTGACCAGACCCTGGATCTTCTGGTTTGGGGAGCAACTGACTTCAGCCGTTGCTTGTATAGAGGAAGTAGATGTAGTAAGCAATGATCAGAGTGTCCCAAAGCTGCTGTGGGAACAGCCCTGTATGCACGCTTTATTGTTGTGTCCAGAGTGTTTTTCCCTCTTGTAGGGCAAGTGATATGTGGTATGAATTTTGGAAGTTCGAGATTCAGACATGCTTTGTTGAAATCACCCAGAACTATGACAAATGAGTCTGGGAACAACCTTTCGTATCCTGAGATAGCCTCTGATAATGAGCTGAGAGCCATGTTGACGTTGGCCTGAGGAATATACACCCCTATTAGAATAATGCACGAGAACTCCCGAGGAGAGTAAAAGGTTCTGCAGATAAGAGCTAGATGTTCTATGTCGGGTGTACACCTCTTATCTAATGCTTGAGCGTTCCTGACCCATCTGTTGTTGGTGTAGAAGCAGATGCCGCCTCCCCTAGCTTTGCCAGTTGCATCTGAATCCCGATTTGCTCTATGGATGGTGAACCCTTCAATTTCCAGGCTAGAGTCTGGGATTGAGTTTTTAAGCCAAGTTTCAGTAAAACACAGGACTGCAGAGCGCGACATCCTAGATTCCCTTCCGCTGCACATCACCTTCAACTCATCTATTTTGTTGTTCAGGGGCTGAACATTGGCCAGATGAATGTCCGGGATGGCAGAACGAAATCCTCTCCTCCTTAATCTCACTAATGCACCAGCGTGCTTACCCCTCCTCCTTATATGACGAGCATTTGCACGTGAGATATGGTTGATGTGCGAGGTGACGGTGCTGTACAGGAGAGAGAAATCGGGATCGGAGGGTATCGGCAGTATATGCGATTTTCCCATTCGAGAAGCATTTCTCTGGGATATACTTTATGATTATCTGGAGTGTAAGTATGTATGTCCGTAGTAATGGGGGTGTAATTATTTTCCATACTGGAGAAATAGCTGGCAGGAAAAGGTTCCTATAATAACTGCATGACTGTCAGTAGGGGTCAGCAGAGAGAGGAATGCTTAAGCAAATGCACAATAAGCAAGTTGGCCACTGGGTGGCAGCAGAATAAAAGACCCTGGAATAACTTGGCCAGCAGGAGTCAGCAGAGTGAGAGAAGGCTCATGTAGTGTCCCAATGAAGCAGAGAAGCTGCTGACCACTGGGTGGCAGCAAGGAGCCCCGTATACAGGGGAAAGATAGTAAAAAAAACAAAATGAATGAATGGATTTGTATGAACAGTGAGTTCAAGTACTGAGTTACCTCACTCAGTCTGTGTAGCACTTGTAACAAACAATTGTATCAAAACATTGTATCAAAACATTTGAAGTTCCACATCACCTCTCCCCTGTTTGTCAGCAGCGTCATCCAATCTCGCCCATACCTCATCAGCAGCAGCTGCACCACGCTCCCACTGCAGGCGTCCTGGCAGGCCTCACACACGGATTACCAGCTCACATGTCGCCAGCACCTTGCTCTTTTCCTGCCGATCAGACCGCGCTATTACTCAGCCTCTCAGGCATCCAGCGCTGTCTCCTTGTTCGCGTTGCTCAGACCACTCTATTCCATCCATCTACAATGCTGTCTCTCGCTCACACCGGCCAGACCGTGCTGTGCCTCCGTCCTCCAGCGCTGCCTCTAGCTCACACCAGACCACCGCCTAGGAATCCATACAGCCTCCTGGCGACTGTGGCTGACCTCCCGCGACCAGCGTCGTCATTAGTAGCTACCAAGCGATCCGGTTCAGTCTCCCTGTAGCGTTCGCGCTCCTCCAGCCGCAACCACGTGTAAGATGGCGGCGCCGCATGCATATCCGATCCGATGGGGGCCCCCCAGAAAAAGGTAAGCTAATGAGGTGGTGTAGGGTAATGTGTAGAGTACGGTGGGCAATGGGCAAGCAGCTCTAAAAAGAACCAAAGCAGCCCTAAAAAGAACCAAAAGAAGCTAAAAGAAACACTGTGTATCAGGCTCACACCCGGAGCCTCCAGCCGTGGCTGCCGTTCAAGGCGCCATCTTGGTCTGTATCTTGCATCCTAATCGGGCTCTGTGTGCCCACGTCTGCCATACCTAAATGGCTGATGCAGTCGTGCCAGCTGAAAGATACAGGACGTGCCATGTGCCGACCCCTAGTGCGGCTAGGATTTCATTCAGCTTTTCTAGAACAGACACATTAATATGCACAGCCAGAGAAGCTGATTGGAGGAGAGCCGCACCAGTGGTGTTGGAAATGTATGAAAAGCGGCCACTGGAGTGGTTTCAGGTAGAGATGAGCGAACTTTTGAAAAATTCGTTTCGGTCCGAATTTATTCGCGACGAATCGCTATTAAAAAACGGCTATTTCTGAGCCTCCTAGAGCCTCAATAGGGTTGTAAACCATTCTGCCTTGCTGTAACACGCATAGGATGCGTGCTGGGTTAGTTAAATAATACTGTAAATAAATATCACATGCAGATCAGAGGCATCGCTAATAAAATCGCAGAGCGGCACAATTGCAGAGAGTTGAAGTGGCATCACTATGAGGGGCAGGAGCCCAAGCATTGCTTTAAAGACACTGGAGTTGGCAGCAGGAGGCCAAAAATTGGATGAATCACACCCTGGAGTTGGAAGCAGCAGGAGCCCGAACATTACTTTAAAGAGACACTGGAGTTGGCAGCAGGAGCCCAAAAATTGGATGAATCACACCCTGGAGTTGGCAGCAGCAGGAGCCCAAACATTACTTTAAAGAGACATTGGAGTTGGCAGCAGGAGCCCAAAAATTGGATGAATCACACCCTGGAGTTGCAAGCAGCAGCAGGAGCCCAAACATTACTTTAAAGAGACACTGGAGTTGGCAGCAGGAGCCCAAAAATTGGATGAATCACACCCTGGAGTTGGCAGCAGCAGGAGCCCGAACATCACTGGAGTTGGCAGCAGGAGCCCAAAAATTGGATGAATCACACCCTGGAGTTGGCAGAAGCAGGAGCCCGAACATTACTTTAAAGAGACACTGGGGTTGGCTTCAGGAGCCCAAAAATTGGATGAATCACACCCTGGAGTTGCAAGCAGCAGCAGCAGCAGCCCAGACATTACTTTAAAGAGACACTGGAGTTGGCAGCAGGAGCCCAAAAATTGGATGAATCACACCCTGGAGTTGGCAGCAGCAGCAGGAGCCCGAACATTACTTTAAAGAGACACTGGGGTTGGCTTCAGGAGCCCAAAAATTGGATGAATCACACCCTGGAGTTGCAAGCAGCAGCAGGAGCCCAAACATTACTTTAAAGAGACACTGGAGTTGGCAGCAGGAGCCCAAAAATTGGATGAATCGCACCCTGGAGTTGGCAGCAGAAGCAGGAGCCCAAACATTACTTTAAAGAGACACTGGGGTTGGCTTCAGGAGCCCAAAAATTGGATGAATCACACCCTGGAGTTGCAAGCAGCAGCAGCAGCAGCCCAAACATTACTTTAAAGAGACACTGGAGTTGGCAGCAGGAGCCCAAAAATTGGATGAATCACACCCTGGAGTTGGCAGCAGCAGCAGGAGCCCGAACATTACTTTAAAGAGACACTGGGGTTGGCTTCAGGAGCCCAAAAATTGAATGAATCACACCCTGGAGTTGCAAGCAGCAGCAGGAGCCCAAACATTACTTTAAAGATACACTGGAGTTGGCAGCCGGAACCCAAAAATTGGATGAATCACACCTTGGAGTTGCAAGCAGCAGCAGGAGCCCAAACATTACTTTAAAAAGACACTGAAGTTGGCAGCAGGAGCCCAAAAATTGACTGACACACCCTGGAGTTGGCAGCAGCAGCAGGAGCCCAAACATTACTTTAAAGAGACACTGGAGTTGGCAGCAGGAGCCCAAAAATTGGATGAATCACACCCTGGAGTTGCCAGCAGCAGTAGCAGGAGCCCAAACATTACTTTAAAGAGACACTGGAGTTGGCAGCAGGAGCCCAAAAATTGGATGAATCACACCCTGGAGTTGGCAGCAGCAGTAGCCCAAACATTACTTTAAAGAGACACTGGAGTTGGCAGCAGGAGCCCAAAAATTGGATGAATCACACCCTGGAGTTGCAAGCAGCAGCAGGAGCCCAAACATTACTTTAAAGAGACACTGGAGTTGGCAGCAGGAGCCCAAAAATTGACTGACACACCCTGGAGTTGGCAGCAGCAGCAGCAGGAGCCCAAACATTACTTTAAAGAGACACTGGAGTTGGCAGCAGGAGCCCAACAATTGGATGAATCACACCCTGGAGTTGGCAGCAGCAGCAGCAGGAGCCCAAACATTACTTTAAACAGACACTGGAGTTGGCAGCAGGAGCCCAAATATTGGATGAATCACACCCTGAAGTTGGCAGCAGCAGTAGCCCAAACATTACTTTAAAGAGACACTGGAGTTGGCAGCAGGAGCCCAAAAATTGGATGAATCACACCCTGGAGTTGCAAGCAGCAGCAGGAGCCCAAACATTACTTTAAAGAGACACTGGAGTTGGTAGCAGGAGCCCAAAAATTGGATGAATCACACCCTGGAGTTGCAAGCAGCAGCAGGAGCCCAAACATTACTTTAAAGAGACACTGGAGTTGGCAGCAGGAGCCCAAAAATTGGATGAATCACACCCTGGAGTTGGCAGCAGCAGGAGCCCCAACATTACTTTAAAGAGACACTGGAGTTGGCAGCAGGAGCCCAAAAATTGGATGAATCACACCCTGGAGTTGCAAGCAGCAGCAGGAGCCCAAACATTACTTTAAAGAGACACTGGAGTTGGCAGCAGGAGCCCAAAAATTGGATGAATCACACCCTGGAGTTGCAAGCAGCAGGAGGAGCCCAAACATTACTTTAAAGAGACACTGGAGTTGGCAGCAGGAGCCCAAAAATTGGATGAATCACACCCTGGAGTTGGCAGCAGCAGCAGCAGGAGCCCAAACATTACTTTAAAGAGACACTGGAGTTGGCAGCAGGAGCCCAAAAATTGGATGAATCACACCCTGGAATTGGCAGCAGCAGGAGCCCAAACATTACTTTAAAGATACACTGGAGTTGGCAGCCGGAACCCAAAAATTGGATGAATCACACCCTGGAGTTGCAAGCAGCAGCAGGAGCCCAAACATTACTTTAAAAAGACACTGGAGTTGGCAGCAGGAGCCCAAAAATTGACTGACACACCCTGGAGTTGGCAGCAGCAGCAGGAGCCCAAACATTACTTTAAAGAGACACTGGAGTTGGCAGCAGGAGCCCAAAAATTGGATGAATCACACCCTGGAGTTGCCAGCAGCAGCAGCAGGAGCCCAAACATTACTTTAAAGAGACACTGGAGTTGGCAGCAGGAGCCCAAAAATTGGATGAATCACACCCTGGAGTTGGCAGCAGCAGTAGCCCAAACATTACTTTAAAGAGACACTGGAGTTGGCAGCAGGAGCCCAAAAATTGGATGAATCACACCCTGGAGTTGCAAGCAGCAGCAGGAGCCCAAACATTACTTTAAAGAGACACTGGAGTTGGCAGCAGGAGCCCAAAAATTGACTGACACACCCTGGAGTTGGCAGCAGCAGCAGGAGCCCAAACATTACTTTAAAGAGACACTGGAGTTGGCAGCAGGAGCCCAAAAATTGGATGAATCACACCCTGGAGTTGCCAGCAGCAGCAGCAGGAGCCCAAACATTACTTTAAAGAGACACTGGAGTTGGCAGCAGGAGCCCAAAAATTGGATGAATCACACCCTGGAGTTGCCAGCAGCAGCAGCAGGAGCCCAAACATTACTTTAAAGAGACACTGGAGTTGGCAGCAGGAGCCCAAAAATTGGATGAATCACACCCTGGAGTTGGCAGCAGCAGTAGCCCAAACATTACTTTAAAGAGACACTGGAGTTGGCAGCAGGAGCCCAAAAATTGGATGAATCACACCCTGGAGTTGCAAGCAGCAGCAGGAGCCCAAACATTACTTTAAAGAGACACTGGAGTTGGCAGCAGGAGCCCAAAAATTGACTGACACACCCTGGAGTTGGCAGCAGCAGCAGGAGCCCAAACATTACTTTAAAGAGACACTGGAGTTGGCAGCAGGAGCCCAAAAATTGGATGAATCACACCCTGGAGTTGCCAGCAGCAGCAGCAGGAGCCCAAACATTACTTTAAAGAGACACTGGAGTTGGCAGCAGGAGCCCAAAAATTGGATGAATCACACCCTGGAGTTGGCAGCAGCAGGAGCCCCAACATTACTTTAAAGAGACACTGGAGTTGGCAGCAGGAGCCCAAAAATTGGATGAATCACACCCTGGAGTTACAAGCAGCAGCAGGAGCCCAAACATTACTTTAAAGAGACACTGGAGTTGGCAGCAGGAGCCCAAAAATTGGATGAATCACACCCTGGACTTGGCAGCAGCAGCAGCAGGAGCCCAAACATTACTTTAAAGAGACACTGGAGTTGGCAGCAGGAGCCCAAAAATTGGATGAATCACACCCTGGAGTTGGCAGCAGCAGCAGCAGGAGCCCGAACATTACTTTAAAGAGACACTGGGGTTGGCTTCAGGAGCCCAAAAATTGGATGAATCACACCCTGGAGTTGCAAGCAGCAGCAGCAGCCCAAACATTACTTTAAAGAGACACTGGAGTTGGCAGCAGGAGCCCAAAAATTGGATGAATCACACCCTGGAGTTGGCAGCAGCAGCAGCAGGAGCCCAAACATTACTTTAAAGAGACACTGGAGATGGCAGCCGGAGCCCAAAAATTGGATGAATCACACCCTGGAGTTGCAAGCAGCAGCAGGAGCCCAAACATTACTTTAAAGAGACACTGGAGTTGGCAGCAGGAGCCCAAAAATTGGATGAATCACACCCTGGAGTTGCAAGCAGCAGCAGCCCGAACATTACTTTAAAGAGACACTGGGGTTGGCAGCAGGAGCCCAAAAATTGGATGAATCACACCCTGGAGTTGGCAGCAGCAGCAGCAGGAGCCCAAACATTACTTTAAAGAGACACTGGAGTTGGCAGCAGGAGCCCAAAAATTGACTGACACACCCTGGAGTTGGCAGCAGCAGCAGCAGGAGCCCAAACATTACTTTAAAGAGACACTGGAGTTGGCAGCAGGAGCCCAAAAATTGGATGAATCACACCCTGGAGTTGCAAGCAGCAGCAGCAGCCCAAACATTACTTTAAAGAGACACTGAAGTTGGCAGCAGGAGCCCAAAAATTGGATGAATCACACCCTGGAGTTGGCAGTAGCAGCAGGAACCCGAACATTACTTTAAAGAGACACTGGGGTTGGCTTCAGGAGCCCAAAAATTGGATGAATCACACCCTGGAGTTGCAAGCAGCAGCAGCAGAAGGCCAAAC
The DNA here is from genome assembly GCA_027917425.1 of Gastrophryne carolinensis. NCBI lineage: Eukaryota > Metazoa > Chordata > Amphibia > Anura > Microhylidae > Gastrophryne > Gastrophryne carolinensis. The sequence continues at coordinate 276,567,887 of CM051238.1, forward strand.
ATTGGCTGAAAGGCACACCCTAAAGTTGGCATCAGCAGGAGGCCAAAAATTGGTTGTAAGGCACACCCTGAAGTTGGCATCAGCAGGAGCCCAAAAATTGGCCTAAAGACATAAATATGTTTTGCACCATTTGGAAAGTGTAAAACGTGGCACCATGCTGAATCTAGTCGCATGCATCAGGCATTGGTGGGTGGAAATCCTGGCTGATCCATCCCTGATTCATTTTGACAAAGGTGAGTCTCTCCACATTTTTAGTTGACAGACGAGTTCTCCTCGCCGTAACTATGGCCCCCGCCGCACTAAACACCCGCTCAGATGGCACGCTACTTGCCGGGCAGGACAGCTTTTCCAGGGCAAACTCTGCTAGTTGTGGCCACAAATCAAGTTTGGCTGCCCAGAAGTCCAGCGGATCCTCAAGGTGTGTTGGCATGGTCATGTCAAAGTATGACATGACCTGCTGGTTCAGGTCCTGCTCCAGGTCTTCCTGCTGCTCATGAGTAGCCTCACTATGCGGGTGTAGAAAGCTACTCATTAGCGACTGAAGACTGAGGCTGCTGCTGATGGAGCTGCTGCTGCTGCTGCTGCTCCTGCCAACCCCCCCAGCAGCCATGGCAGTGGAAGGTGAGCGCAGAGGTCCCCTCGAGTCAGACCTGCGAGAGTATGGACCATGGCGCAGATAGGCATCGGCCAACTGCCTACGTAGAATGTCTTTGTAGTAGTTCAGTTTGTCCTCCCTCTCAGTGGGTTTAAAAAATGCCCCCATTTTGTGCCGGAAGCGAGGGTCCAATAAGGTGGACAGCCAGAAGTCATCCGGCCGACAAATGGAAACAATTCTGGGGTCACTACGCAAGCACGTGAGCATGCTTCCTGCCATTTGCGCAAGTGACTCGGATGGACTACCTGTCTCCATCTCCACTGCATACTGCCACGGTGTGTCCGGGTCCTCTGTTTCGCCTTCCTCAAAAACCTCTAGCTCCTCTGGCTGCTCCTGCTCCTCCTCTCCTGTCCGCTGACTAGATAAACCAGCCATTTCGCCAAGCCTAAACTGTGCTTCACTGTGCCCCTCCTCCTCCTCTTCCTCCTCCTCCTCCAGTTCAGCTCCAACGGGGTTCATGTGGCCGTAAGATGTAGACGCCATGTCTCCAGTGCCCTGACCAGCCATGGTTTCCAACATGTGCTGTAGTACATGAAGCAGTGGAATCACGTCGTTCATCCCGTAATCCTGCCGACTGACAAATAAAGTGGCTTCCTCAAAGGGCCTGAGCAAATGGCAGGTGTCACGTATGAGCTGCCACTGGTTGACATTGAAGTTACACAGAGGAGTCCCCCTATCCGCTTGGATCATCAGGAAATCCGTGATGGCTTTTCTCTGTTCATATAATCAGTCCAACATGTGAAGGGTGGAATTCCAACGGGTGGATACATCGCAAATCAGACTATGTTGGGGGATACCGTTCTGACGCTGTAGCTCAAGAAGGGTGTGTTTGGTGGTGTATGAGTGGCTGAAGTGCATGCAAAGTTTCCTTGAAGTTGTTAGGATGTCTTGCAGATGGGGGGAACACTTCAGAAACCGCTTGACAACCAGATTGAAGACGTGAGCCATGCAGGGGGCATAGGTCAGGCTTCCTTGGTGCAGCGCAGACAAAATGTTCTTCCCATTGTCGGTAACCATGATTCCCATTTTAAGTTTTCTTGGAGTAAGCCATGTTTGGATTTCCTGATGAATAAATTTAAGCAGTTCCTCCCCTGTGTGACTCCTTTCGCCAAGACAAACCATGTGAAGCACTGCGTGACACCTCCGTGCCCTGCACACATGGTAGACTGGAGGGGCACTGAGACTTGAGCCTACAGTGGAGGGTGAGGAGATGGCGGAGGATGAGGAGGCCAAGTCGCACAGTGTCACAGGCCCAACGGGCAGGGAGCGTGGAGGCCGAAGCGGCGTGACCTGTCCAAGTTGCTGCTGCTGCAAAGGGACCACATTCACCCAGTGGGCCGTAAACGACATGTACTGTCCCTGACCGTAGTTACAGCTCCAGACGTCGGCGCTGCCATGCACTTTGCTACACACCGACAGGCTCAAGGACTGGCCCACCTTCTGTTCAACAAAAGTGTGCAGCGCTGGTACTGCCTTCTTGGCAAAGAAATGACGGCTTGGGACTCTCCACCTCGGCTCGGCACAAGCCATCAGTTCTCTGAAAGGTGCAGATTCCACCACCTGAAAAGGGAGCGACTGCAGCACCAGCAACTTGGACAGGAGCACATTCAGCTTCTGCGCCGTAGGATGAGTGGGCGCATACTGCTGTCTCTTGGACATGGCTTCGCTGATGGATTGCTGGCGGGATGCATGACTTGGAGGAGGAGGAGGAGGAGGAGGAGGAGCAGGAGCGACAGAGGATGGGTATGACGCACAGCTGCCTTCGGCTGAGGTGCTGGAGCCTTGGCTGGCAGAAATTGGGAGCGGCGTGCCACTTGGTGAGGAAGCAGACTGGACCACCCCTTGGGAGCCTCGGTTCTCCCAGGTCGCTTTATGGTGACGCATCATATGTTGACGCAGGGCCGTGATGCCAACATTTGGGCCCTGGCCACGCTTCACTTTCTGCCTACATATCTTGCATGTGGCCATGTTACCCTCCTGCGGATGCTTCAGGAAAAACTGCCACACTGCCGAGTAGCTACTTTTCCCACCAACAGGCCTCACTGATTCGCTGCTATTGTCGCCAACTCCAGTAACCCCTGCCCCACTACCTCCCGATAAGGTAGCCTGCCGCGCAGCAGGTGCTCTACCCCGGCCCCGGCCCCGTTTGGCTCCAGGCTTTACAATTGTGCCCCCATGCTGACTGCCAACCATGCTGCTAACACCTTGCTGCCTGAGCTGCTGACTCCGGGGCAACCTGCGCCCCTCTTCTCCTGATGATGACGATGAAGCCCCTTCATCACCCGGCTCCCAAGTGCGATCGGCTTCATCATCATCATCATCATCATCATTATCACCGAGTAGTGGCTGTACGTCACTGATGTTTGTGGATTCGTCAACAGTGTCTGGCGCAGGAGCTGGAACGCTCGCAACACCCACGACACTGTCCACATCACTATTTGTCTGCCTAGCTAAAGAAGCCACCTCCATTTCTTGGCTGGGCAGTAGCTGCTGACTGTCCTTTATCTGATTGTCCTCCTCACTAAAGAGTGGAGCTGAACCCAAAGCATAGGATACGTCGCTGGGGGAGGGAACGGCGTAGGACAGAGGCAATGGGAGGACAGGGACTGCTCTCGGGGCATGCCAACTCAGGGTTGTGTCAGAGGAACCTACCGACCCTAGACTGGGGGTCTCAGACGTAACTTGTGATGATGTTGATGAGCGCGTTAACCAATCTACCACAGCAGATGCGTTACTGGTGGAGACACGACCGCTAGCAGATACTGGCAGACCAGGTCTCTCACCGTGACTCCTGCTGCCACTCGCCCCTAGTCTGCTGCGACCTCTGCCTGCTGAATCTTGGTTTCTGCCACTCCTCTTTGAACATCCTGGCACTTGTCTGCCTGACATTTTTATGTATTTGATTATTTAGGATAAACAGATAGGGTTCAAGGTGCAGCTTTGGGGTGCCCTGCGGCCTGGTTTATTAAAAGCAGTCAAAAACAAATGGGATGCCCCCACAGCAGACCTGAGATCAGTATATATGCACAGTAAAAGTGTCTAAGCAGGCTGCAACAGGCCAAATTACTTTAAATAAGTGTGCAGCTGAAGATCAAGAGGGGTATGGTATGTTACAGAATGGGATACCCCCACAGCAGACCTGAGATCAGTATATATGCACAGTAAAAGTGTCTAAGCAGGCTGCAACAGGCCAAATTACTTTAAATAGGTGTGCAGCTTAGTGAAGATCAAGAGGGGTATGGTATGTTACAGAATGGGATACCCCCACAGCAGACTTGAGATCAGTATATATGCACAGCAACAGTGGATAAGCAGGCTCCAACAGGCCAAATTACTTTAAATAAGTGTGCAGCTGAAGATCAAGAGGGGTATGGTATGTTACAGAATGGGATACCCCCACAGCAGACTTGAGATCAGTATATATGCACAGCAGCAGTGGATAAGCAGGCTCCAACAGGCCAAATTACTTTAAATAAGTGTGCAGCTGAAGATCAAGAGGGGTATGGTATGTTACAGAATTGGATACCCCCACTGCAGACTTGAGATCAGTATATATGCACAGTAAAAGTGTCTAAGCAGGCTGCAACAGGCCAAATTACTTTAAATAAGTGTGCAGCTGAAGATCAAGAGGGGTATGGTATGTTACAGAATGGGATACCCCCACAGCAGACTTGAGATCAGTATATATGCACAGCAACAGTGGATAAGCAGGCTCCAACAGGCCAAATTACTTTAAATAAGTGTGCAGCTGAAGATCAAGAGGGGTATGGTATGTTACAGAATGGGATACCCCCACAGCATACTTGAGATCAGTATATATGCACAGTAAAAGTGTCTAAGCAGGCTGCAACAGACCAAATTACTTTAAATAGGTGTGCAGCTTAGTGAAGATCAATGGGGGTATGGTATGTTACAGAATGGGATACCCCCACAGCAGACTTGAGATCAGTATATATGCACAGTAAAAGTGTCTAAGCAGGCTGCAACAGGCCAAATTACTTTGAATAAGTGTGCAGCTGAAGATCAAGAGGGGTATGGTATGTTACAGAATGGGATACCCCCACAGCAGACTTGAGATCAGTATATATGCACAGCAACAGTGGATAAGCAGGCTCCAACAGGCCAAATTACTTTAAATAAGTGTGCAGCTGAAGATCAATAGGGGTATGGTATGTTACAGAATGGGATACCCCCACAGCAGACCTGAGATCAGTATATATGCACAGTAAAAGTGTCTAAGCAGGCTGCAACAGGCCAAATTACTTTAAATAAGTGTGCAGCTTAGTGAAGATCAATAGGGGTATGGTATGTTACAGAATGGGATACCCCCACAGCAGACTTGAGATCAGTATATATGCACAGTAAAAGTGTCTAAGCAGGCTGCAACAGGCCAAATTACTTTAAATAAGTGTGCAGCTGAAGATCAAGAGAGGTATGGTATGTTACAGAATGGGATACCCCCACAGCAGACTTGAGATCAGTATATATGCACAGCAACAGTGGATAAGCAGACTCCAACAGGCCAAATTACTTTAAATAAGTGTGCAGCTGAAGATCATGGGGGGTATGGTATGTTACAGAATGGGATTCCCCCACATCAGACTTGAGATCAGTATATATGCACAGAAACAGTGGATAAGCAGGCTCCAACAGGCCAAATTACTTTAAATAAGTGTGCAGCTGAAGATCAAGAGGGGTATGGTATGTTACAGAATGGGATACCCCCACAGCAGACTTGAGATCAGTATATATGCACAGTAAAAGTGTCTAAGCAGGCTGCAACAGGCCAAATTACTTTAAATAGGTGTGCAGCTGAAGATCAAGAGGGGTATGGTATGTTACAGAATGGGATACCCCCCACAGCAGACTTGAGATCAATATATATGCACAGCAACAGTGGATAAGCAGGCTCCAACAGGCCAAATTACTTTAAATAAGTGTGCAGCTGAAGATCAAGAGGGGTATGGTATGTTACAGAATGGGATACCCCCACAGCAGACTTGAGATCAGTATATATGCACAGTAAAAGTGTCTAAGCAGGCTGCAACAGGCCAAATTACTTTAAATAAGTGTGCAGCTTAGTGAAGATCAATAGGGGTATGGTATGTTACAGAATGGGATACCCCCACAGCAGACTTGAGATCAGTATATATGCACAGTAAAAGTGTCTAAGCAGGCTGCAACAGGCCAAATTACTTTAAATAAGTGTGCAGCTGAAGATCAAGAGGGGTATGGTATGTTACAGAATGGGATACCCCCACAGCAGACCTGAGATCAGTATATATGCACAGTAAAAGTGTCTAAACAGGCTGCAACAGGCCAAATTACTTTAAATAAGTGTGCAGCTTAGTGAAGATCAATAGGGGTATGGTATGTTACAGAATGGGATACCCCCACAGCAGACTTGAGATCAGTATATATGCACAGCAACAGTGGATAAGCAGGCTCCTACAGGCCAAATTACTTTAAATAAGTGTACAGCTGAAGATCAAGAGGGGTATGGTATGTTACAGAATGGGATACCCCCACAGCAGACCTGAGATCAGTATATATGCACAGTAAAAGTGTCTAAGCAGGCTCCAACAGGCCAAATTACTTTAAATAAGTGTGCAGCTTAGTGAAGATCAATAGGGGTATGGTATGTTACAGAATGGGATACCCCCACAGCAGACTTGAGATCAGTATATATGCACAGTAAAAGTGTCTAAGCAGGCTTCAACAGGCCAAATTACTTTAAATAAGTGTGCAGCTTAGTGAAGATCAAGAGGGGTATGGTATGTTACAGAATGGGATACCCCCACAGCAGACTTGAGATCAGTATATATGCTCAGTAAAAGTGTCTAAGCAAGCTGCAACAAGCCAAATTACTTTAAATAAGTGTGCAGCTTAGTGAAGATCAATAGGGGTATGGTATGTTACAGAATGGGATACCCCCACAGCAGACTTGAGATCAGTATATATGCACAGTAAAAGTGTCTAAGCAGGCTGCAACAGGCCAAATTACTTTAAATAGGTGTGCAGCTTAGTGAAGATCAATAGGGGTATGGTATGTTACAGAATGTGATGCCCCCACAGCAGACCTGAGATCAGTATATATGCACAGCAACAGTGGATAAGCAGGCTCCAACAGGCCAAATTACTTTAAATAAGTGTGCAGCTGAAGATCAAGAGGGGTATGGTATGTTACAGAATGGCATACCCCCACAGCAGACCTGAGATCAGTATATATGCACAGTAAAAGTGTCTAAGCAGGCTTCAACAGGCCAAATTACTTTAAATAAGTGTGCAGGTTAGTGAAGATCAATAGGGGTATGGTATGTTACAGAATGGGATACCCCCACAGCAGACTTGAGATCAGTATATATGCACAGTAAAAGCGTCTAAGCAGGCTGCAACAGGCCAAATCACTTTAAATAAGTGTGCAGCTTAGTGAAGATCAAGAGGGGTATGGTATGTTACAGAATGGGATACCCCCACAGCAGACTTGAGATCAGTATATATGCACAGTAAAAGTGTCTAAGCAGGCTGCAACAGGCCAAATTACTTTAAATAAGTGTGCAGCTTAGTGAAGATCAATAGGGGTATGGTATGTTACAGAATGGGATACCCCCACAGCAGACTTGAGATCAGTATATATGCACAGCAAAAGTGTCTAAGCAGGCTGCAACAGGCCAAATTACTTTAAATAAGTGTGCAGCTTAGAGGAAATACAGAGGCTAATGAGATCTTACAAAATGGTAATGTTCCCACAGAAGACTTGAGATCAGTTCAGTATATATGCACAACATCAAAAGTGTATAAGCAGCCTGAAACAGCTAACAAAGCCAGTCAGCCAGCCAGTAACACGCAGGCTGGATGAAAAAAAAAAAATCTCCCTCTCACTGCCTCCGATTTTTCCTAACTTTCCCTGCTTCTCGCTGACTTCCTGCCTGTCTCCTGCCTGTCCCTGCCTCTCTAACTGTCTCTCCCTGAATACAGCAGTGTCCTGTCTCTCACGAATGCAATAGAGAAATGAAGAAAAGCAAGATGTCCGCCGCCTTAAATAGCGCTGTGACGTCACCGGGCTTGCTGGCTGCTGATAGGCTGCATGTGACTGCCCCAGTATGCACTGGATCGGGGTAGATGTCTGGACATGTCCCGTCCGCCATCTTAGAATGCCTGTAATGTAAATGAATGGATGTTAAAGAAAAACTTCGAACGATCAAAGCACGGGGAAATTCGGATTCGATCCGAATCAAATTTTTCATGAAATTCGGATCAAATTCGGGTTCGTCCGGATCGATTCGCTCATCCCTAGTTTCAGGCAGCGGGGTATCCCAAAATGGAATATCCCGGGGGGGGCGGACCAAAACCCAGTGGCAGAGATAGGGCAAATATTATATTTTATTTTAATTCCCGATTCTTGCCCCTTTTCATCCTAAGACCCCTTCTAACAAAATGTCTCTTTGTCAAAGCCATCTCTACTAGCATAGGTGACAATTCTCACCCCAAGGGGCCTCTTCAAAAGACAAACCTTATTGCTTTCACACCCATGCCCTGAGCTGCAGCCACAAGGTCTAGCCAACAGGTTACCCCATGCAAACACCCTACCCTTAGACAGCCGGTGCCATTCCCCCTAGCCCCAAACCCAGTAGAGCGCCAGAATCAGGAGATAAACCTGAATTCACCCCACATTGTCCCATCTCTGTAACACCCCTAAAGCTGGAGATATGGCGATCTCGGGTTCTGATCTTTCCTACCCCGCTTTTCTTGGACCCGAAGATGCGACACGACAAGCTCAATAGTCCAAATACAGAACCAGGAAGGTACCAGCCTTGGTTTAAAAGATTTGCCCAAAATAGCGTTTGTAGATAATTAGATGGCTCCCAAGCAGAGGAGGAACTGGACACTCCGCCCAGAGGGGCATTGGGAGTGTCCAGCTGGGGGTTAGGTACCAGAACACCAAATCTTGGGGGTTGCTGGTACATGTAAGGAGTGGTTCCAGGGTCCAGCAGGCTGCTTTTTTCCCATGGAGGCTGTCCTGCCAACCTCTCATCTGAACCCATCAAGGTAACCTGACTTTAGGTTGTTTCTCTGTTTGTAATCCACTTTACCTGTAACCTGTATCCCACTGCTCAGACCAGTATTTTTATTATTTCCACCATAGTCAAATGCAATATGTAATAACTGCCTAGTGTGCCTATCGCATTAAAATATATACTTAACTTGAGCTGTATTTTTGCCTTAACTGAAACAAGTCTGTCCATGGCTAGAATTTTTGGCCTTCGGGCTGGTTAACGGACCAGGAGTAGGCATACTTGTTGCATGATCCTATATGCTGTGCTGTTAGTGTGATCACGTGATACACGTTTCCTCACACCCACGATATTAAAAATCCCAGGTTTTGGTGCACTTTAAATCACTTTTACGTAAACGTGTTTGTCATGTAAATGTGAAATGGTACAAATGTTCCAAGTCACAATGAATAGAGATGAGCGAACTTTTGAAAAATTCGATTCGACTGATTCGCCGAATTTTCCGACAAAAATCGGTTCGACCCGAATAAATTCGCGACGAATCGCTATTAAAAACGGCTATTTCTGAGCCTCCTACAGCCTCAATAGGGTTGTAAACCATTCAGCCTTGCTGTAACACGCACAGGATGCGTGCTGGGTTTGTTAAATAATACTTTGAAGAAATATCACATGCAGATCAGAGGCATCGCTAATAGAATCGCAGAGCGGCACAATTGCAGAGAGTTGAAGTGGCATCACTATGAGGGGCAGAAGGAGCCCAAATATACACTGGAGTTGGCCTCAGGAGCCCAAAAATTGGATGAATCACACCCTGGAGTTGGCAGAAGTTGGCAGCAGCAGCAGGAGCCCAAATATACACTGGAGTTGGCTTCAGGAGCCCAAAAATTGGATGAATCACACCCTGGAGTTGGCAGAAGTTGGCAGCAGCAGGAGCAGGAGCCCAAATATACACTGGAGTTGGCCTCAGGAGCCCAAAAATTGGATGAATCACACCCTGGAGTTGGCAGAAGTTGGCAGCAGCAGCAGCAGGAGCCCAAATATACACTGGAGTTGGCCTCAGGAGCCCAAAAATTGGATGAATCACACCCTGGAGTTGGCAGAAGTTGGCAGTAGCAGCAGCAGGAGCCCAAATATACACTGGAGTTGGCTTCAGGAGCCCAAAAATTGGATGAATCACACCCTGGAGTTGGCAGGAGTTGACAGTAGCAGCAGCAGGAGCCCAAATATACACTGGAGTTGGCTTCAGGAGCCCAAAAATTGGATGAATCACACCCTGGAGTTGGCAGGAGTTGACAGTAGCAGCAGCAGGAGCCCAAATATACACTGGAGTTGGCTTCAGGAGCCCAAAAATTGGATGAATCACACCCTGGAGTTGGCAGGAGTTGACAGTAGCAGCAGCAGGAGCCCAAATATACACTGGAGTTGGCTTCAGGAGCCCAAAAATTGGATGAATCACACCCTGGAGTTGGCAGAAGTTGGCAGTAGTAGCAGCAGGAGCCCAAATATACACTGGAGTTGGCTTCAGGAGCCCAAAAATTGGATGAATCACACCCTGGAGTTGGCAGGAGTTGACAGTAGCAGCAGCAGGAGCCCAAATATACACTGGAGTTGGCCTCAGGAGCCCAAAAATTGGATGAATCACACCCTGGAGTTGGCAGGAGTTGACAGTAGTAGCAGCAGGAGCCCAAATATACACTGGAGTTGGCTTCAGGAGCCCAAAAATTGGATGAATCACACCCTGGAGTTGGCAGAAGTTGGCAGTAGCAGCAGCAGGAGCCCAAAAAATGGCCTAAAGACATAAATATGTTTTGCACCATTTGTAAAGTGTAAAACGTGGCACCATGCTGAATCTAGTCGCATGCATCAGGCATTGGTGGGTGGAAATCCTGGCTGATCCATCCCTGATTCATTTTGACAAAGGTGAGTCTCTCCACATTTTTAGTTGACAGACGAGTTCTCCTCGCCGTAACTATGGCCCCCGCCGCACTAAACACCCGCTCAGATGGCACGCTACTTGCCGGGCAGGACAGCTTTTCCAGGGCAAACTCTGCTAGTTGCGGCCACAAATCAAGTTTGGCTGCCCAGAAGTCCAGCGGATCCTCAAGGTGTGTTGGCATGGTCATGTCAAAGTATGACATGACCTGCTGGTTCAGGTCCTGCTCCAGGTCTTCCTGCTGCTCATGAGTAGCCTCACTATGCGGGTGTAGAAAGCTACTCATTAGCGACTGAAGACTGAGGCTGCTGCTGCTGATGGAGCTTCTGCTGCTGCTGCTGCCAACCCCCCCAGCGGCCATGGCAGTGGAAGGTGAGCGCAGAGGTCCCCTCGAGTCAGACCTGCGAGAGTATGGACCATGGCGCAGATAGGCATCGGCCAACTGCCTACGTAGAATGTCTTTGTAGTAGTTGAGTTTGTCCTCCCTCTCGGTGGGTTTAAAAAATGCCCCCATTTTGTGCCGGAAGCGAGGGTCCAATAAGGTGGACAGCCAGAAGTCATCCCGCCGACAGATGGAAACAATTCTGGGGTCACTACGCAAGCATGTGAGCATGCTTCGTGCCATTTGCGCAAGTGACTCGGATGGACTACCTGTCTCCATCTCCACTGCATACTGCCACGGTGTGCCCGGGTCCTCTGTCTCTCCTTCCTCAAAAACCTCTAGCTCCTCTGGCTGCTCCTGCTCCTCCTCTCCTGTCCGCTGACTAGATAAACCAGCCATTTCGCCAAGCCTAAACTGTGTTTCGCTGGGCAACTCCTCCTCCTCCTCTTCCTCCTCCTCCTCCTCCAGTTCAGCTCCAACGGGGTTCATGTGGCCGTAAGATGTAAACGCCATGTCTCCAGTGCCCTGACCAGCCATGGTTTCCAACATGTGCTGTAGTACATGAAGCAGTGGAATCACGTCGTTCATCCCGTAATCCTGCCGACTGACAAATAAAGTGGCTTCCTCAAAGGGCCTGAGCAAACGGCAGGTGTCACGTATGAGCTGCCACTGGTTGACATTGAAGTTACACAGGGGAGTCCCCCTATCTGCTTGGATCATCAGGAAATCCGTGATGGCTTTTCTCTGTTCATATAATCGGTCCAACATGTGAAGGGTGGAATTCCAACGGGTGGAAACATCGCAAATCAGACTATGTTGGGGGATACCATTCTGACGCTGTAGCTCAAGAAGGGTGTGTTTGGCGGTGTAGGAGTGGCTGAAGTGCATGCAAAGTTTCCGTGAAGTTGTTAGGATGTCCTGCAGATGGGGGGAACACTTCAGAAACCGCTTGACAACCAGATTGAAGACGTGAGCCATGCAGGGGGCATGGGTCAGGCTTCCTTGGCGCAGCGCAGACAAAATGTTCTTCCCATTGTCGGTAACCATGATTCCCATTTTAAGTTTTCTCGGAGTAAGCCATGTTTGGATTTCCTGATGAATACATTTAAGCAGTTCCTCCCCTGTGTGACTCCGTTCGCCAAGACAAACCATGTGAAGCACTGCGTGACACCTCCGTGCCCTGCACACATGGTAGACTGGAGGGGCACTGAGACTTGAGCCTACAGTGGAGGGTGAGGAGATGGCGGAGGATGAGGAGGCCGAGTCGCACGGTGTCACAGGCCCAATGGGCAGAGAGCGCGGAGGCCGAAGCGGCGTGACCTGTCCAAGTTGCTGCTGCAAAGGGACCACATTCACCCAGTGGGCCGTAAACGACATGTACTGCCCCTGACCGTAGTTACAGCTCCAGATGTCGGCGCTGCCATGTATTTTGCTACACACCGACAGGCTCAAGGACTGGCCCACCTTCTGTTCAACAAAAGTGTGCAGCGCTGGTACTGCCTTCTTGGCAAAGAAATGACGGCTTGGGACTCTCCACCTCGGCTCGGCACAAGCCATCAGTTCTCTGAAAGGTGCAGATTCCACCACCTGAAAAGGGAGCGACTGCAGCACCAGCAACTTGGACAGGAGCACATTCAGCTTCTGCGCCGTAGGATGAGTGGGCGCATACTGCTGTCTCTTGGACATGGCTTCGCTGATGGATTGCTGGCGGGATGCATGACTTGGAGGAGGAGGAGGAGGAGCAGGAGCGACAGAGGATGGGTGTGACGCACAGCTGCCTTCGGCTGAGGTGCTGGAGCCTTGGCTGGCAGAAATTGGGAGCTCACTTGGTGAGGAAGCAGACTGGACCACCCCTTGGGAGCCTCGGTTCTCCCAGGTCGTTTTATGGTGACGCATCATATGTTGACGCAGGGCCGTGGTGCCAACATTTGGACCCTGGCCACGCTTCACCTTTTGCCTACATATCTTGCATGTGGCCATGTTACCCTCCTGCGGATGCCTCAGGAAAAACTGCCACACTGCCGAGTAGCTACTTTTCCCACCCCCTGGCCTCACTGATTCACTGCTGCTGTTGCCAACTCCAGGAACCCCTGCTCCACTACCTCCCGATAAGGTAGACTGCCGCACAGCAGGTGCTCTACCCCGGCCCCGGCCCCGGCCGGCTCCAGCCTTTGGAATTGTGCCCCCATGCTGACTGCTACCACCTTGCTGCCTCAGCTGCTGACTCCGGGGCAACCTGCGCCCCTCTTCTCCTGATGATGACGATGAAGCCCCTTCATCACCCGGCTCCCAAGTGCGATCGGCTTCATCGTCATCATCATCATCATCACCGGGTTGTGGCTGTACGTCACTGATGTTCGTGGATTCGTCAACAGTGTCTGGCGCAGGAGCTGGAACGCTCGCAGCACCCACGACACTGTCCACATCACTATTTGTCTGCCTAGCTAAAGAAGCCACCTCCATTTCTTGGCTGGGCAGTAGCTGCTGACTGTCCTCCTGTATCTGATCGTCCTCCTCACTAAAGAGTGGAGCTGAACCCAAAGCATAGGATACGTCGCTGGGGGAGGGAACGGCGTAGGACAGAGGCAATGGGAGGACAGGGACTGCTCTCGGGGCATGCCAACTCAGGGTTGTGTCAGAGGAACCTACCGACCCTAGACTGGGGGTCTCAGATGTAAGTTGTGATGATGTTGTTGATGAGCGCGTCAGCCAATCTACCACGGCAGATGCGTTACTGGTGGAGACCCGACCGCTAGCAGATACTGGCAGATTAGGTCTCTCAGCGTGACTCCTGCTGCTACTGGCCCCCAGTCTGATGCGAGCTCTGCCTGCGGAATCTTGGCCTCTGCCACTCCTCTTTTCACTTCCAGGCACTTGTCTGCCCGACATAGTCTAACTGGCGTGGTAGTAGGTGATATTTTAAGAACCCCCAGGCAGCAGTGGGTCTATATAAAACAGAATATAATGCACACCAAAAGTGAGCAGTAACACTCAGCCTCCAACAGGCCTGCTTAGTGTAAATAAGAGAGCTGCTTAGTGTAAATAAAGAGGGGTATGCTATGTTACAGAATGGGATGCCTCAACAGAAGTGCACCTGGCAGGCAGCAGTAAGCCTATGCCCAGCAAAAGTGTCTTATAATATAAATATAATAAGAGCAAATGCTTATATGGTCTTAAACAGAGGCTGCTTTAGTCACAGAATGGGATGCCCTGGGCAGGAATGGACCTGGCAGGGTCCAGTAGGGCTTTGGCCAGCAAAAGTGTCTTTATCAGGCTAATTTCAAATATGATAAGAGCAAATGCTTATATGGTCTTAAACAGAGGCTGCTGTAGTCACAGAATGGGATGCCCCGGGCAGGAATCGACCTGGCAGGGTCCAGTAGGGCTTTGGCCAGCAAAAGTGTCTTTATCAGGCCTGATTTCTATGAGAATAAGTGCAAATGTTTATTATGCTATTAAATAGAGGCTGCTTTAGTCACAGAATGGGATGCCAGTGCCACAAAAACCAGAGAGCATGCACAGCAAAAGTGTCTTTATCAGGCCTGATTTCTATGAGAATAAGTGCAAATGTTTATTATGCTATTAAATAGAGGCTGCTTTAGTCACAGAATGGGATGCCAGTGCCACAAAAACCAGAGAGCATGCACAGCAAAAGTGTCTTTATCAGGCCTGATTTCTATGAGAATAAGTGCAAATGTTTATTATGCTATTAAATAGAGGCTGCTTTAGTCACGGAATGGGATGCCAGTGCCACAAAAACCAGAGAGCATGCACAGCAAAAGTGTCTTTATCAGGCCTGATTTCTATGAGAATAAGTGCAAATGTTTATTATGCTATTAAATAGAGGCTGCTTTAGTCACGGAATGGGATGCCAGTGCCACAAAAACCAGAGAGCATGCACAGCAAAAGTGTCTTTATCAGGCCTGATTTCTATGAGAATAAGTGCAAATGTTTATTATGCTATTAAATAGAGGCTGCTTTAGTCACAGAATGGGATGCCAGTGCCACAAAAACCAGAGAGCATGCACAGCAAAAGTGTCTTTATCAGGCCTGATTTCTATGAGAATAAGTGCAAATGTTTATTATGCTATTAAATAGAGGCTGCTTTAGTCACGGAATGGGATGCCAGTGCCACAAAAACCAGAGAGCATGCACAGCAAAAGTGTCTTTATCAGGCCTGATTTCTATGAGAATAAGTGCAAATGTTTATTATGCTATTAAATAGAGGCTGCTTTAGTCACAGAATGGGATGCCAGTGCCACAAAAACCAGAGAGCATGCACAGCAAAAGTGTCTTTATCAGGCCTGATTTCTATGAGAATAAGTGCAAATGTTTATTATGCTATTAAATAGAGGCTGCTTTAGTCACAGAATGGGATGCCAGTGCCACAAAAACCAGAGAGCATGCACAGCAAAAGTGTCTTTATCAGGCCTGATTTCTATGAGAATAAGTGCAAATGTTTATTATGCTATTAAATAGAGGCTGCTTTAGTCACAGAATGGGATGCCAGTGCCACAAAAACCAGAGAGCATGCACAGCAAAAGTGTCTTTATCAGGCCTGATTTCTATGAGAATAAGTGCAAATGTTTATTATGCTATTAAATAGAGGCTGCTTTAGTCACAGAATGGGATGCCAGTGCCACAAAAACCAGAGAGCATGCACAGCAAAAGTGTCTTTATCAGGCCTGATTTCTATGAGAATAAGTGCAAATGTTTATTATGCTATTAAATAGAGGCTGCTTTAGTCACAGAATGGGATGCCAGTGCCACAAAAACCAGAGAGCATGCACAGCAAAAGTGTCTTTATCAGGCCTGATTTCTATGAGAATAAGTGCAAATGTTTATTATGCTATTAAATAGAGGCTGCTTTAGTCACGGAATGGGATGCCAGTGCCACAAAAACCAGAGAGCATGCACAGCAAAAGTGTCTTTATCAGGCCTGATTTCTATGAGAATAAGTGCAAATGTTTATTATGCTATTAAATAGAGGCTGCTTTAGTCACAGAATGGGATGCCAGTGCCACAAAAACCAGAGAGCATGCACAGCAAAAGTGTCTTTATCAGGCCTGATTTCTATGAGAATAAGTGCAAATGTTTATTATGCTATTAAATAGAGGCTGCTTTAGTCACGGAATGGGATGCCAGTGCCACAAAAACCAGAGAGCATGCACAGCAAAAGTGTCTTTATCAGGCCTGATTTCTATGAGAATAAGTGCAAATGTTTATTATGCTATTAAATAGAGGCTGCTTTAGTCACGGAATGGGATGCCAGTGCCACAAAAACCAGAGAGCATGCACAGCAAAAGTGTCTTTATCAGGCCTGATTTCTATGAGAATAAGTGCAAATGTTTATTATGCTATTAAATAGAGGCTGCTTTAGTCACAGAATGGGATGCCAGTGCCACAAAAACCAGAGAGCATGCACAGCAAAAGTGTCTTTATCAGGCCTGATTTCTATGAGAATAAGTGCAAATGTTTATTATGCTATTAAATAGAGGCTGCTTTAGTCACAGAATGGGATGCCAGTGCCACAAAAACCAGAGAGCATGCACAGCAAAAGTGTCTTTATCAGGCCTGATTTCTATGAGAATAAGTGCAAATGTTTATTATGCTATTAAATAGAGGCTGCTTTAGTCACGGAATGGGATGCCAGTGCCACAAAAACCAGAGAGCATGCACAGCAAAAGTGTCTTTATCAGGCCTGATTTCTATGAGAATAAGTGCAAATGTTTATTATGCTATTAAATAGAGGCTGCTTTAGTCACAGAATGGGATGCCAGTGCCACAAAAACCAGAGAGCATGCACAGCAAAAGTGTCTTTATCAGGCCTGATTTCTATGAGAATAAGTGCAAATGTTTATTATGCTATTAAATAGAGGCTGCTTTAGTCACAGAATGGGATGCCAGTGCCACAAAAACCAGAGAGCATGCACAGCAAAAGTGTCTTTATCAGGCCTGATTTCTATGAGAATAAGTGCAAATGTTTATTATGCTATTAAATAGAGGCTGCTTTAGTCACAGAATGGGATGCCAGTGCCACAAAAACCAGAGAGCATGCACAGCAAAAGTGTCTTTATCAGGCCTGATTTCTATGAGAATAAGTGCAAATGTTTATTATGCTATTAAATAGAGGCTGCTTTAGTCACAGAATGGGATGCCAGTGCCACAAAAACCAGAGAGCATGCACAGCAAAAGTGTCTTTATCAGGCCTGATTTCTATGAGAATAAGTGCAAATGTTTATTATGCTATTAAATAGAGGCTGCTTTAGTCACGGAATGGGATGCCAGTGCCACAAAAACCAGAGAGCATGCACAGCAAAAGTGTCTTTATCAGGCCTGATTTCTATGAGAATAAGTGCAAATGTTTATTATGCTATTAAATAGAGGCTGCTTTAGTCACAGAATGGGATGCCAGTGCCACAAAAACCAGAGAGCATGCACAGCAAAAGTGTCTTTATCAGGCCTGATTTCTATGAGAATAAGTGCAAATGTTTATTATGCTATTAAATAGAGGCTGCTTTAGTCACAGAATGGGATGCCAGTGCCACAAAAACCAGAGAGCATGCACAGCAAAAGTGTCTTTATCAGGCCTGATTTCTATGAGAATAAGTGCAAATGTTTATTATGCTATTAAATAGAGGCTGCTTTAGTCACAGAATGGGATGCCAGTGCCACAAAAACCAGAGAGCATGCACAGCAAAAGTGTCTTTATCAGGCCTGATTTCTATGAGAATAAGTGCAAATGTTTATTATGCTATTAAATAGAGGCTGCTTTAGTCACGGAATGGGATGCCAGTGCCACAAAAACCAGAGAGCATGCACAGCAAAAGTGTCTTTATCAGGCCTGATTTCTATGAGAATAAGTGCAAATGTTTATTATGCTATTAAATAGAGGCTGCTTTAGTCACAGAATGGGATGCCAGTGCCACAAAAACCAGAGAGCATGCACAGCAAAAGTGTCTTTATCAGGCCTGATTTCTATGAGAATAAGTGCAAATGTTTATTATGCTATTAAATAGAGGCTGCTTTAGTCACAGAATGGGATGCCAGTGCCACAAAAACCAGAGAGCATGCACAGCAAAAGTGTCTTTATCAGGCCTGATTTCTATGAGAATAAGTGCAAATGTTTATTATGCTATTAAATAGAGGCTGCTTTAGTCACAGAATGGGATGCCAGTGCCACAAAAACCAGAGAGCATGCACAGCAAAAGTGTCTTTATCAGGCCTGATTTCTATGAGAATAAGTGCAAATGTTTATTATGCTATTAAATAGAGGCTGCTTTAGTCACGGAATGGGATGCCAGTGCCACAAAAACCAGAGAGCATGCACAGCAAAAGTGTCTTTATCAGGCCTGATTTCTATGAGAATAAGTGCAAATGTTTATTATGCTATTAAATAGAGGCTGCTTTAGTCACAGAATGGGATGCCAGTGCCACAAAAACCAGAGAGCATGCACAGCAAAAGTGTCTTTATCAGGCCTGATTTCTATGAGAATAAGTGCAAATGTTTATTATGCTATTAAATAGAGGCTGCTTTAGTCACAGAATGGGATGCCAGTGCCACAAAAACCAGAGAGCATGCACAGCAAAAGTGTCTTTATCAGGCCTGATTTCTATGAGAATAAGTGCAAATGTTTATTATGCTATTAAATAGAGGCTGCTTTAGTCACAGAATGGGATGCCAGTGCCACAAAAACCAGAGAGCATGCACAGCAAAAGTGTCTTTATCAGGCCTGATTTCTATGAGAATAAGTGCAAATGTTTATTATGCTATTAAATAGAGGCTGCTTTAGTCACAGAATGGGATGCCAGTGCCACAAAAACCAGAGAGCATGCACAGCAAAAGTGTCTTTATCAGGCCTGATTTCTATGAGAATAAGTGCAAATGTTTATTATGCTATTAAATAGAGGCTGCTTTAGTCACGGAATGGGATGCCAGTGCCACAAAAACCAGAGAGCATGCACAGCAAAAGTGTCTTTATCAGGCCTGATTTCTATGAGAATAAGTGCAAATGTTTATTATGCTATTAAATAGAGGCTGCTTTAGTCACAGAATGGGATGCCAGTGCCACAAAAACCAGAGAGCATGCACAGCAAAAGTGTCTTTATCAGGCCTGATTTCTATGAGAATAAGTGCAAATGTTTATTATGCTATTAAATAGAGGCTGCTTTAGTCACAGAATGGGATGCCAGTGCCACAAAAACCAGAGAGCATGCACAGCAAAAGTGTCTTTATCAGGCCTGATTTCTATGAGAATAAGTGCAAATGTTTATTATGCTATTAAATAGAGGCTGCTTTAGTCACAGAATGGGATGCCAGTGCCACAAAAACCAGAGAGCATGCACAGCAAAAGTGTCTTTATCAGGCCTGATTTCTATGAGAATAAGTGCAAATGTTTATTATGCTATTAAATAGAGGCTGCTTTAGTCACAGAATGGGATGCCAGTGCCACAAAAACCAGAGAGCATGCACAGCAAAAGTGTCTTTATCAGGCCTGATTTCTATGAGAATAAGTGCAAATGTTTATTATGCTATTAAATAGAGGCTGCTTTAGTCACGGAATGGGATGCCAGTGCCACAAAAACCAGAGAGCATGCACAGCAAAAGTGTCTTTATCAGGCCTGATTTCTATGAGAATAAGTGCAAATGTTTATTATGCTATTAAATAGAGGCTGCTTTAGTCACAGAATGGGATGCCAGTGCCACAAAAACCAGAGAGCATGCACAGCAAAAGTGTCTTTATCAGGCCTGATTTCTATGAGAATAAGTGCAAATGTTTATTATGCTATTAAATAGAGGCTGCTTTAGTCACAGAATGGGATGCCAGTGCCACAAAAACCAGAGAGCATGCACAGCAAAAGTGTCTTTATCAGGCCTGATTTCTATGAGAATAAGTGCAAATGTTTATTATGCTATTAAATAGAGGCTGCTTTAGTCACAGAATGGGATGCCAGTGCCACAAAAACCAGAGAGCATGCACAGCAAAAGTGTCTTTATCAGGCCTGATTTCTATGAGAATAAGTGCAAATGTTTATTATGCTATTAAATAGAGGCTGCTTTAGTCACAGAATGGGATGCCAGTGCCACAAAAACCAGAGAGCATGCACAGCAAAAGTGTCTTTATCAGGCCTGATTTCTATGAGAATAAGTGCAAATGTTTATTATGCTATTAAATAGAGGCTGCTTTAGTCACAGAATGGGATGCCTCACAGCAGACTTAAGATCAGTTCAGTATATATGCACAGTTAGTTACTATAAGCAGCCTGAAAACGCTAACAAAGGCTGGATGAAAAAAAAAAATTCTCCCTGTCAGCCAGCTCCGTTTTTCCTACCTTTCCCTGGCTTTCTGTCTGTCTCCTGTCTGTCTCCTGCCTGTCTCCTGCCTGTCTCCAGCCTGTCCCTGTCTGTCCCTGTCTGTCCCTGTCTCCAGCCTGTCTCCAGCCTGTCTAACTGCCTCAGCTACACAGCGTTCTGTCTGTCTGTCACGAATGCAATAGAGAAATGAGGAAAAGCAAGATGGCCGCCGTTAAATACCGCTGTGTGACGTCACCGGGCTTGCTGGCTGCTGATAGGCTGCATGTGACTGCCCCAGCTTGCACTGGCGCGGGATACATGTCCAGACATGTCCCGCCCGCCATCTTAGAATGCCTGTAATGTAAATGAATGGATGTTAAAGGAAAACTTCGAGTGATCGAATCGCGGGGAAATTCGGATTCGATCCGAATCGAATTTTTCCTGAAATTCGGATCGAATCCGGGTTCGTCCGGATCGATTCGCTCATCCCTAACAATGAATCTACATATTTAGTCTACAAAAATAGTACATACCCTGTCCCTTTAGGGTGGAGTAAAACTTTTACCTACAGTGGTAGGAATTCATCTAAATGTATATCTTGTTTTATGCAGGGGAAAATAGCAAACTAATGAAAGAGTCTTGTGAACCTAAAGCCATAATACAATCAAGGCGTTTTTCCTATCGCAAGTCTTCTGTTTCTGGAAGTAGGAGGCCATCAAGACGGTATAACATGCAATCAACTGCATAAAGTCAATAAAATGCACAGAGCTTCTGCGTGCCTCCAAATAGCCGTGTGGTTATTCTGTGCTCATTCGCTTTCACCACTGTTTAATAGTGCCGCAATATCCAATTCAGTGACGTTTCCCACCACCAATACAATGCTCTTACCGGAACATCCAAAGATAATGTGCCAAATACTCAATAAATTCCCCCACATTCAGGACCGGAACATCCAGGGATAATAGGCCAAATGATCAATAAATTCCTCCCCACGTTCAGGATCTTAAGTTGGTTACCAGCACTACTTCAGGCCTTGTACAGTTGTATCTCTCATAAAGCACATATAAAAAAGAGAAAATACAACACGACCATAGCGCAACAATGTTGGAAACGAGGAATAATTTATTGTGCCAGATTGCACTCACATGTTCAAACATTAAAATCAAGCTTTGAATCCAATCCAATATGTATCAACTCACGCTACTCCGTTCCACCTTAAAAATACTTATGACGCAAGATTCCTCCACTCCAGGTGAGGAAAGCGTCCTACCGCCGGCTCCCGAACTCTAGTTCCCACTGTCCTACAAATAAATTCGCCATACTGGGTGTGAATTTCGCACCCACTGCTACACCTTTCCTTTGTAAGTAGAACTGCCCTCCAAACCAGAAGTAATTATGATCTAGTGCAAAGATCAAACATTCTATGACAAACTCTATCTGGATGGGGGGTAGGCCGGAGTCTCGATTCGGAAAGAAGCGAACGGCTTCAACCCCTTTCTCGTGGGGGATGTTTGTATATAAGGACGTGACATCTGCCGTCGCTAATAGGGTACTCTGATTAGTAGTTATCCCCTCACACAGAGTTTGACTATCTACAGATAAAGGCTCCACGGATACCAACGATTTATTACCTCCCGAAAATCCATAAGAAGTTGGATAAGCCCCCCGGGCGCCCAATTGTTAGTGGGATAGGCTCCATTACATGAAGGCTGGGAGAATATGTTGATACCTTTTACAACCCCTGGTATCAAATCTCCCCGCCTACCTCAAAGATTCAGAACATGTTTTATCCCTTTGTGAGGGGATAACTACTAATCAGAGTACTCTATTAGCGATGGCAGACATCACGTCCTTATATACAAACATCCCCCACGAGAAAGGGGTTGAAGCCGTTCGCTTCTTTCTGAATCGAGACTCCGGGCTACCCCCCATCCAGATAGAGTTTGTCATAGAATGTTTGATGTTTGCACTAGATCATAGTTACTTCTGGTTTGGGAGGTAGTTCTACTTACAAAGGAAAGGTGTAGTATGGCAAATTTATTTGTAGGACAGTGGGAACTAGAGTTCGGGAGCCGGCGGTAGGACGCTTTCCTCACCTGGAGTGGAGGAATCTTGCGTCATAAGTATTTTTAAGGTGGAACGGAGTAGCGTGAGTTGATACATATTGGATTGGATTCAGAGCTTGATTTTAATGTTTGAACATGTGAGTGCAATCTGGCACAATAAATTATTCGTTTCCAACATTGTTGCGCTATGGTCGTGTTGTATTTTCTCTTTTTTATATGTGCTTTATGAGAGATACAACTGTACAAGGCCTGAAGTAGTGCTGGTAACCAACTTAAGATCCTGAACGTGGGGAGGAATTTATTGATCATTTGGCCTATTATCCCTGGATGTTCCGGTCCTGAATGTGGGGGAATTTATTGAGTATTTGGCACATTATCTTTGGATGTTCCGGTAAGAGCATTGTATTGGTGGTGGGAAACGTCACTGAATTGGATATTGCGGCACTATTAAACAGTGGTGAAAGCGAATGAACACAGAATAACCACACGGCTATTTGGAGGCATGCAGAAGCTCTGTGCATTTTATTGACTTTATTTTCTGTATTTGACTTATCAGTGAGATGGTAGTCTCAGCACGTGGAGCGCCATAATAATACAACACTGTATTGAGGGTTTTTTATGATTTTAAGCGCGGTATTATTTATTTAAATTTAATCAACTGCATACACACAAAATGATTTAAGACCTTTAAATATGATTTATTTTTCTAATCTGATTATAGAAGTGCAGCTGAGGTTTCTCTTGAAACATGTATAGAAGATAAAGATAGTGATGAGGTACGTACGTATTTTCGGACTGGGGTAACTAGGGACCACCAGGAGAACTGAATTTGGGAGCCCACCCCACACTTATGGTGATGAAGGTCCTCATAGGGGGGATTCCCTGGTAACCCTATGAGCCAGTCTGAGCCTGTATGTACATATTATTCATGCTGATCCTAATGTCACTGGTAAAATGCTAAGCACTTTTTGTGTTGAGAATTAGGGTAGCTATATAAATAAAAAGACAGATATCAGTCTCACCAAAATAAGACAAATACAAACCTGTATCACTTTTTTGTGGCATATGGGGGTTATATATTATTATGTTGCACTGGGGAACATAATGAGTTAGAATTATACAGTAACATAGTATGTAAGGCTGAATAAAGACTTTAGTCCATCCAGTTCAGCCTGTTTATCTCCTTCTAGTGGTCTAGTAGCCATAGCTGGAAATGTTATTACATGCCAGGAAGGCATACAGGCCACTTCTGAACATTTTTACTGTATTCTTCATTACTACCTCCTCTGGTGCTCTTACAGAGAAGAATCCCCTCCTATGTCGGTGGAAAACCACCTTTCCTCTAAACTTAGTGGATGCCCTCGGGGTATGGTTACGCTCTGGGGTATAAATAGATTGTGGGACAGATCTTTGTATTGCCCCAGGTAAATTTATAAATAGTTATTAGATCACCCCTCATGCATCTTTTTCTTAATCAAGTATCACTTTCTATTTGCCAGTTCAAAAAAATGGGTTTGAAGTGCACAAACACCAATTTAAAGTGCACAAAACACACACAAAAATACACAGAAATAGTAATTTATTACCTAGAGCAGTTTTTACTTACAGAGCAAATCCAATATGGGGAAAGATTAAGGTACAGATTCATCTGGGGCCTTGCCGAGTGACATCAGATATGCCCTCGGATACCACCAATTGTACCCGTACCACTGGTTGAGAACCCCTGAGTTAGATCCATTTTAATACTGGTTCAAAATAAACTATTAGATACAGTTAGAGGAAAGTACAGGATTGTCAATAGGACACCATATATGTAACCCTTCTGGTGGTTCTAGCTCACTCTATTCAAATGTATAATAAATATTTAGGCTGGAGTGGGGCTTTGACTCCTGGACCTTTTTCATATCACTGTCCTTTTGTACACTGAAGAGATGCCTGATGCTGCAGGAACTAACGCATTAGTAGTCTCTTGTACAGGAGCTGGAGTTATATTTCACCGACCCTCAGCAACTAATTCAAATGATAAAAGAATTGGAAGAAAACCTTTTCCATTCACTGAAAAACCTTGAAGAAGAAGAGGAACATTTGGAGGTAATTACTCAGAGGGAGAGTATTACCAAGAAACATATGTAAGTAACAAAGGAAGCAACCGCTCAGCATCATTGATTGATGGGACCTAAATGTGATTAAAGTGGTCCTTTCCCTGGGGGCACCCTGATCGGGGGTGTCCCACTGTGTGAAACCCCCAGGACGCTGAGACCAGCTCACCTCTTCCCGGTCCCACGGCGTGTCTAAGAGCAGCGGCTCAAAAAGCCAGGACCTGGCCCAGCTGGATTGCCAGCCCCTATGCCCTCTGGTACTTTTCCAGGCACCCCTGGAAGAGCACTAGACCTGTGCCTAAGGGTATAGGCCATAAGTTGCCAGCCCTTAAGCCTGGTGCTGTTTTTCTTTATCTATTTTAAATATAAATTGAAAAATATGCAGGAATTTGAAGTCTACTTTTTACATCACATAGATCTCAAAAGCGTAAAAAAAACATGCCGGCCTTCCCCGGGACATCCCAAATTATAATGCTCTGCGGTTCCTAGCAAAATGCACCTTTTCCAGCGGCTTCCTCGGTGATGTAAAGAATGGGGAGCGAGAGCAGCTGTATCTCCAGCATCTCTGGGCTGAGGTAGGCTGGGGACAGGAGCTGAGGATGTGGGCAATTTCACTCCCGGTTGCTGAGCATTAATATGCAGGCAAATGGATCTGATTGGACAAGAGCCCGTGCATGTGCCATAGGACCAGGGAAAGGTAAGTTTTTACTGGGCTATCTGGAGGGTTTCACACAGTGGGTCATCCCAGATCAGGATTTAAGGAACAAAACCTGTTATATTCAAAATACCGGATTTGTACATATTAAGACCTATGAAAGGAGATGTATAGCAAAATGATTTAATATTCAAAATCCATATAAAAACATCGGCTAATGAGAGAAGTCACTTATACACCCCAACTGAAACTCCCACCAAACCTGTGGGTTTCTTCTCCTGCTAAGAATAAATTCCAGGGGTGACAGGTTTGAGTGTATTTCCTCTTTCTTCCATTAAAAGAAAGAAACAAGCCTGGCTGGATATTTCTTGATGCCGGGTGTGTGACCTCTCCTCCCGCCATCCAGCATATTTATATGGATTTTTATTATTGGGCCATTTTTTCGTGATAGTCCGTCATTAACTGTAAGATAAATATAGCCAAGGTCTAGGTTTTTAACTAAAATAATTTTAAGGAAATCGCCCTCTGTGCAGCAATACAGCAATCTACTGATAAAAGAAGTGAGTGGGGTTTAGGCTATTTAGTAGGACCTGAACTCAGCAAATACATTCTTCTGAGAGAAGGAACAATCAGCTGTCTGGGAAATAAGGTAAGTGGGCTTTTAAAGTGGACCAAAATTTGTGATTTTCACCATCCCAGGTGTTTGTCCATACCCCTGGGGCGTCTCAGTTTGGAATGCCCTGCTGTGTGGAACCCCACCAGTTGCCCGTTACTCATACCTCCCTGGCAATCCCACAGCACAAGCATGACTCTCCTTCAATCTAAATGGGAGTTTAGCTGATTTTGCCATTGGCACCCCCTGCATCCCTCTATGGATGTGCACAGCTATGCCAGCCATTCAGTTACAGCCAGGGCCGGCCTTAGGGTCAGCATCGCCCTGTGCTAGATTTTAGGATGATGCCCCTCCAACACAACACACAAACAATGGAAAGCGAGCAACAGAGGAAGCACAGAAAAGAGACAGGGAGATGAGGCAAGAAAAACAGAGACAGTGCAGAAAAAGAGACTGACGAGAGGAGGAAGAGGAAATATGGAAAAAAACTGAGTGAAGGAAAAAGCAATGTAACATGAAGAGATGACGAAGAGAGGGGATGGAGGGAATGTGGAAAAAAGAAAGGAGGAGAAAAGCTAATAAAAGACAGGATGACATAGAATGTGAGAGAGTAGACTGAAGGAAGGTGATAAGAGAAAGATGGAGAGAATGTGGAAATTAGAGAAAGATACTAGAAATGTGAGAAAATGAGAGAGAGAATGAGCTTGAGATGGGAGGAATACAAAACAAAGAGAGTGGAAGAGAGAAAGTGAGAGGGTTGAACAGGGTTAAAGAGAGGGATACATTTAGGAATTCATAGAGAACGAAAGAGCGATAAAAAGAGAGAGAAAGAAAAACGTTGGTAACAAGAGAAAGGTGGAGGGAATGTGGAAACAACATGAACAAAGGGGATGTGGAAAGAAAGGATCATGGGGGATCATGAAATGAAAGAAGGAGAAATTCAAGAAGAAGGAAAGGGGTAAAAGAGAATTATAAAGAAATGTGCAAAAAAGAAAGAACAGAGGTGAAGGTATTTAGGAAAAGAGAGGCCTGCTGCTCCAGTTAAGAGCTACTGGGACCCCCTTACAGTGAGTCTGGGATGGTGCCATGTGCGACCGCACACCTTACACACCCTAAAGGCAGACCATGGTTATGGCAGGCACAGACTAGAGGGGTGCAGGAGATACTGCCAGCCACAAATGCACCATAGGAGGTAAGTTTAATGGGTGATTGAAGTATGTATAATAGGTGACCGGTGGGGTTTCACCAAGGGCGGGAATTTGAAGCAGATGGAAGCCCATTTCTGGATCCACCACTTATCCTTCAGCCCCCCCCCCCCCCCCCCCTGCTGTTGGTTCGGCGGTGGCCCGTTTTTTAAAGAAAAGACTGCCAAAAGCCATGCCCTACGGCAAATGTGGCGTTATGAAAAGTTGCAGCCGGGCTCCTGCGCCCAGCCATTCAGAAAGGCGCAGAAGAAGTCACGGAAGCAAGTAAGATCACCGGCGCCCCGGGGGGTTTCACACAGTGGGGCATCTGGTGTAGGATGCTCTGTGGCTAGGCTAGCGGCCGGACCTGGAATCTGTTAAATTCCAGGGCCCGGCCATGGGGGTTTTCATCTGCTTTAACCTTTAACCTTATAGACTCTAGATCCGGTTTTGTTTCACTTTAATTTACACTTAGCCCACAGTAACACCAGTTACTTTATTTACTTGTGAAAAAATGTCATAGAAATCACATTTGTAACATTACGCTAAACTGTAAAGTGGTACAATATGTTGATATCAATGAATACAAAGCTAGCAGCGTGTCTTCATGTGTGACAAGTATCAATGTAACCCACTAAAGAAAACTGTACCAGTGTAAATATATTATGACGTTTAGGAATCAGAAAATAGAAACAGTTCTACAAAGCAAGGAAACACTGGTAAATACACTGGCAAAGGAAAAAGAAGAGCTTGAAGCACTTGAATTAAAAATAAAGATGTTTTCATTTGGAGACCTTACTGCAACTGACCAGGTATGTCATTAAATAAGGAATAAAAGGAAACAAAATGTAACTCTATAGGGTTGATTCAGTGAGAAAACTCTACTACTTTTTAGGACAGCGATACTCAACTGCAGGGCCGGGGTCCGAATGAGGACCTCAGCACCATATTCCCAGACCCCTGCCCTGACAACCCTGCACTCAGTTGCTTCTGTGTTGCTGTGCTCAGAGTTGCCCCCTTAATTGACGATGTAGATCTTAGTCTCCCTGGCACCTGGCATTGCAATATGAAGTACTGCACGGGCAAGAAGTGGCATTGCAAGGTACACACATAATTTGTTTCTCATTCTCTGCTTCATCCAATCCTTTCCCCCCACCCAAGTTCAGCCCCATCATCCCTATCCCACAACCCCATCCCCCTAGCTCAGCCCATCCATTTCTTTCCCCCCAGCTTTGCCCCATCGATTCCTGTCCATTCTTGCCCCCCCCCCAGCCTTGCCCCATCCATCCCTATCCCCTCAGCTCTGCCCCATCCTGCCCAGTCTCTCTGCCCCATCCATTCCTGTCCTCCCAGTTTTGCCCATCCAATCTCCAGCCTCCCAGCTTTGCCAATCTACCGCCCCAGCTCTGCCCATCCATTCCTGTCCTTCTAGTTTTGCCCATTTATCCCTTCTTCCAGCTCTCTCTCCATCCCTCTCTGCCCTTCCTGTTCTGTCTAGTCATCCCTCTCCCCCGAGCCCTATCTAGCCATCCTTGTTATGGGACCTTATTGCCAGTAACATTTGGGGCCTTAGTGCAGCCCTGTACACAGCCTGCACATAATGCAAAGTGGCGGGGAGGTAAAAATACAATTCTGTGAAACTCACCTGTAGAATTGTTTTTGAATATATCCAGTCCAGGTCGTCCCACAATACTTACATGTGGGTAGTCCGCCACCAGGTGGTGCAGTTACTGCCAGATCCAAAGCTGTAACTCCTCCCAGCCCCCTATAAAAATAGGTGTCTCAGTAGAATCCCCAGTGGTCAAAAAGCAGTAAGAAGGAGACAGGCCGGGAGGCCAAAAAACCATGTTACATCACATAGCTTCAGCATGTACTCTCTCCAACAGAAAACTTAAGGACGAAGTCCAATATAAAAACGGTAATCACTATAACAGGCAAAGAGATAATGAACCAAGGGCGGGGTGGGACGACCTGGACTGGATATATTCAAAAACAATTCTACAGGTGAGTTTCACAGGATTGTATTTTTCACCATATCCAGTCCAGGTCGTCCCACAATACTTACATGTGGGACATCCAAAAGCAGTGTCCATAAGGGCGGGAACCCCAGTGCGGAACAGCAAGTAGTTCAGTTCACTACCGCCTGAAGCATCTTTCGTCCAAAGACAGCATCAGCTGAGGCCCTAACGTCAACCTTGTAAAACTTGGTAAAGGTATGAACTGAAGACCAAGTGGCGGCCTTACAGACCTGTTCAACCGATGCCTGGTGCTGAAAAGTCCAAGAGGCACCAATAGCTCTGGTAGAATGAGCTGTGATCCGAAAAGGGGGTTCCTTCCCCCTGGCAGAATATGCTTGCACCACCGCCTGTCTAATCCACTTACTAAGAGTGGACATAGCAGATGGCAAGCCCTTCCTAGAACCCTCTGTTAGAACAAAGAGCAAATCAAGACAGGTAATACTTAATGGCCCTGACCACATCCAGAGCATGGAGGGTCCGTTCCTTGGAATCAGCCGGAGCTGGACACAAGGAAGGTAAGACAACTTCCTCATTAAGGTGAAAGGGAGAAACGACCCTAGGTAAAAAATCAGGTTTAAAACGAAAAACCACCTTATCCTTATGAAGCTCAAAATAGGGAGGCTTCATACGAAGCGCGGCCAGCTCCGACACACGACGTACAGAAGTTATCGCTACCAAAAAGACCACCTTGAGGGTCAAAATAGGTAAGGCAGCATCGCACAAGGGCTCAAAAGGAGGCCCCTGGAGAGCAGAAAGCACCAAATTCAAGTCCCACACCGGTAACACAGGCTTACGCGGTGGACGTACATGGGAAACGCCCTGGAAGAAGGTCTTACTCAATCTATGATTGGCAAAAGATCTCTGGAAAAAAATATCCAAAGCCGAGACCTGGCCCTTGAGGGTGCTCAGCTGGAGACCCAAATCCAAACCATGTTGTAAAAACTCCAAAATCCTAGAGACAGAGAAGGTGCGATAAGGGAAACTCTTGGACTCACACCAAGCAATGTAGGCATGCCAAACTCTGTAGTAAATCATGGAAGAAGACTTCTTCCGCGCCTGAATCATGGTCTGCACCACCGTGGCAGACAGCCCCTTCTCCGTCAGGATTGAGGTTTCAATAGCCAGGCCGTCAAAGCCAGCGTCTGTAAATTGGGGCGCCGCAGCAACCCCTGAGTGAGAATCCCTGGGTCGTCGGGCATGATGTAGCGACTGACTGACATCTGAACTATGTCCGCAAACCAACTCCTTCTCGGCCAGCGAGGAGCCACCAGGATGGTTGGGACCCTCTCCTGGGCTATCTTGCACAGCACTCGGCCCAGGAGCGGAAACGGAGGAAATGCATAAAGGAGCCTGAACTCCATCCAAGGAATTGTTAAAGCGTCTGTGGCAAAGGCCAGCGGATCTCTTGACAGAGAAACGAACCTTGGGAGCTTGTGATTGTGTCTGGACACAAAGAGGTCCACTCCACATTCTCCTCTGCCCAAGTCAGAATCTGGGTCACCTCCTTGAGGGCTCGCTTGCTCCGAGTCCCGCCCTGGTGATTGATGTACGCGACAGCAGTCTGATTGTCCGAGCGAACCTGTACCGCACGGCCCCTTAGCTGGGAAGTCAATTGAAGAAGCACCAACCGGATCACTCCCATCTCCAGGAGATTTATGGGCAAATGGTTCTCCTGCGGACCCCACTGACCCTGAAACCTCTGCGTCTGCCAGACGCCTCCCCAGCCGGTCAGACTGGCATCCGTGGTAACTATCTCCCACCGGGGAGTCAGAAAAAACGTGCCCACCAACAGGTTCCTGGGGTCCAGCCACCACAAGAGGGACTGTCTGGCCAGGGGGGACAGAGAAAATTCCTGTTTCAGCGATTCCGGCATCCGATCCCAGCCGGTCAGCAGGTTCAATTGAAGAGGTCTCATGTGAATCTGAGCGAAGGGCACTGCTTCGAAGCAGGACACCATCAGACCCACCAGTTGCATCCCCAGAAGGATCAAGGGTCGTTGACAAGACAGCAAGGCTTGCACCTGAGTCTAAAGCCCCACCACCTTCTGCTGTGGTAGGAACACCTTGACCTGAGAAGTGTGTCTATCGTCATGCCCAGGAAGGACTTCACCGTTGAGGGAGAGATCGAAGACTTGGGGTAGTTGATTACCCAACCAAACTCCTCGAGAGTGGATAACACAGTCCGCGTGTCACTCTTGGCCTGCTGAAGGGACTGAGCCGCAATCGGTAAATCGTCCAGATAAGGCAGCACACGAATGCCCTGATTCCTCAGAATAGCCATGATGACCGCCAGCACCATAGTGAAAACCCGGGGGGGGGGCTGAAGATATCCCGAATGGCAGAGCCACAAATTGATAATGCTGGTCCTCCGGGGCAAATCTCAGAAGCCTCTGGTGTCCCTGTAATATTGGGACGTGCAAATAGGCATCCCTGATGTCCACCGTGGTCATGAAGTCGCCGGGCTGAAGCGAGCTCACCGCTAGGTTTCCATGCAGAAATGCCAGACCTTTACAAACCTGTTGAGACCCTTCAGGTCCAAGTAGGGTCTTAAGGTTCCATCATTCTTGGGAACCGTGAACAGGTTGGAGTAAAACTCCTGACCCTGCTCCTGAAGAGGTACAGGGCAAATGACACCTAGTCGCAGGAGGTGCTGAAGGTCATTCTCAGGCCCTGTGCCATCACAGGATTCTGGGACATGCGAGACTGAAGAAATCTTCGGGGCAGTCTGACTGCCAGCTCTATTTTGTAACCGGAGGACACCACCTCCTGAATCCACCGATCCAAGACACACTGTCTCCAGACTTGAGCAAATAGCAGAAGCCATCCCCCCACCCGGATGGGTGAGGGCGCCTCCTCATGCCTCAGGGGCCTTGGCAGGGGGCTTGGACTTGGATCCCCAGGAGGGATTGGGTCGGCCGCGGGACCTACCTCGTCCCCTAGGAATCTCTGCAGGCCACCTGAAAAGGAAGTGCCTCTTCCTCCCCGAAAGGAGCGATAGGCAGAGGAACCCCGAAAGGGCTGCGCAGGCTTCCGTCGCTGAGGGAGTCTCCCATCCTTAACCAGGAAGTCCAGACGCTCCCTGAATAACCTGTTCCCCAAAAAGGGGATACTAGTGAGCGACTTCTTGGCCGCAGCATCAGCCGACCATTGCCGCAGCCAGAGAGAGCAATGGTGCGAAACAAGCAGGGCCGAAACCCTGGCGCTGAGCCGGACACCATCGTTCATAGCGGAGACAACAAAGGCAATAAAATCCACGCAAGCTTGAGGTCTTTATACTCCTCCGCCGGCTTGCGACACTTGGCAATATCTACAAGACGTCTCACCTTCTTTCTGATGGCTAAGGAGACAATCACCGCGGCACACAGGGGGCGAAGGCAAGCACCAGCAAAGGTGAATGCCTGACAAGCCAGTTTATCCAAACGCCCGTCAGCTGAATCGCGCAAGGAAGCAGTATCGGCTGACGGCATAACCGTAGTATTGGATAACACCGACACGGGGGAATCCACATCGGGGGGACGTGACCAGAGGCGGACCAGCTCCTCCGGGAAGGGATACTGCCTGTCCAGACACATAGGCACCAATGGCAATTTATTAGGCCTTTCCCATTCCTTAAAAACCATATTGGAAAAATGGGCCTGCTCAGGGAAGACGAGCCTCTGTCTCTCGGACCAGAATAAATCACCCTGCTTCCTCTTAGCCGCTTTAGGAGGGACAATATGCAAAGTCTCAAACACTGAAGACAGCAACTTCTCCGTATCGTCCGGGAGCCACATATCCTCGCCCGAGGAAGAACCAGGCTCGCTGTCATAGCCAATCGCATGATCCCCTGCGGAAAAGGAATCTTTAAACAAATCGCCTTCCTCCATGGAGCCCAGACCTCCAAAAAGATCATAATCATCATCAGCAAAATCCGAGTAATCGGGCTTGATGTGCCGCTTCTTACTCGTGGTCTCTCAAGGCTGGCCACCTGGTATGCCAAATCGGCTTGGGACCCCTTGCTGGCTTCCCCCTCGCTGAGGGCTGAATTCAGTCGCGGGGGTGCTGGCGAGGTCGCAGGCGAATGAGGGCTAGAAGCAGATACGCCCGCCCTATCATGCTCCAAAAATACGCTCCTGGCGCAAGTCCCTCTTATTGTAAACCCTCTTAATGGGAGAGGGCGTGGAGAGAGAGGGGGGGTGGGAGAGGTCGGAGACCGGGAAGAACCACAACCCTTAGCTGGCAAGGGGCCCACCTAGAAGACACAAGCAGACAAGAAGCCATGAGAATCCCACAACATGCATCAAGAAGGCAGCATAAGAAGATAGAGAAGGACCAACCAGCAACGCGCTGGGGACAGCAGGCAGCAGCAGGCAGGGAGCCAGTCTCATGTGAACCTCGAGGGGTGGGCCACGTAGCCGTGACGCAAAAAGCGAAAGCTGCTGGCGTGAAAACCCAGCGGCCTCAGAATAAAAAGGTCCCGCCGAGCGCCTCTCCCGTCCCCCCCCCCCTCACAGTGCTTCAAGATGGAGGGGAGAGGAGAAGGAGCCGAGGGAACGAGGTGAGGTAGGTATGTCAGTCAGAACACAGCCAGAGCAGAAGCATGTCACAAAAAATACATACAATAAAGCTTGTGGGCTAAGGTGGTTCCTCCCCCCCTCCCCCCAATAGGCTCACCATGGCCTATGGCCGGCTACCCTTTAGGGAGGGTCTGCAGCCCAGAGCCTAGCTCTGTCAACGCCTGACCTCCGGCATTCTCCCTACCTTCACCGTCCCATCAGCCGAGGCTGGGAGGCAGTAGCGGGTCCACAGGAACAGTGGGAACAGGGGTGCAGCGGCCGACAGGCTTAGAATGCCCCGCTCAGCTGCAGTATCCAGGAGAGAGTATCCATGATGATTCTAGCAGCAGTACTGCAAGAGAACTCTGGGGATTCTACTGAGACACCTCTTTTTATAGGGGGCCGGGAGGAGTTACAGCTTTGGCTCTTGCAGTAACTGCGCCACCTGGTGGCAGACTACCCACATGTAAGTATTGTGGGAAGACCTGGACTGGATATGGTGAAAAGCAGTGTGCCGCGTGCCTGTTATTTCCTAGTGCCCAATAAGATTTTTGGAGTGGGGTGGGGTAGACAAGCAGCCTTTTTTGTTTTTGCCTGAGGAAGCTATAGCCCCTCCCCCAGTGTGCTGATTTCTAACTACCCCCCCCCCCCTTGACAGCCCTTCACCACTCACCGGATGCCTTTAAATGGGCACAAAGTGGTTGAATACCCCTGTTTTAGGAGATAAAACTTTCATTCCCTTTCGTTGTCTACCTATGTGCTGAATTGACCCTTATATTGTAAATATCTTTAATATAACTTTCTGGAAGCCTCATAAGAAAAAAAAAAGAGGAAGAAAGAAGGTAGGGTGGGTGGGGAAGCATTGTCAGTCAAGTTGTGGCTGGGTGAAACTTTAGTGGCATGGTTGGATTGATGTGAGGTTGCAATGCCAAACAAGGTAATCCAGTGCCACACTCGAACAGGAGCTGGAAGCCTGAGACCAACACTTCACTGGCGCTTCCAGGGAATGCTACACCAAACTGCTAGGCAGGGACAACACAATCCAGGGGGTAAGGTCGGAGGCCGCAGGCAAAGATTTTTAGCAGGCAGCAAAGGTTTAAAGTCTGGAGGTCAAAGGTAGAAACACTCTCAGGAATATGGAGTAATAAAAATGATCCCCTGGCACCATCTTGGTGCCTCACCAATAGTCCTCACCTATAGGCTTTCCCACATGTGCTATGATCTGCCCTGCACATTGGAACTGATGCCTGGAGATGCACGTGTTAACTCATTGCTATGAATATGTGCATTCATCTGTATACTGTGTGCAGAGGTCTACGCCCAATATCCAGAAATACACCGCTATTTACACACTGCACTATTCCCTGCGTATGTGCAGGGGGAGCCAATATAACATGTCCCGTCACAAACACTCATATGTTTCCTGGGGACCAGTGGGGAGAGGGCTCTCTAACAGCAAAGGGGACACATCAGTTCTGATCTTTCCTTTTTCTCTATATTTAGGATGAACTGCTATCTAAACTGACCAAACTGATTGCAGAAGTTTACCGTTCCTGTGTGGGCGAGACCCAAGCCACAATTGACCCTCTGCAAATGTTAGCAAGCATTGAAACTAATATTATAGAACTGGAGCATAAATTAGAAGCAGCTCCAAGAGAGCTTGTGCAAGCTGTAAGGATAGAGAAGAATAAAGAAATGAGAAAGAGGTACACTACCAGATTTGTGATCTCATTTCTTATCTGCTATATTGTATTTGTATGCAACGCTGCATATGTTTGGGAGAACTGGAACGTTTAATAACCTAGTTGTGGATAAACCAGCTACTTAAAGCCATGCTATCGCAAAACTGTGTAATATTACAAATCCAAATAAATAGATCAGCTAATGAGAGGAGGGGTCACTTATACACCTGGACTGAATAAAACTCCCATTAAGCTTTTGGTTTCTTCTCCTGGTAGGAATAAAATCCAGTGGTGACATGTTTGAGTTTATCAGGGAGGACAGAGCCAGCCCCAAATGTCCTCCTCCTATTAAAAGAAACAAGCATGTCTGGATATTTCTTGATGCCAGGTGTATAAGTGACCCCTCCTCACCAACATCCATATTTTTATCATTGGGCCATTTTTTAGTGATAATCCTACTTTAAGGTTGGAGATTAACACCAGACAAAATTTATAGCTGGAGCAGGATGTGCCATTATTAATTGTGATGAGCTAAAAAGACCCCCTATTCGGTTTCAAAGCTGGGCAGCCAAATGAATGTCAGGTTATTTGTTTTTTTTATATATTCAAATCCAAACACATTGAAATCTAGTTTATTGTTTAAAAACCCATTGGGCTACTAGCCTGCAGCACTGGCCATAGGTGCTTGTAACCCAGGGCTCCTATGCCATATGCACAGGGAAGGAGGGCCGCTGTATATTCTGCCTATTAATTGGCGGTGGGGGTGTTGTGCGCTCTGCCTATTAAGTGTGGGGTCGAGGAAAAAAATGGAAACCACATAAAATGAAATCTTGTTTAGTAACACAACAGGCCTCAAATTATGTAAATGGATACAAACTATACAATACTTCATAATGGCACAAGTCCGGTGGAGTTTTGAACATCTAAAGGGAATATAGTGAGTGATAAACTTCACATTAAGCCTATAGAGGTATAGTTTATGGAAATGACAGGTTAAAAAATAATACCCAGCTAAAGGTTTGCAATGTGATAAAAATTTTGCAGAGTCCGGGAAGAAAAGCTAAGACAGCAAGAGCTAAATCGAGCAGCGCGTTCCTACCGTATGATGGCAAGAGCCACCACCGAACCCCCAAAAATCGTAAGTTAAAGCAAGTACAAACCTCAACCTTTTGTTTGTAGGGCAGCTCACAGTCATTCGAGGGCTTCTGTCTTAGGATTTATAGGCAAATCTTCAGGCAGTTGCAATAAAGATATCATATATAACCTTCAGCAATACATATTAGGGAGAGGTAAATACTGTATTTAACAAATTATCAAACTCTCTTGACAAGCTTTCAGATGCGAGTCATCATTTGATGTTCTATTTTTGTTCATCTATTTGGGAGCTTTAGCCTTCATTCCTGTTCCTATTGATTACAAGAGACAGGGCGTTATTGTATCAGGACTAATTAGTTGCCTAATTTTGTGAAATAAAGCACTAAAGTGTTAATCTTAAAGCGGAACAAAACCCATCAGTGGCCAGCCTGGAATCTAAAATATACCAGAGCCGACCGCGGGATTTTCTCTGCGGCAACCTTGAATCATGTCGTCCCACTGTGTGAAACCCCCCCAAAAACACATCACACCCCGACGGCACATGCACGCTCCCTATTGATTTGAACGGGAGCTGTCTGCCGATTGACATAGACAGAGCAGATGACTCTCATTGGATTAGAGCCTGTACATGCACCAGTGGAGCATGGCAAGGTGAGTTTTTTCAGGCTTCCTGGGGAGGGTTACATAGTTATTACGGTTGAAAAAAAGACATATGTACATCAAGTTCAACCAAGGGTGTTGAACAGCAGGGCATACCAGGACACAGAACAAAACCCAGGAAAGTTAAATTCATGGGTTTTGTTCCACGTTAATGTGTTCAGCATTGCTGGTCAGGGGCACACTTCTTCCCATCAGTGAGCACCTGTTCCTTATAACAGAAGGAGCTTATCAAGAGATTAAAGAATACAGGAGTATATAGCTACTTTATATGCCTACTGATATTAATCTTCATACAGTTTAGCCAATCACTATTAATCGTGTAGTAAACTCTTGGATGCTCAATCAATAACTGAAATCTGTTATATAACTCAATTAGTATAAGTTTCAGTTTATGCCCAGGATGTTATTTACAGACTATAGTGCATTTCATTTGTTTTTCCTAGCTTGGAAGAAAACTGATGAAGAGGTCTGAGCCTCCATCCAGAAGACAAACAACAACATTTAACCAAGCAATTTTAACAGGTGACAACTTAAATATTTACTTCAATTTAAGATTATGTCCTCTGCCAAACCAAAAAATATA
This sequence comes from Gastrophryne carolinensis, assembly GCA_027917425.1. Lineage (NCBI taxonomy): Eukaryota > Metazoa > Chordata > Amphibia > Anura > Microhylidae > Gastrophryne > Gastrophryne carolinensis. Next base: position 276,605,356 of record CM051238.1, read on the forward strand.
GAGATTGTCTTTATGGTTCCTGTAGTTCTGCAAGATCTAAGCGCTAGAGGAACATAAAGGATTTTAAATGCTTTTAGTAAAGAACTTGGTGGGAATTTGGCACCTCAACAAAAATAGTGTCTAAAATACACTAGGGCTGGGTTAAAACTTCGAAAGTTGGCATCCTTAGTCGGGATGCCCTGCGGTGTAAAATCCCCCTAGACCACCATCTACTTGACTTGATCTGGGATCCCACAGGGGCACACTGCAGGAAAGACCAGTGTGCTCTGCAATGCCACCACATCCCTACTCTGGTCTTATTTGTCCAAAGCTCAGACAGGCTAAAACTTCATTTTCCTTTTAAATCTTACAGATCTGGCATGTGGCAGAACCATATATTGAGAAATACAGAATGGAGCATATTCCTGAGTCCAGACCAGTGTCTCCTACATCTTTTTCTGTGGACTCCGCTTCCCTGAGTAACTTCTCTTTACATGACCATCATGACCACAATAATGACCAGGACAAGGCCTTATTATGAATGTCACATGCAACATTTGTTCTTCCTTTATAAATGTTCCATTTGTGTGTCTTTAGAACTTGCCTATAAACACAATTACATGTTCAAGGCTTGGTTAGAAATTTGTAACATAGTTAATGTCTTTCTAATAAAACCTCAACATATTCAATATTGTGGAGGGTATTTGTGATTTGCAACATTTCTGTGATAAGCAAATGTTACATTTATTGTATATGTATTACTAAATCACTTGCCTGGGGCCTCGTGATCTAATAAACAAACTGAACAGTTTTTTATTTACATTTGTATTGTAGTTCACCAATATATTCTGTACAAACATTTCCATGTGTACTTGGAAAGATCTTGCATAAACTCATTTAAGTTGTGTATCTAGTACATCTGGCCTGTGTGTGACCCAAATGGGTCAAGGGACAATAGTTTAATGCCTCTAGACCAGTTTAATGAGCTATGAAAATAAAATGTGCCAACACCTATCAAAAAAAGTGTGGGGTGGCATCCTAGTTGCCAACTCTCCCCTGCAAGTCCCATTCTGCTTAGCTCATTTCAGTCACGTGGTCTGGACTGCTTTCAGCCATGATAGTGCATTTGGGCTGATGGGTACTTTCAGACAAGTGGCGCACAATCACATGAAGGAGAGTCCTGGCCTCTCTGTGGTGTCTGGCGTTCCACCGCTACCAGTGGAACAGGAGCCTGCTGGAGGGGCTAAAGTAACTGCCAGACACGCAGAGGATTCCATCCAGGTGCTAGAGAGGTAGGTGCAGGTGAGTATTATGTCCTATAAATTTATTAAAAGTTTTTTTTTTCTTCCACTTATTCTAGTTCAAGGAATCAGTGGACTGATATCCCCCTACCCAATTACCTGCACAGGTCTGGTGTTCTTCCAAACCTATGCACCAGACCTTTACCAAAGGGCATAGGAGCTGGTAACTTGCCCGGCCTGGGGGCCAGCTGCTCGGCCTCTGGGCCCTAGGTTCCAGCCCCTATGCTTGGTGCACCGGGTTGGTAGCCTGGGGGGGACGGGGGCACTTTTTTCTTAAACAATAAAAAGGGAGAAAATTAGCTACATAGACTATTGCAGGTTTATGGAAAAACAAACAAATAACTTGACACATTAGACTGAATGGTCTCCAAACTAAATTGGGACCATGCGACTCATCACTACTAGTGAGTCTGTAGCCTTGAAGTGTACCACTTGGTAGCATCCAAGCTAATTATAGTTAAAAAAGAAAAATTCCCTGTATTTGTCCAGGGGTGGATTCTCATTAAAAGGGTAAGTCCACTTCCGATGGAATTTTTGAAAGTGTATATTTTACTGTGCCAGAAGGATGTGCTCAAGGTGCTGCATGCTCAAGATGCATTTTTTTTTTCCATGTTAGTAAATTTGTGTTTTATGGAAGCAGTTTTTACTACCTGAAATGTGTTGCTATTGAGAAGGTACACGGGGAGGCCCATTCATTAATAGCGCCAGGTAGCGACAGATGAGCGACTGTAGCAGTATTTTCAGAGCGCCCGCTAGTAGTCGCTGTGCTTGGCCGTTGTTCGGCTGTTGACAGCGACTCAGTCAGTGTGCGGTAATGTTGAATACAGGGTTAGGAGTCGCTGTTTGACAGGTTCTGCGCTGTATGGGTGCGCATGACAGCGAATGGCCATAGCGAACAGCTCCCACCATATTCATTAACAAATCACGCTAAAAAAATTCTCGCGCTGTGAAATGCTTGTTTAAACCCCAGAGCGCTGGCGGAGATGGGTTAAAAGTAGTTTTTTAACCCCCAAACAACCATATTTTTGGGAAAAAAAAAACATGTTTTTACAAACATTTTGTAATATGAATACATTAATATCAGACCTGTAATATCAATTCTGCACAAATTTTTTTTTTTTTTTTACCTTAAAAAAAAATCTAACATTGCATAAGTGGTCACAGAATTTTAAAATTTTTAAAATTTAAAAAAAAAAAAAACATTAATAGCTATTAATTATGAATATTTAAAGATTGCTCCATTGAAATGCATTGGAGAGCGCCAGGTAGCGAGAGGTCATACCTGTCGCTGTTCAAGGTCGCTCGCTGGCGCTGTGGGCTGAGGCTGGAATAATGATGAATGATTTGCTATCTGGCGCTCTGTCAGTCGCTAAGCAGGATCGGCTTGATAAATGTGTGATTGCGGAGGGGAGCCGGCGTTCTCGTGGCGGTGAGCGTCATTACCGTTCGCTCACCATTCGCTACCTGGCGCTATCCCTTGTTAAATAAGGCCCAAAGTCTGTACACAAAGATGAGAGGAGTGAGCCCTGTACACACAGAACACTGCTGCTATGACCACTGCTGAGGTTAGAGATCTCACTCAACTTTACACATGCCCAGCAACAGTGTTCTGTGCAACTAACTGCAATCTATTGCTACTGGCAACATACACCAAGTGTTGCTAATTGTAACAGATTGCAGATACACACATTTGCTAACATTAGAAAAAAAATACTAGATCAGCTCATTACCTTTTAAACATAATTTTTGCCACACAAAAATATACACGTTCAAAAATTCATTTAAAAGTGGACTATTTAAATATGATTTCCCATCACAATACTTCAGATAGATTCAATCTCTTTCTTCCTATGAGTGTCTGCTAGAACGTGCATCTTGTCTGTGATAAATATCTTTGCAGGCAGGATATCTACAGTTACTGAAGAGCAGTATACCATTTCTAACAAAAAAAAATCTAAAAGTGGTTCCCAATTACCTATTGCTTGTTTAAAAGAAACTGCCATTCACTTTCATTGTCCACCTTGGGACTAATTTAACAACAGAATGCAAATTTTCACCTGGTGTTGAATCGGCCTCAAGGTAGACCATGAAAGTGAATAACAGTTTTCTCGCCTGGTGCTGAATCTACCATTTTGTGGCAACATCTCCAGTTGCTGTGGTGGGTGTATAAACATGTTAAAGGTCTCACAGTAGAATCTGAAGAGGCTAAGGGCCTTATTTATCAAGGGATAGCGCCAGGTAGTGTCTCACTAGCGCCAGGTAGCGCCAGCTATCGGCGACTACCGACTCCAGAACGCCAGGCGGCGGACACAATCACGCATTTATCACGCTAAATGAGGCTAGCGCCGGAGAGAGCGTCACCTAGCGCGGGATTCATCATGTAGCGGACTGCAACGAACAGCGCCGCTGCTAATCCCATCACAGCGCCAGGTATGACCTCTCGCTACCTGGCGCTCTCCAATGCATTTCAATGGAGCAATCTTTAAATAGTCATAATTTATTGATATGACTGTTTTTTTTTGTTTTTTTTAACTGTCAAAAATTCTGTGACCACTACGGCAATGTTAGATATTTTTTTTAAGGTAAAAAAAAAAAAAAAAAAATTTGTGCAGAATTGATATTACAAGTCTGATATTAATGTATTCATATTACAAAATGTTGTGAAAAACTTGTTTAATATTTAAATCAAAAAATATGGTTGTTTGGGGGTTAAAAACTACTTTTAACCCATCGCCGCCAGCGCTCTGGGGTTTAAACAAGGAATTCACAGCGCGAGAATTTTTTAAGCGTGATTTGTTAATGAATATGCTGGGAGCCGTTCGCTCTGGCCATTCGCTGTCAGGCGCACCCATACAGCGCGGAACCTGTGAAACAGCGACTCCTAACCCCGTATTCAACATTACCGCACACCGACTGAGTCGCTGTTAACAAGCGAACAACGGCCAAGCACAGCGAATACTAGCGGGCGCTGTGAAAATCACGCTACTGGCGCTCATCTGTCGCTACCTGGCGCTATTAATGAATCGGCCTCTAAGAGTTTCTCGTCACTAATGTTTTTCAACCTGTCCTCAAGTAATACCAAGAGGCCATGTTCTGTGACCCACAAAGACAGTTGTGCAGTGCTATCTACTAGATCTCTGCAAGTGTGTGGATCATCACAAAACTAGCCTGGTTGGTGGGACTGAGATTAGAAACCTTTTTCTACAGGCTTTTTTTTTTAGTCAAGCCACTCTCACATTTACCTCTTTTTAAAAAAATGATGCTTGAAGAAAATCGCAAATGAAAATGAAAGACCAGCTTGTTTTGCATTACATGTAATTTATTGGAATTCCTATTGGTGCTTTACTATTTCCCGGCTATGATGGATACGGTAGGTGAAAGCAGTCACAGTACAGGTATAAACTCCAGGCCACAGAGGACAGAGGAACAGAAGATTTTATCTATTAAATATGATACAGTTGGAAACATGTTAACAGCCTCTGTACAGATCCAGAATTTGTGGTACGCCACTAGGTACGAAGCTTCCCCACCTCGCACATCCAATCATGGACAGTATGGGACTTGGGGAAATGGAATTCCTTCTTCATATTCATTTTCTTGATCCTCACAAACTCAAGATTGAGGATTCTCTTCTCCAGCAAGTAGCAGTAAGTAACACATTTTCTTCAATTGGGGCCTAAAAGTAGCATCACTGTGATTTACTAAAGACCAAGAACTCGTTTATTGTTAAAAACAATGTTGCCTTTGATGATCACAGATTCGATTATCTCCTGATGACCCCCAAATTGATAAATTAAATGCTCCCATCTGTAAAGAGAAAGAAAAAAATCTATATCATGGCAACGCTCCCCCTTGGACACTTACATTATTAAAATGTTTGAAGAGAAACATCAGCCTGAAAGACTTTAGAGAGGCCAATTCCCTCTCTGGTTTTGGGATTTCTGGCTGCTGACTGGAGGAGAGCCAAGTCATGCACTGTGGGATGGCCGGTAAGGTGGGTAAATAGGATGCCCTCAGGAGGAGAAAAAAACTTGGATTGTGAAAATCCCAGGTGGTGGGATTCTCTTTAAGAGCAAAACATTTCTTTGGTTAAACTGATAAAATAAAAAAATACATAGATTTGTGAATCAGAGCAGTTCTCACTTCTGCTGGAAGACACAGATAAATAATCATCTGTAGTTCAGCTTACACACAGGGCTGGAGTATGAGGGGGGCGCAAGGGGCACATGCCCCGGGGCCTCCACCATTTGCCCTGAAAAGGGGGCCTTCACTAACCTTTGGTTTACGGGTCCAGGAGGCTTTTCAGTCTTTGGTCTGATGGGCAATGGGGCCGGCAACAAAGCTATCGGCGGCAGTGGAGGCCCCCCGCCTGGGCAAGCCTTTTTTTGTTTTTGCAAACCTGCAAAAGAAATATCAGTCCAATACTGATACAAGCGCAAGAAGTGCCCTTCAATATGGGTGATTGAGTAGGCCCCCTGGAGGAGATGGGAAAAGTGTTTGAATTGGTCAGCAAGTGATGTGGGGGGGGGGTGAAATGGATGGGACCAATGAGTGTGGAAGTAGGGGTGGGGTGCGGGTGGAGCAAAAGTATGCTTCTATCCCAGCATTGAGCAGTCCCGCAATATGCTTCCCCCCATCCTGCAGAAAACCACTGATGGAGACTGTTCTGCTGGCAGCTTGGACATGCAATGAGGCTGGGAAGAAGAGGGTTGCAGTCTGTAGCATGCTGTAGGATTAAGCCTGCAGGCTGGCAGGTAAGTACTCTTTTTACACCCTGGACTGTCCTATTAAAGTGGGCCAAAACCCATGGTTGACAGACCTGGAATCAGTAAGATTCCAACTGTCTGATTTCCTCCCCATGGGGCATCCCAAATAAGCATGCCCTTCTGTTTGAAACCCCCCTGAATCCCTTAATAAACCCACCTTCTCCCTGAGTGCTCCTGCGCCAGGCTTTTATATATGGCCAGCACGGGCACACACCTTGTTAGAGGGTAGCGGGGATGTGGCCGCTAGAGCTCCTTCTGGCTTGACTTACCCCTTAGCGTCCTGCTGATTGGACGAGAGCCCATGCACACGTTGTAGGTCAGCGGAAAAGGTGAGTTTTACTGGGCAACGAATTGGGGTGATCCGGGAGCAAAAGACCAAAATCTGGGATGGTCAAAATCCCAGGTTTTGGTCCACTTTTAAGTCACTTTTGACTTTTTAAAGTGGACCAAAACCCATAGAGATCGGCCCAGAAATCTTATACATCGGTTCCCTCCCCCCGGTGCACCCTGACTGGGGATGGTAAACCCCCCCCAGGTCGGCTATAAACTCACCTTTTCCAGTCCAATGGCGCATGCACGAGCCGTGGCCGCATCCCACTATCCCCCTATCAAGGCACGTGCCCGTGCCAGGTATTTGTGACGCTCCCTGTTAGAGGGTAGTGAGGGATCTGCTTGCCTTACAAATGCTTAGATGAGCTGACAGGGGTGGATCCGAGTGTGCTGATTGGACAAGCGGCCGCGAATGTGCCGTAGGACCTGGGGGGTTTCACACAGCGGGGCACCCGGATCAGGGCAAAGGACCAAAACCCAGGATAGTCAAAATCCTGGGTTTTGGTCCACTTTAAGTTCTATCATATATGTTTATATCATCTGTATTTACCTAACACATTGCAAATGATATAAGACAAGAATAATAAAAGGAATTCCATTCAGGAACTGAACAGTGGGAAATGTTGCTACATTGTCAAACCCCCCCCAGGCCGGCCAGTGACATCGTGGGACTAAGAAAGAGCCGAGGCAAAAGAGACCGTGGCAGGTAGGCGACATCACACCAGAAGAAGTAAAAGTATTACATTGAAAGCGTTCTTGACCCATGTGCCTGCCCACTAACCCTTCTACCAACCTACCCACCCACCCACCAGTCGACCTACCTGCCCACTCACTACACCCACCCACTCACCTGACCCCTCTATCGATCCGGCCGGGTCTCCTCTTTAACTTAGTGCCATTCCATCCCCCTGGGGGCTCGGATAGCTCCAGGAGAGCCCCTGGAATAGGGCCCCCGCCTTGGGTGTGGCCGCTGCTAAGTGTAAAAAAAAAAAACACATTTACTCACCTGCCCACCCGCTGGGTCTCCTCTTCACCGGGGGACCTACGATCGCCCGCCCCAGCTCTTCATTGGTGAGGAGAGGCCGAGAAATTGCCTTCTCCCTCACTTCCTGGGCCGCTAGCCCCGCCCCTTGGGCTTTTGTCACCAGCACCCGAGACAATCAGGCTCTCTGACCAGGCAGTCGCCATGACAACCCCCTGCAAGGTCTAGCTGAGGCATGCAGGGGATGCATTCATTTACCTCACTCTCACAACACCCAGGGGCAGAATGGGGTTAATAAATGCCCTGGGACTTTTCTGGTCAAATTGTCCCTTCTGCAGCATGTCTGGCCTGGTATCTGCAACCCCCCATAAAATGGTGAATGGCAGAATCCCCCCATAACAGGCTCAGTGGCAGAACTCCCCATAACACATTGAGTGGCAGAAACCCCCCATAACAGGCTGTAAGGCAGAACCCCCCATAACATGCCAAGTGGCAGAAACCCCCCATAACAGGTGATGAGGCAGAAACTCCCATAACACGCTGAGTGGCAGAACCCACATAACACATTTAGGGTCAGGGCCAGGACAGAACAAACAACCTCATAAACTAACCTCCGGCCTACTCTCAGCTCTCTGATCAGGCAGTCGCCATGACAACCCCCTGCAAGGTCTAGCTGAGGCACGCTAGGGATGCATTTATTTACCTCATGCTCACCACACCCAGGGGCAGATTGGAGTTAAAAAATACCCTGGGACTTTTCTGGTCACACTGGCCCTTCTGTAGCATGTTCAGACTGGTATCTGCGACCCCCCCCCATAACATGGTGAGTGGCAGAAAACCCCATAACAGGCTCAGTGGCAGAACCCCCCATAACACAATGAGTGGCAGAACCCCTCATAACAGGCTGTGAGGCAGAACCCCCATAACACAATGAGTGGCAGAACCCCTCATAACAGGCTGTGAGGCAGAACCCCCATAACACATTGAGTGGCAGAACCCCCATAACATATTTAGGGTCAGGGTCAGGAAAGAACAAACAGCCTCATAAACTAACCTCCAGCCCACTCTCAGCTCTCTGACCAGGCAGTCGCCATGACACCCCTTGCAAGGTCTAACTGAGGCACGCTAAGGATGCATTTATTTACCTGACACTCACCACACCCAAGGGCAGATTGGGGTTAATAAATGTCCTGGGACTTTTGTGGTCACACTGGCCCTTCTGTAGCATGTCCAGTCTGGTATCTGCGACCCCCCCATAACATGGTGAGTGGCAGAACCCCCATAACACATTGAGTGGCAGAAACCACCCATAACAGGATGTGAGGCAGAAAACCCCCCAAAACACGCTGAGTGGCAGAGTCCCCCAATAATAGGCAGTGAGGTTACAGCTAATCACAGTTAAACATGTATAGCGCAAAATAGGTAGGCTGGCCCTTTAATGCAAAATAGCACCCATGGTCATGTGACTGCAGCCCCACTGGTGGTCTTCACTTGCTGCTTTGGTGTCTGAAGTGGCAAGATCTCTGCTGCTTGCTCTCCTGCCTGCAGGAACGCAACTTCTCTCTGTCTCTGTGTGTCTGTCTCTTTTGCTTATATATTTCCAGGTATCTTCAGCAACCATGACCTTCCGGGAGGCGGCCCAACTCCAAATCTACACCCAGTCCCTTGGAATCAGTGGTAAGTGTCTTTATCTTTTTTCATTGTTTAATATTCATAGCCTAAAACAGCTGCACCAGCATACACCCTACAATTTAGTTCTGATTTTTACATTTCCTTCCTTATTTTGCAAATTTGACAGTGGGAAGTAAAAAAAAAAAGTATTTTTTGGGGGAAATTTTGACAGTTGCAATTCAAAGACAAACATCTTGGGGTTTTTGACAGTTGGGATTTGACAGTTAGAACAAAAAAAATGTTTTTGATTTTTTGGGGAAATTTTGACCCTACAATTTAGTTCGGATTTTTACATTTTCTTCCTTATATTGCAAATTTGACAGTGGGAAAAAATATATTTTTGGGAGGAAATTGTGATAGTTGGAATTCAAAAACAAGCATCTTGGGGTTTTTGACAGTTGGGATTTGACAGTTGGAGCAAAAAAAATGTTTTTTATTTTTTGGGGAAATTTTGAGTTAGAATTCAAAAACAAAATTTTGCGGATTTTGACAGTTGGAACTATTTTTTTTGGGGGGTGGGGGAATTTTGACTTTTGTCAGCTCAGTTGGGAGTCAAAAACAAAAAACTGAGAGATTTTGACAGTTGGAGCAAAAAAAATATCTATTTTACATACATTTACATATTTTATATACATTTTGACAGTAGGAACCAGAATTTTTTGGGGGGGAAATTTTGAATTTTGACAGTTGAGATTCAAAAACAAAATCTAAGAGATTTTGAAAGTTTGAATTTGACAGTTGGAATGGGGAAAAAAATTGGACAGTTGGATTTTCACAGTTCGAAGTCAAAAGACAAAATTTGGGGGATTTTGAGAGTTGGAATTTGACAGTTGGAAGTAAAAATAATTTTTTGGGGGGTTTGACAGTTGGAAGTCAAAAACAAAATTTGGGGGATTTTGACAGTAATTACCTTATTTGTGCATTTTAATTTTTCTTAATAAGGCTCCACCCACAACATTTGGAAACAAAAGAATCAGCCCAGCCTGTCATTGTAATGGCCGCTGCTAGGGGTGTCGGGAGGTGGGTTAAGTGGCCAAACTGTAATAAATGTTCACGTAAACCCCAAAAAACATTCAATGTAAAATTTAACAAAATTACAGTATTTAATTGATAAAAAAAAACAAAACACAGGCACTCCATGCATCCAATGTAAATGACCCAGTATGTGCTTTCTAATGGGGGGCGTGGACCAACTGTCACTTCAGCCTCCCAACTCATAATAAATGTTTCCCACAACAACGAAAAACAATATTAAACCTACAATTAAATTGATTTACAGTATTTCTGGTTAAAAAACACATATGCATGCCATGTAAATGACCCAGTATGTAATTTCTAATAGGGGCTTGGATCATGCATCCCAATATTACTGATATGGGCAAACCTGCAATACAGTTTCTCCAAAACACCAAAAAAATTTAAACATAAAATTAAACAGACTTACAGTTTTTTTGCTAAAAAAAAAAGCATCCATGCATCCAATGTAAATGAAGCAATCCATATGTCCTAATAGGGGCCTGGCTTAGGATTCCAGTGGCTGCTCATCAGAGAGCAAACCTAGGCTCCGTAGCATCATAAATATCCTCTGCCTTTCTTCTCCAGTTCCATTTTTCTTCTAAAAATCTATTTTAGAGCAACTAAGGAACCAGGCTGTCCTGTTGTGCTGGCCAAAAAAAGCATCCATAAATCCAATGGAAATGAAGCAGTCCATATTTCCAAATAGGGGCCTGGCTTAGAATTCCGGTGGCTACTCATCAGAGAGCAAACCTAGGCTCCGTAGCATCACAAATATCCTCTTCCCTACTTCTCCAGTTCCATTTTTCTTCTAAAAATCTACTTTAGAGCAGCTAAGGAACCAGGTTGTCCTGTGGTGCTGGCATTTCAAACCCCATAACAACTGCACCAACTGTCACTTAGCCTTCCAGGCAGCCATAACTGTTTTTCTGTTCTGCTCACACTTCCATATGCACATAAGCCTTGTCACCCTGCTGAGGACTATTTAAAGTGTACCAGCACCCAGGATTTTCACTATCCTGGGTTTTGGTCCACTTCCGTGGGGCACCCCGATCGGGCTGCGTGAAACCCCCCAGATCGCCCTGAAAAACTCACCTCACCCCGCTCCTACGTGAGCTCTCGTCCAATCAGAGCGCTCAGAGGCGCTGTGGTATGTACGGACAAGCGTTGGACAACCACAGCGGCTCTGAGCACGCTGGAGGCCCCATCTCGCGCTTCCCTCTAACAGGGAGCGCGCCCGCACCGGCCATTCACAAACGGGTGGCACGGGTGCGCGCCCTGCTAGAGAGAAGCGCGAGATGCGGCCGCGGCTCGCGCATGCGCCGTTGGAACGGGGTTAAGGTAAGGTTTCTGGGCGTCCCGCGGGGTTTCACACAGCGGGGCATCCCGATTTCGGATGCCCCGCGGGGAGGGATCTGATTGGCCAGGGAATCTTATAGATTCCCGGGCTGATCCCCCCCTGGGTGTTGGTCCTCTTTAAAGGAAGCCTGCTCTGATATGGCCAACTTTGTAATAAAACACCCAACAAAACATATTAAATGTAAAATCAGATTAAGAGCATTTATCTGATGTAAATGAGCCCCTAACACATATGTACATACAGTAACAGCAAGCCTGTCACTGTTGTTATTGTCCTGGCTGTGTAAAGTAAGCCTGTCTCCAGCAGGACTCAGTGTCACAGGGACACAGAGAGAATTTGAGTGATTATAAGTAGTATTTTGATTTAAAAAAAAAAGCTTTAATATTTTAGTACAAAAAGGAAGGGTAATAGCCTGTTCTGTGTTTATATAGGAGTTAAATGAATAAAAGCCTCACCCCTTAGCATAGCGACATCCTGATTTGTGATGCCTCAGGGCTGCACATTCCCTGCCTGCCAAACCTGCAGACCAGGCAGCCATTACCACTTCCTCCTATGATAGCCAATCGTGTGACCAATCAGGTTCGCCAGGCAGACTTGCACATTATTGTGCTCCTGCTCAGGGGCGGACTGGCTATACAGACACCCGGGACAATGCCCAGTGGGACGCGCTGCTTTGGTGCCAGTTGGGCTGCTGCTTTTAACACCCACATGCAATCCCTGCCCCCCTTAGTCTCCCCTCTCACCCCCCTGTACCCAGCCCCACTTTACTCTCAAGCAAAGGCAACCCAGCCCCCATTGCTATAGCCCTGGCATCATGTTTATAAAGTGCAAGAGCATTATTGGTTATCACTTATCCCTATAAAGATAACTTGGACCAAAACCCTAGTAACCCAGGTGAGTAAAAATATTGGGTGAGTGAAAATATTGGGTTTTTGTACTCTTTAACTACTAACCACATCAAGGGCATAATCCACCCCCAGAGTCCTTGCATGCTCCCGCTGCCTCTCATGTCAGTCACAGTGATTGTGCATGCAATTCATTACAGTAAAGGGAGTTTGGCAGACACAGGCGCTGTGACTGACACGGGGGCCACTGCTATGACTGACAACGGGTGAGTATCCTTTTATTTATTATCTGGGCATACAGTCCCCTTAATTATAATCAATATACAAAAATCACCAAACCATACCACCTCTCAAGGCTGCACCTCCGCTATACCTTTACTGGGGACATGTATCCCCACCAGGCATTTCTAAATGTGTGCCACAGGCGCACTTGCAGCTAGAGATGAGAAGCGATGCGACCAGCAGAAAGTTCTCCATTCAGCTTTTTCAGCTGCTCTGAGCTCAGACCGGCAAGGAAAATATGAATGGAATGGGAGCCGCAGATTGGCTGGCCAACCCACACAAGTGTCATGGGAATGAGAAAAAGGTGTATTTTTGGGCAATCTGGGGGATGTCCCCAAACAGAAGGTGCAAAGCCCAGAAAAATCTTAGGTTTTGTTCCTCTTTAATGTTTCAGCAGGCCCCATTCTTTCAAGATAGCACATAGTCCATAGAATTGCACTGATTTTAGCTTCTGCTCGATAAGGAACAAACTTATTTTCAAGGCAGACAGATATTTTAGTATTTATAATGCTCAGAGTACTGTATGTAAATGAATGCCTGGCTAAACAATCTTTTTCTTTACAGATCTCCTGCCATGGCTTCGGTCAGGAAAGGATCGCATGGATTTCGAGGTCATGGTTCCCGGGACGTCCCGCACACGCTGTGCCATCTGCCTCGAGGACTTCAGGCTGCACAAGCGCTTGGGATGGCTAAGCTGTTTGCACATCTTCCACAAGAAGTGCATCCGCAAAAGCCTCCGGCGCCGCTACAGGTGCCCACTGTGCCGCAAACGCTCATTTGGGTACATGGTAGGTCATCTCGCCATGGCTGGTAATACCACACAGTGTATTTATGCGCCTGTCTTTTATGCTGTTCCAGGTTTCCGTCCCATTAACTTCCCAAGAGGGTGAATGCTGTGTCCTGATTCCACCTCCAGGAATGGTGAAATTATTCTTATAAATATATTGTATTATAATAATTAGTTTATATTTAATGCATTTATAGTATATTGTATTATTTTTATATAGTATTAATTAAAATAACAACATTAGTCGTTGCATTGTTTGGGTTATGTTGGGTAAGGGTAGTGTATTCCAGGTATTCTTTAGTGCCATCTCCCCAGTCTGCCTCCAGCCAACATCTGCCTCCAGCCAACATCTGCCAACATCTGCCTCCATGTCTCCTCTGGCCCGGTCATCGGCACCTGTCCCCATCAGCACCCGGCCATCGGTGCGTATGTGTTTGTATTTGTCCTGTGTTGTCTTTGTCCTGACTGCCACACATACATACACTAACACTTATACACTGACACCATCCAGACTCACCCTGATCCACCTACTGACACTTGTAGAGTGACGCAGACCTGACTGATGACCATGACTGTAGAGGTAGGGTAGATGGCACACACATAGGTTAGAACATTTAGGTAGATTAGGAACACTACACCTGCATCCAGCACTAGTAAAGTAGGGCTCACGATGGCTAGCATCAGTTAGGATAGGCCAGTGTAGTGTAGTGTAGGACCTGCCCGAAAAAGAGTCTACCTTGGCGTTGGTGGGCAGGCTCATAATCCGTTGGCCAAAAAATAAAGATAGGCACTTGTGTGACATGCTGTTCCCCTATTGTAGATCGAATTCCTCTTAAACTGATTTTCTAACCAGGAAGCCAAATAAAGTGAACTTTTCCCTGTTGAGAGGAGGTCTCTCACTCCCTCACCTCTGTTACTTGCTTACCTGTTTCAGTGGCCCTTTCCCTCAGCTGGGGTAAGGGAAGCTGGAGCAGTACAATGTTACATGCTAAAATCAGTGCTTCCAGCTGAGGGTAGTTGTGGCACTGGAGCAGGTAAGCCAGTGAGCAGCAATAGGGCTTCCCCTCTGGCAGTGCGCATGTGCTCTAAAGAGCAGTCACTGGCCTATAGGAATAAGAGCTGATAACACCACCATTTCACACAATATCAAGTGTTTGGTTTCTGGCCATTGGATTATGCTAAAAGGCTCTTTGTTATACAGAAGTAAAGTGCACAGGTAGATAAATGACACATAAACTTTGTCCTGTGTGTTAAGAAATATATTTAGGACACATTTCACATGTAGTGGGGGACTATTTGTGTTTTTCAACTCTTTTCTTTCTTAAAGTGGATCAAAACCCAGGATTTTGACTATCCCGGGGCACCCTGATCGGGGGTGCACCACTGTGTGAAATCTGCCAGATCGGAGATGCCAACTCACCTCTTCCCGGTCCTATGGCGCATGTGTGGCCGCTAGTACAATCAGCGCGCTCTGAGCCACTGACGTCACGCTGTCTAAGCCTTCGCCTAAGGCCAGTGGCTCCGAGCGCCTGACGGGCGCATCTCGCACTTCCCTCTAACGGGGAGCGTTCCCTTGTCAGCCATTCACAAATGCCTGGCGTGGGCACGTGCCCTGCTAGAGGGATAAGTAGGGATGCGGCCGCGGCTCACACATGTGCCGTTGGACTGGGAAACAAGGTAAGTGTATGGGGTAACCTGCCCCGAGGGGAGGGAATCGATCGGCCCGGGAATTATCAGCATGGGTTTTGGTCCACTTTAACCAGACACAATATAGTGAGCCATTGTAGCGAATGGAGTGTGTGCGGCCAGTCACTATGACTGAAGCAGTGGACAGTTGCAGTGGGCTCGCCAGTGAATGGAAACAGCCATGAACGCAGAGGGAATCTTGGCACACAGCTGATCTTGAGAATGCCGGCTGACGTGAAAAGCCCACTGGCCGCATCCCCGGTTTCCCTCTAGTCTAGCAAGCACTTCCTCCCCAACCTAAATAAAATTAGGTGCAGGAGCGTGACTCATCTACAGGGATGCGTCCATGGGCAGCAGAAGCACATTGTGAGCCACCAGGAACGGTTAATGACAACCCTAGGGGTTTTGCACAGCAGGGCATCCCTAACAGGAGATGGCTAGCCGCCACAAGAGGGTTTTGATCTGCTTTAATGCTGAGAATACCTGAGTGTAACAACTGCAAATTGAAACCCTTAGCCCTGTATTCATGCGGATGTCCAGTCTACATGTAATTCCCCCGCCCTGTCCCCTCCCCCTGGCACTGAGGCAGGGCATGGAGGGGGTCACAACAACAATAAAGCCTTACCTTGCCCGGAATCCAGCTCTGTCATGGGTTGGGTGGTGGCCCTCCCGCCTGTCCATGTATTTATTATAATAACATCATTCATGTTTCTGTAATTTGGGTTAGGTAAGGTTAATGTATTGCAGGGCCGCTTCTAGGCTAAGAAATTGCTTTTCTATATTTTGCACAACTTGCACATAGCACTTTCACGTGTGCATCTATTTGTCTATAGGGACATTTTGGTCCCCCTGTTGAATCCTTCTTGCGGATTTTGCACAACCTGTCACCCCTGATATAGCTCTTACATGGCACAAACTATTTTATTCTATTCTTCTTTTCTCCTTGCACTTTTATGAGGGAGACCTCAAGGCATATTTGGCATCCTCGGTATTAATTTTATGTATCATCTTTCAAACTAGGTGTCCATTAGTGTAACAGGTCCATTATCTCCGCGTATATCTTTTTAAATGTTTTTACCATGTATGTCCTTTTTTCCTTTTTGTACAATCTAATATAATAAAATGATTTACTTTTAAATTTACTGTAGTGCGGCTGGTCTATATAGGGATGAGCAATTGTGGCCTGTGCTGGCAGTCCACTTCTCTTCTTAGTAGTCAGACACGCCCAGTCTTTTGGGCGGTAGGCTCTCCCTCAGCCAGCATCCAGTTTTTGACAGTATAATATTTTTGCTGTGCGGGAATTTCTTTGTATTGGTCTAGGCTAAGAAATCCTGCAGAGAAGATCCATAATTAAAGTGAACCTATCACTTCAAGGCTGACTCCAGGGCCGGGTCACAGCTTTCCCATGGGGCATCCTGATATGGGACCTACATACTTACCTCATGTGCTGGCCTCCGGTAGCATTCCTGGCACTCTTCTAGCTGATGTTACTGTGGGGTTGTAGCACACCAAAAAGGAATAGATAGATAATTATCTCAGTATAGTTATCAAAGGGGTTCAATTCGTTCCAATCTGCACCCACTCTATGTGCAGTGAGACATATCTAAGAACACAAATTGTAGGAGGAATGAACACCCAAAAGTAGATTCTTGCAATTAACAAAAGTGATTTAATAAAGTGAAAACATATTGTAGACAGAAACATGACATAACATTTGATAATCAGAGTGACCGCTAGGAGGCGCTGTTGTATGAAAAAAGTTCTCACTGTTCAGATTTGGTTGTCCTTCTAGGTATGGTAGAGCAAAGTTCATTAGAGAACAGATGAGGCAGTATCACCAATGGCAACACAAATCTGACAATCTCTTTCGTAATGCATGTCCAATAGATCAAAAGGGTAGGCTTACAGGCAGTATGCAGGTAGGTACAACAGTAGGCGCTTCTCTCAACGTTTCGACAGGAATGTCTTCATCAGGAGATGCGGTATCACAAAAGAGGCATTCAGACCTTATATAGTGAGGGAGCCCAGCGTGCTTATTGATGGCGCCAAAACAGACCACGCACCTTTGGCGCCGCCTGATGACGTCATCGGGGTCATTGCAGAGAGTCCCGGCCGACCCTGAGTCAAGTGGCACTATGTGCCATCATCCCCAGGGAACGGCGCGCGGGGCTCTATACAGTGCCCCACGGGGGTTGTAAGAGGCGGAGAGGAGAAAAAAGTTGCAGCTAGAAGCTGCGTTAGTAACCGTCCGTCCTAAGTGTCCTCAGGGTGTAGTTTGGCAGGGTGTATCAAGATGGCGGCGGTAGATCTCGCGGGATTGAAGATGGCGGCCGCAGATCTCGTGCCTTTAGATGTGAGTGTACTTCAGCAGGGTGTTCCAAGATGGCGGCAGCTAATCTCGCGGGATCCAAGATGGCGGCCGCAAATCTCGCATCCTTCAATTATAGGAATATGACAGGGAAAACAAGCCAAAAAGATGGCTGCCATCGTTGCGGCGACGTCCCGAATTCAGAGGGGCTCCGCACAGGGAAACATCTTGAGAGTAAAATAGATCAAATGCTCCAGCTTCACGTAGCTTTATAAGGTGGCACTCCAACTCCAAACTTTTATAAGAGTAATCTTATGGGCACACACAGTTGTGGGTGAGCACGCTGGGATTAAAGAGGCCCTCCAATTCAGCACGCTGGGTTCATACAGGGCAATGTATGTGTGGTCAAGCCCCTAGA
Organism: Gastrophryne carolinensis; assembly: GCA_027917425.1. Lineage (NCBI taxonomy): Eukaryota > Metazoa > Chordata > Amphibia > Anura > Microhylidae > Gastrophryne > Gastrophryne carolinensis. The sequence goes on from CM051238.1 coordinate 276,623,085, forward strand.
TAATAAAAAATGGAAAAGTTAAAAACGTGAATAAGTGATACCTAAAACCAGACCATCCCCGGGGGTGCCCGGGGAGGTCAGCACCATATTGCACAGTATTCAGAGAGGAAATGACCAATATGAGTACCTCTTCTAGGCATGTCTATAATGTGCGTATTATTTTAATGGTTAAACAACTAAATAAGAACATATAATTAGTAGAACACTGCAAAGTCCATTTCTTCATTTAATCCGTCAGGATTTAGAGTCTGTAATTGAAATATCCAATATAGTTCCCTTTGTAATAGTTTTGTATCCAAGTCACCACCCCGGTCAAGTGGTTTCACTATCTCAATTACCAGAAACCTTAATTGGCTAATATGATGGCCAGCTTCTAGAAAATGTCGAGCTATGGGGGATTCAAGTTTGTTATTTCTAATATCAGACCGATGCTCGCTGATTCTTTGTCTCACAGTTCGTTTGGTCTTGCCAACATACCCCTTCCCACATGGGCATTTAAGTAAATACACCACATTGGTGGAGGAGCAGTTGGCAAAGTCCCGTATTTGATACCTAAAACCTGTTTTAGGGTGCGTGAATGTGGTAGTTTTGTAGGTGAACCCACATTGGGCACAGTGCCCACATGGGAACATGCCACTAGGTGGGCCCTGAGCATTGAGCCAGGTGGGCTCCCTTTGGCGCATCGGGGAATGAAAGTCTGCCTTGACTAATGTTTGTCGGATGCTCCGGGAGCGTCTATAGGCTACCATTGGAGGATCCCTAAATATCCCACTTAGTATCTCATCAGTGTTGGTGACATGCCAATGTTTCCTAATCACTTTTTGTACTTTTTGGGAGAGACTAGAGTAGGTCAGCACTAATGGTATACGACTGTTAGTCTTTTTTCCTTTGAATTGTCGCAATTCTCTTCTGTCTTGGGCACGTGCTCTCGCTTGTGCTACTTTCAACTGGGAGAGCGAATAGCCCCTCTTGAGGAGCTTCTGAATGAGTTCCTCTGATCGCTCTTCAAATAATTCGTCTGTCGCTGTAATGCGACGGATTCTAACAAATTGGCTATAGGGCAGAGCTCGAATGAGGGCTGGCGGATGGAAACTATCCGCATGCAGGAAAGTGTTTCTGTCGGTTGGTTTCCTGAAGACATCAGTGACAATGATGCCCTCATCTAGTGAAACCGAAACGTCCAGAAAGTGTATTTTGGTGTAGCTATATTCAATGGAGAATTGAATTGTGGCCGAGCAGTGGTTAAGATATTCATGAAAGGTCTCTAGGGAGTGTGTGTCACCCTTCCAAATGAGGAAGACGTCATCGATATAACGTAACCATATGAGAATGTTCTGTTTATAATAGTCAGTGGGGTATACGTAACGTTTTTCGAAATCAGCCATAAAGAGATTGGCATAGCTAGGGGCCATGTTGGACCCCATCGCTGTACCACCTACCAATACCAATAGCAACCAGAACACCAACATGTGCAAACCTAGGAGCAAATGGTCTCCTCCTCCATCCTCCAATGCGGTTGAGACTTTCATAAAATTAGTCAAGAGGGACGTTGATCTCATTAAACCCCCACCCGATAAGACATGCCCGAATTTGACATACAGAGAGCGCCAAGCACTTCAGTCATTAAAGAACAATACTAATATAGTTATCAAACCGGCGGACAAGGGTGGGGCTATTGTGGTCATGAACGCAACTGATTACATGAACGAAATACAAGAACAGTTGCAAGACACATCAGTGTATACCCCCATAGATGGTGATCCTACTGTAGAAATCAGTACGATACTGGAGAACATCGTCAAGAAGGCCACTGAAAATGAGGTTATTGATGAGAAAACAGCCAAATTTCTTATAAATAAATTCCCTCTCATACCACTCTTTTACTGCCTGCCAAAAATACATAAGAGGTTACATAACCCACCAGGCCGTCCCATTGTAGCAGGCACAAATTCTATTTTCCAAAATCCGGCGATATACCTGGATCAACTTCTCCAGCCACTGGTAATCACCACTGCATCTTTTTTGCAGGACACAACTGATTTCCTGGCTCGAATCACCTCACTGGGTTCACTTACACAGGACTGTGTCTTGGTGACAATGGACGTAACAAGTCTTTACACATCAATTCCACATGCAGCCGGCATTGAGGTTATCCAGCATGCCTTGGCAAGCACTTCCCTCTCGGTAGGTACACAATGCCTTGCGACTGAGTTACTCACAATTATACTTACTCGGAACTATTTCCGCTTTGACGGTAAATTTTATCAACAACAACGTGGTACAGCGATGGGGTCCAACATGGCCCCTAGCTATGCCAATCTCTTTATGGCTGATTTCGAAAAACGTTACGTATACCCCACTGACTATTATAAACAGAACATTCTCATATGGTTACGTTATATCGATGACGTCTTCCTCATTTGGAAGGGTGACACACACTCCCTAGAGACCTTTCATGAATATCTTAACCACTGCTCGGCCACAATTCAATTCTCCATTGAATATAGCTACACCAAAATACACTTTCTGGACGTTTCGGTTTCACTAGATGAGGGCATCATTGTCACTGATGTCTTCAGGAAACCAACCGACAGAAACACTTTCCTGCATGCGGATAGTTTCCATCCGCCAGCCCTCATTCGAGCTCTGCCCTATAGCCAATTTGTTAGAATCCGTCGCATTACAGCGACAGACGAATTATTTGAAGAGCGATCAGAGGAACTCATTCAGAAGCTCCTCAAGAGGGGCTATTCGCTCTCCCAGTTGAAAGTAGCACAAGCGAGAGCACGTGCCCAAGACAGAAGAGAATTGCGACAATTCAAAGGAAAAAAGACTAACAGTCGTATACCATTAGTGCTGACCTACTCTAGTCTCTCCCAAAAAGTACAAAAAGTGATTAGGAAACATTGGCATGTCACCAACACTGATGAGATACTAAGTGGGATATTTAGGGATCCTCCAATGGTAGCCTATAGACGCTCCCGGAGCATCCGACAAACATTAGTCAAGGCAGACTTTCATTCCCCGATGCGCCAAAGGGAGCCCACCTGGCTCAATGCTCAGGGCCCACCTAGTGGCATGTTCCCATGTGGGCACTGTGCCCAATGTGGGTTCACCTACAAAACTACCACATTCACGCACCCTAAAACAGGTTTTAGGTATCAAATACGGGACTTTGCCAACTGCTCCTCCACCAATGTGGTGTATTTACTTAAATGCCCATGTGGGAAGGGGTATGTTGGCAAGACCAAACGAACTGTGAGACAAAGAATCAGCGAGCATCGGTCTGATATTAGAAATAACAAACTTGAATCCCCCATAGCTCGACATTTTCTAGAAGCTGGCCATCATATTAGCCAATTAAGGTTTCTGGTAATTGAGATAGTGAAACCACTTGACCGGGGTGGTGACTTGGATACAAAACTATTACAAAGGGAACTATATTGGATATTTCAATTACAGACTCTAAATCCTGACGGATTAAATGAAGAAATGGACTTTGCAGTGTTCTACTAATTATATGTTCTTATTTAGTTGTTTAACCATTAAAATAATACGCACATTATAGACATGCCTAGAAGAGGTACTCATATTGGTCATTTCCTCTCTGAATACTGTGCAATATGGTGCTGACCTCCCCGGGCACCCCCGGGGATGGTCTGGTTTTAGGTATCACTTATTCACGTTTTTAACTTTTCCATTTTTTATTATCTAGGGGCTTGACCACACATACATTGCCCTGTATGAACCCAGCGTGCTGAATTGGAGGGCCTCTTTAATCCCAGCGTGCTCACCCACAACTGTGTGTGCCCATAAGATTACTCTTATAAAAGTTTGGAGTTGGAGTGCCACCTTATAAAGCTACGTGAAGCTGGAGCATTTGATCTATTTTACTCTCAAGATGTTTCCCTGTGCGGAGCCCCTCTGAATTCGGGACGTCGCCGCAACGATGGCAGCCATCTTTTTGGCTTGTTTTCCCTGTCATATTCCTATAATTGAAGGATGCGAGATTTGCGGCCGCCATCTTGGATCCCGCGAGATTAGCTGCCGCCATCTTGGAACACCCTGCTGAAGTACACTCACATCTAAAGGCACGAGATCTGCGGCCGCCATCTTCAATCCCGCGAGATCTACCGCCGCCATCTTGATACACCCTGCCAAACTACACCCTGAGGACACTTAGGACGGACGGTTACTAACGCAGCTTCTAGCTGCAACTTTTTTCTCCTCTCCGCCTCTTACAACCCCCGTGGGGCACTGTATAGAGCCCCGCGCGCCGTTCCCTGGGGATGATGGCACATAGTGCCACTTGACTCAGGGTCGGCCGGGACTCTCTGCAATGACCCCGATGACGTCATCAGGCGGCGCCAAAGGTGCGTGGTCTGTTTTGGCGCCATCAATAAGCACGCTGGGCTCCCTCACTATATAAGGTCTGAATGCCTCTTTTGTGATACCGCATCTCCTGATGAAGACATTCCTGTCGAAACGTTGAGAGAAGCGCCTACTGTTGTACCTACCTGCATACTGCCTGTAAGCCTACCCTTTTGATCTATTGGACATGCATTACGAAAGAGATTGTCAGATTTGTGTTGCCATTGGTGATACTGCCTCATCTGTTCTCTAATGAACTTTGCTCTACCATACCTAGAAGGACAACCAAATCTGAACAGTGAGAACTTTTTTCATACAACAGCGCCTCCTAGCGGTCACTCTGATTATCAAATGTTATGTCATGTTTCTGTCTACAATATGTTTTCACTTTATTAAATCACTTTTGTTAATTGCAAGAATCTACTTTTGGGTGTTCATTCCTCCTACAATTTGTGTTCTTAGATATGTCTCACTGCACATAGAGTGGGTGCAGATTGGAACGAATTGAACCCCTTTGATAACTATACTGAGATAATTATCTATCTATTCCTTTTTGGTGTGCTACAACCCCACAGTAACATTGTACTTTGTTTTTCTGCTCTATAGGTTGTTTTAGCACCCGTTTAAGCTTGCTACAGACTGACATGTCTTTTGAAGATATTAATACTCTGACGCAGCACCAGGCTGATACTTTGGCATTCAGTCAGCTACAGGTAGACAACATAATTGCACAGTATTCTAGACCTGATAATCCACTAATCAATGATCATACTGCCACCAAGAAACAATTTGAGTCCCTTTCAAGAAAAGCCATACAATATCAACTTCACTCTGATACACTTATAGAATATCTTAAAGCAAAGAGGATACCAAGGGGCCTTAGGCTCCCCATAAAACCGACATTCTGTCAACATAATAAAGAGTTCATATCAGATTGGCAGAAAATATTAAATAAATGCAGTTTGGATTTAATTGCACTCACCATTACTGGGTTACAAAGGGAATTGAGTTCAATCAATGATACAATTACAACCTTGAGGACTCAGCTGGAGTCTAAACTAACATTGGATGTATACAAATCCTTCCTAGAAACACATAATTTGAGTTTAGAACAATACAAACAAGAAACTATCCAATTCAAACTTAACAAATATAGACGCGACGCCCTCGACTATCAGGAGGGCCGCGTCTATACTTGGCGAGACCAGAAACGCCAGAGGTGGCCCCAGAACTCAAACAGACAAGGCTCTGACTCAGACACTGGTAACTCTAGTTCCTCCTCTGGGGAGGATTTTTTAGAGGTAGGTTCAGGCACAAACCAGAGGGCCCCTCACCCACCAAAAAGAAACCCAAAAAGACAAGGAGAGGTCAGAGGAAGACAACGCCAAGCAACCAACCATCCGCCATCCTCGAGGGCAACGTACAACACCCGAAGCCAGACGACACGACAGTAATCAACATCTCCGACCACACATTGACTCACGACGAAATTAAGGTATTAGCTAAAGGTCTTACATTTGTTCCCTACTCCAAGGGGGACCGGTTTACTATTGAAATTGAATTACAAAAATTTTTCCGCACATTGCGCATAAAATCATTTTTCTCTTATCACCCACCTACCAATACCAATAGCAACCAGAACACCAACATGTGCAAACCTAGGAGCAAATGGTCTCCTCCTCCATCCTCCAATGCGGTTGAGACTTTCATAAAATTAGTCAAGAGGGACGTTGATCTCATTAAACCCCCACCCGATAAGACATGCCCGAATTTGACATACAGAGAGCGCCAAGCACTTCAGTCATTAAAGAACAATACTAATATAGTTATCAAACCGGCGGACAAGGGTGGGGCTATTGTGGTCATGAACGCAACTGATTACATGAACGAAATACAAGAACAGTTGCAAGACACATCAGTGTATACCCCCATAGATGGTGATCCTACTGTAGAAATCAGTACGATACTGGAGAACATCGTCAAGAAGGCCACTGAAAATGAGGTTATTGATGAGAAAACAGCCAAATTTCTTATAAATAAATTCCCTCTCATACCACTCTTTTACTGCCTGCCAAAAATACATAAGAGGTTACATAACCCACCAGGCCGTCCCATTGTAGCAGGCACAAATTCTATTTTCCAAAATCCGGCGATATACCTGGATCAACTTCTCCAGCCACTGGTAATCACCACTGCATCTTTTTTGCAGGACACAACTGATTTCCTGGCTCGAATCACCTCACTGGGTTCACTTACACAGGACTGTGTCTTGGTGACAATGGACGTAACAAGTCTTTACACATCAATTCCACATGCAGCCGGCATTGAGGTTATCCAGCATGCCTTGGCAAGCACTTCCCTCTCGGTAGGTACACAATGCCTTGCGACTGAGTTACTCACAATTATACTTACTCGGAACTATTTCCGCTTTGACGGTAAATTTTATCAACAACAACGTGGTACAGCGATGGGGTCCAACATGGCCCCTAGCTATGCCAATCTCTTTATGGCTGATTTCGAAAAACGTTACGTATACCCCACTGACTATTATAAACAGAACATTCTCATATGGTTACGTTATATCGATGACGTCTTCCTCATTTGGAAGGGTGACACACACTCCCTAGAGACCTTTCATGAATATCTTAACCACTGCTCGGCCACAATTCAATTCTCCATTGAATATAGCTACACCAAAATACACTTTCTGGACGTTTCGGTTTCACTAGATGAGGGCATCATTGTCACTGATGTCTTCAGGAAACCAACCGACAGAAACACTTTCCTGCATGCGGATAGTTTCCATCCGCCAGCCCTCATTCGAGCTCTGCCCTATAGCCAATTTGTTAGAATCCGTCGCATTACAGCGACAGACGAATTATTTGAAGAGCGATCAGAGGAACTCATTCAGAAGCTCCTCAAGAGGGGCTATTCGCTCTCCCAGTTGAAAGTAGCACAAGCGAGAGCACGTGCCCAAGACAGAAGAGAATTGCGACAATTCAAAGGAAAAAAGACTAACAGTCGTATACCATTAGTGCTGACCTACTCTAGTCTCTCCCAAAAAGTACAAAAAGTGATTAGGAAACATTGGCATGTCACCAACACTGATGAGATACTAAGTGGGATATTTAGGGATCCTCCAATGGTAGCCTATAGACGCTCCCGGAGCATCCGACAAACATTAGTCAAGGCAGACTTTCATTCCCCGATGCGCCAAAGGGAGCCCACCTGGCTCAATGCTCAGGGCCCACCTAGTGGCATGTTCCCATGTGGGCACTGTGCCCAATGTGGGTTCACCTACAAAACTACCACATTCACGCACCCTAAAACAGGTTTTAGGTATCAAATACGGGACTTTGCCAACTGCTCCTCCACCAATGTGGTGTATTTACTTAAATGCCCATGTGGGAAGGGGTATGTTGGCAAGACCAAACGAACTGTGAGACAAAGAATCAGCGAGCATCGGTCTGATATTAGAAATAACAAACTTGAATCCCCCATAGCTCGACATTTTCTAGAAGCTGGCCATCATATTAGCCAATTAAGGTTTCTGGTAATTGAGATAGTGAAACCACTTGACCGGGGTGGTGACTTGGATACAAAACTATTACAAAGGGAACTATATTGGATATTTCAATTACAGACTCTAAATCCTGACGGATTAAATGAAGAAATGGACTTTGCAGTGTTCTACTAATTATATGTTCTTATTTAGTTGTTTAACCATTAAAATAATACGCACATTATAGACATGCCTAGAAGAGGTACTCATATTGGTCATTTCCTCTCTGAATACTGTGCAATATGGTGCTGACCTCCCCGGGCACCCCCGGGGATGGTCTGGTTTTAGGTATCACTTATTCACGTTTTTAACTTTTCCATTTTTTATTATCTAGGGGCTTGACCACACATACATTGCCCTGTATGAACCCAGCGTGCTGAATTGGAGGGCCTCTTTAATCCCAGCGTGCTCACCCACAACTGTGTGTGCCCATAAGATTACTCTTATAAAAGTTTGGAGTTGGAGTGCCACCTTATAAAGCTACGTGAAGCTGGAGCATTTGATCTATTTTACTCTCAAGATGTTTCCCTGTGCGGAGCCCCTCTGAATTCGGGACGTCGCCGCAACGATGGCAGCCATCTTTTTGGCTTGTTTTCCCTGTCATATTCCTATAATTGAAGGATGCGAGATTTGCGGCCGCCATCTTGGATCCCGCGAGATTAGCTGCCGCCATCTTGGAACACCCTGCTGAAGTACACTCACATCTAAAGGCACGAGATCTGCGGCCGCCATCTTCAATCCCGCGAGATCTACCGCCGCCATCTTGATACACCCTGCCAAACTACACCCTGAGGACACTTAGGACGGACGGTTACTAACGCAGCTTCTAGCTGCAACTTTTTTCTCCTCTCCGCCTCTTACAACCCCCGTGGGGCACTGTATAGAGCCCCGCGCGCCGTTCCCTGGGGATGATGGCACATAGTGCCACTTGACTCAGGGTCGGCCGGGACTCTCTGCAATGACCCCGATGACGTCATCAGGCGGCGCCAAAGGTGCGTGGTCTGTTTTGGCGCCATCAATAAGCACGCTGGGCTCCCTCACTATATAAGGTCTGAATGCCTCTTTTGTGATACCGCATCTCCTGATGAAGACATTCCTGTCGAAACGTTGAGAGAAGCGCCTACTGTTGTACCTACCTGCATACTGCCTGTAAGCCTACCCTTTTGATCTATTGGACATGCATTACGAAAGAGATTGTCAGATTTGTGTTGCCATTGGTGATACTGCCTCATCTGTTCTCTAATGAACTTTGCTCTACCATACCTAGAAGGACAACCAAATCTGAACAGTGAGAACTTTTTTCATACAACAGCGCCTCCTAGCGGTCACTCTGATTATCAAATGTTATGTCATGTTTCTGTCTACAATATGTTTTCACTTTATTAAATCACTTTTGTTAATTGCAAGAATCTACTTTTGGGTGTTCATTCCTCCTACAATTTGTGTTCTTAGACTCTTCTAGCTGATGCATATCTGAATGGCTGGTGACGGGTGCGCACAGCAGAGGGGAGACCCCCGCAGGAGGCACCCGGTGACAGGTGCACGGCAGTGAGTCCACACGTGACGTGGGCGCGTGGTTTTGAGGTAAACAGCTGATTTGGGGGTTTCACATACAGGGGTATGCCAAATAGCAAACCCAGATAAGCAAAACACCTTTGGTCTGCTTTAATGCAGAGGCCCTAAAACACACAGTTGAGGCCATTTACTTGCCCCAGATCTGGTCTCTCTGAGCAGGCTGGAAGATGCAGAATCTAAAAGATTCCTGGGCCGGCTGCTGGCTTTCCCCCAGGGCATCCCAAATCAGGATGCCCCCACTGTGTGAAACCCCCTGGATGGCCTTGTAAAGAGGGGAGGTAGAGAGCTAGCGTGGTGGAGCCACATGAGAGAGCTGCCAATAGTGGCGGGGAAGGGAGGAGCCCCGGAAGAAGTGTCATCGGCGGCGTCAGGTAGGTGACATTGCGCCAGAAGTAAAAGTAATAAAAGGAAAGAATCTTGTTTTGATACCTGACCCACTCTACGTGCATGTCCATTAACCCATCTACCAACCTACCCAACCACCAGCCAACCTACCTGCCCACTCATTACACCCACCCACTAGGCTACCTAACCTACCTTAAAGTGGACCAAAACTCATGGCCATCAGCCCTCCTTGAGCATCCAGAATCGGGATGCCCCGCTGTGTGAAACCCAGTATACTCACCTTCTCCTTGCTATTCCTTTAGCAGGACATGTGCCCCAGCCAGGCAATAGTGAATGGCCGGTGCGGGCATGCTCCCTGCCAGAGGGTAGCGGGGATGTGGCCGCTGATTGGACTGAGGAAAGGTGAGTTAGTTTGGGCAACCTGGGGGGGGGGGGTCACATAGCGGGTCATGCCAATTGGATGCTTTGGGGGGGAAGGGACCCAAAACCAGGATAATCAAAATTCTAGGGTTTGGTCCACTAGCAGCCAGCCTAGAATTTAAATGATTCCAGTTCAGCTCCTGGCATTTTTTTCTGGGGCATCCCAAGTGTGAAATCCCCCCCCCCCTAGTTCAGTCCCTACAACTCTATGCTCCAACACATGCACGGGCTCTCGTCCAATGAGAGCCGCCGGTCTGATTATGTCATTCAGCAGACTGCTCTCATTGGTTTAAAGTGGACCAAGACTCACCAAACTTGTGAAATACATCTGGCCAAAGCCCCTGGCAATATTCCCTTCTTAGGGTGTAGAACTAGAAATGGATATTTTTCCTTTTCAAATAGGCTTGGAACACTGTTTTTTCGCTGTCCTCTTCTGTAAGATGGCAGAGGACCAGGCATTGCATTGGTGTAGCAATGACATCATCACCACACACAAAAATGGCAATGAATGGAGGAGGCGGCACATTACAGCTAAAACAAGGGCCATTATTTGGATTAGAGTGAAGCAGGAGGAATGGAAATTGCCAAAAGGTCCTCCTCATGGGGGCAACAATTCAGGGGATGCCAGTTAAAAATGTGGATGTTGGTCCATTTTAAATGTAGAGTGCACACAGCCACATCCCCTGCATCACCGGCATCATGAACGTGCTCTCGCCCCAGCCATCTCAGATCTATCCAAGTCTATGGAAGCCGCTTGCTGTATGACGTAGTCACGGCAGATGGCCATCAGTGAACAAGAGCCCACACATGTACCTTGGAGCGTGGATAGGCAAGTTGTATAGGGCGAACTTGGGGGTTTTACACTGCGGGGCATCCCAATTCTGGCATGGAACAAAAATTGGTAGTCAAATTCCCGGCGTTTGTTTCGCTTTAAAGTAGACCCGTGGTTTTGGGGCATCACGATTTTGAATGCCCCACTGTGTAAAACCTGGCAATGACTAGTAATACATATCTTGCTCACATTTCCACAGTGCTGGCACAACTCTCCTCCAATCAGCTTCTCTGGCTGCACATATTAATGGAAGCCCAGGCGAACACGGCGCCCCCCCCGCATTCCTGGGGTGTGTACAGCCATGGCAGCCACCCAGTTACAGCAGGCAGGGATGCGCACAGGGCCGGATTAACGTAGGGGCGGACGGAGCTGCCGCTCCAGGCCCCTACGTTAAAACAGGCCCAGCAGCCTGCAAACGAGGCCCGCATAGGCCGCCCGGCGCCTGCTATCGCCAAGCAGGAGGAAAGACAGCGGCAGGGCAGGCGAGCAGGAGGAAAGACAGCGGTGGGGCCGGCGGTCAGAAGGAAAGACAGCAAGCGGGGCCGGTGAGCAGGAGGAAAGACAGGGGCGGGGCCAGCGGCCAGAAGGAAAGACAGCAAGCGGGGCTGGCAGGGGCGGGGCCGCAAGCAGGCGGAGACACAGGGGCGGGGCCGGCAGCCAAAAGGAAAGACAGCAAGCAGGGCCGGCAGGGGCGGGGCCGTGGAGCAGGACGAAAGACACGTGGTGGGGTCGGCGGGCGGGAGGAAAGACGGCGTGTGGGACAAGCCAGGAGCAAAGACAGCAGGCGGGGTGAGTTAAAGAGGAGCATCTGACTCAGCTGCCTGCTTTGATCGCAGGAGGCTGAGTGGCACTCATTGAATGCTGCTTTTCCCTGGGGCATCCTGAATCGGGATGCCCCTGCTGTGTGAACACCTGGAAAAACTCACCTTTCCCCGCTCCATCTCTCTTTCCCAGCTCTGTCCCATTCATCTCTCTCTTTTTCCAGCCCTGTCCCATCCCATCTCTCTCTTTTCCCAGCTCTGTCCCATCCCATCTCTCTTCTCCCAGCTCTGTCTCATCCCATCTCTCTTCTCCCAGCTCTGTCCCATCCCATCTCTCTTCTCCCAGCTCTGTCCCATCCCATCTCTCTTCTCCCAGCTCTGTCCCATCCCATCTCTCTTCTCCCAGCTCTGTCCCATCCCATCTCTCTTCTCCCAGCTCTGTCCCATCCCATCTCTCTTCTCCCAGCTCTGTCCCATCCCATCTCTCTTCTCCCAGCTCTGTCCCATCCCATCTCTCTTTTCCCAGCTCTGTTCCATCCCATCTCTCTTTTCCCAGCTCTGTTCCATCCCATCTCTCTTCTCCCAGCTCTGTCCCATCCCATCTCTCTTTTCCCAGCTCTGTTCCATCCCATCTCTCTATTATCCCAGCTCTGTCCCATCCCATCTCTCTTCTCCCAGCTCTGTCCCATCCCATCTCTCTTCCCCCAGCTCTGTTCCATCCCATCTCTCTTCTCCCAGCTCTGTCCCATCCCATCTCTCTTCTCCCAGCTCTGTCCCATCCCATCTCTCTTTTCCAAGCTCTGTCCCATCCCATCTCTCTTCTCCCAGCTCTGTCCCATCCCATCTCTCTTCTCCCAGCTCTGTCCCATCCCATCTCTCTTCTCCCAGCTCTGTCCCATCCCATCTCTCTTCTCCCAGCTCTGTCCCATCCCATCTCTCTTCTCCCAGCTCTGTCACATCCCATCTCTCTTCCCCCAGCTCTGTCCCATCCCATCTCTCTCTTTTCCCAGCTCTGTCCCATCCCATCTCTCTTCTCCCAGCTCTGTCCCATCCCATCTCTCTTCTCCCAGCTCTGTCCCATCCCATCTCTCTTTTCCCAGCTCTGTTCCATCCCATCTCTCTATTATCCCAGCTCTGTCCCGTCCCATCTCTCTTCTCCCAGCTCTGTCCCATCCCATCTCTCTTCCCCCAGCTCTGTTCCATCCCATCTCTCTTCTCCCAGCTCTGTCCCATCCCATCTCTCTTCTCCCAGCTCTGTCCCATCCCATCTCTCTTCTCCCAGCTCTGTCCCATCCCATCTCTCTTTTCCAAGCTCTGTCCCATCCCATCTCTCTTCTCCCAGCTCTGTCCCATCCCATCTCTCTTCTCCCAGCTCTGTCCCATCCCATCTCTCTTCTCCCAGCTCTGTCCCATCCCATCTCTCTTCTCCCAGCTCTGTCCCATCCCATCTCTCTTCCCCCAGCTCTGTCCCATCCCATCTCTCTCTTTTCCCAGCTCTGTCCCATCCCATCTCTCTTCTCCCAGCTCTGTCCCATCCCATCTCTCTTCTCCCAGCTCTGTCCCATCCCATCTCTCTTCTCCCAGCTCTGTCCCATCCCATCTCTCTTCTCCCAGCTCTGTCCCATCCCATCTCTCTATTCCCAGCTCTGTCCCATCCCATCTCTCTCTTTTCCCAGCTCTGTCCCATCCCATCTCTCTATTCCCAGCTCTGTCCCATCCCATCTGTCTTCTCCCAGCTCTGTCCCATCCCATCTCTCTTTTCCCAGCTCTGTCCCATCCCACCTCTCTTCTCCCAGCTCTGTCCCATCCCATCTCTCTTCTCCCATCTCTCTTCTCCCAGCTCTGTCAAATCCCATCTCTCTTCTCCTAGCTCTGTCCCATCCCATCTCTCTATTATCCCAGCTCTGTCCCATCCCATCTCTCTATTATCCCAGCTATATCCCATCCCATCTCTTCCCAGCTCTGCCCCATCCCATCTTTCTTTTGCTAACTCTGTCCCATCCCATCTCTCTATTATCCCAGCTCTGTCTCATCCCATCTCTCTTCTCCCAGCTCTGTCTCATCCCATCTCTCTTCTCCCAGCTCTGTCCCATCCCATCTCTCTTCTCCCAGCTCTGTCCCATCCCATCTCTCTTCTCCCAGCTCTGTCCCATCCCATCTCTCTTCTCCCAGCTCTGTCCCATCCCATCTCTCTTCTCCCAGCTCTGTCCCATCCCATCTCTCTTCTCCTAGCTCTGTCCCATCTCATCTCTCTATTATCCCAGCTCTGTCCCATCCCATCTCTCTATTATCCCAGCTCTGTCCCATCCCAGCTCTTCCCCATCCCATCTTTCTTTTGCTAACTCTGTCCCATCCCATCTCTCTATTATCCCAGCTCTGTCTCATCCCATCTCTCTTCTCCAAGCTCTGTCTCATCCCATCTCTCTTCTCCCAGCTCTGCCCCATCCCATCTCTCTTCTCCCAGCTCTGTCCTATCCCATCTTTCTTTTCCCAGCTCTGTCCCATCCCATCAGTGTTTCTTTAAAGTAATGTTTGGGCTCCTGCTGCTGCTGCCAACTCCAGGGTGTGATTCATCCAATTTTTGGGCTCCTGCTTCCAACTCCAGTGTCTCTTTAAAGTAATGTTCGAGCTCCTGCTGCTGCTGCTGCCAACTCCAGGGTGTGATTCATCCAATTTTTGGGCTCCTGCTGCCAATTCCAGTGTCTCTTTAAAGTAATGTAAAGTAACATTACTGAACTCTCATCAGAAAAATGCTTGATAGTGCCCCTGATGATCTCCCTTGTGAGGTGTTTAATGCACTCTCCAGTTGTGATGTGTTTGTAAATTTTGTCCTATTAGCATTGGATGACACCATCAGAATGTGTGCAAGAACTTCTGCCCTCGTGGTGGCTATAGGTCGCTTGGTCTGGCTGCGACAGTGGGGTGTTGACAATGCTGCGAAGAAGGCTCTTACTGGGCTTCCTTTTAAGGGGCTACGCCTGTTTGGGGCCCGTCTAGACCTGTTTGGTAAGAGAGGTAAGTTACCCCAGCGCAGGCGGCTGTCTCGCCCCCCTTCTACCTCCTACCATGGTGTTAAACAGGAACCAGGGGTGTCCTTCGCGGGGGCTCGCACAGATTCCTGTCCCAGGAGCAGCAGACAACACCCTGGCTCCTCCGGGGGGCTAAGCCCAAATCCTCTCCCAAGTCCCCTCAAGCATGATGGGGCACCCTCGCCCGTCAGGGTGAGGGTACGGCTGCGGCACCTTGCTCATGTCTGGAGGCGTCACGCCTCAGACCGGTGGATTCAGGAGGTAGTGCCCTCCGGCTACCAGATAGAGTTTGCTGTGCCTCCCCCGAGATTATCAGGTCCTGGGTACTCCTGGTCCCTGCCTCTGCTCAGGTGTTGGCGCAGGCCGTGCAAGGCCTGCGGGTCATTTGCAGATTCCCCTTAACAGACAGAGGCAAGGGACTCTACACCAACCTTTTCACAGTTCCCAAAAAAGGATGGGTCAGTCTGGCCCATTCTGGTTTACAGATCTTCAGCAAATTCTCAAGTACATCAATCATCAGGGAGGGACCCGGAGCAAGAGGGTCCTCCAGGAAGTGTCTCTGATCCTGACCTGGGTGGAGGCCAATGTTCCCTGCATATCAGCGGTATACATTCCGGAGGGGTCTCTCTGCAACAGGGTGTTCCAATCTCTGTGTCACCGTGGGGACCAACCAGATGTGGATCTGTTTGTGTTCCGTCACAATCACAAGCTCCAGGCCCTTGTCTCCCTGTATAAGGATCCTCTGGCCGTGACCACGAATGCTTTAGTAATGTAATGGCAGGACATTCTGTTCTGTATGTCTTTCCTCCATTCCCCCTGTTAGGCAGGGTCCTGCACAAGATTGTTCTGGAGGGGGTGCCAGTGATTCTGGTGGCCCCCAGGTGGCCAAGAAGAGTGTGGTTCGTAGACGTGGTGCAGCTGGCTGTAGATCAGTACGTTCTGCCAGGAGTGCCAGATCTCACTCAGGGCCCCTTATACCATTCCAATTACAAACTCTGGCTTGACGGCCTGGCTGCTGAAACCTCCATCTTAATGGACAAAGGCTTGTCTGCCTCGGTGGTTGAGTCCATGGTGAAGGCTAGGAAGAAGACTTCTTTCATCTATTATAGGGTATGGCGTACTTACATTGACTGGTGTGAGTCTAGGTCTCTTCCCTGTCGGGTGTTCTCAGCTCCCAGGTTCTGGAGTTTTTACTGCATGGGTTGGAGCCGGGTCTCCAACTCAGTACTTTGAAGGGTCAGGTTTCTGCCCTGTCTGTCTTCTGTCAGTAGTCTTTTGTTCAGCATTCCTTGGTTTAAGACTGCTTTCAGGGCATTACTCATGTGCGTTCCCCACGAAAACCTATGGTCCCGGTTTGGGATTGAACTTGGTCTTGCCTGCCTTGCAGGGTGCTCCCTTTAAACCTATACAGGATGCTGCTCTGGCTGTACTTACCCTCAAGGTTGTCTTTCTGGTGGCTATTACTTCGGTCAGGCGTGTGTCTGAGCTGGCGGCTCTGTCTATCCAGCCCCCATACTGAGAGACACCAGGATAAGGTGGTGTTCCGCTTTAAGCCGGATTTTCTGCCTAGGTGGTGTCTGCCTTTCATTTGAATCAAGATATTGTTCTTCCTTATTTGTGCCCTAATCCTAGCAATGCTAAGGAAAGGGTTTTGCATTCCTTGGATGTGGTCAGGTGTCTGAAGTATTACCTAGTAGTATCTGCATCCTTCAGGAAAACTGATGCTCTTTTTGTGGTCCCTTATGGTCCTAGGAAGGGTTTGGCTCCTGCCAAGTCCACTATCAGCAAATGGATCCGTCAGGCTGTGATTCAGGCCTATTCTGCTAAGGGGAGGAATCCTTCCTTCCGCCTTATTGCTCATTCTACTGGTGTCTCTTGGGCCTTCCAGCACCAGGCTTGTGTTGAACATGTTTGCAAGGCCGCTACTTGGTCTTCTGTTCTTACCTTTTTCAAGGTTTTACAAGGTTGATGTTAGGGCCTCAGCTGATGCTGTTTTTGGCCGCAAGGTTTTGCAGGCGGCAGTGGTTTAAACTGTCTGCTGTTACCTTTTTTATTGGGGATCCCACCCTACTTTATGGACACTGCTATTGGATGTCCCAAGTGTAAGTAATCTATCTGGAGCAGGACGTACTGTATACTAAGAATAATACAATTCTGTGAAATACTCACCTGTAGAATTGGTATTATAAGTATACAGTACGTCCTGCTCCACCTCACCCTGGTTTTTGCATTATTCTGGATCCCCTGTATGGTGATTGTTGTTATTTATAGTTACCAGTTTTTGGGTGGTTAAATTCTCCCGGCTTCTTGTTCACTGCTTTTCAATGCTGGGGATTTGTGGGAGGTCCCCGGGTATTTGAGGGGCCGGGAGGAGCCTGTTTTGCATGTCTCTGCAGTGCAGCGCCATCTGGCGGAGGATAACCCAAGTGTAAGTAATCTATCTGGAGCAGGACGTACTGTATACTTATAATACCAATTCTACAGGTGAGTATTTCACAGAATTGTATTTTTGCTGAGCCAAGTTTACTTTATTGACTTGCTTCTAAAAAACGATGAAACTATGTAATCTAAAAAAAGAGAAACTGCAATTCTGGTAATCTTGTCAATTTTCATGTTTAGTATTCCTAGCATCTTGTGTTTTGATACAGACAGATCTAAATATTTCTACCCTTTTTTCCTTCCAGTCCATTCCTGGCTGTCCCTTCTTCAATACCTCTAGGTCTTCTCCGCCCGAAGGGGCGTGAACTGCAAGATCAAAGATGTAGTTCCTCCCGGCCCCCTATAAATAGCATCTGCCTCTTTACCAAGCCCCAGTCTACTTCTTGCAGTGGAACTGCGAAGATCGCTTACACACTCTCAGGGATTTAGCAGCAAAGTGGGGCCTCTAACCTGTCGGCTTGCTGCAGGACCCTATTTCCATGGATTCTTCTGACCCATCTGATGTCTCCCCAGCCTTGGCTGTTTTCCTAGGGATCTGTGACGGTAGGGTGAAACGCGGGGGTCTGGGGCGTTTTACAGGGCATATGGCTCTGGGCTGCAGGCTTCTCTAGAACAAGCAGGTCAGCCGCAGGTCTTTCATGGTGAACCTGCTGAGAAACAATGATATATATTTCATATGTCACCCTCCCTTCTCCCACATGTATTTTTATTGTGTGTGCATGCTTGTGTACTGCGTGGGGAGCGGCGAAGGGCTCCGTCGCCAAAGCAGCACTACGGCGAGGAACGGTCCGCTGCCGCTCCTCCCACATACCTCCCTCATTTCCTCTCGATAGGGGGCAAGCGGGGCTCGGCGGCCGCCGCTGCTAGGCCGCAATTGGTGCTGACCGGGGAGGGCGGAGTCACGAGCAAGCGGCGCACAGGCCTGGCTGTGCCAGGAGACGCTCCCCCGGCCAGAAGCTTCTGGAAGACGCATGCTGCTGCTGCATGTCCCTGTAGAGGCAGGCGCTGGTGGAGCGTGGTATCGTCCTGCTTTTCTTTCCTTCATGTCGCTTAGCATTTGAATTAAAAAAAAAAAGGAAGAGAGGGGGAATGGTTATATATATATATATATATCTGGAGCAGGACGTACTGTATACTAAGAATAATACAATTCTGTGAAATACTCACCTGTAGAATTGGTATTATAAGTATACAGTACGTCCTGCTCCACCTCACCCTGGTTTTTGCATTATTCTGGATCCCCTGTATGGTGATTGTTGTTATTTATAGTTACCAGTTTTTGGGTGGTTAAATTCTCCCGGCTTCTTGTTCACTGCTTTTCAATGCTGGGGATTTGTGGGAGGTCCCCGGGTATTTGAGGGGCTGGGAGGAGCCTGTTTTGCATGTCTCTGCAGTGCAGCGCCATCTGGCGGAGGATAACCCAAGTGTAAGTAATCTATCTGGAGCAGGACGTACTGTATACTTATAATACCAATTCTACAGGTGAGTATTTCACAGAATTGTATTTTTGCTGAGCCAAGTTTACTTTATTGACTTGCTTCTAAAAAACGATGAAACTATGTAATCTAAAAAAAGAGAAACTGCAATTCTGGTAATCTTGTCAATTTTCCAGTCCATTCCTGGCTGTCCCTTCTTCAATACCTCTAGGTCTTCTCCGCCCGAAGGGGCGTGAACTGCAAGATCAAAGATGTAGTTCCTCCCGGCCCCCTATAAATAGCATCTGCCTCTTTACCAAGCCCCAGTCTACTTCTTGCAGTGGAACTGCGAAGATCGCTTACACACTCTCAGGGATTTAGCAGCAAAGTGGGGCCTCTAACCTGTCGGCTTGCTGCAGGACCCTATTTCCATGGATTCTTCTGACCCATCTGATGTCTCCCCAGCCTTGGCTGTTTTCCTAGGGATCTGTGACGGTAGGGTGAAACGCGGGGGTCTGGGGCGTTTTACAGGGCATATGGCTCTGGGCTGCAGGCTTCTCTAGAACAAGCAGGTCAGCCGCAGGTCTTTCATGGTGAACCTGCTGAGAAACAATGATATATATTTCATATGTCACCCTCCCTTCTCCCACATGTATTTTTATTTTTATTGTGTGTGCATGCTTGTGTACTGCGTGGGGAGCGGCGAAGGGCTCCGTCGCCAAAGCAGCACTACGGCGAGGAACGGTCCGCTGCCGCTCCTCCCACATACCTCCCTCATTTCCTCTCAATAGGGGGCAAGCAGGGCTCGGCGGCCGCCGCTGCTAGGCCACAATTGGTGCTGACCGGGGAGGGTGGAGTCACGAGCAAGCGGCGCACAGGCCTGGCTGTGCCAGGAGACGCTCCCCCGGCCAGAACCTTCTGGAAGACGCATGCTGCTGCTGCATGTCCCTGTAGAGGCAGGCGCTGGTGGAGCGTGGTATCGTCCTGCTTTTCTTTCCTTCATGTCGCTTAGCATTTGAATAAAAAAAAAAGGAAGAGAGGGGGAATGGTTATATATATATATATATATATCTGGAGCAGGACGTACTGTATACTAAGAATAATACAATTCTGTGAAATACTCACCTGTAGAATTGGTATTATAAGTATACAGTACGTCCTGCTCCACCTCACCCTGGTTTTTGCATTATTCTGGATCCCCTGTATGGTGATTGTTGTTATTTATAGTTACCAGTTTTTGGGTGGTTAAATTCTCCCGGCTTCTTGTTCACTGCTTTTCAATGCTGGGGATTTGTGGGAGGTCCCCGGGTATTTGAGGGGCCGGGAGGAGCCTGTTTTGCATGTCTCTGCAGTGCAGCGCCATCTGGCGGAGGATAACCCAAGTGTAAGTAATCTATCTGGAGCAGGACGTACTGTATACTTATAATACCAATTCTACAGGTGAGTATTTCACAGAATTGTATTTTTGCTGAGCCAAGTTTACTTTATTGACTTGCTTCTAAAAAACGATGAAACTATGTAATCTAAAAAAAGAGAAACTGCAATTCTGGTAATCTTGTCAATTTTCATGTTTAGTATTCCTAGCATCTTGTGTTTTGATACAGACAGATCTAAATATTTCTACCATTTTTTCCTTCCAGTCCATTCCTGGCTGTCCCTTCTTCAATACCTCTAGGTCTTCTCCGCCCAAAGGGGCGTGAACTGCAAGATCAAAGATGTAGTTCCTCCCGGCCCCCTATAAATAGCATCTGCCTCTTTACCAAGCCCCAGTCTACTTCTTGCAGTGGAACTGCGAAGATCGCTTACACACTCTCAGGGATTTAGCAGCAAAGTGGGGCCTCTAACCTGTCGGCTTGCTGCAGGACCCTATTTCCATGGATTCTTCTGACCCATCTGATGTCTCCCCAGCCTTGGCTGTTTTCCTAGGGATCTGTGACGGTAGGGTGAAACGCGGGGGTCTGGGGCGTTTTACAGGGCATATGGCTCTGGGCTGCAGGCTTCTCTAGAACAAGCAGGTCAGCCGCAGGTCTTTCATGGTGAACCTGCTGAGAAACAATGATATATATTTCATATGTCACCCTCCCTTCTCCCACATGTATTTTTATTGTGTGTGCATGCTTGTGTACTGCGTGGGGAGCGGCGAAGGGCTCCGTCGCCAAAGCAGCACTACGGCGAGGAACGGTCCGCTGCCGCTCCTCCCACATACCTCCCTCATTTCCTCTCGATAGGGGGCAAGCGGGGCTCGGCGGCCGCCGCTGCTAGGCCGCAATTGGTGCTGACCGGGGAGGGCGGAGTCACGAGCAAGCGGCGCACAGGCCTGGCTGTGCCAGGAGACGCTCCCCCGGCCAGAAGCTTCTGGAAGACGCATGCTGCTGCTGCATGTCCCTGTAGAGGCAGGCGCTGGTGGAGCGTGGTATCGTCCTGCTTTTCTTTCCTTCATGTCGCTTAGCATTTGAATAAAAAAAAAAGGAAGAGAGGGGGAATGGTTATATATATATATATATATCTGGAGCAGGACGTACTGTATACTAAGAATAATACAATTCTGTGAAATACTCACCTGTAGAATTGGTATTATAAGTATACAGTACGTCCTGCTCCACCTCACCCTGGTTTTTGCATTATTCTGGATCCCCTGTATGGTGATTGTTGTTATTTATAGTTACCAGTTTTTGGGTGGTTAAATTCTCCCGGCTTCTTGTTCACTGCTTTTCAATGCTGGGGATTTGTGGGAGGTCCCCGGGTATTTGAGGGGCCGGGAGGAGCCTGTTTTGCATGTCTCTGCAGTGCAGCGCCATCTGGCGGAGGATAACCCAAGTGTAAGTAATCTATCTGGAGCAGGACGTACTGTATACTTATAATACCAATTCTACAGGTGAGTATTTCACAGAATTGTATTTTTGCTGAGCCAAGTTTACTTTATTGACTTGCTTCTAAAAAACGATGAAACTATGTAATCTAAAAAAAGAGAAACTGCAATTCTGGTAATCTTGTCAATTTTCATGTTTAGTATTCCTAGCATCTTGTGTTTTGATACAGACAGATCTAAATATTTCTACCATTTTTTCCTTCCAGTCCATTCCTGGCTGTCCCTTCTTCAATACCTCTAGGTCTTCTCCGCCCGAAGGGGCGTGAACTGCAAGATCAAAGATGTAGTTCCTCCCGGCCCCCTATAAATAGCATCTGCCTCTTTACCAAGCCCCAGTCTACTTCTTGCAGTGGAACTGCGAAGATCGCTTACACACTCTCAGGGATTTAGCAGCAAAGTGGGGCCTCTAACCTGTCGGCTTGCTGCAGGACCCTATTTCCATGGATTCTTCTGACCCATCTGATGTCTCCCCAGCCTTGGCTGTTTTCCTAGGGATCTGTGACGGTAGGGTGAAACGCGGGGGTCTGGGGCGTTTTACAGGGCATATGGCTCTGGGCTGCAGGCTTCTCTAGAACAAGCAGGTCAGCCGCAGGTCTTTCATGGTGAACCTGCTGAGAAACAATGATATATATTTCATATGTCACCCTCCCTTCTCCCACATGTATTTTTATTTTTATTGTGTGTGCATGCTTGTGTACTGCGTGGGGAGCGGCGAAGGGCTCCGTCGCCAAAGCAGCACTACGGCGAGGAACGGTCCGCTGCCGCTCCTCCCACATACCTCCCTCATTTCCTCTCAATAGGGGGCAAGCAGGGCTCGGCGGCCGCCGCTGCTAGGCCACAATTGGTGCTGACCGGGGAGGGTGGAGTCACGAGCAAGCGGCGCACAGGCCTGGCTGTGCCAGGAGACGCTCCCCCGGCCAGAACCTTCTGGAAGACGCATGCTGCTGCTGCATGTCCCTGTAGAGGCAGGCGCTGGTGGAGCGTGGTATCGTCCTGCTTTTCTTTCCTTCATGTCGCTTAGCATTTGAATAAAAAAAAAAGGAAGAGAGGGGGAATGGTTATATATATATATATATATATATATATCTGGAGCAGGACGTACTGTATACTAAGAATAATACAATTCTGTGAAATACTCACCTGTAGAATTGGTATTATAAGTATACAGTACGTCCTGCTCCACCTCACCCTGGTTTTTGCATTATTCTGGATCCCCTGTATGGTGATTGTTGTTATTTATAGTTACCAGTTTTTGGGTGGTTAAATTCTCCCGGCTTCTTGTTCACTGCTTTTCAATGCTGGGGATTTGTGGGAGGTCCCCGGGTATTTGAGGGGCCAGGAGGAGCCTGTTTTGCATGTCTCTGCAGTGCAGCGCCATCTGGCGGAGGATAACCCAAGTGTAAGTAATCTATCTGGAGCAGGACGTACTGTATACTTATAATACCAATTCTACAGGTGAGTATTTCACAGAATTGTATTTTTGCTGAGCCAAGTTTACTTTATTGACTTGCTTCTAAAAAACGATGAAACTATGTAATCTAAAAAAAGAGAAACTGCAATTCTGGTAATCTTGTCAATTTTCATGTTTAGTATTCCTAGCATCTTGTGTTTTGATACAGACAGATCTAAATATTTCTACCATTTTTTCCTTCCAGTCCATTCCTGGCTGTCCCTTCTTCAATATCTCTAGGTCTTCTCCGCCTGAAGGGGCGTGAACAGCAAGATCAAAGATGTAGTTCCTCCCGGCCCCCTATAAATAGCATCTGCCTCTTTACCAAGCCCCAGTCTACTTCTTGCAGTGGAACTGCGAAGATCGCTTACACACTCTCAGGGATTTAGCAGCAAAGTGGGGCCTCTAACCTGTCGGCTTGCTGCAGGACCCTATTTCCATGGATTCTTCTGACCCATCTGATGTCTCCCCAGCCTTGGCTGTTTTCCTAGGGATCTGTGACGGTAGGGTGAAACGCGGGGGTCTGGGGCGTTTTACAGGGCATATGGCTCTGGGCTGCAGGCTTCTCTAGAACAAGCAGGTCAGCCGCAGGTCTTTCATGGTGAACCTGCTGAGAAACAATGATATATATTTCATATGTCACCCTCCCTTCTCCCACATGTATTTTTATTTTTATTGTGTGTGCATGCTTGTGTACTGCGTGGGGAGCGGCGAAGGGCTCCGTCGCCAAAGCAGCACTACGGCGAGGAACGGTCCGCTGCCGCTCCTCCCACATACCTCCCTCATTTCCTCTCAATAGGGGGCAAGCAGGGCTCGGCGGCCGCCGCTGCTAGGCCACAATTGGTGCTGACCGGGGAGGGTGGAGTCACGAGCAAGCGGCGCACAGGCCTGGCTGTGCCAGGAGACGCTCCCCCGGCCAGAACCTTCTGGAAGACGCATGCTGCTGCTGCATGTCCCTGTAGAGGCAGGCGCTGGTGGAGCGTGGTATCGTCCTGCTTTTCTTTCCTTCATGTCGCTTAGCATTTGAATAAAAAAAAAAGGAAGAGAGGGGGAATGGTTATATATATATATATATATATATATATCTGGAGCAGGACGTACTGTATACTAAGAATAATACAATTCTGTGAAATACTCACCTGTAGAATTGGTATTATAAGTATACAGTACGTCCTGCTCCACCTCACCCTGGTTTTTGCATTATTCTGGATCCCCTGTATGGTGATTGTTGTTATTTATAGTTACCAGTTTTTGGGTGGTTAAATTCTCCCGGCTTCTTGTTCACTGCTTTTCAATGCTGGGGATTTGTGGGAGGTCCCCGGGTATTTGAGGGGCCAGGAGGAGCCTGTTTTGCATGTCTCTGCAGTGCAGCGCCATCTGGCGGAGGATAACCCAAGTGTAAGTAATCTATCTGGAGCAGGACGTACTGTATACTTATAATACCAATTCTACAGGTGAGTATTTCACAGAATTGTATTTTTGCTGAGCCAAGTTTACTTTATTGACTTGCTTCTAAAAAACGATGAAACTATGTAATCTAAAAAAAGAGAAACTGCAATTCTGGTAATCTTGTCAATTTTCATGTTTAGTATTCCTAGCATCTTGTGTTTTGATACAGACAGATCTAAATATTTCTACCATTTTTTCCTTCCAGTCCATTCCTGGCTGTCCCTTCTTCAATATCTCTAGGTCTTCTCCGCCTGAAGGGGCGTGAACAGCAAGATCAAAGATGTAGTTCCTCCCGGCCCCCTATAAATAGCATCTGCCTCTTTACCAAGCCCCAGTCTACTTCTTGCAGTGGAACTGCGAAGATCGCTTACACACTCTCAGGGATTTAGCAGCAAAGTGGGGCCTCTAACCTGTCGGCTTGCTGCAGGACCCTATTTCCATGGATTCTTCTGACCCATCTGATGTCTCCCCAGCCTTGGCTGTTTTCCTAGGGATCTGTGACGGTAGGGTGAAACGCGGGGGTCTGGGGCGTTTTACAGGGCATATGGCTCTGGGCTGCAGGCTTCTCTAGAACAAGCAGGTCAGCCGCAGGTCTTTCATGGTGAACCTGCTGAGAAACAATGATATATATTTCATATGTCACCCTCCCTTCTCCCACATGTATTTTTATTTTTATTGTGTGTGCATGCTTGCGTACTGCGTGGGGAGCGGCGAAGGGATCCGTCGCCAAAGCAGCACTACGGCGAGGAACGGTCCGCTGCCGCTCCTCCCACATACCTCCCTCATTTCCTCTCGATAGGGGGCAAGCGGGGCTCGGCGGCCGCCGCTGCTAGGCCGCAATTGGTGCTGACCGGGGAGGGCGGAGTCACGAGCAAGCGGCGCACAGGCCTGGCTGTGCCAGGAGACGCTCCCCCGGCCAGAAGCTTCTGGAAGACGCATGCTGCTGCTGCATGTCCCTGTAGAGGCAGGCGCTGGTGGAGCGTGGTATCGTCCTGCTTTTCTTTCCTTCATGTCGCTTAGCATTTGAATAAAAAAAAAAGGAAGAGAGGGGGAATGGTTATATATATATATATATATCTGGAGCAGGACGTACTGTATACTAAGAATAATACAATTCTGTGAAATACTCACCTGTAGAATTGGTATTATAAGTATACAGTACGTCCTGCTCCACCTCACCCTGGTTTTTGCATTATTCTGGATCCCCTGTATGGTGATTGTTGTTATTTATAGTTACCAGTTTTTGGGTGGTTAAATTCTCCCGGCTTCTTGTTCACTGCTTTTCAATGCTGGGGATTTGTGGGAGGTCCCCGGGTATTTGAGGGGCCGGGAGGAGCCTGTTTTGCATGTCTCTGCAGTGCAGCGCCATCTGGCGGAGGATAACCCAAGTGTAAGTAATCTATCTGGAGCAGGACGTACTGTATACTTATAATACCAATTCTACAGGTGAGTATTTCACAGAATTGTATTTTTGCTGAGCCAAGTTTACTTTATTGACTTGCTTCTAAAAAACGATGAAACTATGTAATCTAAAAAAAGAGAAACTGCAATTCTGGTAATCTTGTCAATTTTCATGTTTAGTATTCCTAGCATCTTGTGTTTTGATACAGACAGATCTAAATATTTCTACCATTTTTTCCTTCCAGTCCATTCCTGGCTGTCCCTTCTTCAATACCTCTAGGTCTTCTCCGCCCGAAGGGGCGTGAACTGCAAGATCAAAGATGTAGTTCCTCCCGGCCCCCTATAAATAGCATCTGCCTCTTTACCAAGCCCCAGTCTACTTCTTGCAGTGGAACTGCGAAGATCGCTTACACACTCTCAGGGATTTAGCAGCAAAGTGGGGCCTCTAACCTGTCGGCTTGCTGCAGCCCTATTTCCATGGATTCTTCTGACCCATCTGATGTCTCCCCAGCCTTGGCTGTTTTCCTAGGGATCTGTGACGGTAGGGTGAAACGCCGGGGTCTGGGGCGTTTTACAGGGCATATGGCTCTGGGCTGCAGGCTTCTCTAGAACAAGCAGGTCAGCCGCAGGTCTTTCATGGTGAACCTGCTGAGAAACAATGATATATATTTCATATGTCACCCTCCCTTCTCCCACATGTATTTTTATTGTGTGTGCATGCTTGTGTACTGCGTGGGGAGCGGCGAAGGGCTCCGTCGCCAAAGCAGCACTACGGCGAGGAACGGTCCGCTGCAGCTCCTCCCACATACCTCCCTCATTTCCTCGCCGTGCGGAGGCCTCTCGATAGGGGGCAAGCGGGGCTCGGCGCCCCCGCCGCTGCTAGGCCGCAATTGGTGCTGACCGGGGAGGGCGGAGTCACGAGCAAGCGGCGCACAGGCCTGGCTGTGCCAGGAGACGCTCCCCCGGCCAGAAGCTTCTGGAAGACACATGCTGCTGCTGCATGTCCCTGTAGAGGCAGGCGCTGGTGGAGCGTGGTATCGCCCTGCTTTTCTTTCCTTCATGTCGCTTAGCATTTGAATTAAAAAAAAAAGGAAGAGAGGGGGAATGGTTATATATATATATATATACTCTATGATAAGAATATTTTTAAGGTTTATATGCATCTATATTTGTTTATTTTATGGCAGTGAGGGACATGGCACGGGGTCACACGCTGATTTTGCGCACAGGCTGGCTAGCCTTGAGAAACAGCTCTCATTGGCAGCCCCTAAAAAGTTCTCGAGTAAGAAGCGGCACTTGGAGCCGGTGTACTCAGACGAAGATTTGGAAGATTTGTATGCTTCATTTGGTTTCACAGAGGAAGGGGAGTTGCTCTCCGGTGGAGAAGACAGCAACTCTGGTTACTCCTCGGATAAGGATTCCTTCCTTCCAGAAGATACGGAAAGCTTGCTTTCCTCTGTTTTTGACACTTTACACATTGTTCCTCCCAAGATGGCCAAGAGAAAGAAGGACGATTTGTTTCGGCCTGAAAGACAGCAGTGGGTTTTTCCTTAACAGCCGCATTTTTCTAACATGAGCCTCGATTCAGAGAGACAAAAAAAACTTCAGTTTTAGTTCCGATCTGTTTTTTTTGTGAAATGTTTCCGTTCTCGTATGAGCGTACGAGCGATTCTATGCATGCATTGAAAACCTTCTGTAAAGTTTCTGTCCGTTCGTACGGCAGATTACGAATACGAGGATGTCATTTTCCATCCAGACTTTTCCGTTTCATTTTCACATGTTACAACGTAGGCTTTCGTTTTTGCCCTTTTCCCATCGTATCCTCCAACGAATCCTTTACGTTTCCTGTTCGATTCTGTTTCCCTTTTTCAATAAATATTCGTCCAGACTGAAATCCTTACGATCTTGCGCCTGCGCACTACAAACTTAACTCATTAAAGTGCTCGCCTACATATTTGCCACCTTCACTTCTACTACAATGTTTAGCTAAATCACTTAGCACTGTCCTCCATCTTCCCTTTTTGACCCTTAAAGCTCACCCAAACCACTTCTTGGTTCGGTTCTTCTTTCATTTTAGCCCCCTAAAACTTACCCAAATCACTTCTCGGTCATGTGAATATTCATCTTTAAATATGTCTGGGCCCATTAGTTTTGTGTTAATGTATTTTGTAAATGAAATGACAATGTAACTTTTTTTTATACCATCATAAAATATAAAATTGTAAAAAATTTTGAAAATTTCAAATTTTTACAACTATAAAAAACAAAATACATAGCAATGGCAGGCCACTGAACATTATTCTTCATCTGTGGTCCCCAACGAGTTGCGCCCACCAACTGAAGGACCCTGACACTCAGTTGTGCCACTCTGCCATGTGTGGTCCCTGTTAAAAAACGTAAATTAAAATATTGGTATAACCTTGTTGGGGTCATACTGCAGTGCCCCCCCCCCCCGTATGGTCCAAACACCTAAATCTGGAGTTCAAAAGCCAGAGGGCCCTCGCCACCATGGCCTGGGTTTTGCATAGTGCCCGATTAGAGAACCCCTGGCCCGCATTCTGCAGGCAAAGAACGGGCATCAGGAGCAAGGGCGAGTGGCACATCTTGCAGTTCCTGCAACCAAATATAAAATAATTACACAAAGCAAAGGTAACCAACTAGAACAATAACTCCTACAACAAATTAAGATTCAAGTTCAACAATCCAAATATAATTCACAAAGGACATAAGTCTAAAAAAATATAGCAATTATATGGATGTGTGGAAAAATAAATGTTTACATGCTAAGGAATAATTAAGGTCAGCATTAAAATGCATCTATAAGGCATACATGAAATGTATTGATTCAGGTATGCATTGCTATACAATTTATGGCCTCGGCCATGCTGATACATGCAATGCCTTGGTGCTAAAGGCGCGCAGACTCCTCCACATAGCCGCAAAACATGTTCAACAATAGCAATCCGAGCCCTCAAAGGTCTCGTAAGTGGTTCGGAAATGAAACGGATTTATAGGGTGGTGATCCGTCGGAAATCAGCTCTCTGAATCAGACAGAAACCCATCCCAGCAACGGAAGTTTTCTGAACGAACGGAAAATTTCCGATTTTGTTTGGAAAATGATCCGAACTAACGGAAATGTTCCGATTCGCTTGGTTTGCGGACATAGTAAGGATGTCAACAGATCACCTGACAATGCTTTCTTAAGAGATCCTGCGGACAAACGCATGGATCAGTTGGCTTGCCATGCTTTTGCCTTGGTGGGTTCCCTCTTGCGCCCTGCGTGTGCCACGGCAATTGTTTCCCTAGCCACGAGGAAAAAGGTTAAGCAGCTTGTGGCTAAGGCTAAGTCTTGCAAACGGACGCAGGATTCCAAGGAACTCAGAGCCTGTTTAGATTTCATCGGCTTTGTTATTACTGCCATGGATGATGTAGTCAGGCTAGGTGCCAAGACTTCGGCTTTGCTTGTAGCATTACGCCGTTCGCTGTGGTTGAAGCAGTGGTCGCCGATGCGGCCGCCAAAAAGTCCCTCACAAATTTACCCTTTGTGGGGCGTCGGCTGTTCGGGGAGCGGCTGGAACTTTTGGTCAAGGATGGTAAGCTCCCTCAAAGAAGGAAACCTACTCGGCCCTTTTGGCACTCCTCTTCTTAGTGGTCCTTTCGGGGGGGAAGAGGTTCTTCCTTTTCCAGTGCCCGCAGAGTATCTTGGGGCAGCGGTAGGTTCCGCAGTCGGCCCAAACCTCCAGCCAAACCTACACAGGCATGAGGGGGCGCCCTCACCCATATGGGTGGGGGGGCGGCTACTGCTGTTTGCTCCGATCTGGAGGCATCACGTCTCGGATCTTTGGATTCAGGAGGTGGTGTCGTCAGGTTAGAAGATCGAGCTGGCAGCCAGACCACCCACAAGATATCTATGGTCAAGTGTATCCCGAAGCCTGCTAAAAGCGGAGACTTTGAGAGCCGCTGTTCGCCACCTCCTACGGATAGGGGTGATTTGTCATGTGCCCTGGCAGGAGCAGGGGCAGGGATTTTACTCCAACCTATTCATGGTTCCCAAGAAGGACAGATCGGTG
This sequence comes from Gastrophryne carolinensis, assembly GCA_027917425.1. Taxonomy (NCBI): domain Eukaryota; kingdom Metazoa; phylum Chordata; class Amphibia; order Anura; family Microhylidae; genus Gastrophryne; species Gastrophryne carolinensis. Next base: position 276,653,073 of record CM051238.1, read on the forward strand.
CGGCCAATCTGGGACCTAAAGGGCCTCAACAAGTTTATAAGGGTCAGACATTTCCGCATGGAAACATTGCGGTCGGCGGTGAGGCCGATTCGGCCCGGCGACTTTGACTACGGTGAACATCAGGGACACGTATCTACACATCCCTATTTTTCTGGGACATCAGAAGTTTTTGAGGTTTGCATTGGAGAGTCAGCATTTCCAGCGGTGGTACGAGCCTATTCTGCCAAGGGGAAAGAACCCCCTTTTCAGATCACAGCTTATTCTACTAGAGCCATTGGTGCTTCCTGGGCCTTTCAGCATCAGGCCTCGATGGAACAGGTTTGTAAGGCCGCAACTTGGGATCCCGCCCATATTGGACACTTTGGATGTCCCAGAGGTAATGAAGAAGGGACGGCCTGGAATGGATTGGAAGGAAAAACGCAATTTTGTGAGACTCACCTGTAGAATTGGTTTTGATTCCTATCCATTCCAGGCTGTTCAACCCGCCCTCTTGAGGTTTATTATTGTCCTGGATGCCTTTTTATGGTGATTGATCCATTACTTGTTCATAGGACACTTGTTATACAAATTTAGGATTATAGGTTTCGAGAGAGTACAAGCGGAGTCTATGTGAAGTAACATGGTCTCCTATTTTCGGGCCTCCCGGCCTGCCTCTTGTTATTGAGTTACTGCTTTTTAATTATTGGGGCTTGGTTAAAGTGGACCAACACCCACGGGTGATCGGCCCGGGAATCTATAAGATTCCCGGGCCGATCACCTCCCTCCCCGCGGGACATCCGAGATCGGGATGTCCCGCGGGGTGAAACCCCCCCAAACTCCTTACCTTATCTTCGGCGCCTCCCTCGCGCCCCTCTAGACGTGCGCGCGCCCTGTGATTGGCCGGCGCGGGCACGCGCGCGTCAAGAGGGACGCGCGGGAGGCGGCGGCGGAGGAGCCGCTTGTCCGCGGCTTGTCCGTCGGCGCTGGGAGCGGGGAGAGGTGAGTTGTTCGGGGGGTTCCACACAGCGGGGCACCCCGATCGGGGGTGCCCCACCGAAGTGGACCAAGACCCAGGATAGTCAAAATCCTGGGTGTTGGTCCACTTTAAGAGGCAGCTGCTATTTATAGGGGGCCGGGAGGAGCCACATCTTTGATCTTGCAGTCCACGCCCCTTCAGGCGGAGAAGACCCAGAGGTAATGAAGAAGGGACAGCCTGGAATGGAATCAAGACCAATTCTACAGGTGAGTCTCACAGAATTGCATTTTTATAAAATAGAATCATGTACAGAGTAGATTGTCATAGTGGATTTTCTGTTAGGAGAGAATTGTGGCTGACTGTATATGTTTGCTTCATAATGTTTTAAATAAAAAGAAACTTGATGGGCAATTTGTCTAACTGTTTATGCTTGTATGTATTTGCATACAGATGGTATTTTGGTATATACGTGTTCCTGTTAATGTAGGATAAAAATGTGTGATCAGATGTGTGGTCTTTGGAGAGATGGCAGCAAATTGAGAGTGAAAAGTTTTTACTATGTGCGTTTTGTAAGTGTTTTTTCGCAGCCAGCAGATATTCACCTAACTTTGAATAGGACTATGGCATCTAAAGCTGATTAGTGATTGTGGAGGGAATGCTTATTTATTGACAACTCTTGTTTGAATGATAAACTATATATTTTAGAAACACCATACTATAAGATCAGTATCTAAGAGGTGTAATCTGCATCAGCCTAAGCACAGCTTAGACATGCAAGCAGGTTGGGGTTGTTTGTAGCTGCACTAATGGAACACAGGGCCTGGTTTCCTCTAAGACGAAACCTACCCATCTGCATGGAGCATTTGAAGGCTGCTGGTAGAGATTTAGTAACTGTCCCGCTTGTATGTCTATTTCATATACAGTATCTCTGAATGTGGTATCCTTTTTATTGTGGATGTACAGAGACAAAAAGGCTCAGGGAGCCAAATATTGGGATGGGATGTTAAAACCTTGGGATGCATTATCTTTCCCCCTGCTGTGAATATAACAAACAAGAAGAGTCATTCTGAAAAGCCTGCCAGCTCACTGCTGAGAGATCCATTGTGTTACATTATTTAGGCCAGATGTTAATTTATGTATCCTAATTGTTTGTATTGCAATCAACTGTGATACTTTCTAAAGCAGTCATGAGCCTAATATTCCAATTTAGATAGCTTACAGTGCAACGTGATTAGTGTATCACACTGTTGAATTGAAAAGATTCCTCTGTGTGTAACACATACATTACAACACCTTTGGATCACTTTAAGTGGCGTAGTTTTGTATTAAACTTTCAGTTCAATCCTAACCAGAGATGTTGTCACCCTCTATTGTCAGGCCATTTTGCCCTATGTATGTTTAACTGTGATTTTTGAGTTTCCATTAAAATTATATATTGTTTTTTCAGCAGAGTTTGGGCTTTAACATGAAATGTCTTGTTTATAATTTTTTTTTAGTGCTTTCATTAAAAAAGCGTATATTTTAAAACTTTGTCGCATTTAAAGAACAAAAATAAAACTACTGGCAATAGAGGGTGGGGACTGTGAGAGGAGTTGTTTCCATCCCACAGTGTAATGCACTAATCACATTGCACAGTAAGCTATCTAAATTGGAATATTATGTTCATGACGAGTTTAGAAAGTATCAAAGCTGATTACAATAGAAACAATAGATACATAAATTGATATTTGGCCACTGAAAAGGACATGGAGTTGCCACCATCTTCATTGAATCAATGGAAGCATTAAAGTGGACCAACACCCAGGATTTTCACTATCCTGGGTTTTGGGCCACTTCAGCGGGGCACCCCGCATGAAACCCCCCAGAACGCCCGGAAAAACTCACCTCACTCCGCTCCTACGACGCATGCGTGGGCCTCATCCAATCAGCGCGCTCAGAGCCGCTGTGGTATGCACGGACAACCACAGCGGCTCCGAGCATGCTGGCGGCCGCATCTCGCGCTTCCCTCTAACAGGGAGCGCGCCCGGGCCGGCCATTCACAAGCGGCCGGCGGGGGTGCGCGCCCTGCTAGAGAGAAGCGCGAGATGCGGCCGCGCATGCGCCGTTGGAACGGGGATAAGGTAAGGTGAATGGGGCGTCCTGCGGGGTTTCACACAGCGGGGCATCCCGATTTCGGATGCCCCGCGGGGAGGGATCTGATCGGCCAGGGAATCTTATAGATTCCCGGGCCGATCACCCTGGGTGTTGGTCCACTTTAAAAAAAAAAACAGACTGCATGTCTGAGCTCCTTTTTAATACCCATAAATTGTTCCTGACGCTGTCAATCTGTAACATTGCATCCTGGCACTTGATCCAATGCACACTACAATGCACAACAGATGTGCAAACTGATCTAACTGCTTTGTCTCCAAGTTCATCAATTGCTGGTGTTTAAGCATCAATTCCATGTGCCTATCCTCTGATTTCTGCAAAGTAATATCTTTGCTTGTGTGGAGGGCAGAGTTTTTGATGATCCACCTGAAAGTCTGACAAATTCCAAAGGAGAGGGGTTGCAAGCATTCTGAGTGTTAGGGGCCTTTTTGCATCTCGTCAGGCCTAACCCATGCATTAAAAGTCCAAGTGGTTTAGGAAGGAGCATTTAGGCCAACCTTGGTACAAGAAAAGATGGTTCTTGTGGAATATCATATATTGTCCTTTTGTCTGCTTTGGGAACTTAAAACATCCTACACCCACTGGACCAGGTTTCATGAGACTTCCAAGTGATTCAAGGATACATGCTCATCTTTTGGTTCCAATTCAGACAAATCTTCACAATCGGAGCCCTTACTGGCAACCAGAGTCATATTTGATCAGACCAAATTTTCCCAAAGGAGAAAACACATCAGCACCTTTTCTTAGGCACCTAACCAGCCTTTATTGTGGGTTGTGCGTTGAGCTACATTTGGCACTGTCCTAAACTTGTTTTCTTTTTTTAAATTGAAGAAGAAATAGCAGAGATATCAAGGTTTACAGGTTGTGGGGAGGAAAGGGGGCCACAGCAGCTGTACTCACCAGGGGGAGGATGGGGGCCCTGCAGCAGCAACAGCATTCACATGGGGGAAGAGTGGGGGCTGATTAGGAACTGAATATGAGGGGGGTAACTGTTTGGCCAGGAAGAAGGTGCCCATATGCAGTCCACTGCAAGGTTTACAAACGGAAGAGCAGCACTGTGCACAAGGTAAGCATTGTATTCAGCTGGGGAGAGGGTGAGACTGCACAAACCATTTAACTTCAGCAGGTATATGCATACCTACCAACTTACGAGGGTGGGAAAGAGGGTCATTTGCTAAATTAGGCCACCCCCCTCATTGAGGAATAGATAGGAAATAGGGGGTAACTAGGGTTGCCACCTTTCCCTAATACAAAATACCGGTCTTCTTGGGGCGTGGTCTTCAAGCAATGCAGAAGAGCGGAGTTCGGAGCACACAGATGAAGTAGAAGAGGGAGTGAAGGATGGCATGGGGCACGGCTGATGTCATGGCAGGCGCCGAGGAGAAGGAGCCGGCGCAAAAGCGCCAAATACACATACAGCATGCTTCCCTAGCGCTCTGCAATAACGGACTGGCCAGGACGTCACCCCTGACCCTGGCCGTGCCCCGTCCCCAGTTAAAAATACTGACAATGCCGGTAAAAAGAAATAATTACTGATACCGGCAGGGGGGAAAATGCAGGTGAAATAATGCCCGGGTGGCAACCCTTGGAGTAACCTTTACAACAATATAAACATTTTAAATAGGCAAATGAATCATTCCTTGATGCAGACCTGCATGTTACACCTCAAAGAGGGACAAATGAGAACAACAAGGGACAGGGGGAATGGACGGTCCCACCAAATCAGGGAAACTTGGGAGATATAGGTATATGTGCCAAATTAGATACTGCCTACTGTGAATACTGTGTATACAATAACTATTGCTGTGGCAGATGATTTTCATGTCAAAGCAACCCATGATTTTGACTGTCTTGGGTTTAGGGGTGTGTATATGGCGTTGGCCATTCACAAATGCCTGGCGTGGGGGCATGATTATAGGTGGTTTTGTTACCCCTCACTTAAGAGGTTTCCCGATTTGGGATGCCCTGGAGGTTAAGTTTTAGCACCCAAAATCAGGAAAAATAGCATGGGCCGTGCATGCATCATGCTCACACAGACATGTCTACTCACCCTTCCTCCTCCTCACCACTACTGGTTCAAATCACCCTGTAAAATCCCCCAAGACCACCTTTATACTAACACACAACTAAAAATGACTTTTTTAGCCATTTTATAAATAAAGCCAGCCAAGCAATTTATGATTTTTCCGTCTGCAAAAAACATCTTCCAACTGAAAGGCAATGGATGTCCCAGAGACCCGCGTAGAGGCACTGGAGCCGCAGATTGCTGCTAAATAAACTTTTGGACTGGAACTGCCCGATGAGGCGAATACATGTGTATGGAAGCTAATGTCGCCTCTGGATGCTTGTTTAGCACGGTATAACAAGCCACATATCGGCATAGTTATTGCACAGTGTGAGCAGGGGCAGCTCTGTAGGTGAAGGTGAGTGATGGACCCCTGCTCGCTCACTTTTACCTCAGTTTGCACTGGAGTGTGGGGCTGCCTTTGCCCTCTTCAAACATGGCGCCTTTTACATGTCCTTTCGGCAGAGGAAGTAGTGTGATATGACGCTGCCCGGTTAGATTTCCGGTGTTAAGGTGCCTTCGTTTGGCGCCGGTGGGTCGTAGGTGTGCGGGATGATGTCTGTGGACTTTCTGGACGATGTGCGGCGTATGAACAAGAGGCAGGTGAGGGCGGAAGCGGGAAGAAGCATGATGATGGGTGTATCTTCCCTGTCAGTCCTGTGGGCGCATTGTTGTCAGACGAGGCGGGACGTGTTGCATACCTGACTCTTCCATAGAGAGGTATTGGCTGCCCTGAGTCCCCCACACCAAGCAGTGGCGGGGTGGCGGGAAATCGGGGTATGCCATTCAATAGACCCCAATGATGGATGCTCCAAGGACATGATAGGCTCTGAGTAGCTGGATTAGGGAGCTTTTAGGCAAAGAAGCTGAGAACATGTCGGAGGATCTCTCACCACTTCCACTCAAAAATGACTTTAGGTCATTTTGAAAGAGACTTTATACTCTTTAAGTGGACCAAAACCCAGTATTTTGACTATCCTGGGTTTTTGGTCCTTGCCCCCGGAGGACCCCCATGGGGGTGCCCCGCTGTGTGAAACCCTCCAGATCACCCGAAAAAACTTGTCTCTTCCCAGTCCTACAATGCATGTACGGCCACTCATCCAATTAGCGTGCTTGCCCTTTCGTCCAGGAGCTCTACTAATGCGAGCGGATCCGAGCATGCTGGGGGCCGTATTCCCCACTACTGTCTAACAGGGAGCATGCCCACGCCAGCCATTCACAAATGCCTGCTGCTAGTGCATGTGCCATTGGACCTGGAAAGAAGGTGAGTTTATGGGCGACCTGGGGCGTTTCACACAGCAGGACATCCTGATTCTGGATGCCCCGGGGGGAATCATTCTAGATCTTATAGATTCCTGGGCTGATCTCTGTGGGTTTTGGTTGACTTTAAATAGATGCTCCCCTCAGCACTGAGGTGGGGTAAAGAAACATGGTCTGTGCAGCAGCACCTTCCATCTGCAGTTGCAGGTGGGCACAGAAAGGCGGCATCCCTGGCTCCATTGACGTTAAAGGCAATGACCACCCATAAACCTAAGTAAAAGGGTATTCTCCTTCTGTCCCTGCAGCTGATCACTCCAACTCCAGCAATCCACAGCTCACCTGATCGTTGTATTACATCTTTCACTGCCCCAGCCCTGAACAGCAATCGGAAATAAATGTGTGTCAGACCTGCACCCCCAACATCAGGGCAGAGCCTTGACACGGCCCCTCCATTGTAGTGAACGGAGAGTTCCTGTGGCAGGGCACAACCTGGGAACGAAAGCACCACTGGTGGTGTGAGATGTAATGCAGCAATCGGGTAAACTGCTAAGCACCGGAGTAGGACTGATCAGCTGTGGGGAACAAAAGGTGTGTACACGTCTGTTATATAGGTGGTCAATTAATGTAATGGGCTGATGGGCGAGCGCACAGAGCAAGGGATGCGTGGGGAAAGCTGAATGGAGAGCAAACCACTCGCAGCTCTTCCGCCTACTTGCACTAACCATTTAGAAATTCCTGGTGCATGCTCCACAAAGATGGAGAGCACATCATCTTATGGGTGGTTTCCTCTTTAACCGGATCCTGATTTGGGATGTCGCTGCAGGTACTCTAAGCATTTTGTAACACTCCGGCCACCCCTTCCTCCTCCTGTACTAGGCCTGATTTTGGCAAGAACATGAAAACCAACTCGCTGAGGAAGGACAATATGCACGGAAGCTAAAGCTGGGACATTGAGTGACAGGTCAGTCACCTATTCCGGCTCAGCAGTGTGGCTGTACTAGTTTGTCACTTATTGTGAGAAAATGGCCCAATGCTAAAAATCCATATAAATATGCTCGTTGGTGGGAGCAGAGGCCACTTATACCCCCCGGTCTCAAGACATATCCAGCCAGACTTGTTTCTTTTAATGGAAGGACGAGAAAATCGGGGGGAGGGGGGGGGCAGGTTCTGTGCCCCCGATACACTCAAACCTGTCACCCCTGGATTTTATTCCTACCTAAGAAACCCACAAGCTTGGTGGGTGTTTTATTCAGTCTGGGTGTATAAGTGAACCCTCCTCTCATTAACTAATGTAGTTATATTGATATTTATTATTAAACAGTTGCAGTGCCCAGTGAGTTGCAGACCTGAATTTGAATGTTGCCAGTGACTTAAAGCAGACCAAAAGCCACTGAACTTAAGAAAAACATTTGGCCAAAGCCCCTGTTGATATTCCCTTTTTGGGGTGTACACCTAGAAAAGGATATTTTTGCTTTTCGAATTGTCCTGACAATGACCTCATTGCCACACACAACAATGGCCATGAATGGAGGAGGTGGAGCTTTACAGCTGAAACAGGCGGCATTATCTGGGCTTAGAGTGAAGCAAGAGCAATGAAAATTGGCAAAAGGTGCTCCTCGTGGGGGGGGCAGCAATTCAAAGGATGCAAGTTAAAATGTGGGTTTTGATCTGCTTTAACATGTTGGTACTCTGCACAGGTCAGATTTTCACTATCTCAGGTTTTGGTCCTGATGTCCCCCCAGATTGCCTGATCGATATACCTTGCCGGCGTATATCGATCAGGCGCAAACTCGTCTCTCCTCTAATTAGCTTCTTCAGCTGCGCATATTAATGTGTGTCTGGAGAAGCTGAATGGAATTCTAGCTAGCTGGACCCCTACTTGTTACACAGCACGGCCACCCCAGCCATTCGGTCACAGCGTGCATGACCATGCAGAGCCAGAGAAAGATGTGCGAGATGCTGCTGCCAGCTTGCCATGCACCGTGACCTCAATGGATAAGAAAAACTGTCAGTTTGACATAGCAGGGCATCCGAATTTGAAATGCCCCAGTGGTGGTTGTCTAAGTGGAACTAGTGTCTTATAGATGCTAGGTCCAGTTTAGGTCCAATTGAAGCAGCAACTCCCATATCCTTCCCCTGACGAGTCCCTTAACTGGAAATGGTTCTGTTTGCTGTGACCGACAGAAAACCCTTGTATGCCCGCGGCAAGTAAATGCAGTATTTCTCAAAACATCCTTCGGGCAGCATACGCCTGAGACCTCCGGGCTCCTCCCACCGAGTGGAACACGTGACCACCAGCAGATAAAATCTTGACTCCTCCCTCTCTTCCCCAGTTGTTTTCGTGTTCCTCCACGAGGAAGGAGCCTTGACCACTGGCTCCTGGACCGTTGGTTCAGGTATGTATTTCCGGTTACTATGGACCTATTTTTGAAAGCAGGTGGTCCATTTCCTGTTCCCGAAGACCTTCTCAGAGTCTGGGGTTCGGGATACCCTATGGGATATGGCCAGATCCCATTCTTTGAATTTATATTCAAAGGGGGGTAAGTAAGTTATGCCCTCTTACTGAGGATGATGGGAAGAGTCGGAGTTACCGGACTCCTTAGGATTGGGACCTTATTTAGGCTGGATTTAAAAAAAAAAAAAAAAAAAAAAAAAAATAAAAAAGATTTTTGTGCGGTACCTTTAAGAGGCGGGGAGCAGAGGCGATGACACGTCCTCTGTCTCCCCGGCTGACTTCCGCATTTCTTTGCCGGCATGACTGGCGGCCGAGTCGGCACCCCGCCTGGGCATATCTTCTCTGGGGGTCACCGGCAGCGGCTGCAGTACTCCTCGGGCGGGCACCACACATACGGCGACGGTGCAGCGGCGATGCCTCAGCGGTGATGCAGCGAGGCTCCAGCGGGGCAGATTCCAGCGGCAATGGCCCAGGTACACGCGCGCGCGCTGCCAGCATTTTTTTATATAGACCAGCCGGAAATAAGGTCCCAGGCTGCTTCCTCCCGGTCTGAGGTCACATTCCTGCGCCGGGGTAAAAATCCTGCTTCCCTAGAACACGTGTTCTTAAAGTGATATCACGGTGTTTAGGGCAGTCTAACGGTCTGGCCTCCCCTTCTATTTACTACAAGGGGTTAATGTCATTAAATTGAGAAACTTGCACCTGCCCTATTTAATGGGTTCAGAGACTTAGTTTCTTGTTGCCTCTTATCCAGAAGCATGGCGGAACAGCCACAGGACGGATTGTTCAATCTTATGGGAGATTCTTCCACAGATTTCATCTATGTGGAACAGGATCCTTCCATTATCCCGTCTGCTGCTGATTCTGGGATGAGGAGGCCCAGCTCTGCCCTGGTAAGTCCTTAATTTTTTTTGGGGAAACTAATGTATTTTTTTGCTCCTTACTGATCCCAATTTTTTTGTTGCTTATGTCTTATAGTCTAAAACTCCGGACAAAGCTTCAAAAAATATTTCCAAGTCCTCTTCTTCTGGGTCAAAGTCCAGTAAAAAGAGTAGAAGATGTCCCCTTTGTGATGTGAAGCTTCTGGATTCTTACATTAAGCCTCTTTGCCAAGTTTGTACAAGTAAAATTGTTAATAAGGAGCAAAATGAGGATTTGATGAGGATGATGAAGGAGCTTAAGGATCAGATCTCTTCTTCTCCCATGTCACATAGAGTCCCTGATTGTGCGGGCAACCAGGTGTTTCCCCAGCCTTCTTCGGGTCCATTTGATACTTCCCTGTTTTCAGGTCAGTTAGGAAAACCATCCTTCTTTGCTTGCCAGGAATCCTTTACTCCTGAGGAGGATTCTGAAGAGGGGGAAGTTTCCTCTGCGGATGAGGATCCTTCATTGGAATCTTCCTCATCCAAGACCAGGTGTTTGTTTCCCCCGGGAGACTTACCTTACCTATTGCACATGATATATTTATCGATGGGCATAGAGGAAAAGGTAACGGGTCCATTATCTAAACAGGACAAATTTTATCCAGATTTGGCCCCGGATTCTTCCTATGTTTTTCCCTTTCATGACTACCTAAAGGACATGATTTTGGAGCAGTGGAAGGATCCATCGAGGAAGGTTTACATTACTCGGGGTCTTAAGCGTAGGTATCCCTTTGCTGAAGAAGATTCCCTCTTTTGGGAGAAATGCCCCAAGTTGGATGCCCCCTTTGCTAAAGTATCTAAGGGGGCTGGTTTAGCGTTTGAGGATTTTGGGGTTCTTAATGATCCTTTGGATAGGAAGATGGATTCTCTCCTTAAGAAAGCTTGGCAAGTGGAATCCAACATACTTAGAACTAATTTGGCTTCCAATTGTGTAATCAGAAATCTGGGATTTTGGTTACAACAGCTTAAGGATTGTCTCTTGGAAGGAACAAGCATAGAGAAAATCCTTAAAGCCTTACCTATTCTGTTTTCGGCCACAGCATTTATTACAGACGCTATGGCTGAATCTATCAGATTCTCAGCGCAGAACTTAGCTATCACCAATTCGGTTCGCAGGTCTCTTTGGGTTAAGACCTGGCCGGGCGATATTGGATCCAAGATGAGACTCTGTGCAATGCCATTTAGAGGTGAATGTTTGTTTGGATCTGATTTAGGTAAAGTCTTAGATATGACGGCGGATAGAAATAAATGTTTTCCTCCCCGTCCTAAGCCTTCTACTAGTAGAATTTATTTTCCTAGGAGTTCGTTTAGACGTCCCTTTCTTAACAAGGGTGCTCCAAAGAGGGCCAGAGGAGCCTCCGCTTCCGCCAGTACCGCTCGGAAGGGCAATTTTAAAGGTTCCACCCTGTTTGGAACCTATCAGGCTAGATCCAAGAAGCAATGACGCCAATATCATTATTGGCGCCAGGCTAAAGGGATTTTGCACAGCCTGGCAAGGCCTGTTGGATTGTCCTTTCATAATAAGAGGTATTACGGAGGGCTTCCATCTAGATTTTTCTCAAACCCCTCCTTCAAAATTTTTGATTTCTTCTCTTCCCGGAGGCAGGGAAGAAAGAGAAGCAATTTTTTCAATTATATTGGACATGAAGTTAAGGGGAGTAATTGTTCCAGTGCCATTGCCCTTGCAGGGAACAGGGTTTTACTCCAGCATTTTCCTAGTAAGGAAAAGTACGGGAGGATTCAGGTTCATTTTGAACCTAAAGTATCTCAACCATTTTGTCCAATACAAGCATTTCAGAATGGAAACTATTTTTTCCGTAAAAAGTATGCTTCACAGGGGGGCTTTTTTGGCTTCAATAGATTTGAAGGATGCCTATTGGCAAGTACCAATGAGTCCCCTGGCTCAGTCCTTTATGAGGTTTGCAATAAAGGATGGAGACCGAATCCTACATTTCCAGTTTGTTTGTCTTCCCTTCGGCCTTGCCTCCGCTCCAAGGATCTTTACGAAGGTATTAGCAGAACCTCTGGCTTTTTTGAGACGCAGGGGGATAGGAATAGTCGCTTATTTGGACGACCTCCTTCTCTTTGCTCAGTCAGGAGACAAATTGGAGGAGAATCTTTTTTTCACCATGAATCTTTTAGGCCGTTTGGGTTGGATTGTGAATTTCAACAAATCATCCCTGGTGCCTTCGCAAATCATGACCTATTTGGGATTCGAGATCAATACAGTCCTTCAAGTCCTGATTCTTCCTCGTCAAAAGATTGCTATCCTGCAGGAAGCAGTTCGGAATATCTGCTCAGGTCCGATTCCCTCCGTAAGGCAAGCTATGAGAGTCCTCGGCCTGTTAACTTCATCCTTTCCGGCAGTAAGATGGGGTCAACTTCATTCCAGATGCCTTCAAGCCCATATTTTGGAGAATTGGGATGGAAGTCGGATCGGACTAGACCAACATTTTCCGATCCCACAGAAAGTCAAAGAGTCCCTGATTTGGTGGTTGGAAGAAAACCGTTTCTCAAGGGGATTACCATGGGTAGATCCCAGGGAGATAATTGTTACTACAGACGCCTCAGCCTGGGGCTGGGGGGCGCATTGCAAGACATGGACAGCTCAAGGGAAATGGTCACCGGTCATGAGTGTTTCCTCATCCAACCTCAGAGAATTGGTGGCAGTAAAGAACGCATTATGGGCCCTACGGTTACATTTACGGGGAAGGCATGTTCAAGTAAGAACAGACAATGCTACGGCAGTGGCCTACATCAATCACCAAGGAGGGACAAGATCCTCAAAGTTGATGATGGTGGCCTCAGAGATTTTAATGTGGGCAGAGGTCCATCTTTCGTCCCTAACAGCAATACACTTGAAGGGGACCCTAAATCAGATGGCAGATTTCTTGAGCCGGTCACAAATAAAAGAGTCGGAATGGTCCCTGAATCCAGAGGTCTTCCGGATGATTTGCAGTCGAAACGGTTTTCCGGAGGTGGATCTATTTGCTTCTGCAAAAAATCACAAAGTGAGGAGTTACTTTTCTCTGAATCCGAGAGATCGGTCTCTGGGGGTGGACGCATTAGCCCATCATTGGCATTTCCATCTGGCCTACGCTTTTCCACCAGTACGCCTGATTCCATTATTTCTGAAGAAGCTGTTCCGGGAACCAGTTACAGTTCTCCTATTAGCACCATGGTGGCCGAAGAGATCCTGGTTTTCAACACTGGTGGAACTATCAGTGCGGGACCCTTGGGAAATTCCGGTGATCCCTCGTCTGTTGACACAGGGCCCTATAGTTTGCCAGAATCCTCATTGGTGGAGATTGACACTGTGGACCCTGAAGTCTCCTTACTACGAAAGAGAGGGTTCTCAGGGCCAGTGATTAATACTCTTCTTTCAAGCAGGAAGCTAGTGACGAGAAAAATCTACCTTAAGGTTTGGAAGACTTTTATCTCCTGGAAGAAAGAAAATAGGAGGACTTCATTTAAAATTCCGGTCATTTTGGATTTCCTGCAACAGGGAGTTGACAAGGGACTAAGCCTTAGTACTTTGAAGGTCCAACTTGCGGCCCTTTCAGTTTTCTTGGACAAGAAGCTCTCTTCTATTTCTATCATCAAGAGATTCTTGCTGGCTGTCAAGCGCGCCAAACCAATTCCAGTAAAGGTGATTCCTCAATGGGATCTAGCAAGGGTGTTAACTATGTTGAGTTCTCCACCTTTCTATCCGAATAAACATCTGGATATTAAGTTGCTTACGTGGAAGGTTTTATTTCTTGTTGCCATTACATCAGCGCGAAGAGTTAGCGACATTCAAGCATTATCTTGTCGTCATCCGTTCCTTCAAGTGTTTCCAGACCACGTTCTATTGAAGGTGGATCCCTGTTACCTTCCTAAAGTAGTATCGGACTTCCACCGATCTCAGGAGATTGTAATTCCTTCCATCACGGAACAGAATCCAGAATTGGCAGCCTTGAATGTCAAATCGCTACTATTGTTCTATTTAAATCAAACCAGCAATTTCAGGAAGTCGGACAGTCTATTTGTAGCTTTCTCGGGACCGAGAAAGGGATTGAGTATTTCAAAAACGACATTGGCACGATGGATGAAAAATGCCATTAAAATGGCTTATGGCGATTCCAACATACCAAATGGAGTGACAGCCCACTCAACACGGAGTGTTTCCACATCTTGGGCAGAGCAAGCTGGGGTCTCCATTGAACAGATTTGCAAAGCAGCAACATGGGCTTCAGCTAAGACCTTCGCTAAGCATTACCGTTTGGATGTCTTGTCTCAGAGGAACCAGTCCTTTGGAAGGAGTGTTCTTCGAGCAGTTCTTCCCACCCTATGAGGTAGTCCTCGCCTATCTCTCAGGCGTATGCTGCCCGAAGGATGTTTTGAGAAAACCTAAGTTAGTTACCTGGTAACTTTTTTTCTAAACATCCGTAAGGGCAGCATACGCCTACTTCCCCCCCTTATGTTAAGTCTGGAGGGTTATTTTATTGTCCTACAGTATTTGCACGGTGGGAGTGGTGTTCTTAGTTTCTTCTTCTCTCCTTCAGATCTCTACAACAACTGGGGAAGAGAGGGAGGAGTCAAGATTTTATCTGCTGGTGGTCACGTGTTCCACTCGGTGGGAGGAGCCCGGAGGTCTCAGGCGTATGCTGCCCTTACGGATGTTTAGAAAAAAAGTTACCAGGTAACTAACTTAGGTTTTTGGGCTACTTGGCTCCAGTGATACCCATGGTTATTTGTTTCCTCTGCTCATGTAAAGGAAGCAAGACTTAGATCTCTTCAGTGGGCCTAAATATTTCATAAACAGTTACAATGTTTTGGGCTGGAGTTGGGTTCTACTCATTGAATATTTTTTAATTTGGAGAGTTGCTGGAATTTCTCTTCCACTCTTTCCAAAGTAAATAATGGGCAGCATTAGATGAGTGCCCGGGTACTGCATGGTAAGGACCTTTTTACCTTGTGCCTTTCCACCACATTGCAGTGAAAAAATGCACAGGTGCAGGGCAGTGCATTATTGTTTCCTGCGCTGTGCCCCCTGCTCTGCCCCGCACCGTTGTCTTCTGTCTCTCGGTGGTGGTGACCCAAACAAAAGTGATGGTGGAAGGACCCTAACAGAACCCCACAGGGGTGGACAGCTTAGTGGGACCAATGTTGGAGGCGGTGGTCCAACGGATTGCAGGTACTTTGCTTTAGCTTTACCTAGGTTTTCCATGGACATTTATTAGCTGCGGTGTGTTTTGCAAATGCTGCCCAAAAGGCATTTCTGCTCAAAATAGGGAGTTTAAAGCTGAATGAGTGACCCGAATTAGGATGCCCCGCTGTGTGAAACCCCCCAGAACAACTCGCCTCTTCCCCTCCAACGGCGCGTGCGCAGGCTCTCATTCATTCGGAGGCAATTGCTGTGACTATGTCATTTGGCAAACAGCTCTGATAGGTTTTAGTGGGGAGCAAGACAGCCTGGGGATGCTGCCGCTCTCCCTTCCTATTGTAAACAATCAGCTGTTTAACGAATTATATAGGCATGGTAAATGGCTCTGATTGGACAAGAGCCTGCACATGTGCCGTTGGACTGGGGAAAGATGATTGAATACTGGCGACTGGGGGGTTTCACACAGTGGGGCATCCCAATTTGGGACACCATGGGGAAAGGCCAGTGGCCGCAATGGGTTTTGTTTAGATATAAAGTGAACCAAAGCCCCGGATTTTGACTATCTTGGTCCTTTCCCTTGGGGGCACCCCGGTCGGCACCGCCAAATCTCACCCACCTTTTCCGGTCCCATGGCGTGTCTAAGAGCAGCAGCTCTAACAAGGAGCATGCTTTT
Source organism: Gastrophryne carolinensis (assembly GCA_027917425.1). Classification (NCBI taxonomy): domain Eukaryota; kingdom Metazoa; phylum Chordata; class Amphibia; order Anura; family Microhylidae; genus Gastrophryne; species Gastrophryne carolinensis. The sequence continues at coordinate 276,668,701 of CM051238.1, forward strand.
CACAAATGAAACTGTGCGGGCACGCTCCCTGTTAGAAGGAAGTGGAGGATGCAGCCGTCAGTGCCGCTGCTCTTAGATGCGCTGTGGGACCGGGGACGAGGTGAGTTGGCTGCGGCGCTTGGGGGGGAGGGGGTTCACACAGCGGGGAAGGGACCAAAACCCAGGATAGTCAAAAGTATTGACTATCCTGGGTTTTGGTCCACTTTAAAGTAGCACTGTCTCAAAAAATGGTCCAATAATAAAAATCCACATAAATATTCTAGATGGCAAGTTAGAGTGGTTAATGCAGACCTTGTAATAGAGCCGATCACCCCTTAATGTTATTCCTGCCAGGAAAAGAAAGCCACAAGCTTTTCAGGAATTTTTTCATTTGGAGTGTAAAAAAGGTTATGCTATCCATCAGGTTTATGAATTATAAAGTCTCAATACTGCTCCTTTAAAAGGGACATTCCAGGCAACAGGTTAAATTAGCCTGGTTTCTGCTTCCCTCATCAGGACTGGCTTGTTTCATTATTGGGCACTTTGCGTTCCCTGATAAATGCTATAGAACTTGTTTCCTTTGCTGACTCATTTTTTCAGGGTCCCCCAAAATGAATTGACTTCTGAAGGGACCCTCACATTAAATCATGCATGGATGAGTCGTCATCAGCTGCTGAGGAGGCCCTGCAGAAGAATTAGAGTACACTGGGAGGTTTTGACATAAACATAAAGCAGGCTGGATGAAAGACGCAACTCCTGACAGCCAGCATAGAGAGAGCAGAAAGCAGGGGTGTTTAACCATTTGCCTGTAATATGTCTTGTAGGTCCATACTAATTGTACATTTATAATGTCATATTCTCTGATAAATGAGTCCTAATTCTGGCCTAAAGTCCCTCTCTGCCCAAAGTCAGCATCACTTGTGTTTATTTCTGTTTGTATTTACTGTACCCTGTCATGTACCCAAGCGGTATGTTTATTATGCATTCAAAAGCATTTTCTTTTTCCATGTTTTTCTGTTCTAGTTATACTATCAAGTTTTAAACTTTGGTATGATTGTTTCCTCTGCGCTGATGATATGGAAGGGTTTGATGGTGGTCACTGGCAGTGAAAGTCCCATAGTTGTTGTTCTAAGGTATGTAAATTGTGAGTGTGTGTATGTAAGTGTGTGTGTGTGTGTATATATTACAGACATGCACACGGTATTTTTCCCCTTTAAGAAAAAAAACATTCTGAACCAAATGGTGTACTAAAATATTCAATTGACCTATTATATACAGTGTGCAGAATTCCTCTAATCAGATTGCTGACCCCACATTACATGCATTGAGCCATATCCCACATTACAGGCGTGTGTGGGCATCCCAATTACAGGCAGTGTGTAGCATGCCCCCCCCCCCAAAAAAAAAAAATTAACATTCTCCGGCTCCCCCACAGCCGTCTCTTGCAAACATAAACACACATACATTACCGGCGTTTGTCACAGGCCACGACCCACCCGAGTGCCTGAACCAGGTCCCTGGGAACTTGGGGCAGCGGATGCCGGTAATGTGTGTGTTTTAATGTCTGCATTGTTGGAGCTGGGGGATGTAAGTATTGTGCAGGTTCATCAATGATGAGATGGGGGGGGGGTTCAAGTCTTCAAAACATTTTTAATTGCTTTAAGCCAACTATCTGCCGATCTTACTATTCCTGGCCAATGATGCAGTTGTGAAGTAGTGTTATTCCATTTTCCCAGCCTCTCATTTATGATTTATGATAAATGTTATACAAAAATTAAAGGACAATTGTAGGATAAATTAAAGAGGAATGACCAATCCCCTCGAGTTTGAGACTGGTGGTTGTGGTCTCATGATTGCCCCACCTTTCCCCGAGCCCTCACAGCGTGTCAGTGCTGCGGCCATATCCCTGCTACATCTCTAGCTAGGCACGCATCTGTGCCAGGCCTTTAGCTCCAGCTGTGCCTGTGCCAGCCATTCACAGATGCGAGTAGGGATGCTGTTGGCAGTGCTCGTTACATTCTGATTTCTTTGGCACTCAAAGCGACAAAGGAAATCTGAATAGAATAAGCACCACTGATTTGTGGTGCTGCCCGCAGCGTGGGTGCAAGGAAAAGGTGAGTTTATGGGCGGTCCTGGGGGATACGCACTGCAGGGCATCCTAAATCGAGATGCTCTTACCAAGTGGAACAAAGCCCAAGAAAGTGAGAATCTTGGGTTTTGTTCCTCTTTGGTTCTGAAAAACCCCAAATATTCAATTGTGTGCTAATAATGTAAAAAAAAATCCTCAGCTAGTGCTCCTCTTCTTCTTCTTCTTTTTTTTTTTTTTTTTCTTTCCCCCGCTGGGCTGCAACTCTGTACAGGACTCTAGGATATGGGCGCTGCCATCTTGCCTCAGAAGCATCACATATACTGAGGAGAGGAGAGCAGGGTAAAGTGTATTGGGGCGGGTTATAGCTGTGCTTTGTACCGACAGAGCAGAGCTGGGGTCAGGAAAAGTTCAGCAAACCCAGAATGCAGAGCGGCATAGTCAGAAGACACTTCCTGTTTGCAGGCTGCCTCATGCTCCACGAGCTGCCATCTTGAATGTTTAAAGGCTCATAACATGCAGTAGATGCAGGTAGGATGATTTTTAATGTGAGCAATCTGTATGTACAGGGTGTGGGAAACATATAAGATAGGCTCTTATTCAGAGTGAAGGTCTGGTTTAAGTATTTTGCACTTTATGTTTAACTGTTTTTTGCAGTAATTTCCACATAAATTCTACATAGCTGACATTTAAAGAGTTAAAGAGGAACAGCCAACGACCTAGAGCCCATAAGACTCGTGGAGCATCTTGATTTGGAATTTCCCGATGTGTGGTGTGATGTTTTAGGGTTTTGCCCCTCTTTAAGGTAGAAATAGAGCCCAAACTGTTTGCAGGGTTCACATGGGGGTCGATTCAGAGCCAGGTGAGAATACTTGCTCCTTTTTTAGGAGAGAAAACAGCCTTCCACTTATTATTAGGGTGTGCCAAATTGCGATCGGGCTTCCACATGATTCATGGTCGTCAAAATAACATGCACATTCGTATTTGCGCGCTAGTGTTTGGCAATTTGTACCTGAGATTTACTACTAGTGCCAAAACTCTCTGGCGCCTGATTTATGATAGATTTAGAGGGCACAAAAGCATGTGCAAATGTGGCAATTTGAAGAGTGAATTTATTCCAGCAAATTGGTCCTGCCCATATGGGCCACCAATACTAGTTCGAGAAGCTAGCCCAGGCCACACCCCCTCTCTGTATTAATGGCTTGAATAGCACTCTTGGAGCTGTCACTTATGCCTAGCTAATCCCTCCCTCCTCCCCACCCAGCCTCCTCTTAGCAAGCGCTCTTGCTCCCAGTACCGCCCCACCCATTATGCTGATTATTATGCAGTATCACAGCTCCAAGGGCCACACCCACATGCTTAAGAGGGAAAATAATTAGGTAAAACTGTAAACCTTGATATCTCAGCCCCTTGTCATATCTTTAATCACTTATTCAACTAGCATAGCCGCTTACATTCTGGTAAAATGATTGTCTGCATGCCTATTAAATACTGTCATGGGGACAGAGGGTATACCTTTTTTTTCCCCCCAAGAGATCCATCACACCAGTCTTACCATGAGCAAAAACTTCCATTAAGACAAATACAGTGGGGGGGGGGGGCTGGTGGGACTGGGTCAAGCAGCATTCAATAGTAAGGATCATGAGGGTCTGTTTCCTATTTAAAAAGCAGAAGATGCCTATTAAATCGGAAATCTCTGCCCCTTTTTAATTTAAAAAACGAAAGTTTAGGTCCATGCCAGAAATAGCCAAACGCAATGGTCTAACAATTGGCTTTGCCCAAAATATCACTCTAATTAATTGCTTTAAATCGCCATTGTGTGACTGTGCCAGAGGGAGAGATAAAGCAACACCTCTTCAGCATTGTAGGCTTGTAGTGTGCTGCCGGCTTACATATATGTTAAGAGATATATAATTGTCATGTTCTCTATCTACAGGCTTGCGCACAGATTTGCTTGCTGCAAATGACTGCAATGTGACTAGCTTTCTGCCTTACAGCTGTGGTTTTCACTCATGTGTGTACACGTCTGTCTCTACTGCATGTGTATTCTGGAGCTGGCTGGCTTCTGGCGTCATGTCAGCGGCTACCTAAATATCTTTAGTTCTTGCGCCAACTGGTGTTGATCAGCCCTGTGGACAGGAAATGGGTTTAATCACCTGGCTGTGCTTCTGTAATACTGTTAATGCTGGACTTTGGAAATATTTAGGAAAGTGCTTGAGAATGATCTGTGTACTTTTCCAATTAATAGCCTGGCTTCTGTGATATCTTTGCCTCATCAACTGGTACCTAATCAGCATTATGCAAATTTTACAGATAACAGTATTTTTCATTCTGCAAGATTAGCCGGCGCTGTCTTGGAGCTTTCATTGCTAATCGCCTTACCCTTTTCCTTATCACAATTGCCCATTTATTTATTTCCACTGCCGCATAGATATATGTACGTGGTTGATGGCTCAATAAAGCAAATACTTGTGCTACCTGACATCTCATCTCAAATTAGTGGAGATTACCTTTTAAAGGTCAGTCAGATGTGTTGCCTTGGTCTTCATACGATGTACCCTTCTGTTTGGGTAAATATCAGCAAGTATGTTTGTGAAGTGGTGCCGGATTCACTTTTCAAGGGCAATCAAAGAAGGTGATTGTAAAAGGCTAACCAAAGGTTTGATATATTTATTCCCGAGTATGGATCGGAAAGGCAAATAGTCCCTGCAATAGCCAGCTTGCCATTTAGCACAATGGTGTGACGTGTACTCTGATGTAAACATATTTTGTATGGCTAATTAGAATAGGTTTTTAATGAAATATGCTCAACCTTTTGTTTGTTGAACTTCAGAGAAAATAGGTAAGGATGCCATTTGAAAATGATAGTATAATAGGTCGAAGTTTTTTGAAGATGAAGTAATGTTTTATATAGCAGTCACAGGGTGTGCTGTAATGCATGTGACTATATTTCTTTGTATCGAGTGGCAATCTAGCAGCCATTGATCCTGAATGATACGGCCCTAGTATCACCCAGACAATTGTAGACCTGCATAGGCAGGGCTCGCTCTCCTAACATACACCTGTATCAATGTGTTTTGTTGCACTTTTATCACACCTGACTCATAATGCATGCATTTGTTGTCCTATTTCTGTTATACATGGGCTGTAGTGCCCTGTTTAGTGAATTATAGGTATGTTTCTTGTCTTGCCCTCCTGTTATTTCTACTTTGTACAGCAATGGTGCGCTATAAATTAACAAGAATTTTGCTGCTGCTTCTACTAATAATAATGAATTAAAGGCCCCGGCACTGCTGATCCCGGTCACCTGTTCAAAAAGGCTTAAAGCGGAGCAAAACCTGGCATGGCCAGCCCTGGAATCTGTCTGCCACTGTTTACCTGTAACAGTTTACCTTTCCCTGGTCCAACTGTGCTTGTGCAGGCTTTCGTCCATTCAGAGCTGTTTGCGTTACTATTTCATTCGACAAATGACTGCCCTTCTAAATAGGGAGCGAGAGGGTCTGTATCCCCAGCAGCATGGGCACTCCCGCCTTGGCGGCCTGAATGGCATAGCGCCAATGCGCATAGCCCAAAGATTGTGGGGGGAGGTGGCCGCTCTCACTCCCCATTCAGAAAGACAGAGCCATTTGCCGAATGACATCAGCAAATGGCTCTGACTGGATGAGAGCCTGCACATGCACCTTTGGACTGAGGAAAGCTGAGCTGTTAGAGGCGATCTGGGGGGATTTCACACAGCAATTCCGGATGCCCCGGGAAAAGCCAGCGCTGGCCCTGGAAGCTTTTAGATTCCAGTCGACCGCTGCTGGGTTTTGTTCCTCTTTAAAATATTCTGGACAGCTATTATAAAGATTGCAGAACTGGGTGGATATGCTGCTAATCTAATGTTATTACCCCCAAATACATAGATCATGGCTAGTCTAAGTTTTACTGCTCTGTAATGGAGCTGGAATGCTTTATTTATGTGTTCAGGTAAGTATACGCTATGTTTTTTTTTTCTAATTTTACCTGAAAATTGGTTAGTGGCATTTAGCACAGAAACTTCTGAGATTTGTAGGTATCAGTGGGTCAGCAGCTGTTGAAGATCAATACTAAAATAAAAATAAATATATATTCCTATTCTCCAAATGAGCATTATCACCAATTCTAACCATGCATTAACCTTTTTCCCCTTAAGTGGCAGCATGGAACCTGCATTTCATCGTGGTGACTTGCTTTTCTTGACCAATCGAGTGGATGACCCTATCCGAGTTGGTGAAATTGTAGTCTTCAGGATAGAGGGGAGAGAGATTCCTATTGTACATCGTGTTCTAAAAATTCATGAAAAGTAAGTGCCTTTTTAACTTCCAAGCTTTTATATTAATGAGCAAAATATCTTTTTATTTTGCTCATTAATATAAAAGCTGTGTGTTATAAAACACACATTTAAATGTCTTTAATATCATTTTAGGTTTAGATAACCAATGCATTTCTTTTAAAGTGGACCAAAACCCAGGATTTTGACTCACCTGGGTTTTGGTCCTTTCTCTCGGCACCCTGATCGGTAGTGCCCGCTGCGTGAAACCCCCCAGATCGAGTCCAACTCGCTCCTTCCCGGTCCTGCGGCGCATGTGCGGCCGCTCGTCCAATCAGCAGGCTCGGAGCGGCCGCATCTAACGGAGTGTGCTCTCGCCGGCCATTCACAAATGCCTGGTGCGTGCACGCGCCCTGCTAGAGTTGATAGCAGGGATGCGGACGCGGCTCGAGCATGCGCCGTTGCATCGGGAAGAAGTGCTTTAGTGTTTTCATATCTTGGATTCGCCAGTTTATAAAGTATACTGAAGTACAATTAAGCATTTAAAGTGAAAAAAAAACCCTGAATTTGACATTCCTGGGTTTTGTGCCCATCCTGAATTTGGATGCATGCTGTGGGAAACGCCCCACAATGCTCAATACAACAAACCTTTTCCTCATTCCTACAGCGCAGGTGCACAGCTGTTGTTGCCGTGTTTACATACTCCGGCAAACGGCTCTCATTGACTTCAATGGGGAGCACATGTGTGCCACCGGCGCATCCCCCATTGGAAGCAATGAGAGCCTTTTCCCAATTTGGGGGGGTCTCACACTGTGGGGCATCCCAATTAGAGATGCCCCAGGGGAATTTAAGCCGCCAGCCTTGGAATCTTTTGACCACAACTGGACACATGGAAAATCTGGAAAAAAGGTGTAGCAATAGTATGAGGAATGGATAGGCTAATCAATATCTGGAATGTTTGCAGTTGTCTTTAATCAGTCAGTCCTATTTCTGTGTGTTCTGGCTGGTCGGAAGTATGTACCCAGGTTAAAGTGGACCAACACGCAGGATTTTGACTATCCTGGGTTTTGGTACACTTCGGGGGGGGGGGGGGGGGCACCCCGCTGTGTGAAACCCCCCAGAAAGCCCCAAAAACTCACCTCACCACGCTCCTACGTGACCGCGCCGTCCAATCCCTGCCGACGGACAAGCGGGTGACAGCGACGGACAAGACAGCGCGTCCGTCGCCGCCTCCTGCACGTCACTCTTACAAGGCCTGCGCCGGCCATTCACAAACGGCCGGCGCGGGCGCACGCAGGTCTAGAGGGGCACGCGGGAGGTGCCGGCGGCTGCCGCCGATAAGGTAAGGTTTTTTTTGGGGGGGTTTCACCCCGCGGGACATCCCGATCTCGGATGTCCCGCGGTGAGGGAGGTGATCGGCCCGGGAATCTTATAGATTCCCGGACCGATCACCCCTGGGTGTTGGTCCACTTTAACACAAATGCGTACCTAGGTCTCCCCCCCCACTTTGGCCTCATGACCACTCCTTTGCCCTTGCCCAAGGCATCTCTGATCTGTAAAAGATATTTATAAATGAGCCTGAAAATTCATGTATAGGGTCACATGGAGGTCTGTGAACATGTGGAGATAGGAGTAATTTACCCTGTTTCTAATATTTTTAGATGAATGGATCTAAGTCTGCTTTAAGTGGGGTGCAAGTGGCAGCAAATTTTATATTTGAATTGGTGGGTTATGGCCTCTTTAATGTTCAGTATAATTGGTTCATGTATAAATATTTCTGTCTAAGGGAAAATGGCGACATCAAATTCTTGACTAAAGGAGACAACAATGAAGTAGATGATCGAGGACTATATAAGAAAGGGCAGAACTGGCTGGAAAAGAAGGATGTGGTTGGCAGGGCAAGGGGGTAAGTGTTTTTTTAATGTAACTGGCAACTCCTTTGGGTTGTGTGAACTAAATTTGGAAAGAATTCAAACAAAAATGTGTATTATTTAACTTCCTTGTTTTCCAAGTCTGCTGCCACTTCTTGAGTACCCGGCTGCTGTATTTGGAATTTTCCCCACGCTAACCCATGGGCCTGAATTATTTGCTTTTGACACTGGGTAAACTTTCCATGGCCGTTTCATAACTACACTTCACTCTTGTAAAAAGTGATGTATCTTCATGCTAAGAATCAAGTCCACAGAAAGTAAAACACAGAGAAGGGGCAGAACTGCTTTTCAGGTCCCAAGGTGCATGCGCCAACTTATTTCCGTGTGCCCATCACCAAATGCATTAAACTGTTACCAGAATACAGTATGGATATGAGCCTGTAACCAAATCCACAATCAAAGGCGTCAATAGCCAGCAGGATACTTCTGTGACTGTCTCTTTAAAAACTCAGGCATATACCTGCAGCATAGGATAGGGTAGATTTCAACGTCAATTACTCCAAAACAAGCATGTGGAATGAAAAATAAAAAGAATCTAGCACAGTACAGCCATAGACTCAAGTCAATTTAATACAGTTGAAAATACATTCACATATGTAAAGAGATAAAAATGCTTTACAATCAATAGACATAGCTAGCAGCTATCACCGCCGTTACCACATGAAGCCTCTCCTCCTCTGCCTACACCATCTGTCTCTAGGCGAACGCTATAAGGGAGTGTTGGAAGAATAGCCGCCGAGCATCCAACGCTTTTCGTCGCGAACATGACTTTAGCTGGGTCAGCGAGGAACCGTGCTGGATCCAGCTATTTCACAAAAAGCCGGAGACCTCAGGACCCAGTACTGCATAGCTATCACCCTGACTTCTGTAGTAGTGAAGTCATTTGAGCGTCTTTGCATCACCATCTCAAACATAACTAGACCATACTATATAGAAATTATAAATAAATAGGGAAGGACAATAGGGGTGGTTGTAACATTATACACCTGACCCAGTAACTCAAGTTGCCATGTCCCCATGGTGTAAAGGTAGGTGAGAAAGGTCCCACTTATGTTGTGGTAACACTGCCTCAGACATACTTGGCATTTATTACATACCAAGTGTTGGGTTGTGTTCTCATGACTTTTGTATGACACAATTGCCACACTTAAGTTATTGTATGAGCATGTGAGATTTGCATTTATTTTCACATGTGGGTCCCTCTTATTTGGTCTCCCAATGGTTTCTCCTTTTTAATAATATGTGCATTATTTATATGGAATAAAAATCACAAATGACCTATTTGGGTTATCAGTTGAATGTGTCTTTGATTGCTTAGTTTCCTCAAACATGAGGCGGAGCACAAAAGCATTGTTTGCGTGTTACCGCTGAGACAGTGTCTAAATGTCAGGCTAGCTCATATTTTTTACACCCCCTATTGTTGCTCCAAAAACTGCATCATGATATACGGCGATGCACGACTAATATATACCATTTGTGCAGGAGGATCACAGGATTTATTAACAGTTCAGCTCTGACACATTCATAGGTCAGTGTCAGTGACTTGCATCATTAGCACCCCATGAATAATTCTCACATAATACAAGGATGTCGCTTAATCACATCATCAGCTGAGGCAGTGCATGAATACAGAGCAAGCCCCCCCCCCCCCAGAGTACAGCAGCTGAAAAAGCAGGTTGTACATTTCTAGTTCTGCTGTTTGAGCCTTGAAAACTGTTTGGTCCCAGGAAACCATCAACTTGCCGAAAAGCTATAAAAAATATATTGATAACCAAACAATTGTTAAAACATTTTTTTTCATTCTTGTAGTGGTACATTGGGGGGGAACAGCAGCTTTAAAAATGAAATGTCCTGTAAACACATTATCTACACTGGTGTTCCCCAAGTATGGAGATTTGCTGTAGTGCACATGAAACGGTTCATTATTCTGTTTGGAAGTGAAGCAGAAATCATCCCCTCCATTCGGGGGCACCACCATCAGCAATGTGTGGGGTACCTCCTGCCAATGTGGCAGACAGTGTGGCACATCTAGAGAGGATGGTCAGTAGCCCTCGTCACCAGGGGCAGGTGGTTGAGCCTCACAAACGCCAGAGGGCCAGGCAGGTTTTCCCAGGCTTTCCCATTTTGACAGGCTGGTACGAAAGGAGTGGGAGAAGCTGGATAATTTGTCGGCCCTTCCCAAGGTTCTGGATGCCATTTTGGTGTTTCCTGTCTGAATGGACGACCCAGTTTCGGGTCTTGCTTGGCATACCTTGATCCCTAAGTTGGCTAGTGCTGCTTGAGAGATCCTGTGGACAAGCGGTTAGACCTGCTTGTTCATCATGTCTGCCACGCGTACCTCACATGTTTGCTGATGGTGGTGCCCCGGAATGGGAGATGAGGAGAAAAGACATTTTCCGGTGAATACACAAATTTCCCTTTTTAGACACGCATTCTGTTATCTAGATGGCAGAAAAAAATGTCCTTTTTAAAGTCATCCTCCCCTAATTTAAACAGTAGTAATAATATTATTATTCTTATTATTAATATTCAGAATTGTTGTATATTAGTAGAGTTAAAACCATTAAAAGTGGAAGTCCAGTCTGTCCCTCCACCCTCTTCCCTGCCCTCTCTCTAATACAGGTCCAGGGGGGTTTGAAAAAAAAAAAACACCGGTTCAAGTGAATGGGCTGATGGACACATGCAGCCTGTCCAAAAAAGTAGTGCCCAGCACTGAAATCGCTAGGGGAACAACGCAGGATACTGGGATCCAGGTAAGGCAATTTTTATTTAAAATTCTTAGTATACAGTACGTCCTGCTCCAAATCTAATACTAACACTTACACTTGGGACAGATGGCGCTGGACTGCAGAGACATCATAAACCGGGCTCCTCCCGGCCCCTCAAATGCCCCTGAATTTCTCTGCAGTCTTGCTGCCAAGGACGAGAAATGGCTTTTTACTCGCAGGTGAGCGGGGCTATTAGCCTGCGGCCCTGTAGGACTATTCCCACCCGTTCCACTAGTAATGTGCCTCCCAGCCTTGGCTGCGCTGGTCGGGTGAAGGTAGGCAGCACCGCTGTTAGGTGCTTAGGAGCGCTGCTCCACCGCAATCCCCCACCAAAGGGTAGGCGGTTCAGGCTTATGGTGAGCCTTTATGGGATGCCCCTCCCGCACTAGTGCCCCTTGCCCCTGCCTATCGGTGGGCCCTATTTAAGTGGCTGCTGTCCTCCCTCATCCTCCTTGTAGCCTTCGGAGGGAAAGGGGGGGGTGTAAATGTGTATGCTATGCATTCTGTGTTTTACACTTTTTTTTTTTTTTTCCGTTCTGTTTAGTCTTGTGTGAGCCATCACGCTGACTTGCCTTTACTGTCTACTGTCTACTGACACAGCAGAGAACACGAAACATGACAGCAGAGATACACAGGGCAAGGTGGGCAAAGGCAGTAAAGTTAATACAGCGAATGAGTGATATTATTACACATGATCAGCAGGATATAGAAACATATAACAGAACAGCCTTAAAAATGTTAAAGATACCATTAGCGTCTCAAACCATAGGAAACCTTATAGGGGATCCAACCTGATGTCAACTATCAGGATGATTCATTCCTCAATTTGGAACCCCAAAAGAGTGAATACAAAAAGGATTAGTTGATCCCATGTATAGCATGGCATGCAAATCAAATCAGTAAATAGTATACCAACTTAGAGGTACTGTTTAAAGGGGATATGGAGTTAGTGAGGGCAAACCACGTGGTTAGCCACATTGGGTTTTTTCCCTTGTGGCTGCCAACGATGTGGCATGTGTAAATTTGTGGATAAAGGTAAACACTTTACATCCACTAGCACTGGAGAGAGGTTCACCATTAAGTCTCTTCTTAATTGTAACTCAAGAATGGTAATCTATTTGATTACCTGTTTACACTGTTCCATTCAATATGTAGGTTGTACCACCAGAAAGCTAAAAATTAGAATATCTACATCTACAGGGCTTTGGAAAATCTAACACAACGGGCATTTCTAATGTGGCCAAGCATTTCAATACTTATCACCCAGGGGATGGGGTCTCCTTAAAAATTAGTGCCATAGAAAAGGTGACCTTGGGCCCCAGAGGGGGTGACATTAGACGCAAACTCTTGGCACGTGATGCTTTTTGGATCTATACTATGGGTACCCGTTCCCCACAGGGACTGAATCATAGGTGGGACATATCGTTTATAACTGATAGATAGTCTTTTACATCAGATCCCATAAATTTTGTGGTCCTTCCCTGTTACACTTGTTTATATGTATATATATATATATATATATATATATATATATATATATATATATAGAAGCTTTCGCATCTTTTGCAATTTTGTTATGTACACATGTAGGGGCATGTTTCACCATGAGTTTGGGGGGGGGCTTTTTTGCTACATTTAGTTTGGCAGTATTTGTATACCATTTAATGTGTGGCATTAGGCTCCCTCATTAACTCCATATCCCCTTTAAACAGTACCTCTAAGTTGGTATACTATTTACTGATTTGATTTGCATGCCATGCTATACATGGGATCAACTAATCCTTTTTGTATTCACTCTTTTGGGGTTCCAAATTGAGGAATGAATCATCCTGATAGTTGACATCAGGTTGGATCCCCTATAAGGTTTCCTATGGTTTGAGACGCTAATGGTATCTTTAACATTTTTAAGGCTGTTCTGTTATATGTTTCTATATCCTGCTGATCATGTGTAATAATATCACTCATTCGCTGTATTAACTTTACTGCCTTTGCCCACCTTGCCCTGTGTATCTCTGCTGTCATGTTTCGTGTTCTCTGCTGTGTACTGTGGCGTCCCGGTTGCCTGGGTAACCGCTCGGTGTTGCGGTCACGTGGTCCGCCGTGACGCACTGCCCTTCTGTGCTGGAGCCCTGGTTTCCTCCTATTGGCCAGCGTGCCTGTCAGGTGGAGGGGCTTCCGCCTGACTGACTGCGCTCATTGGAGGCTCAGGTGTGCTGCGACCTGGGTGGCTTCCGGTCGGCGGGCTCTGCCGCGCGCGCGGTTTGAGGAGGCGATACTGGCGGTTGAGACGCACATGGGTGGAAGGTAAGTGGCGCCCTTTTTTACTATTTATATTTGAGTGTAGATTGTCTCTTTCATCTATGATTAAGGACCCTCCCGCGTCCGAAACGCGTTAGCACGTGAGACTCTGCATTGCCATCAGGGTTCTGATACATGTTTTTAAGCTGCCTTTTTTTGATATTCAGATGCTTTTTATTCATTTTGATTAAAGTATTGCTTTTTAAGGAGTGCTGACCAACCGCATTTTCTGTATTGGACATTCAGTGGGGATTTGGGACTCCCCCTGGTCTTGCACCCATTTCTGGACCTTGGTGCGGTTATACCTGATTTCTTGCTCAACTGCCAGTGGCTGCACCTCATTTCACTTCGCCTACTCACCCAAGCTTAAACCTCACTCCTGAGTTGCATACTAGTGGGGATTCTTAGTCTGATGTGTCTTCTAGACTGGCTACTGCTGAGCAGTTGATTGCTAAGTCCTTAGCGCGTAAGTCCCCTGCTAAGAAGTGGCACTGACGCCTAATGTCACTGTTTTCCACTATGGGAACTGAGGAGTTTTGGAATCTTTGTGGCTATACCCCATCTGATGAAGGGGAGCTCTTTTCTGATTCAGGCTCATCTGATGAGAGACCAAGGGGTCATGACGATTCTGGCTCTGACCCCTGGGCCCCGGATGACACTGACAGATTGGCCCAGATATTCTAAGCATACAGTACGTCCTGCTCCATCTATAATACTTACACGTGGGTAATCCTCAGCCAGATGGCGCTGTTCACTGCAGACATGCAAAAACAGGCTCCTCCCGGCCCTTCATATACCCAGGGACCTCCCACAAATCCCCAGATTTCTCTGCAGTGCTGACTGCGAAGACATGAAGTATCACTCTCTCGCAGGTGAGCGGGGCTATTACAGCCTGCGGCCCTGCGGGACTATTTCCACCCCTCCTCTGTGTGAATATGCCTCCCAGCCTGGGCTGCGTCAGTCGGGTGAAGGTAGGCAGCACCATGCATGCTTAACGGAGCCATGCTCCACCTCAATCCCCCACCATAGGGTAGGCGGTCAAGGCTGATGGTGAGCCTTCAGGGGATGCCCCTCCCGCATCTTGCCCCACGCCCCATGTAGCGGTGGACCCTAGGTAACGGGTCGCCTTCCTTCCTTGTTCCCCCCTTAGTCAGGGGGAAAAGAAAGGGGGGGGAGGGGTAGTGTGTATGGCGGCCTCAGTGTATCCTTACACGCTTATGGCTTGGCTGTGCTTCACTGAGAACGGGGATCAGAGCCACGCTCTTACCTTCTGCTAACCGCAGCGCCATTAGTCTGTTTTCTGCTCGCACCGCACGTACGGCGGCGGCTTGCGGACGCCTCGGCGTCTCCTTCCTTCCTTCCCCTTCTTAGCCTCTGTGGCTCTTCCTAGGTTGCGCTGGCTTGAACGCCTGTCTCATACACTATCCTTGTCACGGCAGACCGGGGTTCATTCCCTGACGGGGAGCCACAGGAGAGCCCGAGTACTGATCTCGGCCGTGCCCGTCTTGGCTCCCAGCGCCATTTACAACAGACACTTTTGTACTTTTCTGCACTCTCATTGGCTAGATGCCTTACGAGCTTCGCACTCGCTGGGGAGGGGCGTGGTTCTGGCTTGGTGCGCTACGCGTCGCGGACGGCTCAGGCCCGCCCTCCGAGGACCGCTTGGCGCCATTTCCTTCTTCCACGCGTGTGGTCAAGATCGTTCTCTCCTCTGTCTGTGAGTGCCTTCGCGGGCGACTCTTCTTTACCTTCTATTCCCATTGCGCATGGCTCTGACATCCTGGTTCCCCCTTATGTCTTTCAGACCACGGATTTCGGTGGCTTCTCCCTGCCCAGTGTAGCTCCTGGTCGTGACCATAAAAAATTACTCCCACTTCCCAGCGGGTTATTGGGGCATCCAGGGTAGCTTACAGCGTCAATCCCTACTGGCATATTGTGCCGATTAAATCACCAGATGGAGGCATCTCAGGATATTGTGAACGGGGTTCCTTCGGGACAAGCCCGGCTGTGTGTAGCTTGTGGGGTCTTACCTAGCAGCGGTGACAATGCACGGGTCTGTGTTCCTTGTGCACAGCAGGCGCTATCGGTGCTTCCCGTCTCCTCTGAGGCTGGGCCTGCACCCCGCCACACTTCACCTACCCCCCCAAGCCTGAGTCTAACCCCCAATACCAGTGGGGATTCTCATCCTGATCTGGCCATGAGGCTGGCTAGTGTTGAAAACTTGCTTGCTAATTCCTTAGCGCGTAAAGCCACCGCCAAGAGGCGGCACTTGAACCCTGAATCGGCCCTCTTCCCTATAGAACCTGATGATTTGTTGCATTCCTATGCCCATACCCCCTCGGACGAAGGGGAACTGTTCTGACTCAGGGTCATATGACGATGAGTCCCGGGGTCAGGAAGAGTCTGGCTCCGAGCATTGGTCCTCGGATGATATTGATAGACTGCTGGTTCAGATCTTTGAGGTTCTGTCCCTCTCTCCCCCTGCTGCGGCTCCCCGGCAAAGGGGTGACCTTTTTCATACTGCTAAAGCTCGCTTGGAATTTCCCGAGCAGACCCATTTCAGTAGCCTCGTGCTTAAAGAATGGGAACATCCCAGCAGACTTCAAGGGGTCCCTGAGAGCGTGGATAGGAAATACCCCTTTCCTGCTGACTTGGTTAAGTGCTGGTCATCGCCGCCTGAGGTCGATGCTCCTATTCTAGGGTTGTCCAACACCTCTATTATGCACTCTCCCGACACTACAACGCTTCGGGACTCTGAGGACCGGCGTGTTGACCAACTGGCATCTCATGCCTTTGCATTTGGGGGAGCGACTCTGCGCCCGGTTTGTGCCTTAGCCATTACGGCAGTAGCGCTCAGGGCCGTGGTTAGGAGTGCTCTCGATGGCACAGATGAGTTGCCTCCTGATACTGTCAACGCTCTGTCCAGCTGTGATGCGTTTGTGAACTTTATCCTGTCCGCATCGGACGATGCTACTAAGATGTGTGCCAGGTCATCTGCCCTGGTGGTTGCTATACGCCGCATGGTCTGGTTGCGCCAGTGGGCCGCAGACAATGCCGCCAAGAAAGCCCTCACGGGGCTGCCAGTTAAGGGGCTGCGCTTGTTTGGGGATCGATTAGACCTCTTTGCCAAGGGAGGCAAGTTACCCCAGCGCAGGAGGCAGACTCGGCCCTTTCGTGGCCAAGGCTCCCTATCAACCCCCTATCGTGGGGCCAAGCAGGGTAGAGGGGCGTCCTTTGCTGGGGCCCGCGCTGATTCCTGGCACAGGAACAGAGGACGCCGTCCAGGTTCCTCCTGGGGAACCAAGCCCAAAGCCCCTCCTAAGGCCCCCCAGGCATGAGGGGGTGCCCTCACCCGTCAGGGTGGGGGGACGTCTACAGCACTTCGAGCACGTCTGGCGGCGACACGTCTCAGACTGGTGGATTCAGGAGGTAGTGTCCTCCGGCTACAAGATAGAATTTGCTGTACTGCCCCCCCCCCCCCCCCCCCCCCCCCACCAGGTTCATTGGGTCTCGAATCCCTCAAGACCCTGCCTCAGCTCAGGTCCTGTTGCTGGCCGTACAGGGTCTCATGGGTCTAGGGGTCATTTGCAAGGTCCCCCCTGGAGACAGGGACACGGGGTTCTACTCAAACCTTTTCACAGTACCCAAGAAGGATGTGTCAATCAGGCCCAGTCTGGATTTAAAAATCCTCAACAAATTTGTCAAGAACAGGCACTTTTGCATGGAAACTCTGCGCTCGGCCATTGGCTCACTGCGCCCAGGGGACTTCATGACGTCAGTAGACATCAAGGATGCTTACCTGCACGTCCCGGTGTTTCCGGGACACCAAAGGTTTCTCAGATTTGCACTAAAAGATCAGCATTACCAATTTGTGGCCCTGCCATTCGGCCTGTCGGCTCCCAGGGTGTTCACCAAGGTGCTGGCAGGGGTGATGTCCCTGATAAGGCTAAGGGGCATACGCGTGCTGCCCTACCTGGACGATATTCTCATCACCTCTCGGTCTCTGCGGCAGGCAGAGTTGGACACTCGGCTGGTAGTGTCCACCCTGGAGTCCTTCGGCTGGGTGATCAATTACCCCAAGTCATCCCTGTCCCCCTCCTTGGTGACTCCGTTCCTGGGAATGATTCTGGATACGGGTCAGTCAAGGATATTCCTTCCTCAACAGAAGGTGGAAGCTCTGACAGCGCAGGCGAGGTTCCTGCTTTCAAGCCCACAGCTCTCCATCCGGCATGGAATGCAGTTGGTGGGCCTGATGGTGGCGAGCTTCGAGGCGGTGCCCTTTGCCCAGTTCCATTTGAGACCTCTGCAGCTTCACCTTCTGTCAGTTTGGGACAAGAACCTAGCGTCCTTGGACGGGTTCTGTGTGCTTCCCCCCTCGGTCAGACAGTCCCTTGCATGGTGGCTGGACCACAGGAACTTGACAGGAGGCAGGTCTTTTCTGACCCCCTCCTGGGAGACGGTCACAACGGATGCCAGTCTGTCAGGTTGGGGGGGGGGGATTCTGGAAGTCCCTGCACTTCTAGGGGACGTGGGGTCCTCAGGAGGCCCATTTACCCATCAACATTCTTGAATTACGGGCAGTCAGGTTTGTACTGGAGCGTTTGACCCAACACCTGAGGGGTCTGTCGGTCCAGGTACGCTCAGACAACAGAACGGCGGTTGCCTACATCAATCATCAGGGGGGGGACCCGGAGCAAGGGTGCTCTCCAAGAGGTGTCTCAGATTCTGACATGGGCGGAGGCCAATGTTCAATGCATTTCGGCTGTTTACATTCCGGGGGTGGAGAACCTGCTGGCGGATGCCCCGAGCAGGGGGATGTCCCGTCAGGGGGAGTGGTCCCTCTGCAACAAGGTATTCCAGTCCCTGTGTCACCGTTGGGGCCTACCGGATGTGGATCTGTTTGCTTCCCGTCACAATCACAAGCTCCCGGCCTTCGTCTCACTGTCTCGGGATCCTCTGGCCATGGCCACGGATGCCCCGTCCATGTCTTGGAGGGAGTTTCGACTCCTGTATGTGTTTCCACCGTTCCTCCTTCTGGGTGGGTTCTACGCAAAATTGCTCTGGAAGGGGTACCTGTGATTCTAGTGGCCCCCAGGTGGCCAAGAAGAGTGTGGTTCGCAGACGTGGTTCAAATGGCAGTAGATCAGTACGATCTGCCAAGCGTGCCAGATCTGCTAACTCAAGGGTCCTTACGCCATCCCGATTTACAAACTCTAGCTTTGACGGCCTGGCTGCTGAAACCTCCATCTTGATGGAGAAGGGGTTGTCTGCCTCTGTGGTGGCTACTATGGTGCAGGCCAGGAAGAAGACTACTTCTGCTATCTATTATAGAGTATCGCGTTCCTACATTGACTGGTGTGAGTCCGGGTCTCTTCCCTGCCGGGAATTCTCCGTCCCTAGGGTTCTGGAGTTTTTACAGCATGGTCTGGACTTTCAGAAGACCTTTGCTCAACATCACCTGATTAAGACCTTCTTTCAGGGGGTCACTCACGTGCGTCCCCCTCGAAAGCCTATGGTCCCTGTCTGGGATTTGAACACGTCCCGGTGTTTCCGGGACACCAAAGGTTTCTCAGATTTGCACTAAAAGATCAGCATTACCAATTTGTGGCCCTGCCATTCGGCCTGTCGGCTCCCAGGGTGTTCACCAAGGTGCTGGCAGGGGTGATGTCCCTGATAAGGCTAAGGGGCATACGCGTGCTGCCCTACCTGGACGATATTCTCATCACCTCTCGGTCTCTGCGGCAGGCAGAGTTGGACACTCGGCTGGTAGTGTCCACCCTGGAGTCCTTCGGCTGGGTGATCAATTACCCCAAGTCATCCCTGTCCCCCTCCTTGGTGACTCCGTTCCTGGGAATGATTCTGGATACGGGTCAGTCAAGGATATTCCTTCCTCAACAGAAGGTGGAAGCTCTGACAGCGCAGGCGAGGTTCCTGCTTTCAAGCCCACAGCTCTCCATCCGGCATGGAATGCAGTTGGTGGGCCTGATGGTGGCGAGCTTCGAGGCGGTGCCCTTTGCCCAGTTCCATTTGAGACCTCTGCAGCTTCACCTTCTGTCAGTTTGGGACAAGAACCTAGCGTCCTTGGACGGGTTCTGTGTGCTTCCCCCCTCGGTCAGACAGTCCCTTGCATGGTGGCTGGACCACAGGAACTTGACAGGAGGCAGGTCTTTTCTGACCCCCTCCTGGGAGACGGTCACAACGGATGCCAGTCTGTCAGGTTGGGGGGGGGGATTCTGGAAGTCCCTGCACTTCTAGGGGACGTGGGGTCCTCAGGAGGCCCATTTACCCATCAACATTCTTGAATTACGGGCAGTCAGGTTTGTACTGGAGCGTTTGACCCAACACCTGAGGGGTCTGTCGGTCCAGGTACGCTCAGACAACAGAACGGCGGTTGCCTACATCAATCATCAGGGGGGGGACCCGGAGCAAGGGTGCTCTCCAAGAGGTGTCTCAGATTCTGACATGGGCGGAGGCCAATGTTCAATGCATTTCGGCTGTTTACATTCCGGGGGTGGAGAACCTGCTGGCGGATGCCCCGAGCAGGGGGATGTCCCGTCAGGGGGAGTGGTCCCTCTGCAACAAGGTATTCCAGTCCCTGTGTCACCGTTGGGGCCTACCGGATGTGGATCTGTTTGCTTCCCGTCACAATCACAAGCTCCCGGCCTTCGTCTCACTGTCTCGGGATCCTCTGGCCATGGCCACGGATGCCCCGTCCATGTCTTGGAGGGAGTTTCGACTCCTGTATGTGTTTCCACCGTTCCTCCTTCTGGGTGGGTTCTACGCAAAATTGCTCTGGAAGGGGTACCTGTGATTCTAGTGGCCCCCAGGTGGCCAAGAAGAGTGTGGTTCGCAGACGTGGTTCAAATGGCAGTAGATCAGTACGATCTGCCAAGCGTGCCAGATCTGCTAACTCAAGGGTCCTTACGCCATCCCGATTTACAAACTCTAGCTTTGACGGCCTGGCTGCTGAAACCTCCATCTTGATGGAGAAGGGGTTGTCTGCCTCTGTGGTGGCTACTATGGTGCAGGCCAGGAAGAAGACTACTTCTGCTATCTATTATAGAGTATCGCGTTCCTACATTGACTGGTGTGAGTCCGGGTCTCTTCCCTGCCGGGAATTCTCCGTCCCTAGGGTTCTGGAGTTTTTACAGCATGGTCTGGACTTTCAGAAGACCTTTGCTCAACATCACCTGATTAAGACCTTCTTTCAGGGGGTCACTCACGTGCGTCCCCCTCGAAAGCCTATGGTCCCTGTCTGGGATTTGAACTTGGTTTTGTCTGCCTTGCAGGGTGCTCCCTTTGAGCCTATTCAAGATGCTGCTCTGGTCGTTCTCACTCTCAAGGTTGTCTTCTTGGTGGCTATTACTTCGGTGGCTATTACTTCGGTTAGGCGTGTGTCAGAGCTGGCCGCTCTATCTATTCAGCCTCCATACTATGAGCGACACCAGGACAAGGTGGTGTTCCGCTTCAAACCGGATTTTCTACCTAAAGTTGTTTCGGCATTTCATTTGAATCAGGATATTGTTCTTCCTTCTCTGTGTCCCAATCCTCGCAACGACAAGGAGCGGGTTCTGCATTCCTTGTACGTAGTCAGGTGCTTGAAGTATTACCTGGTTGTCACTAAGGCCTTCAGGAAGACTGATGCTCTCTTTGTTGTGCCTTCGGGGCCTAGGAAGGGTTTGGCTCCCGCCAAGTCTACCATCAGTAAATAGATTCGTCAGGCTGTGATTCAGGCCTATTCTACTAAGGGGAGGACTCCCCCTTTCCGTCTTACGGCTCATTCCACTCGTGCTATTGGTGCCTCTTGGGCCTTTCAGCAACAGGCCTCTGTTGAACAAGTTTGCAAGGCCGCTACTTGGTCTTCTGTTCACACCTTTTCAAAGTTTTACAAGGTTGATGTTCGGGCCTCAGCTGATGCTGCTTTTGGCCGTAAGGTTTTGCAGGCGGTTGTAGTTTGAGCTACGTGCCGTTGCTTTTGTTGTTGGGGATCCCACCCTACTTTATGGACACTGCTATTGGATGTCCCACATGTAAGTATTATAGATGGAGCAGGACGTACTGTATGCTTAGAATAATACAATTCTGTGAAATACTCACCTGTAGAATTGGTATTATATGCATACAGTACGTCCTGCTCCACCCCACCCTGGTTTCACCTTGTTCTGGATCCCCTGTATGGTGATTGTTATCATTGTTATTGTTACCAGTTTGGTGGTTGGTTTCTCCCGGCTTCTTTTCTCACTGCTTTTCAATGCTGGGGATTTGTGGGAGGTCCCTGGGTATATGAAGGGCCGGGAGGAGCCTGTTTTTGCATGTCTGCAGTGAACAGCGCCATCTGGCGGAGGATTACCCACGTGTAAGTATTATAGATGGAGCAGGACGTACTGTATGCGTATAATATCAATTCTGCAGGTGAGTATTTCACAGAATTGTATTTTTTGAGGTTCTGTCCATCTCTCTCCCTGTTGCGGCTCCCAGGCAAAGAGGGGAGCTTTTCCATACAGCGAGATCACGTTTGGAATTTCCCGAGCAGGCACATTTCCATAACCTTTTGCTCAAGGAATGGGAGCGCCCCAGTAAACTTCCCGGGATTCCAAAAAGTTGCGATAGGAAGTATCCCTTTCCTGCTGAGGAGGTTAAATGTTGGTCATCAACCCCCCCCCCCCATCTAACACCTGTCATGCATACCCCTGACTCCACTACCCTGCGGTATGCTGAGGACCGGCGCATTGACCAACTGGCATCCCACGCCTTTTCATGTGCGGGGACGGCGCTGCGCCCGGTCTGTGCCTCTGCCATTACTGCTGTGGCCACTAGAACCCTTATCAGAAATATGCTTGATAGTGCCCCTGATGATTTGCCTTGTGAGGTGTTTAATGCAGTTGTGATGTTTTTGTAAATTTTGTCCTCTAAGCATTGGATGACACCATCAGAATGTGTGCCAGAACTTCTGCCCTCGTGGTGGCTATACGCCGCTTGGTTTGACTGTGCCAGTGGGCTGCTGACAACGCTGCCAAGAAGGCCCTCACTGGGTTGCCCTTTAAAGGACTGCGCCTGTTTGGGGACCGCCTGGACTTTTTGCTAAGGGAGGCAGGTTACCCCAGTGCAGGCGGCAATCTCGGCCCTTTCGCGTCAGGGTTCCTTCTCCTCCTCCCTTACCATGGGGCCCGGGGAGATTTCTGGGGTAGGGGCAGAGGATGTGGACGTCCTGGCTCCTCCTGGCGTCCCAAAGCAAAATCCTCTCCCAAGCCTCCTCAGGCATGATGGGGCGCCCTCACCCATCCGGGTGGGGGGACGGCTGCAGCACTTCGCTCACGTCTGGAGGCTTCATGTCTCAGACCTGTGAATTCAGGAGGTAGTGTCCTCCGGTTATAAGTTGGAGTTTGCTGCCTGCCCCCCTCCAAGATTCATCAGATCCCGGATTCCTCAGGACCCTGTGTCAGCTCAGGAGCAAATGCAAGCAGTGCAAGGCCTCCTGGAGCTGGGGGTCATCTGCCAGGTCCCCTTAAGAGAAAGAGGCAAGGGCTTTTATTCCAACCTATTCACAGTACCCAAAAAAGATGGTTCAGTCAGGCCCATCCTGTACTTGAAGATCCTCAACAAGTTTGTCAGGGGCAGGTGCTTTCGCATAGAAGCTCTGCCATCAGTTCCCTACGCCAAGGGGATTTCATGACTTCTGTGGACATCAAAGATGCTTATCTTCATATTCCTGTGTTCCCAGGTCATCAAAGGTTCCTCAGGTTCGCTCTGATGGATCAACACTACCAGTTTGTGGCATTGCCTTTTGGCCTCACTTCAGCTCCCAGGGTGTTCACCAAAGTGCTGGCTGGCGTGATGTCTCTGCTCAAATGTCAGGGCGTCCACGTGCTTCCCTATCTGGACGACCTTCTCATCACTTCCCAGTCCCTACATCAGGCAGAGTTGGATACTCAGCTGGTGGTGTCCACTCTGGAGTCATTTGGATTGGTGATCAACCACCCCAAGTCCTCACTGTCCCCTTCCTTGGTAACTCCATTCCTAGGAATGAATCTGGATACAGTTCAGGCAAGGATCTTCCTTCCTGAACAGAAGGTGGACAGTCTGATTGCACAGGCTCAGTCCCTCCTAGCTTGTCCCCATCCCTCCATCAGGCAGGGGATGCAGCTGGTGGGGCTGGTGGTGGCGTGCTTCGAAGCGGTCCCTTATGCTCAGTTCCACTTGAGGCCTCTGCAACTTCACCTATTGTCAGTATGGGACAAGGACCCAGCGTCCCTGGACAGGGTCTGTGTGCTCTCCCCACTGGTCAGGAGGTCCCTCTTGTGGTGAATGGACTCAAGGAACCTGTTGGCGGGCAGATCCTTTCTTACATCTTCCTGGGAGACGGTCACCACAGATGCCAGTCTGTCAGGTTGGGGGGGTTCTGGAAGTCCCTGCGGTTCCAGGGGAGGTGGGGCCCTCGGGAGGCCCACACGCCTATCAATGTCTTGGAACTGCGGGCGATCAGGTTAGTTCTGGCTCACTTGACTATTCACCTTCGGGGCCTGCCTGTTCAGGTGCGCTCGGACAACCAGACGACAGTTGCCTACATCAATCATCAGGGAGGGACCCGGAGCAAGGGGGCCCTCCAGGAAGCGTCTCTGATCCTGACTTGGGCGGAGGCCAATGTCCCCTGCATATCAGCTGTTTACATCCCGGGGGTGGAAAATCACCTGGCGGACTCTCTGAGCAGGGGGACCTCTCGCCAGGGAGAATGGTACCTATGCAGCAGGGTGTTTCAATCTCTGTGTCACCGTTGGGGCCAGCCAGATGTGGATCTGTTTGCGTCCCGCCACAATCACAAGCTCCCAGCTTTTGTCTCTCTGTCCCAGGATCTTCTGGCCTTGACCTTGGATGCGCTAGCAATGTCATGGCAGGACTTTCAGTTCCTGTATGTCTTCCCTCCAATCCACCTGCTGGGCAGGGTTCTGCGCAAGATTGCTCTGGAAGGGGTGCCAGCAATACTGGTGGCCCCCAGGTGGCCAAGAAGAGTGTGGTTCGCAGACGTGGTACAGCTGGCAGTAGATCAGTGCGCTCTGCCCTTGGTGCCAGATCTGATCACTCAGGGCTCACTACGCCATCCCAATTTACAAACTCTGGCTTTGACGGCTTGGCTGCTGAAACCTCCATCTTGATGGAGAAGGGGCTGTCTTCCTCGGTTGTGGATACTTTGATTAAAGCTAGGAAGCAGTCTTCCTCTTCCATTTATTACAGGGTTTGGCGTGCCGACGTTGACTGGTGTGAGTCTAAGTCTCTTCCCTGTCGTGTTGTCTCTATTCCTAGGGTTCTGGAGTTCCTGCAGCATGGGTTGGAGATGGGACTCCAGTACTCTGAAGGGTCAGGTTTCTGCCCTGGCTATTTTCTTCCAGAAGTCCTTTGCTCAGCACCCTCTGATCAGGACTTTTTTCCAGGGGGTCACTCATGTGCGCCCCCCACGTAAGCCTATGGTGCCTGTTTGGGATCTGAACTTGGTTCTGTCAGCCTTGCAGGGTGCTCCCTTTGAACCTGTGCAGGATGCTGCTTTGGCCATTCTTATGCTCAAGGTTGTATTTCTGGTGGCTATCACTTCTGTCAGGCGTGTGTCTGAGTTGGTGGCGCTTTCCATTCAGCCCCCTACTATGAGAGACACCAGGACAAGGTGGTGTTTCGTTTCAAACCTGACTTTCTGCCTAAGGTAGTGTCTGCCTTTCATTTGAATCAGGGTATTGTTCTTCCTTCTTTGTGCCCTAATCCTAGCAATGCTAAGGAGAGGGTTTTGCACTCTTTGAATGTGGTTAGGTGTCTGAAGTACTATCTGGTGGCTACTGCACCTTTCAGGAAAACTGATGCTCTTTTTGTGGTCCCTTCTGGTCCTAGGAAGGGTTTGGCTCCTGCCAAGTCTACTATCAGCAGGTGGATTCGTCAGGCTGTGATTCAGGCCTACTCTAAGGGGAAGAATCCTCCCTTCCGCCTTACTGCTCATTCCACTCGTGCTATTGGTGGCTCTTGGGCCTTCCAGCACCAGGCTTCTGTTGAACAAGTTTGCAAGGCCGCTACTTGGTCTTCTGTTCATACCTTTTCAAAGTTTTACAAGGGTTATGGAAGTGGGACCTGAGTGGGCGCTAGGAAGAAATTGGTTTGAAAGAACACTTCATACTGTCACAAATTTCCAGGCTATGTTACAAATAGTGGTAGGTTGTATGTCTGGGGGAAGCCACAAAACTGCTTGATTGGGTGCATGTGTGTAGAGCCACTAGCTGGGCAGTTTGTGAATATACAATAGTAGTTTGGAATGTTCCAGAGCTTGCCTGTTTTACTACTGTTGGCCCCAGTGATGGCGTGCTACTGGGCCAGCTGCATGCACCCATCAACATCAGACCACAGCTCAGCGTGGTCTCGTTTCTAGCTCCTACCGTAGCTGCCAGCCCAGCAGTTCAGCAGCAGCAGCTTCAACACCTGAGCTAAATGTGGTGAAACAGGATCGAACAAGCAGTAGGGCAGTTACTTGTTAAAGCAGACCAGCGGTCAAAAATGAATTAAACCAGACCAACACAACAAACCGTGCTCGTATGCATCCCTTTCCAGGGAAATTTAGATGGCGGCTCATGTGCAGGCCACCTGCTTACTGTTTCTGTGCATTGTCAGTTGAATCCAAGCAGCAGCATTGCTGGGAGAGCTCCAAAATGGCCGCTAACTTTCTTTTCCAACTGTGCCTGGCTGTTGGTCCAGTTTAAACTAAATATCCTTAACGTGTTATTGAGAATAGGGTTGATTCAGCACCATAAGTATTTTTGTTACTCACTTTTTGGTTAATAAATCCCTTTTCTCATGTTTTTTTCTCAGTGCAATTCGGCATCATATTTTTTTTTAAACATTTGCACAGCTAAATATGGTGCTGCATTGCACCAAGGGAAATGCTCATGAGAAAAAGTGTTTACTCACAAAAAAGTAAAAAATACTGGAAAAAAAAAATATATGTTTTGCTTTAAAAAAAATGTTTTGGCTCAAGGAACAGCTTCAGCCCTGTTGCCCAACTATGGCTGGCATTGTTTTATTTTGCGGGGTCTGTTATATATGGTTTTAAGTAAGTCTTGTTTAAATGTAGTGTTAATTTGGTATATTTGGGAATAGGTAGCAAATGTGAAAATCTTCCTAGCTTAGAACTGAGCTAATGCCCATTGTTTAGCTGCTGGGGTAAGCGCAGCGCCATCCACATTTAATTATTTTACTTTTGAGATATATAATTTAGTTATATGTTAGTTGTATGCTTTACCTTTTTCTAATTGAAGGCTATTGATCAAGATTTGTTGGCTGTAAAAGAATAGTAGACAAATTTGATGGTGTAATCGAATTCTGTTAGAATTTTATGTTTTTCCTTTCTTTTTTTAGGTTCGTGCCCTATATAGGAATTGTGACCATTCTCATGAATGACTACCCCAAATTTAAGGTGAGACGTGTCCTATTTTTTTCTTAAAGTGGACCAACAGTGGACCAACACCCAGGGGGGATCGGCCCGGGAATCTATAAGATCAGATCCCTCCCCGCGGGGCATCCGAAATCGGGATGTCCCGCGAGGAGAAACCCTCCAGGAGGCCCACAAACCTTACCTCAGCCCCGTTCCATCGGCGTTTGTGAATGGCCAGCGCAGGCGCGCTCCCTGTTAGAGGGAAGCTCGATACGCGGCCTCCAGTGTTCAGAGCCGCTGAGCTGCTATGTGCGTCCAAGCGGCCTTGGACGCGCGCTGTGATTGGCTGGAGCGGTCACGTGGGAGCGGGGAGAGGTGAGTTTTTGGGGCGTTCTGGGGGGTTTCATACAGCGGGGCAGCTCCGGTCGGGGTGCCCCACCGAAGTGGACCAAAGCCCAGGATAGTCAAAATCCTGGGTGTTGGTCCACTTTAAGTGTATATAGTTGGTTCACTTGGGGGGGGGGGGGGGGGGATGTTTGACACTATTCTGCGGCAGTCATAGTTAGAGACAGTCCAGCCAATGACGATAATAAAGCAGCAAGTAGCTCACCTAAAGCCTGTATCAGGGCTCCATAGTTTTCTCCCGTCCCTCCCCTTCTATTTCTGTATGGCCGCCTCCAAATGTGGTCACATGTTACGCATCTGTGCCCCCATCATGAGCGGGCACTGCAAGCTACAGTGGTTACACTTATCATACCCGTTCACCCTGGGAGTGCTGAGGGACAGGGGCATCTCTTCAACCACATTTGGACGTGATCATGGAGAAATCAGAGAAGGCTCATTGGGACCTCCCAACCAAGGTCTTTGCATGAGAGGACAGTAGCTCAAGCGGAGAAATGCCTATGACAGGGAGACCTTTTATGATGCTGCCTTGCAAGACCTATAGGTTGAAAAATACGACTTTCTTTTGGCCATATGGCTACTTAAAGTAATCGCTTTATGCATATAAATGGCATGTTTGTTTAAGCCTTACATAATTAAACCTCACCCCATTTTGCTAAAGCAGCAAACCTTGGGAGGACACAGACCAGCATAGTGAAAAGGCGCGGACTGCAAGATAGAAAAAAAATAGCTCCTCCCGGGGCTATAGGGCAGGCTGTGGCAGGATCTCCTCAGTTCTTTTTTTGCAGTCTCAAGGGATTGTGAAGATGTCTGGATTTTTTTGTTTTGAGCGCATTGCTGATTTTTGGGTCGTGCAGAGTGCGGGGAAGCGTGCATGGGTCCAGGTAGCGTGCTGGTGCTTGTCCGCCTGGGTCTGAGCTTTGCATGGTGGCCCTGCTATGTGCCTCCCACCGAGCTCTCTACCCCCTTGGGTAATCTTCCCCCATGGATACTTAAGACCCTGCGCGAGACATGCTTCCCCATGACTTGCGGTCTTAGCTAGGAGCTGGGCTGCCTGCTATGAGACTGTTTGGTGTTTGCTACTGGGCAGCCATGCTGATTAGAGCTTATTCAGAGCTTTGGGGGGCCAGGCGCCCTCGTTGCGAGGGGGATGTGGCCACTCTCCATGCGGCCTGCCGCTTGGCTAATTTTGAAAGGGTGCTGGCCGGCTGCACCTGTGGGGGGTGTGGCCTCGGCCCGCTCGGGCCTTACATTGGAGGACAGGAGGAGTGGGGGGGACCACATTCCCGCCCCCCCTTCTCACTAGTAGCACGAGACACTGCCATCTTCTCATGTCCAAAGGTCCCTGCTGCATCTCCAGATCGTCGCCTGGCAGCTCCTGGACTGCTTCCTGGTTCTACTGAGCTGAGGATCAACTTCAGTGCATCTGCCACCCCAAGATTTTCCCTCGTCAGGTAGGGCCCTCTTGAGGGCTAAGCCTTTTGACTTTGGTGACTTTTGCGTTAGAATTGACCAGAATGCGCCGGGCCTTCTGGTCAGGGTACAGTCAGACAATTCCATGGCTGTGGTCTACGTAAACCATCGGGGGGTACCAGGAGCTGGCAGGCGTTCCAGGAAGTGAGTCGCATCATGAGGTGGGAGGAACTTCATGTTCCGGGGATGGAGAATCTGCAGGATGATTTGAGTAGGGAGACTGTGGATCGGGGGGAATGGTCCCTTCACCAGCATGTGTTTCAAGCCCTCTTCGATGGCACATGCATGGGTCACATGACATTCCCCGCCTCTCTTGATGTCCACCCCAGCCATGTATCTGAATGGGCGGTGCAGTTGTGCACCACTGAAGAGGAGCAGAGTAACCTCCCAGTCCCCTCCAGCTGTGCACAAACAGCGACTGGAAGAAAGCAGAGGATAACTAACAAACCTGGTTTCAAAAGGTAAAGGAAAGAGACTTGGCCGGTCCTCAGAGGTCTTTGGTCCACTTTTAAAGTGGACCAACACCCACGGGTGATCGGCCCGGGAATCTATAAGATTCCCGGGCCGATCACCCCCCACCCTGCGAGACATCCGAGATCGGGATGTCTCGCGGGGTGAAACCCCCCCAAACACCCCAAACTCCTTACCTTATCTTCGGCGGCGGCCGGCCGCCGCCGCCTCCCTCGCGCTCCTGTAGGCGTGCGCGTGCCCGCGCCGGCCGTCTGCGAATGGCCGGCGGGGGCGCGCGCGCGCGCGCCGAAAGTGACGCGAGGGAGGCGGCGGCGGCGGCTGCCGCTTAGACGTTCCTGGACCTGGCTTGTACGTCGGCGCGGGGAGAGGTGAGTTTTTCGGGGGGTTCGGGGGGGTTTCACACAGCGGGGCACCCCGATCGGGGGTGCCCCACCGAAGTGGACCAAGACCCAGGATAGTCAAAATCCTGGGTGTTGGTCCACTTTAAGTACACAATTGGTTTTGCCCTAGTGGAGGGGTGGCACTTCATTACTTTTCATAGATTAATTTTTGGGGGTAGGTGGACGCTTCAGCACCATTCATCTGGTAAATGTGAGCAGGCAGCGACCCACCCCCCCTTGGACAAAACGCAATGTGCACCCTCTAATGCCGCCCCCAACCCCTCTAAAAGCAATGTGTCTGTGCAAATCCTCCCCCCACCGGTCCCCACGCCCAAATATACCGTGCATGTATTTTGTCTTGGGTAGGCTCTACTGCTTCCTATTTCTGCCAGATGTCAGAAAGGCCTGGACAAGCTGTTCAACCCCGTCCACCCTTCTCCACAGTATGCATCTGGCTGTGTGCATCTTAAAGTTGACCAACACCCATGATTTTCACTCTCCAGTGTTGTTCCTCTCTGGCAGGGCATCTCACTATGGGATTGCCCACTGCGTGAATTCCCTGAGATCAACATAGACAGATTGCCTTCCGGCAGTCCAGTGGCACATGTGCGATACACATCTAAGCTCGAGTGATAGTGTGGACAAAACCCTCAAAGGTACCATAGGATCGCTGGTTTAGAGGGCGGTAACAGGGGTATTCTAAGTATACAGTATGTCCTGCTCCAGATATAATACTTACACTTGGGGTTATCCTCCACCAGATGGCGCTGTGCACTGCAGACATGCAAAAACAGGCTCCTCCCGGCCCTTCATATACCCAGGGACCTCCCACAAATCCCCAGATTTCTCTGCAGTGCTGACTGCGAAGACATGAAGTATCACTCTCTCGCAGGTGAGCGGGGCTATTACAGCCTGCGGCCCTGTTGGACTATTCCCACCCGTCCTCTTCGTGATGTGCCTCCCAGCCTGGGCTGCGCTGGTCGGGTGAAGGTAGGCAGCACCATGTGTGCTCACGGAGCCATGCTCCACCGCAGTCCCCCATCATAGGGTAGGCGGTTTAGGCTGATGGTGAGCCTCTTGTGGATGCCCCTCCCGCATTATTGCCCCGTGTAGCGGTGGACCCTGTGTAAAGGGTCGCCTTCCTCCCTCGTAGTTCGGGGGAAAAGAAAGGGGGGGGGGTATGTGTGTGGCGGTCTTAGTGTAATTTAGTACACGCTTATGGACGTTGTTTTGCCCTTGACTGGCAACTGGGTGTCAGAGCCGCGCTGCTTGCTCTTCCTAGCCTTTAGCTGTTGCCGTGCGTGTGTGTATTTTCTTTACTTAAGTGTGCTGCGCCGGGAAGTTACGGCGTGTCCATTAGCTAAGGCTTATTCTAAGTGTATCTTATCCACTGCTTGTCCAGATTTGACCGCTGGCTCAGAGCTTCGCGCTCTTTGGGGGAGGCGGGGACCTGGCTTGGCGCGATCCGCGTCACGGCCGGATCGGGCCCACCCCTCGAGGTTCGCTTGGCGCCATTTTGATGATCTTCGCACGCGCGCGTGGTTACGGTCCTCCTCCTCCCTTGGTCTGTAAGTGCCCTCGCGGGTGGTTCATTATGATAATTTGTTCTGCTGCGCATGGCTCTGACACCCCTTATTCTCTTTGTCTTTCAGACGCCAAAGATTCTGGTGGCTTCTCCCGGCCTGACATAAATTATAGCGGGTTTACAAAAAATTCTCCCACATTCCTAGCGGGTCTTTCGGTTGCCTATTGCATAAATCCCTGCTGGCATATTGTTTAGATAAATCACCATATGGAGGCATCTCAGAATTATGTGTCCGGGGTCCCTCGGGGACAAGACCGACCGGCTGTGTACAGCGTGTGGACAGCCCCATGCTGATGCTGACAGAGCACGGGTCTGCGGACCGTGTGCTGAACAAGTACTGGCCCTGCAGTCAGGGTTGCCAGTGGCTGCACCTCGGTTCAATACACCTGTTTCCCCGTGCTTAAATCTCACGCCTGATGAGTCGCACTCGAGCGGGGATGACCAGCAAGTCGTGCCGCGCAGTCTGCCTACGGCTGATCAGGTTATTTCGAGGTTGGCAGAGCGCTTGGGCTCTGGGAAGAAGCGGTCCCTGACGCCCCTGGGTTCTCTCTTTCCTACTGACACTGAGGAGTTCGCTGCTCCGCAGGGCTTTGCTCCTTCTGATGAAGGTGAGCGGTTCTCCTAGGGCCTGTGTGACGCTGATGAATTACTCATAAAGATCTTTGAGGTCTTGTCTATCTCTCCTCCTGGTGAGGCTCCCAAGCCTAGAAGGGAGAGTTTCCACACAGCGACACCGCGCTTGGAATTTCTGGAGCAGGATCATTTCCAGGCTCTAATATCCAAAGAATGGGAATCCCCTTGTAAACTTCCAGGGGTCCCAGGGGACTGGGATTGGAAATACCCTTTTCCCCCTGATGTGGTTAATTGTTGGTCGGCACCTCCCGTGGTGGATGCACCGATCATAGGGGTTGTTAACCCCCCCCTTCATGGCAGCTCCTACTTATCGTACCCTTCGGGATGCTGAGGACCGGCGCATTGATAGACTGGCTTCCCACGCCTTTTCTTGTGCAGGGACGGCGCTGCACCCGGTCTGTGCCGCGGCCATCACTGCGGTGGCCACTAGAACCCTCATCAGAAAGATGCTTGATCATCAGCCTGAGGATCTCCCCTGGGCCCTCTCCAATTGTGATGTATTTGTGAGGTTTATCCTCTTAGCGCTGGACGACACCATTAAGATGTGTGCAAGAACTTCTGCTCTTGTGGTAGCTATACGGCGCCTGGTCTGTCTGCGACAGTGGGGTGCTGACGATGATACAAAAAAGGCTCTCGCTGGCCTTCCCTTTAGAGGGCGACGACTATTTGGGGCCGGTTTGGACCTTTTTGGTAAAAGGGCAAACACCCCTACGCAGAAGGCCGTCTATTCACAGGCAGTTTTCTGCATGAAATCTCTGAGTTGAGCCGCCAGCGCCATGCGCCCAGTGGGCCTCTTGCCGTCTGTGGAGACCTAAGATGCTTATTTTAATACCCCTGTGTCTTCTGGACAACGAGGCTCTTACAGGTTAGTGTTGGAGGGCCAACACTGCTGATTGTGGCCTTGTTATCTGGCCTCTCTTCTGCTTCCAGAGTGCTCGCCAAGGCACTGACGGGGGTGATGCCTCTGATGAGACCAAGGGGCGTCCGTGCGAGGACCTACCTGGTCGTCCTTCTTTACTTCCCAATCTCTACGCCAGGCCGAGTTGGTTACTCGGCTGGTGGTGTCTTTTGGGAGTCATTTGGATGGGTGCTCAGTCACCTCAATTCCTCATTGTCCCCTTATTTGGTATCTCCATTCCTAGGGTTGTATTTGGATTCGGTTCCGGCGAGAAACTTCTTCCTTGGCAATAAGTGGACAATCTGGTTACATGGGCTCTGTCCCTCTTTGCTGTCCCCGTACCTTCACCAGGCAGGATTGCAGCTGGTGGGCCCGTTGGTGGCTGCTCAGAGGATGTCCCTTATACTCAGTTCCCTTGGGCTCTTCTGCAACTTATATTGTTAATACTGGACAGGGTTCCAGCCAGGGTGGATTTGATTTAAATCTAACTGATTTAAATCACGATTTAAATCACTAGTCAGTAAGGCTTGATTTAAATCAGTGATTTGAATCAAAGTTTCTACCTAAACTAGTTCTTGCTATTTTAACATGCAAGTAGATGAAGATTTTTAGAATCACTTTTTATTACTTTTTTCTCCCCAGTTTAATGGGTTAATCATTCATATTTGGACACCACTGTTCTGTTGTACTTAGGAAGGAGAAAAATAATCCTGACCTTAACAATTTAAATAGATTTATTCAACTGAAACAATAACAACATTACAGCATAAGTTATTTGCTTAAACAAACATCCATGTATTCTTGGTGTGCCACACACCCCGCTTCACTTCTTAAATATTCATCACTTCATGGGTTAATCCACCGCAGGTGACGTAGTGCAGAGAGGAAGTCTTGTAACGAGCCCCCTTCCGGCCTATATATACCTGGTACCTCCCTTCAATCACCAGTATTTTTTCTCTCTGCTTGCTGACAAGTCAGAAGTTGGAAGTCTCCTGCTTACAGGTAGGCCGGGGTATTCTTACCCCGCCACCCCCCTTTTGGTCTATTTCTGCCCGGTTTGAGTTTGTATACCTTTATGGTGAAATAGGAAGCCTCCCAGCCTTGGCTGCTCACCGGGCAAATGGTAGATGGCACTTTAAGTGCCTAGGAGCTTATCTCCTACCGCTCGACCTCATGCGTGGGGCAATGCGGCGAACCGGCATGGTGATCCGGAAATGGGATGCCCCTGTCCCGAGGGTCCCCGTAGCCCCTTTCTCTCCCGTTCGGTCCCTTCTCCCTTCACTATGGGGGGAGGGGGGGGGGGTGGTGAGGGTGTGCTTTAGTATGTGTGTTTCACTGTATCACTGCATGTTAACATATATGTCATGTTTATACATTCACTGTAGCATGTGTATATTTTGGGTCTGCTTTAGGGCAGCTTGCGCTGGGTATGGGCTGGCCACTTCTCTGGCAGTTGGTTGCTTTGTGGCCCCCCTCCCCCCTCCCCCCTCTCCCCTCTTCTCGCCTGGCATTCATTGAGCTTTGTCAGCACATGCGGTTTTTACCCTCCCCCCTCCGCCGCCTGGACGCGCGTGCTGTGATCAGCTGTAAAGTGTTCCAGCTGATCGTCGTAGGGGGGGGGGGCGGGCCCGCTGACGCGGCGCCGACGTCATGCGGCGTCAGCGGCGGGCCCAGCGTCCCAGCTTCCTTCAAAACAGGAAGGCACGTGGGCGTACGGCCGCACTTTGTCTTCTGCCGGCTCATGGCTGCTGGCTGCAGGCTTACCGGCTGATTGCTGTACAGGTAAGCGGCCCCTCCCGTTGGGGCCGTTAAATGGGGGATATTGTTTAATAATACAGTGAGAAATCACTATTATCAAGGGGGCGTCATTTAAGGGCACTTGGTGCCATACTTATATGTTATACACATGTGAAGGATCTGATGGTTGTTTTCTTGCCTTGCAGATCCTGGGATCCCTGCTTATGCTAGCCCTCCGGCTCTATGTGCCTGGCTAATTATTGGGATTGATTTGAATGTTTATATACATAGACTATATCGTTTCTATTAAAGGAGACCTAAACTTAAAAAAAAAAAAAAAAAAATTATATAAATCCTCCCTTCCGGGACATTACTAAAATAAAGGGGGCATCCCGGGTCGGCTTATGCCTTAAAAGTCCCATTATTGCGAATACCATAAATCACCATATGGAGGCTTCCGTAGATTCCGGAAACGGTTCTGCTGTTCCGTTTGGGGGGTGCGTAGGTTATGGGGTTCCACTCCCAGCTGATGATATCTTTATTTGCATCCCTTGTGCAAAACAGACTATTGCGCGCCAGTCCGTTGCTTCGGCTGCGGTGCCATCGCATCCTTCATCATCTCCTACCTCTCCATCCCTATTCCGGACCCCGCATGACACTGTCAAAAGTGGGGATTCGCATTCCGAGGCAGCAGCACAGCCCTGCCCCCGGAAAATGATGCCCGTTAAAGCAGCGTTTAAAACCGCTACAAAACGAAGGCACCTGACTCCGGTACCTTCGGCTCCACAGGACCAGTTTTGTGAACCTGTGGAATGGTCCGATGGATCCCCTGACGAGGATGAACTCCCGTCGGAGTCAGATGAGCCGACAGGTCAGCATGTGGCTGATGAGATCGGCGATTGGTCAGAGGGGGTTGTTTTTGACACCCCCTCCATTCTGGCTCAAATGTTTAAAATTTTGAGTTTAGATACGCCTGAGGCGGCCACCCCGCCAAAGGGTCAGTTATTTAAAGAGCCTCAGCCGAGTTTGGTTTTTCCCAGACAGCACCACTTTGAGAGGGTGGTTCTTAAGGAATGGGAACATCCCACACGGTTATCTGGAATTCCTTCCAGTTGGGAAAAGCGTTATCCTTTTCCACCAGAATTGGTGAGGCTGTGGTCTGTCCCTCCGGACGTCGATACCCCTGTACTAGGACTCTCCAGCTCGGCTATGGTACAATCTGCTGAGACCACTACCCCCAAAGATGGGGAAGATCGCAGGATTGACCAATACGCTCGACATGGTTTTATCTATTCCGGGTCAGCATTGCGCCCGGTATGTGCTTCAGCCCGTCTTCTATTGGCAATTAAGTCCCTAATTCAGGGGCTATATGAGGATCTTGATCCCGCTTGCAAACAGTTCACTGCACTTAAGCAGTGTGAATCTTTTGTGGCTTATGTCCTGGCCGCTCAGGACGATGCGCTGACTATGAGTAGCAAGGCGGCAGCTATGCTGGTGGCTATTCGCAGGTCAGTATGGCTGCGTCAGTGGTCAGCAGACACGGCTTCCAAAAAGGTACTCACAGCTCTCCCCTTTTTGGGGTTGCGTCTGTTTGGGGAGAAAATTGATTCAGTCGCAAAAGATGGTAAGATGCCACAACGCAAAAGGCCTCGTGGTCCCTTCAGGGGGACAAGTTCGGTAGGTCTTCCTTTCAAAGGTTCGGAGCGGGCAAAGGTACGTCCTTTCCCGCTACCAGTGGCGCAGGTTGGACTCGGGGGAGGGGCCGTGGCCGGCCCACTCAGTCCTGGGGCACCAAGCCCAAGCCTGCTGATAAGCTCACTCAGCAATGAGGGGCTGCCCTCACCCGTGCGGGTGGGGGGACTATTGCGACACTTCTACCATTGGAACCTTGTGGTTCTAGGCAGATGGATCCAGGAGGTAGTGTCGACAGGTCACAACCTGGAATTCGAGTCTCACCCTCCCTCGCGGTCCATTCAGGGGTCGGTTCATCCCGGCCTGAACTCTCGTCAAGACGGAGTGTGTCTGTCTTTTTGCCCAAATTCACACAAGAACACTTCAGCTATTTCTGCTAGCGTGTTGGGTCCAGCAGCCTCTGTTGTTGGAGCTGTCCTTCCAATTGTCCTCCCGTGTACGGCAGTTCCTCCTGTGGGATTGGTCTCGACCAATCTTGTACAGGGCAGGTCTTTCCTGACCCTCCCTTGGAGAGGTGTCACCACGGACACCAGTCTGTCGGGATGGGACAGATTCTGGAAGGAGCTGCGGCTTCAGGGGCAGTGGAGGCCCCGCTTACCCATCAGAGAAATGTCCCTGATCCAGACATGGGCAGTGCTCCATGTTCCCTGTCTCTCGGCGGTTTACATTCCAGAGGTGATGGAACAGGTAGCGGACCGGTTGAGCAAGTGCTCTCCCCGTCTGGAAGAATAAGCTCTCCATCCTCGGGTGGTTCTCTTATTGTGTCTCCAAAAGGAGACTCCGGAGGTGGACCTGTTGGCCCCTCATCACTATCACAGGCTCCCGAGCTTCGTGTCACTTTCCCCGGGATCCTCTGGCTCTGACAGTGGACGTCAGGTCCCTGAACTGAGGAACTCTGGGATTTCTATACCTGTTTCCTCCGTGGCCCTTGCTGGGCATAGCTCTTCAAAAGTTGGCTCTGGAAAGGGTGTACGCCGTTCTCATGGCCCCAAAGTGGCCAAAACGAATAGGGTTCGCAGACATCGTTTGGCTGGCAGTGGACCAGTTCATTCTGCCTCTTCGGCCCGTTCTGCTCACTCAGGGTCGATTGTGTTACCCCAATTTACCAGCGCTGGATTTGATGGCCTGGCGGCTGAAACCTCCATCCTGAAGGAGGAGGGTCTTTCTGATTCAGTCATTAAGACTCTGATCAGTGCCCGGAAGAAGTCTTCTTCCGTCACCTACTATAGGACTTGGAAAGCCTATATCACTTGGTGTGAAATAAGATTTTTTCCTTGTAGGGTCCTTTCGGGCCCCAGGATTCTGGAGTTTTTACAATCAGGGCTGGACTCTGGTCTCCAGCTAAGTACATTGAAAGGGCAGGTCTCTGCCTTATCTGTCTTTTTTCAGAAGCGTGTTGCGCTTAAACCTTTAGTTAAAACCTTTTTCCAGGGGGTTACGCATGTGCGGCCTCCCAGGAAACCATTACTCCCTGTTTGGGATTTGAATTTGGTTCTTTCGGCTCTTCAGGCTCCTCCTTTTGAGCCTTTGCAAGATATTGCTTTGTCTACCCTGACTCAGAAGATTGTCTTCTTGGTAGCGATCACTTCTGTCCGGCGTGTCTCAGAATTGGCAGCCTTAACTATCCAGGCGCCCTACTTCGAGAGGCATCAGGATAAAGTGGTCTTTCGGTTCAAGCCAGACTTTCTTCCTAAGGTTGTTTCTGCTTTTCATTTGAACAAGATATTGTTCTTCCCTCCTTGTGTCCTAATCCTAAGAATGACAAAGAGAGGGTTTTGCATTGTTTGGATGTAGTACGCTGTGTTAAGTACTACTTGGTTATCATGTCTCCTTTTCGTAGGACGGATTCCTTTTTTGTTGTGCCCCATGGGCCTAAGAAGGGTTTGGCACCAGCCAAATCTGCCATTAGCAAGTGGATACGTCAGGCCGTTACTGCAGCCTATTCTGCTAAGGGATGAGTTCCCCCTTTGTCGTATTACTGCTCATTCCACTCGCGCTGTTGGGGCGTCTTGGGCTTTCAGCACCAAGCTTCTGTTGAACAGGTTTGTAAGGCCGCCACCTGGTCTTCTGTTCACACTTTTTTTAAGTTATGCTTCACCTGGCCTTGAGATGCCCTTCCCTTGTGGACACTGCTTTTGGATGTCCCATGAAGTGATGAATATTTAAGAAGTGAAGCGGGGTGTGTGGCACACCAAGAATAATACCATTTTGTGAGTACTCACCTGAAAAATGGATATTGTTGGTGTGCCACACACCCCGCTTCACACCCGCCCTTTTCGGTATTACCGAAGCATTTATATGGTGAAGCCCTTTTTTATTTATATCAAAATTGATTTTGGAGGTTACTGGTGGAATACTGGTACCTTGTTTTACTGCTTTTTGAATATACTGGTGATTGAAGGGAGGTACCAGGTATATATAGGCCGGAAGTGGGCTCGTTACAAGACTTCCTCTCTGCACTACGTCACCTGCGGTGGATTAACCCATGAAGTGATGAATATTTAAGAAGTGAAGCGGGGTGTGTGGCACACCAACAATATCCATTTTTCAGGTGAGTACTCACAAAATGTTATTTTTGTTAACTAATTTGGCTAAACAAAATATATATATATTTTAAGAAACTTAGACTGTCAGCCCAGCCGACACATGAAAAACTTAAATACTACTGTCCCTGCTGTCCTCTGTAGCTCACTAGTCATAGGTTTGTAGAACAATAGGATTAAGGTCTTTTTCTCAACTCTGTTCATGTTGTAACATTTTTGCTGTGAAGAAGAGGCTGGGACCTCTGCAGAGTCAAATTCAGTTTTGAGAACTGCGTAAGTAAAGCGAGCGTCTGTGATAATATAGGAGAGAAACTGCCCACTAATCCTACAGAAACCTCTGGAAGAGCATGGCATTGTGAATGTTACACATATACAGCCTTTATTCTACTGAGTTAAACAACTCAGCTTTATCTCATGATGGAAGAACCTTTGGATGGTAAAATATTTTCCTCAAAAATCAGTTTATTGAAAAAAAATCCGATTTAAATCAAAAAAATCCGATTTTTTTTTTTTTTTTTTTTTTTAAAAAAAAAACTGATTTTTATCCACCCTGGTTCCAGCATCCCTGGAGCTGGGTCTGTGTACCTTCCCCTTTGGTACGGTGGTTCCTCTTGAGACGGTTGAACTCAAGGAACCAGTCAGGGGGCACCCCCTTTCTTGCATCTTCCTGTAGATGGATGCCAAATCTATCAGGTTGACGGGGGGGGGGGGTTCCTCTAAAATCCCCTGTGGTTCCGGGGAAGGTGGGGCCTTTAGGGGTCCATACACCTTTCTACTTTTTTTTTTTTTTTTTTTTTTGAAGCGGTGAGCCTTCAGGTTGGCTCTATCTCACTGGACTACTCCTTTTCAGGACTTGTCTATTGGGGCTCGTGGTCTGTCTGACGACAGTGGCCTATATTATTTATCTGTGGGGACTCGGAGCAGGATGATCCTCCAGGAAAGTATCTGATCCTGATCTGGGTGGAGGACAGCGTTCCCTGCGTATCAGTGGTATTTGCGCCAGTGGATGTCCTTCTGCGACAGGATGTGTCGATCCTTGTGTCACTATGGGATCCATCTAGTGTGGATCTGTTTGGGCCTCGTCACTATCATAGGTTCTCGGCCCTTGTTCCCTGTCCCAGAATATTCTGACTGTGGTCAGGAGGCTTAGTAACGTTATGGCTGGACATTGTATTCTGTATGTCTTATCTTCATTCACCCTGCTAGGCGGGGTTCTGCGCTAAGTTTGCTCTGGAAGGGGGGACCAGTGATACTGGTGGCCCAGTGGAGTGTTGTGTGCAGCCGTGGTACTGTGGACAGCTGACCTGTACGTTCTGTCAGGAGTGCTGATCTGCCCACTCAGGCCCCCTTTTTATTTCACCCCGATCTACAGGCTCTGGTCTAGATGGCTTGACGGTTGATTCATCCACCATGATGGAGTCGGGCTTATCTTCTGGGTGACTGTGACTATTGGAAGTCTAGGAGCTAGCTTCTTCTTCCGTCTATTTTAGGGTATGGCGTACCCATATTGATTGGTGAAAGTCTAGGTCTCTCCCCTGTTGGACATTCTCTGTTCCCAGGGTTCTAGAGTTATTACAGCATGGGTTGGAGTTGGCTCCCCAACTCGGTACTCTGAAGGTTCAGGTTCTGTCCTATCCGCCTTCCTGTAGAAGTCTTTGTTCAGTCTTTCCTTGGTTAAGCATTCTATTCTAAGCATACAGCACGTCCTGCTCCAGACATATTCATAATGTATGGGTATACCTCCGCCTTCAGCGCCGTGCACTGCAGATCATGAAGAAAACAAGCTCCTCCTGGCCCTACATATACCGGAGGACCTCCCACAATCCCCAGATTTCTCTGCAGTGCTGAAACTGCGAAGACATGAAGTATCACGCTCTCGCAGGCGAGCGGGGCTTGACAGCCCGAGGCCCTGCGGGACTATTCCCACCCGTCCTTTTTGAAATCACAATGCCTCCCAGCCTGGGCTGCGTGGGTCGGGTGAAGGTAGGCAGCACCTGGTGTGCTTACGGAGCTAGACTCCACCGCAATTCCCCAACCATAGGGTAGGCGGTTTAGGCTGATGGTGAGCCTCCAAGGGATGCCCCTCCCGCATTATTGTCCCGTACCCCGTGTAGTGCTGGACCCTATTATCGGGTCGCCATTCTCCTTCATTTCCCCATCCACTTAGGGGGGAAAGAAAGGGGGGGGGGTACGCGTGTGGCGGTCCCAGTGTACTGGTGTGTCACGCTCGTGGCCTCTATTCTGCCCTTTATTAGCTCAGAGATGTCAGAGCCGCGCTGCTTGCTCCTTATTTCGGCTGCCGCTGTGTGTTTTTTTTTTTTTTTTTTTTACATGATTGCCACATAATCTTGATGCCGCGGTTCCCGCGCTTACTGTCGGTGTCCGCTCTATGGAACGTTAGGCTCGTGGTTGCATCCTTGCCTTATTTTTACCTCAGAGCTTTGCGCTCTTTAGAATGGGCGGGGCCTTATTTCGGCGCGCTTCGCGTCATGGCGGAGTATTTAGCCCGCCCTTCGAGCTTCGCCGGGCGCCATTTTGGTTAGCTTCACGCGCACGCGTCGTGGCGGTCTCCTCCTCCACTTGAGCTGTAAGTGCCCTTGCGGGCGAATCCCTCTGATTTTTGTTTGTCCATCTGCGCATGATCCTGACATCTCTTTCCCATTGTGTCTTTCAGACGCTGAGTTCCCGGTGGCCTCTCCCGGCCTCATATCCATATATATCTATTTACATATACTTATATTTATAATATACATATACATTGATATACTCCTACGTATAAGGAGCGGGCCTTCCCAAAATCTCCCACATTAATCAGCGGGTAGTTGGGGCATCCATGGTTGCTTATTGCATAAAACCCTATTGATATCCTATCTTTAAACAATCACCATATGGAGGCATCTCAGGATTGTGTTACCGGGGTCCCTCTGGGACAGGACCGGCTGTGTATATCGTGCGGTCTCCCCCATGCTGAGGCTGACGGGACACGGGTCTGCGCGCCATGTTCTGAACAGACGCTGGAATTGCGAGCGACGCTTGCGGTTGTACCTCGCTCCTTCTCGCCCCTTTCCCCTTCCCTAAACCTCACTCCTGTTGAGTCTTGTACAAGCGGCGAGTTACAAATAGATACCTCTCCTAGACGGCCCACGCTTGTCCAGATTGTCGAAGGTTTGTCCGGCTGGATGGGTCCAGATAGACAATGGCCTTGGACTCCCGCGGCTTCGCCCTACGCTATGGGCTCTGAGGAGTCTTTTTCTACACGTGCTAGCGCCACGTCGGAAGAAGGGGACCTGTTCTCTGACCTAGGTTCCTCTGACAAGAGGCCGAGGTGTCAGGATGATGCTGGTCAGGACGACTGGGACCAGCTTGATATTGGCGGGATGTTACTCAGGATTTTTAATGTATTGTCCGTTTCGCCTCCCGGTGCGGTCTCCAGGCCGAGAGGGGGGCGCTTCCATACTGCGCCTGCGCGTTTGGAATTTCTCGAGCAGGCTCACTTCCATGCTCTCGTACTTAAAGAGTGGGAATGTCCCGCTGCTCTTCAAAGGCCCCCGGAGGACTGGGTTTGGAAATACCCTTTTCCCCCCCGAGATGGTAGATATTTGGTCCTCATCCCCATTAGTGGACGCACCGATTATTGGGGTTCCTAACCCCCCCTTCCTTACAGCTCCGGCTTACAGCTCCCTGCGGGACGCCGAGGATCGGCGCATTGATAGGCTGGCTTCCCACGCCTTTGCTTGTGCAGGAACGGCGCTACGCCCTGTCTGTGCCGCGGCTATCACGGCAGTGGCCGCTAAGACTCTTATAAGAAAGATGCTGGAGCATCAGCCTGAAGATTTACCCTGGGAGGTGTTTTACACACTCTCTAGCTGCGATATTTATCCTTTTTGCTCTGGATGACACCATCAAAATGTGTGCGAGGACTTCTGCCCAAGTGGTAGCTATACGTCGCCTGCTCTGGCTTCGTCAGTGGGGGGGCAGACGATGACGCTAAAAG
Source organism: Gastrophryne carolinensis (assembly GCA_027917425.1). NCBI lineage: Eukaryota > Metazoa > Chordata > Amphibia > Anura > Microhylidae > Gastrophryne > Gastrophryne carolinensis. The sequence goes on from CM051238.1 coordinate 276,711,261, forward strand.
GACCTTGACGGGGCTTCCCTTTAGAGGGCGTCGCCTGTTTGGGGCCCGTCTGGATCTATTTGAGAAACAGGACAATCCACCCAGTCGGGGGCGGCCGTTGCGTCCCCCGCGGAGCAGGGATACCCCTCCTCCTCCATATCATACTGTTAAGCAGGAACCAGGGATGCCCCCTGCAGGGTCTGGTTCGGTATCCTGTCCCAGGAGTGACGTTCAATGCCCGGGGCCCTCGGGCCGGGCTAAGCGCGTTTCCTTCCCTGAAAACCCTCATGCATGATGGGACGCCCTCACCCACCTGGGTGAGGGGATGGCCACAGCACCTTACTCCTATCAGGAGGCATCCTGCCTCGTTCTAGTGGCTTTAGGAGATAGTTCCTTCAGATATGGGAGAGTGTTTGCTGGGTGGTCCTTCCCTGAGTCGGTCAGGAGGACTATGGTCCCATGCCTTTCTTCAGGTATGGGTGCAGGCTTAATTGGGCCTGTCAGGTATGGCTTCCTTGCAGAACGCCATTATCATATAGAAACTGGGGCCCTGCGCGGGTCTGCCCCTTCCTCCCCTCAAGAATGAGGGAGTCTATCTGCCTAACCCCTAGGGGGGTGTGGCATCTGTATACATAAGCATTCAGCCTGGCGCCCTTGACGGGGCTGTCTGCGCCCCATGCTCCAGGGGCCGCTTGTGGCGTGTTCAGATTTTTTTCTAGATTCCAGGAGTCTTCTGGATATTGAGCCCACTACTGCTGGGTATTGGTGGTCACGGACACCGTTGAGGCTTAGGCTGAGTTCCCTGTTGCACCCATGTGCGCGCTAGTCTCTGGGAAGGTGTGATGTCTCACACGATACCAGGGGGCATCTACCAGGGGACCTATCAAGGCCTCCTGTTCCTTCACGAAAGGAATTATTGGATGGACCTTGGCGAACTCTGGTCCTACTCTGTTCCATCCTCTATTTCCTGGTTGTACCTGGATTAGGCTTCACCTAGTGCCCCTTTTTCCTGGTTATAAGGATTTTACCGGTATGAGGCCTCTGGTCCTCCGTCCTGTCTAGTTATTTCTACAGACAGAATTGCTTCTGGTGCGCCAGTTGGCGGCTGGTCCTTTGACATCACTTGTCTCCGTGATCTTTGGGCTCTGAGGCTTCTAGCCATTAGTCCTGGATGAGGGGTTTACACCCTGGGTCTAGGTCTGTTTACCTTTCTCCTAGTAGAGGCGTTTATTCTTCCGCTGGTTTACTCGAGAGTACCGTCAGGGAGCATTCCCTACCGGTTTGTTTTTTCCCTGTTGAAAGTTACCATGGTATCTAATCTGGCAGGATGTCTAAGGGGGTCTTTCTCTTCTGAAACCCCAGGTGGTTCCTAGGAGGGACCTCGAAGGATCCGGCTACCTAGGTGTTTTTTTGGGCACAATGAGCATTCGGGGACTACTCCTTCTTAGTACCTGCCCAATTGGGGGACTTTTGTCCATAGTAGGACAGTGGTTGTTCCTTGTTCCCGGGGAACTCTTGGGCCTGGCTCTATTCCAGGGGAGCCCTGATTCTTTCTATGGGGGAATTAATATTCCTTATCCTTCCTGTAGTATCCCTCCTGTGGGAGGGTCTCTGTTGTGACGTGAGCTCACACTGGCAAGGTCCTGTTGCACCCCGTCTCTATCGCAGGGTTCTACCCTGTTATTGGTCAGATTGGTCTGCCCTGGTGGGGTTAGTGGTTATGGCTGGATATTTTGCTTGAAAAATGTTATCCCCTTGCCCTACCGGGCGTGGGGGGGGCTTGCGCTAGTCTCAGACACCAAGCAGCACCCTTATGCTAGGGGCCTGGGTGGCCAAGTGGGGTGTTGGTATGCAGGAGATTCTGCTGAGAACAGTAGGACTGTATGTTCACCCTCGAGGCCTATTTGACACAAGTAAGGTGCCTTTACCTTAGGCCCACTTTAGCGTTGGCAGACCTTTGGGCTTACCCCGTTGGAGATGACAGAACTCGGGGTGTCTTGTTCCTTGGAGAGTCAGGACTTGTTCTTTCTCTTCGTTTTCTTCCTTCTGCCACGCTATGTTAGGTTATGTTGTACCCATGCTGTTTTGCTGGGTCTAAGCTCCTTCCCTGGTGGGGCGATCTCCGTTCCTGGGACTAGGGCCCTATCAGCAATGTTTGGTATTGGCTCACGACTTGGTTCGGTCTAGGGTTGGGGCCGGCCCTGTTTCATCTACTACGAAGCTTGATCCAATTTTTTGGTTGCGCATTCTTCAGGGTCTGCTCAGGTACATTCCTGGGGGATTCCTAGTTCCCCTTGAGGGATGACTTATTCTGATGCCCTGCTAAGGGTTCCCAGGGGCCTTATTCAGGTCCTTGTCAGACCTGATCTCTCCATTATGTTGCACTCCTGGGGCGGTTGCTCCAGTCAGAAGTGTATATATGTATGCATTCTTTGTTTTTATAACGAGGTGAGGGTGCCCGCCTTATGCCAAGTTGGATCCAGGCAATGTTTTGTTTTCCTTCTGCCTTGACCCTGATCTTCTGGTCTCTGGGCTATTGTCTAATATAAGATTAAGGGATCTGTGCCCCTCTACTGGGGTTAGAGGCCTGCCTGACCAGTCTTTGTCCCTGATAGGGATTTTACCTTCTGGGGCCTACAGGTGTCCCCTTTTTGAAGCACCGGATTGTTTGCTTCCATGGGCATAGGGTCTTCTGGTTGGTCTTATTCGGTTGATGGTCCTTTCGGTCCTGAAGTACTTTTTCGGCTTTGCCGAGTATCGTTGTTAGCATTACTGCTGGTTCCGTTTATGACCTGGACTGTTGTTCCCTGTTGGGGAAAGTTTTGAGTTGTCATGGCTACCCTCGTTTGTAGTAGCGTGATTAAGATGTGGCTCAGGTCTATTCTTTTAAGGGAAGATTATTCCTCCCTATTGTTTTTCGTTCTTTTACTATTGGTGCTCGGCTTGGGCCTTTTAGCACTGTGTTCTGGCGAGTCCGCTGCTTGTGTTCAGTTCTCCCTTTACAAGGTTCAAAGGGTGAGGTTAGAGCATTGCTCTCATTCGGTAGCATGGTTGAGGGTGACAGCGCTTTACTGTTGGCTGTGCCTTTCTCACGGGGATCCCACCCTATTTTGGACACTGCTATTGGATGTCCCATACGTTATGAATATGTCTGGAGCAGGACGTGCTGTATGCTTAGAATAATACAATTCTGTGAGATACTCACCTGTAGAATTGGTATTATATTCATACAGCACGTCCTGCTCCACCCCACCCTGGTTTCACTTGTTCTGGATCCCCTGTATGGTGATTGTAATCACTTGGTATTATTGCCAGTTATTCTGGGTGTTTGGTTTCTCCTGGCTTCTCTTCACTGCTTTTCAATGCTGGGGATTGTGGGAGGTCCTCCGGTATATGTAGGGCCGGGAGGAGCTTGTTTTCTTCATGATCTGCAGTGCACGGCGCTGAAGGCGGAGGTATACCCATACGTTATGAATATGTCTGGAGCAGGACGTGCTGTATGCATATAATACCAATTCTACAGGTGAGTATCTCACAGAATTGTATTTTCGGGGATTGCTCAGGTGCATCCCCCACGTAATTCTATGGTCCCTGTTTGGATTTAATTTTATTCTGTTTGCCTTGCGGGGTGTTCCCTTTGGACCTATTCTGGATACTGTCTGATTGTTCTTACTCTCAAGTTGTCTCAAGTTGTCCTTCTGGGGGGCTGTTGCTTCAGTCAGACGTGTGCCTGAGCGGGCGGCTCTGTTTAGCTAGCCCTCGTTCATTGATATATACACCATGATGTGGTGGTGGTCCGCTTTACGCCGGACCTTAAGCCTAAGGTGGTGTCTTATGCTCATGTATTCAAGTCATTTGTCTTTCTTCTGGGCCTTATTCCTAGTAACGCTGAGGAAATGGGGTCTACATTCCCTCAACAGGTGTTGGAAGTTTTTCCTGGATTGTGCCTGTCCTCCATCCGTATGTGCCTGATCTCGTCTGCTTCCAGGGGTTATGCGCCCTTTGGCCTGGTCTTTACTTGGATGGATTGTCCCTTCTGATCCTAGGAAAGGTTTCGGCTTCTAGCTGCTCCTTGTTAGTATAGTGGTCCGTATCCCCGCCTGTCACGCGGGAGACCTGGGTTCAATTCCCCGATGGGGAGAGCTCTAAGTTTTGCCAAGGCTATTGTTAGCATTTGGGCTGGTCAGGCCGTTACTCAGGCCTATTCTTTTAAGGGGAAGGATCTTCGTCTCACTTTATTTCTGATTCTACTTATGCTTTGGTATCTTTGGGCCTTTCAGCACCAGGTTTCTGTTGAACAAGTTTGCTAGACCGCTACTTGTTTTCTGTTCATACCTTTTCAAAGGTTTTTATGAGGTTGACGTTAGAGCTCTTGCTCATGTCGCTCTTGGTAACAAGCTTGCAGGTGACAGTGCTTTTAACTGTCTGCTGTGCCTTTTTTGTTGGGGATCCCACCCTACTTTATGGACACTGCTATTGGATGTCCCAAGTGTAAGTATTATATCTGGAGCAGGACATACTGTATACTTAGAATAATACAATTCTGTGAAATACTCACCTGTAGAATTGGTATTATACGTATACAGTACGTCCTGCTCCACCCCACCCTGGTTTTTTGCATTATTCTGGATCCCCTGTATGGTGATTATCATTGTTGTTATTACCAGTTTTTGGTGGTTAGTTTCTCCTGGCTTCTTTTTCACTGCTTTCAATGCTGGGGATTTGTGGGTCCCTGGGTATATGAAGGGCCGGGAGGAGCCTGTTTTTGCATGTCTGTAGTGCACAGCGCCATCTGGCGGAGGATAACCCAAGTGTAAGTATTATATCTGGAGCAGGACGTACTGTATACGTATAATACCAATTCTACAGGTGTGTATTTCACAGAATTGTATTTTCTCAAACATGAATGCCTTTGTACTACCTGGAAGCATTTTATTATTATTATTATTATTATTATTATTAAATGCAATGTGTGTAACTGTACTATGTAGGAAAAGTGTGCATATATTGTTTATAATTTATTTATCTTTGACCTGTGTAACCTCCAAAAAAAGTTCCTAGTACATCCTTGATGTACTTGGCAAATATAAGTGATTCTTATCAGCATACCTGTTTCAGGTCACAGATAATGGAGCAGCATTAGAGGGAATCAACCATTTTTATAAAGGGGCCTTCTGTGGTACCATTTCCTGTTCTTTGATTATGTGTGGAACTGTTTTCTTTTAGATTTTTTTTTTTCTTTTTTCCCATAGAGTAATACATCATGCCTTGAATCTCAAATCTTAGAGCTTAATCTTAATTATATATTTTACTTTGGTGTTCTACCTTATTGTTTTCCTGGTAAAATAACCATTTGAGTTAGGATTGTGCCCCCGGTCCTGTGATTTACTTATCAGCTTGCCGTTTGCAGGTTTCCTATATTCCTGTGTGTCTGTGATCCTAAGATGGTAGTGTTTTTTTTTCTGGCCTTGTGTAAAAAGTACTGACTACAAATCCCAGAATCCCTCCAGTGTAACAGGTGACAATGTTAGTGTTAGGAAGGCTCCCAGTAACCATTTAGATACTGATCACAAGATTGTGATCCTCCCTGTTGCGTGTGACTTAGCCAATCAGATTATCAGCAAGATAGAGTGATGAAGTCTCTGATCTCTACATCTAATGCACCAGTTGATGTACATTGCTAAGGTAGACACATTGTTGCGAGGGAAATGGTTTTCTTTTAGAACAGAGTTGCAAACAGAAAAAAACAGAAAATAAAAAAATAACAGATGCATAACGCATTGAAGACATAATTTTGGCAGGCAATAATGAAAACTTCAAAAAATGCAAATTGGAAGTGGAAAATATATATATATATATTATTATTCATTCTAGGTCTTCTTTGAATGCTCTTAAGTTTAGAGGAATATGCTTATCTGTAGCTACATGTAACCCAGCATTATCCGGTGTTTATACATATGCCTGACATGTATCTCTCCATCCTAGCGTGTTGTACCTTCTTTTTGTAATTGTATCTTGTATTTTTGTGCCCCCAATGAAAGTCTTTATTTACCATTTGTCCCAGTGATTCTTTGAAATAACAGATATCGAAAGAACTACAATCTTGTGCAATTATCCATTGCTTTACTATTGGCCAGTTATTAATATAAATATATCATTTACATATATATTTGTTTACATACCTTAGCTGAGCCAGGCTAGATAGATAGATATAATTATCAAAAATTAAATTGTTTACAAATTTGGCCAGCCATCCAGGAGATATAATTGTTTACATGGCATTATTTATTTTTGTATGAATCATTGATATTTGTATTGATGTTTTTATAATTACACCCTTGAGGAGGAGTCTGCAGCCTACCTTTGACACATATTAAAGATGCTCCGGGGATAAGGAGGTAGGGTGGCTCTATTCTAAAAAGCCCCCTCTTCCCTTTCCCCATCCTTTACCTCTATCGCATTACTAACATTCACGCATACCAAACAACAAACATATCCATTATATTTTGGATTTCATTCTCCTAGGCTACCATCATTGGTGAGTCTTTCTTTCCACATTTTTTGTATCAATAGCCTGCCCGCATAATTTAAATGGAATCTTAATATTTCTTTATACTTCCCTGTATTATTTTCAGTATAATTCATTAGGAAGAATAATGGGCCGTTCTCCACTCTTTTTCCCACTATCTCCTGTATTTTATCTACAACTCTACCCCAGGCATTCTTCACTTTCTCACAAGTCCAGAACATATGTAAAAGGGTCCTTTTTGCTTTTTCACATTTCAACATCTAGGAGCATTTAGAGAACGTCTTATTCCACCATTAGGAAGAACCCACACCACTATACCTAAATCCTCCTCCAACTCTCTGCATCTCTCTTGATTGTCTTCTTTCTTCATTTATAATCTATACATTCTAGATAAAGGCTTTAGAGGGGGATTCGATCATATGAATATTCAAATGGAGTTTGTTTTCTTGCCTATACTTCTTTAGGGCCTCTCCTTCTGCAGGAAAATATTGAAATATCATTACGTTCCATGGATCTAAATTGTTGTGCCACTCCTCTCTCAAATGTAAAATATCAAAGCACTACTAAAATGTTTCTTTACACCTTCTTTTTTCATTCGTGTCTTTCCAGTACGCGGTCTTGATCCTGCTTGGAATGTTTGTCCTCGTACATCGAGAATAGGAAATTTGGCTTTTGGAACAAATCATGGGGCACGGATTCATCCTAGATGTAAACATGTAACAGAGTGAAAAAACAAACGGACAGATTCATCAAGCAGTGCAAAGTTTTTGTTTTTTTTTTTATATATAAAATCAGAATTTTCTGTTATTTGTATTTACCACATCTTTATATGTGCTTAAAGCATGTCTATTCTGAGATTTGAGAAAACAAATGGGCCCAATCTCTGCCACGGCTCTACTACCTCCCTGGTCTCGTGCAAGTCAGTCATGGATATCTTTTGAGCTGTTTACATCTTTTTTGTTTCTTTGTTTTTTTATTTGTACTTGGGTGTTATTTTTTTGTATTAAATACCAAAGTCCTTCATTTGTAAAATTAGCCTGTCTGTTTTATTCAGAAGTGCCTATCTAGGAATTAGTGTGGCTTATGTGCAGTAATCAGCCTGCATAGAGCTGATCTAGGTTTTTCATATTCATGTTAAAAAATGGGATTTAATGTATCATGGAATTATACTGCATGGATTTTGTAAGCCTATGGCTCTTGTATCTATTCTTAGTTGTTTAAAAGATTTTGACTTGCTGACTGGTGACTTTTTTTTTGCTCCGCTATATTAGCTATTCCCCCTCACCTGAGGACATTGGGCAATGCTCCAAGCTTGGAGGCAGCTTGGATTTAAAATTGGCTTTTTTTTGCAGCTGCCGTTTGGCTGATCTCAAATTTGCCGGCTGACATGACAAGCCTGTTGGTCACATCCCGACTACCTCTTCTAGTATGAGGCAGGCTTCCATCCGCAGACTAAATGGCCTATGCTCGAAGGATGTTCTCCGGAAAGGTGTGTTGGGATTTCACATAGCAGGGCATCCTAAATAAAGATGCCACAGGGACAACCCAGCAACCAGCCCTGGAGTCTTTTAGACTCCAGCACCAACGGAAGAGGTCATACACTGTCATACAAAATCATAATTAAAAAGCTTGGGTCAAATGTAAGGGTACTTTTCTTTTCTTGGGTCATTCTTATACTTTAGCAAATGAGCCATGTAGTCATACCTTTTTGGATCTATGAGGACATTAGCTGTTAGAGATCCATTCTGCTGTTTAAGAGTCAGAGGAGCTTATAAGAACTGAAATAAATGTGCAATCTTTAAAAGTTACAGTCTTGTGTTTTAACGTGGCACAAAACCCAATATCGGGCCAGCTGCCAGCCATGGAGTCTTTTTTAGACCCCAGGACTGCACCAACGCAGCTTTACAGATGCTTTAAAGCTGAAGTGACAGCATTGCCCAAATCAAGCAGCTTGGTGCCGCCCAGCTGCCCATTCTCAAAAAAGCCCGCTCAGTGTTCCTACTTTTTGTGCAAATTAAAAACAGCCAATGGTCTAGCCTTGTTCAGTGTTAGGTATTTATTGATATAAGGTGCAAATGGCTAAGCAATAGAAGAGACTGGTAATGAAGTATGCCCGCCTAATAGTAAGGGAAGCAGAGTGAAACAAGAAGAGGCTCCTAGCAACTACTTGTGGACATATCTTTGGTTCTTAGTGATTTATTTTTATGTAAATTAAAAATGGTGCTTTGTGCATTTTTCTCAAAATATACTTAGGGCAGCATACCACTAAGATATTAAAGCTCCGCCTCAAGGTAAGAGCACATAACCACCAGGATACACACAAGCTTTAGCTCCTCCACCAGACACCAGTTCTTTCTGTTTCTGCCTGGGGAAAGAGACATACCACCAGTTCCTGAAGCACAGGTTTCGGTAAGTGGAGTGGGTCTGTTGCGGTTTATCTATTCCCCAGGGGACTTGCCAGATTCCCTGACTTGTAGCTGGAAAGGTGCATAGCTAGCCACAGACCAGGTATGCTAAGGTACTGTGGAAATCAGGGGGGGATTTCAGAGTCCCCTTCCCACCACCACCTCCCTCCTCCGATACCATAAAGAGCTTGTGAGGCTCCAGCGATTATGTACGAATGCAACGGTCGGGCTGCACTGTGGTTTTTTGCCCACTGGTGGGGGTTCATGGAGTTCCCTGCTCTATCATCTACTATGGGAGACTTGGCTGCGGCTAAACCCAACCCAGGATTTTTTGCTAGCTGTCAGGTCCAGACCAGTCCGTTTGAGGTTAGCTCCTCAATGGGATCTCGTCCGGGTCCTTAGAGCTCTGACTGCACCACCCTTTGAACCTCTGTTGAGCTCTCATATTAAATTTATTACATGGAAAGCTCTCTTTTTGGTGGCAATAACTTCAGCCCATAGAATCCGTGCATCCAGGCCCTATCCTGCCATCACCCCTTTCTTTAAGTTCTTATAATATTACGGGTTTATCCTTGATACCTTCCTAAGATCTCTTTCAACTTTTGTCGGACCTTAGAGATTATCCTTGCATCCACAGGGGATAGTGATTCTGTAGATAAGTCTTTGTCGAAGGTATTCCAGCATACAGATCCCGACATCCGAAAAGAGCATTGGAGGAAGGCTGATAGCTTATTTGTTTCCTTCTCGGGTCATAGAAAGGGTCAGCGTGTTTCTAAGGCAACATTTACCCGATGGATGACGAGCACTATCAGTTTTGCTTACAACAGATCTTCTCTAGTGCGGATTACAGCTCATTCAACAAGAAGTATTTCTACATCTTGGGCGGAGCAAGGTAGTGCCTCTTTTGAAGAGATCTGTAGAGTGGCAACTTGGTCTTCAGCTAAGACATTTATTAATCATTACCGCCTCTATCTGCTCACCTTGCAAGATCAGTCTTTTGGCAAGAGTGTGTTGCAGGAAGCTTTTCCCACCCAGTATAGGTAGTATTTCGCTTATCCTCTCAGTGGTATGCTGCCCTAAGGATGTTTTGAGAAAACTTTAGTTGCCTGGTAACTTTTCTAAACATCCGAAAAGGCAGAATACAGGCTTCCCTCCCTCGGGCTATGTTATTTTAGGTTATGTTACTGATTTACCAGTTGGTGCTTTGTCTGTTTGTTGTTCAGATCTCTTAAACTACTGGTGTCTGGAGGAGGAGTTAAAGCTTTTGTCTATTCTGATGGTCATGTGTTCTACCTTGGCCCGGAGCCTTAACATCTCCGTTGTATGCTGCCCTTTTGGATGTTTAGAAAAAAGGTCAGGTAGCTAACTTAAGATTTCACTTTGCTTAAATTCTCCCCCACCCCCCACCAACACACACACTTCAAAGCTCATAGTGTTAAAACTTTAGATAGGAGGGAAGTGGTGGCATAGTGGATATTTTTGGCTCATATTTCTATGGCGCACACACACGTTGTTTGCATTTAAAAAAGATGATGGTTGATTTACTCTACCACAGATGTACTGTGGAAGTCCACATCCCATGCAGAACTTGTTTTTTCTGGATGTGCCCTTTAATTGCTTTTATTGTGACCAATGTAAATCCAATAGGCAAATGAAAGAGTTGGCAATCCATATTTTTGTAAAAAAAAGAAACGCATTTCCAGACATGGTGCAAATATTAAGGTGTCCTGATAGAAAATGTATTTTTAATGTCATTATAGCTAACACTGGGGGGTTGTATTTACTGCAATGGTGTTCCAACCATGCCTACATATCATTTTCACTTGGCAACTATGTATTGTCCATATTTACATATCTCAGCGTTCCCAGTCATGAGCAAGACTATCAAGTGTTACTTGAATGTAATGTATGTAAACTGCCGCAGACACACCCACGTGTCTAATTGATTTCTTCATTGTGGCTCCTGGCCGTAAAATCCATGAGCTGTAACAGAAAATATTCTTCTGGTCTACATTTTTGTATTTTGAAGCTTTGCTTGCAACTTGTCCAACATGTTCATTATACTTATATGGCTTTAATAAAGTTTCAATATTTCTAAATTGCCAGTGGCTTTTAAATTATGTCTGTATTTGTATCCTTTGTTGATTAAGAGATACTTTAGGGAACAGTATGGTATATCGTATTTTAGATTTTTGGGAAATACAGAACCAATAATGGGATTGGGTATTTTGGGGTTTTGGCTTTAACCCTTAAATGGAATCTACGTTCTTGGCATTTTCCCCGCTAGTGTGAGGAAAATAAATGCTCGCATTTTTAGGGAAATCCTGTGCAACCAGTGAATTTCTCCAGAGTTTGCCTCCAGACAACTGCGGTCATGACAACAAGCCTGGTATGCCTAGAAAGCTTGAGGTGTGTGGACTACGAGAGAATATATACAGTTTTGGGGGGGATTTTAAATGTAAAGCGTTGTCTTTCTTGAAAAACTGTGAGGTACGCATAGTAGTTGTATTTCAAAAAATAGCATTTTTCTGTGTTTTACATTTCACCCAGAAAGGGAAAGCACTGAAAAAATGACAGCCTTTTCACGTGTACCCTTCTAACACCAGCTACGTAAAATTTATGCAGCTGCCTCTCCTACCGTTAACTGCCAAATTCTACCTGGCTTTCCCCCATGCTAGCAGCAAAATGAAGAAAAAAAACTCACCTGACCCCTCAATCAACCTGGCCAGGTCTTATCTTCACCCAGTGGGCCCCCATCTTATTTATTCTTAGTATACAGTACGTCCTGCTCCAAATCTAATACTTACACTTGGGATATACTCCGCCAGATGGCGCTGGACTGCAGAGACATCGAAAATAGGCTCCTCCCGGCCCCTCAAATACCCAGGGACCTCCCACCAGGGAGAGAAATGGCTCTCTACTCGCAGGTGAGCGGGGCTATTAGCCCGCGGCCCTGTAGGACTATTCCCACCCGTTCCATTAGTAATATGCCTCCCAGCCTTGGCTGCGCTGGTCGGGTGAAGGTAGGCAGCACCGCTGTTAGGTGCTTAGGAGCGCTGCTCCACCGCAATCCCCCACCAAAGGGTAGGCGGTTCAGGCTTATGGTGAGCCTCTATGGGATGCCCCCTTGCCCCTGCCTATCGGTGGGCCCTGTTTAAGTGGCCGCCGTCCTCCCTCATCCTCCTTGTAGCCTTCGGGGGATAAGAGGGGTGGGGTGTGTGCAAATGTGTATGCTATGCATTCTGTGTTTTACACTTTTTCCATTCTGTTTAGTCTTGTGTCAGCCACCGCGCTGACTTGCCTTTACTGTCTTTTTAAAATTGCCGCCGCCGCGCACTGACTTGGTTCCACGCTTGGCGGCGGCATTACCTCAGGCGCTGGTGCGCGTCATCGCTTCGCGCTCTTCGGGGGGGCGGGGCCCGTCTATGGCGCGCTCCGCGTCATCGCTGATACCGGCCCGCGCCTCGAGGTATACCGACACTATCTTTAACCTGCTTGGTTGGCCCATGTGCGACGGACCCCTACCTACCGCGGTCCGTAAGTGCCCTCGCGGGCGGCTTTATATCTTTCATTTTTGTTACTGTGTGCTTACAGATCTTGTCTGCTTAAGTCTTTCAGGCGGGGCAACCTTTTTGGCTTCTCCCGGCCCTGTATTAGTATATAACTTGTAGGCCTTGTAAAAATAATACTCCCACTTCCCTAGCGGGTTATTGGGGCATCCAGGATTGCTATATAGTGTTATTCCCTATCGGCGTATAGCGCCGCTATAATCACCATATGGAGGCATCCAGGATAATGTGACCGGGGGCCCTTCGGGACAAGACCGGCTGTGTGTAGCGTGTGGGCAGCCTCATGCTGACGCTGACAAGGCGCGGGTCTGTGTACCCTGTGCAGAGCAGGTGCTTGCATTGCAATCTGGCCTGCCAGTGGCTGCACCTCATTTCACTTCACCTACTCCCCCAAACTTAAATCTCACTCCTGCTGAGTTGCATACTAGTGGGGATTCTCAGTCTGATGTGTCTTCTGTTGAGCAGTTGATTGCTAAGTCCTTAGCACGTAAGGCCCCTGCTAAGAAGCGGCACTTGACGCCTAATGTCACTGTTTTCCCTATGGGAACTGAGTAATTTTGGAATCTTTGTGGCTATACCCATCTGATGAAGGGGAGCTCTTTTCTGATTCGGGCTCATCTGATGAGAGACCAAGGGGTCATGACGATTCTGGCTCTGACCCCTGGGCCCCTGATGACACTGACAGATTGACCCAGATTTTTTAGGTTCTGTCCATCTCTCTCCCTGTTGCGGCTTCCAGGCAAAGAGGGGAGCTTTTCCATACAGCAAAATCACGTTTAGAATTTCCCGAGCAGGCACATTTCCTCAAGGAATGGGAGCTCCCCAGTAAACTTCCCGGGGTACCAAAAAGTTGGTATAGGAAGTATCCCTTTCCTGCTGAGGTGGTTAAATGTTGGTCACCCCCCCCCCCCCCCCCCCCCGAGGTGGATGCCCCGATCCTAGGGCTATCTAACACCTCTGTCATGCATTCCCCTGACTCCACTACCCTGTGGGATGCTGAGTACCGGCGCATTGACCAGCTGGCATCCCACGCCTTTGCATGTGTGGGGACGGCGCTGCACCCAGTCTGTGCCTCTACCATTACTGCTGTGGCCACTAGAACCCTTATCAGAAATATGCTTGATAGTGCCCCTGATGATTTGCCTTGTGAGGTGTTTAATGCACTCTCCAGTTGTGATGTTTTTGTAAATTTTGTCCTCTCAGCATTGGATCACACAATCAGAATGTGTGCCAGATCTTCTGCCCTTGTGGTGGCTATACGCCGCTCGGTTTGGCTGCGCCAGTGGGCTGCTGACAACGCTGCCAAGAAGGCCCTCACTGGGTTTCCCTTTAAAGGACTGCGCCTGTTTGGGGACCGCCTGGACCTTTTTGCTAAGGGAGGCAGGTTACCCCAGCGCAGACGCATTCTCGGCCCTTTCTGGGTCAGGGTTCCTTCTCCTCCCCTTACCGTGGGGCCAGACAGGGAAGGGGGGTTTCCTTTCCTGGGGCCCGGGGAGATTTCTGGGGTAGGGGCAGAGGACGTGGACGTCCTGGCTCTTCCTGTGGTCCCAAAGCAAAATCCTCCCCCAAGACCCCTCAGGCATCATGGGGCGCCCTCACCCATCCAGGTGGGGGGACGGCTGCAGCACTTCACTCACGTCTGGAGCCTTCATGTCTCAGACCGGTGGATTCAGGAGGTAGTGTCCTCCGGTTACAAGTTGGAGTTTGCTGCCTGTCCCCCTCCAAGATTCATCAGATCCCGGATTCCTCAGGACCCTGTGTCAGCTCAGGAGCTAGTGCAAACAGTGCAAGGCCTCCTGGAGCTGGGGGTAATCTGCCAGGTCCCCTTAACAGAAAAAGGCAAGGGCTTTTATTCCAACTTATTCACAGTACCCAAGAAAGATGGTTCAGTCAGGCCCATCCTGGACTTGAAGATCCTCAACAAGTTTGTCAGGGGCAGGCGCTTTCGCATGGAAACTCTGCGCTCTGCCATCAGTTCCCTGCAACAAGGGGATTTCATGACTTCTGTGGACATCAAAGATGCTTATCTTCATATTCCTGTGTTCCCAGGTCATCAAAGGTTCCTCAGGGTCGCTCTGATGGATCAACACTACCAGTTTGTGGCCTTGCCCTTTGGCCTCACTTCAGCTCCCAGGGTGTTCACCAAGGTGCTGGCTGGCGTGATGTCTCTGCTCAGATGTCAGGGCGTCCACGTGCTTCCCTATCTGGACGACATTCTCATCACTTCCCAGTCTCTACATCACGTTGGATACTCAGCTGGTGATGTCCACTCTGGAGTCATTTGGATGGGTGATAAACCACCCCAAGTCCTCACTGTCCCCTTCCTTGGTAACTCCATTCCTAGGAATGAATCTGGATACAGTTCAGGCAAGGATCTTCCTTCCTCAACAGAAGGTGGACAGTCTGATTGCACAGGCTCAATGCCTCCTAGCTTGTCCCCATCCCTCCATCAGGCAGGGGATGCAGCTGGCGGGCCTGATGGTGGCATGCTTCGAAGCGGTCCCTTATGCTCAGTTCCACTTGAGGCCTCTGCAATATTGCCTATTGTCAGTATGGGACAAGGACCCAGTGTCCATGGACAGGGTCTGTGTGCTCTCCCCCCTGGTCAGGAGGTCCCTCTCGTGGTGGATGGACTCAAGGAACCTGTTGGCGGGCAGATCCTTTCTTGCCCCTTCCTGGGAGACGGTCACCACGGATGCCAGTCTGTCCGGTTGGGGGGGTTTCTGGAAGTCCCTGCGGTTCCAGGGGAGGTGGGGCCCTCAGGAGGCCCACACACCTATCAATGTCTTGGAACCGCGGGGCGATCAGGCTAGTTCTGGCTCACTTGACTACTCGCCTTCGGGGCCTGCCTGTTCAGGTGCGCTCGGACAACCAGACAGCAGTTGCCTACATCAATCATCAGGGAGGGACCCGGAGCAAGGGGGCCCTCCAGGAAGCGTCTCTGATCCTGACTTGGGCGGAGGCCAATGTCCCCTGCATATCAGCTGTGTACATCCCGGGGGTGGAAAATCGCCTGGCGGACTCTCTGAGCAGGGGGACCTCTCGCCAGGGAGAATGGTCCCTATGCAGCAGGGTGTTTCAATCTCTGTGTCACCGTTGGGGCCAACCGGATGTGGACCTGTTTGCGTCCTGCCACAATCACATAATTTTGTCTCTCTGTCCCAGGATCCCCTGGCCTTGACCTCGGATGCGCTAGCAATGTCATGGCAGGACTTTCAGTTCCTGTATGTCTTCCCTCCAATCCCCCTGCTGGCAGGGTTCTGCGCAAGATTGCTCTGGAAGGGGTGCCAGCAATTATGGTGGCTCCCAGGTGGCCAAGAAGAGTGTGGTTCGCAGACATGGTGCAGCTGGCAGTAGATCAGTACGCTCTGCCCTTGGTGCCAGATCTGCTCACTCGGCTCACTACGCCATCCCAATTTACAAACTCCGGCTTGGCTGCTGAAACCTCCATCTTGATGGAGAAGGGGCTGTCTTCCTCGGTTGTGGATACTTTGATTAAAGCTAGGAAAAAGTCTTCCTCTTCCATTTATTATAGGGTTTGGCGTGCCTACATTGACTGGTGTGAGTCTAAGTCTCTTCCTTGTCGTGTGTTCTCTATTCCCAGGATTCTGGAGTTCCTGCAGCATGGGTTGGAGATGGGACTCCAGCTCAGTACTCTGAAGGGTCAGGTTTTCTTCCAGAAGTCCTTTGCTTAGCACCCTCTGATCAGGACTTTTTTCCAGGTGGTCACTCATGTGCACCCCCCACGTAAGCCTATGGTGCTTGTTTGGGATCTGAACTTGGTTCTGTCAGTCTTGCAGGGTGCTCCCTTTGAACCTGTGCAGGATGCTGCCTTGGCCATTCTTACGCTCATGGTTTTATTTCTGGTGGCTATCACTTCTGTCAGGCGTGTGTCTGAGTTGGCGACGCTTTCCATTCAGCCCCCCTACTATGAGAGACACCAGGACAAGGTGGTGTTTCGTTTCAAACCTGACTTTCTGCCTAAGGTAGTGTCTGCCTTTCATTTGAATCTGGATGTTGTTCTTCCTTCTTTGTGCCCTAATCCTAGCAATGCTAGAGGGTTTTGCACTCTTTGGGTGTGGTTAGGTGTCTGAAGTACTATCTGGTGGCTACTGCACCTTTCAGGAAAGCTGATGCTCTTTTTGTGGTCCCTTCTGGTCCTAGGAAGGGTTTGGCTCCTGCCAAGTCTACTATCAGCAAGTGGATTTGTCAGGCGGTGATTCAGGCCTACTCTGCTAAGGGGAAGAATCCTCCCTTCCGCCTTACTGCTCATTCCACTCATGCTATTGGTGCCTCTTGGTCTTTTCAGCACCAGGCTTCTGTTGAACAAGTTTGCAAGGCCGCTACTTGGTCTTCTGTTCATACCTTTTTTGAAGGTTTTACAAGGTTGATGTTAGGGCCTCAGCTGATGCTGCTTTTGGCCGAAAGGTTCTGCAGGCGGCAGTGGTTTAAACTGCCTGCTGCTGATTTTTCTTGGGGACCCCACCCTACTTTATGGACACTGCTATTGGATGTCCCAAGTGTAAGTATTAGATTTGGAGCAGGACGTACTGTATACTAAGAATAATACAATTCTGTGATTACTCACTTTTAGAATTGGTATTATGAGTATACAGTATGTCCTGCTCCAACCCACCCTTGGTTTGCATTATCTTGTATCCCCTGTATGGTGATTATCATTGTAATAGTTGATAGTTTGGATTGTTTAATTCTCCCGGCTTCTCCTTAACTGCTTTTCAATGCTGGGGCTTTGTGGGAGGTCCCCGGGTATTTGAGGGGCCGGGAGGAGCTTATTTTCGATGTCTCTGCAGTCCAGCGCCATCTGGCGGAGTATATCCCAAGTGTAAGTATTAGATTTGGAGCAGGATAATACCAATTCTACAGGTGAGTAATCAAAGAATTGTATTTTTTTTTATTTAACCCTTTATAGTGTGTGTAGTAGTTGTATTTTATTTGTAAATGTTAAAAAAGTGTTCTTTTCAGTTTGGGTAGGAACGGGGGGGCTACCGATACATGTGTGTTACAGTTGAAATCGGAAGAAATGGGGCTTTAACGGAAAATATGTTGTTTAATAAAATAAACGTTTTATTTAAATATAAATGAGAAAATTAAAGAATTACGTTTTTTAGTCAGAAATATTTAATATAAACAAGACATTTGATGTTAAAGCATAAACTCTGCCGCAAGAAAGATTGTAATTTTCCTGGAAATTCCTGCAAAAATGCAATAAACATGGTGCAGAATGGTGAAAAATGACCTGTCAACAGAAGGTGACAAAATCTCAAGTAGGCTGGCAGTTAAAAGTACATATGCACGTTGGGTATTCTTCTCGTGGGGCCTTGTGCTTTCAGATTTAGCTTATTTTTTCTTGTTTGCATATTGATATTTTAAGAAAATGTTTTTTTCTATTCTGTATTTTTATACGTTTTTCAGGGAAACCAAGAAATTCTTCCAGGGATTTCCTCCAGAAAAATGAGCCCACTACAACAATCTGGGTATGCCTAGAAAGCTTAACATGTAATTTCAGGGAATATATGGTTTATGTGAGGTACTTCAAATGTAAATAGCTGTTTTGGTTGAAAAATTGCATGGTGCACACTTTGTCTGCAGAGCTGAAATTTTCAAGTACAATTACTGTGCTTTACTTTGGGGTGTTTGGCAACTCTTTCCTTGAGAGTACCTATGCATGTTGGGTATTGTTCTGTTTGTGGGACCTTGCTTTTTCAGATTTAACTTTTTCTTTTGTTTAATGAATATGTGGCTTTGATTCTGCTTTATTTTTTTAAGGAACCCTGTGCAACCAAAGAATTAAGGGATTACTTCCAGAAAACTGCACCCACATCAACAAACCTAGAAAGCTTGAGGTGTGTACTTCCAGCAAATTTATAGTTTGTGGGGGGTATTTTAAATGTAAAGGGTTGTCTTTCTAGAAAAACTACAAGGTGTGCATAGCAGTTGTATTTTATCTGAAAATCTCCTAAAGCTGTTTCTTTTTTTTTGGGGGGGGGGGGGGGTCTCCTGGGCAGGAATGGGTGTCTACCAATACATATGTGGTACCGTTGTAACTGTAAGAAATGGGGCATTTACACGCAATATGATTTTATTGAAAAACGTACATTTTTTATTACAAAAAACACTACAAATTGTAAAAATAGATGATTTAAAAATAATGTTTGCACATATTTCACCCAAAAATATTGAGAATACACTAAAACAAGGCCAAACAAGATATTCCATGTTAGAGTCCAGAGTCTGCTGAAAATACCAATATATAATTTTGTAGGGAAATCCCTTCAAAAAATCACAGTTGAACATGTAGAGCGCATAATTGAAAAATGATCTGGGTGAAAAAATAAATCTCCTGGCAGGCTGGCAGTGAAAGGGTTAATTGTCACACTGCTGGGAACAATATATATAATTTTCCTGGGTAAATCCCTGGACGTTCCTTACAAAAAAATCACGGTTAAACATCTAAAGTGAAAAATGCCCTGGAAACGGTGGGTGACAATATCTCTTGGTAGGCTGACACTGAAAGAGTTAAAGCAGGAGTAATGCCATGAGCTGGGGGAGGTGTGTCTGTGGATTCCCCCCATGTGACTTGGGTATTCCCCCTCCATATCCCTCCCCTCTGACATAATGTTCACATGAGCAATATGGGCTCCACTTCTGTGGTGTAAAAGCTTCTCCTCGCATTAACCATGATGGGATACATGTGCCCTCCTTCACTCCAGATGCCCACATGGCATAATTCACTCTTGACAGGAGTAAAGACTCCTAGGCTAAATAAAATTCTATTTATTTCCCCTTTTTGTATTGTGCTGGCTTCTGCGAGTTTGTGTGGATAAAATACACAAGAAACAAAGTCTGCTGAACTGTCTGCGAATAGTTCATTTTGAAAACCTGATCATTTTAGCACTTTGACAGGTCAATTTGGAGTCCCATAGCTCTGTGCAACCTCCTCTTTCTGCACTGTTCACCCATGGAATTTATTGGGCCCATCTGCATTTCCCAACAATGTACAATGCCCTGAAAAACACAATTCTGTGAGAACTCACCTGTAGAATTGGTTTTTCTGGGGATCCATTTCAGACCCTCCTTACACTCGGGATTACATCCTTGCCCGAAAGGTTGTGACTGCAAGACAAAAAAAAGGCGTGGCCCCTCCCGGCCCCATAAGTAGCAGCTGCCTCCCAAACAAAATCAGTACTTAAAAAGCAGTAAAACATAAATGAGAGGCAGGCCGGGAGGCCCCCTTATAGGAGACAATGTTACCTCACACTGAACTCCACTTAAATTTTCTTAAATATATATTTTTTTTAATGCCAATGAAATAATAAATGGACTAAACACCATATAAAAAGCATCAAAAGATAGATTATGACCCAAAAAGGGTGGGCCGGAGGGTCTGGAATGGATCCCCAGAAAAAACAATTCCACTGGTGAGTTCTCACAGAATTGTGTTTTTTCTTCCGATACATTTCAGACCCTCCTTACACTTGGGATCTCGAAAAGCAGTGCCATCTAAGGGAGGGATCCCCAGCGCAGAACAGCAGGTAGTTTATTTCACTACCGCCTGACGAATCTTTCGACCAACCACAGCGTAAGCTGAGGCCCTAACATCTACCTTTTAAAATTTGGTAAATGTATGAACCGAAGACCAGGTGGCAGCTTTACAAACCTGTTCCACTGAGGCCTGATGCTGAAAAGCCCAGGAAGCACCAAGTAGGCTCTTCTCACTGCCTGCCTAATCCACTTATTGACAGTGGATTTAGCTGGCGGAAGCCCCTTTCTCGGCTCTTCCGATATAACAAAAAGAAAATCAGACTTCCAGAAGGATTCCGTAGCTGCCATGTAATATCTTATGGCTCTGACTACATCCAAAGAATGAAGAGCCCTTTTCTTAGCATTAGCCGGAACTGGGCATAAAGAAGGTAGATTTACCTCCTCATTAAGGTGAAAAGGCGAGACGACCTTAGGTAAAAAATCAGGCTTAAACTGAAAAACGACCTTGTCTCTGTGTAACTCAAAATAAGGCGACCTCATACATAAGGCGGCTAATTCAGAAACTCGCCGCACAGAGGTGATTGCCACCAAAAATATCACCTTAAGCGTCAAAATGCTCAATGGAGCGTCAATCATAGGCTCGAAAGGAGCACCATGGAGTACCAAATTCAAGTCCCACACCGGTAAAATAGGCTTGCACGGTGGTCGGACATGAGTGACTCCCTGAAAAAAAGTTCTAATGTGTCTATTACTAGCGATAGATTTCTGGAAAAAAATAGAAAAGGCCGAGACATGCCCCTTTAGGGTGCTTAATTGTAGGCCCATTTCTAAACCATTCTGCAGAAATTCTAAAATTCTAAAAACCGAATATCTTCTGCATGAAATCTTCCTAGACTCGCACCAGGAAATTAACGCCCACCAGATCCTGTAGTAAATCTTGGCAGATGTCTTCTTCCGGGCCTGAATCATGGTATGAATAACCTTAGCCGATAAACCTCTCTCTGCTAAGATCGAGGTCTCAATAGCCAGGCCGTCAAAGCCAGCATCTGTAAGTTCGGATGCCGAAGCGCCCCCTGTGTGAGAAGGTCTGGCAGGCGCCAATGATCTACCGACATCCTTACTATGCTTGAAAACCAGCTTCTCCTTGGCCAGCGAGGAGCCACCAGAATGGTTGGTACCCCCTCCTGAGCTATCTGCCTTAGTACACGCCCTAGGAGTGGGAGCGGGGGAAAAACATACAGGAGCTTGATCCTTGCCCAAGAGGTTGTCAGGGTGTCCGTTGCTATGGCCAGAGGGTCCCTTGATAGGGACATGAACTTCGGCTGTTTGTGATTGTGTCTGGATGCAAAGAGATCCACCTCCGGACAACCCCAGCGAAGGCAAAGGGCTTGAAAAATCTTCTGACTGAGGGACCATTCTCCCTGATGCAGCGACCCCCTGCGCAATGCGTCTGCCTCCTGGTTCTCTACCCCCGGGATGTAAACTGCCGAGATGCAGGGAACATTCTCCTATGCCCAAACCCAAATCCTGCTTACTTCACTTTGGGCACTCTTCCTCCGAGTACCCCCCTGATGGTTGATATAGGCTACTGCCGTCCGATTGTCTGACTGGACTTGGACAGCCTGTCCCTTTAAACTGGGGGTCAGATACTGAAGCACTAGCCAGATTGCTCTTAACTCCAAAATATTTATGGGATCTTCTGGGTCTGCCAGATACCCCCACCAGCCTGTAAGAATGGCATCCGTGGAAACGATCTGCCAATGAGGCGTCAGAAAGGACCTGCCTACTGATAGGTGCAGGGGGTCCAACCACCACAGGAGAGATTGACTGGCTGAGGGAGTCAGAACAAAAGACTGATCCAGCGACTGTGGGGCTCGATCCCAGCTTGACAACAGATTTAACTGAAGTGGCCTCGTGAAACTGGGCAAAAGGCATGGCCTCGAAGCAGGCCACCATGAGGCCTACAAGTTTCATCCCTAACCGAAAGGTCGGCTGCTGACAGGCCAGTAAGGACTCTATCTGGCTCTGAATCAACCGAGCCTTCTGCTCTGGCAGAAAAACTTTGACCTGGACTGTGTCCAGAGACATACCCAAAAAATTCCTTACTGGCTCAGGGGTGATATGGGACTTCGGATAACTGATCACCCAGCCGAACTCTTCTAGGGTCGATAGAACCGTCTGCGTGTCCTTCTCGATCTCCTGAAGGGACTCGGCAGAAATCAAGAGATCGTCCAAGTATGGGATTATGCATATCCCCTGGCTTCTCAGAATGGCCATGAGACCTGCCAAGACCTTGGTGAATACCCTTGGAGCCGAGGATATGCCGAACGTAAGTGCCAGAAACTGGAAATGTTGGCCCTCCAGGGCAAACCTTAAGAATTTCTGATGCAATGGAAAAATCGGGATATGAAGATATGCGTCCCTTATGTGTATTGTGGTCATAAGACCCCCGGGCTGAATCGATCTTACCGCTGTCTTCAAAGTCTCCATGCGGAAATGTTTCACCCGGATAAACTTGTTGAAACCCTTTAAGTCTAAAATAGGACGCACCGACCCATTCTTCTTGGGAATTGTGAACAGGCTGGAGTAAAACCCCTGACCTTCCTCCTGAAAGGGTACCTGGCAAACTACCGCTTTTTGAAGAAGATGCCGAACAGCGGCTCTCAGGGCATCTGCCTTTAACTGTTTCTGGGATGCCCCTGACCAAAGGAACCTTGTGGGCGGCCTGGCTGCAAACTCGATCTTGTAGCCTGATGACACCACCTCTTGGATCCAAAGATCCGCCACGTGGCGTCTCAAGATTGGAGCAAATTACAAGAGCCGTCCCCCCACCCGCTCGGGTGAGGGCGCCCCCTCATGCCGGAGTGGGCTTGGCTGGAGGCTTAGGCCTGCTTCTTCAGGCACCACCTGCCCTGCTATGGGCCCTACCCCAAAAATCCCTATGGGAACAAGAAAAGAAGGAGCCTCTACCGCTCTGAAAAGGCCGATAAGATGCAGGCCTCTGAAAGGGCTGAGCCGACCTCTTCCTCTGAGGAAGCTTGCCATCCTTGACCATAAGGTCAAGCCGCTCCCCAAAGAGTCTGCTCCCTAAAAAAGGTAAATCTGTAGCGGCAGCTTCCACCGACCATTGTCTTAGCCATAAGGAGCGGCGCAAGGCAACCAGAAGGGCAGAGGTCCTGGCACCTAACCTGACTGCATCATCCATAGCAGTGATAGCAAAGGCGTTAAAGTCCAAACAAGCTCTGAAATCCTTGGACTCCTGAGTATGCCTGCGAGACTTAGCCCTGGCCAAAAGCTTCTTCACTTTCTTCCTTTAAGCCAAATACACAATAGCTGTGGCACAAACAGGGCGTAAAATGGAAGCTACCATAGCAAAAGCATGGCGGGCCAACTGATCCATTCGTCTCTCTGTGGGATCTCTTAAGGAAGCATTAGTAGCAGACAGCATGATAGAGGTATTGGACAACCCTGATACTGGAGAATCCACCTCTGGTGGAAATGACCATAGCTTAATCATATCCGCCGGAAAGGGATACCTTGAGTCTAGGATCCTAGGAACAGCCGGCAACTTGTTAGGACTTTCCCACTCCTTTAACACCATCCTGGAAAAATGTGGCTGCTCCAGAAATACCTGCCTTTGTCTCACTGGCCTAAACAGGTCATCCTTCCCTCTTTTTGCCACCTTATGGGGGGTAATATTCAAAGTTTTGAAAACCGAGGAAAGTAAACACTGTTTCGTCTGAAAGAAGAGGATCCTCATCTGAAGAAAATAAAATAGAATTACTGTCCTCCTCCTCAGACCCAAAAGAGGCAAAAAAATCCTCTTCCTCAAATGCCTCCTCTTATTGGTAGCTTTTTTAGGGACAACCAAGGATAACTGTCTCTCTAATTTATCTAACCTGTGTGCCACATCCGCCTGCGCATCGCTGCCTTCCCCTTCCTTCAACTGCAAGAATGAAACTGATCTTGTTTGGGAGGCAGCTGCTACTTATGGGGCTGGGAGGGGCCACGCCTTTTTTTGTCGCACCCTTTCGGGCAAGGAAGTAATCCCAAGTGTAAGGAGGGTCTGGAATGGATCGGAAGAAAAAGACCTGCATTGGACTAGTATTGTATACACCTATTCATTTTCCATTTACCATCTTACAGTATATAGGCCTTGATTCATCAAGAGTTGAAAAAAATCTCATGGTAGTAAATTCTTTTCACGAGAAAAAAGCCTGAGGATGTCACTGTTGATGAATCACCAGATAGGAAGACAATGAAAGTCAATGGCACTTTTTACTACAGGTAAAAAGTTCAATACTTGTATACTTCAATACAAAAGTGCCATTGACTTTCATTGTCTTCTAATCTGGTGATTAATCAACACTGAAATTCTCAGGCATTTTTCTCATGAAATAAATGTTTTACTACCATGATTTTTTTTCAACTCTTAATGAATCAAGGCCATATTCTCCACATGTCACTGAATGCCTTATATGCAGTAATGTAGAGGTTGCCTAATATCTAGTGAGTAAAGGAGATGCATGATAGGTAAGACTTTTACATTGAACTCAACTGAAACACTGACCTGTTAACATGGAATTGTTGTCACATGTGATTACTTTTTTGGATTTGTGAAAACCAGTGACTTTGGTTTGTTTGCACATACTTTTAGAGCAAAGGTCTTATTGTTCCACTTTAAGGGGCCGCAATAAAATACAAGCTGTGAAAAGCTGCGAAATGCAAACTTTAATCAGGCAAGCAGAGTTGATAGGGGTACGTTGGAAAGGAATGGGTAGTGGTAGGCAGGGGCTAAGAGAGATAAAGTAAGCATGGGTATGGTGGGAAGAGGTAAGAGCAATTGTGTTGGACAGCAAGTAATAGAATACAGACTATAAAGCACTTCCTGTCTGCAGTGTCCAAAATTGAAGTGAAGCTAAACTCAAAGGTTACAGATGGCGCTAAACTGATTTTTAGCCTTTTTTCGCATAAAACATTTGAATGGATTTGTGCTATAAGAACTTACTGACACAATGCTGGCAGCCTTACCCTGATGCCATGTTTAGTGGCATGTTTGCAGCAAAGCATATGAACAGACAATACAATATCCTGTGCACCATTCAAATAAAAACAAAATAGTTCACATAGACTTCTCCAGACACATTCACCAGCAACAGCACACGTGTGTCACCCCCCTCTAATGAGAGGTTTATTGGTGCCTCATTTCCTGCTTTGGGAATTGGCAAGTGGCTGCCCTTTATTACCCAGCTGTCTGCACAGCAGGCAAGGCAGGCACAGATCTTCAACGCCCTGGGGTGCTGGGGGCTGTAGTTTGTACATTCTGCTCTAGAGTTTCCCCTAATATGTTAGTAAACTTGACATTCTGTCTGATTTTTTTCCAGGCCTCATCAACAAATGTAACACGGATTGATTTTGGTTACTTTAAATAAAAAAACTTTATTCTTTTCTTGAAAGTTCATCATCTCTTAAAAGTAGGAAAACATGTTTAAATGTAATAAATTATGTATGTTAATTATGCACAAAAATTACATCCAAACCCTTAAGGAAAAGTACATCTTAATGTCACGCACATCAATGGCTTGTTTTCTTACACATTCATATAAAAAAAAAAAAGGTTACTCGTCTTCATGATTGCGGAAAAGAATATTGGTTTATTTCTGCATTTACTTTACATTTTGTTTGCTGTTTTTATCTTAAATTTGCAATTCAAAAAGACATCTGTTACTCGAAAAGTAAAGTGAATATTCTATGATTTGGTGAATTTTATGTAAAATGGCCTGATGCATTAAATGGACACTGATATGACCCCTTGCTCATGGTCCAAATGTAATAAAACAACATTGAGGTTGATTCAGAGCCTGGTAAGAAAATGCACTTCTTTTTGGGAGAGAAAATTGCCATTCACTTAAGTTGTTTACTCTGGGGCTGGTTCAGAGCCAGGGGGAAATTTACACCCGTGGACATTGAAAGTGAACGACTGTATTCTCAGTGTGTCACACACCCCGCTTCCCCTTTAATTCTTACGATCGGGTTAATCCACCAGCAGGTGGCGACGTTGCAGAGAGAAGTCTTGAAAACGAGCCCCTTCCGGCCTATATATACCTGGGACCTCCCACTTAACACCCAGTGTTTTCTCTCTGCAAGATGCGACAAGACAGAAGAAAGAAGTCTCATGCTTGCAGGTAGCCGGGGTCAAACCCCGGCACCCCCCTTTTGGTCTATTTCTGCCCAGTCAATTGTTTACGTGCCTAGATGGTTAATGGAAGCCTCCCAGCCCAGGCTTCTGGCTGGGCAACGGTAGATGGCACTATATGGTGCCTAGGAGCTTATCCCCTCCGCTCGACCCCACGCGTGGGGCAATGCGGCTATCCGGCATGGTGATCCGGATTTGGGATGCCCCTGTCCCGATGTTCCCCTTGGCCACCTTCTCCTGCTTGGTCCCTTCTCCCTTCGCTTTGGGGGGGGGGGGGGGTTGGGGGGTGGTGTTTGCATGGGGTGCTTTTTACTTATGTAATGTGTATGTGTGGGGAGCGCTGGCAGACGCAGGGTCAGCGCCGCGTTGTGCGGGCGCGTGGCCTGAGCTGCTGGGGCTCCTTCTACTTGTGTTTTAAACTTCCCCCACTTGGCTGGCTTGGGGGACTGAGGGCGTCTGTGGCGCCCGTTTGCACGCGGTGCCGCCATTCGGCGGGCCGCGCTGCTCGGGTCTTGGGGGCAGGGCCGCGCTCCCTTTCGGCCCTCGCTGTGTGACTCACTGGCGGGGGGCGTGGCCGGAGCGCGTCGCTCGCTGAGCCCGGGCCCGCCTTCCTTCCTCTGCCTCATCACGGAGACAGGTGCTGGGGCTGAGCTGGGGAAAGTGCGTTTCCAGGAGTACTGTGTTCTGTCTTCAGCAGCAGTAACAGGTTAGCGGTCCCCACCTTGGCTCACGTGGGGCCGTCATTTTAGCTGTAGTCTCACATTGTGGCTGTGTAGTGCTTGTGTTTGTGAGTTTTCCCTGGCACTTTAGCATAACTCCTGGAGGCACTTATTGTTTTGATTGGTATATATACATATATATTTGTCTTCATGGTGTATATATTGCTTATATATATTTTACCATTACTTTTTGTTTGATGTATGTGTGTGATGCATGCAGGCTATTTTCCTGGGGGACTGACTGTGGTCTCTTTTCCCTTACAGATTCTGGGATCCCCTCACTGTAGTGGCTCTCCCGGTCTGATATACCTGGCTAGTCTTAGTCTCCAAATTGGGATTTTCCTAGGCTTAAAAAATCCTCCCACTCCCGGGACTTTAATTATAAAGGGGCATCCCTGGTTGCTTAATGCGTAAAACCCTGGGTTGTTGCGAATACCATAATTTCACCATATGGAGGCTTCCGACATTACCGGAAATGGCTCTTCGGGGCTATCCAGGCTGTGTGGGGGTTGTGGGGCTCCGCTCCCAGGCGATGATGTCATATTATGCGTTCCATGTGCAAAGCAGAATATTGCGCGCCAGTCCGGCACTCCGGCTTCTGGCCCCTCGCAACTTCCGTCATCTCCTACCCCCCCTACCCTATTCCGGACCCCGTGTGACATTGTCAAAGGTGGGGTTTCGCAATCCGAGGTGTGTGCGCGATTGGCCAACCTCGAGAAGATAATTTCCGCCACGGTAGCTCAGAAGGCTACGGCGAAGCGGAAGCACCTTTCTCCGGCAGCGCCTGTTCCGGAGGATGAGGTGTTTGAGATATTGGATTGGTCCGATTGTCCCCCTGATGAGGAGGGGGAACTCCTTGAGGAGTTGGATGAGCCTGCAGACCAGCAATTGGTTGGCACCGCTGGCGATCAGGCTGCGGGGGTGTCCCTTGACACTCCTTCCATTTTGGCTCAAATGTTTGAAATTTTGGCTTTGGATCCGCCCGTGGTGGTCCCCCCGCCAAAGGGTGAATTGTTTGATGTGCCCCAGCCGCGTTTGGTGTTTCCCAGGCAACAACACTTTGTGAGGGTTGTCCTTAAGGAATGGGAACAACCCACGCGCCTGGCTGGAGTTCCTCCTAGTTGGGATAAACGTTATCCCTTTCCGGGGGATTTGGTGAAGCTTTGGTCGGTTCCCCCTGACGTCGATGCCCCTGTGTTAGGGCTGTCGAACACGGCTGTGTTGCACTCCCCTGACACTACTACCATTAAAGATGGTGAGGATCGTCGGATTGATCAATTGGCTCGCCATGGTTTTATCAGTGCTGGATCGGCACTGCGGCCGGTGTGTGCGTCGGCGCTTCTTCTGATGGCAGTTAGGTCCATTATTAGAGATTTGTACGCAGATCTTGATCCCACTTGTGATGAGTTCAGTTCTCTCAAGCAGTGTGAGTCGTTTATTTCCTTTGT
Source organism: Gastrophryne carolinensis (assembly GCA_027917425.1). Taxonomy (NCBI): domain Eukaryota; kingdom Metazoa; phylum Chordata; class Amphibia; order Anura; family Microhylidae; genus Gastrophryne; species Gastrophryne carolinensis. The sequence continues at coordinate 276,739,609 of CM051238.1, forward strand.
CATGACCGCCCAGGACGATGCACTTGCGATGAGTAGCAGGACAGCGGCACTGTTGGTTGCTATTCGTCGGTCAGTGTGGCTGCGGCAGTGGACGGCGGACTTTAACTCTAAGAAGGCGCTTACAGCGCTTCCTTTTGTAGGTTTGCGCCTGTTTGGCGATAAATTGGATTCAGTTACCAAGGGTGGTAAGTTGCCTCAACGCAAGAGGCCTCGTCGTTCCTTTCGGGGTGCGACTTCCTTTAGTCCCTCCTTTCGGGGAGTCAGAGCGGGCAGAGGGGCTTCCTTTCCCGCTACCAGGGGTGCAGGTTGGACCCGGGGGAGGGGCCGTGGCCGTCCCGGTCAGTCCTGGGGCGCCAAGCCCAAGCCTGCTGGTAAGCCCGCTCAGCAATGAGGGGGTGCCCTCACCCGTGCGGGTGGGGGGACGATTGCGACACTTCTCCCTGGTTTGGGACCAGGAGGTTCCGGACAGATGGATCCGGGAGGTGGTGTCGTCCGGTTACAAGCTGGAGTTCGAGTCTCGCCCGCCTTCACGTTTTTTCCGGTCTCGGATGCCCACCGTTCCTTTGGCCGCGCTGGGGCTCCTGGCGTCGGTAAGGAATCTTCTGGAAATGGCGGTCATCCGGCCGGTGCCGCACTTAGAGGTGGGCCTCGGTTTTTACTCCAATCTTTTCACAGTCCCCAAGAAGGACGTGTCGGTTTGCCCCGTCCTGGATCTGAAGTTCCTCAACAGGTTTATCCGTACTCGGAAGTTTCGCATGGAAACTCTGCGTTCGGCTATCGGTTCACTTCGGCAGGGGGACTTTATGATGTCCATAGACATCAAGGATGCTTACCTTCATGTTCCCATCTGCCAGGCTCATCAACGTTTTCTTTGGTTCGTGATGAAGAATCGGCATTTTCAATTCGTGGCACTTCCCTTTGGCCTTACCTCGGGTCCAAGAGTGTTCACCAAGGTGCTGGCAGGGGTGATGGCCATTCTCAGATCTCGGGGCATTGGTGTCGTACCTTATCTGGACGACCTTCTCATCATGGCTCCTTCTCTCAATCAATCGGAGACGGACACCAGGACGGTGGTCTTCACGCTGAAAAGCTTCGGTTGGGTGATCAACTTTCCCAAGTCCTCCCTCGCTCCGGCCAGGGTGGTGTCCTTTATGGGAATGCGGTTGGATTCTTGTCAACACAGGGTGTTCCTGCCTCAGTCCAAGATTTGTCTGATTCAGGAGTTGGCTCGGGTCCTTCTTTCCAATCCTCGACCGTCCATCCGTTTGGGGATGAGACTGGTAGGGTTGATGGTTGCCTCATTCGAGGCAGTTCCCTTTGCTCAATTTCACACGAGGACGCTTCATCTGTTGGCGTCTTGAGACCGGCGACCACGGTCGTTGGATCGGCCCTTCCAGTTGTCCTCCCGGGTCCGGCAGTCCCTTCAATGGTGGTTGGTCTCGACCAATCTCTTGAGGGGCAGGTCTTTCCTGACTCCTCTTTGGGAAATTGTCACCACGGACGCCAGTCTTTCAGGATGGGGGTGATTCTGGAAGGATCTTCAGTTTCGGGGGCAGTGGGGGCCTCGAGAGGCCCACTTGCCCATCAATGTTCTGGAACTGAGAGCCATCCGTCTGGTTCTTGTTCTCTTGACTCAACATGTTCTGGGCCTTCCGGTTCAGGTTCGCTCGGACAATCGAACAGCGGTTGCTTACATCAATCATCAGGGAGGGACTCGCAATCTGGGTGCCCTCAGAGAGAGGTGTCCCTGATCCTGACCTGGGCAGAGGCCCATGTTCCTTGTCTCTCGGCAGTTTACATTCTGGGTGTGGAAAACAGGGAAGCGGATCTGTTGAGCAGGTGCTCTTCCCGTCTGGGAGAATGGGCTCTCCATCCTCAAGTTTTTCGGTCGCTGTGTCTACGGTGGGGGACACCGGAGGTGGACCTGTTTGCCTCTCGTCACAATTGCAGGCTCCCGACCTTCGTGTCGCTCTCCCAGGATCCTCTGGCTCTGGCGGTGGACGCCATGTCCCTGAGCTGCGGGGATCTGGGTTTTCTGTACCTGTTTCCTCCGATACCCATGCTGGGCAAGGTGGTACAGAAGCTGGCTCTGGAAAGGGTGTCCGCCATTCTCGTGGCTCCAAGGTGGCCAAGGCGAGTATGGTTCGCAGACATCGTTCTGCTGGCGGTGGATCAGTTCGTTCTGCCTCTTCGGCCCGATCTGCTCACTCAGGGTCGGCTGTGTTACCCCAATTTACCAACGCTGGGTTTGACGGCTTGGCTGCTGAAACCTTCATCTTGAAGGAGGAGGGTCTTTCTGAATCAGTTGTTAAGACTTTGATCGGTGCCCGGAAGAGGTCTTCTTCTATCATCTACTATAGGACTTGGAAAGCCTATATCGCTTGGTGTGAGGTTAGATCTTTGCCTTGTAGGGTCTTTTCGGTTTCCAGGATTCTGGAGTTTTTGCAATCAGGGCTGGACTCTGGTCTTCAGCTGAGTACTTTGAAAGGGTAGGTTTCTGCCTTATGGCAGAAGGACATGGAGGAGTGAGGACGTGGTCGCCTTGAGCTCCCTCCAGTCGACCAACTAAACGACATTTCTGAGGTGTTTGCCCGATCCCGGAGAAGAGCTATAGGCATGGCTAAGAAGAGGAAGGGGGGGGAAGACCTCCTCACCCCCTCATACAAGAAAAATCAGGGACTTCCTGGCCCCCGAATGTCCTGAAAGCGGGAGCCACGAGGGTCCCAAGATGGCGGCGGTGGACGGCTCAGCGGCGATGGATCGCCAACACAACTCTGCACCCGATCACCCTCACCTGTCTGACCCTCCGGGCCGGGATGGTGGCCAGCACCGGCGCCCCGATGAGCAGCTGGGTGCCGTTGATGAGCGGAGCGGGCGGCGGGGGAGCGGCCGGGAACCTGATCCTCACAGGGCGGGCGCCGGAGCCCGAATGGCAGAGGCGGCGGCTGAGGAGGGGACGAGCCGGGTCCTGACGAGCAGTGGAGGGTGCGGACCTCCAGAAGGCGGGGAACGAGGCGGCGGCTCCGGCGGTGCTCTGATTCTCCAGCCGGCACCCGGAGACCTGACACGGCGATGCCCCTCCCCCCAACACACGAAGAAGCAGCAGCCTGGCTGCCCAGGAGAGAACCGGGGGAGCGGAGGGCTGATCACTGACAGGCGGCCGGCTTCGGTGAGTGGGGAGGGGGGTGGCGGGGAGATGCTATATGGACGCCCTGCAGTGACCCCCCACAATAAACACAAACCGGAGGTGAATGGGGGGGGGAAGAATCTCCCTTGCCGGCACAACGGGGTGGGTGGATTCTCCCTCCCATGACTCATCTACTTCAGAGGGGATAGAGCCCCATCAGCCACCCAGAGGTTTCACAGGGGAGCCAGAAGATCAGCACTCCCCGCCACAGAGGGCTAGCAGAGATTTCCCTGACGCCCTGATTCCGGGTGGCTCCAGGTCCCCCTCACCCCTCCCGGACCCCACACGAAGCCCCAGCGGAGACTGGTTCTCCCCCAGCATCCAGATGCGGGATGCCCCCTCTCCCTCCTGGCACTCAGCGGGCGACCGGGAGAGCCTCGCAGACTCTGAATCCAACGACGGCCTTACTAGACCGTGTCCCCTACCGCCTCCAACCCAGGTCCCAAGTAAGGTGGCACAGCACTGGGCCAATGTGGTCCCCCCTGCCCGGGAACCCCGCCCCAACACTAGAGGACATCCCCCCGGCGGGAGTCAGGGGGCTACACCCTACCGCGCCCCAGCTGAACCAGGCGCAATATCCCCTGGCCACCATGGAGTCTCGGGAGGCTGCCGGAGGATGATCCCTACCCCCGCCCTGGATACCCGCGAGGGGATGCTAGCCGACATCAGGGCTGAGCTTAGAGCCCTTCCCACCAAGGCGGACCTGGAATCCTTTATTGCGAGGGTGGAGAGCTCCTTTAAGAAGGACATCTCGGATCTGCAGACGTCTGTGGCGGGCATTGATACCAAAGTTTCGGGCCTGGAACAATCACACCTTTCAACAACGCTGAGAATCGAGGCCCTGGAGAGGGGATTGGCTTCTCAGCGAGCAATTTCCCAAGCCACCATCCTGCACTTGGACGACCTCGAGAACCGCAGTAGGCGGAATAATATCAGAATAAGAGGTCTGCCCGAGGCGACGGGTCCAGACCAGCTCCGGCATACTGCCACGGGCATTTTTAATGATATCCTTGGCCGGCCGCCCGACACGGAAATCGCCATCGACCGAATCCATAGATCCCTCGGCCAACGCCCAACTGACCAGGACCGCCCACGTGATGTTATTTGCCACCTGCACCACTTTCCCATCAAGGAGGAGATCCTAAGGAAGGCCTGGGAGAGAGACAGAATATGCTTCGACGGAGCGCTGATCCAGATCTTCCCTGACGTCTCCAGACGATCTCTCCACATGCGCCGACTCCTGAAGCCCCTCCTCGCTAAGATCTTGGACTGTGGGGGTTCCTACCGCTGGGGCTACCCGTTCCATCTTCTCGTCCGGAGGAACCAACGGTCTTGCGCACTGAGATCCCCGGCGGACCTCCCGGAACTCTTCTCTCTCTTAGAGACTGAGCCCTTCGCAGTGCCGGACTGGCTTGACCCCGAGCCGCTCCCTGCCCCGGGACGGGGGGGCGGTGATCCGCCACGCAGAGCCCGATGGGCCGGAGGCGGTGCGTCTGCTCGCAGGAGGGGGACCAGAAGATCACCGGGTGTGCCGCGTCCCATGGTGCACGAGACTTGATCCGGCACGAGTATCGCAGCCAGCAGAATATCCTTTTAAAACACCCGCTATATTTAGTCAGATGTTAACCTCTACTTTATTGTATTTTACATATGCTATCTCAGTCATGTACCTTAATTATGCTTAGTTCTCGGGCGATGGCCGATGCCTTCCTGTTGCGGGGTGGACCGCCCTGCTGCTGCCCGAGGCACCCCTGTCAGCCCCTAGGGGGCGGGGGGCCGGGGCGGCGGTAGGGGGGCTCCTGGGTTTTGCAGATGGGACATGCATCGGCTACACCTTAGGCCACGATCGCCGGGGGGCCATAAAGGCTTCCCTGTGAGACTCACCTTTCACACCCGGGGTCGACTGGGGGGGCTCTTCCACCCTTCCAGTTCGCCTCGCTCCCACGCTAGGACCGAGCCCCTCTCGCCAACCTCTTGGGGGGTGGTGGGGCTCATATTTGGGAAACAAACAGTATTTCCCGATTAGGGTTTTTCTGTGTTTAGTGAGTAACACTTACAAGTGTTGCTCTTCTGGTTTAAGTGTTTAGTGTTTTTTCCTTGGTGTTATAGTTTTTTGACCCCACCCTTCGTCTGGTGCCCCTTGTCCCACCCCCCTCTGTGTCTCTTTTCCTGATTCTTCCCCCTCCCCCATTCCCCCTTCCTCTCCGCCCCGGACATGTCGAGGGTTAAGTGCACATCCCTGAATGTTAAGGGGCTCAATTCCCCATATAAGAGATCCATTATCCTGCGAGAACTGGGGCGCCTACATACGCAGATAGCCTTTCTACAGGAAACACACCTTAAGGGGGGACGGTCACATAGCCTCAAAAACCGCTCCTTTAAAACCCAATACCTCTGTCCGTCCCCCGATTCTAAGTCCAGGGGGGTGGCTATTTTGTTGGCGGGTTCACTGCCATGGACGCACTCAGAGACGCTCCTAGATCCAGAGGGGAGGTTTCTCTTTGTAAAGGGCACCCTATTCTCTCTAAAGGTCACGTTGGCCACATGCTACTCCCCCAATGCCCACCAGTCCGAGTTCCTGCGCTCCGTCCTTGGGAGGCTGGCGTCCTTCACGGAGGGTGTTCTTTTGCTGGGCGGAGACTTCAACGCGGTACTGGACCCCGCGATGGATACATCCCGCGGGATATCATATCTCTCCCCTACAGTGCTGAAAAGATTCAAAGCCCTACTATTCCGAAACCAGCTTATGGATGCCTGGAGGACGCTCCATCCCAAGGAGAGAGACTACACCTTTTTCTCCACAGCCCATAACTCGTACTCTCGTATTGACTGGTTCCTTGTCCCCCACAGATATCTCCATCTTATTGTTAGCATGGACATAGGTCAGATCACGATCTCAGACCATGCTCCGATTTCAATGACCATTTCCATTCCTGACACGTCCCCCCTTAGAGGCCAATGGAGATTGAACAGCTCCCTCCTACCCCGGGGTAAAAGCAGACATTAAAAAGGCCCTTGCCGAGTTTTTTGAGACTAACGTCACGGAGGGGATATCGAGAATGTCTATATGGGAAGCCCACAAATGTGTAATACGGGGGCTCCTGATTAAGCACGGAGCCCATCTTAAGAAAGAAAGGCTTAAACAAATTGAACGCCTTACCCAAGAGATTTTCAAATTAGAAACCCAGCATAAGCAAACACTTGACGTGGCTCTGATGGCTAAGCTGACGGGTCTACGGGAGTCGCTCAAGGACATTTGTTTTGCCGATGCCAAAAACCTAGCTGTCAGATGTAGGAGATTTTTTTACGAATATAGTGACAAATGCGGCAAAGCTCTGGCAAGGGCCCTCAAAGCCCAGCGCAGCAAAAATTATATCCCACTGGTCCACGACCCAGAGGGTAACAGGCAACACCTACCGGTTGACATTGCCCGGACCTTTCGGGAGTTCTACAAGAAGCTCTATAACCTCCCTCGGGACAAGCCTGCCAGCCATCGGAGGGACATTGAGACTTACATTCGCGAATCGGGGCTTCCACGTCTTGGGCGGGAGGTGGTGGACTCCCTGGAGGGGGGAATCGAGATGGATGAGTTGCGGGCGGCCATTAAAAATACCAAACCGGGTAGGGCCCTGACGGTTTCAGCTTAGACTATTACAAGGAATTCCTGGATACCTTAGGCCCCCAATTTATAGCCTCGTTCAGCTCCCTGAGAGATGGCGCCCCCCCCCCCCCAGGGATACCCTACGTGCTAATGTAACTCTGTTTCCCAAGGAAGGAAAAGACCCCACACATTGTGGGAGCTACAGACCCATCTCCTTGCTGAACTGCGATATAAAACTCTTCAATAAAGTGATGGCTGACAGGCTTGCCCCGCATATCCCCTCCATTATACATTGGGACCAGGTGGGCTTTGTTCACACACGGGAGGGCAGAGATAACACGACGAGGGTGATCAATCTGATCCACCGCGCACGCACGAACAATACGGCTGCGATGCTTCTTTCGACGGACGCCGAGAAGGCATTCGATAGGGTCAGGTGGGATTTTATATCTGCCACCCTGCGGCATATCGGCTTGGGGAACAACCTCACCCACTGGATCATGGCCTCTTACTCATGTCCCTCGGCGTCCGTCGTGGTGAACGGGATGGCATCTGAGCCCTTCTCCCTGGCAAATGGCACCCGCCAGGGCTGCCCACTTTCTCCCCTAATATTCATTTTGACCCTGGAGCCCTTTTTGCGCACCGTCAGGAAAAACCCCAATATCGCCGGGGTCCTCTCGGGCCGCGTGGAACATAAGGTTGCGGCTTACGCAGACGACCTTATGTTTTTTATCACTAGGCCGGAAACGACTCTCCCCAATCTTATGGCAGAACTAAAAAATTTTCAGCTTTTGTCCAATTCTAAAATCAATTATCAAAAATCCTCAGCCCTAAATATTAATATCCCCCCGGAGAGACTGGGGCGGATTGTGGGGAACTTCCCGTTTAAGTGGGAGAGCGAGGCGGTGATATACCTGGGGACACGAATTTCGGCCTGCCCCCAAAAGTTATATGGCTTGAACTTCCCTCGGTTGCTTGAGGGGGTGGAGGGGGACCTCCAGAGGTGGAATAAAGGTGCCTTTTCTTGGTTTGGCAGAGTTAACATTATAAAGATGAATATCCTGCCTCGGGTGCTTTACCTGTTCCAGGCCCTGCCAATCGAGGTCCCTCACACTTTCTTCAGGAGACTGATGGGAATCTGCACAAGGTTCGTCTGGGCTGGAAAGTCTCATCGGCTGGCCGCATCTCTCTTGGTACTCCCGAAGAGACGGGGAGGGCTAGGCCTCCCAGACTGGAAATCATACTATGCGGCAGCACACCTCGCCCGGGTGATTGATTGGTGCAGGCATGCACATTTAAAGCAGTGGACAAGGGTTGAACAGGAGGAGTCCCCGGTCCCCCTCCCTGGGCTGCCCTGGGTTCCTCTGGACCGCTCTACTGTACTAAACAAGCATCCCACGATTGGGCCCACTAGGAAAGTTGTGGGTAGAGCGTTTCGGGGATTAGATATTTCTCCAGCTCTCTCGCCTCTGACGCCTCTGATAGGTCACCCGGCAGGCATTTCAGACGGTGCCTTCAGGTCTTGGATGAAGCACGACAGGTTCCGGATTCTCCACATGCGGGACGACTCGGGCTGGCTGGGGCTGGAGGAGCTGGCGCGTAGAGAGTCTCTGCCCACTTTGGGCTTCTGGCCCACTTTGAGTTCTGGTAATGTGTTAACACACTACCAGAACTCGATACGTAGGGCAGCTGAGACCTCCAGGCCCCTGACTCCCTTTGAGCGGGTCTGTGTGGGGAGTGGCCATTTCAGGGGGGGCTTTGGCCTTTGCCTATTCGCAAATGATCCGTCCCCCCGACTCCACTTCGCCCCATTTCCTAGAGGGGTGGGAGAGGGAGCTAAACAGGAGCTTCACCGAGGAACAAAAGGCGGCAATGATACAGCTGGCTCATGGCTCTTCCATGTCCTGCAGGTACCAAGAAACGTCATATAAGATCCTCGCCCGTTGGTACCTGGTCCCAACCAGATTGGCAAGGATTTTCCCATCATCTTCCCCCCTGTGTTGGAGATGTTTGCACCATGGTCCATGTGTTTTGGGAGTGCGGGGACCTCGCCGGGTTCTGGGGCAATGTAAGGAAAATTGTTATGGCCCTTACGGACGTAGACTTGGGTGGAGACCCGGCAAATTACCTGCTAAATCTCGCCCCTACCTCTATCCGGAGACGAGGCAAATCATTGCTCCCCTCCTGAATGCGGCGAGGTCCTGCATCCCGGCGTGCTGGAAATCTCGGGAGCCCCCCACCACCGCGCTGTGGCTAACTAGAGTCAAAGATATTTGCAGGATGGAGGAGCTCACGGCCCTGCTGAGAGGAACCTCGGATAGGTACAGGGCGATATGGTCGGAGTGGTCCCGCTTTGTCCTCTCGGCGGAATACCTGGAATACCTGAAGATGTAATGAAGCTTGCGTAGTGGGTAATCAACCACCCCCCACGACACCATTGACCCTCCTCTCCTTGGCCCTTTTACAATTCTCCTATCCCCCTCACCTCTTCCCCCGTCTGTCTACCCCCCCCCCTTGTTGTGAGTCCAGTCTAGTGTGTTTACCCTGTCTGCGTCTACAAGTTATTGCCTTGTTTAGTCTGAGTTGGGCTACGGTTAGCCCTGTTCTATTAATAGAAAAGTTAGAGGAGGTGGGCTATGCAGGCCCCAGGCCATTCCGAATCTCAGTTATATGAATAATTTCACGCCACAGTTGACCCAACGGGGTATATCTTTGGTCCCAGAGCACCTCAGGAACCTAGAAACAAGATGTACCAAAGGTTCAGGTTACAGTTGAACTTTCTTTAATGTAGCTCTTTGGTCAGGCCGGTCTGGCTCACGCAAATTACTCTCCCTTTCACCAGCTGAATTGTATGGTTGTTTTGTATTGTTGTATTGGATTGCCTTACTGTGGTATACCATTTCTGCCGTGTAAGATGTTGTACCCTGATTACGGTCTGTAACCTGCTTCTCTCTAATAAAAAACTACAATATCAAAAAGAAAAAACCCTTTTTCCAGGGGGTTACGCATGTGCGGCCTCCCAGGAAACCATTACTCCCTGTTTGGGACTTGAACTTGGTACTTTCTGCTCTTCAGGCTCCTCCTTTTGAGCCCTTGCAGGATATTGCCCTGTCTACCTTGACTCAGAAGACTGCCTTCTTGGTAGCTATCACTTCGGTTCGGCGTGTCTCGGTGTTGGCGGCCTTGTCGATTCAGGCGCCCTACTTTGAGAGGCATCAGGACAAGGTGGTCTTTCGTTTCAAATCGGACTTTCTTCCTAAGGTTGTTTCTGCTTTTCATTTGAATCAGGATATTGTTCTTCCCTCCTTGTGTCCTAAGCCTAAGAATGACAAGGAGAGGGTTTTGCATTGTTTGGGTGTAGTACGCTGTGTTAAGTACTATTTGATTACTACTTCTCCTTTTCGTAAGACTGATGCCTTTTTTGTTGTGCCCTGTGGGCCTAGGAAGGGTTTGGCTCCGGCCAAGTCTTCCATTAGCAAATGGATACGTCAGGCCATTATTGGGGCCTATTCTGCTAAGGGGAAAGTTCCCCCTTTTCGTATCACTGCTCATTCTACTCGCGCCGTAGGAGCGTCTTGGGCTTTTCAGCACCAAGCTTCTGTTGAACAAGTTTGTAAGGCTGCTACTTGGTCTTCTGTTCATACTTTCTCTAAGTTTTACAAGGTTGATGTGCGGGTCTCAGCGGATGCTGTGTTTGGCCGCAAGGTTCTGCAGACTGCAGTCATTTAAGTTATGCTTCATTTTGCCTTCGGATACCCATCCCTTGTGGACACTGCTTTTGGATGTCCCGATCGTAAGAATTAAAGGGGAAGCGGGGTGTGTGACACACTGAGAATAATACCATTTTGTGAGTACTCACCTGTAAAATGGATATTGTCAGTGTGTCACACACCCCGCTTCACCCGCCCTTTTTGGTATCCTGGATCCTTTATATGGTGAAGCTTTTCTTTATTTTTATTTTGAGGTTACCATTGGATTTCCTGGTACCTTGTCTTACTGCTGTTTGAATTCACTGGGTGTTAAGTAGGAGGTCCCATGTATATATAGGCCGGAAGGGGCTCGTTTTCAAGACTTCTCTCTGCAACGTCGCCACCTGCTGGTGGAGTAACCGATCGTAAGAATTAAAGGGGAAGCGGGGTGTGTGACACACTGACAATATCCATTTTACAGGTGAGTACTCACAAAATGGTATTTTTCTCTCCCAAAAAAAGAAGTGAGGCTTTGAATCCGCCCCATTGTGTGATTATATCTCATAAAGCTCTCAGCTCTCAGTTGACACAGTGGTCCCAGCACATATCCTTCTCCCCATCTTCAGAATAGCTTTGCATGCATGCATGCATGCATGGGACAGATGGAGTTTACCTTGTTGATTACCTAAAAAGGGTGCACCCATCATGGCAATTACACTTCTGAGTAGCTGCTTGATGGTCTTATTGAACTTCTGAGAATTGGGAATAGTTGTGTCCATTTGCTGTGAGCTACGAGAAGTGGCATGCATAAGCATTTGGCCAGTTATTCCAAATTTTTTCAGCTTGACTTCAAGTAAAGCAAGAGAACAGGTCAGTGCTTGATAAAGATAGGTGGGTGGGGTTTTGGGTACAGCACAGATAAATGGCATGTGAGGGAGACTGACTCCCTACAAAAGTAGAGGAGCTGGATGTGGTACGGATGGAGGGGTGGCAACTCTGGAGTATGGCCAAACTGAGTAGCCAGATCTGGTAAAATGTATCCAGAAATGACTGAGAATACACTTGCTTCAACTGGGGTCATAATGTGTACTCCCGAAATCTTTTTATCGAACAGCTTCTACGCACTGATGTGGTTAAATGCGATCATGGGCCTATAATATTATCAGATCATGCCCCAGTAACCATTTCCCTGGTATGAACCAATAGGAGTTGAAATCCAGATACCCTGAATGATGCAATAATTAAGGAGAAGTGGACGATAGCTTTCATAGAATAATTTCAATGTAACGATAATTTGTACGTTTTGGTCCAATCCCCGTGGGAATGTCATAAAAGCTACATCCGCGGCATTGCCATATGTATAAAAGCTAGAGAAACCAAATGATATTTTAGAAAGGATATCCACACTAGAAACTGAACATTAAACCATCCTGGTGGTATGGATGGTAAGTATAGAGAACTATGTAAAGTGAGACAAGACCTAAATAACATGCTATTATTAGAAAATAAAAACATTCTCAGCAAACACCTTAAAGAAAAGCTTAACCTAGATAAAGTAAGGTAAGACACTAGTGAGCTACCTTTGTGATTACCGAGAAACCAACTTCATAGAAAAGATTGTCACCAAAAGGATCTCCCGAGATCAGACATGAATTAGCTATCTTTTATAAAAATATATAATATTGAAAAAGCTGGAAAACAAACAAATCATGAAATTATTTATAGAAAGCTAAAGCACAAAACTCTTAAAGTGGACCAACACCCAGGATTTTGACTATCCTGGGTCTTGGTCCACTTTGGTGGGGCACCCCCGATCGGGGTGCCCCGCTGTGTGAAACCCCCCCGAACCCCCCGAAAAACTCACCTCTCCCAGCGCCGACGGACAAGCCTTTTGACAGCCGCGGACAAGCGGCTCCTCCGCCGCCGCCTCCCGCGCGTCACTCTTGACGCGCGCGCGCCCGCGACGGCCATTCACAGACGGCCGGCGCGGGCGCGCGCACGTCTAAAGGGGCGCGAGGGAAGACAAGGTAAGGAGATTTGGGGTGTTTGGGGGGGTTTCACCCCGCGGGACATCCCGATCTCGGATGTCCCGCGGGGAGGGAGGTGATCGTCCCCCGGGAATCTTATAGATTCCCGGGCCGATCACGGGAGGGTGACGGTCCTCTTTAAAGAAGTAGTGGTAGCTGTAACGTAACAAAAAAAGGGCAAATCCGTGGGTATAGATGGCTTCTTTGCTGAATATTATAATACCTTTCAAATGCAGCTGATTCCTTTCATAGCCTAGTAAACGCACTGTGCAAATTACCATCCAATATCCCTAATTAATATTGACGTGAATATATTTAAGAACCTTGATTGTTAACAGACTACAACAAGTATCTCATCTCATGATATCACAATATCCAGCTGAATTTATGCCACATAAAGGAGCATATCAAAATATATCAACTGCAATAGCATCAGTAAACCACATTAATAAACAACAAATAAAAGTTGTGGTTGTGGCCTTAGATGCTGAAAAGGCCTTTGGCTGAGTTTCATGGTCCTTCCTCCAAGAATGCTTAAAACATGTAGGAATAGGCCCAATCTTAATTGTCAAAATAACGTCTGTGTATACTGAGGAAGCCAATATAAATAAAAATGAACAATGGAACACAACAAGGCTATCTCTTTTTGCCTATCCTATTCAATATATACCTTGAGATGCTGTTTACCTTATTAGCCACAGCTACTAGTGTCAAAGGAATTATGGTGGGAAGAACATCCTTTTAAGCCCGATACAATCTCTCTCCAGAGCACTGCAAATAGAGGATTTTGGAGCGCAAACTAATTTTACATTAAATGATCAAAAATTGTTCGTTCTTCCTTTTGCGCTCTCCCATAATGAGGGGGACACACTAAAACAAACCTATATCCTACTCACACTTGAAGCATCTAGAAATCTATATCCTAGATCAACTATTTAAAAAAATTACATTTTATCCCACTAGAAAAGCTATTAAAGAATAGTATTACAAAGTGAAAAAATCTCAATCTAAATATATTAGGAAAAATTGCTACAATCAAGATGTTCTTCCTGCCACACTACCTGCAATTCATACTGAATATTCCAATAAGTATCATGCATCGATTCCTCACGCAACTATCTAGCCAACTAGTCTCATATTACTGGAATAATGGCCACCACCTAATAGCATACAAGACGCTTATCAGACCTTAAACAATACTATATTGTCTCAAAAGACTTGATGGATAGATAACCCTATATAAGAAAACTAGCTGGCCACTTATAGAGCTCTTCCCTATAGCACTGGAGGACTTTTCTTCTTGTGATCATAAAATACTTATAAATGCGAAAACAAATACCGTATTTGCCGGCTTATAAGACGACTTTTTCCCCCTGTAAAACATGCCTCCAAGTGGGGGGGGGGGGTCATCTTATACGCCGAGTGCACCTGGGTCACATACAGCGGCGAGCATCAGCAGCCCGTTCTGCTGGGCTGGAAGCAGTGGCGCTCCCCCCGCAGCCTGGTCCAAAGCTGCAGAAGGTAGCCGGGAACTGTCAGTGTGTGTGTGTGTGTGCAGCTCCCCCGTGCTCCCCCTCTTCCTCCTCTCCCCCCCTCCTGTTTCCTGTGTCAGCGCGCCATTATATCTTTCCCTTCCCCTGGCTGTGTGATGATAGTGCAGCGCCGTCTCTCCACGGTCTCCTCTCCGTGGAGCTCCCCCGCGCTGCCCCTCTCCCCCCTCTCTTCCTCCTCTCCCCCCTCTCTTCCTCCTCTCCCCCTCCTCCCTCCTGTTTTCTGTGTCAGCGTGCGCCAGTATGTGTTCCCCTTCCCGGGCCGTGTGTGAAGTGATGAGCTGCCGGGACTGACTTGCTGATAAGAAGATGGCTACAGAAGAAACATGAAGCATCAGAGCAGGTCAGAAGGCAAACTGTCAGTACCTCAGAGCAGACCCAATCCCAGAAGTTTCCCTCACCTGGTTTTTGGTCTACATTACAGGGGCATCCGAATTTTATATAACCATGTGTGTGAAACCCACATTGGTTTTTACTCAACTCCAACCACCCACCCACGGTGCATGCACAGGCTAACATTTAATCAGAAAAGATTGTGGTGCATATTATTGGCCACAATCTATTCTGAATGCAGCAACCTCTGCTGACTGCTCCTTGGTGCTATGCACAGCCACTGCCTGCCATTCAAATATGCTGGCAGTGGATGCCACATGAGCTGCGGGAGTAACAGGGATTCACACAGCCAGGCAACTCGTATTGGGATGCCCTAGGAACAAGCTGTAACCCAGCCTTTGAGTGCTTTAGAGCTGTTTTACCAGAGTTTTGGTGTGTTTTGAAGTGGATCAAATCCTGATTTGGGATACCCAACTGTGTCAACCCCCCTGGATCAGTGCATAAACTTACCTATCCAGTGATCCAATGGTGCATGCACGAGTGGGGATGGCTCCATTTGAACTTTAGCCATCGTGTTGTTGCCTGCTCTGCACATTCACTGGCCACAGCTCCCATGGCAGCTTTAGATTCCCAGGACAGGTAAAGTGTTTAATCCCAAATTGGGATGCCTCATTATCAACACCCACTATTGCCTAGGTGCTGGTCCTGCTGCATCACTATTAAACATCCAGAAAAGAACATTTGGTTTCTGAGCACTAGAAAATAACAGCAGAAAATCACAGACATGATCAATG
The DNA here is from genome assembly GCA_027917425.1 of Gastrophryne carolinensis. NCBI lineage: Eukaryota > Metazoa > Chordata > Amphibia > Anura > Microhylidae > Gastrophryne > Gastrophryne carolinensis. The sequence continues at coordinate 276,754,790 of CM051238.1, forward strand.
CAAGGGGCCCACTTTGACACTGTCGCCCAAGGGCCCATCAAAACCCGGAGCAAGCCCTGGCAGGTGTACACAAGGGTTTGATAACATATAGCCTTGTGACAGTTTTCCTGCATGTTATAAGCATTTGAATATAAATTAACATGTTGAAATAAAATCTGATGTTCTTTTACATTTTATTTGGTGTGCGGAAGAGGGAGTAGTCTTACACAGCGAGTATATAACAAACTATATATTTTGAGTGGAAATGTTGGGGGTCGTCTTATACGCCGGCAAATACGGTAAGAACTTTGACAACTTGATTGTAAGCACAATTTGTTCTACTCTGTTAGCAGTTATGAGAGATAAAATATTATTCCCTTTTCCAGACATGCTGAGTTCCTTATCTGCAAACCAGGAATTCCCCCAAGGAAAGAGAAATAAACCATTACTACAATACCAACAAGCATATCTTACTATAGTTCTGCATATATGGTCTCCAGTTCCCTAATCTATCATCAGACAGCAAACTACATTAGAACTTTAATTCTTCCTTCAGAATCCTCACAGATCTTCAAGAAATCGTTTTGAATACATGAACACAATCTCTTATTACTATGATCAGCTAAGGAAATTATCACTCCAAATAACATCGGAATACACAAAGAAATGGAAAAAGGATTTAAAAATAAAGCTGGAAGAAGCAGAATAGGGAACCATTTTTAATACAACTGAGATTATACAATCACCACCTTTTAAAAATGTTCTGTCTCATAGATCTCAACATACTACCATATATCAGACTATAATGCTAGATTTCCACCCTTCACTTGCTGGTGGTGTAACTTCACGAGGTTCATGTTCCTCCAACCCTCACTTGGATAGAAGGAATACCAACAAATATGGAATCGAAGAGGAAATGTGCGTACTCAGCCCTCCTTTACCCACATGTGAATGCTAGGAAACAAATGCATACACTGTCAGCAAACATAATCATGGCAGTCACTGTGCATGTGTCCATTTTCACTGTTTAGGGCTTGTTTAATCAAGATGCCCAGATGGTGGGGGCATAGGGACCACTATAAGAAGGAAACTTCTAAAGGTTTGTAAATACAGAACTTTCCTGAGCAAACAGAGGGGCAGATTTATCTTAGTTGGTGCAGAGAAAACTAAACCGTGTAACATAAAAACCTCTTAAGACTCTTGGCTTTTATTTTCACTTAATAATGGGAATCTTTTCTAACCGATGTGACTACGCCATGTGTTACACGTTCATTTCATGAGATATGAATTACACTAGATGAAAGAAAGCTGGAGATGTTGTGCAGACGGGTTCTGAACTTTTTATTGTACCAACCACCGGAAAAACATGGCCTCTCAAAGAGTATTGTATAGATTGATTCTTCTTTCATCTTTAGCTTCTTGCTTTTAGCTTTGAGGATGAGTGTTTAAAACCAAGTGCATACATAGAGCCTAGACTTTGAAGGCTTTACATTTTAGTGTGGAGACTACCCGGAGAGTCAAAATCTGACATTGTCTTCTAAAAACCATTGTACAACATTTTACATTCTGCAGTTTAACCACCTCAGAACCAGATGCTTCTTTTAAAAAAGGAACAACAAGATGTTCCGGGAGGTGGAGCAAAACTGGGGATAATGAAAATCATGAGTTTTGTTCCACCTCCCAATGGCATCACAATTTGGGATGTCTCGCTGTGTGTATCCCCGTGGATCCCTGTAAAAGCTCACCTCTATTCAGGGCAGTTTCTAGGGATAATAGCACACAGTGCGGGAAGAAAAAAATCAGCCCCCTCTTCACCCATCCTATGGTGCTGTTGCTGTCCAATACATAGTGTGCATGTGCCATGCTACCTTAGCAGCAGACAGCACCCCCTCTCCATGACCAAGACCAATATGGGGGAATGAGGGACCCAGCATATGGCCTGCTAATAATGGCCCTGACCCATCTGCCCTCTCATAGAAACAACCCCACCCCTATTCACACCTGAGCACTTTACTATAAGCAAGTGTTGGTTCCTCCGGGATAGACATCTCTCCTCCCCCCTCTACTGTTTCATGGTTCCCTACTTTCCTTTGGTGTTGCTCCTGAGTTTTTTTTTCCTACCCTCTCTAGTTTCTTTAGTTGCCCCAACCTGTGGTATTGGAGCATCTGTGGTATTGACAGCCATGGTTTCCACAGGGTGGAACTTAGATGCCAATGCATTATTTCCCCTAGCACTCTGTGTATAGAGCAGTGCTGACACCTGAGTTCCACCCTGTGGGACCTGAGGCACTCTGTGCTGCAGCATGCCAACACTGCATAATGTCACGGCACCTCTGAAAGAAAAAGACCTCACTGGGCCCCACTGTCCAGCCTAGAACTCTAGCTAGACCACAGATTTTCACAGTTTAGTCTGTTCACAAACCTGCTGTCCCTTTCAGGGCAAGTAAATGCAAGGAGTTACGCCTTTAAGGTGCTCTGAGGGGAGGGTTGTTTATTATCTGGAGGATGCTGTCATTGTTTAATGCTGGGGGGGGGGGCACTATGACTTTGGGGCATTTTAAAACCTATGTACACCACTGAGCACTTGGTCTTCCAGCCATACTGTACAGTTCATTTTGTGCTCTTTTAAAGTAGTCCTAAACCAGGTGTCAGAGATTGGGGCGAACGGTAGTGCCTCAAACGACAGTTCTCCTTCAAATCAAATGTATTTTATTGAAAAATAAGAATTCCACAGCCAAAGCATTTCTGAACATCAGAGATGGTTGCAGCACAAAACGCAGTATAAGCGGTTACCTCAACAGCTCTTAGCAAAGTCCAGGGTAAGAAAATGCATCAAGCTGAAAAAGTCCTTGTTGTTAGGGCCCATCCGCACAGGTCAAAGTTTTGGGGTCACAGAAGCAAAGTCCTTCAGCTTAAATCGAGTCTCTCATTCACATTGAGCAGTACAGCCTGGGCTCCTTCCTCCAGGCTGGTCAACAGCAAACTGACAGGCTCAGCGGCTCCTTTTACTTAGGCTTCCCCTGTAATCAGCCTCATCACCTGTGCAAGGCCTGAGATCAGGGAATAAACCTGTAAAGGACTGGGAATGTGAACTGGGTCCTGACAAACCCGGCATTGATCGTGCCTGATACAGCATAGCAGGGGAAGAATAGACACCATTCATTACTTTTCCATACACATTACCACACAGGACATTGCCTTTCCTATAGAAGTCAACCTGGAGTGGGTTTAAATGTACATTAGACATAATACACTATACTCTTGCTATTATTGATGTCTAATTCTTGCTATACTGTACATTCCTCTATGTTACATCAATGGTGGCACCTGTAGTTTTGCATCACAATTGGGCTCAGCATTTTGCAATACACATTTGTAATATTTAGTCAGATGTGGAACATGTACGTATAGATATCTAGCAGCATCCCTGGGTGGAACCCGCTCTGTTTCCAGCATGTCTTTAGCACATTGTTAGCACATTGTTAGGTATAGACTGCATTTGCCGGTAATGTAGGAGGTTCTCAACTTGTTATTATTTCTGTTTCTTCTGACTCATTGGATATGCTAATTCTTTTACAAGGTGGCGCATTTTAATTAAAGCTGAAGTGCTGGTGTCAAAAGATAATCATTCATGCCCTTCCAACTGTTGTGCTGTTATACCTGGAGGGATTATACCGAGGCCCCATTTATAGTGTACAGGGTTGCATGATGTCTGTTCCTACCATCTAATGTATCTGCACTGGCTTTAATTACAGATTGCTCAGAGAAATGGGGACTGTCTTGGGCTCAAGGAGAAAACAGGTCCTATGATGCTTGTAAAATTGGTCTTGCTCAGAGGGGGAATTGCCAGATGGCTCAATAACAGCACACCGCCAAAATAACCGCATACTGTCACTTTTTCCCAGGTCCATTTCATTCTTCATTACATAATGATTGTTCCTGCTCCTGTTGGCTAGGGAAAGGCAATATTGCTTCTAATCAGCTTGTACACAGCAGCAAAAGGCTACTCACCAGCTGGCAACGTGGTTAAGAAGTACAGCTTACTCACAAGACTGCTTTTGCTTTGCACATCTTTGAAACTGAAATTCAACTCATCTATATCGGGCAGGCTGATTCATCACTAACGCCAGGTAGCGACAGATGAGTGTCTGTAGCAGGCATTTTCAGAGCGCCTGCTAGTAGTCACTGTGCTCGGCCGTGGGTCGCTAGTTCTTAGCTGTGCAGTAATGATGAATATATTGTGAGGAGTCGCTATTTGACCAGTACAGCGCTGTATGGGAGCGCATGTTAGTGACTGGTCATAGCGACCGACTCACAACATATTCAGGAAAAAAACGCCTCACACAACTCTGGCGCAGAAAAATGCTTCTCTGAAACCCAGAGCGCCGGAGGCGGTGTGTTTAAAGTCTGTTTTTCAGCATCTATCCACTAGTAACAAAGCGACAACATATGGAATTACATTGTAACAACATTGTAACATGAACACTTTAATGGCAGACCTGTAATTTCATTTCTGAAGAAATATATAAAAAATGAAAAATTTGTGAAAAAACTGCTTTTTCAATGCCAGAAGAGGTCACAGCATTATTTGATATTTTTTGCAAAAAAAAAATAAAATAAAGCAAAAACCCCGTTTAAAGAGAAGAAAAGGATCGTCCATTGAAATGTATGGGAGAGCGACAGGTAGCGAGAGGTCCTACCTGGCTCTGTACAAGGATGAACGCCGGCGCTGTTTGCTGAGGCTGTGAAATTGATGAATCGGACGCTACATGCCGTTATCCCAGTCGCTAAACAGATTCTGCTTGATAAATGTGTAATTGTGTGCCGTGTCCGGCGTTCACCAGTCGCTACCCGTCGCTACCTCTCATTAACAAGGCACTACCTGACGCTATCCCTTCTTAAATAAGGCCCTCTTATCTTCTGTCTACTTGTAGAAGTTAAACGACACAAAACCTACCTGGGTCCCCTCCCCCCCCAAAAAACGGAGCAAAGGCCACAGCTAGACCAAGGCACCACCGATACATTGCGTAGTGGGGGACCACTACTTCATCAGGATGTTACCTCAAGGTCTGGTGGCCTTTGCTCCTTTCTCAACTGTTGATATTGACTTATTCATGCCCAACTTAACCCTGTATTGCCTGCAGTATTTGGCATTATTAGCTTAAATTATTTGGCATTTTTCTCTATTCTTTCTGATATATTGTTGTCACTATTTAAAAATGGGTAGGATTGTCAGTATTGGGGTTTGACTAGCTGACATTAATTTTCCTGTAAGCACCTGCACTTTCTTTGTATAGAGCCTACACATTGGCCATTTGACTTATTATTTATTGACTTTCATGAGGCCAGATCAGGGCAATATGCAATAACTGATTTATTTATTATCCTATATGAGAGCATTTCACTGCCAGTTATGTGTTTTATGTTTTTTAATCGTCTGGTCATTTGTATTTGTATGTTTTTGGGGCAATAAACATTGTCATATATCTTTTACACAGGGTGCAGCTTTCAGTGGTGGGGTGCTATTCTGGGCCAATTTTAGGGGAGCCCTGGTAGGTTTTGTGTCGTTTAAGTTTCTACCCCACGGGCTAGCACCATGCTTATTTACTTTGATTACACATTTTGGGCTGTGCGTGCAGCATTTTTGTTTTATTGTACTTACAAGAAAATACTTTTTCTACATATTTCATATTTTAAGATAACAAATATGGACCAATTTTGTAGTCTACATAACCCTCCTATAGAACAATGTGGGGTCTGAACAGGACCAAACCCCAAAAATCAAAGGATCCACATGAAAAACGTGACCCACCAGGCTAAAAAAATTATATATATTGAGAGTCTGCAAACCCCAAGGTTCAAAGATTTAATAGCAAAATATCCCCAAAATTAAACAAAATAATGTTGGGGCTTGGGGGTATATATATAGATAGATAGATAGATAGATAGATAGATAGATAGATATATTGCAGATAGAGCAAACTTCTTCCATAAAGCACATATTTGCTAACATAAACAATTACTAGATATGCTTGAGGGCAAGCATTTAGCATCCCGGACCTTTTTTTTTGGGGGGGGGGGGGAGGGACAAAAAGCCTGAAAGTGAATATGAGACATCCAGTCGGTTTACTATATAGGAAACTGGTCATTTTGTCAGCTAATAAATCACCACAGCAGCACCTTAGTATGTGTCCTTTACTCGTCTGTACATAAAAAAGCCATAACGCTCTAACCACAAAGAGATACACACATGAAGATTTACTTAGCATTAATTCAGTATTCTTTATTGCCAGAAATTAACTGGCTTGCAGGACAACATTGAAATTCTGTGCTCATTTGTGATAGAAATAAATTATTTATAGCCAACTTCAGAACTGGGCTCTTTTGCATGGAGCAGTTTCTGTAATTGACAACTTGCGTCTGCACAGTTATTTGCACTTTAAATCAATACAGACGTTCAGTGATGATGCACACAGGAAGCCTGTTGCTCTGCGCACATACAAATTCAGCTCCCAGCAGCCATGCTGGAATCACTGGAGGCTTCAGCTGCCCAGCCTGGCTTTTTTTGTCGCTTATCAAAGGAAGAAAATTATTCTAATGTACTTTTTAAACGGTTTATTGCATTCTTTGATGTGTTTTATTCTCCAATGGCATATACACACATACACCATGTGCATTATATAAATGACAACTCTGCACACAGTCTCAGGAACTTTGCAGCCTGTAGTGTCATGTAGCCTGGATGGTGGAAGAGTAGACTATTAGTATAGTCTTATTAATATATAACTATTTCTAGCTGGAAATCCATTATTGGTATATTATATTTGATAAATATAGTTGTATATTGTATTTTAATTATCTTTTTTGAATAAAGGGGGGTGGGAGCAGCTCAAACACTATTATTTATACAAAATTATTATTATTATTCAGGGCCTGGGAACTAATTTACCGCCCAGTTTAACCCTCTCATCAACTAAATATCAAGCAACAAACATGTCTAGCTATGTGGAAAGACAGAGATTTGGTTGCATATATCTGCAGATACATGTGGAAGCCACACTGCCCCGGCAAGGCACTCTGTGTTTAGTGTGGTCCCTACTCTTAATTTTGAGTCCCCAAAGTTGGGACATGCAATGCAGACAAATATCTGAGAGCTACTCACCTGGGAAGCTGCCAGCCTCCCTTTAGAACACTTCACATATTTTTTGGACTTAAAGGAGCCCAATGATAAAAGTTAATATAAATTTGCTGGATAGCGGGAGGAGGGGTCACTTATACACCATACATCAAGAAATATTCAGCCAGGCTTGTTTTTCTTTCTTTTAATAGAAGGAAAATGACATCCAGGGTGACAGACTCTGTCACCCTTTGATTTTATTCCTACCAGGAGAGAATAAACCAAAAGCTCAGGGGGAGTTTTGTTCCGTGTGTGTGTATAAGTGACCCCTCCTCTCATTACCCAACGTGTTTGTATGTATTTCTAATATCACGCAATTTCACGATAGTGCTCCTTTAGGTGTTCTGTTATAAAAATGTAAGGATTAAAATGGGCTTACACCCCAGGGCCACTGCCTGGGACATGCATACCATAGTTTAAGCTGCCTCTATCCCCCTCACTGCACACGTATGGCAGTAGGGTCGGACAGTGGCACACCCAGGAATTCTACCTAGGAGGAACATGCAGAAGAGAGCGTGGCCAGAAGTGGGCGTGGTACCTGTAGGTGGAATGTAGAGGTGGCAGTTAACGGAAGCTGCACACGTGTCCCCTGAACCTCCCCTTGGCAAAGAGCTCTAATTGAATTCAACGATGCAGCAGCACGCACTCCGCGTTGCAAGCTGTCAGAGCCCACATGTGCCAATGGAGTGAGGAAAGGTGAGTTTTTACCGGTGCCCAGGGGGCGTTTCACTCATTGGGGCATTTTTATTCAGGATGCCCCCTGGAAAAGCCATCGGCCAGCCCTAGAATCTATTAGATTCCAAGCCGGTTACTCCTATGCTTACCACTTCCTCATTTATGTATGGCTGCCAATCATATGACTCCCCTGACCAATTCAGGAGTGCCATGTGGGCTTGCACATCAAACCTGAATGTTTGCCGGAGGTCACATGATTGGATGTGATTTGCTGCCATACAAATTATTGAGGTAGTGGTGACTAGCGGAACATAACCCACCATGGCCGCCACTGGCTTTCCCGCTGAAGCATCGCAAATCAGGATGACCTTGGTTGTGGAACCCCCAGGGTGCCGGTAATCACCTTTCCCCAAGCCAATGGCGCATGCGCAAGCTCTCGTCCATTGAGGGCCATCTACCGCGCTCCCCATTGAAGTCAATGAGAGCTGTTTGACAAAGGACATAGTCACGGCAAATGGGAGTAGCGGAGTTCTGTGGGGTTTCATCCCAGTTCAGGGGGAACGGAACAAAACATGAGAATGTCAAAAGGTTTAGTTCTGCTTTAAGGTGAGACTTGGGGCAGATAAAAAGAATATATTAGTGCTCTGGTGGACATCTTAAAGTGGACCTAAATCTACCCTTGCAGTTCAGTGTGGATGGGTCCTGGTCCACAGGGAAACTAAATTAACATAATCATACCCTCACACCATCAGTGAGCCTGGCATTAGAGAAATTCCATTTCCTAGCAGAGCACCATCCAATGGGGACAGGAAATAGTGCACATACTTGCAGCAATCACAATTTACCCCAATAGGAGGCATGCAGTACTGCAGTGTGTATCTATTTCCTATCCCCATAATACAGCATTCGGGTAAGACTGATTTTAAGTTCCTAAGGACCTTGCAGTTTGGAAACCTCTCGCTGCCAGGTCGCCACGTCCTCAGAAGTGCAACAGCTTAAGTGTAAAAAGGGCCTTTACCCAAGACTGGACATCCACTTTCAACCCCCGATCCCCCAGCAGCCACACTAAAATCAGTCCAGGTTTTTAACTCACCTGGGATTTGTCTGCTTTACTGCAGCATCTCATGTGTGTGAAACCCCCTTGTTCTTACCCCCTGGCGATCCCACAATGCATCACTCTAACTAGCCATACTGTCACCCCCACCCAAAGCCATCCATACTGCCCCCCACTGCTAGCCAAACTATCACACTCCCTCAGACAGCCATACTGTCACCCCCCTGCCGAAGCCAGCCATAATGACCCCCCACATCCAGCCAAACTATCACACTCCTTCAGACAGCCATACTGTCACTCCCCCGGCCAGCCATACTGTCACCCCCCAAGCCAGTCATCTTTTTTCACACCCCCAGCCAGCCATACTGTCTCACCCTGCTCCTCTGAGCCATATTGTTATTTCCTGCCCTCCCCAAACAGCCACACTGTCACTGCCCTCAGCTATCCAGCCTATTGTCACACCTTCCCTTACACCCCCTGCCAGGCAGACATACTGTCAAACCCACCCCCAGCTAACCAGCCATACTGTAACCCCTCAACAGCCACCACTGCTGCTAGTCATACTGTCACACCTCCCCCCCCCCCAGCCAGTGATACTGTCATATCCCCCAGCTAGCCAAATGGGGCAAAGATTTGAAATGCCGCCCCCCCACCTGTGCACAGGCCTCCCTGACCTGCTGGACCATCCTTCCCCCCAGCTACACCCCTGCTGCCAACCACTCATTATGTGACCCAGCCACCCAGCCCCAGGATTGCCGAAAAAGATTTCTAGCGATCACGGAGGATTTTATGCTGTGCTGTGTGTATTGCCCAGCATCACTGTCAGCTGTGCAAGCCAACTTGCGCCCGCAGCCAGCCGCTGGACCAGAATGATGGGGAACCTGGCATTTAGGTAAGTGACTGTGCAATACACACGGCACGGTGGGAGCGGGGGAGGCCGACGCACTGTCAGGTGTGCAAGTCAGCTTTTGCCGCACACACTGGATCCAAGCATGGCGCTGGAACGAGGATGGTGGTGAGTTTTTACCCCACTTAGGTCCGGAGATCCGACATTCAGAGAGGTACCACTCCAGCACCTGCTAGCAATGGTACCGGGACTTTGTGGTGCTGCCACTTGGTCCTTTCGGGCCCAATCCACATGTCAGTGTAGAGGTGTATACCTCAGGTTCTGCCCTTTCTAATATCTCTGGTGTGTTGTTAGCATTGGTCTAATAGCAGTGTTGTGATCATTACAGTGATTGCAGCAAGGAGCAATGGTTTTTACAGGGGCGGAGCATAGTTGGCCGCATAGAGGCTGCCTTCCATTAAGTGTGCAAGCAAAGGCAAGCATTTTTTTGTTATGTTACTTGGCTGGCCAGCTGCCAGCTGGAGCCGTGGGCAGGGGACGCCGGCACCCCCACCTGCAGCCTGAGAAGCCTGAGTGATTCTCAAGGGTTCATTTTGGAAGAACCCGAAATTCTTGGAGAATTTCGGCAAATCACCCGATTTGAATTTAGGACGTTCGCTCATTTTTATTGCTGAATAAACAGCCATTGCTCCTGCACGCTAGAAGAGTATCGCGTACAATCTGCTGCCAGCAGTAAACAATAGAACACGCCTCATAATTTGCAACTGCAGGCAAAAACAAAATAAATAAATATATATATATATATATATATATATACTTACCCCACTGGCAACCTGCTGTCTCTCACAACCACACAGCTTCATGTACCTCTGTTTTTCTGGTGTCACTTCTAATTCTGACTGCCGATATCTTGCTTCCAATTAGAAGTGAGCAGACATGCAGATAAAATATACATTATATATTGTACTTTCAAATTGCAACAAAATCCCCAAAGCAGATGTGTCTCAGTCCTATGAGTAATGGAGGAACTTTAATCTATCACCTCCTTTAAAATTGCTAGTTAGCTGCCTCCCTCTGGAAAAGAGAACCAGTGACCAGGAATAGATGTGCAGATGGCCAGTTCTGATGTTTCCTCCACTTTGTAGACTCCATAGAAAGAATTCTGCAAGCAATACAGCTGGTAAAAGCAGCACAGCAGCCAGGTGTTTCATCTTTGTTTTCTTAAAGGGACTGTAAACCCGAAAACAATTAGGACTCATTCACACCTGACCAGAATCACTTGAGGCCGCGTGGTTCCCTCAAATACAGAGGTACTGAAAAGTTAATTCTACAATAGCCCCTCTATGGCCCCTTTCACACCGCTTCGGTGCAGCAGGGGGACGGAAAATGCGACCACAAAAAGTGCTGCTTGCTGCGTCCAGTGCATGTAAAACATAGATTTTACATGAAATTGCATTTGCATTTATTCTTTTGAAATAAAATGCAGTGGGGCCGGCAGGTAACTTGCCACTTCTACCCTTTGAACTAGTATAGCGGTCACAAATACAAAAGACCAAAATACTGCGCTAGGAAAAGATACTAAAATAATAAAACTATAATAACAACAGGTTCTAGTGACAGTTGCCATATGCAACGAAACGCTTTAATGCTAACACACATTGTTTTTACATTCCAGCGCAGAGTGGCACATCCTTAAACTTCCCTTCACCTGAGGACTGGAATAGCGAGGGGGAGGATGGCTGAAAGCCTCTGTATGCTCTTTGCTTTGTTCGATTGGAGATCTTTGTAAATGCACTCTTTATTAAACATCATCTTTGAAATAAGGCAGGATTATGTTAAGTGCATTTGTTTCTTGTCCCCCATATTGGTTTAACTTCTTTGATGTGAAAACCTTATATCATCTCTGGAAAAAAGTTTAATAAAATTATATTGAAGGACGTGTGTGAAATATAAAAGAGCTTTTTGGAGGAATTACATGCTCTAATTTTAATTTATTCTGGCGGTTTTGTGAGACCAGCTATACACTTACAAGCAACTTTGGAGAAATTCTCTACACAACCTAGAGTTTTATGGACTATAGATTTGGGCCCTTATTTATGAAGGAATAGCGACAGGTAGCGACTGGTGAGTGCCCGGTAATGACGGTCACCGCCACGAGAACACCGGCTCCCCACCACAATCACACATTTATCAAGCCAATCCTGCTTAGCGACTGAGATAGCGCCATATAGCCACTCATTCATCATTATTCCAGCCTCAGCCCACAGCACCAGCGTCCGACCTTGAACAGCGACAGGTATGACCTCTCGCTACCTGGCGCTCTCCAATGCATTTCAATGGAACAATCTTTAAATATTAATAATTAATTGTTAATAATGTTTTTTTTTTTTTCATTTGGAAGGAAGGAGCACAGAGGGTCCCCTTCCTTCCATGCTCCCACTCTACCAGGCTCTACTCGCTCCCTGCTGCTGGGGGGGGGGGGCTTTCCTGGGAATATTTCTAGTATTATTTACCAGCTAGGGGGTGGGAGGAGATCCTTGTGAAAGTTACACCTGGGTCTATAAATAGAGTAGAGCCTGGCAGAGTGCCAGCATAAAAATTAAATTCACAAACTTAACACCCTCCCCCCATGATTCAACTAGCCCAGCTGGTCAGGATGAAAGAAGGGGGCCCCGTTCTCCAACAGGTGGCGGGGATGTCAGCATTTTATGCCCGCTGCCATGGAAAGAACACCGCGGATAGGGCACTGAAGAGCCCTGAAGATCGGATGACTACCTGACAATGTACAGTGTTCAGTGGGGGACAGAAGAAAGAAGACTGGGAATGGTAAGTAGTTAAAAAGGGTCAGGGGATGCCCGGCATTGGCAAATGACATGGCGGTACCGTGCCCCATTACCCGCATCCCTATTTGGAACGCCAGGGGTGCAGAAGAGCATAACTGCCATCGGTATGGGCCAGGGGCACTTATGCCTGGTGCCTGGGCTAGTTGGCTCGGGAGGAGGGGTACATTCTTTTCCTTTTCTTTTTTTAAGTATTACTTTAAGAAAATGTAAAAAGTTTCAAATGACATTATCAATGAAAAAAGGCAATGCCAAAAGATCATGTCAGTTAGGAAGCTAGCACATCTGTCCAGCTTTGAGAAAGCGAGAAATGCCGGCACAACAAAACCTGATCTCTTTAAAAGTCCATGTAAAACACACGCGCTGAATCACACAAGTTTACACTTTTTGAGGAGATTTGTGTTTGATTTCTCGAACAAAATGAAAATTCTCAAAAATATCTCACTTCAGAAAAGTGAAGTGGGGGATGCAACCTCAAGCTCAAGGCGGCTTAGCCAGTAGCAGGGAGCCTATTGAAACAAGCAGATTGCTCAGCCAATCGCTCATTGGCGATAAACACAGGGGGATGTCCCGCCTGTGTCTCGCCTGAGAGGAGCAACACACGGGAAAGTGAAATTCCTGTGTGTTGTTCCACTTTAAGGCAAGTCTAATAAAAGCTAAATATAAATATGTTGCTGTAATCCAGATCATTCTACTTCACTGCTGAGTAATCTGTATTATCTCATATTCTTCCACATTACTTTTGTGTTCGTTTGCCCACGATCCATAGGAAATTTAATTCTGTCTCTCTTTCATGAGCTTCTCATCTTGATGGTTTAAGGGGAAAGCCAGGTAAGTTTGTCAGTGTTTTGCATGCTAATATCTGGATCAGTAGGCACTTTGTTCTGTCCTTCTCTAGATGCTGATATATGAGGAACATGATCTGCTTTAAAGCTCTTTTCCCATTATGTGCAACCTATGACAGCCGAATCCCCCAGGAAGAGATGTCACTGGTTCCCGTCTTCTGTCTCCTTAGGACACTCCTCTGGGACCAAGGTGTCCGTTCCTTTTGTCTGCTAAACTCGAACATATCAACACATTGTCCTCTCCAGTTCCATTAACCAGTAGCTACACTACTTCAAATACAAACTTCACAACAGTTTCAGAAAATGGCCCGATTTTGCTTTTTTTCTAGACAAGAGGTGGCTTCTATATCTGATTGGCTAATGAAGCTTATGGTAAACAGGTGCATGCATTGCTCCAAGTGTCACATCTAATTGGAGCCAAAACCCTGAAAGGCACATAACTTAATCCTTGTATTTATAAGTCTACTTTAGCATGATGAAAATGCACAAAGTAAAATCACCAACGAGAGCTAGTGCTAAATGAATAATGCAAGAAGCGTCACAAATCAGAGTATTGCAGTTTTTGTATTTTATAGAAATATAAGTTATATATGCTAGAAATAAATCGGTCTTATATTTTGTGTTACATAAATGACAAGCTTAGACATGATAATGTATCGCATGCAACACATTTGTCATCATCTTTATCTTTAGAATGTAAATCTTTCAATTTATTATTAACACGGGGAGAGATTTAGATCACAATATATTGGCCAGGATAGTTTGAGTTTTTTCATTTTTGTCTTCCCTAGAATACCTTACCAAGGTGCACAAACTCAAATGATGATGATAATGATGATTAAAAATCATTAAGCCGGTTGTCCAGTGGCGTGTGGAAGACATTCAACTATCATTCTAATTGGTTGGTTTTGGTCAAGATGCCCTTTTGGTAAGGATTTGCACATATGGGTGTTAAGAGCACAGAGGAATAGGAGTGTGCATGCACCTTGGGACGTGGTTGAAGAATATAGGAAGACTGTATGATTGCTTTCTGCACAAATCGGTTGGAGGAATAGAAAATGTTATTTATTGGACATTGTAGTTATTGGACACCATTAGTTTGAACAAGCTAGCTCTGTGTATTTTGTTGTACATGTCTATATATGGGTTTTATTGGTATCCATAATAATATTTTAGCAGTGCAATTTTTGGGGTTTGTGTAGGATACTATACTATGTACATTTGTATGCTGTGTTCCAGCAGTACAGTTTCCTACAGATGGTTTTCACACAACACCTCTGGGGTACACGCTTCTCACCTTGCCACCTTGGTTCCCATGGCCCTAGTCATGTGAAAAAGTCAGGACGGGCTGGCCCACAAACATGCACTCTCACTATTCCTATTCCTAGACCTATCTAGTGCTAAAAAACTACACCAAGTCCAGTTGCCTTAACTAAGAGCCTTATATAAGGGCTAAACGTCACATATTGACTTGCAGTGTGTTTTTGGCGAGTGCCACCAGCAAGTCATATTTATGATGCAAAAAAATGTATAGCGCCTCTCCTAGGGCCATGTAGCGTTCCATGTATCAAAAGCATCTGTCAGGCCCAAGGCCTGATTATAGAATAACCATATGTATTATTATTGTATAATGTATAGTCCAAAGACCTGGGTGAGGGGTCACTCAGACTGTTTGTGTATTCTAGTTTTATGGGGGGGTTCTGTTTGTGGCACTTCCTTCTTTGAAGTCAAAGGTCTTTGAAGCAGTAGGATGTGCTGTCTCTGCACCAACCATAAACCAGAACTCAGGTAAGAGACCTGGGAGAGAGATGCCCTCACCAGGTGGGGTCATAGGGGAGGGGTGAAGCTTTTCCCTCCAAAGTTTAGCTAATAAAACCTAATGCTAAGGACATTCTAAGTCAGACACCTAAGGACAAACCTAAATCAGAAAGCTGGGTCATGCTGGACATAAGACTTTAAGCAACAACTGGATACGCACTCACGACTGCTACGCCATTATACTGTAAGGACATTTTTTTTTTATTTGCTGAACTGATCTTTGCTGTACTCTTGTTTCTGTATATTACATCTAGCACTGTGATACCTTTTTATCAGATTAAATGTTTAATTAATCAGCTCTGGCCTTTGATCTCTAAATATATGAGCTCACCTTTCTGAAGGAAGCTCTGGTGAAACACGTTTATCAAAGGGTTAATTTGGTGACTTGCTGGGACTAGTAGTGCATACCCAGGGGTCTGGTGGCTTTAACCCTTGCACCATCACACTCTCTCTAGCGTCTTGGCTGGGCTGATAGAGTGCGATCGTGACAGCATCTATCAGAGCTTTGCTAGCGCCAGCGCTGTGTACCCTATAGCAGTGGTCCTCAACCCTGTCCTCAAGGCCCACCAACATGTCATGTTTTTTGTATCTCCAAATAGCCAGCTCTATTGCTCTGCAGCTGCACTAATTACTCCACCTGTGCATCTTTGTGGAGATCTGCAAAACCTGGCCTGTTGGTGGGCCTTGAGGACAGGGTTGGGGACCACTGCCCTATAGCACCACATCACATCAGGTGCTCAGTGTCATTCCCATAGACTTCAATTAGCCATTCCAGTCCCTTTTTGGGTGACTTCTGGTTAGCGTATTTGTTTGTGCTCAGTCAAGTGACACGGGATCCCTGGCCTGTTCTGAATGTTTTTTTCGTTCATTATTGTACTATTGTAAGTTACCTGCTGCTAACTTGCTTCTTCATGCCTGCCAGTCATGTGTCATGTCATTTGTTTGTCCCCATTGTCATTCCACCTGTTAAAGCCTTTTTTGTATTGTAAATGGTGTTGTATCGTGGTTTCACAGCGCCCACACTGGTGCTGTTCATTTACATGTTAAATACAAATAATTTTTGGCCCTCCCCACCGGGGCTACCTGTAGCTTCTCCATTGAAAAAAAAAAACAAACAAGACCACCACAGGTAGCCTACGGCATCTGTGGCCTGCATTACGGCTGAGGCTCTAATCCCTGCAGATGCTCAAGTGGCGCTACAAGGCCCTAGTTATAAACTGGCCTCTAAATACTAAAGATACATCATGAACTAGTTGAATAGGAACTCTCTCAGATATCACAGAAGGCCTTTGATCTCCCAGTCATCCATACTCTTTTCTAAAGCACACATCAGAAAAGGCATAATGTCAAAAGGAATTTAGATAAGCTTTTATCCAAATAGTGGATGACTACTATGGCCACGTCTCTAACATTAAAATACAAATCTTCACTATTGATCATAAAGATGATTTCATTTTCCAGACTAGAGTGTGATGCTATTCTGTTTTCTGTGTGACAGATCAACCATGCCCCAACCTAATGATACATATCTGAGTAATGACAGGCAATTAGCACCGGCCCGTCTCTTTTACAATGTCTAACAGTCAGCTGACAGCTTCATCTATTTTACTGACGCGTTTTTCGCAACATTTAGATGATGCTGGTGCTAGTTGCTTATGCTTGTTATTCATAAACATTCACTACTCACAAAATGTTTATTCACCCTCATTAACATTTAGAAAGTATTATAACATACAACACATTATACCAAAAGATTAACTTCTCTACAGGCTGTGATGCACGATGGTGGATTTTTCTGGAGCATGGTGTAAAGGACTGTGAATTACATGTTTTCTCTGCTTCTGATTTGGCAGCCCAGAAAAGGATTCACGTTAGGCTCTATCCCTCTCAGGAACTAGTACCCCATAGCACGCACACGTGTACTTCGGAAGACACACCCCATGCAGAGTCCAACAGCGAGATATAGAACCGGGACTCTGTTTTCACAATATTAACCCTTTAACATAACATGGCTGCCAAAGTTACATGGCCACCTCTCCAACAGTTAACTGCCAGCAACGTATATTTCACATGCTTGGCATTCCCCTCTGTTTGCTGCAAATAAAGCCACTCTACTTGATCCGCAATCCAGTGGTGCGGGTCTCCTCCGATGGCCCCCAGGGTGCTAGGAGGTCCATTGTAGGCTGCCCGCCCCCAACCCCCCCCCCCCCGCGCTTTTGACAGCGCATCAATGCCACTGCAGGAAGAGACTTTTATACGAGGGGTGTGATAAGGTCATCCCGCTCCTTCCAGTATAAAAGCCTGCTATTCGCTCTATGATACGTGTGTGTGTGTTTTTAGATTTAAAGCAGAATAAGCGGCCGACCTGGAACCTAAAAGAGCACATCTGCGCTATCCACACTGATGGCAATACAAAAATGAGCTCATCGTATTTTTTCAATTAAAAAAAATGCTTTTCTTGGGGTAATGGTGTCCCCAGGGGCTGGTAATATAGAAGCTGAGGTGGCTGGCACAGTGGAAGCCCCGCACAGCTTCCAAGTGAGCTGCGCACCCCCAGAGACTTTGAAATCACTGACTGTGTATGACCAGTTGGAAGGGGGGCAGGCCCAGCATGCGTGCCCTCTCAATCGTCTGTCACCAGGCTTGCCCCCCTTCCAAGTCAGCACTTTCAGAACCTCTGGGAGTGAGCCTCCCGGAGTCCGCCTAGTGCTCTGAGCCTTTAAACATCCAAGACAGCAGGGAAGTCTTGGGCTGCCTGCAGAAAGGAAGTGTCTTCTAACTATGCTGCTCTGCATTCTGGGATTGCTGTCCTTTTCCTGGCCCCAGCTCTGCTCTGTCTGTTGGGAAGGAACAAGGAGTAGCAAGATGGCGGCAGCAGTATCCTGGATTTCTGAAATGCAGTCTGGGGGGGGGGGGAATAATAAGTAAGCGACAAAAAAAATGTATTAATTTTAGATGCTGGGGAATAGTTTTTTAAGGGTTTTGGCTTTTCATTAGGTGATGCTGGAGGTCCAGTTTAAAGCAGACCCCCCTGTCCTGCCACCCTACCCTGGTGCTGAGGCAGGATGAGGGAGGTTACAAATAAAAAAAACCCATACCTTAGCCAGGCGCCCACACTGCTCCTCCGGTGCCCCGGGTCCTAAGCACCGCCATCTTGGCAGAGAGAGACAGAGCCACATCCCCCTGCTCCATGCGCGTTTCCGCCCACCCATTCAAGTGAATGAGCGGCGGGAGTGCATGGGGATTCAGGGAATACAGCCTTGTCTCTTTCCTGCGGCTACCGCTGGGGCTCAGGAGGAGCGACGTGGATGCCTGGCTAAGATCGGCAGGGTAGGGTGGCAGGGCGGGGGGATCATTAGATGGCTGAAGTTCTGATTTAAGGCCATTATGTATGTATGCACCAGTATGTGCCTGTATGTTTTCTATCTAAAATGTTAGATTAGCCCAGACTTTTTTTGATCAAGCATGTATGTATGTATCTGCAATGTATCTACATATATCTACATGCTATAACCGCTAGCAACATAAAGTAACTTACTTATTAATACTTTTTTACCAAGAAAATGATGTTGATTTCTTATTTTTGTATGCTATGATTTTATATGTTAATAGAAGTACAGTATTCTATATAATTTGCCTGACCGCCATTTTACATTTTATCTTATTACTAATATTAATTATGATAACCCCTTTGTTTCCTTTCTTTGTACATACTGCATACTATCAATTCATGTGGACATAATATCATTAGAAACATGTTTATTATGCGACCAAGGCCATCTGCTTCTTTTTGTGTAGCAGCATCTGCACATTATATAAATGTCTAATTATGGTCTACTGAGGTGCATTAAACCTTTACAGCTTCAGAAACAAAACCTGGATATTAGTGTTTTATAGTATATTCACTTTTTCTTATTGATGCTTCAATTAATCCGGAAATGGTTAGCAATTGTATACACACATAAGGAATATATAAAGCCACCTCCTTTATTAGAGATTCCTGTTTGGCCTTGTATAAAGTTATTAATCCATAACTGTTTAAAGAAAGAACACGTAAGCACACTGCTATGGCTCACTTTCTTTTTTTCTTAGGGCATTTCTTTTTTGTACTTTATTGTGTGTTGAACTGAAAGGTTTCTCAAAACTCAGCCTCTCCAAAAATTACAGAGGCTCCCAAAATCATTTGGATAACCCCTTCTGTGTCTTGTATTGTTCTTCTAACTTTCAATTTCTAGGTATTATTTAAAGTGGACCAAAACCCACATAGATTGGCCCAGGAATCTATAAGATTTCCAGGCCAAAATCCGGATGGCCCGCTGTGTGAAACCCCCCACATAAACTCCCCACATAACCTCACCCATTAAACCAGAAATGAGAATGAAAAGGAAAATTAAAACAGAAATGAGAATGAAAAGGAAAATTAAACCAGAAATGAGAAAGAAAAGGAAAATTAAAACAGAAATGAGAATGAAAAGGAAAATTAAAACAGAAATTAGACTGAAAAGGAAAATAAAAACAGAAATGAGAAAGAAAAGGAAAATTACAACACAATTAAACACATAGCCACATGTATATATTTTTATTTTTTTTGACTAAAAATGAACTAAAATTAAAACAGAAATGAAAATGAAAATGAAAAATCCAACAGAAATTAGAATTCAAAGGAAAGTTCAGAAAAGTTCTAGAAAATGAAATTAGTGATCACGGTGCATCTCGGGGTGCCTGAAAAATTAAAAAAAGTGCAGTTAGTATATATCTTTAAATTTGTGTTTTCGCTGTAAAAAAATATTGCATTAATTGTTAACCAACATTTGCGTCTTACACCCCCCTTAGAGTGGTTTGGGTCATCTTACACCCCCCTTAGAGTGGTTTGGGTCATCTTACACCCCCCCTTAGAGTGGTTTGGGTCATCTTACACCCCCCTTAGAGTGGTTTGGGTCATCTTACACCCCCCTTAGAGTGGTTTGGGTCATCTTACACCCCCCCTTAGAGTGGTTTGGGTCATCTTACACCCCCCTTAGAGTGGTTTGGGTCATCTTACACCCCCCTTAGAGTGGTTTGGGTCATCTTACACCCCCCCTTAGAGTGGTTTGGGTCATCTTACACCCCCCTTAGAGTGGTTTGGGTCATCTTACACCCCCCTTAGAGTGGTTTGGGTCATCTTACACCCCCCCTTAGAGTGGTTTGGGTCATCTTACACCCCCCTTAGAGTGGTTTGGGTCATCTTACACCCCCCTTAGAGTGGTTTGGGTCATCTTACACCCCCCCTTAGAGTGGTTTGGGTCATCTTACACCCCCCTTAGAGTGGTTTGGGTCATCTTACACCCCCCTTAGAGTGGTTTGGGTCATCTTACACCCCCCCTTAGAGTGGTTTGGGTCATCTTACACCCCCCTTAGAGTGGTTTGGGTCATCTTACACCCCCCCTTAGAGTGGTTTGGGTCATCTTACACCCCCCTTAGAGTGGTTTGGGTCATCTTACACCCCCCCTTAGAGTGGTTTGGGTCATCTTACACCCCCCTTAGAGTGGTTTGGGTCATCTTACACCCCCCTTAGAGTGGTTTGGGTCATCTTACACCCCCCCTTAGAGTGGTTTGGGTCATCTTAGACCCCCCTTAGAGTGGTTTGGGTCATCTTACACCCCCCTTAGAGTGGTTTGGGTCATCTTACACCCCCCTTAGAGTGGTTTTTTTCTCATTTTGATGGGAGGTCAAATACATTTACCCATTAGTGCAGTACTTGGATTAGAGTGAAGGGTAGTTAGCTTACCGCAAAAAAGGAAGTGATCATCCTTTCCCTTAGCTCATCGCCAGTCTGGGTGTCCTCACTTCTTCCTGCGGGCAAGTTGGGGATTTCTGGCACCAGTGCTGTCTCCTCGGGGGCTTGAATTCGGTGGCAGATACAAATATTATGGAGCACGCAGTAGGCGAGGATGATCTTGGAGACCTTCTGTGGGCTGTAGAGCATCTCTCCTCCTGGCCGTGCCAAACAGAGAAAGCGTGCTTTCAGCAGGCCGATGGTTCTTTCCACAATGCTTCTGGTCTTGCGATGTGCTGCATTGTAGCGTTCATGGGCAGAGGTCCGTGGGCTCCTGACCGGAGTCATGACCCACGTTCTCTGCCCATATCCCTTGTCCGCTGTTGAAAAAACACAAGGAGAGAGACAGCAATTAGTACTAGTACATGTTTTGTTTATCTTTTTTTCTAATTTGGCTTACTAGGCCACATATTTGAGTCAAAATACTTTGACATGGTTAATTTTTTACCCAGTAGCCAGCCAGCTGGCATTTCGTTGTTCTCAAACTTCCGGCACAAGACTGTCCGCTGCAAGACGTAAGAATCGTGGCATGAGCCGGGGAACCCCGATCTCACCGCCCGCAGCCTCATGTCTGGGTCACAGACAAGCATGATGTTGAGCGAATGGAATTGCTTTCTGTTTCTGTAATACAGCTCCTGTGCACGGGGAGGGCGGAAAGGGATATGTGTACCACCAACGCACCCTAGCACATTCGGGATCCCTCCCATCAGATAGAAAGCATGTTTTATTTTGGCAACCTCTTCCTCATCCTCAGGAAACTTGATGTAAATTGGGATTAAATCACAAATCGCCAGAACTACCTGGATTAGTATGCGGCTCATAGTAGCCTGGCTTATCCCGCTGAGGAGGGCGGAGGTTGCCTGGAAGGTCCCTCGTGCCAAAATATTCAGCGTGGCACACAGGCGTACTATGCCTGGAATGGATTGAGTGCGTTTGGTGGATGGCTCGATTTTGTGCTTAATCTGATCATATAGGGACTGTAGTGCAGCACGAGTCAGACGGAAGCGGCTCCTGATCTGCTCATCACTTAAGTCCCATACTGAAAGGCGGATTGCAAAGGAGCGGGGTGCCCTAAGCCTCACAACACCCCGCTCCCTTTCCTCCTGCTCTTTCAGCATACACATACATCCATCCACCCAGACACCATACATCACCCTCTTATCCATCACACACACTCAACAGATATACAAAATCAAACAAACAAAAACAAAAACCACAAACACACCACACACAAACAATCACACTCCACACACACCCGCTACAATGCAGCTCACCACAAAACCAGAACTATAGTGGTCCAAACCACCAGCCTGCTGAAAAACAGCTTTCTAAGTTAGGCACAACCAAGAGGGGAGTTGCTGCACAGCCCACAAAAGGCCCCAAAATCAAGCCTCACTTGCTGTATGCTCCACAATATTTGCATATGCCACCAAAAACAAGCTCCTAAAGAAACAGCACTGATGTCAGAAATCACCCAACAAGCCACAGAGAGTGAGGACAGAACACAGACAGAGACTCAAATGAGCTAAGGGAAGCAAGCACCGCACCACACCACAGCCTTTGCCACAGTGTAAGAATACCAGAAGCTTGCAAATTCCTTCCATTTATACTTCACTTTCAAAAAGGACAGGTCCGCTTTGCCGCCTTTTGCGTTGCTCTGCTATTTCCGGGCGCCAATTAGCCGACCCAGGTGTGCGTGAAACGGAGTGCGCACGCGCACGCTAGTAGCGCTACTAGCGTACGTGAGCCGAAACTTGCGTGCATTAACGGACATGGGTGAAAATTCAGTGGTGGGCCAATGAAAGGTAAGCTGCTGTTTATTTAAATAGCCGTTAGGCTAGCCACATGTCACAAAGGTTTCAGATACATCAGTCCATTGTTGTATTTGGGTGTGTGTTGTTTGGTTAATGAGGTCTGTAATGAGTTAATTGGCTAACACACATGCTTCAGTCAGTGCAGTGGAGGTGTGGCTAGAAGGAACTGGGCTGTATGTGTGAATCAATTAAGTGGGCTGGTTTGTGATTGGCTGTTAGAGCACATAAAACCTGCCCAACCCAAAGAGATTGCGATGCCATTCTGTAGTCTGCATGCGTGCTTGTTGGGTGTGTATTTGTGTGTGTGTGCAGCTACAGGATGGAGCCAAATTCAGGACATCTGCCGGCCACAGCAGGCCCAAGTAGGAGTTTGGTGGGTGCTGTGCGCAGACCTCCCTTACGGAAAAGGGCCCAGCCTGAAGGTGGGGCAGCACCCCAGGCTAAGCGCCCAGGTGCCAAGAGGGAGCCTGAATTTAATTTGGCGGAGAATAATCATCTTGTGCGCCTTACACTTGCTAAATGGGAGCTACTCTTTGGCTCCCAAAGCAAGTCCATAGGCAAACAAGAAAGAAGCAAACTGTGGGATGCCATTGGTGTGGAGCTTAGTAGCACTGCTCAACACCCACGTAGTGGCCCATCCTGCAGGAAACGCTTCTACACTTTGAGAGGGGCCCTTATGAAAAAGATGAATCACGATCTTGATGTGGACAGTGGGACCATCCAGGCTCCAAAGAGTACCTACAGGCCGTATGAGGAGATGCTGAAGGCCAAAATTCCACTGGCTCGGCTGCAGGGTGTGGATCCTGGGGATGACACCACAGGTTGGACTGAAGGTACATATTTTCTGCCTTTTTCTAAAAGCTACTGTTAATGTATGTGATTAGCATTTTCTCTTTCTGACCAACTAACAGTAGGACCTGTGAAGTAGTACATTAGACCTCATACATTTTTTACTTTCCTGTCTGTTGCTTTCTGCATAGGTGCACATGCTGCTGTCCGGGATGTGCCTCAGGACACACAAACTCCTGCCCTTCAACCAACCTCAAGCCTAACCCAGTCTGCCATTGAAGGTATTTACCACTAATTTCGGTGCTGGTTGTTTGGGGAACAAATGGGTGTGGGAGCAGCTCCAACAATCGAGTGGGGCACTGTGGAGTATTAATAATATGGACCTGCGGGCTAATTTCACGCCCACTTTAACACTTACAGCAACTAACTAACAAGGCCCTAACATGTGTAGATATGTTGGAAGGCAGAGATGTGTGGCCATATATCTGCATATAAATGTGGAAGCCACACTGGCCTTGATTAGTGAATATTAGTGAATGAGCTGCTCACACACACCTTAATGCATGTTGTATTTTTGCACGCACATTAACAATGGCTCAATGTTTGCTTGATTTTTGCCTAGCTCCCACGCCATTGGCCCCAGCATCTCCTCAGGAGCCAAGCTACTCTTTGGATGTCGGTAAGTGCATGTGTCAACCTTGCTTTATCCACTTTAACCCAAGTGCATGTGTCTCATTCCTCTTTTTTATTGGTAGGCCAAGTGACTGGTTCATCTTTGGACCCCACTTCCGATGTTGCAGGTCAACAGGACCCTGTTGGTGTGTATAGCAATACATAATGTATCCTTTATGCTGTTTCTGTTACACTGGTTCGATTTGGTTAGTCTAATAATCTACATGTTTGCTCTGTCAACTTGAAGATGCCTCTTGGGAGTGCTTATTCCCTCCCCAGGGTCAGTCTAATAGTTCTTGGAGTGATAGCAATGT
This sequence comes from Gastrophryne carolinensis, assembly GCA_027917425.1. Lineage (NCBI taxonomy): Eukaryota > Metazoa > Chordata > Amphibia > Anura > Microhylidae > Gastrophryne > Gastrophryne carolinensis. Next base: position 276,779,429 of record CM051238.1, read on the forward strand.
ATTTTGGAGGACATATTTTTGGACAAACATTCACCGTAGTAGTTTGATGAATATTTAGAGCCATTACTTGTGTTTTGTAGTTGACCCGAATATCGGAAGTGGCTGTCCCGAAAGGGCCCCTCAAGTTCAGGCTGCCAGAGATGAGGGTAAGTTGTTTTGCCTTGCTCTAGTCTGTATTTTGGCTCTACTTTTGTGGCACTTGCTTCTGGCAACTTGTGTGTCCACATGTGTGTCCACATGTATTTTAAAGGTCCAAGCTCGAGTGAGGGCCTCTTCCCAAGTCCCATGTGGCCAAGCTTCCGAGGCTCAGACAAGGGTAAGTTGTATAGTGACTGTTTGGGCAAATTATTTTGAGGGGCATACATGCATTGTTTCTGTTTGTCTAAAATGTTGTTTTCTATTTTGTTAGCCTCAAACCCCAGCAAGAGGAGGTGTTGCACCAACCAGTGCCGATTTTTACCAGCTAGGGGTCCGGATGCTGGAGGACTACAGTCGCCAACAGCCGCGTGATGGAACTAATGAGCGCATTGCGGCGTTGGAACAGCAGGTGCTGATGTGTCAGCAACAACATGAGGCCCAGCAGCGCCAGATCGACCTGTTGATGCATAACCTTCAACAAAACCAGCAACTTGGTCGGCTGGCCAATGCAATGGAACAATCTATCCAGCAGCAGCAAGAAGCGATACAGCGGCAGGACCAAACTTTGTTGTTGATACAACAGCTCATACAACAGCAGTCTATATTTTTTACTGCACTGTTGTCCCCCAACACCGCCCCTAGCAATGACTCCCAACCTCCCCGGCCACCCAGCCAAGAATATTAATTTTGTTTGTTTTTGTTTCTGTAAATATATTGGCTTAACCCACCTCTAAATTGTGTTTTTCCTAAGACATAGCTAATAACACAGTCAGGGATGAGTATCTTGATCTAGATATGTCAATGTATTTGTAAATTTAGGCCACACATTTGAGACCATAGCTTACTATGGTTAACACATGAAATGGCTCCAAAGGTATGGCTAAATTGACACACAAATGGGTTTAGAGACAGTTAAACTATGCTTTGCAAGGCACCACACTGTAATGATGTGAATCAAAAAGTTTTAATTTAAAACCTGGCCAACAGGGCCAACATTGCCCAACAAAGGGCGTCAACAGGCCAGCCTTCCCCCCACCCTAACGACGCCGCCGGCGCCTCTTCTTGGCCAGCAGCATCAGCTTCAGGAGCCTGATCTCCCGCCACAGTCTGCGATGCTGGTTTTCACAAGCTGTAGAGATGTATAAACAACAATTTATTAATAAATTGAATGTGACCTCAACAGACACAGATGTAGCAATGTAATGTCAGTGTGTCCAATTAGCTGACACTCACATTAACATTGTTGGCCACTGTGCGCTTATTTGTTAACATGATATGAGTACTATTGACTGGCAGGAATTTGGACAACACATCCCAAGCATACATTTACTCTTAAAGTGTACCAACACCCACCGGTGATCGGCCCTGGAATCTATCAGATTCCCGGCCCGATCACCTCCCTCCCCGCGGGACATCCGAGATCGGGATGTCCCGCGGGGGGAAACCCCCCCAACACCCCAAAATCCCTACCTCAGTTTCGGTGGGGCACGGCCGCCGAGCCCTCCCTCGCGCCCCTCTAGACGTGTGCGTGCCTGCGCCGGCCGTCTGTGAATGGCCGGCGCAGGCACGTGCGCGTAAAAAGGGACGCGCGGGAGGCGGAGGAGGAGGAGCCGCTTTGCCGCGGCTTGTACGTCGGCTGGAGGAAAAGTGAGTTCAGGGGGTTGACACACAGCGGTGACGATCAGGGGTGCCCCACCGTAGTGGACCAAGACCCAGGAAAGTCAAAATCCTGGTTGTTGTTCCACTTTAACTCTTGGGAAGCAAAGAAGGTATCAGTCCCAGTGTGTCCATTTATGTGTTTAGTCACAGCCAAACATCAGGGCCTAAGTCCTAACGAGTAAACGAGTTTGCCCTATAATGTTAGAGGTCAAGACCTAATACGGCCCATTTGGTTGTGTCTAAGGCACAAATAGTCTCTATGTGGCCAAATGAAGAATGTGAGGCAACAATCAAGCATGCAGACAGGCATGTTGGATTATTGTACAAACACATGGAATCTAGATGTGTGTGAAATTAACACATAGGTACATTTTAAATGTCTGCAGATGTGACTAGAAGACATAGGTTTCACAAGTCTTTAGGCATATGAAGTGGGATGTACTCACCATCGCAGCTGTGGCGGGGGCCCATGCTGCTGGCCGTCCCTGGAGCTGGGGTGGGGAGGAGGTTTTCTGGCTCCGTCTGCGTAGCAACATCTGTCAACAGAAAGCAAAAGACAAAAACACAATTAGTGGGCCAATGACACCTGACTATTTGACATCCATCTGGTTAGGGAGTCTGAAAAATCAAAGGCTTGCATGGTTACATACAGGTTGACCAAAATTAGCATATTTCCTGGTCCATGAGTTAATGTAAATTAGTTATGGTTGCAACATGTATCCCTAAAGATAATGTGCAAATAACATAGACAGTGCAATGTAAAGGACTCATTAGCAGTTGATTGGCTAATGTTACTAGTGTGCAACATGTGTTAGCGGGAACAACTTAACCCAAGAAAAAAAATGAGAACACCCATCATGGTGTGGGCAGAAACATAGGGGTGGTTGCCAGTTGGCTAGCACTGTAGTGGGGTTTGTGAGGTTAAGGTACATTATCAAACCAGCTGTGACAATGGACCAGGAAACATGTGTCTGTTAAAAGTGGGCCAAGACACAGGATTGCAACAATTCTGTGTTTTGGTCCGCTTTGGCAGAGCACCACAATTTGAGTGAGACAACGTCCGCCGCCGCTGCCTTCCGCACATCACTCCTCCAGTGTGTGCGCACGCGCAGCCCATTAGGAAACAGAGCGCAGGCGCACACACATCTAGAGTGGCACACAGGAGGCTGGGACGGTGGCTTCTGCAACCCCCAAAGAGGTAAGGAGTTTGTGGGTTTTTTTTTTTGGGGGGGTGCCCTGGGTGAGGGATGTGATTTTTCAGGGAAGCTTCGAGAATCAAAGCACTATCAACAATGTTTGTGGGTCCACTTTAAGTAAAGTCATAACATAGGGAATGTGATGGATAACAACAAACACTTACCACGACTATGCCCGTGGAGAATGCTTCTCCAAAAGGCCATGGAGGTGCCGCCTATATGATGCCCTGCAAATTAGAGAGGAATGGCAAGGGCTAAGTACAAATTGCAAGATGAAACCTGACACAGACTAACAATGAAAAAAAGGACACTCACCAGGGGATGAACCGCCACTTGAAGCCCAGGGAGGGCTCTGAGGAGGAGGCGGGGAGCCTCGGCTCCTCACACTCTGGTCGGAAGATCCACCAGGCAAAGGGCCACCCTCCTCCCTCTCACTCCCTGCTCCTTCAGGGAGTGTGGGAGAGTCCATTTCTACCACCCCACTTGGACTCCCCACTTGAGAGTGGCCCCTTGCCTGGTGAGACTCCTCAGACTCAGAGTGTGAGGAGCTGAGGCTTGATCCTGCCAGCCCCCCAGCAGCACACTCCTCTGGGGCGTCATCCCCTTCCTCCCCTGGGTCCTCTAAATAGGACCCGCGGGAGGGACCCTCCCCCGATGACTCCCCCGAGTCCGCCTGCCTGGTTCGGGGGAGGAATCCCTTCCCACGTTTCCCCAGGGGAGGACGCTTATCTGTGTTGAGGGGGTGAAAGAAAATAATTAATATAAAGAGCACAAATGGACACAGCTTAGCAGATGATTAGGCAAAAAGTATAAACATAGCATAAGCTTTAACTTACCTGATGCGTAGGCATCATATAGGCGGTACACGCCTTCAGGGTCCCGGCGCTTAAAGTCGGACCACTTTTGCTGTATAGCTCGGATGGAGAGCTCGGTGTGGAAGCACCGGGACACTGTGGCCTTCACCTCCATGGCAATTCGTTTTTTTCCCCCACGGGCATAGTCGTACTGGTTCACGCAGAAATCCTATGAGAAATGAAAAACAAACACAAATCAATACATGACATCAGAACAATGGCATAAACAGTTATACAGAGACCCGATCAAAGTGGACCCACACCCAGGATTATCACTATTCTGGGTTTGTGTGCACTTTGGTGGGCCACACCAATTGTGGGTGGTCCGCTGTCTGAAACCCCCTTGAATGGCCACAAATACACCACTGACGATGCTCCCACGTGACTGCGCCAGCCGAGCACAGCGCTCTGCGCCGCTGTGGTATGCGCATACAAGGCCGTTTGGACGTGCATACCAGCTCAGCTGGGTGTGCGCGGCAAAGTACGCATGTGGCGTTTGACTCTAACAGGGAGTGCGCCTGCACACAACATTAACAAATGTCTTGCGCAGGGGTACACCCTGCTAGAGGTAAGCGCAAGAGGCATCCGCAGCTCACGCATGCACAGATGGGACGGGGCTGAGGTAATTTTTATGGCCCTCCAGGGGGGGTCATCCCCGCAGGACATCCAGAATGGGGATGCCCCACGGGGAGTGATCCAATTGGCCCAGAAAAATTAGAAATTTCAGGGCCAATCCCCCCTGTGTGTTCTTCAACTTTAAACCTAAAATACCAAAACCAAATACTCACTTTGACCACCTGGCCATTAACGCGGCTATCCACCCGTAAGCGCCTTTTCTTGGCATGCCCAGGAGGGGAAGGGGTGGGAGGGGTGCTAGGTGGGGGAGGTGAGGTAGGTGGGGGAGGTGGGGGAGGTGGGGGAGGGGTGGTGGGGTCGGAGTCGGAGGAGGAGCTGGGGAGGCGCATGACTCTGCGTCTTGGCAGCATTGTGGAAACGCTAAGGAGGAAACAGGAACCGGAAATGAGCAAAGCGACATGGGAAAAAAAAAATAAAAAAATAAAACGCTCCGCGCACCAGGAACAAGCTATTATCAGCTATGTGCAAGCTAAGTGGCGGAAAAAATAAAATGACGCTTGAAAACAAGCTATTGGCATAAGTGCTAGACATTTTTAGCTTTAGGTGGCTTTGAAACGCAAAGGAGGATACCGGAACCGGATATGACGCAAGCAACTGTGATTAAAAATTCAAAAACAAAGATGCGCGCAACAGGGACAAGCTAATATCAGCTATGTGCAAGCTAAGTGGCGGAAAAAAAAAAAATGACGCTTGAAAACAAGCTATTGGCATAAGCGCAAGACATTTTTAGCTTTAGGTGGCTTTGAAACGCAAAGGAGGATACCGGAACCGGATATGACGAAAGCAACTGTGATTAAAAATTCAAATAAAAAGATGCGCGCAACAGGGACAAGCTAATATCAGCTATGTGCAAGCTAAGTGGCGGAAAAAATAAAATGACGCTTTAAAACAAGCTAGGGCCCAAGGCGCCACGAATTATTAGCTTGATTTAGCAGGGGGTTCTACATACTGTAATGCATAGGTCCTTGAAAAGCAAACCAAGTTGTGCTTAAATATACAAATCTTATTCCTTCCTAAAATCATCACAAAATCAAACTAGACAACTACATGATAATGTGGCACACATGAGAATGCATAACGGGTTGTTATGAGCTGGTACGACTGAATGTTAATCCTGCAATATGTGGCCATGCACGCTCACAACTACAGTGTATTCATTAAGAACGACTGGGGTCGCGGGAAGTGAATTCCTTGCAAATGGCAGAAGGGCACATGTATGAACAGCACAGCGCCGCACAACGCAGCGCAGCGAAGCACAGCGACGCTCGCGCCGCCACATAGCGAATTAAAACAGCGACTGCACAAACTCTGACCACCACAGATTCATCAAGGACAGGGCTGCCGAATAGCTTGGGCGCTGACTATTTCGAAGAGCGAACGTGACCGCCCAACCTGACAGGCTACAAAATAGCTTTACAAGCCCCGTGTGTGGTGAAAACAAGCGATTTTGATGCCAATGAGTTTGGTTGGAGGAGATGCAATTCCCATGTCACTCACAACATTACATTGTAAAAATTAATAAAAACTTCAAAAACATAACAATAACCAGCCAGATTAATAAAACATATCACTATAAACATGTGTTGAATTTTGTGCCAAAGAAAAGAACACAAAAACCACTTAAAACAATCATTGCAGCGTCTGCCATTGAAATGTATGGGAGAGCGGCAGGTAGCGCCAGGTCATACCTGTCGCTGTGATGGGATTAGCAGCGGCGCTGTTCGTTGCAGTCGGCTTCATGATGAATGCCGCGCTTGCCGTCGCTCTCGCCAGCGCTAGCCTCATTTAGCTTGATAAATGCGTCATTGTGGCCGACGCCGGGCGTACTTGAGTCGGTAGCAGACGTTAGCTGGCGGGACCTGGCGCTCGTCAGACACTACCTGACGCTATCGCTTGATGAATAAGGGCCTAAGCGTTTTGGTCCACTTTTTTCTGTCTGTGACCCCAGTCTAGCCCACCTCTTACTGATTTTAAAGTACCGCATTGATCAAATTGTAATTATTATTTTTGTTCATTTGTAGAGCGTCACTGCATTCCGTGGCGTGGTACAAGCAGAAATTACAGGAGGGTAAGACTAATAATATAATACAAAGGGCATTATGAGTCATATATAACAGAAATCTAACAATGAATCCATATAATACACAGAGTATATGGTATACAGGAGTACGTTAGAAGAGAGAGCCCTGCCCTTGCAAGCTTACAATCTAAAGGATAAGGGTGGAAACGAGAGATTGGGTGACAATGACTCTATAATAAGCATGGTGGCATATGTTCTGAAGGGTGATAAAACTGAAAAGTAGGTTGGTTATGCCAGATGATAGGCTCATATAAATATGTAAAGGATCACATCACATGCGTTCTGCTCTCCCCATACTGGCTGTCAGGAGCTGAATCTTCCATTCAGGCTTAATTCAGCATGCAGCTGAATATTCCATTCAGGCCTTCTACAGAGCCTTCTCAGCACCAGATTGTGACACACTCATGGATGTCTAAATGTCTCAGTCCCCCCAGAAGTGAATTCATTTTGGGGACTGAGATAAATGAGCCAATGGAGGGCAGCAAGTTCTATACAGTTTCCTCACGCTGTGCTAAGCTAAAATGAAATTATTGACTGGAGCTGGTTATATACTTTGGGCTTGGTTCAGCAGCCAGTCTTTTAAGCAGAGAAAACTGCCATTCAGTTTCAGTTTCATTATCTACTTTGGGGATGATTCAGCCCCAGGTGTAATTAGAATATTTCTCACCTGGTGCTGAATCAGCCTCAATGAATACAATGAAGGTGAATGTCATTTTTTTTCACCTGGTGCTGAATTGACTCCTTTTTGCACCTGATTCTACACTTTGACCCTGATTATTTAAGGTTTTAAACTTGACCCTCCACAATTTATTTGACTCTTCAGCTTCAACTTTTCAACCATAGAGTGTGAAGAGCTGAGTGACTGGTTGTCAAAACTAGGACTAAAGTGCACTGGCAGTCAGAGTAGCTGAGGTTTCAGCTTAATAGCAGAGCGTCAGGCTTCCATTGGGGATAATGCAGAGGAAGTTGAACATCCAATGTGGGACTAGAGGAGCTTACAGCTCCTGTGGTGTTGGGAAAGTCACTTCTGCACAATGGCATAAATGGCATGGTGTATAGTACAGGTATAGGGTCGTCTGCCCAATGGTAGTCAACCAAGCCTTGGAGCTGGAGTTTATTAATAGGCTAGAGTTGGAGTTTAGAAGAAGCCTAGTGAGACAACCAGGGGTCAAGGGCCAACATCAAAAGATCCAAACAGGAAAAGCAGCCAAAGCGTCATAGTCAAGGATGTAGCCCACATGCTCATCCTGTGGCCCAAAAGGCAACGTGTGGCCCTCAGAGCCATCTGACCTGCTGTGGGGAAAGTGGGAGGGGTAAATCGAACTGACATGTAAAAAACGGGTGGGGAAGGGCTATAAATGAGGGGCCCATAAATTCAGAGAGGTAAGCCAATCAGCATGTGTTTTGCAAGCATGTGGGGATATGTATTGTAACATATGGCTGTAGGGATGTGGTGGAAGGATATGAGTGTCCCGCTTGTTTGGTGCCTCTCAATATGGAATAGTGAGATATAACACTACGGGTACACAGCCTGAAAGCACAAAGTGAATAGGGTGAGGGATTCTGATGGAACAACAATCATCCTTGGCAAAATTATCTAATTAGGGTTGTGCTACATCCTACAGACATTATTTATCATACATTAATAGTACTCAAGATTCAGAAAATAAAATTATGTTGTCCGCTCGCAAGGAGTAGCATAAACCGCAGCCACAGCAGTTCATATCACAATTTATAAGGTACAAAAGTCCTCAAATACTCTGTGGGACCAAGATGCTTGTTTAAATTCTTCTTCACCAAGTGCTTAGGTTATCTTAATCATGTGAGCCCATCACCTTATAAGTCAAACTCACGTAACAGATTGATATCAGAAACGAGCAATCAGATCATCCAATTTGGCTTTAGTTCCAGTTTTAATAGCGTATTAAAACATGTAAAATAAAACAGAGGAGACTACCATAGCGTAATATTGCTTCAATATCCTGGCCAGTGTTCCCTTACACGCCGCTTACCAAAAACACATCCAGAATCAGCATATCAGATATAATAAAAGAAGGCTGCGTATCCACCGCAGTCTCACCAGACAGTGGGCGGAGCCTACTGATCACATGATCCAAACTAAGCATGGAAGTCACCTGCGGCCGAGGTGTTGGGACGCCATGTACGCTGAGGCGGGAGCGCGAGAGCCGGCCCGCTCTGTCTGTTGCGACTGCGGTGGATACGCAACCTTCTTTTATTATATCTGATATGCTGATTCTGGATGTGTATTTGGTAAGCAGTGTGTAAGGGAACACTGGCCAGGATATTGAAGCAATATTACGCTATGGTAGTCTCCTCTGTTTTGTTTTACATGTTTTATTATGCTATTAAAACTGGAAGCTAATTTGGGCACATATTTGAGATATCTGTGGTTTTATGAGAATGTGGTGGAGATAGTGAAAACTCGATTATCTCTTAAAGTGGAATTTGCTTAAGAGGCTGTAAGTTGTTGTACCGTGTTAGCCATCGATGTAAGCAGGAAATCCAAGGTTAAGGTAATACCATTTATTGGTTAACTCAATAAGATTGAAAATGCATTATGCCTGAAGAAGAAGCTTAAACAGCTTCGAAAGCTTGCATTTTCAATCTTATTGAGTTAGCCAATAAATGGTATTACCTTAACCTTGGATTTCCTGCTTAAGAGGCTGAAAAGTGCCGACAGTGCCCCTAAAAGTGGAACTAAAGCCAAATTGGATTATCTGATTGCTCGTTTCTGATATCAATCTGGTATGTGAGTTTGACTTATAAGGTGATGGGCTCACATAATCATCCTTGGCAGCCTGGGAATATCTAATTGGACAGAACTCCACCGGGCCTGGCATCTATCTTGTGTCTCCAGCTGCTGATGACTGACACCTCTCAGACATGCCTGTATTCACTGGACGGTCTCAGTCTCCTTCACGGATCGGCTCCAATTCCTTTCTGCTGCATAGTCCATCTGCACAGATGCCCTAACAATATGCCAGGTACTGTCTATGTTCTGTACATATCTGATTAACTGGAACAGTTTGCCTAAAAAGAGTGAAAATTGAAGCCCTCATTCCCACTTGTCAGGTACCACATTCTGTATTTGTTTATGGCAGATGCAGCAGTACGACAAATTAAATCCAATACTGACACCTCTATGGCCCCTTTTAGACCTCTCCCGTGCAGCAGAACAGAAGAAAACTGGTCTGCAAAAAGTCCTGCTTGCTTCACCCCGGACACAAACGCAACCTACTATAGTTTATGGTGCCGCAAACGCAAAATCATGTTCAGATTTAATGCGATAATGTATGTGTTTTGCATTTGCAGCACTATACATTTTAATAGGAATTCAACAGACAGGAAGGCACAGCAAAGGACCAGGAAACAGTGGTTTTCTTTTTAAACATGAATGCAAATGCAAACAAAATAAGAAAAAATATGTACACAAAATAGAATCCCTACACTTCTACAAATAAAACACCAACACTGCTGGGTTGTACTGTGTTAGCCAGGACCTCGGAGGAGAGAGATTTAGGGGTACTGATTACTGATAGCTGCAAGATGAGTGGACAGTGTAGCCAGGCAGTGGGAAAAGCAAGCAGGATGCTCGGCTGCATAGCTCGAGGCATCACCAGTAGGAAGAGGGAGGTTGTGATGCTGCTGTATAGAGCCCTGGTAAGGCCACAGCTAGAATACTGTGTGCAGTTCTGGAGACCTTACCTGCAAAAAGACATTATTCAAATAGAATGTGTCCAAAGGTGGGCAACAAAAATGGTGGAAGGACTTAAACTTTATCAGGAGAGACTTAAAGAACTTAATTTGTACAGTCTGGAGGAAAGAAGGGAGAGGGGGGGACATGATTGAGACATTTAAATATGTGAAAGGATAGAATAAGGTTCAGGAGAGAAGTGTTTTTAAGAAGAAGCTTAATGATAGAACAAGGGGGCACAACCTGAAGCTAGTCGGGGGGAAGATCAGGAGCAATGTTAGAAAATATTATTTTACAGAAAGATTAGTAGATGCTTGGAACAAACTTCCAGCAGAGTTAGTTGAAAAATCAACAGTCACTGAATTTAAACATGTCTGGGATAAGCACACATCTATCCTAAGATAAAGAGAACATACAGTATACACATAAGGGAAGACTAAATGGACCGTATGGTCTTCTTCTGCCGTCAACCTTCTGTGTTATGTTTCTATGTTTCTATGTGAAACACCCCTGTTGTATAAAAAGAGCCAAATTTACAATGTCCGCCGGTTTCCGGTAGTTTGAGTAAATTGTTAGTCAAGTCTTCACCGCTGTTGGCTCTAATGTGATGGTTACGCAGATACTGCCTGGAATTGTAATACATTCTGCTGCTTTACGCCACTTTCAACAAATTATAAAATTTACCAAAAAAATTGTGTGTGCCGCGGGCAAGGGCAGAACGGGGGTTAAAAATGATTCCGTTTTGTCAAATACACAGATATTGCCTTGTAACACGATGAGGACAGCAGCAGACACATCCACTGGGATATAAAAAAGCATTTTAGTGATCTTAATGTGTTCATTTTGAATTAAAACAATAAAATGACATATTTTATAATACATTAACAAATGTGATGAACTTTAGCTCTTTTCACTGTTTGACACTTACAACATGTTAATGGTATCAGAATATAGACTTGAGAACCAATAATAGACAACTTGAAAGACTTGAGAACCATTGATAGACCACTTGGAAGACTTGAGAACCATTAAAAAACAAATAAGTTAAAAAAAAAAATTCTATTGTCTGCAGCAGAAAACTTGGGCAGAATGGGTCTGGTGGACCAGTTTTGGTTTGTTAAATATAGCTTAAACTGGAACACACTAGAGGAAACTGGCGGATGATGGCACAGGACTTCATAAATCAGGCCCAAAGTCTTTATGATTGTTGGAATTCTTTCCACACATAGCTGAATGTCATAAATTACTTCTTTGATATAACTGCATTAGTCCTGGCATTGTGCAAACCCAATGGTTCAGAAGAGACCAGATAAAGCTTGTGTCTTCTAGAAGAGCTGGTAGTGGTTCCTGGGGGCTTATGCTGGAAAGTCACTGCATTGATAAGTGATTGTTTATACTGGCCCATTACAGTATTTAGCAGTAACCATTTGGAGGCGCTAATTAGAAATTAGGAGCGCACAGCTGGGTTATTTGTTTACGGCCTGCATACACAAGATTTGATTCTAAAATGCTACTGCAGCTCTGAAGTTACACTTACAAGACTGCTTTATTATTTGCTCCATAGAGAATTCTTTGTGCTATTTGTAATTGTAGTAGTAAGTCAAGTCAACTGGACTGGTAATGTTATACCTGCATTCTAGGTGCTAACCCCCCATTTTATAATCTCCTTAAAAGCATACTATGTGTATACAATGTGAGGACGTTATTTAGGATTTCTGTGCACCAGATTGAGCCAAAAACAGGAACAAGAATGAGTTGATGGATTTCTTAGCGGTTGATAAAAATTGCATGGTGTCTTGCCAGCAAATTTGTTTCTATGCGTAACTTCTTGTCCTTATTTATAGATAGCTTTTTATATATATTACGTGAATCTCTTAATAAATAGATTTTAGCTCTAATATATTGCTGATGCAAAACATGGCCCAAAAAAACACAGCAGGGTTACTATTTCAGTTTACTGTTTATTAAATAACAGTGGAATTAGATTTCTCTATGGCTTATACTAATTAAGCAAATTATATTATTTCACCAAAGGAAAGGCTGTACTATAGTGTAATATGTGTAATATGTCCGGGTGTAAAAGCAGTGACAGCGGCAATTACCTGTATACTGAGCATTGTTACTTATTACTACTTCTTTAAAAAGAGTTACTTAATATAGAAGGTTAAAGTTATACTAAATGCAAGCCCTATTGTTGTCCCATTGTCTCGTGCTACATGTTGTATTGTCCTAAACTTCAATCCGTTTTCAAAAAGTTATATGTAATAGTATTAGAGCATTGGAGATGGAGAGAAAAATTAGGAGAAAGAGTGGGTGTGGCAACAGTGATGTGATGTAAGCACACTGTGTGCTTTACATATTCATAACAGACAGTCCAAGACTGCTCTATATCATAGTAAGAAAATAAGTGCATTGTTGTGCCTCTAGTTATTATTACCAGGACAGCATGTGATCAGATAAGAAGGGTGAGAGATGTTGCAGGAGATCAGACAGGAGAGAGGAGGGTGGGGTTTCATATCTGCAGAGAGAGGCAGACACTCAGGATGTCTGGGCAGGGAGTGGGGGTGTTTCTGTTCTTAGTTCCCCGGGGACTAAGGTTGATTGGTGGTCCGCATCGGCCAGGTGGGGAAGGAAGCCCAGTAACCATACAATTACAGTTAGGGTCCCTATTGGGTACGCGGCTAGGTACCGTATTTTACTCCCTATAAGACGCACCTGCCAATAGGAAGCACATAGGATTTGGAGAAGGAAAATAAGAAAATAAATATTCTGAACCAAATGTTGTGCCAAAACACTGCCCCCCCCCAAGAACCAACTAATAGGCAAGGTGCATTATCCCCCCATTACAGGCATAAGGGCATTCTCCCCTCCCATCCCTCATGGTCAGTGTGGCATTCCCCCCTCACTTTCTCCATAGACAGTTTGGCATTCCCCCCTCACTTTCTCCATAGACAGTTTGGCATTCCCCCCTCCCATTCCCATAAAGGCAGTGTGGCATCCCCCCTCCCATTCCCATATAGGCAGTGTGGCATTCCCCCCTCCCATTTCCATATAGGCAGTGTGGCATTCCCCCTCCCATTCCCATATAGGCAGTGTGGCATTCCCCCTCCCATTCCCATATAGGCAGTGTGGCATTCCCCCTCCCATTCCCATATAGGCAGTGTGGCATTCCCCCTCCCATTCCCATATAGGCAGTGTGGCATTCCCCCCTCCCATTCCCCATATAGGCAGTGTGGCATTCCCCCCTCCCATTCCCATATAGGCAGTGTGGCATTCTCCCCTCCCATTCCCATATAGGCAGCGTGGCATTCCCCCTCCCATTCCCATATAGGCAGTGTGGCATTCCCCCCTCCCATTCCCATATAGGCAGTGTGGCGTGGCCGATGTTCGAGTGTCTCCCACGCCCACCACTGTACCAAGCTCGGTGTTCGCTCTGTTTGTGCTGGCGCCATTGAGAAGAAGCGGGGGATGCAGCTGTATCTGCCGCTCCTTCTCAGCAGCGCCTACACCCGGCTTTATTAAGTGGTGGGCGTGGCCGAATCTCGAGAATCGGCCCACCTGCTGTACGAATCGGATGTCTGTGTGTGCAGGTGTCGCGGAGAAGGCGGTAGATACAGCGAAGACAGCAGGGACAGCGCAAGCAAAAGGTGAGTTTACTTTATTGCTTTTTTTTCACATTCGCCCAATAAGACGCACTGACATTTCCGCCCGACTTTTAGTGAAAAATAAGTGTGTCTTATAACGGGAAAAATACGGTAACTGCACCCAGCTGCATTCAAGTTCCAGAATAACTATATATTGCCTCTAGTTAGGTGTGCTATACTATTGAACCTACTACTGTGGAGAAGGTAACCAGAATGCGGAAGTGATTTTTCTCACTGAGACAGACATGAGAGGAAGGACAGCTCTGGAGCCACTCAATGAAAGGAAAGCTATTGATTTTTTTTTATTTTCGTTTGACAATCACTTTGATTGTATTTTGAATGATTTAAATGATTTTAACATGTTACTAAAATAAACCAATACCATTTTTTTACATGTAAATTGGTTAATTCAAGATGTAAAAGGTTGTCTGCCCCTGAATAAGGTTAGCGCTCATGTTAGCAATTATAGTATTATATACAGCCATATATAAAAGATCTTTCCATTCCCTCACATGATTGAGTGTTTATGAGTATGACTACACTACTTTGTATATCAGAGCCCCATAATATATTGTTAAGTAGCAGAAGAAAAGGTTTCCCCCATCCACTTTGGTGTTCTTACTTACTTCAAACGGTTGTGGAATATCATGGCTTACTGTCTACTGGGAAGCTTGGATGCCTAAAAAGGAAGTCCAAGGATTTTGTACCACTCCACCCATCCTTCCCCTGAGATAAGCCCAATTTGGGCAATAGCATAAAAAAACCAACTCACTGTGGGATGGGCAATCTGCGCCAAAGCTTAAGCTGAGCCCTTGAAAGGTCTGTCACCCAATTCCATGTCGCAGTATGACTGTACTGGTCAGTCACTCAAGTCTAACTGTCACAGACTGAGAACCAGTCTGTCCCCCTCCTTCTCTCAGCACTGAGACAAGAAGGGTTAAAAAATAAAATGCCTTACCTGGACCCTGGTGTCATTCCCCCCCACGATTTCAGCGCTGGGTGGAGCCATCTTGGACAGGCTGCAAGTGCTTGAATGGGTGGGTGGGCACAAAGAGCAGTGGGAAGCTACTTTCTGCAACCTCTGCCCACTACCGGCATCAGGGGGGGATTGCGGCGTTCAGGTGAGTTGCTTTAATATTGTATTAACCAATTCAGGCTTAGAACAGGGGGAGGGAGGGGTGTCTGGGGAGATACCTTCTGTTTATGATGGTCAAAGTCAGCCATACTATATTTAGAAACCTCAATAACCTCAGCCCTCTTTAAACTCTCTTAAAACCTTTCCCTCTATAGAAGCATATCAATATAGTAGTTTAGAAGACATGTTCCTACCCCCCCCTTACAACCACTGATTAAAAGCCCTGCTCTCCTAGAGAGCCCATGAGGCCAAAAAATATCTAATGGTGGTTAACTCTAGGTTGCCCTCTTTACTGAGCATGAGCAAGCATTGCAAGCCACAGTGGTCCCACAGCCGTCCAACCACAGCAGAGCATGCTCATGGCTCATAAAGCTGCAACATGACTCCCCCTCACAACCCAGAAAACATCTGAGATTTTAATATACATTGAAATTGCATGTTTTACACTGTTTCCATGAGGGATATGGTGGGAGGAAGTTAACGCATGTCTGGACAGGGACTATAAGCTTTAAAACAGAGATTTTTTCACTAACCACTACTTTCCATTTCCTAATTATCTCAAGTACCACCCGAATTGCATGTGTGGGATGTTAGTTACATAAAAATGTGTTGGAAATGCACAAACATGTACAACTAATTTCCATCACATTGATTCCAGTCAAGGTTTCATTATTTGCACCTTTGGGGTACTGTATTTTCTCCTTACAGATTGTGTTAGTTCACTGAATCACAGACATGTATGTTAGGGGCAGCAGTTGTGCACCGAACATACATTTTGGTGACGCATTGTCCACATGTTGACCACATCAGAGTCATTGAGTCCCATTAGCCCATCTGTTGCCTGTGTTATAGCGGCGGAGGCTATAGTAATCCCCCTTGATGCTTACGCTAGAGTTCAGCCGCTGCACCTGCAGCACAACATCCCAGAGCCTTCATGCATATAAAAGATTTCATTTACACCTGTGCATCTTACGCACTTCCAGTGTGGCCAATGTAGGGTTAAGCCTTGAATACAGCACAAACATGTGTGTAAGTCATTGAAAGGCTCCGTCCTGTCCCCCCTCCTCCTCCCTGAGCACCAAGTATATAAAGTAACTGAGGATAGAAAGGAGAGATCAGCCCTGACATCCCTCAGACTGCACATCCTCACAGAGCACACAGCACAGACATGTTTGCAGTACCTCTTCCCAGAATCCTAACCATTGGGTTCCTGGCTAACCTCCTGCTCTTCTCCTTCATCTCCCTCACCGTCTGTGTGGAGTTCACGGAGGAATCAGGCAAACTAGGAAAAATTAACCTGCTTCAGAGGGGAGGCAACCAGTGGGCTATTGGTAAGTGATTTCTTCAAACTAAACTCACAGAGACCTACTGACATACTGATGTTAATTCAAGGCAACTGAAATAATACAGAAAAAAGAATGATTAAAAGTGATTCCCTCAGGTCACATGAAGAACATGACACCTGAGATGGTCACACCGATTAAGTATTTCCGGCAATCTAACAACAATGGTTTGATCTCTGTTAACAACTATGTTGTGGAAATATACCCATCATTTATTATTTGGAATAAAATAAGACCTACGTTAGCTATAGCTAAATGAAATTCTGACCATTGCTTTATAAATGTATATTTCCAATTTTAGTGGCACTCAATGTAAAACTAAGTCTTTGTTATAATCCACATTTTACTTACAAACTTGATTGAAAGCTTATACTTTCTGTGGTATATCTGTAGAAGCCATATATATATATATATATATATATATATATATAGTTATGAACAGTATATATCATTTGTTTGCTAGAAATTTAATGTACGCAACTGAGTAACAAATTACAACTTACAAACGGTAAAGTAACCTTTAAACATGCTCTGCACATAGTATCTATGAAAATTCACATTGTGCAAATTCTGAGAGTCAATGTGCTATTTACTAAAAACATCAATAACAGAATTACAAAGTTAGATTATTGTTTTTAGTGACTGTATTTAATGCATGCAGTTGAACGTAATGAATTAACATGCTTGCTTTCCAAGATACGATTAATATTCTCTGCACCATTCTGAAATATAATCTGTTACAATAACAAGAAAAGTTAGGTTACATTCACTTCATTTGGCTTCAGATGAAATCCTGTAATTACAACCTATAGCTCCTCCCGGTTTACACATTTATATATGGTTAGAGTCACAATTCTTTATTTTAATTTTAGGGGACTTTACTATCTGAAAGACCATAGAGTCTACTAACTACACATGACTACAATAATTGAAATATGACAAACAAGTCATCTTTTTGCAATGTATTGCTTTGTCATATTCTCTATTGTTAATATAACTAAGTACACATATGAGCAAGTTGCATGACGATGTACATTTGAAGACAGTGACAGGCAAGTACATCCTAAACACGGTAACCAATATTTTTATATATATTAAGATATACTGTCACTAAGAGCTGGGACATGCTGTATCTCTCAGTAGTCCTCCACTGAACAAAAATGCAATGTACCTGGTCGTCTTAAGCTTTAGTGCAAGTTTACTTGTTTTTAGAACATTTTTGAAGTTGTTAGAAACAGGTTTAAGCACACTGAATAATATACAGTTAGTAGCAAGCAGAGACCATGAGGTTCAATAAAAATCTTAGAAGGGGTTCTGAAATTCAAAGTACATCCACTCACTGTGTACTGCTATAAACTATGCAATATGATAGAAAACAAACACACAAACATAGGTATGCAAAAATAATTTGTGATTTAATGCTGATAATAAAGGATTGACAACTTAATGTGGTCACAATATTTACAATCAATAATATACATATAGTCCTAGCACAGATAGAATAGCATAAACCGCTGATGAAGAGCTTTTAGAAATGTGTTTCAGCACATATAGGGGATCACAGTCTGGGATCAGTGTCCAAAAAGATAACAAGTTCATCAAAGATGCAGTAAAGGTAGTCCAAATGGCTATATAGTTCATCACAGTGAATCCCCTGAGTCAAAAACATTATGC
The DNA here is from genome assembly GCA_027917425.1 of Gastrophryne carolinensis. NCBI lineage: Eukaryota > Metazoa > Chordata > Amphibia > Anura > Microhylidae > Gastrophryne > Gastrophryne carolinensis. The sequence goes on from CM051238.1 coordinate 276,797,503, forward strand.
ATAGCAAAAAATATACAATGGTAAGACAGTGTCACAAAGAGCTTACAGGCTGAACACCGGTTGATACAAAGTAACCCTCGACGTTTCGGTCCTACAACCTTTTACGAGAGGGGCAACTTGTGTTCAGCCTGTAAGCTCTTTATGACACTGTCTTACCATTGTTTGCAAACTTTTCTGACAGCTCCTTTAAACATCTCTTTTTGTTTTTATATCCACCTTTGCACTCCACTTAAAGAAAAACTCCCCTTTTTGTCAGGTTTTTTGTTCTGTCAGGTGTTCTACCTTATTGTTTTCTTCTTCTGGGATGTAAAATAAATGTGTGTGTTAGGATTGTGTCCCCAGAACTGTGATTTCCTGTTTCCAAGTTTCCTATATTTCTGTGTGTCTGTGATCCTAAGATGAGAGTGGTTTTTCTGGTCTTGAGTATAAAGTACTGACTACATATCCCAGAATCCCTCGAATGTAACAGGTGAGCACTTTAGCAGCTTTGGCGAAGTTACACAGCAGTTATTACCTCCTCAGCTGGGACAGCTACTAGTAACCCTTTAGCTATTGGAATGCAAGTTTACCATCCTCTGCCTGTTGCCTGTGTCTTAGCCAATCAGACAATTAGCAAGCTAGAGTGAGAAATTCTCTGTATCTGTAAATCTAATGCACCAGTTGATGTACATTGCTAAGGAAAGTGTATTGCCACTATGTATCTTACTGTCCCTTGGGTACAGGGACTTAGTTACAGCACCCAAAATCATTCTTTTTCTTAAATTGATATATTATTCTGAAGGTGTGCTCCCTCCCAGCCCTTTATTTAACCATTGCTAAGGAAAGCAAAATGACTATAAATTATTTTCTTTTATACCACAGAGATGCAAACAGATAGAAAATAAAAAAATAACACATAGGCTTAGCAAATTGAAGACAACATTTTGGCACACACAAATGGAAACTAGAAAACGTACCATTGAAAGTAGAATTACCCTTTAAAGGGACTCAAAGGCAATTATTAGCCAGCAGACAGCTGACCTGATACCTCTCCCATGTGCCTTTCCTCCATTTCCTGCAGCAAAGAGAACAATCAGTAGCAGGGATCCAAAGTTTGCACCTTTTTTCAATTTTATTTCTACAGGGCCACACAAAAAAGTGTTTTAACAGCCATTCTGTCCTTTGGTGCTCTCAGTGTGAGTGAGCACAGCAAGCCAAAGTGGTCCGACAGCTGTCTCTGACCATAGCAGGGCATGCTCCAGACTCATAAAGCTGAAACATGACATACCCTTCCCAGCTCAGCCAAGAACCCATAAACTGAAGCAAATAAATCAGTTTCACCAGAATACACGAGGTATCTACATACAATCAGCAATTTTCTGGTGCTTTGAAATGGCTTATTATTTACTGTTCCCAAGGGGGTTAGGGTGAGACGAAGTTAGTGTTTGCCTGGGGAGGGACTTTAACTTGCCTTCCATTGCTGCTATTTACCTAAATCTTGTATTCCTGTTTGCCAACATTGATTCAACACTTTGATTTTGATTACAAGGTTTTCAATATTCCTGACTATGCCGTCATGCCTTGGCCATTTGCTCCTTATATACTACCACTAGCCTACAACCAAATCAGCAGGTACAGGAAACCCATGCCTGAGCATGAGTGAATGCTTCCAGAAAATGAATGTCTCCCCAAGGAATATTATTCACCTGGCCTAGCAGTGACTGAGCCATGACATCATCTTGTTGTGGATAATGATACCTACCCAGGAAAATGGGAAATCTTTCTAGGTTCATTGTTGCATAGTTAGAGGGTCATGTTGCTGGCAGGTGGTTAGTGTGGTGATGCCAATGCTTGTGCTGGCAGAACAAGACCAGCAAATCCTCTGCCACATGTATTACATGGGGGATGTGGTTTAGAGGGAGGGTGCCAGTGTGTCTGCCCTTTTCTGGAGCAATTGTCCAAAGCAAAAAAAAAATTCCAATAAAAATATCAGATAATATATTTCCAGGTCAATGTACTTCATGTACCATAGAAGCAAAATGATGTTACACTTAATGAATTAAAATGTACATAATATACACATAGACATTAATCCATTAAGTGTATTTATTTAGTACAAAATACATGTGTGGCAAATATAATGGTGTAAACACAGAAGGTGTACTCATGGCAAACAGGGCTTGTAGAATGTCAAACCATGCCAGAGCCAAAGTTGATGAGGGATGTGGCAGTGGTGGGGACACCCGCCACTGGCACTCGCCTGTCTTTATTGTAATATATATATATATATATATATATATATATATAATATATATAATATATACTTCATGCAGTGCCCTTTTCTTGGTACAGTGTCTTAAATGCAACAGTTAGGCTTGTTTTAGGTTTGTGTATGCTTTGTGTGTTGCTAAATACATAATTTATTGTAAATTTAGAATAGCATGTAGCAAACACTGCAACAAAGCAAGAGGATTTGTCCAGTTCTGGGCACCCGTTCACAGAAAGGACACCCTGATTATGGAAAGGGTGCAGAGGAGAGCCACCCAACTGATAAGAGGAATAAAGAAACTTCGTTCTGAAGAAAGATTACAGGAATTAAATATATTTAATCTTGAGAGGAGACGTCTAAAAGGGGGGAGATGTCAATATTGGGGGGGGGGGGTATTTCATGTAAATTAGGTGCTTTTTATAAGACAATATCATTAATAGTTACTAGTAGCTGTTATCTATAAATAATAAAATAATAATGATAATAATAAATAACCGCACTCAACCCCCATCTCTTGGTTGAACAGTGAAAAAAGACGTATGTCTTTTTTTAACTGTTATAAAGTAGAAATATAAATATAAAGTATAAGCTAAAGCCCTAAAATCCAAATGATTCCAGGGCTGGCAGCTGGCATTCCTCATGGGACACCATGAATTGGGATTCCCCATTGTGTGAAACCCCCCAGATCGCTGGTATCAGCTTACCTTTCCCCCAGTCCAACGGCGCATGTGTGGGCTCTCATCCGATCAGAGCATTTTGCTGTCCCTATGTAATTTGGCCAATGGCTTTGATTGTTTACAATGGGGAGTAAGAGTGACTGCATCCCCTGCATCCTTGGGCTGTGCACATGCTCCCACACCAGCCATTCAGATATTCTGGGGTGGGAGCATGTGTGCAGCCCCATTGAGGTCTATCAGAGGCATTTGACAAATGACATAGTCACAGCATTCGCCATTAGACTAGGAAAAATGTTTCTGGGTGTTCTGGTGGTTTTTACACAGCTGGATGTAGAACATAACCCGGGTTCAAAATCCTGGGTTTTTGTGCCGCTTTAACTATGTTATTACGTAACCACCAAAAATGTTCAGGGGTTCCAAACTAGTACCATTGGTGGTGCTTGGCAAGGCTACAGACTGACCCCCAACCTCATATGCTGCCGTATATACCTTAAGGGAGCGAAATTTGCATTAAAAAAGATAAATAATTAAATAGCCACACAATAGCTTCTAACATGTGTATAAATAATCTGGCGATAGAAAAAGGAAAAAATATCTGCCTTTCTTTTAAATTGTATAATGACAATGGCTCAGTCCATTTGCTGAATAGGGGGATCTGCTGGGTTGTATTTAGTGAGCTGCTTCATTCAGCCCACTGGTCTGCTAGCAACACTTTACCTCAGAGGCTGACACTGTAATCAGTGGTAACGGCTGTGTGTGTGTGAGGTGCTGCTTTTGTTATGAGACCAGGTGACTCAAATGTGTAAAATCTATACAAAATAAACAAAACTGACTGAAAACGACTGAAATTCTTCTTTGAATAACTGTGCAGGAAAATCTAAAGGTATTAAAGTGGAACAAAACCCTGAGTGGCTGACCCTGAAGTATATAAGACCCGGCCATTGACCTTCCCCCTTGGGCATTCTAAATCGGGATGCCCCACTGTGTGAAACGACCCCTGGATAACCACAGATCCCCCCATTTTTCTGGCGCGCTCACGCAGATAGTCATTTAGACAGGCCGGGCAGCCAGGAAGGTTACTGCTCAGGCTCCCCATCTGTGTGCAAACAGAGCTGATTGGATGAGAGCCCGCGCATGCGCTGTGGGACAGGGAAAGGTACGTTTTCACAGGCGAACGTGGGGATTTCACATATCAGGGCATCCCAAGTCGGGATGCCCCTAGGGGCACAAAACAAAACTCCAGATAGTGAAAATCCTGGGTTGGGCTTTTCTCAAAACACACAAAGCTGAAAGAAAGATCATATGGAAAAATGTGTTGAGAAAAGAGAGAGAAAATGGTAAACTGAAAGATTCTTCAGCAGAGCCAACATGAAGGGAAAACTGTCAAAATCAGCTAAATGACTTCTAGAGCTTTTCTCTCTGTTTTAGATATATAAGTTCTGGCCAGGCAATGTTGTAATGTTGTTATCTTATGCTGGACGGCTGCCAGCACTGAACAGCTGATACTTTGATACATTGTTTCACCCCTGTCCTCAGCGTGGAACAGGCCAGAGTGTCGGGTCCCGACACTCAGAAGAAATAAACATGAGCTGTTAGTCTCCAGCTGCTCAACACAGACATCATTTTTTTCTAAATTTGTAATTCTTATTCCAACACTTACCTACATTCAAAGTACCATTTAAATATAAGTCACCAAGAAAAATTTGCGATACTGCTCCTTTAACTATAGCTGTACAAAACTACCCTAAAAAGTGATAAAGATATGTCTTTGTATTTTATGCACTACAAATGGGGATTGTTAGGGTCACCAGTGTACACTTGTGTAAACATAGGAATATTTCCTCTGCATTTAACCCATCCATACAGTATACACATTACGCAGTGGGCTGCCCTAATTACAGTGTCCAGGGAGCATTTGGGGGGGGGGGGGTTAGATGCCTTTCTCAAGAGCACTTCAGTCATGTCCAATGGCTGTTTAGTGTATTTTTACCGTGGTTTTTAGTTGGGTGATATCCCATATGTACCATGCAGGTGGGTACTTGAGATAATTAGAGATCATTAGCGAATGGAAAATGGTTCTTGAACTGTGTAGTACTTGAACTTGTACTGAATGGTAATTTTTGAAGAAGGAAATGCCTTGTTAAAGCTTAAAGAGGATGACAAGGGCTATTGTACATAACTATGGTGGTAAACAGAGAATCATCTCCAACGTGTCCAGCCTTGGAGCAAACTGACTACAACAGAACATCCACAATGTATTAATTAGACATTCCTAATAAAATGCGCCAAGGAAAACATGACGTGTCATGACCGAAGTCCTGTGGGAATATTATCAGGCTGCTTTGTGCATATTCAATTTACATTGAATCTAATTAAAGTTAAATCAAGAAGGAACCAATTAAAAGAGCTAAATACCTACATTCTCTCTTAATGAGATTGTATTCATTTCATATTGTTTGGAAGTCAATGTGTGTCCACAAATCTTAAAAGAAAAGGTTCTGGAAAGAAGCAAAAAAGAATATTAAAAATATTGCTGCAATATGTTTTGCAGCAATAAAAAAGTAATAAAAAACACAATTTGGAAAATAAAATTCACTATTGGGATATAATTGTAACAGAGACATAATTTGATAAAAGAGAAATCATACAAATCTCTATCTCAATCTTTAACCACATATTATAGGATATAATATATGTGTTGTTTGGTAGTGTCCTGGGTAATGTTTAATAAGCTGCACTACCAACTGTCTGCTCTGCAGCAATGAGAAGCCTGGGTGACCAGAAACACCACTAAGACACATAACAGGGGCAATGCTCATACCCTTCCCTCATTTTACTACATTGAATGATGTAAAGTAACCTTATCTGGTTCCTTCCACAAATCATTCTGGCAGAACTTTGAAGATGCTTAATGAAATGGAATTATCTCTGGCTTTAAATGTGTGCAGATCGGAAGTTCAGCTTTGTCATAATGTTTTCCATGTCTTTATGACATGGAAGACAGGGGTGGACTGGCCATAGGGAGACCCCGGACAATGCCCAATGGGCAGCATTGCTTTTAACACTCACATTCAATCCCTGCCCCCTTAGTCTCCCTCCCCTGTGCCCAGCCCCACTGTACCCACAAGCCCAGGAACCCCAGCTCCAATGCTATAGCCTCTGCATCATGGTTGGGGGTAGTGACAGACTGGGGCCAAAAATTAGCCCTGGATTTTACTGGGGTTTCTTTGCTTGTGAATACAGTGGGGCTGGGTACAGTGGGCTGAGAGGGAGACTAAGGGAGCAGGGATTTAATGTGGGCGTTTAAAGCAGCAGTCCAATTGGCCCACCGTGCATTGTCCCAGGTCTCCCTATGGCCAGTCCACCCCTGGTTGGGGGGTTTTCAGCAGAGATGTCTTGGGCCAGCCAGGGGCTGGTAATATCCAGTGCTGATTTTTTGGCTCCAGTCCGCCACTGCCGGTGAAACATAGCTAGCCTTGTTTGTGAACTTTAAATGGGAATTTAGAAAGTAGATAGGAAGGATAATACAAAAGATGTGGCTTACTTAGGGAATGTCTCTCTTTTTGGGATTTTTTCTGTATACATGTGCATTGAGTTTGTGGAGCATTTCTCACTCAACACATAAAGTGCAATTAAATTGTAATTCTGCTGCATCTACTTGGCTACATTTGTGATGGGGTAGTTCTTTAGGTGACGTACAGATTTTTTAAATGGGGCAAGGATATTATTTTAACAAATGTATAAATAATAGCCCACTATAGAATATCCAGAAACATTGGTCATAGCTCTCCAGACCTCTCTGGCCCTGGAGATGAAGAACATTGCTTCCCACACCAAGATGGCCATTTGCAATGTATTGTATGTTGAGTTTAAATGTTCTCCCTGTTATTCAAGTGTCCTAAAAAAACTGGAGAGACGCTCTCAAAGTGAGAGCAGCCTTGCAAAATCTTTAAGGCTGACTCCACTGATGTTATTTATGGTGCTGCTGACCCCTATCCATCATCACATACAAACAATAGTTGATTAACCCCCTCCCACAACAAAACATGAGAAAAACCTTTAGCTTGTTGGCATTATGGTGCAGAAACTCTACCAAGTGTCTAGTGTGTGGTGGGGAATCAATCATCATAGATTTATAGCTGCATGCACTGGCCATGTATACATTATCGTGAATGATTTAGACACACTGCACCAATCATGAGCAGACAAAAGTGAACCAGACATACAAAAAGTTTTCACTTGATGGAAAAACATGGACAAACCAGGTTTACCAAAAGCACATGGGCACCTTCTGTAAGTGTGTATCCAACCAAACCCATAAGTAATAACCTGTTGCTATATGTGTCTGCTGGTGTAGTGGCCAGGCCTCTGGCCAAGACTCAGCTGAAGGACACATGGCCCTTGATCTGATTGGTCTGATTACTCAGGTTCACATCTTGGATAAAGAGGAAGATGAAAAGAGGCTGAGGAAGCGACATCAAATTTCTGCCACCTACAATTTGCTGCGTTAACACCTCCTCCCAGTGCAGCTTAATAACACATCATAGCCCCAGTTATGCTGACGCAAACAGCACCTTACCTTCATAATGTTTATGGTAAACAGTTTATGTGTGATGGAACTACTACCTACTGCTGCTTGAGCCCTGTGCACATCTTTCTGAATTCAGAAAGCCAGTTAGGTGATAACCAAATGTCTTTAAGAAAATAAAATAGCAGGTCCTGTTGCCTTGATTTATTCCTACAGATATACAATGAACTGGATGAATGGGAACCTACACAGATATTTATATTATGCCTACAGAAAGACTGGATATGCAAATGGAGTGTGAAAAGGTTTGGAAAAGTTCTATGCTGCATCTCTGTTAGTGAGATCACCCAGGGTATCCCAAATTGGGAAAACCCACTACACACACACACATCACAAGCCTGATACTAGGGTTGCTAATATTCCTTTCGTGTTTCAGCAAACAATCAGCTTCACTGGGAAGGTGCATAGCGATGAGTACTACCTGGATTGCCACCAATGGTCATGTGTTTGATGGAATGTGGAAAGTGTGAGTAGTGGCAACCTCTGTATCAGGCTTGCTGGGCATGTGCTTAACAGGGGGTTATGCCAAAAGACCAGTTGCACAAGTCCATTAAAAATCAGTTATCACAAATTCACAATGATATACAGTATCACATGGGGACGTCACCTGATCATTCTTAAGCTGTGTGAGATATAGAAAACAAATGTACCATTTGCAGTAATGGCTTCTCAGCACCAGAGACGCTTTCAGAGATTTTCGATTTTCAGCTGGAAAATTCAAGCTGATTTTTCAGGAATTTTCACTTACTAAAGTAATTTTCAAATGAAAATGTACATTGTGGCTGGCCTTTTTGAGCCTATTTGACCGGAATAATTTAATTAGTCGGCTTCGTTGAATCACTCAAAGTTTATTGCATGCAATTCAATTTTCCAAACAAAACATTTTTTTTCTGAATCAAGCCCCAAGTCTTGTTCCACTGGGCCGTTCCAGGCAAAATAGTCTCGTCAGACAGAACCCCCAAAAATCTAATACCAAAAATATAGACGGGTTTTTTTATTGCACTGGCAAAGTAAGGTGAATAATGACTGGAAGGTGTCATCGTAATTAGGGCAAATTTATGCTGATCAGAGAAAAAATCCGCAGTCACTATTTTTTTTTTTTCATTTTCCAAGTACCCTCTACTTTTTAACTTGTTTGATCATTTGATGACTTACCTTAGTAGTCAGTAGTATCTTAGCAATGAAACAAGAGAAAAGATGCACTTACCAGTATTAAAGTTCGAAGAGTACTGGTCCCTGTGTTATTCAAGTTGTTTTGGGTGTAGTCCCTTCTGACTTTTCTATATTTTCATTACTAAGAACCCCCAAAAATTACATTCTTACATTTTGAGCCTGGTTCTATCCTAGTCTGTTAGTATAAAACTTACCATGTCCTGGTGTCCACACTCACGGGCGACCTCTGAGATACCACCTCACCAACAGTGACTGACCACGCCCACTCTATTCACAAAAATGCTAGACTGGGCATGTTGACGGATGCGGAGGGTGGCTGTTCAACACAGGTCATCAATAAGAGCTGGTCAGGCATGGACGCCATGGGAGTCAATGTTGGGACCTGGATTTATACTGCTGGACTAGGGTGCAAGTGCTGAAGGGCACGATTTTTTTGTTTGTGCCTGTACTGTCCCCTTTAAGCCATAAATCAGACTGCAAGTTTTTTTTTAAATTGTCTGGTGTGCATTTATTTACTTACATGTTCCTTTATGCAAGATATTCTACAATAGCATCAATTAATATGGGTTTGGTGATTGATTTTATATGAAATCATTTAACATGATAAAGAGGCATCTGAACAATAATGCTTCCTTTGTGCATACAAACATATAAAATGATTGATTGTCCTATGCTCTTAACTATATAGAAGTAAAGCTGAAAGACAGTGGTCCCCATCCTTTCCCAGGTCCAGACACAAAGTACTACATTTTGAATGTTTGTGGCACAAGTCATTATACATGATGCAGGATATTACCCAACAATAAACAATGCTAAAAAGCAAACAAAATGTTGTTTATGCATGATTATTTTATAGTATATGAGTCACTGCTAGAAGGTCATTGAGGATTTATTACAATGAGTACATGGCATTCATTAAACAGCATACATTTTAAAAAATTTCAACAGAGGGGGAATATCCATCAAAGCCAATGTCTCAGAGTGGCATTGCATCACTAAACTAAAGTGACACTTGTCAAATACAAAGTCAATCAGCCTTTTGCTAGTCTGAGTCTTTTTCCACTTGCTGATGTTACTCTCTGGATTTTGTTTCCCCGTATACAATATAACCTTTTGTTTTCCTCATGTTCTCCTATTTGTAATAGATCAATACTGTTTTACAAGTGCAATAACCTTGAGCATTTTCAGAAAATGTGCAATAATGAGCTTGGCCAGGCAAAGTCTTCATACACAGGGCAAAGAACTGTCGTAAGCTAGAAAAGGGATATAACATTTCTCCTGAATTTTAAAAATGTAGAACTCATGTGGGATCCATGGTATACATACTGGATATTAGCTCATTCCATCTTGCATTTATCTTACTTCCAACTGGAAACAAATGGAATGGGTCATTTCATATATTAACAGTTGTAACTCCAGACCCCTTTCCTCTCTGCTGTAAAAAGGACACTGTGATAAACTGAGCAGATGACCCTCAAATTATTCAAAAACAAAGAAAAAGTTTTGACTGGGGTTTTACTTTAACTGTTGCCCAGCATTTGCGGCAAGGCAAAAAGGGTAAATATAACCCATACAATTCTTAAAAGACTTAAACCGGACCAACACCCGTTATTACATTAACGGGTGTTGGTCCGGCTCTTTGCCGCTAGAAAGAAGCTCGAGGGGGCATCCAGAACGCTGGAGCCCCCTCGCACGGGACACATAGAATACTCACCTTTCTAACGAGCCAGCACCAGGAAAGGAGTCCCGCGGCACCGGCCGGGGGCCAATCACGGGACTCCTTTCCTGGCGCTGGCCATTTCTCGGAATGCCCTGGATCGTAATAGTAAACGGGAGCCAAAGAATAGACTTAAGGGAGGACTGCCAAGCTCTTCGGAGGGGGAGGGTTGTAGGGGACGCATTTGGGAACAAGACTAAAGCCAAAACTTACCTGATCATTGTGGTCCACCCCCATTCACCATTGCACTGTGAGGCATCCCACATGAAAAAGAAACTAAACCCGGGAGTGTGACTATACAAGTTTGGAATGCCACTTTGTATGAACTCCCCCAGGCCAAATCGGATGCGCAATAGATTCTAAGATATATACTCTAGATTCTGGACTCTAAGCCGGTAGTTTCTACTTTTTAAAGCAGACCTCCAGTCAAAACAATAAACTTAGTGAATTGCTCCCCTAAACAACCACTCTGATGAGAAGTGACATAGGCTATTTGAGAGGGCTTAACCCCATGCAGATGTTGTGGAATAGCTGTGCCTAGAATAACATAGGGGTGGCCATCTTACCCCACACCTGACAGTTCTACTTACATATGATCATGAGGAGGGAGCTTTGGCAGGAGCAATTCACACCAAACTGACAAAGATATATGCATCAGAAACTTGCAGCAAATTGTCTATCATTCTACACACGCAATAAATGAACAGCTGCTAGAGGAATTCTGTGTGAAAGGGGAATCTATTACATTTGTTTCCTCATGTTATTTGATTTGTGCAGTGTATGCACAATACAGTAAAACTCAAATACAATATATCCCAAGATGTATCTGGGAGATCTCTTCTGTGAGCAGAGCAGTGATGAATTATTACAGCTGATGGATTACTACTTCTGGATAGAAATAAGAGATGATTGCACAGAGATGTTAGGCAAATCTAACTGAGTTTTTCAGAAGCAGGACTCTCCAGTGTGAATCAAGATGGCAGCTCTCATGTAGTTCAAGAGCACATAATCTGAATGTTATTCCACAATACCTGCATGGGCTTATGTCCTCTCAAATATAAATATAATATAAGTCAATGATTGCCAGAGGGGGGCTTTAGGAGAGCATTTTACTAAGCTTACATTTTTTCCTGGAAGTCCGTTTTGAGACCTTTTATGTCTTATCATATAGGTCAGCAGAACACCATACAATTATGATTTACCAAACTACTGCCCAATTACTTTGGGCAACTGCTCCAGTTTAAAAATCACTTTTCCTTGCACCAGTCTAAGTAAATGTGTCTCAATATTTTTTTGGGCCATTGACAAAGCTGAATTGATTTGGCCACATCATTTTAGGGCAGATGTGCTCATGTGAATCCCCCAATTTATGGTGTAACCTGTGCATTAGCGCCCCCAATTCCAAAAAGTGAATGTCATATCTAAGGATCTAACACCAAATTCAGATTGGCGGCATGCTGATATACTAGAGGACATATCAATTTCAGTTGTCATTATTGCAAAATGAGTAACCTTTATAATTTCCGATTCCTCTTTCATTCTGTATCAAAAACAAAACACTCACTATACTGATTTGATAAGAAAATATTGCAGCCCGTTGTGCCATAGCACAAAGAAAGGTATCGTAATACAAGAGACCAGCAGGGTATATCTAACCTTCACACCATCAGATAAAAGCAGGAAATTGTTTTTCTCAAGACATACGTGAGCACTCTTATATGCAGGTGGGGAATCCATATCTACGTAGATACATAAGGACAGTATTATCACTACTAAACTAAGAACATAATCATAATGATGGACACTCGGACTGATCTTCCAAACTAAACAGAAAACATGGCTGACTCTCTACTACTACTAAAACATGGCATTTTAAATATTGAGCTATCTTTGACATGATTAATTTCATTTCTTCGGATTCCTTTTTCTTTGTGCAGGACACTTTATGGGTAAGAAGAGTCTTCAAGACACATACAGATTAGGAGAACAGCAGGATTTAGAGGAGGCAGATCTCTTCCCACCACAATCTCTGGAGAGCATGAGAGCCACCCTTCTACAAGAGCAGCGCAGAGCACTTGCACCCAGTCAAGTGCAGGGAGCACAGGTGACTATATGACAATATACATACCAAACGATAAACATTAAAAGACATTGTCCGAGCAACAAATGGATTCTATACTTTTAAGCATGAAAATTGAAGCCCATCCTCCAACATCCCCTTTTAAGAGCCCCATTTAATGCAGCACATAACACATGAAATACAGTGGACAGGAAAAGAGAGGAGCCATCTCAACAGATGTGCTCTTGCTATACTCTCTTACTTTAAGGGGCATGAAGAATAAAGTGTAAAAGCATTCATCAGCTGGTACTGTATATTTTCTTTGGAACATACTTTAAATGTAAGAAATATGACGCAGTAGAGGAAAAGAGCAAAGAGCAAACACAGCACACAGCAAAACAAACGCCTAGGATAAGCAAGAAGGGTACAAGACAGAGAGATGGGGGTTCCGATGGGCAAAGTCCCGGCAAGCCATACAGAGTTGAAGAAAGGTGTCTTTTGTCATGGTGAGCGGCTTGAGGATGATCAACAGCTGAGAAGCAAGTAGAACACGATAAACCACAACAAAGGGTCCACTTTTTGCATGATGAGATTGATCTCTTAATGTGTTGCAGTTTCTGTCCGGGCAAAAACAATAAATGACAAATACTCACCTCAACTCAGCTCAGTCAAATGATGGCAGCGGTTTGAAACTTGCCGGCATTTGCAATCTCATCCCAGCCTTATTGGTGACCCAGAGCCAAGCGTTCCTCTTCTTGTGTCAGTCGTGATTACTGGCTGTGCCTGCTCCATTCACTACCATGGAGGAGGCATATTAGAATTTGGCATACCCCCTCCATTGAAATGAATGTTTGTGTGAGAAAAGGAAGTGGGGCGAAGCAATGTGACCACTGGCAATGCTCCAGAGTGCGATTGGTGCGGTCTGGATCTCCGGCAGAGTAAAGTTTCAAACCCCCAGTATAGTGCACAGAACTATACATGAGTTTGTATTGAATATTGTTTTTACCTGGACAGTTACTTTAGGTTAAAAGTTAGAAAATGTTTTTGGTTGCCGGTGCTGAGGACAGATCTACATGTCATGTTAAAGCCCAACTCCAGGTTGGGATTTTGTTTCCTACTTGGCTCTGTTTCCCAGCCCTCCTCTCCTACTACTGCCCTAATTCTACTCACCTTGAGCCCAATTCAGTGTTACAGCAGGCTGTGCCGGTTGTAGCTGCCAGGATGCCATTTACAGACCCTCAGTAATCCTCACGTGATTATGATGAAACTCAAAGTGAGGCCGAGAAGCAGTGAATAATATGTTCTTGAGGTGGCTGACACACCCACAACCTTACTGGCCGGTAAAAACCCACCCCCCCCCCCCCAGTATTGTGCAAGCCAGTGGGCATGATTTAATGTTCGCACCAGGGCCCCGTCACATTCATTTACACCTCTGATAACTCTAGTAACAAAAAGTGCTTAGTTACTTATCATAGTCTGGCATAGAATATGGCTGCTGTATTTGTAGACTGGTCTAGGCTTTATTCAATGGTAACTGTTTGCATATTGATGAGGTTATTCGCTCCTTTCCATTCCACAACCTTCTCTTTTAGTACAACTGTGGCTTAATGCATAAGTCCACATAGAATTTTTGAAAAGTGTGTATTTTCTTGTGCCAAAAAGATGTGCTTAAGGTGCTGAGCTGATCTAGTAGTTTTTTCCCATGTCAGCGAATGAGTGTTTTGTAGAAGCAGTTTTCACTACCTGCAATCTGTTGCTATTGGCAACGTACACCAAGAAGAGAAAAGTGAGTGCTGTGTTGCTGCTATGGTTGCTGCTGAGGTGAGGGAGCTCACTCAACCTTATACATGCCCTGTAGCAGTGTTCTGTGCAAGTCTGCACTTGGTGTACATTGCCAATAGCATCAGATTGCAGATTGCTTTCATAAAACACACATTTGCTAACATTAGAAAAAAATTAAAAATTCTAGATCTGTTCAGTACCTTTAGGACATCATTTTGCCACACAAAATATACACTTTGAAAAATGAAATTGTAAGTGAACTTACCCTTTTTAAAGTACTCCTGCCCCTAGCTTTAAAGCACTATACTATAAGAACTATAGTCAAGTCAGCCAACATTTATTGTATGGCTTCCATTCACTTGACTGCCAGTGTTTGCCGAGTGGGCATGAACATCAGACCTAATTGGTTGCTGGTTGTCACATGACATTAGCTGCCAAACATGTGAATGAGGAAGTGATGACTTGCCTATAGTGTCCATTTAAACCTCCGAATCACTACTTAATGCATAAACCATGTATTAGGGGGGTTCTATATAGGGTTCAGTGGTTTAAAGAAGTGACACATAATAAGGAGGGTCGAGGGTATGGCGTGTTATGTACCTTATGTGATAATAACTATGTCCCTCTTTTCTTCCAGAGGATATTAAGGAAGATTCTGGAGCAGTATTTCATGTCCCGAAAATAAAGAAGATATATATTTTCCTGTACATACAAGAAATATATCTATATATATAGTGCCTGAGATACCAAATTAGTTTCAGACATTCCAAAGGTTATTGTTTACAAATAAAAACAAAATGCTAATGAACATTTGGGGTGTTCTTCTTCATGATTCCACAGTGAGCTTTATCCCTTCATGTAACAGTAATGACATTGTATGCCATTTTACACAGTGTTCCCAGCAAACCTGTGAATAAAGGACGTTCTTTGCACAAAAAATATTACTCTCTCTGTATCTAAAATGCTCTAATCGTCAAAGAGTTTATCATTATTGGTATACAAAAATAAACACAAAAAGAAAAATATCCCATAGTCCTAGGCATGGGGTTATTATTCCAGCAAAAAAATACATTTAAATGATCTCTACTCCGATTAGCACAACTAAAAAACTACCAGGCCCTGACCTTAACCTTCATCTAATTTTAAGAAAAGCACCCCATAAAAATCCTATAATATAAAAAAATGATTGTGTGCTATTCCTGGTTCTAAAGTCATATATCTACTCTTTATTACGGCTGAATACCCTCCAGCGACGGAATTCTAAGATCTGCTGGTTATTCAACTGTATACTGGACAATTTTTCATTCAACATTAACCAATGAATCTTTAATTTGAATTGTTCAAAATAAATCTTTTCCCTCCTCCACAATTGGGCAATAACAATACAATCAATAACAAGCTTTGTAGCTGTCACAATAAGTTCTCTCAATCTACATTTAATCCTATCGAGCACTTCCAGATTTCTTCCTAATTAGGCCATCTTCAGGTCATTTTGGGTCCAGGCCTGAAGATTTTCTAACTCTGAAGACCTTGCCCCAGAACCTTCTACCTCTGGTGCACAACCATCAAAAATGCACCCATGGTATCATGGTATTACAGCTCCTAAAGCAATAGACCCCTGCCAGTTCTTGTCGGGTCCAAGTATCATCTCAATGCAACCTTAGCCCTTGTTTCTATGGGCCAGTTACCAGCAGAGGATCTCCGTTCTTCTTCATATTCTCACCCCACCACTCCAGTGGGATATCCTCTCCCAGGTCCCTATACCACGCCTCCATATAGGGGAGTTTGTTAATCAGATCTTGATAAATCTTGATAAACTGCCCCCCCCCCCCTTCCCAGGGGCCTCCTGTTGATTTCAAACAAAACCTCTCAAAAGAGGTATATTCCAGACCCGTCTCCCCTAGTGCTGTCCTAGATATAATGAAATGCAAGATCTGAACAGATCTATAATTCTATAATAGATCATTTTCTATTTTTTGGGAAAAAAGTGACCCTTACTATCAAACAACTGGAAGATGATCCGCATCCATTCTATGTGCTCTCTGTTTCCAGCAAAGCTCCCTGGGGGCACATGTATAATTTGTTGGACCCTTTGTAGGTCTCGCTCTTTATCGGATGACCCCAGAGGCCATGGATGGATCGATCTCAGCTGCCCCCCCCCCCCCCCCCCCAGAGTCTCATCCGGTACTGGCACAGAAGTTCTTAACTTCTCCCTACACATCTCTTCCATATTCTGTGGAGACAGGCTTATGCCTACAGGGTGATGCTGGTCACCATGAATAACCACCTGCACAGTTATCTGCCTCGAATTTTGGGGGCTTGGAGATCTATATTAATAGCATTGATTAAGGGCTCTAATGGCTATGGAGTCACCTCTCCTACCTGCCTCTCCTGGGGTGTTGTTAGCTGATGGTGACTGCGCTGGATCCTCGATCCTGCCTCATGGTCTTTTTTGCTGCTCCAGAATGTCTCTGGCTGGACTCTGTAGTCCATCCACTCCCACTACTTCTATTGTCTTCCCACCAGCACGTGCCCGATGCGAAGGGGGAGCACCCCACCTCAGCTCTATTCTCCACCACTAAGCTCCCTGTGTAAAGCCCTTAAAGGGGGGGCTAAAAGGTTCAGAGGTGCTCTCAGCAGCTGTATGTCCCTGATAGACAGCAAGGGGGGGGGGGAATCCAGGACAGCTTTTCCAACAGCCACACGATTTGGTGAACGCACACGTACACACCTGGAGGTGATGATCTTGGTGGAGGAGACAGATGGGAAGAGCCGGACCTTTGTCCCAGTTCCGTGATTTTGTAAGGCGCCAGACAGCTTCAAGCACACAACTTGTACAGGGTGCCATGGTCTGTGGGAAGTCGTGAAGCTGTGCCCACCAGCTTTATGCCCTAACCCACACGCCCACTCAGTGGCAATTGGAGATGCTGGGGGTGCATGACTGGTTGTGTCAGAAGGAAGGAGTGCCATGCTCACCTCCATTATGCACTTTAAAGTGGACCAAATTGGCTGATTTCCTATGTGGGAAGTCCCACTGTGTGAAATTCCCTGGGATTGCATACCCACATTGCAAGCAATCTCATGGCACATGCACAGGCTTTCATCCAATGAGGACCCTGCTGAATATGTTAATGCAGGGCATGGAACTCTTTTTGTCCACAGAGCTCAGCATAGAAAGCTGGGAACAGCTGCATCCTCGGTTTCCTCCAACATGGCAGTGCATCGGCCGAGAAAGTCTGGGTTTTGGCCCTTCCATGCACCATGAGATTGCTTTTAAGGTAATTAATCCAGCAATTCCGGGTAGTCCGGGGGTCTGACAATCCCTGAAAGTCCCTGTTGAGGAGAGCGAGGGGAGAGGGTTGAGCCCGCACTCCTGACGCTCAGCTTGAGCAGCACTCTGGTGCACACGTGGAAGCTCCCGACAGGGGGGAGCAGGCCCACTCTCAGTAATGCAGTCTCATCTGTCACCCCGACGTTTGATGCTAGGTGAGGACATGAGCGGCCTCACCTCCTCACCTGCCCACTTCCGTACATGCCTAACAACTCTTTCTAATATGCGCTAGTGCACATATTGCCTTGTTAATTTAAAACTAAAAACTTGTCAGCAGATTCACACCACATAAATGAGCCAAAAATGATTTAATCAGGCATGAACTTAAGGTACAAAGGACCTGCCATTTTCTCATCCTCATGTCTACTGTCCTTGGTTGTAGATGTGCCATCATGAGCTCCTCCATAGCTTACTATGTTGTGTATGGAGTGTTGCTCTAGTGCAGGGTTCACCAACCTTTCCCACCTCGAGTGCCGCCTCCACTACTGAGATATGGTTGCACTGTCATTATCTGTATATATGGCATACTTGCTCTCCATGAGCGAACCCCACAGCCCCAAAGAAATGAAATTGAAAGATGAGAAAAGTGTTGGCTTACCAATTTTGGCAGCACTGAAGTTGGTAATCTAGCACACTTCCCCTCCTGCCCAGCTAAGCATTAATATCAGCCTGTGAGTCACAAAGCAACCACATAAAGATCCAGAGCTACGGGATGGGGAGCCCTCACTCTCAATCTAGACACAATAGGGTTGATTCAACACAGCTAAATAAGCTGAATTACATTGAGAAGAAAAATAAGGAGAAATGTTCTTTCAGGAGTAAAACAAATACATCAACCCTAATGGGGTTAAACTTAGAGAGCTCGCTGTAGAGCTTCTCCTCCTCAATTGTTTTGCATTTACTAACGTTTGAAGAACTAGTTCACCTCAACACAATAGTGTTGCCACTAACAGGGTGTCTGGGACTGGGCAGCATATGAAGGGCCCAGAGAGGAGGGGCGTGTAATATAAAGCAGGATGCACAAGAGAAAGGATTGCCAGCACAGCCAGGTTAAAAGTACAATCGTTTATTCAAAATCAACACTATACATTTTGAATAAATAATTGGACTTTGAACCTAGTTGAGCTGGCACAGTTTTTCTTTTCTCTGCATTATTGTTGGCAGAACAGAGATGTTCCGAGCCGGGCACCCATAAATGGATTTTTCAGTGAGCGGTCCCATTCTTTTAGATTTTTTAAAGGCGCACTATCGTTAAAAATGGCCCAATGATAAAAAGCCATATAAATATGCTGGATGGCGAGAGGAGGGGTCACTTATACACGTGGCATCAAGAAATGTCCACCCAGGCTTGCTTCTTTTTTCTTTTAATAGAAGGAAGAGGAAATCAGGGGTGAAAGGTTCTGTCACCCCCAATACACTGAAACAAGGCACTCCTGGATATTATTCCTACCAGCAAAAGAAACCCACAAGATTTGTGGGAGTTAGATGTAGTTCGGGTGTCTCATTAGCCAATGTGTTTATATATTTATAAGATTTTTAATCTTATTCCGTTTTTTGATACACCTCCTTCAAAGTAGACAAAAACCCAGGATTTTGACTAGCCTGGGTTTTGGTCCTTATACCGGCCCCGCTGTGTGAAACCCCCCCAGATTGCCGAGCCCAACTTCTTCCCGGTCCTACAGAGCATGTGCAGCAGCTCGTGCAATCAGCCGTTGATGTCACGTCGTCAAAGCCTTCGTTTAAGGCCAGAGGCTCAGAGCGCGCTGCCGGTCGCATCCTCCCGTCCCTCTAACAGGGAGCGTGCCCATGCCGGCCACTCACAAATGCCTGGCCAGTGGCCAGTAAAGTAAAAAAAAAATACCGGCCAGTTGCCAACTCTAACAGCAGGGCATCTTGTTTTGTGATGCCCTCCCCTCAAATAGACCGCCATTTCCACTGTATTGGTTATATTAGAGTGCACCTATACTCAGAAACGAAGGTTTTGCGGTCACCTTCCATCCCCAACCCTGTGCCCCAAAACAGCCTGTGTATCTTTTTCTACCTCAGCCTTTGCCCAATATTCATAAAAACACCAGCAGAAAACATCAGGAAGTAGTATTATGGTGAATGGCAGCCATATGCTAATTCATTCAGTTACAACCAAACTGTCACATAATGGCTGCATGCGCATTGCTGTGTGTACTGATTGCATCATCACTGGGGGCGGGGCTGCTCAGCCAGGGAGAAATATGGCCGACTGCATCAAGTTTGTGTTGTTATGGATATTGGGCAAAGGCTGAGGTAAAAATAGAAATTTGGGACATTGGGCTGGGAATAGAAGGTGACTACATATACTTCCCTCTGAGTATAGGTGAACTTTAACAACCAAGTTGTTTCCTCTGTACCATTGGCCTAACTTTTGAAGCTGATCCTGGTAGGCCAGATCGTTGTTCTTTTTGATGAGACAAACAAAAACAAGTCTCACATGTTGAGACCTGCCTGGCAGAAAGCTATTGGTCTATACACAGAAATTTGGGAAATGTGTAACGAGGCCCTCGCTTGACTATATGGTCTTTTTGTTTTTATTGGTTTTATGGGGCGAACCAGGTTTATTATAATGGAGGCAAATTAAATCTTATGTTTCATCCATTTATGCCATCCTTTTCCACTACAGCCATGTTCCTGGGATTTGGTGATCCTTTGAGGGGGATAGTTTTGAGAAAAGCGCAACTAGACAATATGAGCTGCTCCTACTTGAGGGAAAAACCTGTATTTCCCAAGGCAAATGTGGTGTGTTAATCAGTTCCAGTTCAGATGTGAATCCTAGATGGAGAAAGATTAGTGTAGGTGCGCTGTGGATAAAAATAGGTAGCTAGTAATAATAAGCTAAAAAAAGAGAAAAAAAAGAGTCCTTTAAAATGAATTGGTTAGCAAGTATATTATCAATAGTAAGGTTTTGTTTGAGGAGGGTGTTTAAACCTGTTAATTAAATAAGAAACAACCAGGTATCATTGCCTCTGACTAATTAGACCTCAAAAATTGTTTAGAATTTTTTATCTTGCTGTCTGAGAGATATTCCCTTGTCAGATAGCGTTATACAATTGGGTCAGCGTTGAATACACTATTGGCCCTGTATCTGATTCCTTATTAGGGTTGTAGTTGGTCAGTGGAAGGAAGTTCCTTGTTCCAAGAAATTTCTGAGATGAGGCAATGGTTTTCTTGTAATTCGGGTATAATTAGTGGACAACGTCCACGACAAAACGTGCGTCGGTGAATCAAATCACTTTACCAACGGTCGTCAGCCCTTATCCGACCCCCCCCAAGGCCGCATGAACAACTTTCCTACACCTACACTGCAGAGGAAACTCCAGCGACGCTCCCACCTGCGCCCTTTGCAGAAACCGGCAGCCCTCTTCCACTTGTGCCTTCTGCACAGCAAGGAACACCACAGCCCATCCAGGCTGTGACGGTGAGTAAAATACACCCAATATCAACTGAATTAAACCGGACCTTCACTCTGAATAAGAGCATATCTTATATGTTTCCCACACCCTGTACATACAGATTGCTCACATTAAAAATCATCCTACCTGCATCTACTGCATGTTATGAGCCTTTAAACATCCAAGAAGGCGGCTCATGGAACATCAGGCAACCTGCAAACAGGAAGTGCCTTCTGACTGTGCTGCTCTGCATTCTGGGATTGCTGACCTTTTCCTGACCCCAGCTCTGCTCTGTCTGAGCAAAGCACAGCTATAACCTGTCCCCCTGTACTTTATCCCGCTCTCCTCTCCTCAGTAAGTGTGATGCTTCTGAGTCAAGATGGCGGCGCCCGTATCCTAAAGTCCTGAACACAGTTGCAGCCCAGTGGTGGAAAGAATAATAAGTAAGTGACTAAAAACTTTAAATATATTAATTAATTATTAATTATTATTTTAATTATTTTAAAATTAATTTTAGATGCATTTTATAAGGGTTTTATTAGTTTCACCGATAATTAGAAGTGTTTCAACATTTTTTAAACCACGATTACAATAATCACAACACTTCTGCAATCTGACCAACTAAGCATACCTTAACCAATTATTTTATCCAACCCACTGATACCATACATTTTACTCCAAGTCTCCACCGTTATCCCAAAAAATCGTTTTCCAAACTCATACCATTATATCAGAATTACAAGAAAACCACTGCCTCATCTCAGAAATTTCTGGTACTTACAAACTGACACAATTTATCCACAATTTGTCACACTGTTTTGGACCACAAGAAACTAGCCAATCATAAATTTAGGAACCCATCTGACTAAACCACAAAACGCACAAAAGGACAACAGCGCCAACCTACACCTCCCAGACTACCAGCATCTATCCGCCTCACTCCATCACCCACCGACAGACCTACCTCGCTTGGAACAAGGAACTTCCTTCCACTGACCAACTACAACCCTAATAAGGAATCAGATACAGGGCCAATAGTGTATTCAACGCTGACCCAATTGTATAACGCTATCTGACAAGGGAATATCCCTCAGACAGCAAGATAAACAATTCTAAACAATTTTTGAGGTCTAATTAGTCAGAGGCAATGATACCTGGTTGTTTCTGATTTAATTAAGAGGTTTAAGCACCCTCCTCAAACAAAACCTTACTATTGATAATATACTTGCTAACCAATTCATTGTACAGGACCGCTGATAACTCTAACCTTTTTTTCTCTTTTTTTAGCTTATCATTACTAACGACCTATTTTTATCCACAGCGCACCTACACTAATCTTTCTCCATCTAGGATTCACATCTGAACTGGAACTGATTAACACACCACACTTTGAGGGGGATACTTTGCTGCACTGCTTGTTATGGAGTGATTTTGGGGGATTCTCTGCTGCACTGCTTGTTATGGGGTGATTTTGGGGGATTCTCTGCTGCACTGCTTGTTATGGGGTGATTTTGGGGGATTCTCTGCTTCACTGCTTGTTATGGGGTGAGTTGAGGAGATACTCTGCTGCACTGCTTGTTATTAGGTGATTTGGGGGGATCCTCTGCTGCACTGCTTGTTATGGGGTGATTTGGGGGGATCCTCTGCTGCACTGCTTGTTATGGGGTGATTTTGGGGGATTCTCTGCTTCACTGCTTGTTATAGGGTGATTTGGGGGATTCTCTGCTTCACTGCTTGTTATGGGGTGAGTTGAGGAGATACTCTGCTGCACTGCTTGTTATTAGGTGATTTGGGGGGATCCTCTGCTGCACTGCTTGTTATGGGGTGATTTGGGGGGATCCTCTGCTGCACTGCTTGTTATGGGGTGATTTTGGGGGATTCTCTGCTTCACTGCTTGTTATAGGGTGATTTGGGGGATCCTCTTCTGCACTGCTTGCTATTAGGTGATTTGGGGGGATCCTCTGCTGCACTGCTTGTTATGGGGTGATTTGGGGGGATTCTCTGCTGCACTGCTTGTTATGGGGTGATTTGGGGGGATTCTCTGCTGCACTGCTTGTTATGGGGTGATTTGGGGGGATTCTCTGCTGTACTGCTTGTTATGGGGTGATTTGGGGGTAAACTCTGCTGCACTGCTTGTTATGGGGTGATTTAGGGGATACTCTGCTGCACTGCTTGTTATTAGGTGATTTGGGGGGATCATCTGCTGCACTGCTTGTTATGGGGTGATTTGGGGGATGCTCTACTGCACTGCTTGTTATGGGGTGATTTGGGGGGGATGCTTCTCTGCACTGGTTGTTGTGGGGTGATTTGGGAGGATACTCTGCTACACTGCTTGTTATTAGGTGATTTGGGGGGATCCTCTGCTGCACTGCTTGTTATGGGGTGATTTGGGGGGATCCTCTGCTGCACTGCTTGTTATGGGGTGATTTTGGGGGATTCTCTGCTTCACTGCTTGTTATAGGGTGATTTGGGGGATTCTCTGCTTCACTGCTTGTTATGGGGTGAGTTGAGGAGATACTCTGCTGCACTGCTTGTTATTAGGTGATTTGGGGGGATCCTCTGCTGCACTGCTTGTTATGGGGTGATTTGGGGGGATCCTCTGCTGCACTGCTTGTTATGGGGTGATTTTGGGGGATTCTCTGCTTCACTGCTTGTTATAGGGTGATTTGGGGGATCCTCTTCTGCACTGCTTGCTATTAGGTGATTTGGGGGGATCCTCTGCTGCACTGCTTGTTATGGGGTGATTTGGGGGGATTCTCTGCTGCACTGCTTGTTATGGGGTGATTTGGGGGGATTCTCTGCTGCACTGCTTGTTATGGGGTGATTTGGGGGGATTCTCTGCTGCACTGCTTGTTATGGGGTGATTTGGGGGTAAACTCTGCTGCACTGCTTGTTATGGGGTGATTTAGGGGATACTCTGCTGCACTGCTTGTTATTAGGTGATTTGGGGGGATCATCTGCTGCACTGCTTGTTATGGGGTGATTTGGGGGATGCTCTACTGCACTGCTTGTTATGGGGTGATTTGGGGGGGATGCTTCTCTGCACTGGTTGTTGTGGGGTGATTTGGGAGGATACTCTGCTACACTGTTTGTTATAGGGAAAATTTGGCGGATTATCTGCTGCACTGCTTGTTATGGGGTGATTTGGGGGGATTCTCTGCTGCACCGCTTGTTATGGGGTGATCTGGGGGGATGCTCTGCTGCACTGCTTGTGGTGGGGTGATTTGGGGGGATTCTCTGCTGCACTGCTTGTGGTGGGGTGATTTGGGGGGATTCTCTGCTGCACTGCTTGTTATTGGGTGCTTTGGGGGGATACTCTGCTGCACTGCTTGTTATGGGGTGATTTGGGGGGATACTCTGCTGCACCGCTTGTTATGGGGTGATCTGGGGGGATGCTCTGCTGCACTGCTTGTGGTGGGGTGATTTGGGGGGATTCTCTGCTGCACTGCTTGTTATTGGGTGCTTTGGGAGGATCCTCTGTTGCACTGCTTGTGGTGGGGTGATTTTAGGAGATGCTCTGCTGCACTGCTTGTTATGGGGCGATTTTGGGAGATGCTCTGCTGCACTGCTTGTTATAGGGTGATTTAGGGAAGGGGGTGTTCTGCCTCACTGCTTGTTATGGAGTGATTTCTTTTGGGGGGGTGTTCTGCCACACTACTTATTATTTGGTGATCTGGGGGGGCTCTGTTGCACTGCTTGTTATTGAGTGATTGGGGGGATTCTGCACACTGCCTATTATCTGAAGAGGGAGTACTATATGGGGCCGGGCACACTGAAGAAGGGCTCCAGTCCGCTGATTAGAAATAGGGAGAATAATTATATTGATGGAGACCATCTGAATAGCTACTTTTGTTACTTAACCATTCCCTTTTAACAGGTGAGGTTCCAGATGATTAGAGAATGGTCAATGTTGTACCCATTCAGAAGAAGAGGAAAAGAGAAGAAGCCAGTAATTACAGGCCAGTTAGTTTAATGCCAGCTATGTTTTATATGACTTCCCCCCCTGCTAGCAGCCAAAAGAAAAATAAAAAGACACTCACCTGACCCCTCAATCAATCCAGCCAGGCCTTCTCTTCACCTGGGGAGGCCTCCGATTCCCCCCAGGTTCTTCCGGCTTCAAGAGAGGACCTGGAATAGCCCCCCCCCCCCCCAGCTTCAGCCGCCTCCGGCATTTGCTGTAAAAAAAAAAACAATAAAATACATTTGCTTACCTCCATGTGCAATCCCTCCTACCGGGTCTCCTCTTCACGGGGTGGCGGGGGGTTGCATCCGACCTTTTTAGTCTTTTTACTAATTTGTTAAAGCCTAGACTCTGACGCTAAAAAGATGTAATTTTCCGGAAAATTCCTGCAAAAATCACAGTCAAAAATGGTGAAAAATGACCTGTCAACAAAGGGAGTTAAAAGTAGGCAGTTAAAATGGTTAAAAGTACCTATGCATGCTGGGTATTGAATTGCTCGGGGGCCTTGTACTAACAGATTTAGATTTTTTTTTCTTGTTTGCATATTGATATTTTAGGGAAATGTGTTTTTATTCTGCTTTTTTAAACCAAAGATTTCTTCAAGGGATTACCTCCAGAAAGATGAGCCCACTAAAACAAGCTGGATATGCCTAGAAAGCTTAACATGTGTATTTTCAGGGAATGATATATGGGGTATGGTTTGTGGGGGGTATTCCAAACTTGAAGGGATGTTTTGGTTGAAAAATTGCAAGGTGCGCACTGATTTTTAAGTAAAATTATCATTACGTGCATGCTTTACTTTGGGGTGTTTGGCAACTCTTCCGTTACAGGGCCTATGCATGTTGGGTATTTTTCTGTTCAAAGGACCTTGTATTTTCAGATTTAACTTGTTTTTTCTTGTTTGCATATATTTTTAGGAAAATGTGGCTTTTTTAATTCTTTTTTGGGGAAACCCTGTGCAACCAAAGAATTAATTGAGGGATCACTTCTAGAAAACTGCGCCACATCAACAAGCATGGTACGCCTAGAAAGCTTGAGGTGTGTACTTACAGTGAATATATAGTTAGTTGAGGGTATTTCAAATGTAAAGGGTTGTTTTTAAAAAAAAAAAAACTCTGCAAGGTGCGCATAACAGTTGTAGTTTATCTGAAAATCTCCTAAAGCGCTGTTCCAGTTTGGAGGAGTCTCCTGGGTAGGAAAGGGTGTCTACCAATACATGTGTGGTACTGTTGTAATCAGGAGAGACTGCCCTTTACATGCAATAAGATTTTATTTAAAAAGTTTATTTGTTATTCAAAAAAACACTAGAAATTTAAAAAATACTTTTTTTGCACAAATTTCACCCCAAAATATTGAGAATACAAACAAAACATTTCACATTTAAGCCCGGACTAAAAAAATATATATATATATAATTTTCCTGGGAAATCCCTTTAAAATCACAGTGTAACGCAGAACGTGTAACGCAAAATACGGAAAAATGGTCTTGCAAAAGAGGGTGAAAAAAACTCTAGGTAGACTGCCAGGGATAAAGCTTAAAGAATTCTAAATCCCAAAACAAACAAGGTTACCATTAGTAATGGCATAACTTTTGTTGAAGATCTGAGAGACAATGTGATGCCAACAGAGGAAGTAAGAACAGAAGAGTTGACACTGATCAGCCATCATCTGTAACTTCTGAACAAACAGTTGAAGTGAGCACAGAACCTACCAGTACTGAAGAGCAGACACAAACGAGCACAGACTCAGAACCAAGACACTCAATGAGAGAAAACAGAGGTAAGCCACCTGTATGTCTTTCATAAAAAGCAAGCACTGCCAGTACCAATTAACCTGCAACTTGGGAAGACATATCTCAGCTTTCATAAGGGGAAGCCAGTAAATGGATAAAGGCTGCAAAGGAAGAGATAAAATCCATGCACTAAAACATGGACACTTGCAGGACTACCACCTGGAAGGAAAGCCATAGGTTGTAAATGGACTTTTGAAGTGAAGCACATTGCAGATGGCACAGTGGAGCGATACGAAGCAAGACTCAAAGGCAAGGTATATTCTCAAAAATATGGAGAGGATTATTATGAGACTTTTGCTCCAGTAGTGAAACATGCTACAATAAGGACTTTGCTGATAGTAGCCACCACAAGGAAAATGCAAGTGGAAGACTTTGATGTCTAAACAGCGTTTCTACATGGCAAGTTATCAGAAGACATCTACATGGAACAACCACCAGGGTTCAAGGATGAACAAAGGCCAGACCTAGTATGCAAACTTCAGTGGAGTATATATGGTCTAACGCACGTTGCCAGAGAATGGCATCTGAAAATAAATGAAGTGATTACACATGAGGACCTCCAGAGGAGTAAAGCAGACCCCGGGTTACAGAAAGAAATTGGCAAACAGATTGTTCTATGTGCTCATTTACGAGGACAATATCCCGATTTGTTTTAAGCAAGAAGAGGATGAAGCAGAGGTACTGCAAACCTTAAAGTGGACCAACACCCAGGATTTTGACTATCCTGGGTGTTGGTCCACTTAGGTGGGGCACCCCGATCGGGGGTGCCCCGCTGTCTGAAACCCCCCCGATCGCCGCAAAAACTCACCTCTCCCCGCTCCCACGTGACCTCGTCCGGCCAATGACAGCGCTCAGAGCAGCTCTGGTATGCGCGTCCAAAGCTGCTTGGACGCGCATACCAGAGCGCTGTCATTGGCCGCGTCTCTCGCTTCCCTCTAACAGGGAGCGCTCCTGCGCCGGCCATTCACAAAACGGCCGGCGCGGGAGCGCGCCCTGCTAGAGGGAAGCGAGAGACGCGGCCGCGTCTTGCGCA
Source organism: Gastrophryne carolinensis (assembly GCA_027917425.1). Classification (NCBI taxonomy): domain Eukaryota; kingdom Metazoa; phylum Chordata; class Amphibia; order Anura; family Microhylidae; genus Gastrophryne; species Gastrophryne carolinensis. Next base: position 276,825,286 of record CM051238.1, read on the forward strand.
TGCGCCGTTGGATCGCCGGTAAGGTGAGGATTGTGGGCCTCCTGGGGGGTTCCTCCCCGCGGGACATCCCGATTTCGGATGCCCCCGGGGAGGGATCTGATCGGTCCGGGAATCTTATAGATTTCCGGGCCGATCCCCCCTGGGTGTTGGTCCACTTTAAGTCAGCACTTTGAGTTCAAAAATCTTGGAAACATTAATAATTACTTCAGCATTCAGACTGAGAGAGAGAGGAAGATGACAGCTTTCTTCTGAAGAAAAAGCACAAAATGCAAGAAATAATTGAAACATTTGGAATTTACCCAAAATCCAGTTGACCTTTTGTATAAACCAAGACTATCGTATATCTTTCAACCTCCAGGTCCGGCAATCACCTAACAAGTCTCTCGTAGGAGACTTGGCTAGCCTGAGCCCTGTGAATTTGGAGAAAGATTTAAATACCCTGGACCAAAATCTGCTAACCACTGGACAAGTATAAAGACAGTCACCGATGCCCCACAGCCTCTAAAACAGAGAGGGGAATGTAGTACTCTCTTTGGAACAACATCACTGTGTTCAAATTATGGGCGACCACCTTAACCCCTCATTTAAAATGTCTGCTTGGTCCATAACTCAGCCTCAATCTGAAACCACCAATTGGTCCGAGGTTAGACACCCTCAGAGTTTTGTCAGGCTTGAGATTATGACCACACCCATATAATTGTATAAAATTCAATTTATTAGAAATATGTGTAGAAAATTCATATAACTTTTTACAATAATATCACAGCATTAAAAAGTTTTTTGTCATTATATCATTCATGCAATTGCCCCACTTACTATACAATCTTATCACATATTGATGTATATTATAGATGTACTAATTCATAGAATTTCCTTATAGGGCAGACATGTATCATGTTTCGCCAATCCCGGCTTCCTCAATACCCCAGGAAAGCTGTGATAGACAGATGTGGACCATTAGTATGTTAGTATTGTTAGTATTTTCTGCTGACAATGCATGAATCCTACATCAAACACTCTGAACATATCATCATCATTTTAGTAATATTAGTGTTCATTCACTGTAGTTTACATATTACATGAGTATAATCAATTAGAGATGTCTCATAAAGTTATTAAGCATAGCAAGTATATTAAGTCTAGTGAAAGAAGAGAAGAAAAAGTACCTCTATTGTGGAGTCTATTGCTCATAAGATCTTCCTACTCTCTAAAACATAATTTTCCTTTGCCCCAGGGAGAGTTGGATAAAGGCAGACACTGCCCTAGTTTTGTAAAGAAAAAAGCCATATAGGCAGTATGATATTAGTGAACAAAACATTTAGGTATTATGGGTCATACAATTCAATGTTTTTGCCTACCTGTGTACTGTAGCCTGTGTAGATATCACAGCTGTCCCTGCTAGGGGTTTTATCTGCGTTCCACACTGCTCTTTTGGTAGGAACCTATGCACTAAAGAAACCATTTATGAATCCCATGTCTTTTGTTAGTGTATAGACAGGCATAGTATTGCCTGTAAGTCCCGTTAAGTACCTGTCTCAGCTGGTGATGGCGCCCGGTGGCCGCAGCGGCCGGTGTACATCACGCTCGTGTCCAGGGGTTTGCGATGGTCCCTCAATAACCCCCCGGAATGATCTCCCGCGGTGTCAGTGCGGGCGCGCAGTGCTACTCACCTGCCGCCGCGCCAACGACGCCTCTTATGAGCTCCATTCCCTGGTGCGCATCTGACGCCACATCCGGCTTCCGCCGGATATGACGTCTCGCTTCGTCGGTCTGACCCACTGTCTTCAAAACCGGCGCCATTTTCCCGGAGATCCACCATTTTGTTAGTGGTCTCTTGGTATTCTAATCAGGCGCCATTTTGCTGGAGATCCACCATTTTCCTGGTGGCTAAATAGCAATGTTTTTTAGTGTCAATTCGCCCCTCACTAATCCCTTTGTAATTTTACATAGTGGATATCTGTCCTTTGCATGTTACGTGGCGAGCAATAAAGTTATTATTATGCACATTCAATATTTACATTTAAAATTCATAAGATTTGTATATAGTGCTTCACCACAACTGGGTCAGAGCACACCGGGCACAAATTTACCAGCCAATGGCAGCATCCCTATCAGGCTCACTATGTATTCCTTTTTCTATGAGATGTTCCATGGCATGTTAATTTTTACCAAATGTTTACTGTAGTTCAATCATGAGGGCAGTGTTCCTCCATCTCTCCCCAAGTTCACAATTTCCAATCATGTTTAATACATAAGTTTTTTAAATATCATTATTGCTATTCACAACCATCTTACATATAAATATTATGCTCATTATCCCCATCATTATCTTATCTCTCCATGGGTCTATTGTTGCCTACATTGTCCCCCTGTCCATCCTCTCCATCCAGAACACCTCACACCATATTATATTATTTCCTATTCCCTGCTGTTTTTTCATAATCTATGGGGCAGGGACTTTAGAAAGTTTTTGATAAAGTCTTAGCAATAGTTACAGGTAGGAAGCAAAGCTTAAAGTCTCATTCAGACCAGGATAGCAATGTGCACCTAGTCTGTGTATCCACCTGGTTTCTAATTGCAGGGTTAGCTTTTCAATATTTCCACCTCGAATGGAAGGATGTATTCTATCTATTCCTTGCACTTGTAAGCAGCTCGGGTCCTTGTTATGGTATTTAAGGAAGTGTCGACCTAGTGGGGTCTTCACTGACCCTGTTTTTATGTTATATTGGTGCTCATATACTCTCTTTTTCAATGAGCGATTGGTCTTCCCAACTAGTAACAACCACATGTGCACGTTAAAAGATAAATCACATGGGGTGTGTTACAATTAACAAAGTGACGCAGTTCATATGTACCCCGATGTTCTATTGTTACAGTAGACCCTTTTTTTATATACCTGCATGTATTGCATCCCCCACATTGGTAAGTGCCTCTAGTTTTACAGCAGGCACGTTTGCGGTTTTGTTCAAAATGACTATGTACTAAAGTATCTTTAAGGTTTTTTGACCGTCTATAAATGACCCTTGGTGCCTTGGGTAGGAAGGTACGTAGATGCTGATCGTTTAATAATATAGACCAATGGGTTTGCAATATTTGTTGCACTTTCCTATGGGCCTCAGTATATGTCATGATCAGGGTCGGCCCTGAATGCTCCCTGTTTTTCCTGGGTTTGTACAGGAGTTCCTATCTTTTCAGATGTTTCGCCTTTTTATACGCTGTTTTTAGGACTTTGTTTTTATATCCCCTTTCACTAAGTCTGGTCCTTATCCTCACAGCTTCCTGCTCAAATAGTTCCATCGTGGCACAATTACGCCTTGCCCGGATAAATTCACCGTAGGGAATGCTTTTCAAAAGGTGTAATGGGTGTGAGCTGCTTGCACGCAGCATGTTGTTTGCAGAGGTTTCCTTTCGATACAAGTTCGTTGTTATGTAGCCCTCCTCATTTTTTATAATTTCCAGATCTAAAAAAGTGACTTTATGTGTATCATAGCTGCATGTAAACTTGAGATTTACCTCATTGTGATTCAATTTGTCCATTAATTTTATCAGTTCCTGCTCCGGCCCCTCCCAGATGACCAATATGTCATCAATATACCTGTGCCATGCAATAACATGGCACAGGTATTGGGACATCTCGTCCTCACCCCACAACCTCCTCTCCCACCAACCCAGATACAGGTTCGCGAACGATGGGGCACATGTTGTCCCCATCGCTGTCCCCTGTATCTGGTGGTATAGTTGGTCTTTGAATAGGAAGAGGTTGTGGGTGAGGACAAAGTTCAGGAGCCGGAGCAGGAAAAGATTATGGTTGTGTTGGGAAATGTCCAATTCATTTAGAAAAAATTCTACAGCTCTTATACCTTTTTCATGTGGAATACTAGAGTAAAGGGCCTCCACGTCCAGAGTCACCAGGATGGCATCAGCACTCACCCACAGCTCGTCAAGGATCCTCAGGATATGTCCTGAGTCCTTGACGTAGGATGGTAAACCAGTCACCAATGGTTGGAGATACTGATCCACATAGCGGCTGGCATTTTCCGTCAGAGCCCCCATGCCCGACACTATTGGGCGCCCTGGTGGATTCGTCAATGACTTATGCACCTTCGGTAGTGCGTAGAAGGTAGAAACCTTCGGGCATGGGGACTCCAGGAAACCAGCCGCCTGTGGATCAATCACCCCCTCGTCCCGAGCTTGGTGAATCAAATGGTGGTAGTCCCTGCCATCCCTGGCGAGTCTGGACATGGAGGCCCTCGTATACCCCTCTTTGTTTTTGAGAATGTCTAGACACATTTTCTCATATTGCTCAACTGTCATGACCACAATGTTGCCACCTTTGTCCGCTGGTTTAATTACCAGCTCATGGTTATCTTCTAATTCCTTAATTGCTTTGATTAAAGACTCATCAATATTTGATTTGTGTCTCTTGTGGTACGAGAGTTGTTCCAGATCTGTTGTTACCAGATCTACAAAGGTGGCAACATTGTGGCTCATGGTCAAAGGTGGAAAAAAAGTTGAGGGCTTTTTAAATTTAGTGTCAATAGTGTTTGTAGTCTTTGTAGATCTGGTAACAACAGATCTGGAACAACTCTCGTACCACGAGCTGGTAATTATAACAATGTAGGCAACAATAGACCCATGGAGAGATAAGATAATGATGGGGATAATGAGCATAATATTTATATGTAAGATGGTTGTGAATAGCAATAATGATATTTAAAAAACTTATGTATTAAACATGATTGGAAATTGTGAACTTGGGGAGAGATGGAGGAACACTGCCCTCATGACTGAACTACAGTAAACATTTGGTAAAAATTAACATGCGATAGAACATCTCATAGAAAAAGGAATACATAGTGAGCCTGATAGGGATGCTGCCATTGGCTGGTAAATTTGTGCCCAGTTTGCTCTGACCCAGTTGTGGTGAAGCACTATATACAAATCTTATGAATTTTAAATGTAAATATTGAATGTGCATAATAATAACTTTATTGCTCGCCATTTAACATGCAAAGGACAGATATCCACTATGTAAAATTACAAAGGGATTAGTGAGGGGCGAATTGACACTAAAAAACATTGCTATTTAGCCACCAGGAAAATGGTGGATCTCCAGCAAAATGGCGCCTGATTAGAATACCAAGAGACCACCAACAAAATGGTGGATCTCCGGGAAAATGGCGCCGGTTTTGAAGACAGTGGGTCAGACCGACGACGCGAGACGTCATATCCGGCGGAAGCCGGATGTGGCATCAGATGCGCACCAGGGAATGGAGCGCATAAGAGGCGTCGTTGGCGCGGCGGCGGGTGAGTAGCACTGCGCGCCCGCACTGACACCACGGGAGATCATTCCGGGGGGTTATTGAGGGACCATCGCAAACCCCTGGACACGAGCGTGACGTACACCGGCCGCTGCGGCCACCGGGCGCCATCACCAGCTGAGACAGGTACTTAACGGGACTTACAGGCAATACTATGCCTGTCTATACACTAACAAAAGACATGGGATTCATAAATGGTTTCTTTAGTGCATAAGTTCCTACCAAAAGAGCAGTGTGGAACGCAGATAAAACCCCTAGCAGGGACATCCGTGATATCTACACAGGCTACAGTACACAGGTAGGCAAAAACATTGAATTGTATGACCCATAATACCTAAATGTTTTGTTCACTAATATCATACTGCCTATATGGCTTTTTTCTTTACAAAACTAGGGCAGTGTCTGCCTTTATCCAACTCTCCCTGGGGCAAAGGAAAATTATGTTTTAGAGAGTAGGAAGATCTTATGAGCAATAGACTCCACAATAGAGGTACTTTTTCTTCTCTTCTTTCACTAGACTTAATATACTTGCTATGCTTAATAACTTTATGAGACATCTCTAATTGATTATACTCATGTAATATGTAAACTACAGTGAATGAACACTAATATTACTAAAATGATGATGATATGTTCAGAGTGTTTGATGTAGGATTCATGCATTGCCAGCAGAAAATACTAACAATACTAACATACTAATGGTCCACATCTGTCTGTCACAGCTTTCCTGGGGTATTGAGGAAGCCGGGATTGGCGAAACATGATACATGTCTGCCCTATAAGGAAATTCTATGAATTAGTACATCTATAATATACATCAATATGTGATAAGATTGTATAGTAAGTGGGGCAATTGCATGAATGATATAATGACAAAAATCTTTTTAATGTTGTGATATTATTGTAAAAAGTTATATGAATTTTCTACACATATTTCTAATAAATTGAATTTTATACAATTATATGGGTGTGGTCATAATCTCAAGCCTGACAAAACTCTGAGGGTGCCTAACCTCGGACCAATTGGTGGTTAGAGAGGGGAATGGCCAGAATGCCCTCGCCAACTTCTTCGGTTCCAAGTACCAGCGTATTATAATTTTCATGGTTGCTTCAAGGAGAGAGAGGTGTTGCCCCCTCCCCCTGACAGCTTTCTGAGAAATGTATTCCATTGCTCTCTACCTATAGAACTTCCAAATCTTGTTCTCACGCTGACATATATAGGAGTTTTGCTTGGGACAATACTATACTATTATAAAGTGATGAGATAACCCTGGCTGCTCCTGGGTTGTTTTTATAAAAGTACTCAAATGTGCTGGAATAACCACCCTCTCCCTGGTGCAACATGCCTTCAGAAAGTTTGAAATTTGTAGCCATCTAAAATTGTCAGAGGCAGGTAAGTAAATTGATGGATGAGACTCCACCCCCCCCTGTGTGCAATGCTGAAATAGAAGGTGTGTTCCATGCAATGCTCTGGCACAATCCACTTGTATGGTGGGGGAGTAGACCTGGACCACCAGAAATTGCGCTGGCTGTGTGCAAAGAAGGTGAGGATGCAACTTTTGTATTTTTTCCCGTGCAGGTAATTTAACCTGGACGGGGTAGACATCATGGATGTATGAGGCACAAAAATTCCTGTAGCCTTAATCATTTTGTTGTTCCACATGGTTTACAGAATCTCTTTAAAGTGTCTTTCTCAAATGTTGTTGTTGAGTCTTGAAATATTAGTCAGATCAACCATTTTCGTATAAACCTCTGATTCTTTTCAAGGCTAGAGTGGCGTCTTGCATGACCTTTGGGATGTGTAAATGTTTTGAGCATTTTTGAAATAACCTCTTTTGTTGCACTAATCTAAAAGACAACAAATGTTTGAGTACCCCCCCCCTCCAAAAAAAAAAGTACTCTGTTAGGGTGCAATAATCTATTAGCTTGTTCCCTAGTAAGTATGAACTCCTGTTTTAGTATATATATATAGAATAATGCTTATCCAAAATGTTTCATTTTTAGGCAGTTCCAAAATATCTGCAAGGAGGAAGCTCCAGAGAGTTGGAATATAATACCACTTAGTGAAGTGTTAGTAACCAGACTCTTGCATACTAGATGGGACTGAAACCTGATGTACTTGCATACAAATAGTGCTCCATATAGATTATGTACAAAGGATTTCTCTATGTGTCAGTGCTATTCAAATCTAAAATGAAATCTGACAGTTTGTCATTTAGAGACAAATAATTAATTCTCCCTTACCCCTACTGTAGACCCCAAGATTAAACAGAGCTAAGAGGTCTTTTGGAAGCTGTGCTAGTCACAGACAACTGGAATTAAAGTAAACTGATCAGATGTTTGTATTAACATAATTAGCAAAAATGTCACAAATAGACGTGGCAGTTTCATAAATAATTTTGCTACCTGCCATTGCTCTTGCATAATAAGGAATCCCATGAAAGAATAAAGAGTTTCATGGTGAGATTTGTTTTCCCAATCCACCGTCACGTCAAATGATTTTCATGCTTGTCCTGATATTTTGAAGGTTTTTAGGAGTGCATGAAAAGTAGATCGATCCATTTAATTCATAACTTGTTCAGTCAACTCATAATCTATTTATACATCATTTTAAGTATTTACAGTATCAATTTTTATTTCATTCTTAGTGTCATGTTTGAACATATCCAAAATGTCCCCATTACCCAATGTATTACTTTACTTAACTTTATTTAGCATCTACTCCAACTAAGCCTTATGAACATTTCATACCCCGGGATAAAAATGTCCATTTAAGACTCAGAATGTTTACTACACTGAATGTAGCTCACAATTAAACAATATAATAAATGCACTATTCTGCATTTTACTTTCAAGGCTATTAATGTGCAAGGGGGCCACTCGGCACATTATATATGCAGACTAGATTAATATCAGGCTAAAATGCTGCAAGTGTTTGCATTATGAGACAATATTAGATTACAGTGCTATGTGGTAGGAAATGAATATGGTTTCCAAAGGGAGAATGAAAAAGTAAACTAATAAAACTTTGTGTGGACAAGTCAAGTTTTCAGTGTTTGCAGAGTTGAGGCCCAGAGTATATCTAATTGGATCACAGCAATTTGAGCTAAAATGCCATTAAAGATCAAAAGAATACTCTAAGATGACAGGGAACTCTTGTTAGATACATTAGACTTGCTTCAGTAATGGCACCTTTCCGGTCACCTACAGTAATTCCCTGAGTATACAACATATCTGTATCGAGAATAATGGGCATGTAGTAGTGTATTATTATTGTTTCTGGTGACCAATTTACCCTGATCATGACATTAACCTTTTACCTTATTATGATATCCCTTCTATCCATTTCTACCAGCCTTTGAACCTCTGCCCACTTAACATAAAAACATGTGGCATATACAAAATCCCAGAGGTTTACTGTCCAGTACATGTTTTAAAGCAACACTTATGGCTGGAACATTGCCTAACTATTCAAGAATTCGGTTTCCAATCCAGGCAAATGCTCTCAGGCAATTTTCTCAGCCAGACCAGGGTAAACATACGCAAAACTAAAGGAGCCACAGCACTCGAACCCTATCAGCCAGCATCCAGTCCCATAATCTCTCTCAAAAATCTTGTCTCAAGGTTTTGGTTGGTACACATGATGTGCTGCATGTGGAAGTTACACTACCACACCATGGCTGCAGTCCTAACTCTAAGACATACACAGCAATGGATACATTTGGGTACTGGCTTACCGAAGATTGCCTTTATACCTCCAGTGCAACACATGGGGAAAGATCTAAAGTTGTCGACCATTCATCTACCCTTCCTTCCATATGCTTACATACTGTATGTCCAACAGATGCAAAAGAGAAAGGTGGCAGCCACTGAAACCAGTTTAAAACCAACCTGGGTGCTATGTGAGTGGGGCTATAAGACAAATTTTATAAAAAAGTAAGTAGCCATAGCACCAAAAAAAACATTTATGGGTATTTTTACAAGATAGGAATGCATCCCGATTGCCGAAGTCCCCTGCACAATAATCCCCTGGAAACTGAGATATTTTTTACCTTTATCCTCGCTATCCTGGTGAAATCAAGCCCTGCAGTTGGCCGCTGCCAGTCACGTGGCCTGTACTACGCTGGCGGCCACATACCTGCAAGAGGACCACAGACCACATGACCGACAGCGGCCAGTTGCGGGGCTCAATTTTACCCGGGGAGGAAGGATAAAATTAAGGGTAGGGGACATCGGCAATCGGGATGCATTCCTATCTTGTAAAAATACCCATAAAATGGGTATTGTTCTGGGTTTAAGTACAGAATAATAGAAGCTTTGTCTAAAAAAGCTAGCATAGATAAAGCATTCAGGGCACCGTCCTCCCCAAACAAAGCTAGTGGGCAGCTTCAGGTATAGGTGTCTATTATAGAAGACCCTATTCCACAATAGAGAGTGTGTGAGCCTGCCAGTAAGCTGAGCTGCTTTAAAGTTGACCTATCACCTAGATTGTCATTATCCTGGTGATAAGTCCTTGTCCATAGAGCATCCTGTTTTGGGATCTCCAGCTGTTTGAACCCCACCCCCAGTTTGCTCAGTGGGCAGTGGGTGTCTATTATAGACGACCCTATCCCCCAATAGAGACAGTAAACTGCCCCAGTAAGCTGAGCTGCATTAAAGTGACAATCCTGTCCATGGAGCAATGAAACCCCCAGATTGCCCACACATCCCCTGCATTGTATGATTAGCCCTACCCTTAAGTCTGGATCCAAGTTTATGTAGGCCCCTGAGACCCCGTTGGGTCCTTTGCTATGTGTCACATCACATGCAACACACAGTGAAATCCACAAAGAAATCTGCAATATAAATGTTGGGTCCCACTACAACCTAAATAATGAGGGCCTTAAGCTTATCCTCCTTTTAGGTCAGCCTTCATTCCTTCACAGAACAATGACAGGGAAATCTTAATTCTTGTTCTGGTGAAACAGTTAAGAATGGCCCCATAGATGCCCCCTTAGAATTCCCAAATGCTCCTGTATATACATTCTCCTTTCAAGTCCCAGACTGGTAAACACAACAAATTGGCTGAGGCAGCCTCAGTGGGCCCCCCAAGGCACAATGGGCCCTGGCATTTGGCCAGGTTTGCCAGGTTCTAACACCAGCCATGTCTACCCCTATCATTAGCATAATACATTTGAAGCTTGTACTGCTAAGAATAAACAAAGGGTCTCAGAATTTACAAAACTTGCTGTATTTTTGTGCACCCAGCATCCCTGAATTCTGACTCACATATCAACTATCCCTAAAGTAAAACTCCATAGGAAGCCAAAATAGCCATGGAACACTGTATGATGGACAGCAGGAAACAGCTGCAAACTGCAGTGAAACATGTGTCCTATTGGAAAGCTGAGGCTGTGCCATGTTTTTGTGTACCCCCTTAAATTAAGAATTCTCCCTCTAATGCATGGCTTGCTGATGGCAAGATGGGTGGCTAGGGCTAGTTTAGTGTGCTTGTATACCATGACCATTCCTGCCATAGGTACCAAAGGGGGTTTAAACAGTAGTAAAGAATGTGCCACTCTAATGTTCTTAGTTACCAGCTGTGACATTGGGGACATATAGCCATTCTGTTTGTTCACCTTAAACAGGAAGTTTAAATATGGAAGTTCAAATATCAGGACTAAAAGGTGGAGCCGAGCACCATCGCGTCTGGTGATTCAAATTGATGTCTATGTTGAAGGTGTTTGTGGTCATAGCAAACAGCAAGTGATGCTAAATTTCTACAGTGGGGTCACAGATATTGACAAGAACAAAACAAAATTGGCTATAACTTATTCCTACTCTACATGTAGCTAGAATTGAGCTTTACATCTAGTTAGCCTAATGAGGTATGAACTGAATGTTTTTAGTATTATCAACAGGTAAAGTAAAGTAGATATAGAGAACCTATCAAGCTAAATTTGTCAAGATAAAATTTATATGTTTGTAATGCAAATGTTCACTGATTGCAGTACTTCTCCCCTTACCTGTCACGAGAGTGTATCAGTTTATGTGCAGGTGTCTAATCAATGCAGCAAATCTATTTCTGAAATATAATCAATGATTCCCTAGCTGGAGACCAAGAGCAGCTGTTCTAAAGGTAGGGGAGTGTTTGACGTGGGTGCGAGGCAAACTTTAAAGTTTCGGGAGGGGGGGGGGGGCCTTCCAAAGCAGGTCCTTTGCTATGTGTCACATCACATGCAACACACAGTGAAATCCACAAAGAAATCTGCAATATAAATGTTGGGTCCCACTACAACCTAAATAATGAGGGCCTTAAGCTTATCCTCCTTTTAGGTCAGCCTTCATTCCTTCACAGAACAATGACAGGGAAATCTTAATTCTTGTTCTGGTGAAACAGTTAAGAATGGCCCCATAGATGCCCCCTTAGAATTCCCAAATGCTCCTGTATATACATTCTCCTTTCAAGTCCCAGACTGGTAAACACAACAAATTGGCTGAGGCAGCCTCAGTGGGCCCCCCAAGGCACAATGGGCCCTGGCATTTGGCCAGGTTTGCCAGGTTCTAACACCAGCCATGTCTACCCCTATCATTAGCATAATACATTTGAAGCTTGTACTGCTAAGAATAAACAAAGGGTCTCAGAATTTACAAAACTTGCTGTATTTTTGTGCACCCAGCATCCCTGAATTCTGACTCACATATCAACTATCCCTAAAGTAAAACTCCATAGGAAGCCAAAATAGCCATGGAACACTGTATGATGGACAGCAGGAAACAGCTGCAAACTGCAGTGAAACATGTGTCCTATTGGAAAGCTGAGGCTGTGCCATGTTTTTGTGTACCCCCTTAAATTAAGAATTCTCCCTCTAATGCATGGCTTGCTGATGGCAAGATGGGTGGCTAGGGCTAGTTTAGTGTGCTTGTATACCATGACCATTCCTGCCATAGGTACCAAAGGGGGTTTAAACAGTAGTAAAGAATGTGCCACTCTAATGTTCTTAGTTACCAGCTGTGACATTGGGGACATATAGCCATTCTGTTTGTTCACCTTAAACAGGAAGTTTAAATATGGAAGTTCAAATATCAGGACTAAAAGGTGGAGCCGAGCACCATCGCGTCTGGTGATTCAAATTGATGTCTATGTTGAAGGTGTTTGTGGTCATAGCAAACAGCAAGTGATGCTAAATTTCTACAGTGGGGTCACAGATATTGACAAGAACAAAACAAAATTGGCTATAACTTATTCCTACTCTACATGTAGCTAGAATTGAGCTTTACATCTAGTTAGCCTAATGAGGTATGAACTGAATGTTTTTAGTATTATCAACAGGTAAAGTAAAGTAGATATAGAGAACCTATCAAGCTAAATTTGTCAAGATAAAATTTATATGTTTGTAATGCAAATGTTCACTGATTGCAGTACTTCTCCCCTTACCTGTCACGAGAGTGTATCAGTTTATGTGCAGGTGTCTAATCAATGCAGCAAATCTATTTCTGAAATATAATCAATGATTCCCTAGCTGGAGACCAAGAGCAGCTGTTCTAAAGGTAGGGGAGTGTTTGACGTGGGTGCGAGGCAAACTTTAAAGTTTCGGGAGGGGGGGGGGGGCCTTCCAAAGCAGGTGAGCTTTACAGCAAATCAGAAAATATTTAGTTTAAAAAAAGTGGCCTGTTCAATGTCTGTAACTTATTGATGTTTGTAAAACTTAGAAAAAAACAAAGGAACAGACAGTGCCCTGATCCATAATCTGTCACAGTAAATAGGATAGGGAGGGGCAGAATGCCAGTGCAATACAATACACTCTCACAGTATATGGACAGAGGCAGTGGCATACATAGATAAGAGGCAGGGTGGCAGCTTTTACTGGGCTTGTGGCAAGTTGTCTCCTCCTGCCTAACAGCATCAGTGGCAATCAGGTCTGTATTTCTCCTTAAAGTGAAACAAAACTCTGGAATTTGACTTTCCCATGTTTGTTCTGTGGCCCCTGTGTGAAACCCCCCAGTTCGCTCACTAAAACTCACCTTTCCCTGCTCCAATGTGGAATGTGCATCAGAGCACTTTGCCGTGTTTACATCATTCACCAATGGGCTCTGACTGAATTCAAGGGGGAGCTTGTGCTACCGCATCCCCCGTATAACCAGCAGCATTTAAACTCCCACCCCAGTCTATCTAAATGGCTCAGATTGGATGAGAGCCCGTGCATGCGCTGTGGGAGCAGGAAAGGGTGAGTTTTTTGGGCACCCTGGGGGGTTTCACACAGCGGGGCATCCCAATTTGGAATGGCCCGGAGAAATCCAGTCCAAAAGCCTGTTGCGCCGGGCTTATAGAATAATGATTTTATGCAATAGTATTTGTTTTCTACTTAAAATGGAACAAAAACCCACCAGCAGATGCCCCGCTGTATGAAACCCCCAGGGAGCTTGTAGTAACTCACCCCACCCCGCTCCAACAGCGCATGCGCAGACTCTCATCCACTTAGTGCCGTCTGCTGTGACTTGGGCCCTTATTCATGAAGGGATAGCGTCAGGTAGTGACTCTTTAGCGACAGGTAGCGAGAGGTATTGGCTCGAGAACGCCGGCTCAAATACGCAATGACACATTTATGAAGTCGATCGCGTGTAGCGACTGGGAACGTCATCGACGCGTGCGTCCCGGGCTGGCGGGGTGCGTGGCCTGCTCGCACCGTGCTGACACACTTCCGTTTGGAGTGTGGGAGGTACGGTGGGGGGCGCGGGCGCCTCGGCCGCTGGTGATTCGCTCGCGTTTGAGCTACAGCAGACTTAAAAGGTGAGGAGGGGCACCTGTGACAATCTTTACATCCTGAGGAAGTGGGCGGGGTTACGCCCACGCAACGTGTCGATGTGATTATAGCCCTTGTTTGATGGTCCTGGACTCCTATTTCATTATGGTGATATGAATTTCATTTACTTTCTATGCCCGTTTATTGGTATATAATTGTATGATTATATTGTATTGATTTATTTCTCATACTTGGTTTGTATTATATTTTATTTTTATTATGAATTGCACATAACAAGTAATTGTATATTGTATTGCATTGCACAATCCGTTGGGAAGCACTTTTTGGCACCTTGGTTAGTTAGTAGTTTTTAATTGCACAGGTAGTTTGGCATTGCACCTTTACCAAACCAGTAGTGGTTGGGAGTATTATAGTGGTGTGACCACAGTGTGGGTTTTAATTTTATTTATTTACATGTTTCACATGTAGTTTGTTAATGATGTAGTGATGTAGTTTCAATTATTCATTCATCTGGGCATAGTGTTACACATTTACCTTGTAAGGAGAGTCGGTTTTGGACCAGCACTCGTTGGGGCCCTGTCATATATGTTTTTTAATTAGTCTTTGTGTGTGCATTTTTTTACATGTCTTTGTTTATTGTAGATTGGTACTTTTTCTAATATTAAAAGATATATTGATTTTTTATCTTTGGTTTGTGCGGCCTTTTCTTGGTGGGGCCCATTTGGAGCAAATGCTGGGAGCTCATTGTGTATAGACTGTAGCGACTGGGAGAACGCCATGTAGCGTTAGATTCAACATGATCCCAGCCTCAGCGAACAATGCCTGCGTTCAGCCTTGCCGAGTGCCAGGTATTACCTCTCGCTACCTGGCGCTCTCCCATACATTTCTATGGCAGAGGCTCAAATTGCATTTTTGGGTTTTTTTTTTAGTTTTCAAAATACAAATGTGTTAGACATTATTCCTGAAGTGTATGTAATGTTAATGATCCTAATGTTTTTATTTTTTGGTTTGAAAAGTTAATTTGTAGTGTGCCGCTTAAATGTTTAACTCACACCCTAACCCAATGTCATTCCCTTTATTTTTCCTGTTTTTAATTTTTGTTTCCACCACAAAAAATCACTTTCATCTAACCAGGTCTGGCACTCTATGCCAGCAGTCAGCCAAAAAACAGCGCCCACGCTCTTTCCTAGAAATTTCTTGTTGAATCTGGTTTAGTGCGGCAAGGGCCAGTAGCTATGCCCAGTCGCTACCTGTCGCTGGCTGTGGCGCTGTGCTTTTGATACATGTGTTTTGGTTTTTTTTGGCCATGAAATTCCTTGTAACAACAAGAGTCGCTGTTGTTGAATAAGCGGCAAACATTTTCGCGCATCTGAGTGCACTAGCATGACCTTGAAACCATAGTTAAAGTTAATATTAACCCATTAGTTATTAGATTGTGAAACACATTGTTCCCCCTTATATTCAAATGTATCCCACCCTATTTCTGTAGTCATTTTTATAACACATTCACATATCTATATATAAAGAGGTCTTAATGTATGGGTTACTATCTCTGTAATTACGTACCAAACACAAATTAGGCAATATAATAAAAAATTTAAATCAAAAAAATTTTAGCATGTGTGTATGGAGTGGCTGACCTTGTTATGTTTATGCTATTTTAACATTTGCGTATCCTAGCGATATCATAGGCGTATGCTAGCGTATTATTAATGCGAGGAGTGTCAGATTTTTTGCTTTCACTTTAGTTTTTGCTACTTCCGGTTTCCACCTACGAGGGTCCATCATGCGGCAGATGCCCTGCCAGACCTCTCCCCAGCTATTCCTCAGATTCTGACCCCCCCACCCCTCCCCCCCTGTCTCCCCTGGCCCTTCAACATCCCCTGTTCCCCCCGCATGCCCCAAGAAGTCCCGAAAGATGGTGGATCCTTGGGTGATTGGTCAAGTTGTTAAAGTGAGCATTTTATATATTTTTTGTATGGTAATGTTGCTTTTTATATGTGTTCTCACAGATATGTACATGTATTGATTTTTTTTTTATTTTTATTGTTTTTTTAGGACTTTTGTGTCAAGGAGTACGAATATGCCCGTAGTGCAAAAAGCCGCATAGTGTTGGAGGTGCAAGCCACCGTGTGCCGGCGCTTTAAGACACATTTGACCGTCCGTTCCATCATACAGAAGTGGTCTGATTTCAAGCGCCGGGACAATGAGGGCGTTTATAGGCTCTATGATGCCTACGCCTCAGGTAAGTGTAAAATCACTACATGTTTGTACTAAAGATAACGTAGTTGTAGTTTAGGTTTTTTTTTATGTGTCCTTTTTTTTTCCTCTACGCAGATAAGCGTCCTTCCCTGGGGAAACACGGGAAGGGATACCTCTCATCAGTTCCATCTAGAGGACCCAGGGGAGGAAGAGGATGACGCCACAGAGGAGCGTGCTGCTGGGGGGAGGGCAGTATGGAGCCTCAGCTCCTCACAGTCAGACTCAGCTGAGTCTCAAAACCCTTGTGGCCACTCTCAAGTGGGGAGTCCAAGTGGAGAGGAGGACATGGACCCGCCCACACTCCCTCAAGGATCAGTGAGGTGAGAGGGAGGAGGGTGGCCCATCGGCTTTGGGATCTTCTGGGCCGATTGTGAGGAGTAGAGGCTCCACGCCTCCACCTCAGAGTCCTCCCTGGGATACCAGCGGCAGCTCATCCGCTGGTGAGTGCATTTCTAATTGTTGTTTGTCTGTTCCAGGTTGAATCTGTGCTGTGTTAAATATCCTGTGCCATCATTATCTGTATTTCAGGGCATCATAGGGCCGGCACCCAGCAGCTATGCAGCAGAGCTTGCACTCGGGCATAGTCGTGGTAAGTGTTTGGGATTCTCATTCACATGGTGTATGTAATGAAATTAGAAAATACATACCCAGTTTTTATGCTACACAACATTATATTGTGTTTTAATTTTCAGCCACTTCTGTAACACAACTCCAGTTCAATACAAATGCAAGCAAGCACAAATAGAATTCTTAGTGATTACAGCATGATGCTGCATTGCAAATGTGTTAGCAAATGTGCACTTTGTTTTGCTACCACATGTGCAAGACTAAAATATAAATATGTTAATGTCAATTTAAATTCTGTAATTTGCATTGCACTGGCAATGTGTAGCAAAAATGTCTGTAAAAACCGGACAATGGTATTGAGTGGTCCATGTGGCCTACTTAAATTATACAGCTGACCTCATGAACCACTGAATACCATGCTAATGTCTTCGAAACATGTGTAAAACCTTGTTTGCATGATTTATATCAGACCAGAAACAGGTGTATGTGGAAGAATAATATTCAGGGACCAAGCTTATGACGTTTTCTGTTGTGTTTTTGTCTACACAGATGTTTCCACGCAGACGGACCCCGTCACCATACTCCCCACCCCAGCTCCAGGAACCCCCAGCCGGATGGTCCCTAGGCACAGCTGCGATGGTGAGTACAATTACTTGTTTGGCAAACATACTTTTACAACATATGTCTTGAGAAATGAACACGCATAAGGGTTAATGTCATTATGGGGTTAAGTAGCAGACATGTAGATGACATTTGGCCGAGCCACAATCAGAAATGCATGTATGCATGCTAGATTGTTGCCTCCCCTTTGTTTAACCCTTTAACCGCCAGCCTACCTTGAGATTTTGTCACCCTTTGTTGCCAGACCATTTTGCACTATTTTGCGCTCCACATGTTCAACAGTGATTTTTGAAGGGATTTCCCAGTATTTCCCCGGACAATTATATATTGTTTTTTTCAGCACAGTCTGGGCTTTAACATGAAGTGTCTTGTTTGTAAGATTGTCAGTGTTTTTTAAATATTTTTATGGAAAATATGTAAAAAAAAAAACAAAAAAACATTTTTTTACAATTTGTAGTGTATTTTCTTAATAAAACATGCAAGTTGTTCCAGAAAATCATATTGTGTGTAAAAGCCCTATTCCTCCCAATTGCAACAGTACCACATATGTATTGGTGGACATCATTTCCTGCCCAGGAGACACGTAAAACTAAAAAGAGCGACTGAGCCAATTTTCAAAGAAAATACACCATTTTGCTCTCCTTGCGGTTTTTCAACCAAAACACCACTTTTCAATTAAAATACCCCCCACAAACCATATGTTCCCTGAAAGTACACACCTCAAGCATTCTAGGAGTACCAGGCTTGTTGTAGCTGCAGCTTTCTGGACGCAAGCCTTCCTGAAACTCACTTGTTGTACCGGATTTCCCTAAAAAAAATAGCAAAAATGCAGCATTAAGACCAAATTTTTCTATAAAAAACATGTGCTAACCAAAAATAACTAACCAAATCTGAAACAGCATGGTCTTCTGAACGGAACAATACCCAACATGCATAGCTACCTCCAAGGGTAGGGTTGCCAATTACCCCAAAGCAAAGCGTATGCATAACGGGCATTTCAATTGAAATTTCCTGCTCTGCAGACAAAGTGCGCACCTTGCACTTTTTCAACAAAAACACCACTTTTCAATTAAAATACCCCCCACAAACCACATGTTCCCTGAAAGTACACACCTCAAGCGTTCTAGGTGTACCAGGCTTGTTGTTGTAGCTGCAGCTTTCCGGATGCAAGCCTTCCCGAAACACACTGGTTGTACCGGATTTCCCTAAAAAAATAACAAAAATGCAGCATTAAGACCAAATTTTTCTATAAAAAACATGTGCTAACCAAAAAAAACAAACCAAGCCTAAAACGGCAAGGTCTTCTGAACAGAACAATACCCAAGATGCATAGCTACCTCCAAGGGTAGGGTTGCCAATTTTGCTCCTGATCTGTCTCCAAATCTGATCTGCTCCTGACCTGTCTCCAAATCTGCTCCCCGACCAATCTGTCTCCAAATCTAATCTGCTCCCCGACCAATCTGTCTCCAAATCTAATCTGCTCCCCGACCAATCTGTATCCAATTTTAATCTACTCCCTGACCAGTGTCTCCAAATCTGATCTGCTCCCCGACCAGTGTCTCCAAATCTGATCTGCTCCCCGACCAGTGTCTCCAAATCTGATCTGCTCCGCGACCAGTGTCTCCAAATCTGATCTGCTCCCCGACCAGTATCTCCAAATCTGATCTGCTCCGCGACCAGTGTCTCCAAATCTAATCTGCTCCCCGACCAGTGTCTCCAAATCTAATCTGCTCCCCGACCAATCTGTCTCCAAATCTAATCTGCTCCCCGACCAATCTGTCTCCAAATCTAATCTGCTCCCCGACCAATCTGTCTCCAAATCTAATCTGCTCCCCGACCAATCTGTATCCAATTTGAATCTGCTCCCTGACCAGTGTCTCCAAATCTGATCTGCTCCACCCAGATCACCCATTCACCACAGATCACACACATCACACACACAGATCACACACAGAACACACACAGAACACACACAGAACACACACACACACACAGATCCTCAGGCAAAACCAGCAAGGACCTTTTATAAAGTAGAATGGGAAGGGCTGAGTAGGGTACATAGGGCTCCCTAAGCCTAGAAGGGGAGAGAAAGTGTTTGGCTTATCTTGGCTGGGGACATGCATCCTTGGCCCTTATCCCAATGGCACTGTTTCTGGATGGGTCGGGGGAGGTGGTTGGTTGTTCCTTGGTGCCCCAGGGATGTGCAGGGACCCCTTGCCTGGATTAGCCACCCTAGCGGCATGTCTGGTAGGGTTGAGCTACGTCCAGCTGGACAGCTTCGTCCTGGTCTGGGAGACTAGGATCCACCACCTTTTCCAATTTTGGGGTGCCCCTCTAGGATGTGATGTTTCTTGGTGGAGGCAGGTGTAGGTATGCCACAGTCCTAACTTGCCTGATGTTAGATCCTGTATGTATGACATCAATAGGAGGCTTTAAAAAAAGCTATGGCTGCACCAGTGGTTATTTAGATGTTGAATGGATGAGCAGGACAAAGCAATGGGCACAAGGAGCTCCCACCCCAACAGATCTCACACACACACACACACACACACACACACACACATATACAGATCACACACACATACAGATCACACACACACATACAGATCACACACACATACAGATCACACACACATACAGATCACACACACATACAGATCACACACACACACAGATCACACACACATACAGATCACACACACATACAGATCACACACACATACAGATCACACACACATACAGATCACACACATATACAGATCACACACACATACAGATCACACACACACATACAGATCACACACACATACAGATCACACACACATACAGATCACACACACACAGATCACACACACATACAGATCACACACACATACAGATCACACACACATACAGATCACACACACATACAGATCACACACACATACAGATCACACACACACACACACACACACACAGATCACACACACACACACACACACACACATACAGATCACACACACATACAGATCACACACACATACAGATCACACACACATCACACAGATCACACACACATCACACACATCACACACACATCACACAGATCACACACATAACACAGCCACTTACCTGTGATCGCCGCCGGAAGAGGCCGGTGCCCGCGTGATGCCTGGAAATAGCAGGGGGCGCCGGCTGATGACAGCTGCCGTGCGCCCCCCGCTGATTGGTCAGGGGAGCGATCGGGTGACTTGGATCACACCCAGGTCACCTCCCCCTGACCCCTGGGCTCCGGGAAAGATGCTGCGCCCGCGTCATCGGCTGAGGTAAGCAGGGGGCGCCAGCTGATGACAGCTGCCGTGCGCCCCCTGCTGATTGGTCAGGGGAGCGATCAGGTGACTTGGGTCACACCCAGGTCACCTCCCCCTGACCCCTGGACTCCCTTCAAGCTGCATCCACAACAACTGGCCCGCTGATGCCCCCCCGATGGCCGGAAGGTAAGGGAACGCTAGCCACATAAAATTTACGTGGCGGGCGGTTAACTGCAGGAGAGGCAGCCACGTAAATTTTATGTGGCTGGCGTTTAAAGGGTTAAATGTAAACACATAATACATTCGACCTGTGAGTGTGTTTGTTCATTAACAAACTCCTTCAATAGTAACTTTGCTAGCTATAATTGTAATAGCAGAAGGATTTGTTTAGTTAGTACTATGGACATGAGTACTTTAGGAAAACCGGAAATACACTGTCCTAAATCTTACTTAGGCCTTCAATTCAGAAAACAGGTAATGTAAACATATAGGTTAGGGAGGAAAATCGCACATGGAAGGCCAAAAACCTAAAGTAACGTAACCATATATTCACACAGTTTAGCATAATGTGAAATATTTTGCAACATAATGAGTTTCAACTCTTAAATTGTCAATAAATTGCTTACGTTTTGATCCATTTACAAACAATAATGACCTTTTTTTCTCACTACAGCTTGCAATAATGAGCATCGCAGACTGTGGCAGTACGTCCGCTGAACCCGATATCTGCTGCTGGGAAAAACAGCCGTAGGGTGGGGGGTATGGTGTTTGCAGCTCTGCAGAATTTGTCATTGGCCATGTTGGCCTTTTCTTTTTAAATATTAAAATTTTTAAGCTTTTTTACCTTAAATTGTGTTGTGACCTTGAAACCATACTTAAAGTTAACATTAACCCATTAGTTATTAGATTGTGAAACACATTGTTATCCTTTACATTCTTGAAGCATTCTAATGTCTACCAAATTTGTACTGTTGTCATTTTTACAACACATTCACATATATAGATATAGAGAGGTCTTAATGTATGGGTTACTATCTATGTAATTAGGTAACAAACACAAATTAGTCGAGATATCCAAAAATGTATTACATTAAATAAAGTCAAACCAAATTAGAACATCTTTTGATTTGACAAAAATAAAAATTAGAATTTTAGTCCCTGGGTGGCCTGGTTGGTGCCGACTCATTTGTAGGGGCGGTGTTGGGGGCCAACAGTGCAGTAAAAAAATAGACTGCTGCTGTATTAGCTGATGTAACAACAACAAAGTTTCGTCCTGGCGCTCAATAGATTGTTGGGTGGCATGCATCAATTCTGCCTGGGGTTGGTTCCGCAAATCACGAACTTCTTGCCTCAGTTCCCGAATTTGTTGTTGGTCCACCAGCGATTGGGTTTCCAACGCCGCAATGCGCTCCTGAGTTCCATCACGCGGCTGTTGCCGACTGTAGGCCTCCAGCATCCGGCTCCCTAACTCATACAGGTCGGCACTTGTGGGGGCAGCTCTGGCAGTTGGTTGTTGCGCAGGCTAAAAGAAAAAGCAAGATATTAGTTTCAAGAATGTATTTAGCAGATAAAACACAAACACATCTATGGTTAGCTTAACATGTACCGTTGGTGCTGCCTCTGTAGCCTGACCACACGGGACTTGTGAGGAGGGCACATTCTGGGTTGGCGCCAAGGATTCCTGCTAAGATCAAAGTATGTTGTATGTTACATGGGTTTACCTGAGTGTCCCAAAAACATGTAAACGTTGCTCAACGATAACCAATTCATCAAGGGTACCTGAGTGTGCTCCTCCTCAAATAGTACAGGTGTCTGGCTGCCAGAAAGGGGCATATCATCATCCAAGAGTGGCGGCAACATCACATATGCTAAAGAGAAAAGGCGTGTTATTTGTTTTGTTGTTGGTATTGTGTGTCGACTTTGTCGAACCAGTATAGAGTCAATACCTGTAAAAAGTTACCCATTGGCCAATACACACACACCTTTTACACTTAGTAGATTTTAGGAAGAAAGATCTCTGTTAAACAAACAAGATGAACTCATTGTGTTTCCACAGATCATAATCACATATCTAAAAACACACATACCCGCCACATTGGAGATGTCCAGACTTAGCCCATCACTAGAGCTTTGCCCTAAAAAAACATGGTTCATACCAAATGTCAAGAGGCACACAACATTTAATGAAGAACAACATACTTACGTTAACAAATTCAAACACATTCTTACCCTCATCCCTAGCAGCCGCACGGTGAAAGGCCCTTTCAGGACCAGCACTTCCTGTATTCAGGCCTAACATAAAGCAGAATTGGTATTACTTTAAGCTGCCATAGTATTGTTAATGTAAATCTATTAGAATATCACCCAAATCTGAAAACATGTATTTGACATTTTCCTGGTTTGTTAACTCTGAACTAGTATCCGTTTGCTGCACAAACATAACCAACTATCCTGCTTGGAATGTGAGGTCTCATGGTTTGCCATTTTGACATAGTAAAATTTACACATTCTAAAACAAAATACACAAAGGATACAGTGTGCTTTGCAATACACACCAACAGGGTCCTGTAGGCCTGCAACACAGGAAGTGGGGTCCAAAGATGAAGCAGGGACTTGGCCTACAAAGGAAAAGCATGCTTGAGATACATTCCCAAATTTAAATTACTTTACCAAAAGCCACCTTGCCACATGCACTTACTGGCATCCAAAGAGTATGTAGACTCATGAGGACTCATGAGGAGATGCTGGTGCAATTCTGAGGGCATCTATGTGAAACAAATTAAAAGAATTAGGCATTGTTAATGTGCGCTAGAAAAAAAAAAACATCCACAACAATACCATAAAATCACATTATCAAGACTCTTTACCTTCAACCTCAGACTGGGTTAATGTTGAGGCTGGGGGAAGGGCAGGATTCTGGGACCCCCTCATCACCCGACTCCTGCGAGTCCTCATGTGCCACTATGCATAAACCAAGAGAAATTTTATTAAGACTTATTGAGACTACAAACAGAAATGGGTCAACATGATTAGCAACAATAATTTACAAGGTTAAAACAATGTACCTTCACCCCAACCTGTGGTGTCATCCCCAGCATCCACACCCTGCAGCTGACAGAGTGGAATCTTGCACTTCAGCATCTCCTCATATGGCTTTTATTTACTCTTTGGACCCTGCTTTGTCCCACTGTCTACAAGTAGATCATTCTTCATCTTTACCATAAGGGCCCTTTGCAAGGTGTAGAAGCGTTTCTTGCAGGCTGGGCCACTACGTGGGTATTGAGCAGTGCTAGTAAGCTGCTCACCAATGGCATCCCACAATTTGTTCCTTTCTTGTTTGCCTAA
The DNA here is from genome assembly GCA_027917425.1 of Gastrophryne carolinensis. Lineage (NCBI taxonomy): Eukaryota > Metazoa > Chordata > Amphibia > Anura > Microhylidae > Gastrophryne > Gastrophryne carolinensis. The sequence continues at coordinate 276,849,436 of CM051238.1, forward strand.
ACACTGACTTTGGGAGCCAAATAATAACTCCCATTTAGCCAGTGTCAGACACACAAGAGTATTATTATCCGCCAAATTAAATTCTGGCTCCCTTTTGGCATAGGCACGCTTGGGCTTGGGTGGGGCTTCACCTTCAGCCTGTGCCCTTTTCCTTGAGGAAGGTCTGCGGCCACGATGCACACCACTGGTACTGGGCCCACCAGGAGACACAGCAGTGGCTGGAAGATGTCCAGAATTTGGCTCCATCCTCTAGCTGCACACACCACCAAACAACAAACACACAAGGACGCATGCAAACTACAGAATGGCAACAACTGCTGAATGTGTCTGCCAGTATTTATGTGATTTATTACCCAATCACAAACAGGCCCAGTTAATTGATTGACACATACTGTACAGGTGTTTGGAGATACATCTTGATTACAATGAATGATGTCTCAGCCAAACATGTGTTGCAGTCAATAAACTAATTAATTATCTACTTACCAAGCCATATAGACATTAGGATTGACTAGGATCCATGTCTCTTAACAACATTGGAAATAGTGTGCAAAAAAGGCTATTTGAAATTTGAAAAGGTTACCTTGGATTGGCCAAAAGATGTCTGTGCAACCAGATCCGCACAAGTACGCTATTATGGAAGCGCTAGGCGTTTCCGCAACACCTGTGGTAAGCTAAATACAGACCGGAAACAGCTAACAAACGCAAGAGGCGGCAAAGCGGACCAGTCATTTGGATAAGTTAAGTATAAATTCAAAATACTTTAATCATTCTTATCTTGATAAACTGTGGCAAAGGCTGTGGTGTTTGTTGTTACTTTATAGATTAAAGGTTATGGCACACTACAAAAGAGTATGTTCAAAAAAATCAAGTATACAGTTATCAGGGGTTCCAAGCTTCCACGATCCGCCCACTTAATGCGGACCCAAACTACATGTAGAGGTAGAGAATGGAAAATCGAACACCCTTAAAATCAAATTTAAGAGAAATGATTTTAATGCTGTTGGTAACAATAGGTGACATCAAAGCAAGTGTATATACAAAGTATAGTGCAGACAAAACAGATCAATACATGTAAACAAAGTTATGACCGTTGATGGTGGTCCAGTCACTAATGCTGCAACAAGCACAGGGGGACACTATGCCCATACACGCTTCCAGGGTTTCTGAGAGAGCAAGTCAATAAAGCAAAGTCCAGAGATAATGTACAGAAAGTCCCCTGGGAAAGGTCCATGGACGTCCTTCATTCCATCCTGCCAAATGCTATTGGTAACTTTAGCAAGATGTGAAAAGCACTTACAAAAGGAGACAGGCTGGATGAATGGCTGCAGACGGACAACAACAACACAGTGATCAACATCTCCGAATACACCCTCACCACCGAGGAAAAACAGGTACTCACAAAGGGCCTTTCATTTGTACCTACTGCCACAGGTGCTCCATTTGATCTTGAGGTTAATTTACAGAAGTTTTTTCGTACACTGAGACTTAAATCTTTCTTTGCCTATCATCCCTCTCAAGGAGGCACAGATACTCCACATACTACTGGTGTCCCGCTTAACATGTGTAAACCCAAAAGCATCTGGGCCCCCCCAGCCACCTCACATGCGATTGAAACCTTTATTTCCCTTGTACAACAAGACATCAAGAAACTTCATCTCCCTAGGCACACTGGGCACCCTAATTTTTCTGAAAAAGAACGTAAGGCACTTAAGCCTCTGAGTGATAACCCCACAATAACTATTAAACCAGCCGATAAGGGGGGAGCTATAGTTATTATGAACACCCTTTATTACCAGAATTAAATTATGAGTAAATTAGGTGACCCCAACGTGTATGTCCCTACACATCAAGATCCTACACAAATAATTAAGAAAGATATTGACGAGGTAGTTAAACGAGCTGTAGAGACAGCAGTCATAGACAAAAAAACGGCTACATTTCTCACTACTGAACACCCCCTCACTCCGTTATTCTACTGCTTACCGAAAGTCCATAAAAGACTCAAGAACCCTCCAGGTCGTCCCATCGTGGCAGGTACTGAATCAGTTTTTCAGAACCCAGCGATATTTATAGATCAACTGTTACAACCATTAGTACTGGCCACCCCCTCTTATTTACAAGACACCACCGACTTCTTAAACCGTATCACCACATTAGGCACATCACAAGCCTCTATACCTCCATACCACATGCCTCAGGTATAGAGGTGATCCGCAGTGCCATGTTGCACACTACACTTCCAGAGGGTATACAGAACCTGGCCATCAAACTACTTACCATCATACTCACCAAAAATTACTTCTCTTTTGACAATAAATTTTATTTCCAAGCACAAGGCACAGCTATGGGGTCCAATATGGCCCCCAGCTATGCTAATCTGTTTATGGCGAACTTTGAAACCAGGTTCGTATACCCCTCTGATCTATACCAAGCACACATACTCATCTGGCTACGCTTCATAGATGACATATTTCTAATCTGGCAAGGTGACCCTGATCTTCTACACTCCTTTCATGCATATCTGAACCAATGTTTGCCCACAATTTCTTTCTCCCCGGAAAATAGCCGACAAACCATTCACTTTTTGGATGTACAGATCACTAACGACAGTGGTACTCTTCTTACTGACATATATAAGAAACCCACAGACAGAAACACTTTCTTACATGCCAAAAGCCATCATCCGCCCTCCCTGATTAGATTACGGCCACTGATGAACTCTATTACACACGCTCAGATGAATTGGTTCATAATCTCCTACAACGTGGCTACAACCATAAAGACCTTAGAGAAGCACAACATAAGGCCAGTGGCCTAGAGAGAAATTCCTTAAGGAAATTCCGCCCCAAGAGGGAATGTAAACATATCCCATTGGTTCTCACCTATTCTAATCTTTCTATACAGGCACAAAAAATTGTTAAACGACATTGGCCAGTTTTGGGTACGGACAGTAGACTCTCTGAGTTCAGTAAAGAGCCTCCGCTGACGGCTTTTAAAAAAGCCAGGAACCTCCGTTCCTCTCTGGTGAAAGCAGAATTTCGATCAATCACACCACCCACATCTACCAACTGGCTTAGTGAATTACAAATCCCCAAAGGTATGTTCCCGTGCGGTCACTGCACTCAATGCAGCTTTACATATAAAACACAAACTTTAACAAATCCTACGACAGGAAAGCGCTACTTCATACATAGCTTTGCAAATTGTTCTACAAAAAATGTGGTCTACCTCATTAAATGCCCATGTGGCAAGGGGTATGTAGGGAAGACAAAAAGGGAAATACGTTGCAGGATTAGTGAGCATCGCTCTGATATAAGGTCGGGTAGACTGGAGTCCCCTATAGCTAGACACTTCTTACAGCAAGGCCATCTAGTTATCTGGTTTTGTGGTGAGCTGAATTTGTGTGATTGTGTGAGGATTGTGATTGTGTATGTGCACTGGTTGTGTGTGTGTTGAGATTGTGTTTTTTTTTGGTCAGTGCATGAGCTATGGCCAGTGAGAGTGAGATGGATGTGAGGGTGATGTTTGGGTTATGGATGTATTGTTGTGGCAGCGCAGAGGAAGGTCAGGAGTCAAGGGAAGAGGGTGCTGTGAGGCTTAGGGCACCCCGATCCTTTGGCATCCGCCTCTCTGTATGGGATTTAAGTGACAAGCAGATCAGAAGTCGATTTCATCTGAATCGTGCAGCACTACAGTCCCTATATGATCAGATTAAGACCAAAATCGATCCATCCACCAGACGCACCCAATCCATCCCTGGCATAGTTCGCCTATGTGCCATACTAAATATAGTGGCACGGGGGAATTTCCAGGCAACCTCTGCCCTCCTCAGCGGGATCAGCCAGGCTACATTGAGCCGCATATTTTACAAGGTAGTCCTGGCTATTTGCGACCTTATCCCCGTTTATATAAAATTTCCTGAGGATGAGGAGGAGGTTGCCAATATTAAACGTGCGTTCTACCGCATGGGAGGGATCCCTAATGTGCTAGGGTGCTTGGATGGTACACATATCCCTTTCCGCCCTCCCCGTGCACAGGAGCTGCATTATAGGAACAGGAAACATTTCCATTCCATGAACGTCATGGTGGTATGTGACCATGACATGAAGCTGCGGGCCGTGAGATCTGGCTTCCCCGGCTCATGCCATGATTCTTACGTGCTCCAGCAATCAGTCCTGTGCCGGAAGTTTGAAAACAATAAAATGCCACCAGGCTGGCTACTGGGTAATTAATCTCTCTCACTTTGTTTATTCGACAGCGGACAAGGGATATGGGCAGAAAACATGGCAAATGACTCCGGTCAGAAACCCACAGACCACTGCCCAGGTACGCTACAATGCAGCACATCGCAAAACCAGATGCATTGTGGAAAGAACCATCGGCCTGCTGAAAGCACGCTTTCTCTGCTTGGCACGCCCAGGAGGAGGGATGTTGTACAGTCCACAAAAGGTCTCCAAAATTATCCTCGCATGCTGTGTCCTACACAATATTTGCATATGTCACCGAATCGAACCCCCCCGAGGAAACAGCACTGGTGCCAGAAGTCCCCAACATGGCCGCAGACAGTAACGAGGACACCCAGACTGGGTTTGAGCGACGACAAAGCATGATTAGCTCTTTTTTCTTGGTAAGCTAGCTCACCTTAACTATACTACAACTACTGTACTACAGGGTCCGACTAAACATTACATCAAAAATATGTGGGTGGTCTAAAATTATTAACCTGAAAAATGTGTAGCTTAAATTAATTCTAAAATATATGTGGGTGGTATTTTAGATTGATAAATACAAAGTGGCTTTCTTTAATTCTATAAAGTTCCAAGGTGTTTTGTATGTAATTAAATTCTAAAACACAAAACATTTTAGCAAATTTATTTTTGACAAACTACATAAACTAAGTACACTTTTGTCTCCATTTCAGGCACCATGAAGATGGGAACATCTGTTTTTTTGGTTTACAATAAAAAATAAGAAATATGCTTACATAAAAAAAAAGAAAATTCGACAAAAAATCTGGTTACATGTGTTATTTGCGTAATGTTATATCACATTTCTCAATTTTTTTTTTTTTAATCATACTATTTTTTTATTTGAATTTTCAAAAGTTCACATAGCACTGACTTACATGAGAACAGAGAAATCAAGATACATCAGTCACATATAATGCTCAAACATGTCATCACATAATCCACCTGCAGGTTATACATAGCCGGATCCAAAGGTGCTATTCAGGTGCAATCACTTACATTTCTTAACAGAAGAAACACTCATTCAATCATCTTCAATCTGTACCTTATCAACCCTGCAGGGTTTGCAAGTTCTATCTAGAGTGGGGTGAGACCCCCCCCCCCACTGATAGCCTAGGATCCGCTGCTGCCAGAGCCCAAAACCCGCCAGTAGCCTCTCCCGGGTGACAACTTGCACTCCAATGTTGACGCTAGTGACCCATGCATCCCTCTCCTACTCCCCACGGAAGAACAGGAAAGAGGGGAAGGAGTAATAGATGAACAAGATGGGGGAAGGGCAGTCAAAGGGGGTAAGTGAAGGAGAAATGAAGACAAAGAAAAGGGGGGGGGAGTGGGGGAGGGAAAGGCAAAGGATAGGTATAGGGGGGATGATCAGAGTGGGGGGAAGGGGGGAGGGAGAGAAAAGAGGGGGAAAAAGAAAAGACGAAGGGGGGGGTAAGAGGAGGGGAGAGGGAGGGGGGGCCAACCCAGCTCCCCACCAAGGCACCACAGCAGGAGCCCTCTCCAACGTGCCTGGGCAGGAAGGACCATAGTTCCCTAACCTTTTAAATCTTTTCCTCCCTTTTCTCTCACCTTATATAATCCACTATCCTTTTCTGCTATGTCTCCACTTTTATCTAAAGGCCACTTTATATACATCAGAATCTTTGAATATATCCCAGATTGTCCATGTCTTTCTGAAGGTTTCTAGTCTGTCCTGTTTTGTCAGCAGGATTTCCTCCATTTCTTCTAGATAATTAGGTAACTAGGTATCAGAACTCTCGCTGCATTCATCAGATGGATCGCCAGCGGACTCAAACTCCCCAGCATTGATCGGGGACCCCAGGAAAGATCCTATGAAGTCCTTCTGGGCTTCTATACCAGTGAGTAGCTATATTCTTAGTATGTCACACACCCCGCTTCAAGAATCCATAACATGTGGGTAATATCGTCCTGAAGAGGGCGTTCCTGCAGAGATGATAGCAAAAGAAAGCCCCTCCCTGATCCATAAATACCTGGGACCTCCCACTCACTACCCAGTTTCCATCTCTGCAGACGGCGAGCAAGTCAGAAGATGATGGCTCCTCCTTGCACAGGGGGATTTCAGGTAGCCGGGGTAACTCCCGGCCTCTTATTTTGTCTATTTCCGCTCGGACCCCTGTTTGTCCCAAAATTTACCTCAGATTACATGCCTCCACAGTCTTGGCTGCTGGCCCGAGCGAGGGTACATTGGCACCTCTGGTGCTGAGGAGCAGAGCTCCACCGTGAGACCCTAAAAGAGAGGGTAGGCGGTCATACCGGGTAGGTGATCCCGGTTTGGGATGCCCCGTCCCTTGACTTTTCCCCTGGGGGGGGGGGGCCCTTCCCTTTTACCAACTATGGGGGCTGGGGGTTCCTCTCATAGGGGTTAGCTTTATTCTCTTTCTCTTTATTCACTTTCTCTTGTTGATGTGGAGCGTCTGGAAGTAATCCCTCAATGAATTGGTTGCACTGTTACTATGTTGCAGCACCGCGGCTGTCATTGCAGCCGGGTGCCGGGGTTTTTCAGTCTGTGAGGTAAATTTTTTACCTCACACGCTTTGGGGGGGCGGGGCTGGCACTCGGCGCTCTGCCGCGGCCAGCCCCCGTTCTTTCATTCATTCCTCGCCGCAGCGAGCGGGGCGGGTGCTCCGCTAGTGATAGCGGGAGCACCCGCTGTCATGGCAGCCGGCGCCGCGGTTGTCAGCGGCGCCGGTCTCTGGGCTGGTGCGTGGGGGACTTCTTCCCTCACGCTTCATTCACACTGGAAGGGGGGGCGGAGCCGGGCTTTCGGCTCGTCGCCGCGGCTCCGCCCTCCTCTGTACTGGCACCGCTGCGGAGCTGAGCTCCCTGTTACTAGGCAGCTCCCTGTTACTAGGCAGCTTAAGGGGCACAGATCAGCTTTGCGCGGGCTGCGCAGACCACGCCCATGACAAGGCAGTTCTTCTTCTCTTCACTTCACCTCAGAAATCGCCATTGTTCTGAGGCGGATCGTTCACCGCAGCGTTTGTGAGTGGCCCTGTGGGCCTCATTTATTTCTTCTTTTCTTTATCTGTTAAGTCTTATTGTAGGGACTTATGGGTCTCTCTCTGTCTTTTAGGTGAAGGTTATCCAGGAGGATCTTCTGTAGTATTGGAAGGTCTCTCCTGATCCTGGGTCCCTGGGTCCATTTTAGCATCACAAATCCTCCCACTCGGGACATTAAAGGGGCATCCCGGGTTGTCTAACTGGCGTAATTCCCTGGGTCATAGCGACCACTCAAAATTCACCTTATGGAGGCATCCCCGGATACTGGGACTGGGACCCCTTCGGGGCATCCCAAAAAGTGTATGTTGTGTGGGATTTCCATTACTGGGGATGATGTGTTACTGTGTATACCATGTGCACAGCAAACTATTACGCGGCAGTCCGAACCCCAAGCGGCGGGGTCAGCACAGCCGGCCACCTCAACTCCCCCTCCCGCCTTGACTCGTGCCCCGTGTGACGTGGTCATGGGCAGATGTGTGCCAGATTGGCTAGCCTTGAGAAAATGCTCTCTAGCTCGGTCGCCCGTAAGGCTCCGTCTAAGAGAAAGCATTTGTCGCCGGCTCCGCCGGTGGATGATCTTGATGACAGAGACAATCTGGATTGGTCTGATTATCCTCAGCTAGAGGAGGGGGAAGTTGATGAGGGTTCAGAATTTTCGGATGATGAGCAGTCTGCTGGCGCTGATGCCGAGCTTTCTGATTTAGGGAGATCCTTGGACTCTCCTCACGCTCTGTCTCTCATGCTGGAAGTTCTGAATATTTCCCCTCCCGAGGAGGCGTCACAGCAGAAAGGTGAATTGTTTGAGGAATCCAGGCCGCGCCTGGAGTTTCCTACGCAACGCCATTTTGATAGAATCATTGACAAGGAATGGGATAGGCCGGCTCGGCTCCCTGGCATCCCTCAGGGGTGGGATAGGAAATATCCCTTTCCTTCTGAGGCGGTCAAGCGCTGGGCATCTCCCCCCGAGGTGGATGCACCGGTTTTGGGGTTGTCTAACTCCTCGGTTTTAAACAGACCTGATTGTTCCACTCTCAAAGATGGAGAGGATAAACGTATTGATCAGATGGCTTCTCATGGCTTTACTAGCATTGGGTCGGCCATCCGGCCTGTGTGCGCTTCGGAGCTAATGGTGTTGGCTACCAGGTCTGTGGTCAGGGACCTGTTGACTTCTTCCGGGCTTCGTCCTGGTAGTAACGAGTTCCTTAGCCTTAAACGGTGTGAGTTGTTTCTATCCTTTGTGTTGACCGCCTTGGATGACACTTTGATGATGTGTGGTAGGACGTCGGCTCTGCTTGTGGCTATTCGGCGGTCGGTGTGGCTGCGCCAGTGGGCGGCCGATTTTATGTCCAAAAAATCACTGACGGCTTTACCCTTTGTTGGTCTACGGCTCTTTGGAGAGACATTGGACTCTGTCACCAAGGGTGGTAGGTTACCTCAACGTAAGAAACAACGCCGCCCTTTTCGGGGGGCGCCTGCCTTTACCCCCTCCTTTCGGGGGGCCAGATCTGGTAGGGGTTCTGCATTTCCCTCTTCCAGAGGAGATTCCGGAAACAGGGGCAGAGGACGTGCCCGTTCTGGATACAGTTGGGGCTCTAAGCCCAAACCGGCTGCTAAGCCGGCTCAGCAATGAGGGGGCGCCCTCACCCATGAGGGTGGGGGGACGGCTGCAGCACTTCTCTCAGATCTGGGATCAAGAGGTCTCGGACAGATGGATCCGGGAAGTGGTGTCTTCCGGCTACAAGCTGGAGTTCGAGCTCCGCCCCCCTTCCAGATTTGTCAGGTCTCGGATGCCGTCGGAGCCTCTAGCGGCGCAGGGGCTCCTGGTGGCAGTGGAGAATCTTCTGGACATGGCTGTCATTTGCCCAGTGCCCCCTTCAGATCGGGGCAGGGGCTTTTATTCCAATCTGTTCACGGTACCCAAGAAGGACGGGTTGGTCCGACCCATCTTGGATCTGAAGTTTCTCAACAGGTTCATCCGGCCGAGGAAATTCTGCATGGAAATGCTGCGTTCGGCCATTCACTCTCTTCGTCAGGGAGACTTTCTGACGTCCATAGACATCAAGGATGCTTATCTACACGTTCCGGTTTTTCCAGCACACCAGAGGTTTCTCAGGTTCGTGGTGGAGGATCGGCACTTTCAGTTTGTGGCACTTCCTTTCGGTCTCACCTCAGCTCCTCGGGTGTTCACCAAGGTGCTAGCGGGGGTGATGGCTCTGCTCAGAGGCCAGGGTATCCGCATCGTGCCCTATTTGGACGATCTACTGATCATGGCCTCTTCCTTCAACCAAGCGGAGTTGGACACCAGAGCGGTGGTGTCCACTCTGGAAAGGTTCGGTTGGGTGATCAACCACCCCAAGTCTTCTCTTTCTCCGTCCAGAATTCTGACCTTTCTGGGAATGGTTCTGGACACTTCACAGGCCAGGGTGTTTCTACCCCAGGCCAAGATTCTTTTGATTCAGGAGTTAGTTCGGCTTCTCTTGTCTACCCCTCATCCGACCATCCGGTTAGGGATGAGGCTGGTGGGGTTAATGGTGGCCTCATTCGAGGCAGTTCCCTTTGCGCAGTTTCACACAAGGACGCTTCAGCTTCATCTGTTGAAGGTTTGGGACAAGTCTCCTCTATCGTTGGATCAGTCCTTCCTGATGACTCCCCGAGTTCGTCGATCCCTGCAATGGTGGCTGGGGTCGGTCAATCTGTTGAAGGGCAGATCTTTTCTGGCTCCGTGTTGGGAAACAGTCACCACGGATGCCAGTCTGTCAGGTTGGGGGGGTGTTTGGAAGGACCTCCAGTTTCAGGGTTTGTGGGGCCCGCGGGAGGCTCACAAGCCCATCAATGTTCTGGAGTTGAGAGCCATCAGGTTGGTTCTGTTTCGCTTGACTCATCAGTTGAGAGGCCTGCCAGTTCAGGTCCGGTCGGACAACAGAACGGCGGTTGCTTACATCAATCACCAAGGAGGGACTCGCAGCAGGAGTGCCCTCAGGGAAGTGTCTTTGATTCTGGACTGGGCAGAGACCCACGTCCCGTGTATCTCAGCAGTCTACATTCCGGGAGTGGAGAACACGGAGGCGGACTTGCTGAGCAGGGCCTCCTCTCGTCAGGGGGAGTGGTCTCTCAGTCCCAAGGTGTTTCGTTCGATATGTCTCAGGTGGGGGGTCCCAGCGGTGGACCTCTTTGCTTCTCGTCACAATCACAAGCTTCCAGTCTTTGTGTCTCTCTCGCAGGATCCTCTGGCTCTGACAGTGGATGCCATGTCTCTAAACTGGAGGGATCTGGGGCTCCTTTACCTGTTTCCTCCGTTCCCAATGCTAGCCAGAGTGCTGCGCAAACTGGCCTTGGATGGTGCGTCGGCAATTCTGGTGGCCCCAAGGTGGCCAAGGCGAGTTTGGTTCGCAGATCTTGTAAGACTGGCAGAGGATCAGTTCGCCCTGCCTCTGCTGCCGGACCTGCTCACCCAGGGTCGGCTGCGCTATCCCAATTTACCATCGCTGGCTTTGACGGCATGGCTGCTGAAACCGCCATCTTGAAGGAGGAAGGTCTTTCTGACGCAGTGATTCAGACTCTTATCTGTGCCAGGAAGCGCTCTTCCTCTTCTATTTACTACAGGACTTGGAGGGCCTATATTGATTGGTGTGAAAGTAGGTCTTTCTCTTGTCGAGAGTTCTCCATTCCTAGAATTTTAGAGTTTCTCCAACATGGTCTAGATCTGGGGCTCCAGCTTAGTACATTGAAAGGGCAGGTTTCTGCCCTAGCGGTGTTCTTCCAAAGGTCTTTTGCACTTCATCCCTTAGTCAAGACCTTTTTCCAAGGTGTTACACATGTTCGGCCTCCTAGGAAGCCTTTTGTTCCAGTTTGGGATTTGAACCTGGTTCTTTCTGCTCTCCAGGGCCCTCCGTTTGAGCCCTTGAATGAGATAGCTTTGTCTTCTCTTACCCAAAAGGTGGCCTTTTTGGTGGCTATCACTTCGGTTAGGCGTGTTTCTGAGTTGGCAGCTTTATCCATTACAGCTCCGTACTTCGAGAAACATCAGGACAAGGTTGTCTTTCGTTTCAAGCAGGATTTTCTTCCTAAAGTGGTCTCGGAGTTTCATCTGAATCAGGACATTGTTTTGCCCTCTCTATGCCCAAATCCCAGCGACGACAAGGAAAGGGCATTGCATTCCTTGGATGTAGTTCGTGTTGTGGAACATTATCTGGAGGTTACGTCTTCCTTTCGTAAGACTGATGCTTTCTTTGTGGTGCCCTGCGGGCCTAGGAAAGGTTTGGCTCCTGCCAAATCTTCCATTAGTAAATGGATTCGTCAGGCCATCATTGGGGCCTATTCTGCCAAGGGGAGGAGTCCCCCTTTTCGTGTTACTGCTCATTCTACTCGTGCAGTTGGTGCGTCCTGGGCCTTTCAGCACCAGGCTTCTGTTGAACAAGTTTGTAAGGCCGCTACCTGGTCTTCGGTTCACACCTTTTCCAAGTTTTACAAGGTTGATGTTAGGGCATCAGCGGATGCTGTTTTTGGCCGCAAAGTTTTGCAAGCTGTTGTGGTTTAAGGTTGTGCATTGTTGCCTAGTTTTGGATCCCCGCCCTTGTTATGGACACTGCTGTTGGATGTCCCACATGTTATGGATTCTTGAAGCGGGGTGTGTGACATACTAAGAATAATACCATTTTGTGAATACTCACCTTGTAAAATGGGTATTATGAGTATGTCACACACCCCGCTTCAACCCGCCCTTTTGTATTCAGGATCCTCTTTATTGCGAACTTTGCGTGGTTGTTGTTTATATTTGCCTCTTCCTGGTCCCTTACCTTACTGCTTTCTGTATACTGGGTAGTGTAGTGAGTGGGAGGTCCCAGGTATTTATGGATCAGGGAGGGGCTTTCTTTTGCTATCATCTCTGCAGGAACGCCCTCTTCAGGACGATATTACCCACATGTTATGGATTCTTGAAGCGGGGTGTGTGACATACTCATAATACCCATTTTACAAGGTGAGTATTCACAAAATGGTATTTTTATAATTAGTCTCCTGAATGGAGCTATTAGCAACCCCTTTATGCAGTCCCTTGTACAAAGCTTCCCAATCGTCAGGTGCAAGGTCCACGCCCAGGTCCTTTTGCCACTTGTCCTCCCAAGGTCTCATGATTTCTGATTTAGCATCACTCAGGACAGAGTAGGCCCAGGATAGCAAGTGGTCCCTGGGACCTTCTCCCAAGCATGCCCTTTCCACCTTTGAGAGCGCCCTTGCTCCTTTTCCCTTCATCTCCTTGCTCTTAGCAAAATGACGCAATTGGAAGTATGAAAGAGCCGGAACTGAGCCCCCCCCACTTTTCTTGTAGCTCCTGTCTTTCTACTACCTGACCTCTATCAAACAGGTGTATCACTCTAGGGGCCTTCAAACCCCTGCACTGTGCTAGGAAGTTTTTATCCAGCCCTGGGGGGAAGGCTGGGTTGTCTCTGATTGGGGTGAGTGGGTCCGGGACTGAGATCAAATCTGAATGCTTCTTGCCTATTAGTCTGACTCTATTTAGTGTCTCTTTAATCAATGGGTGTGCTTCCACTAAACCCGGGACATCTTTCTTTTCTAGAAAGCAGATACTACCCAATTTTCCCTTACCCACCTAATTCTCTATCCTAACCCAGTCTTTTTGGGATTTGTTGATCTGCCAATCCAGGAATCTGCCCAGATGGACCGCCTTAAGATAAGTTTCAATGCAGGGAAGACCGGCACCCCCTCACACCCTCCCACAAACCAGAATCTCTCTCCTTATTCTTGAAGGTTTCTTGTGCCACACAAACTCCCTGAAAGCCTTATTCATCTGTTTAATAAACTGGGGGGGGGTATCGTGATTGGAATGCATTGCAGGAGATAGAGAATCCTGGGCAAGATATTCATTTTCAGGACCGCTATTCTGCCAAACCAGGACAATTTCAGCTTACTCCAGGCCTCTAGATCTTTCTTCAGCCTGGCCCCTAGGGGAGCAATGTTTAGGTGAAACAACCCTTTCAATACCCTAGGAAGTTGTATTCCTAAATATGTGATACTATCTCTTCCCCAAGGAAAGGGAAAAAGCTCTTTCAAAGCTTCTGCCTCTTGTGTTGGTAGAGAAATATTCAGGGCGCAGGATTTGTTATAATTAATTTTCAAATTTGAGATTTTACCAAATGTTTCAAATTCCATTAAAAGAGATGGAATCGATATCCTGGGGGAGTCTATAAAAAAAAGCATGTCATCAGCGTAAGCTGTCACTTTCCTTTCCCTGTCACCTATCATAATACCTCTAATCCCCTCATTCAGGTTTACCTTCCTAAGGAAGGGTTCCAGGGACAACGCGAAAATCAAGGGGGATAGGGGGCACCCCTTGAGTGTTCCATTCCGGATCTCAAATCTAGGGGAGGATATGTTGTTCACTCTCACTCTCGCTACCGAATCAGAGTAGAGGGCTAGGATCCTATTGTGAGCTGCTTCCCCCAAACCTATATGCTTCAGAACTGCTTCTACCCAGTCCCACCTTACCCGATCAAACGCCTTTTCGGCATCTGTTGACAGCATGATCGCCTGGGATTTGTGATTTATAGCCCACCAATGGACATCTATGGCCTTTATGACATTGTCTCTCGCCTCCCTGGAAGTAATAAAACCCACCTGATCCTGCAGAATCAGATCGGGCAAAAACTTTGACAGTCTCCCTGCAAGCGCCTTGGCAAAAATTTTCAGGTCTACATTCAATAGGGCAATTGGCCTATAATTCTTACAATCTGTAGCATCCTTGCCAGCTTTATGAATGACGACTATCTGGGCTTCTAGGGAAGAGGATGAGAGGGCACCAGTTCCAGCAGTTGTTTCAAAAGCCTTGGCCAGATGAGGGAGGAGTTGAGGAGAATATGTCTTATAATATTGACTCGGAAAGCCATCAGGCCCAGGGGCTTTCCCTGGCTTAGTACCCTTAATGGCTTCCTGCAATTCAGTGACAGTGATTGGAGACTCTAGCTCTAAAATCTCCTCTGTAAGTCTGGGCATCTGGGAGTCCTTCAGATAAGATAGCATCTTCCCCCTTAAAGCTTCCCTTTGTCCCTGGTTTGGCAGATTATAAAGTGTAGTGTAGTAGGTGCTAAATTGCTCCGCAATGTCTCTGTCCTTCTGGTATAAGACTCTTTTAGCGTCCCAAATCCCCTCAACCCTGGCCCTCATACCTCTGGGGTTCAATGCTCTTGCCAACAAATATCCCGCCTTATTCCCCAACTCATAGAACAACCCACTTCTATAAGTAAATACTCTCCTAGTTGCTCTCTCCATTAGATCTTTAAGCTCCCTTCTCTTCTCGTCAAGCTCCCTGAGATGGGTCTCCATTAGAGATTTTTTGTGTTTGGTCTCCAATGATGTCACCTGCTTAATTATTTCTTCCAGTTTGGCCAATCTCTCTTTTTTAAGTTTAGCCCCCTCCTGAATCAAAAGACCCCTAATTGTGCACTTATGAGCTTCCCAAATGGTCAAAGGGCTCAATTCCTCAGATGCATTTTCTCTAAAAAACTGTATAATATTCTCTCTCACCTTGTCAACTATCCTACTGTCTTTCAGTAACCCTGCATTCATCCTCCAATTCCACTCCTTGTGTTCCCTATCAGGGAATTCCAATCCAAGAATCACAGGAGCGTGATCAGAGAACGAGGAGCAGCCTATTTTACCTGACATTATCTTATCTAAATCTCTTTGTGATAGGAAAAGATAGTCTATTCGTAAATATTTGTTATGGATCGGTGAGTAAAAGGTGTAGTCCTTCTCGGTAGGGTGCATTAATCTCCAAGTATCAATAGCCTGAATGTTTGAAAGAGAGTTCTTAATCTGCTTCAATGCTCTATAAGTGATGGTTGATTTGGCATCTGATGTGTGTACAAGTGGGTTAAGGGCACAATTTAGATCTCCCCCCAAAATCAAAATTCCCTCCTGGAATGACCTGAGTAGAGATGAGCGAACTTCTTGGAAGTTCGATTCGGGCGATTCGCCGAATTTCCCCAAGAAATTCGGGTTCGCCCGAATCGAACTTTAACGAATCGCTCATCTGACAGCGCAGCCAGCCTGCCCGCTCCCACCATGCCGGCATTTGTTTAAAAAGCAAACACTTACCTGCATGGTCGGAGCGTGGAGGCCGGCGCTGCTCTCAGGCGCCCTCTGATGGCGCGCCCTCTGATGACGCGCCCTCTGATGACGCGTCCTCTGATGACGCGTCCTCTGATGACAGCTGAGAGCCGCGCCGGCCTCCACGCTCCGGCGCCGCTCTCAGCTGTCATCAGAGGACGCGTCATCAGAGGGCATCTGAGAGCGGCGCCGGCCTCCACGCTCCGACCATGCAGGTAAGTGTTTGCTTTTTAAACAAATACCGGCATGGTGGGAGCGGGCAGGCCGGCTGCGCTGTCAGCGGGCCGGCTTCCGCCGCCCGCTGACAGCGTAGCCGGCCTGCCCGCTCCCACCATGCCGGCATTTTTTTTTTTTATTTCAGGGAAAATTCGATCGGCACGAACCCAAAAAAATTCGGGTTTGTGCCGAATCGAATTTTCCCTGAAATTCGGAGCGAATTCCGGTTCGTCCAAACCGGTTCGCTCATCCCTAGACCTGAGCCGTCTCAGAGTTGCAGTCAAAAAACCCTGTTGGCCCTTATTAGGAGCATACACATTCGCAAGCGTGATGGCAGTTCCAGAAGGAAGCTTACCCTTCAGAAAAATGAATCTCAGCCTCATTATCCACACTTTCAGCTGTTAATGCAAGTGGCAGTGCTTTATCAATTAGGACAGAAACCCCTTTCGTCTTAGAGAGCGGGGAGGGAGCATATCGGTGAGTATTGTAGGTTCTATCTCCCAAGTACGGGGCCTTGTCCTTCTGGAAATGCGTTTCTTGAATCAGAGCAATATGAATTCTCTGCCTCCTAAGTTCCCTTAATAGAGAGTGCCTTTTTTGTGGAGTATTAAGACCTCTAGCATTAAGTGACATAATATTAATTTTGAGGTTGTCCCCCATCCTTACAACCTACAATTCCTCTAGGGTACTCACACGAGGTCCTGGTGTAAACAGGCAAACAAGCTCCCAGCCCCCCCCCCCCCTCCCCCCTGCAGGAGTAAGATGGTGTTGAATAGGAAGAGAAGTAGGGTATGGACAGTGAAATGAGGTTGAGAAGGGAAAAGAATTTAGAATATCAGGAAAAAGAGGAAAGAGAAAGTTACAACCTACCTGTATTCTAGAGAACCACAGGAATTGACAAGGAACTAACCAGGAGTAGATTTCTTATACGATCAAAGAACCACTCCAAATACTTTCCTTTAGCAGCAAGGCCGCAGTCGCTTTCCCGCGAAAGTCAGGACCCTACTAGCTAAGGTCCCGGGCGTTCCTGAAATAGAGAAGATGTTAGGGAGAACATGGAAGGCCGGTCCAGGCAGCAGCAGACCCCCGGCCAAAGCAAAAATTCAGAAAAATAGGCTAAATGACAACTAACGTTTTACACAGTGAGCGATTCCGAACTGACGCACCTAATCCCTTCCCATGGGCATGCACTGATTTTCAACATAAAGATCGGTCACCCTGGCTGGTGGAACCTCATCCTCAAGGTCGCCAGGAATGTGCAGTGCATCCGTCTCCCCAGCATCTAAACTACTAGAATAAGGGGACAATAATGCTTTCCCACGCTTCCCAGATAGCGAGGACCAAAAGGATGTGGGCGACTTCACCCACTTCAATACCAATCAGATTACAATGGCTGTGTCCATCAGGGAGACCCCAGCCCCCGCTCCCCCCTCCCGCCAGGGGCCACCCCATATTCGAAGCACCGAGGGAGTGACCAGCAGTGGGCAAAGGGGCATCCCATGAGCCCATCCCGGGCCGAAGAGACATCTGTCAACCCTACCCGCGTATCAAGCAGTATTAAAGCCTCAGATGACAAAAGACAGCACTCTACTATTCAAGTGCCCTGATGCCTTAGAAGAGCTCAAGCTCACCTCCACAGTCAAGCTGACAATATGTGTAAGTGCTCGAGAACTCTTCATCATTCCACTCCCCGTTTGCGGCAACTGGAGAAGGGGGGTTCAAAGCAGGAGAAAGCTGTCCAACGCCATGTGTAAAGCAAGGGCATCCCAGTCACTCCCCCGGTACCACAACACACCACCCCATCCCTAATAGCAAACCGAATCATAACGCTATGAAATTTCCGGCGGACCCAGCGTAGGAGGGGTGGGCCATATGCGAAAATCAAGGAGGGGGAGGGGTCCCCACCCCCACCCCCACATAGAGGGGTATGGCTCCATACAGTGTTCAAATTATAGCGTAAGTTTAGAATCCTTTCTAGCAATATAAAAACTCTTAGTACAATTTAGTGCAACTCCGGCTATCGCAGGGGAAAACGGCACCCATGAGAGGGAGGCCCACTTGCTCCGCCCACCAACCAGTTCTAAACATGTCGCCTAGCTAATTAATTGAACCATGGATCAGCTATAACATAGTCAGGGCTGCTACCCATCATGACTGCTCACAGAGTTCAACGTGTATGAGGTAGAACTATAATAGCCGCCTACGTCCAAAGTCGCCCTCGCCGCTACATGTGGAATGGGATGCGTACATTGGATGAGGGCGTCCACACATATATCGGACAAACTTTAATAACTCTATATAAAACAGCCTTACTTCCCCATATGGAGCACAAGCCCCCCCCCCCCCCCCCCACCCCCGCGCCCAACCGGGACCCAGGTCTCTGGGGTACAGGCTAAATACAAGACTTATCAAACACTTTGTTCATTAAGAAAAGAGCATAATAAAATACATAGCACACTACCCATAATAGCTATAAACGCTGTGGAGGTGGTCTGACTGTGCCCTCGCCACAGCTTGCGGAATGGGATACACAGATTTGCGGCAGAAAACACCTCACACTCAAACAGTATTACCCCAAGAAGACATCCAGCACGGCATAGCAGCAACTATACCGGGCTTCCTTCCATCTGTGCGGCCCAGTAGGGCTCTTCAGTCCCTGCCCCCCTGCCATATCCTGAGGTTACGTCGGTCCGAGGGACCTTTCGGTGAGAGTTCAGGAGAGGCTCTTTTTGGAGAAACTCCAGGGGATCCCGCCCCAGGAAGGGGCGCCAAAAGATCCGGGATAGCGAAGTCCGCGAACCAGTCCGGAACCGACACTTGAGGCAAGTGAAGTGAGTTGCAGAAGTCCGCCAGGACACCTGGTACACGCAGAGTGCCCGTTTTCCCATTCTTGGTAGCCGAGAGCGCAAAAGGAAATCTCCAGCGGTAAGGGATGCCTCTCTCCCTCAACAGTGACGTGAGGGGTCTTAGGGCTCTACGGTGTTGAAGGGTGATGCCAGAGCTAGCTGGCAGGGCCTGGTGTGTGGGGCTGGTTGACTCGGGTGTGGGAATCATGGGTTTTTATTTTGTTTTTCCACAAAGAAGCAGCAGCAGCCCACAGAGGAGCAGGGGGCAGCAGTAGCAGACCTCTCCGGTATCACCGCCACTGTCGGCCCTGGAGTCCAAACCACTCCAGGACCTGCCAAAGTGCCCCACTGTGTGAAGCCCCCACACAGGCCCACAATCACTTTCTTTTCCAGGGGTCCTGGTTGCATCCCTGGCACACCTGCAGCTTAGGCATGCTCTCCTGCTCAATCATTCAGATATGCAGGGGGTAGGAGCGTGATGCACACAACTGGGAAACCAAGAATGCATCTGCTCCCATTCCCTATGCTGGCACTCAGTGGAGACAGAAGAAAGGTGAGTGGAGTGGACGATCTGGGGGTTTCACACAGTGGGGCATAGTGACCTGTCACCAGGATAGTGTAAATCTAGGTGATAGGTCCACTTTAAAAAAGGAACAACTCCCCCTTGAGTCTATAAAACTCTTAGGTTGGTGGTCTACCTCATTATGGGGAATCCCAAATTGGGATGCCCTGCTGTGTGGGGAGGGGTTGCCTGATCAACTCACCTTTTCCCCGAGCCCATGCTGCATCTTGATGCTCCAGCCGCATACCCGCAACACCTCTAGCTGGGTGCACACCAGACCTTTCTGAATGGCTGGAGGCAAACAGAGATGCAGCCGACGGCACTCGCTCCATTTCGATTTCCTTGCTGCTCTAAGCTCAGATCTCAATAGAACAAACGTCGTTGATTGGCTGATTGGCCCACAATTGAAAGGTGAGTTTTGGGGCGATACTGTGGATACACACAATGGGGTCTCCCAAATTGCGATGCCCCATCAGGAGGAACAAAACTCAAGAAAATTAAAGTCCTGGGTATTGTTTTTCATTAGACCCGACCTTCACCCTGAATAAGAGAATATCTTATATGTTTCTGCCACCCTCTACATACAGATTCCCGACATTAAAAATCATCCTACCTGCACGTAGTACATTTTGTGAGCCTTTAAACATCCAAGATGGTGGCCCATGGAGTCTCAGGCTGCCTGCCAACAGGAAGTGTCTTCTGACTGTGCTGCTCTGCATTCTGGGATTGCTGTTCCCTGACCCCAGCTCTGCTCTGTCTGCTGTGCAGTATGTAATGCTTTTGAGGCAAGATGGTGGCGTCCATATCAGATCAGAGTTGCAGCCCAGTGGGGTAAAAAATAATAAGTGACTAAAAACTTTAAATACATCAATTCTAGTTGCTGGGGAATAGTTTTTTTAAGGGTTTGGGATTTTTATTAAATCATGCTGAAGGTCCGATTTAAAGTGGACCAACACCCAGGATTTTGACTATCCTGGGTATTGGTCCACTTCCCCGGGGCACCCCGATCGGGGGTGCCCCGCTGTGTGAAACCCCCCAGAAAGCCCCCAAAACTCACCTCTCCCCGCTCCCACGTGGCCGCGCCGTCCAATCGGCGCCGACGGACAAGCTGATTGACAGCAACGTACAAGCAGCTTGCCCGTCGGCGCCTCCCGCGCGTCACTCTTGACGTGTGCGCGCCCGCGCCGGCCATTCAGAGACGCCGCCGAAGACCAGGTAGGTGGATTTGGGGTGTTCAGGGGGAATCTTATAGATTCCCGGGCCGATCACCTCAGGGTGTTGGTCCACTTTAAAGTGGACCAAAATCCTGGGTTTTGGCCCTTTCCCCCAGGGCCCCCTGATCGTGTGAAACCCCCCAGATCACCTCTTCCTGGTCCTACAGCACTGCGCGCCCGCTCGTCCCATCAGCGCACTCAGAGCCACTGATATCACGCAGTCTAAGCCAGTCTCTAAGGCCAGCAGCTCCGAGCTGGTGCCTGCTTCCCTCTAACAGGGAGCGTGCCCATACTGGCTATTCACAAATGCCTGGCGCCGGCACGTGCCCTGCTAGAGGGATATCGGGGATGCGGCCACGGCTCGCGTATGCGGCGTTGGACCGGGAAGCAAGGTAAGTGTACGGGGCGACCTTGGGGGGTCCACACAACAGGGCATCCCGATTTTGGATGATACCCGGGCCAACCGTACTGGGTTTTGGTCCACTTTAAAGGCAGGATGGGCAGGACTGGCGACCGATAGTGAGTTGGCGCCATTACTTTCTGCACCGCAATAAGCACCTCTGGGCGGAGTTGCAATATGCATGCAGCTTTTCTCAAAACAAACCGCAATGCAGTGCATAAATGTGGCAATGGATGTCAACGGGCAGGATCTTCTTCCGGATTTCCTTGTGTTGGAATATTCCTACTTAAAGGGGTCCTTCACTCTGAATAAGAGTCTATCTTATATGTTTCCCACACCCTGTACATACAGATTGCTCCCATTAAAAATCATCCTACCTGCATCTACTGCATGTTATGAGCCTTTAAACATCCAAGATGGCGGCTCATGTAACATCAGGCAGCCTGCAAACAGGAAGTGCCTTCTGACTGTGCTACTCTGCATTCTGGGATTGCTGACCTTTTCCCCAGCTCTGCTCTGGCTGAGCAAAGCACAGCTATGACCCACCCCCTGTATTTTATCCGACTCTCCTCTCCTCAGTAAGTGTAATGCTTCTGAGTCAAGATGGCGGCGTCCGTATCCTAAAGTCCTTAACAGAGCTGCAGCCCAGTGGGGGAAAGAATAATAAGTAAGCGACTAAAAACGTTAAAAAAATATATATTAATTTTAGATGTGGGGGAATCGTTTTTTAAGGGTTTGGGCTTTTCAATAACTCCTGGTGAAGGTCCGGTTTAAAGTGGACCAACACCCATGGGTGATCGGCCCGGGAATCTATAAGATTCCCGGGCCGATCACCCCCCACCCCGCGGGACATCCGAGATCGGGATGTCCCGCGGGGTGAAACCCCCCCCAAACACCCCAACTCACCTACCTTATCTTCGGCGGCGGCCGGCCGCCGCCGCCTCCCTCGCGCCCCTGTAGGCGTGCGCGCACCCGCGCCGGCCGTCTGCGAATGGCCGGCGCGGGCGCGCGCGCGTCAAAAGTGACGCGAGGGAGGCGGCGGCGGCGGCCGCCGCTTAGACGTTCCTTGTACGTTGGCGCTGGGAGCGGGGAGAGGTGAGTTATTCGGGGGGTTAGGGGGGGTTTCACACAGCGGGGCACCCCGATCGGGGGTGCCCCACCGAAGTGGACCAAGACCCAGGATAGTCAAAATCCTGGGTGTTGGTCCACTTTAAAGAGGAGCTTCGAAAGAGTTTTAGACGCCAGGGCCATCCAAATCCCACAGTTTGGGGCATCCCGAACTGTGATGCCCTGCTGTGTAAAACCGCCCAGATCCCCAGTTCTACTTACCTGCTCCCAGAGCCATTCTAAGTGCCGCGGGTGCATTCCCACTTGCCTGTGTGTACCCACGCCTGGCCTTTCTGAATGGGTGGCGCAGGCACGCCACAGATAGAAGCTGAGTGAGGGATGCGGCTGGCGGTGCACTCGGCTCTGCTTGGCTGCTTAGGCATCCAGATGGCCTAGCCATAAGCAGACCTGAAGGGAGCCCAGTTAACTTGAGCTTGCTGCTTGGCTGAGCGGGCTGCTTGCCGCCATGAGAACGCAAGGAATGTTAGTAGACTGGCCGAACTGGGGGGGGGGGGGATAGACATAGTGGGGCAGGGGCGTAGCTAGGGGGGAACAGGGGGAGACACGTGTCCCAGGTTCAGCAGGTCAGGGGGGGCAAAGGAGGGCCTGAGCACAGGTGGGGGGCGCCATTTTGAATCTTTGTCCCGGGTGCCAGAAAACCTAGTTTCTCCTAATTCAGGATGCCCTGCATGAGAGGAACAACACACGGGAACGTAAAATGCCTGTGTGTTGTTCCTCTTTAAAGCGGACCTTCACCCTCAATAAGAGCATTTGTTATATGTTTCCCACACCCTATACATACAGATTACCCACATTAAAAATCATCCTACCTGCATCTACTGCATGTTATGAGCCTTTAAACGTCCAAGATGGTAGCTCATGGAGCATCAGGCAGCCTGCAAACAGGAAGTGCCTTCTGACTGTGCTGTCCTGCATTCTGGGATTGCTGACCTTTTCCTGACCCCACCTCCTGTACTTTATCCCACTCTCCTCTCCTCAGTATGTGTGATGCTTCTGAGTCAAGATGGCGGCGCTCATATCCTACAATCCGAAACAAAGTTGTAGCCCAGTGGGGGAAATAATAAGTAACTGACTAAAAATGTCAAATATATGAATTTTAGATGCTGGGGAATAGTTTTTAAGGATTTGGGCTTTTCATTAAAGTGGACCAACACCCAGGGGGGATCAGCCCGGGAGTCTATAAGATTCCCGGGCCGATCAGATCCCTCCCTGTGGGGCATCCAAAATCAGGATGCCCCGCTGTGTGAAACCCCGCAGGACGCCCAGAAACCTGACCTTATCCTCGTTTCAGCGGCGCATGCCCGAGCCGCATCTCGCGCTTCCCTCTAGCAGGGCGCGCACCTGCGCCGGACGTTTGTGAATGGCCGGCGCGGGCGCGCTCCCTGTTAGAGGGAAGCGCGAGATGCGGCCTCCAGCGTGCTCAGAGCCGCTGTGGTTGTCCGAGCGCTCACGTAGGAGCGCTGATTGGACGAGCGCTCGCGTAGGAGCGGGGTGAGGTGAGTTTGTTAGGGCGATCTGGGGGTTTCACGCAGCGGGGCACCCCGATCGGGGAAGTGGACCAAAACCCAGGACAGTGAAAATCCTGGGTGTTGGTCCACTTTAAATCATACTGAAGGTCTGGTTTAAAGCAATAAAATTGTGAATGGCATTTAATTCTTCAGAGGTGAATTGGGTTATAATTTATCTCGTCAGTATGGGTGCTGAGGCTGATAATGTGCTTCTTTCTCTCAGCTGGGTGAGAAGGGGTTAAATAGACTTGCCAGGACTAGAGGCGGGGTGTAATGGAGTCAGTGTGTGTGCTGAGGAGCAGCCAGGCTGATAGGAGTGAGCACAGCAGCGGGAGGTGACATGTCTGCTCTCACCGGAACATCCGGCTCTGAATAAACATTGAACATGGCGCCTCCCGTGCTGCTGATACCGGTGTGAGACTGACAGTGACGAGGAGGTAAAGATATTTGCGCGCTTTTCTGTGGGGTTTTGCTGCATGGGAGAGGAGCAGTAAGCGCCATATTTACACCTGGAAAACCTCTTATATCTGAGGTGGGGGACACATGCAGAATGAACAGCTGCTGTTTAGTGCCTACTAGCCAGCCACAGATACCCACTTAGCCCCCCCTCCACCGCAGATGCTCCAGCAATGTCCAGATTGCAAGCCCCCTCCATTGCATGAAATGTGACCACTATCTTCCTATTCACTTTTGAATCAAAGGGGCCAAGCATTATACAAGACCTAATCTCTTAATAAGGTGAGTATTATAAAGCTGTACAGCACCAGAGCAGTGGGGGAGAAAAGGTAAGTATTTTTATTTTTTCACTTTAAAAAGAAGCTGGTATTTTCACTTTCCTGGGTGTTGTTCTTTTATGGGGCATTCTGTATATGTGCTTTTTTACAGATCACCCAGAAAAACTGACCTTCCAGTGATCCCACAGCACATGTGCGAGTCACTGGCTGATCCGTGTTAGCGCTTCATTTATTGCTTCCTCAGCCATCCTGATGTTAGCCTGGCTAGGAGTGCACACCACTACCTGCAACCCTGCTTCTCTATTTGAGAATGGCAGGTATGAATATGCACCTCAGAGATACAGGGAGGATGAGCCCGTGGCCTGCACATGCACTGTGGGATTGCCCGCTTTGTAAACATACCAGGGGTTTCACAGAGCATCCCGAATCGGGATGCCCCAAGGATGAGGAATTTGTCCTAACAAACTTGGAGGGGGGCGGCAGTGTTCCTCTTTAAAGTTCCATTAGCAGTGTCTAGCCCTATATTCCCTTAATAGCTAACGCTCTATCTTCTGAAACCAATATGGCCGGCCTTCTGTGTAATAGGCCCCTGCCCGGTGTCCCACAAACCTCTTCCAGCTGCTCCCTCAACACCGTAAACAATAGGGAGTGAGAGCCGGTGCACCCCCCCCCCCCCAGCATCTTTTGGCTGTGTGCCCGCTCCTGTGTCCAGCCATTGAGATGCACCCACTTTTGCTGTACACGGAGCCATTCGGCAAACATTAAAGCAGACCAAAACTCACAAGTGGACACACAGCCGCACAGTGGATGTGGATGCTTGTCTCCGCTGCTATATGACAGACGGGAGGGTCATCCAGAACACTGGACCCCCCCAAACACCTTTCCCTTGGTCCCCTGACGGGAAACAAGCACAGTGATCAAGCATCTACATGGGTAATGCTGCCCATGTGAGCACCAGCAGGCATTTGTGGTGCTGGATTGCTGTCCGGGGAAGGGTGAGATTTATGGGCATTTGCATGGTTATGTGCGTGAAGGCTCCAGCGTTCTGTATGCCCTCCTGTCATATTGGAGCGGAGACCAGCGCTGCATGGGGGTTTGCTTCAGCTAGCATTCCCCAAATTGCTCCTCCATGAGGATTACCTTTTGGCAATTTTTCCTGCCCCTGCTTTATTCTGCTGCCCACTAATGCTGCTTGTTTTAGCTTTGAAGCCCCGCTTCCTCAATCATTGACACTGTAGTGAGTGGCAATGATGTAATTGCTGCACCTATGCAATGACTGATAGTTTGAAATCTGAGGGACAGCAAAAATATCCGTGTTCCAGGACAATTCTGTTGGCGAAAATATCCATTTCTAGATCTACTTCCAAAGAAGGAAGTATTAGCAGGCCAAATGTATTTCATGCGTTTGGTGGGTCTTGGTCCGCTTTAAATGCACATCAAACGGCTCTGATTGGACGAGCACCTTACATGGGAAATGTGATCTGGGGAGTTTCACACAGAAGGGCACCCCATATCAGGATGCCATGGGGACAAGGAACAAAACCCATGAAAGTAAAAATCCCAAGTTTTGTTCTGCTTTTAAGTGGACTGATCACCTCCCTGTGGCCTGCTGGCTGCTCACCTGCCCCCAGGGCCATCCTATACCCCGCTGTGTGAAGCCCCACGGGGCACCAGTAATCTTACCTGATCCCTGCGCCCAGCCATTCAGCTAGTCGAGGCGAGCACTACCTACTCGCCTATGCCGGCGCAAAATTCAAATCAACTGCTTCATGCAGCGCATTAGTATGTGTTGAATAAAGTGCTGATTGGACGAACACATGCAGCATGGAAAGGTACGTGAAAGTGGGCAATCTGGGGGGTTTCACATGGGGGCATCTTACATCAGGAGGCCCGCGGGGCAGGGACCAACCACCGGGAATGTTAAATTCCTGGTAATCGGCACACTTTAAAGTGGACCAACTCCCGGTATTTCACTCCTCCAATCCTTACTTTATGCCATGCATACTAATGTTTAACATAAAGCATCTCTATGAACTGGGTGCAGACATAGGGAGCAGCTGCATACCTGGCTTTCCTGCGTTGTGCTTGGCCTTTCTGAATGGCTGGGAGCAGGCTTCAGCTGCAGGGATGAGGTGCAGGACCACTGAAAAGGGAAGTGATTGCTGGCCTGTGCGGGGTTCATACCCCCTCAAGTATTGTTCCTTGCAGCACCGCTGTATGTATTTCTGGGGATTGTCCTAAAATCTCACATATCTGGCGAGCCTATGGCACATGTGTGAATTAAAGCAACCACTCCATTCACCTTTTATTTAAGCAGAACAAAACCTGGTATTTTCACTAACCCAGTTTTTGGTTAGTGCCTCGCTATGCGAAACCCCCAGCATGTGACAGGCACAACCAATCCACATCTGATTGGTGACCAGAGGAGACTGTGATGGAGGATCCTGGAAGCCAATGCTTATCACTTCCTCATTAATTGCATGGCTGCCAATCATGTGACTGCCATTGACCAATCAGATTTCTCTAGCGTGCTGTTATTTGCTACCATATACCGGTAAGTTAATGAGGAAGTGGTTACTTGACTTCATTCCCCTCTCCTTTAAAAACTTGTTTTGGGCAACCTAGGGGCCATTAGGGAATGGGGCATCCATCCTGCTTTAAACAGTTTGATTCTTTGGCGTTCAGGCTTCCTGGCCAAGCTTGCTTCAGGTTTGCACCCCTGCCTTCAGTCATGGAAAAGCAGTCTCCCTTGCTTATTAGAGGGAGGGGCTTATGCACAGTATACATGCTTTTCCTCAAATTACACTGTTCCCTCCTGTTCTGCTTGGTTTGAAGGCCTGCGTTTTAGCCTTCTGTTCTGTAGCCATGCCTACCTCCTGCCAGTATTTTTGCAGTATTCTGCTGAGCTCTGCTGTACTCGGGCACAATGCTGCTACTTATACTGGCACTGTGGGTAAGCGACCAGTAGTACGGGTGTACACTGGGAGTGGAGTCTCTTTCCCTCCGGCACATTCAAGTTCTCTGTAAATGTTGATATTGCACTGTTGCTGCACCTTTGCTTCCTGTCTCCTCTTACTGCAGACATCCACACATGTAACCCATGTAGCCTATATACCCATTCTGCATTCTCACTGGATCATTTACCTTTTTCAGCAGATTTCAGCAATGCCTCTTGTGGTCCTGTGTGGTTTCCCCTGCAGTGGAAAAAGTCGAAGAGCCCTGGAACTAAAGGCGCACCTTGAGCAGAATGGACGGAAAGTGACCATCATAGGCGACCACATGCTTGATATTGATAAGAACGCGGTGTATGCTGGTAGGAGAGCTCTGTTGTTAATTTTGGCCCATGAGCATCAATACCAATTTATCTTTTACACAAACAAAAGTC
Organism: Gastrophryne carolinensis; assembly: GCA_027917425.1. NCBI lineage: Eukaryota > Metazoa > Chordata > Amphibia > Anura > Microhylidae > Gastrophryne > Gastrophryne carolinensis. The sequence continues at coordinate 276,876,827 of CM051238.1, forward strand.
AGTCTGACAACATTGGGGTTGATTCAGAGCCAGGTGAGAATGCACCCTCTTTTTTAGGCGAGAAAACTGTCACTGACTTTCATTATCTACCTTGGGGCTGATCCAGAACCAGGTGAAAATTTACACCCGGTAGACAATGAAAGTCAATGGCAACGTTCTTTGCTAAAAAAAAAAGTGAGAATTCTCACCTGGCTCTGAATCAACCACGTTGTGTCTGGATCTCTTTAATGTGTGAAGACTGAAGATCCTGTACTGTGGCCTTTTTTTTTTTTCTGCCTTTGGACCAGGAAACACCTGGGACATGTTTTTAAAGCACCACCCCTTCCCCCCTATTCTGTGTTTCCTCTCCAAGGAATTGTCTGGTATTATTGACTTTGAACAGTTTATTATTTTAGTAGATTTTTTTATACCCCCAGGAGTTCCTGGAGTGTGGTTCACCAACTTCGGTCTTTACTTCCGCAGGATAGTTTTCCTGCTGCCCAAGGGGTCCGCTGAACTCCCTTTTTTGTTCCCCGCGTCGCGCAGTGACATAGTTCCCGTGATGTCGGTGGAGGCAGAGCATGGGCAAGGCCAGATTGTGCGGAATTGCCTTTGAATACAATCTTATGTGTGGTACAGAACTGGAGGCAACTCTCAGCCGGTCCTCAGAAAGAACTAAGAAGTTTCCCATTAGACTTATTAAAGTAAAAGGCAAAACACCATTCAGTCAAAGAAATAAATATTTTCAACAGAGACAAGTGGAGTCCAAGTAGCATTGGGGGCAACATAAAGGGGGACACAAGCCATGTTTGGTCTGTAATCCTCCCGACATCTGCCCAAAAACCTTGATCCTGACACTGAGCCTCAGGTTGGGGGGGAAGGTTAACCTTCCTTTTGGTAGCATGGCAGTCCATAGCTTTGAATCCTTTTGTTTTGAGAGTGGTGTCTCAGAGGTACCAACTGGAACCCTTATGTCAGTCAGGGAAAAGGGTATTATTCTCACAATCATTGTCTACAAAAGATTCAAGGTTGAGTCAATATTCACAATCAGAAACTCGCTCAGGCCGGGGGACATTATGGTGAATATCGACTTTCTAGTAACTTCTGCAATCCCAGATGTGACATGGGCAAAGCTGAGCTCCAGACCCTTCCAGTCCCTCCTGCTGCAGACCTGGATCATGATCCAGAGTCCTTAGACTTCCCGGTAATAATTCCCGAGTATAATCTAAACAGTATACTTTGATGGATGAACTCATGGATCTTGCAAGAGGGCAGGTCTTGGAGACAAACCCGCCCAGTCATTATAAAGACAGATGCTAGTGCCTGGGGTTGGGGCACCCATCTAGACGCCTTACAGGCTCAGGGGCATTGGTCAAAAGATGTTCGGACAACATCCTCAGATTTCCCCAAAGGTAACTGAAAACCTTTATAGGAAGCAGGAAAGAGTCCACTATACCTGAAATCTTGGAAGAAGTAATTTAGTTCATTTTGTGAAGTTAACAGCTTGAACATGAACAAGTTGTCTGTCCTGGAATTTCTGCAGGAAGGTTTTGAACTGGGTCTGGCAGTAAGTACTCTTAAGACCCAGGCATCGGCACTTTTGATTTTTCTAGATAAAGCTCTAAGAAAGTATAGCCTGATAAATAGATTATTGATAGCCATTACGAGAAAGAGACCAATCTCCATCTCTAGATGTCTTACATGGGATCTAACCCTCATTCTTAAGGGTCTAGTAAAAGCTCCTTTTGAGCCACTTGCTGATGGATCAGACAAAATTTTAACCCTAAAGATTTTTTTTTCTGCTTGCCATTATCCCAGCACACAGGGTTAGTGACTTACAAGCCCTCACCATTCGAGAGCCCTTTTTTATAGTTCTACCGGATTGGGCCATTGTCAAGCCTGATCTACTTTACCTACACAAGATCGTCTCTAACTTCCACAGGTCACAAGAAATAGCTCTCCCATCCACCAGGAGGATGTGGAGTAGAACACGCCGTTTCTAGATGTCAGAAGATCCCTTATTTGGTATAGAGCGCACACATACCTGTAGGAAGACAGACAGGTTGTTTGTCTCCTTTAGTGGCCAGAATATCGGTTTAGCAGCCTCAATAGTTAGATGGATTAGGCAGGCCATTTCCTTAGCTTACACATGTATGGACACTCTAACTCAACTAGGGCAGTATCTGAGATCTGGGGTTTACTTGGAGGAAATCTGTAAGACAGCCACTTGGTCTTCCCCCTCCTATCCTTCTTAGGTATTATCGGCTTGATTTTTGTCTGATTCTCAACAATCTTTTGGTAGGAGAGTTCTTTATTCTGTGTCCAGCCCTTAACCTAGATTACTTGCTTATCCCCTCAATTGGCCGTTTTGAAGGATGAAGGGAGAAAATCCCTATTAGTCTTACCGGTAACAATATTTCTACAAGTCCTTCAGGACGGCCCAGCTACCCTGCCTGTATAGTCCTTCGGTTTCTCTTGGTTAATAACTTGTTAATATACTGAGGGCTGGGAGGAAGGGGTGGGGCTTTTAAACTTGTCCCAGTTTGTTTCCTCTCCATGGGGAGGAGCCTAATCTCAAGTTGCCGTCCTGAAGGACTCGTAGAAATACCGTTACCAGTAAGACTAATGGGGATTTTTTCATCCCTGTTCTATGCGTTGCATTATAGCTTCACTTCTTGTTTGCAAGCTTCTGAACAGGAATTGTGAATGGCTTGTTAGTCACTGCAGCAGTCGCTCATTCCACTGCAGTCACCGAGAGCCAGAAGAGTTCCTGTAATAAAATGGAGAGGATAGTGTAAGTAGGTGGGTTCATTTTTAATGTTATGCCCAGGTCAGACTTAGCAAGGAAGGGATTGGCATGGGATTTAAATGAGTGGGCCAGGGTCACTGCATGTTGAGCCTGTGTTAAAGCACACCTCCTGTGTTAAATTGCTCCCCTAATCCCCCTCTTGCAGTCAGTGGTGTAAGCCATTTGAAGAGGCTTTAAGGTGGACCAAAACCCACCCAGGAGTCTGAGACTCCAATGCAGGCTTACTCCCTCCCCCTAAACTGGGATGCCCCGCTGTGTGAAACACCCCAGGGCACCCAGTAAACTTATCTGTCCAACTCAACTTACCCCAAGCCCATGGCGCATATGTGGCTGACATCACTCGACTCCCTTGGCTGTACGCTGCCCCACCCCTGCAAGTGAATGGCTGCATGTGGTCTCGCACAGTCGAAGGGAGGATGTCATGTCGCTGGTAAGTGCGCCTAGTTGCGCCATGGACTCGAGGAGAGGTGAGTTAGCTCAGCTTTTTGGAGGGATTTACACAGCGTGGCACCCAAAACCAGGGTTGCCTGGGGGGTGGACCAAAGCCTGGTATAGTGAAAATGCTGACCCCTTTTGTAAGGTAAAGGGGATGCTTATAGCAACATAACAGGCTCAAGACAGCCAGAATTTTATCTCTTTAAAACATTTTTTGATAAGATCTCTCTTTGGCTGGTTGGGCTGATCATAGGGAAGCTCCCAGCTCAACTGCAGTGTCTGTGTGCTAGCAAAGCCCCCCCCCCAAGCCCTCTCAAACAACATACCCCACTGATTGTCAAAAGGAGGCTTTAGGGGAGCAAATTACTGTTGCCATAATAGCCTGTTGCTATAATAGTTTGGGGATATTACAATAAAAAGAGGAAAAAGGAATGTATAATTAAACTTTAGTTTGCCTTGCAGTTCTGTTCTGTCCAAAAATAAAACATTTGTTGTTGCTGCATATTTTCAGATGGATGAAAGAAAAGGTATTTTATTGTGAAGGTAGACCGGGAAATGGCTTTTTAGTGATTGCATAAAGTGCATTTGTGGCCGTCCCCCGGCTGAGCCCTCTTGTGAATCAATAAGTGTGAGAGCAGGTACGGGTTGCTAGGAGATGATGTTACTGTGAAATGTCATTACTGGGTGTAAAAAGCTGGCTGGGGAGATCCAGTGGCTAATTACTGCACCCAGAGCACCCTTTTGTGTTCCTGTGGCATTCATTATGATCTGTATATTGCAACTTAAAGTGACCAAATATACTGGCAGCTCTGTTTTAACTTCAGAAAAGTCAGTACGCCCTAACTTTTTATTGGTAACATAGGGCACTTTAAGGACGTCCATATTCCAGCAGATGTATTTGCAAAAATAAATCCCTGCAATTTGGTTGCCATAGATGTGTATCTTTGTATTGCACAAGGAAACATGAAACTAAAGCTGGTCAGAAAACATCAATCTTTACAATTATTATATCATCAATATATTTAAAATGTGTTTTTTTTGCAGTGGCCTCTACTAGTAAGCTTACCTAAGTGGTCCCACACGGTTATAAGGTGGGTGACCAGTGTTTTGCATATGAGTTTCCTCTTAGGGTTGGCTGGGTTTAGTATAGACCCTTTTGCTTTAATCTGTCCACAGACCTAAATATACTGTTCATGGTGCCATTCCACTTTGATGCTTATGTTCAAGAATGATGCCCCCTGCTAGGCTAGGGCACTAAGCAGATTTCTGGTTTTGACAGTTCAGTACAGGCACTTGTTGACTTTAGCTTTCATTGTCTAGCACTAATAAAAAGAAAAATCTGTTTTGTTACAGAATCCAGGAAAGAGAAGGATTTACGTGGTGCTTTACGCGCTGAAGTTGAAAGGTTTTAAATCTATATCTATAAAATTGTTTATTTCCTAAAATGACTGTTTATTGATCTATACAAAACTTGTGTTTTATGTAGCATAATGCTAAGCTGCCTAAGCAAGATGCAAAGGGCTGACAATTAGAGGTAGAAACCAACTACTTTAAGGGACACTAGAATCAAGTCCTCACTTCCTCATTCACATGTTTGGACAGCAAATTGCCAATTGTGACCACCACCAACCATTCAGGTTCGATGTGCAAACGCGATTGGTCATCGGCAGTTAGGTGATCAGCAGCCTTACAATGAATGAGGAAGTTGGCTGACTTGACTATAGTGCCGCTTTGAAATCAGCACTAATATCTAATATATCCTTCGCAATTCGAAGGTAAATGACTCACCAGAAAATGTACCAAAGCTTTATGCTTCAAGACGCATCCAGAATCAAGCTTAAAATAAAGCAGCAAGCTTGAACACTTGCTGCTGTATTTTTAGGTGCCGTCAACCTGGATGAGCAATTGTTAGACAATCCTATATGAATGTAGTACTTGAGAAGGACAGCGCAGTAGAGAGGATCTAATCATTTTGTCGAACAGTCAAATGCACCCCCCCCCCCCCCCCCAAAAAAAAAAACAAAAACGAATTCTCTTTAAAAACAGAGTGGAAAATATCTGTTATTCAGAAAACATTGAGTGTTTTATACTTTATTAAAAAGAAATTGAAGGTTGATTGTAATGACATGACAATACATTAAAGTATACTTTTTTGTTTTTTTACTTAGTAAAATGTCTGTTTTTACAATTAAGTGAACTAAATTTTAGAATTGAATTGGTCAGTTGGCCAATACTTACAGTAGTGTGACTGCACTGGCCTGGAGGGTTACGAAAGCTTGTACTACCTCAGGAATGGACTGTGATATGATTCTTGCTGCTGTTTCAGGAACCTGAATAAAGAAAATGTCGTGATTTTGGATTCCCTTAACTACATCAAAGGTAACTTGTCCCATTTACCCTTGTGTGCTTTGTTATAAAATGACCACAATTATGTTGTGTTACATGCCCTCATGCTTCCATGGTGGTACTTCATAAAACATATAATGCATGCCATGGTACTTTCAGACTTCTGTTTTAATAACTATTAAATCTTCTGACTCCCCTGGTGGGCCTAGTGGTGCCAGGCTGTCTGATTAGACTGAACGCGACATCATGGCCATTACTCCTTCCCACTCTATAGAAAATAAATGAATAGAACATGAGGCATGGGATTTAGTGTAGGATTGTGGAGCTATAATCCTCAATCCCATAATGCTTGGTATCTAATGGATTCTATTTTCTGATGTCTGACTTGCGCCCCTTGCTGACCAGCTATTCTTAGTATGTCACACACCCCGCTTCAAGAATCCATAACATGTGGGTAATATCGTCCTGAAGAGGGCGTTCCTGCAGAGATGATAGCAAAAGAAAGCCCCTCCCTGATCCATAAATACCTGGGACCTCCCACTCATCACCCAGTTTTCCATCTCTGCAGACGGCGAGCAAGTCAGAAGATGATGGCTCCTCCTTGCACAGGGGGATTTCAGGTAGCCGGGGTAACCCCCGGCCTCTTATTTTGTTTATTTCCGCTCGGACCCCTGTTTGTTCTTTCATTATGTTGATTAGGGATTGTTTGTGTTTTTCAGACTTTGGACTGTCAGTGGATCTGCATTAGTAATTAGAGGGTCTCTCCTAGTCCTGGGTCCCTGGGTCCATTTTTATTGTCCAAAATCCTCCCACTCGGGACATTAAAGGGGCATCCCGGGTTGTCTAACTGGCGTAATTCCCTGGGTCATAGCGACCACTCAAAATTCACCTTATGGAGGCATCCCCGGATACTGGGACTGGGACCCCTTCGGGGCATCCCAAAAAGTGTATGTTGTGTGGGGTTTCCATTACTGGGGATGATGTTTTACTGTGTATACCATGCGCACAGCAAACTATTACGCGGCAGTCCGAACCCCTAGCAGCGGGGTCAGCACAGCCGGCTACCTCAACTCCCCCTCCCGCCTTGACTCGTGCCCCGTGTGACGTGGTCATGGGCAGGGATCTGCAATCCGAGATGTGTGCCAGATTGGCTAGCCTTGAGAAAATGCTCTCTAGCTCGGTCGCCCGTAAGGCTCCGTCTAAGAGAAAGCATTTGTCGCCGGCTTCGCCGGTGGATGATCTTGATGACAGAGACAATCTGGATTGGTCTGATTGTCCTCAGCTAGAGGACGGGGAAGTTGATGAGGGTTCAGAATTTTCGGATGATGAGCAGTCTGCTGGCGCTGATGCCGAGCTTTCTGATTTAGGGAGATCCTTGGACTCTCCTCACGCTCTGTCTCTCATGCTGGAAGTTCTGAATATTTCCCCTCCTGAGGAGGCGTCACAGCAGAAAGGTGAATTGTTTGAGGAATCCAGGCCGCGCCTGGTGTTTCCTACGCAACGCCATTTTGATAGAATCATTGACAAGGAATGGGATAGGCCGGCTCGGCTCCCTGGCATCCCTCAGGGGTGGGATAGGAAATATCCCTTTCCTTCTGAGGCGATCAAGCGCTGGGCATCTCCCCCCGAGGTGGATGCACCGGTTTTGGGGTTGTCTAACTCCTCGGTGTTAAACAGACCTGATTGTTCCACTCTCAAAGATGGAGAGGATAAACGTATTGATCAGATGGCTTCTCATGGCTTTACTAGCATTGGGTCGGCCATCCGGCCTGTGTGCGCTTCGGAGCTAATGGTGTTGGCCACCAGGTCTGTGGTCAGGGACCTGTTGACTTCTTCCGGGCTTCGTCCTGGTAGTAACGAGTTCCTTAGCCTGAAACGGTGTGAGTTGTTTCTATCCTTTGTGTTGACCGCCTTGGATGATACTTTGATGATGTGTGGTAGGACTTCGGCTCTGCTTGTGGCTATTCGGCGCTCAGTGTGGCTGCGCCAGTGGGCGGCCGATTTCATGTCCAAAAAATCACTGACGGCCTTACCCTTTGTTGGTCTACGGCTCTTTGGAGAGACATTGGACTCAACGTAAGAAACAACGCCGCCCCTTTCGGGGGGCGCCTGCTTTTAACCCCTCCTTTCGGGGGGCCAGATCTGGCAGGGGTTCTGCATTTCCCTCTTCCAGAGGAGATTTCGGAAACAGGGGCAGAGGACGTGCCCGTTCTGGCTACAGTTGGGGCTCTAAGCCCAAACCGGCTGCTAAGCCGGCTCAGCAATGAGGGGGCGCCCTCACCCATGCGGGTGGGGGGACGGCTGCAGCACTTCTCTCTGATCTGGGATCAGGAGGTCTCGGACAGATGGATCCGGGAAGTGGTGTCTTCCGGCTACAAGCTGGAGTTCGAGCTCTGCCCCCCTTCCAGATTTGTCAGGTCTCGGATGCCGTCGGAGCCTCTAGCGGCGCAGGGGCTCCTGGTGGCAGTGGAGAATCTTCTGGACATGGCTGTCATTTGCCCAGTGCCCCCTTCAGATCGGGGCAGGGGCTTTTATTCCAATCTGTTCACGGTTCCCAAGAAGGACGGGTTGGTCCGACCCATCTTGGATCTGAAGTTTCTCAACCGGTTCATCCGGCCGAGGAAATTCCGCATGGAAACGCTGCGTTCGGCCATTCACTCTCTTCGTCAGGGAGACTTTCTGACGTCCATAGACATCAAGGATGCTTATCTACACGTTCCGGTTTTTCCAGCACACCAGAGGTTTCTCAGGTTCGTGGTGGAGGATCGGCACTTTCAGTTTGTGGCACTTCCTTTCGGTCTCACCTCAGCGCCTCGGGTGTTCACCAAGGTGCTAGCGGGGGTGATGGCTCTGCTCAGAGGTCAGGGTATCCGCATCGTGCCCTATTTGGACGATCTACTGATCATGGCCTCTTCCTTCAATCAAGCGGAGTTGGACACCAGAGCGGTGGTGTCCACTCTGGAGAGGTTCGGTTGGGTGATCAACCACCCCAAGTCTTCTCTTTCTCCGTCCAGAATTCTGACCTTTCTGGGAATGTCTCTGGACACTTCACAGGCCAGGGTGTTTCTACCCCAGGCCAAGATTCTTTTGATTCAGGAGTTAGTTCGGCTTCTCTTGTCAACCCCTCATCCGACCATCCGGTTAGGGATGAGGCTGGTGGGGTTAATGGTGGCCTCTTTCGAGGCTGTTCCCTTTGCGCAGTTTCACACAAGGACGCTTCAGCTTCATCTGTTGAAGGTTTGGGACAAGTCTCCTCTATCGTTGGATCAGTCCTTCCTGATGACTCCCCGAGTTCGTCGATCCCTGCAATGGTGGCTGGGGTCGGTCAATCTGTTGAAGGGCAGATCTTTTCTGGCTCCGCGTTGGGAAACAGTCACCACGGATGCCAGTCTGTCAGGTTGGGGGGGTGTTTGGAAGGACCTCCAGTTTCAGGGTCTGTGGGGCCCGCAGGAGGCTCACGAGCCCATCAACGTTCTGGAGTTGAGAGCCATCAGGTTGGTTCTGTTTCACTTGACTCATCAGTTGAGAGGCCTGCCAGTTCAGGTCCGGTCGGACAACAGAACGGCGGTTGCTTACATCAATCACCAAGGAGGGACTCGCAGCAGGAGTGCCCTCAGGGAAGTGTCTTTGGTTCTGGACTGGGCAGAGACCCACGTCCCGTGTATCTCAGCAGTCTACATTCCGGGAGTGGAGAACATGGAGGCGGACTTGCTGAGCAGGGCCTCCTCTCGTCAGGGGGAGTGGTCTCTCAGTCCCAAGGTGTTTCGTTCGATATGTCTCAGGTGGGGGGTCCCAGCGGTGGACCTCTTTGCCTCTCGTCACAATCACAAGCTTCCAGTCTTTGTGTCTCTCTCGCAGGATCCTCTGGCTCTGACAGTGGATGCCATGTCTCTAAACTGGAGGGATCTGGGGTTCCTTTACCTGTTTCCTCCGTTCCCAATGTTAGCCAGAGTGCTGCGCAAACTGGCCTTGGATGGTGCGTCGGCGATTCTGGTGGCCCCAAGGTGGCCAAGGCGAGTTTGGTTCGCAGACCTTGTAAGACTGGCAGAGGATCAGTTCGCTCTGCCTCTGCTGCCGGACCTGCTCACACAGGGTCGGCTGCGCTATCCCAATTTACCATCGCTGGCTTTGACGGCATGGCTGCTGAAACCGCCATCTTGAAGGAAGAAGGTCTTTCTGACGCGGTGATTCAGACTCTTATCTGTGCCAGGAAGCGCTCTTCCTCTTCTATTTACTACAGGACTTGGAGGGCCTATATTGATTGGTGTGAAAATAGGTCTTTCTCTTGTCGAGAGTTCTCCATTCCTAGAATTTTAGAGTTTCTCCAGCATGGTCTAGATCTGGGGCTCCAGCTTAGTACATTGAAAGGGCAGGTTTCTGCCCTGGCGGTGTTCTTCCAAAGGTCTTTTGCACTTCATCCCTTAGTCAAGACCTTTTTCCAAGGTGTTACACATGTTCGGCCTCCTAGGAAGCCTTTTGATCCAGTTTGGGATTTGAACCTGGTTCTTTCTGCTCTCCAGGGCCCTCCGTTTGAGCCCTTGAATGAGATAGCTTTGTCTTCTCTTACGCAAAAGGTGGCCTTTTTGGTAGCTATCACTTCGGTTAGGCGTGTTTCTGAGTTGGCAGCTTTATCCATTACAGCTCCGTACTTCGAGAAACATCAGGACAAGGTTGTCTTTCGTTTCAAGCAGGATTTTCTTCCCAAAGTGGTCTCGGAGTTTCATTTGAATCAGGACATTGTTTTGCCCCCTCTATGCCCAAATCCCAGCAACGACAGGGAAAGGGCATTGCATTCCTTGGATGTAGTTCGTGTTGTGGAACATTATCTGGAGGTTACGTCTTCCTTTCGTAAGACTGATGCTTTCTTTGTGGTGCCCTGCGGGCCTAGGAAAGGTTTGGCTCCTGCCAAATCTTCCATTAGTAAATGGATTCGTCAGGCCATCATTGGGGCCTACTCTGCCAAGGGGAGGAGTCCCCCTTTTCGTGTTACTGCTCATTCTACTCGTGCAGTTGGTGCGTCCTGGGCTTTTCAGCACCAGGCTTCTGTTGAGCAAGTTTGTAAGGCCGCCACCTGGTCTTCTGTTCACACCTTTTCCAAGTTTTACAAGGTTGATGTTCGGGCATCAGCGGATGCTGTTTTTGGCCGCAAGGTTTTGCAAGCTGTTGTGGTTTAAGGTTATGCATTGTTGCCTAGTTTTGGATCCCCGCCCTTGTTATGGACACTGCTGTTGGATGTCCCACATGTTATGGATTCTTGAAGCGGGGTGTGTGACATACTAAGAATAATACCATTTTGTGAATACTCACCTTGTAAAATGGGTATTATGAGTATGTCACACACCCCGCTTCAACCCGCCCTTTTGTATTCAGGATCCTCTTTATTGCGAACTTTGCGTGGTTGTTGTTTATATTTGCCTCTTCCTGGTCCCTTACCTTACTGCTTTCTGTATACTGGGTAGTGAGTGGGAGGTCCCAGGTATTTATGGATCAGGGAGGGGCTTTCTTTTGCTATCATCTCTGCAGGAACGCCCTCTTCAGGACGATATTACCCACATGTTATGGATTCTTGAAGCGGGGTGTGTGACATACTCATAATACCCATTTTACAAGGTGAGTATTCACAAAATGGTATTTTTAAAGAAGCCCCAGCGTAAAGTAGATCTTTAAAACAATGGGTTGCTGGCCCCTTTTTATATTATCAGAATTACTATGTATAGTGGGGGGCTACCTACAAAGGTCAACATGTTCTGTAGCCCTGTGATATATGTAGTTACCCTAAATGCTGGAACATCAGATTGATACACTATTTAAGCACTATAATCCATTGCAAAATGCAATTTCTCAAAATAATTAACAACAGCAATTTTTGACAAAAATGTGTAGCATATGTAGTGACCGTTTTGTGCTGTCCCACAGTGGGGTCTATTCAGAGCCAGATGAGAATTCTCACACTTTTTTTTTTTTTTTTATTTTTTTTTTTTTAGGAGATAGAACTGCCATTGACTTTCATTGTCAATATTGGGGCCAATTCAGAGCCGGGTGAAAATTTACACCCGGTATACAATGAAAGCGAAAGGCAGTTTTCTCTGAATCGACCCAAATATCTCCACGTCTAGAAAAATTTCCAGTCCAGTTGCTTCCTAGTTTTACACATGAATTTATATGTGGTACATTTATTGATGACCTCATACATTTGTATTTTTTTCAGGGTACAGATATGAGCTGTTCTGCCTCATAAAACATGCACAGACACCACACTGCTTGGTATGCCATACTAATTTAGTTACTGTGTGCTTTTGTCAAAATGTGCTGTTGGTTATGCACTTGCACTACTTAAAGTGGACCAAAGCCTGTTATTTCCACTATTCTGGGTTTGGGTCCGTTACCCTGAGACATACTGGTTTGGGATGCCCCGCTGTGTGAAACCCCACCATTTGCCTGATTTTCTTACCTTTCTATGAGCCTAAGGTGCAGACTCGTTTCTCCTCCAATCAGCTTATTAATACTCATCAGGAGAAGCTGAATGAAACACAGCTGCTCTCGTGATTGGAGCACAGCCATGCCGGCCATTTAGTTACAGCCAGTGTGGACATGTACAGCCTGAGGTTGATGTGAGTAATGCCACACTTGGTCACACAGGCACCATGGACTTTTTGGCGAGGTAAACACATTGTGGTACTGGGCGGGGGGGGGTCACAAAGCCAGGTATCCCAAATCATGATACCCAAAGGAAAGGGAATCGGGCGGCCCTGGAGTCTCATGAATTTTAAATGTGACCTGTACTGACACTGTGTCTGAATGCCACCTTAACCCTAATCCACTTGTCTGTGGTCCCTCCTTGCTCTTCACCCCAATTCACCTGGCTGTATCTTACCCACCAGTTTGTGCCGCCATACCTGTGCCTGTCAAAAAGTGGGAGTGGGTAACACATGCCATGTTTAACCCATTCTGCTGAATTTCAACTTCTTCAGTTTGGAAGGATCACAGTATTGTGCTCTAGTAGCAAAAGGGTTAATGCCAGTGTTCTCAGCTGGATAGGTCATTAGGCTGCTTAGACTTGGCCAAAGCTGCTAAAGAGTTCACTTGTTACATTGGAAAAATTGTGGGACTTGTAGTCCATGTGTTTTACTTAAGGCCATGAAAACCACTCCCACTATAGCAAAACGGCGTCCCAGCAATATGATAATCATGGAAACTGCATGCTGGTAAGTAAAACAAGTATGGGGGCACAAACCTAACACAAAGGTTTATTTTACATTCCAAAAGGAAAACAATAACCTGGCAAGTTACTTTTTATTGCAAGGAATGACTTTGCATTTATTTAAACTCCTCTTATAACTCTTCATAACAATCTAGAGGTAATGCAAATTGGCAATCTCAAAAACTGAAGCAGCAAAATTTGTGAAAACCAATATTTGGGGCTGGCCGAAAAACTGTCCAAGACTGTATTATTCCTTAGCCTTGCTTTTTGCAATGTGATTGCAACTTGCTATTTCTATGATCTGTACATTCATTGTACCAATAGGAAGAGAATACCCCCTTGGCTTTGCATAAAGTTTATTGCTAATGAATTTACCTGGTGTAGTGGTTCTATAGCTGAACGGACTGTGTGCCTATGGCGAGTTATTTCTTTGTGTTTCTGCAGATCTATTGTGTGACAGCCCCAGACATCAGCTCTGCTTGGAATCAGGACAGACACCTGAATGAACAATATACACGGGACATGTAAGTGTCTTGAGGACATAACGAAGAACCTTGACGTAGATGAGAACAGCAGAACTATTGCAAGACTGCTGTTTGCTATGCATTTTGCTTATAGAGTGTCCTTTAAAGCGGGCCAAAACTGAGGATTTTGACTCTTCTGGGTTTTGGTGCTTGTCCCCCGGGATGCCCCACTGTGTAAAACCAACTTAAGTCGTCCGTAACAACTCACCTTTTTGCAGTCTCCAAAGAAATTGCCACTGTAAATAGCATTGCATTAGGTGGCCGCGTGGTCTCAAAGGATGAGGGATTGCCGCAGAGTTTCATCTGCAGCTAGAAGGATGACTTCTCCTGATAACGAGCGAGAGTTCTACCCACCATATACTGCCAAGTGTAAAGTGGTGTCCAAACGATCAGAACAGAGCTGTTCCTTGGCACACTAGCACCTCCGCCTTCTGGAGGTTGAAGATACTACAATGCAGTGTACCTGTGAATGGCAGGACACAGGTGAATGCTTGTTTTAGCTGTCAGATGATGTGTCCACTGTCCCTCTTCACACCTGAGAAACACCTGCATTAAACACAACGCCCCTTTTATTCAGCTGTTCTTGCTGTCCGGGGCATAATATATACTGATTTGCAGATACAGTAAACTTTATTTATTTTAGTTTTAGTTTGTATGGTGTGTGCCCCTTCATCAGGTAGCTTTGTGCCTGAAATATGTCTTTAAAGTTTCCAAAAAGGACAGTTTTACTTGTTTATTCATCTGTATGTTCCCTTTTTTGTTGGGCCATCGACGCTCATTTGTTTTTTTTTTTTTTTTAGAATGACTGAATGAAAGAATAATGATTTTTGGCTCGGGGGCAAATAAGGGAATAATTCATTAGAAGCATTTTTACATGCAATGTTCCGTAAGCCTCTCTCTGGGGGGTTGTACAGATTTCTGAATTGGTTAGTTCAAAGCTGCCATCGATAGCTGCTAGAATCCTTGTACGTCTTTTATTCCAGCAACAACTCTTTGAATTGCAGATGAGAAGGCACGATTTTAGAATACCAAGTCATTTTCTGTTTAATGATGTTGTTTTAGCAAACAATTCATTTGACTTTTCTTTAAGTTAATGTTTCATGCAATTATGTCGACAAACTTTTTATAGTAATAGTGGTGTTACTGTATTTGAGTGTTGTACTGGAATGCAGTAAAAGACTATAAAACTGCCAGTAGGGGGCATATGCCTTCATAAACGGGCAAATTTGTTCAAGAGCACCTCTCCTGGTAGCAGTTGTAAAGCTTATGGTATGAATTGGTCAAGAGCAGCTAGACTTGATGTGTTTAGTATGTTGAAGGGTTTCTCCTGTACATTAAATAAAGAGAGAAAATGGTTTTCTCTGTCTGTAGACCCTGTCCCCACTCCAAAAAAAAGTTGAATGGTGCAGCTCTACATCTCTTAAGCTAGCAGTATGACGCTGCCTCACACTTACCACTTCATGTTTGCTTTGCAGCTGCCCTGGAAAGTTTATTGCCCTTGCATAGCACAATATGTAAACCTTTTCAAATAGCCAAAGTGTTTGCTTAGTCTGTCACGTCAGCCTCAGTCACCTTAGCTCTGCTACACAAAGCTGCTTAATGGTTTGGTTTTCAAGTAAGGGACTAACATTCTGTCTACTGGGGTTCTCCTGGAGGAGGGCTTCTATTTCCTTTTGTTACAGTGAAGTTAAAAAGGATTTCTACTTTTTTAAATGGAAGAACTGGAGGTCCTCTAACTCCCAACCCCATTAAGCTAAAAGAATGCCCAATACCAGGCAAAATAACTTACAAAGCACTGTGCCTGTTCAGCTACTGCAGGCAAAGGTAATTGTTACACCATTGTGTCAGGCTAGCATCCCGAACTGAGATATCGGGGGTGTACAGCCAATGACATGACTTGTTTTCATCATGTCCCCCAATCGGCTCAGCAGAGTGAGACAGGATTGCTGGCCCCTCCCGCCGCCGCCTTCTCCAGATTCATCACATTGCTGTCAGAGCAGAGCCCACCCATCATGCTGATTATTATGCAGTATCACAGATACAGGAGCCACTCCTACTTTAACACAAAAAATCATGAGTTTGAGCCTCAATATTTCGACATTTCTTCTTCACCAGGACAGTGCCAAATGTAGCCCGACACAATGGTGTAACAATTGCCTTTGCCTGCTGTATCACTTTAATTGCGGGTGAATCGGGAAATGCTAGAACTGTGTCCATGTGGCCGCCACTGGAAAAGGTTAGGTATAGGTATTTTTTAGCATCCCCAATAATGATTGACTGGAGGTTTACTTTAACTCATTTTGTAGATGTCCAGACATTCTCAGAAACATACTGGCAGGCTTTTCTGGGTTCCTGCCCCCTTCCCCTACAGAGAGGGTGTGCAGAGGTGGTGCTTTGCCAATGCCTCCAGCTGCATGCTTATCAATAACCTACTTGCCTTTCCAGACTCTCTCCTGTGCTGCCATCTTGCTGCACCTGGGAGGTGTATGTAGTATCCCACAATCCTTCCGAGTGCAACCTTTCTATATTGCACCAGCTTTTCTCCCTCCAACGACCAGCAGTGTCAGCATGGTGAGCGAAAAGTGGGATAGAGGGTGGGGGTCACCAAGGGAAAAAGCTGAAGACTTTAGCTAGTGACATCGGCTTCCTACTGGTTCAAGGAGCACATCTGTGAAAGCTATATATAGACCCTGTGGTGAACAAGGGTAGTCTCCAGTCCCCTGGTCTGAAACATGTATATAATATTAATATAGTTTTTTTATAAAGCGCCTATCTTCCATGGCGCTGTACAATGTGAAATTACAAACCGGGTAAAACAGCTAACTTACGATACATGACAGAAAATCGCAAATGCATAGTCGTAGTGAAATAATCTACGAGAGATGACCCTTTCCTTGCAGGCTTACAATCTAAAATAGAGGTGTGTCCTTCAAGATAAGCATATTCCATTTTTCTTTTGCCAGATTTGATGCCTTGATACTGAGATTTGAAGCTCCCGATTCCCGCAACCGATGGGATAGCCCACTTTTCACTGTACAGAAGGACGATGCCCTTCCCCTGGAACAGATCTGCAATGCAATTTTTCACAGAAAGGCACCTCCACCCAACCAGTCCACACAGACTGTAAGTATTCTACTTTTTTAATCTCCTGAAATAACCCTCTACCTGCACTTTTGGGAAAAGTGACGGTTTTGCATATATTAACTTTATGACAATTTTCAGGCAATTAAAGTGGACCAACACCCAGGATTTTGACTATCCTGGGTTTTGGTCCACTTCGGCGGGGCACCCCAATCGAGGGTGCCCCGCTGTGTGAAACCCCCCAGAAACCCCAATAAACTCACCTCTCCCCGCTCCCACGTGACTGCCCGGTCCAATCCCCAACGTCAACGCCAACGTCCAGGCGGGGAACAGGAACGTCCAAGCGGCTTCCGCCGCCGCCGCCTCCCTCGCGTCACTTTCGGCGCGCGCGCGCCCGTGCCGGCCATTCACAGACGGCCGGCGCGGGGGCGCGCACGCCTAGAGGGGCGCAAAGGAGGCGGCGGCGGAAGATAAGGTAGGTGATTTGGGGTGTTTGGGGGGGTTTCACCCCGCGGGACATCCCGATCTCGGATGTCCCGCGGGGTGGGAGGTGATCGGCCCGGGAATCTTATAGATTTCCGGGCCGATCACCTCTCGGTGTTGGTCCACTTTAACAAAAAGATGCTATACTCGCCACGCAGCCCATTGCTCCTAGTGCGCAGCTACAGCTCTTACCTGCAGGCTGGATCTAGGACTTTCACTGTCCGGTCAATTTGTATGCCTCTTCCTGTCTCTGACACAGCGATGCCCCCTGGCCTCATCACTGTTAGCTGACATGCCTCCCCCCATTCACTGCAGTTATGTCCTCACACACCCCTTTCCATTGCAGTGAATGGAGGGGGGTGTGCCAGCTCACTGTGACTAGGCTGAGGGCGTCACCGGTGTCAGAGAGACAGGAGGAGACGCTGGCGATAGACCTGGATCCGGCCTGCAGGTAAGTGCTGCAGCTGTGCACTACGAGCCATGGGCTGCGTGGGAGAAAAGGGAAGTATAGCTTTTTTTTATTTATTTATTTATTTATTTTTTTTGCCTGAAAATTGTCTTTTACAGCATACATGTATGTCCGTACCTGGTTGCTATAGCTGGTGACTGTAAATAAATACCTTTGCACATAGTTACAAAAAAATGGCATAGTCACATACGTTCTATTACATTTGGGCTTTATTTCCTAATATTACTCTTACAGGATAACCTGACTTCTTTCTCTCCCCCCAACAGCAGCCTTTGTCCTCCACAAATTTTTTGCATGAGCTAGACAAAGTGACCCAAGAGGTGGTTACAGTAAGTGTGTTGATTTTAATATATACGTTTTTAAACATATATTTAATACTATAAAAACAATTTTGAAGGTATATTTTGTATCACTTTTTGTTTTTAATTTTCTATGTAAAAATCCCAATCACTCCCATGCAATGTCTTTCCCTATAATCTTGAGATTACTTCATCCTGTGTCTTGAAGTGGCACTAAATTGCTGGAAGGTAGTTCTGTTCTCAGCAGAACAAATGCTTTCCAAGAGAAGCCAATACAGAGGCTCTAGGCCGGGGGTGCCAAACTCATTCCTGAAGGGGCAGCAACAGGCCATGTTTTGTGGATCTCCACTCTGTAGCCTTGTAGGAGCACTAATTACTCCACCTATGTGCCTGTGTGGAGATATGCAAAACCTGGGAGGGAGTGTGACACTTGTGTTCTAGGCCGTCCAAGTTAGCATGTCTGTCTTGATTGCCTAATCCCCTCCCCTAGTTTTGAGGAGGGAAATGCAGAAAGCTAATAGCTAAAAACTATTGCAGTAACCACCTTGGATTATACAGTGCATAGAACCCTCTGTCAGGCACAGCTTTGTCATGGTCATATCGGGGTCCCCTTTATCTATGTTTCGGGAGGACCTGTATGCTTAGGCTTTTACCTGTCGCTTGTTTGGCCTACACATGTTGGTACCAACTAGAACGTGACCACTGAAGCTGTGGGCCCTTTCTTGTGATGCCCCAAATTCATGCCTTTTCAGTCACATTCTACCAGGATCTTCTGACTTCTAAATAGCAATGGGATATATTATCTCATCTATGCCTCACCTGCTGTTTTAATCACTAGGTGATTTACTAGTTTTAAAGCGGACCAAAAATCCAATGAACCTGTGAAATACGTTTGGCCATAGCCCCTGCCGATATTACCTGGGATTGTGAAGAGTGAAGCAGGAGCACTGAAAATTGCCAAAAGGTGCTCTTCATGGGGGGAGGAATTCAGGGGATGCTAGTTTAAAAATGTTGGGTTTTGGCCCTACTTGTTTTTCCAGTGGGTGCTGCACTGTTGCGGTGGCCGGCTTGTTCCCTAATGTCTTACATTGCTTTTCTTTGTTTACATTACTTTTTCCACATGTAGTCGAGAGAGGTTAATCTACAGATATACAAAATAGTAGATTTCGGTCTCTCCTGCATAAATATATATATATATTCATAGCCTTTCTCACATAGTCTTGGGTGTGTATTGAGTGGTCTGTCTGGCTTAAAATTGAATAACATAGGAGCATCTTTTCCTGAATAACTCTGTGTGATGTCCATACTCCTAGTAGGAGAGGTCATTAACCCCCTACAACTAGTTAGAAGTGTGTCCCCAGAACTCATGAAAAAGATTTATTCTTAGTATGTCACACACCCCGCTTCAAGAATCCATAACATGTGGGTAATATCGTCCTGAAGAGGCGTTCCTGCAGAGATGATAGCAAAAGAAAGCCCCTCCCCGATCCATAAATACCTGGGACCTCCCACTCACTACCCAGTTTTCCATCTCTGCAGACGGCGAGCAAGTCAGAAGATGATGGCTCCTCCTTGCACAGGGGGATTTAAGGTAGCCGGGATGTTTCCCGGCCCGTTATGTATTTTTTCCGTTTGGACCTCTTTTTCCCCTTAATATATATGCCTCCCAGCCGTGGCTGCAGGTCCAGGCGAGGGTATATTGGCACCTCTGGTGCTTAGGAGCAACGCTCCGCCGTGAGACCCTATAAGAGAGGGTAGGCGGCTTTACCGGGTTGGTGACCCTGGTTTGGGATGCCCTGTCCCTTAGCCTTAATATGGGAATGGCCCTCCCAGGATCCCCTTTGTTCCACTATGGAGATGGGGGGAGTGGGTTCTCCTTTTTATTTCACTTTACTCCTGCACTGTCTTTTAACTTTTTGTTATGTGTGTGTTTCTTTAATTTTATCTGCACCGCGGCCGTCTATATTATGGGCCTCCGTGCTGTGCTGCGGTCCCCTGCTCAAACTGGAGGTATTTTACCTCAGGATCTCTCTTGTGAGGTATAGGAGGGGGCGGGGCCGGCCCTTCGGCGCGGGGCCGAGGTCCGTTCCTCCCGGCCTTCTTTTATTGCTTAAGTTAACACTGGCCAAGCACCGCAGCAGTACATTAGCTGCAGCGCCGGCCGGTTTGGCGCTCTTTTCATGAGGGGATTTTTTCCCCTCACGATTCTTATGGGGGCGGGGCCGGACTTGCGGCGCGCAATCGCGGCCCGCCCACTACCTTCCCAGCGCCGCTGAGTTGCGGCTTGTCTGAGTTGCGGTTGACTGTTGCTAGTGTAAATAAGGGGCCTTTATGGGAAATCAATATTGTTAATAATGGTATATATATATATATATATATATATATATATATATATATATATATATATATATATTTGAATATACAGCAGGGCATGACATGAAGTGGAAAGGCCTAAGGCACGTTTTCCAAGCTAGATAATATCTGCATTCCAAAACCAGAAAATAGAACAAAAGACATCTGAGAGGGCACTAGATAATATCAACATTCTGTGACCATACCATAAATATGTTGTAAATAGACATATAGACCTGAAATAGCCGTTACACCCTCCTAGCAAAACACCTGGACATCAAAAGGTAGATAGACGCTGGCACCATAAATTATACAAACGGCTTCTGGGAATTTCCGGGATGCACCCTCTTTTGCATAACCTGTGGGTCAAGCCAGGTCAGCAGGACTGGAGATCAAAAGGGCAGGGAGGTATAATTGAGGGGGGTGCAGACAGGAGAGGGGGGCAGAAGAAGGAAGGAAGGTTTGGACGGGAGACTGCTTTCAGAGGAGAAGCTTGTGAGTGCCGTATCAGGAGGGTAATGTGTCTTTCCCTGTATATATGTATGCCAGTCTCATAACTGTATGCCAGTCTCATGTATTGTGTTTGATTTGAGATTTGATTGCATTATTGTGTTATTTTGTCAACAATATATATCTTTATTTACTGCGTGTCTCAGTGTCTCTTGCATATACCAGAAGTCAAAAGAACTACAGTCTTATAGTCTTATGCGGGTATCCATTGCGTGATTATTGGCCAGATATTGATAATATTGGTATATGTGTTGCCTATTTTAGTCGAGCCGGGCAGGATATAAATATATACACAATGTTATTAATATCTAGTTATTAATATTAATATCCAATTGTTTACAGTTTGGCTTGCGCCAGCCAGGAGATACTATTAATAATATTATTATTATTATTAGTATTGTTTACAGTTTGGCTAAGAGCCATTCAGGAGAGGTTCTATTGTTTACAGATTGGCGAGCCAGGCAGGAGATATTAATATTGTTTACAGATTGGCTAAGCCAGGCACGAGGCATCTTGTGTATTTGCAGAGCACTGTGTTGTGGTGAATATTGAGTGTATTGTGGTATATAATACAGTGTGCAATTCAATTTCTATAGCTCACAGACTGCTGTTGCTATTGGTAACTAGAGCATATTTTAAAGTGTTGCAATTGATTGTATAGACATGGAGGGTCTTGCAAAAAAGATGAACAAGATAAAGAATGCAGAGGGGATTATTAGAGCAATGCAGGGATCCAGTAACCCATGGGCTGAAGCCCAGGATTATGTATCTAAATGCATTGCTGCTAAGCAAATCTCCAAATCTGAGGGCAAACGCTTTTTGATTTATGGGGCAGTTTGGATTGCAAAGGAGTTTGTTTTGGTGAAAATACAAAATGAAAGCCTCAAAGAGGAGGTAAACTCCCTGGATAAAGCGCTAGGAGCCATGAGGGCATCCACTGAAAGTTTGGGCGCAATTGTGGAGCAGCTGAGAGCTGAGAGCAGAGAATTGCGCAGAAACCTTCAGAAGATGTCAGAAAAGCTGATAGTCACAGAAAAAGAAGTTGAACTTGTGTCTGTGGATATCAGGAGACAGGATGATGTCTTTCCTAGTGCTGCTGAGGAGGTTTCATGTGGATCTTCACCAAATAAGCATATAGACTCGGGGGTGCAGGGTAATTGTATGAGTGAAAATTACCCAAAGGTTAGTGCAGTCACACAAGCTCCAGTGACAGTCTCAAGGTCCCCATTACAAAAAGCAATGCCTAGACTAATTAACTCTGCTGTACCGTGTAGAGACAATGTAAAGAGAGCTAGAAGTGTGAAGTGTCACTCTTGTGGCCAAGCGGGTCACATTTCCAGGCTCTGCCCCTCTGCAAAGCAAATGACAAGTAATAATACCCAGAACTATAGAACCCACAAAAGGCAGACAATGGTTTACTCTGCTAGATTTGGGACAGGAAGCTTTAACCAAAAGAAATTTGCTAGGGAACATTATAGTCAAAGCAAACCTGTAAAGTGTGTCCCAGTAAAATGGTTAAGAGCCAGAAATGAATACCTTATGGCAGAAAATCTGCAGTTGAGGAGTGATATGAGCTCACTGATCCAACAGGTTATGGCCATAAGAGAAGAGGTAAGTATGTCGGGGAACAGAAGAATGTTGGATGAGCCAAGGCTTGCACCAAAGGTTATAGAGAGGCACCCAGTTAGGTGTTATTAACTCTGTGTGCTTTGTCTTTCAGGTCCATTGGATAAAATCCCGGCTAAGTCTCTGATTAACTCTTTGATTTTTCCATTAGGTTTTGAGGACCTTAACGTGGGCTTTTTTTTTTGTGTCGGTTTTTTTTTATGTGCACACGTTTAGGATAAGCCTCAAAGATTAATTTGATAAAAGCAGTCAGGTTATCAAAAATCTAAATTCATTTTGGTTTTTAGTTAAAATACCTGAACTGCTAAGCTGGCATGGACAGGGTTTCGGATATCCCTGATTTCCATTAAAGTGTAAATTTAGTATTTTTTTTATGATTGCGCTATATTTTACGGATGGCGCATATTTAATAACTAGTGCCAGCCTAGTGTATGTAGGAGTTCTCCCAGGTGTCACTGACAGGCTGTGTGGAATGCTCTGTCACTCCCAGGCATTATTAGCATTAGCATTTCTATACAGCCAGGGTCTTTCCAGTGACAATACATTGGGAACCAGTTTTTAAGCTTTTTTTTTTCCCTTTTACAATGAACAATGAAAAGGTTAAAATTCATATTTTAGCCTGTTCATTGGATCAATCATTTTAAATTGTGTGCTTGTAAGCTATTTTTCCTGTTAGGTTATTGGAGTGGGAACCATTATTTTTTTTTCCTAAGGAACTTTTTTTTGTAGTTGGTACACAGGCACACAATTTGAAACTATCTGTTTGTTTATGTTTTTTGTTACTCTGAATAGTATGAAGTGGGCGAGCAGTTTGTCTCCCCAAGTTTTACTTTAAATGTTATGAAGTGGGCGAGGTTTAGTGCTTAGGATTTTTCAATATGGTCAACATACCAGGTCTGCATTAGGCTGACCTAATATCTTAGGGATGTTTGTTGTAATATGTGGTATATTGTAAACATAACTTTTTAACAGATTTTCCATAGATAGCCCAGATATGCCCTTGATTTGAGTTTGCGGAGACGGAGGGGATTATTGATATAGCATAGTGGCAATCTTATTTTTCTTTGGTTAAAGCTTGAATCCTCAAAGCCACATCTACAGAGTCACACTTTCTTTTGTTCAAGGTTTTCTTACAGACATTTTGCCATAACATGCTGTTTTGCATGATTTAACTGCTCTGTGACCAAAGTTCTATTTCTTGGAGTCTGCTGTGTATCACTGTGTTGGAGAGTGTATCACCAAGTTCTTCTAATATTGCAGATGTACTGTTGCTGTAACTCATTATGGTCTGTGTGAACTGTCAAAGTACATGTGCACCCATGACATTATGGACTGTTCTAATGATATGCACCCATGACAATATGGGCAGCTCTGATGCTGTGCACCATGAAACCATGGGCAGTTCTGATGATGTGCACCCATAACAGGATGGACTATTCTGATGCAGTGCACTCATAACCATATGCACTGTCACACGGTGCAATCAGTATATTATGGACGGTCACCTTGTGCACCCACCTCGCTGATGATAATACAGGCCTTGGAGACTCAGTGACAGCTGATAAAGCATTGTCTGCAACATACAATGGAAGTCGACGGATGTCTGTCAATACCAGCAGCAGTGAATAAATCCGGATGTCACCAGATTTGGTCACCCAAATCACATAAGTGGTTATGGATGGTGTAAAAATATGAAATATGTTTGATGATCTGTTGAAGAAGGTGTGGCATTAAAACAGTATGTGGTGGCTGAAGGATGCAGGCTGTAACTTGAGATACTGGGGGTTGTGATAACATTGTGCGGTAATATATCGGGTCCCATCGGTCTCAGCAAATTTGAAGCACTTACATTTTATATATTTATGAGACCTCGATATATATATACATATAAATATAATATATATATCTCTGTCTCAAGTGGGCGATATGTAAATAAGGGGCCTTTATGGGAAATCAATATTGTTAATAATGGTATATATATATATATATATATATATATATATATATATATATATATATATATATATATTTGAATATACAGCAGGGCATGACATGAAGTGGAAAGGCCTAAGGCACGTTTTCCAAGCTAGATAATATCTGCATTCCAAAACCAGAAAATAGAACAAAAGACATCTGAGAGGGCACTAGATAATATCAACATTCTGTGACCATACCATAAATATGTTGTAAATAGACATATAGACCTGAAATAGCCGTTACACCCTCCTAGCAAAACACCTGGACATCAAAAGGTAGATAGACGCTGGCACCATAAATTATACAAACGGCTTCTGGGAATTTCCGGGATGCACCCTCTTTTGCATAACCTGTGGGTCAAGCCAGGTCA
Source organism: Gastrophryne carolinensis (assembly GCA_027917425.1). NCBI lineage: Eukaryota > Metazoa > Chordata > Amphibia > Anura > Microhylidae > Gastrophryne > Gastrophryne carolinensis. The sequence continues at coordinate 276,901,288 of CM051238.1, forward strand.
GCAGGACTGGAGATCAAAAGGGCAGGGAGGTATAATTGAGGGGGGTGCAGACAGGAGAGGGGGGCAGAAGAAGGAAGGAAGGTTTGGACGGGAGACTGCTTTCAGAGGAGAAGCTTGTGAGTGCCGTATCAGGAGGGTAATGTGTCTTTCCCTGTATATATGTATGCCAGTCTCATAACTGTATGCCAGTCTCATGTATTGTGTTTGATTTGAGATTTGATTGCATTATTGTGTTATTTTGTCAACAATATATATCTTTATTTACTGCGTGTCTCAGTGTCTCTTGCATATACCAGAAGTCAAAAGAACTACAGTCTTATAGTCTTATGCGGGTATCCATTGCGTGATTATTGGCCAGATATTGATAATATTGGTATATGTGTTGCCTATTTTAGTCGAGCCGGGCAGGATATAAATATATACACAATGTTATTAATATCTAGTTATTAATATTAATATCCAATTGTTTACAGTTTGGCTTGCGCCAGCCAGGAGATACTATTATTAATATTATTATTATTATTAGTATTGTTTACAGTTTGGCTAAGAGCCATTCAGGAGAGGTTCTATTGTTTACACTAGGCATAGGAGGGGGGGGCGTGACCTTAACAACGCGCGCGTCCCGCGCTGGCCACGCCCCCTCCTCCTCTTCTTTCTGTCAGAAATGATTTCTCCTCACGATCGGGTGGCAGTGTGACGTCCCGGCGGTGCTGTGAGTGGCCTGTGGCCTTTCTCTTTTTTACTTTGCTTCTTGTTGCTACTTTTTCTCATGGTTCTTTCTTTCTTCTTCTTTCAGAACGGAGGCTTGTAATTCTGATCTTCTATAGTATTAGAGGTTCTTTCCTGGTCCTCATCCCTGGGTTCATTTTATTTGTTCACAAATCCTCCCACTCGGGACATTAAAGGGGCATCCCGGGTTGTCTAATTGGCGTAATTCCCTGGGTCTTAGCGACTATTCAAAGTTCACCTTATGGAGGCATCCCCTGATACTGGGACTGGGACCCCTTCGGGGCATCCCAAAAAGTGTATGTTGTGTGGGGTTTCCATTACTGGGGATGATGTGTTACTGTGTATACCATGTGCACAGCAAACTATTACGCGGCAGTCCGAACCCCAAGCATCGGGGTCAGCACAGCCGGTCGCCTCAACTCCCCCTCCCGCCTTGACTCGTGCCCCGTGTGACGTTGTCATGGGCAGGGACCTGCAATCTGAAATGTGCGCCAGATTGGCTAGCCTTGAAAAAATGCTCTCTAGCTCGGTCGCCCGTAAGGCTCCGTCCAAGAGAAAGCATTTGTCGCCGGCTCCGCCGGTGGATGATCTTGATGACAGAGATAATCTGGATTGGTCCGATTATCCCCAGCTAGAGGACAGGGAGGTTGATGAGGGTTCAGAATTTTCGGACGATGAGCAGTCTGCTGGCGCTGATGCCGAGCTTTCTGACTTAGGGAGATCCTTGGACTCTCCTCACGCTCTGTCTCTGATGCTGGAAGTTCTGAACATTTCCCCTCCAGAGGAGGTGTCACACCAGAAGGGTGAATTGTTTGAGGAATCCAGGCCGCGCCTGGAGTTTCCTACGCAGCGGCATTTTGATAGAATCATTGACAAGGAATGGGATAGGCCGGCTCGGCTCCCTGGCATCCCTCAGGGGTGGGATAGGAAATATCCCTTTCCTCCTGAGGCGGTCAAGCGCTGGGCGTCTCCCCCCGAGGTAGATGCTCCGGTTTTGGGGTTATCCAACTCCTCGGTTTTAAACAGACCTGATTGCTCCATTCTCAAAGATGGAGAGGATAAACGTATTGATCAGATGGCTTGTCATGGCTTTACCAGTATTGGGTCGGCCATCCGGCCTGTGTGTGCTTCGGAACTAATGGTTTTGGCTGCCAGGTCTGTGGTCAGGGACCTGTTGTCTTCTTCTGGGCTTCGTCCTGGTAGTAACGTGTTCCTTAGCCTTAAACGATGTGAGTTGTTTTTATCCTTTGTGTTGACTGCCTTAGATGACACCTTGATGATGTGTGGTAGGACGTCGGCTCTGCGTGTGGCTGCGCCAGTGGGCGGCCGATTTCATGTCCAAAAAGTCACTGACGGCTTTACCCTTTGTGGGTCTACGGCTCTTTGGAGAGACATTGGACTCTGTCACCAAGGGTGGTAGGTTACCTCAACGTAAGAAACAACGCCGCTCCTTTCGGGGGGCGCCTGCCTTTAACCCCTCCTTTCGGGGAGCCAGATCTGGCAGGGGTTCTGCATTTCCCTCTTCCAGAGGAGATTCTGGAGGCAGGGGTAGAGGACGTGCCCGTGCTGGATACAGTTGGGGCTCTAAGCCCAAACCGGCGGCTAAGCCGGCTCAGCAATGAGGGGGCGCCCTCACCCATGCGGGTGGGGGGACGGCTGCAGCACTTCTCTCAGATCTGGGATCAAGAGGTCTCGGACAGATGGATCCGGGAAGTGGTGTCTTCCGGTTACAAGCTGGAGTTCGAGCTCCGCCCCCCTTCCAGGTTTGTCAGGTCTCGGATGCCGCCGGAGCCTCTGGCAGCGCAGGGGCTCCTGTTGGCAGTGGAGAATCTTCTGGACATGGCTGTCATTTGCCCAGTGCCCCCTTCAGATCGGGGCAGGGGCTTTTATTCCAATCTGTTCACGGTACCCAAGAAGGACGGGCTGGTCCGACCCATCTTGGATCTGAAGTTCCTCAACAGGTTCATCCGGCCGAGGAAATTCCGCATGGAAACGCTGCGTTCGGCCATTCATTCTCTTCGTCAGGGAGATTTTCTGACGTCCATAGACATCAAGGATGCTTATCTACACGTTCCGGTTTTTCCAGCTCACCAGAGGTTTCTCAGGTTCGTGGTGGAGGATCGGCACTTTCAGTTTGTGGCACTTCCTTTCGGTCTCACCTCAGCTCCTCTGGTGTTCACCAAGGTGCTAGCGGGAGTGATGGCTCTGCTAAGGGTTCAAGGTATCCGCATCGTGCCCTATTTGGACGATCTACTGATCATGGCCTCTTCCTTCAACCAAGCGGAGTTGGACACCAGAGCGGTGGTGTCTACTCTGGAGAGGTTCGGTTGGGTGATCAATCACCCCAAGTCTTCTCTATCTCCGTCCAGAATTCTGACATTTCTGGGAATGTCTCTGGACACTTCACAGGCCAGGGTGTTTCTGCCCCAGGCCAAGATTCTTTTGATTCAGGAGTTAGTTCGGCTTCTCTTGTCAACACTTCATCCCACCATCCGGCTAGGGATGAGGCTGGTGGGGTTAATGGTGGCCTCATTCGAGGCAGTCCCCTTTGCGCAGTTTCACACAAGGACGCTTCAGCTTCATCTGTTGAAGGCCTGGGACAAGTCTCCTCTTTCGTTGGATCAGTCTTTCCTGATGACTCCCCGAGTTCGTCGATCCCTGCAGTGGTGGCTGGGGTCGGTCAATCTGTTGAAGGGCAGATCTTTTCTGGCTCCGTGTTGGGAAACAGTCACCACGGATGCCAGTCTGTCAGGTTGGGGGGGTGTTTGGAAGGACCTCCAGTTTCAGGGTCTGTGGGGCCCGCAGGAGGCTCACGATCCCATCAATGTTCTGGAGTTGAGAGCCATCAGGCTGGTTCTGTTTCACTTGACTCATCAGTTGAGAGGCCTGCCAGTGCAGGTCCGGTCGGACAACAGGACGGCGGTGGCTTACATCAATCACCAAGGAGGGACTCGCAGCAGGAGTGCCCTCAGGGAAGTGTCTTTGATTCTGGACTGGGCAGAGACCCACGTCCCGTGTATCTCAGCAGTCTACATTCCGGGGGTGGAGAACACGGAAGCGGACTTGCTGAGCAGGGCCTCCTCTCGTCAGGGGGAGTGGTCTCTCAGTCCCAAGGTGTTTCGTTCAATATGTCTCAGGTGGGGGGTCCCAGCGGTGGACCTCTTTGCTTCTCGTCACAATCACAAGCTCCCAGTCTTTGTGTCTCTCTCGCAGGATCCTCTGGCTCTGGCAGTGGATGCCATGTCTCTGAACTGGAGGGATCTGGGGTTCCTTTACCTGTTTCCTCCGTTCCCAATGCTAGCCAGAGTGGTGCGCAAACTGGCCTTGGACGGCGCGTCGGCAATTCTGGTGGCCCCAAGGTGGCCAAGGCGAGTTTGGTTCGCAGACCTTGTAAGACTGGCAGAGGATCAGTTTGCCCTGCCTCTGCTGCCGGACCTGCTCACCCAGGGTCAGCTACGCTATCCCAATTTACCATCGCTGGCTTTGACGGCATGGCTGCTGAAACCGCCATCTTGAAGGAAGAAGGTCTTTCTGACGCGGTGATTCAGACTCTTATATGTGCCAGAAAGCGCTCTTCCTTTTCTATTTACTACAGGACTTGGTGGGCTTATATTGATTGGTGTGAAAGTAGGTCTTTCTCTTGTCGAGAGTTCTCCATACCTAGAATTTTGGAGTTTCTTCAATATGGTCTAGATCTGGGGCTCCAGCTTAGTACATTGAAAGGGCAGGTTTCTGCCCTGGCGGTGTTCTTCCAAAGGTCCTTTGCACTTCATCCCTTAGTCAAGACCTTTTTCCAGGGTGTTACGCATGTTCGGCCTCCTAGGAAGCCTTTTGTTCCAGTTTGGGATTTGAACCTGGTTCTTTCTGCTCTCCAGGGCCCTCCGTTTGAGCCCTTGCATGAGGTAGATTTGTCTTCTCTTACGCAAAAGGTGGCCTTTTTGGTGGCGATCACTTCGGTTAGGCGTGTTTCTGAGTTGGCAGCTTTATCCATTAAAGCTCCGTACTTCGAGAAACATCAGGACAAGGTTGTCTTTCGTTTCAAGCAGGATTTTCTTCCTAAAGTGGTCTCGGAGTTTCATTTGAATCAGGACATTGTTTTGCCTTCTCTATGCCCAAATCCCAGTGACGATAGGGAAAGGGCTTTGCATTCCTTGGATGTAGTTCGTGTTGTGGAATATTATATGGAGGTTACGTCTTCCTTTCGTAAGACTGATGCTTTCTTTGTGGTGCCCTGCGGGCCTAGGAAAGGTTTGGCTCCTGCCAAATCTTCCATTAGTAAATGGATTCGTCAGGCCATCATTGGGGCCTATTCTGCCAAGGGGAGGAGTCCCCCTTTTCGTGTTACTGCTCATTCTACTCGTGCAGTTGGTGCGTCCTGGGCTTTTCAGCACCAGGCTTCTGTTGAGCAAGTTTGTAAGGCCGCTACCTGGTCTTCTGTTCACACCTTTTCCAAGTTTTACAAGGTTGATGTTCGGGCTTCAGCGGATGCTGTTTTTGGCCGCAAAGTTTTGCAAGCTGTTGTGGTTTAGGGTTGTGCATTGTTGCCTAGTTTTGGATCCCCGCCCTTGTTATGGACACTGCTGTTGGATGTCCCACATGTTATGGATTCTTGAAGCGGGGTGTGTGACATACTAAGAATAATACCATTTTGTGAATACTCACCTTGTAAAATGGGTATTATAAGTATGTCACACACCCCGCTTCAACCCGCCCTTTTGTATTTAGGATCCTCCTTTATTGCGAACTTTGCGTGGTTGTGTTTATATTTGCCTCTTCCTGGTCCCTTACCTTACTGCTTCTATATACTGGGTAGTGAGTGGGAGGTCCCAGGTATTTATGGATCGGGGAGGGGCTTTCTTTTGCTATCATCTCTGCAGGAACGCCTCTTCAGGACGATATTACCCACATGTTATGGATTCTTGAAGCGGGGTGTGTGACATACTTATAATACCCATTTTACAAGGTGAGTATTCACAAAATGGTATTTTTGACACGTTTTCTCAGGTGTACAGCGTGTCGATTTCCATTGGTGCCTGAGGAGGCTTCAATTAACAGACACATCTGAGTCTGCTTGCTGTTGTAGGGCCTTTCTAGTGACTAGAGAGCTCCTGGGGACTGCCATTTCCCTCATCAAGCAGGGCAGCTGGAGAATTATCTTTGTATGCTCTGAAGAGAAAAAGTGACATACAGTGATTTTTGTACTAATGTCTGTTTCTTAACTGAATGAGAAAAACTGAAAAAAAATTATTGGCCTCTTTTCCTATATATTAGTGGACCTACGCCTAAGAAGTGCAGTCTGTTCTGAAGTATAGACTTCATTCCACCACTCTTAAGTGTTTTCTATCATCCCAACTTCACCAACCCCCCCCCCCCCCCCTTCCCGGGTTTTTGTCTGACTTTATGCAGCTTCTGTAGTGTGTTATGTCATCCAGGCTGCCTTCCCTCAGAGAGACAATGATGACCAAGTGAGTATAGATGAACAGGGTGGTGGGCGAAGGATGGTCTTCTTAAACTGGTCCTACCCACCCTGTGGGACAGACTTTCCAGGGAGGGTGTAGGTCTGGTTAATTATTGGTGATCCTGTATAATAAACATTTAGAGTTGTGTGTCTGACAAAAAGTTGTGGTGGCTTTTGTGGAATAATACTTATGTATTCACAGGCAGTGCTAAATGCCCAGAAGACAAGTGTTCCAGGAGACATCATTGTGGTACCAGGAGCAAGTGAAAAAATATCCTTTTTATCCTATACATTTATATATAGCACCAATGCTAATGTTTATCCTATAATTGCACAAGGACAGGCAAATAGTGCCAGGCAAGAGGTAGGTAGCAGAAAGTACCTTTTATGTAGGTGGAGTGAGCTTTTATCCACTAACTACAGATCATTCTGTATGCCATTAGTGACCAGTTTTGGTTATTCTGGCCTCACAGTACCACAGAAAATGATGTGAAAAGTGCTATGAACTCAGAAATGGAGCTTTTTCCAAGTGTACAGCACGGCCTGTTTCATTTCAATCATAGCCGAGCGTAATGTCTCCATGTGAAAGTTCCCTTCGGCCGGGCGATTTCATGACCACGGTGGACATCAAGGATGCCTACCTTCACGTGCCGAGGTTCGCTCTGGGGGATCAACACTACCAATTTGTGGCCTTGCTGTTCGGTATCTCTTTGGCTCCTCGGGTTTTCACCAAGGTGCTGGCTGGCGTCATGGCTCTCCTGAGGTACCTTCCTTACCTGGACGACATTCTGATTGCTGCTCAGTCTCTTCATCAGGCCGAGAAGGATACTCAGGTGGTGACGTCCACTCTTGAGTCCTTCGGCGAGGTGATCAACTATCCCAAGTCTTCACTATCTCCGTATTTGGCGAGGTCCTTTCTGGGCATGACGCTGGATACTTCTCTGGTCAAGGTATTTCTCCCTCAGCAGAAGGTGGAGGACGCAGGCACGGGCTCTGCTGTCGTGTCCTCACCCTCCATCCGTCAGGGGATGCAGTTGGTGGGCCTCATGGTGTCCTGCTTCGAGGCGGTTCCCTTTGTCCAGTTCCACATGAGACCTCTTCAGTTAAATCTCTTGTCGGTTTGGGATCGGAATCAGGAGTCCCTGGATCAGGAGTTTGCTCTGTCCCCTCTGGTCAGGCAGTCGCTCTCCTGGAGGCTGGACTTAAGGAATCTTCTAGTGGGCAGGTCCTTTCTGCCTCCGCTTTGGGAGATTGTCACTATGGATACCAGTCTGACAGGCTGGGGGGGAGTTTGGCAATCTCTGACGTTCCAGGGTCAGTGGGGTCCCCAGGAGGCCCATGCGCCCATCAACATCCTAGAGCTGCGGGCGATCAGGTTGGTTCTCTCCCAGTTGACTCCCTACCTTCGGGGTCGTGCTGTACAGGTCCGCTCGGACAATCAGACGGCGGTTGCCTACATCAATCATCAGGGAGGGACTCGGGGCAAGCGAGCCCTCAAGGAGGTGTCCCTGATCTTGTCTTGGGCGGAGGAGAATGTCCCTTGCATCTTGGCGGTTTACATTCCGGGGGAGGAGAACCTGGAGGCGGATTCCCTGAGCAGGGGGACGTCTCGTCTGGGGGAATGGTCTCTCGGCAACGAGGTATTTCACGCCCTGTGTCGCCGCTGGGGTCTGCCGGATGTGGACCTGTTTGCGTCCCGTCACAATCACAAGCTTCCAAGATTTGTCTCCCTGTCGATCCTCTGGCTTTCGCCACGGACGCCTTAGCAATTCCTTGGACAGAGTTTCGGCTCCTTTATGTGTTTCCTCCCTTTCCTCTGCTGGATCGGGTGCTGCGCAAGTTAGCCCAGGAGGGGGTACCAGCCATTCTGGTGGCCCCCCGCTGGCTGAGGAGGGTATGGTTCGCGGACGTCGTACAGATGGCAGTAGATCGGTTCTTCCTGCCTGGCGATCCAGAGCTTCTCATACAGGGACAGCTGCGCCATCCCAATTTACAAACGCTGGCTTTAACGGCTTGGCTGCTGAAAGCTCCATCTTGATGGGCAAGGGTTTGCCGGCCTGTTGTCGATACCTTGATTCGGGCTCGGAAGAAATCCTCGTCTTTAATCTACTACAGGGTCTGGCATGCTTACATTGCTTGGTGCAAGTCCAAGTCTCTCTTTTGTCGGGATTTTTCCATTCCCAGGATTCTGGAGTTTTTACAGCATGGTCTTGATTCGGGCCTTCAACTTAGTACTCTCAAAGGCTTAGTACCACAGGCTTGTTAACTCCTTTTTTCAGGGAGTTACTCATGTGCGTAAGCCTCTGCTATTGGTTTGGGACTTGGTGTTGTCTGCTCTACAGGGTCTTCCTTTTGAGCCATTGTGCAATGCTGCGCTGTCCATAATGACTCTTAAGGTGGTCTTTTTGGTCGCTATTACTTCAGTGTGTCGAGTCTCTGAGTTGGCGGCGCTTTCCATTAAACCTCCTTATTTTGAGCGGCATCAGGATAAGGTGGTGTTTCGGCTTAAGCCTGATTTCTTGCCCAAGGTTGCGTCTGCCTTCCATTTCAATCAGGACATTGTCTTACCTTCTTTGTGTCCTACCCCTTCTAATTCTACGGAAAGGACCCTTCTGGATGTGGTCAGGGCACTCAAATTTTATTTGGTCGCCACTGAGTCGTTCAGGAAATCTGATGCTCTGTTTGTTCTTCCTGCTGGACCTAGGAAGGGTTTGCCTCCAGCCAAATCCACTATCAGTAAGTGGATTTGGCAGGCGGTGGTGCAAGCTTACTCTGCTAAAGGGAAGGAACCTCCCTTCCGTGTTACTGCTCACTCTACTAGAGCTATTGGTGCTTCCTGGGCTTTTCAGCACCAGGCTTCTGTTGAACAAGTTTGTAAGGCCGCTACTTGGTCTTCTGTTCATACTTTTTCACACGTTCATGTGTTTTACAAGGTTGATGTTTGGGCCTCGGCTGATGCTGTTTTTGGCCGCAAGGTGCTTCAGGCGGTAGTGGCTTGAACTGCCTGCTGTCGTTACTCATTGGGGATCCCACCCTAATTTACGGACACTGCTATTGGATGTCCCAGAAGTAATGATTGAAATGAAACAGGCCGTGCTGTACACGTGCTGTTCACAGAATACAATTCTGTGATTACTCACCTGTAGAATTGATTTTACTGTGTACAGCACGGCCTGTTTCATCCCTCCCTTGTTATCGTTATCCTTGGTTGCCTCTTTATGGTGATTTGTTCAAAAGTTTATTTTTTGTGAGGCTGTGTATTTTTTATCAGGATTTATCTCCCGGCTTCTTGCATAACTGCTTTTCAACACTGGGGGTCTATGTGTGATTCCTGGCTTTTTATAGGGCCGGGAGGAGCCACAATTCTTCTGCAGTCAACTGCGCCACCTTGTGGCAGAATACCCAGAAGAAGTAATAATTGAAATGAAACAGGCCGTGCTGTACACAGTAAAATCAATTCTACAGGTGAGTAATCACAGAATTGTATTTTTCAATTCTAAAAGTGCACCCGAGGATTGCTGTCTTCTTGGGTGTATGGTACACAAATATGGATATTGGCACCAGAGTACCTATTACTTGTAGGTTATGCTTCTCAAAAGCAAATTTCAGTTAAGCCCATCATTTGTATTTTGCTTTTCTATCCTTAACATGAATTAAAATGAATGTCCATGCCGTTGGCTTTGGTGGCTACTTGCCATGTATTTGGGAATTCCAGATATCCAGCGGTCACTATTGTATGCACCGGAGAATAATCATAATTCAAGCGCTACCGCAGGCAAAGGCAATTGTCAGACCATTGTGTCGGGCCACTTTTGACAATGTCCTAATTTGTTTGCCATTTTTAAAATAAAGAGGAAATGCCAGAGATATCAAGGTTTACAGTTTTACTTCTCTTCTGAAGCATATGGACGTGGCCTTGGTTCTGTGATGCACAAAAATAATTAGCATAATAGGCAGGGTCTACAAGAGCTCGAGATCTTTCTTCTGACACAAGCATTCTTTCTGGATTAGAATGGAGGCTCTGAAAGAACCATTTAAGCCATCAATACAGAGGGGGCGTGGTTTGGACTAGCTCCTTGAGCTAGTATTGGTGGTCTACATCAGTGGGGTGATGCTAGGGGGCAGATGAGAGTGCATTTCCTAATTTACGGCGCCGAGCTAAGAGGAGGAAGGCTTGGCAAGGTAAGCAACTGTTTATTATTTTTAACCTTTTGCATACAAATGCCTTTAAGAAGGTAATGTGTGTGTGTGTTATATTACTGATGTGATATAATGTAACCAGCTATGATGACTTTAAGGAGTCTAAATCAATCTGCAGACATCTGACCATGTCAATACAACCGTCTGCATCCTTGACATGTGTCCTAAGCAAATAGGTGTTTCTTTTTTGTTGGCCAGCAACAGAATCTGAAGTCTCCTCCATTTCCAATTACCATTTAAGGTAGAGCACTTTGGAAACTACTTGGCAATTATTTTCCTTAATTATCTCACATGCAGCTACCTCGGAACCTGACCATGTCAGAGCTAAGGAGGCTTCGTCAACAATTTATCAGCTATACTAAATTACACCCCAATGAAAATATTTCCCAACTTGCTAATATGTTTGTCCAATACCTGAACCAAAGCATTCACTGAGAACTGCATCCTGGCAAATCTGCTGCTGCCTTAAACTTCTGGACTATTGCCACACAGACTCTTTTAAATATTTAAGGTTTTTAAATAAAGCATGGTGCAATGTCACAAACATTTCATTTTTTTCCTTTTATTTCTAGTGTGTAGTATGCATTATTTCTAGTGTGTAGTATGCATTATGTGTAGTTGTGAATCTATATCTTGCAGTGGATGGTAATAAAAAGTCATAGTTACTATGCCCAAAGCCCCTTTTGAAACTCCTTGAAGAAGCCACTAAAGGCCTTTCAGCAGCTCCAGTCCTATAACAGCGTGCCCCACAATGCTCTCAATAAGAGCTGTGGTGCTTCTGGGCACAAATATGGTAAGTCTTCAGACAGGTATGCAATTTTTTATTGATTTCAATAGGAGCCCTTTGCCGAATTACGTGGTCAAGGCAAAGGGCTCTGATAGGAAGAGAGCCCAGGCATGCACAGTTGGAGTGGGGAAAGGTGAGTTTTAGAGGGCGAACTGGGGGGTTTCACACAGCGGGGCATCCCTATTCTGGATGCCCTAGAGCATGGAACAAAACCCAAGAAAGTCTAATTCCCAGGTTTTGTTCTGCTCTAATTATACTAATAACGGCTATGTTTTAATTAATTTCCTCCTGGGAACCCCTGCTGGAAATTTGATTTGCATAACCCTACCAGATGGTGACACACATAGCAGTTGGTGAAACTCTACCATTGTATTGTAATATATTGTGTATTCTGTATCTGCATTTTATTATTGAGGAAGTCTCACACCTTTCTGAAATTTTGTATTAGTGGCTTGTTATATATTGTATAGTTTTTGACTTGGAAAATGCATCCAAAGAAATGTATTAAAAATTGCTGACATCCTATGAGGAAAATGAAGACAAATATTATTAAATCTTGTTTTCTGATGCCTGGTCCCCCCTTCTAAAATTCCATGTTTATATCAAATTCCCTCTATTCTCCAGAAAAGTCAATTTATATTTGGGCAGAACAGGAATTAACACTTACCTGTAAAATGAGCAAGCCCAGGAAGATCACTGACCCTCCCCTGATTCCCTCACCCCCCCTTGTCCTGGCTGAATGAGACCCCTGAATTTGAAGGCTCCAGTGGCTGAGCTAGTGCACGGAGACCTCCTAGGTTTTTCAACATTGTACAAAAACGTGAATAACTGGCCTGCTATTCGTCCTAGCCCCAAGCCCGATACTGAATTGGTACCATGTCACAAGTCTGAATCTACACATAGGTTTTTCAGTGTGGTACTGAGGCCAGAACCTGAGAAAATGGAGATTTCCAGTTCTGATCCATCTTACCCCCTGTTCTTGGACTCAAAATATACATGGCATCAAGCCCAATTGTTTGGCTCCAGAACCAGGGTTATATGGCCTTCCTGAGAAGGGGGAGGCCATAAAGCCAGCCCTGAGGCTGGGTCCCTTGTCTCTTCTAAGAGGGGAGTCACAGGTCATCGGGCTGTGAGGACCAGAATTTCTACAGAATGTCCCCATGCTGACTTTTGTTGTACCTAGATCTTGGATCTTTTTGTAAACTGCTGACCTGTAACCTGTATTTTGCTCAGACCTGCATATGTAATATTTCATAATATACTTGTGTGCCTACTGCATTAAAATATATATTTTACGCATATTGTCCGGGCAAGTAGAACATAAGGTTGCTGCCTACACTGACAATTTAATTTTCTTTATAACTAAACCCGAAACAACTCTTCCAGTATTACTAGCTGAACGTAGAGCCTTCCAAACACTCTCAAACACTTGTTCAAATGGGAGTGAGAGGCAGTAACATACTTAGGAGCACAAATACCAGCTCATCCCCAAAAAATCTACAGCCTTAATTTCCCCTGCTGTTGAGGAATGGACCAAGGGTACTTTCACCTGGTTTGGTAGAGCGAACATCATTAAGATGAATATCCTACCCAGAATTCTGTATCTCTTTCAAGCTCTACCGGCGGAGGTTCCTCACACGTTCTTTAAGTGGCTCTAGATCTCTGTGCTGTGCTCTAGATTTGTTTTGGCAGGGAAATCTCATCGACAAGCGGCTGCTCTTCTATCTCTTACCAAGAGACTGGGGGACATGGGCCTCCCAAACTGGAAACTTTACTATGCAGCTGCACACCTGGTCCGCATGATAGATTGGTGTAGACACTCCAACCAAAAACAGTGGACCCGAGTCATGCCCCTGGGCCCCTTTGCTGTTTCCCTGGTGATGTGTTCCTTCATGCCTTGACCACAGCCCCCCCAGATGCCAACATTAGGCCTGGAAGCCCCAGAGCTTAGACTCCCCACGCAGGCCCCTGGCCGCCTGGACCCACTGCTGTGGATCCTGGTGGCACTAGGAAGGAGGGCGACTGGGGGACCTCTTCTTTCCTCTTAAGTGTGCGCTTTGGGGAAAGTGACTGTGGATCACTGACCCCATCTCGCATCATAGGGGGGAAGGTGTGTCTGAACATATCCAAGGTGTAGTTTATTTCTCTATGTGTGTATGTTGGTATATATATATATATACACGCACAAGCCAACATCTATGTATAGTTTGTGGTTTTCAGCCTCACTGACCCCTCTGCTCTGTATACCTCTCCTCATGTCTCCCCCCTCCTTCCTGCCTGCTATAAAACCCTATGCATGACTTTCTCCCCTCATAAAACTCCCAGCATAAACAACATAATGGAGTAAGGGTTATCATTCAAGCATAGAAGAAGAGACAGGGTCCATCTCCTGCCTCCCCTCCATGGAATGTCCTCCATCCCTCCTCCCTTTGGAATCCTAGGACAGTTGGGGGATATCATATGGAACTTTCAGGTACCCAAAGATGGAGAATTCCAGATGCACCAATCAGACAGTGGGTGACTGCAATCGCTCTGCCCATAGGAGATTTTCTGACCCCTGGTTAGAGGGAATAAGATGAGCTTCAGAATGAGCAGAGGGACACTCTAATCTTACCATCAAGAGTGAGAGTCGCTCCCTTTTAACATCAAATGAGAAGACCTGAAAGCGTGTGAGGACTGAAAGACAATTGATTTGATCGAATCGCAGTATTTTGGCATTATTCTAAGTATGTCACACACCCCGCTTCAAACAATAATTACACTTGGGTTTACCCACCTGCAGGTGGCGATGTTGCAGAGAAGTCTTGAAAAACGAGCCCCTCCCGGTCCATACATACCTGGGACCTCCCACTTATCTCCCAGTGTTCTTCTCTGCAAGATGGCGACAAGACAGAAGAATGAAGTCTCCTGCTTGCAGGTAGCCGGGGTAACACCCCGGCCCCCCCTTCTGGTCTATTTCTGCCCGGCTTGTTTTGTTTTGTTTGCCCCTTAAAAATTGTATAGCCTCCCAGCTTAGGCTGCCGGCCGGGCAAGGGTAGACGGCACCCTAAGGTGCCTAGGAGCTTGCTCCTCCGCTAGACCCCATACTATGGGGCAACGCCTGGCCTGGTGATCCAGATTTGGGATGCCCCGTCCTGTTCCCCCCTATGGGTATTGGCCCTGTTCCCCGCTTGGTTCCCTTCTTCCTGCGCTAGTAAGGGGTGGGGGCTGCGTTTGTGTGCTTGGTTACATGTTTGTATGTGAGCTTCTCCACCTCCTGTGCCTGGATAATTTTTATTGCGGCTGGCGCGGTCGGTGGGGGCGGGGCCGGGGCCGGGCGGCGTGCGTGTCGCCGGCCCGCCCGACCGGTTCCCCTGTTTTGTGTTGGGGCTATGGTGAGCCCCTTCTGGCTGAGGAGTCGGGCGCCATGTCTGTTTTGGCGCCCGCTGATTATATGCGGCTTGTACTTCAGGAGGGGGGCGGGGCCGCGTCTCTCACGGCCCGCGCTGTGCTGATTCTTGGAAGGGGGGCGGGGCCGGAGCGCTTGGGTCGGCCCGCCCTTCTTCTCCTACCTTCCTCCTCGTTCCTGGCTGTGGGACGGATCGCTGCTGCTGCGGCTGTACTCGGCGCCGCCATATTGCAAGTTCGGCTTTTTAAGGTAGTCCGTGTATTCTATTTAAGGTGGTATGCATCATGGGCTGGTAATTGCTGCTTTTTTCTTGCTCATGCTTCGTTTGAATAAGTTCATGTACGCACCTTATGTCAGGGAGCATCTGACAGTAACCCCTCAAGGATTGGGGTTTTTCTGGGCGCCGCCCGTGTCATCTTTACCAATCAGCAAATATTTGAATGCTTGATTTTCGCGCTGCACTGCAGCTGGTTCATTTGCCCGTGTGTGTGTGTGTGTGTGTGTGTGTGTGTGTATGTGTGTGTGTGTATATATTTATATTTTTCCAGTGTATCTTTGCCTGTGCTTGTATTTGCATTTTATTTATGTACTGATGCATGATTGTTTGTTCCTTGCTATGGAGTGACTGTTGTCCTTTCCGTTGCAGATCCTGGGGTCCCGTGGGGGTCTCTCCGTCTTAGATACCTGGCTAGTGGGGTTTTGTCCATTCCAAAGATTATATATATTTTATATTGCAAATCCTCCCACTACTGGGACATTAAAGGGGCATCCCGGGTCGCATACGGCATAAATCCCTGGGTAATTGCGAATACCACAATTTCACCATATGGAGGCTTCCAAGGATACCGGAAACGGCCCTTTGGGGCAATCTAGGCTGTGTGGGGGTTGTGGGGCTCCGCTCCCGGGGGATGATGTCATTATATGCATTCCATGTGCGCAGCGGAACATTGAGCGCCAGTCTGGTGCTCCGGTTTCTGGCCCCTCGCCGCCCGTGTCATCTCCTACTCCTCCTCGCCTGCTCCGGACCCCGTGTGACGTTGTCATGGGTGGGGATTCACAATCCGAAGTGTGCGCCCGGTTGGCCAGCCTTGAGAAAATGTTTTCTGCTGTGGTTGCTCAGAAGGCTCCGGCTAAGTGGAAACACATGTCCCCGACTCCGCTGGACCCAGATGTTGATGTTTTTGAGGCATTGGACTGGTCCGATTGCCCCCTGGCTGAAGAGGGGGAGATTCTTGAGGAATCGGACAACCCTGATGTCCAGCAGTTTGGTGCTGAGGGTGACCAGGCGGCGGGGATGGTCTTTGATACCCCTTCAATATTGGCTCAAATGTTTGAAGTTTTGGCTTTAGACCCTCCTGTGGCGACTCCCCCGCCTAAGGCTGAGTTGTTTGATGTGGCCAAGCCGCGTTTGGAGTTTCCCAGTCAATGACATTTTGAGAATGTCGTCCTTAAGGAATGGGAGCAGCCTACGCGTCTTGTTGGTGTTCCGCCTAGTTGGGATAAGAAGTATCCTTTTCCGGCGGACTTGGTGAAGCGATGGTCTTTTCCTCCCGAGGTTGATGCCCCGGTTTTGGGGCTGTCTAACACGGCCGTGTTGCATTCTCCTGACACTACTACCCTTAAGGATGGCTAGGATCGCCGGATTGATCAGCTGGCTCGCCACGGTTTTGCGCGTTCGGCTTTGAGGCCTGTTTGTGCTTTGGCACGTTTGTTGTTGGCGGTTAGGTCCATTGTCAGGGATTTATTTGCGGGCCTTGATCCTACTTGTGATGAGTTTGTTGCTCTCAAACGTTGAGTCCTTTGTTTCGTTTGTCCTTGCCGCTCAGGATGAGCCCATGGTGATGTGTGGCAGGACCACGGCTTTGTTGGTGGCTATCCGACGGTCGGTGTGGTTGCAGCAATGGACTGCTGACTTTAATTCTAAGAAGTCGCTTATGGCTCTTCCCTTTTTGGGTTTGCGCCTGTTTGGCGAGAAATTGGATTCGGTTGCCAAGGGAGGTAAGTTACCTCAGTGCAAGAAACTTTGTCGTTCCTTTCGGGGGCGGCCACTTTTAATCCCTACTTTCGGGGAGCCAGAGCTGGCAGAGGTGCGGTCTTTTCGGCCTCCAGGGGTGCAAGCTGGAACAGGGGTAGAGGCCGTGGCCGTCCCGGTCACTCCTGGGTGCCAAACCCAAACCCGCTCAGCAATGAGGGGGCGCCCTCACCCTTGCGGGTGGGGGGACGGTTGCGGCACTTCTCCCGGGTGTGGGACCAGGCGGTCTCGGACAGGTGGATCCGGGAGGTGGTGTCGGCCGGTTACAAGCTGGAGTTCGTGTCCCGAGCTCCTCTAAAATTTTTCAGGTCTCCTGTTCCCTCGGATCCTTTGGCCGCGCAGGGGCTCCTGGCGGCGGTGAGGAATCTTCTGGAAATGGCAGTCATCTGTCCGGTCCCTCCCTCGGAGGTGGGCCGCAGGTATTATTCCAATCTCTTCACAGTGCCCAAGAAGGATGGGGGGTTCGTCCCATCCTGGATCTGGAGTTCCTCAACGTGTTTATCCGTCCCCGGAAGTTTCGCATGGAAACTCTGTGCTCTGCCATCAATTCTCTTTGTCAGGGGGATTTCATGACGTCCATAGACATCAAGGATGCCTACCTTCATATTCCCATATTTCCGGCTCATCAAAGGTTTCTTCGCTTCGTGGTGGAAGATCGGTATTTTCAATTTGTGGCTCTTCCGTTCGGCCTTACCTCGGCTCCAAGAGTGTTCACCAAGGTGTTGGCGGGCGTGATGGCCCTTCTCAGAGCTCAGGGGATTCGCATTGTGCCTTATCTGGACGACCTTCTCATCATGGCTCCTTCCTTCAGTCAATCGGAGACGGACACCAGGACGGTGGTATCCACTCTGGAGAGTTTCGGCTGGGTGATCAACTATCCCAAGTCCTCCCTCGCTCCGGCCAGGGTGTTGTCCTTCCTGGGCATGTCCTTGGATTCTTGTCAACACAGAGTGTTTCTGCCTCAGGCCAAGGTTCTCCTTGATTCAGGAATTGGCGCAGCTTCTTCTTTCCAATCCTTGTCCGTCCATCCGGCTAGGGATGAGACTGGTGGGGTTGATGGTAGCTTCCTTCGAGGCAGTTCCCTTTGCTCAGTTTCACACAAGGACGCTTCAGCTTCATCTGTTGGCGTCTTGGGACCGGCGGCCACGGTCGTTGGTTCGGCCCTTCCGGATGTCCTCCCGGCTTCGGCAGTCTCTTCAGTGGTGGATGGTCTCGGACAATCTCTTGAGGGGCAGGTCTTTTCTAACGCCTCTTTGGGAAACTGTCACCACGGACGCCAGTTTGTCGGGATGGGGGGGTTTCTGGAAGGATCTTCAGTTCCAGGGGCGGTGGGGTCCTCAGGAGGCCCACTTGCCCATCAACGTTCTGGAGCTGAGAGCCATCAGATTGGTTCTGTCTCATTTGACGCAGCATTTACAGGGCTTGCCGGTTCAGGTTCGGTCGGACAATCGGACGGCGGTTGCTTACATCAATCACCAGGGAGGGACTCGCAGTCTGAGTGCCCTCAGAGAGGTGTCTCTGATCCGAGCCTGGGCGGAGACTCATGTCCCTTGCATCTCGGCAGTGTACATTCCAGGAGTGGAAAACACGGAGGCGGACTTTCTGAGCAGGTGCTCTTCCCGCCGGGGGGAATGGTCTCCATCCCCAGGTGTTTCGGTCTCTTTGTCTCCGGTGGGGGACGCCGGAGGTGGATCTGTTTGCCTCTCGTCACAATTGCAAGATTCCGACATTCGTGTCGCTCTCTCAGGATCCTCTGGCTCTGGATGCCATGTCTCTGAGCTGGGGGGACCTGGGGTTCCTTTTATCTGTTTCCTCCGATCCCCATGCTAGGCAAGGTGTTGCGAAAGCTGGCCCTGGAAGGGGTTCCCGCCATTCTCGTGGCTCCAAGGTGGCCAAGGCGGGTGTGGTTCGCAGACCTTGTTCGCCTGGCGGTGGATCAGTTCGATCTGCCTCTTCGGCCGGATCTTCTCACACAGGGTCAACTGCGTTACCCCAATTTTCCAACGCTGGCTTTGATGGCCTGGCTGCTGAAACCTCCATCTTAAAGGAGGAAGGTCTTTCGGATTCTGTTATTCAGACTCTGATTAGCACCAGGAAGAGGTCTTCTACTATACTTGGAGATCTTATATTGATTGGTGTGAGGCTAGATCTTTGCCCTGTCGGGTCTTTTCTGTTTCCAGAATTTTGGATTTTCTTCAATCGGGGCTGGACTCTGGTCTCCAGCTGAGTACTTTGAAGGGGCAGGTTTCTGCCCTGTCTGTCTTTTTTCAAAAGTCTTTTGCGCTTCATCCTTTGGTCAAGACTTTTTTCCAGGGGGGTCTCGCATGTGCGGCCTCCTAGGAAGCCTTTGCACCCTGTTTGGGATTTGAATTTGCTTCTCTCTGCTCTTCAGGCTCCTCCTTTTGAGCCTTTGCAGGATATTGCTCTTTCTACTTTGACTCAGAAGGTTGCTTTTTGGTGGCCATCACTTCGGTTCAGCACGTTTCAGAGTTGGGGGCCTTGTCGATTCAGGCTCCTTACTTTGAGAGGCATCAGGACAAAGTGGTTTTCCGCTTCAAACCGGACTCTTCCTAAGGTGGTCTCTGCTTTTCATCTTAACCAGGACATTGTCCTTCCTTCCTTGTGTCCTAAGCCTAGGAATGACAAGGAGAGGGTTTTGCATTGTTTGGACGTGGTACGCTGTGTGAAGTACTATTTGCTTACTATATCTCCTTTTCGTAAGACTGATGCCTTTGTCGTGGTGCCCTGTGGGTCTAGGAAGGGTTTGGCTCCGGCTAAGTCTTCCATTAGCAAGTGGATTCGTTAGGCTGTTGTTGGGGCCTATTCTGCCAAGGGGAAGGTTCCCCCTTTTCGTATCACTGCTCATTCTACTCGTGCTGTTGGGGCGTCTTGGGCTTTTCAGCACCAGGCTTCTGTTGAACAAGTTTGTAAGGCTGCTACTTGGTCTTCTGTTCACACTTTTTCCAAGTTTTATAAGGTTGACGTCCGGGCTTCAGCGGATGCTGTGTTTGGCCGCAAGGTTCTGCAAGCTGCAGTGGTTTGAGTTTTGCATTATTGCCTTGTTGGATACCCGCCCTTTCTGGACACTGCTTTTGGATGTCCCAAGTGTAATTATTAATGTTTGAAGCAGGGTGTGTGACATACTTAGAATAATACCATTTTGTGAATACTCACCTGTAAAATGGGTATTATAAGTATGTCACACACCCCGCTTCACCCGCCCTTTTTGGTATCCTGGATCTTTATATGGTGAAGCTTTGTTTACAGTTTGAGGGTTACCTATGGTTTTTTTTTCTGGTACCTTGTCTTTACTGCTGTTTGAAAACTGGGAGATAAGTGGGAGGTCCCAGGTATGTATAGACCGGGAGGGGCTCGTTTTTCAAGACTTCTCTGCAACATCGCCACCTGCAGGTGGGTAAACCCAAGTGTAATAATGTTTGAAGCGGGGTGTGTGACATACTTAATACCCATTTTACAGGTGAGTATTCACAAAATGTTATTTTTATATCTCTTGCTATTTATCTTATTTACTGTGTTTTATAGTCAATCCTGTTTTAGCACCTTGCGCCGTCTTGTTTTTTTTTTTTTAATAAATTGTGAAAATACAGCAGAGGGTCACTGATGCTCTGACTTAAGGATCTAAAAAGCTCACGCTAGTTCTGAAGAGCCTGGCTACATTACTTGCCTAGGACGCGCGATCGCCCCCCTGCCTGGAAGTGGTTGTGGGTCGATTAACTCGTTCAATCTGATTGTGTTGTGTGTGGCTTAGGTAGTGGAGAATACGCCATTTTTTTTCGTATTCTGGTGGCAGCCTTTGTATAGCCACGTGTGTTGCCAATTGAGCGATGTTTAATGTTGCGGTGACACACAGGGGGTACGATTTGCCGGTTTGATCAGATGAACAATCAAGACGTCTAATCAACCTGTGCAATCATCACACCTTCCAATCTATTTTCTGTTCTAATTGAAACTGCCCTTACTAAAGTCACTAATCTACTAACCACCAAATCTAAAGGCCATTACTCCATACTCATCCTGCTTGACCTATCCTCTGCTTTACACACTGTTAACCACTCCCTCCTCCTCCAGTTATTTACCTCCCTTGGAATATAAGACCTTGCACACTCATGGCTCTCCTCCTACCTCTCAGATCGTACTTTTAGTGTATCCCATTTCAACACCGTCTCTTTCCCCTCTATTCATCATCGGACCCCTACTTTTCTCAATTTACACCAATGGTCAACTCATAAAAAGATTGAAGAATTTCCAAAAATACAATTCTGTGAAATACTCACCTGTAGAATTGGTATTATACGCATACAGTACATCCTGCTCCAATATAATACTTACATGTGGGTAATCCTCCGCCAGAGGGTGCTGTTCACTGCAGACATGCAAAAACAGGCTCCTCCCGGCCCTTCATATACCCAGGGACCTCCCACAAATCCCCAGTATTGAAAAGCAGTGAGAAAAGAAGCTGGGAGAAACCAACCACCAAACTGGTAACAATAGTAAAGATAACAATCACCATACAGGGGATCCAGAAAATGTAAAACCAGGGTGTGGTGGAGCAGGACGTACTGTATGCGTATAATACCAATTCTACAGGTGAGTATTTCACAGAATTGTATTATTCTAAGCATACAGTACGTCCTGCTCCAATATAATACTTACACGTGGGACATCCAATAGCAGTGTCCATAAAGTAGGGTGGGATTCCCAACAAAAAAGGCACAACAGACAGTAAAGGCGCTGTCACCTGCAAAACTTTGCTACCAAGTACGACATGAGCAAAGGCTCTAACGTCAGTCTCATAACCAAACCTTTGAAAAGGTATGAACAGAAAACAAGCAGCGGTCTAGCAAACCTGTTTAACAGAAAACCTGGTGCTGAAGGGCCAAAGGTACCCAAGCACCAGTAGAACAGAATAAAAAAGAGAGGGGGATTCTTCCCCCTTAAAGGAATAGGCCAGTGTAACGGCCTAACCATCCCAAAGGCAACAGAAGCCGCGGTAAAACTTAGAACTCTCCCCAACGGGGAATTGAAAACTGGTCTCCCGCAAGACAGGCGGGGATACTGACCCCTTCGCTAACAAGGATCAGCAAGAAGCTGAAACCTTACTCAGGACCAGGAAGGCAAACCATCCAAGTAAGATCAGTCCAAAGGGCGCATAGGCCCTGGAAGCAAACGAGATCAGGCGCATACACATGGAGGCGCCCGCAGACCCCAAAGGGCATCAGTCCCCCTAAGGGACAAGAAACAACCAGGAAAAATTTCATCACCTGTTGAGGGAATGTAGACCCCTTACTTCAGCATTACTAAGAATAAGGCCCATAGGCAGACTAAAGGGAATTAAATAATGAACATAAAACACCACCTTGGACAAAAGGGTCCGGCGTAAGGCGGAATACCACCACATCATGGTGTGTATATATATATATATATATAATGAACGAGGGCTAAGTAATCAGAGCCACCTTCTCAGGCACACGTCTGACTGAAGCAACAGCCCCCGGAGGGGCGACTTGAACTACAAAACAGCTCAGACAGCATCCAGAATAAGTCCCAAGGTAACAATCCGCAGGGCAAACAGAATGAAAATCGATCCAAACAGGGGCCATAGAACTACTTGGGAGATGCCCCTGAGCAATCCCCAAGAGAACTCCTAACAAGGAAGACCGAACCAGACTTCTACAGGAAGGGAGACAGGACAGAACCTGAATCTTCAGAGTACCTAGATGGGGAGCTAACCCCAACCTATGCTGTAACAACTCTAGAACCCTGGGAACCAAGACGTCCAACAGGGGAGAGACCAAGACTCATGCCAATCAATATGGGTACACCATAACCCACAATAGACGGAGGAAGAAGAAGCCAAAGAAGCTTGCTCCTAGCCCCCCATAGACCAAGTCACCCAGAAGGTAAACCTGTCTCCAAAGGGGTGAATGAATCAGCTGTCAAGCTCTCAGACTAGAGTCTGTAGATTGGGACGACATAAGAAGGAGCCTGACAAGGGCAGAACTGCACTCCTGAGAGAGCGCACAGGTCCGCTGACCTCAGCAGAAGCATCTGCGAACCACAGTTCACTAGGCCACCCAGGGGCCATCAATCTCACGGGTCTCTTTATCAGCACGACCGTGCGCAAAACCCCACATAGCAGGGTGAATGAAGAGAAGACATATAAAATAGAAAGTCCATACATAAATTTACTAAGCCCCCATGACCAGAGTCAGAATATTCTGAGGCAGTAAAAACAAGGGCAGAGCCCCTGTGATATTAGCGAGACCCAACAGAGCCACCGTAGTTGGCACTCAGAGGGGCACCAGGATAGCACAACCTGCCACTGAAAGACATCCATTGGAGCGAATACCACTGAGGAGCAGGGGACGTAGACCCCCACCCAGATCAGGATCAGGAACCTTTCCAGGAGAATCATCCTGCTTCAAGCTCCAGACCAATAATAAAACAGGCCATTGTCTTCCAACAGGCCAAGAGTCCCCAAATAGACAGGTCCTGAAGAGGAGAAGTCCAGCAGTATAGAGTCAACTGAAGGCTCATTGTTTTAACAAAGCCAGTAGGTAAGATGGACCCTCTAAGGGACCCTACCTAGGAACCACGGGGGGTTTTGGAAGAAATTCCCCCCCCGCCAACCTGCACCCAAGGTGACCATTCACAGGAAGATGCAAGCAAAGAAGGGGGTGCCCCCTGACAGGGTCCTTGAATATAACCAGCTCAAGAGGAACCACCGTACCAAAGGGGAATGAGCACAGACCTCGCTCCCGAGGTGCTGGAACCCCATCTAGGATCAATAACCTACTGTGCCGAAGAGCCCAAAGGCTCTGTATATAAGGGGCATCATCTGATACGCCACCAACCGGCCCACCAGCTGCAATCCTGCCTGGTGAAAGTAAGATGTCAGCAAAGGGGGACAGAGCCCCCCGTAACCAGGAGTCCACTTGTTGCCAAGGAAGAAGGCTCAAGCCTGAACCGAATCCAAGGAATGGAGATAGCGGATAAGGGACCATGAGGGATTGAGGTGACTGAGCACCCATCCAGTAACTCCCAGGGGACACCGCCGGCCGACTAAACCACTCGGCCTGACGTAGAGATTGGGGCGTAAGGAAAGACGACCCGGTAGGTCCTAGTGCGGACGCCCCACAGGCATGTCCGAGATATCACCCCCATTTGCGCCATGGCGAGTAGCCTGGGAGCGGAAGAGAGGCCAAAAACAAGGCCTCAATCCGCAGGGTTGGTCCTGCAACACTGACTAGTAACGGTCTTGGTGTCCAGAAGACACAAGGGGAACTAACAGGATCTAGAACTCCACAGGAGGCCAGAAGCCCCCCTTGCACAGGGTGCCTGTGTCCCAAGACAGAGATATCATACAGGGACTACCTGTGAGTGTAGAATTGCCAGGCCTACCATAGGCCAGCATGGCCCAGACTGCCTCATCATTTCGAGGGAAAGAGAAAGGTTAACATAGATGCCATCGCCCCATTCTGTTAAGGGCAACCTGCGAGTAAGCCCTGACCCTGCAGGCCGAGTACGGCCTGCACCAACTCCTGAGGGGAAAACAGGGGCAAGAAGCACAGGGGCTAGACAACCTCTGAGAGGGACCGCCCAGCAAATTCTATCCTGTGTCCAGGGGAACTACCTCCTGGAACCACCAGAAGGAGAAGATACGCTCCCAGATAGGAGCCAGGTGCTATGGCAGTCCCCTCGACCCAAAAGGGCAAGGGCGTCCCTTCATGCTTGGGAAGTCTTGGCAGATTTGGACTTAGCCCTGCCAGAGGGCCCAGGGCGTTGCCTGCCCACCCCGTGGTGGAAATCCACTCCGAAAAGTTGGAAGCACACCTCAGGTTCGTGTTTGACACTAACGTAGGGAGGGGTGTTCCTGCCCCGAGGAGGCCGAGACGGCCTTCTGCGTAGGGGTGCCTTACCTTTTTTTCCAAAAAGGTCCAAACAGGCCCCAAATAGACGCCGTCCTCTGAAAGGAAGGCCAGTGAGAGCCTTTTTCGTATCATCGTCAGCACCCCACTGTCGCAGCCAGAACAGGCGGCGAATAGCTACCACAAGGGCAGAGGTTCTAGCACACATCTTAATGGTGTCATCCAGCGCTGAGAGGATAAACCTTACAAACACATCACAGTCTGAGAGCGCATTAAATACCTCCCAGGGGAGGTCCTCAGGTCAGTGATCAAGTCGTTTTCTAATGAGAGTCCTGGCGGCCACCGCAGTGATGGCCACGGCACAGACCAGGCGCAGAGCCGTCCCTGCACACGAAAAGGTGTGGGAAGCCAGTCTGTCAATGCGCCGGTCCTCAGCATCCCGAAGGGTACGGTAATAAAGAGCAGTCATGAAGGGGGGGTTAGTAACCCCTATAATCGGTGCATCCACCACAGGAGGTGCTGACCAAAAGTTAACCACATCAGGAGGGAAAGGGTACTTCCCATCCCAGACCCCTGAGACCCCTTTAAGTTTACAAGGCGATTCCCATTCTTGGGATATAAGATTCTGGAAATGCTCCTGTTCCAGGAATTCCAAGCGCGGCGGCGCTGTGTGGAAACTCTCTTTCTTAGGCTTGGGAGCCTCTCCAGGAGGGGAGATAGACAAAACCTCAAAGATCTTAATAAGTAGTTCATCTGTGTCACACAGGCCCCAAGAACCAGGCCCAGAATCATCACGGCTCCAGGGCATCTCATCCGAGGAGCCCGAATCGGAGAATAGCTCACCTTCATCAGAAGGATCAAGGTCCTGCATAGCAGCAGATTCATCAGTATCATTAGGAACCGGAGAACCAGGAGGAGTCAGGGACCGCTTCTTTCCAGGGCCCAGGCGCTCGGCCAAACTAGACAGCACCTGCTCAGCCGTAGGCAGCCTGCGCGGCACGACTTGCTGGTCATCCCCGCTCGAGTGAGACTCATCAGGGGTGAGATTTAGGTCCGGGGAGACAGGTGTACTGAAGGGAGGTGCAGCCACTGGCAAACCTGATTGCAGGGTCAGTGCCTGTTCAGCACACGGTCCGCAGACCCGTGCTCTGTCAGCATCAGCATGGGGATGACCACACACTGTACACAGCTGGTCATGTCCCCAAGGGACACCGGGTACATAATTCTGAGATGCCTCCATATGGTGATTATCTGAGCAGTATGCCCGCAGGGATTTACGCAATAGGCAACCCTGGATGCCCCAAGACCCGCTAGGAATGTGGGAGAATTTGTTATGTGAACCTGCTATAATATATGTCAGGCCGGGAAAAGCCACCAAAATCCTGGCATCTGAAAGACATAAGGGGATAAGAGGGGGGTGTCAGTGCCATGCGCAGCTGAATAAAAAATCATAGGAACAAAAACCGCCCGGGAGGGCACTTACATGACCAAGGGAGGAGGCGGATCGCAACCACGCTCGCGCGCGCGAAGACCGTCAAAATGGCGCCAAGCGAACCTCGAGGGGCGGGCCTGATCTGCCCATGACGCGGGGCGCATCAGGCCGAGTCCCCGCCTCCCCCAAAGAGCGCGAAGCTCTAACCAGCGCAACGTCAATAACAGTAGTGGAAAGGACACACATACAGAGTGTAATTAAGGAGATTGCTCTCAACACTAGAGAATGATGCTGCTGCCCGGGCTGCACACTTATGTAATGAAAGGACACACACGCGCGCAACCAGAAGGTTTATGTGGAGCAAGGAGCGCAGCACTGACACCCAGGTTTAAATAAAAGATCAACGGCCATAAACGTGTTAACATTACGCTGGGACCGCCACACACATACCCCCCCCCATTCTTTTCCCCCGAGCTACGGGAGGAAGCGAGGGAGAAGCCGACCTGCACCCAGGGTTCATCGATATGAGGGGCACGGGCAAATGCGGGAGGGGCATCTAATGGAGGCTCACCATCGGCCTAAACCGCCTACCCTATGGTGGGGGATTGCGGTGGAGCGTAGCTCCGTGAGCACACGAGGTGCTGCCTACCTTCACCCGACCAGCGCAGCCCAGGCTGGGAGGCACATCTTTATCGAAGAGGACGGGTGGTAATAGTCCTGCAGGGCCGCAGGCTGTAATAGCCCCGCTCACCTGCGAGAGAGTGATACTTCATGTCTTCGCAGTCAGCACTGCAGAGAAATCTGGGGATTTGTGGGAGGTCCCTGGGTATATGAAGGGCTGGGAGGAGCCGGTTTTTGCATGTCTGCAGTGAACACCGCCCTCTGGCGGAGGATTACCCACGTGTAAGTATTATATTGGAGCAGGACGTACTGTATGCTTAGAATAACCGAAAGACACAGATGAAACACATAAGAGGGAGCGTCAGGGGAAATGTGAAAAAGATAATAGCGATGGATTAAGCAAGGAAAGGAAAGGAAAGACAGACTGAAGTAAGAGTGATAAGATAAAGTTCTAGAGGGAGATGGAGGGATGGTATAAAGGGATAGTGATGGGTGTAACTTGAGGGACTGCAGGGGGTGCGACCGCACTGGAGCCCAGAAGGTCAGGGGGGCCCCATCATTGTTGCTCCTCCACCTTATTTATCATAATTGTGCTTACTTGGCATCATTTAGAATAAGGAAGCACCATTTGTCTCTGCTGTTCCTTAGTTGTCTAGCTACATCCAGATAAAATGTTACTGTATGAGCCGTTAAAGGGCCCCATTTAATGTTTGCACTAGGGCCCCATCATCTTTAGTTACGCCACTGGTGAGTGACCGAAAGAATGTGGAAAATGGGTAGCGAGGGTAAAATAAGTGGAAGATGTATACAATGTGAAAAGAGGGGGGAAGTGGAACAGATGAAAAACAAGCATAACAACGTGGAAACAATTAGTGTGAGATGGAAGGAATGTCTAACAGATAGAAAGAAAATAAAAATGATGGATGCAATGTGGAAATAAAGCCTGCAAAACCAGCTTTGACCTTTAAAGCAGACCAAAACCCTACAGTCCAGCACTCCACTCATACACAATGGATTTGCAGATGATGTAATCTGTTCTGGCGTTACCCATCAATATATTGGGATTGGAGAGATCACTGAAGAGGTAAGAGTCCTTACATGGGATGCCCCAGTAAAATAGTCCAAAGCCAAGATGAGTGAAAACCTGAATAGCAGAGAGGCTGTGATGGTGCCCTGTGCACTACTTGCACACCCTAATGGGTGTCAGTAACTATAGGTAGCCATTGTAATCTGAATAAATGAAATGAGTTCAGCTGCTTAGGACCGCTGTATGTACAGCCCTATGTGCAGTGTTCACACGGCCAGATAGACTGTAAGAGCGACCCCTGACCCCTGCGCGCCGCTCTGTACAGCCTCCCACAGGGCAAAGCACAGCACTGCCGGAACTCGCTGTATCCCTCCGCCTACAGGGGAAGCATATTGTGACGGAGCGGTTCGCTGAGGGGACGCGTTTACAGGCTGAACACACTATTCTAGGTGGGTGAAGAAGTGCACCTATAAATAGCTTCCCCGAGTCTAGCACATGGCTTGCTATTTGTACCCCTCACCTGCCTTCTCTTCCGGGTACTGAATAGCCGTGCTGTTCTACAGTGGAGGGTTCGGAACAGAGCAGACGTCCCTGTCTCTTATAACAACTGGTTACCATAGTAGCCAGCTGCCCCCCAGATGCGTTCCACCTTATTAATCTACGCAGGCACAGCAAGCAATCTGCTCCATATCCGCAAAGTTATAATATCGGGGCCTTTCTCATTATAAGAAGCCTTCTCTTAAAGGGGACTAAAACTACCCCCTCTCCCACTGGCTCAACTGATCCTCTCCTTGGGGGTCGATCTCACAGTGTCGGAGTACGCTGTGCACACCTGTGCTTAGCCATTTTTCAGTCGTAAACAACACCTGAGCGTTGGTCCTCTCCAGCCATGTATCCCAGTTTGGGATGCCCCACTGTGGAAAACTAACTTTGCGTTGATCCCACAGCGCATTCGTGGGCAGCTGCTCTTTCTCTCATCAGATCAGTGTAGTAAGGATGAATGGAGAATGCACCGCTGGCCACACAGCTACTTCCCTGCAAACCTGCACCAGCCAATCGGAAATGCCTCTGTGAGGTATAGCGGGGATGCTGCCCGCACATGCGCTGTGGTATTGCTGGCTAGGTGAGTTTAGTCAGCAACTGGGGGTTCACACAAGCTGATTTGGGATACCCCATAAATAAGGAACTCATCCATGACTTAAGGGACACTGATATTCCTCTTTTAACAGGGGAAGAATAAAGAAGTCATACTCCCCTATTATCCCCTCAGCTGTTCTGGTTAAAAAAACTGTCCAAAACCTGAGATTAAGTCTCCTAGTTTGCAGGTCCATGATCCATTAACTGGCGACCTCTGTCTTGGATGAATGAACCCCCCCCCCCCCGCACGGTCACAGTACATTACAGCATGCTTGCCCCCCCCCCCCCCCCCCCCTTCCAGACAGGAAATAGAGAAGGCTTATGCTTCAGTCTTTTTTAGCTGCTGCGTAAGTTAAAGTTCAAAACCTGCAGAAATGAATGTTATTTTTTTTGTATAAACCATTAAAGTATACATGACTATCCCACCTTTGCATCTAATTTTTTTTTGTCAGCTTTTTAAAGTGGACCTATGACAAGGTCAGCCCAGGAGTTTAAAAAGACTCCATGGATAGCCAACTAAGTGCCCCTGGGTCATCACCTTTCCACAGCGCCCAGCCTTTCAGATAGGCTGGGAGCATGCCACAGACTGTAGGGAAACTGGGGATGTGGTTGCATTTGCTCCTTACGGCGGTGCTCTGTTTAAAACAGTGCCTTATGCTGTGCATAAGTATGTTTGGCATAAATCTCTGATTGGATGAGAGCTCCTGCATGCACCATGGGGACGGTGGAAAAGTGAGTTGTGTGGGCGATCTGGGGGGTTTCACACAGCAGGACATTCCAGGTAAACGGACCAATCACCAGGATAGTGAAAATCCCGACGATAAGTCCACTTTAAATGTTATTTTGTTAAACACATTTTGGATGTCTATGTTACTTTCAAAGGAAAGAGCTTGGCAGAGAATAGATAACGCTGTCCCTTGTTCACCCTCACCATTCTAAATGTAAGGGGAAATGGCTTGAATTGGCTCCCTCATGTGGATGTACATGTATTCACCTTCTGCCCACAGCCCTGCCCCCCAAAACAGCCTGTGTTTCTTTTTTTTTATCTCGGCCTTTGCCCAGTATCCATAACAACACAAACTGAATGCAGTCGGCCATATTGCTCC
The DNA here is from genome assembly GCA_027917425.1 of Gastrophryne carolinensis. Lineage (NCBI taxonomy): Eukaryota > Metazoa > Chordata > Amphibia > Anura > Microhylidae > Gastrophryne > Gastrophryne carolinensis. The sequence goes on from CM051238.1 coordinate 276,931,094, forward strand.
CTGGATGAGCAGCCCTGCCCCCAGTGATAATGCAATCAGTTAGAGTACACACAGCTCAGCAATGGAGAGCACTTAATCTAACTTCCATTATGTGGTTGTAACTGAATTAATTAGCATATACCTTGCCATTCACCATAATACTACTTCCTGTTATTTTTTCATGGTGTTTTTATGAATATTGGGCAAAGCCTGAGGTAAAAAACATACACAGGCTGGTTTGGGGCACAGGTCGATGGAAGGTGACCACATAAACTTCCTTTCTGAGTATAGGTGCACTTTAATCCACATAACTGCACAGTACTCCAGCACCCAAACTGCAAATAAATCCCTGGCCGTTATTTTATTTTTCTTCTGTTTGGTGTAGTGTCCTTTTTGTGTATGGGTAAAAGGGTAAAGCCTCACTCACTGGACCCCAGAGGAGTGTCCTCTACCACGGCAAGCAGAATAGGATTGGAAGCTGCAGGTGCAGCCTGGAACAGCCTCCCAACCCTTAATATTATTGTTGTTATTATTATTTTGAAGGGCTTCTCTCTACCTGCCCCTTGTCTGTCTCAAAGCAGAACTTTAGTGACAAACCTACCCCCCGCCCGCCACCCTACCCTGGTGCTGAGGCAGGATGGGGTATCTCATCCTCGTGTCAGCGACGCTTCCCCCCTCTTTGTGCGTCCGCCGCTGAGATTAACACAAAGCAACATCCCCCAGATCCACACGTGCTTCCGTTGCCCATTCACTGGAACGGATGCAGCTCTTTGTTTTCAATCAAGATGGTGGCGTCCAGGGTCCATAAAACGCTGCTGGATAAGGTATATATATATTTTTTGTAACCCCCTTTCCCTCCTCAGCGTCAGGGTAGGGTGGCAGTAGGCTTGTCACTGGAGTTCCGCTTTAAAAACTCAGTAGCGGAAACCTGATGGAGGTTTGGTTATTTTTTTTTTTTTACTTTAATAATTATTTACATCTAGTGGCAAATGGGATGACACAAGGTGCACTTTGGCTGTGTGAATTGCAATCTGCACATCAGTCTACCACACAGGAAAGTACGATCAAAAGTTTTTGTTCCATTTTTTCTCAAAAAAAAAAACTGCACATGCAATGAAGCATGTTTACAGGTGAGGGACATCATTTTTCCAATGAGTATTCAGTATCTTTTTTTAACTCTGGAAAAAACATTACCCTATGCACTATGCTGAACTATTTGGCATTTTTTCTACATACCCCTTGAGTTTACAACTGCAGGGCTCTCTTTCCTGTTGTCTCCCATTTTCATTACATTTGCTTTAAACTTTGTAGTGTCTAGTTTGTAATAGCCTCTGTACTGTATTGTTTACCTTGTCTGTAATTATACCTTGTACAGTGCCACGGAAGAAGATGGCCCTATATAAATAAGCAATAATATTAGTTTCTAAAAAAAAATTATTACCTTACTGGAAAAATCATGCACCTCATCTGTAAAAATAAAGCCCCATTGCAGGTGCAGGTGATTTTGTGGGAAAAAATCTGGAACAAACATTTTTATTGCACTTTCTTGTGTTTTAAAATTAAAAAGCTCACACAGCAAGGACAACCCAGAGTGCACCATGCTTCACTAAATAATTAGCATGAGCACCATAGTTTTCCTATCGGTATATATTGTTCATTATACTACATAGCGCATGTCACCTTGGCTAACCTTAGTTCTGTTTGTTTCCAGATTAGAATGGCTGAGTGTGAAGTGCAAGCCGTGGAGCTCCCCTCCAGTGTGGTAGAGGACACTGTCCAGCCTCAAGGTGACTCACAGCAAAAACAACTACCACCCCTGTGCCGATTTTATTCCCAGGGGCGTTACTGCCAGTTTGGACGTAGATGCCGCTTTCTACACCAGCGCCCCAATCAAAGGCCGCCTGGGAAAACTGTTACTCCCAAAGTAGTGCCTAATATAGCAGATCAAACAAAACCAGAGGAATTGCCGTCCAATCCCTCTAACAATGAAATGAATCCCACACCACCAAATAGTCGCACTAATTTTGAAAACAAACATAACCGTAATAAACGATTGTGTCGTTATTTTGCCTCTGGCTTCTGTGCAATGGAGGCCAACTGCAGATTCTGGCACCCTCAAAAACTCCCACCACTACGTGATCAGCGCCCTGTAAGCAAAAACACTGCTCCAAAAGATAAAGCTGAACGCCTGCCTGTACGTCCAGAAGAAATCAAACTTGTTAATGTGACTCCTGAATTAGCCGCTGAGTTGAGAAAGACGGAGGTTTCTCAGCTTTTGAAGAGATTTCCGAAAGATAAAGTGATCATTCAAGAGAGAGAGGATGGAAAGGTTACCTATTACAGGGTTACCGTGGAGCCAACAGATCCAGACTGGGTAAGAACATGTTTCTGTCCTGTAGGTAACTTAACCTTGTCATTACGTTGCTTATGGTGCTTATTTCCTGAAGTGTAACAACCCCGTTTCACCCCATTGCTATCTGTACCTAAACTTTCTGCTCACGCCACCTGAGCGCTTTGCATTACAGAAATACTTTATCTCCTCTTATAGAGCGTCACTAATTCATATACTCATGGGTTATCTCCCAGACTACAAGATAAAAGGGTGTAGCTCCTTCCCATCTACATATACTTCCAACTGCACGTCCCATTTAAGTTCTTTCTTGCAGTTGGGCTCACACTGTATGTTAATATATTTGGGTGGGATATGTAGGAAACTTTTATTTTAATTCTCGTTTTTCTAAATGAAAATGTTTTTCAAGAAAACCATATGCGTTTACAAGCAAGTATCTGTAGACACCCTTTTCTGCCCAGGAGACACCGCAAATTGAAAAGAGCATTTAATTTTTTTTTTGCAAACAATGAAAAATAATGAAACATTTTAATACAGTTATTTTGCACACTACCAAGAGTTAAACCCTTTAAAATATTTTAAAAAATGGCTTGGGGTCCCCCCTCTACCCCCACAATACTCATTGTTGGCTCCGAAAGTCAACTAAAAGAGTTGAACACTGGTTTCATCTCTCTTCTTGTCTTTTTTTCACGAGCACCCGCCCAAGGCCACACAGCCCTTAACTCGCCCCATCTCGTCTGATCTCGGAAGCCAAACAGGGTTGTGCCTGATTAGTACACGGATGGGAGTCTGCCAAGGAATACCAGGTGCTGTAGCCTTTTATGCATGGTATACTCAGATGCAGCATAATTAGGCTGCACAAGATGTTTTACTGTATAGTCCTTCCTGTTGTCCTTTTTATTTTTCTTTTACTACACTGATTGTTAGTGTTCCACAGGGAGGAAACAATGTACCTGTGTAATGGATCGCAGGTGATGGTTTTGTTATTTTGCGCAATTCCCCTGGCAACTAATCTGTCATGTGCACAAGAAATGGAAAAGACAGCTCACCCGCTGAGTTTGTAAAGGAGATCATCCGCAGGAGTGCGGCTGAGGTTACTGCTGGCCTGTGAAGAAACAATGTGTGAAACGTGCCAGCTCCAGTGGTGGAGTTTTAGGGCATAGACATCCTCATAATGCGTTTCGGGGGGTACAGGAATCACCCCCTTAGTCACCTGCTTACACAGTGAAGTGCTATGGGTTATATGGAGCCGAATAATGGTGGCTCCGTTTCCGGACAGTGGGTGAAGGAGGGCTGGAGCAATTGAGTCACCTCAGACAGTCAACCCAGTGAACGAGTGGGGAACTGCACCCAGGTGCCATAATTATACACATTATCCCTGGCAACTGGGGGCGACAGCGGAGGCGGTGGTGGACAGCGGGTCTTGGCAGAGGCAGCGGACATCGGGAATATATATGTGTGTGTGTTTTTATGTTGGTGGGAGATGGCTGCTGAGGCATAGGAGCTTGGGAATGTGTTATTCTTTGTGTGTCACACACACCCCGCTTCCTGTAGTAATAACGTTCGGGTAAACCATCGCCAGATGCCATTGCAGAGAGAGAGAGATCTTGAAAACTGGCCCCTCCCAGTCTATATATACCTGGGACCTCCCACCTAATCCCCAGTGTTCTCTCTCTGCAAGATGCGTCAAGACAGAAGAAAGAGGTCTCCTGCTTGCAGGTAGCCGGGGTTACACCCCGGCACCCCCCCCCCCCGGTCTATTTCTGCCCAGTTCAATTTTACATTAGTATTATGTAACTATTGGAAGCCTCCCAGCTTCGGCTGCTGACTGGGTAATGGTAGCTGGCACCTGGTGGTGCCTAGGAGCTTATCTCTTCCACTAGTCCCCATTATTGGGGCAGAGTGGTTATCCGGTTGGTGACCTGGATTTTGGGATGCCCCGTCCCGTTGTCCCCATATCTCTTCTCTCCTTCTCATGGCCTCTCCCTTTATGGTGGGGAAGTCCGTTAGGGGGGAGGGGGGGGGAAGGTGAGGGTTTTTTTCTGGCATATGCTGGCCATTTTATTCCTGAGGTAATTTTCAGTACAGTTATGTGTGGGCATCTGTGCGCGCGCGTGTGTGTGTCTGTTAGCCTGCGTCTTTTATTTAGTGTGTGTGAGTGTGTGCAGTGCTCCCCTCTCAGACCGGGTCCTCGGTTTATTTTTTATTAATGGCGCTGCCGCCATTTTGCCTCTCTGAGGTAATCCGTGCTTGGGGGCGGGGCCGCGCTCGGCGTGGCCCGCGCTGTGCGGTGATTGGCGGGCGGGGTCAGAGCGCTTCGCGCGCGCTCTCTGGCCCGCCCGTCTTCTATCAGCTGTCGGCGCTTGAACTGGCCTGTGAGGTAAAATCTTTGCTCTGGTCCCGCTGTCTCGTTTCTGCTGCGGGCTGTTAAAACGGTCTGTTATATGAAGTTTCTTTTCTTCTGTATTGCATAATATGAGTTCATATTCCCATTAGGGGAATTATGCTTAGGTCCATATATGTATATAATGGAGGTTTTTTGTCGGTTATAACCAGGCCCATAGTGGTTTTTCATTATGCATTGTACCTCATGCTTGATCCTTTAGCTAGGCATCAGCATGCTTTAAGTGTATGTGACCATATTTATATTAATATATATATATATATATATATATATATATATATATATATATATATATTAGTGTTTTTATTGGACCTCCTGTTTTTTGGTTAATATTGTGTATTTTTCTGTGTGCATGTGTGGTTTATTCATTAATTTTCACATTGCTTTTGTCTTTCTAGATTTGGGATACCCCTGCTGCATGGGTCTCCCAGTCTGATATACCTGGCTAGTCTTATTTTGGGGTCCACAAAATCCTCCCGGGACTTTAATGAATAAGGGGCATCCCGGGTAGCTTATAGCATAAATCCCTGGGTTCTGCGAATTCCAAAAAGTTTTCACCGAATGGAGGCTTCCAATGATACCGGAAATGGCTCTTCGGGGCAATCTAGGCAGTGTGGGGGTTGTGGGGTTCCACTCCCAGGTGATGATGTTATATTGTGCGTTCCTTGCGCCCAGCAGAATATTGCGCGCCAGTCTGGTACTCCGGCTCCTGGCTCTTCGCAACCTCAGTCATCTCCTGCCCCTCCACTTTTATTCCGGACCCCGTGTGACGTTGTCACAGCTGGGGATTCGCAATCTGAGTTGTGCGCTCGAGTGGCCACTCTTGAGAAGTTGTTGTCTGCACAGGTAGCTCAAAAGGCTACGGCTAAAAGGAAACACATTGCTTCTCCTCCTCTGACTCCTGCTGTGGAGGCAGCGGAAGTTTTGGACTGGTCAGATTGTCCTTTGCCTGAGGAAGGGGAAATTTTGGAAGATTTGGATGAGATTGATGCTCCTCTGTTGACTGATACTTCGGCAGAATTGACTACCGGGGTGTCTTGTGATACTCCTTCTATCCTCTCCAAGGTTTTTGAAATTTTGTCTCTGGATCCACCTGCGGCGGCCCCTCCGCCTAAGGGTGAGCTCTTTGAGATGCCTAAGCCGCGTTTAGCATTCCCTGGTCAGCTACATTTTGAAAGGGTTATGCTTAAGGAATGGGAACAGCCGACCCGCCTTGTTGGCTCCCCGGCTAATTGGGACAGGAGGTATCCCTTTTTGGAGGAATTGGTCAAACTTTGGACGGTACCCCCAGATGTGGATGCTCCGGTTTTGGGGCTCTCTAACACTTCAGTGCTGCATTCACCAGACACTACTACAATTAAGGATGTAGAGGATCATAGAATCGATCAACTGGCTCGTCATGGTTTCATCAGCGCCAGTTCGACCTTGCGTCCGGTATGCGCTTCTTCCATTGTCCTATTGGCTCTTAAAGCCATGATCAAAAATTTGTACGCGGATCTTGATCCGGAATGTGAGGAGTTTACCTCTCTTCAACTGTGTGAGTCTTTTTCTTCTTTTGTTCTGGCCGCCCAAGATGATGCTATGGCCATGTGTGGCAGGACATCTGCTCTTTTGGTTGCTATTCGGCGGTCAGTGTGGCTCCGTCAATGGACGGCGGATGTTGGTGCTAAAAGATCACTTACAGCCCTTCCTTTTCTGGGTTTACGCCTGTTTGGTGACAAGTTGGATTCAGTCACCAAGGGAGGCAAGTTGCCTCAGCGCAGAAAGCCGCAACGTCTTTTTCGAGGAACCTCTTCTTTCAATCCTTCCTTTCGGGGAGCCAGGGCAGAGGGGCCTCCCTTCCCGCTACCAGGGGCACGAGCTGGAACCGGGGCCAGGCCGAGGCCGTTCCGGTCATTCGTGGGGCTCTAAGCCTAAGTCCACGCCCAAGCCTGCTCAGCAATGAGGGAGCGCCCTCACCCGTGAGGGTGGGGGGACGGTTGTGACACTTCTCCCAGATTTGGGTCCGGGCGGTCCCGGACAGATGGATTCGGGAGGTGGTGTCGTCCGGTTACAAGCTGGAGTTCCAGTCCCGTCCTCCCTCAAGGTTTTTCAGGTCCCGAATACCTACCGATCCTTTGGTCGCCCAAGAACTCCGAGTGTCGGTAAGGAATCTTCTAGATTTGGCGGTCATCCATCCGGTGCCAACTTCGGAATTGGGTCTCGGTTTCTATTCCAATCTCTTCACGGTACCCAAAAGGGACGGATCAGTGCGCCCTATCCTGGATCTGAAGTTCCTCAACAGGTTCAATCGTCCACGGAAGTTTCCCATGGAAACCCTGCGCTCGGCCATCACTTCTCTTCGGCAGGGGGACTTCATGACGTCCATAGACATAAAGGATGCTTATCTTCATGTTCCCATCTGCCCGGTCCATCAGCGTTTTCTGCGCTTCGTGGTGGAGGATCGGCATTTTCAATTCGTGGCTCTTCCATTTGGTCTTACCTCGGCGCCAAGGGTATTCACCAAGGTTCTAGCAGGGGTGATGGCCATTCTCAGAACTCAAGGCATTCGAATTATGCCTTACCTGGACGACCTTCTCATCATGGCTCCTTCCTTCAATCAAGCGGAGAAGGACACCAGCACGGTGGTTTCTACGCTGGAAAGCTTCGGTTGGGTAATCAACTATCCCAAGTCCTCCCTGGCTCTGGCCAGGGTGGCGTCCTTCTTGGGGATGACAATAGACTCTTGTCAGCACAGTGTTTTTCTACCTCAGTCGAAGATACTTTTGATTCAGGATTTGGTTCGGCTTCTTCTCTCCAATCCTCAACCGTCCATCCGTCTGGGGATGAGGCTGGTGGGGTTAATGGTAGCCTCCTTCGAGGCAGTTCCCTTTGCTCAGTTTCACACTCGGACGCTTCAGCTTCACCTGTTGGCGTCTTGGGACCGTTGTCCACGTTCATTGGACCGACCCTTCCAGTTGTCCTCCCGGGTCCGGCAGTCTCTTCAGTGGTGGCTGGTTTCGAACAATCTCCTGAAGGGCAAGTCCTTTCTGACTCCTCTCTGGGAGACTGTCACCACGGACGCCAGCCTTTCGGGTTGGGGGGGCTTCTGGAAGGATCTTTAGTTCCAGGGGCAGTGGGGTCCTCGAGAGGCTCACTTGCCCATCGATGTTCTGGAGCTGAGAGCTATCCGTCTGGTTCTTTCTCTTCTGACTCACCATGTCCGGGGCCTTCCGGTTCAGGTGCGTTCGGACAACAGGACAGCGGGTGCCTACATCAATCATCAGGGAGGGACTCGTAGTCTGGGAGCTCTCGGAGAGGTTTCCCTGATTCTGACCTGGGCGGAGGCCCATGTTCCTTGCCTGTCGGCAGTTTACATTCCGGGGGTGGAAAACACAGAAGCGGACCTTCTAAGCAGATGCTCCTCCCGTCTGGGGGAATGGTCTCTCCATCCTCAGGTTTTTCAGGCCCTGTGTCTTCGGTGGGGAACACCGGAGGTGGACCTGTTTGCTTCTCGTCACAACTACAAACTTCCGACCTTTGTGTCAATGTCTTAGGATCCTCTGGCTCTGGCGGTGGATGCCATGTCTCTGAGCTGGGGGGAACTGGGGTTCCTGTATCTGTTCCCTCCGATTCCCTTGCTAGGAAGAGTGTTAAGAAAGTTGATTCTGGATGAGGTCTCCGCTATTCTCGTGGCTCTAAGGTGGCCAAGAAGAATGTGGTTCGCGGACGTCGCTCGGATGGCAGTGGATCAGTTCGAGTTTCCTCTGCGGCCGGATCTTCTCACTCAGGGTCGGCTGCGTTACCCCAATTTACCAACACTGGCTTTGACGGCTTGGCTGCTGAAACCTCCATCTTAAAGGAGGAAGGTCTTTCGGATTCGGTTATTAAGACTCTTATCTGTGCTCGAAAGAGGTCTTCTTCTGCTATCTATTATAGAACCTGGCGTTCTTACATCGATTGGTGCGAGGCTAGGTCTTTGCCCTGCAGAGTCTTCTCTGTTTCCAGAGTTTTGGATTTTCTTCAATCTGGACTGGATGCTGGTCTGCAGCTTAGTACCTTGAAGGGGCAGGTCTCTGCCTTGTCTATTTTCTTTCAGAAGGCTTTTGCGCTTCATCTGTTGGTCAAGACTTTTTTCCAGGCGGTTACGCATCTGCGGCCTCCCAGGAAGGCTTTGCTACCTGTTTGGGATCTGAATTTGGTGTTGTCTGCTCTTCAGGCTCCTCCTTTTGAGCCTTTGTCGGATATTGCTCTTTCCACTTTGACTCAGAAGGTAGTCTTTCTAGTGGCTATCACTTCTGTTCGGCGTGTCTCTGAGTTGGCGGCCTTGTCTATTCAGGCGCCCTACCTTGAGAGACATCAAGATAAGGTGGTATTTCGGTTCAAATCGGATTTTCTTCCTAAGGTTGTTTCTGCATTTCATCTGAATCAGGACATTGTTCTTCCCTCCTTGTGTCCTAACCCGAAGAATGACAAGGAGAGGGTTTTGCACTGTTTGGATGTTGTTCGCTGTGTTGAATTTTATTTGCGTGCTACGTCTTCTTTCCGTAAGACTGATGCCTTTTTCGTTGTGCCTTGTGGGCCTAGGAAGGGTTTGGCCCCGGCTAAATCTTCCATTAGTAAATGGATTTGTCAGGCCATTATCGGCGCCTATACGGCTAAGGGAAAAGTTCCTCCTTTCCGTATCACTGCTCGTTCTACTCGTGCTATTGGAGCGTCCTGGGCTTTCCAGCACCAGGCTTCTGTGGAACAAGTTTGTAAAGCGGCTACTTGGTCCTCGGTTCACACCTTTTCAAAGTTTTATAAGGTTGATGTGCGAGCCTCAGCGGATGCTGTGTTTGGCCGCAAGGTTCTGCAAACTGCAGTGGTTTGAGTTATGCTTCATTTTCCTGCTGGATACCCACCCTTTAGGGACACTGCTTTTGGATGTCCCGAACGTTATTACTACAGGAAGCGGGGTGTGTGTGACACACAAAGAATAATACCATTTTGTGAATACTCACCAGTAAAATGGATATTATTGGTGTGTCACACACACCCCGCTTCACCCGCCCTTTTTGGTATCCTGGTTTTCTCTATTTGGTGAAGCTATAATTTGTTGAGGGTAAATTTCCTGGTACCTTGTCTTACTGCTTTTCAATTACACTGGGGATTAGGTGGGAGGTCCCAGGTATATATAGACTGGGAGGGGCCAGTTTTCAAGATCTCTCTCTCTCTGCAATGGCATCTGGCGATGGTTTACCCAAACGTTATTACTACAGGAAGCGGGGTGTGTGTGACACACCAATAATATCCATTTTACTGGTGAGTATTCACAAAATGGTATTTTTTTTTTTTTTTTAACATTAACCAGACGCACTGACATTTCCCCCTACTTTTGAGGGAAAATAGGTGTGTCTTATAGGGCGAAAAAAACTATATGCTATACTATAGTACTATACTATATACTATAGTGTCTTTCTAAATCCTTAAGAAATATCTGTACACATAATTTCTGAAATTACTACAGAGACAAAAGGGCTGATTTGGCACTGTGAGAATTGTTTTTCTGAAGTTTTTTTTCCACAGTACAATTCAACATCATTTTTTGATGTGCAAATGTCTGAATAATTTGCACCGCGAAAAACTATTGCACCGAAGAAAAAATCTAGATTAATCTCACGATGCCAAATCAGCCCTAAAGTGTTGTCTGTACTCCGTATCCCTGCAGCTCATTAACTCAATCATTTATTTTTCTCTCAGCCTTTCGACCTTAAGGAGCTAGAGATCTTGCTGGAGTTCCCCGATGATTATCCATTACAGGTATTTGACCCACCAAATTCATGACTATCCTCCTCTCTAATTACATGCAACTTACCCTGATCAGTGCACCCCTCTCCTTCTACTAAACATTCACCCTGATCAGTGCACCCCTCTCATGCTACTAAACATTCACCCTGATCAGTGCACCCCTGTCATGCTACTAAACATTCACTCTGATCAGTGCACCCCTCTCATGCTACTAAACATTCACCCTGATCAGTGCATCCCTCTCATGCTACTAAACATTCACCCTGATCAGTGCATCCCTCTCATGCTACTAAACATTCACCCTGATCAGTGCACCCCTGTCATGCTACTAAACATTCACCCTGATCAGTGCACCCCTGTCATGCTACTAAACATTCACTCTGATCAGTGCATCCCTCTCATGCTACTAAACATTCACCCTGATCAGTGCATCCCTCTCATGCTACTAAACATTCACCCTGATCAGTGCACCCCTGTCATGCTACTAAACATTCACTCTGATCAGTGCACCCCTCTCATGCTACTAAACATTCACCCTGATCAGCGCACCCCTTTCATGCTACTAAACATTCACCCTGATCAGTGCACCCCTCTCATGCTACTAAACATTCACCCTGATCAGTGCATCCCTCTCATGCTACTAAACATTCACCCTGATCAGTGCATCCCTCTCATGCTACTAAACATTCACCCTGATCAGTGCACCCCTCTCATGCTACTAAACATTCACCCTGATCAGCACAACCCTCTCATGCTACTAAACATTCACCCTGATCAGTGCACCACTGTCATGCTACTAAACATTCACCCTGATCAGTGCACCCCTCTCATGCTACTAAACATTCACCCTGATCAGTGCACCCCTCTCATGCTACTAAACATTCACCCTGATCAGCGCACCCCTCTCATGCTACTAAACATTCACCCTGATCAGCACAACCCTCTCCTTCTACTGATCATTCACCCTGATCAGCACAACCCTCTCATGCTACTAAACATTCACCCTGATCAGTGCACCCCTCTCCTTCTACTGATCATTCACCCTGATCAGCGCACCCCTCTCATGCTACTAAACATTCACCCTGATCAGCGCACCCCTCTCATGCTACTAAACATTCACCCTGATCAGCACAACCCTCTCATGCTACTAAACATTCACCCTGATCAGTGCACCACTGTCATGCTACTAAACATTCACCCTGATCAGTGCACCCCTCTCATGCTACTAAACATTCACCCTGATCAGCACAACCCTCTCATGCTACTAAACATTCACCCTGATCAGTGCACCCCTCTCATGCTACTAAACATTCACCCTGATCAGCGCACCCCTCTCCTTCTACTGATCATTCACCCTGATCAGTGCACCCCTCTCATGCTACTAAACATTCACCCTGATCAGCGCACCCCTCTCATGCTACTAAACATTCACCCTGATCAGTGCACCCCTCTCATGCTACTAAACATTCACCCTGATCAGCGCACCCCTCTCCTTCTACTGATCATTCACCCTGATCAGTGCACCCCTCTCATGCTACTAAACATTCACCCTGATCAGCGCACCCCTCTCATGCTACTAAACATTCACCCTGATCAGCACAACCCTCTCATGCTACTAAACATTCACCCTGATCAGTGCACCACTGTCATGCTACTAAACATTCACCCTGATCAGTGCACCCCTCTCATGCTACTAAACATTCACCCTGATCAGTGCACCCCTCTCATGCTACTAAACATTCACCCTGATCAGCGCACCCCTCTCATGCTACTAAACATTCACCCTGATCAGCACAACCCTCTCCTTCTACTGATCATTCACCCTGATCAGCACAACCCTCTCATGCTACTAAACATTCACCCTGATCAGTGCACCCCTCTCCTTCTACTGATCATTCACCCTGATCAGCGCACCCCTCTCATGCTACTAAACATTCACCCTGATCAGCGCACCCCTCTCATGCTACTAAACATTCACCCTGATCAGCACAACCCTCTCATGCTACTAAACATTCACCCTGATCAGCACAACCCTCTCATGCTACTAAACATTCACCCTGATCAGTGCACCCCTCTCATGCTACTAAACATTCACCCTGATCAGCACAACCCTCTCATGCTACTAAACATTCACCCTGATCAGCACAACCCTCTCATGCTACTAAACATTCACCCTGATCAGTGCACCCCTCTCATGCTACTAAACATTCACCCTGATCAGTGCACCCCTCTCATGCTACTAAACATTCACCCTGATCAGTGCACCCCTCTCATGCTACTAAACATTCACCCTGATCAGCGCACCCCTCTCATGCTACTAAACATTCACCCTGATCAGCACAACCCTCTCATGCTACTAAACATTCACCCTGATCAGTGCACCCCTCTCCTTCTACTGATCATTCACCCTGATCAGCGCACCCCTCTCATGCTACTAAACATTCACCCTGATCAGTGCACCCCTCTCATGCTACTAAACATTCACCCTGATCAGCGCACCCCTCTTATGCTACTAAACATTCACCCTGATCAGCACAACCCTCTCATGCTACTAAACATTCACCCTGATCAGTGCACCCCTCTCCTTCTACTGATCATTCACCCTGATCAGCGCACCCCTCTCATGCTACTAAACATTCACCCTGATCAGCGCACCCCTCTCATGCTACTAAACATTCACCCTGATCAGCACAACCCTCTCATGCTACTAAACATTCACCCTGATCAGCACAACCCTCTCATGCTACTAAACATTCACCCTGATCAGTGCACCACTGTCATGCTACTAAACATTCACCCTGATCAGTGCACCCCTCTCATGCTACTAAACATTCACCCTGATCAGCACAACCCTCTCATGCTACTAAACATTCACCCTGATCAGTGCACCACTGTCATGCTACTAAACATTCACCCTGATCAGTGCACCCCTCTCATGCTACTAAACATTCACCCTGATCAGCACAACCCTCTCATGCTACTAAACATTCACCCTGATCAGCACAACCCTCTCATGCTACTAAACATTCACCCTGATCAGTGCACCCCTCTCATGCTACTAAACATTCACCCTGATCAGTGCACCCCTCTCATGCTACTAAACATTCACCCTGATCAGTGCACCCCTCTCATGCTACTAAACATTCACCCTGATCAGCGCACCCCTCTCATGCTACTAAACATTCACCCTGATCAGCACAACCCTCTCATGCTACTAAACATTCACCCTGATCAGTGCACCCCTCTCCTTCTACTGATCATTCACCCTGATCAGCGCACCCCTCTCATGCTACTAAACATTCACCCTGATCAGTGCACCCCTCTCATGCTACTAAACATTCACCCTGATCAGCGCACCCCTCTTATGCTACTAAACATTCACCCTGATCAGCACAACCCTCTCATGCTACTAAACATTCACCCTGATCAGCACAACCCTCTCATGCTACTAAACATTCACCCTGATCAGTGCACCCCTCTCATGCTACTAAACATTCACCCTGATCAGCGCACCCCTCTCATGCTACTAAACATTCACCCTGATCAGCACAACCCTCTCATGCTACTAAACATTCACCCTGATCAGTGCACCACTGTCATGCTACTAAACATTCACCCTGATCAGTGCACCCCTCTCATGCTACTAAACATTCACCCTGATCAGTGCACCCCTCTCATGCTACTAAACATTCACCCTGATCAGCGCACCCCTCTCATGCTACTAAATATTCACCCTGATCAGCACAACCCTCTCCTTCTACTGATCATTCACCCTGATCAGCACAACCCTCTCATGCTACTAAACATTCACCCTGATCAGTGCACCCCTCTACTTCTACTGATCATTCACCCTGATCAGCGCACCCCTCTCATGCTACTAAACATTCACCCTGATCAGTGCACCCCTCTCATGCTACTAAACATTCACCCTGATCAGCGCACCCCTCTCATGCTACTAAACATTCACCCTGATCAGCACAACCCTCTCATGCTACTAAACATTCACCCTGATCAGCACAACCCTCTCATGCTACTAAACATTCACCCTGATCAGCGCACCCCTCTCATGCTACTAAACATTCACCCTGATCAGTGCACCCCTCTCATGCTACTAAACATTCACCCTGATCAGTGCACCCCTCTCATGCTACTAAACATTCACCCTGATCAGTGCACCCCTCTCATGCTACTAAACATTCACCCTGATCAGCGCACCCCTCTCATGCTACTAAACATTCACCCTGATCAGCACAACCCTCTCATGCTACTAAACATTCACCCTGATCAGCACAACCCTCTCATGCTACTAAACATTCACCCTGATCAGTGCACCCCTCTCATGCTACTAAACATTCACCCTGATCAGCACAACCCTCTCATGCTACTAAACATTCACCCTGATCAGCACAACCCTCTCATGCTACTAAACATTCACCCTGATCAGTGCACCCCTCTCATGCTACTAAACATTCACCCTGATCAGCACAACCCTCTCATGCTACTAAACATTCACCCTGATCAGTGCACCCCTCTCATGCTACTAAACATTCACCCTGATCAGTGCACCCCTCTCATGCTACTAAACATTCACCCTGATCAGTGCACCCCTCTCCTTCTACTGATCATTCACCCTGATCAGCACAACCCTCTCATGCTACTAAACATTCACCCTGATCAGCGCACCCCTCTCATGCTACTAAACATTCACCCTGATCAGCACAACCCTCTCATGCTACTAAACATTCACCCTGATCAGTGCACCCCTCTCATGCTACTAAACATTCACCCTGATCAGCACAACCCTCTCATGCTACTAAACATTCACCCTGATCAGTGCACCCCTCTCATGCTACTAAACATTCACCCTGATCAGCGCACCCCTCTCCTTCTACTGATCATTCACCCTGATCAGTGCACCCCTCTCATGCTACTAAACATTCACCCTGATCAGCGCACCCCTCTCATGCTACTAAACATTCACCCTGATCAGTGCACCCCTCTCATGCTACTAAACATTCACCCTGATCAGCGCACCCCTCTCCTTCTACTGATCATTCACCCTGATCAGTGCACCCCTCTCATGCTACTAAACATTCACCCTGATCAGCGCACCCCTCTCATGCTACTAAACATTCACCCTGATCAGCACAACCCTCTCATGCTACTAAACATTCACCCTGATCAGTGCACCACTGTCATGCTACTAAACATTCACCCTGATCAGTGCACCCCTCTCATGCTACTAAACATTCACCCTGATCAGTGCACCCCTCTCATGCTACTAAACATTCACCCTGATCAGCGCACCCCTCTCATGCTACTAAACATTCACCCTGATCAGCACAACCCTCTCCTTCTACTGATCATTCACCCTGATCAGCACAACCCTCTCATGCTACTAAACATTCACCCTGATCAGTGCACCCCTCTCCTTCTACTGATCATTCACCCTGATCAGCGCACCCCTCTCATGCTACTAAACATTCACCCTGATCAGCGCACCCCTCTCATGCTACTAAACATTCACCCTGATCAGCACAACCCTCTCATGCTACTAAACATTCACCCTGATCAGCACAACCCTCTCATGCTACTAAACATTCACCCTGATCAGTGCACCCCTCTCATGCTACTAAACATTCACCCTGATCAGCACAACCCTCTCATGCTACTAAACATTCACCCTGATCAGCACAACCCTCTCATGCTACTAAACATTCACCCTGATCAGTGCACCCCTCTCATGCTACTAAACATTCACCCTGATCAGTGCACCCCTCTCATGCTACTAAACATTCACCCTGATCAGTGCACCCCTCTCATGCTACTAAACATTCACCCTGATCAGCGCACCCCTCTCATGCTACTAAACATTCACCCTGATCAGCACAACCCTCTCATGCTACTAAACATTCACCCTGATCAGTGCACCCCTCTCCTTCTACTGATCATTCACCCTGATCAGCGCACCCCTCTCATGCTACTAAACATTCACCCTGATCAGCGCACCCCTCTCATGCTACTAAACATTCACCCTGATCAGCACAACCCTCTCATGCTACTAAACATTCACCCTGATCAGTGCACCCCTCTCATGCTACTAAACATTCACCCTGATCAGCGCACCCCTCTTATGCTACTAAACATTCACCCTGATCAGCACAACCCTCTCATGCTACTAAACATTCACCCTGATCAGTGCACCCCTCTCCTTCTACTGATCATTCACCCTGATCAGCGCACCCCTCTCATGCTACTAAACATTCACCCTGATCAGCGCACCCCTCTCATGCTACTAAACATTCACCCTGATCAGCACAACCCTCTCATGCTACTAAACATTCACCCTGATCAGCACAACCCTCTCATGCTACTAAACATTCACCCTGATCAGTGCACCCCTCTCATGCTACTAAACATTCACCCTGATCAGCACAACCCTCTCATGCTACTAAACATTCACCCTGATCAGCACAACCCTCTCATGCTACTAAACATTCACCCTGATCAGTGCACCCCTCTCATGCTACTAAACATTCACCCTGATCAGTGCACCCCTCTCATGCTACTAAACATTCACCCTGATCAGTGCACCCCTCTCATGCTACTAAACATTCACCCTGATCAGCGCACCCCTCTCATGCTACTAAACATTCACCCTGATCAGCACAACCCTCTCATGCTACTAAACATTCACCCTGATCAGTGCACCCCTCTCCTTCTACTGATCATTCACCCTGATCAGCGCACCCCTCTCATGCTACTAAACATTCACCCTGATCAGTGCACCCCTCTCATGCTACTAAACATTCACCCTGATCAGCGCACCCCTCTTATGCTACTAAACATTCACCCTGATCAGCACAACCCTCTCATGCTACTAAACATTCACCCTGATCAGCACAACCCTCTCATGCTACTAAACATTCACCCTGATCAGTGCACCCCTCTCATGCTACTAAACATTCACCCTGATCAGCGCACCCCTCTCATGCTACTAAACATTCACCCTGATCAGCACAACCCTCTCATGCTACTAAACATTCACCCTGATCAGTGCACCACTGTCATGCTACTAAACATTCACCCTGATCAGTGCACCCCTCTCATGCTACTAAACATTCACCCTGATCAGTGCACCCCTCTCATGCTACTAAACATTCACCCTGATCAGCACAACCCTCTCATGCTACTAAACATTCACCCTGATCAGTGCACCCCTCTCATGCTACTAAACATTCACCCTGATCAGCGCACCCCTCTCCTTCTACTGATCATTCACCCTGATCAGTGCACCCCTCTCATGCTACTAAACATTCACCCTGATCAGCACAACCCTCTCATGCTACTAAACATTCACCCTGATCAGTGCACCCCTCTCCTTCTACTGATCATTCACCCTGATCAGTGCACCCCTCTCATGCTACTAAACATTCACCCTGATCAGCGCACCCCTCTCCTTCTACTGATCATTCACCCTGATCAGTGCATCCCTCTCATGCTACTAAACATTCACCCTGATCAGCGCACCCCTCTCATGCTACTAAACATTCACCCTGATCAGTGCACCCCTCTCATGCTACTAAACATTCACCCTGATCAGCGCACCCCTCTCCTTCTACTGATCATTCACCCTGATCAGTGCACCCCTCTCATGCTACTAAACATTCACCCTGATCAGCGCACCCCTCTCATGCTACTAAACATTCACCCTGATCAGCACAACCCTCTCATGCTACTAAACATTCACCCTGATCAGTGCACCACTGTCATGCTACTAAACATTCACCCTGATCAGTGCACCCCTCTCATGCTACTAAACATTCACCCTGATCAGCGCACCCCTCTCCTTCTACTGATCATTCACCCTGATCAGTGCATCCCTCTCATGCTACTAAACATTCACCCTGATCAGCGCACCCCTCTCCTTCTACTGATCATTCACCCTGATCAGTGCATCCCTCTCATGCTACTAAACATTCACCCTGATCAGTGCATCCCTCTCATGCTACTAAACATTCACCCTGATCAGCGCACCCCTCTCATGCTACTAAACATTCACCCTGATCAGTGCACCCCTCTCATGCTACTAAACATTCACCCTGATCAGTGCACCCCTCTCATGCTACTTAACATTCACCCTGATCAGTGCACCCCTCTCATGCTACTAAACATTCACCCTGATCAGTGCACCCCTCTCATGCTACTAAACATTCACCCTGATCAGCGCACCCCTCTCATGCTACTAAACATTCACCCTGATCAGTGCACCCCTCTCATGCTACTAAACATTCACCCTGATCAGTGCACCCCTCTCCTTCTACTGATCATTCACCCTGATCAGTGCACCCCTGTCATGCTACTAAACATTCACCCTGATCAGTGCACCCCTCTCATGCTACTAAACATTCACCCTGATCAGCACAACCCTCTCATGCTACTAAACATTCACCCTGATCAGTGCACCCCTCTCATGCTACTAAACATTCACCCTGATCAGTGCACCCCTCTCATGCTACTAAACATTCACCCTGATCAGTGCACCCCTCTCATGCTACTAAACATTCACCCTGATCAGTGCACCCCTCTCATGCTACTAAACATTCACCCTGATCAGTGCATCCCTCTCATGCTACTAAACATTCACCCTGATCAGTGCACCCCTCTCATGCTACTAAACATTCACCCTGATCAGTGCACCCCTCTCCTTCTACTAAACATTCACCCTGATCAGCACACCCCTCTCCTTCTACTAAACATTCACCCTGATCAGTGCACCCCTCTCATGCTACTAAACATTCACCCTGATCAGTGCACCCCTCTCATGCTACTAAACATTCACCCTGATCAGTGCACCCCTCTCATGCTACTAAACATTCACCCTGATCAGTGCACCCCTGTCATGCTACTAAACATTCACCCTGATCAGTGCACCCCTCTCATGCTACTAAACATTCACCCTGATCAGCACACCCCTCTCATGCTACTAAACATTCACCCTGATCAGTGCACCCCTCTCATGCTACTAAACATTCACCCTGATCAGTGCACCCCTCTCATGCTACTTAACATTCACCCTGATCAGCACACCCCTCTCATGCTACTAAACATTCACCCTGATCAGCACACCCCTCTCATGCTACTAAACATTCACCCTGATCAGTGCACCCCTCTCATGCTACTTAACATTCACCCTGATCAGTACACCCCTCTCATGCTACTTAACATTCACCCTGATCAGTGCACCCCTCTCATGCTACTAAACATTCACCCTGATCAGTGCACCCCTCTCATGCTACTAAACATTCACCCTGATCAGTGCACCCCTCTCATGCTACTAAACATTCACCCTGATCAGCGCACCCCTCTCATGCTACTAAACATTCACCCTGATCAGTACACCCCTCTCATGCTACTAAACATTCACCCTGATCAGTACACCCCTCTCATGCTACTTAACATTCACCCTGATCAGTGCACCCCTCTCATGCTACTAAACATTCACCCTGATCAGTGCACCCCTCTCATGCTACTAAACATTCACCCTGATCAGTGCACCCCTCTCATGCTACTAAACATTCACCCTGATCAGTGCACCCCTCTCATGCTACTAAACATTCACCCTGATCAGTGCACCCCTCTCATGCTACTTAACATTCACCCTGATCAGTGCACCCCTCTCATGCTACTAAACATTCACCCTGATCAGCACACCCCTCTCATGCTACTAAACATTCACCCTGATCAGCACACCCCTCTCGTGCTACTAAACATTCACCCTGATCAGCGCACCCCTCTCATGCTACTAAACATTAACCCTGATCAGCGCACCCCTCTCATGCTACTTAACATTCACCCTGATTAAACACATCCCTCTCATGATTCTAAACACTTATCTTGATCAGCGCATCCCTCTCATGCTACTAAACACTGATCTTGATCAGCACACCTCTCACATGAGTAACTGATTTGTAAATGTGTGTAACTTTAATCGCCAGTCTGTAATTCCTCCACATCTTCATGTAATTGTTTTGTGAGCAGGGGGTATTTTACTTATTCATGGTGAAGGGCCCAGTTGTGTGGAGGTTTAATCTATCCTGGAAAGCAGCTACTCTCATCTATGCCCTGTATCTATGCCCTTATCTGTATGCTTCATTCAGTGCAATGAATTCCCTTTCCTTCATACATTTTTACCTTGTTATGTTATAGGGATTAAAGCTGTCCCCACACTGTCTCCCATAGAGGATTTAGTGAAATGTTGGTTAACTTTAAGATTCCATTTTTGATGTTTTTGCATTTCACTTCTGTAATCTCACCAGTTCTTTTTGTAATTCTGCACATAGCTTGACAGCATTTGCTTTGTTTGGTATGTACTTTATGTATGTTCTTGCTTTAGATACACTACAATCCTGTCATCCTTCATTAAATAGTTGTTAAACCGGACCATCATAATGATTCAATGAAAAGGCCAAACCCTCAAAAAACTATTCCCCAGCATCTAAAATTAATATATTTTAAGTTTATAGTCACTTACTTATTATTCTTTCCACCACTGGGCTGCAACTCTGTTCAGGACTCTAGGATATGGGCGCCGCCATCTTGACTCAGAAGCATCACACATACTGAGGAGAGGAGAGTGGGATAAAGTACAGGGGGGGGTTATAGCTGTGCTTTGCACAGAGCTGGGGTCAGTGAAAAGACAGCAATCCCAGAATGCAGAGTGGCACAGTCAGAAGACACTTCCTGTTTACAGGCTGCCTGATGCTCCATGAACTGCCATCTTGGATGTTTAAAGACTCATAACATGCAGTAGATGCAAATCTGTATGTACAGGATGTGGGAAACATATTAGATATGCTCTTATTCAGGGTGAAGGTCCGCTTTAATGGTTAAGGTTATTTTAACCTAAATTTAAAGGTAAAGGGAACGGACTTAAAATGCTCACCCTCACCACGATACTTGATCTAGTGCCGTACTATGTGAAGAAATCTAGAAATCTAAGTTTGCATGTGCACCTTCTCCTTAGTAAGAGTAAGTCTACTTTTGATTGCATTTTTGAAACTATACATTTTTGTGTGGCAAAATGATGACTTAAAGGCATTTTTTATTTTTTTCTAATCTTAGCAAACGTGTTTTATGGAAGCAGGTTTCACTATCTGTAATCTGTCGCTATTGGCAATGTATTGCATGTACATTGACAATAGCAACATATTGCAGTTAGTTTCTGTTATGTGTTTACAGCACTCAGTTCTCCGCCTTGGTGTACATTGCCAACAGCAGCCGATTGCAAGTAGTTAAAACTGCTTCCATAAAACACGCCTTTACTAACATAGGGAAAAATATAAAATTACTTGACTCGACTTTGAGCACAAAAAAGATACCTTTTAAAAAATTTAATTGAAAGTGGATTTACCCTTTAAAGAGGAGCAACCACTGGCCTAGAGTCTATAAGACTTTAGGGCCGGTGGTCTCCCTCTTTGTGGGGAATCCCAATTTGGGATGCTTTGATGTGTAAAACCCCCAAGGTTATGTCACTACCAGCAACCAATTTGGGATGGTAGTCATGAATCAGGAAATCATGATGGGGAGGTTGAGGTGGTGAGTATGCGGTGCCTGATAATGGTTGTTGAGTTCTTCTTCAAAATCTTAAGCCATCATCTTTAGGGATTGAGAACATTTTCCTTTCATTCCCCTGGACATACACAAATATTAAACTCTCACATGATGTCTTTTGTTCTTAAGGCAAGAAAATAAAAGTACAAATAGAAGAAAACCTTCCCAGTCTGCATGGGAATTATGAATTTAGCTGACTTTTCTATTTTCTCTAAGTGAGGCATATGTGGCAATTTGGTTAATGTAAAGAAGTGAATTTTTCTTGAATTACAGGTTTTTACCATACAGATCCCTGAGGATCAAGTCTTACCCTCTGTTATGGGCAGGTAAAATGAAAATTATTCAATACCTAAAATATATCCAAAGATTTTGTAGATACATTTTTTTGAACTAAGAATTGGTTGCCAAAAAAAAATAAGGTGAAGGCATGGTCCAGCTCATGATCCAAAGCATCATCTGTGAAACATGATGGATGCAGTGTGATGGTTTGGGCATGCATGGCTGCCAGTTACTAGTGTTTATTGATGATGTGACACAGGACAGAAGCAGCCGGATAAATTCTGAGCTATTCAGAAACATACTGTGAGCTCAGATCCAGCCAAATAGAGCCAAACTGATTGGTCAAGGTTTAATCGTACATATGGACAATGACCCAAAACATAAAGCCAAAGCTACTCAGAAGTTTATTAAAGCAAAGTAGTTGTATATTCTTAAATGGCCAAGCCAGTCACCTAATCTCAACCCAATTGAGCCACATTTCACTTGTTTAAGACTAAACTTCAGACAGAAAGGCCCACAAACGAACAGCAACTGAAAACCGTTGCAGCAAAGGCCTGGAAGAACATTAAAAAGGAGGAAACACAGAAATGTCTGGTGATGTATTAGAAATTCATTTACAATTAATTTGTCCAATTACTTTTGAGCCCCTGAAATTAAGGGATTGTGTTAAAAAATGCTTTAGTTCCTCACATTTTATGCAAAACCAACAGGGCTGGCCACTGGCTTTGTGTGAAACCCCCAGGACACCTGTATTCTCTTACCTCTCCCTGGTCCAATGGCGCGTGTGCACGCTCTTGTCCAATGAGAGCCACCTGCAGTGCCCATGTAATTCAACAGGCAGCTCTTATTGTTTACTATAGAGAGTGTGTGTGCTTCATCCTCTGCATCCCCGATGTCGTGTGCACACTCCTGCTCCAGCCATTGGCTGATAGGCTGGGACAAGAGCGCGCACATGGCTGGGGATGCGACAGCGCGCGCGCTTCCCATTCAAGTCAATGTGAGCCGTTTTGGCAAAAGATGTAAACACAGCAAATGCTTCTTATTGGCTGAGCGCCAGAGAATGCGCCATTGGACTGAGGCGAATTGAGTTTTATGGGGCAAACTGGAGGGTTTCACAGACCCAGGCATCCCAATTCCCGGGTTTTGTTCCGCTTTAAAGCTGAAAGTCTGAACTTCAACTGCATCTGAATTGTTTTCTTCAAAATGACTTATTGGTAATGTACAGAACCAAACAAAAATGTTGCCCAAATATTTATGGACATAACTATTTTGTATATTGGCTGAATTGTATCTGCATGGGTTAAAATTAAGGATCTACTCTTTCTTGGCCGTAGAATGAGACAGCCCCCTTACTTGCCCTGTATCCGATGACCATTCCTTGCTTTGCTTAATTATCATCCTTCAGAGATATTTGTTTTTGAGGTCCACAAAATGATTTAATCCTTTAGGTGCCAGCTACGTAGAATTCACAGAGCTGCCTCTTCGACTGTTAAGTGTCAGCCAGTGAATTCTACATAGCTGGTGTTTTTCCCTAGTTGCTCCCACTCCACAAAAAAACACTCACATCTGTCTGGGATCCAGCACCAGAGGGTCTCCTTTGCCCCCAGGGGGCCTCTGAACCCATCCCCTCCCCAGCTTGTCCGCTGTGGGGAGGGGCCTTTTCTACCAGGAGTGAGGCTGGAAGTGATTCCGATCCTCTTCTCCGCTATCGGCTTCTGACGATCAGTGATCGAATGTGGGACAGCAGGATCGGCAATGAAATTGAGGGAGGTAGAAAAAGCCACATTTCTCTTGATTACAATGGCACCACATATGTATCTCAAGGATCCCTTATCATGTCACAAAGAATTAAGTGTCAAAAACACACACAGAAAAAAGTTTTTTTTACATGCATAATGATTTTCTTAATAATAGAAAATTATTTTTATTTTTTTTCACATATTTCACCCAAAAATATTGAGAAAGCACTGAAAAAATGACAAACAATTTCATGTTAAAGCCCAGCCCAAAAAAGCAATACATACCGTATTATTGGCCCTATAAGATGCACTTTTTCACCCAAAGTGAGGGGAAAAATATGGGTGCACCTTATAGGGCGAATGTGTATGTGAGAAGAGTGCGCAATGGAGGACTGGTAGACATATGTGATGCAAATATAGCAATGCTTTGTCATAACTTTACTAAAACTGTGACAATGTTCATGTGGTGATTGATATATATATTTTTACAGGGTTAGATGTAGATATTACATACATACATGTAGACATTGTAATATTTTTCTTATACTTTCAATTTGACCTGACTAAAGGGATTTAACCCTTTCGCTGCCAGCCTACCTGGAGTTTTTGTCACACTCTGTTGCCAGACCATTTTGCACTATTTTGCACTCCCCATGTTCAAATGTGATTTTTTAAGGGATTTCCAGGGATTTCCCAGGAAAATGATATATTGTTTTTTTCAGCAGAGTCTGAGCTTTAACATGAAATGTCTTGTTTGTCATTTTTTAGGTGTATTCTCAATATTTTTTGGCGAAATATGTGCAAAAAAATTTAAAAAAATAAATTTTTTACAATTTGTAGTGTTTTTTTGTAATAAAAAATGTAAGTTTGTCAATAAAATCTTATTGCGTGTGAAACCCCAATTTCTCCCGGTTACAGCGGTACCACATATGTATAGGTAGACACCCTTTCCTGCCCAGGAGACTCCCCCAAACTGAAACAGCGCTTTAGGGGATTTTCTGAAAAAATACAACTGTGATATGCGCTATGCGCACCTTGCAGTTTTTCCAGAAAAACAACCCTTTACATTTGAAATACCCCCCACAAACTATATATTCTCTGGAAGTACACACCTCAGGCTTTCTATTTGTACCAGGCTTGTTGATGTGGCCACAGTTTTCTAGAAGTAATCCCTCAATGTATTCTTTGGTTGCAAAGAGTTTCCCTAAAAAAAGGATAAAAAAGCAGAATCAAAGCCACATTTTCCTAAAAAAACTATATACAAACAAGAAAAAACAAGTATGATCTGAAAAAGCAACATCCCCCGAACAGAACGATACCCAACATGCATGGGTTCTGTCAAGGAAAGAGTTGCCAAACACCCCAAAGTAAAGCATGTGCGTAACGGTAATTTTTCTTGAAAATTTCAGCTCTGCAGACAAAGTGCGCACCTTGCGATTTTTCAACCAAAACAACCCTTTACATTTGGAATATCCCCCATAAACCATATATTCCCTGAAAGTACACATGTTAAGCTTTCTAAGCGTACCCAGCTTGTTGTAGTGGGCTCATCTTTCTGGAATTAATCCCTCAAAGAACTCTTTGGTTGCGCAGAGTTTCCCTAAAAAATGTATAAAAAAGCAGAATAAAAAACACCTTTTACTAAAATATAAATATGCAAACAAGAAAAAACAAGCTAAGTCTGAAAGCGCAAGGTCCCCCGAACAGAACAATACCCAACATGCAGAGGTACTATTAACCCTTTTAATTGCCAGCTTACTTGAGATTTTGTCACCCTCTGTTGACAGGTCATTTTTCCCCATTTTGCGCCATGTTTTGCGCCATGTTTTGTGTCATTTTTGCTGGAATTTTCAGGAAAATTATATATATATTTTTTGCAGCAGAGTTTAGGCTTTAACATGAAATGTCTTGTTTGTAAATTTTATTTATTATTAATTTTATTTATTATTAAGTAAAAAAAAAAAATAAATAAAATTTTTTTTTAGAAAATTGACTCCTTTATTTTACATAAAAAATTTATTTTATTAAAGAAAACCATATTGCATGTGAAAGCCCCATTTCTACCGATTAGAACGGTACCACATATTTATCGGTAGCCCCCTGTTCCTGCCCAGGAGACCCCCCTAACTGAAACAAGTAATTTTTAACATTTACAAATAAAATACAACTACCATCCACACTACAAAGGGTTAAATCGAGAAAAAAAAATGACATAGGGTCCCCCCTCCCGGGAGGGGGGGCCCATTTTTTGGGGGGATTTTTAAGGGTTAAAAATCCTTAAAAATAAAAAAAAATGACATGGGCCCCCCCTTACCCAAAGTAACCAGCCCGGGACCAGCTATGCAGGGCTTGGAGGAACGGGGCGCAGGGGCCAGCTTTTGTGGCCCCTGGCCCTGCAGGCTACAAGCCCGCATAGCCAGTGGGCCCGGGCTCTTCTGCCCCCCCCTGGGCTTTGGGGAGGCAGGTAATGGGGGTGCCGGGGGTTAATGGCAAGTCACCGGCTAGCGCAGGTGACTTGCCACCTCCCCCAGCCTTGTGAACTGGTATAGGGGTCATGGACCCCTTACCAGTTCACAAGGGGTTAAATGTAAAAATAAAACACAGACACACAAAGAGAAAAAATATTTTATTATTTTTTTTTTTTTAATACTTACCTCCCATCCATAGTGGAGCACTCTTTCAGCCTTTTATAGCTGCTGGATGACAGAAAACAAAAGGGTTAATTAAAAAAAAAATGACATAGGGTTCCCCCTCCTAGGGGGGGGAGACCCCATTTTTTTTTGGAATTTTAAGGGTTAAAAACCCTTAAAAATCCCCCAAAAAAATGACGTAGGGTCCCCCCTACCCAGCATTACCGACCCGGGCCAGCTATGGGGGCTTGTAGAACAGGGCGCAGGGGCCAGCGTTGGTGGCCCCTGGCCCTGCAGGCTACTAGCCCACATAGCCACTAAGTGGCCCGGGCCCTTCTGCCCCCCCCTGGCCGTTGGGGAGGCAGGTAATGGGGGGCTGGGGGTTAATGGCAAGCCACCCACTAGCTGCAGGTGACTTGCCATACCCAGAGCCTTGTGAACTGGTATAAGGGGTCTCATGGACCCCTTACCAGTTCACAAAGGGTTAAATGAAAAAAACGCCACACAAAAGTATTTTATTAAAAAAAAAAAAAAATTTTTTTTTTACTGTACTTACCTCCGATTGTAAGCTCCTTTGTCCCGCGCCGCTCTGCTGACAGATGCCGGTGATCGGCATCAGAGAAGGGGGAGGCAGGAGATCAGAGGATCTCCTGCCACCTCCTTCCCCGTTGCCGATCACCGGCATCTGACAGCTGAGAACGCTGAAGCCGGTGATCGGGGCTGGGATGACGTCATAGCCCCGCCCCCAAAAGGGGCGGGGCTTGACGATGCGACGGACCGGGATGACGTCATAGCCCCGCCCCCAAGGGGGCGGGGCTTAGCGGCAAGATGGCGGCCGCCATCGAAGAGGAGAGAGGAGAGAGCCTTCCGGGCTCTCTCCTGAAGATCGGTAAGTCCTGGGGGGCGATCGGAGGCCCCCCAGGTGGAGAGGAGGGACAGCGGGAGCCAGCGCACACACAGGTAAGTGAATGTCATTTTTTTTTTTTTTTTTTTTTTACAGTTAGCAGCTGCTGCTGCCAAACGGGGGGGGGGGGGGGCTATTCCGGGGGCTCTCCTGGAGCCATCCGACCCCCCACGGGGGATCGGATGGCACCAAATTAAAGAGGAGACCCGGCCGGATCCAACGAGGGGTCAGGTGAGTATTTTTGACTTTTATTTTTTTTACTAGCAGGGGGGAAAGTCAAGCCCGTAGATACTACGTGCTTGGCACTTAAGTGGAGTGGAAGCAAGCACGTAGTATCTACGTGCTTGGCACTGAAAGGGTTAAAGGCTAATAGTAGAAAAAAATGAACAAATGAAGTTTAATGTGGATGCTCGCAAATGAGAGATTGGTTTTGTTTATTTTCTCATCATGTTCACCAACAATTGGCTCTGGAGATGCCTCTGGTGTTTTTTTGTGGCGGCACCACACATATAATAAGCAAACAATATTTCCTCAAACAGATAAACCTTAATTATTCTTGGGTGTGTTTCAGAAGGTTCAGACAGGTGCCCGCCCTGTCTTGTTTTAAACATTTTTCCAACCTTGAATATACTATATAGGAACTGCTTTTATTCAGGCTCAGACTGGCTCACAGGGTTACCAGGAAAATAAACAGTGGGCCCAGGGCCCCGTTTGAGAGCTTTCATCACCAAAACCTGAGCTATGTATAGCTTATTTGTGGCATCCCAAGTGCACTCACAAAGGCAATACAGGCTGGCATAATGTTTGTGTGAATGGGACCTGAATATAAGCCGGACTGGACCCTAGTCTGACACTAGCTTTATTAATGTATTCTCCTCTCATTTACACAACAAAATATGTAGTATTATAAGTACCTCAATCTGTAATATAATATGGCAAGATGATACTTCTTTATGTTGCAGACACGTTTGTGAAACGTCTAAAGCTTGGCTAGAGGCAAAGCATGCAACCAACCAATTGATTGGAAAGGTGGAGCTGTTATTCCGTCCTTTTCTGCTTTGGCTTGACCGTAACATGGAACGGCTGTTTACAGAAGGAGCCCGAATGGTAATACACAGTTTGTAATCAATTATTGGATATAATATATCTGACAGTCTGTGGATCTGAAATATTTTCTTTTTCACTTCTTACCTATATGCAGTATAAGCAAGACATTACTGCAGAAAAGGCTGGCCTGGAGTTTGTACCATACCAACAACTCCAAGTGTCCCTGACTGTTAAATCGGGTGAAGAGGCTGAACTCCAGGTGGACCCAGTGGAAGAAGAGGATGATTCTGATAGTTGGACTAGCTGTGACGATGATGAGGATGATGATTTAGAGCCTGGCCCCTCCACTGATGGAATGAAAAATGTGGAAGGGGGAGGAGGTCTTGGTCCAAAGAAGGGTACTGAAATCCGATTTCTTGGTCTGAAACTAGGAGAAGGAGTAGGAACATTGACGGCATACGGCATAGTGGTATCCCTACAATGCCGCAGGTAACTATGCAGCTCTGAATCTTGTCTGAAATAATAAAAGCTGGCAGCTACTATGGTATTTCCCTGTATATCAGAGTGCTTTGGTCTTGTCTGTAGAAAAATAGATCCTTCCTTAATGGGGAGGACACATGCTAACCTTCCCTTTCACCTTTACTCAACAGTACATAAACCAATTACCTCCTTACTTGTAATTGACACTAAATACAGTGGTGGTCAGGCTCAACAGTGGCTAACTTTGGGAATTGTGACCACAATTAAAAAGGAGCAACACCCCACTTGAGTCTATAAGACTCTTGGGCAGGTATGTCTACCTCTTTATGGGGTTATCCCAGATTGCTTAATCCACTTACCCTTTCCATGGCCTGCGTCAAGACTGCATCCTTAACATACCTCTAGCTAGGTGTGCACATGCACCAGGCCTTTTTAAATGGCTGATATTGGCACACCCACAGCTAGATGTGGGGATGTAACGCTTGCTCCATTCAGATTTCCATACTGCAATGACATCAGTATGGCAAGGGAAATCTGAATAACATGAGTGCTGCTGATTGGCTGAGCAGTCAGCAAATGCTCTGTAGTAATGAGTAAAAATGTGAGTTTATGGGTGATCCTGCAGGATATTTATGTGGCTGTAGAAGTATATAATAAGTTATGTCTGCTACCTTCTGTTTTGTTGATCCCCAATTCTTATGTATGTTTGTAGGTGTAATGTTACTGCAGACCTGGCATTGACTGAGAAGCAGCCATGTATAGCACAGTGTGACAAATGTAACAGCCGAATCTCAGGGACTTTCTACCCCACTGTCTTGCACCAATACTCAACTGTGCTGGGGTATGTGGACATTCAAGGAGCAGCTGCCAAAGACCTCGTCTTGTTAGAATGCAGTTTCTTGGTCGGTTGTTTAAACTGTTCTCAAGAGGAGTCTGTAAAGGTACACGTCAGAACTATCAAACATTGTATCAAACATTTGTTAATCTGTTACTAATTCTTGTTTAACCATGTCATAAAATACTTTTTAACAGCAAAATGATATCATACCTCAGTGGACCTTAGCCTTTCCAGCACTCTTATTATATAGCAGACAGGACCATGCAAACAGGCTTGGCGCATGAATCTGTACTCTTGACCTGCATATATACTATATAGAACACAAACGAACACCACACACACACTTTGCAACATGTACATATTCTAAGTATGTCACACACCCCGCTTCAGAATATCCATAACATGTGGGTAATACCGACCTGAAGGGGCGTTCCTGCAGAGATGATAGCAAAAAAGAAAGCCCCTCCCTGATCCATAAATACCTGGGACCTCCCACTCATCACCCAGTTTTCCATCTCTGCAGACGGCGAGCAAGTCAGAAGATGATGGCTCCTCCTTGCACAGGGGGATTTCAGGTAGCCGGGGTAACTCCCGGCCCGTTATTCATTTATTTCCGTTTGGACCTTTTTCCCCAGAAATCCATATGCCTCCCAGCCTCGGCTGAGGGTCCAGGCGAGGGTATTTCAGCACATTAGGTGCTCATGAGCTATGCTCTACCGTGAGACCCTATATGAGAGGGTAGGCGGTATTACCGGGTTGGTGACCCCGGTTTGGGATGCCCTGTCCCTTAATTTCATAGTTGTCCCTCCCAGGATCCCCTTCCATAGGTGGGGTGGGGGAGTGTGTACACTCATTAGTTTATTAGTTCTTTTATACAGCTTACATAGTGTGTGTGCGTGTGTTTCACTTTAATTGCAAACGCTGCAGCCTTTGCGGTGCTGGCTGCCTTCTTCCCTCCTTCTCCCTTCCTCTCTGTTAATGGCGGAGGTTTTCACCTCACGCCATGTTGCTGTGGGGGGGGGGGGGCGGCGGGTGCCGGACCGTTGGTGGGGCCGGGACTTGTCCCTCCCGTTTTTTTCCCAGGGTGTGTGTGTGTTGTGTGGTGTTTTTTTTACTTGGCCGGGCCGGCGACCGCTTCTTACTATTGCGGCGCCGGCCGGCTCTGAGCACTTTGTTTCATGAGGTGATTTAGTTCACCTCACGCTGGCTGGGGAGGGGCGGGGCCGGAGTGACGACGCGTCACCGCTCCCCGCCTCCTGCCCTCACTGATGCCACTGCGGAGCGCTTGGAGGGGAGAAGGGGGGGCGTGGCCCGGCCTCGCGTGCGTCCCGCGCTGGCCACGCCCCCTTCTCCCTCTCTGACTGCGGCCCTGCCTGTTGCTGTGGAGCGTCTGGATCTTCCCTCACGGTCGCCATTTTGGTCGCTGGGTCTGTAAGTGGCCTCTGGCCATTCTTTCTTCTTGTTTGATTGTTGTCTTTTTTATTAGATTTATCTAAATACAGTCTTTCTGTTCTGTGTTTCAGATGGTGGTTCAGGAGGTCGCCAGTAGCATTTAGGGGGTCCCTCCTGATCCTTATTTCTGGGTTAATTGTTTTGCCATAAATCCTCCCACTCGGGACATTAAAGGGGCATCCCGGGTTGTCTAAACAAAGTTCACCTTATGGAGGCATCCCCGGATACTGGGCTCGGGGCCCCTTCGGGGCATCCCCGAAAGTGTATGTTATGTGGGGTATCCATTTCTGGGGACGATGTACTTCTGTGTATACCATGTGCACAGCAGACCATCACGCGGCAGTCCGAACCACAGGCGTCTGGGTCAGCACCGCCGGTCGCTTCATCTCCACCTCCCGCTTTGACACGCGCCCCGTGTGACGTCGTCATGGGCAGGGAGCTGCAATCTGAGATGTGCGCCAGATTGGCTAACCTTGAAAAAATTATCTCCAGCTCGGTCGCCCGTAAGGCTCCGACTAAGAGAAAGCATTTGTCGCCGGCTCCGCTGGCAGAGGACCTGGAGGATGTTAATAATCTGGATTGGTCTGATTATTCCCAGCTAGAGGAAGGGGAAGTTTTTGAGGATTCTGATTTTTCGGACGATGAGCAGTCCTTTGGCACTGATGCCGAGCCGGGGGATTTGGGGAGATCCTCTGATACTCCCCACGCTCTGGCTCTGATGTTGGAGGTGTTGAATCTTTCCCCTCCTGAGGAGGTGTCACAGCAGAAGGGTGAATTGTTTGAGGAATCCAAGCCGCGCTTGGAATTCCCTACACAAAAGCATTTTGACAAAATTATTGACAAAGAATGGGACAGGCCGGCTCGGCTCCCTGGCATCCCTCAGGGATGGGATAGGAAATATCCCTTTCCTTCGGAGGCAGTTAAGCGCTGGGCATCTCCCCCCGAGGTGGATGCGCCGGTTTTTGGGGTTGTCCAATTCCTCGGTCTTAAATAGACCTGATTGTTCTATTCTCAAGGATGGAGAGGATAAACGTATTGACCAGATGGCTTGTCATGGTTTTGCTAGCGTTGGGTCAGCCATGCGGCCTGTTTGCGCATCGGCGCTGATGGTGTTGGCTGCCAGGTCCGTGGTTAGGGACCTGTTGACCTCTTCCGGGCTGCGTCCCGGTAGTGCTGAGTTCCTTAGCCTCAAACGGTGTGAGCTGTTTTTATCTTTTGTGTTGACAGCCTTGGATGACACTTTGATGATGTGTGGTAGAACGTCGGCACTGTTGGTCACTATTCGGCGTTCGGTGTGGCTGCGCCAGTGGGCGGCAGATTTTATGTCCAAAAAGTCACTAACGGCTCTACCCTTTGTTGGGTTACGGCTTTTTGGAGAGACGTTGGACTCACCAAGGGTGGTAGGTTGCCCCAACGCAAGAAACAATGCCGCCCCTTTCGAGGGGCGCCTTCCTTTACCCCCTCCTTTCGTGGGGCCAGATCTGGCAGGGGATTTGCATTCCCTTCTTCCAGAGGAGATTCTGGGAGCAGGGGCAGAGGTCGTGCCCGTCCAGGATTCAGTTGGGGCTCTAAGCCCAAGCCGGCTGCCAAGCCGGCTCAGCAATGAGGGGGCGCCCTCACCCTTGCGGGTGGGGGGACGGCTGCGACTCTTTTCCCAGGTTTGGGATCAAGAGGTCTCGGACCGATGGATCCGGGAAGTGGTGTCTTCCGGTTACAAGCTGGAGTTCGAGCTCCGCCCCCCTTCCAGATTTTTCAGGTCTCGGATTCCTTCAGAACCTCTGGCGGCGCAGGGGCTTCTGTTGGCAGTGCAGAACCTTATGGACATGGATGTCATTTGCCCAGTGCCTCCTTCGGATCAGGGCAGGGGTTTTTATTCCAATCTGTTCACGGTACCCAAGAAGGACGGATCGGTCCGACCCATCTTGGATCTGAAGTTTCTCAACAGGTTCATCCGGCCTCGGAAATTCCGCATGGAAACACTACGTTCGGCCATTCACTCTCTTCGTCAGGGAGACTTTCTGACGTCCATAGACTTCAAGGATGCTTATCTACACGTTCCAATTTTTCCAGCACACCAGAGGTTTCTCAGGTTCGTGGTGGAGGATCGGCATTTTCAGTTTGTAGCACTCCCTTTCGGCCTCACCTCGGCCCCTCGGGTGTTCACCAAGGTGCTAGCGGGGGTGATGGCTCTGCTAAGGGTTCAGGGCATCCGCATTGTGCCCTATTTGGACGATCTTCTGATCATGGCCTCCTCCTTCAACCAAGCGGAGTTGGATACCAGAATGGTGGTGTCCACCCTGGAGAGGTTTGGTTGGGTGGTCAACCACCCCAAGTCTTCTCTCTCTCCGTCCAGAGTAGTGACCTTTCTGGGAATGTCTCTGGACACTTCGCAGGCCAGGGTGTTTCTGCCTCAGGCCAAGATTCTTTTGATTCAGGAATTAGCTCGGCTTCTCTTGTCGGCCCCTCGTCCGTCCATCCGGCTAGGGATGAGGCTGGTGGGGTTAATGGTGGCCTCATTCGAGGCAGTTCCCTTTGCGCAGTTTCATACAAGGACGCTTCAGCTTCATCTGTTGAAGGTTTGGGACAAGTCTCCTCTATCGTTGGATCAGTCCTTCCTGATGACCCCCCGAGTTCGTCGATCCCTGCAATGGTGGCTGGGGTCGGCCAATCTGTCGCAGGGCAGATCCTTTCTGGCCCCGTGCTGGGAAACTGTCACCACGGATGCCAGTCTGTCAGGTTGGGGGGGTGTTTGGAAGGACCTCCAGTTTCAGGGTCTGTGGAGTCCTCAGGAGGCTCACGAGCCCATCAATGTTCTGGAGTTGAGGGCCATCAGGTTGGTTCTGTTTCGCTTGACTCATCAGTTGAGAGGCCTGCCAGTTCAGGTCCGGTCGGACAACAGGACGGCGGTTGCTTACATCAATCACCAAGGGGGGACTCGCAGCAGGAGTTCCCCCTTAGGGAAGTGTCTTTGATTCTGGACTGGGCGGAGAGTCACGTCCCGTGTATCTCAGCAGTCTACATTCCGGGAGTGGAGAACACGGAGGCGGACTTGCTGAGCAGAGCCTCCTCTCGTCAGGGGGAGTGGTCTCTCAGTCCCCAGGTGTTTCGTTCGATATGTCTCAGGTGGGGGTTCCCAGCGGTGGACCTCTTTGCCTCTCGTCACAATCACAAGCTTCCAGTCTTTGTGTCTCTCTCGCAGGACCCTCTGGCTCTGGCAGTGGATGCCATGTCTCTGAACTGGAGGGATCTGGGGTTCCTTTACCTGTTCCCTTCGTTTCCAATGGTAGCCAGAGTGGTGCGCAAGCTGACTCTGGAGGGCGTGTCGGCGATTCTAGTGGCTCCAAGGTGGCCAAGGCAGGTTTGGTTCGCAGACCTGGTAAGACTGGCAGAGGATCAGTTCGTTCTGCCTCTTCTGCCGGACCTGCTCACCCAGGGTCGGCTGCGCTATCCCAATTTACCTTCGTTGGCTTTGACGGCGTGGCTGCTGAAACCGCCATCTTAAAGGAAGAAGGTCTTTCTGACGCGGTGGTTCAGACTCTCATTAGCGCCAGGAAGCGCTCTTCCTCTACTATTTACTATAGGACTTGGAGGTCCTATATTGACTGGTGTGAAAGTAGGTCTTTCTCTTGTCGGGAGTTTTCCATTTCCAGAATCCTGGAGTTTCTTCAACATGGTCTGGATTTGGGGCTTCAACTTAGTACTTTGAAGGGGCAGGTTTCTGCCCTGGCGGTGTTTTTTCAAAGGTCATTTGCTCTTCATCCCTTAGTCAAGACTTTTTTCCAAGGAGTTACGCATGTACGGCCTCCTAGGAAGCCCTTTGTTCCAGTTTGGGATTTGAACCTGGTTCTTTCTGCTCTTCAGGGTCCCCCGTTTGAGCCCTTGAATGAGATTGCTTTGTCTTCACTTACCCAAAAGGTGGCCTTTTTGGTGGCCATCACTTCGGTCAGGCGTGTTTCTGAGTTGGCAGCTTTATCCATTAAAGCTCCGTACTTCGAAAGGCATCAGGACAAGGTTGTCTTTCGTTTCAAGCCGGATTTTCTTCCTAAGGTGGTCTCTGCCTTTCATCTGAATCAGGACATTGTTCTGCCTTCTCTATGTCCTCACCCCAGTAACGACAAGGAAAGGGCGCTGCATTCCTTGGATGTAGTCCGTGTTGTGAAATATTATCTGGTGGTTACGTCTTCCTTTCGTAAAACTGATGCTTTTTTTGTGGTGCCCTTTGGGCCTAGAAAAGGTTTGGCTCCTGCCAAATCTTCCATTAGTAAATGGATTCGTCAGGCCATCATTGGGGCCTATTCTGCCAAGGGGAGGAGTCCCCCTTTTCGTGTTACTGCTCATTCTACTCGTGCGGTTGGAGCGTCCTGGGCTTTCCAGCACCAGGCCTCTGTTGAGCAAGTTTGTAAGGCCGCTACTTGGTCCTCTGTTCACACTTTTTCCAAGTTTTACAAGGTTGATGTTCGGGCCTCAGCGGATGCTGTTTTTGGCCGCAAAGTTCTGCAAGCTGTTGTGGTTTAAGTTGTGCATTGTTGCCTTGTTTTGGATCCCCGCCCTTGTTATGGACACTGCTATTGGATGTCCCACATGTTATGGATATTCTGAAGCGGGGTGTGTGACATACTTAGAATAATACCATTTTGTGAAATACTCACCTGTAAAATGGGTATTATAAGTATGTCACACACCCCGCTTCACCCGCCCTTCTTATATTCGGGATCCTTTATATTGTGAACTTTGCGTTATTTTGATTTATATTTGCCTCTTCCTGATCCCTTACCTTACTGCTTCTATATACTGGGTGATGAGTGGGAGGTCCCAGGTATTTATGGATCAGGGAGGGGCTTTCTTTTTTGCTATCATCTCTGCAGGAACGCCCCTTCAGGTCGGTATTACCCACATGTTATGGATATTCTGAAGCGGGGTGTGTGACATACTTATAATACCCATTTTACAGGTGAGTATTTCACAAAATGGTATTTTTTCTGCTACAAGATCTTGTGTGTGTCTGGGAGTTTTTACCATGCAAAGGAGCATTTATTATTATTGCTTATTTATAAAGCACCATAGTATTCACTGTACAAGGTAGAAGTCCAGGGGTAAGATACTACTACTACTAATAATACAACAATGACGACAATGCGTATAAAACACAATATTAATGAGGTCGATGAGTGATGCTGGAAAATAGGCCTGACTAGCATTGTCCGTTTTTGTTCATTCCTAAAGTGTTCAGTGGAGTTGAGGGCAGGGATCTGTGTGGGCCAAACAAGTGTTTCCACACCAAATTTGCCTAACTCACCTGATCATGTCTTTTTTAACCTTGCTTTGTGCACTGGGGCCAAGTCATGCTGCAACAGAAAAGGGCTTCCCAAACTGTTCCCCAAAGGTTGGAAGCATACAACTGTCTGAAATATCTCGTTGCATATCCTTTAATGGAACTAAGGGGTTAACCCTAGAAACAATTGCTTTGCACTTGGTGATTTAAGGCTTGCATGCTGCTGCTTAGTCATTGGAGCCCATGTCATCAAGTTCTCTTTATGCACTTCTGCCTAAGTGTTTGTTGAACCTTTCTTTAACTTTGCATGGCCTCATACCTCTGTGGTTCTTAAAGGTTCCTTCTTTTCCATAATGCCACTCACAGTTGATGGAAGGTAAAAATTCCGCCAAGTGAGACTTGCATTCTATTACAGTATGTCACTAATCGGCACTTACCTGGGCCCCGGTCCAGCGTTGTCGGCGGCCGGCCGGCCCCAGCAGCTCCGGCCCGGCGGCCGCGCCGTGCGGCGTCTGCTCAGGCGGCGCCGAGCACGGCCTCTCTCCCTCCTCGCGCGCGCGTCATCAGTTCCCGGGCGCGCGCGCGTGCCTGAGACCTGTTTTCCCTCCGGCGGCGCTGTGCTCAGCGCGCCCGCCAGAGGCTGTAGATTAGCCAGGGGGCACTGGCACGCCCCCTGGTTCGGATTAAAGGGCCAATGAGCCCTAGGTTCTGTGGGGCTTACGCCCCCCTCCTTGTCTGGGCCAATGAGCCCCATAGATGGGATTGGGCACTCCGTGCTCTCCCAATCAGACCAGTGATCATACGTACACCAATCACATACACCTTCCCATCATATCTGTCCCTATATAAGGTCCACCCTGTCAGTTGCTCAGGGCCTGTTATAGTGCCTAGAACCTAGTAGCTGCTTCTCTTGTGATTATTCTGAACTTCCGTTGCCGACCACCGCCTGTCTTGACTATCCCCGATCTGTGTTCCTGTTGCCGACCTTCGCCTGTGTTTGACCATCCCCGATCTGATCTTCTGTTGCCGACCTCTGCTTGATCCTCGACCACGAATTGTCCAACCCTAATGTACCGCTGCCATCTCCGAACTTCCGTTGCTGACCCTAAGCCTGTTTGGACTTCCGTTATACGCTCAACTATTGGGCTGCTCAGTACCACTTCCAGCCACGGGTTCTCCAGGCCTCTGAACAGTAAGACTCCAATCTTTGAGCCATTGAAGTCCTGGGGGCAACCGATCCCGGGCAGGCGTGTTCTGCGTCCCGGCAAGCGGGGGCTCCTATAGGTGAAGCTGGCTGCGGAGATTGGGGGTTGAGGTCTTACCGAGAGGGCTGGAGTTATCTAAGTGGATTGCTGAAGTACCCGGAGCGTGACACAGTACTATGCCATCATTTCTTTCTAGGATGACCCATTCTTATACAAATGTTTGTAAAAGCAGACTGCAGCCCTAGGGGTTGGATTTTATGTACCTGTGGAAATAGGACTGAATGAAATGTCTGAATTTAATGGTTAAAAGGCATGTTCCAAAACTGTAGCCTAGAAGATTAACAAAACAATCATGTCTTTTTTTTTTGTTTATGTCTAGCAGAAATCTTACTGGGTCTTAATGGGTCACTTAGGCACCCTGCATAAAAATAAATCCAGCCAAGCTTATTTGTTACTTTTACTTGAAGGTAGAAAATCAGGGGTGACAGGTTTTGAAAGTACCACTCTGATTTTATATGGCTAAATTGCTTAATTTTAATGGTCCATTTTCCAAGCCAAGTGCTGGAATAACCGCTTATTGCTGCTGTAATGCTGTAATGTAATGCTTGGAGCAGAATGGTTTAGAATGATAAATGCTGCCCAGAGGCTGGCTCAGGAGACAGAGCAGATGTCCCCTGTATAAAAGCAGAATGACACATTTAAAAACCTGCCCCCCTGGATTTTATTGTTACCAATAGCAAAAAACACATGCTTGGCAGGAGTTTTTTTAGATGGGGTGTACTTTCTCTATCTAACATGTTTAGCAGCCCCTTTTATTTGTGTCCAATCCTCATACAACATAATACATTTTTGCAAGTAACCCTAGAACAGACCTGATCCTCTAGTTTTTTTTTTTTCAATAAGCTTTACACTAGTTGGAGTTGAACTTTCTCTGTTAGATAGGCCACTCTTTTTATAGCATTTTAGTTCAGCTTTTTGGAACCAACAACATGGTATTTTTAAGAGTTCACATCATTAAAGTGGACCAAAACCCAGGATCTTGGGTTTTTGGTCCCCTTCCCTGGGGCACCCCGATCGGGGAAACCCCCCAGATCGCCTGATTCAACTCACCTCACCCCGCTCCTACGGCGCATGTGCGGCCGGTCGTGCAATCAGCGCTCGGAGCTGCTGAGGAATGCGCGTCAAAGCGACGTCTTATCTCAGTGGCTCCCGAGCACGCTGGCGGCTGCATCTTGCGCTTCCCTCTAACAGGGAGCGCGCCCGCACCGGCCATGCGGCATGCGCCGTTGGACCAGGATTCAGGTAAGGTTTGCGGGCGTCCTGGGGGGTTTCACACAGCGGGGCATCCCGATTTTGGATGCCCTGCGGGGGGGGGGGGGGTCTTGCTGGGTTTTGGTCCACTTTAAAATATAGAGGTCCGCCCAGAAGTTTTTTCCAAGTTTATAGCACGTCCTGTTTCACTAAAATCTTTACGTCTGGGTTATCCGCCACAAGGTGGCACAGTGGACTGCAGAAAAGACTTGTGGCATCTCCCGGCCCTATAAAAGGACAGGAACCTCCCACAAATTCCCAGTTTCCTTCTGCAGTCATGACTGCTCCAACAGCAATCCCTGTACCTAACATGGGTGGTCGGTTCAGGCTTATGGTGAGCCTTTCATGCTATCCTTATATTGTGGGCCCTTCCTCCCCCCTCCACACCCCCCCCCCCCCTACGTCTGCCTGGTGTGCCCCTGCCGCTGCTCTCTCCCGCCTCGCTCTCTCCCTGGGGAGATCTCTGGGGGGGGGGGGGTTGGTGGTGACCTGAGTAGTTTATACTGTGTTTTTACTGTTGTTTTTTATGTGCGCTCGCCGCCGCACTGCTTTGTACGACGCTCCGCGGTGGGCGGCGACATACACTGAGGTGACTCAATGCGCTGTCATGGCGCGGGTGGGTCACGTGTCTACCGTTTTCGCGCTCTTCGGGGGGGCAGGGCCAGCGGATGATGCTTTTTGCATCATATCTCCGCGGCCCGTCCCTCCAGGTCCTTTCCGCCATTTTGGCTCTGCGGTGTACTGGGGCCCTCGTGTGCTATTGTGCTGCTGTGCGCTGCTGTTCTTTTCTGGATCTCCGTGATATCGGCCTCTCGGTCTGTGAGTCCCCTTCGGGGTTGTCTTCTTGCGTATTCTAAGTATGTCACACACCCCACTTCAAACATTAATAATTACACTAGGGTTAACGCACCGCTAGGTGGCAGCATTGCAGAGAACTTCCAAAAACTTCAACAGGCCCCTCCCGGTCTATACATACCTGGTACCTCCCAAGAACCTCCCAGTGTTGTTCTCTGCAAGGTGGCGACAAGACAGAAGAAAGAAGTCTCCTGCTTGCAGGTAGCCGGGGTATCCCCCCGCCCCCCCCCCCCCCCCGTGGTCTATTTCTGCCCGGCTCTTGTTTGAGAGTATACTATTTACTGGCAGCCTCCCAGCTGCGGCTGTAGGCCGGGCAAAAGGTAGCCGGCACCATTGGTGCCTAGGAGATTAGCTCCTCCGCTCGACCCTTCATTGCGGGGCATAGCGGGATTCCAGGAGTGGTGATCCGGATGTGGGATGCCCCATTTAATAGGAGGTTAGCGGTCAGGATGTGCCTAGCCCTGGGATTTTTGTCATACCACATTCCGGGGTGTGGGGCGCGCTTTGGGACGGTGACATGTTGTGTGATTGTGGCTGCTGCGCCGCTGCATTGTGAGGGCTTATCGCTGTTTTACTGTGGCTAACTTTTATTGTGCTTGTGTGTCCCTCTTGTCACTCTGTCTGCGTGTATGGTTCTCTCCCCTCAGGAGCCGGGGGGGGCCGGGGCCTCGCGGCGCGCTGCGCCGCGGTCCCGCCTGTGGCTGAGCGCCGTGATCGGCGCTTGCAGCCTGCGTGTCCGGTCTGCACAGGGGGGAGAACAGAGGATCAGTGTGTGGGTCTGTGTTCTTGTGCGCACTTGGGAACCGGCAGGTTGCTCCGCCGGTCCCGTCTTAGAGGTCTGAGCGCGGTCTCTGTCGGCTGACGCTGCAAGGGGGCGGGG
Organism: Gastrophryne carolinensis; assembly: GCA_027917425.1. Taxonomy (NCBI): domain Eukaryota; kingdom Metazoa; phylum Chordata; class Amphibia; order Anura; family Microhylidae; genus Gastrophryne; species Gastrophryne carolinensis. Next base: position 276,972,101 of record CM051238.1, read on the forward strand.
TCGCGCGCGTGCAGGCCGCGCACTGATTGGTTGTCCCGGAGGGGCGGGGCCTTCTCGGCTCCCGCGCTCCCGGGGCTCGTCTTCCCCTCCCTCACGTCTCTGAACTGTGTTGCGGGCCGCCATCTTCTGCGGTGCCTAGCTGCGCAGTGCTCCCTCTCAGGTAGGCTTTTTAGTTTTTTCTTGCGGGATGCGCACATAGAGTTTGGCCTGGCCCCCCGTATTACGTCCCCTCCTCCTCCTCCTGCCTCCTCGCTCCTGCACATCTTTAATGTGCTGGTTTTGTATTAACCATTTCCTGGGCCTATGGTTAATGGGGGGGGGGGGGAAGGGGGGTTTGTATGTTATGTTGTATGTTGGTTTAGGTATATTGTGCCTGGATTGACGCCTGCCCCTCTCCCTTTGTGTCTTTCAGATCCTGGGATCCCGTCTGGCAGGGCTCTCCCGGTCTTATATACCTGGCTCGTGGGGGGTGTTTTTCATTGCACTATATATATATATATATATATATATATATATATATATATATATATATTTATATATTTTTATAAGGGTTTTTATGCTATTCCCCTGGGTCAGGATATTGTGACAATCTTTAGACAATTGTTAGGTTATTAAGGGGCATCCCGGGTCGCGTACCGCATAAATCCCTGGGTTCTGCGAATACCATAAAATTCACCACATGGAGGCTGCCACAGATACCGGGAATGGTTCTTCGGGACAATCCAAGGTGTGCGGGGGTTGTGGGACTCCGCTCCAGGGAGATGATGTCATTTTGTGTATCCCATGTGCACAGCAGAACATTGCACGGCAGTCCAGTACTCCGGTGCCTAGCACTTCTTCAGCCGCGCCATCTCCCTCTCCCCCTCGCTTATTCCGGACCCCGTGTGACGTTGTCCTGGGCGGGGATTCGCAGTCTGAGGTTTGTGCCCGCTTGACCAGTCTTGAGAAGCGGTTTTCTGCTATAGCCGCTCAGAAGGTTTCAGCTAAGCGGAAGCATCTGTCTCCGCCTCCGCCGGATTCAGATGAGGAAGTGGTGGGAGATCTGGATTGGTCGGATCGTCCCCGTGAAGAAGGTGAGCTCATTGAGGAAGAAGATTCGGATTTTCAGCAGTTGCTGGGTTCTGAGGGGGATCAGGCTGAGGGCCCCCCTCTCGATTCCTCTACCATTCTGAGCCAGATGTTTGAGGTTTTGGATTTGGAGCCTCCGGTGGTTGCTCCTAGGCCTAAGGGTCAGCTTTTTGGGGTGTCCAAGCAGCGTTTGGAGTTTCCCAGCCAACAGCATTTTGAAGAAATTGTTTTCAAGCAATGGGAGCAACCTACACGTCTTGTTGGTGTGCCGTCTAGCTGGGATAGGAAGTATCCCTTTCCGGCGGAATTGATGAAGCGTTGGTCTGTCCCCCCTGAGGTAGATACTCCGGTCTTGGGACTGTCCAACACGGCGGTCGTGCATTCCCCTGACACGACTTCGCTCAGGGACGGCGAGGATCGCCGGGTTGATCAGCCTGCCCGTCATGGTTTTGTATGTGCGGGTTCGGTGTTAAGGCCTGTATGTGCTTCGGCTCTTTTGACTTTTGCTGTCAGGTCTATTGTCAGGGACTTGGGGGTGGATCTCGAGCCCACCAGTGATGAGTCCCTTGGGCTTAAGCGCTGCGATTCTTTTTTGTCTTTTATCCTGGCCGCTCAGGAGGATGCCATGTTGATGTGTGGCAGGGCTACTGTCTTGCTGGTGGCTATCCGGCGCTGTGTGTGGTTGAGACAGTGGACGGCCGATTTTAATTCTAAAAGATCGCTCACGGCTCTGCCCTTTCTGGGTTTGAGGCTTTTTGGTGAGAGGCTGGATTCTGTTGCCAAGGGAGGTAAGTTACCTCAGCGCAAGAAATTTCGCCGTTCCTTTCGGGGGACGGTCTCGTTCAATCCGTCCTTTCGGGGAGTCGGAGCCGGTAGGGGTGCGGGCTCCTCGGCCCCCAGGGGCGCCAGTTGGAATAGGGGCAGAGGCCGTGGCCGTCCCACTCGTGTCTGGGGTGCCAAGCCCAAGCCGGTTGCCAAGCCCACCCAGCAATGAGGGGGCGCCCTCACCCGTTCGGGTGGGGGGACGGTTGCAACTTTTCTCCCGGGTGTGGGACCAGGAGGTCCCGGACAGATGGATCCGGGAGGTGGTTTCGGCCGGTTACAAGTTGGAGTTCGAGTCCCGTCCTCCTCCAAGGTTCTTCAGGTCTCGGGTGTCTTTGGACCCTTTGGCCGCGCAGGGGCTCCTGGCGGCAGTAAGGAATCTTCTAGATTTAGCTGTCATTTGCCCGGTTCCTTCTTCAGAGGTAGGGCGCGGGTTTTACTCCAATCTCTTCACGGTTCCCAAAAAGGACGGGTCCTTCCGTCCTATTCTGGATTTTCTCAACAGGTTTATTCGTCCTCGGAAGTTCCGCATGGAAACCCTGCGGTCTGCAATCGGTTCGCTTTCCTGCTCATCAGCGGTTCCTTCGTTTCGTGGTGGGGGATCGGCATTTTCAGTTTGTGGCTCTTCCATTCGGCCTCACCTCTGCTCCGAGAGTGTTCACCAAGGTGTTGGCGGGGGTGATGGCCCTGCTCAGAGCTCAGGGGATTCGCATTGTGCCTTACCTGGACGATCTTCTCATCATGGCTCCTTCCTTCAGTCAAGCAGAGGGGGACACCAGCACGGTGGTGTCTATGTTGGAGAGGTTCGGCTGGGTGATCAATTACCCCAAGTCCTCGCTGGTTCCGGCCAGGGTGGTGACCTTTCTGGGGATGTCGTTGGACTCCTGCCAGCACAGAGTTTTTCTCCCTCAGGCCAAGGTTCTGATGATTCAGGAATTGGTCCAGCTGCTCCTCTCCCATCCTCATCCATCCATTCGTCTGGGGATGAGACTGGTGGGGTTGATGGTGGCCTCGTTCGAGGCAGTTCCTTTTGCTCAGTTTCATACGAGGACTCTTCAACTTCATCTTTTGGCGTCTTGGAACCGGTGTCCGGGGTCGTTGGATCGGTCCTTCCGGTTGTCCCCTCGGGTTCGGCAGTCCCTTCTGTGGTGGTTGGTCTCGGACAACCTTCTGAAGGGCAGGTCGTTTCTGACTCCACTTTGGGAAACTGTCACCACGGATGCCAGTTTGTCAGGCTGGGGAGGTTTTTGGAAGGATCTTCGGTTTCAGGGGCAGTGGGACCCTCAGGAGGCCCACTTGCCCATCAATGTTCTGGAATTGCGAGCCATCAGGTTGGTTCTGTCTCGCTTGACGCATCATTTACAAGGTCTGCCGGTTCAGGTTCGCTCAGACAATCAGACGGCGGTTGCTTACATCAATCACCAAGGAGGGACTCGCAGTCTGGGTGCCCACAGGGAAGTGTCTCTGATTTTGGTCTGGGCGGAGACTCATGTCCCTTGCATCTCGGCAGTTTACATTCCGGGAGTGGAAAACACAGAGGCGGATTTTCTGAGCCGGTGTGCGTCCCGTCGGGGGGAGTGGTCTCTCCATCCCCAGGTGTTTCGGTCACTTTGTCTCCGGTGGGGGACGCCGGAGGTGGATCTGTTTGCCTCTCGTCACAATCACAAGCTTCCGTCCTTTGTGTCCCTGTCCCGGGACCCTCTGGCTCTGGCGGTGGATGCCATGACCCTGAGCTGGAGGGACCTGGGGTTTCTTTATCTGTTTCCTCCGATTCCCATGCTAGGCAGGGTTCTGCGAAAGTTGGTTCTGGAGGGAGTTCCCGCCATTCTCGTGGCTCCAAGGTGGCCAAGGCGGGTGTGGTTCGCGGACATCGTTCGTCTGGCCGTAGATCAGTTCGATCTGCCTCTTCGGCCAGATCTTCTCACTCAGGGTCAACTATGTTACCCCAGTTTACAAACGCTGGCTTTGACGGCTTGGCTGCTGAAACCTCCATCTTAAAGGAGGAGGGTCTTTCGGATGCGGTCATTCAGACTCTTATTAGTGCCAGGAAGAGATCTTCTTCTTCCATCTATTACAGGTATTGGAGATCTTATATTGATTGGTGTGAGGCTAGGTCTTTGCCTTGCCGGGTCTTTTCTGTGTCTAGGATTTTGGAGTTTCTTCAGTCGGGGCTGGACTCCGGTCTTCAGCTGAGTACCTTGAAGGGGCAGGTTTCTGCTTTGTCTATTTTTTTCCAGAAATCTTTTGCTAGTCATTCCTTGGTCAAGACTTTTTTCCAGGGGGTTTCGCATGTGCGGCCTCCTAGGAAGCCTTTGCTCCCAGTGTGGGATTTGAATTTGGTTCTTTCTGCTCTTAAGGCTCCTCCTTTTGAGCCTTTGCGGGATGTTGCTTTGTCCATTCTTACTCAGAAGGTTGCCTTTCTGGTGGCCATCACTTCGGTTCGGCGTGTTTCAGAGCTGGTAGCTTTGTCTATTCAGGCTCCTTATTTTGAGGATCATCAGGACAAAGTGGTTTTTCGTTACAAGTCAGATTTTCTCCCTAAAGTGGTTTCTGCTTTTCATCTTTACCAGGACATTGTTCTTCCTTCTTTGTGTCCTAAGCCTAAGAATGTCAAGGAGAGTGCTTTGCACTGCTTGGATGTGGTACGTTGTGTCAGGTACTATCTACGTGCTACGTCTTCTTTTCGTAAGACTGATGCCTTTTTCGTTGGGCCATGTGGGCCTAGGAAGGGTTTGGCTCCGGCCAAATCTTCCATTAGTAAATGGATTCGTCAGGCCATTGTTGGTGCTTATTCGGCTAAGGGGAAGGATCCTCCTTTCCGAGTTACTGCTCACTCTACTCGTGCGGTTGGTGCGTCCTGGGCTTTTCAGCACCAGGCTTCGGTTGAACAAGTGTGTAAGGCTGCAACTTGGTCTTCTGTTCATACTTTTTCTAAGTTCTATAAGGTTGATGTGCGGGCCTCAGCGGGTGCTGTTTTTGGCCGCAAGGTTTTGCAGGCTGCAGTGGTTTGAGTTTTTTCTGCGTTATTGCCTGTTCGGATACCCACCCTTTTCTGGACACTGCTGTTGGATGTCCCTAGTGTAATTATTAATGTTTGAAGTGGGGTGTGTGACATACTTAGAATAATACCATTTTGTGAATACTCACCTGTAAAATGGGTATTATAAGTATGTCACACACCCCACTTCACCCGCCCTTTTCGGTATCCTGGCTCTTTATTTGGTGAAGCTTAGTTCTTTACGTTGAGGGTTACATTGTTTGGTTCTGGTACCTTGTCTTACTGCTGTTCTAATACTGGGAGGTTCTTGGGAGGTACCAGGTATGTATAGACCGGGAGGGGCCTGTTGAAGTTTTTGGAAGTTCTCTGCAATGCTGCCACCTAGCGGTGCGTTAACCCTAGTGTAATTATTAATGTTTGAAGTGGGGTGTGTGACATACTTATAATACCCATTTTACAGGTGAGTATTCACAAAATGGTATTTTTTCGCCACACTATGAGATATTTATGTATTCTATTATGTCTTTCCGGGTGGCTCTTGCTAGCCTTAACCCTATACTGGCCATTGGGCCTATATTAATCACCATATGTAGGCTTCCGGGGATAATGTGCTTGGGGTTCTTTCGGGACAAGCCCAGCTGTGTCCCGCGTGTGGGGTATCCCCTGTGAGTGATGGTGTCAGGGTATGTGTGCCCTGCGCCCAGAAGGTACTTGCGCTGCAGTCTGGGTTGCCTGCTACCCTGCCCAGCTCTGCGCCCCCTTCTACATAACCTACCCCCCCGCGCCTGTATTTGACCCCTAGTGAGGGACATGCTAGTGGGGAATCACATTATGACTTGGCTTTGCGGGTGGCCAGCAAGGAAAGGCATATTACTGGGCCTGCCCCTCTTAAGGCTTCTGGCAAGAAGCGGCATTTATCTCCCGCTGTTTCCTTTTTTCCTGGGGAGGATGAGGGACATTATTCTTTCCCTGGCCTCTATCCCCTAGAAGAGGGGGAACTTTTCTCTGATTCTGATTCCTCTGAGGAACAGCAGGAGGTTTATGGCGGTACTGGGTCTCCTTTTGGGAGCTATGTATTACCCCTCCTGTGCCGGCTAAAAGGCAGCAGGGTGAGCTTTTTTACACTGTTAAACAACGCTTGGAGTTCCCTGAGCAGAACCACTTTAATAATTTGGTGCTCAAGGAGTGGGAACGTCCTAGCAGATTGCCCACAAAGCCCAAGAGTTGGGACAGGAGGTATCCCTTTCCTGCTGATGTGGTTAAGTGCTGATCGTGTCCCCCGAGGTCGATGCTCCCGTGCTTGGGTTGTCCAATACCTCGGTCATGCATTCTCCTGACACTTCTACTTTGAGGGATGGTGAGGACCGGCGTGTGGATCAACTGGCCTGTCACGCATTTGCTTGTGCAGGGACTGCGCTTCGCCCTGTGTGCGCTTCTGCCATCATGGCTCTTGCTATTAAAGGGCTGCTCAAGTGCCTTCTGGATAATGCCTTGGATGCCAATAGGGGGGAGGAGTATAGATCCCTCCTGCTTTGCTATGAATTTGTGGCATTTATTCTTTCTGCTATGGATGATGCTGTCAGGATGTGTGGTAAGACTTCTGCCCTTTTGGTGGCTATACGCCGCTCTGTTTGGCTGCGTCAGTGGGCGGCTGATAATGCTGCTAAGAAGGCTCTCACTGGCTTCCCCTTTACTGGGCTATGGCTTTTTGGTGTGCGTCTGGATCTGTTTGCCAAGGATGGTAGGCTGCCTCAACGCAGGAGGCAGCCGCAGCCCTTTCGGGAGGCTGGTTCTTCCCTTCCCTCCTTCCGTGCCCCTAGGTCTGGGCGGGGTGCACCATTTGCGGGGGCACGTAGAGACCCTTGGGGCCAGGGTAGAGGCCATGGACGTCCCGGTCTCTCATGGGGTCCCAAGTCCAAATCTTCCCCCAAGCCCCCTCAGGCATGAGGAGGCGCCCTCACCCATCCGGGTGGGGGGACGGTCGCGTCTCTTTGCTCACATCTGGAGACGAGTCTCAGACCGGTGGATTCAGGAGGTGGTGTCCTCCGGGTACAAGATAGAGTTTGCAGCCTGGCCGCCCCAAGATTCATCAGATCCCGGATGGCTCAAAACCCCCTGTCAGCTCAGGGCTTGCGGTCCAAAGCCTTTTGGAATTGGGTGTCATCTGTCTGGTGCCCTTCCAGGAAAGGGGCAGAGGCTTCTATTCCAATCTGTTCACGGTTTCCAAAAAGGATGGGTCCCTGAGGCCCATCCTGGATTTGAAGTGCCTCAACAAATTTGTCAGGTTCAAGCATTTTCGCATGGAGACTCTGCACTCGGCGGTCAGTACCTTGCGCCCGGCCGACTTCATGACTTCTGTGGACATCAAGGATGCTTACCTTCATGTTCCAATCTTTCCAGGTCATCAGAGATTTCTCAGGTTCGCTCAGGGGGATCTACCAATTTGTGGCCTTACCGTTCGGTCTTACCTCAGCCCCTTGGGTCTTCACAAAGTTGCTGGCGGGGGTGATGGCTCTGTTGCAATCTCAGGGCATTCGCATCCTTCCTTATCGACATTCTGATTGCCTCTCAGTCCTTCCATCAAGCCGAGCTGGATACACATACCGTGGTTTTCACATTCGAGTCCTTCGGTTGGGTGATCAACTATCTCAAGTCTTCACTGTCTCCATCCTTGGTGAGGTCTTTTCTGGGCATGACTCTGGATCCATCTCAGGTCAAGGTTTTTCTGCCTCAGCAGAAGGTGGAGAGCCTGCAGACGCAGGCACGGTTTTACTTTCTTGCCCTCATCCCTCCATTTGGCAGGGGATGCAGTTGGTGGGTCTGATGGTGTCATGCTTCGAGGCGGTCCCCTATGCTCAGTTTCACATGAGACCTCTTCAGTTGCACCTCTTGTCAGTTTGGGATCGGAACCCTGTGTCCCTGGATCAGGAATTTGCTCTGTCCCCTCTTGTCAGTCAGTCCCTCTCGTGGTGGCTGGACTCAAGGAACCTCCTAGTGGGCAGGACCTTTCTGCCCCCGTGCTTGGAGACTGTCACCACAGATGCCAGTCTGACAGGTTGGGGGGGCTTTTGGAAGTTCCAGGGTCAGTGGGGCCCTCAGGAGGCCCATGCCCCCATCAACATTCTGGAACTACGGGCGATAAGGTTGGTTCTTTCCCAGTTGACCCCACACCTTTGGGCTCGGGCTGTTCAGATCCGCTCGGACAACCAGACGGCGGTTGCCTACATCAATCATCAGGGAGGGACTCGGAGCAAGCGAGCCCTCAAGGAAGTGTCCCTGATACTGTCCTGGGCGGAGGAGAATGTCCCCTGCATATCGGCAGTTTACATCTCAGGAGTGGAGAATCTGGAGGCAGACTCCTTGAGCAGGGGGATGTCTCGGCTGGGGGAGTGGTCCCTCAGCAACAGGGTGTTTCACTCCCTGTGCCACCACTGGGGTCTGCTGGATATGGACCTGTTTGCTTCACGTCACAATCACAAGCTTCCATTCTTTGTCTCTCTGTCACAGGACCTTCTGGGCTTTGCCACAGGTGCGCTGGCAATGCCTTGGAGGGGGTTTCGGCTCCTCTATGTGTTCCCTCCATTTCCTCTGCTGGGCAGGGTGCTGCGCAAGATAGCCCAGGAGGGGGTAACAGCCATTCTGGTGGCCCCTGCTGGCCAAGAAGGGTGTGGTTCGCAGACATCGTGCAGTTGGCAGTAGATCAGTATGTCCTGCCCAAGGATCCAGATCTGCTCACTCTGGGGCAGCTGCGCCATCCCAATTTACAAACGCTGGCTTTGCCAGCTTGGCTGCTGAAACCTCCATCTTGATGGAAAAGAGGTTGCCTGCCTCTGTTGTTGATACCATGATTAGGGATAGGAAGAGGTCCTCGTCCTTTATCTACTACAGGGTCTGGCATGCTTACATTGCCTGGTGTGAGTCTAAATCTCTTCCCTGTCGGGTGTTTTCTATTCCCAGGATTCTGGAATTCTTGCAACATGATTTGGATTTGGGCCTTCAACTTAGTACCCTCAAAGGTCATGTTTCAGCTCTGGCAATTCTTTTCCAAAGATCTTTTGCCAGTCACCGTTTGGTTAAGACTTTTTTCCAGGGGGTTTCTCACGTGCGTCCGCCACGTAAGCCTATGTTACCAGTTTGGGATTTGAATCTGGTGTTATCTGCTCTGCAGGGTCGTCCCTTTGAGCCTCTCCGTGAGGCCGCTTTGCCCATTTTGATTCTTAAAGTGGACCAACACCCAGGATTTTGACTATCCTGGGTCTTGGTCCACTTCGGTGGGGCACTCCCGATCGGGGTGCCCCACTGTGTGAAACCCCCGATCGGGGTGCCCCACTGGGGGAAAACCCCCCGAACCCCCCGAAAAACTCACCTCTCCCAGCGCCGACGGACAAGCCATTTGACAGGAGTGGACAAGCGGCTCCTCCGCCGCCGCCTCCCGCGCGTCACTCTTGACGCGCGCGCACCCGCGCCAGCCATTCACGGACGGACGGCGCGGGTGCGCGCACGTCTAGAGGGGCGCGAGGGAGGCGGCGGCGGCCGGTCGCCGCCGAAGACAAGGTATGGGGATTTGGGGTGTTTGGGGGGGTATCACCCCGCGGGACATCCCGATCTCGGATGTCCCGCGGGGGGGGGAGGTGATCGGCCGATCACGGGAGGGTGACGGTCCACTTTAAGGTAGCCTTTTTGGTGGCTATCACTTCTGTCAGGCGTGTTTCTGAGCTGGCGGCGCTTTCCATCAAACCTCCTTATTTTGAGGGACACCAGGACAAGGTGGTGTTTCTTGCCTAAGGTTGTGTCTGCTTTTCATCTCAATCAGGACATTGTCTTGCCTTCATTGTGTCCTAATCCTGCTAATTCCAAGGAGCGGACTCTGCATTCCTTGGATGTGGTCAGGGTTCTGAAGTTTTATTTGGTAGCTACTGAATCATTCAGGAAGACTGATGCTCTTTTTGTTCTCCCTTCTGGACCTAGGAAGGGTTTGCCTTCGGCTAGGCAAGTGGATCCGTCAGGAGGTGGTGCAAGCCTATTCTGCTAAGGGGAAGGAACCTCCCTTCCGCCTTACTGCTCATTCCACTCGTGCTATTGGTGCCTCTTGGGCTTTTCAGCACCAGGCTTCTGTTGAACAAGTTTGTAAGGTCGCTGCTTGGTCTTCTGTTCATACTTTTTCCAAGTTTTACAAGGTTGATGTTAGGGCCTCAGCTGATGCTGCTTTTGGCCGCAAAGTTCTTCAGGCGGCAGTGGTTTAAACTGCCCGCCGTTGCTCTTTGGGGATCCCACCCTACTTTACGGACACTGCTTTTGGATGTAACAGACGTAAAGAATTTAGTGAAACAGGACGTGCTGTATACTTGGAAAAATACAATTCTGTGAGTACTCACCTGTAGAATTGATTTTGTAGTATACAGCATGTCCTGTTTCATCCTTCCCTTGTCATCATTATTCTTGGTTACCCCTGTATGGTGATTTGTTCAAATGTTTGGTCGGGGTTTCCTTCATTGTTATTCTTCTTGTCTAACTGCTTTGTAACACTGGGAATTTGTGGGAGGTTCCTGTCCTTTTATAGGGCTGGGAGATGCCACAAGTCTTTTTTGCAGTCCACCGTGCCACCTTGTGGCGGATAACCCAGACGTAAAGAATTTTGTGAAACAGGACATGCTGTATACTACAAAATCAATTCTACAGGTGAGTACTCACAGAATTTTATTTTTTAGCTTGAGTCAGGATGGGTTAGAACTAATTCATTCTGCTTTTTCCTGTCTGTGACCTCATTCGGGAGATCTAACATTACTTCCTGCTTGTTATAACTAAACAAAATATTATGTAACAAAAAAGCTATGGACAGGAATTTAACCGGATTAACACCCGTTTTTACTTTAACGGGTGTTGGTCCCGCTGTCTGGTTATTGCAAAAAGCTTGGGGGGGCATCCACAATGCTGGAACGCCCCTCGCTGCTAACAGCACATTAAGCTGTTAATACATTCATTACGAGCCCGTGGTTGGCCGCCAGACGGTCACGTGGGCCGCAGTCGCGTCCTCTGCGCTTGCCACCGGCAGGACTTGCCCTCGTGACCGCCCGGTGGCCAATCGCGGGACTCCGTTCTCGCCACGGGCTCGTAACGAGTTTGAGTAATATGAGCTTAATGTTCTGTTAGCTGCGAGGGGTGTTCCAGCATTCTGGATGCCCCCCCACCCCGAGCTTTCAGCTATCACCAGACAGCGGGACCAACACCCGTAAGAACGGGTGTTGTTCCAGTTTAAGGGGGCTTGTATAAGCTCCTCTAACATCACTTCCTGCTTGTTATAACTAAACAAAACATTATCTAACAAAAAAGCTATGGACAGGAATTAAGGGGGTGTATATAAGCTCCTCAAGCTGCCCTTTTGAACATTTGAACTGATGACAAAAAATGGAGTTAGGCTAAGTCTCCCCAATAAGATCACATCTTTTACAGTGGTTTACATTTTTCCCAGCTTTACCCTGGAGTTTGTCTTTAACTGAGGAAGATAATACTGTAAAAATAATGTGTGAACTTGTTCTTCCAGCTGTATAATAAATTCCAACAATCTTTTCCAGAATCTTACTTTTGGTGTAACTAAAGACCTGAACTGTCTGAAATGCCACAGCAAACTAAGCATTCTTACTGAAGCTGTCAGATTCCAAAAGGTGGAACGGTACCCTAATAAAGCCACTGGTAGGTACTTTCTCCCCTCTAACAAACTGTTTTCTCTTTGTTTACAAGGTGACGCAGCTTTTTGTCTCCTATGGGATATTCGGATCCAAAATTGCTTTCCTAAAGACTGTGCCTTCCGTGCAGCAGCTCTGCTCCTCTGTTTTTGCTACTGTGTTGTATATGTTATATTTGTGTATTTTTCGATCTTTCACATTTTTTTGTTGTCTCCCACTGAGCCTGGTCCCTCTATCCCCTAGATCATCTTCCCCCATGACATGACACCCTGCGATAGACGCAGTCTGCCTTCCCTATGGCTGCTGGGTGGGGCCTCAGCTACATGGCCGGGCTCCCTGCTGTCAATTTGTAGGGAAAGCCGGTGGCCTCGCCGCAAGGGGGCATGGCCACTGGCGGCCGGCCTTTTAGCTAACTCACGGCGGGGGTGTGGTTTCAGCCTGCTCGGGCCTTACAGTGGAGGATGGGAGAAGGGAGCAGCTCACATTTGCGAGGTCTGTGGCTCTGCCCTCCTTCTCACTAACAGCACAAGTTAGTGCCATCTTTTGCGGTGCCTGGAAGTCACTGCTGCATCCCCCGACCATCGCTTGGCAGCTCCTTCACTGCCTCCCTGTTCCCCTGGGGTTGAGTATTGGATCCAGCGCAGCTGCCACCCCATGGTTTTCCCTGGTCAGGCAGGGCTCCCTCTGGAGACAAAGCCTTTTGACTTGTACTGATTCCTTTAGGCATCCTTGGCCAGTGGGTTGATCTCAGCTGCAGGAAGGTTGCTTTTCTGGTAGTGCAGGCAGGTCTGCCCAGAAGTCGACAGACAGGAGTGTGTGGAGACCAGTGCTCCAGCTGTATTGCTTAGCAGTTAGAGCAGCCATTTTACCATGTCGTAGGCATTAGAGGCACCGGGGAGTGGTGCCGCATGTCCCATGTGCCAAGCGCATCAGCAGGGGCATCCTGAGTCTGTCTCTGCCCACCCAGACGGGAAGGCTACGGTCAAGCGTTTGAGAATTCTGGCTCTTACGCCGACGACCTATTTAGCGGTTCAGGATCTAGTTTCAGTCAGTCGGAGGGGAAGGTGTCATCAGAGAGGAGAGGAACCAGAAGCTGTGCATACGTCGGGGAACCCTCTGGATCACCTGACAGATGAGATTGAGGAGCTTACTGAAGCAATTTTGGAGGTTCTGCACCTCTCTACTCCACAGCCAAAGCAGATGTAGAAGGGTGAACCCTACAAGTGTCAGAATATCAGGCAGGTTTTTCCCAGGCTTGCCCATTTTGACAGGCTGGTGGCAAAGTAGTGTGAGAAACCAGATAAGCTTCTGTCTCTTCCTAAGGTCCTGGACGCCAAGTACCTCTTTCTGGATGAGGCGGTGAGGGTTTGGTCTTCGCCAACTGAGGTAGACAAACTGGTGTCTGGTCTGGCTGGACACACCATTATCCCTACTTCAGATAGTGCGGCCTTGAGAGATCTGGCAGATAGGAGGTTGGACCAGCTGTCCCAAGCCCCAGCCAAGCTTTCTCTGGGTTGACAGGGCGCCCTCACCTGATTGGGTGGGGGGGGGGGGGCGGCTTTTGCACTACATGCCGGTGTGGAGGGAACGGATATCTGACGCCTGGGTCTGGGAGGTTGTTTCTTCCGGATACAAGATCGAGTTCAGGACCAAGCCTCCACACATGTTTGTTGCGTCCAAGGCTTCCTTCCTGTTGCGGAAAGGGCAGCGGCTATAGAGCTCTTGCTGGACCGGGGAGTTGTAGTACCTGTGCCCCCCTCAGTGCAGGGCTGTGGCTTCTACTCAATACTATTCGTCATCCCCAAGAAGCACGGGTCAGTTTGGCTGGATCTCCGGAATCTGAACAGTTATGTTTGGGCGCAGAAGTTCTGCATGAAGTCTCTAAGGTTGTTTGTGATGTTGCTGCAACAGGGGCATTTTCTGGCCACAGTGGACATAAAGGTTACTTATCTGCATGTCGCAATCTTCCCTGGTCACCAACAATACCTGTACTTTGCGGTGTGCACCTGACATTTCCAGTTTGTGGCACTGCCATTCGGACTGTTTACTGCCCCGCGAGTGTTCACGAAAGTTCTGATGGTGGTGATGGCACTCCTGCGGAGGAAGGGTGTGCACATCACCCCATACCTGAACAACTTGCGCATCCGAGCCCCTATCTCTGGCAGATGCACTATGGGATGTTTGGAGGGTCCTGTCCACGCTGGAACTTTTCGGGTGGGTGACCAACTACCACAAGTCCCAGGTTGTTCCCTCCATGGTGGCAACCTATCTAGGTATGACATTAAATACTCGATGGATACGGGTCCTTCTTCCAGTGCAGAGGTGCACAGCTGCATAGGAGGTGGTAAGGTCGCTGCTGACAGACGAACATTCCACGGTCAGACAGGGCATGCAACTCCTTAGCCTGATGGTGTCTAATATCGAGGCAGTTCCGTATGCCCAGTTCCACTCCACGCCTCTACAAATGCTGCTTCTATTGAAATGGTGCAGGACTGTGCAGATGTTGGAGCGTAGCTTCATATTGACAGACAATACCTAAATTGGTGGCTGGACCAGCAGTCGCTGGCAGTGGGTTGGTCTTTCCTGTCAGTCCAATGGGTCATCCTGACCACAGACGCCAGTATGACGGGTTGGGGTGGTGTTCTGGACAACCAGGCACTTCAGGGTCTCTGGGACCAGCGGGAGCATAGTTGTCCAATCAATGTGTTGGAACTGAGGGCAATTCTGCTCTTGTTCTCAGGCATTGGTCTGCCCAGCTCCGGGGCCTTCCGGTGAGGGTATAGTCGGACAATGCCACGGCTGTGGCCTACATAAACATATAGGCAGTGTGGCAGCCTGCCTCCCTCCCATTCCGCATATAGGCAGCATGGCATCCCCCCTCCCATTCCCATATAGGCAATGCGGCACCCCCTCCCATTCCCACATAGGCAGTGTGGCATCCCACCCTCCCATTCCCACATAGGCAGTGTGGCATTTCCCTCCTCCCATTTCCCATATAGGCAGTGTGGCAGTCTCCCCCTTCCATTCCCTATATAAGCAGTGTGGCAGTCTTCCCCCTCCCATTCCCCATATAGGCAGTGCAGCATTTCCCCCTCCATTCCCATAGGCAGTGTGGCAGTCCCCCCCTCCTATTCCCCATATAGGCAGTGTGGCAATCTCCCTCCCTTTCCACATATAGGCAGTGTGGCAGCCTGCCTCCTCCCATTTCCCATATAGGCAGTGTGGAATCCCCCCTCCCGTTTCCCATATAGGCAATGTGGCATTCTCCCCCCTTCCATTCCCCATATAGGCAGTGTGGTAGTCTCCCCCCTCCCATTCCCCATTTAGGCAGTGTGACATTTCCCCCTCCCTTTCCCCATATAGGCAGTGTGGCATTTCCCCCCTCCCATTTCCCATTTAGGCAGTGTGACATTTTCCCCCCTCCCTTTCCCCATATAGTCAGTATGGCATTTCCCCCCTCCCATTCCCCATAGGCAGTGTGCCATTTTCCCCCTCCCATTCCCCATAGGCAGTGTGGCAACCCCCCATCCCATTCCCCATATAGGCAGTGTGACATTCCCCCCATAGGCAGTGTGGCATTAACCCATCCTATTCCCCATGTAGGCAGTGTGGCATTAACCCATCCTATTCCCCATAGGCAGTGTGGCATTCCTCCCATCCCATTTCCTATAGGCAGTGTGGCATTTCCCCCCTCCCATTCCTCATAGGCAGTGTGTAATTTCCCCCGCATCCCTTTCCTCATAGGCAGTGTGGCATTCCCCCCCCTCTCTTTCCCCATAGGCACGGTGGCATTCCCCCTCCCATTCCCCATAGGCAAAATAAAAAGAAAACAAGTAAACTCACTTATCCATCGCACTGGATATCCATGCCTATCGTGCTGACCCCTCCGCTGCCTCTTCTCCAGCGCACCTGCAGACACACCACAAACACCCAGCTCCATTCAGTGGGTGGGCATGACCGACACTCGAGCATTGGCCAATCCCACCCGTTGAATGGAGCCCGGTGTGTACACTGTATGTGTTTGTGTGAGCCACCGGAGAATCAGTGGCAGGGACAGCAAGGACCACGGGACAGTGTGAAAGGCGGGGATAAGTTGCCCTATCCCGCCTGCCTGATGCTCTGCCATCTCCTGGCCTCCTGTGGCTGTGGTGGCGATAGATATGTGAGTTTACTTATTCTAAGTATACAGCACGTCCTGTTCCAGAAGATATTCCTTACTCTTGGGTTATACATCCAGTAGATGGCGCTGGACTGCAGAGACAGAAAAGTGGCTCCCCCTGGCCTCACATATACCAGGGACCTCCCACAAAATCCCCAGTTCTTCTCTGCAGTCTGGGCTGCAATGACTAGAAGATGGCTCTTTCTACTCGCAGGTGAGCGGGGCTTATTAGCCTGCAGCCCTGTAGGACTATTCCCACCCGTTCCTTTTCACTGCCTCCCAGCTTAGGCTGCGCTGGTCGGGTGATGGTAGGCAGCACCGCTGCTAGGTGCTAAGGAGCGCTGCTCCTACCGCAGTCCCCCACCAAAGGGTAGGCGGTACAGGCCCGTGGTGAGCCTTATAGGATGCCCCTCCCGCGGCCGTTGGCCCCTCGCCCCCTGTCCCCTCAGTTAGGCTCCTCTTAGGTCCACTGCTTCCCCTTCGCTCCCCCTGGGTAGATCTCCGGGTGGGGGGGGGGTTTGCTAAGACTTTTGTATTGGTTGCACTGGTTGCTATTGCCGCCACCGTGCACGTCGCCTCAGGCACTGCTGCACCGTCATTGGCTGGCCTTGTCACGGGGGCGCGTTTTTCTGCATCACTTCTCCGCGGCCTGCCCCTCAAGGTATATGCAGGCACCATTTTGGAGCTCCTGTGCTACGTGTCTGGCGTCTCCCTATCGCGGTCCGTAAGTGCCCCTGCGGGCTGGCTTTTCTTTATTTTTCATTGTATTATGCTTACGGGACCTTTTCTTTATGTCTTACAGGCGGGTCAAACTTTGGGCCTATACCCTCTATTTAGCGTTAACTACTTATTGGAGGGCTATTGTATTGTATATCTCCCACTTCCCTAGCAGGCTATTGGGGCATCAATCCAATTGGCCTATTGTGCCACAATAATCACCATAATGTGCTCGGGGTTCCTTCGGGACAAGCCCGGCTGTATGTAGCGTGTGGGGTATCCCCTATAAGTGATGATGTCAGGGTGTGTGTACCCTGCGCCCAGCAGATGCTTGTGCTGCAGTCTGGGTTACAGGCGGCTGAGCCTGCCCTCCCTCTGGCTTCGCCTACCCCCCCACGCTTACATCTGACTCCTAGTGAGGTGCATACCAGTGGGGAGTCTCAACCTGATTTGGCTGCATGGGTGGCCAGCATTGAGAGACATATTGCTGGCTCTGGCCCGCGTAAGGCTTCTGCTAAGAAGCGGCATTTATCACCTGGCGTTTCCCTCTTTCCTATGGAGAAGGAATTTTTTGACTTTACCGGTTATACCCCCCTGGAAGAGGGGGATTTATTTTCTGATTCAGAATCATCTGAGGAACAATCTAGGGTGTATGGTGCTGATTCTGGGTCTGACCCATGGGCTTCAGATGATACTGACAGGCTTTTAGCTCACATTTTTGAAGTACTCTCTATCTCTCCTCCTGCCGTGGCTCATCGGCAGCAGGGGGAGCTGTTTCATACTGTTAAACCACGCTTGGCGTTTCCTGAACAAACTCATTTTAATAATCTGATGCCCAAGGAGTGGGAAAGGCCTAGCCGGCTTCCGGGGTGCCAAAGAGTTGGGATAAGCAGTATCCCTTTCCTGCTGAAATGGTTAAACGGCGGTCATGTCCTCCCGAGGTGGATGCTCCAGTTCTGGGGTTGTCCAACACATCCGTCATGCATTCCCCTGACTCTACTACACTGAGTGATGGGGAGGACAGGTGCATAGATCAGCTGGCTTGCCGTGCCTTTGCCTGTGTGGGGACCGCGCTGCGTCCGGTCTGTGCCTCTGCCATTACGGCTGTTGCTATTAAAAGCCTGCTCAGGGGTCTCTTAGATGGAGCCCATGATGATGCAGGTAGTGAAGAGTATAGAGCTTTTCTGCGTTGTGAGGAATTTGTTGCATATGTTCTCTCTGCCTTGGATGATACCATTAGAATGTGTGGCAGGGCATCTGCCTTGTTGGTGGCGATACACCGCTTGGTCTGGCTGCGCCAGTGGGCAGCTGACAGCGCTGCTAAGAAGGCTCTCACTGGGTTTCCCTTCAAGAGGCTGCGCCTCTTTGGGGAACGTCTGGACTTGTTTGATAAGGGAGGCAAGTTACCTCAGCGTAGAAGGCAGCCCCAGTCATTTCGGGGTTCAGGTGCCTTTTCTCCTTCCTTCCGGGGCTCCAGAATTGGACAGGGATCTTCCTTTGCTGGAGACCGTGGGGATTTTTGGGGCAGGGGCAGAGGACGTGGCCACTCTGGCCCCTCCTGGGGTCCCAAGCCTAAGTCCTCCCCCAAGCCCCCTCGGGCACGAAGGGGCACCCTCACCCATCCGGGTGGGGGACAGCTTAGGCTCTTGGCTCATGTCTGGAGGCGTCATGTCTCAGACCCGTGGATTCAGGAGGTAGTGTCCTCCGATTACAAGATAGAGTTTGCAGCCTGGCCGCCCCCAAGATTCATCAAATCCCAGGTAGCTCAAAACCCCCTGTCAGCTCAGGGTCTGTCCCTGGCTGTCCAAGGCCATCTGGAACTGGGTGTCATCTGCCTGGTGCCCTTGAGGGAAAGGGGCAAAGGCTATTATTCCAATCTTTTCATTGTTCCCAAAAAAGATGGGTCCATCAGACCCATCCTGGATTTGAAGCACCTCAACAAATTTGTCAGATTCAGACACTTTCACACGGAGACTCTGCCCTCCGCTGTGACTTTCCTACGCCCAGGGGACTTCATGACCTCTGTAGACATCAAGGATGCTTACCTTCACGTACCTATCTTTCCAGGTCATCAGAGATTCCTCAGGTTCGCTCTGGAGGATCAGCACTACCAATTTGTGGCCTTGCCTTTCGGTCTCACCTCGGCTCCCAGGGTATTCACCAAGGTGCTGGCAGGTGTGATGGCTCTGCTGAGATCTCAGGGCATACGCATTCTTCCCTACTTGGACGACATGCTTATCGCTTCTCAGTCCTTCCGTCAGGCAGAGCTGGACACTCAGCGGGTGGTGTCCACACTGGAGTGATTCGGCTGGGTGATCAACCACCCCAAATCTTCCCTGTCTCCTTCCATGGTGAAGTCCTTTCTGGGCATGATTCTGGATTCATCTCAGGTCAAGATCTTTCTTCCTCAGCAGAAGGTGGAGAGTCTTCAAGAGAAAGCTCAGCTCCTTCTGTCTTGTCCTCATCCATCCATTAGGCAGGGAATGCAGCTGGTGGGCCTAATGGTGCCCTGCTTCGAGGCGGTTCCATATGCTCAGTTCCACATGAGGCCTCTTCAGCTTCACCTCTTGTCAGTGTGGGATCGGGACCCCGTGTCCTTGGATCAGGTGTTTGTCCTGTCCCCTCTGGCCAGGCGGTCTCTGTCGTGGTGGCTGGACTCCAGGAACCTGCTGGGGGGGGGGGGGGGGGGGGGGGGGGGCCCTTGTTGGGAGACTGTCACCACGGATGCCAGTCTGACAGGTTGGGGTGCTTTTGGAAGTCCCTGAAATTCCAGGGTCAGTGGGGCCCTCAGGAGGCACATACCCCTATCAACATTCTGGAGTTGAGGGCGATCTCGCTCATTTAACCCCACACCTGCGGGGTCGGGCTGTTCAGGTCCGTTCGTGGAACCAGATGGCGGTTGCCTACATCATCAGGGAGGGACCCGTAGCAAGAGGGCCCTCAAGGAAGTGTCCCTGATACTGTCCTGGGCGGAGGTGAATGTTCCCTGCATCTCAGCTGTGTACATTCCAGGGGTGGAGAATCTGGAGGCAGACTCCCTGAGCAGGGGGACCTCTCGTCTGGGAGAATGGTCCCTCAGCAGCAGGGTGTTTCGCTCCCTGTGCCACCGCTGGGGTCAGCCGGATGTGGATCTGTTTGCGTCCCGTCACAATCACAAGCTTCCAGTCTTTGTCTCTCTGTCCCAGGATCCTCTGGCCTTGGCCATGGATGCCTTGGCAATGTCTTGGACGAGTTTTCAGCTCCTGTATGTGTTTCCCCTGCTGGGCAGTGTGCTGCGCAAGATAGCAAGATAGGAACGGGTGCCAGCCATTCTGGTGGCCCCCTGTTGGCCAAGAAGAGTGTGGTTCACAGATATTGTGCAGCTGGCAGTAGATCAGTACGTCCTGCCCCGGGTTTCAGATCTGCTCACTCAGGGGCACCTACGCCACCCCAATTTACAAACGCTGGCTTTGACGGCCTGGCTGCTGAAACCTCCATCTTGATGGAAAAGGGGCTGCCTGCATCGGTTGTTCATACCATGATCAGGGCTAGGAAAAGGTCCTCTTCTTCCATCCACTGTAGGGTTTGGTGTACCTACATTGACTGGTGTGAGTCTAACTCGCTTCCCTGTCGTGTGTTTTCTATTCCTAGGATTCTGGAGTTTCTGTAACATGGTTTGGATCTGGGTCTTCAGCTCAGTACTCTGAATGGTCATGTTTCTGCTTTGGCCATTTTTTTACAAAGATCTTTTGCTCAGCAACTCTTGGTCAAGACCTTCCAGGGGGTTACTCACGTGCGTCCCCCACATAATCCTATGTTACCAGTCTGGGACTTGAACTTGGTCTTATCTGCCCTGCAGGGGTCTCCCTTTGAGCCCTTGCAGGGGGCCCCCTTGTCCGTTCTTACGCTTAAGGTAGTCTTTTTGGTGGCTATCACTTCTGTTAGGCGTGTTTCTGAGTTGGCAGCGCTTTCTATCAAACCTCCTTATTTTGAGAGACACACAAGGTGGTGTTTCGTTTTAAGCCAGATTTTCTGCCTAAGGTTGTTTCTGCCTTTCATCTCAATCAGGGCATTGTTTTGCCTTCTCTGTGTCCTAATCCTAGTAACTCTAAGGAGAAGGTTTTACACTCTCTGGATGTGGTTAGGACTCTGAAGTTCTATCTGGTGGCTACTGAACCCTTCAGGAAGACTGATGCTCTTTTTGTGCTCCCGTCTGGACCTAAGAAGGGTCTGGCTCCAGCTAATTCCACTATCAGCAAGTGGATCCATCAGGCTGTGATACAGGCTTACTCTGCAAAGGGGAAAGAGCCTCCCTTCCGCCTTACTGCTCATTCTACTCGTGCTATTGGTGCCTTTTGGGCCTTTCAGCACCAAGCTTCTGTTGAACAAGTTTGCAAGGCCGCCACTTGGTCTTCTGTTCATACTTTTTCTAAGTTTTACAAGGTTGATGTTAAGGCCTCAGCTGATGCTGCTTTTGGTCGCAAAGTTCTGCAGGCGGCAGTGGCTTAAACTGTCTGCTGTTACTTTTGGGGATCCCACCCTACCTTACGGACACTGCTATTGGATGTCCCAAGAGTAAGGAATATCTTCTGGAACAGGACGTGCTGTATACTTAGAATAATACAATTCTGTGATTACTCACCTGTAGAATTGGTATTATACGTATACAGCACGTCCTGTTCCACCCCACCCTTGTTATCATTATTTTTAGTTACCTCTTTATGGTGATTGTTCTTATGTTCAAATTTTATATAATGGTTATAGTTCTCTCGGTCTCATTTTAACTGCTTTTTAATACTGTGGATTTTGTGGGAGGTTTTAACTGCTTATCAATACTGTGGATTTTGTGGGAGGTCCCTGGTATATGTGGTATATGTGGGGCCGGGAGGAGCCACTTTTCTGTCTCTGCAGTCCAGCGCCATCTACTGGATGTATAACCCAAGAGTAAGGAAAATCTTCTGGAACAGGACGTGCTGTATAAGTATAATACCAATTCTACAGGTGAGTAATCACAGAATTTTTTTTTTGTTGTTTTTTTACATTCGCCCAATAAATACGTGCATCTTATAAAATTAAATTCGGTAGATATATGTATGTTTATATGCCAACTAATCCAGGCCAAAAAGGAATGGGACAATCACACGTGCTGAGGGGTAAGTGCTGAGTGAGCAGAGGCATGTTTTGGCATCATAAGTTCCAACACTCTCCGCATCATTATTTTGTGGGATTTTTGTAGGTTGAGACAGCCATGCCGAGCATAGAGATACTTAGTCAGGGCACAGCTCAGCGAAGGCTGGGACATGCCAACTGAGCCTGTCCCTAGCCTCTGGAAGGAGCCATTTGCAAAAATTTGAAGGCAGCCAACCAATTTGGTCTTAAGTCCAATTGCATGCCCCTGTCTTGTTGCGGGGGCCAAACATGGCCACCGTTCTGAGTAAAGCTTTTTAAAGTGGACCAACACCCAGGATTTTGCCTATCCTGGGTTTTGGTCCACTTCGGCGGGGCACCCCGATCGGGGTGCCCCGCTGTGTGAAACCCCCCAGAAACCCCAAAAAACTCACCTCTCAACGCTCCCACGTGAACGCCGCAGCCAATCCCCGCCAACGTCCAGGCGGGGATCAGGAACGTCCAAGTCGCTTCCGCCGCCGCCGCCTCCCGCGCGTCACTCTCGGCGCGCGCGCGCCCCCGCCGGCCATTCACAGAGGGTCGGCGCGGGCGCGCGCACGTCTGGAGGGGCGCGCGGGAGGCGGCGGCGGCGGAAGCGGCGGCGGATCAGGTAAGAGGTTTTTGGGGTTTCTGGGGGGTTTCACCCCGCGGGACATCCCGATCTCGGATGTCCCGCGGGGTGGGAGGTGATCGGCCCGGGAATCTTATAGATTTCCGGGCCGATCACCCCTGGGTGTTGGTCCTCTTTAAGAGAAAGGCAGTTCAGTTTGGACGATTCAAACACCTGGGGTCTGAAAATAGGCAAATCAGGGCTGAGAATCACGTGCAGGCACAGGGTAGACCCCTGAAATTACGTTTGCACAAACTAAAAATCTAGGTATCAACCGGAATAATATGGCGAATACTTGGATGGGCGTACACGTACTGTAAAGACCCACAAAACAGCTGATTCGGTCAAAAGCACGACCGTCACCTGACACGGAAAAAGCCTTTAACATCATTCCCGCAAGCAGAAATGTGTGCAAGAGAGGCTTTGAATCAGGCCAATTGTCTGAGACTTGGTTGTAATAGGGTACAGGGCATTTTGTAATACACAGTAATAAGTAGTCAGCTAGCATAAATAGTTTAAGCAGGCCGAAAGTCTTTTTTTTTTTTAACTTTAAACAAAAATAAAAAGGTCATAAATAAGCATGCAAACCGCTGCATGTCTGTTTATGACCTGCTCACCTTACCAACCTGCCGGCATCCTGACCTCTTGCTCCTGCGATGCTTTCTTTATACGCTTTCCTAGAAAGCTATCATAAGAGTCCTAGAAAATCATAGGCGAAATATATTATTCAGACTCCTACTAAAAAGCTCTATTAAAAAGAACGTTCACTAAAAAAGCCTATCTGCAGGCTTTAGGAAAAAAATACACACACATTATCCTTATGTCTGTCATTTGATCCACCAAAGCCTGCTGCAGTGGATCAGATGTTGGACGTATCATTAGTGTGAGTGTTTAATATATTCTAAGTGTGCCATACACTCCACTTCGATCTTCATGACATGTGGGTAATCTCCAGTAGAGGGCGAACTTGTGCAGAGATGAATATGCAAAAAAAGAAAGCCCCTCCCGGTCCATATATACCTCCCACCAATTTCACAGTTTCTTCTCTGCAGGGAAGGCGACAAGACAGAAGATGAAGACTTCTTTTACTTGCAGGTAAGCCGGGCCCGCTCCCGGACGTTTATTGTCCCTATTGCTGCCAGGACCCTTTCTAAATTGTCCCTATCTGAGCCTCCCAGCTTAGGCTGCGGGTCCTGGTGAGGGTAGGAGCACCCTATGGGTGCGGAAGGAGCATTGCTCCACCGTGAGACCTCATTATGGGGTAGGCGGTTACCCAGGTTTTGGTGATCCTGGTGTGGGATGCCCCGGCCCTACATGCCTGTGGCCCTATTCGGGCCGGGTTCCCCCCCCCCCTTCGGGGTCCCTTACTTCCCTCTAGGGGGGGGGGCTGGCGGGCCGTCATCCTCGGCCTCTCCCTTTTACTTTATATATATGTATATATATATATATGTGTATGTGTGTTGGTGTTACCACTGTTGGGTGTGTGTGTGTGTGAGTTGGTGTGGATCACCTGGAAGTTATTCCTTGATGAATTGGTGCTGTTGCTTGGCCTAGCCTGCTGTGGTTTCTCCTGTCAGCCTGGTGAGCTTCTCTCCCTCAGGCTGTGTTTAGATAAGGGGGCGGGGCTACCGCGGCCGGCCCCGCCTCCTTATCTAAACACAGCCTGTTCGGCGCGTTTTCTGAAGGGCCTCCCTGGCCAGATCCGCGCTGCTGGGAGGGGGGTGGGGCCTGGAAAAGCGCGCCTTAGGCGCTGGCCCGCCGCCTTCTCTTCCTGATCACCTCAGAGATGGGGGCCATCTTGCTGCATTGCTGCTGTCGTTTCTGGGGGACGGTAAGGGCCTGGTGGCCACTTAATTAGTTATTTGGGGGTCCCTCTCTGGTGGGGGGGGGCCCCTATGGTACAGGCTTATGCTTTTTTTGTCATTTTGGTATTTGTATATATATATATATATATATATATATATATATATATATATATATATATGTATTTTGAATGATGTTGTTACTCTGTATAGTAACTGATATGCCTCATTGTGTGTTGCAGATTGCTTCATAATAGTGCATATTAAGGGGTTCCTCCTGGTCCTGGGGTCCCTAGTGTTAAATTGATCACCTTAAATCCCCCCATCGGGACTTTTAAGGGGCATCCCGGGTTGCTTAGGCATAATTCCCTGCGGTCTTGCGAATGACCACAAAAATCACCTTATGGAGGCTCCGCAGGATTCTGGGCTCGGGCTCCCTCTGGGACAATCCGGGCCATGTGTGGGGTATCCCTTACGGGGAAGAATGTGCTGATTTGTATACCATGTGCACAAAAGGCCATAATGCGGCAGTCCGGTACCCAGCCTTCTGGGTCGCCTTATCCGTACCCCAAGTGTCATTGGTGCCAGCGGGGAGTCGCACTCTGATGTTTGTGCTAGGTTGGCAGCATCGAGAAATTTATTGTTAGCACGGTGGGCAAGAAGGCCCAGGCTAAAAAGAGACATTTGTCGTTGGCCCAGCCCTTGTGGGATGTTGACGATGATTCCATTGATTTGTCGGATTATTCCCCTTTACAGGAGGGGGAATTGTATGAGGAAACGGAGACTGACTATGTATAGTCTGGTGATGCTGATGTCAGACAGGCGCTGGGGGATGCCGTTGATACGGCCACTGTTTTGTCACATCTATTGGAGGTGTTGGATATTGACCCGCCTCCTCTCAAGAAGGGGGAATTTTTGGGGGCCCGCAAGCTCCGTCTGGAATTCCCTACCCAGGGTCATTTTAATGCGCTGATCCTGAAAGAATGAGAAAGGCCCAGTCGGCTTCCTGGTGCGCCTCAGGGATGGGATAAGTATCCTTTCCCGGTGGAGGCGGTTAAGCGATGGTCTTCTGCTCCCGAGGTCGATGCGCCAGTTTTGGGTTTGACTAACTCTTCTGTGCTGAACACCCCTGACGCCACTTCCCTTAAGGATGGCGAGGACAAGCGCCTTGATCAGATGGCGTGTCACGCATTTGCCAGCGTGGGCTCGGCCCTGCGGCCTGTTTGTGCATCTGCCCTAGTGTCGTTTGCTACCAGGTCTCTTATCAGGGACTGGTTGAATGACGCTCAGTTTGATCCGGCTAGCGATGAGTTCGCTACCCTTAAGAGATGTGAATTGTTCATGGGTTTTGTCTTGGCTGCTATGGAAGATTCTATTGTCATGTGTAGCAGGACTTCAGCCCTATTGGTGGCTATGCGCAGATTGGTCTGGCTCCGACAGTGGACAGCGGATTTTGGGGCCAAGAAGTCGCTTACAGCTCTTCCCTTCCTGGGTGCGCGGCTGTTTGGAGATAAATTGGATGCTGTTGCTAAGGGAGGTAAGTTATCTCAGCTGAAGAAACAGCGCCATCCCTTTCAGGGGGCTGGCTCGTTCACTCCTTCCTTTCGAGGGGCCAGAGCGGCTAGAGGTTTGGCCTTCTCGGGTGTCAGGGGCTCGTCCTGCAACAGGGGCAGAGGTCAGGCACGTCCCGCGGCTGCCTGGGGTTCCAAGCCCGCCGTTCAACCGGCTCAGCAATGAAGGGGCACCCTCACCCGCACGGGTGGGGGGACGGCTGCAGCTCTTCTTCCAGGTCTGGGCCCGGGAGGTCACAGACAATTGGATTTTGGAAGTGGTCTCCCCTGGGTACAAACTGGAGTTTGAGTACTGGCCGCCTCCAAGATTCTTAAGGTCTTGTGTGCCCTCGGACCGTCAGGCTGCACAGGGGCTCCTGCTAGCAGTAAAAAACCTTCTGGACATGGGAGTTATTTGCCCGGTGCCTCAGTTGGAGAGAGGCAGGGGTTACTACTCCAACCTTTTCACGGTTCCCAAAAAGGAGGGTTCGTGAGACCCATTCTAGATCTCAAGGTTCTCAACAGGTTTATCAGAGCCAAAAAGTTCCGCATGGAGACTCTGCGCTCGGCTATCAATTCCCTTCGCCAAGGGGATTTTATGACATCCATAGACATCAAGGATGCGTATCTGCATGTTCCGATTTTTCCGGCGCATCAGAGATTCCTCCGGTTTACGGTGGAGGATCAACATTTTCAGTTTGTAGCCCTTCCCTTCGGACTGACCTCGGCGCCAAGGGTCTTCACCAAGGTCTTGGCAGGAATAATGGCTCTGCTCAGAGCTCAGGGCATTCACATTGTGCCCTATCTGGACGACCTGTTGATCTCAGCTTCTTCCCTCCGTCAGGCGGAACTGGACACCCACCAGGTGTTCTCTCTCTCCATCACGAGTGATTTCATTTCTGGGCATGAATCTGGGTACCATTCAGGCCAGAGTGTTTTTGCCCCAGACCAAGGTGCAGGGGATTCAGGATCTGATCAGCCTTCTTTGGGCCAGTCCTTGTCCCTCTATCCGACAGGGGATGAAACTGGTGGGATTGATGATGTCCTCCTTCGAGTCGGTACCGTTTGCACAGTTTCACATGAGATCTCTTCAACTTCACCTATTGACGCATTGGGACAGGTGTCCGCAGTCATTGGATCAACCTTTCAGGATGTCTCCCAGGGTTCGGCAGTCCCTTTGGTGGTGGCTGGAGTTGAGCAACCTGTTGAAGGGCAGATCCTTTCTGGTCCCTTGTTGGGAGACGGTTACCACGGATGCCAGCCTGTCGGGCTGGGGAGGTTATTGGAAAAGTCATCAGTTCAGCGGGGTGTGGGGTCCTCAGGAGGCTCACACCTCCATCAATGTCTTGGAGCTCAGAGCCATCCGACTGGTTCTGGCACGGCTGACCTCACATTTACAGGGTCTACTGGTTCAGGTTCGTTCAGACAACCGAACGGCGGTAGCTTACATCAACCACCAACGAGGGACTCACAGCAGCATTGCCCTCAGGGAAGTCTCTCTGATCCTGCACTGGGCGGAGAGCAATGTTCCTTGCATTTCGGCAGTCTACATTCCGGGAGTGGAGAACACGGAGGCGGATTCCCTGAACAGGGGATCCTCCCGCCAAGGAGAGTGGTCTCTCAACCCGAGGTTTTTCTGGATCTTTGCCGTAAGTGGGGGACTCCGGAGGTAGATCTCTTTGCCTCGAGGCACAATCACAAACTTCCGGCCTTTGTGTCTCTTTCTCAGGATCCTCTATCTCTGGCAGTGGATGCCTTGTCCCTTGCTTGGAAGGATCTGGGTTTTCTTTACCTCTTTCCGCCCATCTCCATGCTGGGCAAGGTAGTTCGCAAACTGGTACTAGAAGGGGCGCCAGCAATTCTTGTGGCTCCAAGGTCGCCAAGAAGGGTTTGGTACGCAGACGTTGTAAGGCTGGCCGTAGATCAGTACCGGCTTCCCATGTTGCCGGATCTGTTATCTCAGGGTCTACTACTTTACCCCAATTTACAAACGCTGGCTTTGACAGCTTGGCTGCTGAAACCTTCATTCTGAAGGAGGAAGGTTTGTCTGCGGCCGTTGTTCAGACCTTGATTAGAGCTAGGAAGCGGTCCTCTTCTGGCATTTACTATAGGACTTGGAGGTCCTATATTGATTGGCGTGAGGCTAGGGCATTGCCTTGTAGGGTTTTTCGATTCCTAGGTTTTGGGAGTTTCTTCAGCATAATCTGGATCTTGGGTTCCAGCTTAGTACTTTGAAAGGACAGGTTTCTGCTCTGTTGGTTTTCTTCCAGAGGTCTTTTGCCTTACACCCGCTGGTTAAGACCTTTTTCCAAGGGGGTCGCACATGTGCGGCCCCCTCGGAAGGCTGTGGTTCCTGTTTGGGATTTGAATTTGGTTCTTTCGGCTCTCCAGGGTCCTCCTTTTGAGCCGCTACAGGATATTGCTCTTTCGGTTCTCACTCAGAAGGTTGCTTTCTTGGTGGCTATTACCTCTGTTCGGCGTGTCTCTGAGTTGGCGGCTCTGTTGATTCAGGCCCCTTACTTTGAGTGACACCAGGATAAGATGGTTTTTCGTTTTAAGCCAGATTTCCTTCCTAAGGTGGTGTCTGCTTTCCACCTCAATCAGGATATTGTTCTCCTTTCCTTGTGCACTAAGCCTAACAATGACAAGGAGAGGGTTCTGCACAATTTGGATGTTGTTCGCTGTGTGAAGTACTATTTGGTGACTACTTCTTCCTTCCGCAAGACGGACGCTTTTTTCGTGGTGCCCTGCGGGCCCAGGAAAGGTTTGGCGCCTGCTAAGTCTACGATTAGCAAATGGATTCGTCAGGCCATTGTTGGGGCCTATTCTGCTAAGGGGAGGACTCCCCCTTTTAGGGTCACTGCGCACTCTACACAGCTGGCAGCTGTGTTGGATACTCACCTTCCCTCGTTTCCTCGGCTCATCTCGTTCCCCTCCATCTTGACAAACAGGGCTGGGGGGGGCGGGAGCGGCGCTTGTCGGGGCCTTCTTTTGCGCCGCTGCGCTGCCATCTGCCGCAGCCTCGACGTGTAGTAGCGGGGCGCACCATGCTCCGCGTGGGGGGGGGGGGGTCCCTGTGTGGGCCTCCCTCCCTCCCTGCTCTCCTGGGCACCATTTTAGATGCTGTGAGCCTGGTGCCTCCTCGGACGAGGATACGTGGCTCACTGATGACGCCGAGAAGTTGCTGTCTTCTGTGTTTGAGACCTTGCATATTGTCCCTCCTATAGCGGCCTAGAGGAAGCAGCGTGATTTATTTCGGCCTGAGAGACAGAGGCTTGTCTTCCCGGAGCAGGCCCACTTTTCCAATATAGTGTTTTAGGAATGGGAAAGACCTAATAAATTGCCATCGGTGCCTAAGGGCCTGGACAGGCGGTACCCTTTCCCTGAGGAGCTGATCCGCCTTTGGTCTCGTCCCCCGGATGTGGATGCCCCTGTGTCGGGGTTATCCAACACTACGGTAATGCCATCACCCGATACTGCTTCCTTGCGCGACCCTGCTTACAGGCGCATGGATCAGCTGGCTTGTCATGCGTTTACCTTTGTGGGTGCTGGGCTTCTCCCGGTCTGTGCCGCGGCCATTGTCTCTTTGGCCATCACGAAGAAGGTGAGATGCCTTGTTGATTTTGCCAAGTCTTGCAAGTGGGCCGAGGAGTATAAAGACCTGAAAGCCTGTGTGGATTTTATTGCTTTGTAGTCTCGGCCATGGACGATAGTGTCCGGCTTGGCGCCAGGGCTTCGGCCCTGCTTGTTGCGCTTCGTCGCTTGCTCTGGCTGCGGCAGTGGTCGGCTGACGCTGCGGCCAAGAAGTCGCTCACTAGTATCCCCTTCCTGGGGCTCAGGTTATTCGGGGAGGGGCTGGACCTTCTGGCCAAAGATGGAAGACTCCCTCAGAGACGAAAGCCTGCGCGGCCTATCGCTCCTTTCGAGGAGGAAGAGGCTCTTCATTTTTGGGTGGCTGCAGAGATTCCTGGGGATGAGGTAGGTCTCGCGGCCGACCCAATCCCTCCTGGGGAGCTAAATACAAACCCCCTGCCAAGCCCTCTCAGGCATGAGGGGGCGCCCTCACCCATCCGGGTGGGGGGACGGCTTCTGCTATTTGCTCACATCTGGAGACAGCACGTCTCGGAACGGTGGATTTAGGAGGTGGTTTCCTCCGAGTACAAATTAGAGCTGGCAGTTTGGCCGCCTTCAAGATTTCTTCAGTCGCGGATTTCCCAAAACACATTGGAGGCGCATGGCCTAAGAATGGCCGTTCAACGCCTTCTGCTATCAGGTGTGATTTGTCCCGTGCCTCGCCAGAAACGTGGTCGAGGGTTCTACTCCAATCTGTTCATGGTGCCCAAGAAGGTCGGAACGCTGAGACCTATCCTGGATCTGAAGGGCCTTAACAAGTTTGTCAGAGTCAGACATTTCCGCATGGAGACCTTACGTTCTGCGGTGAGCTTGCTACGGCCCGGCGACTTCATGACCACAGTGGACATCAAGGATGCTTATCTGCACATCCCGATTTTTCAGGTTCCTGAGGTTTGCGCTGGAGGATCAGCATTACCAGTTTGTGGCACTGCCGTTCGGGATAGCCTCAGCCCCCCATGTGTTCACCAAGGTGCATTCATGTTCTTCCTTATCTGGACGATTTGCTGATTGTGGCTCATTCCCTTCAGCAGGCCGAGAGCGACACACGGACGGTGTTATCCACTCTCGAGGATTTTGAATGGGTAATCATTTACCCTAAGTCTTCTATCACTCCCTCAATGGGGAGGTCCTTTCTGGGCATGACGTTGGACACCTCTCAGGTCAAGGTATTCCTGCCTCAGCAGAAGGTGGCGGCCCCCTAGACGCAGGTGCAGGCCTTACTGTCTTGTCAGCGGCCATTGATCCGTCTGGGGAGGAAACTGGTGGGCCTAATGGTGTCATGGTTCCACATGAGACCTCTTCAATTGATTCTGTTGACCGGTTGGGACCGGACGCTGGAGTCCCTGGAACAGAAATTTGCTCTATCCCCCCTGGCCAGACAGTCCCTCTCGTGATGGTTGGACCCCAGAAATCTGTAGGTGGGCAAGTCCTTTCTGACTCCCCGTTGGGAGATTGTCACCACGGACGCCAGTCTGACTGGCTGGGGAGGTTTTTGGCATACACTGAAGTTCCAGGGCTAGTGGGGGCTGCAGGAGGCCCACTTGCCCATCAATCTCCTGGAGCTGAGAGCGATCTGGTTGGTGCTTCTTCACTTGACTCCCCATCTCAGTGGTCGTGCGATCCAGATCCGCTCGGACAATCAGACGGCGGTCGCCTACTTCAATCACCAGGGCGGGACTCGGAGCAAACAACCCTCCAGGAAGTGACCCAGATCCTGCCTTGGGCAGAGGAGAATGTTCCCTGCATCTCGGCATTTTACATCCCCGGGGTAGAGAACCAGGAGGCAGACTCCCTGAGCAGGGGGGCTTCTAGTCTGGGGGAATGGTCTCTCAGCAACAAGATCTTTCACGCCGCTGGGGTCTACTGGATGTGGACCTGTTTGCGTCCAGACAAAATCACAAGCTCCCAAGGTTCGTCTCCCTGTCAAGAGATCCTCTGGCCTACGCCACAGAGGCTCTGGCAATTCCCTGGACGGAGTTCAGGCTCCTTTATGCATTCCCTCCGTTTCCACTCCTGGGCTGAGTGCTACGTAAGATAGCCCAGGAAGGGGTTCCAACCATCCTAGTGGCTCCTCGCTGGCCGAGAAGGAGTTGGTTTGCGGACATAGTTCAGATGTCAGTGGATCGCTACATCATGTCCGACGACCCAGGGCTTCTCACACAGGGGTCGCTGCGGCAACCCCAATTTACAGACGCTGGCTTTGGCGGCCTGGCTATTGAAACCTCAATCCTGATGGAGAAGGGGTTGTCTGCTAAGGTTGTTCAGACCATGATTCAGGCGCGGAAGAAGTCTTCTTCCATGATTTACTACAGAGTTTGGCATGCCTACATTGCTTGGTGTGAATCCAAGAGTTTCCCTTGTCGCACTTTCGCTATTTCTAGGATTTTGGAATTTTTACAACACTGTTTAGACTTGAGTCTACAGCTGGGCACCCTCAAGGGCCAGGTCTCAGCCTTGGCCATCTTCTTCCAAAGATCCTTTGCCAATCATAGACTGATCAGAACTTTTTTCCAAGGAGTTACCCATGTACGTCCACCGCGTAAGCCTGTGATACCGGTGTGGGATTGGAATTTGGTGCTTTCTGCTCTCCAGGGTCCCCCCTTTGAGACTTTGTGCGATGCTGCATTGTCTATATTGACCCTAAAGGTGGTCTTTTTGGTTGCTATCACCTCGGTGCGTCGTGTGTCAGAACTGGCCGCCCTTTGTATGAAGCCTCCTTACTTTGAGCGGCATAAGGATAAGGTGGTGTTTCGCTTTAACCCTTTAAGTGCCAAGCACGTAACACCTACGTGCTTGCATGTCCGTGCCTTAAGTGCCAAGCACGTAGGTGTTACGTGCTTGACTTTCCCCCCCCGATAGTTAAAAATAAATAAATAAAAATACTCAACTGACCCCTCGTTGGATCCTCTTTAATTGGGTGCCATCCGATCCCCCGTGGGGGCTCGGATGGCTCCAGGAGAGCCCCCGGAATAGCCCCCCCCTTCTGCAGCATCAGCGGCTAACTGTAAAAAAAATAAAAAATAAAAAATTACATTTACATACTGTGTGGTCGCGCTGCCTCCTGACAGGTCTCCTCTTCACTGGGGGTGCCTCCGATCACCCCCCAGACTCTTCCGTGGCAGAAATCGCCCTCCCCCCTTCCTGGATCGCGACTGCTAGCCCCGCCCCCTGGGGGTGGGGCCGGGTGACATTATTGTGAGGTCACCAGCAGCCGGCTTCTTAAGACCAGCACCCGAGACTAAGAATCAGTCTGCTCAGGTGCTTGGAGGAGAGAGGTGGGGAGGGGAAGAGGGCTGTGATCGCCCCCCCCCCCCCCCAGGCTCTCTCCTACAAACACCCGAGCAGGCTGTCAGCTGTCATCGGAGATCACTGGGGGACAGAGGATCGGAGGCGATTAAAGTAAAAAAAATAAAAAAAGTCATTTTTTTTCTTATGTGTCAGTGTGTTTATTTTTACATTTAACCCCTTGTGAACTGGTAAGGGGTCCATGAGACCCCTTATACCAGTTCACAAGGCTGGGGGCTGGCAAGTCACCTGCGGTAGCCGCAGTGACTTGCCATTAACCCCCGGCACCCCTATTACCTGCCTCCCCAAAGCCCAGGGGAGGCAGAAGAGCCCGAGCCCACATAGGCTATGTGGGCTTGTAGGCTGCAGGGTGGGGGCCACAAAAGCTGGCCCCTCCACTCTGTTCCTACAAGCCCCCATAGCTGGTCCCGGGCTGGTAATGCTGGGTAAGGGGGACCCCATTTCATTTTTTGGGGGGATTTTTAAGGGTTTTAACCCTGGGAGGGGGGACCCTATGTTATTTTTTTTTAATTAACCCCTTATGTTCTGTCGCCCAGCAGCTATAAAAGGCTTCCAGCTGCAGCAGGAGAGCAGAAGCCAGATTGATCAGCGTGGGACACAGGGATGGATGGGAGGTAAGTCTTAAAAAGTATTAAAAAAATAAATAAAATATTTTTTCTGCTTGTTTCTGTGTTTTTTTTTTTACACTTAACCCCTTGTGAACTGGTAAGGGATCCATGAGATCCCTATACCAGTTCACAAGGCTGGGGGCTGGCAAGTCACCTGCGGCTAGCGGGTGACTTGCTGTTAACCCCCGGCACCCCAATTACCTGCCTCCCCAAAGCCCAGGGGGGAGGGGCAAAAGAGCCAGGGCCATGGCTATGGCTATGTGGGCTTGTAGCCTGCAGGGTGGGGGGCCATCAAAGCTGGCCCCCTTGCACCCTGTCCTACAAGCCCCCATAGCTGGTCCAGGGCTGGTTATGATGGGTAAGGGGGACCCCATATCATTTTTGGGGGGAGTTTTAAGGGTTTTTAACCCTTAAAATTCCCCCCCAAAAATGGGATCCCCCCCCACAGGAGGGGGGGACCCTATGTCATTTTTTTAATTAACCCCTTATGTTTATAGTGTGGGTAGTAGTAGTATTTTATTTGTAAATGTTATAAAGTGCTATTTTCAGTTTAGGGCTCTCCTGGGCAAGAATGGGGGGGCTACCAATACAGATGTGGTACCGTTGTAATCGGGAGAAATTGGGCTTTCACATGCAATATGGTTTTCTCTAATAAAATAAATGTTTTATTTAAAATAAAGGAGACAATTGTCTAAAACATATTTATTTATTTATCCTTAGTATACAGTACGTCCTGCTCCAGATAAAGTACTTACACTTGGGTTATCCTCCGCCAGATGGCGCTGCACTGCAGAGACATGCAAAACAGGCTCCTCCCGGCGCCTCAAATACCCGTGGACCTCCCACAAATCCCCAGATTTCATTGCAGTGCTGACTGCGAAGACATGAAGTATCACTCTCTCGCAGGTGAGCGGGGCTATCAAAGCCTGCGGCCCTGTTGGACTATTCCCACCCGTCCTTCGTGTGATGCAAAGCCTCCCAGCCTGGGCTGCGCTGGTCGGGTGAAGGTAGGCAGCACCATGCGTGCTTATGGAGCCATGCTCCACCGCAGTCCCCCACCAAAGGGTAGGCGGTTTAGGCTGATGGTGAGCCTCTAGGGGATGCCCCTCCCGCACTATTGCCCCATGCCCCGTGTAGCGGTGGGCCCTGTACAAAGGGTCGCCATCCTCCCTCGTTCTCCCCGTAGCTCGGGGGGAAAGAAAGGGGGGGGTGTGTGGTGGTCTCAGTGTACGGTGTTTACACGCTTATGGCCTTAGTATTGTCCTTGACTGGTATTCATGGTGTCAGAGCCGCGCTATTTGCATTTTTATTGTGTATCTGTCGCTGCCGCGCGCACCTCTCTCCTTTACTGGATGTGCTGCGCCGGGCGGCGGCGTCGCCTCAGACGCTCGTCTTCATTGGCAAATCATTTACAAGTGTGTCATACACTTCGCTCCTCATGACAACGTTGAAACTATCTCAGAGCTTCGCGCTCTTCGGGGGGCAGGGACATGGTTTGGCGCGCTCCACGTCACAGCCCGCTCTGGCCCGCCCTTCGAGGTTTGCTTGGCGCCATTTTGATGCTGGTCGCACGCACGCGTGGTAGCAGTCTTCCTCCTCCCTTGGTCTGTAAGTGCCCTCGCGGGTGATTTTCATGATCCTTGATTACTTGGTTCTGACACCCTTTATTCCCATTATGTCTTTCAGACTGGTGAACACCATTGGCTTCTCCCGGCCCGGTGTAATTATAGCGGGCCTTGTAAATCTACTCCCACTTTCCTAGCGGGCTTTGGGGCATCCAGGGTTGCTTATAGTGTAAATCCCTACTGGCATATTGTGCCTTAAATAATCACCATATGGAGGCATCTCAGAGTTATGTGACCGGGGTCCCTCTGGGACAAGACCGGCTGTGTATAGAGTGTGGACAACCCCATGCTGATGCTGACAGGGCACGGGTCTGCGGACCCTGTGCCGAGCAAGCACTGGCTCTGCAATCAGGCCGGCCAGTGGCTGCACCTCGCTTCATTTCACCTATTTCTCCATGCTTAAATCTCACTCCTGCTGAGTCGCATATAAAGGGGGAGTCGCAGCCTGTTGCGTCTTCCAGACTGCCCATGGCTGAACAGATCATTGCGAGGTTGTCAGAGCGCAAGGGCCCTGGTAAGAAGCGGCACTTGACGTCTTCTGTTTCTGTTTTTCCTATGGGAAATGAGGAGTTTTCTACTCCGAGTGACGATTCCCCTTCTGATGAAGGAGAGCTATTCTCTGACTCAGGCTCATCTGATGAGAGGCCGAGGAGTCATGACGATTCTGGACCTGAATACTGGGCCCAGTATGACACTGGCGATTTGTTGATTAAGGTCTTGAGGCTCTGTCTATCTCTCTCCCTGGTGAAGCTTCCAAGCCGAGAGGGGAGCGTTTCCATACAGCAACAGCACGTTTGGAATTCCTAGAACAGGCTCACTTCCATGCTATTGTCCTCAAGGAATGGGAATGTCCCAGTAAACTCTCAGGGGTCCCAGGGGACTGGGATAGGAAATACCCCTTTCCTCCTGAAGTGGTTAATTGCTGGTCATCACCCCCCGTGGTGGATGCCCCTATCATAGGGGTTCCTAACCCCCCCTTTATTACAGCCCCTGCTCATAATACCCTTCGGGATGCTGAGGACCGGCGCATTGAGCTGCTGGCCTCCCACGCCTTTTCCTGTGCAGGGACGGCGTTGCGCCCGGTCTGTGCAGCGGCTATTACTGCGGTGGCCGCTAGAACCCTCATCAGAAAGATGCTTGATCATCAACCTGATAATCTCCCCTGGGATGTGTTTAATGCACTCTCCAGCTGTGATCTGTTTTTAAAATTTATGCTATTAGCGTTGGACGACACCATTAGAATGTGTGCAAGAACTTCTGCCCTTGCAGTGGCTATACGTCGCTTGGTTTGGCTGCGATAGTGGGGTGCTGACGAGGCTACAAAAAAGACTCTTACTAGGCTTCCCTTTAGAGGGCTACGCTTGTTTGGGGCCCGTCTAGACCTGTTAGGAAAAAAGGGTAAGTCACCCCAACGCGGACGGCCGTCTAGGCTCCCTCGGGGCAGGGGCACCCCTATTTCCCCCTTCCTTAGTGTTAAACAAGAACCAGGGGTGTCCTTCGTGGGGGCTCGCGCAGACTCCGGTCCCGGGAGCAGCAGACAATGCTCTGACCCCTCCGGTGGGGCTAAGCCTAAATCTTCCACCAATCCCCCTCAAGCGTGATGGGGCGCCCTCGCCCATCTGGGTGAGGGGATGGCTGCGGCACTTTGCTCTTGTCAGGAGGCTATTCTAAGTATGTCACACACCCCACTTCAGTCATTGATTATTACACTAGGGTAATACCTACCGCTAGGTGGCAGTGTTGCAGAGAATCTCCAAAAAAGCAACAGGCCCCTCCCGGTCTATACATACCTGGTACCTCCCAATAATCTCCCAGTGTTATTCTCTGCAAGGTGGCGACAAGACAGAAGAAAGAAGTCTCCTGCTTGCAGGTAGCCGGGGTTTCGCCCCGCCCCCCCCCCCCCCCCCCATGGTCTATTTCTGCCCGGCCCTGTTTTGTTATCCTCCCTGTTAACTGGCAGCCTCCCAGCTTTGGCTGTAGGTCGGGCAAAGGTAGCCGGCACCTTAGGTGCTCAGGAGATTAGCTCCTCCGCTCGACTCCATATTGCGGGGCATAGCGAGATTCCCGGAGTGGTGATCCGGAAGTGGGATGCCCCCATCTACCTAGCAGTTAGATAGCCCTTTCTTTACATGAGGTGATCTGGGCATGGGACTGTGTTCTACTCTCTGACGCCGGGCGTCATGGGTGCCTGTGTGTGCTTGCGGTGCTCTGGCCGGTATGAGTGGGGCTCCTGCGTTTGCTGTTTATGGCGTCTGTGTGTTCCCAGCGGGCGTTTGTCGTGTGTGTGTGTTAGACGATCCGGCCGCTGCGGGTGTGCTTTTTTACTTTTGGAATGATGGCGCCATTTGGCGCGGGATTCCTCTACAGGAGCCGAGGGGCGGGGGCGCGCTGCGCCGCGGGCCCGCCTGTGTGTGTGTGAAGCGCCGAGTTAGGCGCGTGCTGCTTGGAATTGTCAGCAGCGGGGAGAGAGTGTTTTTACTGGGGACCGGCTGGTAGCTCTGCCGGTCCCGCCTGGTATGCGAGCGCGGCTCTCGCTGGGCCGGACGCTCGGCGTCGCTGGAGAGGGGCGGGACCGCGTCAGGGAGGGGCGGGACTTACTTGGCTCCCGCGCTTCCAGGGTACGCCCTCCTCCTTCCTCTCCTGTGCGGCGCGTTTTCTGGCCGCCATCTCGCTGCTGTTTTGTCACGCTGATTGTGTGCTCTCTTCCAGGTAGGCTTGTGTGGCTTAGCTGCCCTGGCATGACGGGGGTAGGCCAACGGAGTTTTTCTATGGACATATGCTTCCTTCTCCCCCGTTTTACATCTCCCCTTTCCTCCCCTGCAATTTTTTTGTGGTGATGGCGGGGCCCATTAACCATCTTCTTGATTTGGTTAAAGGGGGGGGGGGACTCTTTTGGTGGAATATTGTATGGTTATTGTATTTATTTGTGTGTTGTTGTGCCCGAACTGATTGTTGTCCCTGTTTTTTTGTGTTTTTCAGATCCTGGGACCCCATCTTGCAGGGCTCTCCCGGTCTTATATACCTGGCTAGTTTTGGGAAAATTGGGATATTGTTCTTTTATATCCTTTGGTCAGGGCGGTATAGAATTATAGCTAGATAGAATTAAAGGGGCATCCCGGGTCGCTTACTGCGTAAATCCCTGGGTTCTGCGAATACCATAATTTTCACCATATGGAGGCTGCCAAAGATACCGGAAACGGTCCTTCGGGACAATCCAGGCTGTGTGGGGGTTGTGGGACTCCGCTCCCGGGGGATGATGTCATTATATGCATTCCATGTGCGCAGCGGAACATTGAGCGCCAGTCCGGCACCCCGGTGCCTGGTACTTCGTCGGCCGCGCCATCTCCCTCTCCTCCTCGCCTGTTCCAGACCCCGTGTGACGTTGTCACGGGTGGGGATTCGCAATCTGAGGTGTGTGCCCGATTGGCCAACCTCGAGAAGATGTTTTCCGCTATGTCCGCTCAGAAGGCTTCGGCTAAGCGTAAACACCTATCTCCGCCTCCGCCGGACTCTGACGGGGAGGTCGTTGAGGATCTGGATTGGTCAGATCGTCCCCTTGAAGAGGGGGAGCTGGTGGATGATTTGGATGATTCAGTGGGCCAGCAGGTACTGGGTGCTGAAGGGGACCAGGCTGAGGGTCCCGCTCCTGATACGTCTAGCATTTTGGCCCAAATGATTGAGGTCTTGGATTTGGACCTTCCCGAGGCTGCTCCTCGGCCTAAGGGCCAGCTTTTTGGGGGGTCCAAGCAGCGCTTGGAGTTTCCCAGCCAACAGCATTTTGAGGACGTTGTCTTTAAGCAATGGGAGCAGCCTACACGGCTCGTCGGGGTACCGCTTAGTTGGGATAGGAAATATCCTTTTCCGGCGGACTTGATGAAGCGTTGGTCTGTCCCTCCCGAGGTGGATGCTCCGGTCTTGGGACTGTCTAATACGGCGGTTGTTCATTCTCCTGACACTACTTCTCTCAAGGATAGCGAGGATCGCCGGATTGATCAGCTGGCCCGCCATGGTTTTGTCTGTGCAGGTTCGATTTTGAGGCCGGTCTGTGCTTCGGCTCTTTTGACCTTGGCGGTTAGGTCTATTGTCAGGGATTTGTGTGTGGATCTTGATCCCGCTGGTGAGGAGTTTCTTGCGCTTAAGCGTTGTGACTCCTTCTTGTCGTTTATCCTGACTGCTCAGGATGATGCCATGTTGATGTGTGGCAGGGCGTCTGCTCTGTTGGTGGCTATTCGCTGTTCTGTGTGGTTGAGGCAGTGGACGGCTGACTTTAATTCTAAAAGGTCGCTCACGGCTCTTCCCTTCTTGGGTTTGCGGCTTTTCGGTGAAAAGCTAGATTCTGTTGCCAAGGGAGGTAAGTTACCTCAGCGCAAAAAAATTTCGCCGTTCCTTTCGGGGGGCGGCCCCCTTCAATCCGTCCTTTCGGGGAGCCAGAGCCAGCAGGGGTGCGGGCTTCTCGGCCTCCAGGGGCGCAGGTTGGAATAGGGGCAGAGGCCGTGGCCGTCCCGTGCACGCCTGGGGCGCCAAGCCCAAGCCAGCTGCTAAGCCTGCTCAGCAATGAGGGGGCGCCCTCACCCGTACGGGTGGGGGGACGGTTGCGACCCTTCTCCCGGGTTTGGGACCAGGAGGTCTCGGACAGGTGGATCCGGGAGGTGGTGTCGGCCGGTTACAAGCTGGAGTTCGAGTCCCGCCCTCCTCCAAGTTTTTTCAGGTCTCGGGTACCTTCAGATCCGTTGGCCGCACAGGGGCTCCTGGCGGCGGTAAGGAATCTTCTGGATTTGGCAGTCATTTGTCCGGTTCCTCATTCGGAGGTGGGAAGCGGGTATTATTCCAATCTCTTCACTGTACCCAAAAAGGATGGGTCGTTCCGTCCCATTCTGGATTTGAAGTTTCTCAACCGGTTTGTTCGTCCCCGGAAGTTCCGCATGGAAACCCTGCGGTCTGCGATCGGTTCGCTTCGGCAGGGGGACTTTATGACGTCCATAGACATCAAGGATGCTTACCTTCACATTCCGGTCTTTCCGGCTCATCAGAGGTTCCTTCGCTTTGTGGTGGAGGATCGGCATTTTCAGTTTGTAGCTCTTCCATTCGGCCTCACATCTGCTCCGAGAGTGTTCACCAAGGTGTTGGCGGGCGTGATGGCCCTGCTCAGAGCTCAGGGGATTCGCATTGTGCCTTACCTGGACGATCTTCTCATCATGGCGCCTTCCTTCAGTCAGGCGGAAAGGGACACCAGCACGGTGGTGTCTATGCTGGAAAGGTTCGGTTGGGTGATCAACTTCCCCGAGTCCTCTCTGGTTCCGGCCAGGGTGGTGACCTTTCTGGGGATGTCGTTGGACTCTTGCCAGCACAGAGTGTTTCTCCCTCAGGCCAAGGTTCTTTTGATTCAGGAATTGGCTCAGCTTCTTTTTTCCAATCCTCGCCCGTCCATTCGGCTAGGGATGAGACTGGTGGGGTTGATGGTGGCCTCGTTCGAGGCGGTTCCCTTCGCACAATTTCATACGAGGACGCTTCAGCTTCATCTGTTGGCGTCTTGGGTTCGGCGACCGCGGTCGTTGGATCGGTCCTTCCGGTTGTCCCCTCGGGTTCGGCAGTCCCTTCTGTGGTGGTTGGTCTCGGACAATCTTCTGAAGGGCAGGTCGTTTCTGACCCGGCTTTGGGAGACTGTCACCACGGATGCCAGTTTGTCAGGATGGGGAGGTTTCTGGAAGGATCTTCAGTTTCACGGGCAGTGGGACCCTCAGGAAGCCCATTTGCCCATCAATGTTCTGGAGTTGCGAGCCATCAGGTTGGTTCTGTCTCGCTTGACGCATCATTTACAGGGCCTGCCGGTTCAGGTTCGATCGGACAATCAGATGGCGGTTGCTTACATCAATCACCAAGGAGGGACTCGCAGTCTGGGTGCCCACAGAGAGGTGTCTCTGATTCTAGTTTGGGCAGAGACTCATGTCCCTTGCATCTCGGCAGTTTACATTCCAGGAGTGGAAAACACAGAGGCGGACTTTCTGAGCCGGTGCTCGTCCCGCCGGGGGGAATGGTCTCTCCATCCCCAGGTGTTTCGGTCACTTTGTCTCCGATGGGGGACGCCGGAGGTGGATCTGTTTGCCTCTCGTCACAATCACAAGCTTCCGACATTCGTGTCGCTGTCCCAGGATCCTCTGGCTCTGGCGGTGGATGCCATGGCCCTGAGCTGGAGGGACCTGGGGTTTCTTTATCTGTTTCCTCCGATTCCCATGCTAGGCAGGGTGCTGCGAAAGTTGGTTCTGGAAGGAGTTCCCGCCATTCTCGTGGCTCCAAGGTGGCCAAGGCGGGTGTGGTTCGCAGACATCGTTCGTCTGGCAGTGGATCAGTTCGATCTGCCTCTTCGGCCGGATCTTCTCACTCAGGGCCAACTGTGTTACCCCAGTTTACAAACGCTGGCTTTGACGGCTTGGCTGCTGAAACCTCCATCTTAAAGGAGGAGGGCCTTTCGGATTCGGTCATTCGGACTCTTATTAGTGCCAGGAAGAGATCTTCTTCTTCCAT
The DNA here is from genome assembly GCA_027917425.1 of Gastrophryne carolinensis. NCBI lineage: Eukaryota > Metazoa > Chordata > Amphibia > Anura > Microhylidae > Gastrophryne > Gastrophryne carolinensis. Next base: position 277,013,349 of record CM051238.1, read on the forward strand.
CTATTATAGGTCTTGGAGATCTTATATTGATTGGTGTGAGGCTAGGTCTTTGCCTTGCCGGGTCTTTTCTATTTCTAGGATTTTGGAATTTCTTCAATCAGGGCTGGACTCCGGTCTTCAGCTGAGTACTTTGAAGGGGCAGGTTTCTGCTTTGTCTATCTTTTTTCAGAGGTCTTTTGCTAGCCATTCTTTGGTCAAGACTTTTTTTTTTCAGGGGGTTTCACATCTGCGGCCTCCTAGGAAGCCTTTGCTCCCTGTTTGGGATTTGAATTTGGTTCTCTCTGCTCTTCAGGCTCCTCCTTTTGAGCCTTTTCGGGATATTGCTCTGTCCATTCTGACTCAGAAGGTTGCCTTTCTGGTGGCCATCACTTCGGTTCGGCGTGTTTCGGAGTTGGCAGCTTTGTCTATTCAGGCTCCTTATTTTGAGGAACATCAGGACAAAGTGGTTTTTCGCTTCAAGTCAGACTTTCTCCCTAAAGTGGTCTCTGGTTTTCTTCTTAACCAGGACATTGTTCTTCCTTCTTTGTGTCCTAAGCCTAAGAATGTCAAGGAGAGTGCGTTGCACTGCTTGGATGTTGTACGTTGTGTCAGGTACTATCTACGTACTACGTCTTCTTTTCGTAAGACTGATGCCTTTTTCGTTGTGCCCTGTGGGCCTAGGAAGGGTTTGGCTCCGGCTAAGTCTTCCATTAGCAAATGGATTCGTCAGGCGATTGTTGGAGCCTATTCGGCCAAGGGGAAAGATCCCCCTTTTCGTGTTACTGCTCATTCTACTCGCGCGGTTGGAGCGTCCTGGGCTTTTCAGCACCAGGCTTCTGTTGAACAAGTTTGTAAGGCTGCGACTTGGTCTTCGGTTCATACTTTTTCTAAGTTTTATAAGGTTGATGTGCGGGCCTCAGGCTGACCCATTCTGGATTCACAGCAATTTTCCAATTACAGGCAGTTTCTGCATGGAAACTCTGAGATGGGCCATCAGCGCCTTGCGCCCAGGGGGCTTCTTGCCGTCTGTGGAGCTCTAAAATGCTTATGTTCACATCCCTGTGCCTTCAGGACACCGAGGCTCTTCAAGTTCGTGTTGGAAGTCCAACACTGCTAATTGTGGCCTTGTTATCTGGCCTCTCTTCAGCTCCCAGAGCGCTCACCCAGGTGTTGACGGCGGTGATGTCTCTGATGAGACCAAGGGGCGTCCGCGCGATGACCTACATAGACGTCCTTTTTCACTTTCCAGTCTCTTCGTCAGGCTCAGTTGGATACCCGGCTGATGGCGTCCATTGGGAGTCATTTGGATGGGTGATCATTCACCCCAAGTCCTCATTGTCCCCTTAATTGGTAACTCCATTACTAGGAATGAATCTGGATTAGATTCAAATGAGAATCTTCCCTTCTCAGCAATAAAGTGGACAATCTGGTCACATGGGCTCAGTCCCTCATTGCTGTCCCGATCCCTTCACCAAGGCTAGGATGCAGCTGGTGGGCCCGTTGGTGGCTTGCTCGGAAGAGGTCCCTAATGCTCAGTTCCCCTTGGGCCCTTCTGCGACGTCTATTGTTAATACAGGACAGGGATCCAGCATCCCTGGAGCATGGTCTGTGGGCCTTCCCACCTGATAAGAAGGTTTCTCTTGGAGTGGATGAACTCAAGGAACCTGTCTGGGGGCAGTTCGTTCTTGCCCCTTCCTGGAAACGGTCACCATGGATGCCAACCTATCAAGTTGAAGGGGGAAGGTTTTCTTCTGAAACTCCCTGCGATTCTGGGGGTGGTGGGGCCCTTAGAAGGTCCTTACGCCTATTGATGTTTGAAACAGTGAGCGTTTTCAGTTGGGTCTGTCTCGCTTGAATACTTCCCTTCTGGGCCTGCCAGTTTGGGGACGCTCGGTCTGTCTGACGACAGTGTCCTTCATTAATCATTGGAAGGGGCCTGGAGCTGGTGGACCCTCCAGGAAGTGTCTATGCTCCTAATCTGGGTGGAGACAATGTTCCCTGCATATCTGTGATATTCGCTCCAGTGGAGCCCCTCTGCGACAGGATGTGCTAATCCCTGTGTCACTATGGGGTCCAACCAGTTGTGGATCTGTTTTTGTTCCGTCACTAGCACAGGCTCTCTGCCTTTGTTTCCCTGTCCCAGGATCCTCTGGCAGTGGTCCGGATGCCTTAGTAACATCATGACTGGACATTCGGTTCTGTATGTCTTTCCTCCATTCCCCTACTGGGCAGGGTTCTGCGCAAGATTGCTCTGGTAAGGGGACCAGTGATTCTGGTGGCCCCCAGGTGCCCTAGTAGAGTGTGATTTGCAGACAGTAGTTTTCTGTCCCTTTGGCCAGGAGTGTCAGCTCTGCTCACTCAGGGCACCCTTTACGTCACTCCAATCTACAGACTCTGGCCTAGTCGGCCTGACTGCTGAAACATCCATCTTGATGGAGACAGGCTTATCTGTCTCGGTGATTGAGATTATGGGAAGGCTAGGAGCAAGCTTCTTCCTCTTCTTCTTCTATCTGTTATAGGGTATGGCATACCCATATTGATTGGTGTGAGTCTAGGTCTCTTCCCTGTTGGGCGTTCTCGGTTCCCAGGGTTCTAGAGTTGGTTTCAGCATGATTGGAGTTGGTTCTCCAACTCAGTACTCTGATGGGTCAGGTTCTGCCCTGTCCACCCTGCCTTAGTAGTCTCTGGCTCAGTCTTCCTTGGTTAAGACTTCTTTCAGGGGGTACTCATGTGCGTCCCCCATGTAATTCTATGGTCCCTGCTGGGATTTCAATTTGAATTTCATTCTGTCTGCTTGCAGGGTTTTGTCCCTTTGGTCCTATTCAGGATGCTGTCTGGCTGTTCTTACCCTCAAGGTTGTCCTTCTGGTGACTGTTACCTCGGTCAGGCGTGTGTTAGCGGGCGGCTCTGTCTACCTAGCCCCCATTCCTTGAGATACACCAGGATAAGGTGGTGTTCCGTCTGAAGCCAAACTCTCCACATCAGGTGGTGTCTTATGTTCATGTTTCGAGTTATTGTTCTTCCTGCTGTGCCTTTTTTCCTAGCAACGCTGAGGAAAGGGTTCTGCATTCCTTGAACGGGTGTTGGAAGTTCTTTCCTTGGTAGTCACTGTGTCCTTTAGGAGAACTGATGTTCCTTGGGGCTTATGGTCACTACATCCTGAATGTGCCCGATCTCGTCTGCTCTCGGGGAGTTGGGCGGCTTTGGCCCTGGTTATTACTTGAATGGATGTTCCTTCTGTACTTGGAAAGGTTTTTTTTGGTTTAGCGATTGGATTCGTCAGGCTGTTACTCAGGCCTATTCCAACAAGGGGAAGAATCTTCCTTTTCGCTTTAATTCTTATTCTACTCGTGCTTTGATGCCCCTTGGGCTTTTCAGCACCAGGCTTCTGTTGAACTGGTTTGCTAGGCCACTACCTTGGCCTTCTGTTCATACCTTTGCAAAGTTTTACAAGGTTGATGTTAGGGCCTCAGCTCATGCTGTCTTGGCCGTATGGTTATGCAGGTGACAGTGGTTTTAAACTGTCTGCTGTTGTCGTTTTTGTTGGGGATCCCACCCTACTTTATGGACACTGCTATTGGATGTCCCAAGTGTAAGTACTATATCTGGAGCAGGACGTACTGTATACTAAGAATAATACAATTCTGTGAAATACTCACCTGTAGAATTGATATTATTTGTATACAGTACGTCCTGCTCCACCCCACCCTGTTTCTTCGCATTATTCTGGTGATTGTTACCATTGTTATAGTTACCAGTTTTGGCGGTTAATTCTCCCGGCTTCTTGTTCACTGCTTTTCAATGCTGGGGATTTGTGGGAGGTCCCCGGGTATTTGAGGGCCAGGAGGAGCTTGTTTTGCATGTCTCTGCAGTGCAGCGCCATCTGGCGGAGGATAACCCAAGTGTAAGTACTATATCTGGCGCAGGACGTACTGTATACAAATAATATCAATTCTACAGGTGAATATTTCACAGGATTGTATTATTTGTTTTTTTACACAAAAATATAAAAAAAAAAGTAGAAAAAATACAAACAAGACATTTCTTGTTAAAGCCTAAACTCTGCTGTAAAATATATATCTATAATTTTCCTGGAAATTCCGGCAAAAATCACCGTTAAACATGGAGCAGAATGGGGAAAAATTACCAGTGGGTGACAAAACTTCAAGTAGGCTGGCAATTAAAAGAGTTAATAGTACCTATGCATGTTGGGTATTGTTCTGCTCGGAGGACCTTGCTCTTTCAGATTTAGCTTGTTTTTCTTGTTTGCATATTTATATTTTAGGAAAACATGTTATTTATTTATTTTTTTAATTCATTTTTTTAGGGAAACCCTGTGCAACCTAAGAATTCTTCGAGGGATTACTTCCATAAAGGTGAGCCTACTACAACAAGCTGGGTACTCTTAGAAAGCTTAACGTGTACTTTCAGGGAATATATGGTTTATTGGGGATATTTCAAATGTAAAGGGTTGTTTTGGTTGAAAAATTGCAAGGTGCGCACTTTGTCTGCAGAGCTGAAATTTTCAAGTAAAATTACTGTTACGCGCACGCTTTACTTTGTGGTGTTTGCCAACTCTTCCCTTGACAGTAGCTATGCATGTTGGGTATCGTTCTGTTCGGGGCATGTTGCTTTTTGAGATTTTATTTGTTATTTCTTGTTTGCATATAGTTTTTTTTTTAGGAAAATGTGGCTTGATTCTTCAGTTTTATTCTTTTTTAGGGAAACTTTGTGCAACCAAAGAATACATTGAGGGATTACTTCCAGAAAACTAAGCCCACATAAACAAGCTTGATACGCCTAGAAAGCTTGAGGCGTGTACTTCCAGAGAATATATAGTTTGTGGGGGGGGGGGGGTATTTCAAATGTTAAGGGTTGTTTTTCTGGAAAAACTGCAAGGTGCGCATAGTGCAGTTGTATTTTATCTGAAAATCTCCTAAAGCTCTGTTTCAGTTTGGGGGAGTCTCCTGGGCAGTAAAGGGTGTCTACCAATACATATGTGGTACCACTGTGACCGGGAGAGATTGGGGTTACGCACTCAATAAAATTTTATTGACAAACTTACATTTTTTATTACAAAAAAACACTACAAATTTTTTTTGCACATATTTCACCAAAAAGAGAATACACTAAAAAAAGGCCAAATTAGACATTTCATGTTGAAGACCAGACTCTGTTGAACATGTGTAGCGCAAAATAGTGAAACATGGTCTGGCAACAGAGGGTGACAAAAGCTGCAGGTAGGCTGGCAGCGAAAGGGTTAAACCTGATTTTTTTGCCTAAGGTCGTTTCTCCCTTTCATCTTAATGAGGAAGTTGTTTTGCCTTCCATGTGTCCAGAACCATCTAATTCTAAGGAAAGGACCCTCCATGCCTTGGATGTGGTCAGAGCCATTAAGTACTACCTGGTTGAGACTGAATCCTTAAGGAAATCGGATTCGCTCTTTGTTCTCACTTAAGGTTCCAGAAAGGGCTTGCCTCTGGCCAAGTCCACTCTCAGTAAGTAGATTAGACAGGCGGTGGTGCAAGCATATTCTGCCAAGGGGAAGGAACCCCCTTTTCGTATTACAGCTCATTCTACTAGAGCTATTGGTGCCTCTTGGGCTTTTCAGCACCAGGCCTCTGTTGAACAAGTTTGTAAGGCCGCTACTTGGTCTTCTGTTCATACCTTTACAAAGTTTTACAAGGTTGACATTAGGGCCTCAGCTGATGCTGTCTTTGCCCGAAAGGTGCTTCAGGCGGTAGTGAAATGAACTACTTGCTGTTCCGCACTGGGGATCCCGCCCTAATGGACACTGCTTTTGGATGTCCCAACTGTCATCATTTCTGGGACGACCTGGACTGGATATAGTGAAAAATACAATTCTGTGAAACTCACCTGTAGAATTGTTTTTGAATATATCCAGTCCAGGTCCTCCCACCCCGCCCTTGGTTAAATTATCTCTTGTTTGCCTGTTATGGTGATTACCTTTTACATTGGACCGTTGTCCTTAGTGTTTGTTGGAGAGAGTACATGCTGAAGCTATGTGAGTTAACATGGTTTCTTGGCCTCCTGGCCTGTCTCCTTTTACTGCTTTTTGACCACTGGGAATTCTATGGAGACAGCTCATTTTATAGGGGGCCGGGAGGAGTTACAGCTCTGGATCTTGCAGTAACTACGCCACCTGGTGGCGGACTACCCAACTGTCATCATTTCTGGGACGACCTGGACTGGATATATTCAAAAACAATTCTACAGGTGAGTTTCACAGAATTGTATTTTGTTGTTGCCTCATTGTAAGGTATGTGGCCACACATTTGATTGATGGCTCTTTCAGCATGGTAACCTGGTAAAGATTTATTAACAACAAAAATAGATTTGTCAGGTATGTTAGCAAAATTTGCAACATTAACCAGTGAGACAGTTTAAAGTGGACCAACACCCAGGATTTTGACTATCCTGGGTTTTGGTCCACTTCGGCGGGGCACCCCGATCGGGGGTGCCCCGCTGTGTGAAACCCCCCAGAAAGCCCCAAAAACTCACCTCTCCCCGCTCCCACGTGACTGGACGGTCCAATCCCCGCCAACGTCCAGGCGGGGTACAGGAACGTCCAGGCGGCTGCCGCCGCCGCCGCCTCCCTCGCGTCACTTTCGGCGCGCGCGCGCCCCCGCCGGCCATTCGCAGACGGCCGGCGCGGGCGCGCGCACGCCTACAGGGGCGCGAGGGAGGCGGCGGCGGCCGGCCGCCGCCGAAGATACGGTAGGTGATTTGGGGTGTTTGGGGGGGTTTCACCCCGCGGGACATCCCGATCTCGGATGTCCCGCGGGGTGGGAGGTGATCGGCCCGGGAATCTTATAGATTTCCGGGCCGATCACCTCTCGGTGTTGGTCCACTTTAAGTAGCTTGCATTTGTGGAAGATGGGTTCATAGGACTGCCCGGTTTTGTTTGTCACAATTGTCTATATGTTTACCATTCACTCACTCTTATACAAATGTGAACTGTATCACAGTTCTGAATTCTTTAGAACATCACTTGTGGTCAGCTACAAAGTCGCTCTTATATTCTGTTGTTATGTATTATAATTAGAACCTCTGGGTTGGTCCACATGTAGCATAGCCTTAATTGCAGCTGTGGTCATATGTTTTTCCTCTTGGTTTATTTACTGCCTTGCTTGCATTTGTCCAGCAAGAAGGGTGAGACTGTTGCTTATAAAATTTGGCACATGTCATTAAAGGTTGATGAAATAATGTGTTCCTACAAGTGCTGTTTTGAAAATGCTAGGTTTGAATTTAAATTTGATGTTACAGGCAAAGATCAACTTCCCTATGGAAGGAAGAAAATAAGAGATCCTGCAATACAATCTGGGAAGCCTCTTCCTGATCACGGAGCCTGTAAACACTACAGGAAGAGCTGTCGCTGGTTCAGGTTTGATTTACAGAACTACATCCAGCATTTTAGTAGAAGCTTTACTTTTCTAAGCATACAGCACGTCCTGCTCCAGATGTAGTAATAACATGTGGGTAATCCTCCGCCTCCGGCGCCGTGCACTGCAGACATGTAGAAAACAAGCTCCTCCCGGCCCTACATATACCGAGGGACCTCCCACAAATCCCCAGATTTCTCTGCAGTGCTGGAACTGCGAAGACATGAAGTATCACGCTCTCGCAGGCGAGCGGGGCTTTGCAGCCCGAGGCCCTGCGGGACTTTTTCCACCCGTCCTCTTTATGAAGAATATGCCTCCCAGCCTGGGCTGCGTTGGTCGGGTGAAGGTAGGCAGCACCTAGTGTGCTTACGGAACTAGACTCCACCGCAATCCCCCACCATAGGGTAGGCGGTCAAGGCTAATGGTGAGCCTTCAGTGGATGCCCCTCCCGCATCATTGCCCTACGCCCCGTGTAGCGGTGAACCCCGAGTGCTGGGTCACCTTCTTCCTCAGTTCCCCCCGTTAGTGGGGGGAAAAAGAGGGGGGGGGGGTTGTGTGTACGTTGGCCTAACCTTGCCCTATTACACTGTTTGCTTATAGCCTTATTGGTTACCTGGGGTCAGAGCCGCACTTCAAACATTATGTTAATGTTGGCCGCAGCGCCTTTAATGTACCTTGGTTTGGCGCGTACGGCGGCTCCGTTTAGCGACGCTATGGCGTTTATTACTGTCTCCTCTTTCTGTCTTGTCCGCGCTTAGAGCTTCGCACTCTCCGGGGGGGCGTGGTCTGGTTTGGCGCGTTCCGCGTCATCTGAGCTCTGGCCCGCCCTTCGAGGTTCGCTTGGCACCTTTTTGTCGGTCTTCCCGCGAGCGCGTGGTCACGATCCTCCTCTTCCTTGGTTACTGTAAGTGCCCTCACGGGCGTTTTCGGTTATTAGTCTTTCTCTAGTCTGGCTCTGACCCCCTTTTTTTTCCTTATGTCTTTCAGACGCCAAGATTCCAGTGGCTTCTCCCGGCCTGATATATATATATCTTAGCGGGTTTATTCCTAAATTCTCCCACATCCCTAGCGGGTCTTGGGGCATCCAGGGTTGCTTATAGCATAAATCCCTACTGGCATATTACTTAGATTAATCACCATATGGAGGCATCTCAGAACTATGTGTCCGGGGTCCCGAGGGGATAAGACCGGCTGTGTACCATGTGTGGACAACCCCACGCTGATACTGACAGAGCACGGGTCTGCGGACCGTGTGCTGAACAAGTGCTGGCCCTGCAATCAGGTTTACCAGTAGCTGCACCTCGCTTCAATACTCCTGTCTCCCAGTGCTTAGATCTCACTCCAGATGAGTCGCACTCGAGCGGGGATAACCAGCAGGTGGTGCCGCGCAGGTTACCCACGGCGGAGCAGATGATGTCTGCTTTGGCAGAGCACTTGGGCGCTGGAAAGAAACGGTCCCTAACGCCCCCTGGTTCTAGGTGTCCCACTGAAACTGAGGAGTCTGCTGCTATGCAGGACCTTGATCCTTCTGATGAGGGTGAACTGTTCTCAGGTTCCAGTTCCTCAGATGAGATGTCTTGGAGCCGTGACAGTTCTGGCCCAGGTTCTTGGGGCCTGTGTGACACTGATGAGTTACTTATAAAGATCTTTGAAGCACTATCCATCTCTCCTCTGGGAGAGTCTCCCAAGCCCAAGAGGGAGAGTTTCCACACGGCAACGCCACACCTGGAATTTCTGGAACAGGATCATTTCCAGACTCTTATATCTAAGGAATGGGAATCACCTTAAACTTACAGGGGTTCCGGGGGTCTGGGACTGGAAGTACCCTTTTCCCCCTGATTTGGTTGATCAATGGTCAGTACCTCCCGAGGTGGATGCACCTATTATTGGGGTTGCTAACCCTCCCTTCATGGCAGCTTCCACTCATCGTACCCTTCGGGATGCTGAGGACCGGCGCATTGACAGATTGGCTTCCCACGCCTTTTCGTGTGCAGGGACGGCTCTGCGCCCGGTCTGTGCTGCAGCCGTCACCGCAGTGGCCGCCAGGACCCTTCTTAGGAAGATACTTGACCAACAGCCGGAGGATCTCCCTTGGGAGGTCTTTAATGCACTGTCTGATTGTGATGTTTTTGTGAGGTTTATTCTCTCAGCAATGGATGACACCATTAAAATGTGTGCTAGAACCTCGGTTCTTGTGGTGGCTATTCGCCGCCTGCTTTGGCTGCGACAGTGGGGGGCTGACAATGATACAAAAAAGGCTCTTACTGGTCTTCCTTTTAGAGGACGACGCTTATTCGGGGCCCGGTTGGACCTTTTTGGAAGAAAGGGTAAGGCACCCTTGCGCAGAAGGCCGTCCCGGCCGCCTAGGGGCAGGGATACCCCTCCCTACGTTAGTGTCAAGCGAGAACCAGAAGTGTGTTTCCAACTTTATTGTTGGAACCCTATTGGGCGAGGGGGCTGCCACAGCACTTGGCTCCTATCGCTGGACGCCATGCTCCGTTAAGGCTGTTACGGGAGATAGTCCCCCTGGATGCAGAATGGAGTTTGCTGGTCGGTCCCTTTCTGAGGTTGTCAGGGTTCTTCTAGTCCCTGCTTTCCCTTCGGGGGTTGAGGCAGGCCGAGCCAGGCGTGCAGGATCCGGGCTCTCTTACAGGTTGGCCCTTGACTTGTGATTGTTTCCACATACCTTTTCCCTCTGGGATGAAGCAGTCTGACCCGGGCGGGCATTCTGGACCTAGCATTTACCTTTCACAGGCAGCTCCTACATGGTATTTACCTGTTGGGCCACAGGAGCTCTTGTCCAAGTGGACCTCTTGATGCCTGTGAGGATCTATATTCCTTCTTAGTCCCCTGTGCCCTCAGGACAAGGAGGGTCTATTCTAGCCTAGGCTATTTCCAGACGGTATTGCAGGACCAACTCTGCAGATTGGGGTCTTGTTTTGGGTCCCTCTCCTGTTCCCAGACGGCTCACCAAGGCGAGTATGGGAGTGTGGTCTTGGACGTGCCCCTGTGACGTCCGCGCTAGGTCCCACTTGATTGTCATTCTTTTCCAATTTTGCGTCAGGCCATGTTGGCTATTGACTTGGGGCTCCTTGGGAGTCCTTTGGATTGGTGCTCAGGCACACCTCTTACTTGGTGTACCCCTGTTCGGTATCTCCCTACGGGGTGGCTTTTAGATGGGTTCACGTTAAATTTTCCCTTCGGCTATGTGTGGCCTTAGTATGGTAGGGGCCTTGCCCTCCGGTTTGTCACGCTACCTTCACCTTGCAGCTGGTGGGCCTGTTGGTGGCGGTCCAGATGCTGTCCTTTATTCTCAGAGGCCTTTGGGGCCTGTGACACCTTAGGTTACTTATCCTGGTCGGGGTTCCAACACCCCTGGAACTAGGTCAGTACGCTCCCTCTTGTTACGGGGGTTCCTTTTGGAGTTGGTAAATTCAAGGGAGGTGTTAGGGACCATCCCTTCCTTTTTGCCTTTCCCTGTAAATGGTCACCACGGGGACCAAGGCTGGCAGGTTTTCTAGGGTTTTTTTTATTTCTTCTGAAATCCCCCGTGGCTCCTAAGGGGGTCCCCTTTATGGGGTTCCGTTTTCATACTGTTTTTCGGTTATCACATTGAGCCTTGGCGGGCTCTAAATTGCTGGACTACTCCTCTTCAGGACTTGTCTCCTTGGGGACTCTCGGTCAGTCTGACTACAGTGTCCTTTTTTATCTGTGAAGGTCTCGGAACAGGTTGACCCTTCAGGAAGGGTCTGGTTCTGATCTAAGTGGGGGTTTACATTCCTTACACTTCATTGGTATTGGCTTGTTGGCTGTCCTACTGTGCTAGGAGGGTCTATTCTAGTGTCTCACTGAGCCCCTACTGGTGTGGCCCTGTGGGGCCCCGTTCCTATTACAGGAACTCTGTCCTGGGTTATTGTCCTGGGTCCAAGGGTGAACCGTTACGCTGGGGGCCCTGGGTGGCCCAGTGGGGCGTGGTTCGCTGATTCTGCTAAAGACAGTCGTACTGTATGCCCTCTCTCGAGGGCTGTTCTGCCTATTCAGGCTCCTTACTACGTCGCCCCTATCTACAGGCCCTTTTAGGCGATTGGATGGTTTGCTCTTCACCCCATTGGAGATGCTTACCTCGGGGTGTCTTTTCTCTATTGGAGACTAGGTCTAGCTCCCTCCTCTTCTTCTTCGTCTCCCTTCTCTGCCGGCTAGATGGGGAGATGTCGTTCTACTTTGCCTTGCTGGGACTGGCTCTCTCTCCTGCGGGATGTTGCCTGATTCCTGGGTCCTAGAGTTATTACAGCAAGGTTTGAGTTGGCTCCCCAACTCAGTTCTCTGAGGGTTGTCAGGGCTCGCCCTGTTCGCCTACGGTAGAAGTCTAGTTCAATCTTCTGTGTGGAGCATTCCTCATGGGTTGCTCAGGTGCATTCCCCAGGGACTTTCTAAGCTCCCTTTTGGGGGGGGGTTACTTATCCTGATGCCCTGCTAAGGGTTCTTTGGGTCTTATTCAGGTTCTTGTCTGAACTGTTCCTTCCCTCACATCCTTCTTCTGGGGCGGTTGCTTCAGTCAGAAGAGTGCCATAGGGGATGGCTCTGTTAGCGATCCTAGTCATTATCTATCTATCTATCTATCTATCTATCTATCTATCTATCTATCTATCTATATATATATATATATATATATTTGTTTATATATCTGTTCACCATTAGGTGAGGGTGTTTCGCCTTACACCGAGTTTGGATCCAGGCGGAGTTTTTATTCTCCTCTATTCCAGACCCTCCGGCCTCTGGGCTAGTGTCTTGCTTACTCTAAGCTTAAGGGATCTGTATCCCTCTACAGGCGTTGGAGATTCCTGGACTGTTCCCTGTTCCTGGTTGGGACTATGCCCCTTGGGGCTTATAGGCGTCTCCATCCTTATGTAACAGGATTGATTGCTTCCATGGGTGTAGGAGCCCTTTGGATTGGTCTTGCTCAGTTGGTTTGTCCTTCTGAGCCTAAAATAAACGTTTCGGCTCTTGCTGAGCCTTGTTAGCGTTGTTTTTCAGTATTCCCACCGGTCTCACTTGAGACCAGGGTTCATATTCCCCTGCGGGGAGGGTTCTAAGGTTGCCATGGCTACCCTTTCTTTGCAGTAGCATGGTTAGGTGTTAATCCGGCCTACTCGTTTAGGGGAGATTCATTCTTCTCTCTTGTTTTTTGTTCTCTTTCTACTTGTGCTTGGCTCGGGCCTTTCAGCACTCGGTTCGGTTGAGCAAGCCGACTAGTTCGCTGCTTGTGTTTCACTCAGCCTTGTAAGGTTTCATAAGTTTGAGTTAGAGCATTTGCTCCCGTTGCTCCTGGTAGCAAGGTTGCGGGTGACAGCGCTATTACTGTTGGCTGTGCCTTTCTCATGGGGATCCCACCCTACTTTATGGACACTGCTATTGGATGTCCCACATGTTATTACTACATCTGGAGCAGGATGTGCTGTATGCTTAGAATAATACAATTCTGTGAAGTACTCACCTGTAGAATTGGTATTATACGCATACAGCACGTCCTGCTCCACCCCACCCTGGCTCACGTTGTTCTGGATCCCCTGTATGGTGGTTATTATCTTTGATATTATTGCCAGTCTCTGGGTGGTTGGTTTTCTCCTGGCTTCTCCTTCTCACTGCTTTTCAATGCTGGGGATTTGTGGGAGGTCCCTCGGTATATGTAGGGCCGGGAGGAGCTTGTTTTCTACATGTCTGCAGTGCACGGAGGCGGAGGATTACCCACATGTTATTACTACATCTGGAGCAGGACGTGCTGTATGCGTATAATACCAATTCTACAGGTGAGTACTTCACAGAATTGTATTTTTTCCTACCATATTGCTTATAGCCTGGTAGCACAGGTGTGAAGAGACTACCCCCTGCTGGAATAGGGAAGGAACTAAATACATAAGAAGTGGGGCAGCCTATTGCCTTATGTAGGATTATACTGGCAGGCAAGTAATTGAACTTTTGGCCAGGGTCCTGAAGTGGACCAAAACATCTCCCCCCAACTAATTTTCTGGGGCAATGTAGCCAGCTCTGCTTGGTTTTAGAAAGTTTTTTCCATGCCTTAGCCATGGCCAACCGGCAAATTTGAGATTGCTATTTGGCTGATCTAAAATTTGCTAGGTGACTTGCAATGCCCACTGGCTGCATCCCAAGGCTCCCTCTAGTCTGAGACGAGCTCCCACCCCCAGCCTATCTGTATGGCTGGAAGCTGGAGTGTGCCTCAGCCCCGAGATGCTGCCAAATGAGAGCCACCTGCCAAATGAAGTAGTCACAGCAGATGGCTCTCATTGGACAGGTGAGTTTTACACGATGAACAGGGGATTTCACACAGCAGAGCATCCTGGGGGCACAGAGCAAAACTCAGGAAAGTCAAGATTTTGTTCCCATTTTAAAGAGCCCCTGATGTAAAATTAAAAACAGTTTTTTTGTAAATGATGCACCTACCCCTAGGTTCCATAGCTCAGAGGCAACTGCAGCACACATTCCACAGACAGTGCATCCCTGCTACCCTGACACTCTTCGTGTGATTGGGTGTTCCTGAAAACTGGCGCATTGATTAGAACTAAACACACAGGATATGATGCTGGGCTAATCTAGCATTTTTTTTTAACGCTTTACATTTTGTCAGAGTTGTTGTTTTCCCCCTTTTCATTACCTTCTGCATTGTATTCATGTAAAGTATTGCAGCAGAATCTCTTGGTATTTGTATACATTTCTTGTTAAGGTTGCACTCTTTTTTGGCCCTTTTTCTATGGCCTTTATTTATCCTAAATAATGCTATTATATGTGCTTCTGGTGGATGTCATTAGTCATTAAAGAGGACCTTCAGCATAATTTAATGAAAAGACCAAACCCTTAAAAATCTATTCCCCAGCATCTAAAAATAATATATTTTTGCATTTTTATTAACTTACTTTTTATTCTTGCCCTCAGCTGGCTCATTAGCATCACATACTGAGGAAAGGCAAGGGGTCAAAAGTGGAGGGAATGGGATATATAGCTGTAGTTTGAACAAACAGAGCAGAGCTGGGGTCAGGAAAAGGTCAGCAATCCCAGAATGCAGAGCGGCACAGTCAGAAGACACTTCCTGTTTGCAGGCAGCCTGAGACTCAATGGGCCTCCATCTTGGATGTTTAAAGTCTCAGAAAATGCAATAGATGCAGTTAGGATGATATTCTTAGTATACAGTACGTCCTGCTCCAGATATAGTACTTACACTTGGGTTATCCTCCGCCAGATGGCGCTGCACTGCAGAGACATGCAAAACAGGCTCCTCCCGGCCCTCAAATACCCGGGGACCTCCCACAAATCCCCAGATTTCTCTGCAGTGCTGACTGCGAAGACATGAAGTATCAATCTCTCGCAGGTGAGCGGGGCTATTAAAGCCTGCGGCCCTGTTGGACTATTCCCACCCGTCCTCGTTGTGTTGTGCCTCCCAGCCTGAGCTGCGCTGGTCGGGTGAAGGTAGGCAGCACCACGCGTGCTTATGGAGCGCTGCTCCTCCGCAGTCCCCCACCAAAGGGTAGGCGGTGTAGGCTGATGGTGAGCCTCCATGGGATGCCGCTCCCGCATTACTGCCCCTTTCCCCGTGTAGCGGTGGGTCCTGTACCAAGGGCCGCCATCCTCCCTCGTTCCCCCCGTAGTCGGGGGGGAAAGAAAGGGGGGGTGTGTGTGCCTGTGTGGTCTGTATTGGATCCTTGCACTTATATGGCCTTTGTCTGTCTTTGGACCTTTATAGATATGGTGTCAGCCGCCGCGCCCTTTCTATGTATGGTCTGTATTGGACCCTTGCACTTATATGGACTTTGTCTGTCTTTGGAATTTTACAGATATGGTGTCGGCCGCCGCACCCTTTCTATGTATTTTACTTGCAGACTGCCGCCGCACGGCGGCATTACCTCAGACACCTACGTGTCCTCATTGGCTGTTGTTGGACTTCGTGCTCTTTGGGAGAGCGGGGTCTGTTTTGGCGCACTCCGCGTCATGGACCGCTGGCCCGCCCTTCGAGGTACACGCGCCATTTTGTCTGTTCGCGTGGGACGCTCCTGCTTACCGTGGTACTGTAAGTGCCCTCGCGGGCGGCTTATTCTCATTATAGTTTTCTTGATTCTGACACTATTTTCTTCTCTTTGTGTCTTTCAGACCGGTGAACACCATTGGGTTCTCCCGGCCCGGTGTAAATTTATAGCGGGCCTTGTAAAATTCTCCCACTTCCCTAGCGGGTTGCTTATAGTGTAAATCCCTACTGGCATATTGTGCCTTAAATAATCACCATATGGAGGCATCTCAGAATTATGTGACCGGGGTCCCTCTGGGACAAGACCGGCTGTGTATAGCGTGTGGCCAACCCCATGCTGATGCTGACAGGGCACGGGTCTGTGTACCCTGTGCCAAGCAAGCACTGGCTCTGCAATCAGGCCTGCTAGTGGCTGCACCTCACTTCATTTCACCTATTTCCCCATGCTTAAATCTCACTCCTGCTGAGTCGCATATAAAGGGGGAGTTGCAGCCAGTTGCGTCTTCCATTCTGCCCACGGCTGAACAGATCATTGCGAGGTTGTCAGAGCGCAAGGGCCCTGGTAAGAAACGGCACTTGACGTCTCCTGTTTCTATTTTTCCTATGGGAACTGAGGAGTTTTCTACTCCGTGTGACTATTCCCCTTCTGATGAAGGAGAACTATTCTCTGACTCGGGCTCATCTGATGAGAGGCTGAGGAGTCATGACGATTGACCTGAATTCTGGGGCCAGTGTGACACTGACGATTTGTTGATTAAGGTCTTTAAGGCTCTGTCTATCTCTCTCCCTGGTGAAGCTCCCAAGCCGAGAGGGGAGCGTTTCCATACAGCAACAGCACGTTTGGAATTCCTAGAACAGGCTCACTTCCATGCTCTTGTCCTCAAGGAATGGGAATGCCCCAGTAAACTTTCAGGGGTCCCAGGGGACTGGGATAGGAAATACCCCTTTCCCCCTGAGGTGATTAATTGCTGGTCCTCCCCCCCCCCCCCCGTGGTGGATGCCCCGATCATAGGGGTTCCTAACCCCCCCTTTATTACAGCCCCTGCTCATAATACCCTTCGGGGTGCTGAGGACCGACGCATTGAGCTGCTGGCCCCCACGCCTTTTCTTGTGCAGGGACGGCGTTGCACCCGGTCTGTGCCGCGGCTATTACTGCAGTGGCCACTAGAACCCTCGTCAGAAGGATGCATCACTCTGATAATCTCCCCTGGGATGTGTTTAATGCACTCTCCAATTGTGAGGTGTTTTTAAGATTTATCCTATTAGCGTTGAACGACAGCATTAGAATGTGTGCAAGAACTTCTGCCCTTGCGGTGGCTATACGTCGCTTGGTTTGGCTGCGACAGTGGGGTGCTGACGATGCTACAAAAAAGACTCTTACTGGGCTTCCCTTTAGAGGGCTACGCTTGTTTGGGGCCCGTCTAGACCTGTTTGGTAAAAAGGGTAAGTCACCCCAAC
This sequence comes from Gastrophryne carolinensis, assembly GCA_027917425.1. Classification (NCBI taxonomy): domain Eukaryota; kingdom Metazoa; phylum Chordata; class Amphibia; order Anura; family Microhylidae; genus Gastrophryne; species Gastrophryne carolinensis. Next base: position 277,030,221 of record CM051238.1, read on the forward strand.
GCAGGCGGCCGTCCAGGCCCCCTCGGGGCAGGGGCACCCCTATTTCCCCCTTCCTTAGTGTTAAACAAGAACCATGGGTGTCCTTCGTGGGGGCTTGCGCAGACTCCGGCCCCCGGGAGCAGCAGACAACGCTCTGGCCCCTCCAGCGAGGCTAAGCCCAAATCTTCCACCAATCCCCCTCAAGCGTGATGGGGCGCCCTCGCCCGTCTGGGTGAGGGGATGGCTGCGGCACTTGCTTTTGTCAGGAGGCTTTACGCCTAATACTGGTGGATTCAGGAGGTTGGGTCCTCCGGATACCAGATAGAGTTTGCTGCGTGGCCTTCCCCAGTTTTTATCAGGTCCCAGGTACTCCTGGTCCCTGCCGCTGTTCAATTGCTGGCACAGGCCATGCAAGGCCTGCGAGGTCTGAAGGTCACTTGCAGATTGCCCGTAACAGGCAGAGGCAGGGGCCGCTACACCAACTTTTTCCACAGTCCCCCAAAAGGATGGGTCAGGCCGGCCCATTCTGGATTCACAGCAATTCTCCAATTACAGGCAGTTTCTGCATGGAAACTCTGAGATGGGCCATCAGCGTCTTGCGCCAAGGGGGCTTCTTGCCGTCTGTGGGGCTCTAAGATGCTTATGTTCACATCCCTGTGCCTTCAGGACACCGAGGCTCTTCAGGTTCGTGTTGGAAGTCCAATACTGCTAATTGTGGCCTTGTTATCTGGCCTCTCTTCAGCTCCCAGAGTGCTCACCCAGGTGCTGACGGCGGTGATGTCTCTGATGAGACCAAGGGGCGTCCGCGCGATGACCTACCTGGACGTCCTTTCTCACTTCCCAGTCTCTACGTCAGGCTAAGTTGGATACCCGGCTGGTGGTGTCCATTGGGAGTCATTTGGATGGGTGATCATTCACCCCAAGTCCTCATTGTCCCCTTAATTGGTAACCCCATTACTAGGAATGAATCTGGATTAGGTTCAAAGAGAATCTCCCCTTCTCAGCAATAAAGTGGGCAATCTGGTCACATGGGCTCAGTCCCTCATTGCTGTCTCGGTCCCTTACCAGGCAGGGATGCAGCTGGTGGGCCCGTTGGTGGCTTGCTCGGAAGAGGTCCCTTATGCTCAGTTCCCCTTGGGCCCTTATGCGACTTCTATTGTTTATACAGGACAGGGATCCGGCATCCCTGGTGCGGGGTCTGTGGGCCTTCCCACCTGGTAAGAAGGTTTCTCTTGGAGTGGATGAACTCAAGGAACCTGTCTGGGGGCAGTTCCTTCTCACCATGGATGCCAACCTATCAGGTTGAAGGGGGAGGGTTTCTTCTGAAACTCCCTGCGATTCTGGGGGTGGTGGGGCCCTTAGAAGGTCCTTACGGCTATTGATGTTTGAAACAGTGAGCGTTTTCAGTTGGTTCTATCTCGCTTGACTACTTCTCTTCTGGGCCTGCCAGTTTGGGAGCGCTCTGTCTGACGACAGTGTCCTACATTAATCATTGGAAGGGGCCTGGAGCTGGTGGACCCTCCAGGAAGTGTCTATGTTCCTAATCTGGGTGGAGACAATGTTCCCTGCATATCAGTGATATTCGCTCCGGTGGAGTCCCTCTGCGACAGGATGTGCTAATCCCTGTGTCACTATGGGGTCCAACCAGTTGTGGATCTGTTTGTGTTCCGTCACTATCACAGGCTCACGGCCCTTGTTTCCCTGTCCCAGGATCCTCTGGCAGTGGTCCGGATGCCTTAGTAACGTCATGACTGGACGTTCGGTTCTGTATGTTTTTTTCTCCATTCCCCCTGCTAGGCAGGGTTCTGCGCAAGATTGATCTGGTTAGGGGACCAGTGATTCTGGTGGCCCCAGGTGCCCTAGTAGAGTGTGGTTTGCAGACATGGTACCGAGGACAGTAGTTTATTGTACCTTTTGCCAGGAGTGCCAGCTCTGCTCACTCAGGGCCCCCTTTACGTCACTCCAATCTACAGACTCTGGCCTAGTCGGCCTGACTGCTGAAACATCCATCTTGATGGAGACAGGCTTATCTGTCTTGGTGATTGAGACTATGGGAAGGCTAGGAGCAAGCTTCTTCCCCTTCTTCTTCTATCTGTTATAGGGTATGGCATACCCATATTGATTGATGTGAATCTAGGTCTCTTCCCTGTTGGGCGTTCTCGGTTCCCAGGGTTCTAGAGTTGGTTTCAGCATGATTGGAGTTGGTTCTCCAACTCAGTACTCTGATGGGTCAGGTTCTGCCCTGTCCACCTTGCCTTAGTAGTCTCTGGTTCAGTCTTCCTTGGTTAAGACTTCTTTCAGGGGGAACTCATGTGCGTCCCCCATGTAATCCTATGGTCCCTGCTGGGATTTGAATTTGATTTCATTCTGTCTGCTTGTAGGTTTTTGTACCTTTGGTCCTATTCAGGATGCTGTCTGGCTGTTCTTACCCTCAAGGTTGTCCTTCTGGTGACTGTTACCTTGGTCAGGCGTGTGTTAGCGGGCGGCTCTGTCTACCTAGCCCCCATTCTTTGACATACACCAGGATAAGGTGGTGTTCCGCCTGAAGCCGGACTCTCCGCATCAGGTGGTGTCTTATGTTCATTGATTCGAGATATTGTTCTTCCTGCTGTGCTTTTTCCTAGCAACGCTGAGGAAAGGGTTCTGCATTCCTTGAACAGGTGTTGGAAGTTTTTCCTTGGTAGTCACTGTGTCCTTTAGGAGAACTGATGTTCCTTGGGGCCTATGGTAACTACATCCTGAATGTGCCCGATCTCGTCTGCTCTCGGGGAGTTGGGCGCTTTGGCCCTGGTTATTACTTGAATGGATGTTCCTTCTGGTACTTGGAAGGTTTTTTTTGGCTTCTGCCAAGTCTATTGTTAGCGATTGGATTTGTCAGGCTGTTTTTCAGGCCTATTCCAACGAGGGGAAGAATCTTCCTTTTCGCTTTGATTCTTATTCTACTCGTGCTTTGATGCCTCTTGGGCTTTTCAGCACCAGGCTTCTGTTGAACTGGTTTGCTAGGCCACTACCTTGGCCTTCTGTTCATACCTTTGCAAAGTTTTACAAGGTTGATGTTAGGGCCTCAGCTCATGCTGTCTTGGCCGTATGGTTATGCAGGTGACAGTGGTTTTAAACTGTCTGCTGTTGTCGTTTTTGTTGGGGATCCCACCCTACTTTATGGACACTGCTATTGGATGTCCCAAGTGTAAGTACTATATCTGGAGCAGGACGTACTATATACTAAGAATAATACAATTCTGTGAAATACTCACCTGTAGAATTGATATTATTTGTATACAGTACGTCCTGCTCCACTCCACCCTGGTTTTTGCATTATTCTGGATCCCCTGTATGGTGATTGTTACCATTGTTATAGTTACCAGTTTTTTGGTGGTTAATTCTCCCGGCTTCTTGTTCACTGCTTTTCAATGCTGGGGATTTGTGGGAGGTCCCTGGGTATTTGAGGGCCGGGAGGAGCCTGTTTTGCATGTCTCTGCAGTGCAGCGCCATCTGGCGGAGGATAACCCAAGTGTAAGTACTATATCTGGAGCAGGACGTACTGTATACAAATAATATCAATTCTACAGGTGAGTATTTCACAGAATTGTATTTTTTAGTTTAATCTGTTTTTATTGATGGTAATCAAACGAAAAAACATACAGAATGTTGTACATAGAAAAGCGTTACATCCATCAGCAAACTCAGTAGTACATCAACTTTATATACTTTATATACAAACAATAGACAAGCTAACTGAGCAGCACTAGCCTAATATGCACTAAAATGTGACTACAATAATAAACGTGTGCCTACTCAACCCGGGATCACACTATAAAAATCTAACAAACAAGAAAAGGGGGGACCCACCCTCCCCCAAATAAAGAAACCGGGTGACTATTGAGTGGCACTACTCATGAATATGCAAAAAATATAAAGAGTTTATTATCATCAAAAGTTACAAAAGACATGACACACTACAATAATACATGTACACAGAGGACATAACATGAAAATCTAAAAACACCAGGGGGCACCAGAGGTCTGCCAGTTACATGAAACCACCCTAAAGTCCTACCTAAACCACAAAACATGGCCTTTATCAATTATGTGCAAATCGGCAAAAACATTGTGCAATTGTGCTAAGTGCAAACACTTACATTAAAGCAAAATCACTCTAAATACAACAGGAGGACTCGCCAGGGTGTGCAAAAAGAGTAACAAATATCAAACAATAAACCAAAGTGTAAAAAATAACTGTGCATATAGACAGACCAACCGGGGTACCCCTGCAGGGATAACGAGCCAACGCGTGTCGTAGTGACCCTGCACTACTTCATCAGGGCAAGAAACTTTACCCACGGACACTCGGGGGTGCCTGAACGGCGCACCACGCCGCATGCATCTACATCTCAGCAGTTAGGATGATTTTTAATGTGGGCAATCTGTATATACAGCGTGGGGGAAACATAAAGAATAGGCTCTAATTCACGGTGAAGGTCCGGTTTAAAGGAGCACTAATGCGAAAAAATGGACCAGCAATAAAAATCTATATAAATATGCTGGATGGCAGGAGGAGGGGTCACTTATACACCCGACATCAAGAAATATCCAGCCAGCTTGTTTCTTTCTTATAATGGAAGAAATAAGAAATCATGTGTGATAGGTTCTGTCACTCTGATACTCTCAAACCTGTAACCACAAGCTTGGCGGAAGTTATATCCCTTTAGGGTGTATAAGTGACTCCTCCTCTCATTAGTTGATGTGTTTCTATGGACTATATTACACAATTTCCTGATTATAGCTCCTTTAATTGGGGGACAGTGTAATGCAAAAATCATATACTTTGAGTTGTACATGAGTTATGTTGGTTGTTCTAATTTCTTGCTATTGAAAATATACTCCGGCAGGTTTCCATGTTGTGGGAAAGCATATCCATGTGATATTTGTCATGATGAAGCGGAAGACCATGAAATGGAGCTAGCAACTCGCATGTTGTGTGGTTATTGTGCTAAAGAACAGGTCAGTTTTACTTACAGGAAAGAGTGGAAATCACACATGTCCCATACAAGTGCCATGCAGTAGATGACGTTCAAGTTGGTGCCAGTGCCTTATCTTGTCTATGCCTATTACATTGTTATAGTCTACATTTTTATCACAATTCAATAGCTGGATGTTTTCCTGTGGTTTGATCAAATGCTTAGCTATTTTGCCTGTTAAAGCAGACCGAAACCCCTTAAGTCTTGGCCCTGGAGTCTAAAAGATGCAGTTCTAGAACTCCCAACATTCTGATTAAAGTGGAAACATCTCTATTCTGCTGAATTTGTAAATGTTTAACCTACTAATCAATTATCTTTTGTAATAACAAAGCTGCGTCCTATACTCCTCAGCATTGAAACGGCAATACGTTATAGAGTTATAGACGTCACAGAATTGAAAAACATGCTAATGACATATAAATTGTCCTCTTATTGCTGGCTTTTTCTAGGACAGTGGTTCTCAACCTTTTTACATCAAGTACCCCCTAGCAGCAGAAAGTTCCAGACAAGTACCCCAAAGGAGGATTAGGTTTCCCTTGCAAAATAATATACCAGACCAGTCAGACACCCCCTGAAGGTTTTCCCCAGAACACTGCTGAGTACCCCCTGGGGTACATGTACCACAGGTTGAGAAACAATGGTCAACCACTGACTGGGCCTCTAAACATTAAAGGAACTTTAGTGAGAGAAGGAGTTACTTATACAACCCAAATAATTCAGAAAATCAGGCGTGCCATTTTCCTCTACTAGTAAAAACAAAATGCAGGTTTTGGAGTGTAGCATTCCACATTTACGGGCTCTCCTGTGAAAAGCATTGGGATTAACGACTTCATAGCAGGACAGGACCCACAAGCACTCAGTCTGGAACTTAAAAGAATCAGAATACACCATTGTGCGACCCCCCCACAGGGTGCCCGTAATAACTCACCTTTCGCTGCGTGGGCTCTCGTCCAATCAGAGCCCTTTGCCTTGACAACCTAATTCATCAAATGGCTCTGATTGTTTTCAATGGGGAGCATGCGTGTATAAAAGCAGAATGGTATGTTCAAAACATGTCATCCCTGATTCTTCTTTCTTCCAGTAAAACAAAAAGAAAGAATAATTTCCTAGCATATTTATGTGTATTTTTATTATTGAACCATTTTCATTGTCATAGTGCTACAGTACTTTAATGCAATGGTAGCTGTTTCTCTGTGTAACCTGTAGCTATGACCTGCAACGTAACATGACATTTTAAAGTGGACCAACACCCACGGGTGATCGGCCCGGGAATCTATAAGATTCCCGGGCCGATCACCTCCCTCCCCGCGGGACATCCGAGATCGGGATGTCCCGCGTGGTGAAACCCCCCCAAACACCCCAAACTCCTTACCTTATCTTCGGCGGCCTCCCTCGCGCCCTTCTAGGCGGGCGCGCGCGCGTCAAGAGGGACACGCGGGAGGCGGCGGCGGAGCCGCTTGTCCGCGGCTGTCAGATTCCTTGTCCGTCGGCGCTGGGAGCAGGGAGAGGTGAGTTTTTCGGGGGGTTCGGGGGGGTTTCACACAGCGGGGCACCCCGATCGGGGGTGCCCCACCGAAGTGGACCAAGACCCAGGATAGTCAAAATCCTGGGTGTTGGTCCACTTTAAGTGTTAGCAGAGACACTGCTCCTTTAAACAATAAATCACGATGGTAGGAAATAAATAAGTAAAAGCTTTGAATAGCCATTTTCACACAGTGGTGCTCTATTTTCTTTGTTCAATCTTCTATCCTTCTTGGCATGGCTACCTACCAATGATTTAATTTTTCTCTCTTTTCTTGCAGCCATTTAATAGTACAAAGCCCTGCATGTCATGTGGAAGCTCGCTGAATAAGAACATCCAATCCATACACTGGGAGGGAGGTAAAGGTTGCAGAAACAAGGTGAAAATGTCTAGGTATGTATTGGAGCTTCCCTAGGCCCCTTTCACACCACAGACATGAAGGCATGCTCTTCCCCGCACTAAATAAAATTCAATTTTTGGGAATGGCTTATGCATTAAAGGCAGATCACTGTGTATTTAAAGAGGAACATCAGACCTTTTCTGATGTTCCTCTCTAAACATCCCTTCGCCCTCCCTCACTGCCTTTTAGATGTAGGCGTTATCTAAAACGCAGTCATCCGGCAGCATTCCCGGCCTTTTTCCACCACCCTTAGCCGTCCCAGAGTGAAGGCTGCAGGCTTAGCTGTCCTTACGTGTAACCGTCCTCTCTTCAAATGCCCCACGCCGCTCCTCAGATCTCGCGAGTGTCATTGTAGCCTATGCAATGGCACTGCACATTCGCAAGATCTGAGGGGTGACGCAGTGCATGTCGGGATTCCGAGGGATGCTAAGTGCGTTGTGCCCGGAGAGTTACGTTTACATTAACTATTTGATAAACCGGAGAGGCAGGGAGGCCAAGCAAACCAGGTCTGGGGAGTTTTTACTAACTCCCCATGACATGTAATGTTCCTTCTTGTTCAAAAGGGAAAGTCCACTTTTGTGTGCTTTATCGCAGACTTAGATTGTGGAGGAGGGGTTGCTGAGGGACGTGGCCTGTGTGCCGAAGGGCCAATTATTTTTTGAACAAAGGCCAGGTCCACCTGTGGGCCAAGTCATAGTACTGCTCCCGGCTTCACATATCAGGGTTTGTGGGAGAATGAGCAGCAGCATGGAAGCCGGTGACCAATACGTTGCAACCCTCATGGCCCCCTGGCACCCCTCATCTGAGGTCTGCAAGGAAGTGCACAGAAACTGGTGCATGCACAGTAAGCAGAACTGCATACACTCACACTGTAAGGGCAGCAGGAGTAGGATTTGATTCTCCTCTAAACAGACAAGTATTAGACTATAGTATCCTAAGATGGGGCCCAATTTCAAGGCAGTAAAATCTGACTCACCGGACTTGTATAAATGAGCAGCTGAAAAGGTTAGGTGAGTATTCTTTTTATATATCCCTAAATTTTCCGTTAGGGGCTTTTACATCTTCCAGTAAGGAGTGGAGTATTGTGGCTTAGCCTAGTCCCCATCTAGGCTATGAAAAGACTAACCCTTTGGCCCGTGCAGCTCCTAACCGTTTAGCTCTGATGTCTCTATACTTACCTTCCTCCAACGCCCGGCTGACATGGTGGTGCCCATCAGACTGTCTTCACTGCCCCTAACATGCCTATTCCATTGTTTTCAAACCACCTTGGCACGCCCCCTCCATTTTCAATGAATGAAGTAGATGTGTGGGGCAGAAACAAGGCCCCACAGACGCTGCCATAAGAAGCTGACGGCATTGGGAGACAGAATCACCTGCCATTGTCTGAAAATGCCATTACTTAACTATTTATATTTGGTATGTTTATTTGCAGAAAGGACAAGCAAAAATATTCAAATAGCTCCAAGACTGTATCAAGGAAAAGTGTTGCCAAAAAGTAAACGGCTGGTTTCCAAGCTGCACAACTGGTAAAAAGCTTTACATTTTTTTTCCAGCCCTATCTTGTTATAAAATAAAATAAAAAAATAAATATTCTTGGTGTGCCACACACCCCGCTTCACCTTTAATATTCTTCACGATTGGGTTACTCACCGCCAGGTGACGCTGTGCAGAGAGGAAGTCTTGTAACGAGCCCCCTTCTGGCCTATATATACCTGGTACCTCCCATTTATCACCAGTGTTTTTCTCTCTGCATGACGACAAGACAGAAGAATGAAGTCTCCTGTTTGCAGGTAGCCGGGGTCTTACCCCGGCACCCTCTTTGGTCTATTTCTGCCCGTTTTTTGATTGTTTTGTTACCTTTGTGGTTAATGGAAACCTCCCAGCCTAGGCTGCTCACTGGGCAATAGGTAGACGGCACTATAGGTGCCTAGGAGCTTATCTCCTCCGCTCGACCCCCTCTTTTGGGGGCAATGCGGCTATCCGGCATGGTGATCCGGAAGTGGGATGCCCCTTAGCCCCTTACTCTCCCGTTGCGGTCCCTTCTCCCTTCACTATGGGGGGGGGGGGGGAGGGGGGGGTAGAGGGATGTGTATTGCATGTGTGTTTTCACTGTGTGTCTATATTTCATGTGTGTTTTACTTGTTTGCACTTGTCAGGCTGCACCGCAAGAATGCACTTGGCCTGACTAATCCTCCTTATAAAGCTTATTTTTTGTCCTCTGCCAGGTCTTGCAAGCAGCTGCTGGCCGGCATGGCCAGAATTTGGGTCGGCTTTAAAGCTGGGGCGGGCTGCACTGTGGCAGGCTGGCTTATGGCTGCCTGCGCCCTTCTTGGTTACAGCCTCCCTCCCCCCTCTCCCCTCTCCCCTGGTCTCCTCCGTGAACGGCCGCCGTTAGAGGGCTCGCGTTATTAGCTTGGGCAGCGCTGCTGCATTGGAATTTCAGTTTCCCCCTTCCCCCCTTCCTTTTTCCCCTTGTTTTGCGGCCGCCGTCTGGCGAACCGCACTGTTTGGACTTGAAGGGGGCGGGGCCGGATGACGTCGGAGCTGGGGGCGTGGTGGCGGCGGCGTCATGCGGCCGGCCCCAGCCGCACTTCCTTCCGCTTATGAGGAAGACACGTGCGGGGCTTTCGGCCGCATATGCCTCTGGCTGCTATTGCCGCTACCGCCGTTTGCGCTTGCTGCTGCTTACTGCTGCTGCTTCTACTGTGACTATTTACCGCTGCTGCTGCTGTTGCTGCTGCGGTTGTCGCTTCAGGCTGCTGCCGGACATCGCTGCCATTTTCCCTGCTATACTGCTGGTTGCTTGGCGTTTCAGCCTTGCTCAGGTAAGCGGCCTCACCTGGCGTGGGGCCGTTTATTTTTTATTATGGCTGACTTTTATAAAAAGGGGGGAAAGTATTAAAGAGGATGTATTTATTTATATGTTAAGAAAAGGAGGAATAATACAGGGCAAATTTCTTTTGGTGCTGTGCATGAGTATTGTTTTGCATGTTGCCATTTTGTTGTCAGGGGATCTTACTGTTGGTTTTCTTCCCCCACAGATCCTGGGAATCCCTCAAATAAAGCGGCCTCCCGGTTCTATATTACTTGGCTAGTCCTTCTTTTCTAAATTGGGACATATTTATATATATATATATATATATATTCATATATATTTAAAAAAAAATAATAATAATAATTATAGTATATCTTTTATTTACAAAGATTATTAAGGGGATCTTTATTATCAATTAAATCCTCCCTTCCGGGACATTTACTAAAAGGGGGCATCCCGGGTGGCTTACGCCTTAAACCCAGAATTTTGCGAATACCATAAATCACCATATGGAGGCTTCCGATATTACCGGAAATGGTTCTTCTGGGCCATCTAGGGTGTGCGCAGGATGTGGGACTCCGCTCCCAGCTGATGATGTTTTTGTATGCATTCCTTGTGCAAAGCAGAGTATTGCGCGTCAGTCCGTTGCTCCGGCTGCTGGCCCTTCGCAACTTCCATCATCCCCTACCCCTCCCTCCCTGTTCCGGACCCCGCGTGACACTGTCAAGAGTGGGGATTCGCAATCCAAGGTGGCGGCACGGTTGGCCAACCTCGAGAAAATAGTGTCCGTTAAAGCAGGGTCAAAAGCCACTGCGAAACGGAAGCACCTGACTCCGATACCTCCGGCTTCACAGGATGAGGTATGTGAACCTGTGGAATGGTCCGATTGCTCCCTGGACGAGGAGGGAGAATTCCTGCTGGAGTCAGATGAGCCTGCAGATCAGCTTGAGGCTGATGCCATTGGCGATTTGTCGGCGGGGGTTTCTCTTGACACCCCCTCCATTCTGGCTCAAATGTTTGAAATTTTGAATTTAGATCCGCCTGAGGCTGTCACCCTGCCAAAGGGTCAGTTGTTTAATGTGCCTCAGCCGCGTTGGGTTTTTCCCAGACAACATCACTTTGAGAGGGTGGTGCTTAAGGAATGGGAACATCCCACGTGGTTAACTGGAATCCCTTCCAGTTGGGAAAAGCGTTATCCTTTTCCGCCAGAATTGGTGAAGCTTTGGTCCGTCCCTCCTGACGTCGATACTCCTGTCCTAGGGCTCTCCAGCACGGCTATGGTGCAGTCTTCTGAGACCACTACCCTTAAGGATGGTGAGGATCGTCGGATTGACCAGTATGCTCACCATGGTTTTATTAGTGCTGGATCTACGATGCGGCCGGTGTGTGCTTCGGCCCTTCTTCTGTTGGCGGTTAGATCTGTTATTCAGGATCTGTGTGTGGATCTTGATCCCACTTGTGGGGAGTTTACTGCTCTTAAGCAGTGTGAGTCTTTTGTTTCTTATGTTCTGTCCGCTCAGGACGATGCGCTGACTATGAGTAGCAGGACAGCGGCATTGCTGGTGGCTATTCGTCGGTCAGTGTGGCTGCGCCAGTGGTCGGCGGACTCAGCTTCTAAAAAGGTACTCACAGCTCTCCCCTTTTTGGGCTTGCGACTGTTTGGTGAAAAGATTGATTCAGTTGCAAAAGGTGGTAAAATGCCGCAACGCAAGAGGCCTCGTCGTCCCTTTCGGGGGGCAAGTTCTGGTAGGCCTTCATTTCGGGGATTCAGAGCGGGTAGGGGGGCTTCCTTTCCCGCTACCAGAGGTGCAGGTTGGACTCGGGGGAGGGGCCGTGGCCGTCCCACTCAGTCCTGGGGCACCAAGCCCAAACCTGCTGGTAAACCCGCTCAGCAATGAGGGGCTGCCCTCACCCGTGCGGGTGGGGGGACGATTGCGACACTTCTCCCAGGTTTGGGACCTGGAGGTTCCGGACAGATGGATCCGGGAGGTAGTGTCGTCCGGTTACAAACTGGAATTCGAGTCTCGCCCTCCTTCACGGTTCTTTCGGTCTCGGATGCCCATCGATCCTTTGGCCGCACAGGGGCTCCTGGCGTCAGTAAAGAATCTGTTAGAAATGTCATCCGGCCGGTACCGCGCTTAGAGATGGGCCTCGGTTTCTACTCCAATCTTTTCGCAGTCCCCAAGAAAGACGGGTCAGTTCATCCCGTCCTGGACCTGAAATTGCAACAGGTTCATCCGTTTTCGGAAGTTTCGCATGGAAACCTTGCGTACGGCCGTTGGTTCCCTTTGACGGGGGACTTTATGACGTCCATAGACATCAAGGATGCTTATCTTCATGTTCCCATCTGCCACGCTCATCGTTTTCTTCGATTCGTGATGGAAAATCAGCATTATCAATTCGTGGCACTTCCGTTTGGCCTTACCTCAGCTCCAAGAGTGTTCACCAAGGTGCTGGCAGGGGTCATGGCCATTTTCAGATCTCGGGGCATTCGTGTCGTGCCTTATTTGGACGACCTTCTTGTCATGGCTCCGTCACGCAATCAATCGGAGACAGACACCAGGATGGTGGTCTCCACGCTAGAAAGCTTTGGTTGGGTGATCAACTTCTCCAAGTCCTCCCTTGCTCCGGCCAGGGTGGTGTCCTTTCTGGGGATACAGTTGGACTCATCAACACAGAGTGTTTCTCCCCCAGTCCAAGATTCATCTGATTCAGGAGTTGGTTCGGGTCCTACTTTCCAATCCTCGGCCGTCCATCCGTCTGGGGATGAGGCTGGTAGGGTTGATGGTTGCCTCCTTCGAGGCAGTTCCTTTTGCTCAATTTCACACGCTTCAGCTTTATCTGTTGGCGTCTTGGGACCAGCAGCCTCGGTCGCTGGATCAGCCCTTCCAGTTGTCCTCCCGGGTCCGGCAGTCCCACCGGTGGTGGTTGGTCTCGACCAATCTCGTGAAGGGCAGGTCTTTCCTGACCCCCCTTTGGGAAGTTGTCACCACGGACGCCAGTCTGTCGGGATAGGGCGGATTCTAGAAGGAGCTTCAGTTCCAGGGGCAGTGGGGACCTCAAGAGGCCCACTTACCCATCAATGTTCTAGAACTGAGAGCCATCCGTCGGGTTCTTGCTCTCCTGACTCAACACGTTCTGGGCCTTCCGGTCCAGGTGCGTTCAGACAATCAAACAGCGGTTGCTTACATCAATCATCAGGGAGGGACTCGCAGTCTGAGTGCTCTCAGAGAGGTGTCCCTGATCCTGACCTGGGCAGAGGCCCATGTTCCTTGTCTCTCGGCGGTATACATTCCAGGAGTGGAGAACCAGGAAGCGGACCGGTTGAGCAGGGGCTCTCCCCGTCTGGGAGAATGGGCTCTCCATCCTCAGGTTTTTCGCTCACTGTATCTCCGATGGGGGACACCGGAGGTGGACCTGTTTGCCTCTCGTCACAATCACAGGCTCCCGAACTTCGTGTCGCTCTCCCGGGATCCTCTGGCTCTGGCAGTGGACGCCATGTCCCTGAGCTGGGGGGATCTGGGATTTCTATACCTGCTTCCTCCGATACCCATGCTGGGCAGGGTGGTTCGGAAGTTGGCTCTGGAAAGGATGTCCGCCGTTCTCGTGGCCCCAAGGTGGCCAAGACGAGTGTGGTTCGCAGACATCGTTCGGCTGGCAGTGGACCAGTTCGTTCTGCCTCTTCGGCCCGATCTGCTCACTCAGGGTCGGTTGTGTTACCCCAATTTACCAGCGCTGGGTTTGACGGCCTGGCTGCTGAAACCTCCATCTTGAAGGAGGAGGGTCAGTGCCCGGAAGAGGTCTTCTTCTATCATCTACTATAGGACTTGGAAAGCCTATATCGCTTGGTGTGAGATGAGATCTTTTCCTTGTAGGGTCTTTTCGGTCTCCAGGATTCTGGAGTTTTTACAATCAGGGCTGGACTCTGGTCTTCAGCTAAGTACGTTGAAAGGGCAAGTTTCTGTCTTATCTATCTTTTTTCAGAAGCGTTTTGCGCTTCAGCCTTTAGTTAAAACTTTTTTCCAGGGGGTTACGCATGTGCGGCCTCCCAGGAAACCATTACTCCCGGTTTGGGATTTGAATTTGGTTCTTTCTGCTCTTCAGGCTCCTCCTTTTGAGCCTTTGCAAGATATTGCTTTGTCTACCCTGACTCAGAAGATTGTCTTCTTGGTAGCTATCACTTCAGTCCGGCGTGTCTCAGAGTTGGCGGCCTTGTCTATCCAGGCGCCCTACTTTGAGAGGAATCAGGATAAAGTGGTCTTTCGGTTCAAGCCAGACTTTCTTCCTAAGGTTGTTTCTGCTTTTCATTTGAATCAGGATATTGTTCTTCCCTCCTTGTGTCCTAATCCTAAGAATGACAAAGAGAGGGTTTTGCATTGTTTGGATGTAGTACGCTGTGTTAAGTACTACTTGATTATCACCTTTTCGTAAGACGGATGCCTTTTTTGTTATGCCCTGTGGGCCTAAGAAGGGTTTGGCACCAGCCAAATCTGCCATTAGCAAATGGATACGTCAGGCCGTTACTGCGGCCTATTCTGCTAAGGGGAAAGTTCCCCCTTTTCGTATCACTGCTCATTCTACTCGCGCTGTTGGAGCGTCTTGGGCTTTTCAGCACCAAGCTTCTGTTGAACAAGTTTGTAAGGCCGCCACTTGGTCTTCTGTTCATACTTTTTCTAAGTTTTACAAAGTTGATGTGCGAGCCTCAGCAGATGCTGTTTTTGGCCGCAAAGTTCTGCAGACTGCGGTCATTTCACCTGGCCTTGAGATGCCCATCCCTTGTGGATACTGCTTTTGGATGTCCCAATCGTGAAGAATATTAAAGGTGAAGCGGGGTGTGTGGCACACCAAGAATAATACCATTTTGTGAGTACTCACCTGAAAAATGGATATTGTTGGTGTGCCACACACCCCGCTTCACTCCCACCCTTTTCAGTATTCCGAATCCTTTATATGGTGAAGCTTTTATTTATATTGATTTATTTGGAGGTTACCGTTAAAATACTGGTACCTTGTCTTTCTGCTTTTGAATACACTGGTGATAAATGGGAGGTACCAGGTATATATAGGCCAGAAGGGGGCTCGTTACAAGACTTCCTCTCTGCACAGCGTCACCTGGCGGTGAGTAACCCAATCGTGAAGAATATTAAAGGTGAAGCGGGGTGTGTGGCACACCAACAATATCCATTTTTCAGGTGAGTACTCACAAAATGGTATTATTGCCATTGTATGCTTGCACACACATAGAAATTTGTCTTCTGCATTTAACCCATCTGTGCAGTGAGTGTACATATGCCCAGAGCGGTGGGCTGTCCTAATTGCGGCGCCCGGGGGGCGGTTGGGGGGTTAGGTGCCTTGCTCAAGAGCACTTCAGTCATGTCCCAGGACCGGGATTCGAACCTGCCAGCCTCCAGTCACAAGTCCACTCCCTTACCTCTAGGCCACATCTCCTTGTATGACTACTCATTGCTTAAACCACTGACTGTTACCATTACTGGATCATTCTACCCTTCATTCATTCTGTCTACCTCATGTTGTAAAGGGATCGAATCCTTATTTCTGTATGAACAAACTCTTAGACTGGGGGTGCTCAACCTTT
Organism: Gastrophryne carolinensis; assembly: GCA_027917425.1. Taxonomy (NCBI): domain Eukaryota; kingdom Metazoa; phylum Chordata; class Amphibia; order Anura; family Microhylidae; genus Gastrophryne; species Gastrophryne carolinensis. The sequence continues at coordinate 277,045,551 of CM051238.1, forward strand.
TGGGGAACACTTAAAGTGGACCAAAATCCATAGCGATCGGCCCGGGAATCTATAACATTCCTGGGCTGATCTATTCCCTCCGCCCTGGGCAGCCAAAATCAGATGTGTGTGAAACCCCCCAGGTTGCCAATACACTTACCTCCTATTCTAAGTGTGCCATACACTCCACTTCGATCTTCATGACATGTGGGTAATCTCCAGTAGAGGGCGAACTTCTGCAAAGATGAATATGCAAAAAGGAAAGCCCCCCCCCGTCCATATATACCTGGGACCTCCCACCAATTTCCCCAGTTCCTTCTCTGCAGGGAAGGCGACAAGACAGAAGATGAAGACTTCTTTACTTACAGGAAAGCCGGGCTCGCGCCCGGCCGTCTATTGTCCCTATTACTGCCAGGGCCCTTTCTAAATTGCCCCTATTTTAGCCTCCCAGCTTAGGCTGCGGGTCCTGGTGAAGGTAGGCAGCACCCTATGGGTGCGGAAGGAGCATTGCTCCACCGTGAGACCTCATTATGGGGTAGGCGGTTACCCAGGTTTTGGTGATCCTGGTGTGGGATGCCCCGTCCCTCTATGCTTATCGCCGGATTCTGGCAGGGTTCCCCCCCTTCTGGGTCCCTTACTCCCCTCCAGGGGGGGGGGGGGTTGCCTGGCTGTTATTTTCGGTTTCGTTCTCCTATGCCCCTGTGTGTGTGGGTGTGTGAGTTTCACTGTGTGTGTGTGTGTTCACTGACAGGATGTTTTCACTTCTGAGGGCCATAGTTTGCATTGTTGCCTATCTAGTGCCTTTGATTTAGCCTGGGGAGCTTCTCCCCCTCAGGCTGTGTTCAGGGAGGGGGCCGCGGTAGCCCCGCCCCCTTCTTTGGCGCGATTCTGTGGCTCAACCCTTGGGATCCGCGTTGCTGGGAGGGGGGGCGTGGCCTGGCGAGCGCGCGTTCTGTGCTGGCCCGCCCTTCCCCTTCTCTTCCTGTCTTTCTGCATGAGGCACTGCTCGGGGGCCATTTTGGATTGCTCTTGCTGAGCTGCGCTCCTGGTGGTAAGGGCCGGATGGCCACTTCCTTAGCTTATGTGGGGGCCCCTCTTTAGCGGGGGGCCCCCACTGATTTGCGGGCATGTGTGTGTGTCTATTCTATTTGCTTTTAGTTATCGCATGTCTGGAGCTGGGATATATATATATATATATATATTTATATATATAATTATGTATGTGTTATTGCCTTATATATATAGGGGATTACAGATTGCATTGTATTTGTGCATATTAAGGGGTTCCTCCTGGTCCTGGGGTCCCTAGTGTAAAATTGATCACCTCAAATCCTCCCACCGGGACTTTTAAGGGGCATCCCGGGTTGCTTAGGCGTAAATTCCCTGGGGTCTTGCGACTGACCACAAAAATCACCATATGGAGGCTCCGCAGGATACTGGGCTCGGGCTCCCTCTGGGACATTCCGGGCCATGTGTGAGGTGTGGGGTATCCCTTACGGGGGAAAATGTGCTGATCTGTATACCATGCACACAAAAGGCCATAACGCGGCAATCTGGTACCCAGCCTTCTGGGTCGGCTCCTCCCGCTTCATCGTTTTCCCCTCCCCGCCTTATCCGTTCCCCAAGTGACATTGGTGCCAGCGGGGAGTCGCACTCTGATGTTTGTGCTAGGTTGGCCAGCATCGAGAAATTTATTGGTAGCACGGTGGGCAAGAAGGCCCAGGCTAAAAAAGGGCCTTTTGTCGTCGGCCAGCCCTTGTGGGATGTTGACGGCGATTCCGTTGATTTGTCAGATTATTCCCCGAGGAGGGGGAATTGTATGAGGAAATGGAGACTGACTATGTTCAGTCTGGTAATGCCGATGTCGGGCAGGCGCTGGGGGATGCCGTAGATACGGCCACTGTTTTCTCACATCTATTGGAGGTGTTGGATATCGAACCGCCTGAGGCGCCCCCTCTCAAGAAGGGGGAATTTTTTGGGGTCCGCAAGCCCCGTCTGGAGTTCCCTACCCAGGGTCACTTTGTTGCGCTGATCCTTAGAGAATGGGAGAGGCCCAGTCGGCTTCCTGGTGTTCCTCAGGGATGGGATAAGAAGTATCCTTTCCCGGTGGAGGCGGTTAAGCGCTGGTCTTCTCCTCCCGAGGTCGACGCGCCAGTTTTAGGTTTGACCAACTCTTCTTTGCTGAACACCCCTGACGCCACTTCCCTTAAAGCGGACCTTCACTCTGAATAAGACTCTATCTTATATGTTTCCCACACCCTGTACATACAGATTGCCCACATTAAAAATCATCCTACCTGCATCTATTGCATGTTATGAGCCTTTAAACATCCAAGATGGCGGCTTATGGAAGCCGCCATCTTATCAGGCAGCCTGCAAACAGGAAGTGCCCTCTGACTGTGCTGCTCTGCATTCTGGGACTGCTGACTTTTCCCTGACCCCAGCTCTGCTCTGTTTGAGCAAAGCACAGCTATAACCCGCCCCCCTGTACCTTATCCCACTCTCCTCTCCTCAGTAAGTGTGATGCTTCTGAGTCAAGATGGCGGCGCCCGTATCCTAAATTCCTGAACAGAGTTGCAGCCCAGTGGGGGAAGGAATAATAAGTTAGTGACTAAAAACGTAAAATATATTAATTTTACATGCTGGGGAACCGTTTTTTAAGAGTTTGGGCTTTTCATTAAATCATGGTGAAGGTCCAGTTTAAGGATGGCGAGGATAAGCGCCTTGATCAGATGGCGTGCCACGCATTTGCCAGCGTGGGCTCGGCCCTGCAGCCTGTTTGTGCATCTGCCCTGGTGTCGCTTGCTACCAGGTCTCTTATCAGGGACTGGCTGAATGACGCTCAGTTTGATCCAGCTAGCGCTGAGTTCGCTACCCTTAAGAGATGTGAATTGTTCATGGAATTTGTCTTGGCTGCTATGGAAGATTCTATTGTCGTGTGTAGTAGGACTTCAGCCTTACTGGTGGCTATGCGCAGATCGGTCTGGCTCCACCAGTGGACCGCGGACTTTGGGGCCAAGAAGTCGCTCACAGCTCTTCCCTTCTTGGGTACGCGGCTGTTTGGATATAAATTGGATGCTGTTGCTAAAGGAGGTAAGTTACCTCAGCGGAAGAAACAGCGCTGTCCCTTTCGGGGGGCTGGCTCGTTCACTCCTTCCTTTCGAGGGGCCAGAGCGGCTAGGGGTTTGGCCTTCTCGGGTGTCAGGGGCTCGTCCTGGAACAGGGGCAGAGGTCGGGCACGTCCCGCGGCTGCCTGGGGTCCCAAGCCTGCCGTTAAACCGGCTCAGCAATGAAGGGACGCCCTCACCCGCAATGGTGGGGGGACAGCTGCGGCTCTTATTCCAGGTCTGAGTCCGGGAGGTCACAGACAATTGGATCTTGGAAGTAGTCTCCTCCGGGTACAAACTGGAGTTCGAGTACTGGCCGCCCCCAAGATTCTTAAGGTCTCGGGTGCCCTCGGACCCTCAGGCTGCACAGGGGCTCCTGTTAGCAGTGAAAAACCTTCTGGACATGGGGTTTATATGCCCGGTGCCTCCGTCGGAGAGAGGCAGGGGTTACTACTCCAACCTTTTCACGGTTCCCAAGAAGGAGGGTTCGGTGAGACCCATTCTGGATTTCAAGGTTCTCAACAGGTTTATCAGAGCTAAAAAGTTCCGCATGGAGACGCGCTCGGCTATCAATTCCCTTCGTCAAGGGGATTTTATGACATCCATAGACATCAAGAATGCGTATCTGCATGTTCCGATTTTTCAGGCACATCAGAGATTCCTCCGGTTTGCGGTGGAGGATCAACATTTTCAGTTTGTAGCTCTTCCATTCGGACTGACCTCGGCGCCGAGGGGCTTCACCAAGGTCTTGGCGGGAATAATGGCTCTGCTCAGAGCTCAGGGCATTCGCATTGTGCCTTATCTGGACGACCTGTTGATCTCAGCTTATTCCCTCCGTCAGGCAGAGCTGGACACCCACCAGGTGGTGTCGACCCTGGAGAGGTTCGGGTGGGTGATCAACCGCCCCAAGTCTTCTCTCTCTCCGTCTCGTGTGATTTCATTTCTGGGCATGAATCTGGATACCATTCTGGCCAGAGTGTTTCTGCCCCAGACCAAGGTGCAGGGGATTCAGGGTCTGATCCGCCTTTTTCTGGCCAATCCTTGTCCCTCTATCTGACAGGGGATGAAACTGGTGGGCTTGATGGTATCCTCCTTCGAGGCGGTACCGTTTGCACAGTTTCACATGAGATCTCTTCAACTTCACCTATTGACGCATTGGGACAGGTGTCCGCAGTCATTGGATCAACCTTTCAGGATGTCTCCCAGGGTTCGGCAGTCCCTTCGGTGGTGGCTGGAATCGAGCAACCTGTTGAAGGGCAGATCCTTTCTGGTCCCTTGTTGGGAGACGGTTACCACGGATGCCAGCCTGTCGGGCTGGGGAGGTTATTGGAAAAGTCATCAGTTCAGCGGGGTGTGGGGTCCTCAGGAGGCTCACACCCCCATAAATGTCTTGGAGCTCAGAGCCATCCGACTGGTTCTGGCTCGGCTGACCTCACATTTACAGGGTCGTTCAGACAACCGAACGGCGGTAGCTTACATCAGTCACCAAGGAGGGACTCGCAGCAGCAGTGCCCTCAGGGAAGTCTCTCTGATCCTGCACTGGGCGGAGAGCAATGTTCCTTGCATTTCGGCAGTCTACATTCCGGAGGTGGAGAACACGGAGGTGGATTCCCTGAGCAGGGGATCCTCTCGCCAAGGAGAGTGGTCTCTCAACCTCGAGGTTTTTCTGGATCTTTGCCGCAAGTGGGGGACTCCGGAGGTGGATCTCTTTGCCTCGAGGCACAATCACAAACTTCCGGCCTTTGTGTCTCTTTCTCAGGATCCTCTATCTCTGGCAGTGGATGCCTTGTCCCTTGCTTGGAAGGAGCTGGGTTTTATGTACCTGTTTCCGCCCATCTCCATGCTGGGCAAGGTAATTCGCAAACTGGTTTTAGAAGGGGCACCAGCGATTCTGGTGGCTCCAAGGTGGCCAAGAAGGGTTTGGTACGCAGATGTTGTAAGGATGGCCGTAGATCAGTACCGACTTCCCTTGTTGCCGGATCTGTTATCTCAGGGTCAACTACTTTACCCCAATTTCCAAATGCTGGCTTTGACGGCTTGGCTGCTGAAACCTTCATTTTGAAAGAGGAAGGTTTGTCTGAGGCTGTTGTTCAGACCTTGATTAGGGCTAGGAAGCGGTCCTCTTCTGGCATTTACTATAGGACTTGGAGGTCCTATATTGATTGGTGTGAGGCTAGGGCCTTGCCTTGCAGGGTGTTTTCGATTCCCAGGATTTTGGAGTTTCTTCAGCATAATCTGGATCTTGGGTTCCAGCTTAGTACTTTGAAAGGACAGGTTTCTGCTCTGTCGGTTTTCTTCCAGAGGTCTTTTGCCTTACACCCGCTGGTTAAGACCTTTTTTCAAGGGGTCGCGCATGTGCGGCCTCCTCGGAAGGCTGTAGTTCCTGTTTGGGATTGGAATTTGGTTCTTTTGGCTCTCCAGGGTCCTCCTTTTGAGCCGCTACAGGATATTGCTCTTTCGGTTCTCACTCAGAAGGTTGCTTTCTTGGTGGCTATTACCTCTGTTCGGCGTGTCTCTGAGTTGGCGGCTCTGTCGATTCAGGCCCCTTACTTTGAGAGACACCAGGATAAGGTGGTTTTTGGTTTTAAGCCGGGTTCCCTTCCTAAGGTGGTGTCTGCTTTCCACCTCAATCAGGATATTGTTCTCCCTTCCTTGTGTCCTAAGCCTAACAATGACAAGGAGAGGGTTCTGCACAATTTGGATGTTGTTCGCTGTGTGAAGTACTATTTGGTGACTACTTCTTCCTTCCGCAAGACGGACGCTTTTTTCGTGGTGCCCTACGGGCCCAGGAAAGGTTTGGCGCCTGCTAAGTCTACGATTAGCAAATGGATTCGTCAGGCCATTGTTGGGGCCTATTCTGCTAAGGGGAGGACTCCCCCTTTTAGGGTCACTGCGCACTCTACTCGTGCGGTTGGTGCGTCCTGGGCTTTTCAGCACCAGGCTTCTGTTGAACAAGTTTGTAAGGCTGCTACTTGGTCTTCCGTTCATACTTTTTCCAAGTTTTACAAGTGCGGGCTTCAGCGGATGCTGTTTTTGGCCACAAGGTTCTGCAGGCTGCAGTGGTTTGAGTTCGTACATTCTTTACTGTTTCTGGTTCCCACCCATGACGGACACTGCTATTGGATGTCCCACATGTCATGAAGATCGAAGTGGAGTGTATGGTACACTTAGAAATACAGTTTTGTGAGTACTCACCTTTAAAACGGGTATTATGAGTGTGCCATACACTCCACTTCGACCTTCATGACATGTGGGTAATCTCCAGTAGAGGGCGAACTTCTGCAGAGATGAATATGCAAAAAAGAAAGCCCCTCCCGGTCCATATATACCTGGGACCTCCCACCAATTTCCCAGTGTAAAAAAGCAGTAAGGGGACCAGGAAGAACCAATTATAACCTTAACAATCAAAACCAATGGTTCACCATATAAAAGCCCCAGAATACCTGAAAAAAAGGGGTGGGGCGAAGTGGAGTGTATGGCACACTCAAAATACCCATTTTAAAGGTGAGTACTCACAAAACGGTATTATTTCACGCTCCCTGTTAGAGGGTAGCAGGGGATACTGCCGTCAGCACACTCAGAGCCGCTCACCCAAGACAAAGGCTAAGATGCGCTGATTGGACGAGCGGCCGCACATAGGCCTGGGAAGAGGTGAGTTGGTTTCGGCGACTTGGGGGGGTTTCACACAGCGCGGCACCCCCGATCGGGTTGTCCCGGGGACAAGGACCAAAGTCAAAATCTTGGGTTTTGGTCCACTTTAAGTAATTTTGTAACCAGTCACGGGCCAAAAGGAAATGAAGTGTTTCAGAATTTTTTTACCCACTCTCACCATCACATACTGTACTAAGGCACCCTGCGTAATCAGCCACCTGCACTGACCCCTCATTCTGCACACACACCGATCCCAAACACATTCAGATCACCTATTCGTACCCACACAACCCCTGCAAAATTCACACAACCCCCCCCCCCCCATATCCACACACTCCTGAATTATACTTTTATTACACCAACTCCATCAAAATACCATTCTGTGAATACTCACCTGTAAAATGGGTATTATAAGTATGTCACACACCCCGCTTCAAGAAATTCATAACGTGTGGGTAATACTGACCTGTAGAGGGCGATATGCAGAGATGCCAGGAAAAAAGAGAGCCCCTCCCGGTCCATAAATACCTGGGACCTCCCACTCATTACCCAGTATAAGAACAGCAGTAAGGTAAGGGACCAGGAAGAGCCCAACACAAAGCATAACAACGCAAAGTTCACCATATAAAGGATCCAGAATACAAAAGGGCAGGGTGAAGCGGGGTGTGTGACATACTTATAATACCCATTTTACAGGTGAGTATTCACAAAATGGTATTATTCTAAGTATGTCACACACCCCGCTTCAAGAAATTCATAACGTGTGGGAATTCCAACAGCAGTGTCCATAAAGGGCGGGGATCCAAAACAAGGCAACAAGGCACAACTTAAACCACTGCAGCTTGCAGAACTTTGCGGCCAAACACAGCATCCGCTGAGGCCCGAACATCAACCTTGTAAAACTTGGAAAAAGTGTGAACAGAAGACCAAGTAGCAGCCTTACAAACTTGCTCAAAAGAGGCCTGGTGCTGAAAAGCCCAGGACGCCCCAACCGCACGAGTAGAATGAGCAGTAACACGAAAAGGGGGTACCTTCCCTTTGGCAGAATAGGCCCCAACTATGGTCTGACGGATCCATTTACTAATGGAAGACTTGGCAGGCGCCAAGCCTTTTCGGGGCCCGGAGGGCACCACAAAAAAGGCATCCGTCTTACGAAAGGAAGACGTTACCTCCAAATAATACTTCACAACACGAACCACATCCAAAGAATGCAGGGCCCTCTCCTTGTCATTGCTGGGATTAGGACACAGAGAGGGCAGAACAATGTCTTGGTTTAGGTGAAAGGCAGAAACAACCTTAGGAAGGAAATCGGACTTGAAACGAAAAACCACCTTGTCCTGATGCCCCTCAAAGTACGGGGCTTGAATGGACAAAGCCGCCAACTCAGAGACACGCCTAACCGAAGTGATGGCTACCAAAAAGGCCATTCACAAAATGGTATTATTCTAAGTATGTCACACACCCCGCTTCAAGAAATTCATAACGTGTGGGAATTCCAACAGCAGTGTCCATAAAGGGCAGGGATCCAAAACAAGGCAACAAGGCACAACTTAAACCACTGCAGCTTGCAGAACTTTGCGGCCGTAAGTGAAGACAAGGCAATATCATTCAAGGGCTCAAAAGAAGAATCCTGAAGAGCAGAAAGAACTAAATTCAAATCCCAAACAGGGAGCAAAGGTTTTCTAGGAGGCCGCACGTGCGTGACTCCCTGGAAAAAAGTCTTAACCAAAGGATGTAGGGCAAATGACCTCTGAAAGAACACCGCCAGGGCAGAAACCTGCCCCTTCAGAGTACTAAGCTGGAGCCCCAGGTCCAGACCATGTTGAAGAAATTCCAGGATTCTGGAGATGGAAAATTCCCTACAAGGCAACGCCCTGATCTCACACCAATCAATATAAGAATTCCAAGTCCTATAGTAGATATTAGAGGAAGACCGCTTCCTAGCACTAATGAGAGTTCGAATCACAGCATCGGAAAGACCTTCCTCCTTCAAGATGGAGGTTTCAGCAGCCACGCCGTCAAAGCCAGCGTTGGTAAATTGGGATAACGTAGTTGACCCTGGGTAAGCAGATCCGGAAGCAGGGGCAGAACGAACTGATCCTCTGCTAACCTTACCACATCTGCGAACCAAACCTGTCTTGGCCACCTTGGAGCCACCAGAATTGCTGACGCACCCTCCAGGGCCAGCTTGCGCACCACTCTGGCCACCAAGGGAAACGGAGGGAACAGATACAGAAACCCCAGATCCCTCCAGTTCAGAGACATGGCATCCACTGCCAGAGCCAGTGGATCCCGTGAGAGAGACACAAATGTCAGAAGTTTATGATTGTGACGAGAGGCAAAGAGGTCCACCACCTGAGACAAATCAAGCGAAACACTTTGGGGCTGAGAGACCATTCCCCCCGGCGAGCTGAGAACCTGCTCAGAGAGTCCGCCTCCGTGTTCTCCGCTCCCGGAATATAAACTGCTGAAATGCACGGGACGTGGGTCTCCTCCCAGGCCAGAATCAAAGACACTTCCTTCAGGGCACTCCTGCTGCGAGTACCTCCCTGGTGATTGATGTAGGCGACTGCCGTCCGATTGTCCGACCGGACTTGAACCGGCAATCCTTGCAACTGATGAGTCAAGCGAAACAGAACCATCCTGATGGCCCTCAATTCCAGAACATTGATGGACTCGTGAGCCTCCTGAGGCCCCCACAGTCCCTGAAACTGACGATCCTTCCAGAACCCCCCCCATCCTGATAGACTGGCATCCCTGGTGACCGTCTCCCAACAAGGGGCCAGAAAGGATCTGCCCCTCGACAGATTGATTGGATCCAGCCACCACTGAAGGAAGCACCGAACTCGGGGGGGTCATCAGGAAGGACTGATCCAACGACAGTGGCGACCCGTCCCAGGCCGCCAACAGATGGAGCTGGAGTGTCCTTGTGTGGAACTGAGCAAAGGGAACCGCTTCAAAGGAGGCTACCATCAATCCCACCAGCCTCATCCCCAGTCTGATGGCCGGACGAGGGATAGACAGGAGGAGTCGAACCAACTTCTGAACCAAGAGAACCTTGGACTGAGGAAGAAACACCCTAGCCTGGGAAGTATCCAGGGACATTCAGTTCTGGTGTCCAATACCGCTTGGCTGAAGGAAGATGCCATAATGAGAAGGTCGTCCAGATAAGGGACAATGCGAATACCCTGGGCTCTGAGGAGAGCCATCACCCCGGCCAGCACCTTGGTGAAAACCCTTGGAGCCGAGGTAAGACCGAAAGGAAGTGCCACAAACTGAAAATGCCGATCCTCCACCACGAACCTGAGAAATCTCTGGTGCGCTGGAAAAATCGGCACATGCAGATAGGCGTCCTTGATGTCTACGGACGTCAGAAAGTCCCCCTGCCGAAGAGAATGGATAGCTGAACGCAGCGTTTCCATGCAAAATTTCCGCGGACGGACGAACCTGTTGAGGATCTTTAGATCCAGAATGGGTCGAACCGAGCCGTCCTTCTTGGGCACCGTGAACAGATTGGAATAAAAGCCCCGACCCCTGTCTGAGGGGGGCACTGGGCAAATAACTGCCATATCCAACAGACTCTTTACTGCCGCCTGGAGCTCCTGCGCGGCCAGAAGGTCCGAAGCCACCCGAGACCTGAGGAATCTGGGAGGGGGCCGGAGCTCGAACTCCAGCTTGTAGCCGGAAGTCACCACTTCCCGGATCCATCTGTCCGAGACCTCCCGGTCCCAGACCTGGGAGAAGTGTTGCAGCCGTCCCCCCACCCGCATGGGTGAGGGCGCCCCCTCATTGCTGAGCTGGCTTGGCAGCGGGTTTGGGCTTAGAGCCCCAGCTGTATCCTGGGCGGGCACGTCCTCTGCCCCTGTTCCAGGAATCTCCTCTGGCTGCGGGCAAAACAATTCCACTGCCAGCTCTAGCCCCACGAAAGGAAGGAGCAAAGGAACCCGCCCCCCGAAAGGGACGACGCTGTTTTTTGCGTTGAGGTAACTTACCACCCTTGGCAACTGAATCCAACTTCTCACCAAAGAGCCGTAATCCCACAAAGGGAAGAGCGGTCAGCGAGCCGACGTTCTGCCACACATCATCAGTGTGTCATCCAAGGCGGCTAGTACAAATGACAAAAACAATTCACACCTTTTAAGGCCAAGGAACTCGTCACTATCCGGATCTAACCTGGAAGAAGTCAACAGGTCCCTGACCACCGACCTGGTAGCCACCACCAGCAGCGCTGAAGCACAAACCGGCCTCATGGCTGACCCAACACTGGCAAAACCATGACAAGCCATTTGGTCAATCCCCTCGATTCAAAGAGCAAAAGTTAATTGATTTCGTATCGAGAATCGTAAGTTTGGGTGGGTGTTAGTCATTTTTTCCTGTTTTTTTGGCCATTCCCGACTCGCACGAGCCTACGTACGAATGCGTATATGCTCTTACGATCAGCGGAAGTTCGTTCGTAAATTTTAGGATCAAAACGTAAAACTTAGGATCAAATCCTAAAACTTAGGATCAAAACGTAAAACTTAGGATACTCGGATGTGTTTAGGTGTGATTCAGAGAACAATTTTCCAACCTCTAAACGCGTTTTAAAAGAAAGCCACTGCCGACACCTTTTAGCAGCCGGATTGCTGTTCGTGAACAGGTTTTTTGGCTATGTGGAGGAGTCTGCGCGTCTTGAGCTCCAATGAACTGCATGTATCAGCATGGCCGAGGCCATAAATTGTATGGCAATGCATACCTGATTCAATACATTTCATGTTTGCCTTTAAAAAGCATTTTAATGTGGACCTTAATTAGTCCATTGCATGTAAACCTTTATTTTGCAATATATTTGCGTTAATTAAAGAAACATGTCCTTTGTTATTTCTTTTTAAATTGATGTACTAGAATAATATTTTTAGATAGCATTTATTGGTGTAGTTGTTTACCTTTGCTTTGTTTAATTATTTAAGCACATCTTTGGTCAGATGCATCAGACTTACTGAGGAGAGGAGAGCGGGATAAAGTGCAGGATGTGGGTTACTGCTGTATTTTGCACAGACACAGCAGAGCTGGGGGCACGGAAAGGTCAGAAATCTAAGAATGCAGAGCAACACAGTCACAAGGCCCTTTCTGTTTGCAGGCTGCCCGAGAATACCTGAGCCGCCATCTTGGCTGTTTCTAGACTCATAACATGCAGAAGTTGCTGGGTGTTTTTTTATATTTGAGAGCAATCTGTATGTAGAGGGTGTGGGTAACCACACACAAAATTTTAAGTTGTACCATTTAAAGCCAAAATATTAAAATTACATCCACAAGTAAAAAATGCAAGTTTACTAAAAATTAAACAAAGTAAGATTTACTTATGCAAATGCATTCATTAATGGTTGGTTACTACAAAATGAATGAAATAAAGAAAAATAAGACCAAATATTTAGAATGCACTTTAATGAGCTAAGTTTGTAGTGCTCAGCCGCAAGATCAGAAGGATTTACGTCCAGACAAAAAAGGAAAAAGGGCAAAACCAATGTTGCAACCTGAGAAATGAAACGGAAAATTCAGGATGGAAACTGACATAGGTCTGATTCGCGAACTGCCATACGAACGGACGTAAATTTTAGGATAGAAACTTATTTGCTTATAGAATCACTCGCAAGTTCATACGAACGCACGAGCGTTCGGGAAAAATAGGATGATCGGCACCAAAATCAAAGCTGTTACATGTTTCTTTGAATCGACCCTAATGTGTTTATCCTCACCATCTTTAAGCGTGGAGCAATCAGGAGAATTTAAAACAGTAGTGTTGGATAAACCCAGAATCTGTGCATCCACCTCGGGAGGGGACGCCAAACGCTTAACCGTATCCAAGGGAAAGGGATATTTTTTGTCCCAACCCTGGGGTCCGGACTGCCGCGTAATAGTCTGCTGTGCGCATGGTATACACAGATATACATCATCGCCAGTAAGGGATGCCCCACACCCCATACACTTCCGGGATTGCCCCGAGGGCAGCCCGAGCTCAGTATCCGGGGATGCCTCCATAAGGTGAACTTATAGTTGGTCGCAATGACCGAGGGAATTACGCATATAAGCAACCCGGGATGCCCCTTTAATGTCCCAAGTGGGAGGATTTGCAATAAGCCAATTAAGAACCCAGGGACCCTAGGACCGGGAGAAACCCCCTAACACCACTGTAGGTTATATCTGAAAGACATAATAAAAAAGGCTAATAAGAAAAGTGGAGTATAAAATATATATATATATATGACATAAAAATATATAATTATAGGTGATGGGACAGAAGGGGGGCCCACCGGGCCACTCACTGTGGTCCTGAAGAAAGCTTCCTCTCTCCGTGAGGTAAAGAGCAGCTCTGAGGAGAGAAGGGGGGCGTGGCCAGCTCCTTCTGAGGAAACAGGCACAAAGAAAAGCACCTCAGCGGTGCCTGTGACACAGGGGCGGGCCGCAGCGCTGGAAAGCCCGGCCCCGCCCCCAAGAGTGAAAGCGTGAGGGGAGAAGCTCCCCTCCGCCATGACAATGCAAAAAGGCCGGCACCGCAGCCATGTGCGGCCTCGGCGCCGGTCTCAGAAGAGACAGAAGGAGGGGAGCGGGCCGTGGCTTTGACCCTGACGCCCGGCCCCGCTCCTCGCTCAGAATCCAAGCCGCATCAGCGCCAAATAGAAGGGTGGGGGGCCGCGGCTCGCGCCTAAAGCCCGTCCCCGCCCCTTTTACCTCAGGGAGAAAGCCTGCATAAAAATGGCGGCCACAGCACCGTTTTGACAGAGAAATACACGCTGTTATGAAGTAATAAATTGGGAGGATAATTTAATAAATTAATACATTAAAACATTATTAAGAATTAATGATTACAAAATTTGGACCTAACACCGAATAAGGGGCCCTGCTCCTACCCTCCGCTATCCCGCTAGAGAGAGGGGCATTACCCAAAGGGGGGGACCACCCAAAGTGTAAGGCCAAGGGACGGGGCATCCCAAACCGGGGTCACCGTCCCGGATGACCGCCTACCCTCTTATATAGGGTCTCACGTGAGAGCATTTGCTCTTAAGCACCAAGGGTGCTTTTCTACCCTCACCTGGACCGTCAGCCTAGGCTGGGAGGCATGAGGTAACAGGAAAAAAAAAGGATCCGGGCAGAAATAGATAACTAAAGGGCCGGGAGTCATCCCGGCTACCTGAAATCCCCCTGTGCAAGGAGGAGACCACATCTTCTGACTTGCTCGCCGACTGCAGAGATGAAGACTGGGTAATGAGTGGGAGGTCCCAGGTATTTATGGACCGGGAGGGGCTCTCTTTTTTCCTGGCATCTCTGCATATCGCCCTCTACAGGTCAGTATTACCCACACGTTATGAATTTCTTGAAGCGGGGTGTGTGACATACTTAGAATAGAGGATTTTACAGTGATGTAATTCCATCATGCCATCATATTACCTCATTCATATGTAAAATTCACTCACTTTGCATTCTTACTAACTCCATTTATGCAGCAGTTCCTTCTACCCTTCCATTGTCACTGAAGCAGCATAGTTACGTCCTGTCCTGCTTAATTCTCCTATATATTCTATTTTCCACCTTCACCTAGGTTTACATTTGTGAGCTGCATCAGATGACTTCTGGCTTGCTGGCCAGATGCTAAGCATGCCTGCATTCGGTGAACACACACAGCTAGAGGCACTCAGGCACTTTTAACCTGTCATTGGCCTTGTGCTGACCAGGGCCTGAAACACGTGTCTACTAGTGGGAGGCAATGACTGTATAAATATTGACCACTAAGTCCAATCATTGCAAAGGTGTAAAGAGATGATTTACATTTCTCCTCTCTAGGAGTGAACGTTTTTTAGGAAATAACTTTTTTCTTTTACTTTTTATTCAGGGGCTTTTTCAGCACCTTTCTCTAGACTAAGTAAAATTACCTCTTTTCCAAAGATGATTATGGCCCTGCTTATGTGGCTAACATTCACTAGTGTTTTCTAACAGATACCATATATTATGAGTATATGTATATTCCACACCCTCCCTTTTACTTGTTGCCACAGACATAAAGTGGGAGTCTGATCTCCTGGCTCACAGGCTGCTGCTGAACCCAGTTTAGCAGATAAAAATATACTGACCTGATTGGTCAGGTTGAAGGGGAAGAGGGGTTCCTCTTCCTTGGTTGCCACCAGGAGACTGATTGCCTAGTCTGGCAATTTCTGAAGGCACACTAGTTGGTTGACTAAGCAGTCACGTTCAGAGCAATAGCTTAGAATGCGGACGCATCGCCCATGTCCCATTTTTTTAATGGAGTTGCCAGATTGGGTTTAGCACTGGGCAGGAGGGGTGTAGGGCTTCTGCTTGATTATTAGATAAAAGCACATATTTGTTGTTTGAAAACTTTCCTGATGTTTCTTTTCTACAGCCTCCTAAAGATGATTGTGTTTCATTGTACACTCTCGGAAGAGAAAAGAAAGTTAAGAAATTAAAATACTAAAAATGAAGCACTTTACTCATGACATGAACCATTGAGGATCCTGGAAGAAGTAATTGCCCAGTTCCCTGCACAGTCCGTTTGTTTCTGAAACAATAATAAAATCAGACACTTCTATAAATTGAGTGCTGATATGCAACATAAATGTGTCATCATTTTAGCAGTGTAATTAAGATGAGAAGCGGCACAAATTACAGTAGTCTGGTGACGTCCATGATGAGGTATACCTCAGGCCTACCTTGATGTGTGTGTGATGTCATTGCTTCCAAATTACCAAAAAAAAGACAAATGTTTTGTTTGTTATGAACTGTCTTATTAGTTTTGTAAATGTTGATATTTTTGTGTCTTTGAATGTCAGGAAAATAATAATTTTAAAGAGATTTTTTCTTTATTGCATGGCACGGCCTGCTTCGGTATTCATAACAGTTGGGTTATTCCGCCACAAGGTGGTGCAGTGTACTGCAGAAGAGCTGTGGCATCTCCTGGCCCCCTATAAAAACGGTATTAACCATAGAGTTCCCAGTGTTTCCTCTGCAGTGAAACTGCGAAGATAGAAGATGGCTCTCTCGCTATCCTAAGTATACAGCACGTCCTGTTCCTCTTGGGTTATACATCCAGTAGATGGCGCTGGACTGCAGAGACAGAAAAGGGGCTCCTGCCGGCCCCATATATACCAGGAACCTCCCACAAAATCCCCAGTTTTTCTCTGCAGCCTGGGCTGCGATGACTAGAAGATGGCTCTTTCTACTCGCAGGTGAGCGGGGCTTATTAGCCTGCGGCCCTGTAGGACTATTCCCACCCGTTCTTTTCACTGCCTCCCAGCTTAGGCTGCGCTAGTCAGGTGATGGTAGGCAGCACCGCTGCTAGGTGCTAAGGAGCGCTGCTCCTACCGCAATCCCCCCCAAAGGGTAGGCGGTACAGGCCCGTGGTGAGCCTTATGGGATGCTCCTCCCGCAGCCGTCCCCTCAGTTAGGCTCCTCTCAGGTCCGCTGCTTCCCCTTCGCTCCCCCTGGGTAGATCTCCGGGGGGGGGGGGGGGGGGGGGTGTATATATTACTATGTTTTTCTTTTTGCTAAGACTTTTGTATTGGTTGCACTGTTTGCTATTGCCGCCGCCGCCGCGAGCTTCTACTCCGCATCGCCTCAGGTGCTGCTGCGCCGTCATTGGCTGGCCTTGTCACGGGGGAGCGTTTTCGCGCTCTTTGGGGGGGGGGGCCCTCGAAGTATATGCAGGCGCCATTTTGGAGATCCTGTGCTGCGTGTCTGGCGTCTCCCTATCGCGGTCTGTAAGTGTCCCTGCGGGCTGGCTTTTCTTAACTTTTCCTTGTATTATGCTTACGGGTTCTTTGCTTTATGTCTTACAGGCGGGTCAAACTTATTCTAAGTATGCCATACACTCCACTTCGATCTTCATGACATGGGGGTAATCTCCAGTAGAGGGCGAACTTCTGCAGAGATGAATATGCAAAAAAAGAAAGCCCCTCCCGGCCCATATATACCTGGGACCTCCCACCAATTTCCCAGTTCCTTCTCTGCAGGGAAGGCGACAAGACAGAAGATGAAGACTTCTTTTACTTGCAGGTAAGCCGGGCCCGCACCCGGCCGTTTATTATCCCTATTACTGCCAGGACCCTTTTTAAATTGCCCATATTTGAGCCTCCCAGCTTAGGCTGCGGGTCCTGGTGAGGGTAGGAGCACCCTATGGGTGCGGAAGGAGCCTTGCTCCACCGTGAGGTCTCATTATGGGGTAGGCGGTTATCCAGGTTTTTGGTGATCCTGGTGCGGGATGCCCCGTCCCTACATGCCTGTGACATTATTATCGCCGGGCTCCCACCCCCCATTCCGGGTCCCTTACTTCCCTTGGGGGGGGGGGGGGGGGGACGTCTGGCAGGCCTTCATCCTCGGTCTCTCCCTTTTCATTTATTAAGATTTATATATGAGTGTATGTGTGTGTTGGTGTTTCACTTTACTTTGTGTTGTGTGTGAGTGTGGATCTCCTGGAAGTATCCCTGGATGAATTGGTGCATGGTGCTTTACTAGCCTGTGGTGGCTTTCCTGTTAGGCTGGGGAGCTTCTCTCCCTCAGGCTGTGTTAAGAAAAGGGGGCGGGGCCGGGCGCTCGGTGCGTTTTGCGGGGGCTTCACTGGCCGGATCCGCGCTGCTGGGAGGGGGGTGGGGCCGGAAAAGCGCGCCTTCGGCGCTGGTCCGCCCCCCTTCTCTTCCTGCTTCTCGGCTTCTCCTCAGATCGGAGGCCATTTTTGCTGCCTTGCTGCGGTCACTGCTGTCGTTCTTGGGGACAGGTAGGGGCCTGTTGGCCACCTCTTTGTCACTTGGGGGGTCCCTCACTGGTGGGGGGGCCCCCTGTGGTGCTGTTTTTTTGCAGGTTTTGCCATTTAATTGTGTGTTGCAGATTGCTTCATTATTGTGCATGTTAAGGGGTTCCTCCTGGTCCTGGGGTCCCTAGTGTAAATTTGATCACCTCAAATCCTCCCACCGGGACTTTTAAGGGGCATCCCGGGTTGCTTAGGCGTAAATTCCCTGCGGTGTTGCGACTGACCACAAAAATCACCATATGGAGGCTACGCAGGATACTGGGCTCGGGCTCCCTCTGGGACAATCCGGGCCATGTGTGGGGTATCCCTTACGGGGGAGAATGTGCTGATCTGTATACCATGTGCACAAAAGGCCATAACGCGGCAGTCTGGTACCCAGCCTTCTGGGTCGGCTCCTCCCGCTTCATCGCCTTCCCCTCCCCGCCTTATCCGTACCCCAAGTGACATTGATGCCAGCGGGGAGTCGCACTCTGATGTTTGTGCTAGGTTGGCCAGCATCGAGAAATTTATTGGTAGCATGGTGGGCAAGAAGGCCCAGGCTAAAAAGAGACATTTGTCATCGGCCCAGCCCTTGTGGGATGTTGACGACGATGCCATTGATTTGTCGGATTATTACCCGTTAGTGGAGGGGGAATTGTATGAGGAAACGGAGACTGACTATGTACAGTCTGGTGATGCTGATGCCGGGCAGGCTCTGGGGGATGCCGTCGATACGGCCACTGTTTTGTCACATCTATTGGAGGTGTTGGATATTGACCCGCCTGAGGCGACTCCTCTTAAGAAGGGGGAATTTTTTGGGGCCCGCAAGCCCCGTCTGGAATTCCCTACCCAGGGTCACTTTGATGCGCTGATCCTGAAAGAATGGGAAAGGCCCAGTCGGCTTCCTGGTGCTCCTCAGGGATGGGATAAGAAGTATCCTTTCCCAGTGGAGGCGGTTAAGCGATAGTCTTCTCCTCCCGAGGTCGATGCACCAGTTTTGGTTTTGACCAACTCTTCTGTGCTGAACACTCCTGACGCCCCGTCTGGAATTCCCTACCCAGGGTCACTTTGATGCGCTGATCCTGAAAGAATGGGAAAGGCCCAGTCGGCTTCCTGGTGCTCCTCAGGGATGGAATAAGAAGTATCCTTTCCCAGTGGAGGCGGTTAAGCGATAGTCTTCTCCTCCCGAGGTCGATGCGCCAGTTTTGGTTTTGACCAACTCTTCTGTGCTGAACACCCCTGACGCCACTTCCCTTAAGGATGGCGAGGACAAGCGCCTTGATCAGATAGCGTGTCACGCATTTGCCAGCGTGGGCTCGGCCCTGCGGCCGGTTTGTGCATTTGCCCTAGTGTCGCTTGCTACCAGGTCTCTTATCAGGGACTGGCTGAATGACGCTCAGTTTGATCCGGCTAGCGCTGAGTTTGCTACCCTTAAACCGGACCTTCAGCGTGATTTAATGAAAAGCCCAAACTCTTAAAAAACGATTCCCCAGCATCTAAAATTAATATATTTTACGTTTTTAGTCACTAACTTATTATTCTTTCCCCCACTGGGCTGCAACTCTGTTCAGGAATTTAGGATACGGGCGCCATCACACTTACTGAGGAGAGGAGAGTGGGATAAGGTAAAGGGGGGCGGGTTATAGCTGTGCTTTGCTCAGACAGAGCAGAGCTGGGGTCAGGTAACAGTCAGCAGTCCCAGAATGCAGAGCAGCACAGTCAGGAGGCACTTCCTGTTTGCAGGCTGCCTGATAAGATGGCGGCTTCCATAAGCCGCCATCTTGGATGTTTAAAGGCTCATAACATGCAGTAGATGCAGGTAGGATGATTTTTAATGTGGACAATCTGTATGTACAGGGTGTGGGAAACATATAAGATAGACTCTTATTCAGAGTGAAGGTCCGCTTTAAGAGATTGTTCATGGATTTTGTCTTGGCTGCTATGGAAGATTCTATTGTCATGTGTAGCAGGACTTCAGCCCTATTGGTGGCTATGCGCAGATTGGTCTGGCTCTGACAGTGGATGGTGGATTTTGGGGCCAAGAAGTCGTTTACAGCTCTGCCCTTCCTGGGTGCGCGGCTGTTTGGAGATAAATTGGATGCTGTTGCTAACGGAGGTAAGTTACCTCAGCGGAAGAAACAGCGCCTTCCCTTTCGGGGGGCTGGCTCGTTCACTCCTTACTTTCGAGGGGCCAGAGCGGCTAGAGGTTTGGCCTTTTCGGGTGTCAGGAGCTCGGCCTGGAACAGGGGCAGAGGTCGGGCACGTCCCGCGGCTGCCTGGGGTTCCAAGCCCAAGCCCGCCGTTTAAAACGGCTCAGCAATGAAGGCGCGCCCTCACCCGCACGGGTGGGGGGACGGCTGCGGCTCTTCTTCCAGGTCTGGGCCCGGGAGGTCACAGACATTTGGATTTTGGAAGGGGTCTCCTCCGGGTACAAACTGGAGTTCGAGTACTGGCCGCCCCCAAGATTCTTAAGGTCTCTGGTGCCCTCAGACCCTCAGACTGCACAGGGGCTCCTGTTAGCAGTAAAAAACCTTCTGGACATGGGAGTTATTTGCCCGGTGCCTCAGTTGGAGAGAGGCAGGGGTTACTACAACCTTTTCACGGTTCCCAAAAAGGAGGGTTCGGTGAGACCCATTCTAGATCTCAAGGTTCTCAACAGGTTTATCAGAGCCAAAAAGTTCCGCTTGGAGACTCTGCGCTCGGCTATCAATTCCCTTTGCCAAGGGGATTTTATGACATCCATAGACATCAAGGATGCGTATCTGCATGTTCCGATTTTGCCGGCAAATCAGAGATTCCTCCGGTTTGCGGTGGAGGATCAACTTTTTCAGTTTGTGGCCCTTCCCTTCGGACTGACCTCGGTGCCGAGGGTCTTCACCAAGGTCTTGGCGGGAATAATGGGTCTGCTCAGAGCTCAGGGCATTCGCATTGTGTCTTATCTGGACGACCTGTTGATCTCAGCTTATTCCCTCCGTCAGGCGGAGCTGGACACCCACCAGGTGGTGTCGACTCTGGAGAGGTTCGGGTGGGTGAACAACCGCCCGAAGTCTTCTCTCTCTCCGTCATGAGTGATTTCATTTCTGGGCATGGATCTGGATACCATTCAGGCCAGTGTGTTTCTGCCCCAGACCAAGGTGCAGGGGATTCAGGATCTGATCATCCTTCTTTGGGCCAGTCCTTGTCCCTCTATCCGACAGGGGATGAAACTGGTGGGCTTGATGGTGTCCTCCTTCGAGGCGGTACCGTTTGCACAGTTTCGCATGAGATCTCTTCAACTTCACTTATTGACGCATTTGGACAGGTGTCCGCAGTCATTGGATCAACCTTTCAGGATGTCTCCCAGGGTTCGGCAGTCCCTTCGGTGGTGGCTGAACGCGAGCAACCTGTTGTACGGCAGATCCTTTCTGGTCCCTTGTTGGGAGACGGTTACCACGGATGCCAGCCTGTCGGGCTGGGGAGGTTATTGGAAAAGTCATCAGTTCAGC
Source organism: Gastrophryne carolinensis (assembly GCA_027917425.1). Lineage (NCBI taxonomy): Eukaryota > Metazoa > Chordata > Amphibia > Anura > Microhylidae > Gastrophryne > Gastrophryne carolinensis. Next base: position 277,066,544 of record CM051238.1, read on the forward strand.
GGGGTGTGGGGTCCTCAGGAGGCTCACACCCCCATCAATGTCTTGGAGCTCAGAGCCATCTGACTGGTTCTGGCACGGCTGACCTCACATTTACAGGGTCTACTGGTTCAGGTTCGTTCAGACAACCGAACGGCGGTAGCTTACATCAATCACCAAGGAGGGACTCGCAGCAGGAGTGCCCTCAGGGAAGTCTCTCTGATCCTGCACTGGGCGGAGAGTAATGTTCCTTGTGTTTCGGCAGTCTACTTTCCGGGAGTGGAGAACACGGAGGCGGATTCCCTGAGCAGGGGATCCTCTTGCCAAGCAGAGTGGTCTCTCAACCCCAAGGTTTTTCTGGATCTTTGCTGCAAGTGGGGGACTCCGGAGGTGGATCTCTTTGCCTCGAGGCACAATCACAAACTTCCGGCCTTTGTGTCTCTTTCTCAGGATCCTCTATCTCTGGCAGTGGATGCCTTGTCCCTTGCTTGGAAGGATCTGGGTTTTATGTACCTGTTTCCGCCCGTCTCCATGCTGTGCAAGGTAGTTTGCAAACTGGTTCTAGAAGGGGCACCAGCAATTCTGGTGGCTCCAAGGTCGCCAAGAAGGGTTTGGTACGCAGACGTCGTAAGGATGGCCGTAGATCAGTACCGGCTTCCCTTGTTGCCGGACCTGCTATCTCAGGGTCATCTGCTTTACCTCAATTTACAAACGCTGGCTTTGACAGGTTAGCTGCTGAAACCTTCATTCTGAAGGAGGAAGGTTTGTCTGCGGCCGTTCAGACTTTGATTAGAGCTAGGAAGCGGTCCTCTTCTGGCATTTACTATAGGACTTGGAGGTCCTATATTGATTGGTGTGCGGCTAGGGCCTTGCCTTGTAGGGTGTTTTTGATTCCTAGGATTTTGGAGTTTCTTCAGCATCATCTGGATCTTGGGTTCCAGCTTAGTACTTTGAAAGGACAGGTTTCTGCTCTGTCGGTTTTCTTCCAGAGGTCTTTTGCCTTACACCCGCTGGTTAAGACCTTTTTTCCAAGGGGTCGCGCATGTGCACCCCCCTCGGAAGGCTGTGGTTCTGGTTTGGGATTGGAATTTGGTTCTTTCGGCTCTCCAGGGTCCTCCTTTTGAGCCGCTACAGGATATTGCTCTTTCGGTTCTCACTCAGATGTTTGCCTTCTTGGTGGCTATTACCTCTGTTCGGCGTGTCTCTGAGTTGGCGGATCTGTCGATTCAGGCCCCTTACTTTGAGAGACACCAGGATAAGGTGGTTTTTCGCTTTATGCCAGATTTCCTTCTTAAAGTGGACCAACACCCACGGGTGATCGGCCCGGGAATCTATAAGATTCCCGGGCCGATCACCCCCCACCCCGCGGGACATCCGAGATCGGGATGTCCCGCGGGGTGAAACCCCCCCCAAACACCCCAACTCACCTACCTTATCTTCGGCGGCGGCCGGCCGCCGCCGCCTCCCTCGCGCCCCTGTAGGCGTGCGCGCGCCCGCGCCGGCCGTCTGCGAATGGCCGGCGGGGGCGCGCGCGCGCCGAAAGTGACGCGAGGGAGGCGGCGGCGGCCGCCAGAGCGGCTAGAGGTTTGGCCTTTTCGGGTGTCAGGAGCTCGGCCTGGAACAGGGGCAGAGGTCGGGCACGTCCCGCGGCTGCCTGGGGTTCCAAGCCCAAGCCCGCCGTTTAAAACGGCTCAGCAATGAAGGCGCGCCCTCACCCGCACGGGTGGGGGGACGGCTGCGGCTCTTCTTCCAGGTCTGGGCCCGGGAGGTCACAGACATTTGGATTTTGGAAGGGGTCTCCTCCGGGTACAAACTGGAGTTCGAGTACTGGCCGCCCCCAAGATTCTTAAGGTCTCTGGTGCCCTCAGACCCTCAGACTGCACAGGGGCTCCTGTTAGCAGTAAAAAACCTTCTGGACATGGGAGTTATTTGCCCGGTGCCTCAGTTGGAGAGAGGCAGGGGTTACTACAACCTTTTCACGGTTCCCAAAAAGGAGGGTTCGGTGAGACCCATTCTAGATCTCAAGGTTCTCAACAGGTTTATCAGAGCCAAAAAGTTCCGCTTGGAGACTCTGCGCTCGGCTATCAATTCCCTTTGCCAAGGGGATTTTATGACATCCATAGACATCAAGGATGCGTATCTGCATGTTCCGATTTTGCCGGCAAATCAGAGATTCCTCCGGTTTGCGGTGGAGGATCAACTTTTTCAGTTTGTGGCCCTTCCCTTCGGACTGACCTCGGTGCCGAGGGTCTTCACCAAGGTCTTGGCGGGAATAATGGGTCTGCTCAGAGCTCAGGGCATTCACATTGTGTCTTATCTGGACGACCTGTTGATCTCAGCTTATTCCCTCCGTCAGGCGGAGCTGGACACCCACCAGGTGGTGTCGACTCTGGAGAGGTTCGGGTGGGTGAACAACCGCCCGAAGTCTTCTCTCTCTCCGTCATGAGTGATTTCATTTCTGGGCATGGATCTGGATACCATTCAGGCCAGTGTGTTTCTGCCCCAGACCAAGGTGCAGGGGATTCAGGATCTGATCATCCTTCTTTGGGCCAGTCCTTGTCCCTCTATCCGACAGGGGATGAAACTGGTGGGCTTGATGGTGTCCTCCTTCGAGGCGGTACCGTTTGCACAGTTTCGCATGAGATCTCTTCAACTTCACTTATTGACGCATTTGGACAGGTGTCCGCAGTCATTGGATCAACCTTTCAGGATGTCTCCCAGGGTTCGGCAGTCCCTTCGGTGGTGGCTGAACGCGAGCAACCTGTTGTACGGCAGATCCTTTCTGGTCCCTTGTTGGGAGACGGTTACCACGGATGCCAGCCTGTCGGGCTGGGGAGGTTATTGGAAAAGTCATCAGTTCAGCGGGGTGTGGGGTCCTCAGGAGGCTCACACCCCCATCAATGTCTTGGAGCTCAGAGCCATCTGACTGGTTCTGGCACGGCTGACCTCACATTTACAGGGTCTACTGGTTCAGGTTCGTTCAGACAACCGAACGGCGGTAGCTTACATCAATCACCAAGGAGGGACTCGCAGCAGGAGTGCCCTCAGGGAAGTCTCTCTGATCCTGCACTGGGCGGAGAGTAATGTTCCTTGTGTTTCGGCAGTCTACTTTCCGGGAGTGGAGAACACGGAGGCGGATTCCCTGAGCAGGGGATCCTCTTGCCAAGCAGAGTGGTCTCTCAACCCCGAGGTTTTTCTGGATCTTTGCTGCAAGTGGGGGACTCCGGAGGTGGATCTCTTTGCCTCGAGGCACAATCACAAACTTCCGGCCTTTGTGTCTCTTTCTCAGGATCCTCTATCTCTGGCAGTGGATGCCTTGTCCCTTGCTTGGAAGGATCTGGGTTTTATGTACCTGTTTCCGCCCGTCTCCATGCTGTGCAAGGTAGTTTGCAAACTGGTTCTAGAAGGGGCACCAGCAATTCTGGTGGCTCCAAGGTCGCCAAGAAGGGTTTGGTACGCAGACGTCGTAAGGATGGCCGTAGATCAGTACCGGCTTCCCTTGTTGCCGGACCTGCTATCTCAGGGTCATCTGCTTTACCTCAATTTACAAACGCTGGCTTTGACAGGTTAGCTGCTGAAACCTTCATTCTGAAGGAGGAAGGTTTGTCTGCGGCCGTTCAGACTTTGATTAGAGCTAGGAAGCGGTCCTCTTCTGGCATTTACTATAGGACTTGGAGGTCCTATATTGATTGGTGTGCGGCTAGGGCCTTGCCTTGTAGGGTGTTTTTGATTCCTAGGATTTTGGAGTTTCTTCAGCATCATCTGGATCTTGGGTTCCAGCTTAGTACTTTGAAAGGACAGGTTTCTGCTCTGTCGGTTTTCTTCCAGAGGTCTTTTGCCTTACACCCGCTGGTTAAGACCTTTTTTCCAAGGGGTCGCGCATGTGCACCCCCCTCGGAAGGCTGTGGTTCTGGTTTGGGATTGGAATTTGGTTCTTTCGGCTCTCCAGGGTCCTCCTTTTGAGCCGCTACAGGATATTGCTCTTTCGGTTCTCACTCAGATGTTTGCCTTCTTGGTGGCTATTACCTCTGTTCGGCGTGTCTCTGAGTTGGCGGATCTGTCGATTCAGGCCCCTTACTTTGAGAGACACCAGGATAAGGTGGTTTTTCGCTTTATGCCAGATTTCCTTCTTAAAGTGGACCAACACCCACGGGTGATCGGCCCGGGAATCTATAAGATTCCCGGGCCGATCACCCCCCACCCCGCGGGACATCCGAGATCGGGATGTCCCGCGGGGTGAAACCCCCCCCAAACACCCCAACTCACCTACCTTATCTTCGGCGGCGGCCGGCCGCCGCCGCCTCCCTCGCGCCCCTGTAGGCGTGCGCGCGCCCGCGCCGGCCGTCTGCGAATGGCCGGCGGGGGCGCGCGCGCGCCGAAAGTGACGCGAGGGAGGCGCCGGCGGCGGCCGCCGCTTAGACGTTCCTTGTACGTTGGCGCTGGGAGCGGGGAGAGGTGAGTTATTCGGGGGGTTAGGGGGGGTTTCACACAGCGGGGCACCCCGATCGGGGGTGCCCCACCGAAGTGGACCAAGACCCAGGATAGTCAAAATCCTGGGTGTTGGTCCACTTTAAGGTGATGTCTGCCTTCCACCTCAATCAGGATATTGTTCTCCCTTCCTTGTGTCCTAAGCCTAACAATAACAATGAGTGGGTTCTGCACAATTTGGATGTCGTTCGCTGTGTGAAGTTCTGTTTGGTGACTACTTCTTTTTTCCACAAGACGGATGCTCTTTTCGTGGTGCCCTGCGGGCTCAGGAAAATATTGGCGTCTGCCAAGTCTACCATTAGTAAATGGATTCGTCAGGCCGTTGTTGGGGCCTATTCTGCTAAGGGGAGGACTCCCCCTTTTAGTGTCACGGTGCACTCTACTCGTGCTGTTGGTGCATCCTGGGCTTTTCAGCACCAGGCTTCTGTTGAACAAGTTTGTAAGGCTGCTACTTGGTCTTTCGTTCATACTTTTTCCAAGTTTTATAAGGTTGATGTGCGGGCCTCAGCAGATGCTGTTTTTGGCCGCAAGGTTCTACAAGCTGCAGTGGTTTGAGTTGGTACATTCTTTACTGTTTCTGGTCCCACCCATGACGGACACTGCTATTGGATGTCCCACATGTCATGAAGATCGAAGTGGAGTGTATGGCACACTTAGAATAATACCGTTTTGTGAGTACTCACCTTTAAAACGGGTATTATGAGTGTGCCATACACTCCACTTCGCCCCACCCCTTTTTTTCAGGTATTCTGGAGTTTTTATTTGGTGAACCATTGGTTTTGATTGTTAAGGTTATAATTGGTTCTTCCTGGTCCCCTTACTGCTTTTTTACACTGGGAAATTGGTGGGAGGTCCCAGGTATATATGGGCCGGGAGGGGCTTTCTTTTTTTGCATATTCATCTCTGCAGAAGTTCGCCCTCTACTGGAGATTACCCACATGTCATGAAGATCGAAGTGGAGTGTATGGCACACTCATAATACCCGCTTTAAAGGTGAGTACTCTATTTAGCGTTAACTACTTATTGGAGGGCTATTGTATTGTATATCTCCCACTTCCCTAGCGGGCTATTGGGGCATCCCGGGTAACCTTATTGGCGTCAATCCCAATTGGTCTATTGTGCCACAATAATCACCATATGGAGGCTTCTCAGGATAATGTGCTCGGGGTTCCTTCGGGACAAACCCGGCCGTGTGTGGGGTATCCCCTATAAGTGATGATGTCAGGTTGTGTGTACCCTGCGCCCAGCAGACGCTTGCGCTGCACTCTGGGTTACCGGTGGCTGGGCCTGCTCTTCCTCTGGCTTCGCCTACCCCCCCCACGCTTACATCTGACTCCTAGTGAGGTGCATACCAGTGGGGAGTCTCAACCTGATTTGGCTGCACGGGTGGCCAGCATTGAGAGACATATTGCTGGGTCTGGTCCGCGTAAGGCTTCTGCTAAGAAGCAGCATTTATCACCTGGTGTTTCACTCTTTCCTATGGAGGCTGAGGAATTTTTTGATGTTACCGGTTATACCCCCCTGGAAGAGGGGGAATTATTTTCTGATTCAGAATCATCTGAGGAACAATCTAGGGTGTATGGTGCCGATTTTGGGTCTGACCCATGAGCTTCAGATGATACTGACAGGCTTTTAGCTCACATTTTTGAAGTACTGTGTATCTCTCCTCCTGCCGTGGCTCCGCGGCAGCAGGGGGAGCTGTTTCATACTGTTAAACCACGCTTGGAGTTTCCTGAACAATTTCATTTTAATAATCTGGTGCTCAAGGAGTGAGAACGGCCTAGCCGGCTCCCCGGGTGCCAAAGAGTTGGGATAAGCGGTATCCCTTTCCTGCTGAAATGGTTAAACGGTGGTCATGTCCTCCCGAGGTAGATGCTCCAGTCCAACACATCCGTCATGCATTCCCCTGACTCTACTACACTGAGCAATGGGGAGGACAGGCGCATAGATCAGCTGGCTTGCCATGCCTTCGCCTGTGTGGGGACCGCGCTGCGTCCGGTCTGTGCCTCTGACATTACGACTGTTGCTATTAAAATCCTGCTCAGGGGTCTCTTAGATGGGGCCCCTGATGATGCAGGTAGTGAAGAGTATTGAGCTCTTCTGCGTTGTGAGGAATTTGTTGCATATGCTCTCTCTGCCTTGGATGATACCATTAGAATGTGTGGCAGGGCATCTGCCTTGTTGGTGGCGATACGCCGCTCGGTCTGGCTGCACCAGTAGGCAGCTGACAACGCTGCTAAGAAGGCTCTCACTGGGTTTCCCTTCAAGGGACTGCGCCTCTTTGGGGAACGTCTGGACTTGTTTGCTAAGGGTGGCAAGTTACCTCAGCGTAGAAGGCAGCCCCCGTCCTTTCGGGGTTCAGGTGCCTTTTCTCCTTCCTTCCGGGGCTCCAGAATTGGATGGGGAGCTTCCTTTGCTGGAGCCCGTGGACATTTTGGGGGCAGGGGCAGAGGACGTGGCCGCTCTGGCTCCTCCTGGGGTCCCAAGCCTAAGTCCTCCCCCAAGCCCCCTCAGGCATGAAGGGGCGCCCTCACCCATCCGGGTGGGGGGACGGCTTCGGCTCTTGGCTCATGTCTGGAGGCGTCATGTCTCATACCGGTGGATTCAGGAGGTAGTGTCCTCCGGTTACAAGATAGAGTTTGCAGCCTGGCCGCCCCCAAGATTCATCAAATCCCGGTTAGCTCAAACCCCCTGTCAGCTCAGGGTCTCCCTGGCTGCCCAAGGCCTTCTGGAACTGGGTGTCATCTGCCGGGTGCCCTTGAGGGAAAGGGGCAAAGGCTATTATTCCAATCTTTTTATTGTTCCCAAAAAAGATGGGTCCATCAGACCCATCCTGGATTTGAAGCACCTCAACAAATTTGTCAGATTCAGACACTTTCGCATGGAGACTCTGCGCTCCGCTGTGACTTTCCTACGCCCAGGGGACTTCATGACCTCTGTAGACATCAAGGATGCTTACCTTCACATACCTATCTTGCCAGGTCATCAGAGATTCCTCAGGTTCGCTCTGGAGGATCAGCACTACCAATTTGTGGCCTTGCCCTTCGGTCTCACCTCGGCTCCCAGTGTATTCACCAAGGTGCTGGCAGGTGTGATGGCTCTGCTGAGATCTCAGGGCATACGCATTCTTCCCTACTTGGACGACATGCTTATCGCTTCTCAGTCCTTCCATCAGGCAGAGCTGGACACTCAGCGGGTGGTGTCCACACTGGAGTCCTTCGGCCGTGTGATCAACCACCCCAAATCTTCCCTGTCTCCTTCCATGGTGAAGTCCTTTCTGGGCATGATTCTGGATTCATCTCAGGTCAAGATCTTTCTTCCTCAGCAGAAGGTGGAGAGTCTTCAAGAGAAAGCTCAGCTCCTTCTGTCTTGTCCTCATCCATCCATAAGGCAAGGAATTCAGCTGGTGGGCCTAACGGTGTCCTGCTTCAAGGTGGTTCCATATGCTCAGTTCCACGTGAGGCCTCTTCAGCTTCACCTCTTGTCAGTGTGGGATCGGGACCCCGTGTCCTTGGATCAGGTGTTTGTCCTGTCCCCTCTGGCCATGCGGTCTCTGTCGTGGTGGCTGGACTCCAGGAACCTGCTGGGGGGCAGATCCTTTCTGGCCCCTTGTTGGGAGACTGTCACCACGGATGCCAGTCTGACAGGTTGGTGGGGGGCTTTTGGAAGTCCCTGAAATTCCAGGGTCAGTGGGGCCCTCAGGAGGCCCATACCCCTATCAACATTCTGGAGTTGAGGGCGATCAGGTTGGTTCTCGCCCATTTAACCCCACACCTGTGGGGTCGGGCTTTTCAGGTCCGCTTGGACAACCAGATGGCGGTTGCCTACATCAATCATCAGGGAGGGACCTGGAGCAAGAGGGCCCTCAAGGAAGTGTCCCTGATACTGTCCTGGGCGGAGGTGAAAATTCCCTGCATCTCAGGGGTGTACATTCCAGGGGTGGAGAATCTGGAGGCAGACTCCCTGAGCAGGGGGACCTCTCGTCTGAGAGAATGGTCAATCAGCAGCAGGGTGTTTCGCTCCCTGTGCCACCGCTGGGGTCAGCCGGATGTGGATCTGTTTGCGTCTTGTCACAATCACAAGCTTCCAGTCTTTGTCTCTCTGTCCCCGGATTCTCTGGCCTTGGCCATGGATGCCTTGGCAATGTCTTGGACGAATTTTCAGCTCCTGTATGTGTTTCCCCCGTTTCCCCTGCTAGGCAGGGTGCTGCGCAAGATAGCTCAGGAACGGGTGCCAGCCATTCTGGTGGCCCCCTGTTGGCCAAGAAGAGTGTGGTTCGCAGATATTGTGCAGCTGGCAGTAGATCAGTACGCCCTGCCCTGGGTTTCAGATCTACTCACTCAGGGGCACCTACGCCACCCCAATTTACAAACGCTGGCTTTGACGGCCTGGCAGCTGAAACCTCCATCTTGATGGAAAAGAGGCTGCCTGCATCGGTTGTTCATACCATGATCAGGGCTAGGAAAAGTTCCTCTTCTTCCATCTACTATAGGGTTTGGCGTACTTAAATTGACTGGTGTGAGTCTAACTCGCTTCCCTGTCGTGTGTTTTCTATTCCTAGGATTCTGGAGTTTCTGCAACATGGTTTGGATCTGGGTCTTCAGCTCAGTACTCTGAAAGGTCATGTTTCTGCTTTGGCCATTTTTTACAAAGATCTTTTGCTCAGCATCCCCTGGTCAAGACCTTCTTCCAGGGGGTTACTCACGTGCGTCCCCCACATAAGCCTATGTTACCAGTCTGGGACTTGAACTTGGTCTTATCTGCCCTGCAGGGGTCTCCCTTTGAGCCCTTGCAGGGGGCCCCCTTGTCCATTCTTACGCTTAAGGTAGTCTTTTTGGTGGCTATCACTTCTGTTAGGTGTGTTTCTGAGTTGGTGGCGCTTTCCATCAAACCTCCTTATTTTGAGAGACACCAGGACAAGGTGGTGTTTCGTTTTAAGCCAGATTTTCTGCCAAAGGTTGTTTCTGCCTTTCATCTAAATCAGGAAATTGTTTTGCCTTCTCTGTGTCCTAATTCTAGTAACTCTAAGGAGAGGGTTTTACTGGATGTGGTTAGGACTCTGAAGTTTTATCTGGTGGCTGCTAAACCCTTCAGGAATACTGATGTTCTTTTTGTGCTCCCGTCTGGACCTAAGAAGGGTCTGGCTCCAGCTAAGTCCACTATCAGTTAGTGGATCCGTCAAGCTGTGATACAGGCTTACTCTGCTAAGAGGAAGGAGCCTCCCTTCTGCCTTACTGCTCATTCTACTCGTGCCATTGGTGCCTCTTGGGCCTTTCAGCACCAAGCTTCTGTTGAACAAGTTTGCAAGGCCGGCACTTGGTCTTCTGTCCATACTTTTTCTAAGTTTTACAAGGTTGATGTTAAGGCCTCAGCTGATACTGCCTTTGGTCGCAAAGTTCTGCAGGCAGCAGTGGTTTAAACTGTCTGCTGTTACTTTTGGGGATCCCACCCTACCTTACGGACACTGCTATTGGATGTCCCAAGAGTAAGGAATATCTTCTGGAACAGGACGTGCTGTATACTTCTTTAGTTACCACTTTATGGTGATTGTTCTTATGTTCAAATTTTTATAAATTTTTATATATTGGTTATAGTTCTCCCAGTCTCATTTTAACTGCTTTTCAATACTGGGGATTTTGTGGGAGGTCTCTGGTATATATGGGGCCGGGAGGAGCCACTTTTCTGTCTCTGCAGTCCAGCGCCATCTGCTGGATGTATAACCCAAGAGTAAGAAATATCTCCTGGAACAGGACGTGCTGTATACGTATAATACCAATTCTACAGGTGAGTAATCACAGAATTGTATTATGCGCAGGTGAGCGAGTCATCCAAGCCTGCGGCCCTGCAAGTCTATTTCCACCCGTTTCTGGAGCCTCTCTGCCTCCCAGCCTTGGCTGTCAGATCGGGTGAGGGTAGAAGAGCACTAGGGTCAAGTGCTCCAGGAGCTCTGCTCCAAGCCGCAGACCCTGTTCCACAAAGGGTAGCCGGCCATAGGCTTTATGGTGAGCCTACTAGGGATGCAGAGTTCCTGTCCTGGCTTCTGAGGGGGTGAGTGTTTTGGGGACTGTGTCCCCTTCTTTTCCTTCAGGGCCCCCCCACCCCACCCCCCCCCTCCTGGCCTGGATACTGGCCGCTGCCTGCTCGTCTCTCTCTCTCCCCTCCCCCTCTCTGAATCTGTTCGGGGGGGGGGGCGGTAGCGGCGAGTGGTGTTAGTTGTGGTGTTTTGGCGTTTACAGTGTGTTTTTTGGTGTTATTTGCCCGCCGCGCCGCTTTGTACTGCGCTCCGCGGCTGTGGGCGCTATAACCTGTGGCGTTTTTGCTTTGGCATGGCGCCGGCGGGGTCACGTGGGCGCCGTTTTTACCCTATTCGGGGGGCGGGGCCAGGGGATGATGCGTATTGCATCGACCCCCCGCGGCCCGCCCCTTGAGGTACCTCTGCCGGTGCCATTTTGGATTAGCTGCGCGTCTGGATTTCTCCCTTCAGGGTTTCCTCCGGTTTGTCGCTTCATCCTGCGGTCTGCGCCTTGGTGACCCTGCGGTGTCCTTGGTCCGTGAGTCCCCCTTGGGGGGGTTTTTATTGGTCTCGTGGTGCATGTGCTGCGGGATGCTCATGTGTCGTGTTTACTTATGTTTTTCAGGGGGATACCAGTGGGTTGTGGTTTCTCCCGGCTCTACTACTTCCTCCCCCTCATCCCCCCCTTTTTTTTTTGCTGATCTGGGGGCATCCCATGGGAGGGCATCCTGGGTGGCTTTTGTATTAGCCTTTACCCAGCTCTGGCCTATTGTGCCTGTGTTAATCACCATATGGAGGCTTCTGGGGATAGCGTGCTCGGGGGTCCTTTGGGGCAATCCCGGCTGTGTTCCATGTGCGGGGTATCCCCTATCAGCAATGATGTCACGGTGTGCGTGCCGTGCGCTCAAAGTGTCCTTGCGCTCCAGCTTGGTTTGCCTGCATTGCTTCCCAGCTCTGCGCCCCCTTCAGCATCACCTACCCCCCCACTGCTGCAATTAGCTTCCAGTGAGGGGGATGCTAGCAGGGGGTCACAGTCTGATCTGGCACTTCGTGTGGCCAACATTGAGAAGCAGCTTGCCGGGCCTATTCCTAGGAAGGCTTCTGGCAAGAAGCAGAACCTGACTTCCACACCCTCACGCTCCACTGAGGAGTATGAGAAATTTGATGCTACTGGGGGTCTTTATTCCATAGAAGAGGGGGAACTGTTCCAGGACTCTGACTCCTCTGGGGACCAGCTGGAGGGTTGCATTAGTGACCCTGGGTCTGTGTCCAGGGAGGAATCATGGTACCCTGAGGACACTGACAATCTGCTGTCACAAATTTTTGAAATCTTGCACATTGCTCCCCCTAAGGTGGCTAAGAGAAAGCAGGGTGAGCTTTTTCGTCCTGGTAAACAGCGTCTGGAGTTCCCTGAGCAGGGCCATTTTACTTCTTAGGGAGTGGGAACGTTCTAACAGGCTGCCCGCTGTGCCCAAGGGATTGGATAAGAGATATCCCTTTCCTGCTGATCTAGTAAAGTGTTGGTCCTGTCCCCCTGAGGTGGACCCTCCCGTGCTAGGCCTGTCTAATACTTCGGTCATGCCTTCCCCTGACACTACCACTCAGTGAGGACCGGCGCATGGATCAGCTGGGCTGCCATGCTTTTACTTGTGTGGGGGCTGGACTGTGCCCGGCCTGTGCTGCTGCCATTACTGCTATTGCCCTTAAGACACTGCTCAAGCGTCTCTGCCATGGCGCTATGGCTGGTAGGAGGAGGGAGGATTATAGGGCTCTCTTGCTTTGCTCTGATTTTGTTGTATTTATCCTTACTGCCATGGATGATGCTGTGAGGATGGGCGGTAGGGACATCATTGCCTGATGTGAGTCCAAGTCTCTTCCCTGTCGGGTTTTTTCCATTCCCAGGATTCTGGAATTTTTGCAACAGGGTTTGGATTCTGGATCTTTTGCCAACCACCAGTTGGTTAAAACTTTTTTCCAGGGTGTTACTCATGTGCCTCCACCTCGTAAGCCTATGCTACCAGTCTGGGACTTGAATCTGGTGTTGTCTGCTCTGCAGGGTCCTCCCTTTGAGCCTATCTGTGGGGCTGCTTTGCCCATTCTGACTCTTAAGGTAGCCTTTTTGGTGGCTATCACTTCTGTAAGGCGAGTTTATGAGCTGGCGGCGCTTTCCATCAAACCTCCTTATTTTGAGAGGCATCAGGATAAGGTGGTGTTTCGGCTTAAGCCGGATTTCTTGCCTAAGGTGGTGGCTGCCTTTCATCAGGACATTGTCTTGCCTTCATTGTGTCCTAATCCTGCTAATTCCAAGGAGCGGACACTGCATTCTCTGGATGTGGTCAGGGTTCTGAAGTCTTATTTGGTCGCTACTGAGCCTTTCAGGAAATCTGATGCTCTTTTTGTTCGCACTTCTGGACATAGGAAGGGTTTGCCTCCGGCTAAATCCACTATCAGCAAGTGGATCCATCAGGCGGTGGAGCAGGCCTATTCTGCTAGGGGAAGGAAACTCCCTTTAGAATTACTGCTCATTCCACTCGTGCTATTGGTGCTTCTTGGGCTTTTCAGCACCAAGCTTCTGTTGAACAAGTTTGTAAGGCTGCAACTTGGTCTTCTGTTCATACTTTTTCCAAGTTTTACAAGGTTGAAGTTACGGCCTCAGCTGATGCTGCTTTTGGCCGCAAGGTACTTCAGGCGGTAGTGGTTTGAACTGCCTGTTGTTACTCTTTGGGGATCCCACCCTACCTGATGGACACTGCTGTTGGACATCCCATATGTAAGGACTTCTTGAAGCAGGCCGTGCCATGCAATAGGAAAAAGACAATTCTGTGAGTACTCACCTGTAGAATTGCTTTTACTATGCATGGCACGGCCTGCTTCACCCACCCTTGTTATCGTTATTCTTGGTTGCCTCTCTATGGTGATTGTTCCAAGTTAGTTGGGGTTTGTTACCTTTTTTACCTTTATTATCTCCTGGCTTCTTGAATAACTGCTTGTCAACACTGGATAGGTCTATTGGTGATCCTGTTTTTATATGGTACCGGGAGGAGCCACAACTCTTCTGCAGCACACTGCACCACCTTGTGGCAGAATAACCCATATGTAAGGACTTCTTGAAGCAGGCCGTGCCATGCATAGTAAAAGCAATTCTACAGGTGAGTACTCACAGAATTGTCTTTTATCTCACTATGCAAAATAATAACAAATTATGCTGCAATTTGTAGAGAAGTGACCATTTTCATGCATGCCTCTTAAAAATGGCATTCTATTGGGAATAGTTATTTATTAGGTTCATACTTTGGGGGAGACAGGGGAAAGTTATGCCTAATAGGGAGTGATACAGAATGTGAGGGGCAAACCATGATAAAATCCAGAATTTAACTCACCCCCTTAACCTAATTTGGCAGTTGAACATTTAAAATGACTGCAGTAATCGGGTGACTATTAAGCTATCTATTGTGCTGGATATGTGTAAGCTGAGCATTTAGGCTGCTTTCACATTGTGACGATTGCAAGGCGATTGCAAATCGCTCACAATCACCCCACAATCGCCAATGGAACGCTGCCCATAGACCTCTATCTAGACATCTTACCACATACTGACAGGGCGATTCAACTCTCCCCGCAAAAGCCCTGCAAGCGCTGTTTTGCAGCGATGGCATTTGCGATTGCTGCATAGCAAATAGTGATTGCAAATACCATCGCTACTAAAACGCCAGTCTATCGATAGTACACAGGAGAGCCTTGACCCAGTGTGAAAGCAGCCCCAAGGTGAATATTTTCTTTTTATTCCAATAGCTAAATTAGGGATAGTGATGGGGAGGGGATTACTTTGAGTAGATTTGTTGACATTGTAGACGGGCTTTAAATAAGGTCATGGTTGAAGTATAAGGAGTACTAAAAAGCGCTTAGGATAGGGTGTTTGAGCGGCTGCCTATGATAAGGGGTCACTGCCTTATCTGGTGGTAAGGTGTATGGGTAAACGATCTTCCTATGGGCTAGAAATTCAGTTTAGGCGCGCTTTAGGGGGAATGTTAGAAGTGCTCTTCCTTCCAGAAAAGTGGTATAGTGAAATCTGGAGAACGGAAGCCCTTCTGTTTTTTTTCTTGTGTATTATAATCTTGGCTGTGTCGGGTTTAACCGTTCAGCCAATGTACTTGTTTCAATTACTGTCAGCTAGGTTTATAACAAACATCAAAATAAACACATATAAGTATTTGCAAATATATGTAATATCCAAGCCAGCAATCCATCCTTCAGGAGCAGGCATCAAACCCTCACAGGCCCTGGGTAGGTCGCCCCCCCCCCCGGGCCGTGGTGGTGAGTGATCCTATTCTATTACTTTACTGGGTTGGATTTACATATATTTGCAAATACCTGTATGTGTTTATTTTGATGTTTGTTATAAACCTAGCTGACCGTAATTGAAACAAGGTCATGGTTGGGTAGTTATGCAGACATCCTGCAGGTTTCCTGCCCATCTGTAACACATAGCTGCTGCGGGTCCACCTTTAATGGAATTTGTGAAAATGTATAAAACACACATTGGCCAACAGAAGAAAAAATGAAAAAAAAAAGTTCAGCTTCTTGAGGACATCCAAAAAATATACTCTTTCCTTTTAAATAGTGGGCACAACCTAAGCCATGTGTCGTCAGGTTATTGTCAGACATCTATCTGCCATTGTTGGCTTCTTTCTGTCACTAAGGAACCCACCCTCTGTGTTCCTCAATTTACCAACCTGTCCAGGAAAAGGCCTTCCTTTTCTTCCTAGGATGGTTCTGGAATCTTCCTTGCCTAGCCCTATTGTAAGTGCTGCAAGCACCTTGGGGGTACCCTGTTTGTTTTATGTTCATGCAGATTGAGCTAAGATCCTGTATTCTTGTTTTGTTGTTTGTTCTTTATTGTTTATAACTGAGGTTAAGGTCTTGTAATGCTTATTACATTATTAAAAAGTATTGTTTTCCCTTGCCAAGGCATCAGTGCATTGTGTTCTGGTCTAACCTTTCTGTGGTGGGGAGCCCTCTCTGTGTGGCTCCCTGTGACCTTTGATATGTCTTTTTTTAATTCAAATCTGTTTGTGACTAATAGTTAATTGCATAGCTAACTCTTCTCATGTCCAACCCCTTAAAAGCTTTCAATGTATTTTACATCACTTACTGAAAACAGCTGCAATTCAACCCTTGCAGTTATTCTAGGGCAAGCACACGAGCAATTAAATGAAAAGGGACTAGGCCAGTGGTTCTCAGTATGTTTACACCAAGTACCGCCTAGCAATAAAAAGTTCTAATGCAGTATCCAAGCAGAAGATCGGTTAAAAATATTAGCACAATAGGTAGGTCGTAAATGCTATTCTAGTAATCATTGAGTGTCCTCATAAGGACCTGGTGGTATTTAGATCCACTACTATAAGTTTAGTAAAATCTCAAATGTGTAAAACCTACATCCTTATACTTGACACAGCATTACTGGCAGTCCTGGAGTCTAAAAGACTTCTGATGCTGATCGCCTATAAACACTAAAATTTGCAGCGCTCCCACGCTGCCTTCGTGGGCCATGGCTGACCACAGAGAGACCAGGGATGTGTGTAAACAGCTGTATGTTGTGCATTAATATGCAAGATATACAGTGCTGCTTGGTACATGTGGCCTGGGACCAGCTAAGGTGGGTTTTGAGATTGATTGGGGGGTGGGGGTCACCAAGGTAGTAATCCAGGTAGTAATCCTGGTCTACTTTAGGGAAAAGGATTTTCCTCTCTTGGTCATTGTGCATTCTACACTGGGCCACACTACTAATTGCTTTCAGCATGAGATTGTGAGGAGGGAGCCTAGTTTAGAACAATGGTATCCTTATTGCTGCACTTTTTGTTTGCTAATCCTAATCTGCATAGGATCAAGGATTTCTTGAATGGTAAGGTTTTTATTGCCTGTGCATGGCAGGAGCTATAAAGTGCTATACAAACCTCCAACGGATACATGTTGAAGCAGCATTGTATGTGTCAGGCAGATGATGTTGCACTCCTGTTTCTATGAAAGTTTAGTAACTATTTTAACATATATGTCTCTCCTGAACCAGTCATATTCTTTGTCCAAGATGCAAATATTCGAAGTATACAGTACGTCCTGCTCCAGATATAATACTTACACTTGGGTTATCCGCCGCCAGATGGCGCTGTGCACTGCAGACATGCAAAAAAACAGGCTCCTCCCGGCCCTTCATATACCCGACCTCCCTCAAATCCCCAGATTTCTCTGCAGTGCTGACTGCGAAGACATGAAGTATCACTCTCTCGCAGGTGAGCGGGGCTATTACAGCCTGCGGCCCTGTTGGACTATTCCCACCCGTCCTCCCTGTGATGTGCCTCCCAGCCTGGGCTGCGCTGGTCAGGTGAAGGTAGGCAGCACCATGCGTGCTTAATGGAGCTATGCTCCACCGCAGTCCCCCACCAAAGGGTAGGCGGTTTAGGCTGATGGTGAGCCTCTAGTGGATGTCCCTCCCGCATTATTGCCCCGTGTAGCGGTGGGCCCTGTGTAAAGGGTCGCCATCCTCCCTCGTTTCCCCCTGTATTCGGGGGAAAAGAATGGGGTGGGTGTGTGTTTGGCGGTCTCAGTGTACTGTATTGTCACGCTTATGGCCGTAGTTTCGCCCTTGACTGGCAACTGGGTGTCAGAGCCGCGCTGCTTGCTCTTTCTATTTTGGCCGCCGCCCCTTCTCATTTTTTTATTAAAATTTACTGTGCTGGGTGGCGCGTCGTCAGACTACGAGTATCCATTAGCAGATGCTTTTACTAGCATATCCTATGCTTGGCTTGTCAAGCCTGGACGGCTGCCTCAGAGCTTCGCGCTCTTTGGGGGAGGCGGGGACCTGGCGTGGCGCGCTCCGCGTCACGCCCAGATTGGGCCTGCCCTTCGAGGTTCGGTTGGCGGCATTCTTTTGATCTTCGCGCACGCGCGTGTTAGCGGTCCTTCTCTTCCCCAGGTCTGTAAGTGCCCTCACGGGTGATTTCATCATTAGTATTTTTTCTGCTGCGCATGACATGACACCTCTTATTCCCCTTCTGTCTTTCAGACGTCAAAGACTCCGGTGGCTTCTCCTGGCCTAACATAAATTGTAGCGGGCTTACAAAAAATTCTCCCACATTCCTAGCGGGTCTTTGGGACATCCAGGGTTGCCTATTGCATAAATCCCTACTGACATATATTGCATTGATAATCACCATATGGGGGCATCTCAGAATTATGTGACCGGGGTCCCCCTGGGACAAGACCGGCTGTGTATAACGTGTGGCTATCCCCACGCTGATGCTGACAGGGCACAGGTCTGCGCACCGTGTGCCGAGCAAGTACTGGTCCTGCAATCAGGATTGCCAGTGGCTGCACCTCACTTCAATACTCCTATTTCCCCAGGCTTAAATCTCACTTCTGCTGAGTCGCATACGAGTGGGGAGTTGCAGCCGGCTGCGTCTTCCAGACTGCCTACGACTGACCAGTTTATTACGGGGTTGACAAAGCGCTTGGGCCCTGGTAAGAAGCGGTCCTCAACGCCCCCTGTTTCTGCCTTTGCTATGGGATCGGAGGAGTTCACTACTCCGCGTGCCTGTACCCCTTCTGATGAAGGAGGGCTGTTCTCTGACTCAGGCTCATCTGATGAGGAGCCGAGGAGTCATGACGATTCTGGCCATAAAGACTGGAACCAGTTTGACACCATTGGTTTGTTGATTAGGATCTTTAAGTCCCTGTCTATCTCTCTGCCTAACGCGGCTCCCAAGCCGAGAGGGGAGCGTTTCCATACAGCGACACCGCGCTTGGAATTTCTAGAGCAGGCTCACTTCCATGCTCTTGTACTCGAGGAATGGGAACGCCCCAGTAAACTTCCAGGGGTCCCAGGGGACTGGGATTGGAAATACCCTTTTCCCCCTGAGGTGGTTAATTGTTGGTTATCGCCCCCTGTAGTGGACGCACCGATCATTGGGGTTCCTAACTCCCCCTTTATTGCAGCTCCTGTTTATAGTACCCTTCGGGATGCCGAGGACCGGCGCATGGATAAGCTGGCTTCCCACGCCTTTTCTTGTGCAGGAACAGCGCTGCGCCCGGTCTGTGCCGCGGCCATCACTGCAGTGGCCGCCAGAACCCTCATCAGAAAGATGCTTGAGCATCACCCTGATGATCTTCCCTGGGAGGTGTTTAACGCACTCTCCAGTTGTGATGTATTTGTAAAATGTATCCTTTTAGCGCTGGATGACACCATTAGAATGTGTGCGAGGACTTCTGCCCTTGTGGTGGCTATACGTCGCTTGGTCTAGCTGCGACAGTGGGGTGCTGACGATGCTGCTAAAAGGACTCTGACCGGGCTTCCCTTTAGAGGGCAACGCCTGTTTGGGGCCCGTCTGGACCTGTTTGTAAAAAAGGGCAAATCACCCCAACGCAGGCGGCCGTCTCGGCCCCCTCGGGACAGTGATACCCCTCCATACCATAGTGTTAAACAAGAACCAGGGGTGTCCTTCCGGAGTCTTCGTGCAGACTCCTGCCCCACGAGCAGCAGACAACGCTCTGGGCCCTCCAGCGGGGCTAAGCCTAAATCCTGATGCCTATCAGGAGGCATCTTGCCTCATTCTGGTGGATACAGGAGGTAGTTTCCTCCGGATACAGGATAAAGTTTGCTGCGCGGCCTCCCCCAAGATTGTCAGGGTACTCCTGGTCCCTGCCTCTGTTCGGGTGCTGGTGCAGGCCATGCACGGCCTGCGGGGTTTGGAGGTCACTTGCAGTTTGCCTTTAACAGGCAGAGGCAGGTGTCGCTACACCAACCTCTTCACATTTACCCAAAGGGATGAGTCTGTCTGCCCTTCTGGATTCACAGGTTTTTGGCAATTCTACTATTACAGACAGTTTCTGCATGGAAAATCTGAGGTGGGCCATCAGCGCCTGCGCCCAGTGGGCCCTTGCCGTCTGGGGAGATCAAGGAGGCTTATGCTCACATCCCTGTGTCTTCTAGACACCGAGGCTCTTCAGGTTTGTGTTGGAAGTCCAACACTGCTAATTTGTGGCCTTGTTATCTGGTCTCTCTTCTGCCTCCAGAGTGCTCACCAAGGTACTGATGAGGCTATGTCTCTGATGAGACCAAGGGGCGTCCGCGTGAGACCTACCCGGTCGTCCTTTTTCGCTTCCCAATCTCTACGTCAGGTCGAGTTAGCTACTCGGCTGGTGGTGTCCATTGGGAGTCATTTGGATGGGTGTTCATTCACCTCAAGTCCTCCTTGTCCCCTTGATTGGTATCTCCATTCCTAGGGATGAATCTAGATCCGGTTCAGGCGAGAATCTTCCTTCCTCAGCAATAAGGTGGACAATCTGGTTGCGTGGGCTCAGCCCCTCTTTGCTGTTCCGTCCCTTCACCAGGCAGGAATGCAGCTGGTGGGCCCGTTTGGTGACTTGCTTAGAAGAAGTCCCTTATACTCTTCTACCTGGGGCCCTTCTGCAACTTCTATTGTTAATACTGGACAGGGACCCAGCATCCCTGGAGCAGGGTCATGTGTGCCTTTCCCCCCTGGTTAGGAGTCCCTCTTGGAGTGGATGTACTCTAGGAACCTGTCTGGGGGCAGTTCCCTTCTTGCCCTTTCTAGAGACTGTCACCATGGATGCTAACCTATCAGGTTGATGGGGAGGTTTTCTTCTGTAACCCCATGCGGGTCCGGGGGAGGTGGGGCCTTTAGGAGGTCCATGCACCTATCAATATTGAAACAGTGAGTTTTCTGGTTGGCACTATCTCGCTTGACTTCTCCTCTTCACGGCCTGCCTGTTTGGCGGCGCTCGATCTGTCTGACGACTGTGGCCTACCTTAATCATCTGTGTGGGACCTGGAGCAGGATGGTCCCCCAGGAAGGTATATGTTCCTGATCTGGGTGGAGGATAATGTTTCCTGCATATCAGTGGTATTCGCTCCGGTGGAGGTCCCTCTGCGACAGGATGTGCTAATCCTTGTGTCACTATGAAGTTCAACCAGTGTGGATCTGTTTGGTGCCCCGTCACTATTTCAAGCTCTCGCCCCTCGTTTCCCTGCCCCAGGATCCTCTGGCCATGGTCATGATGCTTTAGTAATGTTATGGCAGGACATTCTGGTCTGTATGTCTTATCTCCGTTCCCCCTGCTAGGCGGGGTTCTGCGCAGAATTGCTCTGGTAGGGGGACCATTGATACTGGTGGCCCCTGGGTGGCCTAGTGGAGTGTGGATTCGCAGACGTGATACCGAGGGTGGTAGATCTGTACGTTCTGCTAGGGGTGCCGCCCTGTTCGCTCAGGGCCTCCTTTACGTCACCCCAATCTACAGTCTCTGGCCTAGCCGGCCTGACTGCTGATTCTTCCGTCTTTATGGAGACAGGCTTCTCTTCTCTATGTTTGTAACTATTGGAAGTCTAAGAGCGAGCTTCTTCTTCTTCTTCCATCTCTTATGAGGTATGGCGTACCCATATGGATTGGTGTGAGTCTAGGTCTCTTCCCTGTTGGGCATTCTCTGTTCCCAGGGCTCTAGAGTTATTACAGTATGGCTTGGAGTTGGCTCTCCAACTCAGTACTCTGAAGGGTCAGGTTCTGCCCTGTCCGCCTTCCTGTAGAAGTCTTTTGCTTATTTTCCTTGGCTAAGCATTCTTTCGGGGGTCGCTCACTGCGTTCCCCACTTAATTCTATGGTGCCTGTTGGGATTTGAATTTTTATTCTGTTTGCCTTGCGGGGTGTTCCTTTTGGACCGATTCAGGATGCTGTCTGGCTGTCTTTTACCTTCAAAGTTGTCCTTCTGGGACTGTTACTTCAGTCAGACGTGTGTCTGAGCGGGCGACTCTGTTTAGCTAGCCCTTGTTCCTTGATAGGCATCAGGATAAGGTGGTGCTCTGCTTTACGCCGGACCTTCTGCCTATGGTGGTGTCTTAGGCTCATGTATTTAAGACATTGTCTTTCTTCTGTGTTTTGTTCCTAGTAACGCTGAGGCAAGGGGATCTACTTTCCCTCAACAGGTGCTGGAATTTTTTCCTGGATTGTCTCTTGTCCCTTAGGGGGACTGATGCCCCTTGGGGTTTGTGGGCACCTACCTCTGTATGTGCCTGATCTCGTCTGCTTCCAGGGGTTAAGCGGCCCTTGGCCTAGCCTTTACTTGGATGGTTGTCCCTTCTGGTCCTAGGGAAGGTTTGGCTTCTTCCTGGACTACTGTTAGCGTTTAATCTTGTCAGGCTGTTACTCAGGCCTATTCCTTTAAGGGGAAGAGTTTCTTCTCACTTTATTTCTGATTCTACTGGTGCCTTGGTATCTTTGGCCTTTCAGCACCAGGTTTTGTTGAACAAGTTTGCTAGACCGCTACTTGTTTTTTGTTCGTACCTTTTCAAAGGATTTTATGATGTTGACGCTTGGAGCCTTTGCTCATGTCGCTCTTGGTAGCAAGGTTTGCAGGTGACAGCGCTTTTACTGTCTGCTGTGCCTTTTTTGTTGGGGATCCCACCCTACTTTATGGACACTGCTATTGGATGTCCCGAGTGTAAGTATTATATCTGGAGCAGGACGTACTGTATACTTAGAATAATACAATTCTGTGAAATACTCAGCTGTAGAATTGGTATTATACGTATACAGTACGTCCTGCTCCACCCCACCCTGGTTTTTGCATTATTCTGGATCCCCTGTATGGTGATTGTTATCATTACCAGTTGTTTTTGGTGGTTAAATTCTCCCGGCTTCTGGTTCACTGCTTGTCAATGCTGGGGATTTGTGGGAGGTCCCCGGGTATATGAAGGGCCCGGAGGAGCCTGTTATTTTGCATGTCTGCAGTGCACAGCGCCATCTGGCGGAGGATAACCCAAGTGTAAGTATTATATCTGGAGCAGGACGTACTGTATACGTATAATACCAATTCTACAGGTGAGTATTTCACAGAATTGTGTTATTGCTGTTTTTGACCTTTAAAAATGTTACACTGCTGAGTTTTGATCAGATCAGGAGTTGGCTTTTTTAGCTGGACTCCTTTACAGCAGACCAAAACTCACTGAACTTTTAAAATGCATTTAGCCAAAGCCCCTGCTGATACGTCCTTCTTAGAGTGTAGAACTAGAGATGGAGATTTTTTTCTTTTCAAATTGGCCTGGAACACTGATTTTTTTTTTTGTCTCTGTAGAATGTCAAACAACCAGTCATTGCATAGGTGCAACAATTACATTATTGCCAATTACAACAGTGGCAATGTTTTGAGGAGGTGGGGCTTTACAGCTAAAATAAGCGGAATTAACTGGGACTAGAGCGAAGCAGGAGCAGCAAAGATTACCAAAAAAGTACTCTTCATTGGAGGAGCTGTTCAGGGCATGCTATTTGAAAATTTTGGTCCACTTTATGTAATCCAGTTCTGTTGTGCGTGAAAGGAGTCACTGCAGGAAGTCCCTAAAAAACACCATGTGTTTCCAGCCTCGTCTCCTGGAAAAGTATTATAAAACCTTTTACTGGGTACATTTAAAAACAAGTCCACCAATACAGCATCGTAGATCGCAACGCATTTTGGGTCTCAAATAGATACAATATATGTGTTAGGTATGTCTGAGAGTGGAGCATGCAGGGCCAGGGATGTCAGCTGCCAACCGTAGCCGGGATATGCTAATGTGCTGGGCAGTATTGACGGTAAAGAAAGGAGGATTAACCCTTTGAGTGCCAGCCTACCTAGATATTCTAAGTATGTCACACACCCCGCTTCAGAATATCCATAACATGTGGGTAATACCGACCTGAAGGGGCGTTCCTGCAGAGATAATAGCAAAAAAGAAAGCCCCTCCCTGATCCATAAATACCTGGGACCTCCCACTCATCACCCAGTTTTCCATCTCTGCAGACGGCGAGCAAGTCAGAAGATGATGGCTCCTCCTTGCACAGGGGGATTTCAGGTAGCCGGGGTAACTCCCGGCCCGTTATTCATTTATTTCCGTTTGGACCTTTTTCCCCAGAAATCCATATGCCTCCCAGCCTCGGCTGAGGGTCCAGGCGAGGGTATTTCAGCACATTAGGTGCTCATGAGCTATGCTCTACCGTGAGACCCTATATGAGAGGGTAGGCGGTATTACCGGGTTGGTGACCCCGGTTTGGGATGCCCTGTCCCTTAATTTCATAGTTGTCCCTCCCAGGATCCCCTTCCATAGGTGGGGTGGGGGAGTGTGTACACTCATTAGTTTATTAGTTCTTTTATACAGCTTACATAGTGTGTGTGCGTGTGTTTCACTTTAATTGCAAACGCTGCAGCCTTTGCGGTGCTGGCTGCCTTCTTCCCTCCTTTCTCCCTTCCTCTCTGTTAATGGCGGAGGTTTTCACCTCACGCCATGTTGCTGTGGGGGGGGGGGGGGCGGCGGGTGCCGGACCGTTGGTGGGGCCGGGACTTGTCCCTCCCGTTTTTTTCCCAGGGTGTGTGTTGTGTGGTGTTTTTTACTTGGCCGGGCCGGCGACCACTTCTTACTATTGCGGCGCCGGCCGGCTCTGAGCACTTTGTTTCATGAGGTGATTTAGTTCACCTCACGCTGGCTGGGGAGGGGCGGGGCCGGAGTGACGACGCGTCACCGCTCCCCGCCTCCTGCCCTCACTGATGCCACTGCGGAGCGCTTGGAGGGGAGAAGGGGGGGCGTGGCCCGGCCTCGCGCGCGTCCCGCGCTGGCCACGCCCCCTTCTCCCTCTCTGACTGCGGCCCTGCCTGTTGCTGTGGAGCGTCTGGATCTTCCCTCACGGTCGCCATTTTGGTCGCTGGGTCTGTAAGTGGCCTCTGGCCATTCTTTCTTCTTGTTTGATTGTTGTCTTTTTTATTAGATTTATCTAAATACAGTCTTTCTGTTCTGTGTTTCAGATGGTGGTTCAGGAGGTCGCCAGTAGCATTTAGGGGGTCCCTCCTGATCCTTATTTCTGGGTTAATTGTTTTGCCATAAATCCTCCCACTTGGGACATTAACCCTTTTGTTGCCAAGCACGTAACACCTACGTGCTGGCTTGGCTGGGCCTTAAGTGCCAAGCCCGTAGGTGTTACGTGCTTGACTTTGATCGCTTCTAGTTTAAAAAATAAAAATAAAAAATACTCACCTGACCCCTTGTTGGATCCGGCCGGGTCTCCCCTTTAATTTGGTGCCATCCGATCCCCCGTGGGGGGTCGGATGGCTCCAGGAGAGCCCCCGGAATAGGCCGCCCCCCCCCCCGCTTCTGCAGCAGCAGCTGCTAACTGTAAAAAAAAAAAAAAAAAAAAATGACATTCACTTACCTCCATGTGCGCTGGCTCCCGCTGTCCCTCCTCTTCACCTGGGGGGCCTCCGATCCCCCCCCAGGACTTACCGATCTTCAGGAGAGAGCCTGAGAGGCTCTCTCCCCTTTGATCCTCGATGGCGGCCGCCATCTTGCCGCTAAGCCCCGCCCCCTTGGGGGCGGGGCTTATGACGTCATCCCGGCCCCCGATATCTGGCTTCACCCTTCTCAACTTCTCAGATGCCGGTGATCGGCACAGGGTAAGGAGGTGGCAGGAGATCCTCTGATCTCCTGCCTCCTCCTTCTCCTGTACCGATCACCGGCATCTGTCAGCTGAGCGGCGAGGGACAAGAGCTTGCAATCGAAGGTAAGTACAGTAAAAAAAAATTATTTTTTTTTAATAAAATACTTTTTTTTATTGTGTGGTGTTTTTTTTTTTACAGTTAACCCTTTGTGAGCTGGTAAGGGGTCCATGAGACCCCTTATACCAGTTCACATGGCTGGGGGGGTGGCATTGCCATTAACCCCCGCACCCCCATTACCTGCCTCCCCAAAGGCCAGGGGGGGGCAGAAGAGCCCGGGCCCACATAGGCTATGTGGGCTCGTAGGCTGCAGGGTGGGGGGGCCACCAAAGCTGGCCCCCCCACTCTGTGCCTACAAGCCCCCATAGCTGGTCCCGGGCTGGTTACTTTGGGTAAGGGGGACCCCACGTCATTTTTTTTTTTGGATTTTTAAGGGTTTTTAACCCTTAAAAATCCAAAAAAAAATGGGGTCCCCCTCCCCGGGAAGGGGGACCCTATGTCATTTTTTTTTTTAATTAACCATTTGTCATCCAGCAGCTATAAAAGGCTTCTGGGCAGGAAAGGGTGTCTACCTATACATATGTGGTATCGCTGTAAGCGGGAGAAATTGGGGTTTCTCACGCAATAAGATTTTATTGACAAACTTACATTTTTTATTACAAAAAAACTCTACAAATTGTAAAAAAATATATTTTTTTTATTTTTTTTCACACATTTCACCCAAAAATGTTGAGAATACACCTAAAAAACACAAACAAGACATTTCATGTTAAAGCCCAGACTCTGTTGAAAAAAACAATATATAATTTTCCTGGGAAATCCCTGGAAAGCCTTTCGAAAATGACAGTTGAACATGTGTAGCGCAAAACAGTCAAACTCAGTCTGGCAACAGGGAGTGGCAAATGCTGCAGGTAGGCTGGCAGCGAAAGGGTTAAAGGGGCATCCCGGGTTGTCTAACGGCGTAATTCCCTGGGTCATAGCGACTTTTCCTAAACAAAGTTCACCTTATGGAGGCATCCCCGGATACTGGGCTCGGGGCCCCTTCGGGGCATCCCCGAAAGAGTATGTTATGTGGGGTATCCATTTCTGGGGACGATGTACTTCTGTGTATACCATGTGCACAGCAGACCATCACGCGGCAGTCCGAACCACAGGCGTCTGGGTCAGCACCGCCGGTCGCTTCATCTCCACCTCCCGCTTTGACACGCGCCCCGTGTGACGTCGTCATGGGCAGGGAGCTGCAATCTGAGATGTGCGCCAGATTGGCTAACCTTGAAAAAATTATCTCCAGCTCGGTCGCCCGTAAGGCTCCGACTAAGAGAAAGCATTTGTCGCCGGCTCCGCTGGCAGAGGACCTGGAGGATGTTAATAATCTGGATTGGTCTGATTATTCCCAGCTAGAGGAAGGGGAAGTTTTTGAGGATTCTGATTTTTCGGACGATGAGCAGTCCTTTGGCACTGATGCCGAGCCGGGGGATTTGGGGAGATCCTCTGATACTCCCCACGCTCTGGCTCTGATGTTGGAGGTGTTGAATCTTTCCCCTCCTGAGGAGGTGTCACAGCAGAAGGGTGAATTGTTTGAGGAATCCAAGCCGCGCTTGGAATTCCCTACACAAAAGCATTTTGACAAAATTATTGACAAAGAATGGGACAGGCCGGCTCGGCTCCCTGGCATCCCTCAGGGATGGGATAGGAAATATCCCTTTCCTTCGGAGGCAGTTAAGCGCTGGGCATCTCCCCCCGAGGTGGATGCGCCGGTTTTGGGGTTGTCCAATTCCTCGGTCTTAAATAGACCTGATTGTTCTATTCTCAAGGATGGAGAGGATAGACGTATTGACCAGATGGCTTGTCATGGTTTTGCTAGCGTTGGGTCAGCCATGCGGCCTGTTTGCGCATCGGCGCTGATGGTGTTGGCTGCCAGGTCCGTGGTTAGGGACCTGTTGACCTCTTCCGGGCTGCGTCCCGGTAGTGCTGAGTTCCTTAGCCTCAAACGGTGTGAGCTGTTTTTATCTTTTGTGTTGACAGCCTTGGATGACACTTTGATGATGTGTGGTAGAACGTCGGCGCTGTTGGTCACTATTCGGCGTTCGGTGTGGCTGCGCCAGTGGGCGGCAGATTTTATGTCCAAAAAGTCACTAACGGCTCTACCCTTTGTTGGGTTACGGCTTTTTGGAGAGACGTTGGACTCTGTCACCAAGGGTGGTAGGTTGCCCCAACGCAAGAAACAATGCCGCCCCTTTCGAGGGGCGCCTTCCTTTACCCCCTCCTTTCGTGGGGCCAGATCTGGCAGGGGATTTGCATTCCCTTCTTCCAGAGGAGATTCTGGGAGCAGGGGCAGAGGTCGTGCCCGTCCAGGATTCAGTTGGGGCTCTAAGCCCAAGCCGGCTGCCAAGCCGGCTCAGCAATGAGGGGGCGCCCTCACCCTTGCGGGTGGGGGGACGGCTGCGACTCTTTTCCCAGGTTTGGGATCAAGAGGTCTCGGACCGATGGATCCGGGAAGTGGTGTCTTCCGGTTACAAGCTGGAGTTCGAGCTCCGCCCCCCTTCCAGATTTTTCAGGTCTCGGATGCCTTCAGAACCTCTGGCGGCGCAGGGGCTTCTGTCGGCAGTGCAGAACCTTATGGACATGGATGTCATTTGCCCAGTGCCTCCTTCGGATCAGGGCAGGGGTTTTTATTCCAATCTGTTCACGGTACCCAAGAAGGACGGATCGGTCCGACCCATCTTGGATCTGAAGTTTCTCAACAGGTTCATCCGGCCTCGGAAATTCCGCATGGAAACACTACGTTCGGCCATTCACTCTCTTCGTCAGGGAGACTTTCTGACGTCCACAGACATCAAGGATGCTTATCTACACGTTCCAATTTTTCCAGCACACCAGAGGTTTCTCAGGTTCGTGGTGGAGGATCGGCATTTTCAGTTTGTAGCACTCCCTTTCGGCCTCACCTCGGCCCCTCGGGTGTTCACCAAGGTGCTAGCGGGGGTGATGGCTCTGCTAAGGGTTCAGGGCATCCGCATTGTGCCCTATTTGGACGATCTTCTGATCATGGCCTCCTCCTTCAACCAAGCGGAGTTGGATACCAGAATGGTGGTGTCCACCCTGGAGAGGTTTGGTTGGGTGGTCAACCACCCCAAGTCTTCTCTCTCTCCGTCCAGAGTAGTGACCTTTCTGGGAATGTCTCTGGACACTTCGCAGGCCAGGGTGTTTCTGCCTCAGGCCAAGATTCTTTTGATTCAGGAATTAGCTCGGCTTCTCTTGTCGGCCCCTCGTCCGTCCATCCGGCTAGGGATGAGGCTGGTGGGGTTAATGGTGGCCTCATTCGAGGCAGTTCCCTTTGCGCAGTTTCATACAAGGACGCTTCAGCTTCATCTGTTGAAGGTTTGGGACAAGTCTCCTCTATCGTTGGATCAGTCCTTCCTGATGACCCCCCGAGTTCGTCTGTCCCTGCAATGGTGGCTGGGGTCGGCCAATCTGTCGCAGGGCAGATCCTTTCTGGCCCCGTGCTGGGAAACTGTCACCACGGATGCCAGTCTGTCAGGTTGGGGGGGTGTTTGGAAGGACCTCCAGTTTCAGGGTCTGTGGAGTCCTCAGGAGGCTCACGAGCCCATCAATGTTCTGGAGTTGAGGGCCATCAGGTTGGTTCTGTTTCGCTTGACTCATCAGTTGAGAGGCCTGCCAGTTCAGGTCCGGTCGGACAACAGGACGGCGGTTGCTTACATCAATCACCAAGGGGGGACTCGCAGCAGGAGTGCCCTCAGGGAAGTGTCTTTGATTCTGGACTGGGCGGAGAGTCACGTCCCGTGTATCTCAGCAGTCTACATTCCGGGAGTGGAGAACACGGAGGCGGACTTGCTGAGCAGAGCCTCCTCTCGTCAGGGGGAGTGGTCTCTCAGTCCCCAGGTGTTTCGTTCGATATGTCTCAGGTGGGGGTTCCCAGCGGTGGACCTCTTTGCCTCTCGTCACAATCACAAGCTTCCAGTCTTTGTGTCTCTCTCGCAGGACCCTCTGGCTCTGGCAGTGGATGCCATGTCTCTGAACTGGAGGGATCTGGGGTTCCTTTACCTGTTCCCTCCGTTTCCAATGGTAGCCAGAGTGGTGCGCAAGCTGACTCTGGAGGGCGTGTCGGCGATTCTAGTGGCTCCAAGGTGGCCAAGGCAGGTTTGGTTCGCAGACCTGGTAAGACTGGCAGAGGATCAGTTCGTTCTGCCTCTTCTGCCGGACCTGCTCACCCAGGGTCGGCTGCGCTATCCCAATTTACCTTCGCTGGCTTTAACGGCGTGGCTGCTGAAACCGCCATCTTAAAGGAAGAAGGTCTTTCTGACGTGGTGGTTCAGACTCTCATTAGCGCCAGGAAGCGCTCTTCCTCTACTATTTACTATAGGACTTGGAGGTCCTATATTGACTGGTGTGAAAGTAGGTCTTTCTCTTGTCGGGAGTTTTCCATTTCCAGAATCCTGGAGTTTCTTCAACATGGTCTGGATTTGGGGCTTCAACTTAGTACTTTGAAGGGGCAGGTTTCTGCCCTGGCGGTGTTTTTTTCAAAGGTCATTTGCTCTTCATCCCTTAGTCAAGACTTTTTTCCAAGGAGTTACGCATGTACGGCCTCCTAGGAAGCCCTTTGTTCCAGTTTGGGATTTGAACCTGGTTCTTTCTGCTCTTCAGGGTCCCCCGTTTGAGCCCTTGAATGAGATTGCTTTGTCTTCACTTACCCAAAAGGTGGCCTTTTTGGTGGCCATCACTTCGGTCAGGCGTGTTTCTGAGTTGGCAGCTTTATCCATTAAAGCTCCGTACTTTGAAAGGCATCAGGACAAGGTTGTCTTTCGTTTCAAGCCGGATTTTCTTCCTAAGGTGGTCTCTGCCTTTCATCTGAATCAGGACATTGTTCTGCCTTCTCTATGTCCTCACCCCAGTAACGACAAGGAAAGGGCGCTGCATTCCTTGGATGTAGTCCGTGTTGTGAAATATTATCTGGTGGTTACGTCTTCCTTTCGTAAGACTGATGCTTTTTTTGTGGTGCCCTTTGGGCCTAGAAAAGGTTTGGCTCCTGCCAAATCTTCCATTAGTAAATGGATTCGTCAGGCCATCATTGGGGCCTATTCTGCCAAGGGGAGGAGTCCCCCTTTTCGTGTTACTGCTCATTCTACTCGTGCGGTTGGAGCGTCCTGGGCTTTCCAGCACCAGGCCTCTGTTGAGCAAGTTTGTAAGGCCGCTACTTGGTCCTCTGTTCACACTTTTTCCAAGTTTTACAAGGTTGATGTTCGGGCCTCAGCGGATGCTGTTTTTGGCCGCAAAGTTCTGCAAGCTGTTGTGGTTTAAGTTGTGCATTGTTGCCTTGTTTTGGATCCCCGCCCTTGTTATGGACACTGCTATTGGATGTCCCACATGTTATGGATATTCTGAAGCGGGGTGTGTGACATACTTAGAATAATACCATTTTGTGAAATACTCACCTGTAAAATGGGTATTATAAGTATGTCACACACCCCGCTTCACCCGCCCTTCTTATATTCGGGATCCTTTATATTGTGAACTTTGCGTTATTTTGATTTATATTTGCCTCTTCCTGGTCCCTTACCTTACTGCTTCTATATACTGGGTGATGAGTGGGAGGTCCCAGGTATTTATGGATCAGGGAGGGGCTTTCTTTTTTGCTATCATCTCTGCAGGAACGCCCCTTCAGGTCGGTATTACCCACATGTTATGGATATTCTGAAGCGGGGTGTGTGACATACTTATAATACCCATTTTACAGGTGAGTATTTCACAAAATGGTATTTTTTTGTCACACTCTGTTGCCCGACGACTTTTCACGTTTTTGCGCTACACGTGTTCAACCTTGATTTTTGAAGGGATTTCCAGGGATTTCCATGAAAATTATATATTGTTTTTTTCGGCAGAGTCTGGGCTTCAACATGAAATGTCTTGTTTGGCCTTTTTTTTAGTGTATTCTCAATACTTTTGGGTGAAATATGTGCAAAAGATGTGTAAAAACCTATTGTTTACAATTTGTAGTGTTTTTTTTGTAATAAAAAATGTAAGTTTGTTAATAAAATATTATTGCGTGTGAAAGCCCTATTTCTCCTGGTTACAATGGTACCACATATGTATAGGTATACCCCCTTTCCTGAAACAGCAGTTTAGGAGATTTCAGATAGAATACAACTATGCAATATGATTGCATAGTTGTAAGGGGTTAATAAAAAAAAAAAAATGACATAGGGTTCCCCCTCCCAGGGGGGGGGGGGGGGGGGGGAACCTCATTTCTTTTTTGGAATTCTAAGGGTTAAAAATCCTTAAAATCCCCCCCAAAAAATGACATAGGGTCCCCCTTACCCAGCATTACTGACCTGGACCAGCTATGGGGGATGTAGAACAGGGCGCAGGGGCCAGCGTTGGTGGCCCCTGGCCCTGCAGGCTACTAGCCCACATAGCCCACATAGCCTCGTGCCTGGGTTCCCCGCCCCCTCTGCTGCACCATATTATGAATAGTAATACAAGATTTCTGCTTTTAAAGCAGACAAACAACTCTGCGGGGATGCACTGTCTCACATACAAAAGTCTCTTGTGTATAATAACACCTTCCGTGCTTTCATAACATCTTGTGTGAATCCCAACACCATAAGAAGTACCAGAGGGTTTCGCAAAAACAGCACTTAAATCAGGGTCCTCCTGAAGTACAACCTCCCTTTAAATAGACACGACAGTGCTCACAAATCCAATTTGGTAAAGGCTTTGCACACTCAGGCTATTCAATATAGGTCCTCTTGAAGGACTCTTTTCCAATAATTATGTTCAAGCAATGCTCAAATAAATAGTTTGTGCATGGAAGAAATAGAAAACCACATAGCATAAAATCTTTTTAAAATTGGCCCCCCTGCCTGTATTTATTATGCTCACCAATAAACAGATGTAAAAAAGCACATATAAATCTTAATCCATCCAATACGCTAAGGTAGATATAGAAATACTTCCACTCGTTTTTGTATTATGAAGGCAATAGTTTGTTGTTACCAATCCTCACGCAGCTCCGTGCGCCGTTCCCTCGGCTGCGGGATACGGAAACATTTACTGCAAGACTATTCCTCTGACTCACTCAGCGTGGTGACGCAGCTAGACACTAACCCCACCCAACGCGTTTCGGCGGCTTCCGACTTAGTCATGGGCTGAAAGTGTCATACTGCGTCTTGGCATATAAAGGCCAGATCATCTGACTTTTAACTCTTGATTTTCAATACGATTCTAAGCCTCTTAATGCTCGAAACTAAGGAAGTATTTAAACCTTACCTCAGCCTAAAAAAAACATCAATACATCTTCAAAAATGGGGACAATTAATAATGTGCACGGACATACAAAACAATTGAATACATTATAAAATTATACTCTATAACAATATTATATTTTTTATAAGCATCATATTTGTTACCCTAAAAAAACATAATAATTGGAATTAAAAACCAACTTAATTGATGTCATTATATATATCTAAAAATAATACCAATAATAAATCTTAACTCTAAAGTGGAACTAAAACACAATGTTCTCCTATAAAGCAGTTAATATCAAACTCTATGTTCAAACCCTGTGGGGCCATAGATTTTAATCTAAAAATCCATTTGGATTCCAATTGAGAGAGCTTTCTGACTGTATTACCACCCTTAAGGTTTTTTATTGGGCAATCAATTGCTATCATTTTAAGACCAGTTGGATCGCTATTGTGCATCTACTTGAAATGTAGCGACATGCTATGTGCTTCATATCCCCTCCTAATATTGTAAATGTGTTCTCTAGCCCTTATTTTTAGAGCCCTACTAGTTCTGCCTACATATTGTTTACCACATTTTACACTCCAAAAGATAAACCACATTAATACTAGCACAAGAAAACCATTTTTTAATTTTAAAAACCTCTCCAGTGACATTAGATTTAAAATTACTGCACGTTTTAAAAGGTAAGTGTGCCGATAATTTACAGGCCATACATTTCTTACAATTAAAAAACCCTTCCATTTTTCTAAAAAACCCTCCTTCTTTCCTTGGGGGTTCAATAAAGCTTGTTACCAACTCTGTGGCTAACGTGGGGGGTCTGCGGAATATCACCCTTGGTTTATCAGGCAGAGAATTCCCTAGGATCTCATCCCCCTTTAATAAATGCCAATGCTTATCCAATACCCTTTTCACCCCTCTATAATATTCTTAGTATACAGAACGTCCTGCTCCAGATAGATTACTTACACTTGGGTTATCCTCCGCCAGATGGCGCTGCACTGCAGAGACATGTAAAACAGGCTCCTCCCGGCCCCTCAAATACCCGGGGACCTCCCACAAATCCCCAGATTTCTCTGCAGTGCTTACTGCAAAGACATGAAATTATCACTCTGTCGCAGGTGAGCGGGGCTATTAAAGCCTGCGGCCCTGTTGGACTATTCCCACCCATCCTTCGTGTGATGTGCCTCCCAGCCTGGGCTGCGCTGGTCGGGTGAAGGTAGGCGGCACCATGAGTGCTTAAGGAGCCCTGCTCCACCGCAGTCCCCCACCAAAGGGTAGGCGGTATAGGCTGATGGTGAGCCTTTATGGGATGCCCCTCCCGCACTATTGTCCCATGCCCCGGTAGCGGTGGGCCCTGTACAAAGGGCCGCCATCCTCCGTCATTCTCCTTGTAGCCTTCGGGGAAAAGAAAGGGGGGGTGTGGATGTCAGTGTATTGTGATTACATGCATATGGCCTTTTTGTAATGTCTGCTTGGACTAGTATATGTGGTGTCAACTGCCGCGCTGACTTGTCTTTTTACAGTACAAATGCCGCCGCCGCGCGCGCGCCTTTTCCTTCATTTGGATGTTCCGCGCCGGGCGGCGGCGTTACCTCAGACGCCTCTGCGTCCTCATTGGCTGCTTGTCGGTTGGACTTCGCGCTCTTCAGGGGGGCGGGGCATGGCATTGCATGCCCTGCGGCACGGCTTGCTCTGGCCCGCCCTTCGAGGTACTCGGCGCCATGTTGTCTGGTCGTGCGCGCGTGTGACGTTCTTACTTACCGTGGTCAATAAGTGCCCTCAAGGGGCGGCTTTATACTTCGGTTTCAGTTCTGACACCCTTCTTCTCATCACCCTTCTTCCCTTCTTCTGTGTCTTTCAGACGGGTGAATCCATTGGCTTCTCCCGGCCCGGTGTAATTGATAGTCGGGCCTTGTAAAATTACTCCAACTTCCCTAGCGGGTCATTGGGGCATCCAGGGTTGCTTTATAGCGTCAATCCCTACTGGCATATTAGGCTCGATTCAGAGAGACAAAAAAAAACTTCTGTTTTAGTTCATATATGTTTTTTTTTTGGAAATGTTCCCATTCTCGTATGAGCATACGAGTGATTCTATGCATGCATTGAAAACCTTCTGTAAAGTTTCCGTCCGTTGGTATGGCAGATTACGAATACGAGGATGTCATTTTCCATCCATTTTCCGTTTCATTTTCACATGTTACAACGTAGGATTTCGTTTTTGCCCTTTTCCCATCGTATCCTCCAACGAATCCTTTACATTTCCCGTTCGATTCTGTTTCCCTTTTTCAATAAATATTTGTCCAGACGGAAATCCTTACGATCTAGCGCCTGCGCACTACAAACTTAACTCATTAAAGTGCTCGCCTACATATTTGCCACCCTCACTTCTACTACAATGTTTAGCTAAATCACTTAGCACTATCCTCCATCTTCCCTTTTGGACCCTTAAAGCTCACCCAAACCACTTAGCACTATCCTCCATCTATTCTCAGTGTGCCACACACCCCGCTTCCCCTTTAATTCTTACGATCGGGTTACTCCACCAGCAGGTGGCGACGTGCAGGGAGAAGTTTTTCCTCTCCTGGGGCATTTCTACTTATTGGGATGTTTTTATGTGTGGTTGTATGTATATGTATGTTTATGTGTATGGATATATATATATATATATATATATGTAGCAGGTATATACTTGATTTTTTATTTAATGCACTCTTTGGCTTTTCCTTGAAATTGCATGTATCATATTTATTCAAGATGTTTAAGCTATCCATATATATTGCCTTGTTGGTTTTGTATGATTGTGGTGCATTCTGGCTGGGGAACTGACTGTGGTCTCTTTTCCCCCACAGATTCTGAGATCCCTTCATGGAAGTGGCTCTCCCGGTCTGTTATACCTGGCTAGTCTTAGTCTCTAAATTGGGATTTCCCTAGGCTTTAAAAAAAAAAAAAATCCTCCCACTTCCGGGACTTTAATTACAAAGGGGCATCCCGGGTTGCTTAATGAGTAAAACCCTGGGTTGTTGCAAATACCACAAATTCACCATATGGAGGCTTCCAACGTTACCGTGGGGTTCCGCTCCCAGGCGATTATGTCATTTTATGCATTCCATGTGCAAAGCAGAACATTGCGCGCCAGTCCGTTGCTCCGGCTTCTGGCTCCTCGCAACTTCCGTCATCTCCTATCCCCCCCAACCTAGTCCGGACCCCGTGTGACATTGTCAAAAATGGGGATTCGCATTCCGAGGTGCATGCGCGGTTGGCCAACCTCGAGAAAATTATCTCCGCTTCAGTGGCTCAGAAGGCTACGGCAAAGCGGAAGCACCTTGCTCCGGCAGTGCCTGCTTCGGAGGGTGAGGTACCTGAGTTTTTGGATTATTCCGATTGTCCCCCTGCTGAGGAGGGGGAATTCCTTGAGGAGTCGGACGAGCCTGCAGACCAGCTATTGTTTGACACTGCTGGTGATCAGGCTGTGGGGGTGTCCCTTGACACTCCTTCCATTTTGGCTCAGATGTTTAAAGTTTTGGCCTTGGATCCGCCTGCGGTGGTCCCTCTGCCAAAGGGTGAGTTGTTTGACGTACCCCAGCCGCATTTGGTGTTTCCCAGGCAACAGCACTTTGAGAGGGTTGTCCTTAAGGAATGGGAACAACCCGCGCGCCTGGCTGGAACTCCTCCTAATTGGGCTAAGCGTTATCCCTTTCCGGAGGACTTGGTGAAGCTTTGGTCAGTGCCCCCCGACGTCGATACCCGGTGTTAGGATTGACTGGCCCGGGCTGCGTTGCACCTTTCTGGCACCACTACCATTAAGGATGGTGAGGATCGTCGGGTGGATCAATTGGCTCGCCATGGTTTTATCAGTGCCGGGTCGACACTACGGCCAATTTGTGCTTCGGCGCTTCTTCTGCTGGCAGTTAGATCCATTATTAGGGATCTGCTCGCAGATCTTGATCCCGCTTGTGATATGTTTAGTTCTCTCAAGCAGTGTGAGTCGTTTGTTTCTTTTGTCCTGACTGCTCAGGACGATGCTCTGGCGACGAGTAGCAGGACAGCGGCATTGCTGGTGGCTATTCGTCGGTCTATATGGCTGCGCCAGTGGGCGGCGGACATTAACTCTAAGAGGGCGCTTACAGCGCTTCCTTTCCTAGGTTTACGCCTTTTTGGCGAGAAATTGGATACTGTTACCAAGGATGGTAAGTTGCCTCAATTCAAGAAGCCTCGTCGCTCCTTTAGGGGTGCGAGTTCCTTTAGTCCCTCCTTTCGGGGAGCCAGAGCGGGCAGAGGGGTTTCCTTTCCCGCTACCAGGGGTGTAGGTTGGACCCGGGGAAGGGACCGTGGCCGTCCCGGTCAGTCCTGGGGTGCCAAGCCCAAACCTACTGCTAAGCCCGCTCAGCAATGAGGGGCTGCCCTCACCCGTGCGGGTGGGGGGACGATTGCGACACTTCTCCCTGATTTAAGGCCGGGAGTTTCCGGACACGTAGTTCTGGGAGGTGGTGTCGCCCGGTTACAAACCGGAGTTCGAGTCTCGCCCTCCTTCACGGTTTTTCCTGGAAATGGCGGTCATCCGGCCGGTGCCGCGCTTAGAGGTGGGCCTCGGTTTTTACTCCATTCTCTTCGTAGTCCCCCCCTGCATCTCCCTTGCTCCGGCCAGGGTGGTGTCCTTTCTGGGAATGCGGTCAGATTCCGGTCAACACAGGGTGTTGCTCACTCAGTCCAAAATTTGTCTGATTCAGGAGGTGGCTTGGGTACTTCTTTCCAATCCTCGGCCGTCTGTCCTGGAGCTGAGAGCCTTCCGTCTGGTTCTTGCTCTGTTGTCCCATCATGGTCTGGGCCTTCTGGTTCAGCTACGCTCGGACAATCAAACAGCGGTTGCTTACTTCAATCGTCAGGGAGGGACTTCCAGTCTGGGTGCCCTCAGAGTGGGGTCCCTGATCCTGACCTGGGCGAAGGCACATGTTCCTTGTTTCTCGGCAGTCTGCAGACCACTCCGGTGGGGGACACCGGAGGTGGTCCTGTTTCCCTTTCGTCACAATTGCAGGCTCCCGATCTTTGTGTCGCCCTCCCAGGATCCTCTGGCTCTGGCAGAAGCCATATCCCTGAGCCGGGGGAACCCGGGTTTTCTGTACCTGTTTCCTCCGATACCCATGCTAGGCTGAGTGGTACGGAAGCTGGTTCTGGAAAGGGTGTCCGCCATTCTTGTGGCCCCGAGATGGCCAAGACGAGTATGGTACGCAGACATCGTTTGGCTGACAGTGAATCAGCTCATTCTGCCTCTTCGGCCCGATCTGCTCACTCAGGGTCGGCTGTCTTACCCCAGTTTACCAACGCTGGTTTTGATGGCTTGGCTGCTGAGACCTCCTGAGACCTCCATCTTGAAGGAGGAGGGTCTTTCTGACTCGGTTATTAAGACTCTGATCGGTGCCGGAAAGAGGTCTTCTTCTATCACCTACTATAGGACTTGGAAAGCCTATATCGCTTGGTGTGAGGTTAGATCTTTGCCTTGTAGGGTCTTTTCGGTCTCCAGGATTCTGGAGTTTTTACAATCAGGGCTGGACTCTGGTCTTCAGCTGAGTACTTTGAAAGGGCAGGTTTCTGCCTTATCTATCTTTTTTCAGAAGCGTTTTGCGCTTCATCCTTTAGTTAAAACTTTTTC
This sequence comes from Gastrophryne carolinensis, assembly GCA_027917425.1. Classification (NCBI taxonomy): domain Eukaryota; kingdom Metazoa; phylum Chordata; class Amphibia; order Anura; family Microhylidae; genus Gastrophryne; species Gastrophryne carolinensis. The sequence goes on from CM051238.1 coordinate 277,104,457, forward strand.
CCAGGGGGTTACGCATGTGCGGCCTCCCAGGAAACCATTACTCCCTGTTTGGGACTTGAATTTGGTTCTTTCTGCTCTTCAGGCTCCTTCCTTTGAGCCTTTGCAAGATATTGCTTTGTCTACCCTGACTCAGAAGACTGCCTTCTTGGTAGCTTTCACTTCGGTCCGGCGTGCCTCAGAGTTGGCGGCCTTGTCGATTCAGGCGCCCTACTTTGAGAGGCATCAGGACAAAGTGGTCTTTCGGTTCAGACCAGACTTTCTTCCTAAGGTTGTTTCTGCTTTTCATTTGAATCAGGATATTGTTCTTCCCTCCCTGTGTCCTAAGCCTAAGAATGACAAGGAGAGGGTTTTGCATTGTTTGGATGTAGTACGCTGTGTTAAGTACTATTTGATTATTACTTCTCCTTTTCGTAAAGATGATGCCTTTTTTGTTGTGCCCGGTGGACCTAGGAAGGGTTTGGCGCCGGCCAAATCTTCCATTAGCAAATGGATACGTCAGGCCATTATTGCGGCCTATTCTGCTAAGGGGAAAGTTCCCCCTTTTCGTATCACTGCTCATTCTACTCGCGCCGTTGGAGCGTCTTGGGCTTTTCAGCACCAAGCTTCTGTTGAACAAGTTTGTAAGGCTGCTACTTGGTCTTCTGTTCATACTTTTTCTAAGTTTTACAAGGTTGATGTGCGGGCCTCAGCGGATGCTGTGTTTGGCCGCAAAGTTCTGCAGACTGCAGTCATTTAAGTTTAGCTTCACCTTGCCAAGGGATACCCATCCCTTGTGGACACTGCTTTTGGATGTCCCGATCGTAAGAATTAAAGGGGAAGCGGGGTGTGTGGCACACTGAGAATAATACCATTTTGTGAGTACTCACCTGAAAAATGGATATTGTCAGTGTGCCACACACCCCGCTTCACCCGCCCTTTTTGGTATCCTGGATCCTTTATATGGTGAAGCTTTTCTTTATTTTGAGGTTACCGTTGGATTTCCTGGTACCTTGTCTTTCTGCTTTTTAAATAACTGGTGATTGAGTGGGAGGTCCCAGGTATATATAGGCCGGAAGGGGCTCGTTTTCCACACTTCTCCCTGCACGTCGCCACCTGCTGGTGGAGTAACCCGATCGTAAGAATTAAAGGGGAAGCGGGGTGTGTGGCACACTGACAATATCCATTTTTCAGGTGAGTACTCACAAAATGGTATTTTCCTTTTGGACCCTTAAAGCTCACCCAAACCACTTCTCGGTTAGGTTCTTCTTCCATTTTAGCCCCCAAATCACTTCTCGGTCATGTGAATATTCATCTTTAAATATTTCTGGGCCCATTAGTTTTGTGTTAATGTATTTTGTAAATGAAATGACAATGTAACATTTTTTTTTATTCCATCATAAAATATAAAATGTAAAAAAATTTTGAAAATTTCAAATTTTTACAACTATAAAAAACAAAATGCATAGCAATGGCAGGCCACTGAACATTATTCTTCATCTGTGGTCCCCAACGAGTTGTGCAGCTCCTGCATCTCGCCCACCAACTGAAGGACCCTGACACTCAGTTGTGCCACTCTGGCACGTGTGGTCCCTGTTAAAAAAAGGTAAATTAAAATATTGGTATAACCTTGTTGGGGTCATACTGCAGTGCCCCCCCCCCCGTATGGTCCAAACACCTAAATCTGGACTTCAAAAGCCAGAGGGCCCTCGTCACCACTGGGTTTTGCATAGTGCCCGATTGCAGGCAAAGAACGGGCATCAGGAGCAAGGGTGAGTAGCACATCTTGCAACCAAATATAAAATAATTACACAAAGCAAAGGTAACCAACTAAAACAATAACTCCTACAACAAATTAAGATTCAAATTCAACAATCCAAATATAATTCACAAAGGACATAAGTCTAAAAAAATTTAGCAATTATATGGATGTGTGGGAAAATAAAGGTTTACATGCTAAGGACTAATTTAGGTCAGCATTAAAATACATCTATAAGGCATACATGAAATGTATTGATTCAGGTATGCATTGCTATACAATTTATGGCCTCAGCCATGCTGATACATGCAATACCTTGGTGCTAAAGGCGCGCAGACTCCTCCACATAGCCGCAAAACATGTTCAACAATAGCAATCCGAGCCCTCCGTGATCCGTAGAAAATCAGCTCTCTGAATCAGACAGAAACCCATCCCAACAACGGAAGTTATCTGAACGAACTGAAAATTTCCGATTTTGTTTGGAAAATGATCCGAACTAACGGAAATGTTCCGATTTGCTTCCGTTCATCAAAAGCGCATTCCCGAACGTTCGTACGAATGAAAAATGAACGAAAAAAAGCAAAAAAATGACAAACACCCACCAAAACTTTCACAGACAGCTACGGAAGTCCGGACGAATGTGTCTCTGAATCGAGGCTATTGTGCCTAATAATCACCATATGGAGGCATCTAAGGATAATGTGACCAGGGTCCCTTTGGGACAAGACCGGCGGTGTATGGCGTGTGGACAACCTCATGCTGATGCTGACAAGGCATGGGTCTGCGTACCCTGTGCTGAGCAAGCGCTGGCTTTGCAATCTGGCCTGCCAATGGCTGCACCTCGTTTCACTTCACCTTCTCCCCCAAGCTTAAATCTCACTCCTGCTGAGTTGCATACAAGTGGGGATTCTCAGCCTGATGTGTCTTCTAGACTACCTACTGCTGAACAGATTATTGCGAGGTCCTTAGCGCGTAAGGGCCCTGGTAAGAAGCGGCACCTGAAGCCTTATGATACTGTTTTCCCTATGGGATCTCAGGAGTTTATGAATCTGTGTGGCTATACCCCTTCTGATGAACGAGAGCTCTTTTCTGACTCAGGCTCATCTGATGAGAGACCAAGGGGTCATGACGATTCTGGCTCTGACCCCTGGGCCTCGGATGGCACTGACAGATTATTGACCCAGATCTTTGAGGTTCTGTCTATCTCTCTCCCAGGCAAAGAGGGGAGCGCTTCCATACGGCAACATCACGTTTGGAATTCCTAGAGCAGGCACATTTCCATTCCCTTGTGCTCAAGGAATGGGAGTGCCCCAGTAAACTTCCCGGGGTCCCAAGGGATTGGGATAGGAAGTATCCTTTTCCACCTGAGGTGGTTAAATGTTGGTCATTCCCCCCCTGAGGTGGATGTCCCGATAATAGGGCTATCTAACACCCCTGTCATACATCCCCCTGATTCTACTACCCTGCGGGATGCTGAGGACCGGCACATTGACCTACTGGCCTCCCACGCCTTTGCATGTGCGGGGACGGCGCTGCGCCCGGTCTGTGCCTCTGCCATTACTGCTGTGGCCACTAGAACCCTCATCAGAAATATGGCACTTACAGATAAAAATACACACTCAGGCTGCTTGCCGCAAAAACAAAAATTAATTTATTTAAGTATGGCACATAAATCTATCAAAAAAACCCACATCCCACCAATTAAAAAGCTAGCATAGCTAAAAATAGATACGGGGGCCCCCCACACAAATGCCACACCTCCTCATACTCACACATACCACCACACATCGAAAAGGTTATTGGCTGGCCAGCCACTAAGGAATAATCTAATAGGCGGCTGCGTGGATAGAGGGTAATGTTCTAAAGCGGGCCTAAACCACATAAGGTAACCAAAGTGCTAAGTGCTGTAAACAATGGAAAGCTTGACACAAACGTGACTTGATAGCAGCAGAATCCAGCTGTATAATCATAAAGTGCTTAGTGCCCGATATATGTCCAATCACATTTCGTGAATCCAAGGAAATTGCACTATTACCCACTGAATATTGCAGTTCATGCATGCGCACACTTATTGGAATTGCACTGTGCCTTTGTATTGTACCTTCACGCATCGATGATACTGGGCACTGTCAGCTTAAACTTGAAAAGTGAAACAGGCCACATACACTCTTAGAATACTAAAGTCCACAGGAGCCGCGCTGGGCCCGGCCGCGCCGATGCGTCCGGCCTCCGACCCTGTTTCCCGCAGCTTCTACTGTGTTACCTCTCCTAGGCGGCAGCCTATTGTGTAGCCTCGTGCTGTGCCGCGCTTTCCACCGTCGGCATGTTATTACAGCTGGCCAGCGTGTGCGGTGAGGAGAGAAGAGGAGGGGGCGTGGCCAGGCCTTCCGTCCACCAACGGCGTTTCGCCCCGCCTACTGGGGCCCCGTCTAGACCTGTTTGGTAAGAGAAGTAAGTTACCCCAGCGCAGACGGCTGTCTCGGCCCCTTCGGGGCCAGGGCCCCCCTTCCACCCCCCACCATGGGGTTAAAAAGGAACCAGGGGTGTCCTTCGCGGGGGCTCGCGCAGCTCCCTGTCCCAGGAGCAGAAGACAACACCCTGGCTCCTCTGGGGGGGCTAAGCCCAAATCCTCTCCCAAGTCCCTTCAAGCATGATGGGGCGCCCTCACCCGTCGGGGTGAGGGGACGGCTGCGGCACCTTGCTTAAGTCTGGAGGCATCACGCTTCAGACCGGTGGATTTAGGAGGTAGTGTCCTCCGGCTATAAGATGGTGTTTGCTGTGCGGCCTTACCTAAGATTATCTGGTCCCGGGTACTCCTGGTCCCTGCTTCTGCTCCGGTGCTGGCGCAGGCCGTGCAAGGTCTGCTGGGTCTGGGGTCATTTGCAGATTTCCCTTAACAGACAGAGGCAAGGGACCCTACACCAACCCTTTCACAGTTCCCAAAAAAGATGGGTCAGTCTGGCCCATTCTGGATTTACAGATCTTCAGCAAATTGCCAAGTACAGGCTTTTTCCTCATGGAAACTCTGCGCTCGGCCATCTGCTTCTTGCGCCCCGGGGGCTTCATGCCGTCTGTGGATATCAAAGATGCTTACTTTCACATCCTTGTGTTTTCAGGACACCAAGATTCCTCAGATTCACGTTGGAAGATCAACTCTGCCAATTTGTGGCCTTGCCATCTGGCCTCTCTTCAGCTCCCAGAGTGCTCACCAAGGTGCTGGCGGGGGTAATGTCTCTGATGAGGCCAAGGGGCGTACGCGTGCTGCCACTACCTGGACGTCCTCATCACTTCCCAGTCTCTACATCTGGCAGTTGGATACTCAGCTGGTGGTGTCCATTCTGGAGTCATCTGGATGGGTGATCAGCCACCCCAAGTCCTCACTGTCCCCTTCCTTGATAACTTCATTCCTAGGAATGAATCTGGACACAGTTTAGCAAGGATATTCCTTCCTCAGAAGAAGGTGGACAATCTGCTTGCACAAGTTCAGTTCCTCCTAGCTGTCCCCGTCCCTTCACCAGGCAGGGGATGCAGCTGGTGGGCCTGATGGTGGCGTGCTTCGAAACGGCCCCTTGTGCTCAGTCCCTCTTGGGGCTTCTGCAACTTCTCCTATTGTCTGTATGGGACAAGGACCCAGCATCCCTGGACAGGGTCTGTGTGTCTTCTCCCCTGGTGAGGAGGTCCCTCTTGTAGTGGATGGACTCAGGGAACCTATTGGGGGGCGGAACCTTCTTGCTCCTTCCTGGGAGACTGTCACCATGGATGCCAGTCTATCAGGTTGGTGGGTTCTTCTGGATGCGGTTCCAGGGGAGGTGGGGCCCTTAGGATGCCCATTCACCTATCAATGTCTTGAAGCTGATGGAAGAAGAAGAAGTAATCTTCCTAGCCTTCACCATGGACTCAACCATCGAGGCAAACAAACCTTTCTCCATCAAGATGGAGGTTTCAGCAGCCAGACCGTCAAAGCCAGAGTTTGTAATTGGGATGGAGCGATCAGGTTAGTTCTGGCTCGCTTGACTAATCATCTTCAGGGCCTGCCTGTTCAGGGGCGCACGGTCACTCTGATGGCAGTTGCCTACATCAATCATCAGGGAGGGACCCGGAGCAAGAGGGCCCTCCAGGAAGTGTCTCTGATCCTGATCTGGGTGGCCAATGTTCCCTGCATTTCAGCGGTATACATTCCGGGAGGGGGGGGGGGTCCCTCTGCAACAGTATCACCGTTGGGGCCAACCGGATGTGGATCTGTTTGCATTCTGTCAGTCACAATCACAAGCTCCAGGCCTTTGTCTCCCTGTCCCAGGATCCTCTGGCTGTGACCACGGTTGCCTTAGTAATGTCATGGCAGGACATTCAGTTTCTGTATGTCTTTTCTCCATTCCCCCTGCTAGGCAGGGTTCTGCGCAAGATTACTCTGGAAGGGGTGCCAGTGATTCTAGTGGCCCCCAGGTGGCCAAGAAGAGTGTGGTTCGCAGACGTGGTGCAGATGGCAGTAGATCAGTGCTTTCTGCCTGGAGTGCCAGTTCTGCTCACTTAGGGCCCCTTACGCCATCCCAATTACAAACTCTGGCTTTGACAGTCTGGCTGCTGAAACCTCCATCTTGATGGAGAAAGGTTTGTTTTCCTCGATGGTTGAGTCCATGGTGAAGGCTAGGAAGATGACTTCTTCTTCCATCTGTTATAAGGTGTGGTGTACCTACATTGACTGGTGTGAGTCTTGGTCTCTTCCCTGTTGGGTGTTCTCAGTTCCCAGGGTTCTGGAATTTTACTGCATGGGTTGGAGTCGGGTCTCTAACTCAGTACCTTGAAGGGTCAGGTTCTACCCTGTCTGTCTTCTTTCAGGAGTCTTTTGTTCAGCATTTCTTGATTAAGACTGCTTTTAGGGGGTCACTCATGTGCGTTCCTCACGACAACCTATGGTCCCTGTTTTGGGATTTGGAATTGGTCTTGCCTGCCTTGCAGGGTGCTCCCTTTGAACCTGTGCCGGATGCTGCCTTGGCCATTCTTACGCTCAAGGTTGTGTTTCTGGTGGCTATCACTTCTGTCAGGCGTGTGTCTGAGTTGGCGGTGCTGTCCATTCTGCTCCATACTTTGAGAGGCACCAGGACAAGGTGTTGTTTCGTTTCAAACCTGATTTTCTGCCTAAAGCTAGTGTCTGCCTTTCTTTTGAATCAGGATATTGTTCTTCCTTCCTTGTGCCCTAACCCTAGCAATGCTGAGAGAGTTTTGCACTCTTTGGATGTGGTTAGGTGTCTGAAGTACTATCTGGTGGCTACTGCACCTTTCAGGAACACTGATGCTCTTTTTGTGGTCTCTTCTGGTCCTAGGAAGGGTTTGGCTCCTGCCAAGTCTTCTATCAGCAAGTGGATTCGTCAGGCTGTGATTCAGGCCTACTCTGCTAAGGGGAAGAATTTTCCCTTCGCCTTATTGCTCTTTCTACTCGTGCTATTGGTGCCCCTTGGGCCTTCCAGCACCAGGCTTCTGTTGAACAAGTTTGCAAGGCCGCTACTTGGTCTTCTGTTCATACCTTTTCGAAGTTTTACAAGGTTGATGTTAAGGCCTCAGCTGATGCTGTTTTTGGCCGCGAGGTTTTGCAGGCGGCAGTGGTTTAAACTGTCTGCTGTTACCTTTTTTATTGGGGATCCCACCCTACTTTATGGACACTGCTATTGGATGTCCCAAGTGTAAGTAATCTATCTGGAGCAGGACGTACTGTATACTAAGAATAATACAATTCTGTGAAATACTCACCTGTAGAATTGGTATTATAAGTATACAGTACGTCCTGCTCCACCCCACCCTGTTTTTTTTGCATTATTCTGGATCCCCTGTATGGTGATTGTTATCATTGTTATAGTTACCAGTTTTTGGTTGTTAAATTCTCCCGGCTTCTTTTTCACTGCTTTTCAATGTTGGGGATTTGTGGGAGGTCCCCGGGTATTTGAGGGGCCGGGAGGAGCCTGTTTTACATGTCTCTGCAGTGCAGCGCCATCTGGCGGAGGATAACCCAAGTGTAAGTAATCTATCTGGAGCAGGACGTACTGTATACTTATAATACCAATTCTACAGGTGAGTATTTCACAGAATTGTATTTTTCCCCATATTGGATAATGAAAGCAAACTGGTTAGATCCATTTCCATTGTTGTTGGTGTTTTTACGGGATGCCCCCATTAGGTGTTTTCTATCCAATCCGTTTATTTGTTCAATATCTCTCTGAATGGCCGTAGGGGAATGTCCTTTCTTAATAAATCTATCTCCCAAAGTTTTTGCTTGCAAAGAGAAATCTTCACTTTTTTTGCAGTTTCTCTTTAACCGATAAAATTGTGCCCTTGGGAATGTTATTTAGCCAGTTGGGGTGGTGACAACTGGACTTAGGTACAAAGGAATTCCTATACGTTTCCTTGAAAAAAATCTTAGTATTTAACAAAGGGCCTTCTCTTTCAATCTCAAGGTCTAAGAAGTGTATCTTTTCCTTACTTGTTTCCTTGGTAAAGGAGACTCCCCAATCATTATTAATAGTTACAAGGAATTCCTCCAAGGATTTTTCATCCCCCTCCCACAGTACCAAGCAGTCATCATATATACCTTTTCCAAAGGATAAGTTCTTTTCTACCAATTGCATATATCAAAGAGGCTTCCCACAACCCCATAAATAAATTGGCTAGGCTGGGGGCAAATTTTGCCCCCATAGCCACGCCCTTGGTTTGTAAGAAAAAATCACCATTAAACCAAAAATAGTTGTGTGTGAGCACAAAATGGAAACAATCCATGAGACATTCTACTTGGATCATTAGGAGTTCTGTATCATGGGTTAAATAATGTCTTAAAGCTTCTAACCCTTTCTCATGTGGGATGTTCGTGTACAACGATACCACATCTATTGTTACAAGAATAATATATTCCAAGTATGTCACACACCCCGCTTCCACTATTCATGACATATGGGTTATGATCTAGTAGAGGGCGAACTTCTGCAGAGATGAAAGCAAAAAAGAAGCCCCTCCCAGTCCATAAATACCTGGGACCTCCCACACATTCCCCAGTTCCTTCTCTGCAGGACGGTGAGCAAGTCAGAAGATGTCTGCTTCTCTTCCTTGCAGGTAAGCCGGGCTTACGCCCGGCCATTTTTTGCCCTGTTTCTGCCCGGACCTTTATACATTAAGCCCAATATTAGCCTCCCAGCCTTGGCTGCAGGTCCGGGCGAGGGTAGGAATCGCCTTATTAGGTGTTTAGGGAGCCATGCTCCCCCGTGAGACCCCATATAAAGGGGTAGGAGGAATCCGGGTTGGTGATCCCGGTTTGGGATGCCCTATCCCTAATTGTATATATATATATATCCCTTACACCATATTTGGTACGGGATTATCCCCCTTCCGGGTCCCTCTGTTAACCCTCCAGTGGTGGGGGGGCGGTCTTTTCCTCTTTATTTCTGGTGTGAGTGTGTGTGTGTTTGGTGCTGCACTTTACTGGCTGGTCGCCATTTTTTACTTCTGCTGAGGGGAGCTTCTTCCCCTCAGGCTGCGGTGTTAAGGGGGAGGGGCCAGGTGCTCGCGCGTTGCCACGGCTTGCCCCCCCTTCTGGTTGGAGCCTATTACGGAGCCCAGCCCACGGCTGGGAACCGCGCTGCTGGTTGTGTTGGTAGGGGGGCGGGGCCAGGCGCGGCACGCGATCTGCGCTGGCCCGCCCCTTCTTCCTCTTCCTCTGAACTGATGAGTGGTGGCAGCCATCATACAAAGCACGTGAGTGCCCTCCCGGGCTCTCCCCTTTTATTTACCGGACTTAGCCTTGTGCCCCATTCTGCAGGGGACAGCGCTAGTCCTTGTCACCTTTTTGCCTTGATTATGATGATATAGTTAATATGTGTGTATATATATATATATATATATATGGTGTGTGTGCATGTGCTTATGGCCTCTCCTTTGTGTCTTTCAGGAGGACTCCCTGTGCCTTGCTTAAAAGGGGGTTCTCCCGGTCCTAGGTCCCTAGCAGAAATTTGGGGCACTTTAAAATCCTCACACTTGGGGCTTAAGGGGCATCCCGGGTTGCTTACCAGCGTAATTCCCTTGGGTCATTGCGACTACCTTAAAATCACCATATGGAGGCTCCACAGGATACCGAGCTCGGGCTCCCCTTGGGACAATCCCGGCTATGTGTGGGTTGTGGGGTATCCCTTAGAGAATGTGCTTATTTGCATACCATGTGCGCAACAGGCCATAACGCGGGATCCCAGGCGTCTGGGTCAGTGCCGCCCGCCTCTCCTACCCCACCCCGCATCATCCGTACCCCAAGTGACACTGTCATTAGTGGGGAGTCGCACTCGGATGTATGTGCCAGGCTGGCCAACCTCTAGAAAATTATTTCTAGCTCAGTGGGCAGAAAGGCCACTGCTAAGAAAAGGCATCTGTCACCGGCTATGCCGGTAATTGATTTTGATGATTATGACTCACCTGATTGGGCTGATTATTCCCCGCTTGAGGAAGGGGAATAGTTTGAGGAATCTGAGACTGAGGAATTGCAGTTCTTTGATTCTGATGCCGGGCAGGCGCTGGGGGATGCTGTTGATACCCCCAGGGTCCTGACCCATCTGTTAGAGGTTCTGGATATTTCCCCACCAGCGGAGGCTCCTCCGAAGAAGGGGGAATTCTTTGGGTTCTCTAAGCCCCGCTTGGAGTTTCCAAATCAGGATCATTTTGACAGAATGATTCTTAGAGAATGGGAGAAGCCGTGTCGCCTTCACGGTGTTCCTCAGGGATGGGATAGGAAGTATCCCTTTCCGATGGACGCGGTGAAGAGCTGGTCTTCCCCTCCCGAGGTTGATGCACCCATTCTAGGATTGTCCAACACCTCCGTTGTACATACTCCTGACGCCACTACCCTTAAGGATGGCGAGGACAAGCGCATTGATCAGATGGCATGTCATGCCTTTGCCAGTGTGGGTTCTGCCTTGCGGCCTGTCTGTGCATCGGCACTCGTGGCTGTGGCCACCAGGTCGGAGATCAGGGACATGGTAAATGGGTCCCAGCTCAGCCCGGACAGCGTTGAATTCACAACCCTTAAGAGGTGTGAATTGTTTTTGAATTTTGTTCTGTCGGCTATGGACGACACTATTACCATGTGTAGTAGAACTTCGGCCCTGTTGGTGGCCATGCGCCGATCTATCTGGCTGCGCCAGTGGGTGGCTGACACTGCGGCCAAGAAGTCACTTGCAGCCTTGCCCTTTTTGGGAATGTGGTTTTTGGAGACAAATTGAATCCTGTGGCGAAGGGTGGGAAGCTACCTCAGCGTTAGAAGCTGCGTCGCTCCTTTCGGGGGGCAAGCTCCTTTAATCCTTCCTTTCGCGGTGCCAGAGGGGGCAAGAGGTCTTGCCTACTCTTGCTTTAGAGGTGATTCCTGGAACAGAGGTAGAGGACGTGCCCGTACAGCCTCTACCAGGGGTTCCAGGCCCAAGCCCGCTGCCAAGCCAGCTCAACAATGAGGAGGCGCCCTCACCCTTGCGGGTGGGGGGACGGCTGCGGCTATTCTTCCAGGTCTGGGCCCAGGAGGTCACAGACAAGTGGATATTGGAAGTGGTCTCATCTGGGTACAAAATGGAGTTCGAGTCCTGGCCTCCTCCCAGATTCCTAAGGTCTCGGGTGCCATCGGATCCTCTGGCAGCGCAGGGGCTCCTGTTGGCTGTAAAGAATCTCCTGGACATGGCCGTCATATGCCCGGTGCCTCTTTCAGAGAGAGGCCGGGGCTATTATTCCAACCTCTTAACGGTTCCCAAAAAGGATGGCTCCATAAGACCCATCCTGGATTTGAAGCTTCTCAACAGGTTCATCAGAACCAAGAAGTTCCGCATGGAGACTTTGCGTTCAGCCATCGGTTCCCTTCGTCAGGGGGATTTCATGACGTCCATAGACATCAAGGAGGCTTACCTTCATGTACCAATTTTCCCAGCACACCAGAGATTTCTCAGGTTCATGGTGGGAGATCAGCTTTTTCAGTTTGTGGCCCTCCCGTTCGGGCTGACCTTGGCACCGAGGGTGTTTACCAAGGTTCTGGCGGGCAAAATGGCCCTGCTCAGAGCCCAGGGCATTCGCATTGTGCCGTATTTGGACGACCTACTCATTACAGCTTCTTCCCTCTGCCAGGCGCAGTTGGACACCAGGACGGTGGTGGCGACGCTGGAAAGGTTCGGATGGGTGATCAACCACCCCAAGTCTTCTCTCTCCCCATCAAGGGAGATCTCCTTTCTGGGCATGAATATGGATAACAGTCAGGCCAGAGTGTTCCTACCTTGGCCAAAGGTGCAGAGGGTTCAGGATCTGATACGTGTTCTCCTGACCAACCCTTCCCATTCGGCTAGGGATGACTCTGGTGGGTTTGATGGTGGCCTCCTTCGAGGCAGTCCCCTTTGCTCAATTCCACATGAGGTCGCTACAACTCCATCTATCGCTGAAATGGGACAGATGTCCACAGTCCTTAGATCAGTCATTTCTGATGTCTCCCAGGGTTCGGCAGTCGCTTCAGTGGTGGCTGGAATCAAGCAATCTGATGAGGGGCAGATCGTTCCTGGCCCCTCGTTGGGAGACGGTTACCACGGATGCCAGCCTGTCGGGCTGGGGAGGTTTCTGGAAAGATCATCAGTTCCAGGGGTTGTGGGGTCCTCAGGAGGCTCACAACCCATCAATGTCTTGGAGCTCAGAGCTATCCGCTTGGTTCTGTCGCGTCTGACAGCGACTTCACCTACAGGGTTTACCGGTTCAGGTTCGATCAGACAATCGTACTGCGGTAGCTTACATCAATCACCAAGGAGGGACTCGCAGCAGGAGTGCCCTCAGGGAAGTCTCTCTGATTCTGACATGGGCGAAGAGCAATGTTCCTTGCATCTCGGCAGTATACATTCCGGGAGTGGAATACATTCACGGAGGCGGACTCCCTGAGCAGGGGATTCTCTCGCCCAGGGGAATGGTCTCTCAACCACAGGGTGTTTCGGGCCCTGTGTCACAAGTGGGGGACTCCGGAGGTGGATCTCTTTGCCTCTCGGCACATTTACAAGCTCCCTACCTTTGTATCTCTGTCTCAGGATCCTCTGGCCCTGGCAGTGGATGCCTTGTCCCTTGCCTGGAGGGATCTGGGGTTTCTGTACCTGTTTCCCCCCTTCTCCATGGTGGGCAAGGTAGTGCGCAAGCTGGCTCTAGAGGGGGCACCAGCAATTCTGGTGGCCCCAAGGTGGCCAAGGTTCGCAGACGTCGTAAGATTGGCGGTAGATCAGTACAGGCTGCCCCTGTCTCCGGATCTGATCTCTCAGGGTCAACTACGTTACCCCAATTTACAAACGCTTGCTTTGACGGCATGGCTGCTGAAACCTTCATCCTGAGGGAGGAAGGTTTGTCTGAGGCGGTTATTCAAACCTTGATTAGAGCTAGGAAGAGGTCTTCCTCTACCATTTACTATAGGACTAGGCGGTCCTATATTGACTGGTGTGAGGCTAGGGCCTTACCTTGCAGGGTGTTTTCGATTCCTAGGATTTTGGAGTTTCTACAACACGGTCTGGATCTGGGGTTCCAGCTCAGTACTTTGAAGGGTCAGGTTTCAAAGGTCTTTTGCTTTGCATCATCTGGTCAAGACTTTTTTCCAAGGGGTCACTCGTGTTCGGCCCCCTCCAGGGGCCTCCCTCTGAACCAATGCAGGATGTGGCTCTTTCTGTGCTTACTCAGGAGGTTGCCTTTTTGGTGGCTATTACCTCGGCGTGTCTCTGAGTTGGCGGCTCTGTCTATTCAGGCCCCTTACTTTGAGAGACACCAGGATAAGGTGGTTTTTCGCTTTAACCCAGATTTCCTTAAGGTGGTTTCTGCTTTCCATCTCAATCAGGATATAGTTCTCCCTTCCTTGTGTCCTAAGCCTAGCAATGACAAGGAGGGGGTTTTGCACTCTTTGGATGTGTTCGTTGTGTGAAGTACTATTTGGTTGCTACTTCTCCTTTTCGTAAGACTGACGCCTTGTTCGTGGTGCCTTCTGGGCCCAGAAAAGGTTTGGCACCCGCCAAGTCTACCATTAGTAAATGGATACGCCAGGCCATTGTTGGGGCCTATTCTGCTAAGGGGAAGGTTCCTCCTTTTAAGATCACTGCTCATTCTACTCGTGCTGTTGGGGCTTCCTGGGCTTTTCAGCACCAGGCTTCTGTTGAACAAGTTTGTAGGGCTGCTACTTGGTCTTCCGTTCATACTTTTTCAAAGTTTTATAAGGTTGATGTGCGGGCCTCAGCAGATGCTGTTTTTGGCCACAAGGTTCTGCAAGCTGCAGTGGTTTAAATTGGTGCATTTTTTTTGCTGTATTTGGATCCCCACCCATGACGGACACTGCTATCGGATGTCACATATGTCATGAATAGTGGAAGCGGGGTGTGTGACATACTTGGAATAATACCATTTTGTGATTACTCACCTTTAAAATGGGTATTATAAGTATGTCACACACCCCGCTTCATCCCGCCCTTTTGTATTCTGGATCCTTTATATGGTGAACCTTTTTATGGTTAAGAACGTTTTATTAGCTCTTCCTGGTCCCCTTACTACTGTCATATACTGGGGAATGTGTGGGAGGTCCCAGGTATTTATGGACCGGGAGGGGCTTCTTTTTTGCTTTCATCTCTGCAGAAGTTCGCCCTCTACTGGACCATAACCCATATGTCATGAATAGTGGAAGCGGAGTGTGTGACATACTTATAATACCCATTTTATTAATATAGGAGGGAAGTCTGGATACAATCGGTTGCAAGTACCAATCCAGATACTTGCCTAAATTGCTGGTGATAGAGCCAATGCCACTAATAATAGGGCAATGAGGAGGGTTTTGTTGGCCTTTATGGATTTTCGGCAGTCCATATATTGTAGGAACTCTGGGAAAATTAATATTGCAGAATTCCACCTCTTTTCTCGTAAGAAGATCTAACTGTTGCCCCATATTTATTAATTCACCTAACTCATTTTTATATTCTATAGTAGGAACCTTTTCTAATTTCATGTATGTTTCCTGGTCCTCCAAAAGCTTGTTTATTTGGACAGCATAGGTATCAAGGTTCCCCCCCCCCCCTTATCTGCTTGTTTAATTATTCTTGTATTGTCCCTCTTTAAAGACTTTATCCGTCTTTTGATTTTTCTATACTCAATATTGTTGTTTGACCGCTTTTTCTTTCTACCCATTTCCACCTCAAGATCTCTCAAAACCACTTTCTTAAACTTTTCTAAATTATGTCCTCCTTATTGGGGAGGATTGAAAGATGGATTTTTACAATCCGTGTATTGATAGGGGACATCTGACGTATTTATACTTTCTTCTACTGGTTTCTTTCCTAGAAAGAATCTTTTTAGATTTAGTTTTCTAAAAAATAAATGACAATCAATGAATAATCTGAATGGATCAATTTCTACTTTGGGGGCAAACTTCAATCGAGTGCATATTTTTCATCCGCACTTAAACCGGACCTTCACCATAATTTATTGAAAAGCCCAAACCCTTAAAAAACGATTCCCCAGCATCTAAAATTAATATATTTTATGTTTTTAGTCACTTACTTATTATTATTTCCCCCACTGGGCTGGGCAGGACTTTAGGATACGTGCGCCGCTATCTTGACTCAGAAGCATCACACTTACTGAGAAGAGGAGAGTGTGATAAAGTACAGGGGTTGGGTTATAGCTGTGCTTTGCTCAGACAGAGCAGAGCTGGGGTCAGGAAAAAGTTAGCAATCCCAGAATGCAGAGCAGCACAGTGAGAAGGCACTTCCTGTTTGCAGGCTGCCTGATGTTCCATGAGCCGCCATCTTGGATGTTTAAAGGCTCATAACATGCAGTAGGGGCAGGTAGGATGATTTTTAATGTGAGCAATCTGTATGTACAGGGTGGGGGAAATGTAAAAAGATAGACTCTTATTCAGAGTAAAGGACCGCTTTAAATCTTTTTTACCTAAACTATAGATACCCTTTCCCACTTCATCTATACCATTATAGATTATATAATCTGATTATACCATATAGATTATACCACTTCATTACCCAATATGGGGAAAATTATAGAGGGGTTTAAAGGGTATTGGATAAGCATTGGCATTTATTAAAGGGGGATGAGATCCTAGGGAATTCTCTGCCTGATAAACCAAGGGTGATATTCCGCAGACCCCCCACGTTAGCCACAGAGTTGATAACAAGATTTATTGAACCCCCAAGGAAAGAAGGAGGTTTTTTGGGAAAAATTGAAGGGTTTTTTAATTGTAAGAAATGTATGGCCTGTAAATTATCGGCACACTTACCTTTTAAAAAGTGCAGTAATTTTAAAACTAATGTCACTGGAGAGGTTTTTAAAATTAAAAAATTGTTTTCTTGTGCTAGTATTAATGTGGTTTATCTTTTGGAATGTAAATGGGGTAAACAATATGTAGGCAGAACTAGTAGGGCTCTAAAAATAAGGGCTAGAGAACACATTTACAATAGTAGGAGGGGATATGAAGCACATAGCGTGTCACTACATTTCAAGCAGATGCACAATAGCGATCCAACTGGTCTTAAAATTATAGCAATTGATTGCCCAATAAAAAACCTTAGGGTGGTAATATAGTCAGAAAGCTCTCTCAATTGGAATCCAAATGGATTTTTAGATTAAAATATATGGCCCCACAGGGTTTGAACATAGAGTTTGATATTAATTGCTTTATAGGAGAACATTGAGATAGTCCCCAATGTATTTTAGTTTCACTTTAGAGTTAAGATTTATTATTGGTATTATTTTTATATATATATAATGACATCAATTAAGTTGGTTTTTAATTCCAATTATTACGTTTTTTTAGGGTAACAAATATGATGCTTATAAAAAATATAATATTGTTATAGAGTATAATTTTATAATGTGATAAAGTGTTTTGTATGTCTGTGCGCATTGTTATTGTCCCCATTTTTGAAGATGTATTGATGTTTTTTTTAGGCTGAGGTAAGGTTTAAATACTTCCTTAGTTTCGAGCATTAAGAAGCTTAGAATCGTATTGACAATCAAGAGTTAAAAGTCAGATGATCCGGCCTTTATATGCCAAGACGCATAGCCCATGACTAAGTCGGAAGCCGACGAAACGCGTTGGGTGCGGTTAGTGTCTGTGTCACCACGCTGAGTGAGTCAGAGGAATAGTCTTGCAGTAAATGCTTCCGTATTACGCGGTCGAGGGAACGGCGCACAGAGCTGCGTGAGGATTGGTAACAACTAACTATTGCCTTCATAATACAAAAACGAGTGGAAGTATTTCTATATCTACCTTAGCGTATTGGATGGAGTAAGATTTATATGTGCTTTTTTACATCTGTTTATTGGTGAGCATAATAAATACGGGCAGGGGGCCCAATTTTAAATAGATTTTATGCTATGTGGTTTTCTATTTCTTCCATGTACAAACTATTTATTTATTTGAGCATTGCTTGAACATAATTATTGGAAAAGAGTCCTTCAAGAGGACCTATATTGAATAGCCTGAGTGTGCAAAGCCTTTACCAAATTGGATTTGTGAGCACTGTCGTGTCTATTTAAAGGGAGGTTGTACTTCAGGAGGACCCTGATTTAAGTGCTGTTTTTTGTGAAACCCTCTGGTACGTTATTTAAGAATTCTTATGGTGTTGGGATTCACACAACATGTTATGAAAGCACGGAAGGTGTTATTATATACAAGAGACTTTTGTATGTGAGACAGTGCATCCCCATAGAGTTGTCTGCTTTAAAAGCAGAAATCTTGTATACATGTTCTTGTGACCGCGCCAATACGGTCTTGTAGTACGACTCCAGTGCCGGGAAAGAAAACTAATATAAGGATTGTGTTTGAGATTTTTATATACGTTATTTAAATTATATTTTAATACATAGCGTGGAGTTACGGCGTGAGGTTTTCGAGCCTCACATACAGTATATTTATATAGTAATGTTAACATTGGTCCTGTATTAGAAAGGGCTGCGGCTGGCGTACATGCAACAATGTGACACTCTCTGAGTCACCTGTTTTGTATACAAACGCTCTTATACATATCGTGTGCATGAAGCGGGAAAGGTTGTGGAAAACCACCTCCCCCCCGCATCTGCAGGACTGTTTTGCCAGAAAGCATGTGAAGAAGGCACTGGTGGAGAGAAAGGAAAGTATTTTGCAGATTTCATAAAGCAAGAGCTTTGGTGAGTGGGTAATACACAGTGGTCTTAAGATAAAGGGACTTTTCAGAGGGGGACTTTGATTGTTTGACTTCGACTGTTTTTGTGATTTGCATTGTTTTTTTCTAAACTGTTTGCTGACTATATATTTAAGTGCTTTTATAGCTTATAGAGGTATTGGTGTTACATAGAAAACATAGAAACACATTTCCCCAAAATGTGCTCCATGCGTAGCAATGCTGTCCAGTGCACGTTTTGTGCTCTGTATTCACTACTTGAACGGAAGTTTAATGGTGAATATCGTTGTGTAAGATGTGAGCGCATTGCACATTTGGAAGCCCAGATTCTGTATTTAAATGAGCATTTGGCAACACTAAGACACATTGAAATAGAAACATAGAAGGTTGACGGCAGAAGGAGAGCAAACGCTCCATCTAGTCTGCCCTTATGTGTTTACTGTTATGTACTCTTTATCTTAGGATAGATGTGTGCTTATCCCAGGCATGTTTAAAACTCATGGACTAGGAGAATGTTCTAAAAAAAAAAAGCACAAGCACCAAATGGGATGTAAACAGATAAGGATGACAAAGCTGGAGATGGAAAGACAGATTGCCAAAGAGAGTAAAACTAGCCCCAAAAGTTATGTAAACAGCAAAACATACAAACCTGAAAGTGTGCCTCCCTGAAAAGCAAGGAGGGGGCAAAAAAAAATCCAATGTACTTAACCCTCTCTTTGCTTCCATATTCACAGAGGAACATGATATGCCATGTGTAATGCGGAGCAATAACCAAAACTCCCTATTAAATGTCACATGTCTGGCCACGGAAGATGTGCGCCTTAAACAGATTAAGACAAAGACAAATTCCTGGGAGCAGATGGGAATTATATAGAGTAATAGACAAAATGTGGTGCCAATATTCAAAAAGGGGTCAAAAGGGGAACCTGGGAACTACAGACCAGTAAGTTTAACAGATGCCATTGTGAAGTATCTCTGTAAAAGTGACCTTTTTCATTCCAATCCATTCCAGGCCGTCCCGATAGTATTCACAGTTGGGTAACTCCGCCCCAAAGGGGGCGTGGACTGCAAGATCAAAGATGTAGCTCCTCCCGGCCCCCTATAAAAGCAGCTGCCTCTTAACCAAGCCCAGTCTACTTCTTGCAGTGGAGCTGCACAGATCGCTTACACTCTCTCAGGGATTATTGGCAGCAAAGCGGGGCCTTCTAACCTGTCGGCTTGCTGCAGGACCCTATTTCCACGGATTCTTCTGACCCATCTGATGCCTCCCAGCTTTGGCTGTTTGGCATCTGTGACGGTAGGGTGAAACGCCAGGGTCTGGGGCATTTTACAGAGCATATGGCTCTGGGCTGCAGGCTTCCCTAGAACAAGCAGGTCAGCCGCAGGTCTTTTTCATGGTGAACCTGCCGAGAAACCATGATATATTTTATATCTACCCTCCCTTCTCCCACATGTATTTTTATTTTATTGTGTGTGTGTGCTTGGTGTCACTTTACTGCGTGGGGGAGCGGTGGAGAGCTCCGTCGCCATAGCAGTACTACGGCGAGGAGCGGTCCAACATACTCACCTCCTTCGTTACCTTGCCGTGCGGAGGCCTCTGACAGGAGGTGCGGGCCGCACGCGGAACGGCGCGCCCCGCTGCCTCCTTGCACTGCTAGACCGCAACTGGGCTGGCCGGGGGGGGCGGAGTCACGGGCAAGCGGCGCACAGGCCTGGATGCGCTCCGGTGACGCTCCCCCGGCCAGAAGCTTCTGGAGACGCGTGCTGCTACTGCTGCGTCTCCCTGTACAGGCTGCAGTATCGTGAGTCCTGCTTTTATTTGCTTCATGTTGCTAGCATTTTAAATATAACACAAAATAAAAAAAAAAGAAGGGGAAAGTTTTTATATATATATATATATATATATATATATATATATATATATATATATGTATATATATCTGATAAGAATATTTTTAAGGTTTATATGTATGTGTATCTATATCTTTTATTTTATGGCACTGTGGCCCATATTGTGATTAATGTCTCCTCTTTTTGTTATTTTATATTGTGGGAAGAAGGTTGAGGGTTATGGTTTCTCCCGGTCCCCGTTGTAGGGGATTGGCTATATGCTTAGGACATTAGCGTCTATTTTGCCTTTCACGAATATTGCATATTCCAAAATCACCATAATGGAGGCATCAGGGGATAGTGAGCCGGACACCCCACTTGGGCAAGACAGGCTCTGCCCCTTGTGCAGCCATTGTCTCGGACCATGAGAGGGCTGTCGCTTCCGCCCCTAGTCCTGCGTCAGCTCCAGCCTCTCCGGATCCCCCGCTGATGCAGTTAGCCCCTAGAGAAGGGGGAGACCGCAGGGGGACACACTCTGATTTCACGCACAGGCTGGCTAGCCTTGAGAAACAGCTCTCATTGGCAGCCCCTAAAAAGGCCTCTAGTAAGAAGCGGCACTTGAAGCGGGTTTACTCAGACGAAGATTTGTATGCTTCCTTTGGTTCCGCGGAGGACGGGGAGTCGGCAGATGAGCCACTCTCGGAAGGTGAGTTGCCCCCCGGTGGAGAAGACAGCAACTCTGGTTATTCCTCGGATGAGGATTCCTGCCTTCCAGATGATACGGAAAGCTTGCTTTCCTCTGTTTTTGACACATTGTTCCTCCCAGGATGGCCAAAAGAAAGAAGGATGATTTGTTTTGGCCTGAGCGGCGGGTTTTTTCTGAACAGCCGCATTTTTCTAACATGGTGCTTAAGGAGTGGGAAAGACCCAACAAGCTGCCGTCGGTTCCTAAGGGCCTGAGAGACGGTATCCTTTCCCTGCCGAGTTGATTAAATTATGGTTGCATCCTCCCGAGGTGGACCCTCCGGTTTTCCGTTCTGTCCAACACCTCTATTATGCGTTACCTGGCAGTGCTTCTTTAGGCGACCCTACGGATAAACACATGGATCAGTTGGCTTGCCATGCTTTTGCCTTGGTGGGTTCCCTCCTGCGTGTGCCACAGCAATTGTTTCCCTAACCACAAGGAAAAAAGTTACGCAGCTTGTGGCTAAGGCTAAATCTTGCAAACGGGCGCAGGATTACAAGGAACTCAGAGCCTGTTTGGATTTTATCAGCTTGGCGTGGATGATGTAGTCAGGCTGGGTGCAAAGACTTCGGTTTTGCTTGTAGCAGTATGCCGTTCGCTGTAGCTGTGGTCAGCAGATGTGGCCGCCAAATAGTCCCTCACAAATTTACCCTTTGTGGGGGGTCGGCTGTTCGGGGAGCGGCTGGACCTGTTGGTCAAGGCTGGTAAGCTCCCTTTCGGCACTCCTCTTCTTACCGGTCCTTTCGGAGGTTCTTCCTTTTCCAGTGCCCGCAGAGATGCTTGGGGTAGAGGTAGATCCCGCAGTCTGCCCAATCCCGCCTGGGGAGCTAAGCCCAAACCTCCAGCCAAACTTACACAGGCATGAAGGGGCACCCTCACCCGTTTGGGTGGGGGGACGGCTACTGCTGTCTGCTCCAATCTGGAGGCGTCACGTCTCGGATCTTTGGATTCAGGAGGTGGAGGTCGTCAGGTTTCAAGGTCGAGCTGGCAGTCAGGCCGCCCACAAAATTTCTATGGTTGAGGGCATCCCGAAACCTGCTAAAGGCGGAGGCTTTGAGAGCCGCTGTTCATCACCTCCTGCAGCTAGAGGTGATTGCCATGTGCCCCGACAGGAGCGGGGTCAGGGATTTGACTCCAACCTATTCACGGTTCCCAAGAAGGATGGATCAGTGCGGCTGATCTTGGACCTAAAGGGCCTCAGCAAATTTACAAAGCTCTGACATTTACGCATGGAAACATTGCGGTCGGGGGTGAGGTCGCTTCAGCCCGGCGACTTCATGACTACGGTGGACATTTGGGACGCGTATCTACACATCCCTATTTTTCTGGGTCATCAGTGGTTTTTGGAGTTTTGCATTGGAGGGTCAGCGTTTCCAGTTGTGGCACTTCCCTTCGGCATATCCTCAGCTCCCAGGGTGTTCACCAAGGTGCTGGCGGGCATCATGGGTATCCTGAGGGGTCAGCGTATTCGGTATTACCCTATCTGGACTACTTTCTGATCTCGGCCCAGTCCCTTCAGGAGGCTGAGAGTGACACTCGAACCGCGCTGTCAGCTATGGAAGCCTTCGGTTCGGTGATCAACTACCTAAGTCACATATCACACCATCAACAGTGAGATCCTTCCTGGGGATGACCCTAGACACCGTTCAAGTCAAGGTATTTCTGCCACAGCAGAAAGTCTTGTGTCTCCAGACGCAGGTACAGGCCTTGCTGGCTTGTCAACAGCCATCGGTGCGCCTAGGGATGAGATTGGTGAGCCTAATGGTGGCTTGCTTCGAAGCAGTGCCCTTCTCAGAGCTTCTCACACAGGGGTTGCTTCTGAACCCGATTTTACAGAGGCTGGCCTTGACGACCTGGCTGTTGAAACCTCCATCCTGACGGAAAAGGGGTTTATCAGCCACGGTTATTCACACCTTGATTCAGTCACGGAAGAAGACTTCTTCCATAATTTACTACAGAGTTTGACGGGCCTATATTGCTTAGTGAGGCCAGGAAGTTTCCTTTCCGGAGATATTCTGTTTCTAGAATTCTAGAATTTCTGCAATATGGCCTAGACTTGGGCCTCCACTTGAGCACCCTCAAGGGTCAGGTCGGCCCTATCCATTTTTTTCCAGAAGTCTATTGCCAATCATAGATTGATCAGAACCTTTTTTCAGGGGGTCACTCTTGTCCGCCCATCGCGAAAACCAGTGTTACCGGTGTGGGACCTAAATTTGGTGTTATCGGCTCTCCAGGGTGCCCCCTTCGAGCCTTTGTATGACGCTACATTGACTATGCTGACGCTCAAGGTGATTTTTTTGGTAGCGATCACCTCTGAGCGTCGAGTATCGGCATTGGCCGCATTATGTATGAAGCCACCATATTTTGACAAGGTGGTTTTTTAGTTTTTTGCCTGATTTTTTGCCTAAAGTCGTTTCTCTTTTTCACCTTAATGAGGAAGTTGTCTTACCTTCCTTGTGTCCAGCACCGGCTAATCCTAAGGCAAGGACTCTCCATGCTTTGGATGTGGTTAGAGCCATAAGATATTACCTGGCTGCTACTGAATCTTTCCGGAAATCAGATTTGCTTTTTGTCTTAGCGGAAGGCTCTAGAAAGGGATTTCCACCAGCCAAGTCCACTCTCAGTAAGTGGATTAGAAAGGCGATGGTAAGAGCTTATTCTTCCAAGGGGAAAGAACCCCCTTTCGGATCACAGCTCGTTCTACTAGAGCCATTTGTGCTCCTGGGCCTTTCAGCATCAGGCCTCGGTGGAACAAGTTTGTAAGGCTGCCACTTGGTCTTCAGTTCATACTTTTACAAAGTTTTACAAGGTGGATGTCAGGGCCTCAGCTGACGCAGTTTTTGGCCGAAAAGTGCTTCAGGCGGTAGCGAAATGAACTACCTGCTGTTCTGCACTGGGGATCCCACCCATATGGACACTGCTTTTGGATGTCCCAACTGTGAATATTATTGGGACGGCCTGGAATGGATTGGAAAGAAAAACGCAATTCTGTGAAACTCACCTATAGAATTGCTTTTATTTCCTATCCATTCCAGGCCCCCCAAACCCCTGTCCTGCATGCCCTTTATGGTGATTGAACCATTACTTGTTCGTAGGACAATTGTTGCCCAAATTAGGATTTTAGGTTCAAGAGGGTACAAGTGGAGGCTATGTGAAGTAACATGGTCTCCTATGTTCGGGGCCTCCCGGTCTTGCCTCTTGTTATTGAGTACTGCTTTTTAATTACTGGGCTTGGTTAAGAGGCAGCTGCTTTAATAGGGGGCCGGGAGGAGCTACATACCAACTGTGAATACTATCGGGACGGCCTGGAATGGATAGGAAATAAAAGCAATTCTACAGGTGAGTTTCACAGAATTGCGTTATTACTCCATATCAGCATGGGTTTATGAAAAATCACTCCTGCCAGACAAATCTCATCAGCTTTTATGAGGAAGTAAGTTCAAGACTGGATCAGGGGGAGTAATTGGATATCATATTTTGACTTTTCTGAAGCTTTTGATACTGTGCCACATAAAAGACAAGATACAAAAGATGAGATGCTTGTACTGGGTGAAAATGTGTGTACATGGGTGAGTAATTGACTTAATGATACCAAACAAAGGGTGGTTATAAATGGTACATACACAGCGGAGTACCACAGGGGTCAGTGCTGGGCCCAATTCTTTTTAATATATATATTAATGATATAGGTAATGGGTTAAACTGTGAAATGTTTATATCTGTAGATTATACTGAGCTGTGTAGAGTAATTAACAGAAAAGAGGATAACATGCAGCTACAAACTGATACATTTCATGTTTGGGCAGAAAAATGGAAAATTAAAGTGGACCAAAACCCAGGATTTTGGGCAGAAGAAATTGGTGCCATGATTAAACACTAAATAGGGAAATGCTGGGTAAGACAAAAATGGAAAAAGACCTAGAGGTTTTAGAAAATAATAAACAAAACTGTAGAGATCAATGTCAGGCAGCAGCTGCCAAGGAAAACATGATCATGGGGTGCATCAAGAGAGGCATAGTTGCCTATAAACATAGCATCATTTTAGCCCTGTACAAGTCACTGGTTAAACCCCATATGGAATATTGTGTACAGTTCTGGACACTAGTGCATAAGAAAGGGAATTTGATTCAAAGTTAGGTTTATTTAGTTTTGAAAAGAGACACCTGAGGGACTACTCAGTAACTATGTATCAATATATCCAGGGTCTGTTTGGACCAACACCCACGAGTGATTCCCGGGCCGATCACCTTCCTCCCCTCATGACATCCGAGATCGGGATGTCCCGCGGGGTGAAACCCCCCCAAACACCCCAAACCCCCTTACCTTATCTTCGGCGGCGGCCGGCCACCGCCGCCTCCCTCGTGCCCCTCTAGGCGCGCGCGCATCAAGAGGGATGCGCGGGAGGCGGCGGCGGCGGAGGAGCCGCTTGTCCGGGACTGTCAGATTGCTTGTCCGTCAGCGCTGGGAGCGGGGAGAGGTGAGTTTTTCGGGTGATCGGGGGGGTTTCACACAGCGGTGCCCCACCGAAGTGGACCAAGACCCAGGATAGTCAAAATCCTGGGTGTTGGTCCACTTTAAAGCCAGGACTGTAAGTAAATCTCGGAGGCATCCACTAAGTTTAGGGGAAAGGCATAGCATAGGAGGAGATTCTTTACTGTATGAGAAGTGAGACTATGAACTCTCTGCCCGAGAGCCATACCAGCTATGGCTACAAGACTACTAATAAACAGGCTAAAGTGGATGGACTAAAGTCTTTTTTACATACTACTGTTACTGTTTTCACTTTGTTACTGGTGGATATGTGTTCAAAAACAAACTTTAATCACACAGCATCTGGCGCTCTATGCTACAGCGTCCAGCTTTAGAGCGCCGACGCTGTGTGTGTGTCTAGTGTTTTGTTAAATATGGTGTGGAGTGCCGAGTCTCGGACGCACTGAGCTGGTGCTACCTCTTGCTCGCTACAGCTCTATACTGTTGTTACATTGCCCAATACACATCACACTCAGCAATGCCAGCCAGGTAACTAGAGTGACTAAGACACTCTGTTACAGCTCCTTATACCCTCTTACAGCATACAGACGCTCATCTGGCAATACCTGGTGTTAGTAGTGAATTAGCCTATATGGTACATAAACCCTCCCTCCCAGTGCAGCATATGTAAAAAAAATGCCTTGGTAATGTTTCTGTGGCACAGTGCAAGGAGAGTTTTTATGGTGTACACCCACCCATCAATTGGTGGGGTACATAATAATTAAAGTGGATACTAAATACCTCCTTCCCCATATAAAGTCCCTGCTGTGGTAAATGGATGAACGTAGGCCTTACATTATAAACTGTAGAGCCCTGACCGCAATAGGTTTTAACTCTTACCGCCGATTGTATATGAATTGTTTATGATTGCCAACACCTAGAATGCATCAGTTGTACAACCTAATAATATCTTGAAGCAGATGTTGGCACTCATGGATTAAATAATAAAGCAATACCTTTATTGGCAAGTAGACACCTACCAAGCACAGCCATACTATATACATATATTACACTAATAACATAGACTAGCCTAAATAAATGCAAAGTGAATCTTTACCCCTTTTTAATACAATTAAAGTGACAATTAAAATAAAGATGCAGGAGAACAACACTATATATGTCTATGAGTCTATAGAACTCCTCTATACACAGGGCCAGGTCCAAGTGGTCATTTAGACTTTTTAGTTATCTGGTGTGAAAATCTTCTTGCCTTCCCTTGGCAAGAGTCATTTTTGTGCCCTCGTCATCTAGGGCCTCATTGCACCTTCTCCACAACCGCAACTTTGAGAGAATCCATTTTGGATGCATGATGTTGCTTGCATTGCATCATGCAAACTAATTTTTCACATCATAGATTTGTTCAAGGGATCTCTTTTTTTAGGGCTCACGTGGTGCAGCCTACATATTGGCAATTGACTTTGGTACATGCTACTACATAAACCACAGACGGGGTGTTGCAATTAAAAAGACTGGTAATGCAGCTCACAAAATTGTTTATGCATGAATTTATTTAGTCACCTTTGGCCATAAATTCTTATGCTTAAAAGGATCCACTTTTGTTGGAAATGTTTAAGATGTATATTTTGTCTGCCAAAAGGTGCTGAGCTGATTTACTTTTTTTTTCTTTTGTTAGAAATTATGTATTTTATGGAAGCAGTGTTTACTGCTCGCAGTCTGTTGCCACTGGCAATGTACACCAAGAAGAGAGAAGTGATCCCTGTACACTCAGAAGTGTTCTGTGCAACTAGCTGCAATCTGTTGCTATTGCCAATGTACACCATCTCTGCACCTGGTGTATGTTGGCAATAGCAACAGATTGCAGATTATGCAAAAGACAAAAGGGTCGATTCAAAGAAACATGTCAAAGCTTTGATTTTGTTGCCGATCATGGTATTATTTCCGAACGATCGAGCACTCGTATGAACTTGCGAGTGATTCTATAACCTAATGAGTTTCCTATTGTAAAATTCCCGTCCGTTCGTATGTTATCTCCCGACCTTGGGCCAGTCATTTCCAAACGTAAATTTTCGGTTGAGTGATCTGTTGTTGAGACGGCAGCATGTTATTTTTCCCTTTTTCCATCGTCCACCTCTTCGTATTTCTTGCGTTTCCCGATGGTTTTTCCTGCTTTTTAACCTCTAACACTCGTGCGCTCGTAAATGTGGAAGATCTTGCGCATGCGCAATACAAGCTACACTCAACTAATGTGGCCCATATCGTACACTACCTAGCTCAACCAAACTACTTTGCGACATTCTTACACGTACCTTTATTAACCCTAAAACTTACCCAAACCCCTTAGCGCTTGCATCCTTCTTCATTTCTCGGACCCTAAAACTTACCCAAACCCCTTAGCGCTTGCATCTTTCTTCATTTTGACGCCCTAAAACTTACCCAAACCCCTTAGCGCTTGCATCCTTCTTCATTTCTCGGACCCTAAAACTTACCCAAACCCCTTAGCGCTTGCATCCTTCTTCATTTCTCGGACCCTAAAACTTACCCAAACCCCTTAGCGCTTGCATTCTTCTTCATTTTGACGCCCTAAAACTTACCCAAACCCCTTAGCGCTTGCATCCTTCTTCATTTCTCGGACCCTAAAACTTACCCAAACCCCTTAGCGCTTGCATCCTTCTTCATTTGGACGCCCATCAAACTTACCCAAACCCCTTAGCGCTTGCATCCTTCTTCATTTTGACGCCCTAAAACTTACCCAAACCCCTTAGCGCTTGCATCCTTCTTCATTTGGACGCCCATCAAACTTACCCAAACCCCTTAGCGCTTGCATCCTTCTCCATTTCTCGGACCCTAAAACTTACCCAAACCACATAATGTACATATGTCTATATGTTTCTAAGCATGTAAATATGGCGCATTCCATATGCCGCCATCTTGTATGTTTAACCCTTTAAGTGCCAGCCTACCTGGAGTTTTTGTCACACTCTGTTGCCAGACCATTTTGCACTATTTTGCGCTCCCCATGTTCAAATGTGATTTTTGAAGGGATTTCCAGGGATTTCCCAGGAAAATGATATATTGTTTTTTTCAGCAGAGTCTGGGCTTTAACATGAAATGTCTTGTTTGTCATTTTTTAGGTGTATTCTCAATATTTTTGGTTAAATATGTGCAAAAAAAAAAAAAAAAATTTTTACATATTGTAGTTTTTTTGTAATAAAAAATGTAAGTTTGTCAATGAAATCTTATTGCGTGTGAAATCCCAATTTCTCCCGGTTACAGCGGTACCACATATGTATAGGTAGACACCCTTTCCTGCCCAGGAGACTCCCCCAAACTGAAACAACGCTTTAGGGGATTTTCAGATAAAATACAACTGTGCTACGCAATATGCGCACCTTGCAGTTTTTCCAGAAAAACAACCCTTTACATTTGAAATACCCCCAACAAACTATATATTCTCTGGAAGTACACACCTCAGGCTTTCTAGGCGTACCAGGCTTGTTGATGTGGCCATAGTTTTCTGGAAGTAATCCCTCAATGGATTCTTTGGTTGCAAAGAGTTTCCCTAAAAAAAGGATAAAAAAGCAGAATCAAAGCCACATTTTCCTAAAAAAACTATATACAAACAAGAAAAAACAAGTTTAATCTGGAAACGCAACATCCCCCGAACAGAACAATACCCAACATGCATAGGTTCTGTCAAGGGAAGAGTTGCCAAACACCCCAAAGTAAAGCATGTGCGTAACGGTAATTTTACTTGAAAATTTCAGCTCTGCAGACAAAGTGCGCACCTTGCGATTTTTCAACCAAAACAACCCTTGACATTTGGAATATCCCCCATAAACCATATATTCCCTGAAAGTACACACGTTAAGCTTTCTAAGGGTACCCAGCTTGTTGTAGTGGGCTCATCTTTCTGGAAGTAATCCCTCAAAGAATTCTTTGTTTGCGCAGGGTTTCCTTAAAAAATTTATAAAAAAGCTGAATAAAAAACACCTTTTCCTAAAATATAAATATGCAAACCAGAAAAAACAAGCTAAGTCTGAAAGCGCAAGGTCCCCCGAACAGAACAATACCCAACATGCATAGGTACTATTAACCCTTTTAATTGCCAGCCTACTTGAGATTTTGTCACCCTCTGTTGACAGGCCATTTTTCCCCATTTTGCGTCATGTTTTGCGCCATTTTTGCTGGAACTTTCAGGATAATTATATATATATTTTTTTGCAGCAGAGTTTAGGCTTTAACATGAAATGTCTTGTTTGTAAATTTTTTTTTTTTTACAATATTATTAAGTATAAATAATAAATAAATAAATAAAAAATGTTTTTAAAAAATTGACTCCTTTATTTTAAATAAAAAATGTATTTTATTAAGGAAAATCATATTGCATGTGAAAGCCCCATTTCTACCGATTAGAACGGTACCACATATTTATCGGTAGCCCCCTGTTCCTGCCCAGGAGACCCCCCTAACTGAAACAAGTATTTTATAACATTCACAAAAAAAATACAACTACCATCCACACTACAAAGGGTTAAATCGAGAAAAAAATGACATAGGGTCCCCCCTCCCAGGGGAGGGAGACCCCATTTTTTTTTTGATTTTTAAGGGTTAAAAACCCTTAAAAATCAAAAAAAAAATTGACGTGGGGTCCCCCTTACCCAAAGTAACCAGCCCGGGACCAGCTATGGGGGCTTGTAGGCACAGAGTGGGGGGGCCAGCTTTTGTGGCCCCCCCACCCTGCAGCCTACGAGCCCACATAGCCCATGTGGGCCCGGGCTCTTCTGCCCCCCCCTGGCCTTTGGGGAGGCAGGTAATGGGGGTGCCGGGGGTTAATGGCAAGCCACCCGCTAGCGCAGGTGGCTTGCCATCCCCCCAGCCTTGTGAACTGGTATAGGGGTCATGGACCCCTTACCAGTTCACAAGGGGTTAAATGTAAATAATCACACAGACACAAGCAGAGAAAAAATATTTTATTAATTTTTTTTTTTTTTTTTTACACTGTACTCACCTCCCATCCATCCTGGAGCCCTCTGTCCCTCGGCGATCACTGGCTTCTGCTCACTTGCTAGAAGCCTTTTATAGCTGCTGGATGACAGAACACAAAGGGTTAATCAAAAAAAAAAATGACATAGGGTCCCCCCTCCCAGGGGGGGGGACCCCATTTTTTTTTTGATTTTTAAGGGTTAAAAACCCTTAAAAATCAAAAAAAAAATTGACGTGGGGTCCCCCTTACCCACAGTAACCAGCCCGGGACCAGCTATGGGGGCTTGTAGGCACAGAGTGGGGGGGCCAGCTTTTGTGGCCCCCCCACCCTGCAGCCTACGAGCCCACATAGCCCATGTGGGCCCGGGCTCTTCTGCCCCCCCCTGGCCTTTGGGGAGGCAGGTAATGGGGGTGCCAGGGGTTAATGGCAAGCCACCCGCTAGCGCAGGTGGCTTCCCATCCCCCCAGCCTTGTGAACTGGTATAGGGGTCATGGACCCCTTACCAGTTCACAAGGGGTTAATAGTAAAAAATGACACAGACACAGAGAAAAAAAAATCTTTATTTTTCTTTTTTTTACACTATACTCACCTCCGATCCGACGTCCCTCGCCGCTGTATGTCCCGCGCCGCTGTCACTGACAGATGCCGGTGGTGATCGGCGCAGGGCGGGTGACAGGCGAGGGGGCTCCGATCGGAGCCTCCTCACCTGACACCCGCCCTGCTCCGATCACCACCGGCATCTGACAGATGCCGGAGCTCGGAGGGGGTATAGGAGGAGCGGGATGACGTCATCCCGCTCCTCCCACAATGGGCGGAGCTAAGCGGCGGCGGCCATCGCCGCCATTACAAGAGGTGAGGACCCGGAAGAGGGTCCTCACCTGAAGACTGCGCAGCCCAGGGGGGGGATCGGACCCCCCCCTGGTGAAGAGGAGACCCGGACAGAAGGCTCGGGCGCGGAGGTGAGTAAATGACAGTTTGTTTGTTTTTTTTTTTTTACAGCGCCGATGTCAGCGCTGGAAACGGGGGGGGGCGGCTGGTTTCGGGCCCCCCCCTGAAGACGGAGGACGACGGGGGGGCGATCGGATGCCCCCCGCAGGAAGAGGGGACCCCAAGCTTCACGGGGATACCGGAGGTAAGTGTTTTTTTTTTCTATCTTTTTAACTGTTTGTGGGAAATGCCAGGCACGTAGTTTCTACGTGCTTGGCACTTAACGGTAGGAGAGGCAACCACGTAGAAACTACGTGCTTGGCATTTAAAGGGTTAAAGGCTCCTAACATGCAGTAGATGCAGGTAGCCTGTTTTGGAATGTTCGCAATCTGTATGTACAGTGTGTGGGATACTTATTAGCTAGGCTCTTAATACGAGTTAGGGTCCGCTTTAAGCTAACGAAGTGCCCACATGAAAGTGTTAACTATACATTGGCTACGCCTTTAGTTATGTGTGTGTTCTTCGCAAAAAACACATAAATATGAATAATGGCATGGCTACTTACTTTGTTGGTGGCCGACAGATGGCTGGTTGGGGCCAACAGGATGCCCTTGGTCCTGGCTATGCTGTGAAGAAGTCCCTGGAGAAACATGTGACATTTGGTTAGTAGTTGTATAGAGTCACTATTCCCAACATATCTGGCTCCCAGTCTGGCTGACATCACTCACCTTTGCCAGGATCAACTTCCAGCATCTCTGCTGCCTCCTCCTCCACTACCTCACCCGCTCCAGAAGTATCTAGAAATACATAATAAAGGAGCACTTAGTTTTTGGCCTTGCATGTATATCTTTGTGCATATACATGAAGAGTGACATACCAGAGCCTTCCCCATGCCTGGCCGGGCATGACTCCACGCCCACGCGGTTGGGCCCCTCCTCTGTGGTAAGGTCCAGGGGCTGGTCTGAGGAGGCCACAGAGGAGGGGTAGGTCCGTCGCCCGGGAGATCCACCACCTTCACTCACAGATGCAGAAGCATGCAGCACTGGTCGGCCTGTGCGCCTCCGGGTGCGGCGAATTCTGAAATCCATTTCCAACACTAACAAAGAAAAGTCATTATAAATAAAGGCATAACTTATACATTTGGAAAATATACCATGCAATCGCTTTGTACTTACTTGGGAAATGGATCCCAAAAAACCTCCGCACCCGGGGCATGTGCAGACGTTTCAGGTCCGACCAATGCTGCATTATCTGGGTGTGAGTGAAGGTGGTGCTGGTCACACGGTGGATTTCCGCGATGATCTCCCGGGCGATGTCCCTTTTTTCGCACACATTGGGCGCGAAGTCATACCGGCGCTGAAGCATGATCTGAAATACATAATGGACACAGAGATTTTACTTTTACACACAGAGCCATATGTGTTGCATCACAAGTTGCGAATGTCATGTCATTAACACACACATTTAGAGTGCCAGCCATTTTTGGGGAGTGCCTTAAAGCGGACGTTCACTCTGATTCAGAGTCTGGTCTTATGTTATATGTTTCACACACCATGTACATACAGCTAGCCAACATTACTAATCAGGCCACCTGCATCTATGGCATGTTAGGATGGTTTGAACATCCAAGATGTCGGCTTATGCTTAGGCTTTTGGCCCACGTGTGTGGCTTGCCGTTGTGTTTGGAGGTCTTAGGCAAACAGTGGTCCGCAAACATCCGCATCAAGGTCCGAGACAGGCCAGGTTTGACAGCTAGCCACGCTACTCCACAGGTTCATTAACTGGTGCTAAGCCAGAGCAATTGCCCTAATTAGGACATCAGCATAGAGAGGTTAAAACGTGGCCTGTCTCGGCCCTTGAGGATGAAGTGTGAGGAGCCTCTTCTAAAACATTAACATCCCCAAAACAAGTTCCAACCGCATCATTTACATTTAGTACATCAGTCAGTATTAGCTTAAAAGGCAGAGAAAGGCACTTACCAGCATGATGATCTCTTCTTGTTGACGGGTGAAGATAGTGGGCGCCATGTTTATGCTTCTTCAAGGCAGCAGATAAGTCAAACCCCAGCGGTTTCCTGGTTCCGCACGAACGTACGTCCGTAAGATCGCGTAGTCGTGCGCATAGGCGTCAGACGCTGTGCGCCTTATTTAAAGGTCCCTGCACCCCAACCTAATTTCTCTTTGTATTTTGAGCGAAAATGGCTCCCAAAAAGATCCCGGCAAAATGCTCCAAGCCAAGCCAGGCCGCTGAGGGACCCAAAACCAGGTCCCAACAAGGAGAAAAGAAGGGTCGGCCAAGCAAGGTAATTAGCAGCTCGGCACCACCAAGGGACACTGTACCCGCAAGCTCCCAAAAAAGGGCCACAAAGGCATGTGCCCCTGCGGCACCCAAAACAACTAAAAGGAGCCGCAGCCCATCCAGGCGCCGAACCCCTGCACGGGCAAGCACCAGGGCCCGCAGCCCAGCCAGCCGCAGAGCGCCAGCACGGGCCAGCACAAGAAGCCCCAGCCCATCCAGGCGCCGAACCCCTGCACGGGCAAGCACCAGGGCCCGCAGCCCAGCCAGCCACCGAACGCCTGCACGGGCCAGCCCAAGAAGCCCCAGCCCATCCCGGCGCCGAACCCCTGCACGGGAAAGCACCAGGGCCCGCAGCCCAGCCAGCCGCAGAGCGCCAGCACGGGCCAGCACAAGAAGCCCCAGCCCATCCAGGCGCCGAACCCCTGCACGGGCAAGCACCAGGGCCCGCAGCCCAGCCAGCCACCGAACGCCTGCACGGGCCAGCTCAAGAAGCCCCAGCCCATCCAGGCGCCGAACCCCTGCACGGGCAAGCACCAGGGCCCGCAGCCCAGCCAGCCACCGAACGCCTGCACGGGCCAGCCCAAGAAGCCCCAGCCCATCCCGGCGCCGAACCCCTGCACGGGAAAGCACCAGGGCCCGCAGCCCAGCCAGGCGCCGAACGCCAGCACGGGCAAGCACAAGAAGCCCCAGCCCATCCAGGCGCCGAACCCCTGCACGGGCAAGCACCAGGGCCCGCAGCCCAGCCAGGCGCCGAATGCCAGCACGGGCAAGCACAAGAAGCCCCAGCCCATCCAGGCGCCGAACCCCTGCACGGGCAAGCACCAGGGCCCGCAGCCCAGCCAGGCGCCGAACGCCAGCACGGGCAAGCACAAGAAGCCCCAGCCCATCCAGGCGCCGAACCCCTGCACGGGCAAGCACCACGGCCCGCAGCCCTTCCTGGGACAGAAGTCCACGCCCAGGGCCAAGCAGGGCACTTAGCCCCCCAAGAGGGCCAAGAAAGGCCATCTTGCAACCGCATTTGGTTGCAACATCTACACCTGGAAGTTCTGTGGCCAGCCACGCAAGAACACCCAGCCCCTTGCCCAGTCCAGCCCAGTCATTGGGAAGCCAACAATCTAGGCATTCCCCAACCCACCACGAGTCCATAATGTCCCCACATGTGTCTGCACACATGGAGGAGCCCCAAACCCAAACAGCTGGCCGCACATTGCGTCGCGGACAGTTGTGTGGCCGTTTCTCCCATAGCCAAAATATGGCATTGGCTAGTGGCCTAACATTAGTCTATGATGAGCTATATGGGAGCAAATCCAAATTCACAACCAAGCAGCGAAAAATGGAAATGTTGGAAGAACTCAAACACCAAGTAAATGCAGCAGGGGAAGAGAAGAAAGATGTGGGCCAAATCCAACGGAAAATCTCGGATCTTAAATATGCTGTACGCCAAAAAGAAATCAAAAGGCATAATTATAGGTAAATAAATGATCAAGGAAAATGTCAGTGTTAGAATGTATGCTAATTTACAATTTGTAATATCCTACTTTTACTTTACAGCATGAAAACTGGAGGGGGCTATCCCACAAAATTGGAGTTCACACCTGCTGAGGAAATGGTGCTGGGCCTTCTCCATCCATTCGCAGTCGGTGGCCATGCAGCCCTAAGGGACACAGACTCACCGACCCGTACAGAAGGTGAGTAACCTTCATATGCATGTTTCCCTTGTGGGTTGCTTAATTAACTTTAGAAAGGTAACAGTTGACGCTATGCCCCTCTGCTGTGGCTTGTTTTGGGTAGCGCTAATGTGCATGGTTGGGTCATATTTGTGTACATTTTTGCCAAACAGATTTGGCCCGATACATTAGTTTAATTCTTCATGTGCAAAAATTTTGCTGGTATGCAGGATTTAAATTAAGCCAAGTCATAAATGTAGCCTCAAACACAAAACACACATCAATAGGGATGTGTGGGACATTGGTGTGTGAGTTGTGATTGACGCCAAAGATGGAAAGAAGAGGCCAAAACAGATCTGAACTAAAGAATGTTAGGGCAACTCGATTTGTGGCCAATGCTAGTTGGATGCTGACTGTGTCCACTTCCTAACTTGGAACTGAGGTCACTTAGCAGTTAAACCAATCCATTGCACAGATCTCCAACTGAGGGTAATGCAATAATTTTGCACGTTGCTGTAGAAATAATTAATATTAGCCAATGTATTTGTTTTACTTTGCTAAAGCAAACATTGCTTGCGTGTGTGTTAACCTGGTTTCCCTTGTCTCTTCTTTAGCCCAGCATCAGACCACAGCAAGTGTGGACTCCCCCCCCCCGGTTTGAATATGCCTTTGACTTCTGTACAGCATCGGAGTCCAGATCCGAGTTTTCTGGTAAGTTTCTTGTGTTTAGTAACTGAAACAAAGTGAAGAAGCATGTTTTAAAATGTTTTGGATTAAATGAAGAACCCAAACTTATTTGTTGTTCTTTTTCTGACCCTATAGACACACACAATCATGGAAGAGATCCAGGACATGGAGGAAGATGGAACCATGCTGGACCCATCCGAAGACCTCCCCCGGGTCAGAATCTGCAAATGTCCCAAAATGTATCTCTGTCAATTCCGCAGCAGCAGAGTGAACCCGCATCCATTGAGCATGCAGATGGGGCACAGCATGCTGAGACTGAGGCTACAGTCCCTAGGCTTCCCTCTGCTGTTGAGGAATTGCAAAGTATGCCTGTTGCTGTTGAGGGCCCCAGACCACGAGGAAGGGCCCACCCAAGAGCCAGGGTAATTGTGCGGCGCACTCCCTTGCGCCGCACAATTACCCTGGGGAGGCAGAATGCCCTGGTTGATTTATGGCACGAGGAGAGGAGAGCATTTGAGGCACGCCATCAACATCTGCATGAGGCAAGGCATGCCCAGATGGACACCCTCAATGCTACCTTACAGGCCATGCTGAGTGAGCTTCGGACCCACAACAGCAACATGGTCAATGCAACTAATGCAAGCCAGGCATCCATGGGTGAATTGCTCAATATGCAGAGAAACATTTTGGAGCAGTTGCAGATTACCAATGCAACCCTCGCCCAGGGTAGCTCCCAGCCACATGGCCCTCCACCCGGGTTTTTTGGGTATCCACCTTATTAAGGCAACCTCTCCTTGATTGTGTGCCACATCTTTTAGAATTCCCCCCACTGTATTTACTTGGCGTTTGAGTTTTGCCAACATACTATTTGGGTTGGAGCTGCAGGTTGTGTTAAGGATTTGCTCACATATAGCTCATTATATTTGGGAGTTAGGCCAGTAGCCAATGCAATATTGGAATGGTGAGTGTAGGTGGCCTTTAACATGGGCCACTTATGGCTTTACATTTATTTGGGGTTTTGGGACTCCTCCGGTTTGCAGACATGTTTGGGTGACATTATGGCCAGGCCAAATTAGCCATGGCCACAGGCACTATTAATGACTGGACTGGGATGGGCATGGGACTGGCTGTCCTTGTTTTGGTGTGCCACAGAGTTCCAGGTGTAGATGTTTTTATTTTTTTATGGATACAAACCCGGTATTGATTTGTTTATAACCACAATTGAATGCTGACTGTGTAATTTGTTGTTAAAGTGGACCAACACCCAGGATTTTGACTATCCTGGGTGTTGGTCCACTTAGGTGGGGCACCCCGATCGGGGGTGCCCCGCTGTCTGAAACCCCCCCGATCGCCGCAAAAACTCACCTCTCCCCGCTCCCACGTGACCTCGTCCGGCCAATGACAGCGCTCAGAGCAGCTCTGGTATGCGCGTCCAAAGCTGCTTGGACGCGCATACCAGAGCGCTGTCATTGGCTGCGTCTCTCGCTTCCCTCTAACAGGGAGCGCTCCTGCGCCGGCCATTCACAAAACGGCCGGCGCGGGAGCGCGCCCTGCTAGAGGGAAGCGAGAGACGCGTCTCGCGCATGCGCCGTTGGATCGCAGGTAAGGTGAGGATTGTGGGCCTCCTGGGGGGTTCCTCCCCGCGGGACATCCCGATTTCGGATGCCCCGCGGGGAGGGATCTGATCGGTCCGGGAATCTTATAGATTTCCGGGCCGATCCCCCCTGGGTGTTGGTCCACTTTAAACATTTGGATATGCTTTTTGTCATCAGACTAAAATAAATATTTTCTAACATTCTAAAAACTTGTTTGGTTTGATTACAAATAACATTGTACCCCACCTTTGACTAAAACAAACACAGTATACGTTAACATGGTTTACAAGGTGAATTAAAAGCAAAGGAAACATTAGGAACCACAGTAGAACTATTTCAAGGCATACAAATGAACATTTAATGGCACACAATTGACAACAAAGGCAACCAAAAAACAAAAAGCCAACAAATAATGTTATTTAGGAAAAATGCTGCACAATCAAATTGGCACGCACAGATTGGCCAGATTCACTGGTTGTGCCCACATAATTCTCTGCTTCCTCTTCAATGGGTGTAGAGGGCAGAACATCAACATATCGGGGGACACGTTCTTGGAGGGCAAAATTATGCAGAACTGCACACGCCATTATAATGTCAATAACCTTCTTAGTGTCATATTGAAGGGCGCCCCCGGTATGGTCCAAACACCTAAAACGGGTCTTCAAAAGGCCAAAGGCCCTCTCGACCACAGCCCTGGTTTTGCGGTGCGCACGGTTGTAGGCTTCTTGAGCAGCATCCTGGGGCCGCAACACAGGCGTCATGAGCCAAGGAAGCAGAGGGTAACCTGAGTCCCCTTAAGAAGAGAAAGAGAAAAGACAATTAAGCAATGAAAGTCAGAAAAATAAGCTAATTTAATTTAAAAAAAAAAACCATTAAAAGCCCAAATAACAGGGCACATTATCCAAATAATTAGGGGAAGAGATGTGGTTAAAATAAACATAATATGCTTAAAGTGGACCAACACCCACGGGTGATCGGCCCGGGAATCTATAAGATTCCCGGGCCGATCACCCCCCACCCCGCGGGACATCCGAGATCGGGATGTCCCGCGGGGTGAAACCCCCCCAAACACCCCAAACTCCTTACCTTATCTTCGGCGGCGGCCGGCCGCCGCCGCCTCCCTCGCGCTCCTGTAGGCGTGCGCGTGCCCGCGCCGGCCGTCTGCGAATGGCCGGCGGGGGCGCGCGCGCGCCGAAAGTGACGCGAGGGAGGCGGCGGCGGCGGCTGCCGCTTAGACGTTCTTGTACGTCGGCGCTGGGAGCGGGGAGAGGTGAGTTTTTCGGGGGGTTAGGGGGGGTTTCACACAGCGGGGCACCCCGATCGGGGGTGCCCCACCTAAGTGGACCAAGACCCAGGATAGTCAAAATCCTGGGTGTTGGTCCACTTTAAAGTCCACAAAGACTGGTAACACATCTGCTAGGTCAAGGGGTCAAGGGTGCTATTAAATATGGGTATATTTAAGGGCTCAGAAATGTGTCAATTAGGATGCTGCTGAGGGGACACCCACAAATAACAATAAACACGAGTATGTCAGTTACAGAATAATATTGTTGGAAACCGCTTGTTTGTTTGGGCAAGAATAATGAAAGATGTTGCAACAGTTGCCAAATGTGGGGTCATATCTCAAGCAAACGTTCAAGATAAAAAACAAATATTATTAAAGTGGACCGTCAGCCAGTTTGGATGGGCCCGGAAATCTATAATATTCCCTGACGATCACCTCCCTCACCGCGGGACATCCGAGATCGGGATGTCCCACGATGAGGGAACCCCCCCCCAAACCCACCAAAAAACACATCATCTGCGGCGACAGCGGGCGCCGCCGCCTCCCGCGTGCACCTCTAGGCGTGCGCGCGGCCGCGCCGGCCGTTTGCGCACTGTCAGAGGGGCGCGCGGGAGGCGGCGGAGGACGCGCTGTGTTGTCCGCCGCTGTCACCCGCTTGTGTCAAGGAAAAGTCAAAGAAAAGAGCAAGTGCCAAAAATGAAACCCACTTACCAAGCAGCCATGCACCAGAAAATTCACCAGCCTCAAATCGCCGATACAATCCAGATCGCCGAAGAATATATGAATCGTGAGAAGAGCCAGGGTAGCCGGCAAGGACACTCAAAAAACGCATGTCAGGCCCAACCACTGCCTGGACATTAAGGGAGTGTCCCATTTTCCGATTCCTAAAGAGAAAACATAAAAAAAAGGGTCAACACATAAGGGCACAACCCATTTGGCATCAAAAACTGGCCTGCACACAAATGACAGATCTAAATTGTACGGCCAAACAAACCACAAAAATAAAGAGGAATGAAACACTATTGTCATCAGTAATAGGAGGCAAACTTGAACCGAGAATAAAAAATATAAGGGGATCAATCCACATAGGGATTACTATGAGAAGGGAAGATTGCACAGAGGGATATGTAAGCTAATGGAATAAGAAACATATGGATGAATAATCAGAGGGAATATTACACATTGGAATCAATAATAGGATGGTTTATGCTAAACAACTGTTAAACTAAAAAAGCGCCCCAAATATCTACCTGTATATGTACTCGTCGGCTGCACGAGGAACGAGGGCCACATGTGTACAATCAATTGCACCAATTACATTGGGCATGTCGGCAATATTAAAAAAACCAAGCTTAATGGCGTTTCTGGCTACCATATCATCAGGGAAATAAATATATTTCTGAGTTATGGCAGCCATGCCTTCCAAAAATTTGGATAGTGCGCGGCTCAGCGTAGGCTGGGAAAACCCCACAGAGAGGGCACCCAGCCTCTGGAACGAGCCGTTCGCCAAAAATTGCAGGCAGCCAAGCATCTTGGTCATACCTGAAATTGCATGCCCCTTCCTTGTGGTGCGGGCTAACCATGGCCGCAGCTCACTATATAATTTATGGAGGGAAGCGCGATTAAGCCTGGTCAGCTCGAACAGCTCAATGTCATTCATGCCATCGATGTGCATGCGACGACGCACAGGCAATCTGCCCTCAGACATCCGGATCAAATCGATGCCAAAAAGCATTAGAGCTTGATGTTCCTCGAACTCACTCCTATCCATGCTACTCCCGAGGCCAAAAAGCTGCCGGATAAGAGTTCGGGAATCAACCCTTAAATGTGCCTAGAAACACTTGGCAATCAGCTCTCTGAATTGATCGCAAGCCTATGTCATTAACGGGAAAATTAGGACTGATCGCAAAAAATACGATTTGGACGGGAAATATACAATAGCTAACGGAAATAATACAATTGACGGCCGAAGATCGAAAGAGCATATACGTCTAGGCCCGAACGTTCGTGCGAATACGAAATGGCCAAAACAAAGGGAAAAAATGACTAACACCCACCCAAACTTCCGATTCCCGATCCGAAATTAATTAACTTTTGCATTTAGAATCGACCCTAAAGTCTCCAGACAAATCTCCAGGGTCAGGTGAGTGGAGATCATATCAGGCAGACAGAAGAGCCTGGTTGTGTTTCTCAAAGGCTGTGCTTGATTGTATATCGGGAGGATATTCGGGAGTTTTGCCCTCCATAAGTGTGCAAAAACAAAGAAATACTGAAAAAAGTGTATTTGTCTTAAACCAGACCAACCTCTGAATCATGGTCAGCACTTGCTCTTGCATTCACTGAAAGCTAAAACACTGCCTCTCCGATTTTGTTCTCGTAGTGTCTATTTTGGAGCTTCCTTCCCCAGCATCCCAGCCATGACATAACCCACAATGCACAGGGGCAGGACACCCAGCAGCACTTTGCAGGTGATCTGCAGCTCCATGGGTCACCATTTTGGTTGTAAGAAGAATTTTTATTTGCAGCAATCTGGATTGTCATGGGGTGGATGCTTCTTGTAAGGCTGTTGGTCCAGTTTAGGGGTTGGTATGTTTCTTACCTATGTATTCCTTACTGCCAGCTATATATTGTTAGGCATGACTACATACCTCTCTCTCTTTCAGGCTTTGCTCATTAGTACCGGTCTAACAGTGCACAAGGCAACTATTCAGTGTAGCCGTGTTTTTCTTTTTGATCCAAGCTAATTAAACAAAGTTAATTAGCAGAGATTACATGACATCATGTGACTCTCACCCAAGTCATTTTGAGCCATCTGTTCTCCTAAAAATCTACCCAGTCACAGACTAGCAAAAGCTACATTAAAAAAATGGTTGTGAAATATCTGGCCGTTCTCAAAGCCACTCTTTCATGGGGCATCTTAGTTTGGGATGCCACAGGGAGTAGACATAGAATGGCCATGTGGGCAGTTCCCTATGTCATGGACGGATATCCCCCTCCGTGTGAAACCCTCTGGCTTTGCTCGTGCTCCCAGAACATGTGCAGGCTGCAGCTATAGCTGCGACAAAGCGCATTAACATTGTATTTCGCTTTACATATTTGTCTTTGAGTAGGGCCCCCAGACACAACTTTGCATGGGTCCCCAATTGCAGCCCAGTGTGCTGCAATTAAAGTGGACCTCCTAAAAAAAAGTTTAGTAAAGTGGCATTTCAGTGGTGTAGGCTGTTTGAAAGGGGTTAAAGCCATGCTGAAAATATCTGCAGATGCTGCGCTCCTGGACTGCATGGGTGCATTTGCCTTGCTACACATCTGACAGCCCTGCTTTGTGTGTGTAAGGGAAGCTATGTATCTATGGGCTTGATTCATTAATGGTCAAATTTTAATTTCTGTGTATTTTTTTTAGCAAAAGATTTTTCAGGCGAAAATTCCAGGTGT
Organism: Gastrophryne carolinensis; assembly: GCA_027917425.1. Classification (NCBI taxonomy): domain Eukaryota; kingdom Metazoa; phylum Chordata; class Amphibia; order Anura; family Microhylidae; genus Gastrophryne; species Gastrophryne carolinensis. The sequence goes on from CM051238.1 coordinate 277,146,305, forward strand.
AATTCGATTTCCGAAAAAATATTTCTGTGGAATTCTCGAACACATTAATTCTAGTTATTCAGGTGCCATTGATTGGTTCTGCACAAATTCAAGTGTTGTCCCGGGGGGGTCACACAGCAGGGCATTGCAAATCGGATGCCCCAAAGGAAGAATTAACAATAACACCCAGGATAGTCAAAATGCTGGGTTTTGTTCTGCTTTAAGGCAGATCTGCAGCCATGGGGAGGTTTCACCCTTTGGAACAACCTTTTTCTACTGTAGAGGTACCCAACCTTCCTTGCCATAGGAGCCACATTCTGAGAGGATTCTATTCCTACCAGGAGAGAATAAACCACAAGCTTGGCGGAAGTTGTATTCAGTTTGGGTGTATAAGTGACCTCTCCTCTCATTAGCTGAAGTGTTTATATGTATTTTTAAAATTACACGTTCGTGATAGTGCTCCTTTAAGTATCATTTTTGGTGGGAGCCTAACTGACCGTGTACTTACGTACACATACCAAAATAGGGAAGTTAGATTAGCGGTATTCCTATATTTAGTATTCTTAAATGCTGGTCTGGAAGGAGAAACAGAAGGTAGGTGTTGAAAGTCATCTCTTGGCGATAGGTCTCTTTTAACATTTGTAAGCTACAGTAAGGCTATTGCTGGGTGAATATTAAGGCTTAAAAAATGGCATTTTAAAATAAAAACTGTTGATATTGGTTACATCTGCTGAACAGGAACAGGTAGCTGGTAAAGTTAGTTACAGAGTGCTGAAGAATTTGCTGAGTAGGTTGTACCTCCATTCTCACTGATTTTATAACCCCCTGAATGTCCTTTTAAACAGCTTTTATGTAGATGTAGCTTCGCTCCCTGCCAGCCTGTGACTCATGGATAATTCAGAGAAAAGGGGCTGTTGCTTTGCGCTCCAAAAAACAATTCCTGCCGTTATTTGCAACTCATCTGCTGAATGCCAATGACAGCATGAATGGGAAGAGGCGTTATGATTCACTCAATGATGATCTTCATTAAAGGCATTTTACATCCACCTTTTAATTCATTCAGCATTAGCGCTAACATAAGTGTGGACCCCTGAGCTCCCCTATTCTGTTTATAACCACTCCAAGATTGCTAATCCTTTGCTTCTGAGTTATTCTAATAGGTTTACTGATACAGACCAGGCTAATTATAGGACAGAATGTTTGCTGCCTGGGTGATATTAATGTTCAGCCCCATTAAAGCGGACCTTCACCCTGAATAAGAGCATATATGTTTCCCACACCCTGTACATACAGATTGCTCACATTAAAAATCATCCTACCTGCATCTACTGCTTGTTATGAGCCTTTAAACATGCAAGATGGTGGCTCATGGAACATCAGGCAGCCTGCAAACAGGAAGTGCCTTCTAACTGTGCTGCTCTGCATTCTGGGATTGACCTTTTCCTGACCCCAACTCTGCTCTGTCTGAGCAAAGCACAGCTATAACCTGCCCCTCTGTACTTTATCCCGCTCTCCTCAGTAAGTGTGATGCTCCTGAGTCAAGATGGCGGAGCCCGTATCTTAAAGTCCTGAACAGAGTTGCAGCCCAGTGGGGGAAAGAATAATAAGTAAGTGACTAAAAACTTAAAATGTATTAATTTTAGATGCTGGGGAATCATTTTATAAGGGTTTGGGCTTTTCAATAAATCATGGTGAAGGTCTAGTTTAAACCTGGACTAGGCTTGCAATTAGATGACTTTCACTCTTCTAGTTGCTAGATGTTTGGCTCATTTGAAAAATAAGGTCCATAATGGCAGCTTCCAGGAATAATGTAAGCCTGATAAAAAAAAAAAACCACCAATATTCCAGCTAATTCACAGATAAAGCCATAGGAAGGGCAGATTTTTTTCAAACAATCATTACGTAATGAGAAAGCAAGCAAGTTACATGCAGATTAGTATGTAAGTAGACCTCAACACAGAACCTAATGAAACACTTTCCTAATCAGGCTCGGAAAAAAATAAATCCTGCTCATTAGGGGGAATAATAGGTTGATTGTTTAGTGTTAATTCTCTTTGTAAATGTACAATTATATGACTAGAAGTAGAATTCTAAAAAGGTGGCATTGGAGCATTTACAGCTCTTTTCTGTGGATGTGGATGAGACTCTCGGCCTGGCCTTTTCCAGCTTCTAACCTTTCTTGTTGTCACATACAGTAATGATTGTTTGAGATAATACGCACCTCCTATGGCTTTATCTGTGGATTAGCTAGAAGATAAAACGGCCGACCAGTGTGGGTGAATTCACTGCTCAGGATGAAGACATCTACTTCAAGCTCAGTGCACTTTTTTCTTCAACCACTGTGGGATTTTATTTTTGCTGAGTTTGGTGACACTGTAAGTTCACCATTATTTCCAGTTTTTCTGGCATTCTTTGGCTTTCTGTTCTTCAGTTTTCCTTTTGCTGTCATCGATTTACTGGGAGAGCAATGTCCACTTTTGTATCAGTATAAAATTCAGAAGAACAAGCGCCCAACGGTGAAGATGATGATGCTTTGTGTTTGGACTGCTGTGTACAACCATGTGATATATGTGTTTCCAGCTGTTTTTATAAATTGGCTGTTGATACCTCCAGTGACTTTAACAGTGCATGCCCCATCTGTATATTCCCTACTTGGAGAGGTCTTGGGATGCTTGCTTCTTTTTGACTTTCAGTATTTTATATGGCATTCTTTCCACCATAAGAACCATTGGCTTTACAAGAATATTCATGCTGTGCACCACAAATACGTTGCTCCATTTTCATGGTCCAGCCAAAATCTTAGTGGCTATGAGTTGTTGACCATTGGCTTTTGGAGTAGCATAAACCCCATCATATTAGACTGTCACCCTTTGACATCTTGGGTGTGCAATTTGCTTAGCATTTGGATGTCTGTAGATGACCACATAGGCTACAATTTCCCTTGGTCTTTAAACCAGATTGTGCCTTTTGGCTTGTATGGAGGGGCGTTGGCTCATGATCTGCATCATCAAAGGCCAGACACAAACTTTGCACCATTCTTTGGACACTGGGACCTTATCTTTGGAACTTCTTGTTCTGGATACATCAATAAAAATAGTAAATCTATTAAAATGGCAAAACTGTGAGACCCAAGAAAAACATAGCAGAAAAAGTACATAAAGCTGATGGCAATTGCAAAGCACTATATAGAAACATAGAAGGTTGACGGCAGAAGGAGACCATACGGTCCATCTAGTCTGCCCTTATGTATATACTGTATGTTCTCTTTATCTTAGGATAGATGTGTGCTTATCCCAGGCATGTTTCAATTCAGTGACTGTCAATTTTTCAACCTCTGCTGGAAGTTTGTTCCAAGCATCTACTACTCTTTCTGTAAAATAATGTTTTCTAACATTGCTCCTGATCTTCCCCCCGACTAGCTTCAGGTTGTGCCCCCTTGTTCTATCATTAAGCTTATTAAAAACACTTCCCTACTGAACCTTATTCAATCCTTTCACATATTTAAAGGTCTCAATCATGTCCCCCCTCTCCCTTCTTTCCTCCAGACTGTACAAATTAAGTTCTTTAAATCTCTCCTGATAAGTTTTAAGTTTAAGTCCTTCCACCATTTTTGTTGCCCGCCTTTGGACCCGTTCTATTTGAGTAATGTCTTTTTGCAGGTAAGGTCTCCAGAACTGCACACAGTATTCTAGCTGTGGCCTAACCAGGGCTCTATACAGCGGCATCACAACCTCCCTCTTCCTACTGGTGATGCCTCGAGCTATGCAGCCGAGCATCCTGCTTGCTTTTCCCACTGCCTGGCTACACTGTCCACTCATCTTGCAGCTATCAGTAATCAGTACCCCTAAATCTCTCTCCTCCGAGGTCCTGGCTAACACAGTGCTGCCCATACGGTACTCAGAGCAGGGATTCCTTCTACCCTAGCTATTAATGTCTCTCTGTCTCTTTCTTAGCTTTCCTTGCTGACATATATAAGAAATACTGTATACAGTTCATATTTAATGTAACGGTCCAGTATAGTTAAATAATTTATAATGTTATTCATATTTTTTCTGACACCGTACTGTATATGGCATATATTGGCCACATCTCAGCATATATACATCATCATTACAATTATAGATAAAGATCCTTCAACTGTACAAATCATTGCCTTTGAAAAAAACATTTATTCTTGGTGTGCCACACACCCCGCTTCACTTCTTAAATATTCATCACTTCATGGGTTAATCCACCGCAGGTGACGTAGTGCAGAGAGGAAGTCTTGTAACGAGCCCCCTTCCAGCCTATATATACCTGGTACCTCCCTTCAATCACCAGTATTTTTTCTCTCTGCTTGCTGACAAGTCAGAAGTTGGAAGTCTCCTGCTTACAGGTAGGCCGGGGTATTCTTACCCCGCCACCCCCCTTTTGGTCTATTTCTGCCCGGTTTGAGTTTGTATACCTTTATGGTGAAATAGGAAGCCTCCCAGCCTTGGCTGCTCACCGGGCAAATGGTAGATGGCACTTTAAGTGCCTAGGAGCTTATCTCCTACCGCTCGACCTCATGCGTGGGGCAATGCGGCGAACCGGCATGGTGATCCGGAAATGGGATGCCCCTGTCCCGAGGGTCCCCGTAGCCCCTTTCTCTCCCGTAGGTGAGGGTGTGCTTTAGTATGTGTGTTTCACTGTATCACTGCATGTTAACATATATGTCATGTTTATACATTCACTGTAGCATGTGTATATTTTGGGTCTGCTTTAGGGCAGCTTGCGCTGGGTATGGGCTGGCCACCTCTCTGGCAGTTGGTTGCTTGTGGCCCCCTACCCCCTCCCCCCTCTCCTGGCATTCATTGAGCTTTGTCAGCACATGCGGTTTTTACCCTCCCCCCTCCGCTGCCTGGACGCGCGTGCTGTGATCAGCTGTAAAGTGTTCCAGCTGATCAGCGTAGGGGGGGGGGGGGCGGGCCCGCTGACGCCAGCTTCCTTCAAAACAGGAAGGCACGTGGGCGCACGGCCGCACTTTGTCTTCTGCCGGCTCATGGCTGCTGGCTGCAGGCTTACCGGCTGATTGCGGTACAGGTAAGCGGCCCCTCCCGTTGGGGCCGTTAAATGGGAGATATTGTTTAATAATACAGTGAGAAATCACTATTATCAAGGGGGCGTCATTTAAGGGCACTTGGTGCCATACTTATATGTTATACACATGTGAAGGATCTGATGGTTGTTTTCTTGCCTTGCAGATCCTGGGATCCCTGCTTATGCTAGCCCTCCGGCTCTATGTGCCTGGCTAATTATTGGGATTGATTTGAATGTTTATATACATAGACTATATATAAGTATATATATATAGTTTCTATTAAAGGGGACCTAAACTTAAAAAAAAAAAAAAAAAAAAAATTTATATAAATCCTCCCTTCCGGGACATTACTAAAATAAAGGGGGCATCCCGGGTTGGCTTATGCCTTAAAAGTCCCATTATTGCGAATACCATAAATCACCAGATGGAGGCTTCCGTAGATCCCGGAAACGGTTCTGCTGTTCCGTTTGGGGGGTGCGTAGGTTGTGGGGTTCCACTCCCAGCTGATGATATCTTTATTTGCATCCCTTGTGCAAAACAGACTATTGCGCGCCAGTCCGTTGCTTCGGCTGCGGTGCCATCGCATCCTTCATCATCTCCTACCTCTCCATCCCTATTCCGGACCCCGCATGACACTGTCAAAAGTGAGGATTCGCATTCCGAGGCAGCAGCACAGCCCTGCCCCCGGAAAATGATGCCCGTTAAAGCAGCGTTTAAAACCGCTACAAAACGAAGGCACCTGACTCCGGTACCTTCGGCTCCACAGGACCAGTTTTGTGAACCTGTGGAATGGTCCGATGGATCCCCTGACGAGGATGAACTCCCGTCGGAGTCAGATGAGCCGACAGGTCAGCATGTGGCTGATGAGATCGGCGATTGGTCAGAGGGGGTTGTTTTTGACACCCCCTCCATTCTGGCTCAAATGTTTAATATTTTGAGTTTAGATACGCCTGAGGCGGCCGCCCCGCCAACGGGTCAGTTATTTAAAGAGCATCAGCCGAGTTTGGTCTTTCCCAGACAGCACCACTTTGAGAGGGTGGTTCTTAAGGAATGGGAACATCCCACACGGTTATCTGGAATTCCTTCCAGTTGGGAAAAGCGTTATCCTTTTCCACCAGAATTGGTGAGGCTGTGGTCTGTCCCTCCGGACGTCGATACCCCTGTACTAGGACTCTCCAGCTCGGCTATGGTACAATCTGCTGAGACCACTGTCCCCAAAGATGGGGAAGATCGCAGGATTGACCAATACGCTCGACATGGTTTTATCTATTCCGGGTCAGCATTGCGCCCGGTATGTGCTTCAGCCCTTCTTCTATTGGCAATTAAGTCCCTAATTCAGGGGCTATATGAGGATCTTGATCCCGCTTGCAAACAGTTCACTGCACTTAAGCAGTGTGAATCTTTTGTGGCTTATTTCCTGGCCGCTCAGGACGATGCGCTGACTATGAGTAGCAAGGCGGCAGCTATGCTGGTGGCTATTCGCAGGTCAGTATGGCTGCGTCAGTGGTCAGCAGACACGGCTTCCAAAAAGGTACTCACAGCCCTCCCCTTTTTGGGGTTGCGTCTGTTTGGGGAGAAAATTGATTTAGTCGCAAAAGATGGTAAGATTCCACAACGCAAAAGGCCTCGTGGTCCCTTCAGGGGGACAAGTTCCGGTAGGCCTTCCTTTCAAAGGTTCGGAGCGGGAAAAGGTACGTCCTTTCCCGCTACCAGTGGCGCAGGTTGGACTCGGGGGAGGGGCCGTGGCCGGCCCACTCAGTCCTGGGGCACCAAGCCCAAGCCTGCTGATAAGCCCACTCAGCAATGAGGGGCTGCCCTCACCCGTGCGGGTGGGGGGACTATTGCGACACTTCTGCCATTGGAACCATGTGGTTCTAGGCGGATGGATCCAGGAGGTAGTGTCGACAGGTCACAACCTGGAATTCGAGTCTCACCCTCCCTCGCGGTCCATTCAGGGGTCGGTTCATCCCGGCCTGAACTCTCATCAAGACGCTGTGTGTTTTTCTTTTGCCCAAATTCGCACAAGAACACTTCAGCTATTTCTGCTAGCGTGTTGGGTCCAGCAACCTCTGTTGTTGGATCAGTCCTTCCAATTGTCCTCCCGTGTACGGCAGTTCCTCCTGTGGTGATTGGTCTCGACCAATCTTGTATAGGGCAGGTCTTTCCTGACCCTCCCTTGGAGAGGTGTCACCACGGACACCGGTCTGTCGGGATGGGACAGATTCTGGAAGGAGCTGCGGCTTCAGGGGCAGTGGAGGCCCCACTTACCCATCAGAGAAATGTCCCTGATCCAGACATGGGCAGTGTTCCATGTTCCCTGTCTCTCGGCGGTTTACATTCCAGAGGTGATGGAACAGGTAGCGGACCGGTTGAGCAAGTGCTCTCCCCGTCTGGAAGAATAAGCTCTCCATCCTCGGGTGGTTCTCTTATTGTGTCTCCAATGGGAGACTCCGGAGGTGGACCTGTGGGCCCCTCATCTCTATCTCAGGCTCCCGAGCTTCGTGTCTCTCTCCCGGGATCCTCTGGCTCTGACAGTGGACGTCAGGTCCCTGAACTGAGGAGCTCTGGGATTTCTATACCTGTTTCCTCCGTGGCCCTTGCTGGGCAGAGTTCTTCAGAAGTTGGCTCTGGAAAGGGTGTACGCCGTTCTCATGGCCCCAAAGTGGCCAAAACGAATAAGGTTCGCAGACATCGTTTGGCTGGCAGTGGACCAGTTCATTCTGCCTCTTCGGCCCGATCTGCTCACTCAGGGTCAATTGTGTTACCTCAATTTACCAGCGCTGGGTTTGATGGCCTGGCGGCTGAAACCTCCATCCTGAAGGAGGAGGGTCTTTCTGATTCAGTCATTAAGACTCTGATCAGTGCCCGGAAGAAGTCTTCTTCCGTCACCTACTATAGGACTTGGAAAGCCTATATCACTTGGTGTGAGATAAGATCTTTTCCTTGTAGGGTCCTTTCGGTCCCCAGGATTCTGGAGTTTTTACAATCAGGGCTGGACTCTGGTCTCCAGCTAAGTACATTGAAAGGGCAGGTCTCTGCCTTATCTGTCTTTTTTCAGAAGCGTGTTGCGCTTAAACCTTTAGTTAAAACTTTTTTCCAGGGGGTTACGCATGTGCGGCCTCCCAGGAAACCATTACTCCCTGTTTGGGATTTGAATTTGGTTCTTTCGGCTCTTCAGGCTCCTCCTTTTGAGCCTTTGCAAGATATTGCTTTGTCTACCCTGACTCAGAAGATTGTCTTCTTGGTAGTGATCACTTCTGTCCGGCGTGTCTCAGAATTGGCGGCCTTAACTATCCAGGCGCCCTACTTCGAGAGGCATCGGGATAAAGTGGTCTTTCGGTTCAAGCCAGACTTTCTTCCTAAGGTTGTTTCTGCTTTTCATTTGAACCAAGATACTGTTCTTCCCTCCTTGTGTCCTTATCCTAAGAATGACAAAGGGAGGGTTTTGCATTGTTTGGATGTAGTACGCTGTGTTAAGTACTACTTGATTATCACGTCTCCTTTCCGTAGGACGGATTCCTTTTTTGTTGTGCCCCATGGGCCTAAGAAGGGTTTGGCACCAGCCAAATCTGCCATTAGCAAGTGGATACGTCAGGCCGTTACTGCGGCCTATTCTGCTAAGGGAAAAGTTCCCCCTTTTCGTATTACTGCTCATTCCACTCGCGCTGTTGGGGCGTCTTGGGCTTTTCAGCACCAAGCTTCTGTTGAACAGGTTTGTAAGGCCGCCACCTGGTCTTCTGTTCACACTTTTTCTAAGTTTTACAAAGTTGATGTGCGGGCGTCAGCGGATGCTGTTTTTGGCCGCAAAGTTCTGCAGACTGCAGTCATTTAAGCTATGCTTCACCTGGCCTTGAGATGCCCTTCCCTTGTGGACACTGCTTTTGGATGTCCCATGAAGTGATGAATATTTAAGAAGTGAAGCGGGGTGTGTGGCACACCAAGAATAATACCATTTTGTGAGTACTCACCTGAAAAATGGATATTGTTGGTGTGCCACACACCCCGCTTCACACCCGCCCTTTTCGGTATTACCGAAGCATTTATATGGTGAAGCCCTTTTTTATTTATATCAAAATTAATTTTGGAGGTTACTGGTGGAATACTGGTACCTTGTTTTACTGCTTTTTGAATATACTGGTGATTGAAGGGAGGTACCAGGTATATATAGGCCGGAAGGGGGCTCGTTACAAGACTTCCTCTCTGCACTACGTCACCTGCGGTGGATTAACCCATGAAGTGATGAATATTTAAGAAGTGAAGCGGGGTGTGTGGCACACCAGCAATATCCATTTTTCAGGTGAGTACTCACAAAATGGTATTTTTTAAACTGCGCCACCGCTGAGCCAACTGTATTGCCCGAGGTACTCTGGCAGGGAGGGCTGTTGGGGGACTAAAAGGGATTTGTGCCACTTTTTATTTGAAGGTTGGGGGCCATCGGTCTATAACAGGGGTTCTCAACCACAATATATTTTAAGGTTTTACACAGTGAGGCTTCTTTTTACACCTGATCTGTCATCTATACATTTTTATGTATTTAAAATTGTTTAGCGTTTTTAACACAGGTTTAAATGACTGACCACCAATACCTACTACCCAGTTGGCCCTTGAGATAATTAGAAAAGGTACTTGATAAAATAGTAGAATCTGGCACTGGGCAATAGAATTCATGCTTTATTATATCACGTTAATAACATACATCCATCTCTTGGCAAGAAAATCCACAAAAACAATGAGGCATGCCTCCACGCATTTTGGGGGGCGATGCCCTTTATCAACAAGCATATTGTGTTACTCGCCACTTTTATGCTGACAATCCAGACACTGTGAATCCGAAATGGGGGTGACTGTCACACTGTTCAATCTTAAATAACACAAGTAGCATGCATAACACTGGTTAGGAAACACTGGCAGGCTCAGATTGGCCCACTAGGGTACCAGGGAATCCCCCAGGTGGCCCCTATCCCCAAATGGGTTCCTCTTCCTTTGGCATCCTAATTTGTATGGTGCCAACAGCCCCTGTGCTCTATTAAGCCTTAGGAGTAACACAGTGTGTACAGCCATGGTGCTCAGCTGAGAATACACTGTGCAATGTGATAGTGAAATGGCCCCAACTCATTAGGGAAAGCTGAAATAAAAATAAATGATGTACTGTTCAAGTAGGAATATCTAAGTATTCATGTACAGGAGCATGGTGCATAAATGTAAATTGCAAGGTGGACCAAAATCCAGGATTTTGACTATCCTGGGTTATGGTCCTTGCCCCTGGGCCACTCCGATCTGGGATGCTCCGCTGTATGAAAACCCCCAGGTTGAGCAGTCTAACTCCCCTTTCTCCGGTCTTATGACGCATGCTCAGCCACTCGTCCAGACAGTGCGCTTTTATCCACTCAGGTAAACGCGTCTAGCCTTGTCTAAGACTCATCGCCAGCCAAATCTAGCCAGGCATCCCCGCTACCCTCTAACAGGAAGCGTACCCTTGTGGGAGAAGGTGAGTTTACTGGGCAACTTTAGGGTTTCATACAGCGGGGTATCCCGACCAAGTGGTCCTCGAATCTTATAGATTCCAGGGGTGACTGCCGGGGGTTTTGGGCCCTACACGTTTTCAAATATTATTATAAAGGGGAAGATAGCCTGTAATGTTTACAAAATGTTATTGCTGCAAAATTAATACACAGACACTTTTCATTTAACTCATATTTAATAATATTCATTGAATTTTAGTTATGAGCTAAGTAATTCAGTTATAGTATATTGCTATAGAAGGAATCCTATGAAAACTATACTAAATGATTTGTTTTCGGTCATACTATTCCAATAAAATTATAGTGACCAATTAGAAACGACATGTTCTGAAAAGTTGGTATCTCTTATATATGTCTCTTGGCTGTAACCTAAGATGCGGTTTGTTAATCATGGCGCCTTTAAAGCTGTCACACTATCCTCCTAGAGCCAAGCTGTGTTGTCAGGGAGCTAGAGAGGGTTTGAATTGTTGGGTTTGTGAATGCTGCTGAATGGGAGGGGGAGTCGACTCAGCACCAGCCAAATGAATAATAAAAAGGAAGAGCCTATGCAGCTTTTCCATTGAAGATTATAGCAAAGCAGGTGCTGATGATGGAAGTGTTATCTTGTGTGTCCCATGTGCTAGACACATACCGGCACAGCACACCTCTACTGCAGCCATTATGGGACTTCATGAGGCTACATTACTCGGACACAATGAGATCTCCACTATTCCCTGTAGTGCTCACCGTGTCCTGCTACATGATCTTTTGCATCCCCTACCTGGTCTTCAACATCATAGGCAGAAGATGGCCCTTTATTCACAAATATAAGATTCAGCAGGACCGGAATCCAACTAGACCAATGATTTACCATTGCCTCGGAGTGACTCTGTACAATCACCTTTTTTTCATCTTTCCAGCTGCGTTTGCTCAGTGGTACTGGAGACCCCCAAGTCCTCTGCCTGAAAAGGCTCCAGGAATTTTGGATATTTTATTTGGAGTGATGGGAAGCCTTCTACTTTTTGACTTCCAGTACTTTATTTGGCACATGATCCACCACAGAAACCGATGGTTATATAAGACATTTCATGCCATTCATCATGAATATATGGCACCTTTTGCCTTAGCTACACAGTGCCTCGGTGGATGGGAGCTGGTGACTGTTGGCTTTTGGACTACAATAAACCCTATTATCTTCAAGTGTCACCTACTAACAACTTGGATCTTTATGGTATTCCATGTATACGTCTCTGTGGAAGATCATTGTGGCTATGATTTCCCTTGGTCTACATCAAGCCTAATGCCATTTGGGATCTATGGAGGACCAATAAAGCATGATGTACACCATCAAAAACCCATGAGCAACTATGCCCCTCACTTCACACACTGGGACAAAATATTTGGAACCCACACAGACTTTGTTTCAGTCAAGGGAATACTGGGATGTGATGCCCCAAACAAAACTTGCTGTGCCAGCAAAGAAGAGGACAGTCTCTATGATGAAAGCGTCCCTCCGACAGACAGAATTGCTAAGGAAAGAAATGTTTCAACTCCTGACTAATATAGTGAAATAGTTATTATTCTTTATACTTTAATGCTGCCTTTTTATTGCTGTTGTATGTCCTTATAGTGTCTGTACAGAAAATATTGTCTCCAACACTTAAATGATGCTTCATATTGAAATATAGCACTCAAGTCTGCTCACCCTGTGTGACATGGGAAAGATGCTGACAATCAATGGCTGATGTAGCGGATGTAATTATGTTTATGCTCACAGGTATGTATTTGTAACAGCACATAGAACAATAAAATAGGTCATTTTCAAGTTACTGATACAGAATTAATGGAAGTTCATGATAAACAAAATGTACGAGCACTAGTCACAAGTACCAGTCGGCAATACACTACTTGAGTTGAGTCATTTAATCTACAGAGCTTGGCATCACTCACTTTTACATATCTGTTTTCACTAGACCAATTCAAATACTGTTCAAAGCAATGCGTGGGTACAGAAGGAAAATTGGAAGAAAAATAAATACACATGGTCCGGCTTTAAAAGCATGGAATTATAATACATGTGATGTAAATACATGTAAGAATGTGCAGCATTTATTTCAGGGATGTACAAGTTCTTCACCCCACATATATTAAGGAATACTAACTGCAAATGGCCTTCTTTTATAATGTTTTCCATTTTAAGACATTATTGAAAGTAAAAAATGGAGGCGACAAATGAAATAAGAGGAAAGGAGAACAAGAGTGAATTGGCAAATTTCTACAAAGTGTACAAGGGAAACTTCTACCAGTGATGAGTGGATGTTAAAAGTGTTCCCAGGGCCGTATTATGTGTGGTGGAGGCCCCGATGCAGTATTTCTTTTCCATTAAAGTCCGGTGTCTTCATAACCCCGTCCTTACATGGGTGGGCAGGTGCATGCAAAGTGGGGGGGGGGGGGGGGGGTGCCAACTGCACTCTGGGCCACTGCCTGTGCCCGGTTATCAGTGGTGAAGTAGGGGAGAGGGGTTATGAAGACATTGGACATCCTATTTAAAGTAATACTCCAGCCAAGTAACATAACAAGAAAAAATGCAGTACCGCCGAGTGGATCCACATGGTCTTGCACAGGTGCATAACTGAAGTCCTCTAGTGGGTTTTTAGCCCCCTTGGATCTGGAGAATCAAGTCTCCAAATCATTCTGGAAATCAATGGACCTCATCCAGGATGGTACACTTCAGAACACCAGATCTCCGGACCTAGGGGGGCTAACTACCTACTGGAGGGATCAATGGAAAGGGGAGAAACTCAGTTATACCCCACTGCAAGGGCTGACCGGACCAAGTTGCAGCACAGCAAATTCTTAGTACTGTTGCTTGCAGGCGCCGAGGTGGTACATTTCCAAGTACCAGATCTCCGGACCTATGGGGGATAACAATGCACTGGATGTCTCTGGAAAGGGGAGAACCTCAGGCATACACTCCTACAAGGGCATGTGGATCGGGGCTGACCGGACCAAGTGGCAAATCCCAGTACCATTGCTCGCTGGTGTGCTAGCGACACACTGGAGGTATCATTGGAAAGGGCAGAATGTCAGGTATACACCCCTACAAGGACTCGTGGATCGAGGCCAACTGGATCAAGCAGCAGCACTGCAATCCCAGTACCATTGCTCGCTGGTGCTGGGGTGGTACCTTTTTAAGTGTAGGATCTCTGGAACTAGGGAGGCTAATGACACACTGTATCATTGGAAAGGGCAGAACCTCAGGTAAACACCACTGCAAGGGCATGTGGAGCGGGGCCGACTGGACCAAGCTGCGGCACCGCAAATTCCCGCTATCATTGCCCATGGGTGCTGGGGTGGTACCATTCCCAGTGTCGGATCTCCGGACTTAGGAGGGCTAATGACACTGAAGGTGTCGTTGGAAAGGGGAGAAACTCAAGTATATACCCCTACAAGGGCATGTGGATAGGGGCTGACCAGACCAAGCGGCAGCACCGCAAAGTACCGCTACCATTGCTTGCGGGTGCCAGGGTGGTACACTTCCGAGTGCTGGATCTCCGGATCTAGGGGGCTAACAACTCTCTGGATTGGGAAAGGGAAGAGCCTCAGGTATATCTCCTACAAGGGCATGTGGCACCATAATGTCCTGGTACTCCAACCATAACCCTACAGTTGGTGGAGGCCCAGGGTAGTGTGTCCCTTTGGTCCTGCCTATAATCTGGCCCTGCATGTTCTACTTTATAAAGGGTGGGAGAAGATGTGACCACCACAATCGTCTTTTAAAAAAGGTATGTGGCATGTAAGAGCTTTGAGCATGGGCTACCAAACCCTCTCCCTATACAGCTATTCATCTCCAACCTTGTACTGATGAGGACTAAAAAGCAAGAAACACATGCCCACAAGTGGAATGGATTACTCTATTAAAGTGGACCAAAACCCAGTATTTTGACTATCCTGCATTTTGGTCCTTGCCCCCAGGGCAGCCTAATCCGGGATGCCCCACTGTGTGAATTCTCGTAGGTCACCCAGTCTAATTCACCTTTCCCCGGTCCTACAGCACATGCGCGGCTTCTCGTCCAGTCAGCTTGCTCAGATCTGCTCATGTCAGTGGCCGCATCCCCACTGCCCTCTAACAGGGAGCATACCCCACGCCGGGCCATTCACAAATGCCTTGTGCGGACCTGCATCCTGCTAAAGGTCTGGCTAGAGGCATTACCGGCAGCGGCTGCTGCGGTGGAGAATGGCTACCTGGGGGTTTCACACAATGAGGCATCCCGAATCTGGATGTCCTAGGGGGCCATCAGCCGTGGATTTTGGTCCACTTGCTGTAGCTATATCAAAGCATTGCACATCCTAGCGGCTTTCTATGAGCTTTGGGAATAGCTGGGCATACCCGAATGGTTAGCGGTAGTTGCAAGCAGTTGGGGGGGAGTGGCTAGGGGGAGGGGCCCAGTAATCTATTCCTTCATAATTGTCAGGCATTAATATTCAAATAAATGCTGCTTGGAGGAGAGCCTGCACATGCGCAATTGGACCTGGGTAATTGAGGTGGGTTAGCAGGGAATCAGGGAATTATACACACAGGGGCATCCCTTCTTTATTAGAGGAGTATTTATTGCTCTATGATGGTATTATACTATCATCCACTGAAATACAAAAAAAATGTATCTGCAGTTTTCTTTGGATTACATATTACCTTTGCATATGATTTGTGATTAAATGAAGCTAAGATACAGCATATAATAATTTGATGTATTTATTAGGAGTACATCTCTGAATACCCTTTGGTAAGAATAGTTACGTGGTGGCAGGCACATTTTTGGAACAGCAAGGGAAGTTGATTAGAGTGGATGCCAATACAGCAGGAATTTAGGCCAGTCCAGCTACAGAAACCTGCAGTGAAATGACTAAAGAATGAAGAAAGAACAAAGAAGCATAGCTGTAGGCAAACCCTGATCCAGCTGTTCCAGCACAAGGATAAAAGCAGTATACAGCTCCCCAGCTCCTAGGCTCCTCCATAATGGCAATACTGAGATAGAGGCACCTAGTATTGCCATCTGCTGCTTCTTTGCTCAGGATGCAATGCATAAAATGCAAGGAAGCACACACCTATAAGGACAGCTGATAGCAGAAAAGAGGATTATCTTGGTTGTCACGTCATTGCTGGATGGGCTAAGGCTTCCAGGATTGTTACTATCCAGTGGGGCATTCTGATTTGGGATGCCCCATTGTGTGTAACCATTGGAGGCCGCCAGGCAGTCATTTCATTCACCTTTAATTAGTCACTCTGAAGTCCAGACATCATAGAAAACTGAATCTCCATTTATTTCAGTCCCCATTGCTGGCATTGGTACATTTTTAATAAATCTTTATGATAATATGATGGTTCAGTACAGTGCGCAAGCTCTCCGGTTACTCATGAGCTCATGGTTTAGGGACACATGCACCACAATTCTGCATGTGTGTGAACCATGCGCCAAAGCCATGGGGGAATTTTCTCCTCATGCACCATTTTACAACTCGATTTACAGTTTACTGAACCCTGTATGCGAGTTGTAAATGATTTAATTGCAAAAAGCCATGCCACAATGCAGCATTATAATTTTTTTTTTTAATAAAAGTAAAAAAAATGTGTACCCTGTAACCAACTAGCCCTGGTAACCTAGGACTCAGAGGCCGCCTGGCCGACCACTGGCCCTGTGGTTATTTAGGCCCTTATGCCCTTTGGTATGGTTTTGGTGCACTTCCGGGGGAGCGTACATACTGATGGGCACCGGGCTCCTCCGGATTATTCGGTTGGGTAATGTCATGTCACCCACTAATGCTCCCTACCTTGTGGTGTAGGGGTCTCCTGGAATACTTACAAAAAATACCAGTCCGCATCTTCAGTCCTTCTGCCTGGCGCCGTCTTCCTCCGGTCCGGCATCCATGTCCCATTCTGGGTCTTACTTCAATCTTCAGGGCTCTTCAGTGCCACTGCGTCGCCTTCTTTAGGTGACTGTGGGCATCAAATGCTGATGGACGTGCTGCCATTTTGACACAGGTCACCCTTGCTGCCATCCCGTGTCCCACACCGAAACCCCCTCTCCCAAGGGCCCATATAAACCTGGAGCCGGCCCTGGTAGGCAGAGTGGCGCTGCCGGGCGTTCCAGATTTTCACTAGACTTAGGGAAATCGGAGATGTGGCCATTACTCATTCTTTATGCTGGGCTTTGTTTTTATCCGGACCAACACCCATTTCCCTGCTAACGGGTGTTGGTCCGGGTCTAGCCACATTCAGACAGGCTTGGGGAGGGGGCATCCAGAATGGGCTCCAAGAATGATTTCCTCTGGTGGGTCCCAATAATGATTTCCTCTGGTGGGCCCCAAGAATGATTTCCTCAGGTGGACCAAAAATGATTTCCTCAGGTGGACCAAAGAATGATTTCCTCAGGTGGACCAAAGAATGATTTCCTCAGGTGGACCAAAGAATGATTTCCTCAGGTGGACCAAAGAATGATTTCCTCAGGTGGACCAAAGAATGATTTCCTCAGGTGGACCAAAGAATGATTTCCTCAGGTGGACCAAAAAAATGATTTCCTCTGGTGGACCAAAGAATGATTTCCTCAGGTGGACCAAAAATGATTTCCTCAGGTGGACCAAAGAATGATTTCCTCTGGTGGGTTCCAAGAATGATTTCCTCAGGTGGACCAAAGAATGATTTCCTCAGGTGGACCAAAGAATGATTTCCTCTGGTGGGTTCCAAGAATGATTTCCTCAGGTGGACCAAAGAATGATTTTCTCTGGTGGGTCCCAATAATGATTTCCTCAGGTGGGCCCCAAGAATGATTTCCTCAGGTGGACCAAAGAATGATTTCCTCTGGTGGACCAAAGAATGATTTCCTCTGGTGGACCAAAGAATGATTTCCTCAGGTGGAACAAAGAATGATTTCCTCAGGTGGACCAAAGAATGATTTCCTCAGGTGGACCAAAGAATGATTTCCTCTGGTGGGTTCCAAGAATGATTTCCTCAGGTGGACCAAAGAATGATTTCCTCAGGTGGACCAAAGAGTGATTTCCTCTGGTGGGTTCCAAGAATGATTTCCTTTGATGGGCCTCTGTGTTTGATTTCTAAATATTATATTTATTTCATAAACACAATGCTGTGAGAAAATGAATTTGCTCTACACAGTGGTTTCATGAAAGAGCTACCCATTTAGAGCTTTGAAGCTGGATACTGATTTTATCTTTTGTTTCATCAAACAATCACTAGAGGGAGACAAAGAGCCACTCTCCTCCAGCTGTGCATGCCTGCATCAGCCATTCAGATAGACCTGGCATGGGGGGTACACATCAGCCAGAGAAGTGCTGAGGATGGCACCACGGCCCACGTATGCGCTATAGGACCCAAGTCAGAACACCCAAGGGAGAGCATAAGCCCTAGAGTCGGCATTGGTGCACTTAAAAGTGTCAGTCTTATTTACACCTGATTTCTATTCTACATTTTCTGATTCACAGACCTACATGTAAAAAACGGTCTGTTACACCCCTATCTTTGGATCATTGGCCACTGGTGCTTACATAGTATGTGGGTAAGTAATTCTGTCTGAATCTGGCCTTCCCTGGGATTGTAAAAGAGAGAGGTGTCTCAAATGAGGATACCCTGGGTGTGGGGGGAAAAGTCCCTGTCAAATCAATGAAAAAAGACAAAGCTTACTACACAGGGTTGCACCTGTAATGAGGCCATGTGAGACGGCCGCCTCAGACGGCGCTGCAGAGAGGGCAGCAACTGACCTGCTCCTTTATTTATTTTCTATTTAAAATATATATTTTTTTTTACTGCTGTCATGTTTTTTCAAGTTGACTATTGGTGGCTCAGCAACCCTGGCCCTCCTCAACTCCCCCCCCCCCCCCCCACATTGCGTTGTTGATAAGTAGAGGGGCATCTTTCTATAAGTGGAGAGGCCAGGTTCACCCCTGTGCATGCGCTTATATTAGTCAGTTATCCTATAATATATATATATCATCTATTACATTGTTTTCAGATAGACATACTGGGCGCACCCAGGATTTTGTGCTGGGGGGGTCCAGCTGGGGCAGGAGGGGGCGTGGCCTAGAAGAGGGTGTAGGCACCTTGCGAGAAACATATCTGTAAACTTTGGAAGGTGAGAAGGAGGGGGGACCTTCACTATGATTTATTGAGAAGCCCAAACTCTTAAAAAACTATCCCCCCGCATCTAAAATTAATATACTTTAAGTTTTTAGTCACTTACTTATTATTCTTTCCCCCACTGGGCTGCAACTCTGTTCAGGACTTTAGGATACGGGCACCGCCATCTTCACTCAGAAGTATCACACTTACTGAGGAGAGGAGAGTGGGATAAAGTACAGGGGGGCGGGTTATAGCTGTGATTTCCTCAGACAGAGCAGAGCTGGGGTCAGGAAAAGGTCAGCAATCCCAGAATGCAGAGCAGCACAGTCAGAAGACACTTCCTGTTTGCAGGCTGCCTGGTGTTCCATGAGTCGCCATGGATGTTTAAAGGCTCATAACATGCAGTAGATGCAGGTAGGATGATTTTTAATGTGAGCAATCTGTATGTACAGGGTGTGGGAAACACATAAGATATGCTCTTATTCAGAGTGAAGGTCCGGATTAATGTGAGCAATCTGTATGTACAGGGTGTGGGAAACACATAAGATAGACTCTTATTCAGAGTGAAGGTCCGCTTTAAGCACTTCCGGGGGGGGGGGGCGTACATACTGATGGGCACCGGGCTCTTCTGGATTATCTGGTTTATCCCCTGGTCACATCCATACCACACCCATAACTAGTGGTGAAACTAAATGTGCCAGGCCCTGGTGCAAATATTAAATGGGACCCTTTCAAGTCTTATACAGTAACACTTTTTGTTTTTACTTTTAAATGTAATTTACATTGAATTTTTGACTTTTTAGTTGCAGCTAGGCAACTAAAGACTGAAACAGCAAATGGTGCTTCCTACCTCTAAATGAGGTCACGTGAGCACAGATATGATAAATAAGGGTGACCTAATTTAGAGGAAGGAGAATGATCTCCTCCACCTTATTTATCCTGACCTCCTGGGCCCTGGTTTGTTTGCACCCCCTGCCCTTAACGCCTAAGTCTAAGAGGACCTGAAACTCCATAGTACCCTTGTAGACAGACCATGAAAGGAAAAGTTAAGTATCTACCTAGTGTCAAGCTCACAAATGGCATAAGGGGGGGGGGCAAGTTAGGTGCACCTTAAAGGATCACCATCACAATTTTTTTCTGCCAACATAGATTTAAATGATACTTGTTATGTATGTAAAGGGGGCAATGAGAAGGCAATATGTGTAGAAATAAAGGCACACATTGTGCCGCTACAGAGAGGCAGCTATTTTACCACCCCATGGGCTCTCGTCCAGGAAAAAGGTGGGTTTTGTGGCTACATGATTTGGGATGCCCCAGGGGAAGACTAGTGGCCGGCACCCCTCCTTAGGATTGCCCCTGGACATACAGAAGCACACACAGAAATACAAAAGACTGAGGAAGGGACATCATAGCTGTAATAAAGCATGGTGTTGTCAGGGTCCTTCTTAAATGGTGACAGTATTATTTAAAATTCTTTTTTAACAGTTACATTGTATGTAAAGTAAAAATGCAAACCCGTATGTCCAGATCTGAAGCCTGGGACAGGGTCCCACGCATTACTTAGCCAGCATGAAAGAATGAAGTGGGTGTGCTTGCCAAGGAAATCCTCATGAATAGGCTTCTGTAGAACATTGTAACCTCTTTAATTGGATCTGCAGAACAAATAGAGAGATAACTGCTGAGAAGAGATGGCTGAGGGTAATCTCTACTGTGTGTGTATTGCTAATCATGTGCTCTGTTTAAAGGGCAGCAGAGGTATTCTAATAATTATTAATAATATTCTAATAGGACATCTCTCACAATTACAAGCCGCGGGTAACGCAAGACCCACTGAGGTTCAAAGTAGTTAGAAATCCCTCCAAGGGTTACAAGTTAACTTGTGCTAGTTTTACACAGAGGAAGCATGGTAGCTCACCTTTTCCCGGTCCCATTCAGACCTTGAGATGTCTCATGTAATATGGCAGAGTATTACGCACATCACATTACCAATCAACTGGAGTCTATCTTCTATGGTGTTCACCAGATCATCCAGCCATAGCACACCTTGACTGTCAATGATGAGCACTCAGTGTTGTTGATGAGGCCACCCACTCTTGCCTCCTGAGGATAGAGCATGTGGCAACTGGAGGGGGGCAGTACTGGATCCTGGTCTATGGACACCCTAGCCCACCCTTCCTGTTTTAGGTAAGCCTTGTATAAAGATATACCTTTTTGTTGTGGTGCTCTGCCCTGTTGGGTTCCTTGAAAACAGCAGCTGCACCACAATAGGGGTACACATCTCTGCACCATTCAGTTTCTAGTTTAGGCCTGGATCTGACCTGCACATTTTACAGCAGGGCTTTCATCAGGAATGGCTGGGCCCCATACAGTATGAATTTAATGGGCCCCTTTAAATCTGGATATCCTCTCACCTCCCAGCATTAGGTACCTTTTACAAACCAAATGTTTCCCTACTTCATATTCATGTGAAGACTGCACATTACCATCCAGACATCCCTTCCTTTGGCCCACACAGGTTCCTTCTTTAGCATTCAGGGCCTACTTCCTTTTTAGCTACTCAGATCCCAATCCTAACATTTAAGACCACCCTGCCCATTATCTTTCAGCATGACCATGTTTCACTGGCCACCCAGATACATCTTTAACATGTAAGACCCTCTCAACTTATTAGCCCTTCCCAAAAGCTCCTTGTGACGGGCATATCCAGTTTAATCATTAGAAATTGCCTAAATGCCCTGATATCAGCACAGAGTCCCCTTTTACTCTCCCCTGAGCATTTGGTTTTCCAGCCATAAACATGCACGGGACCTAATCTCTCCAGGAAGGCGAATTAGCATCTGTGAGTTGAGCCAACTCACAGAGCCACAGACTTTCTCTCACACCTCTGGGAAAGGCCCCACTGAGTCTGAAACAGAGGCAATCCCTGGAGAGAGCTCCCTCTCATCAAACACCAGTGCCCCAAACATCCGGCACCGGCACAAATTGAACCATAGCTGGACCGCTGTGTGTCCCAGCACCAAGCCAGATACCGAACAAGCCCACAAAACCGCACACAGGCATATGTTTTTCAATGCCATTCAGCCACTGGAACCCAAGGAGATGGAAAGCTCAGGTTCTGACCAATCTAGGGACTTCATCAGATGTGCAGCATCCATGGAAAGCTGAGGCTACTTTGGGAATGAACTCCAAGATGGGTTTTAATTGGAACCGGTCCGGGAAAAAAAAAGATACAGCTGGAACGCTGCAAGTGCTCTCAACATTCTGGAGGCTCTTCAGAGTGGTATGCCAAAGTGAACAATTAGTTGTCCACAACCATAGGTGTATACTGCGAAGAGAAGGGGTGGACCCCTTTTGGTACACTAACAAAGTGTGGGCAGGGCTTCAGCTGCCATGAGGCCATGTGAGGCAGGTAATGAAGGTGGCAGCACAGGTAGGACGGCAAATGTGGGTTCCAGCGGTACATGCAACATGGCTTGCGACCACCTTAACATTGCCCCCTCCACCCAGAGTCTGGTGTCACCCCCACGGTGTGCGCGATCGCCTGTCAGCTGCTGCCACTTGTTCCCTTGCAATGACAGGTGCAGCAGCTAGCTACGGGAGCGGAGGGGGGGGGGTGTGGTCCTGCCCACTGACAAACTAAATAGCGCAAAGCACATGTTCATTGGTGCATCACTATCAGTGAGTCTTACAGCTTCCTGACGCCCTGTCCTGTCATGGTAAGGAGCATGGGCACACGCGCATGGCGCCCGCTGAATCCACCAATGACTTGTGGTAAGCCTCCGCTGCAGGTTCAGGGGGGTTAAATGTATGTGTGTGCTGAGGGTTAACTGTGTGTGTGCTGGGGGTTAACTGTATGTGTTTCCTGCCCGTTAACTATGTGTGTAATGGGGGTTAACTGTATGTGTGTTCTGGGGGTAACTGTGTGTGTGATGGGTGTTAACTGTATGTGTGGGGGGGCTAAAGCAGAACAAAGCCCACCAATGGCTGCCCTGGAAACTAAAAGATTCCATGGCCGACTGCAGGATTCCCTTGGGGCATCCCGAATCGGATGCCTTGCCGTGTCAACCCCCCCAAGAACGCCGGTAATAACCATATTGGAGTGGGATACATTAAGTGTGCAATCTGTGCAGTAAGAGAGCAAAGTCTTGAATTCCTAGGGAGATGACTATTTGGAGTAGACAAACCTGATCACAGGTCAAGAACAATTAGGATGAAGTAGTGACCTTCAGATTTGGATATGATAGTGAGCGTAGCAGAGGTGGGCGAACAACAGTATGTCAAGTGGTTGCTAATGAACTAAGGGGCTTTCATGAAGCTGAGGGGGGATTGTGCTGGAAATGATGGTGCCAGAATGGGGTACATTCAGGCTGCACCCTGCTAGTGCTCAGATAACATCATGATTTTTCATCTTTGCTCTTAGATAGCCCAGTTGTTAATGCATGGTTGCCAGCAGCACCCATCCTTGTCCCCCACTTGCAGTGACCAATGCATAGAAAGCAAATCTATACCTCTAAAAGACCACAGATTCCCCCATCTCCAAATTGGGATGCCCTGTCCTGTACAACTTACTGTGCTGGGACATGCATAGGTTGCAGACCAGGGGGTACATAGCCCTGATGGGGCAGCATGGATGGGTAGGTAAGTATGTACATTCTCCAGAGGAGGTGTAAGTAGCTTGTGCTGGGCCCCCTTGTTCCACGGGCCCGAGGGCACCTGCTCCAATCTGACGGGAGGCACCCCGAAAACAATTCTGATCTGAGGAGGAGAGCCCATGCATGTGCTGTGGGAGCAAGGTATGAATACCAGGGGGTTTCACACACAGGTATTAGATTAGCAAACCTAATCCCAGTTTAGTAAAACAAAATGGGTTTTGGTTAGTGTTTTACATTTTTTTTTTTTTTGAATAAGCAGCAGGAGCCAGAGTAATGCTAAAGGACGCCGATCCCTCATCAAAGATGGCGCCATCAGTTTCAGTGGTCGGAGGCGGCGCAACGCGTTGTGGGCGGCTCAGGTTGCCTCGGGAGTCCGTGAACCGGGAGCTGCGTCACACAGCGGGGGCTGCCATCTTGAGAGCGGAGAGATGGGGCAGTGCGGGGTGATCTCGTCTAAGACCGTGCTGGTCTTCTTGAATCTCATTTTCTGGGTAAGCGGAGCGCGGGCTGGGGAGTGTCGTGGCGTGCTGTATGTATGTATGTGCGTGCAGTGTCCGGAGCTTCCCCCTCCCTGGCTTTTTCTGCAGCCATGCTGGGAGACAGAGCCCTGCTGTGCTGTGTGAATATTTTATGCTCTTTCCACACAGCCGCCGTGTATCGGGTTTCTCGGCCAGTCTGTGGTGGGAGGGCGGCGAGGCCTGGCTACAGGGCTTTTCTAGTTCGAGGAAGCCGTTGCCTCTGGCAACCAGTGAGCTACCTCATAGTGTTCTTTTAGTGAGGCACCGTAAATCCTGATTGGTGGTTACAAGTATCGCCCGCAGCTCTCTCTCACTCGACCCCTTCTAGTCACAAGTGTGCAGTGACGTCATACGCTGGCTATCTTTGCCAGCTTGTTCAGTATCTGTGGTGTGTGGGCGGGGCTTGTTATAAAAGGGCCACTTGCCCACTGAAGTAACACATCACTCTCCTGCACCTAATATTGGGTGACTGACTAGAGTTGTGGGCACATTTGACTCCTAATACCCTGTGCATTATATGCATATCTTGTCATATTTCCATCACATGACTCCTCTAATACCCTGTGCATTATATGCATATCTTGTCATATTTCCGTCACCTGACTCTAATACCCTGTGCATTATATGCATTTCTTGCCATATTTCCGTCACGTGACTCCTCTAATACCCTGTGCATTATATGCATTTCTTGCCATATTTCCGTCACGTGACTCCTCTAATACCCTGTGCATTATATGCATTTCTTGTCATATTTCCATCACATGACTCCTCTAATACCCTGTGCATTATATGCATATCTTGTCATATTTCCGTCACCTGACTCTAATACCCTGTGCATTATATGCATTTCTTGCCATATTTCCGTCACGTGACTCCTCTAATACCCTGTGCATTATATGCATTTCTTGTCATATTTCCGTCACATGACTTCTAATATCTTGTGCATTATTTGCATTTCTTGCCATATTTCCGTCACGTGACTCCTAATGCCCTGTGCATTATATGCATTTCTTGCCATATTTCCGTCACATGACTCCTCTAATACCCTGTGCATTATATGCATTTCTTGTCATATTTCCGTCACGTGACTCCTCTAATACCCTGTGCATTATATGCATTTCTTGTCATATTTCCGTCACGTGACTCCTCTAATACCCTGTGCATTATATGCATATCTTGTCATATTTCCGTCACCTGACTCCTCTAATATCCTGTGCGTTATATGCATATCTTGTCATATTTCCATCACATGACTCCTAATACCCTGTGCATTATATGCATTTCTTGCCATATTTCCGTCACATGACTCCTCTAATATCCTGTGTCTGTATATGTATGCATTGTCATATTTCCATTATGTGGCTCCTAATACCCTGTGCATTATATGCATTTCTTGCCATATTTCCGTCTCATGTGACGCCTAATATCCTGTGCATTATATGCATTTCCTATCATAGTTCCATTCTGTGACTCCTAATATCCTGTGCATTATATGCATTTCTTGCCATATTTCCGTCACATGACTCCTCTAATATCCTGTGCATTATATGCATTTCTTGCCATATTTCCGTCACGTGACTCCTCTAATATCCTGTGCATTATATGTATTTCCTATCATATTTCCATTCTGTGACTCCTAATATCCTGTGCATTATATGCATTTCTTACTATATTTACTTCACATGACTCCTCTAATATCCTGTGCATTATATGCATATCTTGTCATATTTCCATCACATGACTCCTCTAATACCCTGTGCATTATATGCATTTCTTGCCATATTTCCGTCACATGACTCCTCTAATATCCTGTGTCTGTATATGTATGCATTGTCATATTTCCATTCTGTGACTCCTAATATCCTGTGCATTATATGCATTTCTTGCCATATTTCCGTCACATGACTCCTCTAATACCCTGTGCATTATATGCATTTCTTGTCATATTTCCGTCACGTGACTCCTCTAATACCCTGTGCATTATATGCATATCTTGTCATATTTCCGTCACCTGACTCCTCTAATACCCTGTGCATTATATGCATATCTTGTCATATTTCCGTCACATGACTCCTCTAATATCCTGTGTCTGTATATGTATGCATTGTCATATTTCCATTATGTGACTCCTAATACCCTGTGCATTATATGCATTTCTTGCCATATTTCCGTCTCATGTGACGCCTAATATCCTGTGCATTATATGCATTTCCTATCATAGTTCCATTCTGTGACTCCTAATATCCTGTGCATTATATGCATTTCTTGCCATATTTCCGTCACATGACTCCTCTAATATCCTGTGCATTATATGTATTTCCTATCATATTTCCATTCTGTGACTCCTAATATCCTGTGCATTATATGCATTTCTTACTATATTTACTTCACATGACTCCTCTAATATCCTGTGCATTATATGCATATCTTGTCATATTTCCATCACATGACTCCTCTAATACCCTGTGCATTATATGCATTTCTTGCCATATTTCCGTCACATGACTCCTCTAATATCCTGTGTCTGTATATGTATGCATTGTCATATTTCCATTATGTGACTCCTAATACCCTGTGCATTATATGCATTTCTTGCCATATTTCCGTCTCATGTGACGCCTAATATCCTGTGCATTATATGCATTTCCTATCATAGTTCCATTCTGTGACTCCTAATATGCTGTGCATTATATGCATTTCTTGCCATATTTCCGTCACATGACTCCTCTAATATCCTGTGCATTATATGTATTTCCTATCATATTTCCATTCTGTGACTCCTAATATCCTGTGCATTATATGCATTTCTTACTATATTTACTTCACATGACTCCTCTAATATCCTGTGCATTATATGCATATCTTGTCATATTTCCATCACATGACTCCTCTAATACCCTGTGCATTATATGCATTTCTTGCCATATTTCCGTCACATGACTCCTCTAATATCCTGTGTCTGTATATGTATGCATTGTCATATTTCCATTCTGTGACTCCTAATATCCTGTGCATTATATGCATTTCTTGCCATATTTCCGTCACATGACTCCTCTAATACCCTGTGCATTATATGCATATCTTGTCATATTTCCGTCACATGACTCCTAATATCTTGTGCATTATTTGCATTTCTTGCCATATTTCCGTTACATGACTCCTCTAATACCCTGTGTATTCTATGCATTTCTTGCAATATTTCCGTCTCATGTGACTTCTAATATCCTGTGCATTATATGCATTTGCTCACATATTTTCATCCTGTGACTCCTAAAATCCTGTGCATTGTATGCATTTCCTGTCATTTTTTTGTCCCATGTGACTCCTGATATCCTGTGCATCATATGCTTTTCTTGTCCTATTTCCATCACACGCAAATGGAATGTTCCAACACCCCCCTGCACGCTAGTGCAGCAATACTCACCAATTCTGCAGCCTTATTCCCCACTCCCTCTGCCCTGCGCTCCACCACCAGCAGATATCAGACACCAGCAGATATGAGGTCTACCAGAGTAGGGCTACAACTGCAGAGCCTAAACTCTGCATGATGCAGCATTGGACCACCACTGGATCCTACACTTACACCATACTAAGCAGACCAAAAGTCAATTTAGACTTTTGTTCTGCTTTAATTAAAAGTTCTGTCTAATCTGTAGCTGGGATGGCAGTAGTTTTACCAAGTACCCCTGTCTTGTATTTACCTACAGTGAAGTATAAC
This sequence comes from Gastrophryne carolinensis, assembly GCA_027917425.1. NCBI lineage: Eukaryota > Metazoa > Chordata > Amphibia > Anura > Microhylidae > Gastrophryne > Gastrophryne carolinensis. Next base: position 277,173,860 of record CM051238.1, read on the forward strand.
CACCTATGGAATGTAGGTTCTACTCAGAGCCTCATTCATTGAATCATACTCATCCACCACATAACAATACCCTGGGCTGGTAGGTGGCATAGCTACAGGTAGTGGATGTTGCCTTAATGCCTAGTTTAGCGTATTATACGTGTACATTTTTTCTAAAACACAAAGTCTTCGCTTCATATAAATACTCCTCCAATAAATGACATTTGTAGAATTTTTTCCTGGCCTGGCACTTGTTTCTATGTGTTATACAGCTGACACTTGTTGCTATGTGTTATACAGCTGACACTTGTTGCTATGTGTTATACAGCTGACACTTGTTGCTATGTGTTATACAGCTGACACTTGTTGCTATGTGTTATACAGCTGACACTTGTTGCTATGTGTTCTACAGCTGACACTTGTTACTATGTGTTCTACAGCTGACACTTGTTGCTATGTGTTCTACAGCTGACACTTGTTGCTATGTGTTATACAGCTGACACTTGTTGCTATGTGTTCTACAGCTGACACTTGTTACTATGTGTTCTACAGCTGACACTTGTTGCTATGTGTTATACAGCTGACACTTGTTGCTATGTGTTCTACAGCTGACACTTGTTGCTATGTGTTCTACAGCTGACACTTGTTGCTATGTGTTATACAGCTGACACTTGTTGCTATGTGTTATACAGCTGACACTTGTTGCTATGTGTTATACAGCTGACACTTGTTGCTATGTGTTCTACAGCTGACACTTGTTGCTATGTGTTCTACAGCTGACACTTGTTGCTATGTGTTCTACAGCTGACACTTGTTGCTATGTGTTCTACAGCTGACACTTGTTGCTATGTGTTCTACAGCTGACACTTGTTGCTATGTGTTCTACAGCTGACACTTGTTGCTATGTGTTCTACAGCTGACACTTGTTGCTATGTGTTATACAGCTGACACTTGTTGCTATGTGTTATACAGCTGACACTTGTTGCTATGTGTTATACAGCTGACACTTGTTGCTATGTGTTATACAGCTGACACTTGTTGCTATGCGGTATACAGCTGACACTTGTTGCTATGTGTTATACAGCTGACACTTGTTGCTATGTGTTATACAGCTGACACTTGTTGCTATGTGTTATACAGCTGACACTTGTTGCTATGTGTTATACAGCTGACACTTGTTGCTATGTGTTATACAGCTGACACTTGTTGTTATGCGGGGGGAATGCGCCACAGTCCATAGCAGCGCATTGCTTGTGTCCGGAGCTTGCTGACATCATTAGTGGGCGGACGCAGCAAGCGCCAGAGGACAGAAGCCTAGGAGGCGGAGAGGCAAGAGAGCCTGCGAGACAGCCTGCTGGTGTAAAAAAGGTTAATAATGTAAAAACAGTCCACACACAATACTGTGTAAGTGTAAGGTGCTTTGTGTGTAATCATTACATAGTACACAAAGCAGCTCACACTTACACAAAGCACCATACATTTACACAGTGTGAACTACATCGGTCTTATACTATAAGAGACCACTATAAGATGTAGTTCACACTGTTTCCCAATGTATAATTATCTCCCACTATTTTCCCATATTCTGAATGAGGAATTTATCCGCCTCCTATTGATTTTATTGTGAGTGCGGCGGATTTTGTGGAAGAGAGCTCCCGAGAATCTCGAGTTACCACACAATCTGCTGCAGCCTCCTATTAATTTCAATAAGAGGCGGAGAAATGACCGTTTCCGACACATGCTATGCCACGGTGAAATGTTATTAGTGATAAATATTTCTCAACATATAATTAAATATTGTTTTTGTGATTAATCACTATGTTTAAATTATGTTTGATTTGTAGCAATGAGGATACATAATGCATATCAGGTATTTACATTCCGAACCATAACTGAAGCAAAATTACAGTTTTGAAGTAGCCACCAACGTTATTTTTTGGTTTGGGATCACCGCAATATGAGGAACTGTATTGCGGGCTCACGGCATTAGAAAGGTTGAGATCTGCTGCTCTATATAGTCAGTCACAATGTTCTTAGAGATTTCCAGTAATACTCCTATTTTGGGGTGAGCACAGAGATACAGAGCCTTTATTTTATAGGCTGTTTGTCAAAAAGTTTAGTGCAACCTCTGACATGTATAGACAGTATTTAGGGGAGGGACACTGGCAGTAGGCCTCATGGTATACAGATGGTACTGTACATTGCACCTCCCTTCAATACTTTGAATGTATGCTATGATTTATTTCTTGTACTTTAAAACTAGAGCAACTTGTTGGGAACTTTCCTTCTAATTAAAGGGGGTCTATTGGACCCCTGGGCCTGGAGAACGTGCTGCTTGCAGATGCACTTTAGGCTCTGTTCACACCTCTGCGCTTTTTGTGCATTGCTGTGCTGCGTTGCAACAACACATTAAAAAGCACTGCAAACAATTTTTTCAGCGCAGCGTTGTAACGGCTCAGATCAATAGAAGTCTATGGCAATGCAAGCACAACACATGTATAACAGTTACCTGTGTTGCGTTTGTGTTGCCATAGACTTTACCGTTTAATTATTATGCAAAAAAGAAAATTATTTTCTTTAAACCCCACCACCTTCGAGCTATTGCCATTGGTCAGCAAGAAAGGGCGGGTAGGAATCCATGGGGTTAAAAAAAAGTTTTGATCCGCTTTAAGGCTCTGTTCACACCTCTCCGTTGCATTAAGAGCAGAACTTTTATAAATATGCCGGAGTGGCATTGTATCAAAACAAAAACTGCGCTTTCGATGCATTAGCGATGCGTTTGTGTTGCCTTATATTTTAGAAAAACTTTTTTTTCACAGCTGAGACAGTGTGCCCTGGCAATTTTGAAATCGCTGTTTGGCTGATCTCAAGATTGTCGTTATGACGTAGGCCAGTCGGCTGCCTGCATTCCCTGTCTTCTCGAGCGAGTGTGTCATCGCACCCAGCCATTCAGATAGGCTGGGCGTGGGGGCATGCGCAGCTACAGGGATGCCAGGGATGTGCCTGTCGGTGATCACATCGTCCTAGGAGTCACTGGTAACGGTCATTAAAGGATGCCTGGGGTTTCACACAGCAGGGCATCCCAGCACACATCCCTGGAGTCTTTTGGGTTCCATGGCCAACTTTAAACCCTACTTCCAGGATATTACCTTTTGAGCAATTTATTTTCTCAAGTTGCAGCCATCTTTTTGGCATCGGCTGTTGCCTGTATCTCTCCTCACTATTGTTGCATTGTGCTTAGTTAAGGCCTCACAGGATTGGCTCTTCTCTGTGTACTACAGAGCTGATTGTTACATGGCTTGATAATAAGATCTGGCAAGTCTGCTTATAGCTGTATTAATTCCACACTTACAAGTGTAGTCCTGAGCTGACCCCTTTTAATTCAGGTCATCTTAATGCTAACTAATGCTTACTTGCGGGAATGATCACAGTGCTCAGGAACAATTAAAATACAATGCCTAGAATATTATCATCTTTCATCCCTCTCTACAATGTGAAATTACAAACAGGATAAAACAAGTAACTTGCAATACATAACAGAAAAGCACAAATACACAGTCATACTGTAAAACACTAGGAGCGATGGCCCTGCCCTTGCTGGCTTACATTCTAAAGCTTGTAACCCACCTCGATCAGCCCGGGAATCTATAAAAATCTATTGAACCGGCTCAGTCAGATAAGGAGGACAGGTCCTTAGAGCTCCAGAAACCTGGTTTTCTACAGTTACAGCAGAATGAAGAGAGTCGGATCATTTGGGAGGAAGAGCAAGGGGTTGCAGGCATCCAAAGCATCGATGGCGAGATAGATCAGAGATGCTGTAGCTCTTAGATATTAGAGCCCATTCCACTAGGGCAGTGTCGGCTTCTTGGGCTAATAATGACGGCATCTCCTTGGAGGAAATATGTAAGGCTGCCACATGGTCTTCACCACACACCTCCCCGAGGCACTACAAGGTGGACTTGTGGAAGCACGACCAGCAGAATTTAGGAAAGACTGTTCTTCAGGCAGTCTGCCCACCCTGAGGTAGGACGCTGTGTGTTTTCTTGCCTTCTGTAGCTAGCCGTCCTGGAGGATGTCCGTGGCAAACCCAATTTAGTCTTACCGGTAACAGTATTTCCAATAGTCCTCCAGGACAGCGTCCTACACCCCACCCCTTTTTTTTTTCATATCTATTCTGGCTTGGTTGCACGGGTGTTACTTCTTCCCTTTCTTGGCTATTTCCTGTATGATTGACACTGAGAGAAGGGGCAGGGCTTCAATACTCTGTCAGTTTGTGTTTCCTGTTTAGGGGAAGGAAGTGAATGGCTTGCAATCCAAGGAGGACTGTTGGAAATACTGTTACCGATAAGACTAACTGGGGTTTTCTCTGGAATCGGCAAGCATTCCAATGTCCCTCCCCCTGTTCCATAGACATATTGTGAACCCTTGAACAATTGTGTTAAGGCAAAAAGCAAGGTAAAAAGCCATCTCTTGTGGCATGGACAGATTATACACCATCAGGGTAGGATTCACAAATGCTGTGCACCAGCATGTCCATAATAGTGGGGTGTAGCAGCTCTTCAGCAAGGAGCTTGGGACCCTCTAAATCAGGGAACAGTTTGCACAGCCTATATTGAGTGGCTGTTTGGGCACCACTGCAGGATGGAAAGGACAGACTCCAAAGCAAACTGTTACTGAGCAGGCAACCCCTAGAGGGCGCAAACCATGGCATGCAGTATACTCTCCTTGCCTCAGTGTCCATCAAAGATGGCAGGTTGCTCTTGTAAGTGAGTCTGTGATGACCTGGGATCTGCCAGCATTGTGCTTGATAGCCTGATATGCAGTAGACCGCACTCCCTCTTTTTTTTTTTTTTTAATCTGCAAAGCTTTGTGTGGAAGCCCGTTGGATGAGTAGCTGTGTAGCATCTTTGTATTCTTCCCACACGTCCCACAAAGCTTTCAATGTGCCGTAGAAGATAGTAAAGAAAATGTAATAAACCTGGCAAAAGTTGGGCTTCCACACTTTATACTTATAGGTCTGATTTGGCATAACCGCTGGCACTTTGCTGTGATGGGTGCTGTAGTAGATGCAAAACAATTAGTGTAACTTTTGCCTCATTGTTGGTAATGGTATAATATTGCACTGGGCTTTGTTATATAATATTTGTTGCTCTTTCTTTCTTACAGGCAGCTGCAGGGATCTTGTGCTATGTGGGCGCCTACGTCTTCATCACATATGACGATTATGATCACTTCTTCGAGGACGTGTACACCTTGATTCCTGGTGTAATCATTATTGCAGCAGGGGCTCTGCTGTTTATCATTGGGTTAATCGGGTGCTGTGCCACCATCCGTGAGAGCCGCTGTGGCCTTGCAACAGTAAGTGCACCTCTCAGCTGCTGCTTCTACACCCTTTTCCAGTGCAAAAGTGTACATCCCCCCCCCCCCCCTTTTTAGATTGGTTGATCTCCGTGACAGCTCTTGCGCTAGCGATGATATCTTGTTGGTCAAAACCACAAGTTCAGAAACCCCACCAGTATGCACTCTACTTGTGCTTTCCTCTATTAATAGAGCAAACATATATGATCTTTTTGCTGACATTGCATCGTCAGGTAGAACAATTGGCAATGCACAGACATGGACCACCTTGGTGATAATTGCACACTTAGACTATTAAATATATATGCAGACCAATACTAGCTGTAGTTTTTTAATACATCACCACTCCATAGGTCCAACAAGTGTGGATTTTTTTTTGGGCAGCGTAAAGTTCCAGGTATTAACAGACCAGATTCTAAATTGTCTACTCTAGCTACGCATGAGCACTGAAGTGTTGCATGGAAGAGTTCCAGGCTTATTTCTCAGGGGCAAATGTGTTCTAAAGGAATGCTAGTGCTTTTAAATCTGCCTTTATTGTCTTTACAGGTCCTTTGGTTTGGGTTTTTGCTTTACAGTTGAATGTAGGTTGCTTGAACCTAAAGAGGAAGCAAAATCAAATGACTTTACTTTGTCCACCTCTGCAGTATGGGGGGCATTGGGGCATCTTAATTTAGGATGTTCTGTTATGTCACTGTAAGCCAGGGATGAGGCAGCAAATTAATACTTTGCGCTTTGGTGGAGCAGGCTGTCGGTCTTCCGTGCCGCATTACTGCCAGGTTCACTGGGTGGGTGTACAGGCATGTCACTGGGTGAATCTAATAGGCTCTGGGAATTCATTAAATGGTTGCCATACCAAGGAAATGCAGAAGTGTAAGGGGGTTGGCCAGTCCTGGACTTGTAGCAGGATGTTCTAGGCTTGGATGTCTTTTGTGACTTATCCAGCTACCAGACCCAAAGCCGAGCTTACTATTAGAGGCTGTTTTCCCACATCCTTATTTTATTTTTGTGTGTGTGGGGAAGCACTGTCAAGAAATATATTTTCTGTCACCTCTGCCTGCTCTAATATTCTGCTGTCAGCATTGAATAAGCTGCCTGAGGAAAGGTGGGTATAATGATTTTTATTTTAATTAAAACCTTTAGGTAAGCTTTAATAGCTTGGCTAAGCAATACAATGATTTGCTTCTAGAAACATTTTTGACCCTGTTGTGTAATTCTCATAGCTAATATTGGTTTATATACATTTTATTTCTAGTTTGTGATCATCTTGCTCTTGGTGTTTGTCACAGAAGTTGTAGTGGTGGTCCTTGGGTATATCTACAGAGCCAAGGTAATGTGTGATGACTTATGTAGACTTGTCTTTATCTAGTATATCTGGTATCAATTCAGATGTGTACCTGTACTTTAAACATACCTGTCTGAAAGCTAAGAAGTGGACTTTGTAACCTGTTGATTCTTCATCCATATCTATGGGGGTCTGCTTTCTTCAGCCCTGCAGGTCTGTTACCTTTATTGCTAAAGCTGGTGTTCCTTCCTTGCCCCAATGCAGGAGAAAGTCAGTGGATTAGACGGGCAGGAGCAAGCACAGCTACCAAAGATGAATGGAAGAATATTGTGATGCTTTTTCATGTTTTAGTAGTAATGTCACTGCTTCAATATGGACTATTTTAGTACGTTTTGCTTTCTTGTTCTGCAGGTACCAAGTAACTTTTCTAGGTTGTGTTTACTGTACCCTTCTTTAGTAAATATTGTTTTTACAGGTTGAAGATGAAGTTGATAAGAGCATAGCAAATGTATTTAACCAGTACAATGGTGTCACCCCTGACTCCGCAAGTCGAGCCATTGATTATGTCCAGAGGCAGGTGAGGCTATTTTTAATTATAAGTATTTTATGTTTCTGATTTGTCTTAACACAGATGTTGAAAATGTGACAATTTCAGATCCATTTCTCCTTGACCAAGTGGGGTAAATGAATGAATAGAAACAAGTTACTATGCCCCACAAGACATGGACAGATCATTGCTAATGCTATGATAAAGCTAGATGGCAGGGGTTCGCCGAACTACCTTTGACTTTGATGTTTCTCAAGACTCTCCTAGCTCCTTCTCTACCTTTTCCCTCTTTGGGGTTTCCTCCCTTTATCTGTTGTTTTTCCTTTATTTTGAATCTTTTATTTCATTCCAACAATAGGAAGCAATTTACCCAAATCCAGGAGCTGTGGTAACATGATGCACTCGGTTATTCAGCGTTTAGATATCTTATCATCCACATGGAAACTGAATTGAGCTGGTTCCCATAATCCTTTATCATTAATCATTTTGCTTAATGCAAAAGAAAATGTATTTAAACTCGAAAGGGACAAGCTACTATTGGGAACAGATGCAGCGTCACAGAAAGAAATTTTATTTTCTATTACTGCAGCTGACTAATTTTTCAGGAGTGGATTTAAATGCATACCCCCACCAGATTCTACAGACTTTATGGCGCATACAGTTTATAAAGCGATACCAAACTATTCATTTTGTGTATCTGCGCTGTAGTCTCTAAAACTGGCTATATCTGAGGTAATTTAGTAGAGCATTCGGTTTGAAAAAGGTTATTATGTATAAAAACCGATGCTCCCATATACTATGGTTTTTGCCATAATTTGCTGTGTCAGTTTTCTAGTTGTATGGGCCTATAGATCATAGGTCCTATGTCTAGAAAGCCGTATAAGGCCAGTGCACTGTTCTAATTTATAGTTTCCCATGGCTGACCTTTTTTAGCTTTTGGTAACATCATAACCCTTACTGAGTTTTTAAATTGTATTTTTTTGCCTTGGATAAAGTAGGGTTCAAGCAACATGAGTGTTTTGTTGTAAGGAAGATAAAGCCTCACAAGCTGTCTTATGTGACCAAACAGGGCATTTATACATATCTATGAAAGCTTATTCTCCTCTGACACTTGCCTATATAAATACAAATGAAAAAACTGCTTTTATATTTACCCGCATGAAACTTGTTTTTTTGTTTCCCGCCTCCTACAGCTTCATTGCTGCGGCATTCATAACTACTCAGACTGGGAGAAGACACCATGGTTTATCAGTGCGCATAATAACAGTGTCCCCTTAAGTTGCTGCAAGGACAGTGTGGTGAACTGTACAGGAAGCTTGAGCAGGCCAGGAGATCTGTACTCAGAGGTAAGGGATGATATGCCTGTGGTGTACTCACAGTTGCTTCTCTGTGGCAAATTTCAGAAGGATTACAATACATGTCGCATAAACTGTAGCTTTGCAGGATCAAATTAGTGCGGTCGTCTGGCCACAAATCCACCAATGTGCATCAAGTTACTAGGCTTAGACCATCTTTAGCAGGTCAAGTCAAGCATTGACCACTTTATCTGGGAAGCAGGCACACAACACTTTACACAATAAACCTTCTAGATGGGGGTGTCCAAATTTCATTAAAATGTAAGGCCCCATTAGGTCCTTGGAAATCTTGCATGTTTCATTGGCCTTATTTATTTATTTTTTCAAATCCTTGATTTCAGACATGTTGGTATGTGTGTCACATTTGCATGACACTTAGGCTACATTGTGTTATTTGATTATAAAGGGTATTTTTCTGACACTGCCTTTGTTTTAGGGTTGTGAAGTGCTGGTAGTGGAGAAATTGCAAGAAATTATGATGTATGTTATCTGGGCTGCACTTGCATTTGCTGCCATACAGGTAAGTCTCAAAAGCAGAATTATTTTAACTTTATCTTACATACTAGTGTCAGTAAGTTGTTGTTCCATGTTAGCCATCAATGTAAGCAGGAAATTTCCTTCTTACAAACTAGCATATTTAAAATAATTTCTATGAACTACAAAATGAACAAATGTATTCTTTATACTTCCGGGTTTCCTCAGTTGAGTTTCTCCTTTAAAATGTTGGGAAAGGGGCTGCACCCAAGCATGTAACCACATGACAGAGATTTTCTAGCACTGTTCACTGCCTTTATTAATACTGTACGGTGCTGGTAGAAATACTTCTCTTCCTAAATCCAAACTTTAAAATTGGACATTTGTAATAAAGACCCTTTTCCTTTTTAAGCTCTAACCCCGACAAGAGCCTATTCATAAGTGAGTGATCTCTTTAACAAAGCTAAGCTGTTTATTTCTGGAACACTTACACATTCAACCAGAGTGAAAGGACTTTAAAGTTCTTCAAATACTTGGACATAAAATGCATTTTTAAGATTGTCCTGGTTTCATCATTTTCTATTTTGTGTTGTTGCAAATGCTCACGTGTAATATCTCACCTGGCTGCTTACATCTGAAAGTGTGCATATATTAAATATACCTGCTTATCCAGCAGTTAATAGTATTCAAACAGAGTGGCCAGCCTACAAGACTTGCATGTTTATCATTGGGAGATGTCAATTCTGATGATTTTAACCCAGTGATATGCAGCATGTATGTTAATCACATCAATGTGTAAATAAATAGCGAAGTGTCACTGGACTCCATTCAGGAAGCATCAGATCCGACTTATTTTTAGTAAGAAATGAAGGCAAACCTCCCACAAGAGAATATGAATGATCAGTTTGTAAGTCGCATACATATCTGGTTGTCTGTGATGACAAGTCCAGTTGATCAAAAAAACTCGGAAATGTTTCTTGTGGTATTCTGGGTATACAAAACTGGAATTGGAGATGCCTATATTTCTGTTTCTTTGGTGGTAACAAAAATATGAATCCAAAATCTCTTCTTCATGCAAGTAGGAAGTAAAAATGGTCAGTAGTTTGTGACCTAGTCAGAATGAAACTCTATAATATCCAGAAAACAATGATACGCCACCTTCTCACTATGAAATGTAGAAAATAGACATGGTTAACACTTTTACAAAAAAACTAAAATGACCCTAAACTTAAAAATACACCAACCTTGAATACACCAAATATATAATTACCAAGTTTATGTCAGATGAGTATAATCTATTTATCTGGGTTCATGGTCTTGAAGGGAAAGTCCACTTGTAGACTGTAGATCACCTTCTACCCCTGCGGTGATTGAACTCCTACAGCCTGGTCTGTGGCACTGGGAGCTGCACTTTAGTAATCCAGCCTTCCATGTGAACGAGTTATCCCTTTTTTCACTAATGAGGCTTATTATTATTATTATTTATATAGTAGAACATACAGTACATAGATTACAGAGTTCACAATTAATATTTGGATTACAAGATACAATAGAGCCCTGCGCTTGTGAGCTTACAATCCAAAGGGTTATGTCCAATTGTAAAATCTGTTAAATATTTATCTAACTACTCCAGGAATTATTTCTGTTTTTACCATCTATCATAAGCTCCTCCAATACCAGTCCTTGAAAGGTCTCCAGTGTTTCCATATCTAGAGAGACAAATGGGAAACCAAGTTATTTTCCTGTAGTTCATACACTATTCACAGCTTGATCATTAAAGCCGATTTCCCCATTTTGTTGTTGTGATTTAGCTCCTGGGAATGCTGTGTGCATGCATTGTCCTGTGCAGAAGAACACGTGATCCTGCCTATGAGCTGCTCATCACTGGTGGAACCTATGCATGAAAAGAGGTGGTCATCCCTTGTGTTTTGGACCCTTCAACCTTCGTTCCCAAGGAAATGTTGGAATAACTCCGTATTGAAGTAGTTTCTACATTGCTGATTCTCAGCTCAAACTTCACAGTGGGTCTCTTCTGCCCCTCTGGACTGTTCTCTACCCTCCGCCTGTCACGTTAATAGGTTTTATTATTATTATTTGTGCTGATTAGTAGGTTTTACAATTAGTGACTGATGTGATGCTATAGGACTCTTAGTGTTGTAAAGCAGCACTGTGGTTAAGCCCTGCTCTGAGGTGCTCCTCTAGCAGGAACCTGAAGATGGCTTGCTGTGCAGTGTCTTAAAAACAAGCTGCTATTTAGCATTTATACATTTCTCCTTTAATGCTGCAGAGTTTTGCTGGTGGGAGGGGCTGTGAACAGAGGGGACAGGTTAGGGAGGATTTAGTGGGGGTTTAACAAGAGTCCACACCATTTTTAGCCATGGTTACATAGAGTGGAATGCAATGGATATTAATACCATTTTCTCAGGACCACCCAGTGCCCTAGGGAAAAATATACCTAAAGCAGTCTTGGAGAAATGTTTTCCCCCGCTCTGCTGTTACATATGGATGGGTCTGCTTTAATATTGGGGTACCTTCTTATTTTGTCTAACAAAACCAGTATTCTCTGAGCTTTTATGCCCAAAATCTATTTTGATATTCAGGGCAGTTATGAGTTGTGACCTGACTTTGTCCTCCCACCTGTAAGTTCTGGGCTAAATCCAGTACTACCGGATTGAAAACTGACTCTTTATAGAAAGGACTTCCTGGTTTGCCTTAAACTTCACCTGCTGAACCCCTCAAACCTCATCAGCTGCACCCAAAAAGATCATGTATCTAATCTTGCTGTAGTAGAAAGCATGTGTATCACCATCAGCAGCTATCAGAATTAACTAGCTTCATTCTTTCTCCAAAGGTGTAAAGCAAAATCATTTTTATGTGTTAGTAGTTGAAGTTTTGGATTTTTGCAACCCGCCCCCCCATTTTCGAGTTTAAAGATAGACTGGCAGATTGAGGCTGTGCTCTACCACCATAACTGCTCCCATTTATCTGAATGTCCCCTGCTGGGAGTGAGAGGGGAACCGGTAGAGAGGTCAACCCTTGTTAGGCTGAAATACCCAACAGAGTGGTCACCTCTAGCTAGCATGGCCTGGCAAGCCTAACAAATACCCAAACCAGAAAAAGGGGGGAGGGGAGCAAAAAACAGCATTTCCTGGATATCTAATTTATAACATTGGCAAATGTATTTTAGGTCGCAATAGCCTTTTAAAAGATAAATAGAATTCTGTACAGAAATGAACTACTGTTAAAGGTCTCAGGGGAGACTGTGTAATGCAGAATCGTCCATGTAATCCTACAAAGCGGCTTGCCCTGAGAAGTCGCTGCAATAGCATGCAACACTACATTCAGGAGGGCCTGGCCTTCCTCCACTGCCCACACACTGTGGATCTGCGTGAATGAAAATTGGATTAAGAAGGAAGAAATCTTTAAAGTTATTTTGTACAGCTCCTTTATGTAGAAATCTATTTTGTCATTTCAGTCTGTGTATAGAACAAAGCATTAGTGTCTGTAGTCTGTTTAGAACAACAATTTGAAGACTTGAACTGCCCTGTAAATAGTGACTTATTCAATAAAAACTCTACACCTATGCTGGACTCTTGTGTGCTACCTTTAAGTGTCCACCCATGAACAAGGACCTAAACCTAAAATGTAGGTGCTGAGCCTAATTCGGGAACATTCCCGGTTACTCCATGTTAAAGATAGCAGGGTGGATTCAGGTATCGCTACTTTGATGAAGGGGTTGTGATGCCTCGAAACATCAGTAATGTTATAGGGAATCGCCCTGCTCTCTTTAGCATTGAGCTGATGCTAATAAACATTCTGGGATTGCTGACCTTTTCCTGACCCCTATCCTCTCCTCAGTATGTGATGCTACTGAGCCAAGATGGCAGCGCCCGTATAATGGAGTGCTGAACAGAGTTGCAGGCCAGTGGGGGAAAGAATAAGTGACTAAAAATGTTAAATATATTCATTTTAGATGCTGGGGGTTTGAGCTTTTCATTAAATGATGCTGAAGGTCTGCTTTAAGTAAACCCCCGCGGCCCTCTTGGAAATTTGTCCCAGGGAGGCAACCCCACACCACCACCATTTGCCGTACTCTGTTTATCGAACCTTATAATACAATAATCCACATGGGAATGAAATGTAATTCAAGAGAATCATGGGCCAGGAATTGAAACTGCTTTCCTTTTTGTTTGATTTTTGGAACTTTTTTTTGTTTTTTACAAAAATTGCTACATGTTGCCCTGCATAACCTATTTTGTTTTCTTTTGGAGGACACGAGCTTATACACACAGCTGTAGCAAGCATATTTGTTGTTTGTAGTGAAAAAACTTTTTTTAATAGCCCCCATGTGGGTCACAGGTCTCTCCTTTCCCAAGGAAGCCCTGATTCATGCTGCTTCAAAACATGTGGTCACATGACCTTGCCTGTATCGGAACTGAATAGTGTGTAAACAATGGCCTTTCAAGTTGGCACAACACACGCCTCTGATGAAAAGCATTCAAGGTTGGAGCAAATAAATTGGGCTTTAGGAAACCATTGCCCTTCATGCTGCTTTTCCCACAATCCGCTATTACTCCTGAAATGCTTTATTTATTTTTTAATAATATAATGGGTAGAGGTTTGTTGTCACTGTAGAGGTTGTTTACGCTAAATGCTGTCCTATACATCAGAACTGATGTCTAATCGAACATACTAATTTGTCAGTGATGTTGTGAGTGATATATGTCTATATAAGTGAGACTGGATACAAATTGTATTGTAAATGATATCTTTTTGTTTTTCTCTTAAATCTTTCTTTATTTGAGATTCCTTAGACAAAAGCTCAAGAACATCAATAAACATCTCAATACACCTCACTTTTATAATGGCCCAGATTGCTGTAAAATTGCTGAAATTGGACCCACCCATGCTCCTTTTTTATGTTTGGGGTTAGTACAAAAACAAAGAAAAACATATGGAGCACAATTATAAACCAAAGGTTCTTAAAGAGCAACAGCACCAAGGAATTTATCTCTCCCAGGTGTTCTGGTGGTGCATTCCAATTTTGGATGCCTCACTGTATGTTTCCCCACCTTTCTGGTTTTCCTGTGGCGAAGACGTTAGCTGCTCAGCCAATCCGCAGGCTCGCCTCTCAGCTCTGCAAGCCACTGTGATGTTGAAGCAGTTACGGAGGCAAATAGAGCAGAGTGTGCATCCCTGCTTACATCTAGCTGGGGGTGTGTGCACTGGCCATTGACAAATACCTGCCAAAGGTATGTACCTCAGAGGCATGGTGGCTCTGCGGCCTACACATGCGCTGTTGGAAAGCAACTAGTAGAGTGAATGGGGCATTTGCTGGAGATGTTAGTCTTAAGCCATAGAGCACAGTTAGATGCGTTACCTTGTGTCTCTAAAGCTGTATCATTTATAGTGGACACCTCTGTTATCAGAGCTAATGCGAAAAACATGGCACTCTAAGATCTCCTACCTTATGGTCCCCCCGAATAAGGTCACCGTCAACAGACATCTCTAAGACATGGCCCATGGCAATCAAGGCTTTAAATTAAAGGCATTAGACTTTCTATTAAGCAGAATATCTGCTTGTTTATCCATAGGGTCCTTTAGAGAGCCCATGTCTGCAAAAGACAGGTCAGACCTTTTAGAGACCTGGGCCAAGGGAGTATCTACCCTGGGTTCCTTAGCCCAAGGTGCTATGTCTACTCCCTCAAAGGAGAACCTGCGTTTTAATGATTTTTGGGAAGAACGACCTGGTCTTGGATCCCCCCTTCCTTAAAATACTTTCCTTAATGGACAATTAAACAAGCGTGTTTTAGGATCCTGAAAGCCCAGATATAAAAAATGCTTTAGGGACATATGCTGGCCTGAATGGGATCAGGCGTGTCTTTTACTGCAAACCTTAATCTAGCTGTCTCTAGCTTAGCTGACTGTTCTGTGTGGCAGGAGTGAATAGATTCACCTGAAGAAGCTAATCCTTCATCTAATGACCTTTACCTGGGCACCCACACTGTCCTCCAGATTAGCTGGGGTGGGAACCAGAAGGGCAAGCAAAAGCTGATCCAGTTTGGGCTTGTAAGAAGCAAATGTAGTATCCATTCCCCACTTTCAGGTATTCCATAAAACCTGAAATCAGGGGAATAAGATTAGGCGTAACCACATCTTGGAGACAACGCGTACATAATGGATTGTTCTATTGTCAGGTAGGGGCATCTGGCAATTTTGGCAGGATTTAGGAAGGAGCCTGTCCTTAGCTTTTATAGGGGGCCTAGACTCCTTAAAGGAGCAGTATCGCGAATTTTTCTTGGTGACTTATATTTAAATGGTACTTTGAATGTAGGTAAGTGTTGGAGTAAGAAATACAAATGTAGAAAAAAATGACTGTGTTGAGCAGCTGGAGACTAATAGCTCATGTTTATGTCTTGTCAGTGTCGGGAGCGACACTCTGGCCTGTTCCATGCTGAGAGGGGGAAACAATGTATCAGTTCCACGCTGAGGAGAATGTATCAAAGTCTCAGCTGTTCAGTGCTGGCAGCCGTCCAGCATAAGATAACAACATTGCAACATTTCCTGGCCAGAACTTATATATCTAAAACAGAGAGAAAAGCTCTAGAAGTCATTTAGCTGATTTTGACAGTTTTCCCTTCATGTTGGCTCTGCTGCAGAAAGTTTCAGTTTACCATTTTCTCTTTCATATTCTTATTTTTCATTTTTCCATATGATCTTTCTTTCAGCTTTGTGTGTTTTGAGCAAAGCCCAACCCAGGATTTTCACTATCTGGAGTTTTGTTTTGTGCCCCTAGGGGCATCCAGACTTGGGATGCCCTATGTGAAATCCCCAAGTTCGCCCCACAGCACATGCGCGGGCTCTCATCCAATCAGCTCTGTTTGCACGCAGATGGGGAGCCTGAGCAGTAACCTTCCTGGCCGCCCGGCCTGTCTAAATGACTATCTGCGTGAGCGCGCCAGACAAATTGGGGGGATCTGTGGTTATCCAGGGGTCGTTTCACACAGTGGGCATCCTGATTTAGAATGCCCAAGGGGGGAGGTCAATGGCCAGGTCTTATAGACTTCAGGGTTGGCATCTCGGGGTTTTGTTCCACTTTAATACCTTTAGATTTTCCCCGCACAGGTATTCAAAGAAGAATTTCAGTTATTTTCAGTCAGTTTAGTTTATTTTGTATAGATTTTACACATTTGAGTCACCTGGTCTCATAACAAAAGCAGCACCTCACACACACACAGCTGTTACCACTGATTACAGTGTCAGCCTCTGAGGTAAAGTGTTGCTAGGAGACCAGTGGGCTAAATGAAGCAGCTCACTAAATACAACCCAGCAGATCCCCCTATTCAGCAAATGGACTGAGCCATTGGCATTATACAATTTAAAAGAGAGGCATATATTTTTTTCTTTTTCTATCGCCAGATTATTTATACACATGTTATAAGCTATTGTTTGGCTATTTAATTATTTATCTTTTTTAATGCAAATTTCGCGATACTGCTCCTTTAACATCCTTGTTTTCCTTATGTTCTTTAGGCTTAGTATGCTTCTCCTTTCCCATCTTAGCCTGAAAGGAAAAAAAACATTATAAGGCCTTTAACTAGAGACCCAGGATCTTCCCTTGCACCAATAACCACTCAGGATAGGAAACATTTACGGAGTCCTGTGAATCCCCACCACCCATAGTAGCTGCAATGCTGTTGCCTCAGCCGCCATGTGTTTCTCTGCTGCTCCTCAGAGCAGAGACCATCTTGGGCTCCTTTGGATTACATAGAGCACATCTGGCGCAATGATGCAGCCCCCCCGACCTGGAAGGAATGTTATGATGTGGTTGCTATTCAGAAGAGAATGGCACGCTTCCAGCCCACCTGCCCTCTGAATGGCCGGAAGCACAACCCCCCCCCCCCCCATAGATGCCGAACGTCATACTTACCCTGATGCTGTTCCACAGCAGCATCCATTGCCCTATGTCCACCACCTTGCCACCTGCCAGGAAATGCCATATCTTGGAGCTCTTGTGTAGAGAGTCTGGCACCCAGCCAGTACCTACACTAATATGGGGGTGGAGCAGGAAAAAAGTACAGCCCACCATGTTCAGCCCCCCCAATATAGGTGCACAGAAGACCTAAAGCTGGAACCTGACCTAGCTGAAGCTCTGAAAACAGATGGGCACAAGAGGGATCCCCACCCCAGAAAGCCCCTAAAATCTTACCTTATCGGCGACAGACAAACGCGGCGGCCATTCGCAAATGTTAGAGGGACGCGTGGGAGGCGGCGCCGATAAGGTAAGTTTTTAGGGGCTTTCTGGGGGGGGGGGTTTACACAGCGGGGCATACCGATTTCGGATGCCCCGCGGGGAGGGAGCTGATCGGCCTAGGAATCTTATAGATTCCCGGGCCGATCAGGGGTGGGTGTTGGTCCACTTTAAAAAGCAGTAAATCATATAACCAGAGGCAGGCCGGGAGGCCCCCTTATAGGAGACCATGTTACCTCACACCGAACTCCGCTTGAATTCTCTCAAAATATACTTTTTTTTTTTTTTTTTTTCAATGCCAATGAAATAATAAATGGACTAAACACCATCAAAAAATAGATCATGACCCAAAAAGGGTGGGCCGGAGGGTCTGGAATGGATCCCCAGAAAAACCAATTCTACAGGCGAGTTTCACAGAATTGTGTTTTTTCTTCTGATCCATTCCAGACCCTCCTTACACTTGGGATCTCCAAAAGCAGTGCCATCTATGGGCGGGATCCCCAGCGCGGAACAGCAGATAGTTTATTTCACTACCGCCTGAAGAATTTTTCGACCAACCACAGCGTCAGCTGAGGCCCTAACATCTACCTTGTAAAATTTGTTATGTATGAACCGAAGACCAGGTGGCAGCTTTACAAACTTGTTCCACCGAAGCCTGATGCTGAAAAGCCCAGGAAGCATCAATGGCCCTAGTGGAATGGGCCGTGATCTGAAAAGGGGGTTCCTTCCCCTTGGCCGAGTAAGCTCTTACCACTGCCTGTCTAATCCACTTACTGACGGTGGATTTAGCAGGTGGGAGCCTCTTTCTAGTGCCTTCTGATATAACAAAAAGAAAATACTACTTCCGGAAGGATTCTGTAGCCGTCGTGTAATATCTTATGGCTCTGACTACATCCAAAGAATGAAGAGCCCTTTCCTTAGCCAGAACTGGGCAAAAAGAAGGTAGAATTACCTCCTCATTAAGGTGAAAGGGAGAAAACCTTAGGTAGAAAATCAGGCTTAAACTGAAAAACTACCTTGTCTCTGTGTAACTCAAAATAAGGAGACTTCATACAGAAGGCGGCTAATTCGGAAACTCGCCGCACAGAGGTGATTGCCACCAAGAATATCACCTTGAGCGTCAAAATGCTCAATGGAGCATCAAAGGGAGCACCCTGGAGAGCAGATAGCACCAGATTTAAGTCCCGCACCGGTAAAATAGGCTAGCGCGGTGGTCGGACATGAGTGACTCCCTGAAAGAAAGTTCTAATGAGTCTATTGTTAGCGATAGACTTCTGGAAAAAAAAAATAGATAAGGCCGAAACATGCCCCTCGAGGGTGCTTAATTGGAGACCCAGCTCTAAACCATTCTGCAGAAATTCTAGAAACAGAATATCTTCTGCATGAAAACTTCCTGGACTCACACCAGGAGATGAACGCCTGAATCATGGTATGAATAACCTTGGCCGATAAACCCCTCTGTCAAGATTGAGGTTTCAATAGCCAGGCTGTCAAAGCCAGCATCTGTAAATTCGGGTGCCGAAGAGCCCCCTGTGTGAGAAGCTCTGGATCGACTGGCAGGCGCCAATGGTCTACTGACATCCTTACTATGTCTGAAAACCAACTTCTCCTTGGCCAACGAGGAGCCACCAGGATGGTTGGTACCCCCTCCTGAGCTACCTTCCTTAGTACACGACCCAGGAGTGGGAGCGGGGGAAATGCATACAGGAGACTGAACCTTGTCCATGGGGTTGTCAGAGTATCCGTTGCTATGGCCAGAGGGTCTCTCGAAAGAGACATAAACCTCGGCCGTTTGTGATTGTGTCTGGACGCAAAGAGATCCACCTCTGGCCAACCCCAGCGAAGGCAAAGGGCTTTGAAAGATCTTCTGACTGAGAGACCATTCTCCCCGACGCAGCGACCCCCTGCTCAAGTAGTCTGCCTCCTGGTTCTCTACCCCCGGGATGTAAACCGCCAAGATGCAGGGAACATTCTCCTCTGCCCAAACCAGAATCCGACTTACTTCCCTTAGGGCACTCTCGCTCCAAGTTCCTCCCTGATGGTTGATATAGGCTACCGCCATCCGATTGACTGGACCTGGACAGCCTGCCCCTTTAAACTGGAGGTCAGATGCTGGAGCACTAGCCAGACTGCTCTTAACTCCAAGATATTTATGGGAAGCCGATTCTCCTTCGGACCCCACTGCCCCTGGATCTTCTGGCTCTGCCAAATGCCCCCACAGCCTGTAAGACTAGCATCCGTGAAACAATTTGCCACTGAGGTGTCAGAAAGGACCTGCCTACTGATAGGTGTAGAGGATCCAACCACCACAGGAGAGATTGCCTGGCTGAGGGAGTCAGAACAAACGACTGATCCAGAGATTTCGGTGCTCGATCCCAGCTTAACAGATTTAACTGAAGAGGCCTCGTGAAACTGGGCAAAGGGCACTGCTTCGAAGCAGGCCACCATAAAGCCTACTAGTCGGATGCTAAAAAGCCAGTTAGGGCTTTATCTGGCTCCAGAGCAGCAGAGCCTTCTGCTCTGGCAGAAAAACTCTTACCAGTACTGTGTCCAGAGTCATTCCCAAAAAAACCCTTACTGGCGATGGGGTGATATGTGACTTTGGATAATTGATCACCCAGCCAAACTCTTCTAGGGTTGACAATACAGTCTGCGTGTCTTTCTTGATCTCCTGAAGAGACAGAGCAGAGATCAAAAGATCGTCCAGGTATGGGATTAGGCATATCCCCTGGCTCCTCAGGATGGCCATGAGACCTGCCAAATCCTTGGTGAACACCCTTGGAGCCGAGGATATGCCGAAAGGAAGCACCACAAACTGGAAATGTTGGCCTTCCAGGGCAAACCTTAAAAATTTCTGATGCCCTGGAAAAATCGGGATGTGAAGATACGCGTCCCTTATGTCTATTGTGGTCATAAGACCTCCAGGTTGAATCGATCTTACTGCTGATCTCAAAGTTTCCATGCGGAAATGTTCCACCCGGATAAACTTGTTGAGACCCTTTAGATCTAAAATAGGACGCACCGACCCATCCTCCTTGGGAATCGTGAACAGGTTGGAGTAAAACCCCTGACCTTCCTCCTGAAAGGGTACCTGACAAATTACCCCTTTCTAAAGAAGATGCCGAACAGAGGCTCTCAGGGCATCTGCTTTTAACTGGTTCCGGGATGCCCCTGACCAAAGGAACCTTGTGGGCGGTCTGGCTTCAAACTCGATCTTGTAGCCTGATGACACCACCTCCTGGATCCAAAGATCCGCCACATGGTGTCTCCAGATTGGAGCAAACTGAAAGAGCAGTCCCCCCACCCGCCCGGGTGAGGGCGCCCCTTCATGCCTGGGTGGACTTGGCTGGAGGCTTAGGCCTGCTTCTCCAAGCGCCATGCTCCCTGTTATGGGCCCTGCCTCTGCCCAAAAAATCCCTACGGCAACATGATATGAAGGAGCCTCTACCGCTCCGAAAGGGCCGATATGATGAGGGCCTCTGAAAGGGACGAGCCGACCTTCTTCTCTGAGGAAGCTTGCCATCCTTGACCATGAGGTCAAGCCACTACCCAAAGAGTCTGCTCCCCAAAAAGGGCAAATCTATAAGATTTTTTAGCGGCAGCATCAGCCGACCATTGTTTTAGCCATAAAGAGCGGCGCAAGGCAATAAGAAGAGCAGAAGTTCTGGCACCTAGCCTGACCGCATCATCCATAGCAGTAATAGCAAAGGTGTGAAGAGTCCAAGGAATTTAGGGCTTGCTTGGATATTGAGTATGTCTGCGAGACTACCTTCTTCCTTGAAGCCAAAGAAACGATAGCCGTGGCACAAACAAAGCGTAATAGAGAACCTACCATAGCAAAAGCATGGCGAGCCAGCTGATCCATTCGTCTCTCTGTGGGATCTCTTAAAGAAGCGTTAGTAGCAGACGGCATGATAGTATTGGACAGGCCTGACACAGGTGAGTCCACCTCCGGTGGAAATGACCATGACTTATATCATGATATATCATATCAGCCGAAAAATACCATGTTTGTGAGTACTCACCTGAAAAATGGATATTGTCAGTGTGCCACACACCCCGCTTCACCTTTAAATTCTTCACGATTGGGTTACTCACCACCAGGTGACGCTGTTGCAGAGAGGAAGTCTTGTAACGAGCCCCCTTCCGGCCTATATATACCTGGTACCTCCCACTCAACACCAGTGATTTAAAAAGCAGAAAGACAAGGTACCAGTAATCTACCGGTAACCTCAAAATAAATAAAAGCTTCACCATATGAAGGATTCGGGATACCGAAAAGGGCGGGAGTGAAGCGGGGTGTGTAGCACACTGACAATATCCATTTTTCAGGTGAGTACTCACAAAATGGTATTATTCTCAGTGTGCCACACACCCCGCTTCACCTTTAAATTCTTCACGATTGGGACATCCAAAAGCAGTGTCCACAAGGGATGGGTATCCAAAGGCAAGGTGAATCATAACTTAAATGACTGCAGTCTGCAGAACTTTGCGGCCAAAAACAGCATCCGCTGAGGCTCGCACATCAACTTTGTAAAACTTAGAAAAAGTATGAACAGAAGACCAAGTGGCGGCCTTACAAATTTGTTCAACAGAAGCTTGGTGCTGAAAAGCCCAAGACGCTCCAACGGCGCGAGTAGAATGAGCAGTGATACGAAAAGGGGGAACTTTCCCCTTAGCAGAATAGGCCGCAATAACGGCCTGACGTATCCATTTACTAATGGAAGATTTGGCCGGTGCCAAACCCTACTTAGGCCCACAGGGCACAACAAAAAAAGGCATCCGTCTTACGAAAAGGAGACGTGATAATCAAGTAGTACTTAACACAGCGTACTACATCCAAACAATGCAAAACCCTCTCTTGTGTCCTAATCCTAAGAATGACAAAGGAGGGAAGAACAATATCCTGATTCAAATGAAAAGCAGAAACAACCTTAGGAAGAAAGTCTGGTTTGAACCGAAAAACCACTTTATCCTGATGCCTCTCGAAGGAAGGCGCCTGGATAGACAAGGCCGCCAACTCCGAGACACGCCGGACCGAAGTGATAGCTACCAAGAAGACAATCTTCTGAGTCAGGGTAGACAAAGCAATATCTTGCAAAGGCTCAAAAGGAGGAGCCTGAAGAGCAGAAAGAACCAAATTCAAGTCCCAAACAGGGAGTAATGGTTTCCTGGGGGGCCGCACATGCGTAACCCCCTGGAAAAAAGTTTTAACTAAAGGATGAAGCGCAAAACGCTTCTGAAAAAAGATAGATAAGGCAGAAACTTGCCCTTTCAAAGTACTTAGCTGAAGACCAGAGTCTAGGCCAGATTGCAAAAACTCCAGAATCCTGGAGACCGAAAAGACCCTACAAGGAAAAGATCTAATCTCACACCAAGCGATATAGGCTTTCCAAGTCCTATAGTAGATGATAGAAGAAGACCTCTTCCGGGCACTGATCAGAGTCTTAACGACTGAGTCAGAAAGACCCTCCTCCTTCAAGATGGAGGTTTCAGCAGCCAGGCCGTCAAACCCAGCGCTGGTAAATTGGGGTAACACAACCGACCCTGAGTGAGCAGATCGGGCCGAAGAGGCAGAACGAACTGGTCCACTGCCAGCCGAACGATGTCTGCGAACCACACTCGCCGGGGCCACGAGAATGGCGGACACCCTTTCCAGAGCCAACTTCCGAACCACCCTGCCCAGCATGGGTATCGGAGGAAACAGGTATAGAAACCCCAGATCCCCCCAGCTCAGGGACATGGCGTCCACTGCCAGAGCCAGAGGATCCTGGGAGAGCGACATGAAGTTCTGGAGCCTGTGATTGTGACGAGAGGCAAACAGGTCCACCTCCGGTGTCCCCCATCGGAGACACAGTGAGCAAAAAACCTGAGGACGGAGAGCCCATTCTCCCAGACGGGGAGAGCCCCTGCTCAACCGGTCCGCTTCCTGGTTCTCCACTCCTGGAATGTACACCGCCGAGAGACAAGGAACATGGGCCTCCGCCCAGGACAGGATCAGGGACACCTCTCTGAGAGCACCCAGACTGCGAGTCCCTCCCTGATGATTGATGTAAGCAACCGCTGTTGATTGTCTGAAAGCACTTGGACCGGAAGGCCCAGAACGTGTTGAGTCAGGAGAACAAGAACCAGACGGATGGCTCTTAGTTCCAGCACATTGATGGGTAAGTGGGCCTCTTGAGGTCCCCACCGCCCCTGGAACTGAAGCTCCTTCCAGAATCCGCCCCATCCCAAAAGACTGGCGTCCGTGGTGACAATTTCCCAAAGAGGGGTCAGGATAGACCTGCCCTTCACGAGATTGGCCGAGACCAACCACCACTGGAGGGACTGCTGGACCCGGGAGGACAACTGGAAGGGCTGATCCAGCGACCGAGGCTGCCGGTTCCAGGACGCCAACAGATAAAGCTGAAGCGTCCTCGTGTGAAATTGAGCAAAAGGAACTGCCTCGAAGGAGGCAACCATCAACCCTACCAGCCTCATCCCCAGACGGATGGACGGCCGAGGATTGGACTGGGGGAGAAACACTCTGTGTTGATGAGAGTCCAACTGCATCCCCAGAAAGGACACCACCCTGGCCGGAGCGAGGGAGGACTTGGGGAAGTTGATCACCCAACCAAAGCTTTCCAGCGTGGAGACCACCAGCCTGGTGTCTGTCTCCGATTGATCGAGTGACGGAGCCATGATGAGAAGGTCGTCCAAATAAGGTACGACACGAATGCCCCGAGATCTGAAAATGGCCATCACCCCTGCCAGCACCTTGGTGAACACTCTTGGAGCCGAGGTAAGGCCAAACAGAAGTGCCACGAATTGAAAATGCTGATCTTTCATCACGAATCGAAGAAAACGCTGATGAGCCTGGCAGATGGGAACATGAAGATAAGCATCCTTGATGTCTATGGACGTCATGAAGTCCCCCTGCCGAAGGGAACCGACGGCCGTACGCAAAGTTTCCATGCAAAACTTCCGAACACGGATGAACTTGTTGAGTAATTTCAGGTCCAGGACGGGACGAACCGACCAGTCCTTTTTGGGGACTGCGAAAAGATTGGAGTAGAAACCGAGGCCCATCTCTAAGCGTGGTACCGGCCGGATGACCTCCATTTCTAACAGATTCTTTACCGACGCCAGGAGCCCGTGTGGCCAAAGGATCGATGGGCACCCGAGACCGAAAGAACCGCGAAGGAGGGCGAGACCCGAATTCCAGTTTGTAACCGGACGACACCACCTCCCGGATCCATCTGTCCAGAACCTCCTGGTCCCAAACCTGGGAGAAGTGTCGCAATCGTTCCCCCACCCGCACGGGTGAGGGCAGCCCCTCATTGCTGAGCGGGCTTATCAGCAGGCTTGGTGCCCCAGGACTGAGTGGGATGGCCATGGCCCCTCCCCCGGGTCCAACCTGCACCTCTGGTAGCGGGAAAGGAAGCCCCCCTACCCGCTCTGAATCCCCGAAAGGAAGGCCTAACAGTACTTGCCCCCCGAAAGGGACGACGAGGCCTCTTGCATTGAGGCATTTTACCACCTTTTGCAACTGAATCAATTTTATCACCAAACAGTCGCAAGCCCAAAAAGGGAAGTGCTGTGAGCACCCTTTTGGAAACTGAGTCCGCCGACCACAGGCGCAGCCATACTGACCGACGAATAGCCACCAGCATTGCCGCTGTCCTGCTACTCATAGCCAGCGCATCGTCCTGAGCGGTCAGAACATAGTGTGAGTCTTTTTTTTCCTGCTTAAGAGCAGTAAACTCATTACAAGCGGGATCAAGATCCACGCATAGATGCTGAATAACAGACCTAACCGCCAATAGAAGAAGCACCGAGGCACACACCGGCCACATCGTCGATCCGGCACTAATAAAACCATGGCGAGCATACTGGTCATCCTCACCATCCTTAAGGGCAGTGGTCTCAGCAGACTGCACCATAGCCGTGCTAGAGAGCCCTAGCACAGGGGTATCGATGTCAGGGGGAACCGACCAAAGCTTCACCAATTCTGGCGGAAAAGGATAACGTTTATCCCAACTGGAAGGAATTCCAGTTAACCGCGTGGGATGTTCCCATTCCTTAAGCACAACCCTCTCAAAGTGTTGTTGTCTGGGAAATACCAAACGCGGCTGAGGCACATTAAACAACTCACCTTTGGCAGGGTGACAGCCTCAGGCGGATCTAAATTCAAAATCTCAAACATTTGAGCCAGAATGGAGTGGGTGTCAAGGGAAACCCTCGCAGCCAGATCGCCAATAGCATCAACCTCAAGCTGATCTGCAGGCTTATCTGATTCCACCAGGAATTCCCCCTCCTCGTCCAGGGAGTAATCGGACCAATCCACAGGCTCACATACCTCATCCTGTGAAGCCGGAGGTACAGGAAAAAGGTGTTTCCGTTTTCGCAGTGGCCTTCAACCCTGCATTAACGGAAACTATCTTCTCGAGGTTGGACAATGGTGCAGACACCTCGGATTGCGAATCCCCACCTTTGACAATGTCACACGGGGTCCGGAACAGGGAGGGAGGGGTAGGAGATGATGGAAGTTGCGAGGAGCCAGCAGCCGGAGCGACGGACTGACGCGCAATATTCTGCTTTGCACAAGGAATGCACAATATAACATCATCGCCTGGGAGCAGCCCCCACACAACCTGGATGGCCCAGAAGAACCATTTCCGGTATTATCGGAAGCCTCCATATGGTGATTTATGGTATTCGCACAACCATGGGTTTTAGGCATAAGCCACCCGGGATGTCCCTTTATATTAATGTCCTGGGAGGGAGGATTTAATTTATAATAATAATGATCCCCTTTTAAATTTTTTTTTTTTTTTTTATTTTTTCCAATATATAAATATGTCCCACAGAGTAATAGGACTAGCCAGGTATAATAGAACCGGGAAGCCACTGCGTTGAGGGAATCCCAGGATCTGTGGGGAAAAAAACCAACAGTAAGATCCCCAGAAAACAAAGGGCAGCATGTAGTATAACATTCATGCAACAATATAACACATAATAAAAAACGCACCAGAGTGCTTAAAAGAGGCCAAACTCTTGTCCTTTGTTTTTCCTTTTTTTTTTTTTTTTTTTTTTTTTTATATATAAATCAATCATAATAAAAGCAGTAGACTGCCCCACACGAGGTGAGGCCGCTTACCTGCCCAAGCTGAATCAATAAGGCACCCGAAAGCAGCAGTAGCAGCAGCAGCAGCGATAAAAAAAAACTCGTGCGGCTGAGTGCCCCGCACCTTAACTCAAATAAGAGGAAGGAAGGAAGTGCGGCTGGGGCCGTTGTATGATGACGCCGCCGCTCCAGCCACGCTCCCCTCTCACACGCCCCCCTCTCACACGCCCCCCTCTGACGTCATCCGAGCCCCGCCCCCTCCAGATTCAAACAGTGCGGCCCGCCAGACGGCGGTGCCGCAAAACAAGAGGGCGCCCGACGCCCTCAGTAGATGGAGGAGGGGGGGGAAAGGAAGCTAGGCAGCCATGCGCAAAACAGCGCTGACAGCGTGGCCCGCCGAACGGCGGTGCCAACCCAATTTAAAACAGGAAAAAGGGAGGGGGGGGGAGAGGAAAGGACGCCGGCAGCATCAGGCATGCCTGCCACAGCGCGGCCCGCCCTGGCCGCCCTAAAGCTGAACCAAACTCTGGCCAATCAGGCCAGCAGCAGCTCGCCCAATGGCGGAACTGCCAGTAAGGAAAACAGAGAACAATCAGTGTGCCATGTAAAAAGAAATAGTCAGGCCATGTGCACCCTTGCTTGCGGTGCAGACCTGAACATAACAAGGTAAAGTAAGTAAAAACATACCAGTAAAAACACACATGCATACACACATCCCTCCACCCCCCCCCATAGTGAAGGGAGAAGGGACCGTAACGGGAGAGCAAGGGGCACCTCGGGACAGGGGCATCCCAAATCCGGATCACCATGCCGGATAGCCGCATTGCCCCCAAAACAGGGGGTCGAGCGGAGGAGATAAGCTCCTAGGCACCTATAGTGCCATCTACCAATTGCCCAGTGAGCAGCCTAGGCTGGGAGGCTTCCATTTAACCACAAAGGTAACAAACAATCAAAGCCAGGCAGAAATAGACCAAAAGGGGGTGCCGGGTTAATCCACCGCAGGTGACGTAGTGCAGAGAGGAAGTCTTGTAACGAGCCCCCTTCCGGCCTATATATACCTGGTACCTCCCTTCAATCACCAGTATATTCAAAAAGCAGTAAAACAAGGTACCAGTATTCCACCAGTAACCTCCAAAATTAATTTTGATATAAATAAAAAAGGGCTTCACCATATAAATGCTTCGGTAATACCGAAAAGGGCGGGTGTGAAGCGGGGTGTGTGGCACACCAACAATATCCATTTTTCAGGTGAGTACTCACAAAATGGTATTATTCTTGGTGTGCCACACACCCCGCTTCACTTCTTAAATATTCATCACTTCATGGGACATCCAAAAGCAGTGTCCACAAGGGAAGGGCATCTCAAGGCCAGGTGAAGCATAACTTAAATGACTGCAGTCTGCAGAACTTTGCGGCCAAAAACAGCAACCGCTGAGGCCCGCACATCAACTTTGTAAAACTTAGAAAAAGTGTGAACAGAAGACCAGGTGGCGGCCTTACAAACCTGTTCAACAGAAGCTTGGTGCTGAAAAGCCCAAGACGCCCCAACAGCGCGAGTGGAATGAGCAGTAATACGAAAAGGGGGAACTTTTCCCTTAGCAGAATAGGCCGCAGTAACGGCCTGACGTATCCACTTGCTAATGGCAGATTTGGCTGGTGCCAAACCCTTCTTAGGCCCATGGGGCACAACAAAAAAGGAATCCGTCCTACGGAAAGGAGACGTGATAATCAAGTAGTACTTAACACAGCGTACAACATCCAAACAATGCAAAACCCTCTCTTTGTCATTCTTAGGATTAGGACACAAGGAGGGAAGAACAATATCTTGGTTCAAATGAAAAGCAGAAACAACCTTAGGAAGAAAGTCTGGCTTGAACCGAAAGACCACTTTATCCCGATGCCTCTCGAAGTAGGGCGCCTGGATAGTTAAGGCCGCCAATTCTGAGACACGCCGGACAGAAGTGATCGCTACCAAGAAGACAATTTTCTGAGTCAGGGTAGACAAAGCAATATCTTGCAAAGGCTCAAAAGGAGGAGCCTGAAGAGCCAAAAGAACCAAATTCAAATCCCAAACAGGGAGTAATGGTTTCCTGGGAGGCCGCACATGCGTAACCCCCTGGAAAAAAGCTTTAACTAAAAGGTTTAAGTGCAACACGCTTCTGAAAAAAGACAGAGACCTGCCCTTTCAATGTACTTAGCTGGAGACCAGAGTCCAGCCCTGATTGTAAAAACTCCAGAATCCTGGGGACAGAGAGGACCCTACAAGGAAAAGATCTTATCTCACACCAAGTGATATAGGCTTTCCAAGTCCTATAGTAGGTGACGGAAGAAGACTTCTTCCGGGCACTGATCAGAGTCTTAATGACTGAATCAGAAAGACCCTCCTCCTTCAGGATGGAGGTTTCAGCCGCCAGGCCATCAAACCCAGCGCTGGTAAATTGAGGTAACACAATTGACCCTGAGTGAGCAGATCGGGCCGAAGAGGCAGAATGAACTGGTCCACTGCCAGCCAAACGATGCCTGCGAACCTTAATCGCTTTGGCCACTTTGGGGCCATGAGAACGGCGTACACCCTTTCCAGAGCCAACTTCTGAAGAACTCTGCCCAGCAAGGGCCACGGAGGAAACAGGTATAGAAATCCCAGAGCTCCTCAGTTCAGGGACCTGACGTCCACTGTCAGAGCCAGAGGATCCCGGGAGAGAGACACGAAGCTCGGGAGCCTGAGATAGAGATGAGGGGCCCACAGGTCCACCTCCGGAGTCTCCCATTGGAGACACAATAAGAGAACCACCCGAGGATGGAGAGCTTATTCTTCCAGACGGGGAGAGCACTTGCTCAACCGGTCCGCTACCTGTTCCATCACCTCTGGAATGTAAACCGCCGAGAGACAGGGAACATGGAACACTGCCCATGTCTGGATCAGGGACATTTCTCTGATGGGTAAGTGGGGCCTCCACTGCCCCTGAAGCCGCAGCTCCTTCCAGAATCTGTCCCATCCCGACAGACCGGTGTCCGTGGTGACACCTCTCCAAGGGAGGGTCAGGAAAGACCTGCCCTATACAAGATTGGTCGAGACCAATCACCACAGGAGGAACTGCCGTACACGGGAGGACAATTGGAAGGACTGATCCAACAACAGAGGTTGCTGGACCCAACACGCTAGCAGAAATAGCTGAAGTGTTCTTGTGCGAATTTGGGCAAAAGAAAGACACACAGCGTCTTGATGAGAGTTCAGGCCGGGATGAACCGACCCCTGAATGGACCGCGAGGGAGGGTGAGACTCGAATTCCAGGTTGTGACCTGTCGACACTACCTCCTGGATCCATCTGCCTAGAACCACATGGTTCCAATGGTAGAAGTGTCGCAATAGTCCCCCCACCCGCACGGGTGAGGGCAGCCCCTCATTGCTGAGTGGGCTTATCAGCAGGCTTGGGCTTGGTGCCCCAGGACTGAGTGGGCCGGCCACGGCCCCTCCCCCGAGTCCAACCTGCGCCACTGGTAGCGGGAAAGGACGTACCTTTTCCCGCTCCGAACCTTTGAAAGGAAGGCCTACCGGAACTTGTCCCCCTGAAGGGACCACGAGGCCTTTTGCGTTGTGGCATCTTACCATCTTTTGCGACTGAATCAATTTTCTCCCCAAACAGACGCAACCCCAAAAAGGGGAGGGCTGTGAGTACCTTTTTGGAAGCCGTGTCTGCTGACCACTGACGCAGCCATACTGACCTGCGAATAGCCACCAGCATAGCTGCCGCCTTGCTACTCATAGTCAGCGCATCGTCCTGAGCGGCCAGGACATAAGCCACATAAGCCACAAAAGATTCACACTGCTTAAGTAAGATCCTCATATAGCCCCTGAATTAGGGACTTAATTGCCAATAGAAGAAGGGCTGAAGCACATACCGGGCGCAATGCTGACCGGAATAGATAAAACCATGTCGAGCGTATTGGTCAATCCTGCGATCTTCCCCATCTTTGGGGACAGTGGTCTCAGCAGATTGTACCAAAGCCGAGCTGGAGAGTCCTAGTACAGGGGTATCGACGTCCGGAGGGACAGACCACAGCCTCACCAATTCTGGTGGAAAAGGATAACGCTTTTCCCAACTGGAAGGAATTCCAGATAACCGTGTGGGATGTTCCCATTCCTTAAGAACCACCCTCTCAAAGTGGTGCTGCCTGGGAAAGACCAAACTCGGCTGAGGCTCTTTAAATAACTGACCCTTTGGCGGGGCGGCCGCCTCAGGCGTATCTAAACTCAAAATATTAAACATTTGAGCCAGAATGGATGGGGTGTCAAAAACAACCCCCTCTGACCAATCGCCGATCTCATCAGCCACATGCTGACCTGTCGGCTCATCTGACTCCGACGGGAGTTCATCCTCGTCAGGGGATCCATCGGACCATTCCACAGGTTCACAAAACTGGTCCTGTGGAGCCGAAGGTACCGGAGTCAGGTGCCTTCGTTTTGTAGCGGTTTTAAACGCTGCTTTAACGGGCATCATTTTCCGGGGGCAGGGCTGTGCTGCTGCCTCGGAATGCGAATCCCCACTTTTGACAGTGTCATGCGGGGTCCGGAATAGGGATGGAGAGGTAGGAGATGAAGGATGCGATGGCACCGCAGCCGAAGCAACGGACTGGCGCGCAATAGTCTGTTTTGCACAAGGGATGCAAATAAAGATATCATCAGCTGGGAGTGGAACCCCACAACCTACGCACCCCCCAAACGGAACAGCAGAACCGTTTCCGGAATCTACGGAAGCCTCCATATGGTGATTTATGGTATTCGCAATAATGGGACTTTTAAGGCATAAGCCGACCCGGGA
Source organism: Gastrophryne carolinensis (assembly GCA_027917425.1). Taxonomy (NCBI): domain Eukaryota; kingdom Metazoa; phylum Chordata; class Amphibia; order Anura; family Microhylidae; genus Gastrophryne; species Gastrophryne carolinensis. Next base: position 277,205,032 of record CM051238.1, read on the forward strand.
TGCCCCCTTTATTTTAGTAATGTCCCGGAAGGGAGGATTTATATAATTTTTTTTTTTTTTTTTTTTTAGTTTAGGTCCCCTTTAATAGAAACTATATATATATACTTATATATAGTCTATGTATATAAACATTCAAATCAATCCCAATAATTAGCCAGGCACATAGAGCCGGAGGGCTAGCATAAGCAGGGATCCCAGGATCTGCAAGGCAAGAAAACAACCATCAGATCCTTCACATGTGTATAACATATAAGTATGGCACCAAGTGCCCTTAAATGACGCCCCCTTGATAATAGTGATTTCTCACTGTATTATTAAACAATATCTCCCATTTAACGGCCCCAACGGGAGGGGCCGCTTACCTGTACCGCAATCAGCCGGTAAGCCTGCAGCCAGCAGCCATGAGCCGGCAGAAGACAAAGTGCGGCCGTGCGCCCACGTGCCTTCCTGTTTTGAAGGAAGCTGGGACGCTGGGCCCGCCGCTGACGCCGCATGACGTCGGCGCCGCGCCCCCGGCGCCGCATCAGCGGGCCCGCCCCCCCCCCCCACGCTGATCAGCTGGAACACTTTACAGCTGATCCAGCACGCGCGTCCAGGCAGCGGAGGGGGGAGGGTAAAAACCGCATGTGCTGACAAAGCTCAATGAATGCCAGGCGAGGAGAGGGGGGAGGGGGCCACAAGCAACCAACTGCCAGAGAGGTGGCCAGCCCATACCCAGCGCAAGCTGCCCTAAAGCAGACCCAAAATATACACATGCTACAGTGAATGTATAAACATGACATATATGTTAACATGCAGTGATACAGTGAAACACACATACTAAAGCACACCCTCACCACCCCCCCAACGGGAGAGAAAGGGGCTACGGGGACCCTCGGGACAGGGGCATCCCATTTCCGGATCACCATGCCGGTTCGCCGCATTGCCCCACGCATGAGGTCGAGCGGTAGGAGATAAGCTCCTAGGCACTTAAAGTGCCATCTACCATTTGCCCGGTGAGCAGCCAAGGCTGGGAGGCTTCCTATTTCACCATAAAGGTATACAAACTCAAACCGGGCAGAAATAGACCAAAAGGGGGGGGTGGCGGGGTAAGAATACCCCGGCCTACCTGTAAGCAGGAGACTTCCAACTTCTGACTTGTCAGCAAGCAGAGAGAAAAAATACTGGTGATTGAAGGGAGGTACCAGGTATATATAGGCCGGAAGGGGGCTCGTTACAAGACTTCCTCTCTGCACTACGTCACCTGCGGTGGATTAACCCATGAAGTGATGAATATTTAAGAAGTGAAGCGGGGTGTGTGGCACACCAAGAATAAACACTGGTGTTGAGTGGGAGGTACCAGGTATATATAGGCCGGCAGGGGGCTCGTTACAAGACTTCCTCTCTGCAACAGCGTCACCTGGCGGTGAGTAACCCAATCGTGAAGAATTTAAAGGTGAAGCGGGGTGTGTGGCACACTGAGAATAAGGATACCTTGAATCTAGGATTCTAGGGACAGCAGGCAACTTGTTAGGACTTTCCCATTCCTTTAACACCATCCTGGAGAAATGTGACTGCTCCGGAAACACCTGCCTCTGTCTCACAGGCCTAAACAGGTCACCCTTCCCCCTCTTCGCCAATTTAGGAGGGGTAATGTTTAAAGTTTCGAACACAGAAGAAAGTAAACTCTGTTTCGTCTGAGTGTAAGGGATCTTCCTCAGAAGAAAATGAGATAGAATTACTGTCCTTCTCACCGGAGCGTACCTCACCTTCTGAGAGTGGTTCATCAATAATCTCTTCCTCCTCCTCAGAACCAAAAGAGGCAAATAAATCCTCTTCCTCATAAATGCCTCCTCTTATTGGCGGCCTTTTTAGGAATGACCAAAGAGAGCTGTCTTTCCAGGTTATCCAACCTGTGTGCCATATCTGCCTGCGCTCCACTGCCTTCCCCTTCTCTAGGGGCTACTTGAGGATGCTGAGGTACAGAAGAAACCAAATTTATTGCTGGACTGGATGGTGGAGCAACCACCCTATTATGGTCTGAACCAATTCTCCTGGCGCAAGCGGAACAAACCGTGCTGAAAACACCCAGGGGGTCCTCCTTACATAAAGGGCAGAGCCTGCCCTGCTCAAGTGGGATGCCCGACTCACTATCTCACGATGCCTCCGTCATGGTGTTTTTTTAATTTTTGCAAAAAGAAAAGACCTAAAGTCCTAAGCCTATACTAATACCCAGGAGGACTGGGAGGAACCACAACCCCTTTATCCTTCTTCCCAATCTTAAAATAAACAGGAGAAAAGACCTATTAAAAATGGACTTTTTTTTCCCCAAAATAGCATAATACCAGCCATAACACTTAAAATTTAATAAGACATAATAACATCAAAAATAGTACAATCGACATCCACTTACCCCTGCAGCAGCCAAATCACTCAGAACTGGCAACTACACACCTTCCCGCTTCTCACACAATGCCCCTAGACCCAAGGAGAAAACATGGTGTAGCGAGGGTTAATACTTTAGGGGCCCCCTCGGGTGCACCTGCCCCGCCGCAACGCTAGAGCGGCCTAAACACAAGAGTCCCATAGAACCCCCAGTGCTAGAACGAGATGCAGCAGTGGGGTCTAGTAGCCGCTGCTAAGTCCGGGGCAGAAAGAAGCCGCAGTGTGGACAGCGGGGGAGCTCGGCATATGGCCGCTCCCCGCCGCCGTTTACCGCCCTTGTACGTATGGGGGTCCGCTGCCACCTACCTCCTGTCTTCCCATGCAGGGGTATTCAGCGGAAGTCTGGGTGGCGGAGCGCGCGCTCTCTCATCCTCCTTTCATGCCGGGGAGAGCGCGAATGAAGGACCAGAAAGCCGCAATCGCACTTCCGCCCCCGACGTGACGTCACCAACAAAAAACACGCCCCTTAAAGCTGAAGCCGCGAAATTTGAAAAATAAATTTTTTTTTTCCCCTTTTCTTTTAAATAACCTAAATGGGTTGTATAAAAACACACAGTTCCTCAGCAGGTACACCAGAGAAAAACCTGCGGCTGGCGTGCTCTTCAAAGAAAGCCTGCAGCCCAGAGCGTATACACTCTGCAAGCGCCCCAATACCCCGGCGCTTCACCTTACCTTCACAGACCCCTGAACAGCAGAGCTGTGGGAGGCAAAATGGGTCTGGGGGATCCGTGGGAATAAGGCTGTGCAGGAAGCCGACAGGGTGCATTCTCCCGCTTGCTGCCAATCCTTGAGAGAACTTCAACAACCTTCACAGCCAGCTCAACTGCAAGAATGAAACTGGAGTTGATTTGGAGGCAGCTGCTACTTATGGTTCGGGAGGGGCCACACCTTTTTTGTCTTGCAGTCACACCCTTCGGGCAAGGAAGCATTCCCAAGTGTAAGGAGGGTCTGGAATGGATCAGAAAAAAAAAAGGCCCTCCTTAGAGGAGCGAGTGGTCAGAAGCCAGAGAGATCGGTAGAAGCTCTGACCTGTGCCTGGCTTCCATCAACCTCTAAAGCTGTCAGAAGTGGCGGGGCATCAGTATATCGGGGTAAGTAAGCGGCGATTAAAGTTGCAGCATTGCAGGTACCTACAGCTGCATAGCTTGGGGGGCACATGCCCCAGGTGAAACAGCTCAGGGGGCCCCAAAGGAGATCTGAGCACAGGTGGGGGCGCAATTTTGAATCTTTGCCCTGGGTGCCAGAAATCCTAGCTACTTCTACCTACATGCAGTAGATTGGGTGCTGGATTGATACAAAAAAGCGGTATGGGATGGCGGTCATCTTTTTAACACATTTATAAAAAGGGATGAGGTATTCTACAGCACAAAGACTAGAATCTGAGGTGCCTCCTCTCTATGCCATGAGCCACACCTCCCAAGCCACACACTATTGTTTTACAATTGGCATTTCTATGGCCTACTATACAAGAGGAGCCAAATATACATACAGGTTCCACAGAGGTTAAACCACCACCTAAAAGCTGTTTTATAGTCTTTATTTCATTTTATAATTCACCAAACAGCAGATTAAAATCAGTTTAGACTCCAGACATAAATTAAAAAAAAAAAAAACATTTGTACCACCACCTATTGAAAACCACACATGACACAACACAAATGTAATCAAACCCAAGCACATTGCTTCTATTTATTGTTATCTTACAGAACACCAAACCAGGCATCTGCTATACATTATTTCTAGGTGAGACAAATATACAAGTGTAAATCTATAGAACACCAGTTTTCAGCAGGGTATAAAACTTCCCTCCTATAGAGTTGTGGCACAATACATTTCTTCAAACATATTACACATACCAATTTAATTTACAAAAAGTTCATCTAAAGATTGCAATATTCAAATAAAAATGCCACCAGCAAGGCCGTTTTGTATCGGGGCACTGTAAGCATTAACATCAGTTACATCATTTTTATATCAAGTAACTAACTGGACAAGAAATAAAGCAAATTCCAGACTTTACTCAGCTTCATAAAAAAACAGGAGGTCCTCAAAAATGCAGGGCTTGCCATTCAGGAACCCCCATTTACCACGTGTTCAGCAGATGTAGCCAGCTGACCTTGCCTGCATAAAACGAACAGCTCCATCTCACGACTTACTGCTTCATGTGAACTTCACAGCTGCTTAACATCTTCGGTGCGTTGTGCTCCAGTAAAACTCATGTGAGAGGCATTGCATCCCCTATGGCTATTTAGAAGACGACATGAACATTCATTAAGCCCTTTTTTATTTAACCTAAATAACCTTACCTAAGATAACAAAAGGAGTGTGCAAGCTTGGGTAATTAAACCTAACACACATACAATGGGGAGGCTTCCACAAAGCCCCCAAACCCAACCAACAATCTGCACTACTACAATTAAAGTACAAAACTGAATCCTTTATTGAAATATATACACCTATGATAATTAAAAGCACATTAAAAACTAATTATATAAACATTACTCTAGAGGGCGCTGGTGGCATAGCCACAATAAATGGGTCACATCTCAAGTTTCATATCTCTATGTATACATGGCTGAGTCCTATTTCTCCAAGCCAAAGTGCCTATTTTCTCCAAGCAAGTGTGGCAAGCTTGAATTAAGGCAGGACTATAATCGTTTGCGTTTCCTCCCCTCCACACACGGATTCTTAACATGTCACTCTGTATACCTGTTCTATAGATGCTCTGAATGCTCGATTGTCCATCTCAAAATGGCGACTTTGCTCTTCTGGGTGATGCCGCCGTTGAATATTTGCCTTATTTCTATGGCCAAGCATTCTGGTTTTATAGCACTGCAAGAAAGGAAACATTTGCAATCCAATTAAAATTAAACATTTTACCTTCATGAAGTCATGTTATTTATGTTAAACTCGTGTAGCTCCAATCTACACCCCGTTTGTCTCTTAGAAAGCCCATCAAGGATTTGAGAACCTTAAATGCTCACAGGGCGGATCGAGCTTGGGAGGAAAAAGTACATGCTTTGTTGTATCATCTTCATGCTCTATTATTCCATCTCAGATCCTGGGAGGTAATTGTAATTCTACCACTATTTAAATCATTTTGATGCCATTCAGGACCAAGTTCTTATCCCCGTCTACTCGTATTTGTTATAAAGACCAGTGACCACTGTCATCTGCAAGCAAAGCTTTGCAGCCTCCCTTCCTCACTAAGGGAAGGTCTTCGCTGACGAGACCAGGAGAATTTTTTGTTGATGGGCATGTCAATTTTCACTTTAAACAGAAGACCCCAATAAAGGCTAAATAAAATACTATAAAGATATTGATGGCATCCTTGGCTGGTCTGTTTGCCTTGTAAGCAAACTGGAGGGATCCACAAATCGATTGTTGGATTCACTCAGATTGTCACCCCTGGAAGATAACCAGGCTCTTCTACCTACTTCAGGCCAGAGGAGATATTGAGAAATCAGGTGGGGGTTTGCCTCGGACCACTTAAGGCTATGCATATGGGAATGAGAAATCTGTGTCATGATTACATACTAAATAAATTAACTCTTGGTAAAACAACAATGGAAAAGGACCTAGGGGTTTTAGTTAACAATAAGCTTAACTGTAGTAATCAATGCCAGGCAGCAGCTGCCAAATCAAACAGGATCATGAGGTGCAGCAAGAGGGGCATAGGTGCTCATGACCAGAGAATCATTTTACCCCTGTACAAGTCACTGGTCAGACCCCATATGGAGTATTGTGTACAGTTCTGTGCACCTGTGCTTAAGAAGGACATATCAGAACTGGAGCGCATTCAAAAGAGGGCAGCTAAGTTAATAAAACAAGTTCGGGGACTAGAGTACCCTGCAAGATTGTCAAAGTTAGGTTTAATTAGTTTAGAAGAAAAAAAAAAAAACGCCTTAGGGTGATCTAATAACTATGTATAAATATATTCGGGTCAAGATCTTTCCCACAATCTATTTGTACCCTGGAGTGTAACCATAACGCAAGGGCATCCACTAAGGTTAGAGGAAAGGTGTTTTCTGCACCGACATAAGAGGGGATTCTTTTCTGTAAGAGCAGTGAGAGACTATGGAACTCGCTGCCAGAGGAGGTAGTAATGAAGGATACATTAAAACATTTTAAAAAGTGGCCTGGATGCCTTCCTGGCATGTAATAACATTTCCAGCTATGGCTACTAGACCACTGGAACAGGATGGACTAAAGTCTCTATTCAGCCTTACATACTATGGGCTCGATTCAACAAAGGTAGAAATAAATTTGTGTCACTCGAAAAATCAGATCGCATGCACAAAGTTTTAACTTTTTCGAGTGATTCAAAAAAGGGGTTGAATTAAATACTTGCTCTCAAAAATGCAATCTTAAAATTTTCTAATCACTCGTAAAATTTTCTAAATGCTCGTAAAAGGCTGTCGCAAGTGAAAATTTTTGGAAAATGTACTCGAATTTTTCTATTGTTTAGTATTCTAAACAATATGAATGTATGAATATTATTGTATATTTAGGAATTTTTATCTATATTGGGGATGTAGTTTTCAGCACACTTTATTTATTCAAGCACTGTCACTTTAGGATTGGTTATTTTAGGTAGGATAGCGTTTATAGTCAGGACCTAGTATTTTTGTGCCGGCACAATTAATTAGTAGTTATTTAAACTCCACCACGCTGAAAATCAGGGAGCTTCCCAGGAATTTAGGTCTGTCCATGGTCAGCACTGGAAGTATTTAGGGGGGACGCATTGTTTTTATCTTGTTGTGTTAAGTGTTGTTGTTGTTGGATTACTTCTAATAAAATTATGTGATTTTAAGCATTGAAATTCATATCATTGTTGTTGTGACTTCTTGGTGCTCCTGCCACTAGGGGGAAGAAGGATCTTTTTATCTCCCAGAACCCTATAGATTTGTTTGGCTTAAATTTTTTACTACCATGAGAATTTTTTTCAATGATTTGTGAATCGAGGCCATTGACTTCGAACATATTGCAGATGATGTGGCGCAGAGAAGGCGCACACCACCCATTCCCATATTTTCGGACACGTTTGGAAGTGGATCAGCTGCCATATCAAGCACTTTTCCAGCTTACTAGGATAAATTGTGCAGCTTTGGAATCCATATTTGGCACCATTAACTGGTAGAAGACCTTTGGGTTTTTACATTGCGATGCACAAAAACCCAGAATAGTCTAGTCAAAATCCTGGCTTTTGGTCCACATTATAGTGTAAGCATAAGAATGGTGTACCATGAGGTTAAAGCTAGCAAAGAGCTGCTCCCTGCACCCAGGGACACGTAGTGCTATGTGAGCAAGCTTTGTATAGAAAACAATGGCCACATTTCTGCATTAAAGGAAACATTTTTAATACAGGTCCCTGGCAATCCAACCAACCACCCCCCCCCCCCCCCGCCAAGAAAAAACTACATATATGCCTCTTACAAATATTACTGTTTAATTAGTACTTCCACTACAGCATACCTTGCCTCTTTATTACATGTATCCACAATGTTAGCCATGTACATACAGCTACACAGGTAACTTAAAAAGTTGAAAAAAATTATGCATTTACCCATTAAAAAGCCTACCACCACCATGCAATAGTTGGAAAATGTACTCGAATTTTTTTTCTATTTAGTATTGTTTTCTAATTTTCGCTTGCGATAGCCTTTTTACGAGCATTTAGAAAATTTTACGAGTGATTAGAAAATTTTACGATTGCATTTTCGAGTGCATTTAATTCAATCCCTTTTTGGAATCACTCGAAAAAGTTAAACTTTGTGCATGCGATCTGATTTTTCAAGTGACACGAATTTATTTCTACCTTTGTTGAATCGAGCCCCTAGTGTGAAACACTCTAATTTATATCATGTGTGTGGCTCATCAAGTCCACCTGAATCAGTAGTAACATTTTCGAATTGTAAAATGCAGTAGTACATTTTTCGATCCACTAATTTAATTCGCACTTTTACAATCGCACTCGAATTTAATTCAAGTGACTCCTGTTTTACAATGGTTCCAGGTAGCTGAATCACTCGTAAAAAAATATAGCAAAATCGCAACTTTTTAAGCACAAAACACACGAAAAATCCATTTTCGACCTTTGTTGAATCGAGCCCTATGTCACTTAGCAGTTTACAAGTAGTAAACGTGAATCTCACCACAAAAAAACACTTCACACTCTCACATCACCAGAATGGACCTGATCACCACCAGTTCTAGCTTGTGAAGCACCCAGTACATTGGGGAAAGGGAGAAGATGTACATTAGGGATGGTATTAGCTGGTGTACAACAAGCATATTTGTGCTAGCTGCCAATGGATTTATGCCACAAAAGGTGATAAACTATACACTGCAAGCAAACCACAAAGACAAATTCTTGGTATATCTACTTCTGGCACCTGATCTCATTCCGTTGACAGACTAGCTGTAACAAGTCCATTGTCATGTTTTCAACCTCTGTAATCTGCAATACTAATCACAAAGATCACAAAGTTGGGTTTTGGCCAAAACTAGGGAGCCTCTCTGATTACCCATCTAAACCGCTTCAGCATAGAGATTACCAAATCTGGTCAAAGGGCCATTGTTTCAGGTAATTGGAGACTAGATGGTGTCCCATATAGGGAATCTGGAATTAATGACTGACCAACTTCATAAGCATGCTTAAAGTCCCTATCCAGGCAGCAAACAAAGTCTTAATAAAAAGATCCTGTGCAACAATCATGTTTCATGAATCATGATGCCACCATGGACCACCTGTTTTGCTTGAAATCTTCCTTTATAGTGAGTGAACAGCAGGCCTGATCTATGAAGGAGTCCTATTGTTTAGTACTCCCAAAGTTATACATAGACCCAATCCATTGTTTTTGCAAAGATAGTGACTTCCGCAATCAGGACGCAGGAGATAGTCCTTCCGACATAACCAATAAGAGCAGGCAAGGAAGAGGACCTCTCGCTGCTAGATGTTAGAAGAGCTCTGACCATTTACCTGGAAAAAACCAGAGAGTGGCGTATAGCAAAACAACTTTTAGTAACTTTCAGTGGAAAAAAGAAAGGCTTAGCAGTCAAGTCCACTATAGCCAGATGCACAAGCATATTCATCCAGGGGAGCTTCTCCCCCAGAGGGGTCTGCCCATTCTACAAGAGCTATGTCAGCATCTTGGGCAGAGAGGAATGGGGCCTCTTCGGAAGAGATCTGCAAAGCAGCAATGTGATCATCACCACACACATCCTTAAAGTGGACCAACACCCTCCCCTGATCTGCCCGGGAATCTATAATATTCCCGGACCGATCAGCTCCCCGACTGCGGGGAACCCCAATCGGGGGTGCCCCGCTGTGTGAAACCCCCCCAGATCCCCGAAAATCCATGCGTGGGCCGCCGCCGCCACCCTCTAGCAGGACGTTTGTGAATGGCGGGCGCGCTCCCTGTAAGAGGGACGCGAGGGAGGCGGCAGCGGCCCGCGCTCAGCTTGTCCGTCGGCGGCGATTGGACGAGCGTGTCACGTGGGAGCGGGGTCAGGTGAGTTTTCGGGGCTTTCACACAGCGGGGCACCCACGATCGGGGTGCCCCGCAGAAGTGGACCAATACCCAGGATAGTCAAAATCCTGGGTGTTGGTCCACTTTAAACATTATAGACTTGATCTACTTTCTGCAAAACATCAGGCCTTCAGTAGAAGGGTACTACTTGCAGCTACCCATCCCTAAGGTATAATTACTAGCCTAATGCTCTCCGTGTGGTCATGCTGAAGTATGATTTGGAAAAACCCCGTTAGACTTACCGGTAATGGATTTTTTAAGTATACTTTCGCATGACCACATATTACCCACCCATCGTCCTAGGGGTTATTTAGGCTTTACAAAGACTGAGGTGGGGAGGGAGGGAGTAACCTATACTACTCTGAGTTAAGTGCTGGCATCTGTATACTTAGAGGGCCAAGATCCAGGGATTCCCTCTGCCATAGCCTCTTGGTGGCATCCTTGTTTCCACCCATATAAGTCTACTCCATTGCAACGCACACCCCGCTTCCATGCCGGCATGGGACAGGGAGCTGCACATGCACAATAGACCTACACAAAGGCACTATGGGGGACAAGAGGTGTATAGGCTTTTTTGTTATATGCCTGGATAGGGACTGAATCTAAGCAAAAGCCTCACACAGAGGCTGCCGAGAGCTACAGCAACCTCTGGTGAGGATTCACTCTAAAACTAGTTTAAAACTGCCTTGCTGTTGAAAGAGCTTATACCAAAGATGGGTCAGACGGTGCAATCTTTGGGAACCAACAAATGTATTTGAATAGAAGCAAAAAAGCTTTCTAGTGGGGCCCCCAATTGCTCAGCCAATACATTCTGACTGAGGCATCGGCTATTTGGTCATGGAGCTTTAGTCATAACTCTGCCTCTACATAGAGTACCCCAAGGTCAGAGGGCTATCCAATCTCTGGTTACAAGGTTTACATACATATTTAAAAAGGGAATGTTATCCTTCCAGTAAATACAAAATCAGTTCTACTGCATATTGTGAATTATAAAGGATGCTTACCACATATACAAGCGCAGGTGAGATCAAAATGCAGAGCCCACACATCACTATGATGGCCACACCAAATCCAGGAAAGTCTGTATATTTATTGGAAGGTTTTGAACTGGAATCTAAAAAGATAGATAGAAGGTAATACAAATATCTCTATATATATATAATTATTAAATAAATAAAATATATATATATGAAGAGTGCCTGGGAATATATATATATTCCCAGTCACTCTTCCCAGTCCTACAGTGCATGCACGCCCGCTCGTCCAATCAGCACACTCAGAGCCGCTGACATCATACCATCTAAGATGGCGTCTGAGGGGGTTTCACACAGGGGGCATCCCGTTCTTCTAGATTCCCAGGCTGATTGAGCTGGGTTTTAGTCCATTTTAATCTCTCCAGAAGTATAATAAAACAAAACAAAAAAAAAACACACACACGCACGCACGCACAAACGCCACACCCAACAACCACCACTACATTTACCTCCAATTGTTATAGACTGAAAATCCACTCTGTAGACTGGCATGCCGTTGGATTTAAGATTCTCTAGAAACTGGCGCAATATTTCCCCACTGCCAGGAGCTGGTAGGCGATAGATCAGTTCTCCTTTGCACACAACAGAGCCGCTACTAAATTGAAAAGAATAAATTTGATTTGAATCATTTGACTTTCCTTGGGTTTTGTTTATTTCCCCGGGGGCACACCAAATTGGAATGTCCTGCTGTGTGAACCCCCCAGAAAGCTGGTTTTCACTTACCTTTCCTCAGTCCAACAGTGCATGCGTGGGCTCTATCCCAATGATAGCCGTTTGCCTGACAATGTGATTCAGCAAATGGCTCTCATCGCCTTCAAGTATAGGCTGGGGTGGGAGCGCACAGTTAGCCTGAGCATACAGTGGATACGGCAGCTTGACCTGCCCACTGAAAACAATGAGACCAATTTGTTGAATGACCTTGAAAACAACAAGAGTTAACATTCCCTGTTGGACTGGGGAGAGGTGAGTGAATACTGGCCCCGGGGGGTTACACAACAACGACAGGGCATCCGATTTGGGATGCTTCAGAGGGAAGGCCAGCCCAGGAATATCCGTTCCACTTAATCTTTGACATTTTAAAGCGGACCAAAACCCACTGAATTTGTGAACTACATTTGGCCAAAGCCCCTGCCAATACTCCCCCATTGGGGTGTAGATCTATAAATTGATATTTCCGCTTTTCAAATTGTCTTGGAACACGGATTTATTTGCTGTCCGTTGGTGTGACATGGCAGGTGATCAGTCATTGTACAGGTGTGGCAATGACATCATTGCCATACACAACAGTGGCAATGAATGGAGGAGGCGAAGCTTTACAGCTCAAACAAGGGCCACTATCTGGGATTAGAATAAGACCGGAACAGTGAAAAATGGCAAAACTTACCCCTAATGAGGGGAGCAATTTAGGGGATTGCTGTTTAAAAAGTGGGTTTTGGTCCGCTTTAAGCATTTAGTTACTCAAGACCTACTGTACTACTTTCTACACACCATTACTTGACCCATTTGTAGAAACAAAACTCTTACACACTTTTTGCATCCTGAAACAATTATGCTTTATCCCAGAGCGAGAGTGAAGTGGCAGTAAATGAGCTAATGAAGCTATGGGACTTTCATTTTGCTTATGTCTTAGACAAAAGTGATCAAGAAGATTACAGCAAGACCTCTCTAAAGGTCATCTTAAGTGCTCTCTTCTGGCCCAAGAAAGCAAGGTTTTCGGCTTCATGATGAAAGTTAGTCAAGGAGCTAACTGTATACAACTTCTTGCTCCAAGGACCAGTACATCATCGCAACGTCAACTTAAACTGACAACCGGAATATTTAATGGCAAATTCTGGCAAAAAGTTCTAGCAGAGTGATAAAAACTTTCAGTCACACATAAAATCATTCCGCCCTGAAGAAGTGACGCGTGACGTCACGCAACGCGGCGGCTGGAGGTGGGGGTGTCTGCTTACGGGGTCTGGCTGATCATGGATATGCAAGATATTGATGGGGTATATTTGAACTGTATTTCTTAATCTTCACTAGGTTTGTCCTCAGCATTTAGCACTGAAGCACTTTTTTTCATCTATGTCATTATATTTGCACATTTAATCATTATTACTTATTGCTGTTTGCACATGACTTATTTATGTATATGATTATCATCACAGGGAATTATGTATGTTAGATAGTTCTTCATGCCCCTTTATCATGACTTTAAAATCAGAATAGGTTACTTCACAGCAGCGCCCCCTGGTGTTTGTAATATATGTCTTTTAATATGTAATATGTCTGTAGTTTTTGGCTCTTTTCATAATAAAATTATTATGTTTGATATTACTATAGATTTAGTGGTGCCACTCTTTGGGGATATCTTGAGGAAACTGGTGGATTCCTCATTTTCTTTGGTTCATGTTACCTTGCTTATTCCCTTGTGTGCACACATTTTTATAATTGGCTCCATTTTTCTGTCCTTTGTCACACATAAAATGTACGCCAAGGTTTAGAAGAGTTTTAATAACTTCTGTCAATCTCAGGGGCTGGAAAACCGCCCTATACCTTCATTGTTGGATTTTTTTTTTTTTTAGTAAGGTTTTGAAAAGGAGGCCGACTATAAGCACTGTGAAAACTCAATTTTGCTTTTGTCATTTGTACAGTAATCAGCTTGTTAACAGATTTGTTTTCAGTGGTCACCAGAAAACTTTCAAAGACTGCCAGGTTGTCAAACCTAAGACTTGGAAATTAAAGGGTTCTTTTGTTAGAACTTTCCAATCCAAAACCATGTCAGAAGCCTTAAACTAAAACTGAAAATTCTTATTGCACAATTTTTCAAAATAAAGCGATTTTGAACCAGATCAGTTATATTTATACAAAATGCTTTCTAGGTTTCACCATTCTTGGATATCTGTCTTCCCACGTTTGCCACAGATTCCCAAAAACACCAATCGGAATTATACCCCCTAAATGCAAATGAAGCCCTGGGTATCTTATTGGGAAAGGACAGAAAATAAATAAAGATCTGGCGTTTACTGGCCCTAAAAGGGGTTTCAAGACTTTAATATCTACACTACAATATCTACCACATGCAGTCTCCTCCACCCAAGTTTTTGCACATCCTACAAGAACTGTCTAACTCCTGGACTGATAAAGTTGGAGTTTCATGGATCAGATTTGCAGAGAAGGGACTCCTCTCCACACTTTCCTATGGCGCTACCAGTTAGAATCATCATCAGTGAAGTAGCTGTATTGTGAAATCACCCAAAAATAAATAAAAAAACTGTATAAAAACATGCTGGATAGTGAGGAGTTTAGTTTTACACCTTAACCGTAAAATCCTGGCAAGCTTACGTTATCCTTCTCCTGGTAATAAAACCCATGGAGTTTTTTTTCCAATTTTTTCCCAATGCCAGTCTCATGATGGGTAAAACCATTTACACACATAAAAAAAAAGGAGTGGTTATTCCAGGGGACAGGATATAGAGATTAGCAGATTTCACTTGTAAAAGCAGGCTTGTATGGATTTTTTTTGCTGCAGGGGAAACCAATGTCTAGTGTGTTTATTTATATTTATATTACTGGATTTTTTTTTTTTTATAATCAAGCTCATTTAGGTATGCCTTGTTCTTTATTATCCTCTCAGATAACCATACCAAAATGGACAATTGTATAAAAATCCCCATAACTCTTACCGGTCACTTTTTTTTTTATCAAAGTCACCATTAGGAAAGTAAGGAGACAGTTCGTCAAAAGCTTAAAATGACCTTACCTTCTGCTCACCAATTAAAATGACCTTACCTTCTGCTCACCAATTAAAATGACCTTAGCTTCTGCTCACCAATTAAAATGACCTTAGCTTCTGCTCACCAATTAAAATGACCTTAGCTTCTGCTCACCGATTAAAATAACCTTAGCTTCTGCTCACCGATTAAAATGACCTTACCTTCTGCTCACCGATTAAAATGACCTTACCTTCTGCTCACCGATTAAAATGACCTTACCTTCTGCTCACCGATTAAAATGACCTTACCTTCTGCTCACCGATTAAAATGACCTTACCTTCTGCTCACCGATTAAAATGACCTTACCTTCTGCTCACCGATTAAAATGACCTTACCTTCTGCTCACCGATTAAAATGACCTTACCTTCTGCTCACCGATTAAAATGACCTTACCTTCTGCTCACCGATTAAAATGACCTTACCTTCTGCTCGCCGATTAAAATGACCTTACCTTCTGCTCACCGATTAAAATGACCTTACCTTCTGCTCACCGATTAAAATGACATTACCTTCTGCTCACCGATTAAAATGACATTACCTTCTGCTCACCGATTGCTAGAAGTCAGGGGCCCAGTCTTTCATTCAGGTGGAACCACAGAGTTTCAGTGCGTATCATCCCAAAATGAAAGTGCAAGGCAGCCTGCTCCTAAATCTAAAAGATTCCAGAGCTGGCCACTGGCCTTCCCCTGCAGCATCCGAAATAGTTGTGTAACCCCCCCCCCCCCTGCAAAGCCAATCACTATTTTCCATCTGGATGGCATTCTTCACCTTTTAGTTTTCTACAGGTGTTTGTGTAGGGTCTCCTTTGTGTTTTGGTTTTCCTCTAACCTCTGTCTAATTTTTTTCAGTTCCAGGTGGGAGGAACACACTTCTCTACCCTGAAAGACTTGCAGAAATACCATCACCAGTAAAGCCTTATAGGGTTTTTTTTAAAACCCCAAATCTAATGCTTTGTGTTGAAGTGCAGACCATTTACAACTAACCAAACATCTATTGATATTTCTCCATTCTAGATTTTTTCATAGGACTCCTCCCTGTAGCCCTGTTTCTTTTAGTTCTTGGTGAGGCTGTTGATTAATACGAGTATATAAATTGTCCCCTCACACACCTGATCTCACCGAACACCAGTTATGAAGAGTCAGTTAATATTTCCAATGAGGGAATATCTTTAAAGACTTGACAATCCAAAGAAGAAAAGGACAAGGATAAGTATAATCAACATTAATACAAAAGACAGGGTATCACTAAATACAGTTGAGTTGGTTATTATGCTGGTTATACATAAAGTATCAAACAATCCTGTGTATAGAAAGAAAGGAAAATTATGCATATATTTCAACAATCATACATGGAGAAAAATGACAGGTTAAATGACCCAGCAACACGCTACAACTTGAAGTTGTTACCCATAGTTACCCTCTCTCTCTACTCTTCCCCCAGTCCAGTCCCTCCAGCCTAGCAAAACTCCAGGTGCCCTTTCAAGTCCCCAACCCATCCTTTGGCATGACACAGAATTTGATAACCTCCTTTGTTTCACATCCCAGCTTAAATTGCTGCCAGACTCTTGTCTACTAAATGAAATGTAGCCTTTGAAGACAAAAGCTCTAAAATGTTTAGCGCAAATGAAGGTCAATGTCTAGCTGTTTTACATGTATGCTAAATTATCTTTGAAGTGTATACCCCTAATAAACCCTAATTTCATTATGGTAAACAATGTTACAACTTCTGACTGTATCGATCAATAACTTCATTATGTTAAAATGAAAGAAACAGGACCCCTTATAATGACCGTGATGTCATGAAGAAACTTGAAGACTTTGGGAGAGCTAACAGAATACATGAAGGGCACCAGCCTAACTTGCTGTAGTCTGCTGACCTGCAAATGCATTTGCTTTGTGTTCTGGCCCAAAACTTAGCCATAAAACCCCATTGTGCCCAAGTTTATGGCCAATTTGAAAAACGTACTTGAATTCTCGGATCATCACCTGTAGGAGGTGGTCCTCATGCAATGCCGATTGAACCTGCAGAGTACAGATAGTTTCTGTAAAACTCATTTGATCAAAGTGCTGCACATGAATAATGAAATACAAAATAGCGTTTAGAAAATTCAGTTGCTTCATCAGTTGTATTTTGAGACACTTTTTGGGTTTCACACCAGTGCCATTGCATCGTGCTCGTGCTTTCAGACGAGGGACCCTCAATCACTGGTGAGGAGCGTGTGGAGGGCGTCAGCACTTGTGCTCTTCTCTCACATGGAATGGAATTGCTAGATCTGCGGCCTTTGGACACTGCTAGCAGGGCTTTTTGTGGAGCACACGGAGTATTGCGCAAATGCCAAAATGCCATGTGAAAGCTCCCATAGACTACTTTGGCCAGCTTTTCACAGGCGAGACACATGCACGAAAGCACGAGCGCCCCACAATCACGCTGGTGTGAAACCAGACTCAAGGAAGGCATTTTGGAATGATTTATGAAAGCTCTCTTTTATCCATGTCATGATATATCTGTTGGAATAGATAGAGGCAACTGGACTTGATGTGTTCTATTGCTGTAAAAGAAAAAAATGCCACAGCACGTCCAGTTGCCTTGATTATTTCTACAGATTTTATAGAATGGCAAAGGTTAGCAAAATAAAAGCAATTTACAATGGATTATATCCAACATGTTGTGACCACATTGCTAGGCACCTAGTCAACCAGTAGCACAATAAATCCCTGTTAGACTTACAGATAATGGTATTTCTAGGAATCTAGGGACCACGGAGAGAGATGCTCCTGGAGAGGAAACAACTGGCAAAACCGTTAAAAGCCCCACCTCTTGCTCCCAGTCCACAGTATTTGTACAAGCAAAAAACCACCATGGACAAAAAACACAAACGGACTAATAAAAAGGGAAGGTTATAAGGGCCATCCTGAGGGATTCTAGAAATATTGTTACCGGTAAGTCTTGACAGATTTTCTCCCATCGTCCTTCAGGATGGCACACCGAGAGGATAATCAAGTAATTTATATTCATGGGCGGGGCATAGATTGAAAGACTTTCCTACCATGATTGGTGGCTGTCTGAAAGGGGGGTTAGTCAATAACGTCTAAGAAAAAAGTGTGAGATGAAGACCAAGTTGCTGCCTTGCAGATTTCCTTCAAGGAAGCTTCTGACCTCTCAGGCCATGAGGTAGACACTGCTCTGATGGAGAAAGCCAGCACATAACGAGGAAGAGTGTTCATGCATGTGTATGTTATCAAGGTAGACTGTCTTATCCATCTGGCTAAACCTAGGTATTACCACTAAAGACGACAAAATCAAGCTGTCCTTCTCCAGGAGTGTGTGCACAATAGAACATCAGGCATCTCCTAACATCGATACAGTGAGTGGTGTCATCATCTGTGTTTGCTAAAAGAGGGCAAGACTATAGCCTGGGACCTGAGGAAGGCATAAGAAACCTTGTGTAGGTACAGGGAGTCTGGTCTCAAGATGGCTCTCAGGGAAAATTCTGCAAAAGGGGTCTCAAATTGATAGGGATAACCCTCCGTGCAGATAAAACTGCCAACAAAAAATGCATTTTAATGCTCAGACTGTAATCAGTAGCTTCAGCAAGAGGTTCAAAAGGGGACTTTGGCTAAACCCCTTAAAACCAAGGTAAGGCCCCTCTTTCTAGCAATAGCAACAAAAAATATCAATTACATCATTCTTTGTTTCTGATCTAAAAAGACCAAAATTGCAGAGGCCTAAGTTTTCAGCGTACTTATGGCAAGACTCAAGTTTAAAGCCTTCCTGCAGGAATTCCAAAACAGATGGAATTTTATTCTCGTTCAGACGTTTAGGTAAATGTTTGGAAGGAATTTACTTCTGTAATGCAAATACTCCTAGTAACCTTCCTGATTTCTACTAGGGTTTTAATCACCCTTGTAAAGAGATCCTTCCTTTCAACAGCGACCTTTCAGGATCCAGATGGCAAGGCTTAGATTTTTAAGTCAGTAGGTTTAACATTGATGATTTATGTATGCCACCGTGGTGGTGTTGGATGGTATTTGTAGGTTCTTGCCCACCAAAATGAGACTGAAAGGGCAAAGTGCTAGTTCCAAAGCCTTCAGCACCCTGAAGTTTGAGGATTTGTTTGAAATACACTCGACCAACAACTCTGGATGTGCTGTTGACCTAAATGTGCTCCCCAACTCCAGGCACTCGCAACTATGGAAATTGTCACAGGACTAGACTGTCTCCAAGCTCTTCCCTCCTGGAGGGTCAAGGGGTTCAACCACCATAAGAGACTGTCCCTTGCTGGCTCTGGGAGATCCTAGAGAATCCAGAGCCCAATCCCAGATTTGCAGAAGGGAGGTCATTAAGCCCAAAATTCTCATAATGTCTCTGTCTGGGACAATTTCTGCTATCTGTCTGGAGGGAAGAGGATCAGCTGGTCCAAGCAGTCTTGTAGACACCCCAGGAACCTGCATCTCCAGGAAGAGACAAGATTTGACTTCTCCAAGTTCACTAACCATTCTAGTTGTCGCAGAAGATCCAGCATTTCAGGCAGAGCAGGGAGGTTTTTGAGCTGTCAGCAGGAGGTCATCCAAATAGGGAAAATCCTGAATCCCACTGATTCTTTAAAATATACATGACCTCCACTAAGATCTTTTTATATCTCCATTGAGCTGATATTTTAAAGAGCAGGGCTCTGAACTGAAAATGACGAGCCTCAGAATCTAGGTGAACCACAAAGGTTAGAAACGTCAGATTTTTTTAAGAGCATCGCAATATGCAGGTAAACATCCTGCAGGTCTAGGTTTACCACGAAGCAGCCTGCTATAAGCAGATTCCTTATCAAAGATCAACTCCATTCTGAAACGTTTGTAAACTATAAACCGATTCAGGGATTTCATACTTAGGATCATTTTGAAGCCCTGCCTTGGGGTTTGGGACCAGAACATGGGAGTAGTACCCTTCCCCCCAGACACCCCTGGAGAACTGACTATTACCATTTTGTGAAAGAGCTCCTGGATGGGAAAGGCCAATCTTTTCTCCGGGTTCTGCGGGGGGATTGGTGATCAGGATTCTGCCCGAGGGTATCAAACAAGGTTATAATCAATAACCCCCGGACACAGTCCTGAGCACAAAACGGTTCTGAATAAAGGGACGGCTACGCTGACAGGAAGGGGAGTCTTTGAGTTGCGGCGAATCTTCTACTTGTCTTCTACCACCCTTTGTTGGTCCGTTAGGCTTGACCGGGAACTTTTTAGATCTCTCAGGACGATCTAGAGACTAGCATCCAATTCCACCCCAAACATAAGGGTTCCCCACAAAAGGGAATACTGCAGAGTTTGACCTTAGATGCTAGGTCACCTGACTAAGTTTTTAACCAAATTTCCCTTCTAGCACAAGTTAAAAGTGCAGTAGACTTGGCCGAGGCTCTAACTGCGTCAGCGTCTTCCAGAAAGGAAATTACCCTAAACATGCAGGGGGGAGTATCTATTAATGCTTGTTTAGGGGTGTCATTCTCAATAAAACCTTTAAAAAACGGTCCTGGAGCCATACCCAGAGGGTTCACAATCAGAGACTAGAGTAGGTTTAAATGTATGTATCCCCATCAGTCCTCCTGTCCATTGGATCCCGAAGTGTTCCAGAGTCCTCAAAACTAAAGGTCCGAGGACCTTGGGAACTAGCCAAGAGCTCCAATCATTGCTTTCCCAATTCCACAATCTACACGACAAAATTTAGAAAGCATTAATAAACAGAATATCAGTAATAATCAATAATATAAATACTAATATCCATATTAGTAATAGGACCTTGTTTTATAGATAAAAACAAAAATGCTACATAACATTTAAAACCTAATCGCTTGAGCCCCGCTGCCGGCGGTTCCCCTGGAGCAGCCCCCGCATCTGGCCAAAGCCATGGAGGTAGCTGGTCGGGATACAAGTGGCGCTGCTGTCGAAGAAACAACCTCTCTCACGGGGAAGAAGCAGTGTAATCCGGGGGAGAACCAGTGGCACTAGGTGCTCAGCCTAGCTGAAAATCATCCAGAGGTGGCAGCCGAAGAAACTACTCCACTTGCGGGGAAGACTAGCACCGCAAGAAGAAGAAAGCACCGCCGCCGGTTCTAGGAACCCAGTCTAGCCGAAAAAGAACCAGAGGCAGGGGACAAAGCAGCGAACTTCCCTCGCTGCGCTGGCGGAAGAATGCTTCCATCTCTTGCTGCCGCCTTAGCTCCGCTGCCCCTTAAAGGGCGTGAAATTCAAATTAAAAGTAAAATACAATACAAAAAAAAAGTGGCGAAAGCAATAAAGAGAGTAAAATTATTCCCCTGGTTCCTCCAATCAGGCTCACAAGACACTGGGGGCTAACTTCTTAAACAAAAGTGACACCCCGAAGCACCCCAAGACCCTGGTGCTTACCCTTACCATCCTGATCCTGTAAACAGCATAGCTGAGGGGGCATTGTGGGTCCATCCAGATCAGACGGACATAAGGGCCATAACAAAAAAAAACAAACAAAAAAAAAAAAAGCAGGGGCAATAAAAGGAGCAACACAATACATCTCACCGGCCTCTCCTGGTGAGGAATGTGGGTAACGAATGCAGTTGCTGCAGTTATCGTGGATGCCGCAGCTGCCATTGCACGGATGTATTCCACCTGGCCCTTCCTGGGGTAATCACCAACACCGCCAGACAAGAAGTGAGGCCTCCGAGTCTCTAGAATGGTTCCATCTGATGCTCCGAAGAGACTCTTTGCCTCAGGAGTGGGTGTTTGCCATAGGACCCCCACTGCCAATCTGGGTCAAGTGCCATGATGCCTCCGGTGAACCAGGCAGCGCCCAACCCTAAGTACATCGAACAAAAAGGATCCGCCCAGATAACTGGTCTGGGTGCATTCCCGATGGTGCGGGGGAACCACTGACACACCTCCCAACGACAGCAAGCAGCAGTAACAGGTAGGCTTGGGGTGCTCTAGCAGACCCATAGGGCCAAAGGAACAAGGACTCCTGAGGGTTAAAATAAAGGAAAAAAATAGGTTGGGCTTTTTGACAGTTGTGTATCTGCTCCAGGACGAGAAGCCTCTCTCTCCATGGACCTTCCTGTAGGACGATGTGAGAAAAAGTTTATTTCTGGCATGATGAAGGGTATAGAAGAGTGGTTTACCAAGTTTATTGCTGCACCAGGGATCAGTTGCCTTTAGTTAAAAGGAACAGTACAGGTCACATAAGGTGGACCAAGGCAGAATAGGGAGCATGCATTAGAGCATATAGCCTGGAAACCAAATGTTTGAAGCCTGCAGTTCATGTAGCAGAGCCTACAGCTGGGAAAGCAAGTGATTTTTCTTTTAGGCTGAAAAGCTGGGGGTTATGCAAATTGGATGATACCGAGAAACCTTTCAAAGTTTAATTTTCCTATTATGCAACAGAACAAGGGTGCTACAGATTATGTCAAACAAAAAAATTATTAAAAGTTGCTTGGCTAAGAAGTTGATACATAAACTTACCATCAATGACAGGTCTTTGCTAAGCTCCTTAAACTCGGGTGAAGTTGTGTCTAGCAAATTAACTACAAACTGTTTGTTTAATAGACGAAAGCTGATCGGGCAAACCAGCAACTCATTGCGCAAACCTGGAAGTACAAAAATCATCAAGCAGAACAAACAAAAAACCATAAGCAGAAGTGCAGCAACTGGGGGAACACATTTTCACTGAAATACTGACCATCCACAGTAATTGATTGGAGATCCACAGATGAGTTTGCCAGGGACAGGAGGGTTAACAGTAGAGCCTTAACATCGGTGTGGGTGCTAGAGTTTACATATATGGTACCTGTGACTTCTAGGTGGCCATGGACATCACTGAAATATTAAGAAAAATGGTGAAAAAGGCTTCTTTTGGTAAAGAAATGCAAAAAGTGCCTGTAACATTTGATTAAAAGGAGGCACAATATATTCTGATCAGTTGAACATTTAATTAACTTTCTGGAGAAAATGTGTTTTAACTATTAGAACTCTGCATGTATAATTTACCAGACAAAAAAATACAAATTGAATTTACCATGTAAAATGGTTTTCCCTTAGTTGTCCATTTGGGGACAACGAACCATTACAAATGTGTATACAAGTAACTTGGACTAGAGCAGGAAGTGAGCTGTAACTCCACCCTATCTGCAGGTACAAGACCCAGCATTCTAGTTGCTTTCCCAGTACACAAGTAGTGGAGGTGGGTCAATGGAAAACATTACCAAAACATAAAAGATCCCAGTTAGTCTTACTGGTAATGGCCATGGAGAGATGGAGCTCCTCCCCCTAAATAGGAAACACAACTGTAACATGTTAAAAGCCCTACCCCTTCCCCTAGTCTTCAGTATTAAACAAGTAGTAAATGGTAATAACCCGCAGTACCTAAATTCAGGATTTTCTGGTCTTGTCAATAGGGAAGGATCAACTATGCCCTGTGACCAATGGAAAGTAGATGGAAGGTAGAAGACATTTTGATGGTTAGAATCTTATCGAAAGCTTCATCTAGTGGTTCAAAGGGGAGCCCTTTGAGGACCAGAACTAAATCCCAGGAGGGCATCAATTACAATACAATTACAAGTATTGGTTTCTTTTGAGCAATGAAGAAAAAGAATCTGTTCTACTAGTGTAGAATTACTGAGTCTTCTGTTTAAGTGAACTCATAAGGTACTTAAAACTAAACCTAGGTCAAAGCCCTCTTGAAGAAATTCAAGCACTGTTGCAATCGCATCCTTTTTCAAACTGTTCGATTCACAAAATAAATTAAAGCATTTCCAGATCTTAGCATACATCTTCCTAGCAGTCATTTTCCTACTGTCTTAGGAGCATCATGACTACCCTATGGAGACTTTTTTTTAGCATTGCCCATTCAGGATACAAGCAGAGAACTTTAGAAACTGAGGATTCTGATGAAGTGGCAGTTCCCATGGCTCTTCTTGTGACAAAGTCTTGAATGCCAGCTTTTTCTTGGCCAGGATGGTGCAATTAGTATTTCTCTGGCTTGTTCTGAGGCAATCTTGTGGACAACCTGTGGCAGAAGTTGAAGAGAAGGGAAGACATGTGGTAGTAATAAAAAACATGGATGGGCTAAGAGCGCCAACCCCCGGGACATGGAAAAGAATTGACAGTATTTTGCGTATGCAGCTGATGCAAATAGATCCATCTCTGGGCAGCCCCATTTGGTCACCAGGAGCTGAAAGATCTGTGGATTCAAGGCCCATTCTGACTGACAGACTAGGGTTCTGCTTAGGAATTCTGCCACAGAATTTTGGGACCCTTGTAGGTGGAGAAGTATCAGAAAGGATCAAGCTAGTACTAGTAAGTTCACCAAACTAGTGCACCCTTGATGGTTTAGGGTACAGTAGCAATGTTGTCTGATCTTTTTTGGACCTCCCTGTTCTGTAATAGGGGCTTGAAAGTGTCTAGTGCTTCCTGAACTGAACCTTCAGTGCTCTGAAATTTGAGGTTTTGGTCCTCAATTCTCTCTCAATCCATCTGCTGGTATCCATGGTGATAATAACTGGATTTGTTTGTCTCCAG
Source organism: Gastrophryne carolinensis (assembly GCA_027917425.1). NCBI lineage: Eukaryota > Metazoa > Chordata > Amphibia > Anura > Microhylidae > Gastrophryne > Gastrophryne carolinensis. The sequence continues at coordinate 277,229,310 of CM051238.1, forward strand.
TGGTGTCCTGTCTGTAAGACAGCGGGATATATCCACCAAAGGGAGCTTCTGACGTTTCCTGGAAGGGATGTGGTCTCCTCCAGAGTGTCTGGGGAGTGATCCCAGGCCTGCTGTGGACAGACCAGGAATGAAGCTGTGCCCAGGTGATTGGCAGTGATGGTGAAAGTCATCAGGCTTAGTAAGATCCCCCTGAAAGAGACATGTTCCTTTAGGATAAAGATTTGGATTTCTCAGACTCCACCCACCAGATAAAATAGTCAATTACATAGCCCAGGAAACTGAAGATTCTGGATGGACTCAGAACGGATTTGTTCCGGTTTATGAGCCACCCAAGACTCTGCAAGAGTGACAGAGTTTGATTGAGGATTTACAACACCCCTGACTCTAATCTCCTGGTCACCAGATGGTCGACCAGGTAGGGAAAAAAAAAAAAAAAAAAAAAAATCGAAACCTTTCGCAATCTTAGGGACACACATCACCTTGGCCAATAGCTTTGTGAAAATTCTGGGTGCTGAAGATATCCTGAAGGGGAGATCCCTGTGCTGAAGGTATATGGCCTCCCAATCCAGTAGGTCCCCAAATCTTAAGAAGCAGCAGTGACCTGGCCAGATCAGGATGTGAAGATATGCATCCTGTAGGTCTATACCAACTATCCAATCGCCTGGTGATTGAAGACTCCTGACCATGAAGATCAATTCCATAAAAAATCTTTTGTAAGAGATTTAAGAAATTCTTTTAGCTTCAAAATCAGCTTGCAAGTCCCCCCCCCCCCCCCCAAGGGCTTTTAAACTAGAAAAATGGCCCTAGTATCCGAGCCAACCCCAAACACAGAATTAATCCTCATCTGAGGACGTGATGCCTTCGCTATCCACTGACTCAGTCATATTGCTGGAGGTAATGGGTAGTTGCAGTGGGGCTGGCTAGGACCATGTCATTTCTAGAGGTAGATGCCATGGCACTGATAGACCTACAGAATAGAGGCATATTAGACTGCATGTTGTCCATCAATTGAATGAAGCTGGCTGCCTCGTTTCCCATTTTGTGGTCTAAAATAGGCCTAACAAAAAAGATCTATTTCAGCAGTCTGCCAGAATAGTAGGGCAATTTAAGCAGAGTCGGAAAGTTTTAATGTCCAGCTAGGGAGGATCCTTATCCTTCTTTCTCATTGCTCTTAGTAGGAGGGAATCCCAAATAGTCAAAACTCTATATCGCACTAGATACATACAATGCATGCAAACAAGTGTATCCTCCACACCAACAGCGAAAAACGCCTCCCTGTTTTTTCTAGATGTGGCATTTTGACAGAGGAGGACCATCCACTGTTAACTGCACCACCATGGCCCGAATCCACTGGGCCACAGAGTCCCCCTTTCTGCCACCACCCCCACAAAATCAGAGTGTGCTGGAAGCCAGAAAGAGTGCCTGAAATGAATAAGGTTCAGGGCGGAAGTCACCCCTCACCTCGCCCGGAAGCTGTCAGCATTCTCTTCCTTCAGAATTCCACGGTGTCTGCCCAGGAAGGCCCACAAAGCCTCCATAGCAAGGAAGAGGGGAAGAAAGCATGGACCTGCAGTGCCACAGACCAGTCTCCCATCGCAAGTTGTGCTGCTCCAGCGGTCACAGGTACTGCCCTGTGAAGGTATAGCCAAGGGGGTCGACGAGCATCTCCCTAGGTTCCTCCTGAGGTTAAACTAAAATAAAAAAAAAATAAAGTTCCAGTGGTCTTCCTCCTAGGGAGAAAACATAATACTGAGGACTGTGGGGACAGAGTGGGGCTTTTAACTTGTTCCAGTTATGTTTTCTCTCTGGGGGGGGGGGCTCTCACTCTCTTTAACCACCCTGAATAACGAAGGGAGAAAAAGAAGGCCAAATAGCAATGGTCTTGTCAAAAGGCAATGATTTGCAACACCGTTGGTCATGTCAGGCTTCCCTGGATGGACAACAGAAAAAACTAAATCACATGGCAAGAACAAAAATGGATGTACAAAGCAGTCCAAAAGGGGAAGGAACAACCACACAAATGGAAGGTGACTGAACAAAAAGCGTGGATGCTCTCATGTTCACCTTTATAAAAAAGAAATGAAAAAGTCTAGCACATGCCTACAGCTCTAGTAGCACAAGATGCAACATAAAAAGGGGGTTCCTTTCATCTAGCAGAAAAGGTTTGGGAGGCACGTCTAATCCAATGGCTAATAGTGAGCTTGGCAGCCAACAACCCCTTCTTGGGTCCAGCCAGAACCACAGACAAATGGCGGTCCCTGCAGTGCAGAGAGAACCAAGTTAAGATGCCAAGCAGATACTGGTGCTTTCTGGGGAGGACAGACATGCACCAAGATGCAGGCTAATGATTTTTCTGCCACTGGGCACTAAAAAAAGCATGAATAAGAGACACTTGGCCCTTCTGCAAAAAATCCAAGATATGAGAGTTTGAAATACTTCATGGAGACTTACCAAGCAAAGTAAGCATGTCATGCTTAGTAGTAAATCTTAGGGATTCAATTGCCACGTCGTCAAAGCCAACAACTGAAATGAGATGTAACAGGCCTTGTGACAGCAGATCAGTTAGAGATGGGTGAAAATGGCCTCAGTGCTCTGGGCATAAAGGTGTAAATCAAGACGTGTTTCAACACTGAACTATGTATTGTGTTTATTGCTTGTTACATCACAGCAAGCAGTACATTAGCGTGTTACAGTACCTGATCAGTTACTGTATTAGACAGCACGGGTTACATATAGATAAATAGCAGATGGTTACAGAACAGTTAAATCACAAGTTAGTACAAGAGGGTTAGGCCTTTGTCAGGCCACTGGTATAGATTAGCACTGTACAATTTGAAGTTACATAGTTATTACGGTTGAAATAAGACATGTCAATCAAGTTCAGCCAAGGGTGTTGGGGTAGGGGAAGTTCTTTTTTATCCTATTTTTTACTGATAACAGCTAATAGTAACTGTTAATTCTATTTTCTTTTAAGCAAGCATCTAAATCTTTTTTGAAGCCGTCAGCGGTTGATGCGGTAACAAGCTCCTTTGGGAAGCTATTCCACAGATTTATAGTTCCTATGGTAAAGAATGATTGTTTCCTCCGGAGACTGAATTTCTTTTTTTTTTTTTTTTTTTTTTACAGTCGTTGGGAGTGCCCCCTTGTCTTTAGGGAGGCTTTTACCTGAAATAGTGTTCCCCCCATATATTTATACAAGTTAATCATGTCCCCTCAGTCGTTTCCTCTCAAAACTAAACAGATTTAATTCTCGTAATCTTTCCTTATAACTAAGAGGTTTCATTCCCCTTATTAGTTTGGTGGCTCTCCTCTACACCCTTTACATAGTCAGAGAATCCTTTCTATGAATTGGTGCCCAGAACTGGGTGGCATATTCCAGGTAAGGGCGCACCAGTGCCATGTAAAGAGGCAAAATGACATCCCTATCCCGTGATTCCAAGTCTCTTAAGGCATAATAATATCTTGGTGGCCTTGGAAGCAGCTGCTTGACATTACATACCGTTATTTAGCATGTGATCTACCAGTACTGCCAGATCCTTCTCAACAAGTGTTTTTCCCAGTTTTACTCCCAAGGATATATGTGGCCTTCAGGTTGTTAGACACAAGTGCATGACTTTTACATTTTTCCACATTGAGTGTCCGGGCATCCACTTGGAAAATTAAGTTCAAAGTGCCCAAGTCAGCCTGAAGCTTGTGAGACTACATGGTGCTACATATCTGTCATCTGCAAAAATAGAGACAGTGCTTCTAATTCCATCTTCTAGGTTGTTTATAAACAAGTTGAAATAAGGGGGCCCAGGACTGAACCCTGGAGTACACCACTTACAACCGGTAACCATTTAGGTATCATTAACCACAACTCTCTGCACACAATCTGTCAGCCAGTTTTCAATCCAGTTACAAACTGTATTTTCTAATCTTGAAGATCTCAATTTCCCCAATAAAATATCAGTTCATACATGTAGTTTCAGCATTTAGGTATGATGCAATTGTTAGTTAAAAATAACCCATAGTACAACAGGTTAGAAAATGGCCTTATTTCGGGTCGCACTTCCTAGGGTTCCAAGGTAATATAGAAGTGTTGCTTAGTACACAGCCTAAATATAGGGGGTTAGATGGTGTTAATGTGTGTAAGGCTCATGTATCCGCCAGGTGAGTTATTCAGCCTTAGTTGGCGTCACACTTTAGACAGGTGAGTATTTCAGCCCAGACATGTTTCACATTAGTGCTTCATCAGAGAGACTTTTTGTGGACATTTTATTACATTGCTGATGCATTGCATAGGTGATGTAGGCAAGTATCGGCCAAAATTTGGGCTTACAAATATGTACGATATCAATATTAATATCCACTTTAAGAGATAGGTAAAGTTGGCCTACCTGGTTGAAGTTGGCCTACTGGTTGAAGTTGAAATTGAAGCCAAAGCCTCTCTCTCCATGCAGCGCTGGAGCACATGCTCCAGCCTGCAATAGTCTGTCAACAACCGACCTCAATGCAGATGTCTACTCTGGCGAATGGGGCAGTTTTGTTACCAGGAATTTGGGTAGTGTCCACCCCTCAATTCCCCCTCCCCCCCCCCCCCCCCCGACAGGTTGAGGGTGTCCCCTAATGCCTTACTGGGCTTAGGGTACCAGGGAGACTTGCCTGCAACCTTCTTAAAAGGTGGCTTGTTCTTCTATCCTTCCAAAAGGTCACTATCCCACATCTGCAGGATGGCAGAAAGGTAGAAATGTGCCAGTTGTTGCCTGGGCTTCTTCTGCTGTAATCTAGTACCCTTACCGAATGTAGCTAGTTTTTCAAGATCAAGTCACTCAACAAAATCGGGGTCGGGGTTGTAGTTAGGGTGTCCTTGGAAATAGGGTCAATGTAAGGCCACCAACAGGGCAAGGTTCCTGCAGAGCAGCTTAGCAATGTCATCCATTGCCATCTTGGTAAACCAATTTAACCAGATTGCGCAAGCACTCCTGTTGGTCCTCTAGGGATCCTGAGCCCAAGCTCTACATGCTAAACAGGACAGAGTAGTGGCAAATGAGCACGGAGCAGCAACCACCCCTGCAAACATGTGGCGATGACCACAACCGTTAAGAGAAGTAATGTCAGAGGTAGGAATCCGTGTACGCTTTGCAAGACTGGCAATGAGATTGTCCACCACAGGCGGACGGGCCCGCTCCTAGAGAGCCTAGTTTAGGTATGGATAGTGGATATCCAACATCTTCTCCAATTCCAGGCTCAAATTATGGTATAGTTGATCTGGAAAAGCCTCATGAACCCTCTCGTTCTAATTGGCATCCGGCTCCTCATCTGACAGGACAGCAACTGATGTCTTTGAGACTGGGTGTTCCCGATTGTTTGGATAAGGTCATCCAATGCAATACCTTAGTGAAACGTCTTTCTCCGGATCAAAAGATGAAGAATCCTTTTTATCCGATACCACCTTCCTGCCAGCCAGGATGAGGGAAGGTCCTTGGGTTTCTGAAAATTAAAGAGATACCTCCTCCGACATGGTCATTTACGATTTTGGGTCAGCTTCTTTCCACCAGATGCTCAATGCACCTTGCCCTCACCAGCATCAGAAACAAAGTAGCTAAGGCCCACCAATACATGTAAGGGAGGGACCTCAGAAGAGAAAATTCACATATCAATTGAGGCCCAGGCACAACCTGACGGGGGCAAACCACCCTCATACTGACTCTCTTGTGAGCACAGTGTGGTCCTAGCAAGTAGCTGTAGTGCCCAGAGTACTGGCCTGAACCCATATAAGCGTGACATCGCAAAAACGCCAAATATCACGATTGTACAGATCACAAAAGTTACTGCTTTTTCTTGCTAAACGGAATAGCCAGCCACTGAAAAAAAAACTTGAATCTTCCCACAGATGAAGACTCAACCTGCCTCATATGAACTAAACGGTGGCAGTGGATGTCCCAGGCTCTAGTTTGTGTCCCCTTCAGACAGAAAGGAGATAGACTCCCCACAAGTAGGTACATAATGGTAAATAAAAATGGTAACCCCATAAAACACAACGGCAAAATAACTTAGGTCTTTCCCTGCCGAAGACTAAAGCAGAACTGGGAAAGCTACTGGCATGCTGGGTGGGTCTTATGGTTACTAGTATACCCAATTGTAATGGCTCGATGTCCCTGGATGGACAGCCTAACAGGGAACAGGCCAAGCATTTACTGGTATGTATGAATACATTTCCCAATTAACTCCATATTTCAACGCCCGAATTAAATATGTGAATATTTTCAAATTGGCTTAGTTTGGCACTTTAAAATTGAAGAGGGGACAAATGAGATGTTAAGCTGGTCTTACCGAATCTGGGAAAATGGTACACTGGTAACAGGAAAAGATACACTAAGCACTTTAATAACCTGCAAAAATATGCAATAGGATATTAAATTATTAAACATACAAAAAAGTCTGCAGAATTAGTTACCTGCAGAACCTAAATTATTGTAGAAATAAATAAAACATGATGGCTAGTGGGAGCTTTCATTCATTATTGCCATGAGAGGTTGGCCCCTCCTGTGCCCATAGATTGGAATTTAGAGTTTCAAAATGCCTCAATTTAAAAAGCAATACAGGCACCAAGCTTCATCGCTTCCTGGTTTTCATGGGGGCAGTTTGAGACACTTTTACGACCATTAAAGAAGAAAAAGTAATGGCTACTAAGGAGGCAACTGTCCATGAAAGATTTTAGCAAGGATTCTTCTTCTTTGCTGGATCCCACCAACAGAACTGCCAGTAGGGGCTATCACCCAACCTACACTGCCCACCATAAATTGTCACAGCATGGAGATGAGATTTCATTCGCTGAACCTCCATCTCTGCATTGCACCCCTTTACGGTAAAGCTCAGGAAAAAGCAGGGCAGAGATGGGATGCAGCGGGGAGCAGGGCAAAGATGGAGCAGGGCAAAGATGGGGCTGCAGGTAGAGATTTTTGTGCAGTGGGGGTTAAAAAGATGGGGGTGCAGCAAGGAAAAGAGGTTCAGATCAGAGATGGGCTGCAGCGGGGAACAAGGAAAAGATGGGGTGCAGAGCGGAGATGGGTCCAGTATGGGAGCCTGCAGACAGAACCAGCATTTGGGGCTCCTGCCAGGTAATTTAAAGACATTTATACATTTGAATGTTTGTCCTTGCATTTTGTTTCGGGTCATTAATCGGCCCTTTGAAAGCAACCAAAATGCAGAGGGTACATCGACCTCCATCCTGACCTTACTGAACACTTGTGGTGCACAACTATCACGCCAAATTATTCAAGAGAGGGTAAAGCATCTGCAAAATGTAACGCTGAGGTGGAGTGTCTAAACATAGTAATCACTGTAGAGTGCTTAGAAAAAGGCAAAGAGAAGTGCCTTAAGGGTAATACCTAGGATTTAATAGTCAAACATTACCTTATAACAGTCGAGAGGCTAATCACATAAAAGTAAAAAAAAAGTGCACTGGAACAAAAAGCTTGGTGGTAAACTTTATAAGCCATCCATTTAAATGCAATTTAGGATGTATTACTGTTTGGACTGTAAACAGAAATTAAACAGAGCAAGCTTAGATTGATAATTCACACAAATGTTTTCTTATCTAGCCCACTACCGTTGCAGACATACTTCCATGTCATCATATCCTAGATTATATTAGGAGACACTATGATCACTGCTGGAAGCTTAAAAAGGCACTTCAAAACGTATAAGCACTCTTATCTAGCCAGCCAGCGTCCTGCCATTAGAACTCATGCCAACAAACCAGCGTCCTGCCATTAGAACTCATGCCAACAAACCAGCGTCCTGCCATTAGAACTCATGCCAACAAACCAGCGTCCTGCCATTAAAACTCATGCCAACAAACCAGCGTCCTGCCATTAAAACTCATGCCAACAAACCAGCGTCCTGCCATTAAAACTCATACCAACAAACCAGCGTCCTGCCATTAGAACTCATACCAACAAACCAGCGTCCTGCCATTAGAACTAATGCCAACAAGCATGTATAACACCAGAAATAAAAGTAGAACACAACATAGCTTTAAAATGTATTTAATATGGAAAAAATTGTAAATTCAAGAAAATTCTAGAGAGAAAATGCACATATTCTTAGGAACCTGGTGCATCCATTATAACCCGCTCCACAATCGACTGGTCAAAATTGGGGGGGTGGGGGGTATATGGGGATCCCACCAACAGTTCCTTCTGTATATTCATAACCTTTGAGCTTCAAGCAGTGATCATAATAAGATTGCGCTAATTTTTCTTTGGGCTTATCTTTTCAGACTACTTTTCGGATTTTGGGATTCAGTACATTGAGCAACAGTTTTTAATGGATATTATTTCTTTAAAGTGGACCAAAACCCACGACAATCAGCCCAGGAATCTATAAGATTCCTTGGCTGATCAATTCCCCCACCAGGGCATCCAAAATTGGGATGCCCCGCTATTTGAAACCCCCCAGGCCCCATTCAATTACCTTGTTTCCCGGCCCAATGACTTATGCAAGAGCACGCTCTGTTAGTGGGAATCGGAGGATGCAGCTGTCTGTGTGCTCAGAGGCACTGCTCTTAGACAAAGCCTTAGATGATGCGACGTCAGCAGCTCCGATCGGCCTGTGGGGCAAGTGGTCGGTCCAAGATTGTGACAGGTGCAGTATTTATTCTTCTTTTGTAAAAAATGGTATAAAATATGGTGTTTGGAACCATCTTAATCTTTAGTTCACCCATCACATGAGTTTGGCTGTGGCTTTGCCCACGGATTCGTGGTTGACATACAGATTAGTTTACTAACATTTACAAACGTTTTTCAGTTGGCAATTGCTAAAATTTGACTTGGAAGGTACATTTAGTTGTAGTGATCACAACAGATACAAGAAAAAAGGGGAATTTCAGGTTCTCTCTGCCCCCCCCCCCCCCCCCCCAACATGCATTAACATTTTAGAGCTCTGCAACATTTACACTTACACTCCCCCCCCCACCCCACAAAAACCCAAGGAAAATAATCATCTGAAAATCTCATGGTCACAACTGCCATGATGGAACTGCATGATACCCATTCATCCACCCAAAATCACAACTAATCTGAAATCACTGAGCCGGTGTGGGATGGATGTCTTTTGGTTTCTTGACCTTCAGACAGGAAAGGGGGGGGGGGAGGGCAACCCAACATGGCCATTGTTAAGAACCTTAGCTGTAAGTAATCATGTTTTAACCAAAGAGTTTTATACTGGTAATTTTGGTAACATACTTACCATTTTATACATTAGGGAAATCTTAAGGAAACCCACCTCTTCTTGGAGGCTCGCCAGGAAGCTTTGCTTTTGTTGATTTGATGAAACTGCAATATACCCAGCATGCACAACAACAAAAGACAGGGACAGAGTGTTTGGTTCCAAATTCTTTGGGGTATATCCTGTGTGGTGAATAAACCTAATTTACTATATAGCAGTTTATCTTCTTGCAGTTATCATAAAGGAATAGTACGTACAGATCTACAGGGGGTTGGAGCAGGCTTTTCTAAGATGAAGACAACCTAGACCAGTGGTGGCGAACCCATGACACACGTGCCAGAGGCGGCATGCAGAGCCCTCTTTGTGGACACACCTCATCTTTCCAGTACACATATTTTGGGTCTCATCTCCCCCATGGGGACCAATTTTAATTAGAGCTGGCTTTTTCACACCAGTAAAACCAACTTTATATCACTTTTGACTTTGTTTAGGCGTCACCCCTGAATCTACCGCTCAATTCTATAATAGCCTGTTTGCCAGGAGACGAGATTCCCCTAAAACAGAGAAAAAAAGTTGGGTAAAATCTAATGGACAACCAGCACAAAACCTGGTGTAAAACGAGTAGAAAAAGAAAGCTCTGGATGGACTTGGCCTTGACTTTTAATAGGCAAGAAAGGCATGGTACAGCAAATTTGAGGCAGTTCGGAGCTAGATCTCTCTCTTTCGACAAGGAGATTGTGGGTGGCCAGAACTCCCTCCCGTGCTCTGAATGGGACTGCATTTATGGTGGTTGAGCTAAGGTATGCACTTGTGCCAGGATCTACACAGCGATTAGCTGTCCAAGCATCAGGGCAAAGGAAGTACTGTTAGAGAATATGTATTTAGCCACACAGCTGGCCAAGCTGGAGATAACACCCAAACACCCAAATGGGTCAGTAAGAGAATGAACAAAGTGCCGGAAGAAGAATATTGTCAACATTGCATACTAACCATCTAGACACTAGCCATCTGTGGACCACACATTATGCTAGCATGGAGCACCCAACAAACCAGTTTCTTCTTTATAACATCTACCAAACATGTAGCAGATTATATTTTTACAATCGATTTAGTCAATCTAAGAATTATCTGTATCAAAGCGCTCAAAAAATAATTCTCCTGGCAAAAATACCATTTTGTGAGATACTCACCTGTAAAATGGTTATTACGAGTATGTCACACCCCCCACTTCCCGATATTCATGACACTTGGGAACCCGGCCTGTAGAGGGCGATCTTGCAGAGATGACATAGAAAAAAGGGAGCCCCTCCTGGTCCATAAGTACTGGGTTCCTCCCACTATTCCTCTTTTTAAACAGCAGTGAAGAACCAGGAAGAGCCAATTATATTCAATAATTGTAAAATTATATGAGAATAATAATACCAAATAAAGGATCCCTTAGAACAAAAAGAGCCAATTATATTCAATAATTGTAAAATTATTTGAAATAATAATACCAAATAAAGGATCCCTTAGAGCAAAAAGAGCCAATTATATTCAATAATTGTAAAATTATTTTAAATAATACCAAATAAAGGATCCCTTAGAGCAAAAAGAGCCAATTATATTCAATAATTGTAAAATTATTTGAAATAATAATACCAAATAAAGGATCCCTTAGAGCAAAAAGAGCCAATTATATTCAATAATTGTAAAATTATTTGAAATAATAATAATAACCATATAAAAAGGATCCCTCGAACGAAAAAGGGCGGGGGAAGTGGCGGGTGTGACATACTCGTAAACCATTTTACAGGTGAGTATCTCACAAAATGGTATTATTCCTAGTATGTCACACCCCCCACTTCCCGATATTCATGACACTTGGGACATCCAATAGCAGTGTCTATAATGGGTGGGGATCCCAAAGGAATAATGCATAACTTAAATTACTGCAGCTTGCAGAACTTTGCGGCCAAAAACGGCATCCGCTGAGGCCCGCACATCAACCTTGTAAAACTTAGAAAAAGTATGCACAGAAGAACAAGTCGCAGCCTTGCAGACTTGTTCAACAGAAGCTTGGTGCTGAAAAGCCCAAGAGGCTCCAATAGCACGAGTAGAATGAGCAGTGACACGAAAAGGGGGAACCTTCCCCTTCGCCATATAGGCTCCAATGATAGCCCCCCTTCGCCATATAGACTCCAATGATAGCCTGACGTATCCACTTACTAAGGGAAGATTTGGCAGGAGTAAAACCCTTCTTGGGCCCAGAAGGCACAACAAAAAAGGCACCCGTCTTGCGGAAGGCCAAGGTAGTAACTTAATAATACTTAACACAACGAACTACATCCAAAGAATGCAAGACCCTTTCCTTGTGGTTACTAGGTTTAGGACACAAGGAAGGAAGAACTATATCCTGATTTAGGTGGAAAGCAGACACCACCTTAGGAAGGAAATCCGGTTTAAAACGGAAAACAACCTTATCTTGATGCCTCTCAAAATAAGGGGCTTGAATAGACAAAGCCGCCCGTTCAGAACCTCGGCTGACAGAAGTAATAGCAACCAAAAAGGCAACCTTCTGAGTAAGAATAGGAAGAGGAATATCCTGCAATGGCTCAAAGGGAGCAGCTTGCATAGCCGAAAGCACCAAATTAAGATCCCAAACAGGAAGTAAAGGCTTCCTGGGAGGCCGCACATGCGCGACTCCTTGGAAAAAGGTCTTAACCAAAGGATGAAGAGCAAACGATCTTTGAAAGAAAATTGCCAAGGCAGCAACTTGCCCTTTCAAAGTACTAATCTGTAATCCCATATCCAGACCTCGTTGCAGATATTCCAGAATTCTAGGAATAGAAAATACTCTACAGGGCAAAGCCCTGGATTCACACCAATCAATATAGGACCTCCCAAGTCCTGTAATAAATGACAGAGGAAGACTTCTTCCTAGCTCTAATAAGAGTCTGAATAACCACATCAGAAAGACCTTTTTTTCAAGATGGAGACTTCAGCAGCCATGCCGTCAAAGCCAGCGTTTGTAAATTGGGGTAACAAAGTTGACCCTGAGTGATGAGATCTGGAAGAAGAGGCAGATGGACACGATCCACTGTCAGCCTTACGACGTCTGTGTACCACAGACGTCTTGGCCACCTTGGCGCCACCAGAATTGCTGGCACCTCCTCCAGTGCTAGCTTGCGCACCACCTTGCTGATCATGGAGAATGGGGGAAACCGATATAGGAACCCCAGATCCCTCCAGGCTAGAGACATGGCATCCGCTGCCACTGCCAGAGGATCCTGGGATAGAGACACAAAAGCTGGCAGCTTGTGATTGTGACGAGAAGCAAACAGGTCCAACCGTGGAGTCCCCCACTTGTGACAGAGGAACTGAAAGACCCTTGGATTGAGAGACCATTCTCCCTGGCGAGAACATCCCCTGCTCAGGGAGTCTGCCTCCACATTCTCTATCCCCGGAATGTAAACTGCTGATATGCAGGGAACATTGATCTCTGCCCACTGAAGGATCAGAGACACTTCCCGGAGGGCACCCCAGCTGCGAGTCCCTCCCTGGTGATTGATGTATGCAACAGCTGTTCGGTTGTCTGACCGAATCTGAACTGGCAGACCCTGTAAGAAATGGGTCAGTCGAAGTAGAACAAGACGTATGGCCCGAAGCTCTAATACATTGATTGGATAGAATAGTTAGGTAAGCACACCTATAGTATTATAATTGTTTTACAAAATAAAGCAGAAGAGCCGGGTGCAATCACACTAAGTTACTGGCAGAAATCTGCCAAAAAAACTACCTAGAACCAGAAAGTGTATGAATGCACACTATGACAAGGGTTAAGTTGCAAAATTGGTTTGTCTGTATTTCACAGAAGATTTTCAATCAATAATATATTAATCCACAGTGAGTATAACAATTCATGAGTCATCTGTATGTACAGGTACCATCACCTATTTACACAATTACAGAAAATGATATATATACACTATATAAAGGGGGAAAAAAAAAGTGCTGCCCATACAAGTATAGGGACAATTCGCGGGGTGCTGCAGAACTTCTAGAACAACATGCGTATTGGTAAACGATAGAGCCACATATTGATACAGTGATCCTATGAATAATAGGCAATCCTGGTGGCTTATACCTTTAAAGATGCAGCTTGTAGGAAGCTCAAGTGTATGCTGCTGGAAAATCCAGATAGTGATCGTCTCTATTCGCATATAGATGAGAGTGTCCGTATGAAAAGAAGGCTGCAGGCAGTCTGGCTGTTAGTGATCTTCGTCGGCTGCGGACACGTGTTTCGGGAACGATTTCCCTTCCTCAGAGCATTGCTGGAGTGCGGCTGTCAGAGCGGAATGCCTGGAGTGAGCTCACATTGTTATTTTATGCGCTGAAAGCACGCGCATCCCCCGGGGCCGGCCCTGTGACACTGCGATGACGCGAACATCCATTCGCGTCATCGTGTGTCACTTCCGGTGACGAGCGTCCCGACCTTCCGCCCTCCACCTCTCGGCCGGCTGTGTACTGCCAACCACAAGGTGGGAGGAGCGCAGGCGCACGGGGCGCTCGCCACAGCGGACATCAGCGGAACAAGGAAAGGTGGGGACCTGTTAAATAGACTTCTACAACGCGAACTTTTTTTGATTTATGAGCTGAAAACAAAAATTCCAATGGGCATGGATGAGGATTGTGACTTGTCACCTTTCTTCTGACTCATCCACCAGGGCCTCGACTATACTAACATCTTGTTCTATCCTTTTCCTATAGCAACTAATTGATCCAGAAACACTCCGCTTTATTTACCTTTTGGACTATACACCACTCAGGTATAAGCCATTAGTTTGCCTTGGTCGCCTGTCTATTCCATTATTACCTTCCCCTGACCTTTTCAAAGTTCTTTATAAATACTGTATTCATTTACTATTTTTTACAACTTTCATGCAGATACTCTTTTGCTTCTACACGTGATCACATAGTCCCTTACAGAACTTATGAACTAACCCAGCACCAACCTATCTCACCCATGAAGGATTTTAATTCCCCCTGGGTAAGAGATTATCATAGCTAGATAAACAAGGGTTAACCCCCCAGCACTATTTTGATCATGTGACTTCAAATATGTAAGGATTTGGATTTATCCTGTACAATTAAGGGATTAGGGGTATCACCCTATTTCCATGGCTATATTTTTAATTGTTATTCATGCCCCTTAAACATACCTTTTTTGCCCAGCCTTCATGTTACCATCTAGCTGAATAACCGGCCTGTGATTATGGCCATTTAAATAGGCAGTTAATACCTGCTGTTAATTGTATAAGCATGACATTTAGCTTCATATATTACAATTCATTTGCCTGTTTGATTGCTTTATTTTTCATTATGTTTTTCTCCTTTTTTATAGATCCCCCGCTGACAAAATCCTCCGAACACAGCTGTTACTTACCTTTCCTTGTTCCGCTGATGTCCGCTGTGGCGAGCACCCCATGCGCCTGCGCACCTCCACCTTGTGGTTGGCAGTACACAGCCGGCCGAGAGGTGGAGGGCGGAAGGTCGGGACGCTCGTCACCGGAAGTGACACGGATGGAAACTGATGTTCGCGTCATCGCAGTGTCACAGGGCCGGCCCCGGGGGATGCGCGTGCTTTCAGCGCATAAAATAACAATGTGAGCTCACTCCAGGCATTCCGCTCTACTGACAGCCGCACTCCAGCAATGCTCTGAGGAAGGGAAATCGTTCCCGAAACACGTGTCAGCAGCCGACGAAGATCACTAACAGCCAGACTGCCTGCAGCCTTCTTTTCATACGGACACTCTTATCTATATGCTAATAGAGACGATCACTATCTGGATTTTCCAGCAGCATACGCTTGAGCTTCCTACAAGCTGCATCTTTAAAAAAGGTATAAGCCACCAGGATTGCCTATTATTCATAGGATCACTGTATCAATATGTGGCTCTATCGTTTACCAATACGCATGTTGTGCTAGAAGTTCTGCAGCACCCTGCGAATTGTCCCTATACTTGTATGGGCAGCACTTCTTTTTTTTCCCCTGTTGGATGACAAGAATAGACGAATCAAGTCCTGAATCATAACCATTCCAGAATCAGGCCCAGGAAGGGAATTTCCCTGGACGGACAGAGGATTTGGGGTAACTTATTACACATCCGAACCTCTCTAGCGTAGAGACCACCATCCTGGTGTCCAACTCTGATTGTTCGAGGGAGGAGGCCGCAATAAGAAGATCGTCCAGAGAAGGCACAATGCGGATGCCCTGGACCCTGAATATAGCCATCACTCCTGCCAGCATCTTGGTAAAGACTCTTGGGGCCGGGGTAAGGCCGAATGGCAGGGCCACAAATTGATAATGCTGGTCTTCTATCGAGAACCTGAGAAATCTCTGGTGACCCGGAAAATAGGAATGTGCAAATAAGCATCCTTGATGTCTATGGATGTCATGAAGTCCCCCTGACGGAGAGCATCGATCGTTGATCACAGAGACTCCATGCGGAATTTTCCAAAACGGATAAATTGATTGAGTCTCCTTAGGTCTAGGATAGGCTGAACAGAGCCGTCCTTTTTGGGTACCGTGAATAGGTTGGAGTAAAACCCCAAACCCCTTTCCGCTGGAGGCACTAGGCCTATAACAGCCATGTTTAACAGATTCGCTACTGCTGCCCACAGTCCCTGTGCAATTGCCGGATCTGACGGCATCCGGGGCATGAAAAATCTGGGAGGAGGCCGGGACTCGAATTCCAGTTAGTAACCCGAAGAGACTACTTCCAGAACCCAATTGTCTGATGCTTCCTGAACCCAGACCTGGAAGAAGAACCGCAGCCGTCCCCCCACCCGTAAGGGTGAGGGCATCCCCTCATTGTTGAGCAGGCTTAGTGGCAGATTTGGTTTTGGACCCCCAATTCTGACTTGGACGGCCACGTCCCTTTCCTCTATTCCACGAAAGGAACGACGTTGTTTCTTACGCTGAGGTAATTTACCTCCTTTAGTGACAGAATCCAATTCTTTCTCCAAAGAGGCGCAATCCCACAAAAGAGAGCGCTGTAAGCGATTTCATAGCTACAGTATCAGCTGCCCACTGCCACAACCATACTGACCGCCGGATGGCGACTAACAAGGCAGAGGTTCTGCTGCACATGAGCAGAGTATCATCTAAGACAGAAAGTACAAAAGATGCAAACATCTCACATCGCTTAAGAGCGGCGTACTCATCAGAGGCCAGATCAAGCCCTGAGTAATTCATTAGGTCTCTCACAACAGACCTAATAGCCACTGTCATGAGTGCCGAAGCACCAACAGGCAGCAAGGCCAAGCCCACACTGGAAAAAGCGTGGCACGCCATTTGATCAATACGCTTATCCTCTCCATCTTTAAGTGTAGTGGAGTCAGGAGAATGCAACACAGAAGAATTGGATAAATTAAGCACAGGGGCATCCACCCATGAGCAGAGTATCTTTTAAAAATCCAGTCTCTCTATAAATTAATTAAATATTAATGCATCGATGGCCATTGTATGCTTGTGCACACATAGGAATTTGTCCTCCGCATTTAACCCATCTGTGCAGTGAGTGTAAACATGCCCAGAGCGGTGGGCACAGGTGGTGATGACCAACGCTTATCAGCTGGGAAGGGATATTTCTTGTCCCAGCCCAAGGGAATGCCAGGAAGCCGCGCAGGCTTCTCCCATTCTTTTAAGAATAATTTCATCAAAATGCTTTTGATTTGGAAATTCTAAACAAGGTTTAGAGACTCCAAAGAATTCCCCCTTTTGAGGAGGGACTACTTCAGGAGGAGTAATAACCAAAACCTCAAATAACCGAGCAAGAGCTTTTGGGGTATCCACAACACTTGCTTCACCCTGCTCAATCTCAGTACCAACAAATTGCCGTTCATCAGAAACATCTGATTCCTCATAATTCTCCTTCTTCTAACTGAGAAGGATCAGACCAATCAAGCAATTCACAATTGTCCGACTCCCTTGCCAGAGCGGCATGAGTCAAGTGCTTTCTTTTAGCTGAGGCCTTCTTAGGCACAGAGGTAGACATTAATCTTTCAAGATGAGCCAATCTGGCACATAAATCAGCATGCGACTAACCACCCATGACAATATCATTGGGGGTATGGACAAGACATGGCGGAGTAGGAGATGAGGCATTAGCCGCAGGCCCTGAAGCCTGGGCCTCAGTTTGCTGCATAATAGTTAATTGTGCACAAGGGACGCAAAGAATTGCGTTATCCCCAACAAGGGATGCCCCACATCCAAAACATTGCCGAGTCTGTGCAGAGGGAATTGCATGTCCGTTATCCTGGGATGCCTCCATATGGTGTTTAGTATTATACTATAATTGATTATAGTCGCCAAGTATATATGGGATTTAAGCAATTGCTACCCGGGATGCCCCTTTAAATAGTCCCAAGTGGGAGGATTGAAACACAAATGGACCCCCAAATAAGGCTTAAGGGCTTTTTTTTATTTTTTATTTATTTATTTATTTTTTTTATATATAAAGGACCAGGAGAAACCCCTTTTTAAATACGGAGTTTCTACCTACAGAGAAAACTAAAAAAAAAAAAAAAAAAAAGTCACCAAATGCACACAATATAAATAAATGACAGAAAAAAGAAACTCCCAGCCCATGCAATAAGCTCACATCATGAGGTAAGGCCACAGGGAAACAGGAAGTCAAACAGAGCATACAGGTGCTCTGAATAAAAGCATGCCTAAGCCCCGCCCACTTCCAGGATCACATGGCCAAAAATGGAGGGAAAATTCAAATCTGAACAGAGCCAGAAAACAAAGAGCTTTAATAGGTAAGCAAAAAATGCTGCCTAGACAGAGATAGGAAAATCTAAATAAAACATTTCCTATTAAATAGTATAGTAAAACATACATAATAAAAAAGAAATAAAGACATTATATATATATATAATTTTTTATTTATTTATTTTTTTTGTGTGCATGGTGACAAATAAGCCCAGATAACGCCCCCCCCCCCTCCCCTTCCCCCCTCCTTTTTACCCAGCAGGGTTAAAGGAGAACTAAGGGGAGGGGATAGAAAAGCACCCATAAGGCACAAGGGTATTATAAAGGGACAGGGGCATCCCATGCCGGGACCACCAACCCGGAAGCCGCCTACCCACATTTAGGTCTCACGGAGGAGTAATACTCCTGTATACACCAGAAGGTGTATGTATCTACTTTTGTCTGAACCACACTGCCAGGGCTGGGAGGCATACAATATAACCAAACAGGTTTAAAGAGTTTCAGACAGAAATAGAGAAAAAAGGGGCCGGGGCAAACCCAGCTACCTGCAGCTTGAAGGAGAGTCCTCTTCTGAATGCTTCGCAGACTGCAGAGACGAAAAGACTGAGGAATAGTGGGAGGAACCCAGTACTTATGGACCAGGAGGGGCTCCCTTTTTTCCATGTCATCTCTGCAAGATCGCCCTCTACAGGCCGGGTTCCCAAGTGTCATGAATATCGGGAAGTGGGGGGTGTGACATACTAGGAATATGACAAGCAAGGACCATGTGAAATTTGAACACCAAATACCAGCTAAAAAAGCAACATACCTTGACATTCCACAGTAGAAATATTAATATTCCATGCAAAGAAAGGATTCTTTAATGTATCATCAGAAACCATGGTTCTCACTATGTCTGAGCCACTAGGTGCTGGTAAGCGTCCATCAAATACAATATTACTTATGACAATGACCGAGCCTGGTCTAGGGGGAAAACATTGGTAAAAAATAGAGATACAATTATAGTCAGTCAGAGGGAAAATATACTTTTAGGACACAGTACAGTATATTGTTCTGGGAAACCAAGTTTCCCTGTATAACTGTCCCAGCACACCTATCGCGTGACCGGTGCAGGCACGCTCCCCGATCAGGGTGCCCTCAGGGAGAGGAACAAAACCTAAGATAGTCAAAACTTTTGACTATACTGGGTTTTGGTCCACTTTAATATTGTGATCAAATTTAAGATTGTAGCAAGTTGAGGTAAAACTTAAGGTAATAAAAAGTAATTACCGTACATTTCCTATAAACTTACATTTGTACACAGGTTTTATATGTATCATTTATATATGCATATTTAAATATTCTTTATATTAAACTACATATAGGAAAGAAAACCTAGATCAAGTTCCTGCTCATTCTAGATAAACATTTCACAATAAGTTATTGTGGGCATGTAGTAAGGCTACAGAGCAAAACAGAATGTAAAAAATATAGGCAGAGGATACCACTCACAAAAACCCAAGGACTTCTAGATGTAGGTATTCTTGCTGATAATTGGTAGCAAAAACTTTGTTCAGCTGCAAAACAGAATATATTCTATGGTTACACTTCTAAATGGCATTGATAAGTCTTTATAGACACATGATTATAATGCAGCACCCAACCCACCAACAGAAAATTGTCCAGGACTCTGGGATTGCATCAGGAATTTTTGGGTCCCACAATCACAATGTCAGGGTCCCCCATATCAAAGCCTCTCCAGTGCCCAGAATGGCAGGGGAGGGTATTGCATAGGCGATCTGTGGTGGGATCATCACTTGGTAGAAAGGCGTCATGCTAAGTGTCCCATACTGTGCTTTATAACAGCTATTACATTTATTATCTCTGCTTCTGCAATTTCTTAACCCTATATTAACCCCCTCTGTAGCCAAGATGCAATGTTGGCCATCTTCGCTCTCTCATAGGCTCTTACCACTGCCAGTCTAATCCATCGGCTGATGTTGGAAGACCTTTCTGTGGACCCTTAGGTATGACAAAGGAGTCTAACCTGCGAAAAGATTGTGTAGCAGTGAGATAGTATCTTCATGCTCTCACTACATCCAGCGAGGAAACAAACCCTTTCCTCATTGTACTCTGGAGCAGGACATAAGTAAGGCAAAAACCACCTCTTGGGGTGCCTTATAGAGGCCCCTGTGTGAGACGATCTGGATCATCGGGTAACCTCCACGGGTCGCCCTTTGACGAACCAGCTTCTTCTAGGCCACCGAGGAGCTACCAAAACAGTTGGGACTCCCTTGCGAGCTAACTTTTTTAGTACCCAGGAGTGGAGTCGGAGGGAATGCATAAAGAAGCTTGAATGGGGACCAATGAAGAGTCAGGGCATCTGTTACTATTGCTAGAGGATCCCAGGACCTGGACACAAACTTCGGAACCTTTCAATTGTGCGTGATGCAAAGAGATCTACCTCTGGAATCCCTCAGGGCATGCATAGGGATTGAAAGACCCTCGGACAAAGACCATTCCCCCTGATGCAGGACCGCTCTGCTGAGGTGATCGGCCAGCAAATTGCCTACTCCTGGTATGTGGATTACAGAGATTCATGAAACCCGTTCCTTGACGAATCGTCAGGTGAGGACAAGACAAAAGTTCCTGTACCCTGGTCTGAAGAAAGTGTCTCTTCTGTTCTTCTGTTATGGCAGATCTCATTGCTTCTGCTTTCTGCGGAATTCGGGATACCCCTTACCAAGAGAATCTCCAAGGCCTCCAAATGTGAGCAAAATGCAGAAGCTGTCCCCCCCCTACCTGCAAGGGTGGGGGCACCTATTCATGCCTGAGCAGGCTTTGATGGGGGTTTGGCTTTGTTTTTATCTTGCTGTAATTTGGGACTCTTATTCCAAAAATTCTCTTCAGTATCCCCAAGAGGCAGAACCACTAAAAAGGCCGCAGATTAGAGGCCATGTGGAAAATATTAGACTTCGGCTTCTGTGGAAGATTACTAGACTTACCACCAGTAGCTTCCTTTGCCATGCGATCCAAGCACCCCCCAAACAGATGCCCCCCCCTTAAATGGGAGTCCCTTCAGATTCTTTTTAGAAGCTGCGTCAGCTGACCACTGTTTTAGCCATAAAGCACGCCTAAAACTACTACCAGAGCTAAACCTCTGGCACTTAACTTGATCAAATCATCCATTGCCAAGATCCCATACCTGTTGATATCCAAACTGGCTTTGATCAACTGGGAGCATGACTTCCGTGAACAACCTGAAAGAGTTTGAGTCCAGTTGTTTTAACAACCTCCTGCTCGCCAAAGATGCTATGGATGTAGCACAGGCCGGCCGCAAGGTCAACCCCATAATAGAATAAGCATGACGTGCCACCTGATTCACACGCTTAGCCGCTGGATTCTTTGAAAAAGCACTATCAGAGGATGGCATAACCAAAATCTTAAAAGAGACCATAATTCAATCTGAAAGGGATACATAGTATCTAGCACTTCAGGAATGGGCAGGAATGGGCAGAAGACTATCTGGCTCCTGCCATTCCCTATGAATTAGATTAGAATAATCACCGCAACAACAATGGAAGAAATCAAACCATCCATCTTTTCCTTAACTGCAGGGTTCAGAACCCTTGAAGGGGGGAGACAACTATCTTCCACATTTAGCCACTACTACTGTAGCATAATACCTGCACATGTGCTATCCACATACAGTACCACCTGCATGCATACTGGACATGGGGTAAATCTATCTGCTAAGGACCAGATCCGAATACCCCAGATGCCTCTGTCATGGTGAAATAGTAGTCTACCTCCCGGGGGATCTGAGACCGACAGACCTAACGGGGTGAACCCCAACATATATAGATTGCCTGCCCTTTCCCACAATCTATGAAGACAAAAAACAGTATTAATAAAAATAAACAATCTTATAAAAATAAAATCAAATTAACCTATCTAAAGGTTTAGGTCTGCATGAGGGTGGCTGTGCGGTGGCTTGGAAGCAGCCCCCCAAGCCAACCAGCAACCCCAGCGTCCGGCCGGGGAAGCGCAGAGCATCCACCTGGGGCGGAAAAACAAACAAAAAAAAAAAAACAAAAAACAAAAAAAGGTACGAAGGCAGTCGTGACCAGGTCTCTGGAAGGATGCCAATTAATGAATACATTTAACAACTGAAACACATTTTACAAGGCAAGTACAGAAACCATAAATTCCCGATTACTTACAATTGGGACGTCCAATGCAGTACCCAATAAGTAGGAAACACCCCACACATGTCAGCCCCTTTGGAAAAAAAGTGACTTGTGCAAAAGGAGCTATATTCAATATAGCAAAGTTATATCAGAGATGAGGCCCTGGAAGTGGACTGAACCACCGCTTCTTTTGAACACTGCATCTGCTGATGCTCGGGCACCCACTTTATGAAGAACAGATGATGAAGTGGCTGCCTTGGTACACTCATGCCTGGTGCTGAAAGTCCAGGATGCACCAACAGCTCTAGTAGAGCGAGCCATTACATAAGGGGATCCTTATCCCTAGCAGAATAGGCCCCAAAATCAGCCTGTCTGATCCAACTGCTAACTACATCAAAAAAATGGATAAACAGGATCGGGACCATAAGGCAGAACGATGTCTTGATTAAAACAAAAGGCCGAAAAAAAAAAAAAAAAAAAAAAAAAATTTATATATATATATATATATATATATATATATATATATATATATATATATATATATATATATATATATATATATATATATATATATATATATATATATCTTTCTACAGTTGCAAGACTATCATGTCTTGGAAAAAGTATGGACTAGGCGGAAAACCGGGCCCTTAGGGGTGCATAATTGCAACCCATCATCCGAACCCTTTTGTAGAAATTATGAAAAGCGAAGAATGAAAAATTCATATGCACCATCTTGAATAATAAAATGATTCACATCAAGCAAAGTATACACTCCATAGTAGATCATGGCGAACAGGCCTCCCACTTCTCTCATCACCATAGTCTTGATGACACAAATCCAATGAGGTCATACGACATGCCCTACTCCCGAATGGGTCGGTGTAGCCTCAGCGGTATGTGCAGTATAGTGTCACATTTCCGATACCTGGAGATAGTTCTCCTCCATGGTTGGAATATGCAGCACCACAAGTGCACACTGTTGCCGGATCAGGTGCGGCTATGTCAAACTACTGACACCTGGAAGGAACGCTCTTCAATTTCGAATATGCGGCGCCTTGCACATACCCCATCTGACAGGATCAGACAAGGGCTCCAGCATTCAGATATAAAGCAGCAGCCCAAAAACATGTAGGACCACTGTGACTTACGTTGGTATATTTCTCATTTATTATCGAGTTCCTCATATATCACTATAGAATCTGATTTATTTGGGGTGGGGGGGATTGTAGAGTCTCTTTGCACTTCAGAACTTGATTGTTGTGGATTAAGAAGATTAATTGGATAGTATTTACATGGATAGATTTATAAAATTGGTTGCATCCCCTGTATTGCAGTGAATGGAGGGGGCATGGCAGCTCCCCGTGGCGGATGGCGGAGACGTTGCCGCGTCTGAGCCAGACAGGAAGAGAAGCCAATTAGAGAGTAGCACTGCGCACGGTATTGGACGGCAAGGGACCGGCATCCAGCCATTCAGGTGAGTACTGCTGCCCCGGACTAGGAGAGATGGTCTGTGTAGGAGAAAAAGAGTATAGCTTTTTTCTAGCCTGGGAAATTGTCCAAGTGTTTTTAAATCCGTTGCGGAAGCTTTAAAAAGTAATGATATACTTACAAAGTATACATTGAGTACCTGATACAGTGAAATGATGGGTGTAGTTTGAGAGGCCTTCCAGGCCCAAATCAAAGTGACAACTACCTGAAGAGAGAGCCCTCTATCTTGCAGGACCTGGGATTCAATCACCATGCCATCAAAGCAATTGACTAATTTGGGATGAAACCGCAGACCTTGTGACAGCAGATCTGGTCTGTGAGGAAGGGGAGGTCAGTCAGTCTAACCATATCCACATACCACATTAGTCTTAGGCTAGGCTAAATAAGTAGTGCCTAAAATGGTTTGTGACTCCCTTTTTTACTAGTCAAGGGAGAAGAGACCATGGCAGAAAGGCATAGATCGCCAGAACTGGGACCACAGGTTCACCAGAGCATACACTGCAAATGCCAGAGGGTCCCGAGACAGACAACACCTTCCTGATAATGGTGGGGACCCAATCCAAACCAAAGTCATTGATGATGCCCCTGGACAAACAGGGTGTGGAGATCTTCATCGTTGAGGTCTATAGTAGCCTGGTAATCTCCCTGTTTTAGTGCAGATGCCACCGCCCATAAAGATTCCATTTTGAATTTGGTCATATAAATGTGATTGTTGAGGTGTCTGAGGTCCAGTATGGGCTACATAGTGCGTTTTTTTTTTGGAGATGATGAATAAATTGGAGTAGGAACAGATGCCTCCTTTCCTATGTGGCAGTGGAGAAAGAACTGCAGCGTGGACATCTGTTCTGGTGAAGCTCCTGACACTTCTGCCCGCCAGATGTGTGCAAACTGGCAGAGATGTCCCCCTACCCTTCCTGCCTGAGGGGGCTTAGGGTCAAGTTTGGATTTGGGGTGCCACCCTCCTTCTTAAAGGCAACCTGTTTGCATTACCATTCCCTGGGGATGTTGCTCCAGACTGGCAAAACAACCAAAAAAGAAACACGTTCAGTCTGTTGCCACCTGACTTGCTTTGCCAAATCCTAAATATGCTTTCCAAATAGGCGACTGCCCAAAAAGGGGTAGCAAGCAACTTTTTGGCTATGGAATCAGCAGCATCAGCTGCTTGAGCCATAAAGATCACTGCAAGGCCACTGATAGCACAAGATTTCTGCTAAGTAATCTTAGCGATATCCTCTATTGCTAAACCTGCAAACTTGACCAGATTTCTTAAGTTATGCAAGTGTGTCTGCTCGTGCCCCGTGCCTTGCATCTCCAAATTTGGCCTGCCAGGTAGAATGGGCAGTGGCATAGGTAGAACGTGAAGCCGTTCCATCCGCTGGAAACATGTGATGCTCAATAGTGTCCTGTTTCTTATCTAACATGCTCTTTAAATAGATACTGTTAAATAGATACAGGCTGCAGTAGGAAGCAGAGTATGCTTTGTTAAACAGGCAATGGGGCAATCCACCCCAGTTCGATGGCATCAAAGGCTCTCCAGGAGTGGGCATCACTCCTGGAGAGCCTTTTCAGAAAAGGGATGAGCAGAAGGCCTTGCCCTACAGGATACCTGAGGAGTACCCGAGGGAGGGAATCCTGCGCTCAGGTTGGTTCCCTAGCTACGGCGATACAGTACTAGTGCTAAAACAGTCCAAAATGTCCCTTTAAAACTCCACCTGTAAAACAGAAAACAACTAGTAGACAACCAAATAACCCCCATTAGGTACAAAAACATAACATATATAAAAACAATAAAAGTGCTCCACTGCTGCCCTACCTGAACCTTTAGAACAGGAGTCTGGGAAGGGATGCAGTTCCAGAAGGGACCCTATATGGACTTAAGAAGAATCTGGCTGCACTGTAGCCACAGCAGGGACCAAGCTGGTGTGGCAGCTCACAGAAACTAACCACCTGAAAAAATATATGCAATGGTGGCTTCACAGCAGCAGGCCCCCGGATGCTAGGATGGTGGTTTAGCGGCAAAGAGTCAGCCACATTAATAGTACAGCAGCTCAAGGAGAAGCCTGTAAGCAGATGTGGCGTGGCGTTCAGCAGGAGTGGAGCAACTCAGTCATGGATGGCAGGCAACTTTCACATGTTCCCACCAGGAGGAAGTGAAGTTTCTCCTGACTGCCAAACCCCGTTCTCTCTATGAATTGAATGAAATGTACCAAGGCACACAACACACAGTCACCCAAACAGTCCAGCCCTGGAGAAGTGTGAAACTGGAGGAGAGGAGGGCCAAGTGGGAGGTGCAGAAACCATGTTTACATCAGCCCCTCCGAGGCGAGAAAATAAAGAGAAACAGTCAAAATACCATGTAAAAATACTTATCAATTCCCGATGAACACTAGATCAGAAGGGAAGGCTACGGCCTGGCCTCTTATACCTGCAATGGGATGTGGTGAGGGCAAACTCACTTCTTGTCCATCGGTTATGAATCTGGTTTTCAGACATAGCCAACACGATCTTTTCAGGGCTGTGGCTCAAGACATTTATGCATTTTGAAAAAGAGCAGGTAATCACAGGCTCCAGTTTTAATGACCGATATACTTTAAAGTGAAAGCTTTTTAGCAGAGTTGGATTAGAAACATAAGTAAAAACTTTTATTAAGTGTTAATAAGTTAATAAGCGTTTTATTAATATATATTATATTATATTATATTATATATTAGAGGGGCCTCCACTGGGGCCACTGCCATCTTCCAATACTAGTAACCTACCTGTCAAGCTGCTCTTTCACCTGCTTACCTTATGACCCATTGACATTTGAGAGTCCCTTTATAATAAAGTAGGTTATAAAGCAGAGTATGCAAACGCTCCAGCAGTTCTTCAGTGGTAATCAATTACTGTACGTTCCCAATTTCCATAGTCGAAGCGGTAGATCGTTGGGGGGCATAAATTTACTGCACCTTTGTAAATTTTGCAGTAACCATCCCACTGCATTTTTACCTCCACTGAAACTATTAGATGCTTGGCAATACTAGGTTACTATTCCTATGTGACAATTGGTACACTAAGAAACATTACCTACCAAAAGGAGGACTTCTCGCTCAAGTGTCTTGTATTCCTCAGTAGTCTTGTTTTGTAGCCCATTATTGTAGGAGACACCAGTAATATGGAAGTTCAAGGGCACAGTAACCAATGGGGCAAAGGTGGGAAAATCAGAAGACAGATGTGGCCCAATTTTTGGAGCAAGAGGTTGAGGGGTTGCACTGGGAGGACTAGCAGAGCTTGTATTAATCACCGTTTTGTTTTCTGGATAGGAAGTTTCGTTCACTGGATTTAAAAAAGTGGGAGCTATAGACTGGGAAACACTAGACTTTATATTTGTCATGCTAGTGCTGGCCTGGGTTTGGCGAGGGGGAGCATTAAAAATACCCAGCCCTGGTGTTGCAGATGAAATGGGCAAGCCTTGGAGATTCATTGTGGGTGTAAAGGTGGGTGAAAGTGTTCCAGTCTCATTCATTATTCCACCAGAAGGCAAAGGGGACCATGCTTCGGGAGGTTGAGGGGTTGCACTGGGAGGACTAGCAGAGCTTTTATTAATCACCGTTTTGTTTTCTGGAAAGGAAGTCTCGCTCGCTGGATTTAAAAAAGTGGGAGCTATAGAGTGGGAAACACTAGACTTTATATCTGTCATGCTAGTGCTAGCCTGGGTTTGGCGAGGGGGAGCATTAAAAATACCCAGCCCTGGTGTTGCAGATGAAGTGGGCAAGCCTTGGAGATTCATTGTGGGTGTAGAGGTAGGTGAAAGTGTTCCAGTCTCATTCATTATTCCACCAGAAGGCAAAGGGGACCATGCTTTGGGAGCAAGAGTTTGAGTGGTCTCTCCAGGCATTCTAGCATAGCTTGTATTGCTCATGGTCTCATTTTTTGGATAGGGAGTCATGCTTCCTAGTTGAGTTGAAGCCAAAGGCACCATCTTGCTAGTGCTGACCTGGGTCTGGTGGGTGGTATCATCATAGATACCAAGTCCTAGTGTTATGCCATTAGTGGAGGGCTGTAGAGCTGCAGATGTCGTAAGAGGCAAGACTGAAGAGTATTTCATATGCAATAATGGATTATAGGTTTCTGTGGATTTTGTGGAATCAGGTATTTGCATTTCACTAGGGGATGCCTTCAATGATTTTTGTTCTCCACTGACAGTAAAACCTTTTGATGCATATGAACTCTCTTGGGTGCCAATTTTTGTCACATCATCAATAGGGCTAGAAACCTTTCCTAAACTATAGCTGGTTACACGTTTAGCAATTGTACTATATTCCTCAGCCCGTGCAGATTTCCATTCTGGCGTTACAGAGGTCACCAGTTTACTATACGAAGACGGCGAGGCTTTTGAACTCTGAGAATTAATTTCATTTGAGTGATCCATTTCATCATTAAATAAATCGTGTTCCAGTGGGTGAAGATCTTCAGTATTTTGCAGTTCTGTTGGCTCAGAGGAAATATGGTCAGCAAATAAAGAATAAGCCGAGGAGTGGAGCAATTTTGTTGGCACATGGGACATGGGACCAAGTGAATTAGGGGACTCTTCCCAATCAGAAGAATCTGTGCCTTTAAATAATGGAAGTGTAACAATGCTGGACAATTTTGTTGGCTTATAAGTCAGAAGGTCAGCATTTAAAAAAGACTTTACCTCATCTGAAAAATCAGTTTGAGCACTTTTATATGTTGTCCCCCCTGTACCAGGCATCTGCAGAGTTGGTTCATTGTTTACTTTCAAAATACAAGCTAGATGATCCCTTCCCATAATGGGTATGGGGGTATCGTAATCAGGAGACACTCCCTCTGTTGACATGGTGCTTACCTCTGTAGAACCCAAAAGTTGTGGAGGGGAGGAAGCAGGAATTGACAGTGATTCTGTGATTGTTAATTCTTCAGTAGTGGTGGCACGCTTAGGCATTCCAGCAACAAAAGTGTGAATAACAGTTGACAGCGTTGCATGGTATTTAGGTTTCATCTGTGTCACAGGTCTATCGGTATATAAAGGAATAGCAGTCATGGATGTGTGCTCCATTTCTAACAAATAATCCATATTTCCTTTTGTGCCAGCTTTATAGGGGTCAGCTGATTTGGAACTTGAAGTGAAATATATTGAGGTTCCAGGGTTTTTCTTTGCTTGTGGAAGAGATAACGTTGAAGCCTCAGGTGTGCCATGAGATATCGCTAGATTACTAATTGTGTTTAAGGTTGGTAAAATAATGGGAGGGCTTGAGGTATAATCCAGAGTTACTGATGGCCCAGATGATATATAGGTTTTATGTGAAGACAAGTCTGTATTTTTAGTGACAATGGAGTTTTCAAAACTTGTTGGGTCATTTTGGTAATTGGCCAAGCCATTGAACTTTGCAAAAGACACCGGGGTATCTCCTACAGTTATGCTTTTAAATGTTGACTGATGGGCACTTTCAAATGCCCTTTCTTTATTATGTCCAATAGTTGTTAAATCTAAGGACTCTTGAGTAATGGGGTGTAGATTGTTACTTGAAGAGGTAACTATATTTCCTATGGTTGAACTTTCAAATATAGGTAGGAAACTCATTTTGAATGCCCTATCCTCCAGTTCAACTGAAAGAGAGCCCTTTGTGGAAAACTCTGACACAGATTTTGACTTCAAAGTTACTTGTTCGGGTGAGGAATGGACAATGGATAACCTTGAGAAAAAGGCTCCTGTAGGCTTGCTTTTCATTAGAGGATTTATAGAGGACTGTTCAGGATTTGACTGCAATGAATCCCATTTACTTGACGAGGGCAAGAATACTTCATCAGGCTCATCAAGTAAGCTTCCTTTAGACCACTTGGACTGCAATGTAGGCAAAGGCTGCAACAGACCCTTTTCGCTTGAAGAAAGCAAATGTGTTTTTACAGGATCGCTTATGACATATGGATTTGTTGTAGAATAGTAATCAAAGTTTGACTCGGAGGATTTGTATTCATGCGAGGGCAAAGACTGTTTATCAAGTTTGCTTGTGAGAATAAACGTCATTGTAGGCAACATTAAGGGCAGAGTAGTCTTTGGCTGTAATGAATCTCCTTTACTTGTTAAGTGCAAAGATGTGTCGTCTTGTTTGTTAGTCAGGGATTCGGTTGTATACCACTCCAACTTCGATACAGACTTTGGTTCTTTTGAGTAATGAGACTCTGTACCCTCTGGCGTGCTTGTGGAAAGAGATTCTATTGATGACCGTTCAAGTGTGTCCTGTTCTGGCCTAGAAGTTTCATACTCCAATGATTGTTCTGGATTAAGCTCATCTGTGTTATCTTTCCGGAGAAATTGATTTAAAAGATCTAATTCTGGTGGAGACTCCTCACTATCAGTAGTTTTAGGCTTTACAATTTTAGACTGATCAGAAACTGCCTTCCTTCCAGCAAGAACCTTTCGGACGGCTTCCTTTACAGCAGTTTCAAAAAGAGATTCAAACTCGGCGTCATTGAAATCTATATATTTTACCTCTCTTTTTAAGAGTCTTCTTTTATAAAGTTTGTTAGACTTTTCA
This sequence comes from Gastrophryne carolinensis, assembly GCA_027917425.1. Classification (NCBI taxonomy): domain Eukaryota; kingdom Metazoa; phylum Chordata; class Amphibia; order Anura; family Microhylidae; genus Gastrophryne; species Gastrophryne carolinensis. The sequence continues at coordinate 277,259,477 of CM051238.1, forward strand.
AAAGGTCTCATCCATTCAGATATGGGATGCCCTTTCAATGCTCCAGAGAGTAGACAGAGTTTCCAGAAAGGTATTTTGCTAATCAGATCTTGCACATCAAGAAAATGTGATTTTAAGACACTTTCCGAGTCAAGATGTTCCTGAGCAGATTTAAAACTTGGCAAGATATTAGAAAGTGGTTTCTCTACATTGCCATTGGAGCCAACAATCACAAAGAATAAAATAATTAGTCTCTGCCACCACAAATCACTTTTGGTAATTTGGAAAGAACAACCTGATCCACAGGATTCTAGCCATGTGCCCGTATTCTGCTCTTCATGAACACTAAAGAAACCCCACATTGCAGATAATGCACCAGGACACTGTAACATAAAAAACATGATTTAGTAGAGTTCGATTTTCAGACTTAAATGTACAATACACACGCACACAATTCTATAGAACAGCCGGCATGCTGCAATTCTATCAAATTAAAACCCAACAGTCAAAATGTTTATTCTAGCTCTGCTTTGTGCAGTGAATAGAAATAAAGGAGGATTTATTTATTTATACTCCAGGGCAGGCATAATCGCTCCATCTGCAGCACTCCAATCAGGGTTGCCCCACTGTGTAAAACCCCCAAGGTCACCCACAAACTCACCTTCTCTCTTGCTCCAATGGTGCACGCGCGAGCCGCAGCCGCATCCCGCTATCCCTTTAGCAGGGCGTGTGCCTGTACCAGGCATTTGTGAATGGCAGGCACGGGCATGCTCCCTGTTAGAGGGTTTCATATTTCCATGACCATGCTCCAGCAGCTGTGCTGTACATAATGGCCATGACCTGCCACAGCGTGCTGCAGGAAATTCAGAGCCTGGTGGAACAGGCTTCAGGTGAGCTCGTTGCTGCCTTATTTCTGCTATCGCTTGGACTGTTTCTATAATACACCATTTGTGGCTTACCTCATATCCACCAGATAACAGAAAATCTAAAAATATGTTAAGTGAACAGAAACTTCCTGGATGTTAGACCAAAAGTGGACCAATCACCAGGATTTTGATTATCCTGGTGATTGGTCCCTGCTCCGAGGGCATCCTGATGTAGAACGCACCCATGTGAAACTCCCCCAGATCGCCCACTTTCACTCGCCTTTCAACCATTCCCACGGAACATGCGCCCATCCAATCAGCGTATTATGTGGCGCATACTAATGCACGGCATAAAGCAGCTGATTTGAACGTCGCTACTGTGGCCATATTCCCGGCTCCCCTGTGGAATGCGCATGCATGCCAGCCTACTTGAATGGCGGGGCACACAGCTACAGGGAAGGCAGAGCTAGCAGCCAGCCCTGGAATCTTTTCGAGGCCGACCACAGGGGTCGATTGTTTCATGCTAAATGCCATGACCAGCACAAAGTAACATTTAAAGGAACCATTCCCTATCATTAAAAAAACATATTACATATTCAGAATAAATGTAGCATGGGATTGAAGGTCTAATTGCAAAATGAAAGTACAGGAACGATGCAACTAGAGCTGCATACAGGGCAGTTTCTAGACTAAAATCCTGACAGGGTGAGGAACCCCCTACCCCCACATTACATGGGCTATCAGTGGCATCAGGGCTGAATCAGCACCGTGAGAATTTTCTTAAACTTTTTTTTTCTTAAAGAGCAACTCCACCATATTTAGCTGTACATGAGAATTGTTTTCCCACTAAAAAAAAAAAAGTGGAAACCCCACAGTTCGCTCTGTAAACTGCCCTCTCCTCGGGTCAAACAGCGCATGCGAGGGCTCTCGTTCAATCTTGCACCTTGTGCAAGGTGTTTCATTCAGCGGTTAGGTAAGGAAGATCAGTGACTGGGAAGGAGGATTAGGGGAGGTTTGTGAATCAGCAGCTAGAAAGGAGCGCTTAGGTAAGGTTTTCAATCAGAAGCTTGGGGGAGGGGGGTTAGGCAAGACCACAGGTCAGCAGCTGGAGATGGGTGTTAGGTAAGAGTCAGGATAAGGGGTTGGGTAGGGGGTAGAGACGGTTGTGGGTCAGTGGCTAGGTATGGTGGTAAGGTGAGGGTTTCAGGTCAGTGACTGGAGAGGGGGGTTAGGTGAGGTGTTAGGGTGAGCAGCTGGGGAGGGAGAGCTAGGTGAAGATTGTGGGTCAGTGGCTGGGGAGAGGGGTTAGGTGAGGGTGTACATGTCATCAGTTGGGGAGAGGGGGATAGTTGAGGGGTACATAGTAGTACAGAGCCTCCCTGCGCTGTGGCATCCCTCCACCACTAATAACCACAGCACTTCCTCTGGACTGAGCAACTGAACAATCAGTGTCCATCGAAGTCCCTCGATCGGGGCGACTGGCATTTGGGGTGCTGTGTGTTCCACTGAGCCTTATAATCCTGCCTGATTCAACCCCATCTTAGTGCTCCTAGATATGGGAGGTAATAAAAAGCACAAGTCCACCTCGATTAACTGGAGACCCCAGGGGGATCTGGGCAGGAACTCGCTAATCCAGATACTGCCGATATTATGGCGGCCATCACCTCCTGTCAGAACGTCCTAACCACCAAGTTAGACACCCTGCAGAAGTGATTTAACTACTTTCGCCCTGCCCTCCCTGTTAGCGTAGCCACTTTCACCCCCGAGGAAGGACCGTATTGGTTTGAAAGGTCGGACATCTCCGCTTATGCTGTAACGTATTATCTTGTTGAGAAACTTTGCTCTGATGGACTGTTGGGCTGTGCTCCGATTGCGCTACCTATATATGCGAATACACTCCACAATTTATGCCACTCTTTGTATAGCCATTTGTATGTCTTGGTATCAAATTGCATTCTGGCTCCACCTGGTGGTGTTCATTATGTACTGTTATCACTGTGTAACTTATTGAGAATTACGTTGTGTTACAATATCCACGCATGGAACTGAGCGTTGGTGCCACCTAGTGGGAGGTTTTGTTTATTGCAACATTTAATACTTGGCTTATGCAAGATGTGGCTTATTTAGACATAAATGCTGGCGAATATTGTATTCTTGATAGAAGAAATATTGTATATATGTTGTATTGATTATGCACTATATTTTAAATACACTTCTTTGCAATCTACAACCAACAGTATTAAGGTGTGCATTTTTTCCATATATTGTTAGTATGAGTTTGTTGATCCCAATGGGGAAGGGATCTTTGTTTTGAAATTTTGCACCCATAGTAGACAAATCTGTATTGGGTTTCTTTTGGTGTGCGGGTTTGCTGAACTAAAATTCTCTCAGGACTTTAATATGGTGTTGGATGGGGCCCTGGATAGGCTGAGTGGGCGTTCAGGCACTTGAACTCGCCTGGCGGTCTGGGCGGAGGCGATGGGCCTGACGGAGGTCTGGAGGTGGAGGCATCTGGGGGAGCAGGTGTACTCCTGCCACTTGGCAATGCATAAGTCCCTATCCAGGATAGACCTGGCCTGAATACCTCCCAAGAGGAATCTCTAATCACACCCCCCTACTGATCACTGTTGGGCTGTCGAATGGAAAAAACTGATTAATCAAAAATTGCCCCTTTATACATTGACTTTTACTGCCAGGGAAGCTCCCTATAAATTCAGTAAAAATTGGGACCCGTGGTTGCAATGTTCAGAGTCAGTGTTGGTCGATGAGCAGGACTAGATCATAGAAGGAGTGGGGTTTGGGACTGCACCCCACCTCATCTGGGACCCTGGGGGTAGGCTAGCTTGCGGCCTCTGATAGCTTGGGGATTGACTGGGCTTAACGATAGGCATTGGAGTACTTCAGGCTCCAGGAGGGTCTAGCGTCTCTTTTTTCTTTTCTTTTTAGCGAGTCTCTCCTTCCCTCCTCCACAGGACAGACGTGCAAAGATCTCAGCTGGATAGTTTTCTGCTACTGCCCGAGTCTATGCATAAATGCGAGTGAATGGATGTCTAAGTGTGTTAGGTTACAATGTTGTAGGTTGGTGCCAGCCGCACAGCGTTTATGTAATGTTGTTGTATTTGTTTTGAAAAGGAAAAAAAAAAAAAATTAGTTTCAGGTGCCACAGATCCTCCTCTATTACTGCCATTTACTTTAGTTGTGTTATCACTAAAGACAGGACCTGTTCTTTCACAGGATCTATGGAACCGTGGGTTACTACGAGATTACCAGCGGTATCCCGGTACTTTCGGAAGACCCCCTCCCTTCAATACTATGAAATTAACCTGTGGCCTTGAGACAAATTCCAGAAGGAATCCGTCCTGAATTGTTTAAAAAATGAAGAGGTTCTGAGAGCTTCTCTGCCAGGCCGGAAGAAAAGACAGATCCTCTGTCAGGACTGCTGCTTAGGCATTTTGAACAACAAGACTTCCGGGAACCTGAGCTTCAGAAATCCCACTGAGGAATTCTAGGCTTCTGAACGACCTGGGTGGAGGGTGTTTCCTATTAGTTGGATAATTCTTCCCCACTTTAGAAAAAAAAAGGGTTAGAACCTTCTCAAGTTCTGACCCGAACTAAAGCTTACCCTCAAATTGTATGCTGCACAGATGCGATTTAGACTACTGGTCCCCCTGTCAGGTCTTGAACCAGAGAGCCCTATGTGCACAATTAATCAAGACCATACTCTTAGCGTTGGCCCTAATCGCCTCTGAAGCAGCATCAGCATATCTGACCTTTTATCTAGAGGATCCTTTAGCGACTGGTGGATCGGGAATCCTGAATCCTGAAATGGAGAGGAACTTATCTTCCAATTCAATCTTAAGGGAAGATAAAATGCCCCTAATCAGGTCTGGCATATCCTCAAGGGAACAATTAAACCTAGTAGGGTAGGAAGGAGGCCTCTGGTCCTCTCGCTGTGCCTGATGAATTGACAGACTAGTCAAAAGAGGCACATACTTCTTCCTAATCTGAAGAAATCAGCCTCCCCTGGCTGCCCCCTAGTCTCAGGCCAGGAGTGAGAAGTGACTGGGATTCCAGCTGGTAGGAAGGCCCGGCTTTTGAAATCGCACCCGTTTCCTGGGACATACGTTTTTTATAACAAAAAAAAAAAAAAAAAGTATCGGCCATTCTAGAGTTGAAAGTTTCAAAGAAGCTCTTCATCATGCATTGAAAGTTGCCCCTGGCTACGTCCTCCAAGCAAGTCTTAGAAGCTTGGAAAAGTCCTCCGGCAAGGTGGCCCGACAGTTTACACATAACCTAGGTTGAGCCAATTTAGTTTCTTTGGGCTCTTTCTGCTCCCCGGACTCCTTGGGCCCCTTAGTCTCTCTGGAATCCTTTCTGGATTCCTTTGTGGGCCTGGAATCTCTGGACTTGGATTATTTAGCCTGTAAGGGAAACAATAGTGAAAAATCAAGGAATATCCGGTCCCAAAGACAGTCGGGGGGGGGGGGGGGGATTTGTGACTTACTCCTTCCAGTGAAGTGTCACCTGAACCCATACCTGCCCACCTGTATGTCTGGGAGAGCCTGAGGCGTACACTTGCTGTCAGAGAGGTACAGCCGAGGCTTTGTCCTGGGGCAGCAGCCTCCTCATTACGTTGTCCTGAATGCAGGAGTCCACACTGCCTCCTGGAAGAACAGGTGCCCGCCTTTCCAGATCCAGCACGAGGACTGCTTCCCGACTCAGAAGCTGTACGCTGGTTCGAATCTGCACAGTGTCAGGGCCAGAGTGTGACCCAGGTTCTGAATACCAGACAGGCCAGAAATCCTGAAAGTGAGGGCTCAACCTGCCCCAAAGTTGAGCCCTGTACTTACCTGCCCCCCCTGAAGAGAGGTGGGGGGGGCTCTTGATGCTTCCACTTACTTTCCACTTACTTCCCACTCACTTCTTCCTGTAGGGGAAAATGGTGGGATCCAAGCCACTGCATCCTGGGTCCTGCCCTGGAGACTGCCACCGGGATTAACACCAGGGGAGTGAACTCTCAGGGGGAGTGGAAAAAGAGAAGTGAACCCCCTGACCCTGGCAGCAGTGAGTCACCCGGAGCACCACCTGAGCCTGCTAGAGAGAGGGGAGGGAGTCTAGACCTGCCATCTTCCCTGGGGAAAAAAAAAAAAAAAAAAAAAAAAAAAAAAAAGGTACCTTGTTTCCAGCTTGTATCCTGGGAGGAAATATAAACACATAGGGCCAGGAGGAAGGGGTGGGGTATTTAACCATGACCAGTTTGTGTTTCCTATTTATTTGGGAGCGGCTACTCAGCTAAGCCATCTTGGAGGATTTGCACATCGTGCATTAATATGGATGGCATAAAACGCTGATTGGACAATAGCTTGCACATACACTGTGGGAATGGTGGAAAGGTTTGTGGGCAACCTAAGGGAAAGGTGTTTAACATGGCAGGCCATTCTGATTTGGTAAAACAGACCTATCACCGGCAGAGGGAACAAGAGCCACTTTAAATGTACTAGTACCCAGTATTGATTTAAAATTACCTGTATTTGGCTGCGGTGGAGCCCAGGATATGCTGCAGGTGTTGGGAGGCCCATGTCAGCCATTTGCAAGGGGTGCTAGGTGGGCATCGTAGGGCATGATCTGCAGCACAGAATCATGGTTCCTTGTTAATGTTTCAGGCAGTTAGGCAGTGGCAGGGCCCAGGTCTGTTGCAGTAAGGGCCCAGTGGGATGCGCTTCTACCCAGACTGCCACCACACTGTTTGCAGGGGGTCATGGAAGTCTGTTATAGACTGCACAAGACACATAAGATATACACAAAGTGGCAGCCGAAAAATAATTATCTTTGTTCCGGCTTGCGTAACCCACAACTGCCGACTCCTCTGGCCCCCTGCATGGAGTGGCAGCAACACGGGCAGAAGCATGTCATGGGGTCCTACTGCCACAGACCCAGCTGCCGCCTAGCCAGGCAGTGCCACCATGCTGCTCAGGCTTACCAGAGGTTCCTTTGTTCCTCCAGTGGGCCAGTCCGATGCTGCACACACAGTAAATCCCACAAACCCCCAGTTGAGTTAAGCCACCACAGACACAAAGCCCATCAGCCCCCGCACCCATTAATCCTACCACACCGTAACCCCCCCCCCCCCCCCCAAGACCCATTTTTTAGTATTTAACTCATTGGTAGTGCAGTGGATTGGGTCCCCGCTGCATGCAGGCAGTTAGCCATCTAGTTTGTTGGAATGTGGCAGTCATTGGTGGCCCCACCCCTACATTGAGCAGTTACCACTCCAGTCATAGAAGAGACAGGCTCTGACTCAGCGGAGCCTGAGTCAACTACATAAAAAAAAAAAAAAAAAAAACACACACAGGATGGCAGACTGGAGGTGACCTGATACATTGCACCACCAATGATCAACCAACCAATGAGCAGATAAGAAAACCGGGTGCCGCTAGCGATCTTCTTCCACCCCACAAAGGCTGGTCCTGGTACTTCCCACTCTTTAGCACAGGTCCAGTGCTATTTTCTGTAACCACTTCTCTCCTCCCACCCCCCCAATATGGAGCAGAGCAATCACAACAAGGACAATCTGGTAGAACTGAAGGGTTGTCCAAGTTCCACTCTTTCCGCTGTGTGAAATTCTGATCGCCAGTCTCATTCACCTTCTCCTGGAGCCCTGGCCGCGTCCCTGCTCACCTCTAACCGTCCAGCCTTTCTGAATGGGCTGTAAGGTGGGCAGGGGTTGCAGCTAGCTGTAGCCTAGTGACAGCGAGTGCACCGCTCAGCCAATCAGCGCTCTTGCCCGGGTCTGCGGCGTGGGAGCAGAAGGAAGGCGAGTGAAATGGGGCAGCCTGGGGGGGGGGGGGGGGGGGGGTGGGGGGTTGGGGGGGTGGGGGGGGCTACACAAAGCAGGATGCCGCCACACAGAAAAATCACACAGGAAAGTGACATTTCTGTGTGTTTCTCATTACAAGCTTATTTTTTGGCCAACATGCTGGTCTACCTGCATTAATACAATATAAGCTACGGGCCTGTGACAGTCTCAACGTTAAAAGTCTTAGAAAAATCAAATCTTAGCTGCACACCTAGGCCAGGTAAGTGATTAGCTTATCATTGATGTAATTAAAGCAACAAGTTCATAAAGGTACATTAGCCATTCAAATCATATTGGCAATTTAACATTGTAAATGCATATAATAATATACTAGACAAGTAATATGGATCTCTGTGTGAAACCCCTGGGGTTGCTGGTAAACTTCATCAGCAGCTCTGACACATTCCCATTATAGTGGACCAAAACGAAGCTGGATCGGCCTGGGAATCTTATAGATCCATTACATCCCTGCGGGGCATCCAAAATCGGGATACACTTACCTTATTCCTGGTCCAACGGCACATGCGCAGGCCGCGGCAGCATCCGCATTATCCCTCTAGCATGGCGCCTGCCCGCGTCGGCCATTTGTGAAGTGCGAGATGCGCCCACCAGCGCACTCGGGGCCACTGAACTAAGACGTCATTTAGACGTGCACAGCTCAGTGGTTCCAAATGCGCTGATTGGACGAGCGGCCGCACATGCACCGTAGGACCGCGGTCAGGTGAGTTGATGCAAGCGATCTGAGGGGCTTCACATAGCGGGGCATCCCCGATTGGGGCGCCCCGTGGGAGTGGACCAAAACCCAGGAAAGTCAACATCCTGGGTTTTGGTCCACTTTAAGCTGTGGTGCTTTCCTAAGCCAGACCAATCAGAGGGGCATGAGCAATTCTCAGTCTACAGGGAAGCCAGAGATGTGGCCAGCAAGCAGGCCACTTCATCCAGCATTCTCAAGATCAGCCAATTGGCAATCACAAAAATACCATGGTTTGTTTTGTTTTTTTTTTTAATGGGCTGAGTCAGCTACATCACCCCAGGTACTCAGGTGGAAGTGTGAAGGTTTTGTGTTGCTGTAGGTCACTTGCAACACCTTGTAAAGGGCAGTGGTGACTAGAGGCAAGGAAGTGAAAGTACAGCACAGATGGCTTCAGCAGACCAATTTCTATGTTATTTTTCTAAGTTTTAAACAGCACTTAGAGGCTGATGAGCAGCTGGCTGCAGAAGGTAGGGAGCAACCGATTCCCTGAAAGCCACAGATGGAATCCACAGGACTGCTATTGGGGCAGGTGACTGTGTCCTCCTGTGCAGCCAGGCCCCATACAAGTAATCCTACCGTAATACCTTGATGTGGCAGCCCCACAACAGTATATGGAAATATTACTAAACTGGATAAACTTGAATTTACTGAAGATCATTTAATATTTAGCCACCTATTAAGTACTTTTAGCTTTATTTGCCCAGAAGCTGAATATCTAGTCAGCAAACCTGGGGGTACAGTACATCATACAGAGGCATAGCTGCAGGCTAAGGACCAAATCTAAGATTAATCGAGAAACTTAAAGGAGCACTATCGCGAAAGAAAATGGCCCAATGATAAAAATCCATATAAATATGCTGGATGGCGGGAGGAAGGGGTTACTTATACACTCAACATCAAGAAATATCCAGCCAGGCTTGTTTCTTCTATTTTAATGGATGGAAGAGGAAATCAGGGGGTGACAGGTTCTGTCACCCCTCAGACTAAACCTGGCACCCCTAGACTTTGTTCTTACCATGCGAGAACCACAAGATTGGCTGTAGTTTTATTCAGTTTGGTGTATAAGTGATCCCTCCTCTCATTAGCCGACATGTTTATATGGATTTTTAACATTACATAATTTTCACGATAGTGCTCCTTTAAGCATTCTTGTAAATAACCACAAAACACTTGGCAGTCCATGTCATCCCAATTCGAGCACCTGTCTCAATCAACAGAAAGTCAACAACTAAATCTTGTATTGAAACAAAGTTATATAATAATGTATGTCAAAAACATTGTGACCCCCTATACCAACAGATTTATAGGGATCTAAAAAAGCACAAATGTATTCCAAAAGGTGGCAGCTGACCCTCAGGATTTTTTTTTATGTGTTACAGTCATGTTAACGTTATAAAACTTTTTTTTGTACAAAATACAATGTTACTTACCAGAAAGCTTCTTACTAGAGACCAATACAAAACTGGAAGAAAAAAAGGACCCTCTCAAAGAAAAAACACGGTGTGCACTTGAGGGGGGTAAAAGCAGTATCACTCCACTCTGGAGTTTATCTCCTCTGCTATGAGGGCTAATGTGAGTCAGGTGAGTGCAGCAAACACCCTGCAGATTACTCCACAAGCACAACATTAACACGCTCTCATCAGCCAGGCATACTGTATAATCACCAAGCATGTCCTTAAATTCACTATATTGCAGTATAAATGACCAAGCAACATAGCCATGGAATTAATAAAAACCTGGAATAAGATTTATGTAGGCTGGCATTGCTGACCTAATTCAGCAAAATGCTGTCATGTTATGTCAACATTGTGGGCCACATGTGGGCATGGATAAGATATTCATTAGATATATAAGATATTCATTTTCCCCATTTACAGACCTTTACAAGGGTCATAGAAGCATTGACCCGCAGGCCCTATGCCTCAAAGGAGCTTGCAGTCTACAATGAGCTCAGGCTTTTGTCAAGCTGTAAGTACTGGAGCTGGAGGGTGAGCGATTGGGTAATTCTATGCAGGTGATTTTTCTCTTTTGGCAGGTATTAGGATTATCCCCCTATAAAAAAAAACAGCCAGATATTTAAATGACCCCAAAAGGCCCAGAAAGCAATAATGACATTGAAAATAAAGTAATATGAAACTTTTTGGCATTGTATTCCAAAGTGGTCGAACAAAGTGGTCATTTATTTATTGCACAGGTATTTATGTTTCTTCTCCTTTCAGTCGGGGATACTTGGACAATGAGCTGCAATAGTGGTTTCCTAGGAGTTTTGAAGTGATTTTAAAGAATCATGCTGGCATTCGCAATTGAAATCATTGCACAGATTGGAAATGGGAAAGGGACATAGGATTACTTGGACAGCAATTCTGTTGCAATTGCCCGACAATCTCAATATCCCCCCCCCGTTTCACAATTGGGCTCTATTTACTCACCTGGCTGGGATCCATCCTCTAGATCCCTCAGATTGCTCCTGACGGGCAGAGCCATCTAGCACTGCGCACGGCCCCCGTTCCCGCACCTGTGCAGTGCGAATGAATGGGATACAATGGAGCAACCTGAAATTCCACGAGACTTTGAGGAGCTTTGAGATCGCCGTGGGACATTGAAGAGCACGGCTAGGGCCATGCTTGTCAGTTAGTGACGGCTAAGTGGCCGGCGAGTCGAGCTGGATGTTGCTGCCACAGGCAGCGGCGACATCCAAAAGGCAAGTAGGGGCCAATGGGGGGGGAGAAATCAGGGGGGAAATAAGCCCCTTTTTATTTTTTTTTAGGTCCTCTTTAATATACTTCAGTGAACGTGTGCCCTTACCTCTGCCACTAACTGCATGGCTTTAAACTGGACCTAAACCCTTACTGGCAATTCAGTGCAAGATAGGGTCCAGGTCTCACCCACTCCTGTTGGACATGAACCCTGAATTTAGGAGAAGCTCATCTTTTACCCATCCTGTATTATGAGAGACTGGAATCAATCCAGTTAAATGACTCTCCACTGGGAAAGGTAAGTATGGACTCGTTATGCATGTTCAGGAAGACCAGGTTAGTTTACGTACCTTGTGGACAGGGGCATAGCTAGGGGGGCACGTGCCTCTGGTGCAGCAGGTCAGGGGGTGCTGAAGGGGGGCCTGACCACAGGTGGGGGGCGCCGTTTCAAATCGTTGCCCCAGGTGCCATAAAACCAAGCTATGCCTCTGCATGTGGTCACAACCTAGAGATTGTACAATCAGATTGTATGGTGTGGGATCAGCATAGTATTGTGCAGAAAATAGTCCCCACACAAGTTGCATATAGAGATTGTACATTCAGATTGCAAGGAGTGTGGTCAGCATAGTGTTATGTATATAATAGTACTTATACAGTATGCATATAGAGATATCAAGATTGTACAATCTGATTGTAAGTTGTGTGGCCAGCATAGTGTTATGTATAAAATAGTACTAATAATAATATAGTAATAATACAGTTTGCATATAGAGATATAGAGATTGTACAATCAGATTGCAAGGCGTGTGGTCAGCATAGTGTTATGTATAAAATAGTACTTATACAGTATGCATATAGAGATTGTACAATCTGATTGTAAGGCATGTGGTCAGCATAGTGTTATGTATAAAATAGTACTTATACAGTATGCATATAGAGAATGTACAATCTGATTGTAAGGCGTGTGGTCAGCATAGTGTTATGTATAAAATAGTACTTATACAGTATGCATATAGAGATTGTACAATCTGATTGTAAGGCGTGTGGTCAGCATAGTGTTATGTATAAAATAGTACTTATACAGTATGCATATAGAGATTGTACAATCTGATTGTAAGGTGTGTGGCAAGCACAGTATTGTGCAGAAAATAGTCCCCATACAAGTAACATATAGAGGTTGTATAATCAGACTGTAAGATGTTTGGTCAGCATAGGATTGAAATTTTATCTTTGGCTGGCTTTTTCTACATTATATGGACAGCATAGAATTGCACTTTAATCTGGACCAACAGCCTGGCACAGTTGGAAAAAAAAGGTAGCGGCCATTTTGGAACTTCCTTTCCCAGCATCTCAGCCATGCTGCTGCCTGGATTCAATTGACATAACTGACAATGCACAGTAACAGGAAGCCCAGCAGCACTTCCTGTTTGCAGGTGGCTTGCAAATGCATGAGCCGCCATTTTGTTTCTAAAATTTACTACAGCAAGAGTTAGAAAAAGGTGCAGCATAGCAGCGGGGATGGATGCATATGAGCACTGTTTGTTGTGTTGGTGTGGTTTAAGTCATTTTTCACTGTTGGTTCAGTTTAATAGTCCTCATACAAGTAACATATAGAGGTTGTACAAACAGATTGTCAGGTGTGTGGTGAGAATAGTAGTTTGTAGGAAATAATTCCCATACAAGTGGGCAGAACATCGCCAGTGACTATATAACAATTATACAGAGACTGAAAGGTGTGTGGCCATTACTAGAGCTCCCTTATTTTGTAAATAGTCCTTAAAATCAATGTGAATATAAAAAGTCTTTACTCACCATTTGTCCCAGGCAGTACCACTATCTTCATACTTACCATTGCTGGAGAATTAGTGATTCCCCAATACACTTTCACATGCCCCCTCCATTGCAATGAATGGAACAGGCCTGTGGGGGCCTAAACAAGGCACCATGAATGCTAACATGCCAGGCCAGGCTCCCTGCCCTCAGTAGGTTCTGGAGAACACGCTGCGGGGAAACGCTGAACCTGCAGGGACAAAAGGTGAGTATAGATGCGTTTTTTCATGCCTGGACAGGGACTTGTGCCTTTGTTTGGCCTCACACTCCGCTCATGAAGTGTCACCACATGGACAATGGCAGGTAAGAGTTCATCTCGTGCCACAGATCCTGCTGCACTCCTGGCCTGAGGTCTGTTGGGAAAATCCACAGACATGGACTTTCCCCTTTAAATATTTGCATGCCTGCTCTTTCCTTTACAATTCTTCCTTAAATATTTTACAAAAGCTTTGTGTACTTCTTTTGCTGGGATTGTTTACATGTTTCTCTGGGCTGCGGAGGTTGCCTCCTGAGACATTGCTTAGTTTAGTGTAAGTAAGGCCTTACCTTGCTGTGTGTGTGAATCTATTGGGCTCTCATTAGTTGTATATGGTACATGTCATTGACAGATGCTTGATTTTCATACATAGCATTACTTTTCTACAGATGAAAGGCATGTTTCAATGGACAAGATGACTTTAGCTTCTTTTTAACAATTGCCCAAGGAGGGTCCTAGTTTGGATCTGCTGCACACTGCAATTAAGCATGTCTCCTATAGGAGGAGGTGTTTTCTTTCCCCCATCATATGGAGCTCTGATATAGATATTAGAGGATATCTCTAATGCTCACTGTGTCCCACTGAACCAGGACCCTCCCTGGCAGTTGTTAGATAACATGATGGTCTACTTTAAAGTGGACCAAAACCCAGGATTTTGACTATCCTGGGTTTTGGTCCTTTCCCCACGGGCACCCCGATCTGTGGTGCCCCACTGTGTGAAACCCTCCCAGATAGCCGCAGCCAACTCACCTCTTCCTGGTCGCACGGCGCGTCTAAGAGCAGCGGCTCTGGCGGCCGCATCCTTCGCTTCTCTCTAGCAGTGTGCATGCCCGCGCCAGGCTTTTGTGAAAGGCCGGCGCGGGCATGCTCCCTGTTAGATGGAGGCGGAGGATGCGGCTGTCAGAGCCGCTGCTCTTAGACGCACCGTGCGACCAGGAAGAGGTGAGTCCGTTCGGGCGTCCTGGGGGGTTTTACACAGCGAGGCACCCCTGATCAGGGTGCCCCCGGGGAAAGGACCAAAACCCAGGATAGTCAAAACTTTTGACTATCCTGGGTTTTGGTCCACTTTAATGGCAGCTCTCACAAATAAGTGTATTTCCAAAGGTCTGTATTGAATTAAATTCTCTAAAGAAGACCAAACCTGTTTTGGCTGAACAAAAGATTTAAGAGGTAGGTAAGTATATGTGCCAGGCTTGGGGCTTCTTGTGTCAGGAAGGGGTGGCTTTGCTGTTTATTTCAAAGATCTTCTAAGATATTCCAACTTTATTTAAAGTGGACCAAAACCCGCCCCCCCCCCCCCCCCCGTGTCACCCAGTAAACTCAGCTACTTCACCAATAGAACGGCTCTTGCACAAGCAGCAGCCACTGTCTGCTATACGGTTTAGCAGGGTGCGCCAGGCATTTGTGAGTAGCCGGAGCGGGCACGCTCCCTGCTAGAGGACAGCTAAGATGTTGTCGCCAGCATGCTCAACTCCACACGGCTAGACTCGGCTGGAACCAAGTGCTTAGACATCCTGGGTTAAATAGCAAAGTCTTAAAATCTATGTTTCCACTTGTGTCCTTAGTAGTTTTCTGTAAAAATGTATGTCTAAGTTACAGATATGTATTATGGCTGAAGAAGAAGCTTGAATTGCTTTGAAAGCTTGCATATTCAGTCTTAGCCAATTACCTTAACCTTGTATTTCCTGCCAGCATAAATGACAAAAGGTGTTAACATTTCACAGCAATACAGAATGACAGCCACTAGGAGGTGATCTTTACCTGTTTATATTCACAGCTTGCATATAGAAGACGTTTTCATCTGACATAAGAGAAAAAAGTTCCAATGGTAAAGCGACACCTAACCTGGGAAGCAGTATACACAAGTAACCAATTAAACTTAAACACATTTTACAACTATAATATTAATAAAACAGTGTCAGTAGAGCATTACAGTGCTAACAGGCAGAAGTGGATTCCCTGAGCATCACATTTCTGATACCCAGAAGCTCTTATGGTAATGCACCCCCTGCTTACTCCAGCTTGGCTCTTCAGACTATTGCAGTGGTGGTCATGTAGTCATGCAGTGGTTAAGCAAGAGCATTTTTACACCATGATGGAGTCACTTGTAAAATCAGGGGATCCAGCTAGGTGGGATTGTGTAAAGGCTATCCTGGGAGACACAACTGTTTAAAGCAGAATTCCAATCCCCCCCCCCCCCCCTTGCCCTGCAACCCTCCCCTGGAATTGAGGCACGACAGGGGGGTTACAAAGAAAAAACCCTTATTTGAGGCACACAAAAGGACACAAAGCGGTATCCCCCGGTTCCATGTGTGAGTCTGCCTCCCATTCACTTGAATGAGTGACGTGCACGGAGCGCCTTGTGTCTTTGTGTGTGGCAGGCACAGAGATGGGAGATCGTTGCTGGACCATGGCTGAGGTAAGGGGGTTTATTTGTAACACCCCCCGGCTTGCCTCAGTGTCAAGAGAGGGTGGCAGGGCGCCAGTTCTTTAAGTTATTTAATTCAAGTCACTTCTGTGTTAGTGCCCATTTGATACCAATAGGTCAAGGCACCTGTGTGTTAGTGCCCATTTGATACCAATAGGTCAAGGCACCTGTGTGTTAGTGCCCATTTGATACCAATAGGTCAAGGCACCTGTGTGTTAGTGTCCATTTGATACCAATAGGTCAAGGCACCTGTGTGTTAGTGCCCATTTGATACCAATAGGTCAAGGCACCTGTGTGTTAGTGCCCATTTGATACCAATAGGTCAAGGCACCTGTGTGTTAGTGCCCATTTGATACCAATAGTTCAAGGGTGCCAGCAGTCAGCCCATTGCTGCCACTGTCCACCATGACCAGGAAATGAGCGTGCCAAGGCAGGCTCACAGAATCTCACCAGCGTGACATTCTTTCAAGCGGCACACAGTGGACAAAACAGAGGTCATTTGAATGCTGTGCCACCAGTGCGTGAAGCAAGGGAACATTTTTAACAATCCCAGCGCCAAGTCCATGATCAGGCACCTGCAAGCCAAGCACGATCTGCAGTGGCAGTAGCACCTAAAAAAACAGAAACACCTAAGGCTCCCTCTGCTGCTTCAGGTGACTCAGCCGCTACCACCACCTCCCCAATGACAAGGCCATCTGTTTCCCCCCAACAGGAGGATGTGGGACCACCACCACCTCCAGCAGCAGCACCACAACCATCACCAAGCCAGTCCATCCCAGGGAAGTGTTCAGCTTTCCATCCCACAAACTTTGGAGAGAAAGTGGAGCCATCCCACCCACTAACCCTGGCCCTGAATGTGATTATTTCCAAATTGCTGGCCTTTGAAATGCTCCCAATCCACATGGTGGGGCTAAAAAGTTTTAAAGATCTCATGGCGTGGCTGCTACTACTTTTCTCGCTAGGCCATCCCTGCCCTGCACCAACAGGTTGTCAAAAAAATTAAATGTAAACTGGGCAATGCCATCAGTTCCAGTGTCCACCTCACCACTGGCACATGGACAAGCATGGGCAGATTAGATCTCTCTAACTGCCCACTGGGATCCACCCAGGATTGCTAGAAGTCTCACCTTTCAATTATAGCCGCACACAATAGGGTCGATTCAAAGAAACATGTAACAGCTTTGATTTGTGTGCCGATCATCCTATTTTTCACGTCCGCTCGTGCGTTCGTATGAACTTACGAGTGATTCAATAAGCAAATACGTTTCTATCCTAAAATATACGTCCGTTCGTATGTTATCTCCCGAACTTGCCTCAGTCAGTTGACAATCGTAAAATTCACATTCATGTGCTCACTTGTTGCGGCGGCAGCCTGTTTTTTGTGCTGCTTCCATCGTCCACCTCTTCCAATTACTTGCGTTTGCCTCTGGTTTTCATTGGTTTTTGGCCTCTTAGATTCGTTCGTTCGTATGTATATAAGATCTTGCGCATGCGCACTCTCACCACTACTGCCTCGCGCCAGGCTCCCACTTTCCTTTATGAACCATAACACTTACCTAAACCCCTTAGCGCTTGCATCCAACTTCATTTCTCGGTCCCTCAAACTTACCTAAACCCCTTAGCGCTTGCATCCAACTTCATTTCTCGGTCCCTCAAACTTACCTAAACCCCTTAGCGCTTGCATCCAACTTCATTTCTCGGTCCCTCAAACTTACCTAAACCCCTTAGCGCTTGCATCCTTCTTCATTTCTCGGTCCCTAAAACTTACCTAAACCCCTTAGCGCTTGCATCCAACTTCATTTCTCGGTCCCTCAAACTTACCTAAACCCCTTAGCGCTTGCATCCTTCTTCATTTCTCGGTCCCTAAAACTTACCTAAACCCCTTAGCGCTTGCATCCAACTTCATTTCTCGGTCCCTCAAACTTACCTAAACCCCTTAGCGCTTGCATCCAACTTCATTTCTCGGTCCCTCAAACTTACCTAAACCCCTTAGCGCTTGCATCCAACTTCATTTCTCGGTCCCTCAAACTTACCTAAACCCCTTAGCGCTTGCATCCTTCTTCATTTCTCGGTCCCTAAAACTTACCTAAACCCCTTAGCGCTTGCATCCAACTTCATTTCTCGGTCCCTCAAACTTACCTAAACCCCTTAGCGATTGCATCCAACTTCATTTCTCGGTCCCTCAAACTTACCTAAACCCCTTAGCGCTTGCATCCAACTTCATTTCTCGGTCCCTCAAACTTACCTAAACCCCTTAGCGCTTGCATCCAACTTCATTTCTCGGTCCCTCAAACTTACCTAAACCCCTTAGCGCTTGCATCCTTCTTCATTTCTCGGTCCCTAAAACTTACCTAAACCCCTTAGCGCTTGCATCCAACTTCATTTCTCGGTCCCTCAAACTTACCTAAACCCCTTAGCGCTTGCATCCAACTTCATTTCTCGGTCCCTAAAACTTACCTAAACCCCTTAGCGCTTGCATCCTTCTTCATGTTGACGACCCTAAAACTTACCCAAACAACATAATGTACATATGTCTATATGTTTCTAAGCGTGTTTTTTCGTGTTTGTGTAAATGTCTTTTTGTGCGCATATTAGAAATGACACATTTATGAAGGCTTAAAATAGTATTTATTTTAAATATTTGTTGTTTTTTTTTTTTGGTTTCTTTTAAAAACATTTTATAAATGTTTAAAATTTTTGGGTTTTTAAAATATCTAAAAGTCAACTTTATAAAACAAAATGTAAAACTATTTTACAAAAGTAGCCAGGACCAAGGGCACTAATCCTCCTCCTCTTCTTCATCTGTTGGCCCCAACGTCGCCTGTATGGCCAGCAGCTCGGCCACCAACTCTTTTATTCTTTCTTTTTTTTCGGCCACGGTTTGTGGCCTCATCCCTGTAAGCAATAGAGAAATAAACATAAATAGGAGTACCAGACCGGTTTGTATGCTGGAAATAGATTTGGGGTTAATTAAATACATGTAAATGCATGACATATGTCATTCTTCAAAGGGATAAAGTAAATGCATTTTCCACAGGTAAGTATTGAAACTCCTTAAACCGGACCTTCAACATTATTTAATGAAAAGCAATAACTATTCCCAAATGATTCTGCACCAGATCGAAGTATATTTTGGGGGATTTAGGATTACTGCGCCGCCATCGGGACTCCGAAGCATAACAGTTAATGAGGAGAGGAGAGTGGGATCAAGTACAGGGGAGTAGGTTACAGTGGTGCTTTGGGAATACAGAGCATAGCTGGGTTCAGGGAAAGGTCATCAGTCCCACAATGCATGGCAGCACCTTACTTTTTCTAATCTGTATCCCATGCAGCATGTAAATATTGCGCATTCAATATTCCGCCATATTGGATGTTTACAGGCTCCTAACATGCATTAGATGGCTGTAGGCTGTTTTTCAATGTTCCCAATCTGTATGTACAGTGTGTTGGCTAAATATTAGCTATGTTCTTAATACGAGTTAGGGTCCGCTTTAAGCTAACGAAGTGCCCACATGAAAGTGTTAACTACACATTGGCTACGCCTTTAGTTATGTGTGTGTTATTAGCTAACAACACATTAATATGAATAATGGCATGGATACTTACTGAGTTGGTGGCCGACAGATGGCTGGTTGGGGCCAACAGGCTGCCCTTGGTCCTGGCTATGCTGTGAAGAAGTCCCTGGAGAAACATGTGACATTTGGTTAGTAGTTGTATAGAGTCACTATTCCAAACAGATCTGGCTCCCAGGCTGGCTCACATCACTCACCTTCGTCAGGATCGACTTCCAGCATCTCTGCTGCCTCCTCCTCCACTATCTCACCCGCTCCAGAAGCTTCTACAAATACATAATAAAGGATAACTTAGTTTTTGGCCTGCCATGTATATCTTTGTGCCTATACATGAAGAGTGACATACCAGAGCCTTCCCCATGCCTGGCCGGGCATGACTCCACGCCCACGCGGTTGCGCCCCTCCTCTGTGGTAAGGTCCAGGGGCTGGTCTGAGGAGGCCACAGAGGAGGGGTAGGTCCGTCGCCCGGGAGATCCACCACCTTCACTCACAGATGCAGACTCATGCAGCACTGGTCGGCCTGTGCGCCTCCGGGTGCGGCGAATTCTGAAATCCATTTCCAACACTAACAAAGAAAAGTCATTATAAATAAAGGTATAGCTTATACATTTGCAACATATAACATGCTATCGTTTGGTACTTACTTGGGAAATGGATCCCAAAAAACCTCCGCACCCGGGCCATGTGCAGACGTTTCAGGTCCGACCAATGCTGCATTATCTGGGTGTGAGTGAAGGTGGTGCTGGTGACACGGTGGATTTCCGCGATGATCTCCCGGGCGATGTCCCTTTTTTCGCACACATTGGGCGCGAAGTCATACCGGCGCTGAAGCATGATCTGAAAAACATAATGGACACAGAGCTTTTACTTTTACACACAGACCCATATGTGTTGCATCCCAAGTTGAGAATTTCATGTCATTAACACACACATTTAGAGTGGCAGCCATTTTTGGGGAGTGCCTTAAAGCGGACGTTGACTGTGAATGAGAGTCTGGTCTTATGTTATATGTTTCACACACCATGTACATACAGATAAGAGCCAACATTAAAAATCAGCCCCCCTGCATCTATGGCATGTTAGGATGGTTTCAACATCCAATATGTCGGCTTATGCTTAGGCTTTTGGGCCACGTGTGTGGCTTGCCGTTGTGTTTTGCGGTGTTAGGCAAACAGTGTATCTCAAACATCCGCATCAAGGTCCGAGCCAGGCCAGGTTTGACAGCTAGCCCCGCTACTCCACAGGTTTATTAACTGGTGCTAAGCCAGAGCAATTGCCCTAATTCGGACATCAGCATAGACAGGTGACAACGTGGCCAGGCTCGGCCCTTGAGGATGAAGTGTGAGGAGCCAGTTCTTAAACATTAAGAGACCCAAAACTAGTTTCAAACGCATCATTTACATTTAGGCCATCATTGAGTATTAGCTTAAAACGCAGAGCCAGGCACTTACCAGCATGAGGATCTCTTCCTGTTGACGGGTGAAGATAGTGGGCGCCATCTTTATGCTTCTTCAAGGCAGCAGATAAGTGAAACCCCAGCGGTTTCCTGGTTCCGCTCGAACGTACGTCCGTACGAGCGCGTAGTCGTGCGCATAGGCGTGACACGCTGGGCTCATTATTTAAAGGTCCCTGCACCCAAAGCTCATTCTCTTTGAGCATTTGTGGAAAATGGCACCCAAAAAGCCTGCAGCAAAACGCGCCCAGCCAAGCCAGACCTCGGAGGGCCCAACCACCAGGTCCCAGCAAGGAAGCAAGAAATTACGCTCCAAGAAGGCGAGTACCACCTCGGCCCCACCAAGGGACACTGGACCCTCCCTTACCCAAAAAAGGGCCCCCAAGGCACGTGCCCCTGCGGCCAAAAAACAGCCCACAGCAGCACCCACCACCTCTGCCCCCAGAAGAGGCCGCCCAAGGGAGCCCACACCGCCCATGGTTTCCAGCAGGGCACTTCGCCAACCCAGGCCCCGCAGCAGGGCCAGAAGCCCATCTAGGCCACGCAGCTGGGCCAGAAGCCCATCCAGGGCCAGAAGCCCGTCCAGGCCCAGAAGCAGGGCCAGAAGCCCAGAAAGCAGTCACAGGAGGCCCAGAACCCCAGCAAGGCCGCGCAGCAGGGCAACAACCCCATCCAGGCCCAGAAGCAGGGCCAGAACACCAGCAAGGCCGCGCAGCAGGGCAACAACCCCATCCAGGCCCAGAAGCAGGGCCAGAACCCCAGAAAGGCCCAGAAGCAGGGCCAGAAGCCCATACAGGCCCCGCAGCAGGGCCAGAACCCCAGAAAGGCCCAGAAGCAGGGCCAGAAGCCCGTCCAGGCCAAGAAGCAGGGTCAGAAGCCCGTCCAGGCCAAGAAGCATGGCCAGAAGCCAATACAGGCCACGCAGCAGGGCCAGAACCCCAGAAAGCCGAGACAGGAGGCCCAGAACCCCAGCAAGGCCGCGCAGCAGGGCAACAACCCCATCCAGGCCCAGAAGCAGGGCCAGAAGCCCGTCCAGGCCAAGAAGCAGGGCCAGAAGCCCGTCCAGGCCAAGAAGCATGGCCAGAAGCCAATACAGGCCACGCAGCAGGGCCAGAAGCCCCCGACCTGGCACCAGCCGGGAACATAGCCCCCGACCTGGCACCAGCCGGGAACATAGCCCCCGACCTGGTACCAGCCGGGAACATAGCCCCCGACCTGGCACCAGCCGGGAACATAGCCCCCCAAGAGGCCAAAGAATGGCCACCCTGACCACATCTACACCTGGAAGTTCGGTGGCCAGCCACGCAAGAACACCCAGTCCCTTGGCCAGTCCAGTCCAGTCATTGGGAAGCCAGCAATCCGTCCATTCCCCTACCCAGCCCCAGGCCATAATGTCACCACATGTGTCTGCACACATGGAGGAGCACCCAAGCCAACCATCTGGCCGCACATTGCGCCGCGGCCAGTTGAGTGGGAGATTCTCCCATGACCAAAATATGGCATTGGCTAGTGGCCTTACATTATACTATGACGAGCTCTATGGGAGCAAATCAAAACACACCACGAAGCAGCGCAAGATGGAATTGTTTGAAACCATCCTACGACAAGTAAATGCAGCGGGGGAAGAGAGGAAAGATGTGCCACAAATTCAAAAGAAAATCTCGGATCTCAAATATGCTGTACGTCAAAAAGAAATTAAAAGGCACAATTACAGGTAAATAAATGATGTCTCCAAATATAAGGATTAGGATGTACTGTATGCACCTTTTCTGAGTACCAAACGATTTTCTCTTTTCAGCATGCAAACTGGAGGTGGCTTTCCTACAAAACTGGAGTTTACCCCTGCTGAGGAGATTGTACTGGGCCTTCTCCATCCGGTCGCGGTCGGTGGCCATGCGGGTCTAAGGGACACAGACTCACCGACCCGTACCCACAGTGAGTACTCTTAATCTGCATGTTTGGCTGTTTGCTAAAAAATATAAAGGTCACTAGTACCAAGATGACGGTATGGCCCTATGGTGTGGCTTGCTTGGCCTCGCACTACTGTGCCTGTTTGTGTCCTGTTTTGGGCCCTGTGAATCACACATTTAGGACCACATACATTATGTAAAAGACCAATTAACCAAAAATATTTGTCAACTAACGAAGTTTATCCTGAAAAGTGTTATATTTGGACTCAATCACAAAACACACATCATTAGGGATGTGTTGGCTATTTGTTGTGTGAGTTGTGTTTGAGGTAACAATTTAATGACACACCCCCAAACATATCTGACCTAGAGCAGCGAGACTCAACTGGCGGCCCGGGGTCCCAATGCGGACCTTGGCACCAGATTCCCGGACCCCTGCCCAGACAGCACTGCACTCAGTTACTTCTGTGTTGACGTGCTCAGAGCTGCCCCCTTGATCGGCGATGTAGTGGTTGGTCTCCTGCCCAATGTCATGGCTCCCTGAAACATAGCATTGCAATATGAAGTACTGCACAGGAAGTGGCATTGCAAGGTACACAGTAACTTGGTGCATCTTTCTCTTGGTCCAATCCTGTCCCGCTGCCCCAGCTCTGCCCCATCTGCCACAGTCCCACCATCTGCCCCCCCCCCCACATAAGCCCCATACATTTCTAACATATTTGCTCCATCCATCCCATCCCCATCAATTCCTGACCTCCCACCTTTAGCCATCCAATCCCTGTCCCCTCAGCTCTGCCCCATCCAGCCCAGCAAGGGCAAGCAGCCTTTATTAGTTTGCACTTGGCAATCTCCAGCCCCTCCCCCAGTGTGTTTATTTCTAACTAGACACCCCCTGCGACAGCCCCATGCCCAGACATTCACCTCTCACCACATACCTTTAAATGGACCTTTACAAGAAGTGTTTGAGTACCCCTGACCTAGAGAATGGTAGTCAAAATCCAAATAGTTGCTGTGCAAGTATGCTGACTGGGTACACTTCCTGACTTTGAACTGAGGTCAGTTAGCAGTTTTCTCGAGCCATTGCACCTATCTAAAATTGCGTGTATTTTAACAATTGTCCCCATTGCTGTAGAGTTGCTTAATATTACAAATAGTGGCTTTTTTTAGTAACTAAAAAAACAATGCTTATGTGTGTGTTTACCTTGTTTTGTTTTCTCTTCTTCAGCCCAGCATGACCCCTCAGCAAGGGTAAACTCACCCCCCAGGTTGCTTATGCCTACCAGGTCCGTACAGCATAGGAGCCCAGATCCGAGATTTCCGGTAAGTTAATTTAGTACCATAAATACTACCAAGTGCTTAAGCATGTGTTAAACTGATGGAATCCCAAATTTGGACGCCAACTTACCCTTTTTTTTTATATGTCCCTACAGACCCGCACAATCATGGAAGAGATCATGGAAATGGAGGAAGCTGATGTCTCCCTGCAGGGCACGTCCGATGACCTCCCCCTGGGTCCCAATCTGGAACTGCTCCCTAATGTTTCTCTGGCCAATCCTCAGCAGCAGAGTGAATCTCCATCCATTGCGCATGCACATGGGGAGACTGACACAACAGTCCCCAGTGTTCACTCTGCTGCTGAGGATTTGCCAAGCATGCCTGTTGCTGTTGAGGGGACGACACAACGCGGCAGGGCACGCCCAAGAGTCAGGGTAATTGTGCGGCGGACTCCATTACGCCGCCCCACAATTTCCCAGGGGAGGCAGAGTGCCCTGCTTCAATTATGGACCCAAGAGAGGGACTCGTATGAGGCACAGCTCGTTAATGAGCGTGAGGAAAGGCATGCCGACATGGTCAACATCAATAACAGCTTACAGGGCATCCTCGCGGAGTTGCGTACCCTCAACAGCAACATGGTAACTGCAAGTAATGGCATCCAGTCAGCCATGGCTGAGATGACCAATATGCAGAGAAACATTATGGAGCAGTTTCAAATTCACAATGCAGCCATGGCCCAGGCTAGGTCCCATCCCCACGGACCTCCACATGGGTATTATGGGCAGCCACCCTATTAAGCCATGATTGTGTGGGACATCTTTTCTCTTACCCCCCACTGTATTTACATGTCCTTTTAGGTTTCAAACAATCCATTTTGTGTTGCTCATGCAGGTTGTGTTTTGTATTTGCTCCCATATAGCTCCTTAGAGTAATGATTAAGGCCACTAGCCAATGCCATAGGTCTATGTGGAGTGTATCTGGCCACTTATGGCTTTAAATATGTATTTGGTTTGTGCTCCTCCTGTTTGCAGACATGTTTGTGTGACATTATGGCCATGCCCAAATATCCCTGGGCACAGGCAATATTAATGACTGGACTAGGCTGGCCTTTGGACTGGGTGTCCTTGTTTGGTTGTGCCACTCACTTCCAGGTGTAGATGTGCTCGATTTGTTTTTTGTTATATCATGCCTTTTTAACCACAGTTGTATGTGGAATGTTTTATGTTAAGCACAATAATTCTAATTCTACAAAGTAAAAAAAATTTCACAATTACAATACTTGTGGCGTTTTTAGTGGAAACACATTTTAAATCAGCTTGGGCTAAACCAGATCCTTTTTGGTTTAAGAGGTGTAACAATGCAAATATCAAGCTAAGTAAACAACATGAAATACATTAGGCAACAATTAAGGGAAAAATGTTTTAATTTAAGGTAATGCCACATTACGGCAAAACAACATATTGAACAAAAAGGCTAAGCCAGACACACAGAATGTTGAAAAAATAAATTAAATTAACTAAAATGCTGCAATATCAAGTTTGCTCTAACTGATTGTCCAGACTCACTGGGTGGCCCAACATAATTTTCTCCATCATCCTCTAGGGCTGTAGAGGGCAGACTATCCACATAACGTGGGACACGTTCTACGGTAGTATTGCAAAATTGTGCAAAACAGCACATGCCATGATGATGTCGATCACTTTTTTGGGATCATATTGCAGGGCGCCCCCAGTATGGTCCAAACAACGAAAACGGGTCTTCAACAGCCCAAAGGCCCTCTCCACAACAGCCCTGGTCTTGCGGTGCGCACGGTTGTACGCTTCCTGAGAGGCATCCTGGGGCCGCAGCACAGGCGTCATGAGCCAGGGGAGAAGTGGGTACCCGGAATCACCTTAACAAGACAATTAAATTTCATAAACATTAAAAAGGCAAGACAACAAACACAAAGAATTTGACATATATCCAAATGATGTAAGGTAAAGGGCGTAAAAATACACCCAGGGCACATTAGCAAAATAACTATTGCCACTAATGTAGTACATAAATAAAAATGCCGCTTAAATATACAAAAGAATGATAAAACATCTGCACGGGCAAGGGCAGTTAGAATTTTAATATATTTTTGGTTTTCTGACATGTTACAATTAGGATGCTGCTGAGGGGCACTCAACATTTATATAAAGAATACAATGTATGCAGTTTAAGTCCACTTTGACATTTAAAGACCAATACTACAAAAGGACCATAAACTAACAGATACTTGGGTATAAACTCACAACCAATATATTTGGGGACATGGAACTTACAGACATCCTAACTAAAGGGAAAACATTCTGAAGGACAAAGTGAGGCAAGCATTTTGGTTTTGAGTTCCGAAAATAAGACCCAACTAAAATGCAGTTTCAGGCTTATGTAAAGAATACAAAAACAGAAATATCCACAAATAACAGATTATTCATAAATTTAATACCAAATAAATAGGACACACTTACCAAGCAGCCATGCACCCGAAAATTCACCTGACTCAAATCTCCGAAACAACCCAGATCGTCTGAGTATATATGAGTCGTGCGACGATCCTGGGTAGCCGGCAAGGACACTCAGAAAACGCATGTCCGGCCCAACCACGGCCTGGACATTAAGGGAGTGTCCCATTTTTCGATTCCTTAAGGCAAAAGCATACAAAAAGGGTAATTGATAATTGAAAAAAGGATCAAAAATTTAAAACATGTCTGCTCTCTATTGGAAACTACTAATGAAAAGCCTAAATAAGGCATGTACACAAATGAGCCAAAAAAAAATATGCTGCCGCAAAGGAAAACAGGTTACATTACACGTTGGGCAACATAATAACCTAAAACAAAATATAAATACCTATATATATATACTCGTCGGCTGCCCTAGGTACGAGTGCCACATGTGTGCAGTCAACAGCACCAATTACGTTGGGCATGTCGGCCACATTATAAAAACCAAGCTTAATGGCGTTTCTGGCTGCCATATCATCCGGAAAATAAATATATTTTGGAGTTATGGCAGCCATGCCTTCCAAAAATTTAGATAGTGCGCGGCTCAGCGTAGGCTGGGACATCCCCACGGAGAGGGCACCCAGCCTCTGGAACGAGCCGTTCGCCAAAAATTGCAGGCAGCCAAGCATCTTGGTCATACCTGAAATTGCATGCCCCTTCCTTGTGGTGCGGGCTAACCATGGCCGCAGCTCACTATATAATTTATGGAGGGAAGCGCGATTAAGCCTGGTCAGCTCGAACAGCTCAACATCATTCATGCTATCGATGTTCATGCGACGACGCAGGGGCAATCTGCTCTCAGACATCTGGATCAACTCAATGCCAAAAAGCATAAGCCCTTGATGTGCCACAAACTCGCTCCTCTCCATCCTACTCCCGAGGCCAAATAGCTGCCGGCAAACATTTCGTAAAGCAGCTCTTTAATGGGCTTCAAAACAATTAGCAATCAGCTCTCTGAATTGGTCGCAAGCCCATGTGAAGGACGTAAAAAATAGGATCTGACGCAAATAATACGATTTGGACGGGAAAAAGACACGAACTAACGCAAAATATACGATTTCCGTACGAAATGCGTATGTTCATATACGTCTATGCGCGAACGATCGTGCGAATACGAAATGGGCAAAAAAACAAGAAAAAATGACAAACACCCACCCAAACTTACGATTCTCGATACGAAATCAATTAACTTTTGCTCTTTGAATCGAGGGGAATGTCTATACTAAATATAACTGAATTTTATTGCAATAATTACATACACATAACAATCAAGGACAATAAAAACATAATTAAAAATGGTTAAAGAAACCCATTATACGGGTGATGTAAGCGCATTTTATGGACTATTAGAAATTGTCAATACTATAGGCATAAGTATCAATACAATGTGATGCCAGGTATAAAGGAGTCGCTGTGTTATATAGCAAAGAAACAGTGTAAACCATATGCTGAGTACATAGCATATGTGTTTGAAAAAAATAGCAGCTATGAGTGCATAAAGGCTTATATGTGCACATATAAGCCTTTATGCACTCATAGCTCATAGCACATATAAGCCTTTATGCACTTATAGCTCATAGCACATATAAGCCTTTATGCACTCATAGCTCAAAGCACATATAAGCCTTTATGCACTCATAGCTCATAGCACATATAAGCCTTTATGCACTTATAGCTCATAGCACATATACGCCTTTATGCACTCATAGCACATATAAGCCTTTATGCACTCATAGCTCATAGCACATACAAGCCTTTATGCGCTCATAGCACATATAAGCCTTTATGCACTTATAGCTCATAGCACATATAAGCCTTTATGCACTCATAGCTCATAGCACATATAAGCCTTTATGCACTTATAGCTCATAGCACATATAAGCCTTTATGCACTCATAGCTCATAGCACATATAAGCCTTTATGCACTCATAGCTCATAGCACATATAAGCCTTTATGCACTCATAGCTCATAGCACATATAAGCCTTTATGCACTTATAGCTCATAGCACATATAAGCCTTTATGCACTTATAGCTCATAGCACATATAAGCCTTTATGCACTCATAGCTCATAGCACATATAAGCCTTTATGCACTCATAGCACATATAAGCCTTTATGCACTCATAGCTCATAGCACATATAAGCCTTTATGCACTCATAGCTCATAGCACATACAAGCCTTTATGCACTTATAGCTCATAGCACATATAAGCCTTTATGCACTCATAGCTCATAGCACATATAAGCCTTTATGCACTCATAGCTCATAGCACATATAAGCCTTTATGCAATCATAGCTCATAGCACATATAAGCCTTTATGCACTCATAGCTCATAGCACATATAAGCCTTTATGCACTCATAGCTCATAGCACATATAAGCCTTTATGCACTCATAGCTCATAGCACATACAAGCCTTTATGCACTCATAGCTCATAGCACATATAAGCCTTTATGCACTTATAGCTCATAGCACATATAAGCCTTTATGCACTCATAGCTCATAGCACATATAAGCCTTTATGCACTCATAGCTCATAGCACATATAAGCCTTTATGCACTCATAGCTCATAGCACATATAAGCCTTTATGCACTTATAGCTCATAGCACATATAAGCCTTTATGCAATCATAGCTCATAGCACATATAAGCCTTTATGCACTCATAGCTCATAGCACATATAAGCCTTTATGCACTCATAGCTCATAGCACATATAAGCCTTTATGCACTCATAGCTCATAGCACATACAAGCCTTTATGCACTCATAGCTCATAGCACATATAAGCCTTTATGCACTTATAGCTCATAGCACATATAAGCCTTTATGCAATCATAGCTCATAGCACATATAAGCCTTTATGCACTCATAGCTCATAGCACATATAAGCCTTTATGCACTCATAGCTCATAGCACATATAAGCCTTTATGCACTCATAGCTCATAGCACATACAAGCCTTTATGCACTCATAGCTCATAGCACATATAAGCCTTTATGCACTTATAGCTCATAGCACATATAAGCCTTTATGCACTCATAGCTCATAGCACATACAAGCCTTTATGCACTCATAGCTCATAGCACATATAAGCCTTTATGCACTTATAGCTCATAGCACATATAAGCCTTTATGCACTCATAGCTCATAGCACATATAAGCCTTTATGCACTTATAGCTCATAGCACATATAAGCCTTTATGCACTTATAGCTCATAGCACATATAAGCCTTTATGCACTCATAGCTCATAGCACATACAAGCCTTTATGCACTCATAGCTCATAGCACATATAAGCCTTTATGCACTTATAGCTCATAGCACATATAAGCCTTTATGCACTTATAGCTCATAGCACATATAAGCCTTTATACACTCATAGCTCATAGCACATATAAGCCTTTATGCAATCATAGCTCATAGCACATATAAGCCTTTATGCACTCATAGCTCATAGCACATATAAGCCTTTATGCACTCATAGCTCATAGCACATATAAGCCTTTATGCACTCATAGCTCATAGCACATACAAGCCTTTATGCACTCATAGCTCATAGCACATATAAGCCTTTATGCACTCACAGCTCATAGCACATATAAGCCTTTATGCACTCATAGCTCATAGCACATATAAGCCTTTATGCACTTATAGCTCATAGCACATATAAGCCTTTATGCACTCATAGCTCATAGCACATATAAGCCTTTATGCACTCATAGCTCATAGCACATATAAGCCTTTATGCACTCATAGCTCATAGCACATATAAGCCTTTATGCACTTATAGCTCATAGCACATATAAGCCTTTATGCACTTATAGCTCATAGCACATATAAGCCTTTATGCACTCATAGCTCATAGCACATATAAGCCTTTATGCACTCATAGCTCATAGCACATATAAGCCTTTATGCACTCATAGCACATATAAGCCTTTATGCACTTATAGCTCATAGCACATATAAGCCTTTATGCACTCATAGCTCATAGCACATATAAGCCTTTATGCACTTATAGCTCATAGCACATATAAGCCTTTATGCACTTATAGCTCATAGCACATATAAGCCTTTATGCACTCATAGCTCATAGCACATATAAGCCTTTATGCACTCATAGCTCATAGCACATATAAGCCTTTATGCACTTATAGCTCATAGCACATATAAGCCTTTATGCACTCATAGCTCATAGCACATATAAGCCTTTATGCACTCATAGCTCATAGCACATATAAGCCTTTATGCACTCATAGCTCATAGCACATATAAGCCTTTATGCACTCATAGCTCATAGCACATGTAAGCTTTTATGCACTTATAGCTCATAGCACATATAAGCCTTTATGCACTCATAGCTCATAGCACATATAAGCCTTTATGCACTCATAGCTCATAGCACATATAAGCCTTTATGCACTCATAGCTCATAGCACATATAAGCCTTTATGCACTTATAGCTCATAGCACATATAAGCCTTTATGCACTCATAGCTCATAGCACATATAAGCCTTTATGCACTCATAGCTCATAGCACATATAAGCCTTTATGCACTCATAGCTCATAGCACATATAAGCCTTTATGCACTTATAGCTCATAGCACATGTAAGCCTTTATGCACTTATAGCTCATAGCACATGTAAGCCTCTATGCACTCATAGCTCATAGCACATATAAGCCTTTATGCACTTATAGCTCATAGCACATATAAGCCTTTATGCACTCATAGCTCATAGCACATATAAGCCTTTATGCACTCACAGCTCATAGCACATATAAGCCTCTATGCACTCATAGCTCATAGCACATATAAGCCTTTATGCACTTATAGCTCATAGCACATATAAGCCTTTATGCACTCATAGCTCATAGCACATATAAGCCTTTATGCACTCATAGCTCATAGCACATATAAGCCTTTATGCACTCATAGCTCATAGCACATACAAGCCTTTATGCACTCATAGCTCATAGCACATATACGCCTTTATGCACTTATAGCTCATAGCACATATAAGCCTTTATGCACTTATAGCTCATAGCACATATAAGCCTTTATGCACTCATAGCTCATAGCACATATAAGCCTTTATGCACTCATAGCTCATAGCACATATAAGCCTTTATGCACTTATAGCTCATAGCACATATAAGCCTTTATGCACTCATAGCTCATAGCACATATAAGCCTTTATGCACTCATAGCTCATAGCACATACAAGCCTTTATGCACTTATAGCTCATAGCACATATAAGCCTTTATGCACTCATAGCTCATAGCACATATAAGCCTTTATGCACTTATAGCTCATAGCACATATAAGCCTTTATGCACTCATAGCTCATAGCACATATAAGCCTTTATGCACTCATAGCTCATAGCACATATAAGCCTTTATGCACTCATAGCACATATAAGCCTTTATGCACTCATAGCACATATAAGCCTTTATGCACTTATAGCTCATAGCACATATAAGCCTTTATGCACTCATAGCTCATAGCACATATAAGCCTTTATGCACTCATAGCTCATAGCACATATACGCCTTTATGCACTCATAGCTCATAGCACATATAAGCCTTTATGCACTTATAGCTCATAGCACATATAAGCCTTTATGCACTTATAGCTCATAGCACATAGCAGTGTTCCCTGTAAGGTGCGCGGGAGCGCGGCCGCGCACCTCCAGCTCCCCGGGCGCGCAGCTCTGCCCGGCGTCCGCGCACCTGGCACAGCTGTCATTTTTTGTTTTTCACATCGGTGGCTCAGTGGGGCCCTACATGCCTCACCCATCTGTCGCTGCCGCCTCAGCATTGGCTGAGAGGAGCAGCGTGTAGTCCCCGCCCCCATTCCCCCTGCTGGTCTACTGCCTCCGACGAGGAGCAGCGCGCCGATACAACTTTATTCACTGAACAGCCTCAGCGCAGCCATCCACACAGACAGCCAGGAGCTTGACTGTCAAATGTATCGAGTTGCACTGAAGGGAGGGGGAGGAGGAGGGCAGCGGGGGAGAGGCTAAGTAAACGCGGCATCTTCCTCACCTCACACCCTCATCGAGGAGGGGGGGGGGGGGCGACATGAGACCTCGTGGTGGCCAGTGCATGGAGTCTGGCAGGATGGCAGCTTCCTTGCAGCCCCTTCCCCTGCCCAGCTCATCGTGCAGCATGTCGGCTGTGTCAGGCACCAACACCAGCAAGTCCAGCAACAGCAGGTACTGAATGTGGGCAGCCATGTTGCAGCATGCCTCAGCTAAATGTGTGTATGTAATGCTGGAGGGGACAGGTCATATCTATCCTAAGTTCCAGCCCCCAGTTATCACATTTTTCCCTTATTTCCTACTCTGTCACCTTTCCACATTGCCTTATTCAGTCTTCCCTTTCTTTTTCTCTTTTCTGTGTCTGCTCCTTCTTTTTTCGTTTTCCGCATTCCCTTTCTCATCCCTCTCTTTTCCACTTTCCATTCTTTGTCTCTTTTCCACATTTTATCCTTTTTCTTTTTCACACCCCCTCCTTTCTCTCTATTCTACAATACCTTCTCTCTTCTCCATCTTCCCTCCTTTCTCTCTTCTCCCACATCCCCTCCTTTCTCTCTATTCTACAATACCTTCTCTCTTCTCCCACCTTCCCTCCTTTCTCTCTTCTCCACATTCCCTCCTTTCTCTCTTTTCCCACATTCCCTCCTTTCTCTCTTCTCCCACATCCCCTCCTTTCTCTCTATTCTACAATACCTTCTCTCTTCTCCACCTTCCCTCCTTTCTCTCTTCTCCCACCTTCCCTCCTTTCTCTGTTCTCCCACCTTCCCTCCTTTCTCTCTTCTCCCACCTTCCCTCCTTTCTCTCTTCTCCCACCTTCCCTCCTTTCTCTCTTCTCC
The DNA here is from genome assembly GCA_027917425.1 of Gastrophryne carolinensis. Classification (NCBI taxonomy): domain Eukaryota; kingdom Metazoa; phylum Chordata; class Amphibia; order Anura; family Microhylidae; genus Gastrophryne; species Gastrophryne carolinensis. Next base: position 277,292,766 of record CM051238.1, read on the forward strand.
ACCTTCCCTCCTTTCTCTCTTCCCCACCTTCCCTCCTTTCTCTCTTCTCCCACCTTCCCTCCTTTCTCTCTATTCTACAATACCTTCTCTCTTCTCCACCTTCCCTCCTTTCTCTCTTCTCCCACCTTCCCTCCTTTCTCTCTTCTCCCACCTTCCCTCCTTTCTCTCTTCTCCCACCTTCCCTCCTTTCTCTCTTCTCCCACCTTCCCTTCTTTCTCTCTTCTTCCACCTTCCCTCCTTTCTCTCTTATCCCACCTTCCCTCCTTTCTCTCTTCTCCCACCTTCCCTCCTTTCTCTCTTTTTCCACCTTCCCTCCTTTCTCTCTTTTTCCACATTCCCTCCTTTCTCTCTATTTCCACATTCCCTCCTTTCTCTCTATTTCCACATTCCCTCCCTTCTCTCTTTTTTCCACATTCCCTCCTTTCTCTCTTTTTTCCACATTCCCTCCTTTCTCTCTTTCTCTTTTCCCACATTCCCTCCATCTTTCACTCTTTTCCCACATTCCCTCCATCTTTCACACATTCCCTCCATCTTTCTCTCTTTTTCCATATTCCCTCCTTCTTTCTCTCTTTCCCACATTCCCTCCATCTTTTTCTCTTTTCCACATTCCCTCCATCTTTCTCTCTTCCCCACATTCCCTCCATCTTTCTCTCTTCCCCACATTCCCTCCATCTTTCTCTTTCCCACATTCCCTCCATCTTTCTCTCTTTTCTACATTCCCTCCATCTTTCTCTCTTCCCCACATTACCTCCATCTCTCTCTTTCCTACATTACCTCCATCTTTCTCTCTTTCCCACATTCCCTTCATCTTTCTCTCTTCCCCACATTCCCTCCATCTTTCTCTCTTTTCTACATTCCCTCCACCTTTTTCTCTTTTCTACATTCCCTCCATCTTTCTCTCTTTTCTACATTCCCTCCATCTTTCTCTCTTCCCCACATTACCTCCATCTTTCTCTCTTTCCCACATTCCCTTCATCTTTCTCTCTTCCCCACATTCCCTCCATCTTTCTCTCTTTTCTACATTCCCTCCACCTTTTTCTCTTTTCTACATTCCCTCCATCATTCTCTTTCCCACATTCCCACATTCCCTCTATCTTTTTCTCTTTCCCACATTCCCTCCATCTTTTTCTCTTTTCCACACTCCCTCCATATTTTTCTCTTTTCTATATTCTCTCCATCTTTTTCTCTTTCCCACATTCCCTCCATCTTTCTCTCTCTCCCACATTCCCTCCATCTTTCTCTCTCTCCCACATTCCCTCCATCTTTCCCTCTTTCCCACATTCCCTCCATCTTTCTCTATCTCCCACATTCCCTCCATCTTTCTCTCTTTTCTACATTCCCTCCATCTTTCTCTCTTTCCCACATTCCCTCCATCTTTCTCTCTAGTGCTGGCTCCCTCAGTTTGTGCTATGTTTCACAGTGCCATGCCCATGCCCCCAGCTGCCGATGGGGGGGGGGGGGGGACTAGCATTAATAGTGCATAGGGCAGCATGGACCTTAAATACAGCTCTGGGCTCACACAGAATGTTGTCACCATCCTCTTGGTCCAGCTTAAGGACACAGGTGGATCCTTTATCTCAGGGAAGTAAGGTAAGTAAGGAGTACAGCCTGAAAATGGACTGTTTCTTAAGTTGTAAAGTGCAGGGCATTCTAATAAATCTGATCTATAAAAAACAGCACATAACCTTCTAATGCACAGTTAATATCTGCATTTTTATTCTTGTTTCTTTTTCAAATGAGGCCCTGACAGGCCCAAAGTCAGACAGTGCCATTAATTCCAATAGGAGGCAACCTCGTGCTGAGGGGGTGCGACTCCATTGGGGCTCAGAGAGTTAGGGGCCCCATCATTGTTGCTTTCCCCAATATTTATCATATTTGTGCTCACTTTACATAATTTAGACTTTAGTTGTCCTATTGCATCTACTAAACTAAATATCATGTTATATCTTTTTGTTTAATGCGCTTTGCTTTTTATAGTAGATGTACCAGTGTTTTTATCTTACTTTTTTCCAATTGCCCACCTTTCATCGGGCATTGCCCAGCTACCTCGCTACTCCGCACAGCAGCTGCTCCGGCTTAGAGGGAACATTGCATATAAGCCTTTATGCACTCATAGCTCATAGCACATATAAGCCTTTATGCACTTATAGCTCATAGCACATATAAGCATTTATGCACTTATAGCTCATAGCACATATAAGCCTTTATGCACTCATAGCTCATAGCACATATAAGCCTTTATGCACTTATAGCTCATAGCACATATAAGCCTTTATGCACTCATAGCTCATAGCACATATAAGCATTTATGCACTCATAGCTCATAGCACATATAAGCCTTTATGCACTTATAGCTCATAGCACATATAAGCATTTATGCACTTATAGCTCATAGCACATATAAGCCTTTATGCACTCATAGCTCATAGCACATATAAGCCTTTATGCACTTATAGCTCATAGCACATATAAGCCTTTATGCACTCATAGCTCATAGCACATATAAGCCTTTATGCACTTATAGCTCATAGCACATATACGCCTTTATGCACTCATAGCTCATAGCACATATACGCCTTTATGCACTTATAGCTCATAGCACATATAAGCCTTTATGCACTCATAGCTCATAGCACATATAAGCCTTTATGCACTCATAGCTCATAGCACATATAAGCCTTTATGCACTCATAGCTCATAGCACATATACGCCTTTATGCACTTATAGCTCATAGCACATATAAGCCTTTATGCACTCATAGCTCATAGCACATATAAGCCTTTATGCACTCATAGCTCATAGCACATATAAGCCTTTATGCACTCATAGCTGCTATTTTTTTCAAACATATAAGGATATAAGGACAACATCACCTCCATGATACCAGCACTGGAGTGGGATTACTCTGGTGGACGCACTATTGGTGAAGGAGGAAGTGGAGAAGGAGCAGCAAGTCGCCAACACAGCAGGGGCACCAGCGGCACCTTACAGGGGAGGGTGAGTATTGCCACAATGTGGAACAACCTATTCCATTGTCCGTCACATCCACCACCATTGAATGCAGTTTGTGGTACCAGGAGGCAGACTTTGACTCGCATGGTGGATGACTACCTTCCACACGTCTCCTGGTACTGAACGATGGCTCCTCCCTGTTCAATTTCTGGTTTGCTAAATTGGACACGTGGCCAGAGCTTGCCCTCTATGCCCTGGAGGTGCTGTCCTGCCCTGCGGCAAGTGTGTCCAGCACTGCAGGGGGTGTCCTCACCGAGAGGAGGATCCGCCTATCCACAGCCAACTTGGACATGCTTAGATTCCTTAAGATGAACAAGGCATGGATCCCATGAGACTTGTGACTCACCTGAGTGAGTGCTTCTTCTCTGCCACAGCTACCTCCTCCGTCTTTTCAGCTTGCACTGCCACATCCACCTCCAACACCTCCCCCCCCCCCGAACACCTGACACTTGTAAAAAAATGCATAATTTGTATAAATGAATGTATTAATGTATATATACATATTTATTATATTGTATACATATATACATATTTATTTATTGATGTTAATATTTATGTGTATTTATTCAGTGATGTTAATATTTATGTATATTAATTTATTGTTGTTATTAATTATTTATTCATTTACTCCTGTATGTATATATTGATGGATGCATTTATTTATGTATCTATGTATTTCTTTAATATCTTAGTTTTTTTGTTATCATTTTGAGTACTTTCCCTAGCCCAATTTGTGCAAGGCTATTGCCCAGTTGTTCCCATCCCCAATTTGGCCTCCATCCCCCTTAAAAAAAACTAATATTTAGATTTTTTTAATTATTTATCTATTTCTTTAAATTTTTTTTGTTTCTGTTATTATTTTGATTACTTTCCCAAACCCATTTGTGCAGGGCAATCGCCCATATGTGCCCCTCGATTTGTAGCCCTCTAGCCCTTGCTACCCCCATCTTACAGCCATTTTTGGTCCTCCAAATTCGGGTCCCCATTGACTTCAATGGTGCTCGGGTTCTGGTTCAGAGACCGAACTTGTCGAACCAGAATTTCAGCGGGTTTGCCCATCTCTACTCATAAGGATTATCTGAGCTGTTGGAGGAAACTGACACAGCCATGGGAAGCTTGAACAGAGGGCTCCCCATCCTAAACAACACACTGCCAACTGCTGGTGAGTATATATAGGGTATTGTAGCACATCCTACCATTAGATGATTGTCCTATTCATAACACTATTATATTTTTAAGTTTATTTTTGGTGTCTAATCTTGCAAAGATACAAAAGGAAAAAGGGAACCCCACTGTTCCCCAACAATTTATCCTCTAGAAAAGGCACCACTATTATGGTAAATAGTTAATTGATTTTATTTATCAAAGATATTTATTGTATATACATCTACAGACATACATATTAAAAAAGCTTTCTCTTAAAAACATATACACATAATCCTAGGAGGGAAGAACAGAGGGGAGGGGGGGGGGAACACCACAAAAGGACCCCCAAAGAAGGGGTGGTGGCCAGTACTGTTGCAATTATAAATTACTGATCAAAGGTAAATACATATGGGTCCTGCTGACATAATCATTAATAGTGCTACTTCATCAATAAAATCAGTGTCTCAAATAATACCTTGTGCAAAACATTTTTCTTAAAGTGCTAAGTGCTTATAATGAAAAACTCAATTATAAAGGAGAAAGAAATATAAAATATTGTTACTGTTGTAAAAGATTCTAATTACTGATTACAACATGCACGTCCGTTATTTTTTAAAGGGACCTAGATAATGAAAGCCACTAAATGTCATGTCTAATGATTTTCTTATCCAGCGATGACTCCTGCTTAAGATAACAAATATTGTTATCAATCTCTCACTGTCACGAAAATCACATATGACAAGAAGTGTGACAAATGATATGATTAGGAGATGTTATTCTAATGAATAAGTGAACTGTTTAATGAAAAACGGTGGTTTCTTAAAGTGGATCCTTGGGAATCCCGACCGGGAGCACCATGACAGAGGAGCAGACCATCCTAATATAGCACAGAATGTGGCATCTAGAGACAGAATGTGGGTCTAGACAGGGCCCTTGGGTGTGACATGACTCAGTGGGCTCCTTGTGGTGTGACATGACATACATGGTGGTAAATACTGCATGTATGGTGGATATTTCCAAAGATTTTGCCTCTCCTGCTGACTTCCCACATCGCTGGCTGCCACTGCCCTCTTCCCGGCGCCTTTTAGTTCACCCTTAAGTTAAATTTTTCTCTTAAAATGGAAAACCATCTCAATGCCACGATGTCTCCCATCATGGCATTGCTGCCCTGCTTAACGATGTAATAAAGAATGCAAAAAAGAAGAAATGTAATTAAATATCAGGTAAAAAATAAAAGTAATGACAAAAACATAGTCAGAAAGGAAAGAAAGAGAAAAAGAAAAAAAAGAAAAGGATTAACAGAAAGAAAAATAGGAAATTTGAAAAGAAAGAAATATAGAAGGAATGACTGAAAGAAAGAAATAAAGTATTAAGGTATAAAAGGAAAAGAAGGAATTACAAAAACAGAGAACGAAAGAAAGAAAAGAAGGAGTAATGAAAAAATATAGAAGGAATGACTGAAAGAAAAAAAAGGAAAGGTGGAAACATGAAAAGTGGGAGTAATGGAAAGAAGGTAAGAATAGAAGGAGTGACTAAAATATAGAAATAAAGAAAGAAAGAAAGATATTAGAAGGAATAATGGAAAGAAAAAAATAGAAGGAATAACTGGAAGACTGAAAAAAATAATTGAATGAATAGAAGGAATGACCAAAAGAAAAGAAGGAATGATGGAAAGAAAGAATAGAAGGAATGCCAGAAAAAAAGAACAAATGGATTTACAGAAGGAATGACTGAAGGAATAGAATGAATGACAGAAGAGAAAAAATGATGGAAAGAAAGAAAAGGCGGAATGATGGAAAGAAAGAAGGAATAACAGAACCAAAGAAGAGAAGGAATGATGTTAAAGAAGAACAGAAGAAATGGCAGAAGGAAAGTAAGAAAGAATCGAAGGAATAATAGATAAAGGCTGCCCAGGCAAGCGTGAATGGCCTGATCCACCATTGGAAATAAGGGTGTCAGATAACGACTGTGTGAGGTGGGCCCTCCTAAGGTGCAAGTGCCCCAGCAACTGCCAATGTAAGCCCAGTGCTGACGCCGCTACTGGGTACAGCAGTACATTAGGAGAGAGGGCCTTGCTCTTGCCAGCTTACAATCTAAAGTATGAAGGTGGAGATGAGAGGTTGGGTCACTAAGAAAATGCTCCGAAAATGCTCCGAAGGATCACAATTCTGTAAAGCGGGTTAGGTAAGCCAGATGATAGGCTAAATAGGTGAGTTTTATGGGTATTTTTTAAGATTGTAAGGGTTGAAGAGTGGTGAATTATATGAGGAACGGCATTCCAAATTGAAGTCCTGGACACAAAAATGGGAGGGTGTTAGCAGGGTTGAGGACAGGAGGAGGTCATAGGAAGATCAGAGGCTGCATCTGAGTTTGTATTTATGGACTAGCCATGAAATGTAGAAAGGGGCTTGGCCATAGAGAGCAGCACTGGAAAAGTGGGAGAAATTAATGAGGCGCAGAGTTGACAATAGGCTGGAGAGGTGTCAGTCTGTTTGCAGCTAGAGTGTTGCAGTAGTCAAGTCGAGAGATGATCAGGGCATGTTCTAGAATGTTTGTCTTTTGAGGTGAGGGGAAGAAGCGGATGCAGGATATGCTTGGGGTCCACCCCTCTCTAAGGTATACCAATCCAACACACCAAGTATAAGGACTCCAGGGCTCAAGGGTCAAACAGCCATTAATAGCCCTCATGCCATATAGCACATGTCCGGTGCCCAGCACTGGCACATGCTATGAGCCACCGGGCTCACCAGCACCACCACCAAGGTGAAGTGAAAATGACAAAACAAAACACCGGTTTAAAAAAGTATTGTATTGTTCTTAATTACCTTTCCCAGTCCACTGTCCAGCACTGTGTGTTAAATTTCTGCCAGCAGAGAGTCAAGGAAATTCCTCTCCTAACATCTCGGCTCCTGGCCAGGGAATCCATACTGAGCCGTGTGAAGTGGCCTTTTTATATTGAGTAGTGGGGCCTCTCTGGAATCTCCCCCATGTGACTTGCCCCTCCCCTCCTGTCAGGGGCATAGCTAGGGGGGGGCACGTGCCCCGGGTGCAGCAGGTCAGGGGGGCACCAAAGGGGGGACCTAAGCACAGGTGGGGGGCGCCATTTCAAATCTTTGCCCCGGGTGCCAGAAAGGCTAGTTACTCCTCTGCCTCCTGTGATGCATGTAGTCATATGAGGAAAACCCAGAGAGACTCCACCTCTCTGGATAAAAGTGGCTCAGCCCTGCCCAAACCTCATTCCCTCTCTGGCTAGAGAGGCTGAAAGAAAGGAGGACCTGTATTCCCCTGTTCTCCTGAAGGGCAAAGAATTGCTGAAATACCCAAAAGAATCATTGAGAATTTGTGCATACATTTTCCTTGAGGAAGCAATATGCAAAACATCATGAGAACCAAGCAACAGGAACATCTTTGTTCAAAATTATGAACGTTTAAATCTCATAAACTAGGTGAGAATCATTTTCTATAAATCATGTGTGTTCTGTGTATAAGACCCTCATTATTGTAAAACTGGTTTCCCACTAAAATATTAGATTACATTAGTGAGTTTTTTTGTTCTGAGGGGTGCAAACCCCATTGGATATATTTGATTCCTTGAGTTTAGCTTAAAGGGACCATGGATTCTACAATTTGGTGAAATAGTAGTCAGTAGCTTAAGTCCATTCCTTGGTGCCATTGGACACTTGCCACAACATATAAAAAGTAGCTGTTTGATCTGCTCTGACCCATCTCTCCCTCTGTTCTTGCTTTGATTATTAAAGATGCCTCTTTGCTGCCTGTTCTGACCTTGGCTTTGAACTACGACAACACACTATTCCTGCAAGTCCCGACCTCAGTCTTGACTCTCAACTAAGTGTCTTCCGGATGCATACTTCCTTGCAGACCTCCTAATCCTTAAAGAGGACCAACAGTCAAAAAACAGACCAATACAACAAACAACACTCATATGCATCCCTCCTCAGGGCATTTTAGATTACTGCACATAAACATTTATTTACCTTTTTCCAACTCCTGCTGTAGTAAAATGCTGTAGTAAATTTTAGAAACAAAATGGCGGCTCATGCATTTGCAGTGCTGCTGGGCTTCCTGTTACTGTGTGTTGTCAGTTGTGTCAGTTGAATCCTGGCAGCAGCATGGTTGAGATGCTGGGAGAGGAAGCTCCAAAATGGCCGCAACCTTTCTTTTCCAACTGTGCCAGGCTGTTGGTCCTGTTTAAGGTGGAGGTCTCAGATTCTATAGCCAATTCTATCCCCACCATTAGGGACAAGGATGAGGACCAGGTCTGTCCTTAATCTTGGTCCCTGTGAGTCAGGGTAAGCTTTTTTTGGGGTGGCATTTCCCCACAGAAGGGAGCTCATCCTATTGGTGGATGTGCAGTTAGTACACATGTGCATCATTTTCTGTACCTCATCAGATGGAGTTCTGCTAGGAAAAGGTGAGCATCTCGCTAGTGCAGGTCTCACTAACGACACGAGGGCATAGGCGAGGTTAACTTAGTATGTCTTAGGTCCACGACCCTCTCTAGGGTCCCTCCCTTAGGCCACTGCAGATCCATCTGCATCTATTCACTCTGGGTAGCCCAAGTCCAAGCTATTCAAAAGCTATCATATATAGAGATAATTGGAAATCTATGCGAGATATTTTACCAATTTGTAAATATCTAAAGACCTATGTAAACTATGTACTTATTGACATTATGCCTCACTTTGTTTAAGCTACCTTTCATATTGCTGTAGGTGTTGGTCATTAAAGTGATCCTGTACCCAGAAAGGAGATTTATGTTTTCACTGTATATTCCCAGCCCAGTGCCCCAAAACAACCTGTGTTTCTATTTTCTACTAAAGCTTTTGCCCAATATTCCTAACACCACCAATTCGATGCAAATGGCCAAATTTCTCCCTGGACGAGCAGCCCCGCCCCGTGGTGTTTTTCAGTGATGATGCATTTAGTTACAGTACACACAGTTCAGGAATGGGGAGCACTTCAACCTAACTGCCATGTGACAGCTCAGTTGTAACTGAACTAATTAGCACATGGCTGCCATTCACCACCAAGCTATGACAACGGGCTATTGCTGCAAGTCCTAACCTCACTCAGGACTTGCATCAATAGTGCAGTATATTGGGCAAAGGCTTTAGTAAATATAAGAAACACAGGCTGTTTTGGGGAACTGGGCTGGGGATAAACTTACTTTCTGGGTATAGAATGTGGTTTAAGCAAGTCATATAATCATGCTGCTCAGCAAGGACTTGTGCCCGTGCAGGGCTGGCAGCATGCCTTCAGGTTAGCACATCCTGGCTGAGGCACCTCTATCAGATACTGCGTGGTAAGGAGGCAGCTCTGTTGTGGTCAGGGTGGTAAGGAAGGCAGAGCTCTGAGGATGTGCTAGCGGGCTCCTGCCCACCATGTTCTCTGGGGTAACCGCAGAGCATTATCATTTCTCTGCCACATACAGAAGTTTAAGCTGTCTAATGCTGCAAACATCAAGACCTGGGAGGCTGGTCTTGCATGTGTCATGGAATTACACTTTAACACATTATTATTATTGTATTTATTGTCTATAAAGTGCCACCATCTTCCATGGCGCTGTACAATGTGGAATTACAAACCGGGTACAACCACTAACTTACAATACATGAGCATTATGAGACAGATGAGACAGAAATGCACAAATTCATAAGGGCTGATTCAGCACTGTGATCATTTGTTATTCTCACTTTTTTTGTGCTAAAATAATTTTTATAATGATTCTTTTCCTTAGGGCAATTCAGCACCATGTACAGCTAAATAGGGTGCTGAATAGCACCAAAAAAGTGACAATACAGTGCTGAATCGGCAATACCGAAGTTATACAGAAATATACTAAGAGGGTTTTTTAAGAAAGGTTAGCACCAGGTAGTGCCTTGTAGCGGCAGGCAAGGTACGCAAAATCACATTTAAGAAAGCGAATCTGGTGAACGTCTCTAACAGCGCCATTATTACAGGCGGCTCAGTGAATAGCGCCGATGCTCTAGGTTCAGCAGCGCCATGTAGTACCTGTCGCTCAGTGCCGCTCTTCCATACATTTCAATGGGGTTTCATTAGTTGTGTATAAATAGCGTGTTTGGCAATTTTACTTTTTTTTTTTTTTTTTAATCAAATCATTGTGTGACTCTCCTGGCTGCAAACAAACATTTTTAGAAACTTTTTTGACTAAAGTGTTGATGTCACAGTGGTAAAATAATGTCATTCCATGTGTTTTTCCTTTGTTACTCATGTAAGACAGACTTTAATCCCGCAGTGTCTGGCGCTCTGTGTGTCTAGTGTTTTGTTAAATGTGGTGTGGAGCGCCGAGTGCCGGACGCACTGAGCTGGCGCTGCCTCTCCCTTGCTTCAGTGCTATACTGTTAGTAGTGAATCAGCCTTCACAAGAGTGGGCCCTACCCTTGTGAGCTTACAAAATAAAGGTAGGTTTAGGCCAGGGATCACCAACCTTTTATACTATGAGTATGAGAGATGTTCAGGAGACACTTTGACAGTAACACTTGGTTTAGGCTAACCATTTTTACAGTATGTGCATAGAGAGGGGCAATGCATCCTTAAAGACGAATGATGCTCTGAATTGGGATGCCCCACTGTGTGTTTCAACCCCAGAATATCCCTGGCTCATGTTTCATTCAGTTTTTGCTTTGCTGCTCTGCAGAGCCGTAGCAGCCATGAGGCGAATGAGGCACTGGCCTCGGGCGCAGCCAGGGCTGGATTTAAGGAGGGGCGCAAGCAGGGCCGTATTTGCTGTAAGGCACACCTAGAGCGGGGCTTGAGACTAGGGGTGGGCTAACCGCAGTAGCTGCAGTGGTGTTAATATTTTTTTTTTTACATCATCGGTGGTCAGTGGAGATGGTCAGTACACAATCACGCCCCCGCCCCTGCCGAGCTGCCCGATGCTCTGTTCAGCCTTCTATAAGCAGTGACAGGCGGAGGGGGGCGCCAGGGAGGTGTGGGGGGAGAGACACTTCCTGTCCTCCGTCACACAGTTTACAGAGAGCAGCACGTGTTCAGGTGCTGTATGTGCTTCCTGTCTTCCCCTCAGTGTGCAGGTCAGGTCTCCCCCTCCGTCCTTTCCCCACTGTCACACGGAGCTCTCCTGCCGCCCTCTCCATGACCCCGTCCTGTGAGGAGATCACCGGAGTGACTGCTGACACCCTTTGTGTGCCAGCAAGGATGCAGCTCTCTGCTGTGTGACACCCTGCGAGTTCTCAGGTAACTTTTGTCTGTCTCGTTGTCATCTTGCTGTCTCTTTTCCTGCCTTTCTTTCTGCAGTCACTCTCTGTGTCTCTCTCTATCTGTCTAATTCCCTGGACTTTCCTCTTGCTGTCTCTTTTCCTGCCTTTCTTTCTGCAGTCACTCTCTGTGTGTCTCTCTCTGTCTGTCTAACTCCATGGACTTCATCTTGCTGTCTCTTTTCCTGCCTTTCTTTCTGCAGTCACTCTCTGTGTCTCTCTCTATCTGTCTAATTCCCTGGACTTTCCTCTTGCTGTCTCTTTTCCTGCCTTTCTTTCTGCAGTCACTCTCTGTGTGTCTCTCTCAGTCTGTCTAACTCCATGGACTTCCTCTTGCTGTCTCTTTTCCTGCCTGTCTTTCTGCAGTCACTTGTGCAGTCACTCTGTGTCTCTCAGTCTGTCTAACTCCCTGGACTTTCCTCTTGTTCTCTCTCCTCTCACTGATTCTGGTTCTGTCTTTTTTCTCCATCTGGTTGCACTCTCTGTCTTTCCCTCTATTTCTGTCTCTATTTACACTTTCTTTTTTCCATGCACTCTTTTTTTTGTTGTCCCTGTTCTCTCTCTGACTTTCTGTCTCTTGCTCTGCACCCTGATCTCTCAGAGCCGGGGGACCAGAAGTCCCAGTCTGCACTGCAGCATCTTTATTTTCAGGGCTGGCTGTTCCTCCTCGCTGGGCAATCGATTGCCCTGTCGTATGAAACCCACAGATTCTGCACAATTTACTAGCAGTCCCATGGCACATGCACAGGCCCCCCACCACTTAGTGCAGCTGTATCTTCATTTATGTCTGCTGGCTGCGTTTGCTAAAACATGAATAAAGATACATCCACACTGAATGGCCCAGAGTCAGTGCATGTGCTGTGGGACTGACGGTCAGGTAAAAATTACCGGCAATTCCAGAGGTTTTACATGACAGGGCATCCGAATCGTGATGTTCCGCCGAAGAGGAATAGCTGTCCCTGTCTGATGCCCCCCAGTCCTGCCCCTACCCATCCCCTGTTATTTCTAGCTCTGCCACTCCCATCCCCCATTCTCTCAGCTCGGCCACTATCCATCCATCTCCTCCCAGCTCTTACCCCATCCATTTTTCTTACTCCCAGCTCTGCCCCATCCATCCCTCTTGTTCCCAGATCTGCCCCCATTCATCCCTCTTATTCCCAGCTCTGCCCCATTCATCCCTCTTATTCACAGATCTGCCCCCATTCATCCCTTTTATTCCCAGCTCTGCCCCATCCATCCCTCTTGTTCCCAGATCTGCCCCCATTCATCCCTCTTATTCCCAGCTCTGCCCCCATTCATCCCTCTTATTCCCAGATCTGCCCCCATCCATCCATCTTATACCCAGCTCTGCCCCATGCATCCCTCTTATTCCCAGCTCTGCCCCATGCATCCCTCTTATTCCCAGCTCTGCCCCATGCATCCCTCTTATTCCCAGCTCTGCCCCCATTCATCCCTCTTATTCCCAGCTCTGCCCCCATTCATCCCTCTTATTCCCAGATCTGCCCCCATCCATCCATCTTATACCCAGCTCTGCCCCATGCATCCCTCTTATTCCCAGCTCTGCCCCATGCATCCCTCTTATTCCCAGCTCTGCCCCATGCATCCCTCTTATTCCCAGCTCTGCCCCCATTCATCCCTCTTATTCCCAGCTCTGCCCCCATTTATCCCTCTTATTCCCAGCTCTGCCCCCATTTATCCCTCTTATTCCCAGCTCTGCCCCATTCATCCCTCTTATTCCCAGCTCTGCCCCCATTCATCCCTCTTATTCCCAGCTCTGTCCCCATTCATCCCTCTTATTCACAGATCTTCCCCCGTTCATCCCTCTTATTCACAGATCTGCCCCTATTCATCCCTCTTATTCACAGATCTGCCCCATTCATCCCTCTTATTCCCAGCTCTGCCCCCATTCATCCTTTTTATTCCCAGCATTACCCCCATTCATCCCTCTTATTCTCAGCACTGCCCCTATTCATCCCTCTTATTCCCAGTTCTTCCCCCATTTATTCCTCATTCCCAGCTTTTCCCACATCCACTCCTCTTTTTCCCAGCACTGCTCCCATCAATCTCTCTTATTCTGAGCTCTCAACTTATTCAGAGATTTCAACTACACCCTCCCCCTGGACCTTCAACTTGGCACAGACCACGGTAAATGGACCTCGACTAAAAGTACTTGATTACCGCTGCTTTGGATCATTGGTGACCAGTGCAACAGTGGACAACATAGTGTGGCACCTCCCTCCCATTCCCATAGACAGTGTGTCATGCCCCCTCCCATTCCCATAGGCAGTGTGTCATGATCCCTCCCATTCCCATAGACAGTGTGTCATGCTCCCTCCCATTCCCATAGACAGTGTGTCATGCTCCCTCCCATTCCCATAGGCAGTGTGTCATGCTCCCTCCCATTCCCATAGGCAGTGTGTCATGCCCCCTCCCATTCCCATAGACAGTGTGTCATGCCCCCTCCCATTCCCATAGGCAGTGTGTCATGATCCCTCCCATTCCCATAGACAGTGTGTCATGCTCCCTCCCATTCCCATAGACAGTGTGTCATGCTCCCTCCCATTCCCATAGGCAGTGTGTCATGCCCCCTCCCATTCCCATAGGCAGTGTGTCATGATCCCTCCCATTCCCATAGGCAGTGTGTCATGCTCCCTCCCATTCCCATAGACAGTGTGTCATGCTCCCTACCATTCCCATAGGCAGTGTGTCATGCTCCCTCCCATTCCCATAGGCAGTGTGTCATGCCCCCTCCCATTCCCATAGGCAGTGTGTCATGCTCCCTCCCATTCCCATAGGCAGTGTGTCATGATCCCTCCCATTCCCATAGACAGTGTGTCATGCTCCCTCCCATTCCCATAGACAGTGTGTCATGCTCCCTACCATTCCCATAGGCAGTGTGTCATGCCCCCTCCCATTCCCATAGGCAGTGTGTCATGCTCCCTCCCATTCCCATAGGCAGTGTGTCATGCCCCCTCCCATTCCCATAGGCAGTGTGTCATGCTCCCTCCCATTCCCATAGGCAGTGTGTCATGATCCCTCCCATTCCCATAGACAGTGTGTCATGCTCCCTCCCATTCCCATAGGCAGTGTGTCATGCCCCCTCCCATTCCCATAGGCAGTGTGTCATGCTCCCTCCCATTCCCATAGGCAGTGTGTCATGATCCCTCCCATTCCCATAGACAGTGTGTCATGCTCCCTCCCATTCCCATAGGCAGTGTGTCATGATCCCTCCCATTCCCATAGACAGTGTGTCATGCTCCCTCCCATTCCCATAGGCAGTGTGTCATGCTCCCTCCCATTCCCATAGGCAGTGTGTCATGCCCCCTCCCATTCCCATAGGCAGTGTGTCATGCTCCCTCCCATTCCCATAGGCAGTGTGTCATGATCCCTCCCATTCCCATAGGCAGTGTGTCATGCCCCCTCCCATTCCCATAGGCAGTGTGTCATGATCCCTCCCATTCCCATAGGCAGTGTGTCATGCTCCCTCCCATTCCCATAGACAGTGTGTCATGCTCCCTACCATTCCCATAGGCAGTGTGTCATGCTCCCTCCCATTCCCATAGGCAGTGTGTCATGCCCCCTCCCATTCCCATAGGCAGTGTGTCATGCTCCCTCCCATTCCCATAGGCAGTGTGTCATGATCCCTCCCATTCCCATAGACAGTGTGTCATGCTCCCTCCCATTCCCATAGACAGTGTGTCATGCTCCCTACCATTCCCATAGGCAGTGTGTCATGCCCCCTCCCATTCCCATAGGCAGTGTGTCATGCTCCCTCCCATTCCCATAGGCAGTGTGTCATGCCCCCTCCCATTCCCATAGGCAGTGTGTCATGCTCCCTCCCATTCCCATAGGCAGTGTGTCATGATCCCTCCCATTCCCATAGGCAGTGTGTCATGCTCCCTCCCATTCCCATAGGCAGTGTGTCATGCCCCCTCCCATTCCCATAGGCAGTGTGTCATGCTCCCTCCCATTCCCATAGGCAGTGTGTCATGATCCCTCCCATTCCCATAGACAGTGTGTCATGCTCCCTCCCATTCCCATAGGCAGTGTGTCATGATCCCTCCCATTCCCATAGACAGTGTGTCATGCTCCCTCCCATTCCCATAGGCAGTGTGTCATGCTCCCTCCCATTCCCATAGGCAGTGTGTCATGCCCCCTCCCATTCCCATAGGCAGTGTGTCATGCTCC
Organism: Gastrophryne carolinensis; assembly: GCA_027917425.1. Taxonomy (NCBI): domain Eukaryota; kingdom Metazoa; phylum Chordata; class Amphibia; order Anura; family Microhylidae; genus Gastrophryne; species Gastrophryne carolinensis. The sequence continues at coordinate 277,308,369 of CM051238.1, forward strand.
CTCCCATTCCCATAGGCAGTGTGTCATGATCCCTCCCATTCCCATAGACAGTGTGTCATGCTCCCTACCATTCCCATAGGCAGTGTGTCATGCTCCCTCCCATTCCCATAGGCAGTGTGTCATGCCCCCTCCCATTCCCATAGGCAGTGTGTCATGCCCCCTCCCATTCCCATAGGCAGTGTGTCATGCTCCCTCCCATTCCCATAGGCAGTGTGTCATGCTCCCTCCCATTCCCATAGGCAGTGTGTCATGCTCCCTCCCATTCCCATAGGCAGTGTGTCATGATCCCTCCCATTCCCATAGACAGTGTGTCATGCTCCCTACCATTCCCATAGGCAGTGTGTCATGCTCCCTCCCATTCCCATAGGCAGTGTGTCATGCCCCCTCCCATTCCCATAGGCAGTGTGTCATGATCCCTCCCATTCCCATAGGCAGTGTGTCATGATCCCTCCCATTCCCATAGACAGTGTGTCATGCTCCCTCCCATTCCCATAGACAGTGTGTCATGCTCCCTACCATTCCCATAGGCAGTGTGTCATGCTCCCTACCATTCCCATAGGCAGTGTGTCATGCTCCCTACCATTCCCATAGGCAGTGTGTCATGCTCCCTACCATTCCCATAGGCAGTGTGTCATGCTCCCTCCCATTCCCATAGGCAGTGTGTCATGCCCCCTCCCATTCCCATAGGCAGTGTGTCATGCCCCCTCCCATTTCCATAGGCAGTGTGGCATTCCGCCATCCCATTCCCATAGGCAGTGTGTCATGCTCCCTCCCATTCCCATAGACAGTGTGTCATGCTCCCTACCATTCCCATAGGCAGTGTGTCATGCTCCCTTCCATTCCCATAGGCAGTGTGTCATGCTCCCTACCATTCCCATAGGCAGTGTGTCATGCCCCCTCCCATTCCCATAGGCAGTGTGTCATGCTCCCTCCCATTCCCATAGGCAGTGTGTCATGCTCCCTCCCATTCCCATAGGCAGTGTGTCATGCTCCCTCCCATTCCCATAGGCAGTGTGGCATTCCTATTTCCCATAGGCAATGTGGCATTCGCATTTTCCATAGGCAGTGTGGCATTCCCCCTCTCCGATAGGCAAAAGAAAAATATGTACACTCACATATACATCTCTCCCACGTTGCTGGCCAGGCCACAGGAGGTCAGAAGATGTAGGAGCCACAGGTGGGCGGGCAGGGATCCCTGCCCGATGTCCCCATCGCTGCTTCTTCTCCGGCGCGAGCAAACACGCCTGGCTCTGTGCAACAGGTGGGCGTGGCCTGTGTCAAGTGACGGCCACCAGCTGCACAGAGTCGGATGTTTGCTCTGAGTCCGGCCGTGGTGGGGACAGTGCAGACAGCAGGGATCAGGTACCTTGCCTGTCCGCCTGCCGTTCCTGCATCTTCTGGCCTCCCGTGGCTATGGTGGCCCGGCCAGCAGCGCGGTAGCGATATATATGAGAGTTTAATGTTTTTTTCTTTTTACATTTGCCCGATAAGAGGCACTGACTTTCCCCCCTCTGTTGGAGATAAATGGCAGCTCATGTCTCTGCAGAGGTTTCCATCCCCAGATCCATCCATCTGCCCAATCTCTGTGTTTTGGGGCCCAGCAGTCAGATGCCAATAGATCATGACATAGATATCAGTGGATGGAAAATTAGGATTTGATTTTATAAATATTGTAATTGTTGGAGTGAAATATGTATTGATTCCACAGTCAGTATGTCACTGCTTTACTGCAGGAGAGCACAGTTTATCCACTCATCATGATAGAAACTGCAGTACTCTTAGTTATTGTAATAGTAAATGTGTCACTGTTACGATATTGAGAACTTAATTGTGACATCCCAAGTGCGCGCACACACATGCATGGTTGACGTAACATTTGTGGGATCGAGCCCTAAAAATAGACCAATAATATTTCCATGTTACTATAGGGTGGGCCACCAGAGTCAGTTTCATTGGTTTGCTGCCCATTTTCCTTCAACTCCTGATGGCCACTGTGCGCATTTCCTGTAATTCCTTCTTTCCACCCCTTTCATGCTGCCCACTCTGCCCTCCTTCTGCAGCCCGCTGCTTCTATTTTCTGTCCCATACTTGCTGCCCACTATGCCCTCTTCTTGTTTCCTGTTTTACTCCTTTCTCCCTTGTTGCCCATTGTCCCACCTTTTATGTTGACCCTGTGGTGATCTACCTTCCATTTACAGTTGCCTCTGCAGAACAATAGCATTTTGTTTTCTGCAGTAACACTGTCTACTTTCACTGTTGACAACTTGTGCTGCCCACCAAGCACATTTTACTGCCAAATATGGCCCCTTATGTCACCTACAATGCAAAGGTGACATAAGGGGACATATTTGGCCATACTCACTCTATCAATGTTATTTTTCCTGGTCCTGCATTGTGTTCATAATTTAAATTACAGGCAACAATTAAGTCTCCTAGAATTAGCAATATCCACATCTTCCACAAAAATATATTCTTGAATCTCATATAGCTGAAAAATTAAACAGTTCTATCCTACATTCTTTATGCCTATTTTCCTTAATGTCTCTCAAAATAATCCAGTAAACAAGAAACAAAAGAAAAAGAAAAGATATATATATATATATATATATATATATATATTTCATTTTCTTTTTTTTTTTGGTGGGGGGCGCGATTTTCTGGGCTTGCCTCGGGCGCAAAAGAAGCTAGCTACAACTCTGCTGCTCTGAACTCATGCTGGTGTCCGCACCACCTGCTCCTCTGCATACCCACACCCGCATAGGTGTATAGCAGGATGTAAATCTTCTGAGACTGAGCGACTATTATCAGACGCTGAAGATTCTGTTGTTCAATCTGTTGCTAGAGTGATCGTTAATGCGATCGCTCATGTTGCGCGTTCCCATAGCAAAAAACATTTTTTGGAGAGCGACCTCTGTTTACACACTACAATTATCAAACGCTGAATGACGACGGCCGACTTAACCAGTTCTCGTTCATCGCTTGATTGCAGGGACTGCTTCCACAAAGCAATTATCGCTAAATTGCGGTCGCTCAATAATTGCTCCATTTAAACTGGCCAATAGAGTGGGCAGGGTTAATCCACGGTTAATAGACTTCTGGCCCAAAGTTGGTATCTTACCTAGGAGCATTGTGATTTGGGATGGCCCATAGTGTAAGACACTAAAAAAACATTCCGGTCCTTGCAGCATACTTACCTATATCCTGCAGTAATGAAATGTGCTATGAGGCAGAATGCTCCTCTCTGCAGCAGCACCCCTGTTCTTCCCACTGTGCATGCCCTCTGTCGTAAGGAAAAAGGGTTAATATCTGCAAAAATAATAAGAAAAAATGAAAACTGACTGACTTTCCCACTGCTTCTTCACCCCAATGTCCTCTCAATATTAATAAAACTACATGGTGGCAAAATGAAGACCACTGCTTGCCAGGCATCATGATGGCTCCCAGCAGCACCCCTGCTTCTCATGAGGGCCCGACGCATTCACCATGCACTGAGATAAGGCAATGGCTGCAGGGGATATTCCGGTGCTAAAGGGAGATAGTTCATGCTATGTGGGTTTACTGGTCCCTTTAGTGGAACCACCATGTGGCTCTGATGCTCCAGTCTTTAATAATCTCTTAGTATCCAGTTCAATTTAAACGAAAGGGGAAAAATATAGTAAATGACAGGGCCCCATTTAATGTTTGAACCAGATCTGGTCCCATTTTTAGGCCACTGGTTCTCATGTGAGCCCTTCAGGTCTCCCACCTTAAACTGCTCAGATCCACATTTGCTCAGCAGCTACTCTATCCTAACACGGTTAACTATAACTATATATAGCCTAAACCAACGCAACTGTCTTTTCTTAATAGATAAAGGCAATTTAAGATAAGAAAACAATGTTTGTAAGCCAAAGGAAAATTCCTTGAGAAAAACAAGACATTCTTTGTTGACAAGATCCAAACCTTGAAACTGAGTAGGACCAGCTAGGGAAAAAGAATGATTAAAATATTTTACTTTTTTTTTTTTCAAAAGCGTCCTTGAAAACACAACTACAAAACTATATAAAAAGCTACTATAAAAGCAACTCTAAAACACTAGAATGGTTGCAGTTAGGGCTTTGGCTCTAATAGTTAACCAGAAGATTGGGCTCTGTCCTTCTTCATTGGAAATGATATATAGAGAGAGACAGGTAGAGAATGCATTATCCCCCAAGCATCTAGACCCAAGTGCAGCAGTATAGTGGGGGATTTAACCCCTTTGTGCTATACATGTTTAACTGTGATTTTTAAAAGGAAAGGCATGCCAAGGGGGTTTTCCAGGAAAATAATATGTTGTTTTTTTCAGTAGAGTTTGGGCATTAACATGAATTGTCTTGTTTATAATTTCTTCAGAGCTTTTGCAATATGTTTGAGTTAAATATGTGAAAAACAATTTAAAATGCAATTTTTTACATTTTGTAGCTTTTTTTAAAATGAAAAATGTAAGTTTCTCAATAAAATTATATTGCATGTAAAAGCCCCATTCCTCCTATTTACAATGGTACTACATATGAATTGGTAGACACCCTTTCCTGCTCAGGACACACCCCAAACTGAAAAGAGCACTTTAGATTTTCAAAGAAAAATACTACATTTGGAATACCCCCCAACAACTATTTGTTTTTAGGACGCAAACCCTCAAGGAATTCACTGGTTGCACAGCGTTTTCCTAAAAAATGTATAAAAAAGCTGAATAAAAAACATAGTTTCTTAAAATATCAATATGCAAACAGGAAAAAACAAGCTAAATCTGAAAGTGCAAGGTCCCCCGAACAGAAAAATACCTAACATGCATAGGTTCTTTTAACCCATTAGTTGGCAGCCTACTTGCGATTTTGTCACCCTCTGTTGACAGGATTTTCAGGAAAATTACATATTGTTATTTTCGAGTTGGGACTTTAACATGAAATGGATTGTTTGCATTTTTTTCGTGCTTTGATAATAATTTTGTATAACAAAATATAAAAAATGTTTATTTTTTAACTTTAAAAATTTTGTATTTTCTTCATAAAAAAACATATTGCATCTCAAAGCCCCATTTCCCCCTATTACAATGGTACAAGGGTTAAAGGAGCAGTATCGCAAATTTTTCTTGGTGACTTATATTTAAATGGTACTTTGAATATAGGTAAGTGTTGGAGTAAGAATTACAAATGTAGAAAAAAATTATGTGTGTGTTGAGCAGCTGGAGACTAATAGCTCATGTTTATGTCTTGTGAGTGTCGGGACCCGACACTCTCGCCTGTTCCATGCTGAGGAGAGGGGTGAAACAATGTATCAAAGTACCAGCTGTTCAGTGCTGGCAGCCGTCCAGCATAAGATAACAACATTGCAACATTGCCTGGTCAGAACTCATATATCTAAAACAGAGAGAAAAGCTCTAGAAGTCATTTAGCTGATTTTGACAGTTTTCCCTTCATGTTGGCTCTGCTGCAGAATCTTTCAGTTTACCATTTTCTCTTTCATATTCTTATTTTTCATTTTTCCATATGATCTTTCTTTCAGCTTTGTGTGTTTTGAGCAAAGCCCAACCCAGGATTTTCACTATCTGGAGTTTTGATTTGTGCCCCTAGCGGCATCCTGACTTGGGATGCCCTGATATGTGAAATCCTCAAGTTCGCCTGTGAAAACGTACCTTTCCCTGTCCCACAGCGCATGTGCGGGCTCTCATCCAATCAGCGCTGTTTGCACGCAGATGGGGAGCATGAGCAGTAACCTTCCTGGCCGCCCGGCCTGTCTAAATGACTATCTGCGTGAGCGCGCCAGAAAAATGGGGGGATCTGTGGTTATCCAGGGGTCGTTTCACACACTGGGCATCCTGATTTAGAATGCCCAAGGGGCAAGGTCAATGGCCGGGTCTTATAGACTTCAGGGACGGCAACTCAGGGTTTTGTTCCACTTTAATACCTTTAGATTTTCCTGCACAGTTATTCAAAGAAGTATTTCAGTCGTTTTCAGTCAGTTTAGTTTATTTTGTATAGATTTTACACATTTGAGTCACCTAGTCTCATAACAAAAGCAGCACCTCACACACACACAGCCGTTACCAATGATTACAGTGTCAGCCTCTGAGGTAAAGTGTTGCTAGGAGACCAGTGAGCTAAATGAAGCAGCTCACTAAATACAACCCAGCAGATCCCCCTATTCAGCAAATGGACTGAGCCATTGTCATTATACAATTTAAAAGAGAGGCATATATTTTTTTCTTTTTCTATCGCCAGATTATTTATACACATGTTATAAGCTATTGTGTGGCTATTTAATAATCTTTTTTAATGCAAATTTTGCGATACTGCTCCTTTAATAGCAGGCTTGCCGCACGTGACTTGCCAGCCCCTCAAGCAGGTCACAATGGGTTAGCTGTAAAAAAAACACAAAGCACTGCAGAGCAAAATGTAACGTAATTTATTTATACTCTTTTTTTTTTTCCTTTATTCTCCTCCGATCCTCTGTCACAAGCTGATCCTGTGCCGTGGCGAGTGCCACTGTCGCTTGACGGCTGGTAGTGATCGTCCTCCCCCGATCACTACTAGCATCTGACATAACTGTCAGTGCCAGTAGCAGGATCACATTTTCCACGAACCTATAAAAAGTGGGGCTAGTGCCAGCCCCCAGGTGAAGAGAAGACCAGGTCGGATTGATCGCACGTGGAGGTGGGTGTTTTCATTAGGGGAAATGTCAGCTATGGCACTTAATGGTAGGAGAGGCAGCTAGGTCTAAAAGCCCTCTATTAAAAGGTATTAGGCAGAAACAGAAAACCCAAGTGATTTACTTCATCAGTCCGGACAAATGACCCCACTCACAACAGTTTTAATGAATTGAGAAGGTGGGACTTTACAGATAAAACATGTGGAATTAGCTGGGAGCAGATTGAAGCAGGAGCATAAAAAATTGCCAAAAGGTACTATTTAAAAGGGGGGGGGGGGGTCAATTCAGGGAATGCTAGTTAAAAATTTAGGTTTTGGATTTCCAAAAAACAGATAACTCTGGGGTGTGAAACAGAGCCCCAACACACCTTCCCCAACCCTATACTCTGATACACATGTTCCCTAACAAACCGAATGAGGAAATGCACATACATTTTCGCTTCTATTCCACTAAATTTCACCCCATTTTTGAGTGTTTTATGTCTTTTTCCGCATGTTGCCAAATAATTTTGCATGTCTCGTCAAACCTATTCACATTCGCAAAATGCTTTCACAGCACTTGCTGAATCGCATGCGCGATCAAAATATTTTTGAATTTTGCACAAAATCAATTTTTATTACAAAATGTACTGAATCAAAGACTTTGGCCTTGATTCACAAAGAGTTGAAAAAAACTCTCATGGTAGTAAAAAATTCAATTCATGAGAAAAAAAGCCTGAGGATGCCAGATAGGAAGACAATGAAAGTCAATGGCACTTTTTTACTCTTGAAAAATGTATTGAACTTTTTACCCCTTTTTACTTGTAGTAAAAAGTGCCATTGACTTTCATTGTCTTTTTATCTGGTGATTCACTAACAGTGACATTCTCAGGCTTTTTTCTCGTGAATTGAATATTTTACTACTGTGAGAGTTTTTTTCAACTCTTAGTGTGTCAAGGCCTTTGTCTGGACCAGAGAGCCGAGTAATCGGATACGTGGCTCTCTGCTGTAACTAAATGCAGGGAGGCCTTTTCCTCAGGTGTGTCTGAATCATGCTATTTAACTTGCTGGCAGTGAATTTGAAGGCGAGCTTGCAAACTGCTGTACAATTGTGCATTCTCCGAGGAAGTTGTGGTCACATTACAGCCTGTTGGTGTGAACCCAGCCTTCAGCTTATTAGACCAAGCTTATCAGTCTATAGTAGCCTTGTATAGTGCAAGCTGGTAAAGCATTATTGCATAAAATTGTGCTATTTGGTGTGAATTAAGGAGATACTTGCATATAAATTAAGGGTCAGCTTGCTGGTTTTCTAGTGCTATTGCTGAGGTGGAGCCTTCTATTGTGGTTGCTACTTGTTGGTGAGCTGAACTTGTTGGGGCACTGAGTCCTGTGCTCACGTCCCAGTGGGAAGGAGGTGCCATGGCTAGGTAAGTATTTTGAGCTGGTACATACGGCAGAGGCGATGGAGGCAGCGTGTCCTGGGCCTCCTTAATCCTGGGCCCCCGGACCTTGAGGCACGTGCCTGCACTGCCCCTATGGTATGTATTCCCCTGACACTAGGTTTGGGAGTAGCTAGTAACCCCCATCTTTGGGTTATTGAAACATTTAAGAGTACAGTTGCCTATCAGTATACAAATTGTTGTCTTAAGCAATATTAACATTGCTTGAATACAAGGCTAATGGGACCCAGTTGCTTGGAGTCACACATTGCACCACCTGAACCTAGCTGATTGTGAGGGATGCATAACGTTTGTAATCATGGGTACACCCAAGGGGGGTCCCCAGGTCAAGACCACCCGGCCCTCAGAAAGGCAGATAAATGTTAGAACTTTTTTTTTGTAAAAAAAAACGTAATAAATATAAATATAATTTGAGTAATGCACAGTGCTGGTACAATGGTTTGATAAACTTTCTGCATATAGGAGACCCTCAGTACATATACACAACAAAAAAGGGATCACAGAAAATTAATGATCACAAGATGCACAGCATAGACATAAACATATGCAAAATGTGAATTGTATTTAGACCTTTAACAAAGTAATACGATTGGAACATTCAGATACATGATACAGAGTTTATCACTATAACAGATTGTAACACTTTCCATGGGATAAAGGCAGCAGTGCCTGACATATATAACAAAAATAAAGATACATTATATGTTCCCATTGCACTTGGATAGCTGCAAGGCAGATTAGTGTGATACAATTAGCATGCTGATTTAGATTTGATACAATGTATGGCTCCAGGCTCAGGTTATGGATATTATAGTCCTCAGCAGAAAATAACTACTTTTAAATATAATACCAAAAAATCAAATACTTTATAAATTTACAACTGAACCATCTGATCCTACGAGGGTTAAAAAGGATACTACAAAGTCCCCAATTCAGGGGTAGACTGTCTATCCCCATACAATGGCCTCGATTCAGTGCCGGCCAAAATTGCAAACTTGGATGTTTTTTTTTTTGCAACCGGTTCACACCCTCTCATGATTCAGCAGACCATTTTTTAGACCGACATTTTTTTGGGGAGAGAATATTCCTCTGGTGCAAGAACTCACACGAAACTTCATTTGAAAAGTGTAAAGGGATTCAGGGAGTGTTTTTTTGGGGGACCTTTTGGAGAGACCATGTTTCTGTTTGTGGGCAGATCTCACCAGTTAAATGCTGTAAAATGCTAGCTTCACTAGCCGACATCCCTATGAAAATGACAGTCAGAAACTTTTTTTTCTTACTCAAGTATTTTTTTTTAAAGCATGGCCTCCGACTCTCCAAAAGTCAACTTGCCCTGGCTCCAGGCATAAGGGCTGATAACCCACTGCTCAGAGGCCCCAAGAAACCCCCTCCATGCTTGTGACATGTAAGTCTTGTGGAGGAAAGCCAAGAGAGGCCCCGCCTCTCCCTGCGGGTTACTATGGATACTCCGGCCAGGGGCCGGGATGAAAAGAGGGGAACCTGTGTTACAAATGCCAGCGGTGCATCAATTGATGTCCCACTGACATAACTGCCACTGATGCAGCACTTGACTAAGCACTGGAAAAGATAAGTATATGTGAATTAGCATTAATAAAAAAAAAACTAAACCTGTGTGGTGTCTTTTAATAATTTTCACTTTAATTTTGAAATTCAATTTCTATTCCCCTCACCACCACTGTGCAGGAAATGAGCCAGGCAGCTCATAGAACCGGACCTCTTCTATAGGGCATAAAGGTTGGTAATGATCAGGGCCAGGGCAAGCAGTTCGGCCCTTGAGACCTGGAATTACCAGCATCTATGGTTGGTTTGCAGGGTTGGCAATCTTTAGAGGGGGGCACACACTTTTTTATTTTTTATTAGCCATGCCCCACACACTTTTCAAAAGTTAAAAACATTTTTGCCCCCCCCCCCCTTAGGCTCACCAACCCAGCAAACCATCCACAGGGACTGGTAATTCTAGGGCCCCAGGGTCGAACCGCCAGCCCCTGGTCCTGATTATTACCAGTCCTTTTGCCCTATAGCACAGGTCCAGTGCCCAGCACAAACCCATGTTATGGGCCGATGCGCTCATCCGCACCACCATTGACATTAAGTAGATACTTACCTTTTCCTTTCCAGGTGGAGTTTTGCAGGGAGAAGGTAAGTAACTTTCTAATGTAGTGCTTGCGGGTGTCAGGAGTAAGTGGGTTAGGGTCCCTTGCTGGAACAGCAATTTGTGAGGGGTATTGAGGTCCACTTTAAGCAGTAGATACACTGTTTACTTTAAAGCAGCCCTTAACCTCTGTGACAGGGAGGGTCACTCCTACTGCCTGTAAACCTCACATAAAGCAGCAGTTAGTTTTTCTTTCCGAGCTTCATCTGGACACAGCAGAAGGTGCCCCATTATGGCTTTTGCTATGAGGCTAACCGGTATGTAAGAGGATTCAAGTGAACCAACACCCATTATTTTATTTGTGCATTGATCTCAGGGATTTTCACTATCCTGGGTGTTGGTCCACTTCCGCGGGGCACCGCCCATCGGGGTGTGTGAAACCCCCCAGAAAGCCCCAAAAACTCACCTGCCCCCGCTCCCACGTGACTCGCTCCACCAATCACCGCCGACGAACAAGCGAGGTCCGTCGACGGACAAGGTGAGAGCGCCCGCCGCTGCCTCTTGCGCGTCCCTCTTACAGGGAGCGCGCCCGCGCCGGCCTTTCACAAATGGCCGGCGCGGGAGCGCGTCCTGCTAGAGGTATGCACGAGAGGCGGCGGCCCGCGCATGCGCCATTGGAACGAAGAACAGGTAGGATTTGCGGGTGTCCTGGGGGGTTTCACACAGCGGGGCACCCCCGATCAGGGTGCCCCGCAGGCAGGGAGCTGATCGGCCCGGGAATCTTATAGATTATATATATATATATATATATATATATATATATATTTTTTACTACTTACCTCCTTTCATCTCTGCTGTCCCATCTCTGCTTCTGACAGCCGACTGGGAATGGGGCAGAGGTTCACTTTGTGCTTTAGATCTCACTTCCACTGCAGGGAGGAGCCTTTTATACCAGCAAAGTGACCCAACATCGTCTCACTAGCTGGTATAAAAGGCCCGGCGAGGGAGCTGTTTGAAGCCGGCACACTTGGCAGAGAATAGCTGTTCTCTTCCCTGCTGAAGACCCTGGACCGAGGATCAGAAGCCCCCCAGAGGAAGACGAAACCACCTTCGCTGCATCCTGGAAGAAGGTGAGTTTTTTTTTACACTGTAAATAGAATGAAACACCAGGCACGTAGAATCTACAGGCTTGACACTTAACGGTAGAAGCAGCCACATCGATTCTACATGCTTGGTGTTTAAAGGATTAATAGGACTCCCAGGTATAAATGTTTGTGGGTACTGAGTGGCTTCTATAATCACATGAACCAACAAATCAACAGGGTTTTCTTCCCCTGGTACAGGAGCAAAATTCCTATTGAAAGCCTGACTCTTTTCCCTCTTGGTTAGGAACTGTTGATCACTAAGAAGATAAAGAACAGAAACTTTTCTCCCGAACCAGGGGAACAAAAGCCTGTTGTTTTGTTGGTTAATATCAATATAACTTATGGGTTTGTAGGTTGGAAGTATTTGACTGCACTAGCCTGCTTGTATTGAAGTGTTTCTAGAGCCTGAGGCAGTCACTGAAGCAGTATTACTGTACCAGGAGCTAGGCCAGTAGAGCCCAATGGGTGGAACCCAGACGTACCAGATCCCATGGTCTACCTAATGCCCTGGTCTTCACTGGAGCCCTCCTCAAGGAAGGACAGCCTGGGCTGCAGGACGCTGCAGGTCTTCCACCTGGAAGTACTGGGCATGGCTGTAGATAGATTGGAGGCAAGGTGATAAGCAAAATCAGGGTCAAAATCCAGGTCGGGATCAGAGGGCAGGCAGCAAGAATCAAATACGATTCCATGCAAGAGGTTGGGGCTGGGAGTGAAGGAGCTAGGTCAAAAAAGGCCATAGTCAAATCCAGAGAAGCAGTCCAAGGGTGATCCAGAAATGTCAAAAGCCCAAAGCCAAGGGTCAAAAATGAAGAATCAAATAGAGGAAACGTGGTCCAGACAAACATGAAGCAAGGGGCTGAGATTGATTAGATAGATTGATTGAAGCATTTTAGATGCTCCGATTGGCACATTACACTGCTCAGAATTACTTCCTATTGCTACCTCTGCAGTATCACTTACCTATTGGTGTACAGGTGGAGATGTTTTGAGGTTTATTGCATTAATTGTTGTAGCTCAGTAGATATTTGTTTTTGTCAGGTAAGGCAACTTACACAGCCCATATCCGTGATGGCGACCAGTCCCCAAACTGTAACCCAAAACGGACGTATGTTTTGCAAATTACCAACATAACAATTTAACCTTTGCAGGTGCATGTGCGCAGGGGTGGTAATAAGATGCCCCTCTATGCTTAGTACAGCCATGTGTTGGTTATAAACCATCAATCCAGGGTCCCAGAGACCACAATTCATTCCTTCCCACCACAGGAAAGCCCTGTAATTAAGAGGTTCTTACCTTTTTTGGTGAGACAGTTTGATGGAGGAGCTGGAAACAGCTGCACATCGCAGTGCCACACCTTGCCTACTGGTAAAGGTGTATATGCTGTTGCCAGGTAAGTATGTAATTACAGAGCTACCTACCACAGCTACCACTCTGTAAGCTGCCGCTCTGAGGTTCAAAAAGATCACTGGTAGCCGGGGGGGGGGGGGGGGGGGGGGGAGTGTTGCTGGAGAAGCACGCACACATTGCTAGGAAAGTCTGCAGGTCATGTTGGGCATCTGAACCCAACATGTAGGTACAGCATGCACGGTGGGGTGGGTGCTGGTAGTCAAGCTCCAGTCTGGAAATATCATGAGGCATATAAAGTTTATATACCCCATGATGTTTGCATAGCTCATCTACCAGCACACATCCCACCCCACATGGCTGAAACCTGACTACTGATTTAGACAAACCACTTATTAATTGCTTTATATTACAAGGAAATAACTTAATATTGCAAAGCAAAAGCAATTCATATGTGGCCTGTATAAGTTAATTATCAGGGTTTAGCCCTACTAACTGCCTACCACCAACCCCCCTATTTTTTCCAAAATATTTATTAAGAAAACAGTTTCTGCCCAGCAAGACCCCAAAACAGCCCCAGCCTAACCTGTTTCTTGCTGTGGAGACCATTGTTCTTGGTGTGTCCTTCGGTTGTCATCTGCTTCTACCCACTGTCACTCGCAGGGCCGGCTCCAGGTTTATGTGGGCCCTTGGGCTGCATGGTCTCAGTGGGCCCCTTTGTGTTGAAGAGTCACATCACATCACATTACTACTTTGAAGTGCACCAAACCCATTTAAACCTGATTTTGGATGCCCCTGTGTGTGACCCACCCCCTTTGTTCATTATTTTCCTGGAATTGGTGAATACACTGTGGGGTCGCCAGTTTGAGTTAACGGCCAAACCAGGGGGGTACTTTCACAAACAGGAGCATCCCAAATTGAAATGCCCCTGTAAAGTGGACCAGGGGGTGGGTGGAATTGCTTGCATAGTGGGTATACCAGCAATACCAGGGGGTTTTACACAGTAGAGTATCACAGATTGGGATGCTCCAGGGATAGAAAATCAGCTGGGATGGGCAACTTAATTGCAAAACAAAACCCAGCACTTCCTCCCCTAGAATCTAAATCGAGATGGCCTGTCATGTGGAACCCCTCTATTCGAGGAGATATGGGCACCAGCTGTGGCGGTGCCCTCTCAGTCCGCCGCCGGTCAAGCACCGTTGCACACCCCAAAGGCCGGCCCTGTCAGTGTAATTTTGTAAAATATTCAAAAAATATAAAAATATTTCCTATAAAATTGATAACATTTTGAGGGGGGGACCAACATGGCACCTGCAAAGAGTAAGAAATAAAAATTAACACTTGCTTTCTTCACACGTGTCCCTGTACATGCATGCACATTTTACAGACTTACTTACAGACTTGGGTGAAGGTGTAAGATGATGTCCCCTCGCCACTCACATGTGCTGCCACTTCCTCTGCCAACTTCCTCTTTTCATGTGTGTTGGGCCTGAAGTCATATCTTTGCTCCATGAAAGTCTGCAAAGAACAAACACATTTGCATTAATACCTTGTGTCCTTCTCTTTTTCGGTCTCCTTGGGGCACATGTGCACGCCCCTGCCCCTTGAAGTATTTTTCTGTGACAGTGCCAGCACCAAAACCTGCTATACACTAGTGTATGCCTATGCCACCAAATCCAGCTCTCCCATTCCACAGTAGTGGTGGATTGCAAGCACAGACACACTTAGGCCAAGTGGTGCACCTAACTCTTCACTCCGCTACTACTGTTGGATAATACTCACTGAGACAGCTCAGCAACATGGTGCAGCCAGCTCTCCCATCCCACAGTGGTGGTGAATTGCAAGCACAGACGCACTTATGCCTAGTGGCATGCCTAACTCCCCACTCTACTACTACTGTCAGATACAAATGTAATACAGAAATCACTTAGGCACCCCAGCGTTGCATACAAACATGTGACAGTCGCAGCAAAGTACTCCATGCCTCTTGGTGGGCATAGTAGCTCTCCCTTCAGCCAAGACAATACCCATCAGACCTCTGCACCAGGGTGCAACCTAACAAGGGGCAAGTTGAGTAGCCAATTAAATGATGCCCAGCTCGAGGTTTTGCTGGATAGTGTTTCCCAAAATTATGATCGGCTGGCTGGGTCCTGGTCAACCCCTCAAATGTTTATGAGAGGAGTTATGGGTGGAGATTGCCCACAACATGATGGGGCGGGGCCAGAACCCAAGGATGGTTCCCAGGCCAAGAAATAGTGGGACAACTTGAAGGTGTTGGTTCGGTGTAAACTCAGCGGGATGTTTGTGGCTGGAACATTGGCCAACTCTCTGAAGCCAAACTTTCCATATTTGCATCCAGGTTGAAAACTGGTGGATGCCTCCCCAAGACTCTGCAATTTACCCTTGCTGAGGAGCGGGTGGCGGGCATTCTCCACTTCAACACCCACCAGGGCACCAATAGGCGGCATGTGTCCACCAGTGGTAAGACTTGGCTGCTAGATTGGCACGGGGGGAGAAGGCCAATCAAAGCCACCAACCTGAGTGCCCACATGCACGGCCAACTTTGAGCACTTGCCTGGGACACACATGTTGGCCTACAATACAAACCAAGGTGATTTGTCAATCTATAAATGTAACACCTAACATGGTGGTAGCAGCATATTTTTACGGCCCCCATGTTGATGTGGGTCCCAGTGGGTAGCTCTTATTGTGGTTTTGAAAGGACATATATACATATATATACATATAGATACATATATACATATAGAGGAAAATACCAGTGCATTTACCTTGACTTTGCGGCAAACCCCATCCAGCAACAACTGACCCTCCAAACCCTTCACCTGCGGCCACAGCTGCCCCATCTGGTGTGCCTACTACCAAGCCACCAGCAAGGCCAGGCCCACCCACCAGCCAGCACCCAGACAGTGATTAGGTAAATGAGCTGAACAATGAGCTGAACAAATAATAATGTTGACCTTACTCCACACTGACGGCACCTCTCATTGCTGAAATGAATGAGCTGGAGGAAGGGCAGTATGAAAATCTGGATGAAACCACCAATATCATCTGTACACCTCCACCAGCTGCTGGAACCAGGGACACTGGGCATCACCACTATTCCCAGAATCAAGATCTTCCTTCTGCCACCAGAAGCTCCACCAGGTCCCCAGAGCACCCAGGAGGAAGTCAGCACTGATCTGCAGCCATGCGGCACCTGACACTGGTGAGGTGTAGCCAAATCATGGAGGCAAACTGGCAGGCCAACAGCACCTCTTTCAGGAAATCTCCAGTAGCTATTTTAAAGTGGTGCTATGGACCACCAGTTTGCTCCATGAAGACCTGGCTGCAGTGGTTTTGGAGCAGCAGTGCCACCACCAACAGATGGAGGCGCTGCTTGGGGCTATTGTGGAGGCCAAACCAGGTTGCCACACAAAGGCTGAGCAGGCTGGAGGCACAGCAAGCAGCCACCAGATAAATCCAGGCCACATCGCACTACCAGGCAATGCTGGGGTGTGTACAATTTTTTTGAAAGCTGGCACATATTTGATCACAAATTTTGTGCTTACCTGCGCCCAGAGTTGTGCCATAACACAACAACTTTTTTTTTTGTTTCAATATTTTTATTGAGTTTTCAACATTACAGGTATGGAGAGCATACAGTTAATATAGCCATCCCACGCAGGGGAGGTAGATAATTGCAATTTGTGTTACATAGCATTGTGCTATGTACTTCTTAAACATTCTAGAGAGTACTTTAGCTGAAGGTGGAGCAAGTGGAGCGCAACAATTTCTATGCAGTCAATATATTCAACAACATGCCCCGACCTATGTTGAGGCCCATGCGGGGCGCGGGGACCATCAGTGCCTGCAGCGTGCATCGCCCCCAACACACCCATCATCCTCCGATCGTAGTGCCGAATGAGGTGAGGTGTGCTTTAAGCTATCAAACATATCCCAGTCAGCAGACGGAGAGGGTGCGTTGAAAACATTTAAGTCAATAATATGAAGAGAAGAAGACAAAGGGGGGACCGGATCTAGGGAGAAGGGATGGGGGGAGGAAGGATGTCAAGAATCGGGGGGAAGGGGGGAGAGGAGGGGGGAAGGGGGGCAGGGCGCTCCCGCGCTCCACTGGCATCTTGCATGGTTGTTACAATATGGTCGCTATTATACCCTCGGGGGTTCTCCGGGCCACGCAAACCTTATCCAAGGCTCCCAGATAGAGATGAATTTATCTTAATTTATCATAAGAGTCAGCCAGGATGCTGGACAGTCTCTCGTTGATAAGGAACCCATTCATCCTGGCCCCTGGCTTGGGGTAAATTGTTTTTTCCAGGCTTTAGCTATAGTCTGCTTGGCCACTAGCAGGAGGTATACAAATAGTCTGTGTTGCTTGTTAGTCAGCTCCCTGGGTTTGCAGTGCAGGAGGGCGACCCATGGGTCTCTTCTCATGTTAGTGTGGAAGACCTCATTGGCCATCCTGTACACCTGACTCCAGAATCGGGTCAACATGGGACAGGTCCACCATGTGTGTAAGAAGTCCCCCTCCGCGCAGCAGCCCCTAAAGCATGAGCTAGCTTGTCCTACTCAGGCGGCCCGGCACCAAGTACCAGCGGAGCATTACCTTGTAGGCTGTTTCAACTGTCAGGACATTCACAGAACATTTGGAGGCCTGTGACCATATCTCTGTCCACCACTTCTCACCCGGACAAGGGCCTAGATCCTTCTCCCAGGCACCCACATATCCATGCGACTCTGGCCTAATATCATTTAGTGCTGAGTAGATTAGGGATATTATTCCCCTCTGAAAAGGAATGGTTAGCACACAGCTCCTCGAAGGGAGTTCTTACCCGAAAGTAGGGCTCAGTTTTGTCAGAGGTAGGATCCAGTGCCGTAATTGAATATATCGAAAGTATTCCTTGTGGGGGATATCGTATTTTTCTTGCAAGTCACGGAAGGACCCAAGGCCCTCTTTCGTGAGTAAGTCTGATATTTTATTTATACCCCTATCTTGCCACCATCTGAACGCCGTTCTGTTTTGTTCGCCCGGGGGAAAGCTTGGGTTGCCCCACAAATGTGTCAGAGGGGAGTGGGGGGACATCAAAGAAGCGGAGTACCTAACCGAGTCCCACACAGTCAGTGAGTGTTTCATTAAGGGGCTCAACGTTTTGGGTCTGAGTCTCGGGTCCATCCAGAGCAGGCTATCGATGGGTATTGGTTCACAATTGGGAAGTTCCAATAATACCCACATTGGAGGGCTAAGGGCCGAGTGCATGGGGACCAGTTGGGCAATCTGTGAGGCCTTGTAGTATTTGAGAATGTCTGGCGCCCCCAACCCCCCCTGAGCTCTCCGTGCTAGCATAGTACGTCTGGAAACCCTTGGGTGCCCCCTGGACCATATGAATGCCAAGATCCTCCTCTGCATCACCCGGAGCATGTACAGCGGGGTTCTCACAGGCAACACTCTGAAGAAATAAAGCAGTTTCGGGAGTATTGTCATCTTAACCGCATTAATATGGCCTATCCAGGAAATTGGATGTGACTTCCAAGCTTCCAATAAGCGAGTTAAGGATTTGAATAGAGGAGGATAGTTAGCCTCATACAAGTCCGTGTACTTGGCGGAGATGCGCACCCCCAGATATGGGAGTGGTTCCGCTGACCAACGGAAGGGGAAGCCAGCTCTGATCTGGTCCACCACGTCCACCGGCAGGGACACATTCAGTGCTCTTGATTTCTCATTGTTGATCATTAAGCCCGAAACCTGAGCAAACTGATTGAGAATTTTGTACAGGTTTGGAAGTGATGTGACCGGTTGGGAGATTGCAATCAGGGCATCATCAGCGAAGAACATGTTTTTATGGTAGACACCCGCTACCTCTAGCCCTTTAATATTAGGAGAGTTTCGAATTGCTATTCCCAGCGGCTCCATGGCAAGGATAAAGAGGAGCGAGGATAGGGGGCATCCCTGACGGGTTCCTCTCGAGTTGTTAAATGTTCCTGAGGTAAAACCCAGGCCCGTGCTGCTGGGGATGCATAGAGAGCGCCAACCCATTCCAAGAATCGCTGGCCAAACCCCCATTTCCGGAGCACCCACAGTAAGTAATCCCAGGATAGGGAATCGAATGCCTTCTGTATGTCCAGCGAGAGTAGAAAGGCCGGGATACCTCTGGAGTGGGCGTGATGGACCAGGTGGGCAACCCTGCTGACATTATCCCCGGCTTGTCGGGCTGGGACAAATCCCACTTGATCCCCGTGTATAAGACCTTCCACAAATGTGTTCAGCCTGGACGCCAGGACCTTGGCCAGTAATTTTACGTCAATATTGATGAGAGATATAGGTCTGTAATTTGGGATAAGCAGGTTGTCTTTGTCTGGTTTAGGAATCATGCAGATTTCAGCCTGCAGTGAACTAGGGCTGAGTGAGGTTTCTGCACACAGGGCGTTGAAGAGATTTGATAGATGTGGTGCTAGGAAGGGGGCAAACTTTTTATAATAAAGGCCGCTAAACCCGTCTGGACCTGGGGTCTTGGCTGTCTTCAGGGACTTAATGGCAAGGAGCACCTCGCTGGATGTAATGGGTGCCCCCATTCTGTCCACGAACCGCTGCTCGACATTGGGTAACTCAATATGCTCAAAGAATTCTTCTAGCCTGGCTACATTAGTGCTTGCTGGAGCTGAATAGAGGGCTGACAAGAATCTTCCGAAGGCCGAAACAATCTTGTTTGGGTCAGCCGTGACTGCTCCCAAACGGAGCTTCAGTTTTACGGGCTGTCGTCTGTCAAGATTGGTGACCCTCAGCTTCCGGGCCAGCATTGTGTCCGGCTTATTGCCTCTCGTATAAAACTTTTGCCTGGACCATCTGAGCCTCTTCTCTGCTTGGTCATCCAGAAGCACATTGAGCTCCGTTCTTAGCCAATCAACAGCCTTCTTATTTTTGGCGTTCGGGGCTCCCTTCCATAATGTATCAGCCCGCTCAAACCTCAAGGTCAAGTCCCTTATCCTCCTTTGCCTCTCTCGTTTTTCAGCCGAGGCTATGGAGATAATGCTACCTCTCATAGTGGCCTTGTGGGCTTCCCATAGGGAGATCGGGGAGGAGACCGAGTTGGTGTTGAGCGCAAAGTATTCCCGAAGGGCCTCTTGAATCTTAGAGCAAGTGTCTTGGTTGATAGGAGGGAATCGTTGAGTCGCCAACTGTAAGAGTGCTTGGTTGTGACCAAGAGGTCTATGACAGCCATTACTGGGCTATGGTCAGACCAGGTTGTACTATAAATTCTGGAGTCCATAGTGGCTAGTAGCACCGTTTGGGGAACTAGTATGTGGTCTATTCTACAGAACGTACCATGGGGGTTGGAGTAAAATGTAAAGTCGTGGGCACTGGGGTTCCTTTCCCTCCAGACATCACACAGGCCGTGGGAATCAAGGAGACTGCGGAAGGCTGCAGATTGGGCATCCGGGGCCTGGGGTGCTGCCCCAGTTTGTCCAGCACGGCATCAATCCAACCCAGGGTTTATTGCCAAGTTCGAGTTACCCCCCATGATCAGGGTCCCTCTAGTGTTGTTCTGAACCACCGTCAATAGGTGCTTAAAGAACCGGTCTGGAAAGTATTGATAACACAACAACTTTTGACCCTTAACACTTAATTCTCTACAATAAATTACACAAAACATGAACTTGGTTTGGATGTTTTTTAATAGCACCCAGAAAATCCAAAGGTGTAGACAAATTTTAAAATAACACAATGGCACAAAATAATAAAAAATTAGGAGAAAGAGGAGTCCAGCAAATGCCGGTGAATGCTTTGGGCAGCATGACTCTGGGTTTCAGAATAAAGATCACCTGGAAAATCTGGAGCAGAATCAGGGGTTGCCTCCTCCACATATGCTGCCACCCTCTCTGTCAAGGCAAAATTGTGGAGGGCGATACAAGCTAAGATAATTTTGATGACCTTCTCCAGCTGTGGTCCAGACATCAAAATCTGTCCTTCAAGAGGCAGAAGGCACTACTGCCCATGTATGTTGGTGGACCCAATTATAAGCATCCTGGCCAGCAGTCTGGGGCCTTAGAAAGGGTGTCAGGAGCCAGGGAAGCAATGGATTACCGGAATGTTCAAAACAGAACATTATCATCCTCACAGGTGGCCCAACAGCAAGACAGGCGAAACAGAATAGTACATATTTGGACAGAGTGTAGGTAAGGCAGAATGCAACATTTGCAACAGGGAGAAGGGGGAATGAGCACAGTAGAAGTGAGGGAGGGCAGGGTGATAAATTAGCAAACACACTTAACGTGGGACAGGCAGATCAACTAAAAACATCAACAGACTTACTCAGAAGCCAGCCAAAGTTAGCTTGCCGCTCTCAAAAGGGGAGTACAAACTGGAACTCCTCAAGATGAATGCGTTGTGGGATGAGCCAGCAAACCACTGAGAAAATGAAGATCCGGTCCCACAACGTATTGGATGTTAAGAAAGTAGCCCGTCTTGCGGTTGCTGAAAATAATGCCAAAAAATAAAGGGTCATTAGTTTGCCAACACAAAATAAACAAAAAAGGGGCAATTGTGACACAGGGACGCTGGTTTAGGGTAGGTTAAGCAAGGCTAACCTAAAGAGAGGAGAGTGGGCAAGAAGGAGGAGCAATGTGGACCTAAACTTACTGGGAACACATGGAAGCTGTAAGGGACTTACCTCTGCCAGGGGGCCGGCGGCGAGCGCCCGCGGGGTGACGCGGCACTCCTGCTGCTGGGAGCGCGGAGCATCACTCTGGCAGCCTCCCTCGCCCCTCTCTAGCTGTGCAGGCGCGCGTCCCGCAGTCTGTAAATTTCGCCACTAGGAGGCGCTGTGCTGCGAGTGGCAGGCAGCACAGAGTGCTCCACACCTGATGGGAATCAGGGGCTGATCAGCCTTGCAGCCAAGACTGACCAGCCCCTTGATAGTGCCTCCAATCACTTACAGTGTTGTAAGTTGCACCAATCAGCACATACACTCCCCCCCAGGGTGGCCATTGGTCGATTCCCCAATAAATATGGAGTCAGCCCAGCCCAGTCGCTTGTGATTAGGGTGTGATTCTGTTCGTTGTTATCTGATTCCGACCATTCCTGTCTGCTGCCTGTACTGACCTCTGCTTTGTCTGACCACGAACCTGCCTGCCCCTCTGGATACCCCGCGATCTCTGACCTCCCGGCTTGACCCTTTGGCTACCCCTGACTACGCACCTGTCTCATCCCTGTACTCTGACGCACCCTCCGGATTGACTACCTGTGAACGACCTCGGCTTCAGGATACCCTTGTGGTTGTTCGGCCTTCATCGTAAGCAGCCATCCTTTGCGCCTATTAAGACCTGGGGGCAACCATGTCCGGTGAGGCGTACCTAGCGTCCCGGCAAATGGGGGCTTGACTATAGGCAGAAACGGCGGTGGAGATTGGGGTTGCCTGCTTACAGAAGGCAGGTGTCCCGCTGGGCATCACATTATCACGGGCCGCACAAATGGACCAAATTTTGGAACAGGTGCAGGCCCTGACTGCGGCCGCGGAGCACCTGGAACTTCGAGTGGCGGCTCAGGAGAACCGTCCAGCTCCTGCACCCTCTGTGCCCCAGGGGGCAATAGCCCCCTTTCCGATTGAACCCAAGGAGGAGTCTGTCGCAAGGTCTATGCCTTTATTGCGGAGAAGTTGGTCACCTGGTCCACTCCTGCCCTCGGAAACGGGCATCGGGAAACTTCAGAGCCTAGGTGGGGTCGAGGAAACCCACCTAGGCTGCAAGGTATTTCCTCTGTGTTGCACACAAATGACGTTGCCTGTCGAGATTACTCATGATTTTGAGTCTAGATCTGTAGAGGCTCTTTTGGATTGTGGGGCTGCCGGGAATTTTATTGATTGGGGCCTGGCTCAAGCGTTAAAGATTCCGCTGCAATCTTTAGTCAATCCAATAAGAGTCAAAGCCATTGATAATACCCCCCTTGTCGGGGGCCTGATTCAGTACCGTACTTCACCAGTGTTTGTTAGAGTGGAGGCGGGACATACCGAGCTAATGAGCTTCCTTCTCCTTAAGATGCCTCTTACCCCTTTGGTTTTGGGACTCCCCTGGCTGTCTAAACACAATCCCCAAATTGACTGGGTCTCTGGGCAGGTTATCAAGTGGGGGCCACAATGTTTCCAGTCTTGTCTTGAACTCCCTGTACGTGTCACTCGCTTGACTGCTGCGGGGAAAGATTTATAATTTAACTCGAGCTGAGAATAAGGCCATGAAAGAATACATTGCTGAGAATCTGCAGAAGGGATTTATTCGGCCGTCTACCTCACCAGCGGGTGCCGGATTTTTCTTTGTGGAAAAGAAAGATGGTGGCTTGCGCCCCTGTATTGTTTATAGGGGCCTGAATAAAATTTCAGTTAAAAATAAATACCCCCTTCCCTTAATAGAGGGACTCTTTAACCAGGTCATTGGGGCCCAGGTTTTTTCTAAGCTTGACCTGAGGGGGGCTTACAATTTAATCAGGATCCGTCAGGGAGACGAGTGGAAGACTGCCTTCAACACCCAGGACGGGCACTATGAATATCTTGTTATGCCATTCGGCCTATGTAACGCCCCAGCAGTCTTCCAGGACTTTGTTAATGAAGTTTTTAGAGAATACTTGGGCTGTTTTGTGGTCATCTACTTAGATGACATCCTAATATTCTCCCTGACCTTAACCGAGCATAGAGAGCATGTACAGATGGTTCTACAGAAATTGAGAGAGAATCACCTCTACGCCAAGCTAAAAAAGTGGGTTTTTGAGGTTTCTGAGGGTCCGTTCCTGGGATACATTGCTGCCGATACTGGGTTAACAATGGATCAGGACAAAGTATTTGCAGTCCTTCAGTGGGAAAAACCCAAAGATTTGAAGGGTTTACAGAGGTTTCTGGGGTTTGCTAATTTTTATAGGCGCTTTATAAAAAACTTTTCCACCTTGGTAGCCCCACTCACCGACCTCACTAAGAAGGGGGCGTTTACCCCTACTTGGTCGGGCCAATCCATCCAGGCCTTTGAGAACCTTAAGTCTGCCTTTAGTTCGGCACCTGTGTTGACCCACCCTGATATCCACCGATCCTTCATAGTTGAAGTAGATGCATCCGAGCTTGGGCTTGGGGCAGTTCTCTCACAGTACAGTGGGTCTCCTGAACGGCTACATCCCTGTGCCTTTTTCTCAAGAAAATTTAATTCCGCTGAGTGGAACTATGATATTGGCAATCGAGAACTTCTAGCTGTGAAATTAGCCTTTCAGGAATGGAGACATTGGTTAGAGGGGGCCCAGTTCCTAATTACGGTATTCACAGATAACAAGAATTTAGAATACATCGAATCAGCTAAAAGGTTAACCGCCCGTCAGGCCCAATGGTCTCTTTTATTCTCCCGATTTAATTTCACTATAACATACAAACCAGGAACAAAGAACATTAAAGCTGACGCTCTCTCTCCAGAAGTTTCACAGTTGATAAAGTCCCTGTAGAGGAGATCCTTCCCATAATCCCATGACACAAGGTCATAGCTGTCGTCCAACCTGACCTGTCGAGTGAGCTAAGCCTGTTTCAATCGGATTCTCCTCCGGGCAAACCCAATCACCTCCTCTATGTACACCTGTCCCACCGTCTGGCAGTACTTTAGCAGTTTCATGACTCCAAGACGGTGGGTCATCCAGGGGTTAAAAAGACTTTTGCCCCCCTAAGAAAGCTGCCCACAGCCCAAGAATTGGTTCAATATTTCTTAGATCATATTTTTAGACTTCACGGAATTCCAGAAGATGTGGTCTCAGATAGGGGGGTCCAATTTGTGTCACGCTTCTGGAGGGCATTCTGCACCCCGCTAGGCTTCACTGTTTCTCTGTCTTCAGCTTTTCACCCTCAGTCTAATGGGCAGATGGAAAGGACCAACCAGTCATTAGAACAATATCTCAGTTGCTTCACCTACGATATTCAGTCAGAGTGGTCCCAATTTCTTCCCTTTGCTGAATTTGCCTTCAATAGTGCAGTTAACCCCTCCAGGGGGTATCATCCTTCCGGTGTGTATATGGGAGGGATCTTAAGTTCTCAGAACTTTCAGGCTCATCCTCTGGTTTGCCTTCTTTAGACGATTGGTTGTCCCAGTGGCCAGATTTATGGGCCAAGATTCAGCGGCATTTGGTCCAGGCATCGAGTCAGCAGAAGGTCTTTGCGGACTGCGTCGATCCAATAATCCAGACTATAAAGTGGGGGATTTGGTCTGGCTCTCTACCAAAAATTTAGCGCTACGTCAAGGATTCTTCTCCTTCTACTATTCTAGTTGATGGTGAGCAGGAGTTTGAAGTCGCACGAATTCTGGATTCCCGTTTCCTCCGGAATTCCTTGCAATATTTAGTCGACTGGAAGGGATATGGGCCAGAAGAGAGGAGTTGGGTTCCAGCTAGAGATGTGCATGCAGACCGTTTAATTAAAAAATTTCATAAAGAAAATCCTCTTAAACCCAGGGGGGAGGGTCCTGGGGCCCCTCCTCAAGGGTGGGGTAATGTAAGGGACTTACCTCTGTCAGGGGGCCGGCGGCGAGCGTCCGCGGGGCGAAGCGGCACTCCTGCTGCTGGGAGCGCGGTTCCTCACTCTGGCAGCCTCCCTCGCCCCTCTCTAGCTGTGCAGGCGCGTGTCCCGCAGTTGGTAAATTTTGCCACTAGGAGGCGCTGTGCTGCGAGTGGCAGGCAGAACAGAGTGCTCCACACCTGATGGGAATCAGGGGCTGATCAGCCTTGCAGCCAAGACTGACCAGCCCCTTGATAGTGCCTCCAATCACTCACAGTGTTGTAAGTTACACCAATCAGCACATACACTCCCCCCCAGGGTGGCCATTGGTCGATTCCCCAATAAATATGGAGTCAGCCCAGCACTCAGTGCCCGTGATAGTCGCTTGTGATTAGGGTGTGATTCTGTTAGTTGTTATCTGATTCCGACCCGGCTTGATCGACCATTCCTGTCTGATGCCTATACCGACCTCTGCTTTGTCTGACCACGAACCTACCTGCCCCTCTGGATACCCCACGATCTCTGACCTCCCGGCTTGACCCTTTGGCTACCCCTGACTACGCACCTGTCTCATCCCTGTACTCTGACGCACCCTCCGGATTGACTACCTGTGAACGACCTCTGCTTCGGGATACCCTCGTGGTTCTTCGGCCTTCACCGTAAGCAGCCATTCTTTGTGCCTATTAAGACCTGGGGGCAACCATGTCCGGTGAGGCGTACCTAGCGTCCCGGCAAACGGGGGCTTGACTATAGGCAGAAGCGGCGGTGGAGATTGGGGGTTGCCTGCTTACAGAAAGCTGGTGTCCCGCTGGGCAGCACAGAAGCTGGTTTAGGGTAGGCGAATCAAGACTAGCCTAAAGAGAGGAGAGTGGGCAAGAAGGAGGAGCAATGTGGACCTAAGCATACCAAAACATATACTCCTGGGAAGCTGGGGGAACTAGGACCACATGCGTGCAATTGATGGCGCTCATGACACTTGGCATATTCGAAAAAAGCCCAACCTTCCAGGCTGTCATGCTGTCAGGAAGAGATGTATTTTTCCTGCAGGACAGTCATGGCATCGAGAAATGTAGTCAGGGCGCGGCTCCACAAAGGCTGACAGTGACCCTAGCCTCTGGAAGGAGCAATTCGCTAACAATTGGAGGCAGCCAACCAATTTGGTCTTACTTCCAATTGCATGCCCCTTTCTTGTGGCAGGGGGGCAACCATGGCCAGAGCTCTGAGTAAAGTTTCTCAAGAGAAAGGCAGTTCAGTCAGGTCAATTGGAACACCTGTTGATCAGTCATCTGATCGATATCCAGATGATGGTGGGGATATGCCTAAGCTCAGGAAGATACATGATTAACAACCTTCACTGCTGCATAACTCATAAAGGGGTTCCATCGTAGGTGCATTGGCTGGTTCTCTAGCAAATGCAGGTGTAATTTTGAACTGGAAAACTCCTTTTTTTTAGGCTCAAAAACAACCAAATCAGGGCTCAGAATCACACGCGCAGGCTACACCCGTACTCGAACGTACGCCTTGAGTTGTAACAATATGTCCAGACCATGTTGCAGAAATTCCAAGACCCTAGGGATAGAAAACGCCCTACAAGGCAAGGCCCTGACCTCACACCAATCAATATAAGACCTCCAAGTCCTGTAATAGATGGCAGAGGAAGACTGCTTTCTAGCCCTAACCAGAGTCTGAATGACAGCATCAGAAAGACCTTCCTCCCTCAAGATGGAGGTTTCAGCAGCCACGCCGTCAAAGCCAGCATTGGTAAATTGGGGTAGAGCAGTGGACCCTGAGTGAGCAGATCCGGCAGAAGGGGCAGATCTAACTGATCCTCTGCCAACCTTACCACGTCTGCGAACCAAACCTGTCTTGGCCACCTTGGAGCCACCAGGATTGCTGACGCGCCCTCTAGGGCCAGCTTGCGCACCACTCTGCCCACCATGGGAAACGGAGGGAACAGGTACAGAAACCCCAGATCCCTCCAGTTCAGAGACACGGCATCTGCTGCCAGAGCCAACGGATCCCGCGAGAGAGACACAAATGCCGGAAGCTTGTGATTGTGACGAGAGGCAAAGAGGTCCACCTCCGGAGTCCCCCACCAGAGGCAAAGCGACCGAAAAACCTTGGGGCAGAGCGACCATTTCCCCCGGCGAGATGACCCCCTGCTTAGGGAGTCCGCCTCCGTGTTCTCCACTCCCGGAATGTACACTGCCGAGATGCATGGGACATTGCCCTCTGCCCAATCCAGAATCAAAGACACATCCCGGAGGGCACGCCTGCTGCGAGTCCCTCCCTGGTGATTGATGTAGGCGACCGCCGTCCGATTGTCCGACCGAACCTGAACCGGTAGTCCCCGTAACTGATGAGTCAAGTGAGCCAGAACCAACCTGATGGCTCTCAGCTCCAGAACATTGATGGGATCGTGAGCCTCCTGAGGCCCCCACAGCCCCTGAAACTGAAGATCCTTCCAAAATCCCCCCCAACCTGACAGGCTGGCATCCGCGGTGACCGTCTCCCAACGAGGGGTCAGAAAGGACCTGCTCCTCATCAGATTGCTCGGTTTCAGCCACCACCGAAGGGAACGCCACACCCGGGGGGACATCAGAAAGGACTGATCCAATGACAACGGGGACCCGTCCCAAGCTGCCAAGAGATGGAGCTGGAGTGTCCTCGTGTGAAACTGGGCAAAGGGAACAGCCTCGAACGATGCCACCTTCAACCCCACCAATCGCATCCCTAGCCGGATGGACGGGCGGGGGATGGATAGGAGACGCTGAGTCAATTCCTGAATCAGAAGAACCTTGGCTCGGGGGAGAAACACCCTGGCCTGAGAAGTATCCAGAGACATTCCCAGGAACTCCACCAGCCTGGAGGCTCTCCAGAGTGGACACCACGGTCCTGGTATCCAGCTACGCCTTGACTGAGGGAAGACGCCATGATGAGAAGATCGTCCAGATATGGCACGATGCGGATACCCCTGGCTCGGAGGATGGCCATCACTCCTGCCAGCACCTTGGTAAAAACCCTTGGAGCCGAGGTAAGGCCAAACGGAAGAGCCACAAACTGAAAATGTCGATGTCCACGACAAACCTGAGGAATCTCTGGTGTGCCAGAAATATTGGAATATGCAGGTAAGCATCCTTGATGTATATGGACGTCATGAAGTCCCCCTGAGGAAGTGAATGAATGGCAGAGCGCAGAGTTTCCATACGAAACTTCCGGGGACGGACGAACCTGTTGAGCAACTTCAGATCCAGAATGGGACGAATGGAACCGTCCTTTCTTGGGCACCGTGAACAAGTTGGAATAGAAGCCCAGGACCCGTTCTGAGAGGGGCACCGGACAGATGACCTCCGTGTCCACGAGACTTGCTACTGCTGCCCGAAGCCCCTGGGCGGCCAGAGGATCTAACGGCACCCGAGACCTGAAGAATCTGGGAGGGGGCCCGAACTCCAGCTTGTAATCGGAAGACACCACTTCCTGAATCCACCTGTCCGAGACCTCTTGGACATGAAATAGGCCCTCTCCTCCGCTTCTGTTGTCATGCCGCTAGCACTCCCTTTTGTGGTTGGGGCCGTCACCTGCGGCTAGCGGGTGACTTGCCATTAACCCCCAGCCCACCCATTACCTGCCTCCCTAAAGCCCGGGGGGGGGGGGCTGAGGGGCCCACAGCCACAGTGGCTATGTGGGCTTTTAACCTGCAGGGCCACAGAATCTGGCCCCTTTGCCCGGTTGTACAAGCTCCCATAGCTGGTCCCCGAGCTGGTTATGCTGGGAAGGAGGACCCCACGCCATTTTTTTAATTCTTAAGGGTATTTAACCATTAAAATTCCCCCAAAAATGCCCGCTCCCCCCAGGAGGGGGGCCCTATGTCTTTTTTAAAATTAACTCGTCATGTCCTGTTGCCCAGCAGGTATAAAAAGCTTCCACCAGCAAAGCATAAGCCAGAGTGATCGGCATGGGACACAGTGCTCCGGAATGGATAGGAGGTAAGTATTGAAATAAAAAGAAAATGTTTTTTTCTGTGCGTGTTTTTTAAATTTAACCCTTTGTGAAATGGTAAGGGGTCCATGAGACCCCTATACTAGTTCACAAGCCTTGGGGGCTAGCAAGCTACCTGCGGCTAGTGGGTGACTTGTCATTAACCCCCAGCCCCCCCAAAGCCAAGGGCAGAACCAAAGCTGGCCAATGCACCCTGTTCTACAAGCCCTGCAAAGCTGGTCCCCGTGCTGGTTATGCTGAGTAGGGGGTACCCCACTTCATTTTTTTGGGGAATCTTTTTAACCTTAAAAAAAAAATGGGGTCCCCCTGGGAAGGTATATCCCACGACATTTTTTCCATTTAACCCTTTATAGTGTGGATAGTAGTTTTTTATTTGTAAATGTTATAAAGTGCTTTTCTAAGTTTGGGGGGGTCTCCTGGGCAGGGATGGGGGGCTACCGATACATATGTGGTATGTTATAATTGGGAGATATGGGGCTTTTACATGCAATATGGTTTTCTTTAATAAAATCAAATATTTTATTTAAAATATATGAGGCAATTCAAAAAAAAAATTAGTTTTTTACTTAAATATTTTAAAAAAATGTGGCCAAATTACAAACAAGATATTTAATGTTAAAGCCTAAACTGCAAAAATCACAGTTAAACATTAAAAATGGTGAAAAATGACCTTTCAACAGGGGGTGACAAAGTAGGCTGGCAGTTAAAAGAACCTATGCATGTTGGGTATTGTTCTGCTCGGGGGAACATGCACTTTCAGATTTAGCTGTTCTTTTTCTTGCTTGCATATTGCTGCATATTGTTAGGAAAATGTGTTTTCCATTCTGTGTATTTATTTTATTTTTCAGGAGACCCTGTGCAACTACAGGGTTTTTAACCCTTAAAATTCCCCCCAAAAATGGGGGGGGGGGGGGAGACTCTGCGTCATTTTTTTTTAAATTAACCCCTTATGTTCTGTCACCCAGCAGCTATTAAAGGCTTCCAGCAGGCAAGCGGAAGCCAGTGATTGGCGAGGGACACAGTGCAAGATAGATGGGAGGAAATTATTTAAAAAAATATTTTTTTCTGTGTGTGTGTGTGTGTGTGTGTGTGTTTGTGTGTTTCTTTTTACATTTAACTAGAGATGAGTGAATTTTTGAAAAATTAGATTCGGCCGAATCACAGAATTTTCCAGAAAAATTTGTTTCAGTCCGAATTTATTCACGGCGAATTGCTATTAAAAATGGCTATTTCTGTCCTTCTGAGAGCCTCAATAGGGTTGTAGAACATTTTGCCTTGCTGTAACATGCATAGGATGCGTGCTGGGTTAGTGAAATAATACTGTAAAGAATACTGTACAGATCAGAGGCATCACTATTATAATCGCTGTCGCAGAGTGGCACAATTACAGAGCCTTGAGGTGGCATCAGCATGAGGAGCCCATATATTGTGTGAAAGACACACCCTGGACTTGGCAGCAGCATGGGGAGCCCATATATTGCCTAAAAGACACACCCTGGAGTTTTCAGCAGCATGGGGAGCCCATATATTGTGTGAAAGACACCCTAAAGTTGGCAGCAGCATGGGGAGCCCATATATTGCCTGAAAGACACACTGGAGTTGGCAGTAGCATAAGGAGCCCATATATTACCTTAAAAACAAACCCTGGAGTTGGCTGCAGCATAAGGAGCCCATATATTGCCTGAAAGACACATTGGAGTTGGCATCAGCATGAGGAGCCCATATATTACCTTAAAGACACACCCTGGAGTTGGCAGCAGCATGAGGAGCCCATATATTGCCTGAAAAACACACCCTGAAGTTGGCATCAGCATAAGGAGCCCATATATTGCCTGAAAGACATTGGAGTTGGCAGCAGCATGGGGAGCCCATATATTGTGTGAAAAACACCCTAAAGTTGGCAGCAGCATTGGGAGCCCATATATTGCCTTAAAGACACCCTGGAGTTGGCATCAGCATGAGGAGCCCATATATTACCTGAAAGACACATCCTGGAGTTGGCAGCAGCATAAGGAGCCCATATATTGCCTGAAAAACACACCCTGGAGCTGGCATCAGCATAAGGAGCCCATATATTGCCTGAAAGACACATTGGAGTTGTCAGCAGCATGGGGAGCCCATATATTGTGTGAAAAACACCCTAAAGTTGGCAGCAGTATGGGGAGCCCATATATTGCCTTACAGACACCCTGGAGTTGGCAGCAGCATGAAGCGCCCATATATTGTCTGAATGACACACCCTGGAGTTGGCAGCAGCATAAGGAGCCCATATATTGCCTAAAAACACACCCTGGAGTTGGCAGCAGCATAAGGAGCCCATATATTGCCTGAAAGACACATTGGAGCTGGCAACAGCATGGGGAGCCCATATATGGTGTGAAAAACACCCTAAAGTTAGCAGCAGCACGGGGAGCCCATATATTGCCTTAAAGACACCCTGGAGTTGGCATCAGCATGAAGAGCCCATATATTGCCTGGAAGACACACCCTGGAGTTGGCAGCAGCATAAGGAGCCCATATATTGCCTGAAAAACACACCCTGGAGTTGAAATCAGCATAAGGAGCCCATATATTGCCATAAAGACACCCTGGAGTTGGCAGCAGCATGGGGAGCCCATATATTGCCTGAAAAGCACACCCTGAAGTTAGCATCAGCATAAGGAGCCCATATATTGCCTGAAAGACACACTGGAATTGGCAGCAGCATGGGGAGCCCATATATTGCCTGAAAGACAAACTCTGGAGTTGGCAGCAGCATAAGGAGACCATATATTGCCTGAAAGACACACTGGAGTTGGCAGCAGCATGAGGAGCTCATATATTGCCAGAAGGACACACCCTGGAGTTGACAGCAGCATGAGGAGCCCATATATTGCCTGAAAGACACACTGGAGTTGGCAGGAGCATGAGGAGCTCATATATTGCCAGAAGGACACACCCTGGAGTTGACAGCAGCATGAGGAGCCTATATATTGCCTGAAAGACACACTGGAGTTGGCAGCTGCATAAGGAGCCCATATATTGCCTGAAAGACACATTGGAGCTGGCAACAGCATGGGGAGCCCATATATGGTGTGAAAAACACCCTAAAGTTAGCAGCAGCACGGGGAGCCCATATATTGCCTTAAAAACACCCTGGAGTTGGCATCAGCATGAAGAGCCCATATATTGCCTGGAAGACACACCCTGGAGTTGGCAGCAGCATAAGGAGCCCATATATTGCCTGAAAAACACACCCTGGAGTTGAAATCAGCACAAGGAGCCCATATATTGCCATAAAGACACCCTGGAGTTGGCAGCAGCATGGGGAGCCCATATATTGCCTGAAAAGCACACCCTGAAGTTAGCATCAGCATAAGGAGCCCATATATTGCCTGAAAGACACACTGGAATTGGCAGCAGCATGGGGAGCCCATATATTGCCTGAAAGACAAACTCTGGAGTTGGCAGCAGCATAAGGAGACCATATATTGCCTGAAAGACACACTGGAGTTGGCAGGAGCATGAGGAGCTCATATATTGCCAGAAGGACACACCCTGGAGTTGGCAGCTGCATAAGGCGCCCTTATATTGCCTGAAAGACACACTGGAGTTGGCAGCAGCATAAGGAACCCATATATTGCCTAAAAAACACACCCTGAAGTTGGCAGCAGCATAAGAAGCCCATATATTGCCTGAAAGACACACTGGAGTTGGCAGCAGCATAAGGAGCCCATATATTGCCTGAAAAACACCCGGGAGTTGGCAGTAGCATACGGAGCCCATATATTTCCTAAAAGACACACCCTGGAGTTGGCAGCAGCATAAGGAGCCCATATATTGCCTGAAAGACACATTGGAGTTGGCAGCAGCATGGGGAGCCCATATATTGCCTGAAAAAACACACCCTGGAGTTGGCATCAGCATAAGGAGCCCATATACTGCCTGAAAGACAGACCCTGGGGTTTGCAGCAGCATGGGGAGCCCATATATTGCCTGAAAGAGACACCCTGGGGTTTGCAGCAGCATGGGGAGCCCATATATTGCCTGAAAGACACACCCTGGAGTTGGCATCAGCATGGGGAGCCCATATATTGCCTGAAAGAGACACCCTGGGGTTTGCAGCAGCATGGGGAGCCCATCTATTGCCTGAAAGACACACCTTGGAGTTTGCAGCAGCATGGGGAGACCATGTATTGTGTGAAAGACACCCTAAAGTTGGCAGCAGCATGGGGAGCCCATATGATGCCTGAAAGACACATTGGAGTTGGCAGAAGCATGGGGAGCCCATATATTGCCTGAAAGACCTGGAGTTAGCAGCAGCATAAGGAGCCCATATATTGCCTGAAAACCACACTCTGGAGTTGAAAGCAGCATAAGGAGCCCATATATTGCCTGAAAAACATACCCTGGAGTTGGCAGCAGCATGAGGAGCCCATATATTGCCTGAAAAACACACCCTGGAGTTGGCAGCAGCATAAGGAACTACCATGCATCAGCTACCACCATGGCATATTTTGTGCCAGGAGCGAGGGTCCAATAAGGTGGAGAGCCAGAAGTCATCCCGCTGACAAACGGAGACAATTCAGCAGTCACTACGCAAGCACGTGAACATGCATCGTGCCATTTATGCAAGTGACTGAAAGGGACTACCTGTCTCCATATCCACTGCATACTGCCACGGTGTGTCTGGGTCCTCTCCTCACAACCCTCTAGCTCCTCTGGCTGCTGCTGCTCCTCCTCTCCTGTCAGATGACTAGATAAACCACCCATTTCGCCAAACTTAAACTCTGCTTCACTGTACCCCTCCCCCTCCTGCAGTTCAGCTCTCACGGGGTTCATGTGGCCGTGAGATGTAGGCGCCATGTCTCCAATACCCTGACCAGCCATGGTTTCCAATATGTGTTGTAGTACATGAAGCAGTGGAATCATGTCGTTCATCCCGTAATCCTGGCTACTGACAAATAATGTGGCTTCCTCAAAGGGCCTGAGCAAACGGCAAGTGTTACGTATGAGCTGCCACTGGTTTACATTGAAGTCACACAGCGGAGTCCCCCTATCTGCTTGGATCATCAAGAAATCTTTGATGGCTTTTTTCTGTTCGTATAGTCGATCCAACATAAGAAGGGTGGAATTCAAACGGGTGGAAACATCGCAAATGAGACTATGTTGGGGGATACTGTTCTGATGCTGTAGCTCAAGAAGGGTGTGCTTGGTGGTGTAGGAGTGGATGAAGTGCATGCAAAGTTTCCTTACCTTTGTTAGGATGTCTTGCAGATGGGGGGAAGACTTCAGAAAATGCTTGACAACTAAGTTGAACAAGTGCGCCATACAGGGAGCGTGGCTCAGGCTTCCTTGTCGCAACGCAGACAAGATGTTCTTCCCATTGTCCGTCACCATGTTTCCCATTTGCAGTTTTCGTGGAGTAAGCCATGTTTTGATTTCTTGATGAATGTATTTTAGGAGCTCTTCCCCTATGTGACTCCCAGCGATGTGAAGCCCAGCGTTACACCGCCGTGCCCTGCACACATGGTAGGCTGGAGGGGCACTGAGACTTGACCGTACAGTGGAGGCTGAGGAGACGGCAGAGGATGGAGAGATGGAGTCGCACAGGCATAACGGCCAGGGACAGGCACAACGGCCTGGGATCGTGGAGGTCGAAGCGGCGTGACCTGTCCAAGTTGCTGTTGTGGCTGTGCAGGAACCACATTCACCTAGTGGGCCGTAAAGGACATGTATTGTCCCTGACCATAGTTACAGCTCCAGACGTCGGCGCTGCCGTGCACACTTTGGTGCACACCGACAGGCTCAAGGACTGGCCCACCTTCTGTTAGCCATCAGTTCTCTGAAATGTGCAGCGTCCACCACCTGAAAAGGGAGGGACTGCAGCACCAGCAACTTGAACAAGAGCACATTTAGCTACTGCCCCGTAGGAAGAGTGGGCGCATACTGTTGTCTCTTGGACATGGCTTCGCTGATGGATTGCTGGCGGGATGACAGACTTGTATTAGGAGGAGCAGGAGCATCTGGAGCAACAGAGGATGGGTATGATGCACAGCTACCTTCAGCTGAGGTGCTGGAGCCTTGGCTGGCTGAAATTGGGAGCGGCGTGCCACTGGGTGACGCAGCGGGCTGGACCACCACTTCGGAGCCTCGGTTCTCCCAGGGCGCTTTATGGTGACGCTGCATATGTTGCTGCAGGGCCGTGGAGCCAACACTGGGGTCCTGGCCACGCTTTACCTCCTGCGGATGCTTGATGAGAAACTGCCACACTGCTGAGTAGCTAATTTTCCCACCAACAGTCCGCACTAATTCACTGCTACTGCCGCAAACACCAGGAACCCCTGCTCCACTACCTCCCAGGAAGGTAGCCTGCCGCGCTGCAAGTGGTCTACCCCGGCCCCGTTTGGCTCCAGACTTTCCAATTCTGCCACCATGCTGGGTGCCAACCATGCTACCACCTTGCTGCCTCAGCTGCTGACTCGGGGGCAACCTGCGACCCTCTTCTCCTAATGATGATGAAGTCCCTTCTGCACCCGGCTCCCAAGTGCGATCGGCTTCATCATCATCATTGAGTTGTGTTTGCACGTCACTGATGTCGTCCCCGGTTTCCTCAACAGTATCTGCTGCAGGAGCTGGAATTCTCACCACACCACCTCCCACGCCACTCTCCTCATCAGTGTTTGTCTGCCTAGCAAAAGAATCGGTGGATGTCTCCTCCATTTCCTGGCTGGGCAGTAGCTGCTGACTGTCCTCTATCAGATCGTCCTCACTGAATAGTGGAGCTGAACCCAAAGCATAAGCTACGTCGCTGGGGGGGCATAGGACAGAGGCAATGGAAGGACAGG
Organism: Gastrophryne carolinensis; assembly: GCA_027917425.1. NCBI lineage: Eukaryota > Metazoa > Chordata > Amphibia > Anura > Microhylidae > Gastrophryne > Gastrophryne carolinensis. The sequence continues at coordinate 277,344,419 of CM051238.1, forward strand.
GACTTCTCCCGGACCATGCCAACTCAGGGTTATGTCCGAGGAACCTACCGACTGTTGACTGGGGGTCACTTGTCACTTGTTAAAACGTGGTTTTGCTTGAAAAACAAGAGCGATATAGGCAGGTGCTCTAGCAAAAGATAAAGGCAAAGACACTGTCAGATGGCCTTAATTAGGATGCCCTTGGTCAGAGTTAAATACATTATAGGCAGTTTTAAAACGTGATTTTGCTTGAAAAACAAGAGCGATATAGGCAGGTGCTCTAACAAAAGATAAAGGCAAATACAATGTCACATCATGGGCTGCTATGGGATGCCCCTAGTGAAAGTGAAGCACTACAGAAGTTTTAAAACGTGGTTTTTGTTACAAAAGGAAAAGCTAAATAGGCAGGTACTCTTTAAAGACAAATTCTAGCAAGCTGTGACACCATGGGCTGACATGGGATGCCCCCACTGAAAGTGAAGCACTGCAGGAGTTTTAAAACGTTGTTTTTGTTACAAAAGGAAAAGCTAAATAGGCAGGTGTGTGTGACCTGTATTGCACTAAATAGGCTTGAAAGATCTCGGCATGAAAGCTAATGCAAACACTGTAAACTGTCTCTTTCTGTCACTGTCACTGCCTCTCTCCTTCTCTTCCTGGCTCTATCTATCTGTCCCTGACCCATTCTCACCGCCGAAATGAGCCCCCACAAGATGGCCACCACTTATATAGGGCTGTGAGATCATCGGGGAGCCTGGCTGCTGATAGGCAGCATGTTATGCCTACCCAGGATTCTTTGCCCCATGGGACATGTCCTGACATGTCGATCCACCATTTTAGATGGCCTGGAATGCAGTAAATGGAGTTTAAGGAAGCGGATTCATTTAGAATCAGATTTTTCCTGAAATTCGTTACCAATTCGGACTTTTAACCCATTGTGAACTGTTAAGGGGTCCATAAGACCACTATACCAGTTCACAAGAGTGGGGGCTGGCAAGTCACCTGCGGCTAGCGGGTGACTTGCCATTACCCCCAGCCCCCTTATTACCTGCCTTCCCAAAGCCCAGGGAGGGCAGAAGGGCCTGGGCCGATTTAGGCGGTGCGGGCTTGTAGCCGGCAGGGAGGGGGCCACCAAAGCCCTGTGCCCTGTTCTACAAGCCCTGCATAGCCGATTCCTGGGCTGGTTATGCTGGGTAGGGGGGGACTGCATGTCATTTATGGGGATTTTTAAGGGTTTTTAACCGTTAAAATTCCCCCAAAAAAATAGGGTGCCCCCCCCCCCCCCCGGGAAGGGGGACCACATGCCAATTTTTTTCTTGATTTAACCCTTTATAGTGTGGATAGTAGTTGTATTTTATTTGTAAATGTTATAAAGTACTCGTTTCAGTTTGGGGGGGGGTCTCCTGGGCAGAAATGAGGCGGCTACCGATACATATGTAGTACCATTGTAATCGGGAGAAATGGGGCTTTCACGTGCAATATGGTTTTCTTTAATAAATAAATGTTTTATTTGAAATAAAGGAGACATTTTTCCCAAAAATATTTTTTTTTTATGCAAAAAATTTAAAATGTAAAAAACAGAATAAAAATTACAAACAAGACATTTCATGTTAAAGCCAAAACTCTGCTGCTGCAAAAAAAAATATATATATATATAATTTTCCTGGAAATTCCTGAAAAAATGGTACAAAACATGGAGCAAAATGGGGAAAATACCATTTTGTGAATACTCACCTGTAAAATGGGTATTATAAGTATGTCACACACCCCGCTTCAAACATTAATAATTACTCTTGGGTAAACCCATCTCTAGGTGGCGACGTTGCAGGAAGTCTTGCAAAACGAGCTCCTCCCGGTCTATACATACCTGGGACCTCCCACTTATCCCCCAGTTTTCAAACAGCAGTAAAGACAAGGTACCAGAAAAACCATTGGCAACCCTCAAACCGTAAACAAAGCTTCACCATATAAAAGATCCAGGATACCAAAAAGGGCGGGTGAAGCGGGGTGTGTGACATACTTATAATACCCATTTTACAGGTGAGTATTCACAAAATGGTATTATTCACAAGTATGTCACACACCCCGCTTCAAACATTAATAATTACTCTTGGGACATCCAAAAGCAGTGTCCAGAAAGGGCGGGTATCCAACAAGGCAATAATGCAAAACTCAAACCACTGCAGCCTGCAGAACCTTGCAGCCAAACACAGCATCCGCTGAAGCCCGCACGTCAACCTTATAAAACTTGGAAAAAGTGTGAACAGAAGACCAAGTGGCAGCCTTACAAACTTGCTCAACAGAAGCCTGGTGCTGAAAAGTCCAAGACGCCCCAACAGCCCGAGTAGAATGAGCAGTGATAGGAAAAGGGGGAGCCTTCCCCTTGGCAGAATAGGCCCCAACAACAGCCTGACGAATCCACTTGCTAATGGAAGACTTAGCCGGAGCGAAACCCTTCCTAGGCCCGCAAGGCACCACGAAAAAGGCATCAGTCTTACGAAAAGGAGATGTAGTAGGCAAATAGTACTTAACACAGCGTACCACATCCAAACAATGCAAAACCCTCTCCTTGTCATTCCTAGGCTTAGGACACAAGGACGGAAGAACAATGTCCTGGTTAAGATGAAAGGCAGAGACCACCTTAGGAAGAAAGTCCGGTTTGAAGCGGAAAACCACTTTGTCCTGATGTCTCTCAAAGTAAGGAGCCTGAATCGACAAGGCTGCCAATTCCCAAACGCGCCGAACCGAAGTGATGGCCACCAAAAAGGCAACCTTCTGAGTCAGAGTAGAAAGAGCAATATCCTACAAAGGCTCAAAAGGAGGAGCCTGAAGAGCAGAGAGAACCAAATTCAAATCCCAAACAGGGAGCAAAGGCTCAAAAGGAGGCCGCAGATGCGAGACCCCCTGGAAGAAAGTCTTGACCAAAGGATGAAGCGCAAAGGACCTTTGAAAAAAGACAGACAAGGCAGAAACCTGCCCCTTCAAAGTACTCAGCTGAAGACCAGAGAAACAGAAAAGACCTGACAGGGCAAAGATCTAGCCTTACACCAATCAATATAAGATCTCCAAGTCCTATAGTAGATGGTAGAAGAGGACCTCTTCCTGGCGCTAATAAGAGTCTGAATAACAGAATATGAAAGACTCTCCTCCCTTAAGATGGAGGTTTCAGCAGCCAGGCCGTCAAAGCCAGCGTTGGCAAATTGGGGTAACGCAGTTGACCCTATGTGAGAAGATCCGGCCGAAGAGGCAGATCGAACTGATCCACCGCCAGATGAACGATGTCTGCGAACCACACCCTCCTTGGCCACCTTTGAGCCACGAGAATGGCGGGAACCCCTTCCAGGGCCAGCTTTCGCAACACCTTGCCTAGCATGGGGATCGGAGGAAACAGATAAAGGAACCCCAGGTCCCCCCAGCTCAGGGACATGGCATGCACTGCCAGAGCTAGAGGAGCCTGAGAGAGTGACACGAATATCGGGGGCTTGTAATTGTGACGAGAGGCAAACAGATCTACCTCCGGTGTCCCCCACCGGAGACAAAGCGACCAAAACACCTGGGGATGGAGAAACCATTCCCCCCTGGTGGGAAGAGCACCTGCTCAGGAAGTCTGCCTCCGTGTTTTCCACTCCTGGAATGTACACTGCTGAGATGCAAGGGACATGAGTCTCCGCCCAGGCTAGAATCAGAGACACCTCTCTGAGGGCACTCAGACTGCGAGTCCCTCCCTGGTGATTGATGTAAGCAACCGGCGTCCAATTGTCCGACCGAACCTGAACCGGCAAGCCCTGTAAATGCTGTGTCAGGTGAGACAGAACCAACCTGATGGCTCTCAACTCCAGAACGTTGATGGGAAAGTGGGCCTCCAGAGGACCCCACTGCCCCCGGAAACGAAGGTCCTTCCAGAAACCTCCCCATCCCGACAAACTGGCGTCCGTGGTGACAGTTTCCCAAAGAGGCATCAGAAAGGACCTGCCCCTCAAGAGATTGTCCAAAACCATCCACCACTGTAGAGACTGCCGAACCCGGGAAGACATCCGGAAGGACCGATCCAACGACCGCGGTCGCCGATCCCAAGACGCCAACAGATGAAGCTGAAGCGTCCTCGTGTGAAACTGAGCAAAGGGAACTGCCTCGAAGGAAGCTACCATCAACCCCACCAGTCTCATCCCTAGCCGGATGGATGGGCAAGGATTGGAAAGAAGAAGCTGCGCCAATTCCTGAATCAAGAGAACTTTGGCCTGAGGCAGAAACACTCTGTGTTGGCAAGAATCCAAGGACAGAAAGGGCACCACCCTGGCCGGAACGAGAGAGGACTTGGGGTAGTTGATCACCCAGCAGAACCTCTCCAGAGTGGATACCACCGTCCTGGTGTCCACCTCCGCTTGAATGAAGGAAGAAGCCATGATGAGAAGATCGTCCATATAGGGCACAATGCGAATCCCCTGAGCTCTGAGAAGGGCCATCACTCCCGCCAACACCTTGGTGAACAAGGTAAGGCTGAACGGAAGAGCCACAAATTTAAAATGCCGATCTTCCACCACGAAGCGAAGAAACCTTTGGTGAGCAGGAAATATAGAAATATGAAGATAGGCATCCTTGATGTCTATGGACGTCATGAAGTCCCCCTGCCGCAGAGAATTGATGTCAGAACGCAGAGTTTCCATGCGAAACTTCCGGGGACGAATAAACACGTTGAGGAACTTCAGATCCAGGATGGGACGAACCGACCCGTCCTTCTTGGGCACTGTGAAGAGATTGGAATAATACCCGCGGCCCACCTCCGAAGGAGGGACCGGGCAGATGACTGCCATTTCCAGAAGATTCCTCACCGCCGCCAGGAGCCCCTGCGTGGCCAAAGGATCTGAGGGAACACGAGACCTGAAAAATCTTAGAGGAGGTCGGGACTCGAACTCCAGCTTGTAACCGGCCGACACCACCTCCCGGATCCACCTGTCCGAGACCGCCTGGTCCCACACCCGGGAGAAGAGTCGCAACCGTCCCCCCACCCGCAAGGGTGAGGGCACCCCCTCATTGTTGAGCGGGCTTGGCAGCTGGTTTGGGTTTGGCACCCCAGGAGTGAACGGAAAGGCCCCAGCCTCTACCCCTGTTCCAGCTGGCACCCCTGGGAGCCGTAAAGCCCGCACCCCTGCCAGCTCTGGCTCCCCAAAAAGAGGGATTAAAAGAGGCCGCCCCCCCCCCCCGAAAGGAACGACGAAATTTCTTGCGCTGAGGTAACTTACCTCCCTTGGCAACCGAATCCAATTTCTCACCAAACAGGCGCAAACCCAAAAAGGGAAGGGCCGTAAGCGACTTCTTAGAATTAAAGTCAGCAGTCCATTGCCGCAACCACACCGACCGTCGGATAGCCACCAACAAAGCCGTGGTCCTGCCACACATCACTATGGCGTCATCCTGAGCGGCAAAGACAAACGAAACGAAGGACTCACAATGTTTGAGAGCAAGGAACTCATCACAAGTAGGATCAAGGTCTGCACATAAATCCCTGACAATGGACCTAACCGCCAACAACAAAAGTGCCGAAGCACAAACAGGCCTCAAAGCCGAACCCGCACAGGTAAAACCATGGCGAGCCAGCTGGTCAATCCGGCGATCTTCGCCATCCTTAAGGGTAGTCGTGTCAGGAGAATGCAACACCGCCATGTTAGATAGCCCCAAAACCGAAGCATCAACCTCGGGAGGAAAAGACCAACGCTTCACCAAGTCCGCCGGAAAAGGATACTTCTTATCCCAACTAGGCGGAACACCAACGAGACGCGTAGGCTGCTCCCATTCTTTAAGGACGACATTCTCAAAATGTCGTTGACTGGGAAACTCCAAACGCGGCTTGGCCACATCAAACAACTCACCCTTAGGCGGAGGAACTGCCTCAGGAGGGTCTAAATCCAAAACTTCAAACATTTGACCCCATGGAAGGGGTGTCAGAAACCGTCCCCATCGCCTGGTCACCCTCAGCACCAAATAACTGCTGGACCTCAGGGTCGTCCAATTCCTCTATAATCTCCCCCTCTTCAGCATGGGGGCAATCTGACCAATCCAATGCCTCAATAACCTCCACATCTGAGTCCGGCGGAGGCGGGGACAAGTGTTTCCGCTTAGCCGGAGCCTTCTGAGCAACCACAGTGGAAAACATTTTCTCGAGGCTAGCCAACCGGGCGCATACCTCGGATTGCGAATCCCCACCCATGACAACGTCACATGGGGTCCGGAACAGGCGAGGAGGAGTAGGAGATGACACGGGCGACGAGGGGCCAGAAACCGGGGTGCCGGACTGGCGCTCAATGTTCCGCTGCGGTGGATGGAATGCATATAATGACATCATCCCCCGGAAGCGGAGCCCCACAACCCCCACACAGCCTAGATTGCCCCGAAGGGCCATTTCTGGTATCCTTGGAAGCCTCCATATGGTGAAATTGTGGTATTCGCAATTACCCAGGGATTTACGCCGTATGCGACCCGGGATGCCCCTTTTTTTTTTTTTTTTTTTTTTTAATGGCCCTGAAGTGGGAGAATTTGCAGTTTAAAAATATATAGATATATAAATAAAATTGTAATGGACAACCCCACTAGCCAGGTATCTAAGACCGGGAGAACCCTTCAGCGCGGGATCCCAGGATCTGTAACAGAAAAGACAACAGTCACTCCAAGCAAATAACAGACCAGCGTGCGTCAGTACAAGAATAAAAGCACAAAAAAGGCAAGCATGAAACAGCACAGAGAAGAATATATAGAAAAAAAATATATATATAAAAATAAATATACATAAGGCTATGAGTGCACACAAGAGCAAGGGACCCAGCTGCATGCAGCTAATAACCAAACAAACCCCCACCTCAAGGAGATACTGACAGCCATGCCCGGACAAGCTCTAATGTCCCCTATAAGACAGAAAGACATACCTCCTTAATGAAACAACACAGCCTACCTTAATAGCCGAACACATAAAATGGCGGCGCAACACGCAGCATACGGCCATCTGAAACGAGGAGGCAGGGGGAAGAAGGAGGGCGGGCCCAACCAAGCGCGCCAGACGCTCCGGCCCCGCCCCCCTCCAATCAACAGCACAGAGCGGGCCGCGCGAGACGCGGCCCCGCCCCCTCCTCCTCCGGAGAACCGGCCACACACAGTGGGCGCCAGAAGACATGGCGCCCGCTCCTCAGCCAGAGGGGCTCCACGGAGCCCCCACAAACCAGCGAGCCGGACAGACAGGCGGGCCGGCGACACGCACGCCGCCCGGCCCCGCCCCCCACCGGCCGCACCAGCTCAACAAGTAAAATAAAACACTCACCCAGCCATACAGTATGGAAACATGCACCAAGCACACAGACACAGCCCCCCACCCCCATCTAGCGCAGGGAGAAGGGACCAAGCGGGACACAGGGCAAACCCATAGGGGCAACAGGACAGGGCATCCCAAATCCGGATCACCAGGCCGGATAACCACGTTGCCCCATAGTATGGGGTATAACGGAGGAGCAAGCTCCTAGGCACCTTAAGGTGCAGTCTACCCTTGCCCAACCGACAGACTAAGCTGGGAGGCTACACACTGAATCAAGGGACTAATAGACAAAACCAGCCGGGCAGAAATAGACCAGAAGGGGGGCCGGGGTGTCACCCCGGCTACCAGCAAGCAGGAGACTTCATTCTTCTGTCTTGTCGCCATCTTGCAGAGAAGAACACTGGGGGATAAGTGGGAGGTCCCAGGTATGTATAGACCGGGAGGGGCTCGTTTTTCAAGACTTCTCTGCAACGTCGCCACCTAGAGGTGGGTTTACCCAAGAGTAATTATTAATGTTTGAAGCGGGGTGTGTGACATACTTAGAATAAATGACCTGTCAACAGAGGGTGACAAAATCTCAAGTAGGCTGGCATTTAAAAGGGTTAAAATTAGCTATGCATGTTGGGTATTGTTCTGTTCAGGGGACCTTGTTCTTTTAGATTTAGCTTGTTTTGTTCTTGCAACCAAAGAATTCTTCGAGGGATTACTTCCAGAAAGATGAGCCCACTACAACAAGCTGGGTACGCTTAGAAAGCTTAACATGTGTACTTTCTGGGTTTGAGGGGGGTATTCCAAATGTAGAGGGCTGTTTTGGTTGAAAAATCAGTTTGTCTGCAGAGCTGACATTTTCAAGGAACATTAACCTTACGCACATGCTTTACTTTGGGTTGTTTGGCAACTCTTCCCTTGACAGGACATATGCATGTTTGGTATTGTTCTGTTCGGGGGACCTTGCTTTTTCAGATTTAACTTGTTTGTTTCTAGTTTGCATATAGGTTTTTTAGGAAAATGTGGCTTTGATTCTGCTTTTGTATCCTTTTTTAGGGAAACTCTTTGCAACCAAAGAATACATTGAGGGATTACATCCAGAAAACTGTGGCCACATCAACAAGCCTGGTATGCCTAGAAAGCTTGAGTTGCGCACTTCCAGAGAATATATAGTTTGTTGACGGTATTTCAAATGTAAAGGGTTGTTTTTATTGAAAAACTGCAAGGTGCTCATAGCGCATAGCATAGTTGTATTTTATCTGAAAATCCCCTAAAGCGCAGTTTCACTTTGGGGCGTGTTCTGGGAAGGAAAGGGTGTCTACCTATACATATGTGGTACCGCTGTAAGCAGGAGAAATTGGGGTTTTACACGCAATAAGATTTTACTGACAAACTAACATTTTTTATTACAAAAAAACACTGCAAATTGTAAATATGTATTTATTTATTTTGCACATATTTCACCCAAAAATATTGAAAATACACCTAAAAAATGACAAACAAGACATTTCATGTTAAAGCCCAGACTCTGCTGAAAAACATAATATATAATTTTCCTGGGAAATACCTTCAAAAATCACATTTGAACATGCGTAGTGCAAAATAGTGATAAATGGTCTGGCAACAAAGGGTAACGAAAACTTAAAGGGTTAAAGCCCAAACTCTGACTAAAAAAAAAGCAATCTATAATTTTCCCATGAAATCCCCGAAAAAAAAAATCACAGTTAAACATACATAGCGCTATATGGTGAAAAATAGTCTTGCAACAAAAGGGTAACAAAATCTCAAGTAGGCAGGCAATTAAAGGGTTAAAACCGCCTATACATATTGGGTTTTGTTCTGTTCAGGGAACCTTACACTTTCAGATTTAGCTTGTTTTTCTTAGTTCACATATCGATATTTTTGGATGTGTTTTTTATTCTGCTTTTTTATTATTTATTATTATTATTTTTTTAGGGAAAATCTGTGTAACCAGTGAATTCCTCAAGGGTTTGTGTCTAGAAAGCTTGAGATTTGTGCTTTGCGATAACATACAATTTATGGGGGTATTTCAAATGTAAAGGGTTATTTCCGTTGAAGAACTGCAAGGTGTGCATAGTATTTGTAATTTCATTGAAAATTTTTCCTAAAGTATTGTACATGCAATAAAGTTTTCTTGGAAATTTGCATTTTTTTTAATTAAAAAGGCCACAAAATGTCAAAAAATAACATTTCTATTTTTTTTGTACACATATTTTACCCAATAATATTAAGAAAGCACTGAAAATGACAAACAAAAAATTTCATGTTAAAAAATATAATTTTGGAAATCCCTGGACGTTTCTTTAAAAATCACAGTGAAACATGTATAGTGCACGAGGGTGACAACATCTCTCACAACAGGCTGGCAGTTAAAGGGTTAAAATTAAAGCACACTTAGACCCTCCTGGGTAACTGTGCCAGGAATGTTCAGGATCCTCTAGGGCCCTAACTGAACTACTCCCGCTGGGAGGCTGGATAGGTGGCCTGCATTCACCACATGTCCCAGCAGAAATATTGCTATACTGTAAAGCACTGTGCTCTCTAATCCTACCCTTGCGACCCATCAACAAGTCATGGTTTCCAGATACACAGGTGAAGTTAATGGTGCAGCAGCGCAATAGAACCAGCTATGTGCAGATCCACAAAACATGACCTGTTGGTTGGCTCTCTTGCCGGGGGGTTCGGGAACAGTGCTGTAAAGTAGGACTCAACATGACCAACTCAAAATAGGACTTCTATAAAATATTTGCTAGATGAATGTATTTCTCAGTGAAATTGCTGTTGAAGTCTTGTGATTCAGAATGTACCCTTGGCGTAGTCTTTAATTTTTAAATCCAGAGAATTTAACTTGCTTCAGTTCTTGCTTTACAGTTTCTCCAGCCTGTCATATTTTAATTGGGGGCTGACATTAGAAAATTGAACATAGAGGGAGACCATTGAACCTAAAGTTTCATAGACGCTAGGCTTGTGGTTGGTTATCTTTAAAAAGATAATTTTAGACTGCATTCACACCTAAGCAGTTGCAATTCATGTTCCAGTTGTAGTTTAGATAGGAAACCCGAACAGGTGTGAAAGTAGCCAAATTGGAAAAGAAATACCAACTGCATAGGTGTAAATCCAGCCTTACCTGGTGTTCTGCTACGGTAGTATCTATTGATATGTGCTAACCCTAAGGAATGCACGCATATTTTTGTACTAAAAAATATGTTTTAGTACTCTCCATAAAAGGCCCTTTCTTGCATTCAAGAGGAGGACGTGGTGTCCGGACTTCTCTATTCTGAAATAGTGGGTTTCGATGTGTTCACAGAAGAAATTTGGACACCCCACAGCCAACTGAACCAGTGTGTAACACGTAATACATGAGGTAAAAACCCTGTAAGGAGTAACCAGAAAAGTCAACTAGACAACTAGAAGAAATAGCAGCCAAAACCATTACTAAGGAGGGTGCTGTGCCCTCCACATGACCTGAAGAACAAAACTTTATGGTGAGTACTAACCCCCCCCCGGGCTCTTCTGACAGGAGAGAGCTCAGAAAGCCCCCCCTCGCTTCTTCCACCTTTTCCGCTGCTAGTGAACGACGTCATCCTGCTCCTTCCGGCCTTCTCAGATGCCACACCTCCCTCCACAGATCACTAGGGGCTCTCTGTAAAAGCAGTTATCGTGTAGGACATCGGGGATCGAGGGGAGTAAAGAAAAAAAACTTTTTTTTAAATGACATTTTCTCTGCTGGCTGTGCCTTTTATTATATTTAACCCTACCCTTTGTGAACTGGTAAGGGATCTATGACACCCCTATACCTGGTCACAAGGCTTGGGGGTCTGGCAAGTCACCTGCGGCCATTAACCCCTAGTCCCATTACCTCTTACCTGCCTCCCCAAAGCTTGGGCGGGGGGGAGAACCTGCGGCCCCTAAAGACTATGTGAGCTTGTAGCCTTCAGGGCCAGAAGGCTACAGAGTCTGGCCTCTGTGCCATGGTCTACAAGTGCTGGTTATGCTTAGATGGGGGGGACCCCTTGCCAATTTTATTTTCATTTAACCCTTGATTGTGCAGATAGTGGTTGCCTTTTATTTAAAAAAAATATATATATCATTTTCCTGGGAATTTCCGGCAAACATCACGGTTAAACATAGTGCTAAATGGTGAAAAATGACCTGTCAATAGAATTCTGTTCGGGAGGGCTTGCGCTTTCAGATTTAGCTATTTTTTTCTTGTTTGCATATTTATATTTTTGGAAATGTGTTTTTTATCCTGCTTTTTTAAACATTTATTAGGGAAACCCTGTGCAACCAAAGAATCAGAGGGATTACTTCCAGAAAGATGAGCCCTTTATAACAAGCTGGGTATATCTCTAAATCCTAACATGCGTAATTTCACCCAAAAATATTGAGAATACACTATAAAATGACAAATACATGTCATGTTAAAGCCCAGACTGTGCTGAAAAAATATATAATTTTTGTGGGAAATCCCTTCAAAAATCACAGTTAAATATGTATAAGCACAAAACAGTGAAAAATGATCTGGCAAGAGGGTGACAAAAGCTCTAGGGTCAAGGAACTAACCAACCCAGAAAGCACGATTTTAGAATTCAAGCAATGGAAAAGCCACACGCTTGAAAATTGTGACCTTGCACTAATGAAAACAAAGAATGAAAAGCTGCAATGCTCTGGTTTGAAAACTGGGAGAAAAAAATTCACCTCCAAGGCCTCTTGTGGTTGATTAGCCAACTGTTGGTTACTAGTGTCATAAAGGCTGTATCAAAAAAAAAAAAAATCAAAAAGGGGGGGCTTGCACAACCCACATAAAGTAGAATACAGGGTGCTACTCCCAGGCTCAAACGGCCATATATAGGATAACTCAAAAACACAACAAGGGAGGCACTCCAGCTCAGAATCAAAAATTAATATCAAACTTTATTAAATGTTTACAACCACAACCTATACAATGGACATATTAAAAACACATTAAAAATACATAAGACAATACCAACCAGGACATACATACATACAGGATGTGTAAGCGGTGGGGAGAAAATTGATGCCTCATCATAATAACAAGCATGATGTCCATATACTAAACAAATTCAATAACCATTTGTGCAAAAAGTAGCAAAAATGAATGGAATTTAGCTCCATTTGTTTCTGCATCAATCGTCAAGATTGAAAAAACTCTTAGTGAAGCACGCTCTTCTGAGTAAATAGCTGTTATAATGGTGTTTGGATCCACCTTATGAGCTGGACCAATTGTCATGGATGTGATATGATTTGGCCTCACAATAAGCTACCTTCAGTTAGACGACATCAGGACCACAGGAATGAATATTTTTTTGGACAAGTTGGAGGACTACTATCTTCATATGCTGGATGTTGTATGGTTATTAGAATGGAACTTAGCTCCACTTGTTTCTGCTTCAATCTTTAAGATACAAGAGCGTGTTTCACCAAGAGTTTTCTCAGAGGAAATAGGTGTTATAATTATTGTTAAAAATGTTAAAGTTTGATATTAATTTATGCTTCTGAGTTGAAGTGCCTCCCCTGTTGTGTTTTTAGTTCAATATCTTTTTATTAGGTTTTACAACAAGAGTAAATAGTACAAAGAATAGAACCAAGGAAGTAGAGAAGGGATATAATTCATGACTAGGTCCCGGTCCCAAGGCATACAAAGTAAACAACATGACTTGCATAATGACCCTCCCCACCCAGCCCCACCCACCTGTGAAGGATCTGATTAGATCAATTATAGGAACCTCGCCACTCCCATTAGCCACAACAGGCCCAGTGTCCAGCCCCCCCTCGGCCAGGCCCCCAAGCCCAACCGGCCAACCAAATGACCGGGGCCAGGGGCCCAGGACCACGGGAGGCGAGACCACCCCAGGCACCAACCATACAACCCAGAGAGGAGGCGGCCACCAAGAGCGGAGGGGAGGCAAGAAACCCTTGGGGACTAGGAACGTCAGGCCATGAATAAGAAGTAAAGAACCTGAGGGAATAGAGGGGCAGAGACAGCGAAGGAAAAGAGGCAGGGGAAAGCAAGAGGTAGTTAGAGGGAAGAGCAATAGCAAAGGCACGGAGGCTGCAGGAGCAGAGGCACGCCAACCCATGACACCATGAGTCTACACCTGTAGGCGGTTATCTCTATAGTCCATCCAGCCTGCCCACGTTGTATAGTGTCTCTCCCATGTGTCCTCTGATTCCGAGATCAGCTCCTCCATACGGCGAATGGTCTCGACCTCTTGCACCCATTCAGCAAATGATGGTGGCACAGTGGAGTTCCATTGTCTAGGGATGACAGCTCTTAATGCTGTCAAGAAATGTCTCAGTACCCCTTTCTTACCATGGGAGAGAGAGCCCGGAACAAGTGACAACAGAGCCAGTTGTGGAGAGTTCTGTACTGCCTCTCCTGTGATGTTGTTGTAGATTGACAGCATTTTTTCCCACAGCGCCTTAATTGGTGGACAGCCCCACCAAATGTGGGCCATATTCCCAGTTCCTTCAAGGCATCTCCAGCATCTATCTAAGCGAGAGGCATCAAACTTACTCAAGTCAGCTGGACATCTATACCATCGTGATAAGACCTTGAAATTCCTCTCCTGAGCTACACACGGAACCGCTGATTTGTGAGTGTACAGATAAATCTTGGCAAGGTCTTCCCCAGACACAGTTATCCCAAGCTCGTCCTCCCATTTCCTGATGAATCCCAGTGGGGAATCATGCGAAGCCTCCAGTAGGGTCCTGTAAAGGACAGAGACCGCATGCGAGCTGGGGGGAGCCTGAGCAAGGATGCGCTCCAGTCGCGTTAAGGGTAACCTGTCTTGGTCCACTAGGTCCTGTTTCATTACAAATGCTTTCAATTGCCCGTAGAGGAACCACGAGATATGCTGTCCCGGAGCCCCTTCCCTTATTTCGTCTAACGTTGGAAGCCCGTCTGTGCGCAAAATACTGCCTATTGTAATATTGGATGAAGCTTCCCAAACCAGAAATTTTTTGGCCCGCACTCCTGGCTCAAAGGCATAATTATCGAAGAGAGGTGTTAAGGGGCCTGGCCTGTTGACCACGGCCTTCTTCCTGGCTAACCTGTCCCAAGCCATCAAAAACTGTCCCACCAGATAAGGAAGCGCCTCCCTCACCAGTCTGGGGAGTGTTCCCCCCCATGGCAGAGACGCAAGACTAATTGGGGTAATCGCCTTCTCCAATCTGACCCACTGCTTCCCTTCCTCCCTCTGGGTCCAGTCCAGTATACGAAGCGTAATAACCGCATTATGATAGGTTTTCAGATCAGGAAGGCCAACCCCCCCATCCGATTTAAGCCTGGTTAGAGTGCTGAATCTTATCCGGGGTTCCCTGTTGTGTTTTTGAGGTATCATAAAGGCTGTAGACACAGATGTTTCTGAAGTCTTTTTATCTGAACTCCCAGGTGCCTTAGAAACGCCATGAGGGAAGCTAACACTTTGGTAAAGACCTTTGGGTTTTGTGGCCAGGCCAAAGGTTAAGGTCACGAACGGATGAGAATGTTCCTGAGTCGTAAACCTTTGTGGAGATTCAGGTGCTTGAGATCCAGTTTTAGTGTTACCAAACCATCCTTTTTGGAGATTACAAATTCATTTAAATAGAAATGCAAACCACAACTTTGAAAGGGGACCAGGCAAATTATTGGGTTTTTTAGACTGGTATTCTGTTGTGTTGTCAGAATCTGCATTAGAAGAAGGTAACCTCGGCTTAGCCCTTTTTGCTACAAGTTTAAGCAGAAGGAGGCACAACTGGTTGAAAACTAGACTCAGTAAAAATGCATTTAAGACTAAGGTAAATGGGATGGCAACTGAGAAGTAATGCCTCCAATGCAACAATGTTCTGCAATCAAATAAAATCCATAACAGGTAATACAGCTTTCTGCTGTACTAGTGTCTGGTGTTGATAAAAACATCCCTTGTACAGCAATTGGAGCAAAAATTATGACCACCAGATCGCTTGTCAGATGGTCCTTTAGAAGACTCAACAGTGTCATGCTCCAATATGCTGGCAATGGTATAACAAGACTCAATGGGATGGCAACTGACTGAAAAACAATGCCCCCAATGCAACAATGTACTGCAACCAACTAAAATCCATGGCAGGTAATGCAGGTTAGTCTACTGTACTATTAGATGGTGGCGATAAAACCATTTTTTACAGCAACTAGAGCAAAATTATTGGTCACCGTACCATTTGCCACATGAGGGTTGATTCAGAGCCCCTTTCTCATCATTTTTATGGAGGTCTTGTTACCAAACGAAAAATCATGCAAAAATAAAAACATTTCACACTAAAGTTCTCGCAGAAAATAGGCTTTGCTGAATCAGACGAGGGGAAAAAATGAACGAGAATGGAAATATTCACGCAAAAAAAAAAGGTGAGAAAGGGGTTCTGAATCAACCCTATGGTCCTTAAAGTGGGCCAATACCCAGGATTTTGACTATCCTGGGTTTTGGTCCACTTCCCCGGCTTGAGGGTGCCCAGCTATGTGAAACCCCCCCAGATTTCTGCAAAAAACTCACCTCACCCCGCTCCCACGGCACATGTGTGGCCACTCGTTCAAACGTGAAAGCGCTGTCAAACCCCAGCAGCACCGAGCACGCAGGCGACCGCATCTCACGCTTCTCTATAACAGGGGGCACGCCCGCACCGGCCATTCACAAATGGCCGGCACGTGCCCTGCTAGAGAGAGGCGCGAGATGTGGCCGCTGCCTGCGCATGCGCCGTTGGACCAGGAGTAAGGTGAGGTTAGCGGGTGTCCTGCCCTCTTATAGATTCCCGGGCCGATCCAGGAGGGTGTTGGTCCACTTTAAGAGGACTCAGAGGTGTCTTGCTGAAACCTGCTCCAATATACTGGCAATGGTATACTAATAAAACTTAATGGGATGGCAACTGATAATGCCCCCAATGCAACAAGGTGTGGTAGCCAACCTAAAACCATGGCAGATAATGCAGGTTAGTCTGTTGTACTGTTAATTGGTGGCGATTAAAAAATCTCTTGTACAGCAATTGGAGCAAGAATTTTGGTCACTGGACCCCTTTTCAGATGGTCCCTTAGACTCAGAGGTGTCTTGCTGAAGCATGCTCCATTATACTGGCAATGGTATACTAATAAGACTCAATGACAGTAAATGCCAATGCAGGTTAGTGTTCTGTACTAGTAGATGGTGGTGATAAAAACATTTTGCAAAGCATATGGAGCAAGAATTTGGTTCATCGGGTTAGATGGTCCTGTAGATCACCGTTCATCAACCTGTGGTACATGTACCCCAGGGGGTACGTGGCAAACCTTCAGGGGGAGAGTCAGATTGGTCTGGTATATTTAATTAATCACCCCCTTTGGGCTACTTGTTTGGAACTTCTTGTTGCTAGGGGTACTTGGCGTAAAAAGGTTGAGAACCAGTGCTGTAGAGGACTCAGAGGTGTCTTGCTGAAACTTTCCAATATACTGGGCAATAGTATATTAATTAGACCCTTACTTGTTACAGAAGGCAACATTTGTAGATCACCGTTAATCAACCTGCGGTACATGTGCCCCAGGGGGTACATGGCAGTGTTCCGGGGCAAACCTTCAGGGGGAGAGTCGGATTGGTCTAGTATATTTTACAAGTGAAACCTAGTCCCTTCTTGCGTTAAAAGTGCCACAAGGCCTATGCCCTACTTATTTTGGTACCATTTTTAATTAATCGCCCCCCTTTGGGCTACTTGTTTGGCGTAAAAAGGTTGAGAACCAGAGCTGTAGAGGACTCAGAGGTGTCTTGCTGAAACTTTCCAATATACTGGGCAATAGTATATTAATTAGACCCTTACTTGTTACATAACGTAAAGGTAAGGTTTTTTTTTTTTAGAATAAAAGGGAATAAAAAGGGAGGGGGTTGAATTGACCAATAATCACAAAACTTAGAATATAATGTGAATATAAGCAATAAGCACTGTAATAAAAGCTACACTTACCCCTCAATAAGAGCATGACAGAGGACGAACTGCAGTAAGCCCTTTATCCTCTGCCTATAAAAATAAGGCAATAACACTCCTAAGAAAAGTAAAAATGGCCATTAGTAATATAAATAATATGCTTCCCATAAAACATGTATAGAGTCACCTGGAAAATTAAAAAAAGCCTCACTGTGCCGTAGGAGAGAGGGAAAATGAGACTAGAACAGCCACCAAAGCCTATGAGGTAAAAATACTGTTTTGTGAGTACTCACCTTTAAAACGGGTATTATGAGTGTGCCATACACTCCACTTTCTTCATCATTACATATGGGTATTCTCCAGTAGAGGGCGAACTTCTGCAGAGATGAATATGCAAAAAAAAAAAAAAGAAAGCCCCTCCCGGTCCACATATACCTGGGACCTCCCACCAATTCCCCAGTGTACAAAAGCAGTAAAGGGACCAGAAAGAACCAAATATAACCGTAACAAACAAAACCAATGGTTCACCATATAAAAGCTCCAGAAAACCTGAAACAAACTAGGGTGGGGTGAAGTGGAGTGTATGGCACACTCATAATACCCGTTTTAAAGGCGAGTACTCACAAAACGGTATTATTCTAAGTGTGCCATACACTCCACTTCCTTCATCATTACATCTGGGACATCCAATAGCAGTGTCCGTCATGGGTGGGAACCAGAAACAGTAAGGAATGTGCCAACTCAAACCACTGCAGCTTGCAGAACCTTGCGGCCAAAAACAGCATCCGCTGAAGCCAGCACATCAACCTTGTAAAACTTGGAAAAGGTAGGAACGGAAGACCAAGTAGCAGCCTTACAACCTGCTCAACAGAAGCCTGGTGCTGAAAAGCCCAGGATACACCAACAGCACGAGTAGAGTGCGCAGTAACCCTAAAAGGGGGAGTCCTCCCCTTAGCAGAATAGGCCCCAACAATGGCCTGACGAATCAATTTGCTAATCGTAGATTTAGCAGGAGCCAAACCTTTCCTGGGCCCGCAGGGCACCACGAAAAAAGCGTCCAAATTGTGCAGAACCCTCTCCTTGTCATTGCTAGACTTAGGACACAGGGAAGGGAGAACAATGTCCTGATTGAGGTGGAAGGCAGACACCACCTTAGGAAGGAAATCCGGCGTAAAACGAAAAACCACCTTATCCTGGTGTCTCTCAAAATAAGGGGCCTGAATCGACAGGGCCGCCAACTCAGAGACACGCCGGACCGAGGTAATAGCCACCAAAAAAGCAACTTTCTGAGAGAGAACCGAAAGAGCAATATCCTGTAACGGCTCAAAAGGAGGACCCTGCAGAGCCGAAAGGACCAAATTCAAATCTCAAACAGGGACTACAGCCTTCCGAGGGGGCCGCATATGCGCGACCCCTTGGAAAAAAGTCTTAACCAGCGGGTGTAAAGCAAAAGACCTCTGAAAGAAAACCGACAGAGCAGAAACCTGTCCTTTCAAAGTACTAAGCTGGAACCCACGATCCAGATTATGCTGAAGAAACTCCAAAATCCTGGGTATAGAAAAAAACCCTGCAAGGCAAAGTTCTAGCCTCACACCAATCAATGTAGGACCTCCAAGTCCTATAGTAAATGCCAAAAGAGGACCGCTTCCTAGCCCTAATCAGGGTCTGAACAACAGCCTCAGACAAACCTTCCTCTATCAAGATGAAGGTTTCAGCAGCCAAGCCGTCAAAGCCAGCGCTTGTAAATTGGGGTAAAACAGATGACCCTGAGATAGCAGGTCCGGCAGCAAGGGAAGCCGGTACTGGTCCACGGCCAGCCTTACAACGTCTGCGTACCAAACTCTTCTTGGCCACCATGGAGCCACCAGAATCACTGGTGCCCCTTCTAGAACCAGTTTGCGAACTACCCTGCCCAGCAAGGAGACAGGTGGAAACAGGTACAGAAAGCCCAGGTCCTTCCAGCCAGTGACAAGGCATCCACTGCCAAAGCCAGGGGATCCTGAGAAAGAGACACAAAGGCCGTAAGTTTGTGATTGTGTCTCGAGGCAAAGAGATCCACCTCCAGAGTCCCCCACCTGCGGCAAAGATCCAGAAAAACCTCGGGATTAAGAGACCACTCTCCGTGGCGAGAGGATCCCCTGCTCAGGGAATCCGCCTCCGAATTCTCCACTCCCGGAATGTAGACTGCCGAAAGGCAAGGAACAATGCTCTCCGCCCAGTGCAGGATCAGAGAGACTTCCCTGAGGGCACTCCTGCTGCGAGTCCCTCCTTGGTGATTTATGTAAGCCACCACCGTTCAATTGTCCGAACGCACCTGAACCGGAAGACCCCGCAA
Organism: Gastrophryne carolinensis; assembly: GCA_027917425.1. Taxonomy (NCBI): domain Eukaryota; kingdom Metazoa; phylum Chordata; class Amphibia; order Anura; family Microhylidae; genus Gastrophryne; species Gastrophryne carolinensis. The sequence continues at coordinate 277,363,960 of CM051238.1, forward strand.
CTGTGTGGTCAGCCGAGCCAGAACCAGTCGAATCGCTCTGAGCTCCAATACATTGATGGGGGTGTGAGCCTCCTGAGGACCCCACACCCCGCTGAACTGATGACTCTTCCAATAACCTCCCCAGCCCGACAGGCTGGCATTCATGGTAACCGTCTCCCAACAAGGGACCAGAAAGGATCTGCCCATCACCAGATTGCTCGAGTCCAGCCACCACCGAAGGGACTGCCGAACCCTGGGAGACATCCTGAAAGGTTGATCCAATGACTGTGGGCTCCTGTCCCAATACGTCAATAGGAGAAGTTGAAGAGATATCATGAGACTGTGCAAACGGCACCGCCTCGAAGGAGGACACCATCAGACCCACCAGTTTCATCCCCTGTCGGATAGAGGGACAAGGACTGGCCAGAAGACGGATCAGGCCCTGAATCCCCTGCACTTTGGCCTGGGGCAGAAACACTCTGGCCCGACTGCGACTGGTATCCAGATTCATGACCAGAAAGGAAATCACTCGAGATGGGGAGAGAGAAGACTTGGTGCGGTTGATCACCCACCCGAACCTCTCTAGGGTCGACACCACCTGGTGGGTGTCCAGTTCCGCCTGCTGAAGGGAAGAAGCTGAAATCAACAGATCCTCCACCGCAAACCGGAGAAATCTCTGATGTGCCTGAAAAATTGGAACATGCAGATACGCATCCTTGATGTCTATGGACGTCATAAAATCCCCTTGGAGAAGGGAATTGATAGCCGAGTGCAGAGTCTCCATGCGGAACTTCTCGGCTCTGAGAAACCTGTTGAGAACCTTGAGATCTAAAATGGGTCTCACCGAACCCTCCTTTTTTGGAACCGTGAAAAGGCGTAGTAACCCCTGCCTCTCTCCAACAGAGGCACCGGGCATATAACCCCCATGTCCAGAAGGTTTTTTACTGCTAAAAGGAGCCCCTGTGCAGCCTGAGGGTCCGAGGGCACCCGAGACCTTAAGAATCTTGGGGGCGGCCAGTACTCGAACTCCAGTTTGTACCCGGAGGAGACCACTTCCAAGATCCAATTGTCTGTGACCTCCAAGGGCCCAGACCTGGAAGAAGAGCTGCAGCCGTCCCCCCACCCTTGCGGGTGAGGGCGCCCCTTCATTTCTGAGCCGGTTTAATGGCTAGCTTGGGCTTGGAACCCCAGGCAGCTGCGGGACGAGCCCGACCTCTGCCTCTCTTCCAGGACGAGCCCCTGACACCTGAGAAGGCCAGACCCCTAGAGGCTCTGGCCCCTCTAAAGGTAGGAGTGAACGAGCCCGCCCGCCGAAAGGGACGGCGCTGCTTCCTCCGCTGAGGTAACTTACCTCCTTTAGCAACAGCATCCAATTTATCTCCAAACAGCCGTGCACCCAAGAAGGGGAGAGCTGTGACTCTTAAGGGTAGCAAACTCAGCGCTAGCCGGATCAAACTGACCGTCATTCAGCCAGTCCCTAATAAGAGACCTGGTAGCAAGCGACACTAGAGCGGATGCACAAGCCGGCCGCAGGGACGATCCCACACTGGCAAAAGCATGACAAGCCATCTGATCAAGGCGCTTATCCTCGTCATCCTTAAGGGAAGTAGCGTCAGGGGTGTTCAGCACAGAAGAATTGGTCAAGCCCAAAACAGGCGCATCAACCTCGGGGGGAGAGGCCCATCGCTTGACCGCCTCCACCGGAAAAGGATACTTCTTATCCCATCCCTGGGGAGCACCAGGAAGCCGACTGGGCCTCTCCCATTCTTTCTGGATCAGTGCGTCAAAATGATCCCGAGTAGGGAATTCTAGACGGGGCTAGCGGACCCCCAAAAAATTCCCCCTTCTTTAGAGGAGGCACTTCCGGGGGATCAATATCCAACACTTCCAACATATGCGACCAAACAGCAGCCGTATCCATGGCATCCCCAGGCGCCTGCCCAACAAAAGCATCACCAGACTGTACAAAACCAGACTCTGTCTCCTCATACAATTCCCCCTCCTCTAAAGGGGAATAATCTGACAAATCCATAGAATCGTCGTCCACATCCCACAAAGGCTGGGCCGATGACAAATGTCTCTTTTTAGCCTGGGCCTTCTTGCCCACTGTGCTAACAATAAACTTTTCAATGCTGGCCAACCTGGCACAAGCATCCGACTGTGACTCCCCGCTGGCACCAATGGCACTCGGGGTACGGATCAAGCGGGGAGGGGAAGGCTATGAAGCGGGAGGAGCCAACCCAGGAGGCTGGGTACCAGACTTCCGCGTTATGGCCTTATGAGCGCATGGGATACATATCGGTACATCCTCTCCCGTAAGGGATGCCCCACACCCCGCACATGGGCGGGCTTAACCCAAGGTGAGCCCGAGCCCAGTATCCTGAGGAGCCTCCATATGGTGATTTTATAGTGGTCAGTCGCAAGACCGTAGGGAATTACGCTAAAGCAACCCGGGGTGCCCCTTAAAAGTCCCGGTGTTTGGAGGATTTAGAGGAGAGCAATTTTTAAAACTAGGAACCCCAGGACCAGGAGGAACGCCTTAATATGCACAATATGAAGCAATCTGCAACACACAATAGGCATATAAGTTACTATTTCTAGCATATAAATTGAAAAATGTACAACAATACATAAACACACAATATATATATATATATATATATATATATATATATATATATATCCATTAAAAAATGCCATCAACAAGCACACCCCAGGGGGCCCACCCCACCAGAGAGTGACCCCCAATAACAATGATAATGGCCAACAGGCCCCTACCTGTCCCCTAGGACAGCAACAGCCACGCCGGATGCACACAAGATGGCCCCTGGCATTGAAGAACAAGACCCAGTAAGAAGAAGTAGAAGGGGGGCGTGCCAGCACCAAAAGCGCGCTTTCCCCCAGCCACGCCCCCTTCCCAGCAGTGCGGATCTGGCCTGAGGGAGGCCCCACAAAAAAACGCGCCGAACGAGGGGGGCGGGGCCACCGCGGCCGCCCGGCCCCTTTTTACACACACAGCCTGAGAGAATCACGCAGGCTGACAGGAAGCCATATGCAACCAATTCATAAGGGATTACAGCCAGGTGGACCACTCACACACATACAACTGTGAAGCACCCATAAACAGACACACACACTGTACATAATGAAATCATTGATTACTGAAATAAAGCAAAGGAGAGGCCAGTTAGGATGCGCCAGCCCCCCCCCCAGAGGGAAGTAAGGGACCAGAGGGGGGAAGGGAACCCCGGCCAATAATAAGGCTGCATGCTAGTATGGACGGGGGCATCCCGTACCAGGATCACCACAACCTGGTTTTCCGCCTACCCCAAAATGAGGTCTCACGGTGGAGCACTGCTCCTAATGCACCCACAGGGTGCTCCTACCCTTGCCAGGATCCGCAGCCTAATCTGGGAGGCTCAATAGGGGTACATTTAGAATGAATCCTGGCAGCAATAGGTACAAAAAAAGGGGCCAGGCGAGAGCCCGGCTTACCTGCAATTAAGAGAAGTCTTCATCTTCTGTCTTGCTCGCCTTCCTGCAGAGAAGGAGCTGGGGGAATTGGTGGGAGGTCCCAGGAATATGTGGACCGGGAGGGGCTTTTTTTTTGCATATTCATCTGCAGTTCGCTGTCTACTGGAGAATACCCAGATGTAATGATGAAGGAAGTGGAGTGTATGGCACACTTAGAATAATACAATTCTGTGATTACTCACCTGTAGAATTGATATTATGAGTATACAGTACGTCCTGTTCCAGATAAGATTCATAACACATGGGAATTACTCCGCCAGATGGAACTGGACTGCAGAGACATCGAAATTGGCTCCTCCTGGCCCCTCAAATACCCGGGACCTCCCACAAATCCCCAGCATTGAAAAGCAGTTAATGAGAAGCCGGGAGAATTAAAACAGAACCAAACTGGTAACTATAACAATAACCATCACCATACAGGGGATCCAGGATAATGCAAAACCAAGGGTGGGGTGGAGCAGGACGTACTGTATACTCATAATATCAATTCTACAGGTGAGTAATCACAGAATTGTATTATTCTTAGTATACAGTACGTCCCGCTCCAGATAAGATTCATAACACATGGGACATCCAATAGCAGCGTCCATAAAGTAGGGTGGGATCCCCAAAGGTAACAACAGACAGGTCAGACCACTGCCGCCTGCAGAACCTTGCGGCCAAAAGCAGCAACAGAAGACCAAGTGGCGGCCTTGCAAACTTGTTCAACAGAAGCCTGGTGCTGAAAAGCCCAAGAGGCACCAATAGCATGAGTGGAATGAGCAGTAAGGCGGAAGGGAGGATACTTCCCCTTAGCAGAATAGGCCTGAATCACAGCCTGACGGATCCATTTGCTGATAGTGGACTTTGCAGGTGCCAAACCCTTCCTAGGACCAGAAGGGACTACAAAAAGAGCATCAGTTTTCCTGAAAGGTGCAGTAGCCACCAGATAGTACTTCAGACACCTAACCACATCCAAAGAGTGCAAGACTCTCTCCTTAGGATTACTAGGATTAGGGCACAAGAAAGGAAGAACAATGTCCTGATTCAAATGAAAGGCAGACACTACCTTAGGCAGAAAATCTGACTTGAAGCGAAACACCACCCTGTCCTGGTGTCTCTCAAAGTAGGGGGGCTGGATAGAAAGCGCCGCCAACTCAGAAACATGCCTAACAGAGGTGATAGCCACCAAAAAGACAACCTTGAGAGTAAGAATGGCCAGGGCAGCCTCCTGCACAGGTTCAAAGGGAGCACCCTGCAAGGCAGACAAGACCAAGTTCAAATCCCAAACAGGCAACATAGGCTTACGTGGGGGACACACATGAGAAACCCCCTGGAAAAAAGTCCTGATCAGAGATTGCAGGGCAAAGGACCTCTGGAAGAAAGCAGCCAGGGCAGAAACATGACCCTTCAGAGTACTGAGGTGGAGCCCCATCTCCAACCCATGCTGCAGGAACTCCAGGATCCTGGGAATAGAGAACACACGACAGGGAAGGGACTTAGACTCACACCAGTCAATGTAGGCATGCCAAACCCTATATAAAATGGAAGAAGAAGACTTCTTCCTAGCCTTTATCATGGTATCAACAACAGAGGCAAAGGTTTCAGCAGCCAGGCCGTCAAAGCCAGAGTTTGTAAATTGGGATGTTGTAAGTGACCCTGAGTGAGCAGGTCTGGCACCCTGGGAAGAGCGTACTGATCTACTGCCAGCTGCACCACGTCTGCGAACCACACTCTTCTTGGCCACCTGGGGGCCACCAGTATTGCTGGCACCCCCTCCGGAGCCATCTTGCGCAGAACCCTGCCCAACAGGGGGAATGGAGGAAAGACGTACAGGAGCTGAAAGTCCTGCCATGACATTGCTAGAGCATCCGTGGCCAAGGCCAGAGGATCCTGGGACAGTGAGACAAAGGCCGGGAGCTTGTGATTGTGACGGGACCCAAACAGATCCACATCTGGTTGGCCACAACGGTGACACAGAGATTGAAACACCCTGTTGCAGAGGGACCATTCTCCCAGGCGAGAGGTCCCCCTGCTCAGAGAGTCTGCCTGCAGATTCTCCACCCCTGGGATGTACACAGCTGATATGCAGGGAACATTGTCCTCCACGCAGGTCAGGATCAGAGACACTTCCTGGAGGGCCCTCTTGCTCCGGGTCCCTCCCTGATGATTGATGTAGGCAACTGCCGTCTGGTTGTCCGAGCGTACCTGAACAGGCAGGCCCCGAAGGTGATGAGTCAACTGAGTCAGAACCAACCTGATTGCCCGCATTTCCAGAATGTTGTGGTCCTCCTGAGGGCCCCACCGCCCTTGGAACTGCAGGGACTTCCAGAAACCCCCCCAACCTGTCAGACTGGCATCCGTGGTGACCGTCTCCCAGGAGGGGGCCAGAAAGGATCTGCCCCCCCAACAGGTTCCTGGAGTCCAGCCACCACGAGAGGGACCGCCTCACTAGGGGGGAAAGCACAAAGACCTGGTCCAGGGACGCAGGAACCTTGTTCCATACCGACAAGAGGTGGAGTCCCAGAGGCCTCATGTGGAACTGAGCATAAGGAACCGCCTTGAAGCACGCCACCATCAGGCCCACCAGCTGCATTCCCTGCCTGATGGAGGGATGAGGACAAGATAGCAGGAACTGAACCTGCGCTAGCAGACTGTCCACCTTCTGCTGAGGAAGAAAAATCCTTGTCTGAACTGTATCCAGATTCATTCCCAGGAAGGGAGTCACCAAGGAGGGGGACAGAGAAGACTTGGGATGGTTGATCACCCAGCCAAATGACTCCAGAGTGGAAACTACCAGCTGAGTATCCAGCTCTGCCTGATGTAGGGACTGGGAAGTGATGAGAATGTCATCCAGGCAGGGCAGCACGCAAATGCCCTGAGACCTGAGCAGAGACATCACTCCTGCCAGCACCTTGGTGAACACTCTGGGGGCTGAAGTGAGACGAAAGGGCAATGCCACAAATTGGTAGTGCTGATCCTCCAGAGCGAACCTGAGGAACCTTTGATGACCTGGAAACACAGGAATATGAAGATAAGCATCTTTGATGTCCACAGACGTCATGAAGTCTCCTGGACGCAGGGAACTGATGGCAGAGCGCAGAGTTTCCATGCAAAAGCGCCTGCACCTGACAAATTTGTTGAGGATCTTCAAGTCCAGGATGGGCCTGACTGACCCATCTCTTTTGGGCACGGTGAAAAGGTTGGAATAGAAGCCCTTGCCCCTTTCTCGTAAAAGGACCTGACAGATGACCCCCCAGCTCCAACAGGCTTTGCACCGCCAGCACTAGAGCCTGACTCAGGGTCCTGAGAAATCTGGGATCTGATGAATCTTGAAGGGGGGGGCAGGCAGCAAACTCTATCTTGTAACCGGAGGACACTACCTCCTGAATCCACCGGTCTGAGACATGAAGCCTCCAGACCTGAGCAAAGTGCTGAAGCCGTCCCCCCACCCGGATGGGTGAGGGCGCCCCTTCATGCTTAAGGGGGCTTGGGAGAAGACTTAAGCTTGGAGCCCCAGAAGGAGCCAGGGCGACCACGTCCTCTGCCCGTACCCCAGAAATCTCTTCGGGCCCCGGTAAGGGAGACCCCCTCCCCTGTCTGGCTCCACGGTAGGGGGAAGAAAAAGGAGCCCTGGTCCCGAAAGGGCCGAGACTGCCGCCTGCGCTGGGGTAGCCTGCAGGCAAACAGGTCCAGGCGGTCCCCAAACAGGCGTAGTCCTTTGAAGGGAAAACCAGTGAGGGCTTTTTTGGCAGTGTTGTCATCAGCCCACTGGCGCAGCCAAACCGAGCGGCGTATAGCCACCACAAGGGCAGAGGTTCTGCCACACATTCTAATGGTATCATCCAAGGCAGAGAGGACATAAGTCACAAAAACCTCACAACGAGAGAGTGCATTAAACTCCTCACTAGACACATCAGGGGCACCATCAAGGATACCTGTAAGCAAGGTCCTAATAGCCACAGGCAGCACAGACCGGGCGCAGCGCCGTCCCCAAACATGCAAAGGCATGGGACGCCAGCTGATCAATGCGCCGGTACTCAGCATCCCGCAGCGTAGTAGAGTCAGGGGAGTGCATGACAGAGGCGTTAGATAACCCTAGGACAGGGGCATCCACCTCAGGAGGGGATGACCAACACTTCACCACATCAGCAGGAAAGGGATACCTCTTATCCCAACTCTTAGGTACACCGGGAAGCCTGCTGGGACGCTCCCATTCCCTGAGCACAAGATTATTAAAATGGGCTTGCTCAGGAAATTCTAAACGTGGCTCAGCAGTATGAAACAACTCCCCTTGCTGCCTGGGGGCCGCAACCGGGGGAGAGATAGACAGAACCTCAAAAATCTGAGCCAACAGCTTATCAGTATAATCTGGGGCCCAGGGGTCAGAACCAGAATAATCATGACCCCTGGGCCTCTCATCAGATGACTCAGAGTCAGAGAATAACTGCCCTTCTTCCAAAGGGGTATAGCCAGACAGTTCCAAAAACTCATCAGCTTCCATAGGGAAAAGAGTGACATCAGGGGTTAAGTGCCGCTTTTTAGCAGAGGTCTTACACGCCAAGGTATTAGCAAGCAACTTCTCAACACTAACCAGTCTAGAAGACACATCAGGCTGAGAATCCCCACTTGTATGCAACTCAATGGGAGTCAAATTTAAGCTAGGGGGAGTAGGTGGAGCCATACGAGGCATAGGCCCAGCTATTGGTAAACCAGGCTGCAGCGCAAGCACCTGCTGGGCACAAGGTACACACACCCGCACATTGTCAGCACCAATAGGGGACACCCCACAAGCTACACACAGCCGGGCTTGTCCCAAAGGAACCCCGAGCACATTATCCTGAGACGCCTCCATATGGTGATTATAGCGGCACAATAGGCCGATAGGGATTCATGCTATAAAAGCAACCCGGGATGCCCCAATAGCCTGCTAGGGAAGTGGGAGTAAATTACACACTAGGCCTCAAGGTTTAATAACTAAATAGAGGGAGTAGGGCTGGGAGAAACCTGTAGAGGTTGGCCCGTCTGAAAGACATAAACGAAGAGAACCCCGTAAGTGACATGTAAAATGACATAGGGTAAATAAAGCCGCCCGCGAGGGCACTCACGGACCGCGGTAGGTAGATGCCAGTCACGCAGCAGCCAGATCCAGAGTAAATGGCGTCGGGTTTACCACGAGGGGCGAGCCGCGGAGACAGTGACGCGGAACGTGCTAACCGTGGGCCCCGCCCCCCGAAGACCGCGAAGCTGCACACGTGACAAGCAGCCAATAATGGCGCGCCAGCGCCTGAGGTAACGCCACCGCCAAGCGCAGAGCACAGTGGAAGCGCACACGCGCGCGCGGCAGGAAATTTAAAAAAGCAACCAGTGCAACCAAGTCAGCGCAGTGACTGACACCAACCAGAAAAGCATAATACAGTGAAGCACCAAGGCAAATTCACATACACCCCCCCCCCCCCCCGAGAGCTACAAGAGAGAGCGAGGGAGGGCAGCGGCCACTTAACATAGGACCCACCGATAGACAGGGGCAAGGGGCAATAGGGCGGGAGGGGCATCCCATAGAGGCTCACCATATGCCTATACCGCCTACCCTTTTGTGGGGGATTGCGGTGGAGCAGCGCTCCTAAGCACCTGAAAGCGGTGCTGCCTACCATCACCCGACCAGCGCAGCCAAGGCTGGGAGGCACATTAATAATGGAACGGGTGGGAATAGTCCTACAGGGCCGCAGGCTAATTGCCCCGCTCACCTGCGAGAAGAGAGAGCCATCTTCTTGTCCTTCGCAGTCCAGACTGCAGAGAAGATCTGGGGATTTGTGGGAGGTCCCGGGTATTTGAGGGGCCGGGAGGAGCCAATTTCGCTGTCTCTGCAGTCCAGCGCCATCTGGCAGAGTAATTCCCATGTGTTATGAATCTTATCTGGAGCAGGACATACTGTAAACTAAGATTAAGGCGGGAAACCAGATCACTTCTCCCTCATCAGCTAAGCAAAGGAGTAATCTTTTCCCATTTGGAGCCTTAACATGCATTACATAATTGTGAAGAGCCCGGGGGGGGGGGGGAAAGGGCTAGAAGTCTGTTCTCCAAGAAGTTGATTAGCAGATAATTCTAAATTATCAATGACTTCATGGATTAGCCTGATCCACAAATTCTGGAACATCTGAAACCTACCTGAGAACATAACAGGCATAGCATGGCACGAAATATGCCCTGAGGGAATCCTTTGGCACTAGACATACAACCATTGCACTTCTGTAAAGATAAAATCAGAACTGGTTTAGGGGACTGTGGGGGCTTTGATAATCTCAGATTCAGAACAAAACTTTGACAGTGTCCAAATGTCTCCTGTGAACACCAGATCAAAACCCACTGTTTCAGAATAGAGAAGTCCTGATGCCACGTCTACCACGTGTTCCAGAAGAAAGTGAGATTACCAGATTTGTATTTAATAGTCTAAATAAAGTCCAGCTGAAGCAATAAATATTGCAGAGCCAGTACCGCTTTAATTCTGTTAAAAGGGATGCGCTTGCATTAAAAAAAAAAAAAAAAACAATACTAAAAGGATCAGGGCATTACATTTTCTTTTAATGCTTATCTAAATTTGGTCTCTTATTGTGGTCTAAAGTATAGAGCTTTGTACATTTGTCAAATTCATTGCACATGATATTGGTTAAACAAGCAATTTCAGAGAACAGATACAAAACAACACATTTTAAAATATTATACTGATACAATCTTATTTGATCTACTATTTGACCAAATGCAGTATATAATATTGATAAAAAACCTAAAAAACGTACATTTCAAAGCTCATCTTCTGGAAACCTAGAGTAGCTTCTACACGCTTGTAATATATATCCTAAATTTAAAAAATGGTCCCCCCTCCCCCACAGGGCTTTATAAGCTGAGCTGATGCAACAGGTCGAGCGCTGAGCTACAGTAGGTGGCAAAGGGGGTATTCTGAATTAGGACAGATGGAGAAGGGTGTAAATTCTACTTCAGGTTTTTTTGATGTTTAGCTTTCAAGTGCAAAATAAAAAATAAAAGCTAAAGCAGTACAATCGCTAGGAACTGATCGCTGCTCTCACCTTTCTCTGGTGACACCCATTCTTACTGTAGCAGGCTAGCTAACCCACCAACCTCTAGAATGTGTTCATAGTCTGACCTCTCCACTGTTAGTGCAGGCCACATATGACCAGTAAGTGCAGGTTTAGTACTGGGCACTGCTGGTCTATCATGCCAGGCTGCTGTTGTAAAAGAGAAATGTACAGCAGCTCAGTGTACTGTTACTGCTATAGCTGTCAGTTTGACAGCCATTATTTTAAGATGAAAGTCTCTTTTTTTTTTATTTCAGAAACCATAGCAAGCAAAAAAGAACATGTTTAACTATAAATAATGCATAATAAATAAAGCTAGAAACGGAATAATGCCATTACAATTACAGAACGTAAAGACAATTCTTAAACAAAACAACATAAAACGTTGTCAAATGAAAAGCAAAGTGTACTAGGCAACACTGATAATGCCAAAAAGATATCTGTTACACGGTCTTCTAGGCAGCATTTTCCAAACAACCCCCCAACATCAACTGATTGTAGTTAAAGGCCACTGTAAGGCCTACAAGCCTTGTGCTAAACTTACTGCTTTGAACATTGAGTGTAAGCAGGATAGGAAATGGCAAAATATGTATGACAGCAGTTTACCATTCTCCCATCACATCTAAAACATGAAACCTGGGGGTATTATCGTGCTGAAGCAGGTGCCATTCTGGTACAGCTTTTTTGGTTGCAAGTTCTGCAAAGTAAGTGAGAATAGATGCTTGCTATGTGCAAAGGTAAACCAATGACCCACAGTTTGGCCCCACGTAGGGAAGGCTTCTTTCATCCTTTAGGATTTTATTACTGTGTCACTTTGCAGATATTTATCATACTTCTAGGGACTTACTGGGTACCTAGCTTGCCTTATTCTGAATAAATTCTAAAATTGCTTTTCAATATTTATAATAAAACTGGTAAGATTATCCATCAATAATAGCAGCTTTAGGGAAAACAAAGGACCCCCCTGCAAGCTACACAAGGAGCAATAAAATTATTGCATTACTCAAACATCACATTAAAGGAAAATAATCATGAACAAGCTTAGCACCCCCCCCCCAAAAATGTTTACAGGCAGGTAAAGAAATTTCGTAGACAGTTATCCGATCAGGTCAGAGGGTGCTGATATGGGCCCAAGACTCTCCTCTTGCAAACCCAAGCTGGAGGTGTGAGTTCCCCGTGTTCAATAAGAGACCAAGGCAATCCATTATGGTCTATGGAGCTTATAAAGGGCTGTGTACACCTCTGTGCCAGCCAAGATCCTAAAATGTTTCAGGATACCAGGGGCTGCGGTAGAGCAAGGCCAGCAAGGGAGCCTCATACCTCCGATAGCACACCCTTGTGTAGGGGGAAAAAAAAAAAAAAAAGTAGCCTTTCCCTTAAATTCTGTTTCCTGAACCACAGTTGAAAAAAACTGTGTAGTTCTATTGCTGTTTGAGGTCAATTCTTTTATCCAGTGTGATGCTTGAGTGGTTTATACAGCCATTTCCCACATCCAAGCTACAAGAAAAGCCTAAAGTTTGACCAGTTCTACCCCGTAAATTTAAAATGGTATACGTTCAAAAAGCTATAATCCATGTGAATTCTTTTTCAGTAAAAGAAAAAAAGGCTGGCAGGATGTTTTGTTCATGTAAGATGTATGGATAGCCCTCTTCTCTTTCCATCTAGCAAGTTGGTATAAAGATTTAATATCATCCAAATTAAATAAAACTCCTGACAAGCTTTTGGTTTTCCTCTTCTGGTAGAAATAAAATTTAGGGGTGCCAGATTTGAGTGCAACAGGGGGGACAGAACATGTTCCCCCGATTTTCTCTTCCTTCCATTAAAAAAAACAATCCTGGCTGGATATTTTTATCATTTGGCCATTTTTTTCGCAATAGTGCTCCCTTAAAGATAGGGGTAATCTACATACCTATTAGCTAATAAATGGCCTATATTATAAAAAGTAATTCACCAAGCTTCATCTATAGGATCACTCCTACGAATGTTAGTATGCTATGCTTCTTTAGCATAGTGGAAGAAAAATATCCTAAATCTAGGAGCATTCTAAAAGATGCCCTTCAATAGTAAAAAGTTCATCTAGGATTAGCATTACAAAACGCTGGACATTATTCATGTTTCTAACTTTATATAAACAACATTAAATATAAAACTTAAATAACAAATACTACAAATCTTTAAGGCACTTTGACATTGAAAAAGGAAAACGTGTTCCCCAATATTTACTATCACAATACACTGCTGACACCAGGATACCTGGATTAAAAAACAAACATTAACGAAGTGTTAAAACTGTGTTTTCTAAAAACACAAGGAGTAAGGCTGCTTGGACTTCGTTCAGAAAACACACAACTCCTTCACAAGTAAGGTAAGCAAAGTTAACACAAACAGTTAAAGCCAATCCCTGTGCTCCAGGCCTGCCCGATAAATCCACGATTGGCAAGTTCTTTGAATTAACAGTCCACTTTTAACCAGCCTTTTTCATAGTCCTGTTGTAGTTCCAAGAAATAGCGAGTGCCTGGTTCACCATCATACCATACTTCATACAGGATGTCGCGTGGGTTTGGTGAAGGGCGATGCACACGATAGACTCTACCTGGGAACCAAGTTTCTTGCTCTCCATCATCGAATAAGTGGAGGATACGCTTCCCAACTGAATCTGGAAAACCTTTGTTGCGGCTCTGGGACTGCGCCCTCCTTCTCCTTCGTGTAGAAGTCCTTAGTGTTCGGTCTCTGTAACTTTTTTTCCTGCAAGCTTTTCTTTTTTGACTTTTCTCTGTAACGCTCTTCTCAAGAGCCCTAAACTGCTGGGCCTTATACACCTGGCTGCTTTCTGAAGACTTACACACTCGCTTTAGCCTCAGAATTAACATTAATTAACATAAAAAGCTAGCAATATAAAAAAATGCCCACATAGCTTATCACTCATGGTCTGGAACTTCAAAACTTACTTCTCCAAAATGCATCCACCACTGGCTCTTTCAGTCTGGATACCATATGCTAAGAGCAGATCATTGGCCAGAATGCCACTTCCTGAGATACTGTTGGGAAATGTCAGGCACAACTTCTGCATGCTCAGTGACGTGCCTGAAGTTGGCAGCCAGGATCTAATAGATCTCCTAGATTTTCAGGCAGCGGGACTGAAACAAATGTGCTTTGAGAAAAGGGAAGTACTATAACCTTCCTAGATCTACAGGTGTGCGGTAAGAACACAACAATAAATTAACTATGCTTCCCCACACATTTTTCAACAATCTGCTTGGTTCTCCATTCCCTCTTTTTTGAATAAGCGTCCTTTATAATGGTAAATGACATGATCTCAGTTCTTAACTAGTCAACTACGATGCATATTTGTTCTGATTGTAATACACCAAATCTAAATATGTGGTCAACTTCCTATGGTCCCTAGGGGGCATCTTCTGTGTTCCTGCAGCAGTAGAAGCATTATTCATTCAGTAGAACCATATTCATTATGCATTATTCAAAGTAATATGAAGATAAACAGGCTAAACTGGATGGACAAAAGTCTTTATTCAGCCTTACATACTATGTTACTATGAAGTTTTCCTTCGGACAGATAGCACTGCAATTGTAAAAAGTACATATTCTAAAAAGAAAAAAAATACCATTTTGTGAATACTCACCTTGTAAAATGGGTATTATAAGTATGTCACACACCCCGCTTCAAGATATCCATTACCTATGGGTTATACTGACCTGAAGAGGCGAATCTGCAGAGATGATAGGAAAAAAGAGAAGCCCCTCCCAGTCCTATAAATACCTGGGACCTCCCACTCATTACCCAGTATCAAGAAAGCAGTAAGGTAAGGGACCAGTAAGAGCCAAATATCAGTCATAACAACGCAAAGTTCACAATATGAAGGATCCAGAATACAAAAAAGGGCGGGGTGAAGCGGGGTGTGTGACATACTTATAATACCCATTTTACAAGGTGAGTATTAACAAAATGGTATTATTCTAAGTATGTCACACACCCCGCTTCAAGATATCCATTACCTATGGGACATCAAATAGCAGTGTCCAAAAAAGGGTGGGGATCCGAAACAAGGCATAACTCACAACTTAAACCACTGCAGCCTGCAGAATTTTACGGCCAAAAACAGCGTCCGCTGAGGCCCAAACATCAACCTTGTAAAACTTCGAAAAAGTGTGAACAGAAGACCAAGTAGCAGCCTTACAAACTTGCTCAACAGAGGCCTGGTGCTGGAAAGCCCAGGAAGCCCCAACCGCATGAGTAGAATGAGCAGTAACACGAAAAGGGGGATTCCTCCCCTTGGCAGAATAAGCCCCAACAATGGCCTGACGAATCCACTTACTGATGGAAGATTTAGCGGGCGCCAAACCCTTCTTGGGCCCAGATGGCACCACAAAGAAAGCGTCAGTCTTGCGAAAAGCAGACGTTACCACCAAATAGTACTTCACCACGCGAACTCCATCCAAGGAATGCAGAGCCCTCTCCTTGTCATTGCTGGGATTAGGACACAGAGAGGGCAGAACAATATCCTGATTCAAATGAAAAGCAGAGACCACCTTAGGAAGAAAATCCATCTTGAAACGGAAAACCACCTTGTCTTGATGTCTTTCAAAATACGGAGCTTGGATGGACAGGGCCGCCAACTCAGAGACACGCCGAACAGAGGTGATGGCTACCAAGAAGGCTACCTTCTGTGTAAGGGAAGACAAGGCAATATCATGCAAAGGCTCGAAGGGAGGGCCCTGAAGAGCAGACAGAACCAAGTTCAAATCCCAAACCGGAATTAGAGGCTTCCTAGGAGGCCGCACATGCGAAACCCCCTGGAAAAAGGTTTTAACCAGCGGATTGAGTGCAAAAGATTTTTGGAAAAACACTGCCAGGGCAGACAACTGCCCTTTCAGAGTACTGAGTTGGAGCCCTAGATCCAAACCGTGCTGCAGGAATTCTAAAATTCTAGAAATAGAGAATTCCCTACAAGGGAAAGCCCTAGTCTCACACCAATCAATATAAGACCTCCAAGTCCTATAGTAAACAGAAGAAGAGGACTTCTTCCTAGCACTAATAAGAGTCCGAATAACAGCATCAGAAAGACCTTCATCCTTTAAGATGGAGGTTTCAGCAGCCACGCCGTCAAAGCCAGCGTTGGTAAATTGGGGTAACGTAGATGACCCTGTGTGAGCAGATCTGGCAGCAGGGGCAGAACGAACTGATCTTCTGCCAACCTTACCACGTCTGCGAACCAGACCTGTCTTGGCCACCTTGGGGCCACCAGAATTGCTGACACTCCTTCCAGAGTCAGCTTGCGCACCACTCTGGCCACCATGGGAAACGGAGGGAACAGGTACAGAAACCCCAGATCCCTCCAGTTCAGAGACATGGCATCCATTGCGAGGGCTAGAGGGTCCTTCGCCAGAGACACAAACGCCGGAAGTTTGCAATTGTGACGGGAGGCAAAGAGATCCACTCCCGGTGACCTCCACTTGAGACATATTGAGTGAAAAACCTTGGGATTGAGAGACCATTCCCCCTTGCGGGCTGACAACCTGCTCAGAGAGTCCGCCTCCGTGTTTTCCACTCCCGGAATGTAGACCGCCGAGATGCATGGAACGTGACTCTCCGCCCAGTCCAGAATCAGAGACACTTCCTTGAGGGCACTCCTGCTGCGAGTCCCTCCCTGGTGATTGATGTAGGCTACCGCCGTCCGATTATCCGACCGGACCTGAACCGGCACACCCTGCAGTTGATGAGTCAAGTGAGAGAGAACCATTCTGATGGCTCTCAGTTCCAGAACATTGATAGGTTCGTGGGCTTCCAGGGGCCCCCATAAACCCTGAAATTGCAGATCCTTCCAGAAGCCCCCCCCCATCCTGAAAGGCTGGCATCTGTGGTGACCACCTCCCATTGAGGAGTCTGAAAAGATCTGCCCTTCACAAGATTGGCTGAGTTCAGCCACCACCGGAGCGAGCGGCGAACTCGGGAAGACATCAGAAAAGGATGATCCAGCGACTGAGGATCCCTGTCCCAGGCAGCCAGCAGATGGAGCTGTAGCGTCCTTGTGTGAAATTGAGCAAAAGGAACTGCTTCGAAAGAAGCCACCATCAATCCCACCAGTCTCATTCCTAGGCGGA
The DNA here is from genome assembly GCA_027917425.1 of Gastrophryne carolinensis. Lineage (NCBI taxonomy): Eukaryota > Metazoa > Chordata > Amphibia > Anura > Microhylidae > Gastrophryne > Gastrophryne carolinensis. Next base: position 277,380,666 of record CM051238.1, read on the forward strand.
TGGTCGGCTGAGGAAGGGACAAGAGCGACCGAATCAGCTCCTGAATCAAAAGAACCTTGGATTGAGGAAGGAACACTCTGGCCTGTTCCGTATCCAGAGACATTCCCAGAAAGGATATCGTCCTGGACGGGTAAAGGGAGGACTTGGGGTAATTGATTACCCAGCCGAACCTTTCCAGAGTGGATATTACCGTCCTGGTGTCCAATTCCGCTTGACTGAATGACGATGCCATGATGAGGAGATCGTCCGGATATGGCACAATTCGAATTCCCTGCGCTCTGAGGAGAGCCATCACCCCAGCAAGCACTTTGGTGAAAACCCTTGGAGCTGAGGTGAGTCCGAAAGGAAGAGCTACAAACTGAAAATGCCGATCCTCCACCACGAACCTGAGAAATCTCTGGTGCGCAGGAAAAATTGGGACATGAAGGTAAGCGTCCTTGATGTCTACAGACGTCATGAAGTCCCCTTGACGAAGAGATTGGATAGCTGAACGCAGCGTTTCCATGCGAAATTTTCGCAGTCTGATAAACCTGTTGAGAATCTTCAGATCCAGGATGAGCCGGATAGAGCCGTCCTTTTTGGGGACCGTGAACAGGTTTGAGTAAAAACCCCGACCCCGGTCTGATGGCACTGGAGAAATGACCATCATTTCCAGAAGACTTGAAACCGCCGCCCGGAGCCCCTGTGCGGTCAGTGCGTCCGAGACCTGAAGAAACGCGAAGGGGGGCGGACTCGAACTCCAGCTTGCAGCCGGAAGACACCACTTCCCGGATCCATTTGTCTGAGACCTCCCGATCCCAAATCGGGGAAAAGTGTCTCAGCCGTCCCCCCACCCGCACGGGTGAGGGCGCCCCCTCATTGCTGAGCAGGCTTGGCCGCGGGCTTGGGCTTAGAGCCCCAATTGGATCCTGAACGGGCACGACCTCTGCCCCTGTTCCAGTAATCACCTCTCGTAGTAGGGAAGGCGAATCCTCTTCCTGCTCTAGAACCTCGAAAGGAGGGAGTGAAAGAGGCCGCTCCACGAAAAGGACGTCGTTGCTTCTTACGTTGAGGCAACTTACCGCCCTTGGCCATCGAATCCAATTTTTCTCCAAAAAGTCTTAACCCCATGAAAGGGAGAGACGTCAGCGACTTTTTTGACCCAAAGTCAGCTGCCCACTGACGCAGCCAAACCGAACGCCTAATAGTCACCATCAGAGCAGAAGCTCTGCTACTCATCATCAAGGAATCATCCAAGGCGGCTACCATGAAGGACAAAAACAGTTCACATCGTTTAAGCCCAAGAAATTCCTCACTGTCCGGATTCAAACCGGAGGAGGATAACAAGTCCTTGACCACCTTTCTAGCAGCCACTGCCAACAGCGATGAAGCACAAACAGGCCGTATGGCTGCCCCAATACTGGCAAAACCATGACAAGCCATTTGGTCAATGCGTTTATCCTCGCCATCTTTAAGAGAGGAACAAACAGTTTGATGAATAAAGAAAAAATGAAAGAGAGGGAGCCGACAGGCCACTCACGGAACCGCCAGAGAACGCAGCAGTTCGCATGCAGCAGCTCGCACCATGCGAAGAAGATGTGTGAGGAGAAGGATGTGTGCGGAGAAGGGGACGTGGTCAGCACGGGCCGCGCGCGCGCTCGCGGCGTCAGTCACCCCCGACCAGAGGAGACGAGGCTCCTCAGCGGCGCCAGAGATAGAAGGGGCGGGCCGCGGCGACGCGCCGTAACAGCGGCCCACCCCCCCCTTTGAGTATCATGAGGGGACAGATTCCCTCATGAAAAAAGTGCGGCAAAAGTCAGCGCCGCGGTGTAATAAATGACCGCGGCGCCATGAACCTTGTGTAATACACCACACAACTCCAGCCCCCTTGTACTTTCACCTGCGGCCGCAAAAGCAATGAGGGGCGGATCTCGGCCTCGCGCCGAAGTACGGCCCCGCCCCCCATCAACTCCAGCGCGTGAGGTAAAATAAAACACCTCACGGTTTTAGGGAAATTGAGCCGCCATGACCCGGCGCCGTGGCCAGAGCCGCAGTGCTTGAAAAAAAAGACCAACAAACACTGAGAATATAATTAAAGGGCAACGCAGTAAAACACTCAACGTTATTAGAGTGAATAAAAGAGTTAAGGAGAATTCTCACAGCCCATCCCCAATAAAGAAAGGAGAATTTAGAGTGGCCACCCTTGCGTTAAACTAAGGGACAGGGCATCCCAGACCGGGGTCACCAACCCGGTATGCCGTCTACCCTTTGTACAGGGTCTCACGGAGGAGCCTTGCTCCTGGGCACCAAAGGTGCTGAAATACCCTCGTCTAGACCAGCAGCCACAACTGTAGGAGGCAAATATCTTATAAATAAAAGGGTCTGACGGAATTAGATAAATAACTGGCCGGGAGTTCACCCGGCTACCTGAAACTTCCCCATGCAAGGAGGAGACATCATCTTCTGCTTGCTCGCCGTCTGCAGAGATGAAGACTGGGTAATGAGTGGGAGGTCCCAGGTATTTATAGGACTGGGAGGGGCTTCTCTTTTTTCCTATCATCTCTGCAGATTCGCCTCTTCAGGTCAGTATAACCCATAGGTAATGGATATCTTGAAGCGGGGTGTGTGACATACTTAGAATAAACAAATATTATAAGAAAATAAAAAGTCATTTGAATGGAAATTAAGACACCACTTAGATTAAATCTAGATATGAACAATAGCAGCATGCCTACAGCACACAACTGGCATCCCTGAGGGGTTTTGGCTGGCAGTAGTAAATGAAGAAACAATAAATCATTTTGCTGGAGCATTATGCATCTGCTGCACTGAGAAATAAAGCTGTAAAACCATAACACAAGGAAATCCTCTGTGCCAGCTTTACCAGGATTCAGTGACACTTCAGACTTGTTTGTCAACTATTTTTTGTAACTATTCCAACTGAAAAGAAATGCATCAGAACAAAAGTGTATTGACCTAAGCATTGAAATATTTTTTATTTGTGGGCAATTAATATATAGCTAATAAGGTGACCATTTGCATGCTATGCTAAATAGGCCAAGGGCAGCAGAAGCAAACCAATCATTAGCAGACATACAACTGCAACAGGGGGTGATTGGTTCAATTTAATTGCAATAAGCAATATACAGCAATTCTTCACAGACCACCACAGGCCATTGGCCTGACATTGGACATCATACTTTGCATGCCATTCAGTGGCCTATCATGACAGCTATTGTTTATAGTAAAACTACAAGGTATCCTTTTTGATATGCTGCAAAAGCACATTTGTCAGAATATTTAAGTGTACCAACACCTTCAATCTGTTCCTCCAGCAACATCTAACTAGGCAATTGGCTACCAGCACTCACATGGTCTGAACTAACTTCAACCAGAGTCTGGGACTACGTGACCACCAGCAGCAATACTTACCTTAAAGGTCTGATATAATGGCTGCACTGGCACAGATGGACAAACCATAATGACAGAACAAAGGCCTGAAAGTGGACCAAACCTGTAACTTTCACTATCTTGGGTTTTGGTCCGTTTGTGTGCGACTGGGATTCCATTCCAGTATAACTTACCAACTTGGTAATGGTGTGACCCAATTCAGGAGACACCATCTACATCACAAGAAAAGTCTTACAGTAAGGGGTATCAAAAGTCCCATATTCATATGAAGCTTTACTAGCCTGTTCAGCTCCCTCAATCACCAAACTCTGAGCTCCTGTGTAACAGTCAGCAAGACACTAGTGGACCTGAAGCGAGAGTCAGATTTTTTCATTAGTCCTTGTTCTATACTGAATGAAGTGATTGTCTACCACAGAGGGAAAAACCCCTAACACCTGCCACCATATCCTATGGAGGTGCTTCTCTAGAAATAGAAGACCTAAGGAAAGATAAAAGACATTGCTGCCCTTTGGATAGTACTGCTAATTATCTTTATTTCCCAGGAGTAAAACTCTGACCCCCCCCCCCCCCAAAAAAAAAAATAATTATACTACGCACCTAGGGTTTAGAGGAGAAAAAAATGAATATGGTATGGTAAAATACACCTCCGCAATGTGAAGAATAACCCCCCCAATGCCCCTATGACAAGCAGTGTGCCCCCAATCTAACAGGCATTGTGCAGAAGCCCTTAATTCCCCTATAACAGGCAGCATGCAGAATCCCACAAATCATGCTGAACCCACAATCCTTTTTTTAAAACACGTGATGTGAAGAATCCTCCACCCCAAAAGCATAATAGGCAGTGTGGCAGCATTCCCACCCTCCATCATCATGCTGAGGCACAAAAGAAAAATCCTTACCTCGCCTGGAATCCAGCTACTGCAGGGCACAGCAGTCTTGCTTTTGCTGCACAGAGCAGCTACCCCCACTCTGTGCACAGGGGAAGTTGTCAAAGTAACAGCAACATTTCAAAATGCTGCTCTGCTTGACTCATAAGTTGCAAGGTTACCTATTAGGAAAATATTCTTATTGGAAAGGTCATTGATAAGCATGCAAACCACTGCCTGATGTACTCTCCTTACCTGGCCTTACCTCCTTACTCTCCTTACCTGGCCACTGGCTCACAAATATCGCACTCCTGCATTGCCCCCCCAATTCTCCCAGGGTCAACCCTAAGGTCATGCGCTGCTGCATAGACTCATTCATGAATCAAGCTGCAGAGCAAAAGTAGCATCTGCGGACTAAGTGCTATCAACCCTTTCAGGTTTGAAGACTACTGACTGCCTTTTGGACCACTTTCCATACAGTCAAGGACCTGCAATGGCCCCCCAACCCCATGAGGAGGAGTCTGTTGTCACAGTCTCCGCTTTGGGATCTTTCCAAGCTAGACCACTGACAAATCTGTTTTCGTACAGCCACCATTTCAGCAAGCTATTTACTCTCTATCAAACTTTACAGGGATTCTCGAGACTTGTCCCAGGTTATGAGGATTTGCAGCTGGAGAGTCCTTGAATGCAGCTGATCCCAACTTAATGCTGGGAAGCCTGAGGTTGATAACCCCAAGACCCTCATAGCTTGACACACAGGGGTCGTCTGACTGGAGCACAAACATTGAACAGCTAAGTTATGATCCCACGAGTTACGATTGTTGCCTTAAAGATGCCAGAGGTTTGGCTAGAACCTTGGAAAAGTTCCTGGGAGCTGATGCCAGACCAAATGGAAATCAAATTGAAAGTGGAGCATTTGGTCGCCTATTTTTATTGCAAATCTCAGGAGAACTTGAGCATAACGGCTCATTGGGACTGGCCAGTTGGCATCCTTTAGGTCCATTAAGACCATAAAGGAACTCGGCGGAAGCAGATTCCTGACAGAGAAGATGGATTCCATGAGGAAACGGCTGTAACTGAAAGATTTAGTTTCTTTAAGTTGCGAAATAACCGTAATCCCCTGGAAGCCTTCCTCACCAAAAATACACTTCAATAGAACTCCTTCCCCCACTGCTGATGGGGAACTGAGACCAACACACCATGTCCAACTTAGAAACTAAACTGTTCCTGATAGCCAGTCTTTTCTCAATGCTCCCTTGGGAGAGGAGTAAAAAAAAAAAGCTGGTGAGAGGGGCATTAATAAATTCTATTTGAAAGCAATCTCTTATACCCTTGAAAATAAAGGGGCGATCTAGTAGGATTTTCCACAAAAACCTTCTCACAAAAACCTCACAACGAGAGAGTGCATTAAACTCCTCACTAGACACATCAGGGGCACCATCAAGGATACTTGTAAGCAGGGTCCTAATAGCCACAGCCGGCACAGACCGGGCGCAGCGCCGTCCCCAAACATGCAAAGGCATGGGACGCCAGCTGATCAATGCGCCGGTACTCAGCATCCCGCAGCGTAGTAGAGTCAGGGGAGTGCATGACAGAGGCGTTAGATAACCCTAGGACAGGGGCATCCACCTCAGGAGGGGATGACCAACACTTCACCACATCAGCAGGAAAGGGATACCTCTTATCCCAACTCTTAGGTACACCGGGAAGCCTGCTGGGACGCTCCCATTCCCTGAGCACAAGATTATTAAAATGGGCTTGCTCAGGAAATTCTAAACGTGGCTCAGCAGTATGAAACAACTCCCCTTGCTGCCTGGGGGCCGCAACCGGGGGAGAGATAGACAGAACCTCAAAAATCTGAGCCAACAGCTTATCAGTATAATCTGGGGCCCAGGGGTCAGAACCAAAATAATCATGACCCCTGGGCCTCTCATCAGATGACTCAGAGTCAGAGAATAACTGCCCTTCTTCCAAAGGGGTATAGCCAGACAGTTCCAAAAACTCATCAGCTTCCATAGGGAAAAGAGTGACATCAGGGGTTAAGTGCCGCTTTTTAGCAGAGGCCTTACGCGCCAAGATATTAGCAAGCAACTTCTCAACACTAGCCAGTCTAGAAGACCCAACTGGTTTAGGGGACTGTGGGGGCTTTGATAATCTCAGATTCAGAACAAAACTTTGACAGTGTCCAAATGTCTCCTGTGAACACCAGATCAAAACCCACTGTTTCAGAATAGAGAAGTCCTGATGCCACGTCTACCACGTGTTCCAGAAGAAAGTGAGATTACCAGATTTGTATTTAATAGTCTAAATAAAGTCCAGCTGAAGCAATAAATATTGCAGAGCCAGTACCGCTTTTATTCTGTTAAAAGGGATGCGCTTGCATTAAAAAAAAAAAAAAAAAAAAACAATACTAAAAGGATCAGGGCATTACATTTTCTTTTAATGCTTATCTAAATTTGGTCTCTTATTGTGGTCTAAAGTATAGAGCTTTGTACATTTGTAAAATTCATTGCACATGATATTGGTTAAACAAGCAATTTCAGAGAACAACAGATACAAAACACATTTTAAAATATTATACTGATACAATCTTATTTGATCTACTATTTGACCAAATGCAGTATATAATATTGATAAAAAACCTAAAAAACGTACATTTTAAAGCTCATCTTCTGGAAACCTAGAGTAGCTTCTACACGCTTGTAATATATAGCCTAAATTTAAAAAATGGTCACCTCACTCCCCTGGTAACCCATATCCAGCAGGCACTACGTCGTGGCACAGGGCTTTATAAGCTGAGCTGATGCAACAGGTCGAGCGCTGAGCTACAGTAGGTAGCAAAGGGGGTATTCTGAATTAGGACAGATGGAGAAGGGTGTAAATTCTACTTCAGGTTTTTTTGATGTTTAGCTTTCAAGTGCAAAATAAAAAATAAAAGCTAAAGCAGTACAATCGCTAGGAACTGATCGCTGCTCTCACCTTTCTCTGGTGACACCCATTCTTACTGTAGCAGGCTAGCTAACCCACCAACCTCTAGAATGTGTTCATAGTCTGACCTCTCCACTGTTAGTGCAGGCCACATATGACCAGTAAGTGCAGGTTTAGTACTGGGCACTGCTGGTCTATCATGCCAGGCTGCTGTTGTAAAAGAGAAATGTACAGCAGCTCAGTGTACTGTTACTGCTATAGCTGTCAGTTTGACAGCCATTATTTTAAGATGAAAGTCTCTTTTTTTTTTTTTATTTCAGAAACCATAGCAAGCAAAAAAACATGTTTAACTATAAATAATGCATAATAAATAAAGCTAGAAACTGAATAATGCCATTACAATTACAGAACGTAAAGACAATTCTTAAACAAAACAACATAAAACGTTGTCAAATGAAAAGCAAAGTGTACTAGGCAACACTGGTAATGCCAAAAAGATATCTGTTACACGGTCTTCTAGGCAGCATTTTCCAAACAACCCCCCAACATCAACTGATTGTAGTTAAAGGCCACTGTAAGGCCTACAAGCCTTGTGCTAAACTTACTGCTTTGAACGTTGAGTGTAAGCAGGATAAGAAGTGGCAAAATATGTTCCAGGAAGGGAAAGACAGCAGTTTACCATTCTCCCATCACAACTAAAACATGAAACCTGGGGGTATTATCGTGCTGAACAGGTGCAATTCTGGTACAGCTTTTTTGGTTGCAAGTTCTGCACAGTAAGTGAGAATAGATGCTTGCTATGTGCAAAGGTAAACCAATGACCCACAGTTTGGCCCCACGTAGGGAAGGCTTCTTTCATCCTTTAGGATTTTATTACTGTGTCACTTTGCAGATATTTATCATACTTCCAGGGACTTACTCGGTACCTAGCTTGCCTTATTTTGAATAAATTCTAAAATTGCTTTTCAATATTTATAATAAAACTGGTAAGATTATCCATCAATAATAGCAGCTTTAGGGAAAACAAAGCATAAACAGGACCCCCCCTGCAAGCTACACAAGGAGCAATAAAATTATTGCATTACTCAAACATCACATTAAAGGAAAATAATCATGAACAAGCTTAGCACCCCCCCTAAAAAATTTTACAGGCAGGTAAAGAAATTTCGTAGACAGTTATCCGATCAGATCAGAGGGTGCTGATATGGGCCCAAGGCTCTCCTCTTGCAAACCCAAGCTGGAGGTGTGAGTTCCCCGTGTTCAATAAGAGACCAAGGCAATACACTATGGTCTATGGAGCTTATAAAGGGCCGTGTACACCTCTGTGCCAGCCAGGATACTAAAATGTTTCAGGATACCAGGGGCTGCGGTAGAGCAAGGCCAGGTAAAGGCAAGCAAGGGAGCCTCATACCTCCGATAGCACACCCTTGTGTAGGGGAAAAGAAAAAAGTAGCCTTTCCCTTAAATTCTGTTTCCTGAACCACAGTTGAAAAAAAAACAGTGTAGTTCTATTGCTGTTTGAGGTCAATTCTTTTATCCAGTGTGATGCTTGAGTGGTTTATACAGCCATTTCCCACATCCAAGCTACAAGAAAAGCCTAAAGTTTGACCAGTTCTACCCCGTAAATTTAAAATGGTATACGTTCAAAAACCATCCATGTGAATTCTTTTTCAGTAAAGGAAAAAAGGCTGGCAGGATGTTTTGTTCATGTAAGATGTATGGATAGCCCTCTTCTCTTTCCATCTAGCAAGTTGGTATAAAGATTTAATATCATCCAAATTAAATAAAACTCCTGACAAGCTTTTGGTTTTCCTCTTCTGGTAGAAATAACATTTAGGGGTGCCAGATTTGAGTGCAACAGGGGGGGACAGAACATGTTCCCCCGATTTTCTCTTCCTTCCATTAAAAAAACAATCCTGGCTGGATATTTTTATCATTTGGCCATTTTTTTCGCAATAGTGCTCCCTTAAAGATAGGGGTAATCTACATACCTATTAGATAATAAATGGCCTATATTATAAAAAGTAATTCACCAAGCTTCATCTATAGGATCACTCCTATGAATGTTAGTATGCTATGCTTCTTTAGCATAGTGGAAGAAAAATATCCTAAATCTAGGAGCATTCTAAAAGATGCCCTTCAATAGTAAAAAGTTAATCTAGGATTAGCACTACAAAACGCTGGACATTATTCATGTTTCTAACTTTATATAAACAACATTAAATATAAAACTTAAATAACAAATACTACAAATTTTTAAGGCACTTTGACATTGAAAAAGGAAAACGTGTTCCCCAATATTTACTATCACAATACACTGCTGACACCAGGATACCTGGATTAAAAAACATAAAAAAACGAAGTGTTAAAACTGTGTTTTCTAAAAACACAAGGAGTAAGGCTGCTTGGACTTCGTTCAGAAAACACACAACTCCTTCACAAGTAAGGTAAGCAAAGTTAACACAAACAGTTAAAGCCAATCCCTGTGCTCCAGGCCTGCCTGATAAATCCACGATTGGCAAGTTCTTTGAATTAACAGTCCACTTTTAACCAGCCTTTTTCATAGTCCTGTTGTAGTTCCAAGAAATAGCGAGTGCCTGGTTCACCATCATACCATACTTCATACAGGATGTCGCGTGGGTTTGGTGAAGGGCGATGCACACGATAGACTCTACCTGGGAACCAAGTTTCTTGCTCTCCATCATCGAATAAGTGGAGGATACGCTTCCCAACTAAATCTGGAAAACCTTTGTTGCGGCTCTGGGACTGCGCCCTCCTTCTCCTTCGTGTAGAAGTCCTTAGTGTTCGGTCTCTGTAACTTTTTTTCCTGCAAGCTTTTCTTTTTTGACTTTTCTCTGTAACGCTCTTCTCAAGAGCCCTAAACTGCTGGGCCTTATACACCTGGCTGCTTTCTGAAGACTTACACACTCGCTTTAGCCTCAGAATTAAGGAAGACTTCGCTTTTGTTGGTGATGCAATCACAAACTCCTCTGATGAATCGGGTGGTGTTTTTCCAAGGCATTTCTTTGAACGACTATCTGTTTAAGAAATATACCAACACAAGAATTAAAAAACAGAGACCAAAACTAAATTTTCTATTAAAATGGCATCTGCATTAGAACATAAAAAGCAAGAAATATAAAAAAATGCCCACATAGCTTATCACTCATGGTCTGGAACTTCAAAACTTACTTCTCCAAAATGCATCCACCACTGGCTCTTTCAGTCTGGATACCATATGCTAAGAGCAGATCATTGGCCAGAATGCCACTTCCTGAGATACTGTTGGGAAATGTCAGGCACAACTTCTGCATGCTCAGTGACGTGCCTGAAGTTGGCAGCCAGGAACTAATAGATCTCCTAGATTTTCAGGCAGCGGGACTGAAACAAATGTGCTTTGAGAAAAGGGAAGTACTATAACCTTCCTAGATCTACAGGTGTGCAGTAAGAACACAACAATAAATTAACTATGCTTCCCCACACATTTTTCAACAATCTGCTTGGTTCTCCATTTCCTCTTTTTTGAATAAGCGTCCTTTATAATGGTAAATGGCATGATCTCAGATCTTAACTAGTCAACTACGATGCATATTTGTTCTGATTGTAATGCACCAAATCTAAATATGTGGTCAACTTCCTATGGTCCCTAGGGGGCATCTTCTGGGTTCCTGCAGCAGTAGAAGCATTATTCATTCAGTAGAACCATATTCATTATGCATTATTCAAAGTAATATGAAGATAAACAGGCTAAACTGGATGGACAAAAGTCTTTATTCAGCCTTACATACTATTTTACTATGAAGTTTTCCTTGGGACAGATAGCACTGCAATTGTAAAAAGTACATATTCTAAAAAGAAAAAAAAACAAATATTATAAGAAAATAAAAAGTCATTTGAATGGAAATTAAGACACCACTTAGATTAAATCTAGATATGAACAATAGCAGCATGCCTACAGCACACAACTGGCATCCCTGAGGGGTTTTGGCTGGCAGTAGTAAATGAAGAAACAATAAATCATTTTGCTGGAGCATTATGCATCTACTGCACTGAGAAATAAAGCTGTAAAACCATAACACAAGGAAATCCTCTGTGCCAGCTTTACCAGGATTCAGTGACACTTCAGACTTGTTTGTCAACTATTTTTTGTAACTATTCCAACTGAAAAGAAATGCATCAGAACAAAAGTGTATTGACCTAAGCATTGAAATATTTTTTATTTGTGGGCAATTAATATATAGCTAATAAGGTGACCATTTGCATGCTATGCTAAATAGGCCAAGGGCAACAGAAGCAAACCAATCATTAGCAGACATACAACTGCAACAGGGGGTGATTGGTTCAATTAATTTAATTGCAATAAGCAATATACAGCAATTCTTCACAGACCACCACAGGCCATTGGCCTGACATTGGACATCATACTTTGCATGCCATTCAGTGGCCTATCATGACAGCTATTGTTTATAGTAAAACTACAAGGTATCCTTTTTGATATGCTGCAAAAGCACATTTGTCAGAATATTTAAGTGTACCAACACCTTCAATCTGTTCCTCCAGCAACATCTAACTAGGCAATTGGCTACCAGCACTCACATGGTCTGAACTAACTTCAACCAGAGTCTGGGACTACGTGACCACCAGCAGCAATACTTACCTTAAAGGTCTGATATAATGGCTGCACTGGCACAGATGGACAAACCATAATGACAGAACAAAGGCCTGAAAGTGGACCAAACCTGTAACTTTCACTATCTTGGGTTTTGGTCCGTTTGTGTGCGACTGGGATTCCATTAAGAAAGTCCAGTATAACTTACCAACTTGGTAATGGTGTGACCCAATTCAGGAGACACCATCTACATCACAAGAAAAGTCTTACAGTAAGGGGTATCAAAAGTCCCATATTCATATGAAGCTTTACTAGCCTGTTCAGCTCCCTCAATCACCAAACTCTGAGCTCCTGTGTAACAGTCAGCAAGACACTAGTGGACCTGAAGCGAGAGTCAGATTTTTTCATTAGTCCTTGTTCTATACTGAATGAAGTGATTGTCTACCACAGAGGGAAAAACCCCTAACACCTGCCACCATATCCTATGGAGGTGCTTCTCTAGAAATAGAAGACCTAAGGAAAGATAAAAGACATTGCTGCCCTTTGGATAGTACTGCTAATTATCTTTATTTCCCAGGAGTAAAACTCTGACCCCCCCCCCCAAAAAAAAAAAATTATACTACGCACCTAGGGTTTAGAGGAGAAAAAAAATGAATATGGTATGGTAAAATACACCTCCGCAATGTGAAGAATAACCCCCCCAATGCCCCTATGACAAGCAGTGTGCCCCCAATCTAACAGGCATTGTGCAGAAGCCCTTAATTCCCCTATAACAGGCAGCATGCAGAATCCCACAAAACATGCTGAACCCACAATCCATTTTTTAAAACACGTGATGTGAAGAATCCTCCACCCCAAAATCATAACAGGCAGTGTGGCAGCATTCCCACCCTCCATCATCATGCTGAGGCACAAAAGAAAAATCCTTACCTCGCCTGGAATCCAGCTACTGCAGGGCACAGCAGTCTTGCTTTTGCTGCACAGAGCAGCTACCTCCACTCTGTGCACAGGGGAAGTTGTCAAAGTAACAGCAACATTTCAAAATGCTGCTCTGCTTGACTCATAAGTTGCAAGGTTACCTATTAGGAAAATATTCTTATTGGAAAGGTCATTGATAAGCATGCAAACCACTGCCTGATGTACTCTCCTTACCTGGCTACTGGCTCACAAATATCGCACTCCTGCATTGCCATCTTGCTACTCCCCGGAGGTGTAAATACCCCCCCAATTCTCCCAGGGTCAACCCTAAGGTCATGCGCTGCTGCATAGACTCATTCATGAATCAAGCTGCAGAGCAAAAGTAGCATCTGCGGACTAAGTGTGCTATCAACCCTTTCAGGTTTGAAGACTACTGACTGCCTTTTGGACCACTTTCCATACAGTCAAGGACCTGCAATGGCCCCCCAACCCCATGAGGAGGAGTCTGTTGTCACAGTCTCTGCTTTGGGATCTTTCCAAGCTAGACCACTGACAAATCTGTTTTCGTACAGCCACCATTTCAGCAAGCTATTTACTCTCTATCAAACTTTACAGGGATTCTCGAGACTTGTCCAAGGTTATGAGGATTTGCAGCTGGAGAGTCCTTGAATGCAGCTGATCCCAACTTAATGCTGGGAAGCCTGAGGTTGATAACCCCAAGACCCTCATAGCTTGACACACAGGGGTCATCTGACTGGAGCACAAACATTGAACAGCTAAGTTATGATTCCATGAGTTACGATTGTTGCCTTAAAGATGCCAGAGGTTTGGCTACAACCTTGGAAAAGATCCTGGGAGCTGATGCCAGACCAAATGGAAATCAAATTGAAAGTGGAGCATTCGGTCGCCTATTTTTATTGCAAATCTCAGGAGTACTTGAGCATAACAGCTCATTGGGACTGGCCAGTTGGCATCCTTTAGGTCTATTAAGACCATAAAGGAACTCGGCGGAAGCAGATTCCTGACAGAAAAGATGGATTCCATGAGGAAACGGCTGTAACTGAAAGATTTAGTTTCTTTAAGTTGCGAAATAAACGTAATCCCCTGGAAGCCTTCCTCACCAAACATACACTTCAATAGAACCCCTTCCCCCACTGCTGATGGGGAACTGAGACCAACACACCATGTCCAACTTAAAAACTAAACTGTTCCTGATAGCCAGTCTTTTCTCCCTGCTCCCTTGGGAGAGGAGTAAAAAAAAAAAGCTGGTGAGAGGGGCGTTAATAAATTCTATTTGAAAGCAATCTCTTATACCCTTGAAAATAAAGGGGCGATCTAGTAGGATTTCCCACCAAGTGTATAAAAATGTTAGCCAAGCCCCTAAAGGGACCTGGTGTCAATGCTTCCTAGAGCCAAATTGCTGGGTACCAATTCTTTACTCCTAGTGGGAAAGCATTTATTTTTGTTGGCTGACTTATTTAATACATTCTCTACCTCCAGACCAAAAAGGAACTCCTCACTAAAGGGCATGGCACAAATGTGTATCTTAGAGACTGTATCCCCTGACCAGGTATGTAGCCACAAGGTCTTGCAAACTGAATTGGTCAGAGCCATGTTTGGGAAAAAAAAATCTTACTGAATCAGCTGTAGTGTCCGTCAGAAAGAGGCAGCTGAAAAGAGAATAGGTAATTCCTTCAAAATCTTGTCAATATTAGTCTGCTTTAACAAACATCAATTATTCAAATTCCTAACGACACAGGTAGAGGCCAGAATCGGTTTAAGGGAACAAGATTCTGCCTGCCAGGTCTTCTTTAAAAGGGAATCCATCCTCTTGTCTAACGGGTCCTTGAGGATGCCAAAATCCTCAAAGGCCAAATCCACTCCCTAGAAACCTAAGCTAAGGTGCATCCAACTTAAGACACATATCCCAAAAGAGAGAATCTTCCTCAGAAAACGGATAATGCCTCTTAAGTGCCCCTGATCTAAACACCTTCTTTACCAGGTTCCTCCATCATTAAAGTGGACCAACACCCAGGATTTTGGGTATTGGTCCACTTCCACGGGGCACCCCGATCGTGGGTGCCCCGCTGTGTGAAACCCCCAGAAAGCCCCGAAAACTCACCTGACCCCGCTCCCACATGACTCGCTCGTCCAATCGCCACCGACGGACAAGGAGAGGCAGCGCCGGACAAGCTGAGCACAGGCCGCCGCCTCCCTCTTGCTAGAGGGACGCGTGGGAGGCGGTGGCGGCCCGCGCACGCGCAGCTGGAACGAGGTTCAGGTAGGATTTTCAGGGATCTGGGGGGTTTTCACACAGCGGGGAACCCCCGATCAGGGTGCCCCGCAGTCAGGGAGCTGATCGGTCCGGGAGTCTTATAGATTCCCGGGCCGATTAGGGGAGGGCGTTGGTCCACTTTAAGGACAGCTTCTTTAACTGACTTGTGAATGGGAAATGACATAGGGGTCTCCAGTACAAAGTCAGGGTAAAACCCATCATGCTTAGATCTAGGGGTACCACTCCTATCCTCAATCCCCATGGAGAGATGTACCATATGTAAAAAAGATATAGGCATCCGGGGAAAAGGAGAAATCTAATTGGAGTGGTTAATTCCTGGCCCACTCCCCCCCCCTCTCTCTGCCCTCTAAAATATAAAGGGGTATTAAAGGGACGCCCCACTAATTCACTACATCCAGCCAAATCCCATAAAGTATTCAGGTTCTCAAAGGAAGAACAAACATAATTCTTCAGAACCTGTGCCATATCTGTTATATTGGGCAGACATTCTTTACTCAAGACCTTTTCAGTTCAGGCTCCTTATAGAAATCAGCGAACTTTAGGCATCTCCTACTCTTATTCTCAGACTTGGAGCCAGGTTTAAACTTAGATACTTTCAAGGTAGATGTTTTGGGGGGCTTGGTCTAAAACAAAAAAATAATAAGGGGGAGAGACCATGAGGATCAAATGATACTGTAGATTGAAATCATGAGCCCGAAAAGAAAAAGGGACTTACTGGAGCAGAGCTAGACCCCTTCTACCCAGACTGAGTGGAAGACAGAGTATGCAGTAGACTTGGAGCTGGAGTGTGTTGAGCCGATACACAAACTCCCATAGATGTTGACAAAGGGGCAGAGACTAGCAAAATTCTTCTGCATGGTCCGCCATGCCTGGAATGGGGTGTCAGAGGTATTCCAATGGGATCCCTTAAATATAATTGGGAGTGCTAAATTGTGCCCATTTCTTAACCCTCTAAATAAAGAAAGAGGGAGGCCAGAAAGAAAGGATTAAGACAGCGCACGTGCATTCCTTTTTAGCTGGGAGCATGTGCGCTGAGCAGGGATCCGGGCGGCACCTAGGTATGACATCATGGCGCCGCTGGTAGGAGATGATCCCCCAAATATGGTCGGAGTATCGGACGGGAAGAGAGGGTGCCAAGAAGGGAACTGCACCAGCCCTTGCTCTTTCCCGCCTCGCTGCCTATTTGGTTCTGACCTTCCAAGAGGCACCAGGATAAAAAAGGGATCAAAAGGTCCCTGACAGGTATGGGGAGTGATAGGGGGTGGGGCCTGGAAATCCCTGATCACTCCACATCACATCCTTAGAAAAAGGGAAAACATAAAGCTTACCCCCCGCCCGAGTACCAAGGTCAAGGAAAAGGGAATCTGGCCCCTCCCCTGGGGGCATCCTGGATCCACAGCGCGGGTATACTTACCTAAACCCATAGGTTCAGGAGCTGGAGATCTGGCTCCTGTCCAAGGCACGAACACAAACAACTGGAGGCTGGGATGAGGAGTTAAAGTTTTCATTCACTTCTAGTGATCATGTGTTCCTACCTAGGGGCAGAGCCATAAGGTCTCAAGAGTATGCTGCTCTAAAAATGTTTTGAGAAAAAGTTAATGGCAGTTAGTGTACCAGTTGCAGTAAGGTTGGGGTAAAACAGATTTCCAAAAATCTGATATATATATATAAACTATATGCATGGTTATGGATACTGCTTACATGGTTAGCTGATGTTGAACTTGCATGACCTGTACATTAGCATAAACTTCCTAATTTTTCCAAAAATACCAACCTATTTCTTCCAATAGGGGTCCCCCTCATGCTGCATGCAGAAAACCTTCAACTATTATCCCGAATCTACCTGGTGTGAGAAGCCATTTGCCTTCAATAAATATGCATATCTGTTAAGCTGTATCTGATCTGGGTGGAAAATAAATTAGAGGTCTTGGCCTAAAAATTCTCTCAATAAGGGGCAATAACTAGTGGTTACTACTGATCTACTTATCAAGACACACACTGCAGAACATTAGGGTATACCCTCAACACAGAATGTATGGTTAAAGGTTAAGGCTGCTAGAAAGAGCTTTCCGATTTAAAAGTTAAGCCATGCAAAGCACTATAATCATGTAAAAAAAGTGCTGAAACCTAAAGTTAATTTTAATATACTGAATTAAGGTTTCTGCAATCTTTTTGTGGGCTACTGCAACGTTTACATGATTATATATATTATATATTGCATGCAAAAATGCGCTATTACACTTTAGCTTAGAAAGACATATATAGTCAAAACATAAAAAGCATGCAGACAGGCTTACAGATGCATATACACAGGTACACATGCACACATACACAAAAGCTGTAGCACAACCCTGGGTCATGTGACTGGCAAAAATCACATACGTACTTGGGTGTATGCATCCCAGACTGTGTGCGGGAACCTGAAAGATACAAAGTAGGTTTAAACACTTAAACACAGGTAAGACACCCTTGTACTAGATAATAGGGTTTCAGACTGAAAATTCCAGGCAACCAGAATTTGTAACAGACATATTTTCTGCCTGCAGACATCTATTTAGCAGTCATTTATAGAGACAGGTACACTCTTACTAACGTTAAAGGGAAAGGGTTACACATGTGCACTTCACCTCGGCTTACTCATCTGTAGCTGAAGACTGAAGACTGCCCCCTTGTAGTTGCAGTAATAAGTCCTTATTAGTCTTAGTAATGCCATCACCCTGCTACTTCAGTTATTCATTGTTAAGTGGGAGGCAGCTGACAGGGTGGCAAAAGCATTTATGTTGTCTTAAAGTGGACAAATCAGGCCTAGGGCCCGATTTATCAAGCAGTATATGTTGGAAAAATGACACATAGGTGTAAAAAATGCATGTTGTCTCACTGCACATAGTGCTTAATAAATCAGGCCCCTACAGTCAAAGAGACTCTAGGTGTGGCTACACCTCTCTTCCGGGGAATCCCAAATTGGGATGTCCTTCACTTCAACACTAACTTGGACACAGGATCCCACTGCATTCTGATTGCATCCCTTCTTTTAGCATCTTACCTGATGCATTGTTCCATGCAGTCCCCTCACCATCACTCAAGCCCAGCTCACTAACATGCAATGGACACAGTGTGCCTAGATCAATAAGCTCTCCCAATACAGAAGAAAGCATAACATGCAGTGACATTTTATTTTAGATTTAGTCCATTCAGGATCCAGGCCAATCATTTTAGAGACTGGAAATTCGAAGCACCGGACCCTGAGTTAGTAGGTCTGGATTCAGAGGTAGTTCACAAGGGTCTTCTTGTGCCATTGCTGTTAGAATCTTGAACCAGCTTCTTCTTGGCCAAGCTGGTAGAACTAATATAACCTGTCTAATATAACCTGTCTTTGCCCAAAGCTATTTTGCAAAGTCCTTGTGACATGATTTGAGTTGGCGGGAACGCATAGGCGAGTTGAATCTTCAAGGTTGGGCCTCATCCCCGACTCATCAAGTAGAAGTGATGGCATTTTGAATTTGTTGCAGGCGCAAAGAGATCTATTTCTGGTTTGGCCAACCTGTTTACCAATATATGATAGATCTGTGGATTTAGGTTCCACTGACTGCTTGACCGGAGTCCTGCTCAGGATGTCTGCTGCAGAGTTTAAGGATCCCTTTAAGTGGACTGCTGACAGGGATCTGATCCAGAAATGTAGAATTGCCAGAAAGTACAGTGCAAGGGACTGTAAGGATTCTGATCTGCCCCCCCCCCCCCCCCCGACGATTTAGATAAGCCACGGTAGTCATGTTGTTTGACCGAATATAGAGCTTCATGCACAGTTTTGGGCTCTCTGAAAGTGAGGAGCTGTGCCTCAATTCTCTGGACCAGATCCCCTGTATGTGGTGGGAGTCTAGGCATGTAACCTACCCCCAACCACTGGCATCCGTGGTGGTAACTATATGATTTGGCTGTCTGCAGAGGCGTCCTGCCTGCAGGATTGAGGGATCCACCCACCACCAGAGAGAATTCTCGATCCCCTCTGGGAGGGTGGTGGTCTGCTCCAGTGAGTCTGGAGAGTGATCCCAGGTCTGAAGAAGAAAACCCTGTAGCAGCCTGGAGTGCAGTTGGAGATGGAGATGGAGATTGATAAGATCCTTCTGAAGGAGACCTGATGATCCCCAATGAAGAACTGAACTTCTGAGTAGCAGTTTCTCCTGCTTTTCGGTTGGAGAAAAAAAATCATCTGTCGAGAGGAGTCTACTAAAATCTAGGAATTTGCAGGATCTGGATGGTAACAGAACCAATTTGACCCCGTTTATAATCCAATCCAGACTCTGAAGCAGCGACATTGACCAGCTGAGGTTTTGTAAGATTTTTGAATGTAGGAGACCTGCGCTGGGTCTGTGAGAACAGGACTAGATATCCCCTAGGACTGAGCAGAGGTAGTGTCCCTGGAGGAAGACGCCCTAGCCTTGATTGTAGACCTACAGACCTCTAGGGTAGAGGCCATGTCGGTCTGCATATTGCCCATCTGTATAAAGTAACTGGCTGCTTCGTTTTCCATCTTGTGCTCTAGCAAGCCTTACAGGAATCTGCCAGGATCATGGGACAATTTAGAGTCTAAATTGGGAGGGTTTTTTTTCCCCTTTCTTTCTTCTTTTTAGATGGAGGAGGCAAAAAGATAACAGGAGATAAGGATTAAACTCTGACTGTGCTAGATACATACAACAGGTCTTTTTAACCTGTGTACCCCCCTAAAACAGCAGAAAATATATGCCTCACCATTTTATCCTGATGGGGCATCCTGGCAAGGAACACTGTCCGCTGTGAGTACCTCTTGATCTTGCGGTTACTGTTCTGGCTGTGTCTCGCTCTCTGCCTAGGAAGTGTGTCTTGAACACACGTGGTTCCAGGCAGGAGTAACCTCCCGGCTCAGAAGTCTTTACGAACGGAGTCTGATCGGCTCTGCACCCCTCCTTCGGAAATGTGGCTCCAGTTAACTGCCTTTCTTGACCTCCAGCAGTGCAGAGTGGCGGTGTCCTGACCAGTGTTGTGGTGCTCCAGTGGACGCCATGGCCACAGGTACACTGTCCTGTGAGAGTAAAGCCAGGTAAGCGAGCACCTCCCCAGGGTCTCCTGTGGTTTAAAAAAAAAAAAAAACTAACAAATAAACTGCCCGTTGTTTCAGAGGTCCTCCTCTTAGGGAAGAAAAAATACTGAGGACTAGTGGGAAGGGGTGGGGCTTTAAACTTGTTCCAGTTGTGCTTCCTCTATAGGGGGAGGATCTCACTCTCTCTGTGGCCTTCCTGAAGGACGAAGGGAGAAGAAGACACTGTATCAGGGACCTTCATCACAGTCAATCTGGTCATGGGTGCAGGGTGTAAACCTGCTTGTGCTGAGAGTTCAGCTTTCAGAGCAACAGTTACAGACTTTTGTGCATGTGGCAGAGAAAGGCCACTATGGGCATCAATAGCATGGTCTGAAATGTTTTTCCAGGAAACTCAGACATGGTGGTGTTCTTAACACCCCCCTAACCAGTTTCAACATTTCAATGCCATTTTATAACAGATTTCTCTCAACCAATAAAAACCAGACTGACTACCAATTTTCTAGGGTTCAATCAACAAAGTTACATGTTAACCATTTTGGTCCAGTCTATGTGTATTATCTATACATTTTAAAAGGTTCTCCTAACAGTAAGAAGAATAAAATGGTGCCTCTTTAGCTTAATGCTTGGTTACTATGAGGCTGAGCATGAGCAACCAGTGCGTCTGCAAGCTTAAAAGAGCAGCAACCTCTATAAGACGCCAGGGGGGGCGATGGTTTCCTTCTTTATGGGCAATCTCGAATTGAGATGCTCCGCTGTGTACACCCCCCAGGATCACCTGATTTACTGACCTCTTCCCGGCACCCTTGCCGCGGCCACATCCCAATACCACCTCTATCCAGGGAGGGTACACACACTAGGCCTTTCTGAATGGCCGGCTCATGTGCGCCCACAGCTAGAGGCAATCGGGAATGCAGTCAGTGATGCTCAGTATAACGTCAGTGTGGCAAAGGAAATCTGAATCAAACAAGCGTTGGACAATCTTCCTATGGACAACAAAAGGGCCCCAGTGAAAGCTAAATGTTCACAATACAATTCCAAACATTTTGCACAGACTTAGCCTGGCATTTTTTAATACTATTTGAAACAGGTCCTAACATATACACACATATAGAAGAGTATACCCACCAAGCTGGTCCTGAATCGTATGTCCACAAAACAGATGTAGCAGATCTGGATACATGTCAGGCAACTGCTTAAGAGCAAGCAATTTTAGCAGGCGAGATGAACAGTCTTTAAGATCAGTCTCTCTGAGGAGTTTTTCTTCAGACAGAGTAGTGGGACGAAGTTCTACTTTGTGCCTATGCAAAATTCGATCAACAGATGTGCCCAGCAACTCCGGAAACAAAACTTCCTTTACCAGATAAATGGGGATAAATATTGCACCAGCCCGTATTACATGTGGAAAAGGACACCTCCGAGTAAACATAAATGTCTCCAGCTGAGACAGCAGTTTATGAAGACGTAAACGAACTCCTTCAAATTCAAGCCATATCTCATGACCTCGGAAGTCTGGAGATGGTTCACTTGATCTAGAACCATTTTTGCTTTTCACAGGAATCTTGCTTTTCTCTCTCTCCTTGGTTTTCTCTAGCCAGTCCTCAAGCATATTAGATGGAGATCTAGCTACTGAACTAGTAATAGCTGCACACACTGACTTATGAAGTTCAGAGAAATGCTTCCCGGACCCACTGGGGGAAAGCTCCCCAACACTTGCCAAAGACACATTAGCTTCTCCAAGTGTTGGAGAAGGTTCAGGAGCACTAGGAGGTAGAGATTGTGCTGTATCAGATGCGAGTGAAAATGATCTTAATAGTGAAGGGGAAGAAGAATGACTTCTGGTTTCCTGAATCTCTGCTTCAGGTGATGAAAATTTCATCATTTTGTACTTGTGAAACATAAATGCCTTGGAACTATGAAAGCTAGCACCCTCATTTTCTGACCCTGAGAGTGAAGTCTCTGACTGGCATGAGTCAACAGAATTTCTAGATCTTCTTTCGTGTGCATCATTTGGTTGGTTTGGATGTAATGGTTGGTTAAGATTTTTAGGACAGAAAACAGATGCAGGGGGTGGATAAATAATACTCTGGGGCAAAAGGGAGGTTGGCGTCTGAATGGTATTTACAAACAAAGATATATTTGTAGACTGGGTAGAGCAGGTTGCTGAACTGTGAAAAGAATAGGCTTCTGTCGGCTGTGAAATACAAGTGTAATAATTGTGACCTGGCACAGTTGTTCTAGAAAGGGAGTTCTGCCGTG
Source organism: Gastrophryne carolinensis (assembly GCA_027917425.1). Lineage (NCBI taxonomy): Eukaryota > Metazoa > Chordata > Amphibia > Anura > Microhylidae > Gastrophryne > Gastrophryne carolinensis. The sequence goes on from CM051238.1 coordinate 277,403,003, forward strand.
GCAGCAGTTGTAAAGCCTGAGTGTTCTGTGGAGTGAACCGCTTCTGATGTTTATGTGGTTGCATCTCATTTCTTTGAAGGGGCAAGTGTTTAGTGGTCTTATCCTTCGAGCTCCCATGAATTTGCTTGGGTTTGTGCTCTTGAGCCTGATATAGACATTTATTTTGAGATTGCACGGTGGAGCTATGTAAATTGGCCATGTACGTGTAGCTCTCATGAATTGGAAGGTGGTGGTTTTGGCTGGTATGTAAACTTTGGTTTTCAGAAGTTTTATGGGGCAGATTATGTGTGGTTGGATATGAATAACTCCTCTGGAGCAAGTGAGGCTGGATTCGGGGTTCCTGAAATGTGCAGTTGTCTTGACTTTGGTAAATATATTTTTCAGCAGGGGGAAAGCCCTCTTGACTTAGTGATATCTTCCCATTTGCCCGAGATTGAGTTTTTTCGGAGCAGGATGTATTTACAGTAGTTTGAAGTGTGGAGGTTTTGGTTTTCAGCTGAGATGGGGAACTTATGACTTCAGATGAGCACTGCTTTTGGCACTTATTGGGCACTGCCTCAGATGCATTAGGCAAGCTGTTTTCAAAAACACGTTTAGGAGAGGTCTCGTGGCTCTTATGCGACACAGGGCTTTGATCCTGAGTAGAGGATTTCATTGGGGATGTTCTTTTACAGCTTAGGTCCAGAACTTCTTCAACTCCTATGTTGCTGCTCAGGGAGGCACTCTGTAATTCCTTTGTCTCTTCATTATAATTCTGTGGGCTTTTAAAGCACACTGTGTCAGCCCCCTTAGCATTATTTTCAGAATTCAATTTTGCCTTTTCAGAATCCTCAACTTCTTCTGCAGAGAACAGCTGTCGTGGTAAAAAGGAGGTAGAATGTTTCTTTTCCACATCACTTTCCAGATGTACAGGAAAGGGGTGAGGAGCTTTTCCTTCCAAATAAGCACGGTATGGAGCAAGGCTAAACACATCATTAATCACTGGCATTGGAGGCGATTTTGGACAATCGTCACCCCTTGAATTATCTTGGGGTAGGTCACTGCTTTCACTCTGAACACCAACCTTATGTCTGGATGTCTCCTCGACATCACTTATTTTATTTTGCTCGACAGGAGAAGCGGATTGATCAAGCATTTTAGATTTTAAATGTTCAGTAGTTGCCATCTCCTTGTTATGCTGCACAGAGCATTCAGTTGTGGCATCTCTTATGCTGTCAGGATTGTAAGAGTCATTTTTCGAGTTTGGTAACTTCCCCTTACCATTAGACACCATGTTATTTGAAAATACAGCCAGTAACATTTTGGGATTGTTTTGCTGAGGAAATGAAACATTGGTACTGAGCTCTGTAACACAATATTCATGTAAGTTTCTATTGTGTAAATTACTGCTTGCCCCTGATGAACCAATTAGAAGTTCTTTGTCCAATTTACTAGAGGTCATAGAAAAAACTTTGTTCACCTGACCAGACTCTAAGCACATATCCTTTTCCTTTTGCTCTGGGATTTTTTCGAGTTCTCCATTGATTCTAGTTGGGCTTCTGATTTGCATCTCTTGCTGCGCCTGAAACTGATTAGTTTCCACCATGCTATTCGTATGACTTTCATGTCTAGACTCTGTCTCCATATACCCCTTATGTGATTTTCCTTGATAAACGGGAGTCCTTTTTATACTTTGTGGTGACAGAGATTTGTCCATACTACAGGAAAAGGGAGGGGATCTCTGGTGGTAACCATCAATAGCACAATTATAATAACCCCTTGAATACATATGGCCAACTTGGTGGTCTGGACTATATTGATAAGAGTTAGATTTGTAGTGCTTGAGACTAGTAAAGGCTGAATTTCTCTGCTTTCCTATAGGTACTCCTCCTTCAGCACAGAGTACCTGAAGATTATGTTGCGCAAAGGAGTGCAAGCGATCCGTTAAGACATCTTCCTGAGAATAGGACGACCTTTCCACAGAAATATTAATATCCTTTCTTTGTCTGTGTACAGGACTTAACTCCTGAAAGCCCCTAGAGTGGGAAGGTGAACTTCCAGTCCTTTCAAGGTAATTATTAAGTGTAGGGTAGGAATTCTTATATCCAGGCACATAAAAAGATGATGAATAGGCAAATCGGGTAGAAGGGCTCCATTGTAAAGCAGATGGACCTAAAGGATGGGATCCTACATGCCCCCCTCCAGACTGGAAATCCCGTGCCCCATATGCTGGGTCAATAAACCTGCTGGGACTCCTGTATACAGGCCGTGGAACAGCAATCTGAGGGTATGAACGAGGCGGAGACAGGTGATAATTATGTGCTGGTTGGTGCTGGTGAACTGGAAATTGGCCATCTGATTTTTCTGACAGTTGCATTGAATTAAAAGGTCCTTCGGCTTCAGGTTTTTGACACCTCGAACCTCTGCTAGACTGCAAATGTTGATTTAAGGCTTTGCCTGCATACTGAAGATATGATGTAGCAGAATTCCATGGATTTGATGACTGTTCCTCTGCAACAGACAGCGGGTAAGATAAGAAGTTCTTGCAAGTCTGAAGATCACTTGAAGCAGTCTTCCCCGTACAAGGTATAGAAGGCTGTAGCGGGGTCTCCATCCGTGGCATCTTATTGTACATTACATGATCCATGCCTTCAGGGTACCTCTTGGCAGACATGTCAATGAACAGGGTAGTTTTTCCAGCTCTTAATTAGGAGGCGAAACCCTTAACCTGCAAATGGAAGTAAAAAAGATAAAAAACAATGAGCAAAAATATGTATGAAAAGAAACCACCAAAGACTTCGCTGTAATAAGGATTCAGCTTGGGTTTCTCTATACACCACATTTTGAACTTTAATTGTGCATTAAAAAGGTTTTATTTTTACGTACACTTTCGTATACATACAAATTCTGCTGGCAGATAGGTGAGAGATGGTACATATTTACAAGGCTTTAATGCCAGGCTGATCTCAGGAGTCAAGGCTAGGTCCCATGATAGTTTGCAATCAAAACAAAATTCTTATCTAGTCAAGGGAGCTCAGTACACAGACACTGCAGAAAATACATGTAACCATATTCATAGATTTTTCAGCGGAATTACATCTTTTTCTTTTTTTTAAAAATGCTCCTAGCTCCAGCAGTTTAGGCTTTACTGTTGGGAATGCTCGAGGACAGGGTTAACAAAAAATACCTTAATTAGGAACAAAATACACCTATAAATCACTCTATTGTTTTACAGTGTGTGTATAACTAAACTTATCAAGACCGGAGGAACAATACGGGAGACATTGTGGAAAAATACAGTCTGTTAGATGCACATCAGAATTTTGTAGAGTCTCATATAGTATGTATTATGGATCACAGGCTCTACCCTCACCTTTCCCAACCTACCCATGTTTCTAGATATGACAAAAGAACACAACATTATCTAGTGGTGCTATAAAAAAACTGTATACTTGCTATAGAAAAACTAAATAATTAGCAGACCATAGTGCTATCAAAGTAGACCTAAAGTTCATCAACAGATTAGGGTAAACCAACACCAAATTGGGGGAATACTGTCACAAAGGGGATTTAGGGCCATTGTGAGCCTATGCACTCGGGGTCCAGTGAGGGTGGAATCATCTCCCGCATTACTAACTGCTGATGGGTGCACCAAGGTCTTTTAGAGAATGACATACAAGGAGATTATTGTCTCTTCCCTGTGGGACTTGGGCTGGTGACCAGTCCCCCTCCAGGACAAATGGCTGCTCTCCCCCATGTCAGTCACAGTGACTGCTGCACATCCACCCCATTTAGTGCAATAAGGAGGGTGTCAGAGGTCCTGGCAAGGCATTGCAATGCAGAAAAAGGAGCAAACCTCAGATCAGAGGTCACTGTTGAACAGGTCTCAGAGTAGAATGGAACCGCAGCAGGGGCCAAAAGGAGCATTTTTTGTCAGAATGACTTGAGTTCAGTGTCACGCAAAATACTTTGGCTGTTACTGACTGCATCTAAATCATCACAAGGCACGTGCCCTGTTTTAGTATCCCTGTACTGGTAAAAAAAAAGGGCATGTAATGAAAAAAGTTTTAAAAAAAGCATATGCTTACCTATCTGTCCCTTGATCATCAGCTGGGATGCTGCCAGTGTGCTCCCAAAGGCCACTGGCAAGCTTTTGTTCATCTACCACTGATGTGGAGTTCCCTCCACTGCCACCTTGCTGCATCTGCATTTCTCAGAATGTCGCTGTGCCAGCTCCTCCCTCACACCATTGTTTACAGTTATTTGCAGAGCAGAGTCACATTGCTAAACCGGAATATATTTACTTTTAATAATTGTATTATTTTTTTTACAACCAAGCCCCTGGTCTCACTCATCCTTAGTCCAAAAAGCATAATTACTTCTTCTGAAATCTGACGACTTGTCACCCGGAACCCCCAGAGGGGTGTAACAGCTTTTTCAGATGCTACTCAACTGCCTTAAGCACCCATATCCACAGCACTGGAGCATTCAGTCCACTCCGTGCTGGATTGCAAAAGAATTGGATAGTAGTCAAGTATGAGATGCAGATCCAACCAGGGGACGGAGAAGATTAAATCTTGGAGTTTGGTTTTGAATAATACTAAGATGAAACAATAGTGCGTATAACTCATTTGATTGCCTGTATTTATTTTTACAGCTTGCACATCAGCTGTTATTTGCATTGCACTAAATCTGGTCTCCCTAGAGTTTAGTTTTTTTTCTGCTCACTAGTAATGAATGGTTGTAGCAAAAAAGAAGTCAGTTATTTTTTGTTACACACAACAGCATATTCATATGAGCCCACAGCTCTGTGGTAGCGCATAACAGAAGCTGGACACCATTTGTGAACAAAATGAGGCTGGAACTTAAAGTGGACCAACACCCACGGGTGATCGGCCCGGGAATCTATAAGATTCCCGGGCCGATCACCCCCCACCCCGCGGGACATCCGAGATCGGGATGTCCCGCGGGGTGTAACCCCCCCAAAACCCCCGAAAAACCCTACCTGATCTTCGGCGGCGGCCGGCCGCCGCCGCCTCCCTCGCGCCCCTGCAGGCGTGCGCGCGCCCGCGCCGGCCGTCTGCGAATGGCCGGCGCGGGCGCGCGCGCGTCAAAAGGGACACGCGGGAGGCGGCGGCGGCGGCAGCCGCTTAGACGTCCTTGTACGTTGGCGCTGGGAGCGCGGAGAGGTGAGTTTTTCGGGGGGTTGGGGGGGGTTTCACACAGCGGGGCACCCCGATCGGGGGTGCCCCATCGAAGTGGACCAAGACCCAGGATAGTCAAAATCCTGGGTGTTGGTCCACTTTAACACCTAAAAGCCTACACCTTGCTGCCAAGCCCTTGAGATTAGCTAAAAGGTGGCAACCTGTTTCATCCATTCACTCAGTTGCTGCTTAGATGTGTCAGTGTACCTGCTTAGATTAAAAAAAACTTGCAATTCGAAATTTCCTTAATGTAAAACACACTGTAAAAACAAGGCCTTATAAATACAAGTATCATACAAATATGATGCTGCTGCCTGGTAAGCCTTACAGACACATCACCTAGTTTGCCTATATGGGAAGAAATGCTCACGCTACCAGCATCATAAACAAAATCTGCTTGACTGATGAAACCTTTGTACAAGTTACCAACCAATTGTGCCCAGCTTGAAGCACATGCAAATACTTGTACATGTCACTTACACAATATATTTGCAAACACAAAAAAAGCAACCCAAGCAATGTTCAGAGATAATTTAACAGACACTGGGCCAAGGTCTTATGGTGGCCAATTCAACAACTGAAAGCAGGCATATCTAGGCAATTTTTTTTAAAGGATAATATATTCTAGACTACAACACTACAGCTGTTAGGTACTTATATGATTTAAGTTTTGGGTCTGGCAGTGGTTAAGGTACACAACAGCTCCAGGACAGTTTGGACGTTGAGCTTTGATAGGATCTGTTTCCGAGTACCTCTCACTAGCCTTCATTACGGTCCACAGAAGTGTGATCAGTGTAGATGATATACTCTATATACAGTCTATGGCACCAATCATATTGCCAGCCGTATGCTACCCAAAACACTAAACTGAGCTCAACTATTCATTTTTGCAATCTGAAGCGTGATCCAATTGCTTTTAGGACAGAACTACAGGTCCATGCCGAGTGTGGCCCACAAACACACTCCCAGAAAAGGGATCTTCCTATTTGGCAATTCATCAACGCTGAAATTCTCAGGCTTTTTTCTCATGAAATGAATTTTTTACTACCATGAGAATGTTTTTCAACTCTTGATGAATGAGGGCCATTACCTCAAAATACCATACCATCAAGTGATCTAGCTCTGAACTGGTGGTTCACTAGTGGCTCCAATGATTGAGCAATGATCTCCCCTCTCCTGCTTCATTCTGATATATAAGACTGGTGTCAAATTAACAGGAAACAAAGCTTTGTGTACACCATAAGCACTTCCTTTGGGTGCACAATAAAAAATGAACAAGAAGGCAACTGTTTCCTGCAACATGACAGCAGTCTCGAGATGTGGAGGAGGTAGAGCTGCCAGGGAAATAGTCCCTGTCGATGGAGATGAATTGTGGTCCTGAATAAAGACCTAGTAGTTGGTATAATATAACAACTAGTGCCCAAACAAATTAGAACAACTTTATGTGGAATATATATATATATATATCTCAGAATATAAAGCAAGACATGCCACCCCCAGCAGATGACAGTATTAAACATGAAGGATTTGGGAAACAAGCCTTTACAGTCTCAGCAAGTTTTAGAAATGCCTAAGTTCTGCCAGAGGGAGAATGTAATGAATGTGGCCAGCATTTATTGAAAGAGGCTGTTTCTAGTTAGCCTTCAGGCGATGGATAAGCTACAGGGGGTGTGGAGATGCTCTCGTAGCCAGGGTCTAGTTCGGGGGTCATGGGCCGCACCATTGTTGCTCCCCCTCTATATTATGTGTCAGGTTTGTGCACATATGGCATTGTGTGCACCATTTCTATTTGGTATTTAAAAAGTTGGCTTCCTAGGGGCTGGATGTGACAGGAAAAGGGTAATGCTGGAGTCCCTATATAATGTCATTTAGTCAGGCATGCCAGGCCGCCTGGAAAGTTGTAGATATAGGGGGTGCTGGTGGAGGCTCAGGTTGTGGGACAGATCCAGTTTTGGGGCAGATGAGTCATGTGACAGTGTGGCACGTACACAGTGCAAGGAACCAGAGCAAGGCAGCAGCAGTCTCCTGTAACAGAAAGGCTGTGGGTAAGGTACAAAACATCCCTCAGTGCCTGCCAGGGGTGCAGCAGCATGGTCAGTCCCATGTCCCGTGCGTGGCAGCAGCATGGTCAGTCCCATGTCCCGTGCGTGGCAGCAGCATGGTCAGTCCCATGTCCCGTGCGTGGCAGCAGCATGGTCAGTCCCATGTCCCGTGCGTGGCAGCAGCATGGTCAGTCCCATGTCCCGTGCGTGGCAGCAGCATGGTCAGTCCCATGTCCCATGCGTGGCAGCAGCATGGTCAGTCCCATGTCCCATGCGTGGCAGCAGCATGGTCAGTCTCATGTCCCGTGCGTGGCAGCAGCATGGTCAGTCCCATGTCCCGTGCGTGGCAGCAGCATGGTCAGTGCCATGTCCCGTGCGTGGCAGCAGCATGGTCAGTCCCATGTCCCGTGCGTGGCAGCAGCATGGTCAGTGCCATGTCCCGTGCGTGGCAGCAGCATGGTCAGTGCCATGTCCCGTGCGTGGCAGCAGCATGGTCAGTGCCATGTCCCGTGCGTGGCAGCAGCATGGTCAGTGCCATGTCCCGTGCGTGGCAGCAGCATGGTCAGTGCCATGTCCCGTGCGTGGCAGCAGCATGGTCAGTGCCATGTCCCGTGCATGGCAGCAGCATGGTCAGTGCCATGTCCCGTGCATGGCAGCAGCATGGTCAGTCCCATGTCCCGTGCGTGGCAGCAGCATGGTCAGTGCCATGTCCCGTGCATGGCAGCAGCACGGTCAGTCCCATGTCCCGTGCCTGGCAGCAGCATGGTCAGTCCCATGTCCCGTGCGTGGCAGCAGCATGGTCAGTCCCATGCCCTGTGTCTGGCAGCAGCATGGTCAGTCCCATGTCCTATGTGTGATGGCAGCAGTATGGTTAGTCCCATGTCCTGTGTCTGGCAGCAGCATGGTCAGTCCCATGTCCTATGTGTGATGGCAGCAGTATGGTTAGTCCCATGCCCTGTGTCTGGCAGCAGCATGGTTAGTACCATGTCCTATGTGTGATGGCAGCAGTATGGTTAGTCCCATGCCCTGTGTCTGGCAGCAGCATGGTTAGTACCATGTCCTATGTGTGATGGCAGCAGTATGGTTAGTCCTATGTCCTGTGTCTGGCAGCAGCATGGTCAGTCCCATGTCCTATGTGTGATGGCAGCAGTATGGTTAGTCCCATGCCCTGTGTCTGGCAGCAGCATGGTTAGTACCATGTCCTATGTGTGATGGCAGCAGTATGGTTAGTCCCATGCCCTGTGTCTGGCAGCAGTATGGTTAGTCCCATGCCGTGTGTCTGGCAGCAGCATGGTTAGTACCATGTCCTATGTGTGATGGCAGGAGTATGGTTAGTCCCATGTCCTGTGTCTGGCAGCAGCATGGTCAGTCCCATGTCCTATTTGTGATGGCAAGCAGTATGGTTAGTCCCATGTCCTGTGTCTGGCAGCAGCATGGTTAGTACCATGTGCTATGTGTGATGGCAGCAGTATGGTTAGTCCCATGCCCTGTGTCTGGCAGCAGCATGGTTAGTACCATGTCCTATGTGTGATGGCAGCAGTATGGTTAGTCCCATGTCCTGTGTCTGGCAGCAGCATGGTCAGTCCCATGTCCTATGTGTGATGGCAGCAGTATGGTTAGTCCCATGTCCTGTGTCTGGCAGCAGCATGGTTAGTACCATGTCCTATGTGTGATGGCAGCAGTATGGTTAGTCCCATGTCCTGTGTCTGGCAGCAGCATGGTCAGTCCCATGTCCTATGTGTGATGGCAGCAGTATGGTTAGTCCCATGTCCTGTGTCTGGCAGCAGCATGGTCAGTCCCATGTGTGATGGCAGCAGTATGGTTAGTCCCATGTCCTGTGTCTGGCAGCAGCATGGTCAGTCCCATGTCCTATGTGTGATGGCAGCAGTATGGTTAGTCCTGTGTCTGGCAGCAGCATGGTCAGTCCCATGTCCTATGTGTGATGGCAGCAGTATGGTTAGTCCCATGTCCTGTGTCTGGCAGCAGCATGGTCAGTCCCATGTCCTATGTGTGATGGCAGCAGTATGGTTAGTCCTGTGTCTGGCAGCAGCATGGTCAGTCCCATGTCCTATGTGTGATGGCAGCAGTATGGTTAGTCCTGTGTCTGGCAGCAGCATGGTCAGTCCCATGTCCTATGTGTGATGGCAGCAGTATGGTCATCCTCTGGGGAAACTCACCTGTGTCGGGTGTTGGTATCCCGATGCCGCTCCCTATAATAGAAACTCCGTGCTAACTCTCCAGCCCGGCCGTCTGTCCACTGCGTGCGGCTCGCTCAGTAACATCTCCCGTCTCGGCAACTCTCCCTCCCGGCATCATTCTGTCAACATCCAATTTACAACAGAGCTATAGTCTCCTCGCGCGCTGCGCCCCGCTGCTCACACTGAGTAAGAGGAGTGAACGCTGCGGGGGGCGGAGCTTGCGGTAAGGGGCGGGGCCGAGTGTTACTGAGGGGAGGAAACATCTGGAAGCGAAGGGGGGAGAGCCTGAGGGAAGCTGCCGATCAATTCCCGCTGGCGGAACACGGGGGGTCACTGAGCTCTCTGCGGGTCACCGTGAAAATAGGCGGCGGGCGCCCGAGGCGGCGCTGTTTGCTCTCTCTGTGTATTTGTATCGAGCCTGGAAGTATATGGAAGTGTAAACGCTGCTACTTCTCATTGGAGAGCCTATTATAGAGCTTCGCGCCTTGATTGGAAATATATAGGGGTCTTTTATTGGAAATGTATAGGGTACTTATATTGAAAATCATTCATTTTCAATATAAGTACCGTACTTATATTGAAAATGAATAGGGGTCTTTTATTGAAAATGTATAGGGTACTTATATTGAAAATGTATAGGGTACTTATATTGAAAATGTATAGGGTACTTATATTGAAAATGTATAGGGTACTTATATTGAAAATGTATAGGGGTCTTTTTATTGAAAACGTATAGGGGTCTTTTTATTGAAAACGTATAGGGGTCTTTTTATTGAAAACGTATAGGGGTCTTTTTATTGAAAACGTATAGGGGTCTTTTTATTGAAAACGTATAGGGGTCTTTTATTGAAAACGTATAGGAGTCTTTTGTACTAAGTTTTGGCAATTTTTGCCATTACTGCCTTAAGCTTGCAAATCCTTGTCTTGTTTTTATAGCATTGAGTGTTGTGCTCACATTAAATTGGACCTGCAGCTAGTGTTGTGCTTAAGCATTATCCAAGCCATGCAAATGGATGGGCCCCCATCTGCCAGGGGGCCCCCAGAGGCAGGACTAGACTGCAGTGAATGAGGGGTGACGTGTCCTGCACATGCCTGGTTAAAACGAGGTTAGGTGAGTGGGTGCGATGATTTAATGGGGTTTCACACAGTGGGGTCCTAGTTTGGAATGCCACAGGGAGGAGAAATTGGACAGACAATGCCAGGATGCCCTCTAGGTTCACTCGCATGCCCGCAGTGCATGAGTAGGCCACAGCTAAATCCCCGAAAAGGTGTCTGAATATTGCATTTTACTATACAAAATTTGTCTTTGATTAGGGCCCCCAGACACAACTTTGCAATATGATAAGCCCGCTCCAGCCACAGTAACATCAGGGTCACTTCATTCCCTCAGCCCCAGAGTAGGGCTGCCACCAGCAATGGGGGTGCTTTAGCAAGTGCCTGGGCCCCCTGCCCTTCCTAGGGGCCCATTTAATCTTGATTATTCTTTGGTGGGTTCCACCCATCGGAGTATTCCGTGGAAAGACCTGCTCACAACTGGGTCACCTCTCCAAGGGCCCACATAAACCTGAAGCCAGCCCTGCTCCAGATCATCCTGAATTGAGTCTGCCAGGTGGGACTGCAATGCAAAGATCTGTCTGATGCTTCACACATTGAGGCATCCCAAATCAGGATTCCCCACAAACAGGAAGAGCACCATGCCTGCAGCTATAGTTAGGGGGTATGGGGCCGACGGCATTTCATTTAAATTATCTTGCCACACTGACATTTAGCTTAGGTCGCTGTTAACGAAAACATCAGGGAAGGAAAACTCTAGCATGGATTTGTGTATGACAGAGAATAGGAAATAGCTTTGCCCTGCAAGTCACCTTGTGGAGGAGGTGCAGCTATTTCCTGTCCTTCAGGAGAGCTAGGAAACGGTGGGTATCTTTCTAATGCAGGGCTCACTGATGGTGTGAAAGGTGGATTGGGATAGTTTAGTGTCCCTGTGGATCAGAGTTGCCTTGGAAGGTGTAGTTCAGCTTTAATTTAGAGGAACTGGTACTAGTTTCCAACAGGTTGAGACCTAGTGCTAATTATGGGTGGGGGTGTGCTCTACATTTACACGTTCTTCATGCGTAGTAGTAAGGTAAGAGCACCACGTCTTTCTTTGGTGTGTTATGTTAACACACCCCCTCTCCAGTGCTGCATGCCATTTGGAGGTCGCCACCACATGGTCTGCCGACATACTGCTAAGTACATACAGTAAGAGGCACAAAACCTAGGATAGTGAAAATCTCTTTTAAGTTGTGGGTTTGTTGTACCCATCCCCAATCTAACCAATAAAACACAACTGCGTAGGACCCTTGGGGCTTGCCCGCTTTGCTGTGATTTGCACCTCAAAAGGTTCAATTTGCATCTGCTTTGCATGTATGTCAACAAACATGCTCTCTACCTCTGCTTCTAATACAGCAATAAAAGTGATCAAATAGTCCCAAGTCCCATTCTATTGTCTAACTTCTAAACCTCCCCGTCCCCCGGAAATAACTGGTATCGGCTAATGGCCATCCAGTGCAGCTTCTGTTGTCCATGTACCTGCCAGTAGCCAAGGGCAACCATAAAGGCTTGGGAAGTGGAGAGTTGTATAGGGTAGAGCATTCCAGAGTAATGAGGCAGCGCATGTGAAGTCTCGTTCACAACAGTGGGAGGAGGTGATTAGGTTTGAAGACGGGAAGAGGACCTGAGCAAAGCGGAGATTGCATCTGGTTTGGTATTTGTTAATAAGCGAATAAATATAGGCAGGAGCCTGATTGTAACATGCTTTGTAAGTTAGGGTTAGAGTTTTTAATTGAATCAGGGCATATATTAGGATTTTAGTGGTGTCAGGTGAGAGGAAGGGACGGATGTAGGAGATATATTCTAAGCATACAGCACGTCCTGCTCCCGAATAGTCATAACATGTGGGTAGTCCTCCGCCTCCGTGCACTGCAGACATGTAGAAAACAAGCTCCTCCCGGCCCTACATATACTGGAGGACCTCCCACAAATCCCCAGATTTCTCTGCAGTGCTGGAACTGCGAAGACATGAAGTATCACGCTCTCGCAGGCGAGCGGGCCTTACGGCCCAAGGTCCTGTGGGACTATTTCCACCCCTCCTCTTCAGAAGAAATATGCCTCCCAGCCTAGGCTGCGCGGGTCAGGGGAAGGTAGGTAGCACCTGGTGTGCTGAATGGAGCCATGCTCCACCGCAATCCCCCTCCATAGTGTAGGCGGTCAGGCCGATGGTGAGCCTATAGAGGATGCCCCTCCCGCAATTTTGCCCGTGCCCCTCACAAAATTTGTCCATGGACACCGTCAGCTTCCCCCTCGCTTCTTCCCGTAACTCGGGGGGGAAAAGAAGGGGGGGGGGTATGTGTGGCAGCCCTAGCGCTATTTCGCCTTTAGACTTCGGTCCCTGAGTTAGGGGGTCAGTGTCGCGTCTCGCTATACAGCGTGTGCTGGCTTTTTACTAACTATCTGCTGCTCGGCAGCTTCATTCAGCATGTCGGCATGAGACTTATACATCCACTCTGTTCTAACTTTTCTGTCGGTTGGAGCTTCGCGCTCTCTGGGGGAGGCGGAGACTCGCCCTGACGAGTATTGCGTCACAGCCTGGCCCTCCCCTCGAGGTTCGCTGGCGCCATTTTCTCTATCTTCCCGCGGGTGCGTGGTGTGGCTTATCTCCTCCCTCGGTCATGTAAGTGCCCTCCGGGGCGGTATGGTTTCTAGGTTTTTTCGATCAGAGCATGGCACTGACTCCTCTCCCCTTGTCCCATTGTGTCATTCAGAAGCCAAGACCTCGTTACCGGCCCCGGCCTAACATATATTACACGGGTCCTCTTTACAAATTCTCCCACATTACTAGCGGGTTGGGGCATCCAGGGTTACTTATTGCATAAATCCCTGCGTTATACTGCACAAAAATCACTATATGGAGGCATTTCACAATTATGGAACCGGGGTCCCTCCGGGACGTGACCGGCTGTGTGCAGTGTGTGGCCAGACCCTGGCTGAGGCCGACAGGGCACAGGTCTGCGGACAGTGTGCAGCACAGGCATTGCTAACAGAGGATCCTCCCTTCCTCGCCCCCGTCTCCCCGCTCCCAAACATCGCTCATGATGAGTCCCACTCCAGCGGGGATGACCTGCAAGAGGTGCCGAGAGCGTTGCCCACGGCGGAGCAGGTGCTCTCTGGATTGGCGGAGCGTATGGGCCCTGGTAATAAGCGGTCCCTGACTCCCCCAGGTTCTCCGGTTCCTAATGATACCGATGATTCTGCTGATATGCAGGACCCTGACCCTTCTGAGGAAACTGAGCTATTCTCAGACTCGGGCTCCTCCCATGGGATGCCCGCGGGCCGTGAGGAATCCGAGCCTGGCTCCTGGGGTCTGTGTGATACGGATAAAATCCTGATCAAAATCTTTGAGGTCTTGTCAATCTCCCCCCCCCCCCCCCGGGGAGATTCCCAAGCCTAAAAAGGAGACCTTCCATACAGCGCCGCCGCGCTTGGAGTTCCTAGAACAGGAACATTTCCAGAATATTATATCCCAGGAATGGGAATCGCCTGGTAAGCTGAAAGGGATTCCAGGGGTCTGGGAATGGAAGTACCCTTTTCCCCCTGATGTGGTCAATTTATGGTCAGCTCCCCTGGTGGTGGACGCGCCGGTTATAGGGGTCACAAACCCCCCTTTTATGACTGCCCCCTTTTATCGTACCCTCCGGGATGCTGAGGACCGGCGCATTGACAGACTGGCATCACACGCCTTCTCGTGTGCTGGGACGGCCCTGCGCCCGGTTTGTGCCGCGGCCATCACTGCGGTGGCCGCCAGGACTCTTGTCAGAAAGATACTGGATCACCGCCCTGAGGATCTTCCTTGGGGGGTGTTTAGTGCCCTATCAGACTGCAAAGCCTTTGTGAAGTTTATTCTATCAGCACTGGATGACACCATTAAGATGTGTGCTAGGAGCTCAGCACTTGCGGTAACCATTCGCCGCCTGGTCTGGCTGCGACAGTGGGGCGCCGATGGAGCTACAAAAAAGGCTCTCACTTGCCTTCCATTCAGAGGACGGAGGTTATTCGGGGCCCGCTTGGACCTTTTCGGCAAAAAGGCTATAGCACCCTCCCGCAGAAGGCCGCTCCGGCCTCCACGAGGCAGGGTCACCCCTCCACCCCCCTACGTCAGTGTTAGACGTAGGGGGGTGGAGTGTGTTTCCAGTTATTCGGCGTGGACTTCCAGCATGGCGCGGGCAGGCAGCGCCCTGGGCCTTCTGGCAGGACCAAGTCCAAATCTGCCAAAACCTCGCAAGCATGAAGGGGCGCCCTCGCCCCTTTGGGCGAGGGGGAGACTGCACAGCTGTCTCACATCCAGGGATATGCCTTCTCCTTATGGCGGTTCCGGGATGTAGCCCACCTGGGCTCAGGATGGGTTCTCGCTGGCGGTCCCCCCCTCAGTTTCCTGTCAGGGTATTTTTAGCCCTGCTCTCTCTTCTGAACCTGGCGCAGGCCGGACCAGGGCCTGCAGTGTTGGGCGCGCCTTGGCAATTGCCTTAACGGGATGGGGCCATGGCCCCTATACTTTTTTTTTTTTTTTTTCCATCCCCCCCCCTCATCAGTACGAGGTAGTCTGGACCCCAGGCGCCTACGGCAGGCTTAGCTATTCTGCCCTTGCAAGTAATCCATATATGACATATCTGTCTTGGGCCACGGGCCCCTGCGCGGGGGGGGGGGTTCGGCCTCTTGCGAGACTCTAGCACTTCTCAGCTTCTCTGGGGTCTGCGGCACGCCTTAGACTATTCTAGCCAGTGTCACAGGATCAACCCTGCAGCTTGAGGAGCTGCAGGGGCCTCCCTTCGTGCCCAGGTTACTAGCCTGGCGGGTATGGGGATACGCCTGAGGTGGGGCTTCGGCGTTGGGACCTACCGGGTCGTCTTCCTTACTCCCCCGCCTCTGCATCAGACAAAGTGGGCCGGTTGGCCGACAGTGTCCCCTAGAAGCTACTGGATGGTTGCTTAAACTCCCCATCCCTTCGCCGTCACTTATTCACTATTCCCCGTCCCGGGGAAATCGGTTCAGGCTTGCTGCCTTCTTCCCTGGCATTAGGGTACCCCTGGTTACCGGGGCTCTGCCCTCCTTTACTTGCGCCCTACCTTCACCAAGCGGGATGGCAGCTGGTGGGTCTGTCGGTGGCACATCAAGATGATGTCATTTATATACCGAGCCCTCGGGCTCCTCGGCGCAGTAGGTTACTAAACCTTCATATGTCCCAGCACCCTGGTGCTTGGTCTGTGCTCAGGCCTTCTTGGTAAGCTGGTTCCTCTGGAACTTCCCATTGGCAAGGGCCCCTTCAGGGGGGCACCTCCCTTCCTTGCCAGCATCTCCTAGAGTATGGCCCCCTGGGTGCCAGTCTAGCAGGTTTGGAAAGGGAGAGCCAAATCTCTCCCATGAACCACGGGGTTCTAGGTTGGGCCCTTAGAGGGTCCATTTTATCTGCTGGGCTCGCTGTAACGGTGGCCCCCTTTGATTCTATATGGCGGGCCTCCCCCTCCTGTAGGACCGGTCGGTTCATGAGGGATTGTATTGTTGTAAGACGAGGGCATGTTTGTAATGCTGGTTTAAAGATTGTGACAGGTTGCTACCTCTGGAGGGTCCCTGTCCCTGGCCTGAGTGGGGTTCTACCCCCCTGCTTCTCAGCGGTTTTTGCTTCTATGGTTGCCCTTAGAGGCAGGTTTTGCCATCCCGGGTTGCCCAGGGAGCCTAGAGTGGCTCTGAGGGGTCTCCCTTCTGACACAGGGCGTCTGCCCTTGTCCCTACGGTCCCAGGATATTCTGGTTCCTGTTGGTGGGCCTGAGTATCTAGGCTTAGCCTTATTATTTCACATGCCTTCTTTTCCCCAACCTACCCTTTGGGCTCTGCGCACGGCTGGCTGGATAGTGAGTCCCATGGGAGCTACGGCCTAGGCGGCCTTGGGAGTAATGGCTCGCAGACGCCTTTGCCGAGGGCTGCGGAATTGTGATATCCCAGTTGGGGTGCGGTCCTGTCCTTATCAGGTCTTTTCCTGTTTCCAATCAAAGGCCTCCTGTCTGGGGGTTGATTGCTAATCCCCCCCTTGGGGGCGGGCCTCATCTTCTGGGTGACCTAGTATGAGTGGAGGTTTGGGGGCTAGCTCCCCAGCTTCCCTTTATTCCACCTATAATGGCTGGGTGGTTCCCATATTGACTGTGAGGCGTTATCGGTCCCCAGGGCCTTAAAGCCATTTCAGCTTAAATTGGGGTTGACTCCCCATCTGGGGACTCTGATGGTGTAGGCCTGTCTTGGCCTTTCCTACAGGAGTCTGGTTCTGTTACCCTTGTAGAGTATTCTCTTTGGGTTGCTTAACTGCACCTCCCCAGTAGTTCCATAAGTCCCTGTGGGGATCAAACCTTTCATCCTGTTACCCTGCGGACTTCCTGGGGATCCTGCTTGGATACGGTATCGGCTGCCCTG
This sequence comes from Gastrophryne carolinensis, assembly GCA_027917425.1. Classification (NCBI taxonomy): domain Eukaryota; kingdom Metazoa; phylum Chordata; class Amphibia; order Anura; family Microhylidae; genus Gastrophryne; species Gastrophryne carolinensis. The sequence continues at coordinate 277,419,923 of CM051238.1, forward strand.
GAGGCCGGACCGCTCTTCTGGGGACTCCTGACTCCGTCAGACTTGGGCCTGAGACGATGGTTCTGGCTAATTATTCCCTGACGATATGTATACTCATATATACATGTACGGCTATATGCGGCTACGGTTACCCCATGCCTGGGGGTGTTTCCCTTTATCCTGGGCTTCTGGCCCAGGTGGTCTGTTGGACCCTTGGTTCAGACCCTTTTGTATAACCATGGGCTGATTACTAATATACTAATTGTGAGGGCCTACATCCCTCTTCAGGTTTTTGCACTTCTTCCCATGCTGGCCTCCTTGGCCTTTGGGGGACTGCTGTTCTTGGAAGTCTACGGGCGCCTCCTTAGGTATCCTGATATCTATTCCAGCGCCATTGCGCCTTGGAGTGCTCCTTCTGGATGTTCTCTGATCCTGGGGAAGCCTTGGCTTCCTGGTAATTAAGGGTTTGTATTCCCGCCTTGGTCGGGTGCCCTGTTTTTTGTTCCCCTTGAGGGTGTTACAAGAGTTGCCCCAAGGCTTCCTTGCCTGTGAGCTGGTTGGGTCACTACACTGACCTATGTTCCTTCAGGGGAGCTTTTCTTCCCCGTTATTGTTTACTCTGTTATCATGGGTGCTTGGGTATCAGGTTCCCTTCAGCACCAGGGTTTTGTTTCTCTGTTAGTTCAATTACTTGCCTTATGGCCTGTCTCTGTTTATACCTGCTTGGTTCCGTTATGAGACTGATGTTGGAGCCTACGCTCTTGTCATGCCTGTTGCAAGTTTTGCAGGTGACAGCGCCTTTACTGTCCGCTGTGCCTTGCTTTTTCTGGGGATCCCACCCTGCTTATGGACACTGCTATTGGATGTCCCACATGTTATGACTATTCGGGAGCAGGACCTGCTGTATGCTTAGAATAATACAACTCTGTGAAGTACTCACCTGTAGAGTTGATATTATACGCATACAGCACGTCCTGCTCCACCCCACCCTGATTTCACTAATTCTGGATCCCCTGTATGGTGATTATTATTATCGTTGCTACCAGTTATTCTGGGTGGTTGGTTCCTTCTGGCTTCTCTTCTCACTGCTTTTCAATGCTGGGGATTTGTGGGAGGTCCCGCGGTATATGTAGGGCCGGGAGGAGCTTGTTTTCTACATGTCTGCAGTGCACGGCGGCGGAGGACTACCCACATGTTATGACTATTCGGGAGCAGGACGTGCTGTATGCGTATAATACCAATTCTACAGGTGAGTACTTCACAGAGTTGTATTTTTTGTGTTGGAGACAGCAAGAGGTGGCTAACCAGGAGTGAATGAGAGAGAGGAGTCCAGTATAACACCAAGGCATTGTACTTGGGGAGTTGCAGTAATTGTGAGGTTATTGACAGATCTAGTTGGTATGGAAGCAGTAGGAGAGTTTGATGGTGGGAAAACAACAAACTCGGTCTTGTCCATCTTTAGTTTGAGGGATCTGGGAGATGATGTGAATGATGAGATAGCTGTCAGTCAGGAACACTGGATAGGAGAGAAGAGAGATCTGGGCCAGAGAGGTGTTGTCTGCACAGAAGTGGTGTTGGGAGCCAAATGAGTTTTTGAAGAGGGCAAGAAGAGAGCCTTCTGGCACACCAACAGACAGGGGACGGGTGGAGGAAACCAAGTTTGTGTGGGACACACTAAAAGTACAATCAAAGAGGTAAGAGGAGAGTCATGAATGCATGCAGCCTTGAATACCCAGGGAGGCCACCAATAATTGACTTAAAAACATGACAGCATTCACTGGGGCCACAATTTACACTGAACAACTAATGAGATGGTAAAAAAAGATTTAATAGATTATAGGCATAAAGTAAATAAAAACACAGGTCAACTGGTGTCCCCTCTGCAGTGCTGTCTGAGGCGGTCGCCTCACATGGCCTCATTACAGGTGCACTCCTGTGTTTAGGCACTGCCTCCACATGAGCTGAGATGATGGGGAGGGGTTGAATTCAGTGTAAAGCATACTAACAAATACCTGTAAATTAAAGGCATATGCACAGCTGAGAGCACCATTGTCACCCTAACATGTCCTTTGTCTGACCCAAGGCTACTGTTTGAGTTAAGTTACTGTAAACCAAATGGCAATAATAAAAGAGCAAGCAGCGCACCTGACGTCAGTCCCATGTTCCTCTCCTCCATCTCCTGCAGTGCTGGGTAGAAGCCATAGCAGGGCTACAAAAGTTTGCCCCTCCTCTTCATTTTATTACTCTAGGACCACTCAAAAATGTGGTCCAATAGCCACTCTGTGCCGTAGTGGTCCCACCACTGTCTCTAACCACAGCAGAGCACACATAAGACTCATAAAGCTGTGCCATGATACACCAGTCCTAGGTCACCCGCGACCTAGAAATGGAAGCAAAGCCAGCACCTTTACTTAGAATATAGAAGAAATTTACATATAATTGGAGATATTGAGATGCTTTGAAATGCCTCATTTTACACGGTTCCCATGGGGAATATGGCTGGAGGAATATAGAATAAAGAATGAGACCCTCTCAAAGCCACATTTATTAAAACCATTACAGTTTTAAGAATAGGGGAAATGAGGGGCCGAGTTCCTATAAATAGTAGCACTCACTTCCAGAACAAATACACCATACTAAAAGACTTATTGACTTGTTTTGTACATCATGGTCCTTGTAACTGAGGTGTAGCAAGAGTGTGTGTATCTTGTGTATGTGTGTATCTCACTGTGCACACAGCTATATTGTTTAGAAAAGTGTCTACAGCAGTTTTGCTCACATATATAAGCAGATATATCACATATATTTTAGGTCTATAAATTATAATATATAAACCACATTTGATTATAAATGAATTCTCATGTTAAAATGCAAATTGCCTCTATTGTTTATGGTGGTGCTAAACAAAATGTGCTTGTTTTCAAAGACTTGTCGGTAGCCTTATAAACATATAAAAAGCAAATTTGGTTTCTTTATAGCTTATGTTAATAAAGGAGAAAATATTAATATGGTTAAATAGCTCCATGCAAGTTCATACAATATCCTGCTGTAACTTAGTGTCTAATTCCAACAGCTCTCTGTGCTTTAATGTTTTGGTAAACCAGGCAGTGCATGTGGATAAATCTTCTTCTGTCAAATATAAAGATGTGTTTCTGCATAGCTCAGGGGCACAGGCATTAAAGTGGACTAAAATCCAGGATTTAGCTTGGGTTTGGGATTGTGTCAGCGGGGCATTGAAACCCCTGGCAAAATCCATGCAACCCCTCTACAGCAATTTCATGACATATGCGCAGACTCACACCATATCCGCCCTAGGATCAGTGATTTGTCCGAGGTAAAAAGAGTTGGTAATCTTTATTTATCATTCATCCTTTGACATGATTTCTTGAATTTCATTTCACCTAAATTTCTTTGTAACCTGAGACTGCTTTTGTTACATATGGAAACTGCTGACAGCCATGTAAAAGGTTTGCAATGCTTCTAAATAAGTGACGTGGCAGCAAATAAAACAGGCTTAGATTGCCTCTGGCCCTTTGCTTAGCAAACTAGACCTTCAGTGCAAGCACCATATATGACGTTATAACTAGCGGTGAAAGACTCACTAAAAGATCATTTCTTGATTGATTCGTAAGGCACCACGTGAAAGCGTCTTGCCCTAGTTTATGAAGATCTAAAATTACTTGAGAATAAGATGTAATTCACATGCCTTTTTGGAAATTTACAATTTGAAACTTCCCTACCATTATTATTTGTATTGTTTATTAATATAGCCCCATCATCTTTTATATGCTGTATAATAATTAATAAACACAAACAGGGTTAGTAAAAATAATGGAAAGGATAAGGAACAGAATATAATAGTTGTAATTGGATACAAGCTGGCCTTCGTGGCAGGATGGCCATCATGGCAGGACTTTCCCAGTATGGGGCCTGTCCACAAAGATTTAGAGCCCTTACGCTGCAGCACCTTGCTATGATATAATGCCTTATAAACGATTATATTGTACAGCACCACAGAATATGGCACTCTATAAATTAGCAATAATAAACAATATTTGGTGGCTCAGTGGTTAATGCCCCCATCCCTTTGCACGCTGCATGCAGACACTACCCTATCATAGATTAATGAGATCCCTCAGCAGCACTTTCCATCTAAGCAGCTATATGCCACAGGCCTTTGTCACATCATCATTCAAATGAAAGTTATTTCTGTAGGGCGTGAAAGGGGAGGGAGCAGCCGTTCACTATTGAGCCACAAATAATAAGATAGCATAACATAATAAAGTAGGGAGGAGGAGTGGAGCTTCCTAGGCATTTGAGCAGCACAGGATACTGGATAAAGACAAGGCAGAATTGGTCATTTTCCCACCCAACTCCCCTCTCCTCTCTAACACATCTATCTCTGTCAACAATTATACAATAACTGCAACTCCCCAAGCTCAGTGCCTGGGGGTCATTTTGGACTCTCATTCAAACCACATATTTACTCCCTAGCCACTTCCTGTCGCCTCCAGCTTAAAAACATCTCACACATCCGTTCCTTCCTCCAATTGGACTACTGCAACATCCTTCTTTGTGGCTTACCAACTAACAGACTGGCATCCCTCCAATCTATCCTGAACTTGCCTCATCCATCTCTCCTTTCGCTCATCAAGCTCTGTTCCTCTCTGCCAATCCCTACACTGGCTGCCAATCCCACAGTAAATCCTGTTCAAAACTCTAACTCTCACCTACAAAGCTCTCTCCAGCCAGGCCTGTCCCTATATCTCATCTCTAATCCAACAATATCAACTGAGCCACAGCCTCCACTCTGCTTCCAACCTTCTCCTGTCCTGGATGAGCTGGTCACCTCCTGCTCTGCTGTGACTCATGGTGGGCAGATGTGACTGACAATCAGGCTAGAGTAGTGTAAGACTCGGATCAATGATCTAGTATAGGACTCAGGACTGGCTATCAGGTAACATCCAGAGCACCATACTAGGACTCATGTTAAACCAGACCTTCAGCATGATTTAATGAAATGCCCAAACCCTTAAAAACTATTCCCCAGCATCTAAAATTAATATATTTTAAGTTTTTATTCACTTATTATTCTTTCCCCCACCAGGCTGCAACTCTGTTCAGGACTCTAGGATACGGGTGCCACCATCTTGACTCAGAAGCATCACACATACTGAGGACAGCGGGGTTGGATAAAATATGGGGATGGGGTTATAGCTGTGCTTTGCACAGACAGAGCAGAGCTGGGTTCAGTGAAAGCAATCCCAGAATGCAAAGTGACACAGTCAGAAGGCACTTTCTGTTTGCAGGCTGCCTGATGCTCCATGCACTGCCATCTTGGATGTTTAACATGCAGTTGATGCAGGTAGGATGATTTTTAATGTGAGCAATCTGTATGTACAGGGTGTGGAAAACATTTAAGATGTGCTCTTATTCAGGGTGAAGGTCTTTTTTAAGTATAGCAGGAGGTTTTAAATCCTGAGCAATTACTTTAAACCGACTAACAGATGTTTTGACTTTGCTTGTACATCTTCAGCCATCTGAGACCAGATGCAGCAAACTATGATAATACAACAACATCTTTCACAGATCTTCACAACATCTTTCACAGTAACCAATAACCTTGTTGCTTATATGAGCAAATGGGAGATGGGCAACACTGTTCTTTTTGAAGAGCACTGTCTTTCTCCTTGCAATCCTGCCATGCGCACTATTGTTGCTACATTTTCTCCTCATGATGAGAAAGAATTAGATGCTCAGCGGTTACCTTGGTGACCTCACAGACTATTATATACTTTGTTCTCAGGGAAGGGTAATAATGGTCTTAAATGTTGTCTATTTGTACACAGTCTGTCAGAATGTGGGTTGGTAGAGTCCAGATGTAATACATTTTTCCAGCCTGATGAACATCAACATTTCTTCCTCTGATGCCTTCAGAAATCTCCTTGGTTCATGATGTGATACACTTTCACAACTTTCATGAGTTTTGAAGACCAGATTTGTATAGATCCCTGTCCTTTAAATAACACAGGTAGTGAGGTGGTCGGCTTAGGTCAGATGTGGGTGAAGGCACAGTGGCACCTTGGTCAGTGAATGGTTTTTGCAAGAAGGTGCACCATGAATAATACATAATGGTGGTTTGGTTTGTACAGCATTGCATGATTACCTGTCATATGCTCTTCTCATATTATTTCAACGTACCACATGAGGTTTAGAAAATAACCAGTGCAATCAAATCTTAATTGTTCAATAATTACAGATAAACAAAAGGAGATCAAATGTTTTAGAATGGGTTTCATGTAACAAATATAGCTTCTATAGTTTGTTCTCAGGACAGAGACATTATGTTTTCAAGGTCAAGTAAATAAATCAATGGTATTATCAATGTATATATGTGAATAGAAAGTTTTTTTTATCACTAAAAACGAATAGTAGACTGTAACATACTGTGTTTTAGCCCTCATTCATACCTGTCCTGTACCGCATGCACTACCGCTAAAGGGATCAAACAATAGCCACTTTCAGACCTCTCCATTGTGACAGGACAGAAGAAAGCATGGACACGAAAAGTCCAGCATGCTGGGCCCAGCCTGCAAACGCACCCCATTAAAGTCTATATAGCCACAAACACAAATTCCTTTTTAAAGTGGACCAAAATCCTGGGTTTTGAGCCTTTCCCCCGTGCCCAGCTGTGTGAAACCCCCCAGGAGACCAACTCACTTCTTCCCGGTCCAACGCCACGTGTAAGAGCAGTGGCTCTGAGCGCCCAAACGGCCGCATAGTCCACTTTCCTCTAACACTGAGCATGCCCATGCCGTCCATTCACAAATGCCTGGCACAGGCACGCGCCCTGCTAGAGGAATAGCGGGATGCGGCCGCGAACAAGGTAAGTGAATGGGGCAACCTGGGGAGTTTCATACAGCAGGGCATCCTGATTTTGGATTGCCCGGGGGGAGTCAATCAGCCCCGGGCTGTTCGGCATGGGTTTTGCTCCACTTTAATGGGATTCAATAGACAGGAAGGCAAGGCATAGGACCCAGAAACAGGGATTTTATATAACGCAGGTGCAAACGTGAATGCAAACACAAAACTGAATTCCTACCGCAAACACTGATGCAAACGCAGTGTAGGATAGGTGTGAGCATAGCTGTAATGTCAAGCTTTCTAGGTGTACCATGCTTGTTGTTGTGGGTGCAGTTTTCTGGACACAAACTTTCAAGGAATTCACTGGGTGAATTGGGTTTCCCTAAAAATTAATAAAAAGCAGAATAAAAAGATAAATCACATTTTGCTAAAATATCAATATGCAAACAAGAAAAAAACAAGCTATATCTGAAACTGCAAGGTCCCCTGAACAGAACAATAACCACATTAATAGGTTCTTTTAAATATATCAGTGCCAGCCTACTTGAGATTTTGTCACCCTTTGTTGACAGGCCATTTTTCACCAGTTTGCACTATGTATGTTTAACCGTGATTTTTGCAGGAATTTTCAGGGCTTTCCAGGGAAAATTACATATCTTTTTTCGGCAGAGTTTGGGCTTTAACATGAAATGTCTTGTTTGTAATTTTTGTGTTTTAGGAATATTTTTGGATACAAAAAAAAAAGTAGCCCCCCGTTCCTGCCCAGGAGACCCCCCAAACTGAAATGAGCATTTTATGACATTTTTTAAATGAAACAACTACTAGCCGCAATTTTTAAGGGTTAAACCCTTAAAAATGCAATAAAAATTGGTGTGGGGTCCCCCCCATCCAGCAAAATCAGCCCAGGCACCAGCTATGCGGGCTTGTAGATCAGGGTGCAGGGGCCAACCTGGGTGGCCCTGAAGGCTAAAAGCCTCCATAGACCTCACAAAAACACACATAAAACAGCAGCCAAACTTTATTAAAAAGCGCATATTTTTTTTTACTTACCTCCAATTCAACGCCATTCTATGTCCAGCACCGATCTTCTCGCCCTCCTCTGATCACTACTGGCATCTCCACCGGAAGTGTCCTTTTATACCTGGAGGAGTATATGATGTCAATGCACTCCTCCTATAAAAGCCCCTTCCTGCGGCGGCCAGCGAGATGCAGGGAGTGGCACAGTGGGGCAGAGCGTGTAGGGGGAAGAGGAGACTCCTAGCAATGGTTCCAGGCTGGAGCTTTTTTCTTTTTTTTGGGTTGCAAACAGGGGTAACGCCAGGCATATAAAATTAATGTGGCTTACAGTTAATGGCCGGAGAGTCAGCCATGTGAATTTTATGTGGCTGGCGTTTTAAGTGCACCTATACTCGTTGTCCGCCTTCCATCCCTAGCCCAGAGCCCTAAAACAGCCCATGTTTCCTTTTTTACTAAAACCTTGCCAAATATTGATAAAAACACTAGCAGGAAGTAGTGTTATAATGAATGGCAGCCATATGCTAATTACTTCAGTTACAACTGAACTGTCACATAATGGAAGTTAGGTTGAAGTGCTCCCCAATGCTGAGCTGCGTGTAATGTAACTGAATGCATCATTGCTGGAAAGCATCAAGGGGTGGGGCTGCTCTGCCATGGAGCAATATGGCCGACAGCTAGTGTGCCTAATGAATATTAGGCAAAGGCTTTAGGGGCAATGGGCTGGGGATGGAAGTTGACAACAAACTTCCCTTGCAAGGTGCACTTTTAAGCGGATGTCTCCCCTGGTGCTGAGGCAGGGCGAGGGGATTACAACAAGAAAACCACTTACCTCGACTTGGATCCAGTGTGATTCTCCTGACATTTTTGGTACTGGGTGCAGTCATTTTGGACAGGTTGCACAAAGTGAGGGATGCCCGTGCGGGCAGGAATGCCGGTAATTGCACTGGATCCTGGGGAGATTCAGCTTTTTAGGTAGCCCCCCCCCCATAACTGCCTCAGTGCCATGTTGGGGGGCTGCTTTGGAGTCTGGACATGAGATGACCACACTGACCCTATGCTTATTATCAACACATACAGTACAATACTGGGAGATTTTGTACAAGTTGTTCAACTGAGACAGTCAGACAGATGTCTAACGTTACTTCTTTACATAAACATATTTTATACCTTGTCCATTTAGTGATGTGATTGCACCAAGTTGCATCTCACCTCACATCTTCTCAGTCCCAGACAGGAACCTGACTGAAATCCTCCAGTCCAAAGATTGGTTCCTTAACCACTAGGCCAAGGCTGCCCCTCCAAATATAATACAGGTAATCTAGCTGCAGATGACAAGTGCAAAGCAGTACATAAGATGGGGCTTTTGCTAAATCCAAATTTTGGTCCTGCTGAAGCACACACCAGTAATTCAAATTGAAGTATACAAGCAATACCTTAGGTTGTTAGGCTTTTGGTATCGTCAGAAACACTGAAATATTTAATCTCATGTTGTTTATTTGTATTTCTTGAACAAATAAGATTTTATCACATTGCCTGTTTTCTGAACCTCATGTGAGCCTCATATGCTGTGTTGAAATTATATGGAGCGAGCGCATGACATGTCATCAGCTCATACAATGTTCTACAAACCTTCATAACCCTAAATAGTGTTATATTATTGTGTTTTTAAGTGGTATCCAATATGCACCTCTTACACAAACCATACACTGACCTTGGCACCACTAAGCCATTATCTCTAGCACAGGCCGGATACCTTGCTGTTTAAAAGACCCTAAACGTTTTAAAAATTTAGCCACAAAACTCATTTACTTGCCCGTAAAGACCACCACACTTTTGATACTCGGAATGCTTTCTTTAAAACATGGAACCGTATACCACCATCCTGCCATATACTAAATCACTGGGGGAGCCAAAACATACCAGGACAGGTATAGCTGTCTCATTAGAACTCAACTTGAGACCCTGATCCTTTTTTTTTTTGCCTCTTGGCATTAAAGCCAAGGTCCAGTCTCGGGGTAACCCTGCCACCCTGCACTGGCGGAACCAGGGTTTACAAAGAAGAAAAACCCTTACCTCGCCTGTGGTCCAGTGCCAATTTCCCAGTGCTCTAGGTCCTAGACACTGTCATCCTGGGGAGAAAGCACAGAGTGGATCCCCTGCTCTGTGTGCAGTCCCATCCACCCATTTACTTGAATGGGCAGACAGGAGCGTGCACAAAGCAGGGGATGTTGCTTTGTGTCTTTCTGTGAGGTAGCCACACTGACACACATAGGTGAGGAAAGGGTTTTTTTTTCTTTGTAACTCCCCCTGTCCTGCTTCACCGCCAGGGAAGGGTGGCATAGCAGGGGGTTACCCCAAGCCTTGACTTCCACTATAACAATGACCTTGAAACTGTACCTCTACCCCAGTTTTTTTGTGTTCTGCCTTTTTGGTTTCCTCTTTTGAAATGTAAAATAAACATTTGTGTTAGGATTATGCCCCCAGACCTGTGATTTACTTATCAGCTTGCGGTTTTTATGATTCTCATATTCCTGCTGCAGTGGGAGTGGTTTTTATAGCCTTGAGTAAAAAACATGGACTACAAGTTCCACAATTCTTACAATCTAACAGCTGACCTCTTTAGCTAAGTCGAAACAGCCTAATGACCTCTCCAGCTGAGAATCCTGCCACTAACCGTTGCTACTGGAACACAAGACTGTGATTGTTCCAAACTGAAGTTGAATTTAGCAAAATGTGTTAAACTAGTCACACATGCTTTAGCCAATCAGATGATTAGCAAGCTAGAAGGCCCTTGTGAGCTTCCCGGCTAAAGCACTGTTTCTCAAACTGTGGTACGCGTACCCCAGGGGGCTCAAAGCATACACAGCGGTGTTCTCTGTGAAGGTTACAGGAGTTGCTTATGCCAGGTTATATGCCTGTCTGAAGAGGTGAGTTTTGAGGGCACTTTTAAAAGCTTGGAGTATTGGATAGTGACAGACTGAGCAGGGGGTGCAATCCATAACCCTGAAGGGCGGGGGATAGGTATAAATTATTTAAAATCAATGCAAACGGCTACCATCAGGGCACTATGGGGCCCGTAACTTCTCAACTGCTCCCATGTTTTTTGGGAATACTGCAACCACCCACTAGGGCCGTGTTCTGTGTCCAGGGGCAGAAATTTTTCCTTGAAACTTTCTATAATGCCCCTAAAAAGGTTTGCTGAAGGCATTTCTGCAGACAATTTTATTTTGAGGTTTTATGGAGCCAAAAAGTTCTGATGGGGTTTCTGCCAACTCCCCTCCACGAGTATCCCCTCTGCCAGCCCAGTTCATCTCCCCTGCACCTTATTCCCAAGGAGAAACTGGGATCTGTGTTTATCCACTGGCAGTCACGTGGTCCAGAGACTTCTTCCAGCATAAGGACTCCAGACCATGTGACCGCTGGTGGCCAATCAAGGGACCCGCTGTCACAAAAAGGAGCAAGAAGCAAGTAATACAAAACCAGACATTGCCAATTGGGATCCCCCTCTCACCTGTTGAACTAATCTGCAATCAACACCCATTTTGCAGACCAGATTGTTACAAAATGTGGAGTTATTATGCCATGGACACCCCTTTTGTTCCCCACGATAGCTAGACTATAAAATTGGTTTTACATTTAAAGCAGACGAAAACCTTTTTCCCCCTCCCTGTCCCCTCGGTCCGGCCCCCAACCCCAAGTACCCGGAGGTGATCCTGCTATGTCTTCCTCTTTTCCTTGTTTTTTGTAAATGAGGCTTGTAGCCACACCTACAAGAGCAAGATCACCAATTGGCAGACCTAAAAAATGCCGGGTGACATAGGCACGCAATAGGAAAGCACAAACAGAGTGTGGGATTATTATATCCGATAACCCAGTAAATAGCACAACAATGTTGTTGCACCTGTAGCATCTTCAGAAACGCTGCTGTGTTATTCAGGGGTGGCCTATGTGAGAGCGCACTCTGTATACTTTCATTATAGTGTGCTTTTCATATTGTAAGTCATTAGTTAAATGTCAATATAGAATCAAAATGCTGTGGAGGAATGCTGACTCAAGCCCAGGGCAATTCCGTGACTGTTCCCTAAGAACAGTCTCAACTTTAGTCTTTATTTGCCATAAAATTGAAAGATACCATTCTTTATAGAACTGCATACTCTGCCCCATCCCCAGCATCTCATGGCTGAGGTTCACTCCTGCGCCCAGCCATTCAGATGTGCACTACATTTCACAGAGAGACTGGGGATGTGGCTGCTCTGCTCCAGCTATGCCGGCCGTCTCCAATGTGCACTGATAGTATACAGTAATGACAGTTTACAGCATTGATTGGATGAGTCCAGACATGCACCGTGGGACCGTTGGGAAGAGACTTTTTTTGGGTGATCACATGCGTTTCACTTTGTGGGGCATCCCCAATTAGGATTCCCTAGAGAAATGGACCAAAACCCTGGATAGTCAAACTACAGGGTTTTGGTCCACGCCACAAAATGTACCATGGTAAGCTCACAATGTTAAAATTGCGAGGACTTTTTAAAGTGAACTAGAAGTTAAGCAACTGTCAAGGTTGACAGTATACCATCTTATATATCATATGTTAAACTCTAGCACTGAATGCAAATTAAAACCGGGGCCAAGCTCAATTCACAGATCGTTGTAAAATTGCCTTTCATTTCCATATGCTTTCCATGCTACCTCCATGACAATAGTTTTAGTGAAGCCTCAGGCACATTTTGTGTGTGCACTTTGCATAAAGGATGAAAGTAAATGGAAATTATTAAAGGTAAAGAAAAAGGTGAAGATATAGACACAAGGAAATCCTGTTGCCTCAGACACCTCAATTGACAATGCTGACACAAGTACAATGCATGAGAAAAGTGCTTTGTAGAAGGTGCTAAACCTGCACAACAGCATACAGTGAATGTCTAACTGCACAGACTCTTCTGAACAGTGATATTTAAGCAGGTCTGCAGTACACCCAGTAAGCCTAATATGCTCAGTTTATGGTTCTTGCATGCTGCAGGAGATCACAATAAATGTCTTCATTATCCAATCACTGCACGAGGCCGTGGCTGCTGCAGTGATTGGGTGATGAAAAAGTCACGCATGGTCCCTTGCAGCAGCTGAACAAAGCAAGAAAACAGGACCTGGCTTCCAGCATAGTAACAGCTGGGAGGGACGGAGGGGGTATGTTAAAATTAAAGCTATACTGATGCCAACCCCAATATTCCAAGTATGTCTCACACCCTGCTTCGGAAATATTAATTACACGTGGGTTATGTCCAGTAGAGGGCGAACTTCTGCAGAGATGACTAGAAAAAAAAGAAGCCCCTCCCGGTCCGTAAACACCCGGGACCTCCCACACACTCCCAGTCTTCGTCTCTGCAGACGGCGAGCAAGTCAGAAGATGGCTGTTTCCTTCCTTTGCAGGTAACCAATTTATCCCTATTTCTGCCCAGACCTTGTTTTAAATAGATTACTATGCCTCCCAGCCTCGGCTGTAGGTCCAGGCGAGGGTAGCTTACACCTCAGTGGTGTACTAACTAGGAGCCATGCTCCTCCGTGAGACCCCCAACAAGGGGTAGGCGGATACCAGGTTCAGGATCCTGGTTTGGGATGCCCTGTCCGTTTGGTCCCTGCTGCCGCTGGTGTGGTCCGGTCACCATTTTGCTTGGTCCTAACTGTGAGTGTCCTGCAGGGCTTGTATGCTTATCCTTTTGTCTGATTGTACATAGGAATGTGTATGGGGGTGCCTTGTTGGCTGCATGTTTGGTTGTTATACACCTTTAGGTGTATATATATATATATATATATATATATATATGTTTATACTTACATTTATAGATATATTTGTGTGTCTGTGTTAATGGCCCTTTTTGCTTATGGTACCCCCTTTTTATTATGTCTTCCAGGGGGATTACCTTCCTTGTTAGTTAAAAGGGGGCTCTCTCCCGGTCCTTAGGTCCCTCATTCAAAATTGGTGATTTACAAATCCTCCCACTAACGGACGTTAAGGGGCATCCCGGGTGGCTTACTAGCGTAATTCCCAATGGTCACTGCGACTACCATAAAAAATCACCGTATGGAGGCTTCCCAGGATACCGGGCTCGGGATCCCTTCGGGGAAATCCCGGCAGTGTGTGGTTTGTGGGGTATCCCTTGCGGGGGATAATGTGCTTTTTTGCATTCCATGTGCTCAGCAAGCCATTACGCGGCAGTCCGGGTCCCAGGCGTCTGGGTCAGCACCGCCGGCCTCATCACCTACACCCCCACGCCTGGCTTTGACCCCAAGTGATGTGATCATTAGCGGGGAGTCGCAATCTGATGTCTGTGCTAGATTGACCAACATTAAAAAAATTGATTGCTAGCTCTGCGGCCCGGAAGGCCCAGCTAAGAGAAGGCATTTGGCACCGGCTGTGCGGGGTTTTGATTATGAGGAATATGACTCCTTTGACTGGTCTGATTATTCCCCGCTTGAAGAAGGGGAATTGTTTTCAGACTCTGAAGACTCTGATGACCAGCAGTTCTTTGATGCTGATGCTGGGCAGGAGCGTGGGGATACTGTGGATACCCCCAGACTTCTGGCCCATATTCTTGAGGTTCTTGCTATTTCCCCTCCTGCGGAAGCCCCTCCACGGAAAGGGGGAATTTTTGGGGGGCCACTAAAGCTCGCCTTGAGTTTCCTGATCAGAAGCATTTTGACAAATTGCTTCTTAAGGAATGGGAAAGGCCCAGCCGGCTTCCCGGGGTCCCTCAGGGGTGGGATAGGAAGTATCCCTTTCTGGTGGACACGGTGAAGCTCCGATTCTGGGGTTGTCCAACACATCAGTTGTGCATTCACCAGACTCCACCACGCTGAAGGATGGTGAGGACCGTCGTTTTGATAAAATGGCGTCACACGCCTTTGCCAGTGTGGGTTCGGCCCTGCGCCCCATTTGTGCTTCAGCTCTCACGGCCGTGGCTACCAGATCTGTAATTAGGGGCCTGTTGAATGGTCCCCATCTTAACCCTGCTAGTGATGAGTTTGCAGCGCTTACGAGGTGTGATTTGTTCATGACCTTTGTTTTATCAGCTTTGGACGATACAATATGCATGTGAAGTAGAACCTCGGCTTTGCTTGTGGCTATACGCCGATCGGTTTGGTTGCGCCAATGGGCGGCTGCTGCCAAGCTCTCTCAGCAATGAGGGGGCGCCCTCACCCTCGTGGGTGGGGGGACGGCTACGGCACTTCGCCCAGGTCTGGACCCGGGAAGTCACAGACAAATGGATCCTGGAAGTGGTCTCTTCCGGGTACAAGCTGGAGTTCGAGTTCCGGCCTCCTCCCAGATTCCTCAGGTCTCAGGTTCCTTCGGACCCCCGGGCCGCGCAGGGGCTGTTGTTGGCAGTACAAAATCTTCTGGAGTTGGAAGTCATTTGCCCGGTTCCCTTCTCAGAGAGATGCCGGGGCTATTATCTAATCTTTTTACAGTGCCCAAAAAGGATGTTTCCATAAGACCCATTCTGGATATAAAGATTCCCAACAGGTACATCAGGACCAAGAATTTCGCATGGAGTCTCTGCGCTCGGCCATCAATCCTCTTCGTCCAGGGGACTTTATGATGTCCATAGACATCAAGGACGCTTACCTTCATGTGCCAATCTTCCCAGGTCATCAGCGGTTTCTCAGGTTTGTGGTGGGAGATCAGCACTATCAGTTTGTGGCTCACCCGTTCGGGCTGCCCTCGGCACCAAGGGTATTCACCAAGGTGTTGGCGGGTATAATGGCTTTTCTCAGGGCCCAGGGCATTCGCATTGTGCCGTATCTGGACGACCTTCTCATCACGGCATCCTCTCTCAGCCAGGCAGAGCTGGACACCAGGATGGTGGTGACATCGCTGGAGAGGTTTGGTTGGGGGATCAACTACCCCAAGTCTTCTCTCTCCTCGTCAAGGGAGGTTTCCTTTCTGGGCATGAATCTGGATACCATTAATACCAGAGTGTTCCTGCCTCAGTCGAAGGTGCAGATGGTTCAAGATCTGATACGTCTTCTTCTGTCCAACCCTTGCCTGTCCGTCCGGCAAGGGATGAGGCTGGTGGGGTTGATGGGGGCCTCTTTCGAGGCGGTTCCCTTTGCTCAGTTTCACATGAGGCCTCTTCAACTTCATCTGTTAGCGGTTTGGGACGGATGCCCTCTGTCTTTGGGTCAGTCATTTGTGATGTCTCCCCTGGTTCGGCGGTCTCTTTAGTGGTGGCTGGAACCGAGGAATCTTCTGAGGGGCAGATCTTTTCTGGCCCCTTGTTGGGAGAAGGTCACCACGGATGCCAGCCTGTCGGGCTGGGGGGGGGGGGTTCTGGAAGGAACATCAGTTCCAGGGGCTGTGGGGTCCTCAAGAGGCTCACACCCCCATCAACGTCTTGGAGCTGAGGGCTATCCGGTTGGTGCTGTTGCACTTGACGCATCACCTCCAAGGCTTACCGGGTCAGGTTCAATCAGACTATCGGACGGCGGTCGCTTACATCAATCACCAAGGAGGGACTCGCAGCAGGAGTGCCCTTAGGGAAGTTTCTCTGATTCTTGCTTGCATCGAGAGCAATGTTCCATGCATCTCGCCGGTGTACATTCCAGGTGTGGAGAACACGGAAGCGGACTCCCTCAGCAGGGGGTCCTCTCGTCGAGGGGAATGGTCCCTCAACAACAAGGTATTTCTATCCATTTTGTCACAAGTGGGGGTTCCCGGAGGTGGATCTCTTTGCCTCTCGTCACAACCACAAGTTCCCTGTTTTTTTTTTTTTTATTGTCTCTGTCTCAGGATCATCTGGCTCTGGCAGTGGATGCCATGTCCCTTGCCTGGAGGGATCTGGGTCTCCTGTACATGTTTCCTCCCTTCTCCATGGTAGGCAGGGTGGTGCGCAAGCTGGTTCAAGAGGATGTGCCAGCAATTCTGGTGGCTCCAAGGAGGCCAAGACAGGTGTGGTTCGCAGACGTCGTGCGGCTGGCGGTCAATCAGTTCAGGTTGCCCCTGTTTCCGGATCTGGTCACTCAGGGTCAGCTTTGTTACCCCAATTTACAAACGCTTGCTTTGACGGCGTGGCCGCTGAAACCTCGATTCTAAAAGATGAAAGTTTGTCTGATGCTGTGATCCAGACACTTGTTAGGGCTAGGAAGAAGTCTTCCTCTAACATCTACTACAGGACTTGGCGGTCCTATATTGATTGGTGCGAGGCTAGGGCGTTTTCGATTCCCAGGATATTCTAAGCATACAGCACGTCCTGCTCCATCTATAATACTTACACATGAGTAATCCTCCGCCAGAGGGCGCTGTTCACTGCAGACATGCAAAAACAGGCTCCTCCCGGCCCTTCATATACCGAGGGACCTCCCACAAATCCCCAGATTTCTCTGCAGTGCTGAATTGCGAAGACATGAAGTATCATGCACTCGCAGGCGAGCGGGGCTTTACAGCCCGAGGCCCTGCGGGACTATTTCCACCCGTCCTCTTTGAGAAGACTATGCCTCCCAGCCTGGGCTGCGTTGGTCGGGTGAAGGTAGGCAGCACCTTGGGTGCTTAACGGAGCCATGCTCCACCGCAATCCCCCACCATAGGGCAGCCCTGTGTAGTGGTGGACCCTGTTTCAGGGTCTCCACCCTCCTTCTTTCCCCAACTAATTAAGGGGAAAAGAAAGGGGGGGGGGGTGGCGGTCTCAGTGTACTGTTAGTCACGCTTAATGCCTTTATTTCTACCTCTATGGAACTTCTGGGTGTCTGCGCTGCGTGCTCCTTATTCTGTTTGGCTGCCGCCATTTGTTTTTCTCTACTACACAGTTTGCTGCGTCGTTAGATGCCGCGGCGCCTTTCGTTACAACAGCCGTTGTGATTTTATCTTTGCCTTTTTATTTTTTACCTCAGAGCTTCGCGCTCTTCGGGGTGGGCGGGGACATGTCTTGGCGTACTCCGCGTCACGGGCGAGCATTGAGCCCGCCCTTCGCAGGTTCGCTGGGCGCCATTTTGACGATCTTCGCGCGCGTGCCGGCTGATCCCCTCCTCCCTTGGTCTGTAAGTGCCCTCGCAGGTGATTCTTATTATATGTTCCTCCTGCTGCGCATGGCCCTGACACCTTCTTTCACCTTATGTTTTTCAGACGCCGAGTCTCAGGCGGCTTCTTGGTGATGGGTGTTCGGTCACCTTAGTTCCTATTTTGTCCCTTTTTTCCAGTATATCCTCTCCTAGAATTGGATTTGGATTCGGCTCCGGCTAGTTCCTTCTTCTTTGGCGGTAGGGGACCTTTTGGGACGAATTCTCTGTCCCTCTTTGCTGATATATTACCTTCACCAGGCAGGATTGCAGCTGGTGGGCTTGTTGGTGGCGTATCAGATGCTGTCCCTTATATACCGAGCCCTTGGGCTCTTCTGCACACTAGGTTAGTGATCCTACATGGGGTTCCAGCACCCCTGGAGCTAGGTCTGCGCTCATTCCCCTGGGTATGGTGGTTCCTCTTGAGCCGATAATACTCAAGGGCCCTGTCAGGGGGCACCCCCTTCTTTGCTTGCATCTTCCAGTGACGGGTCGCCTTGGGGACCCAGTCTCGCAGGTTGGCGGGGGGGGGGGATTCTTCCAATACCCCCCGTGGTTCCTAGGTAAGGTCCCTTAGAGGGTCCATCTTACCTACTGGTTTGTTAAAACATGAGTCTTCTGTTGACTCTATATGGCTGGACTTCTCCTATTTTAGGACATGTCTATTTGGGGAATCTTGGCCTGTTGGCAGACAATGGCCTGTTTTATTACTGGTCTGGAGCTTGAAGCAGGATGATCCCTCTTGAGGGTTCCTGATCCTGATCTGGGCGGGGGCCTACTCCCCCTGCTCCTCAACGGTTTTCGCTCCAATGGATGTTTCTCAGTGGCAGGTTGTGCTATCCTGGTGTCAATCTGAGAGCCAAGTAGGGTGGCTCTGTTGGGTCTCGCTTATACCACAGGAGCCCCGCCTTGTGTTTACTGTCTCAGAATATTCTGACTCTGGTCATGGGGGTTTAGTAAAATTATGCTTGGATTTTCTATCTTATATGCCTTCTCTTCATTCACCCTACTATGTGGGGTTCTGCGCACGGTTGTGCCGATTAAGAGACCTGTGAGTTTGTTGACCCCCGGGTGACCTAGTGAACTGTGGTTCGCAGATGCTTCTGCTAAGGTCAGCTGACCTGTTCGCTCTCTCAGGAGTGCGGTTCCGCCCTTGTCAGGCCCCTTCTTTGTCGTCCCAATCTACAGACTCTAGTCTGGGGCTTGACAGCTGATTCATTCACCCCTTGGAGACGGGTTTATCTTCTGGGTGACCTGGTATATGGGGGCTAGGAGCAAGCTTCCTTGGCTTCCTCTTCCTCCGTCTATTGTGGGTTATTGTGTACCCATATTGATTGGCATGAGTCTTGGTCTCTCCCCTGTTGGACGTTCTCGGTTCTCAGGGTTCTAGAGTCGTTACAGCATAGGTTGGGGTTGGCTCCCCATCTCGGTACTCTGAAGGTTCAGGTTCTGTCCTGTCTGTCTGTCTTCCTGTGGAAGTCTGGTTCAGTCTTCCTTGTGAGGAGCTCTCTGGGGGTTTGCTCAAGGGCATCTCCCAAGTAGTTCTGTGGTTCCTGTTGGGATCCATTTTCTTTCTGTTTGCCCTGTGGAGTGTTCCCTTGGGACTTATGCTGGATGCTGTCTGAGCTGTCTTGTAGTCCAAGTCGCTTCTCTGGGGGCTCTTGCTTCAGTCAGACGTGTGCCTGAGAAGGTGGATCTGATTACTTAGCCTTGGCTCGATTATATAGATATATGTCTATATGCACACCATGACGTGGTGGTATTCCGTCTTACGCCGGACCCCTTTGTCCAAGTGGTGTTTTATGATCATTGTTTAGGTCCTTTTAGTCTAACTATGGACCATTATTCTTTATAATGCTGAAGTAAAGCATCTACATTCCCTCAACAGGTGTTGCAATTTTTCCTGGTGGTTTCTTGTCCCTTAGGGGGACTGATGCCCTTGGGGTCTGCGGGCGCCTCCTTATGTATGCGCCTGATATCGCTTGCTTCCTGGGCCACTGCGCCCTTTGGATTGATCTTACTTGGACGCCTTCCTGGTCCTGAGTAAAGGTTTGGGCTTCTTGCTAATGAAGGGGTCAGTATTCCCGCCTGTCGGACGGGAGACCAGTTCTCATTCCCATTGGGGAGAGTTCTAAGTTTCCACAAGGCTTCTGTTGCCTGTGGGCTGGTTGGCCGTTACACTGGCCTATTCCTTTAAGGGGGAAGAATCCCCCTTTCTCATTTTACTCCGTTATATTGGTGTTTGGGTACCTTTGGCCCTTCAGCACCAGGTTTTTCTGTTGAATAAGTTACTAGACTGTTGCTTGTCTCTGTTCATACCTTTCAAAGGTTTTGTTATGAGATTGAGATGAGCCTCTGCTCATGTCGTACCTGGTTGCAAAGTTTTGCAGGTGACAGCGCCTTTACTGTCTGCTGTGCCTTGTTTTTTGGGGATCCCACCCTACTTTATGGACACTGCTATTGGATGTCCCATGTGTAAGTATTATAGATGGAGCAGGACGTGCTGTATGCTTAGAATAATACAATTCTGTGAAATACTCACCTGTAGAATTGGTATTATACGCATACAGCACGTCCTGCTCCACCCCACCCTGGTTTTACATTTTCTGGATCCCCTGTATGGTGATTGTTATCATTGTTATTATTCCACTTGGATGGTTGGTTTCTCCCGGCTTCTTTTTCTCACTGCTTTTCAATGCTGGGGATTTGTGGGAGGTCCCTCGGTATATGAAGGGCCGGGAGGAGCCTGTTTTTGCATGTCTGCAGTGAACGGCGCCCTCTGGTGGAGGATTACCCATGTATAAGTATTATAGATGGAGCAGGACGTGCTGTATGCGTATAATGCCAATTCTACAGGTGAGTATTTCACAGAATTGTATTTTTGATTTCTTTTTCTTCAACACGGTTTGGACCTGGGTTTTCAGCTTAGTACCTCGAAAGGGCAGGTTTCCGCCCTGGCGGTTTTCTTTCAAAGGTCTTTTGCTCTCCACCCTTTTTTCCAGGGGGTCACTCATGTGCGGTCCCTCGAAAGCCTTTGTTGCCTGTTTGGGACTTGAATTTGGTTCTTTTGGCTCTCCAGGGGCCTCCTTTTGAGCCGATGCAGGATGTTGCACTTTCCTTTCTCACGCAAAAGGTTGCCTTTTTGGTGGCTATTACCTCTGTTTGATGTGTTTCTGAGTTGGCGGCTCTGCCTATTCAGGCCCCTTGCTTTGAAAGACATCAGGACAAGGTGGTTTTCCGTTTTAAGCCAGATTTCCTGCCTAAAGTGGTCGCTGCCTTCCATCTCAATCAGGATGTGGTTCTCCCTTCCTTGTGTCCTAAGCCTAGCAATGACAAGGAGAGGGTCCTGCACTCTTTGGATGTTGTTCGTTGTGTGACGTACTATTTGGTGGCTACTTCTCCTTTCTGTAGGACGGACGCCTTGTTTGTGGTGCCCTCTGGGCCCGAGAAGGGTTTGGCGCCCGTCAAATCTACCATTAGTAAATGGATATGTCTGGCCATTGTTGGGGCCTATACTGCCAAGGGGATGGATCCCCCTTTTCAGATCGCTGCTCATTCTACTCGTGCTGTTGGGGCTTCCTGGGATTTTCAGCACCAGGCTTCTGTTGAACAAGTTTGTGCAACTGCTACTTGGTCTTCTGTTCATACCTTTTCCAAGTTTTATAAGGTTGATGTGCGGGCCTCAGCGAATGCTGTTTTTGGCCGCAAAGTTCTGCAAGCTGCAGTGGTTTAATTTGTGCACTTTTGCCTGTTGGGATCCCCACCCTTTTTGGACACTGCTATTGGATGTCCCACGTGTAATTAATATTTCCAAAGCAGGGTGTGAGACATACTTGGAATAATACCATTTTGTGATTACTCACCTGTAAAATGGGTATTATAAGTCTCACACCCTGCTTTGTCCCACCCTGAGTTGTATCTTGGATCCTCTATATGGTGATACTTTTTTCTCATAGATTTTATTTGCTCTTCCTGGTCCCCTTACTGCTTTCTTATACTGGGGAGTGTGTGGGAGGTCCCGGGTGTTTATGGACCGGGAGGGCCTTCCTTTTTTTGTAGTCATCTCTGCAGAAGTTCGCCCTCTACTGGACATAACCCACGTGTAATTAATATTTCTGAAGCAGGGTATGAGACATACTTATAATACCCATTTTACAGGTGAGTAATCACAAAATGGTATTTTTTGTCACCTTGTCTCGGGCTACATGTTGCACTATCCTAAACTTCGAACTGTTTTCAAAAAGACCCTGTAGTTTCTAAGTTAACCTTAAAAGTATTAGAGCATAGAAAAATTGAAGAGATACAGTGTGAAAGGAGGGCGTGATTTCAGAGCTGCAGAGAGAGGCATCCAATCAGGATGTCAGGGGAGGGAGTGGGGGGTGTTCTCGCTCTTGATCCACCGAAGGTTGATTGATGGACCAGGTCAGCGGGGTGGGGACTTAAAGCTGAATGAGGAAGTGATTTTCCTAGCTAAGGAGACTGACAGAAGAGGAAGCATAATGCTCAAGCCACTCAATGAAAAGTTAGTTTCTGATATTTATTTTTTAACTTTTGACTTGCCAAATATTTTAAGCTTTAGATCTGCTTTAAACCTGTCATCACAATCAAAATCCGGAGGAAAATACAAAAGTGAATAAAATTGAATTACGTGTGCTCAGGCTTTTACATTTCCAGAAATTAGTTCAAATTATATTCACACACTTCCATATTCTTATAAGCTCTCTTTGTTCGTATATAATGATTGCTTGCCCATCCAGACCAGAGGCTGGTAACCCAAGGCTTGGAGGGCAAGCATCCCTTCAGCACAGGTCTGGTGCTCTCTCAGGGTTGCCAATGGACACTGGGCTCTTCCCACCCCCTAGTCTCACTTATTCTATGGGTAAACCCCAAGAAGCCACACCCTCAAACCTCTCCAAGAGGCAGGAAGGGTAGAGCAAGGAGGCGGGCAAGCCAACCACCAGCATGCATCCAGACAGGATTTGCCAATACCATACATCTGTCTACCCGCGCATCCAATGTAATGGCATCAGAATGGGCCTGGGAGCACCAGACCGGTGCTGAAGGGCATGGGGTAAGCTACCCCTATGATAAGCTGGTTTTCAGAGGAACAAATTTGGGATGCTTAATTGTGTCAGCTTAACAAATTGCTAGGTTAATTTTCTATAGCGACAACATTGTATGATGTGTGACCATTGCCATTATCGAAAGTCAATCTAGCAATTTGTTAAGCTGTCACAATTTAAGAGTCCTACATTTGTCCCTCTGAAAAAATGATCAGCTTAGCTTGGGGGCAATTACACATGCAGCCCCTATGTCTGGTGTGCTTACCACACTCTTTTTTACTTTACAAGGTAAAGGAAAAACAGCCAAATTATTTGGACAGATTTCTCTTCCCATAGTCTTTAGAGGAGCATTGTCGCAAAATTGTGTAATATTAATTGGGCTAGTTTTCGTGATAGTGCTGCTTTAATGATAACCGGTATTCAGGGAGCAGTGGATGGCTCATGACTCACCTAGCCATTCTGGCGTCGGTGATGTTTGAGGGAGGTTTTAACCTCCCCTGATGTTCCTTTTTAAGTTCATCCTTCCTTAGCTTCCTTATTTTAACTGTAGCCAGGTGTACGGCACATTTATTTTTCCACAACTGAGGTGCCCTTGCCTTTCTGCCACACTTCAACACAAAGTTAAACAGATACATTTACAGTACAACGATTGCAAGGCCTCATAGACGATGAGACCCAATTATAGGTCAAAGTGTTAATTGGGCCCCAAAGAAAGAGATCTACATAAAGTATATACTGTAGCTGTACAGTATACAGAATTGTGTTCTATCACGTTCGCTACGATTAGCTGGATATATTTGAAGGAAAGATTTGGAGAACATCTACCAGTAGTTCCCTTTTCTCAGATTATCATTATTGTTTATCCATAAAGCACCATCATCTTACATGGCGCTGTACAATCTTTTCTCAGATATTATGTTATACAGACAAGAACAAAAAAAATACTTAAAATAACCTTGATAAAGAGCCGTCCAGTTGCAGAGATAGGCAGATGAGTTATTTACAATTAGCAAGGCTATAAACTGGAAATTTGTGAGGCGTGAAGACAGCCACCTTAGATCTTGTTCTGTTATCGGTTTGCTGTTAGGGGGATCATTTTTTAAGGAATAGCTCAGACTAAAAATCATTGATAATGGGATCAAATACCAATCCATTAGAGTGCAATAAGCAAGTATTTTAAATACCAAGATGTATAAAATATTATTATATGTAATTTATGTATTATATCATTCAGATACTATAGTACATGCATCATCCCAGCTGCCTACCTGGTTACAACTCAAACACAAACTGCTAAGATATTTTGAGATATTTATAAAGGCAATTTGCACTTAAAGAAGGGCAACCACCTCCTTAAATTCTTAGACTCGAGGGCTGATGGTTTCCACGTTGCACCTCCGAGCCACGGCTGCATCCACCCTATACCTTTAGCTGGGGCAAATCCCTGTGCCAGGCATTCCAGAATAGCTGATGCAGGCATGCCCACAACTATAGGTGAGTGGGGATACAGCCAGCAGTGCAAGCTCTTTTAAGCTTTCTTAGCCACACTGAGCTCAATTCGGCAAGGAAAATCGAAAGGATGACAAGACGGCAAATGGCTGAGCTTGGCCGCACATGCGCAATGGGAACAAGAAAAAGGTGAGTCTTTTGGCAAACCAGGATAGACATCCTTGGGTTTTGTTGCTCTTTAAAGGCACACTAGCCATTACTGTGTAACCTCAAGAGGCTATAGAGTTTAAACCAACATCCCGGTATCCTCAAACCTCTACATGACCAGAAAGCTAAGACAAGAGTAGCAAACCATCTTAGGAGACCCATGGAAGGCTAAGAGCAAACAGCCCAGCCTTAGAATCTAAAATACCCCATGACTGGGTGAAAGTCTATTCTTATTGGCTGGGGGCCTGCGCATGCCCCATGGACTGAAGGCAGAGAACTGGCAGTTCTGTGGCCTTTAATAAAGCACAAACAACACTGACAGGCTTTTCATTTTTACACAACCAGACTTCCTATAATCCTCAACATATCTAGATTTGTTTAATTCTGTACAAGAATGCTGTCACTTTTAGCTACCCCACCCTGAAGTATGTCAGAGGGGCTCAGTTGAAAAAATGCATGGCCTAGTTGAAAAAAATGCATGGAAAGCATGGCCTAGTCAACTGCTGTGATTGATCCTTAAAGTCTAATCTATTCTTAGGACCAAGAGGAGGTGTCACCTGGCCACAACTTTCAGGTGACAATATGAAGCTAAGAGCTTTTAGGTACTGTATGAGGGAGATGAAAGGAAAGGTCGAGCTTTTTGCAGGATCCAGAGGGAAGGCTATATAATAGTAACCTTGACATAAAATCTAGCCATGCCTCCACATTCACCTCATGGCATTGTGCAATCACAAACATCCAGCAAGACATTTGTCACGACCCATGAGCTGCAAATGATCATTAGACTAGTTGAATACAAAGCCAAATGCAAGGGTGCAAAAAGATCGCCATAAGTGGTGCAAAAACAACCATGGTTGTGGGGTGCAACCCTAACTGCTTCTCTGCTTTCTTATAAGCTACTAGCCATATATATGTATTCTTAGTATACAGTACGTCCTGCTCCAGATATAATACTTACACTTGGGTTATCCTCCGCCAGATGGCGCTGCACTGCAGAGACATGGAAAAACAGGCTCCTCCCGGCCCTTCAAATACCCAGGGACCTCCCACAAATCCCCAGATTTCTCTGCAGTGCTAACTGCGAAGACATGATGTATCACTCTCTCGCAGGTGAGCGGGGCTACCAAAGCCTGCGGCCCTGTTGGACTATTCCCACCCGTCCTCCCTGTGATGTGCCTCCCAGCCTGGGCTGCGCTGGTCGGGTGAAGGTAGGCAGCACCATGGGTGCTTAACGGAGCCATGCTCCACCGCAGTCCCCCACCAAAGGGTAGGCGGTTTAGGGCTGATGGTGAGCCTCTAGGGGATGCCCCTCCTGCACTTTGCCCATGCCCCGTTTAGCGGTGGGCCCTGTACAAAGGGTCGCCATCCTCCCTCATTCCCCCCGTAGCCCGGGGGGAAAGAAAGGGGGGGTGTGTGTGTGTGTAGTAAGGTCTTAGTGTATGTTTTTACACGTTATGGCCTAAGTCTTGCCCGGATTAGTATTCCTGGGGTCAGAACCGCGCTGTTTGTCCTTATTGTGTAATTGTCGCCGCCGCGCGCACTTCTTCCTTTACTGGATGTGCGGCGCCGGGCGGCGATGTCGCCTCAGACGCTGCGGCGTCTTCATTGGCAAATCATCTTTTCTAAGTGTCCATTCACTTCGCTCCTCATTACAGTTTGTATCTACCTCAGAGCTTCGCGCTCTTCGGGGGGGGGCGGGGACCTAGGTTGGTGCGCTCTGCATCATTGCCCGCTCTGGCCCGCCCTTCGAGGTTCGCTTTGGCGCCATTTTGATGCTGATCGCACGCACGCGTGGTGGCGGTCCTCCTCCTCCCTTGGTCTGTAAGTGCCCTCGCGGGCGATTTTCATGATCCTTGTTTTACTGAGCATGGTTCTGACTCCCTTTATTCCCATTATGTCTTTCAGACTGGTGAACACCATTGGCTTCTCCCAACCCGGTGTTAAATTATAGCGGGCCTTGTAAAATTCTCTTCCATAGCGGGTCTTTGGGGCATCCAGGGTTACTTATTGTGTAAATCCCTACTGGCATATTGTGCCTTGATTAATCACCATATGGAGGCATCTCAGAATTATGTGACCGGGGTCCCTCCGGGACAAGACCGACGGTGTATAGCGTGGGGACAACCCCATGCTGATGCTGGCAGGGTACGGGTCTGCGTACCCTGTGCCAAGCAAGCCCTGGCCCTGCAATCTAGTCGGCCAGTGACTACACCTAGCTTCAATTCACCTATTTCCCCAGGCTTAAATCTCTCTCCTGCTGAGTCGCCTACTAGTGGGGAATTGCAGCCTGCGGGCCCTTCCAGGCTGCCTATGGCTGAACAGATTATTGCTAGGTTGTCAGAGCGAATGGGCCCTGGTAGAAAGCGGCACCTGTTGCCCCATGTTTCTGTATGCTCTATGAGAACTGAGGGGTTTGCTACCCCGTGTGTCTATACCCCTTCTGAGGAAGGGGAGTTGTTCTCTGACTCAGGCTCTTCTGATGAGAGGCCGAGGAGTCACGATGATTCTGGCCCGGAATACTGGGGCCAGTGTGACACTGACGACCTGTTGCTTAAGGTCTTTAAGGCACTGTCTATCTCTCCCCCCGGTCAGGTCCCCAAGCCTAGAGGGGAGTGTTTCCATACTGCGACTGCACGTTTGGAATTTTTAGAGCAGGCTCATTTCCATGCCCTTGTGCTCAAAGAATGGGAATGCCCCAGTAAACTTCCAGGGGTTCCAGGGGACTGGGATAGGAAATACCCTTTTCCCCCTGAGGTGGTTAATTGCTGGTCATCACCCCCCGTGGTGGATGCGCCAATCATAGGGGTCCCTAACCCCCCTTTATTACAACCCCTGCCTATAACGCCCTTCGGGATGCTGAGGACCGGCGCATTGAGCTGCTGGCCTCCCATGCCTTTTCTTGTGCCGGGACGGCGCTGCGTCCGGTCTGTGCTGCAGCCATTACTGCGGTGGCCGCTAGAACCCTCATCAAAAAATTGCTCGATCATCACCCCGAGGATCTCCCCTGGGAGGTGTTTAATGCACTCTCCAATTGTGATGTATTTGTGAAGTTTATTCTATTAGCGCTAGATGACGCGATTAGAATGTGTGCAAGAACTTCCGCTCTTGCGGTGGCTATTCGTCGCTTGCTCTGGCTGCGACAGTGGGGTGCTGATGATGCTACTAAAAAGACAACGTCTAGACCTGTTCGGTAAAAAGGGCAAATCACCCCTTCGCAGACGGCCGTCCCGGCCCCCTCGAGGCAGGAGCACCCCTCCTCCCCCCTACCTTAGTGTTAAACAGGAACCAGGGGTGTCTTTCCGGATTTTTGGGGCAGATTCCTGCCCCACGAGCAGCAGGCAACGCTCTGGCCCTTCCGCGGGGCTAAGCCCAAATCTTCCACCAAACCCTCTCAAGCATGATGGGGCGCCCTCGCCCGGCTGGTGAGGGGATGGCTGCAGCGCCTTGCTCTTATCAGGAACCATTTCGCCTCATTCTGGTGGATTCAGGAGGTTGTCCACAGCCCCCCAAGGGATTGGTTGGGTGACCCATTCTGGATTCACAGCGATTCCTTAATTACAGTCAGTTTTCCTGCATGGAAACTCTTGAGTTGGGCCATCAGCACCTTGCGCCCTGTGGGCGTCTTGCTGTCTGGGGAACTCTTCAATGCTGATGTTTACATTCCTGTGTCCTCAGATCTCTGAGGCTCTCCAGGTTCGCGTTGGAAGTCCAACACTGTTAATTGTGGCCCTGTTATCTGGCCTCCCTTCAACTCCCAGAGGGTTCACTCAAGTGCTGTCGATGGTGATGTCTCTGATGAGACCAAGGGACGTCCGCGCGATGTCTACCCGGATGCCTTCCCTCACTCCCCTGTCTCTGCGTCAGGATAGTTTGGATACCCGGCTGGTGGGCCCATTGGGAGTCATTTGGATGGGTGTTCAATCACCTCGAGTCCTCGCTGTTCCCTAACATGCTAACTCCATTAATTGGAATGATCCTGGATCAGGTTCTACCAGATTCTCCCCCTCTCAGCAATTAGGTGGGCATTCTGGTCTCATGGGCCCAGTCCCTCACTACTGTCCCGGTTCTTAACACCAGGCAGGGATGCAACTGGTGGTCCGTTGTTAACTTGCTCGGCAGGAGCCCGAGTAGCTAAAGAGGTCCCTTATGCTCAGCTCCCCTTGAGCTCGTCTGCGACTTCTATTGGTAACATAGGACAGGGATCCAGCACCCCTGGAGCAGGGCCTCTGGGCCTTCCTACCTGTATGACGGTTTTCTCTTGAAAGTGGGTGAACTCGAGGGACCCGTCTGGGGGCAGTTCCCCATTTGTCCTTTTCTGGAAACGGCCACCTTGGGTGCCAACCTTCAGGTTGAAGGGGATGGGTTCTTCCGAAACCCCCGCGATTCTGGTGTTGGTGGGGCCCTTAGAGGGTCCTTACGCATTTTTTAAAGTCTAAACAGTGAGCGTTTTTCAGTGGCTCTTTCTCACTTGACCGCTCCCCTTCTGGCTTGCCAGGCTGGGGGTGCTCGGTCCGTCTGACGACAGACGTACTACATTAACCATTGGAAGGGGCCTGGAGCTGGCGGACCTTCCAGGGAGTGTCTATGTTCCGGGCGGAGACAATGCTCCCTGCATGTTAGTGATTTTAGCTCCGGCAAAACCCTCTGCGACAGGATGTGCTAATCCCCGTGTCGTTATGGAGTCCAACCAGTCGTGGATCTGTTGGGTTCCGTTACCTTCACAGGCTATCGGTCTTTGTTTCCCTGTCCCAGGATCCTATGTCTGTGTTCTGGATGCCTTAGTACCGTCTTGACAGGTTCTGTGTGTCCTTCTCCATTCCCTCTGCTAGGCAGGGTTATGCAGAAGATTACTCTGGTAGGGGGACCAGTGCTTCTGGTGGCCCCCAGTTGACCTAGTATAGTGTGGTTGCAGACATGGTACTGTGATCAATAGTTCTGCACCTTGCCAGGAGTGCCAGTTGATCACTCAGGGCCCCCTTTACGTCACTATAATTCATGGCCCCTGGCCTAGTCGATCTGACTGCTGGAACATACATCTTGATGGAGACAAGTTTAGCTGTCTCGGTGTTTGTGACTATGTGAGCCTCTTCCTCGTCTTCTTCTATTGTTGTAGGGTATGGCATACCCACATTGATTGGGGCGAGTCTAGTTCTCTTACTTGTTGGACGTTCTCGGTTCCCAGGTTTCCAGTGTGGCTTTCAGCTTGAATTGGAGTTGGTTCCCCAGCTCAGTTCGCTGCTGGGTCAGGCTCTGCCCTGTCCACCTTGCCTTAGCAGCCTCTGGTTCGGTCTGCCTTGGTTAAGACTTCCTTCAGGGGGTGCTCATGTGCGTCCTCCATGTACTCCTATGGTCCCTGTTAGGATTGAAATTGAATTCATTCCGTCTGCTTGCAAGGATTGTCCCTTGGTCCTATTCAGGACTCTGTCTGGATGTTCTTACCCTCAAGGTTGTCCTTCTGGTGCCTGTTACCTTGGTCAGGCGTTTGTTAGCGGGCGGTTTGGTCTACCTAGCCCTCATTCCTTGAGATACACCAGGATAAGGTGGAGTTCCGCCTGAAGCCGGATTCTCTACATCTGAAGGTGTCTTATGTTCATTTATTCGAGATATTGTTATCCACGGCTATCCCCCTTCCTAGCAACGCTGAGGAAGTGGTTCTGCATTCCTTATACAGGTGTTGGCAGTTTTTTTCCTTAGGAATCACTGTGTCCTTAGGGGAACTGAGGTTCCTTGAGGCTTGTGGTCATTATATCCTGAATGTGCCCGATCTCGTCTGCTCTTGGGGGTTGGTCCTGGTTGTTACCTTAATGGATGTACTCCTGGTACCTTGTTTCGGCCTTTGGCTTCTGCCAAATTTATTAGCGATCGGATTGTCAGGCTGTTACTCAGGCCTACTCAGGCAAGGGGAAGAATCTCCCTTGTTGCTTGATTCCTTTTCTACGCGTGCTTGATGCCTCTTGGGCCTTTCAGCACCGGTTTTGCTGTTGAACTGGTTGGTTAGGCCACTACCATTGACCTTCTGCTCATACCCTTGCAAGGTTTTACAGTGTTGATGTTAGGGCCTCAGCTCATGCTGTCTTGGCCGTATGGTTCTGCAGGTGACAGTGCTTTAAACTGTCTGCTGTTGTCGTTTTTTGTTGGGGATCCCACCCTACTTTATGGACACTGCTTTTGGATGTCCCAAGTGTAAGTATTATATCTGGAGCAGGACGTACTGTATCCTAAGAATAATACAATTCTGTGAAATACTCACCTGTAGAACTGGTATTATTTGTATACAGTACATCCTGCTCCACCCCACCCTGGTTTGTTGCATTTTTCTGGATCCCCTGTATGGTGATTGTTATCTTGTTATCATTACCAGTTGTTTTGGGTGGTTTTAAATTCTCCCGGCTTCTTGTTCACTGCTTTTCAATGCTGGGGATTTGTGGGAGATCCCTGGGTATTTGAAGGGCCGGGAGGAGCCTGTTTTTCCATGTCTCTGCAGTGCAGCTCCATCTGGCGGAGGATAACCCAAGTGTAAGTATTATATCTGGAGCACAAATAATGGATACAAATAATACCAATTCTACAGGTGAGTATTTCACAGAATTGTTTTTTTTTAATCTGTTAACGTTGGTGAGGTGAGATGATGTTGCTTATGTACTAACCTTTGGAGCTACCTTTGGGTAATTTTCACTCCTACAATTACCCTGCACCCCCGAATCTATATGCTCATTTGGTGAAGATCCACATGAAACCTCCTCAGCAGCACCAGGAAAAGCATCATCCTGTCTCCTGATATCCACAGACACAAGTTCAACTTCTTTTTCTGTGACTATCAGCTTTTCTGACATTATCTGATTGTTTCTGCGCAATTCTCTGCTCTCAGCTCTCAGCTGCTCCACAATTGCGCCCAAACTTTCAGTGGATGCCCTCATGGCTCCTAGCGCTTTATCCAGGGAGTTTACCTCCTCTTTGAGGCTTTCATTTTGTATTTTCACCAAAACAAACTCCTTTGCAATCCAAACTGCCCCATAAATCAAAAAGCGTTTGCCCTCAGATTTGGAGATTTGCTTAGCAGCAATGCATTTAGTCACATAATCCTGGGCTTCAGCCCATGGGTTACTGGATCCCTGCATTGCTCTAATAATCCCCTCTGCATTCTTTATCTTGTTCATCTTTTTTGCAAGACCCTCCATGTCTATACAATAAGTCACTTCAAACCAATTGCAAAACTTTAAAATATGCTATAGTTACCAATAGCAACAGCGGTCTGTGAACTATAGAAATTGAATTGCACAATGTATTATATACCACAATATAATACAATACACTCAATATTTACCACAACACAGTGCTCTGCAAATACACAAGATGCCTCCTGCCTGGCTCGCCAAATGTAAACAATACTAATAATAATATTAATATTATATGTAAACAATATGAATATAATATACTGAAATATTATATTCAATATCTCCTGAATGGCTCTCCAAATGTAAACAAGAGAATATAATAATAATATTAATATCTCCTGAATGGCTCTTAGCCAAATGTAAACAATATTATAACTAGATATTAATAATATTGTGTATATATTTATCCTGCCCGGCTCGACTAAAATAGGCAACACATATACCAATATTGTCAATATCTGGCCAATGATCACGCAATGGATACACGCATAAGACTATAAGACTATAGTTCTTTTGACTTCTGGTATATGCAAGAGACACTGGGACAAGTAGTAAATAAAGAGATATATTGTTGACAAAATAACACAATAATGCAATCAAATCTCAAATCAGACACAATACAATCCAGTTATGAGACTGGCATACATATATACAGGGAAAGACACATTACCCTCCTGATACGGCACTCACAAGCTTCTCCTGTGCAAGCAGTCTCCCGTCAAAACCTCCTCCTTCCTTCTGCCTCCTCTCCTGTCTGCACCCCCCTCAATTATACCTCCCTGCCCTTTTGATCTCCAGTCCTGCTGACCTCCACCCCCCCTTGGGCTTGACCCACCGGTTATGCAAAAGAGGGTGCATCCCGGAAATTCCCAGAAGCCGTTTGTATATTTTATGGTGTGGTCACAGAATGTTGATATTATCTAGTGCCCTCTCCGATGTCTTTTGTTCTGTTTTCTGGTTTCGGAATGCAGATATTATCTAGCTTGGAGAACCTGCCGTTCTAATTAGCTTGCTCCTTGTGTCATGCATGCTGTTTATATATTTTTTGTATAAATCAAATATAACATAAATCTATATGTATATGACCATATATCGCTGTATATTTACACTTAGAATTGACTAATGTTACTTTATTAGATGGTAACAAATGTAGGATGTCATTGGCACATATGCGCCCGGCCGTCTATTGTCCCTATTACTGCCGGGACCCTTTCTAAATTGCCCCTATTTTAGCCTCCCAGCTTAGGCTGCAGGTCCTGGTGAAGGTAGGCAGCACCCTATGGGTGCGGATGGAGCACTGCTCCACCGTGAGACCTCACTATGGGGTAGGCGCTTATCCAGGTTTTTGGTGATCCTGGTGTGGGATGCCCCATCCATCTATGCTTATGGCTTGTGGCCGCATTCTGGCAGGGTTCCCCCCTTCTGGGTCCCTTACTCCCCTCCAGGGGGGGGGGGGTTGCCTGGCATGACCGTTGTTTCGTTTTTCGTTCTCCCATGCCCCTGTGTGTGTTGGTGTGTGATTTCACTGTGCGTGTGTGTGTGTGACTGGCAGTGAGTGTTTTTACTTTTGGGCCATGTCAGGTGCTGTGATTAGCCTGGGGGAGCTTCTCCCCCTCAGGCTGTGTTCGGGGAGGGGCAGGGCCGGGCTCTCGGCGCGGCCGCGGTAGCCCCGCCCCCTTCTTTGGCGCGATTCTGTGGCTTGTTTCTAGGGGATCCGTGTTGCTGGGAGGGGGGCGTGGCCTGGTGAGCGTGCGTTCTGCGCTGGCCCGCCCTCCCCCTTCTCTCCCTCTTCCTGCATGAGGCTCTTCTCGGGGGCCATTTTGACGCTGGTTCTGAGCTGCACTCCATGTGGTAAGGGCCGGATGGCCACTTCCTTATCTTGTGTGGGGACCCTCGCTAGCGGGGGGCCCCCACTAATTGCAGGCATGTGTGTGTGTGTTTTTTTGTGTAGGTTACGCATGTCTGGCTGGGATACAGATATATATATATATATATATATATATATATATATATATATACATGTTTATATACATATACAATTAGGTATGTGTTATTGCCTTATATATGTAGGATTGCACTTATGTTGCCTGTTTTGTGTGTTACAGATTGCATTGTATATGTGCATATTTTGTTCACCTTAAATCCTCCCACCGGGACTCTTAAGGGGCATCCCGGGTTGCTTAGGCGTAAATTCCCTGCGGTCTTGCAACTGACCACAAAAATTCACCATATGGAGGCTCCGCAGGATACTGGGCTCGGGCTCCCTCTGGGACAATCCGGGCCATGTGTGGGGTATCCCTTACGGGGGAGAATGTGCTGATCTGTATACCATGCGCACAGAAGGCCATAACGCGGCAGTCTGGTACCCAGCCTTCTGGGTCGGCTCCTCCCGTTTCATCGCCTTCCCCTCCCCACCTTATCCGTACCCCAAGTGACATTGGTGCCAGCGGGGAGTCGCTCTCTGATGTTTGGGCTAGGTTGGCCAGCATCGAGAAAATTATTGCTTGCACGGTGGGCAAGAAGGCCCAGGCTAAAAAGAGACATTTGTCGTCGGCCCAGCCCTTGTGGGATGTTGACGACGATTCCGCTGATTTGTCAGATTATTCCCCGTTAGAGGAGGGGGAATTGTATCAGGAAACAGAGGCTGACTATGTTGAGTCTGGGAATGCCGATGTCTGGCAGGCGCTGGGGGATGCCGTAGATACGGCCACTGTTTTATCACATTTATTGGGGGTGTTGGATATTGAACCGCCTGAGGCGCCCCCTCTCAAGAAGGAGGAATTTTTTGGGGCCCGCAAGCCCCGTCTGGAATTCCCTACCCAGGGTCACTTTGCGCTGATCCTTGGAGAATGGGTTTCTCGGCTGTTTGGAGATAAATTGGATGTTGTTGCTAAAGGAGGTAAGTTACCTCAGAGGAGGAAACAGCGCCGCCCCTTTCGGGGGGCTGGCTTGTTCACTCCTTCCTTTCGAAGGGCCAGAGCGGCTAGGGGTTTGGCCTTCTCAGGTGTCAGGGGCTCGTCCTGGAACAGAGGCAGAGGTCGGGCACGTCCCGCGGCTGCCTGGGGTTCCAAGCCCAAGCCTGCTGTTAAACCGGCTCAGCAATGAAGGGGCGCCCTCACCCGAAAGGGTGGGGGGATGGCTGCTGCTCTTCTTCCAGGTCTGGGCCCGGGAGGTCACAGACAATTGGATCTTGGAAGTGGTCTCCTCCGGGTACAAACTGGAGTTCGAGTACTGGCCACCCCCAAGATTCTTAAGGTCTCGGGTGCCCTCGGACCCTCAGGCTGCACAGGGGCTCCTGTTAGCAGTAAAATACCTTCTGGACATGGGGGTTATATGCCCGGTGCCTCCATCGGAGAGAGGCAGGGGTTACTACTCCAACCTTTTCACGGTTCCCAAAAAGGAGGGTTTGGTGAGACCCTTTCTAGATCTCAAGGTTCTCAACAGGTTTATCAGAGCCAAAAAGTTCCGCATGGAGACTCTGCGCTTGGCTATCAATTCCCTTCCCCAAGGGGATTTTATGACATCCATAGATATCAAGGATGCGTATCTGCATGTTCCGATTTTTCAGGCACATCAGATTCCTCCGGTTTGCGGTGGAGGATCAACATTATCAGTTTGTAGCTCTTCCCTTCGGTCTTACCTCAGCGCCGAGGGTCTTCACCAAGGTCTTGGCGGGAATAATGGCTCTGCTCAGAGCTCAGGGCATTCGCATTGCGCCTTATCTGGACGACCTGTTGATCTCAGCTTCTTCCCTCCGTCAGACGGAGCTGGACACCCACCAGGTGGTGTCGACACTGGAGAGGTTCGGATGGGTGAACAACCGCACCAAGTCTTCTCTCTCCCCATCTCGTGTGATTTCATTTCTGGGCATGAATCTGGATACCATTCGGGCCAGAGTGTTTCTGCCCCAGACCAAGGTGCAGGGGATTCAGGGTCTGATCTGCCTTCTTGTGGCCAATCCATGTCCCTTTATACGACAGGGGATGAAACTGGTGGGCTTGATGGTATCCTCCTTCGAGGCGGTACCGTTTGCACAGTTTCACATGAGATCTCTTCAACTTCACCCATTGACGCATTGGGACAGGTGTCCGCAGTCATTGGATCAACCTTTCAGGATGTCTCCCAGGGTTCGGCAGTCCCTTTGGTGGTGGCTGGAATCGAGCAATCTGTTGAAGGGCAGATCCTTTTTGGTCCCTTGTTGGGAGACGGTTACCATGGATGCCAGCCTGTCGGGCTGGGGAGGTTATTGGAAAAGTCATCAGTTCAGCGGGGTGTGGGGTCCTCAGGAGGCTCACATCCCCATCAATGTCTTGGAGCTCAGGGCCATCCGACTGGTTCTGGCTCGGCTGACCTCACATTTACGGGATCTACCGGTTCAGGTTCGTTCGGACAACCGAACGGCGGTAGCTTACATAAATCACCAAGGAGGGACTCGCAGCAGGAGTGCCCTCAGGGAAGTCTCTCTGATCCTGCTCTGGGCGGAGAGCAATGTTCCTTGCATTTCGGCAGTCTACATTCCGGGAGTGGAGAACACGGAGGCGGATTCCCTGAGCATGGGATCCTCTCGCCAAGGAGAGTGGTCTCTCAACCCCAAGGTTTTTCTGGATCTTTGCCGCAAGTGGGGGACTCTGGAGGTGGATCTCTTTGCCTCGAGGCACAATCACAAACTTCCGGCCTTTGTGTCTCTTTCTCAGGATCCTCTGTCTCTGGCAGTGGATGCCTTGTCACTGGCTTGGAAGGAGTTGGGTTTTCTGTATCTGTTTCCACCCGTCTCCATGCTGGGCAAGGTAGTTCGCAAACTGGTTCTAGAGGGGGCACCAGCGATTCTGGTGGCTCCAAGGTGGCCAAGAAGGGTTTGGTACGCAGACGTGGTAAGGATGGCCGTAGATCAGTACCGGCTTCCCTTGTTGCCGGATCTGCTATCTCAGGGTCATCTACTTTACCCCAATTTACAAATGCTGTCTTTGACGACTTGGCTGCTGAAACCTTCATCTTGAAAGAGGAAGGTTTGTCTGAGGCTGTTGTTCAGACCTTGATTAGAGCTAGGAAGCGGTCCTCTTCTGGCATTTACTATAGGACTTGGAGGTCCTATATTGATTGGTGTGAGGCTAGGGCCTTGCCTTGTAGGTTGTTTTCGATACCCAGGATTTTGGAGTTTCTTCAGCATAATCTGGATCTTGGGTTCCAGCTTAGTACTTTGAAAGGACAGGTTTCTGCTCTGTCGGTTTTCTTCCAGAGGTCTTTTGCCTTACACCCGCTGGTTAAGACCTTTTTTCCAAGGGGTCGCGCATGTGCGGCCCCCTCAGAAGGCTGTGGTTCCTGTTTGGGATTTGAATTTGGTTCTTTCGGCTCTGCAGGGTCCACCTTTTGAGCCGCTACAGGATATTGCTCTTTCGGTTCTCACTCAGAAGGTTGCTTTCTTGGTGGCTATTACCTTCGACGTGTCTCTGAGCTCTGTCGATTCAGGCCCCTTACTTTGAGAGACACCAGGATAAGGTGGTTTTTCGTTTTTAGCCGGATTTCCTTCCTAAGGTGGTGTCTGCTTTCCACCTCAATCAGGATATTGTTCTCCCTTCCTTGCGTCCTAAGCCTAACAATGACAAGGAGAGGGTTCTGCACAATTTGGATGTTGTTCACTGTGTGAAGTACTATTTGGTGACTACTTCTTCCTTCCGCAAGATGGATGCCTTTTTCGTGGTGCCCTGCGGGCCCAGGAAAGGTTTGGCACCTGCTAAGTCTACGATTAGCAAATGGATTCGTCAGGCCATTGTTGGGGCCTATTCTGCTAAGGGGAGGACTCCTCCTTTTAGGGTCACTGCGCATTCTACTCGTGCGGTTGGTGCGTCCTGGGCTTTTCAGCACCAGGCTTCTGTTGAACAAGTTTGTAAGGCTGCTACTTGGTCTTCCGTTCATACTTTTTCCAAGTTTTACAAGGTTGATGTGCGGGCTTCAGCGGATGCTGTTTTTGGCCGCAAGGTTCTGCAGGCTGCAGTGGTTTGTGTTGGTACATTCTTTACTGTTTCTGGTTCCCACCCATGACGGACACTGCTATTGGATGTCCCAAATGTCATGAAGATCGAAGTGGAGTGTATGGCAAAAATACCGTTTTGTGAGTACTCACCTTTAAAATGGGTATTATGAGTGTGCCATACACTCCAC
Source organism: Gastrophryne carolinensis (assembly GCA_027917425.1). Classification (NCBI taxonomy): domain Eukaryota; kingdom Metazoa; phylum Chordata; class Amphibia; order Anura; family Microhylidae; genus Gastrophryne; species Gastrophryne carolinensis. Next base: position 277,457,880 of record CM051238.1, read on the forward strand.
TTCGCCCCACCCCTTTTTTTTTTAGGTATTCTGGGGCTTTTATATGGTGAACCATTGGTTTTGATTGTTAGGTTATAATTGGTTCTTCCTGGTCCCCTTACTGCTTTTTTACACTGGGAAATTGGTGGGAGGTCCCAGGTATATATGGACCGGGAGGGGCTTTCTTTTTTGCATATTCATCTCTGCAGAAGTTCGCCCTCTACTGGAGATTACCCACATGTCATGAAGATCGAAGTGGAGTGTATGGCACACTCATAATACCCGTTTTAAAGGTGAGTACTCACAAAACTGTATTTTTTTGCACCCCAACCCCCAGTATATTTGCATAACTTTCTTTACTTTTTTGGAAACATCTACACCAGCTTATTGATTGCAAAAGGGGCTTACCTATTGCCTGGTGCACAGAATAGTCTGCCATCCTGAGCCTTCCAGGTAACATGTTCACTTTGCACTCATTGCTTTACTAAAATGCATTCATATGGAGTTCATATAAATTTTCAACTGAAAAGTGCAGTACTGATGGTGCTCGAATAGCAAACATTTAATTTGGCTGGAGATCTGCTAACCCAACCGCTTGGTTTTGACTCTGTCATGTCTGTATTTATTTGCAGTTCCTTAATTAAATTGCAATTGCCGGTTTGCTGAAGCCTATTCTCCTTTGTTTACTCCCACACCACAATTTAGTAAATTCTGCATTTAATATTACAGTTTCAAATGTTACCATGAGTAGTGACAGTTGAATCCTGCAATAAGGGGGTCTACCTCTGAAGGATGTCACTGACAGGTTGTCACACACTATTGGTAAGTTGTATAGATGGAGCAGACCTAAAAGTCCTGAGATACTGTTTCTCTGGCTCAAAACACAAAGACCATTGAAAAGCATTGAAGATTGTATCTGTCCGGGAATTTGGTATTTGCCCTCAGGGCATCCCGACTGTGGAACCCCCAGGTCTCCCCTAAAAACGTACCTCCCAATGATCTAATCAGCGATGTACATGGTGCAGTTTAATGCACGGCACAAGGCACCATTTAGTCCAGAGCGGTAGTGCACCTCAGCTACAGGGCAGGGAATGCAACGGTGAGCATGCAGTGGGAGGCCCAAAGGTGAGTTTTTCGTGAGATCAGGTGGTTTCACATAGAGGGGCATCCTGAACAGTGATGCCCCAGGGGGACTAAATAACAGGCCCCGGAATCTTTTAGAATCTTTTAGAGATTTTGAAGGTGGTTGGTCCTAGGAGTTCCAGTGAAAAATTCCTTGCTGAAGGCAGAGTCATGCAAATAATCCTATTTTCTCTAGGCCCGAAACACAAGTCCACAAGTGGAATGGATAAGCTGTGTATAATTTAGCCATACCAAAGCATTGCACACCCTGGCTAGCCTTACCAAGAGCTTTTGGGCATAGCCTTAAAGTGGACCAAAGCCCAGGGCGCTTAATTCCCTCCTACCGGGGCATCCAGATTCGGGATGCCCCACTGTGCAAAACCCCCCCAGGTCAACTTCTCCCCTGATCCAACGGCACTTGCGCAAGCAGCGGGCGCCCCCTGCCATAGGTGGGTGCACACATGTGCCAGGCATTTGTGAATAGCTGGCATGGGCACGCTTCCTGTCAGAGGGCAGCTGGGATGCGGCTACTGGCACGCTCGGTCTGCTCAGCTTGAGTGGGCGAGAGTGGATCCAGGCACTGTGGTTTGGACAAGAGCCCACACATGTGCCGTAGGATCAGAGAAAAGTGAGTTAGATTGGGCGACCTGAGGGTTTTCAGCGGGGCATCACGGATCGGGATGCCCTTGGGGCAAGGACCAAAATCCAGGATAGACAAAATTCTACTTGTGGCCTATTCACAATGACAAGAGCTGCTTGTAGCCAATACACAGTGATGAAAGCTTCTTATGGCCAATACACAGTGATGAGAGCTGCTAGTAGCCAATACACAGTAATGAAAGCTGCTTGTGGCCAATACACAGTGATGAGAGCTGGTAGTAGTCAATATACAGTGACAAGAGCTCCTTGTTGCCAATATACAGTGACAATAGCTGCTTGTGGCCAATACACAGTGACAAGAGCTGCTTGTGGCCAATACACAGTGATGATGAGAGCTGCTTGTGGCCACCACACAGTGACGAGAGCTGCGTGTGGCCAATATACAGTGATGAGAGCTGCTAGTAGCCAATACACAGTGACAAGAGCTGCGTGTGGCCAATACACAGTGACAAGAGCTGCGTGTGGCCAATACACAGTGATGAGAGCTGCTTGTGGCCAATACACAGTTACAAGAGCTGCTTGTTGCCAGTACACAGTGACAAGAGCTGATTGTGGCCAATACACAGTGATGAGAGATGCTTGTGGCCAATACACAGTGATGAGAGCTGCTAGTAGCCAATACACAGTGACAAGAGCTGCTTGTGGCCAATACACAGTGACAAGAGCTGCTTGTTGCCAATACACAGTGACAAGAGCTGCTTGTTGCCAGTACACAGTGATGAGAGCTGCTTGTGGCCAATACACAGTGATGAGAGCTGCTAGTAGCCAATACACAGTGATGAGAGCTGCTTTTGGCCAATACACAGTGACAAGAGCTGCTTGTGGCCAATACACAGTGATGAAAGCTGCTTGTGGCCAGTACACTGTTCAGCTCAGCTCAGCTTGAGTGGGCGAGAGTGGATCCAGGCACTGTGGTTTGGACAAGAGCCCACACATGTGCCATAGGATCAGAGAAAACTGAGTTAGATTGGGAGACCTGAGGGTTTTCAGTGGGGCATCACGGATCGGGATGCCCTTGGGGCAAGAACCAAAACCCAGGATAGACAAAATCCTACTTGTGGCCTATTCACAATGACAAGAGCTACTAGTAGCCAATACACAGTGATGAAAGCTGCTTGTGGCCAATACACAGTGATGAGAGCTGCTAGTACCCAATACACAGTGATGAGAGCTGCTAGTAGCCAATACACAGTGATGAAAGTTGCTTGTGGCCAATACACAGTGATGAGAGCTGGTAGTAGTCAATATACAGTGACAAGAGCTGCTTGTTGCCAATATACAGTGACAAGAGCTGCTTGTTGTCAATACACAGTGACAAGAGCTGCGTTTGGCCAATACACAGTGATGAGAGCTGCTTGTGGCCAGTACACAGTGATGAGAGCTGCTTGTGGCCAATACACAGCGATGAGAGCTGCTTGTGGCCAATACACAGCGATGAGAGCTGCTTGTGGCCAAAACACAGTGATGAGAGCTGCTAGTAGCCGATACACAGTGATGAGAGCTGCTAGTAGCCAATACACAGTGACAAGAGCTGCTTGTGGCCAATACACAGTGATGAGAGCGGCTTGTTGCCAATACACAGTGACGAGAGCTGCTTGTTGCCAATACACAGTGACAAGAGCTGCTTGTTGCCAGTACACAGTGATGAGAGCTGCTTGTGGCCAATACACAGTGATGAGAGCTGCTTTTGGCCAATACACAGTGGCAAGAGCTGCTTGTGGCCAATACACAGTGATGAGAGCTGCTAGTAGCCAATACACAGTGGTGAGAGCTGCTAGTAGCCAATACACAGTGACAAGAGCTGCTTGTGGCCAATACACAGTGATGAGAGCTGCTAGTAGCCAATACACAGTGACAAGAGCTGCTTGTGGCCAATACACAGTGACAAGAGCTGCTAGTAGCCAATACACAGTGACAAGAGCTGCTTGTGGCCAATACACAGTGATGAGAGCTGCTAGTAGCCAATACACAGTGACAAGAGCTGCTTGTGGCCAATACACAGTGACACGAGCTGCTAGTAGCCAATACACAGTGACAAGAGCTGCTTGTGGCCAATACACAGTGATGAGAGCTGGTTGTGGCCATTTCACAGTGACAAGAGTTGCTTGTGGCCGGTACACAGTGATGAGAGCTGCTTGTGGCTAGTACACAGTGACAAGAGCTGCTTGTGGCTAGTACACAGTGACAAGAGCTGCTTGTGGTCAGTACACAGTGACAAGAGCTGCTTGTGGTCAGTACACAGTGATGAGAGCTGCTTGTGGCTAGTACACAGTGACAAGAGCTACTTGTGGCCAGTACACAGTGACAAGAGCTACTTGTGGCCAGTAAACAATGACAAGAGCTGCTTGTGGTCAGTACACAGTGACAAGGGCTGCTTGTGGCCATTTCACAGTGACAAGAGTTGCTTGTGGCCGGAACACAGTAATCAGAACTGCTTGTGGCCAGTACACAGTGACAAGAGCTGCTTATGGCCAATACACAGTAACGAGATCTTCTTGCGGCCATTACACCACTTCTGGAGAATACAGTATAACAGTGATAGATCCCTAGATATACCTAATAGGAGATTATTCTTAGTATACAATACGTCCTGCTCCAGATAGATTACTTACACTTGGGTTATCCTCCGCCAGATGGTGCTGCACTGTAGAGACATGTATAAACAGGCTCCTCCCGGCCCCTCAAATTCCCGGGGACCTCCCACAAATCCCCAGATTTCTCTGCAGTGCTTACTGCGAAGACATGAAATTATCACTCTATCGCAGGTGAGCGGGGCTATTAGCCTGCGGCCCTGTTGGACTATTCCCACCCGTCCTTCGTGTGATGTGCCTCCCAGCCTGGGCTGCGCTGGTCGGGTGAAGGTAGGCGGCACCATGCGTGCTTATGGAGCGCTGCTCCACCGCAGTCCCCCACCAAAGGGTAGGCGGTATAGGCTGATGGTGATAGGCTGATTTTAAGGAGTGCGGATCCATCTATTTCTGTGCAACGCTAGGCTGATGGTGAGCCTTTTTGGGATGCCCCTCCCGCATTATTGTCCCATGCCCCAGTAGCAGTGGGCCCTGTACAAAAGGCCGCCATCCTCCCTCATTCTCCCTGTAGCCCTTGGGGGGTAAAGAAAGGGGGGGTGTGTGGGTGTCAGTGTATCGTGATTACGTGCATATGGCCTTTTGTAATGTCTTTTTTTGGACTAGTATATGTGGTGTCAGCCGCCGTGCTGACTTGTCTTTTTACTCTTGCAAATGCCGCCACGCGCACCTTTTCCTTCATTTGGATGTTCCGCGCCGGGCGGCGGAGTTACCTCATACGTTTCTGCGTTCTCATACAGCAACATCACATTTGGAATTTCTAGAGCAGGCACATTTCCATACCCTTGTGCTCAAGGAATGGGAGTGCCCCAGTAAACTTCCTGGGGTTCCAAGGGATTGGGATAGGAAGTATCCTTTTCCCCCTGAGGTGGTTAAATGTTGGTCATCCCCCCCCCCCCGAGGGGGATGTCCCGATCATAGGGCTATCTAACACCCCTGTCATGCATCCCCCTGATTCTACTACCCTGCGGGATGCTGAGGACCGGCGCATTGACCTACTGGCCTCCCACGCCTTTGCATGTGCGAGGACGGCGCTGCGCCCGGTCTGTGCCTCTGCCATTACTGCTGTGGCCACTAGAACCCTCATCAGAAAAATGCTTGATAGTGCCCCTGATGATCTCCCTTGTGAGGTGTTTAATGCACTCTCCAGTTGTGATGTGTTTGTAAATTTTGTCCTATTAGCATTGGATGACACCATCAGAATGTGTGCAAGAACTTCTGCCCTCGTGGTGGCTATATGTCGCTTGGTCTAGCTGCGACAGTGGGCTGCTGACAATGCTGCAAAGAAGGTCCTTACTGGGCTTCCTATTAAGGGGCTACACCTGTTTGGGGCCCGTCTAGACCTGTTTGGTAAGAGAGGTAAGTTACCCCAGCGCAGACGGCTGTCTCGGCCCCTTCGGGGCCAGGGCCCCCCTTCTACCCCCTACCATGGTGTTAAACAAGGACCAGGGGTGTCCTTCGTGGGGGCTCGTGCAGATTCCTCTCCCAGGACCAGAAGACAACACCCTGGCTCCTCCGGGGGGGCTAAGCCCAAATCCTCTCCCAGGTCCCCTCGAGCATGATGGGGCGCCCTCGCCCGTCAGGGTGAGGGGACGGCTGCGGCACCTTGCTCAAGTCTGGAGACATCACGCCTCAGACCGGTGGATTCAGGAGGTAGTGTCCTCCGGCTACAAGATAGAGTTTGCTGTGCGGCCTGGTCCCAGCCTCTGCTCAGGTGTTAGCGCAGGCCGTGCAAGACCTGCTGGGTCTGGGGGTCATTTGCAGATTTCCCTTACCAGACAGAGGCAAAGGACTCTACACCAACCTTTTCACAGTTCCCAAAAAGGATGGGTCAGTCAGGCCCATTCTGGATTTACAGATCTTCAGCAAATTGCCAAGTACAGGCTTTTTCCGCATGGAAACTCTGCGCTCGGCCATCAGCTCCTTGCGCGCCGGGGGCTTCATGCCGTCTGTGAATATCAAAGTTGCTTACTTTCACATCCCTGTGTTTTCAGGACACCAAGGTTCCTCAGATTAGTGTTGGAAGTTCAACACTGACAATTTGTGGCCTTGCCATCTGGCCTCTCTTCAGCTCCCAGAGTGCTCACCAAGGTGCTGGCGGGGGTGATGTCTCTGATGAGACCAAGGGGCGTCCGCGTGCTTCCCTACCTGGACGTCCTCATCACTTCCCGGTCTCTACATCAGGCTAAGTTGGATACTCAGCTGGTGGTGTCCATTCTGGAGTCATTTGGATGGGTGATCAACCACCCCAAGTCCTCACTGTCCCCTTCCTTGGTAACTCCATTCCTAGGAATGAATCTGGATACAGTTCAGGCAAGGATCTACCTTCCTCAGCAGAAGGTGGACAATCTGCTTGCACAGGCTCAGTTCCTCCTAGCTGTCCCCGTCCCTCCACCAGGCAGGGGATGCAGCTGGTGGGCCTGATGGTGGCGTGCTTCGAGCGGTCCCTTATGTTCAGTCCCACTTGGGGCTTCTGCAACTTCTCCTATTGTCTGTATGGGACAAGGACTCAGCATCCCTGGACAGGGTCTGTGTGCCTTCCCCCCTGGTAAGGAGGTCCCTCTTGTAGTGGATGGACTCAAGGAACCTGTTGGGGATCCTTTCTTGCCCCTTCCTGGGAGACGGTCACCACGGATGCCAGTCTATCAGGTTGGGGGGGGGGGTTCTGGAGGTCCCTGCGGTTCCAGGGGAGGTGGGGCCCTCAGGAGGCCCACACACCTATCAATGTCTTGAAGCTGTGAGCGATCAGGTTAATTCTGGCTCGCTTGACTACTCATCTTCAGGGTCTGCCTGTTCAGGGGCGCTCGGTCAATCTGACGGCAGTTGCCTACATCAATCATCAGGGAGGGACCCAGAGCAAGAGAGCCCTCCAGGAAGTGTCTCTGATCCTGACCTGGGTGGAGGCCAATGTTCCCTGCATATCAGAGGTATACATTCCGGGGGGGTCCCTCTGCAACAGGGTGTTCCAATCTCTGTGTCACCGTTGGGGCCAACCAGATGTGGATCTGTTTGCGTCCCGTCACAATCACAAGCTCCCGGCCTTTGTCTCCCTGTCCCAGGATCCTCTGGCCGTGACCATGGATGCTTTAGTAATGTCATGGCAGGACATTCAGTTTTCTGTATGTCTTTCCTCCATTTCCCCTGCTAGGCAGTGTCCTGCGCAAGATTGCTCTGGAAGGGGTGCCAGTGATTCTGGTGGCCCCCAGGTGGCCAAGAAGAGTGTGGTTCGCAGACGTGGTGCAGATGGCAGTAGATCAGTACGTTCTGCCAGGAGTGCCAGATCTGCTCACTCAGGGCCCCTTACGTCATCCCAATTACAAACTCTGGCTTTGACGGCCTGGCTGCTGAAACCTCCTTCTTGATGGAGAAAGGCTTGTCTGCCTCGGTGGTCCATGGTGAAGGCTAGGAAGAAGACTTCTTCTTCCATCTATTATAGGGTATGGTGTACCTACATTGACTGGTGTGAGTCTTGGTCTCTTCCCTGTCGGGTGTTCTCTGTTCCCAGGGTTCTGGAGTTTTTTACTGCATGGGTTGGAGTCTGGTCTCCAACTCAGTACTTTGAAGGGTCAGGTTTTCTGCCCTGTCTGTCTTCTTTCAGACGTCTTTTGTTCAGCATTCCTTGGTTCAGACTGCTTTCAGGGGATTACTCATGTGCGTCCCCCACGTAAACCTATGGTCCCTGTTTGGGATTGAACTTGGTTTTGCCTGCCTTGCAGGGTGCTCCCTTTGAATCTATTCAGGATGCTGCTCTGGCTGTACTTACCCTCAAGGTTGTCTTCTGGTGGCTATTATTTCGGTCAGGCGTGTGTCTGAGCTGGCGGCTCTGTCTATCCAGCCCCATACTTTGAGAGACACAAGGACACCAGGATAAGGTGGTGTTCCGCTTTAAGCCGGATTCTCTGCCTAGGTGGTGTATGCTTTTCATTTGAATCAAGATATTGTTCTTCCTGCTAAGGAAAGGGTTTTGCATTCCTTGGATGTGGTCAGGTGTCTGGAGTTTTATCTAGTAGTATCTGCGTCCTTCATGGAAACTGATGCTCTTTTTGGGGTCCCTTCTGGTCCTAGGAAGGGTTTGGCTCCTGCCAAGTCTACTATCAGCAAATGGATTCGTCAGGCTGTGATTCAGGCCTATTCTGCTAAGGGGAAGAATCCTCCCTTCCGCCTTATTGCTCATTCTACTCATGCTTTGGTGCCTCTTGGGCCTTCCAGCACCAGGCTTCTGTTGAACAAGTTTGCAAGGCCGCTACTTGGTCTTCTGTTCATACCTTTTCAAGGTTTTACAAGGTTGATGTTCAGGCCTCAGCTGATGCTGTTTTTGGCTGCAAGGTTTTTGCAGGCGGCAGTGGTTTAAACTGTCTGCTGTTACCTTTTTTATTGGGGATCCCACCCTACTTTATGGACACTGCTATTGGATGTCCCAAGTGTAAGTAATCTATCTGGAGCAGGATGTACTGTATACTAAGAATAATACAATTCTGTGAAATACTCACCTGTAGAATTGGTATTATAAGTATACAGTACGTCCTGCTCCACCCCACCCTGGTTTTTTGCATTATTCTGGATCCCCTGTATGGTGATTGTTGTTAATTATAGTTACCAGTTTTTGGGTGGTTAAATTCTCCCGGCTTCTTGTTCACTGCTTTTCAATGCTGGGGATTTGTGGGAGGTCCCTGGGTATTTGAGGGCCGGGAGGAGCCTGTTTTTACATGTCTCTGCAGTGCAGCGCCATCTGGCGGAGGATAACCCAAGTGTAAGTAATCTATCTGGAGCAGGACGTACTGTATACTTATAATACCAATTCTACAGGTATTTTACAGAATTGTATTTTTGTGCACGCTAGACAGTTGTGAATGACGTTTCCGTTCATCTATCTGCAACTAACACTGTATGCACTGCTTTATTTATCTATAGCTTCACAGCTCTCTCCTATAATTCTCTGAGGCCAATGAAGCAATACAGACCATGGCAGGAAGAAGGATCCTACATGTGGGAATACAGGAAGGCTTTTTGGGGTTCATGCAAAACTCCTCCAGGGTCCAGAATTACTGGTTTTCTTTGGACTGGAGGTACCAGTCCAAACGGATTCTGAGGCTCATCACTGGACTGACTTATGCTTAAATTTCTTTTACTATTACCTACTTCTTCTTTAGTACCAGAAACTTAGGAAATCTAATTCTTTCATTTTTGGGGGGGAAATATAGAGTTTCTACTTTTTTTCTGCTTTAATTTGCATTATTACTAAAAATGTTTCTTGCCCGGATTACAAGTAAAATGTATTTGTGTATCCTGTATTTTAAAGTCATTGTGCCTTACTTTGTGCAATAGAGGAAAGGCAATCATATTACGCTCATAATGGTTCACCAACTTGAAACCATTTAGTGACAGCTGGGAATAGTGTAACTACCAATTATTCAAGGCAGCGCCTGGCCTGGTGAGTGCCTGGCTTGGTGTAACTGTGCTGGCTATTGCCTCAGCAAGCTGCTTGTTGTTTCGTCAGCCATGCCAGTTCCCCTGAGGGACTTCCACTTCTAATTAACACCACGTTCTTGTTATCAGACACAGAAGATGAATGGGTGCTTGGTTGGCTGCAAATCCTGCTTCTTGCGTCCATGTTCAGCAGTTGTCGGTTACATGTGCAGTAATAATTTAATATTATTTATAGCCATACAAAGAAAATAACATAACCACTGTTTACATTTAGCACATAACACAAAAAAGAAAGTAACTGTTTAAAAGGAGGATGTGGTGGTAAAATTCAATAGAAATACACTTCAATTTAGCGGAGCAATAAGGCACAACAAGTCACAACCTATCAGATAGAATGATGGTACCTCTTCTCAGACAATAGCGGCATCTACCCCCCCCCCCCCCAGCAGTGTCATTTTGGACAAGTACCTGCCCACAGCTAGGTGACGCTGCCAATGTTTAGTAGTTGTATATATTTGTATTATTCAGATAGAGATTTTCGACTTATCAGAGGGCTAAAGATTCTACAGTGGTCAGCATTTTTTTACCAAACAGATATCTATATTCCAAACTAAATGGCTACGGTCTAGTGACTGTGGCTGATGATAGCTTATTGACAGTTTAAATGACAATACTCCTAAACTCTACAAATTTAGCAGTAAAGTCAGTATCATTGAATGTAAAGTGCTGTGAATGTTTGCCAATATTATATAATGGTATAGGGTCAGGAGGCTCCACAATGACCATTCACTGTATTGTTTATTAGCAGTGTGCCTACAATACATTAATGAGCAACAAAACCCAGGTTTTTTCCTCCTGCCTGGTGCATCCTGGTTTGGAATGCCCCACTGTGTGTATCTCCCTAGATCACCCATAAACTCAGGTGAGCATGGATGTGGCTGTGGCACGTGCATGCACTGTGGGATAAAGAAACTTTTCAGGTAATCCCTGGGGTTATGCACATTGGGCATCCCAAATTTGGATGCTCCACAAAAAGGGAGTTAAACTCAAGTCTTAGGTGTCTATTCATTTGCTGATGTGGGCACAGTGCTTATAGGCCTGCTGCCCATTAGATTATTTGTTGCAGGTGTATAAAAGATGAGCTTTAGGGTGCTCAAAACCTCTTCTGTACACGCTGTACAAATAAACACAGGAGCAAGAACCCATGCAGCAGATTCCAGTGGCATTTGCTTATTTCTTTATTATTATTTCCACAAAGAGAGAGATCACTGGCCCTAGAGTCTTAAAAAAAATGACTGGTGGTAGCTTTATGTCTTTGCTTTTTAAGACCCAACAAGTCAGATTTTGTGGATCTCTGGAGAGGCAGATCTGTAGCATTGCAGAGCCACCAGTTACTACACTGAGCGCAGAGGCAGTGACTGCATCAGAGCCCATATGACAAGGGGGACCATCATTGTTGTTCCTGTACCTTACTTATTATTTATTTCTGATTGATAAAGGAACCTGTTGGCACATTATTATTATTTATCAGGTATGAGCTCACATGGAATCATCTACAGAAAGAAAACATTGGCTGTTTTAGTTGTCTAATTGTATACAATTCAGTTACTGTATGAGCCATAATGGGGGTACCCCTAAGGAGGAACAAAACCCACACTAACTTGTTTGTATCCCTGTAGATTTCCTACTTGCATTCCATTCAGCAAGAAAAGCAGAATGGAGCGCGTTCAGCAGCTGCATCCCTGCTTTCCTCTAGCTCTGGCCGTGGTCACACCAGCCATTTAGAAATGCCTGGCGTAGGTACACACCCCAGGTAAAGGTGTTAATACAGCCACAGCATGAAGATGTAGTGTGGACTCGGGGGAAAGGTGCATGTAATGGGTGATCCCCGGGGTTTCACACAGGGGTCATTCCAATTGGGGATGCCCCATAAAGAGAGCCTGGCCCAAGTTTTATAGACTCTAGGGAGGTGGTTGCTCATTTTAAAGTGCATATCTTTACAGTAGGTCTGGTCAACATTAGTATACACCTGCTCTAGTACATTCCACAAGACTTAAAAAAAAAAATAAGTAATTGTATCCAATCTAATAAAAAACAGCATCCAACGCATGGACTTAAACTGGACCTTCAGTATCATTTAATGAAAAGCCCAAACCTTTAAAAAACTATTCTCCAGCATCTAATATGAATATATTTTACATTTTTAGTAACTTTTTATTCTTTCCCCCACTGGGCTGCAACTCTGTTCAGCACTCTAGGATACAGACGCCGCCATCTTGTCTCAGAAGCATCACATATTGAGGAGAGGGGGCAAAAGTACAGGGGGCAGGGTTATGGCTGTGCTTTGCACAGACAGAGCAGAGCTGGGATTAGCAAAGGGACAGAAATACTTGCACCAGGATCCTCACAGCCTTTATGGAAGCCTCTGAATATTCATATTATAGGTTCTCAGACAAGAGTGAAGCTTTAAGAAAGCTCACATGTGCCTGTGCTAATATTTATATAATAAGCACCTTGCAAAACCCACCCTGGAGTCCATGAGGCTCCAGGGCAGGCATACTTTCTCCCCCCGGGGCACTCAGATTCGGGATGCCCCGCTGTGTCAATCCCCCGAGGTCACCTGGAAACACCTTCTTTCCCGGTCCAACGGAGCAAGCGCAGACAGCGGCCACATCCCCACTTTCCCCTTAGAAAGGATGAATGCCAACACCAGGCATTTGTGAATGGCCATCGCGGGCATGCTCGCTTTAGACAAGCTCTTGGATGAAGGGACGGGAGCAGATCCGAGCGCACTGACTGGATGAGAGGCTGCGCATGCGCCGTTGGACCTGGGAGGGGTAAGTGATATTTGGGCGAACTGGGGGGGTTTCACACAGCAGGGTATCCAAGATCGGGGTGCCCCAGGGGCAAGGACCAAAACCCAGGATAGTCAAAATCCTGGGTTTTGGTCCACTTTAAGGCTAACACTATTTGAAGACAAGTGTTCACATGGCGATTGACCCTGGTAAATAAAAGATAGCTAAATATCCTAGATTTCTCTTTAAAAAGCTGGTTACATCAAATCGTGTCAGGAGCATCTTTAACAGAGTGGAAGAAAAGCATTGCATCACCTACGGGAATTTGTAAAACCTTGAAGTCTTAGGATATTAGGCCGTTTAGGAATAACTTGCGTTGGTGTGAACGAAGTCTAAAGCTTTATTTTTTTTTCAACATTTTCTTTTTTACATCTTCATAGAGTGAGGCAAATAATGATAATAAGACTGTGCTTTGCACAGGCAGAGCAGAGCTGGGATTAGCAAAGGGACAGAAATACTTGCACCAGGATCCTCACAGCCTTTATGGAAGCCTCTGAATATTCATATTATAGGTTCTCAGACAAGAGTGAAGCTTTAAGAAAGCTCACATGTGCCTGTGCTAATATTTATATAATAAGCACCTTGCAATGTGATCACATTGGTGTCGCAAGACACATTCTGCAAATGGAAAGGAGACAAATAAAACAGGCTGTAGATTCATGTATCCCTGGAGGTATCCGCATCTATATCCTGCAGGCAGCAAGCCCAGGGGATGCAGAGTGCAAAGCTAATGAGGCAACTGATGTAAGAACTGCTTTAAATTACACAGCTCCACAAAGGTATAAATATTCTGCTAGCGCACAAACGCTAACTAATGCGTGATGTACATACTGCTTAGATGTGTGTGTGTTATCACTAACTGTCTGAAAATGCTGCTTACACTCTATTTATTGTGTACATCATAGCAAACATATGGCTTATACGTACACACAGTAATTACAGCTTTCACTGTATATTCTTTATAGCAGGAGCATTGCTTGTATTTGTTGTGACCGTGACCAGCCCTGAATTCTACGTTTTACAGCTATAGTATATGTTTTTAGTGGATTTACGTATGGTCTGGCTGGAAGGCGATGTTCACACCTGTTGTGCTTCAACAGGCATTTTGTTGCGCAAGAGATGTAATTGTATCAATATTTGTGCTGTGCTTATAATGTGTTTCCATTGTGTTTGCATTGCATTTTTGAAGAAAAAAAAAAGCTTTTGCAAAGTAAATGGTATAGTCTCCATGAATTGCTAATATAGGTACAGTGCTGTACACCATGCTATACCTGCATAGCACTGAAGCTGTGCAGTGGTGGCGATTGTGCAAGCAGGCTTTAAAGTGGACCAAAACCCACCCTGGAGTCCATGAGGCTCCAGGGCAGGCATACTCATTCCCCCGGGGCACTCAGATACGGGATGCCCCGCTGTGTCAATCCCCCGAGGTCACCTGGAAACACCTTCTTTCCCGGTCCAACGGAGCAAGCGCAGGCAGCGGCCACATCCCCACTTTCCCCTTAGCAAGGACGCATGCCAACACCAGGCATTTGTGAATGGCCATCGCGGGCATGCTCGCTTTAGACAAGCTTTTGGATGAAGGGATGGGAGCAGATCCGAGCGCACTGACTGGATGAGAGGCTGCGCATGCGCCGTTGGACCTGGGAGGGGTAAGTGATATTTGGGCGAACTGGGGGGGTTTCACACAGCAGGGTATCCAAGATCGGGGTGCCCCAGGGGCAAGGACCAAAACCCAGGATAGTCAAAATCCTGGGTTTTGGTCCACTTTAAGGCTAACACTATTTGAAGACAAGTGACATGGCGATTGACCCTGGTAAATAAAAGATAGCTAAATATCCTAGATTTCTCTTTAAAAAGCTGGTTATATCAAATCGTTTCAGGAGCTTCTTTAACAGAGTGGAAGAAAATCATTGCATCACTTACGGGAATTTGTAAAACCTTGAAGTCTTAGGATATTAGGCCTTTTAGGAATAACTTGCGTTGGAGTGAACGAAATCTAAAGCTTTATTTTTTTTTTTTCAACATTTTCTTTTTTACATCTTCATAGAGAGGCAAATAATGATAACTTTACAATGTATGCAGATAGTAGCCTTGGATTTGTGTTTAAAGTGGAAGTCCAGTCACAATTTGCCCCCCCCACCACCCTACCCTGGAATTGAGGCAGGATGGGGGAGTACAAAGGAAAAAACATTACCTTATTTACGAATCAGCGGCGATCCGCCCAAGCCCGTGCATCGGCGGCAAGAAAAGACACAAAGCCGCATTCCACCAGGTCCATGTGCACTCACGCTGCCCATTCACTTGATTGGGCGAGCAGGAACGCGCACAGAGCCAGGGAATACAGTTCTTTGCTTTCTGCCAAAATGGCGGCGCCCAGGATCCAGAGCGCCCGAGGTGCTGCGCTGGCCTGTGGGTCAAGAAAGGTTTTTTCTTCATTGTAACCCCCTGCCTCAGCCTCAGGGTAGGGTGGCAGGGTGTGGAGGTAATATTGTGACTGGAATTTTGCTTTAAAGTGGACCAAAGCCCTGTTTAGGGCCAGGGTAAATCCACTCCCACAAAACAGGAATCCCCCAGGATCCCCATAAACTCACCTTGTACTGGGATCCCACAGGCGTGTGTAGCACTTGTCTGGTATCCTGGCTCTGCATGCTTCAGTCACCCAGCAGACCTGCTTGGCTTCTTGTGGGTACACTCGGGGTGATTCAAGTCTGCCTGGTGCGACAAGGTGAGAATATGGCGATTCTGGGGGGGGGGGGGCGGGGGGCTTCCCATAGCTGGGCATCCCAAACTGGGATAGCTGGGGGTGAAACTAAGGGTTTTGGCAACTTTTACATTGCATTTGCATGTTATTAAAATCTGTATTTGTTTGAAAGTTTTTTTAAATTGTAAGATAAAAAATAACTTGCCTTATTCCCCCGGCATCTGATACAGGCCAACTGGGGTTTCTCAAAGCCCTCTTTAGTGGCACTGCACATGCTGGCTTCCCGGCAAGAAGTTAATTAACCTGTATTAGTAATATAGGTTCCACACATCACCAAATCTGCCCATCTGAACAGCTGCACATATACAAACCTCTAAAAGCACATTTAAATTACAGGGTTTTTTAAAATGAGTTCTCATCTCCCCAGTATATTTGTCTTATTTATGTATCCATTGACAGTATATTAAATCCAGCGGGAGACTACCTGGTGCTGTACGCACAGAAACCTAATCCTTCCGAGTGCATACAGCATCTGGTAACCTCCCCAAGGGAATGGCTATTATGACTTTTCAGGGCATTTATGCAAATATACAGAGGGCGTGGCCTTACTTAGGAAAAAAAGGCAGAAATATTGCAAAAATCTGCATTTGGTTTATACAGTACTGTTTTCAAAGGATTGGATTTGGTGACGTTTATTTTAAATCACCAAAACATCTAACAAATACTAATTGAACATATGTCCATGTTAGAGGGTAGCGGGGATGCGGCTGCCAGTGCACTTGGATCCGTTCGCATTACATGAGCTTCTGGACACAGCTGATTGGATGAGCGGCCGCGCATGCGTTGTAGGACCGGGAAGAGGTGAGTTTGTTTGGGGGCGACCTGGGGGGTTTCACACAGCGGGGCACCCCCGATCAGGGTGCCCTGGAGGCATGAACCAAAGCCCAGGGTAGTAAAAATCCTGGGATTTGGTCCACTTTAAGCATTACCTTCACTGGACACATGCTCTGGACACAAACTCTAGTTCTACCACTTGTGATCCCGCCCCTTTTTATCTCCACCCTTGATCCTTTAGACTGGAAGCTTGTAAGGGCTGGGCTCTCCTTCCTATTGTCTCTTGTCAAAACATTTGGTTTGAACTTTGTAACATCTAGTTTATAATGATCCCTGTTTAGTAGTTTTAACCTTGTCTGTAATTATACCTTTTACGGAAAAAGATGACGTAATATAAATAAACAATGATATTAAACCGGACCAACACCGGTTTTCATTTTAACGGGTGTTGGTCCCGCTGCCTGCTGATAAGAAGAAGCTCGGGGGGTAGGGGCATCCAGAATGCTGGAGCCCCCTCACACCTAACTGCACACAATGCTCGTAATACTCACCTTCATTATGAGCCAGCACCGGGAAAAGAGTCCCCTGACTGGCTGCTGTGTGGTCACATGGGCAGGTCCTGCTGGTGGCCAACGTGACCACCTGGCGGCCAATCGCGGGACTCCTTTCCCGGTGCGGGACTCGTGATGAAGGTGAGTATTACAAGCATTGTGTGCGGTTAGGTGCGGGGGCTCCAGTGTTCTGGATGCCCCCCCCCCCCCAGCTTCTTCTTATCGGCAGACAGCGGGACCAACACCCGTTAAATAATAAAAACCTCTAATTTCGTCCCCCCCCACTCAAGTAGGTTGTTATTGCAGCGCCAGCCCAGTTTTAAAAGAAAGCGTGTTTTTCCACCACCGTGGCCAAGCCATCTAAGCATTTTTGACATCGCTGATTAGCTGATCTACAGAATGCCAGCTGACATGACTAGCCATATCCCTCCCTCTAGTCAAGGAAGCGCTCCTGCCCCCCAGCCTATCTGAATGGCCCGACACAGGAGCATGCCTCAGCTACCAGGCATCAAAATCTATGGGGGGGTGCCGAGATAGGTGAGTTTACCGGAAACCCTGGGGGTTTCACACAGCGGGGCATCCCGATTTCGCTAGCAGACGCTCCTGGAGTTACGAGACTGTGCTGCATGGCTTTACATCCACTTTACATTTAGCTCAAAACTGCACAAAACAGCCTATTATATCATGAGCACAATATTCTTCATAATACAGATTATAACAGCCCAATACTATATAATGAAAAATCTTCCCCATACCCCAATTATCATAATGAATTGTAACATAACAAAAACTTACCTGACCGGTTTAGGAATCCTTTTCTCATCCACATTCGCTGTGCTGCATAATCATCAATGCACTGTTAGAACTACGAGCGACACTTTTTCATTCATTTGACTTTGAATTGAGGTTAGTGCAGGGGTGGGTAATTATTTTTTCCATGGGGCCACATGAGAAACTAAAAATATTGTGGAGGGCTGGGCCAAAAGGCTCAATTCTGCATAATATTAGTTGTATTTTTTTTTTTATAAAAAGCAGTAAATAGCATTGTTTTGACAAGTTGGTACGCGTATATATTATAGTTAATGAAAAAGTGAGGTTGCCTTACAAAAAAAATGTAATTCATTAAATAAACCACATTTTGTGTCCAGTGAGGTCTCACACAGCAGGGCATCCCAAATTGGGATGCCCCAGAGGCATGATGCCAGTGACCCAGCCCAGGATTCCTTCACACTCCAAAGGGCTGGGTTACATGGGTTTTGGTCTGCTTTAAAACATCATGACCAAAACAGCGTGCGGCTGCGTACCTTACAGGGAACGCTGGTCACGGGCCGGTCAAAGGGCTGTATGTGGCCCTGGGGCCTTACAATGCCAACATCTGGGTTAGTGCGTGCGTAGGGAGGATACAGTACTGGACAGTATTGGGCCACTTTAAGCTCCCCTACAAACTATTCTAAGGAGATTTGGGCTTTGGTGAAGCTGGCAAAGTTATAAGTAAGTGTGTACGTGTCAAGTGTTTTCATGTGATTGTTCTCATTATTGGGAAACTCCACTGAAAAGCAAATTTTCATAACTAAAAAAAAGCACGAGCTAGTTGATGTGAGCACCTTAATGTAGTCACTGATTCTATGAGTGAGCCCTAAGAGCATGTATTACCTGACGTCAACCTGTCACCAGCAAAAAACTAAAGCTGACACCAATGACCTACTACTGAAAATGTTAGCTGCCCTGTGGCTGTAGTCCTCATCACCCAGATTTACTGCTAGCACTTCAATGTCTGAACAAGAGCATAGCTTAAACATTCTTAGCAAAGTTAGGTCTCCTGGTCACCACACCTCTTCCAGGTCTGTGGCCTACATCTTGTCGAAGCATTTAGCTTTTGAGATCAGCATTCCATTACTTTGTGATTACTTGTACATTCTCAGCTGACTTGGCTAGGATGATTATTCTGCTCTGCATGGCCGATTGGCAATGAGAGGTGTCCTTTAGACATGCAGTATTCAAAACAGTTAAAAGGTATATGGTGCTGGCTAGCAAGGAACACAATGCACAATACCTAAAGCAACTGGGCTGCCATATCAGTCCACAAATCCTTGCTAAAAAAGTGGGCCCCACTACATATGCATATTCAAAGATTTACAATTAACCTTTATTAAGGGAAAATAGACATAAGCATGATGACATTGAAAACAAAGACAGAGTAAAAACTATTAAAAGATAAGAAATGCGGATGAGGAGATGCACCACTTGATACCAAGCTCTAATTAATATGTTTGGGTTCAAAAAGCTATTTGAATGGTGTATAAGATTCCATGGTGCTAATACAGAAAGCTAAGAAATGGCATCCTTACGAAGTGGTGGGATCTTACTGCCACGCAATGCATCGGTGTCGGTAGCGGGTTGATGATTTGGAGCTAGCTCTCTTCATTTGGTGAAACATTTTCATTAGTTCTTATTGGCATTTCATGGTGTATGTATTTTAGATATTGGTATATCTCTAAGAACTATCTTGCACTTTTGCACTACTTGCACTCTTTATCATGCATTGCACGCATACACTTTCTCTTTTTATGGTACCCCTAAAGTGAGTAGGGGCCTTTCCCTTTCTTTGCACATTTGTTCCAACGCATGAGGCTATTTATGTCTCTTTGCACTATTTCTTAGCTTTTTGTATTAGCACCATGGAATCTTATACACCATGCAAATAGCTTTTTGATCCCAAACATATTCATTAGAGCTTGGTATCAAGTGGTGCATCTCCTCATCCGCATTCCTTATCTTTTAATTGTTTTTAATCTGTCTATGTTTTCAATGTCATTATGCTTATGTGTATTTTACCTTAATAAAGGTTAATTGTAATTCTTTGAATATTTATATGTAGTGGGGCCCCCGTTTTTAGCAAGGATTTGTGGACTGTACGGGCAGCCCACTTGCTTTAGGTATTGGGCACAGTATTCAAAACAGTTGTTTGTGTGGGGTAAAGGGATGCGACATGGAAATGGATGTTGCAAAGAAGCCATTGCACTTAAAGATGTATCAAAAGTGTCAGCAGGTTTAAAGCGGACATGGGGCTAGGGGGCTCTGACATTTGGGCTGTATGGGTTAGAATGATCTAATTGCCCTAGGGGTTCATGTCCTGCCTTAGGCTTATCTTCATGAAATCATTGGTTAGAACCAAGTTGTCAAACTGAACCTCACCGTTTCAGCCCCAAAGTTAGGATAGTGTTTGCATTGCAGTCCTCAGAGTTCTCTTGCCAAGGCTTGGATCAGAATACAAGTCCACTAAACTGAAGAAAGGTTTGGGTACAAAATGTAGGAAAAGGTCTGTTCAGGCAGCTCTGGATCGTATTCAATGGCCAAGCTAGGCCATATACAAGGAAGACAAATTAGCATAGTCAGGCAGAGGTTGGGGAGTCAGAAACAAATAGGAGGAAGAGAGAACGTTCAGCTTCTGTCTGTGGCTGGGAGTGATTTTCTAAAGCGAATGGATTTGTGATATCTAAATGCGTCATGACACTGTGCATGTGGAATGCAGGACTGGGCAGGCAAAGATTAATTGCATGGGCCTGGGCAATGACCCCAGTGCAGCCAAACTGTCTTTTGCAATTGTGCAGGGGCTACAAAGCACCAAAGGTCCCATATTTCTCACCAGACAGCTGCCATAAAAATACAGACCTTATTTATTGTGGGGGTCTGGAGTTTATCAAGAGATAAAAAATGTTTGTTGGTGGTCACATGGTGATTTCTGGAGTTAATGGAGCTTGTGCTATCTTTTTGGTCAGAGTTGCAAGCCACAATGTGGAGAGACCTATGTTAGGCTTAATATAGGGGGGCTAACGAGACCAAAAGACCCTCTACTCAAAGGTAAACTCTTTTCCTTTATCTTCTTGATCTTCAATGGCAGCAACTGAAGTGATTTATGCCTATTGTAAACACGCCACAAACAGAAGTATACCACCAAAGATGTTCAAATGCAATAACTACAAATCTCAGCAAACATTTTATATGACCCTCTCCTGTAACCTAGCATATGAGCTGGGGTCATGATGTAACAAAACACATGTAGTGTGCTAAAGATAAATGTATGCATTGGCATGTATAGCCAATAAACTAAACAAAAGTCAATTCTGGATATATAAAGAACCTACTGCATGTGTTTTACCTCCCTACAAGGCTTTTAGTGCCAAGCCCATAGATACTATGTGCTTGCTTCTACTCCCATCAAATCCCAAACATGTAGAATTGTATTTTCCCACGCTAGCACACTGGATCCAGCGCAGAGGTTCTCTTTTTCCCCAGGTCGGCCTTCGACTGCCAGTCCGTGGTGTTCAGTGGCACAGAGAATGCCTATTCCCTCCCCCTGCTTCTGCCACCTTGCAGCCACCTTTTATAGGAGGAGAAAGGTGATGACACCATCTTGCTTCTCAGGTATAAAAGGCAGCTCCTGCCGGCGGTCAGCAAGCAGAAACCGGTAGTGACTGGTGGAGGGAGGTGAGTTACATTTAACCCTTGAGACACCTATACCCTTTAATCCATGAGACCCCTATGCCAGTTTACAAGACAGGAGGGGCTGGCAAGTCACCGGCCAGCCAGCAGGTGACTTTACAGAACCTTCGCCCCATTACCATAGCCCGCAACGGGGGGCAGAAGAGCCCACAGCCCAAGAGGACCAGACGCTCGGCCTCTGTGCCTTGGTCAATCAGTCCCGTCTAGTTTTGCTGGATAGGGGGGATCCCACACCATTTTTTTAAAAACAATTCTTAATTGTTTTAACTCATAAAAATTAAAACAAAAGTGTGGGCCATTTTTCTAAATGTAACCCTTGATAGTGCACATGGTAGTTGTATTTCATTTGAAAATGTCAGTTTGGGGGGACTCCCGGGCAGAAACAGGGTCTACCAATACATAAGCTGGAGGACTGGGGCTTTCATACGAAATATCGTTTTTTTAAAGAAAATATATATTTTATTACAAAAAATACGCAAAAGTTTAAAGTGGACAAAAGCCGGACCTGGAGTCCATGAGACCACATTACCGGCTGACTCCCTTTCCCCCGCTGTGTGAAACCCTGCAGGTCGCCCAAAATTCAGCTTCTCCAGCTGCACATCAATATGCTCGGCCGGAGAATCTGATTGGATGAGAGGCCGCGCATGTGGAGAGGTGAATTTAATGGGTAAACAGCGGGGTTTCAAACTGAGATGCCCCAGTAGAAATACAACTACTCTGCGCTCTATCAAGGATTAAACCCTTAAAAATGTAAAAAATTGGCATTGCCCCCCCCCCCCCCAGCAAAACCAGCCCAGGCACCAGCTATGGTGGTGGTAGACCAGGGGGCAGAGGCCGACTGCCAGCTCCCAGCATACCCCTCATGGGCCACAGGCTCTTCTGCACCCTCCTGGGATTTGGGGATGCAGGTAATGAGGCGAGGGGTAATGGCCAGCCCTCCTGCCCTGTGAACTGAACTTACCAGTTCACAAAGAAATAAATTCAGGAAGGGCAGAAGTCCAGAAGCGGCCTTTTATACCAGATGAGATGACATCATTTCACTCCCAGTAAAAAGGCCCCTCCCTGCAGCACCCAAGAATGATTTTTCAGGAAATTCCTGCAAAATGACAGTTAGAACATATAAAGTACAAAATAAATTGGCAACAGGGTGACACAACCTCTAGCTAGGCTGGCAGTTAAAGGGTTAAAAGCACCTGGCCTGCATTGTAATGTCCCCAGACAAATCGAAGGTTTCAACAGCCAAGGAGCTAAGGCCACTGAGCCTCTTATATATTGGGCATCGGCAAACACTTTGATCTAGAATTTTTAGTTTACCTCCCAAAGCTGTACGCTTTAGCCCCATAATTTACCGGTGACTCCCAAGTGAGAACGAAAGGCACTGACCTTTTAAATGAACAGTCGGTGGTGGCAATATGGCAAAGCAATTGGCGAGGGGGTGAATTTTTTTTTCACTTTGCCTTTAGGAGGAACAGCAGACAATGGCACATTTTTCACTGTCTCCCAATCAATCCTTTGTCTCCATCATACATTAACTTGGCATGCCTCTCGGCTATTAACTGAAACAATGTTTGCTCTGTTTTAGAGCAACTCACATACCAACTCAGTAAAAAGTTTCCAAGAACCTGTGCCCTGGCTCTAACTGGCTCCAGTTTCACTGAATCAATGTGTGCTGTTCGTATGGACTCCTGCTTGTGGTTAGAAATGTTTTCTTCCTTTTTTAATATATATATATATATATATATATGACTAGTTTCTGTTACAAAACAAATGCACAAATCTGTTACAGCTTTAAACATATGTTTAATTACTAATGTGGTGGTTGGTGAAGAGCACATTGCATATAGCTTCTCTTCTTATCCAAGTGTGGTTATTGCACACTGAAGGTGATGCTTAATCAGTTTAAAGGCCAAACCCTTATTTTCTTCCATGGAGAAGAGCCCTCAGTTTCAGGGTCTTTAATACCCATCCTGAAAAGCCAAGCAATTTAAAGCTTTAAAGCATATAAACCCCTTGGATAAGTAATATGGCAATGTTGTCAATGTGGCATTACAATATGTCAGTAAGTTGTTGTATCGTGTTAGCCATCGATGTAAGCAGGAAATCCAAGGTTAAGGTAATACTTAATAATTTATTGGCTAACTCAATAAGATTTAAAACAGCTTCGAAAGCTTGCATTTTCAATCTTATTGAGTTAGCCAATAAATGGTATTACCTTAACCTTGGATTTCCTGCATTACAATATGAAGATCATTAGTGTTGCATACTGCAACATACTGCGCAGGCAGAAGTAAGACTATAATTAAAGTTTTGTTCCTTAAAACCATACATGTTCCTACAACATGTTTGCGTATTCCTGCTGCCTATTACAGAGCGTGCATAGAAAGGCAGGGCACACTCCTACGTTCATGGTAATTGATGCGGGGCACTCTATTCACGGTGACGGGGATGAAGCAAAATGCTCCAATCCAATCCCTAGAAAAATTGTGGTCTTAGTGGAATAGAAGAACTGCACAAAAATAGGATAAAACACACACCAAAACACGCCCAAAAGAAGATTTTACACCTAAGAAAAAGAGGATCATATGACCATAAAACATTTGGTAAAGATCTGTCTATGATATACTATTGGTAAATATTACCTTCAGTGCTGGCGAATAATAGGTAGTTCCGGTGGGCTTAGTAACACTATATCCGTAAGGATAGTCATGGAAAATATTTCAATTGCTCAGACAGTGTAATGACAGCACGTGATCAGGCAAATTATCATCCTTTACATGGCCCAATACATTTTCCATTAGTGTATGGTGTACACTCATGATGATGGAATTACATATTGGGAGCCAGTGAAGGGACTGACAAAAGGCGGGCATCACTGGAGAAGCGGGAGATGTGAATGAGATGTGCAGATAAGTTGAGGGAGAATAGATTGGAGAACAGATAATAAAGTCGCCAAGGAGAAAGCACAAAGCCGCATCTCCCAGGTATACGCGCTCCAGTCGCCCATTCACTAGAAATCGAGGGATGCAGTTCCATGCTTTCAAGCAAGATTGCCGCACCCAGGATCTTTATAAGCCCCCCCCCCCGTCAGAGTGGGGGTCAGCTTTTGACTAAACTCCCCTTAAAATGGTTAATGCTGCTGTTAGAGGTGAGTAGTTCTCCCATGTAAAAATTGAATCTTATGCTGAAACCCCCTGGATTTTATTCATCAGGATCCTCTTTTCCATTTGGGGTGGATCCTGCCACCTAGCATGTTTATGTGGACTTTTAATATTAAGACAGTAAAGTGAAAAAACTACCACAAAATACTGCACTACAATTATGTCTTAAAGCAACATTTTATTACACATAAGAAATTACAAACAATAACAAGCTAAAATCACTTAAAAACATATAGGGGAACAATGGGGCCCAAAGGCATTGAGAGAGAGATGGCCATACAAAAATGTCAACAATCCCTACCAAACATCCAAATGACTACAAAATGTGTTAAAAACACAAACGTCAGAAATATCTGAAATATCACGGAAAATATTAAAAGAAATAAATGCATCTGTGCTATGAAAACAATACATATCAGTTAATACCTAAGCAGGAAATCAATGGTTAAGGTAATGCTATTTATTGGCTAACTCAATAAGATTGAAAAAGCAAGCTTTTGAATCGGTTCAAGCTTCTTCTTCAGGCATAATACAAATCTGTAACTTAGACACACATTTATACCGAAAACTACAAAGGAGTGACAATTGTTTTTCTACTGACACACATGAAAAATAGTCGTAAAATCGTAAGCTGCAAGATAAGAATCAGGGGGATTATAGTAATTAATGGTGGGCTGATAAGAATGAGAGAGAGTGTGTGTGGAATTTTTATTGCTCTCACACCAGCCCAGACAGTCTGTTTAATATCAGACCTTGTGATGAGTCTTGTCTATTCAATCCATGTCATAATAACACGAGTCCACTAGTTGGATGTGTCTGGCTGCATAAAATGTAAAGCTAATTCTTGGCATTGCACCCTTAGCGGTTCTAAGGGCCTTGGATGGCACAGAGACATAAAGAGATGATTTGCATAGCTCCGCCTACTGCAAGGGTAGATGGGTAATGCTATCTGTCCTTGGACTGGGTACTGTGCAAATACTTTCCGTTCTAGGAAAGCCACTCTTTTCCATAATAACACATAAAATTGTTATCCCTGTTTAGCCCACAGTCCATCGATTCAAAGATTTGGATGGAAATAAAAATTCCTCTCTTCCCCTCTCATTCTTATCCGCCCACCATTAATTTTTATACCCCCCCCCCCATTCCTATCTCCGAGTGTATAATTTTATGACTATTCTGTATAAATGTGTGTCTAAGTTACAGATCTGTATTATGCCTGAAGAAGAAACTTGAACCTTTGAAAGCTTGCATTTTCAGTCTTAGCCAATAAATGGTATTACCTTAACCTTGGATTTCCTTACATCGATGCTAACACGGTACAACAACTGACACACAGTTAATACCTAATATAACAGAGAATAAAAGGTATACACAAGGACCATATTAAAAATTCCACTCTCACATTTCATCACAAACTTTCTCAGACTGTCTGGAGGTGGGCCCCAAATATCTGTTCATATATACTCACACCCCATGTGTGTCACCCACCAAACATCCTCATTCTCATCCACTAAGTCAAACAGCGGCACTCACTTCATCCAGATGACCTTGTTGCACTGAGCTCAGTGCGGCAAGGAAACATGCATGGATAGAGTGCCGCCCGGCCACATGTCAGCCTCTGGCCATTCCAAAAGGCCAGACGCAGGTGTGCATCTAGCTAGAGGTATGCTGGCAGAACAGGTGAGTGCATCAGGGAGTTTCCACAGCCCCATTAAAAGGTTGAGCATCCCCATCCAGAGTCTTTTAGGCTTTAGAGGGATGTTGTCCCTCTTCAAAACCCCAGAGCATGCAGTCTCAATCCAACCATGGTGAAAAACTGGGGCCCTATGTCATCCCCTTTCTGGGCACAACCGGGCCTGCAATATAATGGTGGTACAAAAATGGAACATGTCAAAACAGGAAAATAATGTTGGCTAAATGGAATGATCAGCCAAACAATGACAATTACACCATAAGAATATACATACAAAAATATTTAAAAATATGTCTATATACAATAAAGATTTGAAATAGCTGATGCTAAACTATTCAAATACGGGAACAGTGTTCCTCCTCCACGCAGATATACAGCAGCTCATCATGAGGTTACAAACCATCAATATCTTACATGGGACCCTTTTCATACTTACATTTGCCCGTGTTCTTTAGAATATGTAACGATATTGAACAGGACCAAAAAAACCCACAAATCAGCATTCAGAAGTAGACGTTCAGTTCTGATCTGTATTCCAAGTAGTGATGACACAAAAGGACAGTCTTTCATATGGGGTTCTCAAGGCAATACCTCTAAGGAGACCAAGTAAACAGGATGTATTGGAATCCCCATATTTTCCCCAAAATAAGAAACCCATGCATAGTGCACAAATCTCGGGGCTATGCTTTTCCTTCTTCTCTCTCTGTCTACCTTTGCCTGTTTGGTATAGCATCATGGATTATTTTAGTGCTCAATAGAGCAAAATATGAACAGGGTAAACAAAATGATACATTTTCGATTCGCTAATTTTCTGTCCTGAAAAGTTTTGACATTTGAAAACTAGAAATACTTGTTCTATATACTGCCTCAGGCAACCAGACTGGTTTTAAGATTTAAACAAGACTTTGAGACTACTGATAATCGGTTTTAACTGACATCGCTGCAGTGGCAGTCGCTGCAACTACATCCACAACTACAGGGTCAGTGGTCCCTGAGGAGTGTTGCTTGAATATTGCTCTGGTCAAGAGCACTTTGGCCAAAATTGTCAAAGGATCCCATAACCCCCTAAAATATAAATTCAGCCCAAGTCTGTGAGTGGACAAATGTGGATGGTGTGTTGCTGGGCACATAAAAAACCCTTGTGTCATGGGAAGACCAATAAATGTATGGAGAACATTGGGCTAAAAATATGCTGAAAAATGGGCATATAGTGGTTTGGGTGTCACTGGTGAATAAAAGCCATTGGTGTCAGTTGAAGCAGAGGGGATCACAAGGGGCAGTTAGATATCTAACATGGACACAAAAGATGCAAGCTACCTGTTCCAAGGTCGCTGCATAGTGATGGTTATCTTGAAGTGTTGTGCGCATGCTCTCGTCCCAGCCTATTTGGAATAGACAACAATGAGAGCTGTTCAGCGGGCGTCTCTCATTGGACGAGATCCTGTGCATGCACTGTTGGACCGATGAAAAGGGAGTGTGTACGGGCGCCCTGGGGGGGGAGTTTCACACAGCAAGCAGGGGAAAGCCAGAGGCCTACTCTAAAATCTTTTAGATCTCAGGCACGCCACTGGTGGGCTCCATTATAATATAGGGGCTTAAAAAACCAAAAGAAGCTACTCAAAGGTAAAGGAAAAGAGGGGCTGTCCTAGATGAAAAGTATTTACACAGTGCCCAACACAAGGAATAATACTGTTTTGTAGTTACCTTGTAACATGGTTTTCCCTTAGTTGCTCATACAGGGAATCAATCACAAATGGGTTAACTAGTATGTGAAGGTGGGAGCAGGAAAGTTTTAATTCCTTCCAGGTACAGGTATAAGGGCCAGCCCACCAGTAGGATTCCCAGTACAAAGCAGTTGAGATAGGCCTATGGGAGCAATGCCTCAAGACAAAATTTATAAGCAAAAAAAAGGAATAACTGCAATAGACAGCAACGGAAGGCAACAGAAATAGGCACAGCTGCAACACCCTGTACCCCTGTAAGTACAACTAAGGAAAACCGTTTTACAAGTACAACCTTCCCTGTCAGGTTGTCCGTACAGGGACACCAAATCAATCATGAATGAGATGTACAAAACAGTCCCAAACGGGTAAGAACAATTTCACATGCCAATGCCATACTTAGTTGGCGAAGAATGTGGGAGTCAGGCCCTGGAAGGGGCTGAAATGCCGCCTGCAACACCTTCTGCATATCTGCTGATTCTCAGACATCCCACCTTATAAAAGGTACCTGGTCCACAGAAGACTGGTGCCGAAAGCCCCAGGATGCACCCACAGTACAAGTGAAATGGGGTGACAAATGAAAACGAGAGTTTGCTCTCCCTCTGTCACTTACTGTGACAAGAGACTGTGCTCATGCCCCTCTTTGAATGTCCCCTTCTCCCTGTTGCAGTTACAAATGCTTAGTCCGAGCATCCTGCCTTACCTTTTGCTAGTTTGGCCCCTACTGTTTTGTAATACTTACTATTTGGTCTAGGCTGTTTTGATGTTGTGTTGCCTGTTAGTAATTTAATTTCCATTTTCATTTGTCTTTTAGGTGATTCAGGTTCTCCCTTGCTGCCCTGGCCCCTGACTCCCTTCTTAAAGCCCCAGACACCTGGCCAGGGGGCTTATAATGGGGCCCACTGAGGCACATGTGCTGTAGTTGAGCATGCTTTCGGCTGTTGAAGGCCTAGTTTCGCTGTCTGAACCTGAAAAGATTATGCAAATTATCATGGCATGCATCAGCCTTCATATTTTTGCCTTGAGTGAGAGGGTGGCAGCATATTTGGAGAAGACAACCCCTGTTTCTGCTCCAGAGATTCCTGAACATCTGTATGATGGCACCCAGAGCTGTGCGGGCCAAAGCATTCACCAGCATTTGGTGGACTCCTCTTTTTCTTGAATTTTATTTTTTTTCTCCACTTATGTAATTTGTGATTTATTATATCCTTGCCTTGTCTGGGAGTGATTAAATAACACCCAAACAAAGTTCTGTTTTTTGTTATTTATGCTCCAATTACATGTTAATTGTCACAAGTTGTTGGGTTGTGGCACAACTGTGGATGCAGGTCAACAGAAAATGTATCAATAGAAAATGTGCCTCTCCTGTGTTACTAAAGCTTAGGGACTCCCCACAACCCTGCTCCACAACCACTGCAGCCAGGTCTTCATGGATGTTCAGCACTTACCCCTCATCCCGTCTGGTGTTGAGTTTCTGACGAACCACCACCTTCAGGCCATCCCACTTTTTCTTGGGCATCGTTGGGTTCTGGCCCCACCCCGTCACGTTGTGGGCAAACTACAACCATAACTCTTTGGGGGTTGAGCGGGACTAAAACCCAGCCAGTCGATAATAATTTTTGGCAACACCATCCAGCAGAACCTCCAGCTGTGCATCATTAAATCGGCCACTCAACTTGCCCCTTATTGGTTTGCGCCCAGGGTGAGTGGCCGATGCTGTAGTCTGCTGGTTGGTGTCTTGGATAAAGGGGGAGTAACTATGCCCACTGCCATGCCCGGAACAGATAGATTCTAGGCTACTAGCCGGGGAAAGAGCAGGCCTTGCTGTGGCAACGCTGCTTAGCCTTTGGCTCCCCCATTGGCTCTGCATGGGGCTTCACTGTGGACTCTGCAGTGGGGCCCACACAGGGGACTGTCCTGGGGTCAACATAGTGCTCCAGTATACTGACCATTGGTTGGTCTGTGGTGGGCTCTGCCGGGAGCCCTGGCTTTCTGATTCCCACTACTGATGCCTTAAACTGATGTGCGTGACCCCCCTCAGAGTGGCTAGTGTGGGTATCTGCAAGGGAGTGCCTGTGGGACGAACGGAGGGTCCTGGGGCTGCAGTACTTAGGCCGGGGCGCTGTCAGTTCCTCGGCCATGTCTGTGTTCCTGGCTCTGGAGTTTGTGGTGGCGCCTATGGTGTGGCATAGTTATCTCCTAAGTCAGCAATGTCAAGCAAATCTGATCTCAGCTGTGTTCTTTTATACCTGATTGAGTGGAAAACTGTATTGGAAATTATTTGGTTTATTTAACAGGCCTCAAAGGCGCAAGCAACCTATAGGCTGTGCGTATGGGCGCAAGCACACTTGCGGCGTCTGGCAGGGCATTATGGTGGTCAGTCACATTTTCATGCCATTCGCCTACACGTGTGCTGCATTAGACTCCTGCCTAGGTGCAAAAAAGGTGACAGTGCTGCGAAATACGAGCAAAGGCACATGGCGTCACAGTAATGGCGGAGGCCTGGTCTTCCAACATTAAAGGGCCACAGTACTTTGCTGCTACTGTCACATGGAGCACTCTGGCATGTTTGTATGCAACGCAGGGGTGCCTAAGTGATTTAGGTTTGCCATTTCTATGCAATTCGCTACTACTGTGGGATGGGAGAGCTGGCTTTGTCTTGTTGCTGGCCGCAGTCAGCAAGCCCTATCCGATAGTAATAGCGGAATGGAGAGTTAGGTGCACCTTTCAGCCTAAAGGGTCGATTCAGAGAAACATTTAAAAGCTTTGATTTTGTTGCCGATCATGGTATTTTTTCCGAACGCTCGTGCACTCGTATGAACTTGCGAGCGATTCTATAAACTAATCCGTTTCCTATCGTAAAATGCCCGTCCGTTCGTATGCTATCTCCCGACCTTGGCTCTGTCATTTTCCATCGTAAATTATAGGTTGAGTGATCTATTGTTGCGACGGCAGCATGTGTTTTTTCCCTTCTTCCATCGTCCACCTCTACGAATTCCTTGCGTTTCCCGATGGGTTAGAATGGTTTTTAACCTCTAATATTCGTTTGTTCGGAAATGTAGAAGATCTTGCGCATGCGCAATACAAGCTACACTCATCAAACTGTTCTGCCACAAATGTGGCCACATATATTACACTACCAAGTTCACCCCAACTACTTAGCGCTAGTCTAACACTTACATTTATTACCTCTAAAACTGACCCAAACCACTTTGCGGTCATGCGAATCTTCATATCTGCTTTTTCTTGATTTCATTCGTTTAGTGGTAACCAACCATTAATGAATGTATTTCTAAAAGTAAATCATACAGATTTTTTTTTTTTTGTTTTTTGACCTGGCATTTTTTTCTTGCGTTTGATATACATTTTTGGTTTCAAATGGTAGAAATTTTTTAGTGTTGTTACCCACACCCTGTACATACAGATTGCTCTCTAAAGAAAAAAAACACCCAGCATCTTCTGCATGTTATGAGCCTGGAAACAGCCAAGATGGCGGGTCAGGTAATATCAGGCAGCCTGCAAACAGAAAGGGCCTTGTGACTGTGTTGCTCTGCATTCTGGGATTTCTGACCTTTCCAGGCCCCCAGCTCTGCTGTGTCTGAGCAAAACACAGCTGTAACCCACACCCTGCACTTTATCCCGCTCTCCTCTCCTCAGTAAGTGTGATGCATCTGACCAAAGATGAGATAAAATAATTACTACAACAATAAATCCGAAAACAAATTAAGATTCAAGTACAACAATCCAAAGATAAATAACAAAGGACATAAGTTTAAAAAAATATAGCAATTATATTGATGTGTGGCAATATAAAGGTTTACATGCAAAGGACTAATTAAGCTCTGCATTAAAATGCTTTTAGAAGGCATACATGAAATGTATTGATTCAGGTATGCATTGCTAAACAATTTATGGCCTCGGCCATGCTGATACATGCAGTTCATTGGAGCTGAAGGCGCGCAGACTCCTCAACATAGACACAAAACCTGTTCAACAATAGCAATCCGAGTCCTCAAAGGTGTTGGAAGTGGTTTTTAAATGAAACGGATTTATTGGGTGGTAATCAGCTCTCTGATTCACACGGAAACACATCTGATTAGCGGAAGTTTTCTGAACGAACGGAAAATTTCCGATTTGGATCGGAAAACTTCCGAATATCGAAAGAGCATATACGTCTATGCCCGAACGTTCGTGCGAATCCGAAATGGCCAAAAAAAATTGAAAAAATGACTAACACCCACCCAAACTTCCGATTCCCGATCCGAAATCAATTAACTTTTGGATTTTGAATCGACCCTTAAGTGTGTCAGCACTTGCAATCCACTACTATTGTGGAATAGGAATTAGTTAGCATTGGCATAAACTAGCGTA
This sequence comes from Gastrophryne carolinensis, assembly GCA_027917425.1. Lineage (NCBI taxonomy): Eukaryota > Metazoa > Chordata > Amphibia > Anura > Microhylidae > Gastrophryne > Gastrophryne carolinensis. Next base: position 277,490,040 of record CM051238.1, read on the forward strand.
TCCGAGGCTTGGGTGGTTGCACTGTCCCTCAAAATTACTTAAAGGGACAGGAGCGTGCATGGGGAACTAAAGGAGAACAGAGGACATAAGTAAACAATGCACATCTGTTACTTGCAGACTCTCATGGATTAAAGGTACGACTTAAAGCCCAACACACATGAAAAGAGGACTTTGGCAGAGGAAGTGGCAGCACATGTGAGTAATGCAGCACTAGTCAGACCTCAAACGGCGAAAGTGGCCCTGGGTGCGGCGGTTCTACAGCCAGAACTTCCCAGGTAAGTGGATGTACAACAGAGAAGGTGAGTAACATGTTTTACTAAATTATATTTTGTAGCTGTGGCTACACACGAGTTTTAAATGTATATGCTGTGCAGTGGTGTTATATGCAACTACATAAAGCAGATGCTAAGCAAACAAACAGCAGTGTAAAACAGAAAACAAAAGTTGGCAGAGTATGAGGTGAGTAACAATGGGTAGAAGCAGACGACATGGCAACCAAGGTACAAAGGTAAGTATGTGCAATGACATGCAGACTACATGGGATGCCATAGATTCCAACAGGGGGAAGAAAGGTAAGTATGTGCTAGGACATGCAGACTACATGGGATGCCATAGATGCCAACAGGGGGAAGAAAGGTAAGTATGTGCAAAGACATGCAGACTACATGGGATGCCATAGATGCCAACAGGGGGAAGAAAGGTAAGTATGTGCAATGACATGCAGACTACATGGGATGCCATAGATGCCAGCAGGGGGAAGAAAGGTAAGTATGTGCTAGGACATGCAGACTACATGGGATGCCCTAGATGCCAGCAGGGGGAAGAAAGGTAAGTATGTGCTAGGACATGCAGCCTACATGGGATGCCCTAGGTGCCAGCAGGGGGAAGAAAGGTAAGTATGTGCTAGGACATGCAGCCTACATGGGATGCCCTAGGTGCCAGCAGGGGGAAGAAAGGTAAGTATGTGCTAGGACATGCAGCCTACCATGGGGTGCCCTAGATACAAACAGGGGGAAGAAAGGTAAGTATGTGCAAAGACATGCAGACTACATGGGATGCCATAGATGCCAACAGGGGGAAGAAAGGTAAGTATGTGCAATGACATGCAGACTACATGGGATGCCATAGATGCCAGCAGGGGGAAGAAAGGTAAGTATGTGCTAGGACATGCAGACTACATGGGATGCCCTAGATGCCAGCAGGGGGAAGAAAGGTAAGTATGTGCTAGGACATGCAGCCTACATGGGATGCCCTAGGTGCCAGCAGGGGGAAGAAAGGTAAGTATGTGCTAGGACATGCAGACTACATGGGATGCCCTAGGTGCCCACAGGGGGAAGAAAGGTAAGTATGTGCTAGGACATGCAGACTATGGCCTAGGTGCCAGCAGGGGGAAGAAAGCTAAGTATGTGTTAGGACATGCAGACTACTATGGGTACAGTGGCAGGGGACAGTGGGAAGCACATTAAAATAGCTGGTTACAACAAAAAAAAGGCGTATGCCGGAAAGCCACGGCACACTGAGAACACAACAGCAAGTTGCGTCCAAAAACAGGTAAAAACTTGGCCTCCAAACTACTTTGATAGCAAATATCATAAATGCCCGGCTAAGCTATATGCGCACGCAGTGCAAATACGGATGCTTACACAGTAACTAATTTTTCTCGGAACACGGCTGTAAATTATACGAGCATTTTCAATTTCCCGGCATTTGAGTTGCCGAAAAAACTGAGCATTCACTGCCAGGCTCTAAGAAACCATTGCAGGAGGGTAAATATGCTAAACCATTTCTCTTTATCATAGGAGTATTAGGTCTTGTTACTGCCACTAATATTTATCTTCTGTTCCACTTAGCAAGTCCTTACCCTGAACATTGCATTAACAGGTTCCATTAATCCCTTGAGGTCATTATCACTGGTGTCTTTGTGAATTGTATCTATGACTTATAATTCTGTATTAACCCGGTATTGTTGATGTAAGAATTGAATGCGTCTTGTGTTTTATACTAACAATGTATCTCCCGTATTTAACATTTGTCTGTGTGTCTTGTGTCTTTGAAATACCAGGTATTTAAAGGACTACAATCTTTTGCATTAATTCATTACGTTAAGATTGGCTTTTAGCTGAACCAGGCAGGATATATATATATATATATATATATATATTTAATTAATATTAATTTGGTTCAGTTATTAAATTGTTTACAGACCCTTCTGCAAGAAGTCCAAGATGCGAGAGACAGAGGAGCACAGAGGAGAATCCTTCTGGGACTCGCACCAGGCAAAATAGGTCCGTCATGTCCGGTAATAGATTTTGGCAGAGGAAGCCTTCCTGACCTGAATCAAGGTAGAGCTTACCTGTGGGGAGAGTCCTCTATCCTGTAGTACTTTCGCCACGCAATGAAAACCAGCGACTGTGAAAAAGGAGCAGCAGCGGCCATTGTGACAACACATCCTGTCTGTCTGAAGTGGGAATGGCAGATTGTCGGCCAGTCTGAAAACATCTGCGAATCAAGTTTACCTTGGCCAAAAATGGTTGTAACGTCTTCCAGAAATATCTTCTTGATCAGCCGTGAAAACAGTGAGAGTGGCAGGAAGGCATATACCAGGCGAAATTGGGATCAAGAGGCCACCAGGACATCCATTATGAAGTCTAGAGGTTCCCGGGAGAGAGCTATAAACCTCCCTACCTTCCTGTTGCGTCTGAATGCGAACAGGTCCACCTAGGAAACACCCCACCTGTCGCAAATCATGTAAAACACCTGACGCAGATTGCTGAACCCAAGGAATAGGCATAGAAAAATTACCTTGAGCTCAAGAACATTGATGGGTAGGCAGTTCACATCAGATGCCTAATGCCCCTGAGCTGTAAGCTGGTTCCAAACTCCACCCCAACTCTTCAGAATGGCATCTGTGGTAACAGACAGGACCATAAGGTAGGAGAGTCCCTGCATAGGGACCAAGAATTGAGCCACCAGTTTGTGAGGACCGCAGCTTCTCTAACAGAATGAAGGTTCACTTCAAGCAATAGAATCACAAGCTGCAGGATCCTAGTGTGGATCTGGGTATAAGGTATTGCCTCAAGGGATGCCACCATTAACCCCAGGAGTTGCATACACTGGGTCATGGATTCAAACAAAAGGTCAACAGATTCTGCTGTAACTTCTGGAGCTTGGGATTGGGTAAGAAATGGGATTTGGGGTGATTTATCAGCCAACCAAACCTCTCCAGAGTCTTGCTAGCTATATATCCCTAGTCACCTCCACCAGGGAGGGAGCCCAGATAATGAGGTCGCAAAGTAGGCATGAAAACCTCTGATGCCCTTTGACAATCGGGATGTGTAGATAGGTATCTGTTGTGGCCAAGTAATCACACTATTGTAGTGGCAACACCACAGACCACAATTACTGAGGTCTAGTATAGGCCGTAGGCCCCATCCCTCATGGGGATCTTTAACAGACCAATAGAAGCTAAAGCCGCTTTTGTCTGGTGGAACTGGAGAGATGACTCCCCTCTGCAATAAGCGACTTACCGCTGCCCATAATGCAGACAATCTTTCTGGCCGCCACAAATTTCCTGCCAGATGTCTGGTGGGGCGGGACATCCCATCATGCCTGGCTAAGCTTAGGGACCTGCTAGGACTTAGGCCGCCATGGCAACTTGGGTCTGCCTGCAGACTTTTTCCTAAGGGGGAGGGAGTACCCACTTTGTCAGAGGAAGATGTTCACCACATCTGCACTATTGCCTGGGTTTCTTCTGCTGCGGCAGATGGTGCTAGCTAGCGTCAATTCACTGAGCCAATCCCTAAACAGGTGACCACCCGCAAGGGTGAGGCATCCAGGGTCTTCTTGGACACAGCATCAGCTGGCCACTACTTCAGCCATAGGACCCGCCGCAAAGTCACTGACAGAGCCAGAGTTTGGCAGAGCAATTAGGCAATATTATCCATTACCACTTCGGCATATTGATGAGATTGACCATATTATGCTGGATCACCAGCTTCTCAGGACTAGAGTCTGAAGAACCATGCTCCTCCTGCTCCCCTTCAGTGGGGAGAGGATTCTCAGCATCCTGGAAATCAAACAGACCCTCCTCCAAATCATAATCCGAGGTGTGCAATGAAATGTTTGCGTTTAAGTGCCATCTTCTTGCCCACGGCAGCTCTATGCCCCCTGTCCCTGCCAGCCTCAGGAATGTGAAGGTTAAAGCCTGTTAGCTGTAATAGAAATTTCCAATCCTCAAGAGTCAAACCCCCAGGGAGGGGATCCTGCTCAGTGGACGATACCCTTGAACTACGAGAGGCCCAAGACTGAATGTAAATGCATTCAAATCTTTAAATCGATGGACTATGGGCTAAACAGGGATAACAACTTTATGTGTCATTATGACACAGATTTAATAGACTGGATTCATCACAAGGTCTGATATTAAACTGGCCTGGTGTGGGAGCAATGCAAATTCCACACACACGTCTCTCTCATTCTTTTCAGCACATCATTAATTGTCATCATAATCCCCCTGATTCTTATCTCACAGCTTACGATTTTACGACTTAGCTATTTTTCATGTGTGTCAGTAGAAAAACAATTAGGACCCTTTGTAGTTTTCGGTATAAATGTGTGTCTAAGATACAGACCTGTATTATACCTGAAGAAGAAGCTTGAACCACTTTGAAACCTTGCATTTTCAATCTTATTGAGTTAGCCAATAAATGGTATTACCTTAACCTTTGGGGGCTAGCATTTAGCATGGCTAATAGCTGGCCAGGCTAGTAATTCCAGGGGGGGGAGGCACAATTTCTTTTAAAGTCTTGTATTACTTTTTTAAATGAAAAAGCAGTGTTGGGATGTGCTGTATACTTGTTAGGTCTGTATAGAGTAGGTGTAAAAAGTAAGTGAATGGTAAAACAGGTAGCAAAAAGCAACTGCTGCACCCATTCATTAAACACATGCAAACTTTCCAGGTGCACGTTTTTTACACTTACAAAAAAGTCCTGCAATGTAAGTCCAAGGATGTGCAGTGTACTGTTTACGCCTGTCCTTAGAATGTGTAATAACAGGCAATAAAAGTAAGTGACTCACACATTCACGATACACATGCAAATTTTTCAGATAACCCTTTTACAAATGAATGCAGTGTTTGCACTGATCACATGAGTGCAAATAATTACATTTTTTTGGGCCTTACTGACTCACACAAAGTGTTACACTAGGGCTTTTTAGTTATATTAGAGCAGCAGCCAAGTCTTTTTCGTGTAATACAATGTCATCACTAACACAGCTGCAGAAATTTTCATGCTACGCATCTTCTTTAACCCCTTGACTGTCACAAAGAAATTGAAGATGCGCTCCCGAAAATAGTTTGTTTTTTGCACATCTGGAACCTATGTCCTATATGAATAAAGTTGGTGCATATCTCAGGTTTCTCAAATGCTTTTTAACCCTTTAAGGAGACCAATCTAAGTTTAGCCTTAAGTATCAGTAATTTTGTGTCCCTCTTCGTGTTCCAGAAGAAATAACTTATAATAATCATATTTTTATGTAGTGGACCTGATTGAGGCCTTGTATTTTATGGGAGGGGTTGTAGTTTTTCTAGTGCCCATTTTGAGGTGCAACCATGTCAGCTTTTCATTTCTATTGACAAAAAAATTAAAAAGTTTTTGTGAAACCACTGTGCTCCATCTAATAGTCCATCCCTCCCAAAGTCTCCCTTCTCCAGATTAACCCCTAGACCCAAGAAATTAAAATACACAGTATAAATAGCCCTGCGGCTCGCTTCCCCCCAAGAGTGCGCCTGTAAACCCTTATCCCAATTATTAAGCAAAGCATGCCGGAAAATCCCCAACCCCAATTCTGCGTATACCCCTCCCTACCTGCCCACCATTTTGCCCATGGGGAAGGAGGGGGCTGCGCTATGGCACTCTGCATTTTCATTGTGTGCGTCTGCACCCCCCCCCATACAATAAAGATGCAGAGTGCAGTAGTGCCCCCCTCCCCAATGGTCAAAATGCAGAGTGGGCAGGTAGGTGAATAGATGGGCAGGTACATAGGAGGAGGTCCCTAGCTAGGACTCCCTGAGTGTTTTTTTTAGCACTTTCACTTAAGGGCTGCTGTTTTATACACACACAACGGCTTTGATAAAAAAAACTGCTCTGATTGCAGTTTGTGGTAACAGATTGCATCATCTGCTTATGCACAATACTTCTGTCATGAACTACAGCAGTGCATAACTGTGATTGACTAGTGATGGGTGACTGAAAGAGTCTAAACAGATAAATGGTAGGAGCCATCACCACAAACAAAAGTTGTAGAAGTGTTTCAGTTACATAAATCCTCCAACTCAAAATCACATTTGTACTATAGGCATTAGAAATTTATTGTCTACATCTAGGGACCACCACTCCTATCATTGAACTACCCCCCGCGGTAACTTGGGAGTGCTGTATATACTTTCTGCCAGACAGCCTTAGACGCTTACTAAGTAATTATAGTATTAAAAACAAAAATAATATCATATAATATGACCCACAACCATATCTTGCCTTTATACTTTGCTCATTCTCATTTCTGCAACCCTAGACTTAAAACTTAGCTCCAGCTATTTTATTTTGGCTTGGTAAGCAAAACAAATTTATCTTAACTGTACATTCGGAAAGGATTTTTCTTGTCTACGTCACTACTATGTTTATAGGCCTCAACAACACAGAGGTTAAACACCATTAACGATTTTTTGATATGGGAGGCCGATTTCTACCACTTTTCTAACACACAATTGACGTTTGCTAACCCCTCAAAGGAACTATAAACCCACTATCAATAATGCAGCAATCTGCTTACCTGATGCCTGACCCATGTGCCTCTACACTATTTTCTGCACAGCAGGGTAGAAACCAGAGCGTGTCTCTATAATGTGCCCTCCTTTCCAATTTCATTACTCCAGGACCATGCAAAAATACAATTCTGTGAAATACTCACCTGTAGAATTGATATTATTTGTATACAGTACTTCCTGCTCCAGATAATACTTACACTTGGGTTATCCTCCGCCACATGGCGCTGCACTGCAGAGACATGGAAAAAAACAGGCTCCCCAGCATTGAAGAGCAGTGAACAAGAAGCCAGGAGAATTAAACCACACAGAATAACTGGTAATGATAACAATGATAACAATTGCCATACAGGGGATCCAGAATAATGCAAAAACCAGGGTGGGGTGGAGCAGGACGTACTGTATACAAATAATATCAATTCTACAGGTGAGTATTTCACAGAATTGTATTATTCTTAGTATACAGTACGTCCTGCTCCAGATATAATACTTACACTTGGGACATCCAAAAGCAGTGTCCATAAAGTAGGGTGGGATCCCCAACGAAAAACAGTTTAAAACCACTGTCACCTGCAGAACCATACGGCCAAGACAGCATGAGCTGAGGCCCTAACATCAACCTTGCAAAAGGTATGAGCAGAAGGCCAATGGTAGTGGCCTAGCCAACCAGTTCAACAGAAGCCCGGTGCTGAAAGGCCTAAGAGGCATCAAGCACGCGGAATGCTGGAATAGGCCTGAGTAACAGCCTGACGAATCCAATCGCTACAATAGACTTGGCAGAAGCCAAAGGCCGAACACAGTACCAGGAGTAACATCCATTAAGGTAATAACCAGGACCAAAGCCGCCCAACTCCCGAGAGCAGACGAGATCAGGCACATTCAGGATGTAATGACCACAAGCCCCAAGGAACCTCAGTTCCCCTAAAGGACACAGTGACTCCCAAGGAAAAACTGCCAACACCTGTATAAGGAATGCAGAACCATTTCCTCAGCGTTGCTAGGAAAAAAGGCACAGCCGTGGATAACAATATCTCGAATCAATGAACATAAGACCTCTAGATGCAGAGAGGCCGGCTTCAGGTGGAACTCCACCTTATCCTGGTGTATCTCAAGGAATGGGGGATAGGTAGACAGAGCCGCCCGCTAACACACGCCTGACCAAGGTAACAGTCACCAGAAGGACAACCTTGAGGGTAAGGACAGCCAGACAGCATCCTGAATAGGACCAAGGAACAAAATCCTGCAAGCAGACAGAATGAATTCAATTTCAATCCCAACAGGGACCATAGGATTACATGGAGGACGCACATGAGCACCCCCTGAAGGAAGTCTTAACCAAGGAAGACTGAACCAGAGACTGCTAAGGCAAGGTGGACAGGGCAGAACCTGACCCATCAGAGTACTGAGCTGGGGAACCAACTCCAATTCATGCTGAAAACCACACTAGAACCCTGGGAACCGAGAATGCCCAACAGGTAAGAGAGCTAGACTCGCCCCAATCAATGTGGGTATGCCATACCCTACAACAAATAAAAGAAGATGAGGAAGAGGCTTACTCCTAGCCTTCCCATAGTTACAAACACAGAGACAGATAAACCTGTCTCCATCAAGATGTGTGTTTCAGCAGTCAGACCGACTAGGCCAGGGACTGTAGATTGGAGTGACATAAAGGGGGCCCTGAGTGGTCAAGCTGGCACTCCTGGCAAGGTACAGAAAACTACTGACCTCAGTACCATGTCTGCAAACCACACTCTACTAGGGCACCTGGGGGCCACCAGAATCACTGGTCCCCTTACCAGAGCAATCTTACGCAGAACCCTGCCTAGCAGAGGGAATGGAGAAGGACATACAGAACCGAATGTCCTGTCAAGACGGTACTATAGGCATCCGGACCACTGACATAGGATCCTGGGACAGGGAAACAAAGGCCGATAGCCTGTGAAGGTGACGGAACCCAACAGATCCACGACTGGTTGGACTCCATAGCGACACGGGGATTAGCACATCCTGTCGCAGAGGGGCTCCGCCGGAGCTAATATCACTAACATGCAGGCAGCATTGTCTCCACCCAGAAAAGGAACATAGACACTCCCTGGAAGGTCGCCAGTTCCAGGCCCCTTCCAATGATTAATGTAGGACATCTGTCGTCAGACAGACCGAGCACCCCCAAACTGGCAAGCCCAGAAGGGAAGTGGTCAAGCGAGATAGAGCCAACTGAAAAACGCTCACCGTTTAGAAATTCAATAGGCGTAAGGACCTTCTAAGGGCCCCACCACCAGAATCGCAGGGGGTTTCAGAAGAAAACCTCCCCCTTTAACCTGTTAGGTTGGCATCCATGGTGACCGTTTCCAGGAAGGGGCAAGAAGGAACTGCCCCCAGACAGGTCCCTTGAGTTCATCCACTTCCAAGAGAAAACCGTCTTACAGGTGGGAAGGCCCACAGACCCTGCTCCGGGGTGCTGGATCCCTGTCCTGTGTTACCAATAGAAGTCGCAGAAGGGCTCAAGGGGAACTGAGCATAAGGGACCTCTTCCGAGCAAGTTACCAATGGGCCCACCAGTTGCATCCCTGCCTGGTGTTAAGAGACCGGGACAGTGAGAAGATTCAGATTTAAGAAACATAGCTCAAAAAAAAACTATGGTTTATTTTCTATATGTTAGAGTAACACTTTAACGCTGGACTCATGATTTCTCTGAAGTTGCTTATGCAAGGCTTTTCAAAGGAATATGCTGCTTCGCATGAGGGGCTCTGAGAACACTATGAAATACACCCACCCTGCTTGACCTTGTACAATAGAAGGAAATGTTCAGTTTTCATTTTTAATTAACTTAGGTAATTTTCTGTTCTGCGCATGCTCCGGCTATGCCCGGATCGCTCTATATAAGTAATGTTTCAATAAACCAGGGGTCAGAAGCGCCCCCTGCTCAGTTCTCTGAGGTTTCGCTACACACCTTGTTGCGTGTATTGATGTCTCTTAGAGTATAGCAATTGGGAATCGGACAACAAAAGCCAGACCGAGTCCGGTGAGTGACTCGGACCTAACAACAGCAATGAGGGACTGAACCCATGTGACCAGATTGCCTACCTAATTGCTTAGAAGGGGAGAATCTGGTTTGAAACTAATCCAGAATCATTCCTATTAATGGAGTTACCACTTAAGGGGACAGTGAGGAATCAGGGTGATTGATCACCCATCTAAATGACTCCCAATGGACCCACCAGCCGGGTATCCAACTATCCTGAGGCAGAGACAGGGAAGTGAGAAAGGGCGTCCAGGTAGTCATCGCGCGGACGCCCCTTGGTCTCATCAGAGACATCACCATCGTCAGCACCTGAGTGAACACTCTGGGAGTTGAAGAGAGGCCAGATAACAAGGCCACAATTAACAGTGTTGGACTTCCAACACGAACCTGAAGAGCCTCAGAGACCTGAGGGCACAGGGATGTAAACATAAGCATTGTAGTGTTCCCCAGACGGCAAGAAGCCCACTGGGAGCAAGGTGCTGATGGCCCAACTCAGAGTTTCCATGCAGGAAAACTGCCTGTAATTAGAGAATTGCTGTGAATCCAGAATAGGCCAACCCGACCCATCCTTTGAGGGACTGTGGAAAGGTTGGTATAGCGGCCCCTGCCTCTGCCTATTACGGGCAATCTGCAAGACACCCTCAGACCTTGCAGGCCTAGCATGGCCTGTGCCAGCAACTGAACAGGGGCATGGACCAGGAGTACCTGGAACCTGATAAAAACTGGGGAAGGCCGTGCAGCAAACGCTATCCTGTATCTGGAGGACACAACCTCCTGAATCCACCACAATGAGGCGAGATGCCTCCTGATAAGAGCAAGGTGCTGCAGCCATCCCCTCACCCAGACGGGCGAGGGCGCCCCATCATGCTTGAGGGGGTTTGGTGGAAGATTTGGGCTTAGCCCCGCCGGAGGGGCCAGGGCGTTGTCTGCTGCTCGTGGGGCAGGAGTCTGCACGAAAAATCTGGAAGGACACCCCTGGTTCTTGTTTAACACTAAGGTAGGGGGGAGGAGGGGTGCGCCTGCCCCGAGGGGGCCGAGACGGCCGTCTGCGAAGGGGTGATTTGCCCTTTTTACCGAATAGGTCTAGACGGGCCCCAAATAGGCGTTGCCCTCTAAAGGGGAGCCCAGTAAGAGTCTTTTTAGTAGCATCGTCAGCACCCCACTGTCGCAGCCAGACCAAGCGGCGTATAGCCACCGCAAGGGCAGAAGTTCTTGCACACATTCTAATAGCGTCATCCAGTGCTAATAGAATAAATTTTACAAATACATCACAATTGGAGAGTGCATTAAACACCTCCCAGGGGAGATCCTTGGGGTGATGACCAAGCAACTTTCTGATGAGGGTTCTAGCGGCCACTGCAGTAATAGCTGCGGCACAGACCAGGCGCAGCGCCGTCCCAGCACAAGAAAAGGCATGGGAGGCCAGCAGCTCAATGCGCCGGTCCTCAGCATCCCGAAGGGTACTATAAGCAGGGGTTGTAATAAAGGCGGGATTAGGAACCCCTATGATCGGCGCATCCACCACGGGGGGTGATGACCAACAATTAACCACCTCAGGGGGAAAAGGGTATTTCCTATCCCAGTCCCCTGGAACCCCTGGAAGTTTACTGGGACATTCCCATTCCTTGAGCACAAGGGCATGGAAATGAGCCTGTTCTAGAAATTCCAAACGTGCAGTCGCAGTATGGAAACGCTACCCTCTAGGCTTGGGGACCTGCCCGGGGGGAGAGATAGACAGTGCCTTAAAGACCTTAATCAACAAGTCATCAGTGTCACACTGGCCCCAGTATTCAGGGCCAGAATCGTCATGACTCCTCGGCCTCTCATCAGATGAGCCTGAGTCAGAGAACAACTCCCCCTCATCAGAAGGGGTATAGTCACACGGAGTAGTAAACCCCTCGGTTCTCATAGAACATACAGAAACATGAGGCGACAGGTGCCGCTTTCTACCAGGGCCCATTCGCTCTGACAACCTAGCAATAATCTGTTCAGCCGTAGGCAGTCTGGAAGGCCCAGCAGGCTGCAATTCCCCACTTGTAGGCGACTCAGCAGGAGAGAGATTTAAGCCTGGGGAAATAGGTGAATTGAAGCTAGGTGTAGCCACTGGCCGACCTGATTGCAGGGCCAGGGCTTGCTCGGCACAGGGTATGCAGACCCGTGCCCTGTCAGCAGCAGCATGGGGTTGTCTATACACTGCCGGTCTTGTCCCAGAGGGACCCCGGTCACATAATTCTGAGATGCCTCCATATGGTGATTATTCAAGGCACAATATGCCAGTAGGTATTTACACTATAAGTAACCCTGGATGCCCCAAAGACCCGCTAGGGAAGGATATTACAAGGCCCGCTATAATTTAACACCGGGCCGGAAGAAGCCAATGGTGTTCACCAGTCTGAAAGACAAAGGGAATTAAGGGGTGTCAGAACCAAGCGCAGTAATCAAGGATCATGAAAATCACCCGCGAGGGCACTTACAGACCAAGGGAGGAGGAGGACCGCTACCACGCGTGCGACCAGCATCAAAATGGCGTCAAGCGAACCTCGAAGGGCGGGCCAGAGCGGGCTATGACGTGGAGCGTGCCAAAACGGGTCTCCGCCCCCCCCCGTAGAGCGCGAAGCTCTGAGATAGTTTCAACGTTGTCATGAGGAGCGAAGTGTATGACACACTTAGAAGAGGATTTGCCAATGAAGACGCCGCAGCGTCTGAGGCGCCGCTAGCACATCCAGTAAAGGAAGATGTGCGCGCGGCGGCGACAAATACACAGCAAACAGCGTGGCTCTGACACCAGGAATACCAGTCCGGGGCAAGACTAAGGCCATAATGTGTAAACATACACTAAGACCACCACACCCCCCCTTTCTTTCCCCCCCGGGCTACGGGGGGAACGAGGGAGGATGGCGACCCTTTGTACAGGGCCCACCGCTACACGGGGCATGGAGCAATAGTGCGGGAGGGGCATCCCCTAGAGGCTCACCATCAGCCTAAACCGCCTACCCTTTGGTGGGGGACTGCGGTGGAGCATGGCTCCGTTAAGCACCCATGGTGCTGCCTACCTTCACCCGACCAGCGCAGCCCAGGCTGGGAGGCACATCACAGGGAGGATGGGTGGGAATAGTCCAACAGGGCCGCAGGCTTTGGTAGCCCCGCTCACCTGCGAGAGAGTGATACTTCATGTCTTCGCAGTCAGCACTGCAGAGAAATCTGGGGATTTGTGGGAGGTCCCTGGGTACTTGAAGGGCCGGGAGGAGCCTGTTTTTCCATGTCTCTGCAGTGCAGCGCCATCTGGCGGAGGATAACCCAAGTGTAAGTATTATATCTGGAGCAGGACGTACTGTATACTAAGAATAAGTGGTCTAACAGCCACTCTGTCCTTTGGTGCTCTCAGTGTGAGCAAGCATGGCAAGTCACAGTGGTCCTGCCGCTGTCTCAGCAGCTGAGCATGTTTATGAATCATAAAGCTGCGCCATGACATGCCCTTCCCATTTCAACCAGAACCCTGACATGGAAGCAATCAAAGCAGCTTTGCTTAGAATACATACATTATTTGCATCTAATCTAAGATTTGAAATGCCTTGAGATTGCTCATTTACCACTGTTACCACCGGGGCTAAGGCGGGAAGAAGTTAGCATGTGCTTGGACAGAGACTGTAAAATAAAATCTGATGTGGCAACGATAATATGGCATCTTGTCTGTCTAAAAACTAAAACCTAGCTTTTAACATTACGTTTTCCACAAAAGGCACAGTTATGTGTTATGGCTTGAAACGCATTACATTTACTAATTTTATTGCACACCAAACCTTTTGAACGTGGCACCATAATCTTTGCTTCTGTTTGTGATCCCCCCCCCCTCTAATTCACTCATTATCATGAACCAGTGCTCCCAATGGGCATGTGTGGGCCTCCTCTGGCAATCCCTGCATGCACCTGCAGAAGGCATATCTGAATGTCTGGCACCCGGTGTGCAACAGCCGCAGTTAAGTAAGTGGTCCGCATCTATACAGTGTGATTGCCAGTTAGAAGTAACGGGGGATGCCTGGAAGCAAACCAAAACCCAGGAGGGGGGGTCAAAATCCCAGGTATTGACCTACTTTATCTGTGGGCACCTTATGTATTCTTCCCCCTCTTAGATTCTACCCTGCCACAGCCTGACCAGCTACTGTATTTTCTGCTCCTCGGAAGCTGCTCTGACTCAATAGGAAACCCTCTTTGAATCTCTAGTAGCTCTGTCATTGTCACATAAGGTGGCAATTCTTGTGTTCACTGCTGCAAAGAGTTTCTTAAATGGCAACCTTGATCATTTATCAGGACAAAACTATATTTTAATTTGATTTTTTTTTGTTTAAAGTGGACCAACACCCAGGATTTTGACTATCCTGGGTTTTGGTCCACTTCGGCGGGGCACCCCGATCGGGGGTGCCCCGCTGTGTGAAACCCCCCAGAAACCCCAAAAAACTCACCTCTCCCTGCTCCCACGTGAACGCCGCAGCCAATCCCCGCCAACGTCCAGGCGGGGGACAGGAACGTCCAAGCCGCTTCCGCCGCCTCCCGCGCGTCACTCTCGGCGCGCGCGCCCCCGTCGGCCAATCACAGAGGGCCGGCGCGGGCGCGCGCACGTCTGGAGGGGCGCGCGGGAGGCGGCGGAAGCGGCGGCGGATCAGGTAAGATCTTTTTGGGGTTTCTGGGGGGTTTCACCCCGCGGGACATCCCGATCTCGGATGTCCCGCGTGGTGGGAGGTGATCGGCCCGGGAATCTTATAGATTTCCGGGCCGATCACCCCTGGGTGTTGGTCCACTTTAAGGTGCTTTTGGCCTAACAAACCAAAAAGTGGTACTTTCTTCCTTCTCTCCTGCTGCTTCTAATCCTTGGAAAAAGTGGCTCAGGGTAGTTAGGATGTTACAATTCTGTCTTTAATATACTTCTTGAAGGACTGGGTTGCTGTGTCTAGTTGTCTTGATAATTTGTTCTTTAGTAAATGTGCCCACTAAAAAATCTGGGCTTATAAAATGGGTACAATTCCACTTACATACTCCTTTACAGATTCTAAAAAAAAAATAAATTATGCAAGGATGACGCCTCCACTCTTATTTACATAGAGATGTACCTATGGCTAATTTATGGCACATACTATATATGCAAAAAGAAAAATAGGATGTGCTCATCCAGTCAATATATAGCAGTCAAAAGGTGCTGGGGGGGGGGGGTGACCACACACCAAGCAACAAAGAAAATTAACCCTCTGCACACTCATACTATTGAAAAACCTAGCTAACACTTGTTAAAGTGGACCAACACCCAGGATTTTGACTATCCTGGGTCTTGGTCCACTTCGGTGGGGCACCCCCGATCGGGGTGCCCCGCTGTGTGAAACCCCCCCGAACTCACCTCTGTCCGCGGCGACGGACAAGCGGCTCCTCCGCCGCCGCCTCCCGCGCGTCCCTGTTGACGCGCGCGTGCCCGCGCCGGCCATTCACAGACGGCCGGCGCGGGCGCGCGCACGACTAGAGGGGCGCGAGGGAGGCGGCGGCGGCCGGCCGCCGACGAAACTAAGGTAAGGAGTTTGGGGGGGTTTCACCCCGCGGGACATCCCGAGATTCCCGGGCCGATCACCCGTGGGTGTTGGTCCACTTTAAGAACATGGACTGTTAGTTAACATAGATTGCAATGAATGTAAAAGCGAGGTATCCGCATCAAGGCCGTCCAATTAGTACCCCGTTCCTAACATTACTAAGTTTAAAAGTTTGTGCAGACATTGCTACTTCTTTACTTGTGTGTGCACAAGCAATGCAATACATGAATCAGCCTGTCTAAAGACATTGCAATAACTTAACTTGCTTGCACACACACAATGAAAAATGCTTTACTTGCCTACACAGTGTTACAGTTCAAAAAGGGGGGTTTTAGGTAGAGGCCAATTGGACTCCCTGTTACATTGGGATTGCCTAAGGGATGCGTAACGTGTGGGGTTGCCTCTACAGATCTATTACATCAACTTTGGGAGTATCTGCCTAGCAAGCAATCTTGGTAGCTTGTGACAAAATATTGTCCACGATACTTAATAAACTACATTCCACAGTAAGGCATCCTGGGTGTGTGGCCTGCTTTCTATGAGCATATACTGTATAATCTGAGCAGTAGGTAGAAAATGTATTCTGCAACAATAGATGACATATTCTCCCTCCTTGGGTTCCTTCCTAAGCAAGCTGCAATCTTCAGAATAGAGTGGATTATTGCATTATTTTGGGTTTTCAGAAGAAGTGGGTAATGGGTCTTCATATGGTTGCTTATGCACATGGTGCCCATGCTGTCCAGGTTTCTGTATTATTTCAAAAGCTGAGCTTAGATGTTTCAAATTAACACAGTTTTGGCATGAGGCCAGGTATTAAAAATGCTATGGTAGAGTACCTGTGAACAAACCAGACACTTGGTTTCAGCTAGCCTGCATGTTATGGGTTGGTATAATGCACCTTCCACTTCTTTCCCCTCTTTGCTCCATGCCTTTTTACATTGCGGTTCATCTAACTCATCATCTACCACATTTTCCACTCCTGAGTGGCTCCTAGGTCACATCTGGGGAAATGTGGAACTTCTCTTTCCACCCCTACCCCCCATTTAAAAATGTCCTGTGAAGGAAGTGCAAACACTGACCCTCCTTCTTTCTCCCATGGCTGGTCTTCCTCTTCAAAACTCACTGATCCAGGTGTGCAACACGACAATTTCCATAATAGATGACAGACATCCTTATATTTAGGATGAAACTAAACCACAACACAAAATGGAAATCAAGTACATGTAGGACTATGATTTTATGTATGGCTTATGTAGGGTGTAAACCTTTTTGTATAAATCATTCTGCTACATCTTCAGAAAATTCTTTACATATTGTTGTACACTAACAAAACATCACGCTTCCCTGATCAGACGGTTTGATTTGTTGTCAGAATACTTCAGACTTATCACTTCTGTGTCTCACATGGCTGAACCGAGGATGAAATTAAAGCTTTTATCAACATTGTGGTGAAGTGACCTGGCTTTGTTTGAGCTAGGAACCTCTGTGGGGCCATAAAACAAAATGGACAGCAGTTCCTTTGATGCAGGGACAGCTAGATGGATCTTTGTGAAGCAGACATATGCTGAGGAGACAAATATATTCTAATCTCATCTTAAGAAACAATGACAAATCTTTCCCATCACAATGCACTTAGTGGTTGTCTCTGAAAGAGAACAACATGGTAATACAGAAATATAGACCTGCAAGTATATCTACAATGGCTAATAAACTGACCTTCGGTTGACCAGACATGGGTACCCAATTCCTAATACAATATAATATCCCATATTAAAGAAACTGAGTGCATACCATTGTGCGGGTCAAAGACCAAATCATATCTCAAAGATTGAGACTTTATTAGCCGGAATTTTAAGAGGTATTGCGACCAGACTAGAGTGGATTTGCTGGTAGTCAAACTCTTATCAGCCGTGTTTGTAAGCAACCAGGAGGAAAGGTTTTTTTTAAAGTTCTTAGTGAAGTTCCCCTCTAGCTGGACAAGTACTTCTATTACTACATGCTGAAAGACTCCTGAGATGGTAGCCGGCGGATGTGGGATACGATGTGAGCAAACAAATATACCTGATGATGTTCATCCACCACTGCAATACTAGTGCTTATAGTTTATGGTTTATTCTTTGGAATAACCAGACACCTCTGAAAGAAAGGTGAATCTAACATTTTTAGCTTCTTGTATAGAGCAAAATTCTTCTTGCTTGAAGGGGATGAATTTTGGATCTTATCAGTGTGTGGGTAAGTCAGAAAAGGAAAACTTTGTCTAGGTCTTTCACTGTTGTTGGTCACTTGTGTGGAGGGATTCTGTATACTTGTGGCATCTATCAGTTTATCAATATACAGATTTAAAGTTTACCATTTTTTAAAGGTCACATGTCTTTGCAAATCAAAGACGATACCCCAACATTTTTTATATGACACAGTCAACCTTCCATGGCAAAACAAGCCATCAATTAAAACAATTAATAAAAATAGAAAGTAATAAGTTGCTGCCCCATTGCAATGGAACGATTTGTGAGCGGAAAATCGCTAAAGCAAAACGCAATCATTTTTCAGGGGTTAGTGGCGGGCAGGGATGTGGAAAAAAACAAAACAATTTCACTAAAAAACTATGCCAAATCATATCAAGCATGTATTCATTTATTAAGAAATGGGGGAGAAAAGAAAAGCAGAAGAATTATTATTATTAAAGTTTATTTCTAAAGCACCATCATCTTCCACGGCGCTGTACAATGTGACATTAAAAACAGGGTAAAACAAACTAACAATACATGACAGAAAAGCACAAATACATAGTCATACTGAAATACACTACGAGAGATGGCCATGCCCTTGTGGGTTTACAATCTAAAGTAGCAGAGAATGGATGAAAACCTAATTTTATGGGCAAATTATATAAATGTGGAGTATCTGATTAAAAAAAAGCAGGAATAATATCACTGCTATGGACTAACAATGACAGCTTCGGGAATCAGACAGAGAAACTAAAGTCTCTATCACCAATCAATCCATACTTTAAACAATAAGGTTAAGTTTTCTCAGTTTTGTCCCCAACAATTTAATTTCATAGGGACAAAGGGTGGCTCATACCAAACGTGTGATGTGGTCCACCATACAAATATCATAAAGTATACAAACGCAGTTGCATGTTCCAACAAATTTAAAATTTGCCAACTTATCCCCTAAGGAAAATCTTTTTTTTGCTAAGGGGTTTTGGAGGATAATACCTTCACAGCCACCTATACCAACAAATATATAAATTAGAAATGTACGTGGAAGAGATTAGCATCTGCCAAAAAGATGAATGTATGTGTAACACAAATATCCTAAGCTGAAAAGTATTGTTCCCATTTATATATACATTTATTCTCATCTGTCCCAAACTTATCTGCATGCATGGTAAACCTATATGAGTCTGTGCTTCATTGCATATTTAAAATGGCCCAACAGCCTTACATATTTGGAAAAAAAAAAACTCCACAAAAGTCCTTTGATACTGAATCATTGTCAGCACTTATATTTGCTGCTGCATCCACTCAAATATGAAACGTCGCCTTACAGATCTTCTCCTGGTAGCTGACATTTTGGAGCTTCCTTTCCCAGCATCCCAGCCATGCTCCTGCCTGCATTTAACTGACATAACCCCACAATGAAAGCAAACTCACAAACAGCTGCAACCCTCCCTAGGGCTCCACCTGGGAGCAAGGACAAACCTCTATAGGTCAAATCAAAGTCTCTGTATAAACATCCAGCTCCCCAGGTCACATAAAACTTTTACTACAACAATTAAAAAAAACATACGATTCCTGTGCTGAAGAATGTGCAAATGATTAAAGTGGACCAACACCCAGGATTTTGACTATCCTGGGTTTTTGGTCCACTTCCCCAGGGCACCCCAATTGGGGGTACCCCGCTATGTGAAACCCCCTAGATCGCTAGCTTCAACTCACCTCGCTCCTACGGCGCATGCACAGCCGCTAGTCCAATCAGCAAACTCAGAGCCGCTGTGCTATGCGCGTGAAAGCGACGTCTTAGGTCTGCGGCTCCGACCACGCTGGCGGCCGCATCTCACGCATCCCTCTAACAGGGAGCGCGCCCATGCCAGCCATTCACAAATGGCCGGCGCAGGTACGCGCCCTGCTAGGGAGAAGTGCAAGATGCTCCCTCCCGAGATGAGCCGTTGGACCGGGATTCAGGTAAGGTTTGCGGGCGTCCTGGGGGGTTTCACACAGCGGGGCATCCTGATTTTGGATGCCCTGCGGGGAGGGATTGGATCGGCGATCCTGAGTGTTGGTCCACTTTAAGGGGGTCACACCCCAAAACACGTAACCGACTGAGGGGGGCATCATTTGCACATTCTTCAGCACAGGAATCATATGTTTTTTTAATTGTTGTAGTAAAAGTTATGTTTTATGGGACCTGGGGAGCTGGATGTTTATACAGATAACCCAACAATGCACAGAAGCAGGAGACTTCCTCTTTGCAGGTGGCCTGCAGGCCCATGGGACACAATTTGGTTTTAAAATGGACTACAGCAGGAGATACAAAAAATACAATTCTGTGAAACTCACCTGTAGAATTGTTTTTGATTATATCCAGTCCAGGTCATCCCAGTGATGACATGTGGGTATTCCGACCCTGGGGGCCCTCGACTGCAAGATCAAAAGCTGCAGCTCCTCCCGGCCCCCTATAAAGGCAGGTGTCCCTCTATCATTCTCCAGTGGTTAAAAAGCAGTAAACAAAAAGAGGACCGGCCGGGAGGCCAAGAAACCATGTTACTTCACATAGCTTCAGCTTGTACTCTCTCTAACAAGACTTAAGAATACAAAGTCCAATGAATAAAAAATGGTAATCACCATAACAGGCAAACAAGAGATAATGAAACAAGGGCGGGGTGGGACGACCTGGACTGGATATAATAAAAAAAAAATTCTACAGGTGAGTTTCACAGAACTGTATTTTTCCCTATATCCAGTCCAGGTCATCCCAGTGATGACATGTGGGACATACAAAAGCAGTGTCCATTTGGGCGGGATCCCCAGTGCGGAACAGCGTATAGTTCATCTCACTACCGCCTGAAGCACCTTTCGGCCAAAAACAGCGTCAGCTGAGGCCCTAACATCCACCTTGTAAAACTTTGTAAAAGTATGAACTGAAGACCAAGTGGCAGCCTTACAAACTTGTTCAACCGATGCCTGGTGCTGAAAAATACAATTCTGTGATTACTCACCTGTAGAATTGGTATTATGATTATACAGTACGTCCTGCTCCAAATATAATACTTACAATTGGGTTATACTCCGCCAGATGGCACTGGACTGCAGAGACATCGAAAATAGGCTCCTCCCGGCCCCTCAAATACCCGGGGACCTCCCACAAATCCCCAGCATTGAAAAGCAGTTAACGAGAAGCCGGGAGAATTAAACAACCCAAACTATCAACTATAACAATGATAACAATCACCATACAGGGGATCCAAGATAATGCAAAAACCAAGGGTGGGTTGGAGCAGGACATACTGCATACTCATAATACCAATTCTACAGGTGAGTAATCACAGAATTGTCTAATTCTTAGTATACAGTACATCCTGCTCCAAATCTAATACTTACACTTGGGACATCCAATAGCAGTGTCCATAAAGTAGGGTGGGATCCCCAAGAAAAAAAGGCAGCAGCAGGCAGTTTAAACCACTGCCGCCTGCAGAACCTTTCGGCTAAAAACAGCATCAGCTGAGGCCCTAACATCAACCTTGTAAAACTTTGAAAAGGTATGAACAGAAGACTAAGTAGCGGCCTTGCAAACTGAAGCCTGGTGCTGAAAAGCCCAAGAGGCACCAATAGCACGAGTAGAATGAGCAGTAGGCGGAAGGGAGGACTCTTCCCCTTAGCAGAGTAGGCCTGAATCACAGCCTGACGAATCCACTTGCTGATAGTAGACTTGGCAGGAGCCAAACTCTTCCTAGGACCTGAAGGGACCACAAAAAGAGCATCAGTCTTCCTGAAAGGTGCATTAGCCACCAGATAGTACTTCAGACACCTAACCACATCCAAAGAGTGCAAAACTCTCTCCTTAGCAATGCTAGGATTAGGGCACAAAGAAGGAAGAACAATATCCTGATTCAAATGAAAAGCAGACACTACCTTAGGCAGAAAGTCAGGTTTGAAACGAAACACCACCTTGTCCTGGTGTCTCTCATAGTAGGGGGGCTGAATGGACAGCGCCGCCAATTCAGACACACGCCTGATAGAAGTGATAGCCACCAGAAACACAACCTTGAGTGTAAGAATGGCCAGGCAGCATCCTGCATAGGTTCAAAGGGAGCACCCTGCAAGGCTGACAGGACCAAGTTCAGATCCCAAACAGGCACCATAGGCTTACGTGGGGGACGCACATGAGTGACCTCCTGATCAGAGGGTACTGAGCAAAGGACTTCTGGAAGAAAATAGCCAGAGCGGAAACCAGACCCTTCAGAGTACTGAGTTGGAGCCCCATCTCCAACCCAAGCTGCAGGAACTCCAGAATCCTGGGAACAGAGAACACACGACAGGGAAGAGCCTTAGAATCACACCAGTCAATGTAGGCACGCCAAACCCTGTAATAAATGGAAGAGGAAGACTTCTTCCTAGCTTTAATCAAAGTATCCACAACCGAGGAAGACAGCCCCTTCTCCATCAAGATGGAGGTTTCAGCAGCCAAGCAGTCAAAGCCAGAGTTTGTAAACTGGGATGGCGTACTGAGCCCTGAGTGAGCAGATCTGTCACCAGGGGCAGAGCGTACTGATTTACTGCCAGCTGTACCACGTCTGCGAACCACACTCTTCTTGGCCACCTGGGGGCACCCCTTCCAGAGCAATCTTGCGCAGAACCCTGCCCATCAGGGGAATTGGAGGGAAGACATACAGGAACTGAAAGTCCTTCCATGACATTGCTAGCGCATCTGAGGTCAGGGCCAGAGGATCCCTGGACAGAGAGACAAAAGCTGGGAGCTTGTGATTGTGGCGGGACGCAAACAGATCCACATCTGGTTGGTCCCAACGGTGACACAGAGATTGAAACACCTACTGCATAGGGACCATTCTCCCTGGCGAGAGGTCCCCCTGCTCAGAGAGTCCGCCAGGCAATTTTCCACCCCCGGGATGTACACAGCTGAAATGCAGGGGACATTGGCCTCCGCCCAAGTCAGGATCAGAGATGCTTCCTGGAGGGCCCCCTTGCTCCGGGTCCCTCCCTGATGATTGATGTAGGCAACTGCCGTCTGGTTGTCCGAGTGCACCTGGCAGGCCCCGTAGTCAAGCGAGCCAGAACTAACCTGATCGCCCGCAGTTCCAAGACATTGATAGGTGTGCGGGCCTCCTGAGGGCCCCACCTCCCTTGGAACAGCAGGGACTTCCAGAAACCCCCCCAACCTGACAGACTGGCATCCGTGGTGACCGTCTCCCAGGAAGGGGCAAGAAAGGATCTGCCCCCCAACAGGTTCCTTGGGTCCATCCACCACAAGAGGGACTTCCTGACCAGGGAGGAGAGCACACAGACCCTGTCCAGGGATGCTGGGTCCTTGTCCCATACTGACAATAGGTGACGTTGCAGAGGCCTCAAGTGGAACTGAGTATAAGGGGCCGCTTCGAAGCA
The DNA here is from genome assembly GCA_027917425.1 of Gastrophryne carolinensis. Classification (NCBI taxonomy): domain Eukaryota; kingdom Metazoa; phylum Chordata; class Amphibia; order Anura; family Microhylidae; genus Gastrophryne; species Gastrophryne carolinensis. The sequence goes on from CM051238.1 coordinate 277,513,080, forward strand.
TGCCACCATCAGGCACCAGCTGCATCCCCTGCCTGATGGAGGAATGGGGACAAGCTAGGAGGGACTGAGCCTGTGCAATCAGACTGTCCACCTTCTGCTGAGGAAGGAAGATCCTTGCCTGAACTGTATCCAGACTCATTCCTAGGAATGGAGTTACCAAGGAAGGGGACAGTGAGGACTTGGGTGGTTGATCACCCACCCAAATGACTCCAGAGTGGACACCACCAGCTGAGTATCCAACTCTGCCTGATGTAGAGACTGGGAAGTGATGAGGATGTCGTCCAGATAGGGAAGCACGCGGACGCCCTGACATCTGAGCAGAGACATCACGCCAGCCAGCACCTTGGTGAACACCCTAGGAGCTGAAGTGAGACCGAAGGGCAAGGCCACAAACTGGTAGTGTTGATCCATCAGAGCGAACCTGAGGAACCTTTGATGATCTGGGAACACAGGAATATGAAGATAAGCATCTTTGATGTCCACAGAAGTCATGAAATCCCCTTGGCGCAGGGAACTGATGGCAGAGCGCAGAGTTTCCATGCGAAAGCGCCTGCCCCTGACAAACTTGTTGAGGATCTTCAGGTCCAGGATGGGCCTGACAGAACCATCCTTTTTGGGTACTGTGAATAGGTTGGAATAAAAGCCCTTGCCTTTTTCTCTTAAGGGGACCTGGCAGATGACCCCCAGCTCCAGGAGGCCTTGCACTGCTTGCACTGAATCTTGAAGGGGGATCGGCAGCAAACTCCAACTTGTAACCGGAGGACACTACCTCCTGAATCCCCCGGTCTGAGACATGAAGCCTCCAGATGTGAGCGAAGTGCTGCAGCCGTCCCCCCACCCGAATGGGTGAGGGCGCCCCATCATGCCTGAGGGGGCTTGGGAGAGGATTTAGCTTTGGGACCCCAGGAGGAGCCAGGACATCCACGTCCTCTGCCTCTACCCCAGAAATCTCCCCGGGCCCCAGGGAAAGAAACCCCCCTTCCCTGTCTTGCACCACGGTAAGGGGAGGAGAAGGAACCCTGACCCTGAAAGGGCCGAGAAACCAGCAGTAAAAAATTAGACGGATGCATTACTGCAGGAACTAATACTATACCCCAATGTGTCAAACTAGATAGGAACATAAAGTGTATGTTCACAAATGCCAGAAGTCTGGCAAGTAAAGTGGGGGAGCTTGAGGCTCTGGTGCTGGCAGAGAATATTGATGTTGTTGGTGTGGCTGAGACATGGCTGGATTCCACACATGACTGGACTGTCAATCTACAAGGTTTTGCTCTTTTTCGGAAAGACAGAGCAAAAAGGAAAGGGGGTGGCGTGTGTCTTTATGTAAAGCAAGAACTCAAAGCATATATTAATGAGGGGATACTAGCAGAAGATTGTGAGGATGTAGAATCCTTGTGGGTAGAAGTAGGGGGCGATATAAACAATGCTAAAATACAGTTTGGTGTAATCTATAGGCCCCCAAATATAACTGAGGAAATAGAGGGTCAACTGCATAAACAGATAGAGCGGGCATCACAGGCTGGTACAGTGGTGGTGATGGGGGACTTCAACTATCCAGGAATCGACTGGAGACATGGTTCTGCTTCCACTACAAGGGGGAGAGCATTCCTCAGCTTGCTACAAGATAATTATATGAATCAGTTTGTGGAGGCACCAACTAGGGGTGATGCTATTCTAGATCTTGTAATATCAAATAATGATGACCTGATGGGGGCAGTAACAGTCCGTGAAAATCTTGGTAACAGTGACCACAATATAATTGTATTTAACATAAACTGTAAGAAAGATTTTCTTCCTGGGAAGGCAAAAACATTAAATTTTAGAAAGGCCAACTTCCCCAGGCTCAGAGCTGCACTCAAGGACATAGACTGGGAGCATCTGTTCAGGGATAAGGATACAGATGCCAAATGGGAGTGCTTTAAATCAATTGTGAGTAGCAACGTTGCAAAATGTATTCCTACGGGTAACAAATATAAGCGGCTAAAGTTAAACCCCTCATGGCTGACACCTGCGGTTAAAAGGGCAATAAAGAACAAAAAAAGGGCATTTAAACATTACAAGGCTGAACTCTCAGCTGTAACACTTGAACAGTATAAACTAGTAAATAAAGTGTGTAAGAAAGAAATAAGGTTGGCAAAAGCACAAAATGAACGAGATGTGGCCAAAGAAAGCAAAACAAACCCTAAACGATTTTTCAAATATATTAATTCGAAGAAAACTAAATCAGAACAGGTAGGTGCCCTAATTAATGATAATGGGGAAATGGTCACTGGGGATGAGGATAAGGCAGAGCTGTTAAATGGATTCTTTAGCTCTGTGTACACAAGAGAAGCGCAAGGAGCCAACACAGGAGATGCCACTGATAGTAATAGCCCAAGTATAATAATTAACAAGCTAAACGTGGATATCATCCAAGAAAAACTCAATAATTTAAATGTGAATAAGACTGGAGGACCAGATGGACTTCACCCAAGAGTTCTCAAAGAACTCAGTTCCGTTATCTCGTCACCTCTGTTGTTGATCTTTAAAGACTCACTAGCAACTGGTATGGTGCCAAGGGACTGGCGCAGGGCAAATGTGGTGCCCATTTTTAAAAAGGGCTCTAGGTCTTCTCCGGGCAATTACAGACCTGTTAGCTTAACATCCATTGTGGGGAAATTGTTTGAGGGACTATTAAGGGACAACATACATGAATATGTAACTATCCATAATATTATAAGTGACAACCAACACGGTTTTACTAAGGACAGAAGCTGCCAAACTAACCTGATTGGCTTCTATGAGGAGGTGAGTAGAAGCCTGGACAGAAGGGCGGCTGTGGATATAGTTTTTCTGGATTTTGCAAAAGCATTTGACACTGTCCCCCATAGACGCTTATTGGGGAAATTGAGATCTTCAGGATTAGAAAACGCAGTTTGTAACTGGATTGAAAACTGGCTGAAGGATCGTGTGCAGAGAGTTGTGGTTAATGACACCTACTCTGAATGGTTACCAGTTGTAAGCGGTGTACCCCAGGGTTCAGTGCTGGGCCCACTATTATTCAACTTGTTTATAAACGACATAGAAGATGGAATTAAAAGCACTGTCTCTATTTTTGCAGATGACACAAAGATATGTAGCACAGTGCAGTCTATTGAAGATGTTCACAAGCTTCAGGCTGACTTGGACACATTGAGTGTCTGGGCATCCACTTGGCAAATGAAGTTCAATGTGGAAAAATGTAAAGTCATGCACTTGGGGTCTAATAACCCTAAGGCAACATATGTCCTCGGGGGAGTAAAACTGGGAGAGTCACTTGTTGAGAAGGATCTGGGGGTACTAGTAGATCACAGACTAAATAACAGCATGCAATGCCAAGCAGCTGCTTCCAAGGCGACCAAGATACTATCGTGCATTAAAAGAGGCATGGAATCACGGGATAGAGATGTAATTTTGCCTCTTTACAAGGCACTGGTGCGCCCTCACCTGGAATATGCCGTCCAGTTCTGGGCACCCGTTCATAGAAAGGACGCCCTGACTCTGGAAAGGGTGCAAAGGAGAGCCACCAAACTAATAAAGGGAATGAAAGATCTTAGTTATGAGGAAAGATTACGAGAATTAAATCTGTTTAGTCTTGAGAGGAGGCGATTGCGGGGGGACATGATTAACTTGTATAAATATATAAATGGACCATACAAAAAATATGGGGGAAAACTATTTCACGTAAAATCCTCTCTAAGGACAAGGGGGCACGGCCTTCGATTGGAAAAAAAGAAATTTAGTCTCCGGAGGCGACAATCGTTTTTTACCATAAGAACTATAAATCTATGGAATAGCCTCCCACAGAAGCTTGTTACAGCATCAACCGCTGACAGCTTCAAAAAAGGATTAGATGCTTATTTTGAAGAAAATAACATTAACAGTTACTACTAGTGGTTATCAATAAAAAAAAAAAAATAAAGACAAAAAAAAAATAAAATAAATAGCTTCCCCTATGAAATAAAAAATAACTTCCCCCTACCCCAACACCCTTGGTTGAACTTGATGGACATATGTCTTTTTTCAACCGTATTAACTATGTAACTATGTAACTATGAGATTGCTGCCTGCGCTGGGGTAACCTGCCTCCCTTAGCAAATAGGTCCAGGCGGTCCCCAAATAGGCACAGTCCTTTAAAGGGAAACCCAGTGAGGGCCTTCTTGGCAGCGTTGTCAGCAGCCAAACCGAGCGGCGTATAGCCACCACGAGGGCAGAAGTTCTGGCACACATTCTGATGGTGTCATCCAATGCTGATAGTACAACATTTACAAAAACATCACAACTGGAGAGTGCATTAAACACCTCACAAGGCAAATCATCAGGGGCACCATCAAGTATATTTCTGATAAGGGTTCTAGTGGCCACAGCAGTAATGGCAGAGGCACAGACCGGGCGCAGCGCCGTCCCCGCACATGCAAAGGCGTGGGATGCCAGCTGATCAATACGCCGACCTTCAGCATCCTGCAGGGTAGTAGAATCAGGGGAATGCATGACAGAGGTGTTAGCTAGCCCTAGGATCGGGGCTACCACCTCGGGGGGGATGACCAACATTTAACCACCTCAGCAGGAAAGGGATACTTCCTATCCCAACTTTTTGGAACCCCGGGAAGTTTACTGGGGCGCTCCCATTCCTTGAGGACAAGGTTATGGAAATGTGCCTGCTCGGGAAATTCCAAACGTGATTTTGCTGTATGGAAAAGCTCCCCTCTTTGCCTGGGAGCCTCAACAGGGAGAGAGATAGACAGAACCTCAAAAATCTGGGTCAATAATCTGTCAGAGTCATCCAGAGCCCAGGGGTCAGAGCCAGAATCGTCATGACCCCTTGGTCTCTCATCAGATGAGCCTGAATCAGAAAAGAGCTCCCTTTCATCAGACGGGGTATAGCCACACAGATTCCAAAACTCCTCAGTTCCCATAGGGAAAACAGTAACATTAGGCGTCAAGTGTCGCTTCTTAGCAGGGGCCTTACGCGCTAAGGACTTCGCAATCAACTGTTCAACAGTGGCCAGTCTAGCAGACACATCAGGCTGAGAACCCCCACTAGTATGCAACTCAGTAGGAGTGAGGTTTAAGCTTGGGGGAGTAGGCGAAGTGTATATATAAACACCAAAGGACAAGATTTAAAGTGGGACTGGCACAAGCACACTGAAAAATCACATGATATATTATATGTATACTGTCACTTTAATGGTTATCAAAAAGACACAGACACTTATACCTACAACAAGATAAAACACATGTATCGTGGTTTAAAACACGGGGGCCCCCCCATACACTCTTGCAGCCACAGCCACACAAGCACGCCACCACCGCTCCACACCTCACTAGCCTAATTTTAGATGCAATGATATTCACCCCTTGCGGGGACTATGAAAGATCTCTTATAGCGCTATCTACCAGTCTCTGGCCAGAGGACTTAGATGCCTGGGTGCTTGGGATCCATATAACTGAGCTTCAAAACTGGGGTCCAGGGGTGTGCGCCCCAAAGTCCAAAACTGTGGAGTGCCCACAAGATTAAATCCACTCAAAGTGTAACTGAGCACAATATGGGCTAGACCAGGGCTTGCAACGATCGCCCGCCCAGATACAGGAAGCCACTTAGCTTTGATCCTTGCGCTGTCAGCGGGTCGTTGCCGTTCACTGGCAGGGAGCCGGCCGCTTGTCACGAGCTCCTAGCAGCACCACCATAACGCATAGAAGTCCACCTTCAACACTGCTTACATGGGGAAGGCGCGTAGAGGCACCGAGCACACGGGTATGGAGCGGGGAGCGCGGGTGGGCCGGCCGTCCGCCGACACGTGTTTCGCTCCGCCCACCGGAGCTTCGTCAGGGTGGGGGGCGGGCGGTTTACACGTAGCTTTAACTAGTATGCCACTCCTCTCCTCAAATCCCGCAGCCAATCATTATCAGAATCGTATTGCATCACTTGTCAATCATCAGAGGCGCGGACTAAGAGTCCCAGCAGCACTTCTATTTCAATCTCCGCCACAGCTCCCCGTTGTCACTTCAGACCAGGCACCGTCTAACCAGGGCCGCAGCATAAACAAGAGTGGGAGGGTCGGGGGGGAAAGGGAAGGGGGGGGCGCACACATTAAATGTACACCACTGTGTCATATATGGACGTACATGGCAAAGTCCAAGCAGCAAAATCACAGCTGTTCATCCAATAGCGTTCCCATCATCCTCCATAATTCAAGGATTACTGTTAGGCGAAGTGAAACGAGGTTAGGCGAAGTGAAACGAGGCCTTGTCAGCGTCAGCATGAGGCTGCCCACACGCTACACACAGCCGGTCTTGTCCCAAAGGGACCCCAGTCACATTATCCTGGGATGCCTCCATATGGTGATTATAGCGGCGCTATACGCCGATAGGGAATAACGCTATGTAGCAACCCTGGATGCCCCAATAACCCGCTAGGGAAGTGGGAGTATAATTTTTACAAGGCCTACAAGTAATATACTAAAAAAGGGCCAGGAGAAGCCACCTGAAAGACATAAGTAGACAAGACCTTAAGTACATCGTAACAAAAGTGAAAGATATAAAGCCGGCCGCGAGGGCACTTACGGACCGTGGTAGGTAGGAGTCCATCGCGCATAGGCCAACCAAGCAGGAAAGATGGCGTCGGTATACCTCGAGGGGCGGGCCAGTAACAGCGATGACGCGGAACACGCCAAAGACGGGCCCCCCCCCCGAAGAGCGCAAAGCCAGAACGGCAAGCAGCCAATGATGGCGCACCAGCACCTGAGGTAATGCCGCCGCCAAGCGCGGAACCAAGTCAGCGCGCGACGGCGGCAAATTTAAAAATGCAGTAAAGACAAGTCAGCGCGGCGGCTGACAAAAGAATAAAAGGCATGTGAAAAGAGAGTGTAAAGCACAGAATGCATAACATACATATCTATACACATACACACCCCCCCCCTCTTTTCCCCCGAAGACTACAAGGAGGATGAGGGAGGACGGCGGCCACTTAAAAAGGGGCCCACCGATAGGCAGGGGCAAGGGGCAATAGTGCGGGAGGGGCATCCCATAGAGGCTCACCATAAGCCTGAACCGCCTACCCTTTGGTGGGGGATTGCGGTGGAGCAGCGCTCCTAAGCACCTAACAGCGGTGCTGCCTACCCTCACCTGACCAGCGCAGCCAAGGCTGGGAGGCATAATACTAGTGGAACGGGTGGGAATAGTCCTACAGGGCCGCAGGTTAATAACCCAGCTCACCTGCGAGTAGAGAGCCAATTTCTCGTCCTTCGCAGCCAGACTGCAGAGAAATTCTGGGGATTTGTGGGAGGTCCCTGGGTATTTGAGGGGCCGGGAGGAGCCTATTTTCGATGTCTCTGCAGTCCAGCGCCATCTGGTGGAGTATAACCCGATTGTAAGTATTATATTTGGAGCAGGACGTACTGTATACTAAGAATAGCCCAAGAGGCACTAATAGCTCTGGTAGAATGAGCTGTGATCCAAAAAAAAGAGTCCCTTCCCCTTGGCAGAATATGCTTGCACCACTGCCTGTCTGATCCACTTACTGACAGTGGACTTGGCTGGTGGCAAACCTTTTCTAGAGCCCTCTGTTAGGACAAAGAGCAAATCCGATTTCCTGAAGGATTCAGTCGCAGCCAGGTAATACTTTATGGCTATGACCACATCCAAGGCATGTAGGGTCCTTTCCTTCGAATTAGTCGCTGCTGGAAACAAGGAAGGTAAGACAACTTCTTCATTAAGGTGAAAGGGAGAAACGACCTTAGGCAAAAAATCAGGTTTAAAGCGAAAAACCACCTTATCCCTATGCCGCTCAAAATAAGGTGGTTTCATACAAAGCGCGGCCAGCTCTGACACACGACGCACCGAGGTGATCGCTACCAAAAAGACCATTTTGAGAGTCAAAATAGATAATGCAGCATCGCACAATGGTTCGAAGGGAGGACCCTGAAGAGCAGATCGTACTAAATTCCAGTCCCACACCGGTAATACTAACTTACGCGGTGTCCGGACATGGGTGACTCCCTGGAAAAAGGTCTTGAGCAACCTATGGTTGGCAATGGATCGCTGGAAAAAGATGGCTAAGGCCGAGACCTGACCCTTGAGGGTTCTCAGCTGGAGACCCAAGTCTAAGCCGTGTTGCAAAAACTCCAGAATCCTAGAAATAGAAAATGTGCGGCAAGGGAGACTCTTGGTCTCGCACCAAGCAATATAAGCATGCCAGACTCTGTAGTATATCATGGCAGAGGACTTTTCCGTGCCTGAATCATGGTATGTACAACCATGGCTGACAGCCCCTTCTCCGCCAGGATTGAGGTTTCAATAGCCAGGCCGTCAAAGCCAGCGTCCATAAATTGGGGTGCCGCAGCGACCCCTGTGTGAGAAGCCCTGGGTCATCGGGCATGATGTAGCGATCTACTGACATCTGAACTATGTCCACAAACCAACTCCTTGGCCAGCGAGGAGCCACCAGGATAGTTGGTACCCCTTCCTGGGCTATCTTGCCCAGCACTCTGCCCAGGAGTGGAAACGGAGGGAATGCATAAAGGAACTTTAACTCCGACCAGGGAATCGCCAGAGCGTCTGTGGCAATGGCCAGAGGATCTCTTGTGAGGGAGACGAACACTGGGAGCTTGTGATTGTGTCTGGGTGCAAACAGGTCCACGTCCGGCTGACTCCAGCGGAGACACAGAGCGTGAAAGGTCTTGCTGCCATTCCCCCAGACGCATGGCGCTCCTGCTCAGGGAGTCTGCCTCCAGGTTTTCTACCCCGGGAATGTAGACCGCCGAAATGCAGGGAACATTCTCCTCTGCCAAAGTCAGAATCTGGGTTACCTCCTTCAGGGCTCTCTTGCTCCGATTCCCGCCCTGGTGATTGATGTAAGCGACAGCTGTCTGATTGTCCGAGCGAACCTGGATCGTAAGACCCCTTAAATGGGGAGTCAAGTGAAGAAGCACCAACCGGATCGCTCTCAGCTCCAAGAGATTAATGGGCAATGGGATCTCCTGCGGACCCCACTGACCCTGGATCTTCTGCGTCTGCCAAACGCCTCCCCAGCCGGTGAGAAAGGCATCCATGGTAACTATCTCCCATTAGAGAGTCAGAAAGGACTTGCCTACCAACAGGTTCCTGGAGTCCAACCACCAAAAGAGGGACTGCCTGGCCAGGGGGGAACAGTGAACATTCCTGTTCCAGAGACTCCTGCATCCGGTCCCAGCTGGTCAACAGGTTCAATTGAAGAAGTCTCATGTGAAATTGGGCAAAAGGCACTGCCTCGAAGCATTAGGCCCACCAATCTCATCCCCAGACAGATCGACGGCCGCTGACAAGACAGCAAGGCCTGCACCTGCGTCTGGAGACCCAAAACCTTCTGCTGTGGCAGAAAGACCTTGACCTGAGCAGTGTCTATCGTCATTCCCAGGAAGGATCTCACTGTTGAGGGAGTGATAAATGACTTGGGGTAATTGATTACCCAGCCAAAGGCCTCTAGGGTTGACAACACCATCCGAGTATCGCTCTCGGCCTGCTGAAGGGACTGGGCCGCAATCAGCAAGTCGTCCAGATAAGGCAGCACATGAATGCCCCGTATGGCCATGATGCCCACCAGCACCTTGGTAAATACGTAAATACGGGGGGCTAAGGCAATCCCAAATGGAAGTGCCACAAACTGGTAATGCTGATCCTCCAGAGCAAACCTCAGGAACTTCTGATGCCCCTGGAAAGTCAGGATGTGCAGATAAGCATCTCTGATGTCCACCGTGGTCATGAAGTCGCCGGGCCGAAGCAATCTCACCGGGTTTCCATGCGGAAATGTCTGACTCTTACAAACCTGTTGAGACCCTTCAGGTCCAGGATAGGTCTTAACGTTCCGTCCTTTTTGGGAACCGTGAACAGGTTGGAGTAAAAACCTTGACCATGTTCCTGACGAGGTACAGGGCAAATCACACCTAACCGCAGGAGGTGCTGCACGGCCATTCTAAAACCCTGTGCCTTCAGTGGGTTTTGAGATATCCGAGACCGGAAAATTTTGTGGGCGGCCTGACTGCCAGCTCTATTTTGTAACCGGAGGACACTACCTCCTGAATCCACCGATCCGAGACGTGCCTTCTCCAGATTTGAGCAAATAGCAGAAGCTGTCCTCCCACCCGGATGGGTGAGGGCGCCCCCACATGCCTGAGAGGACTTGGCAGGGGTCTTGGACTTGGCTCCCCAGGCGAGACTGGGTCAACCACGGGACCTACCGCTACCCCAGGTATCTCTGTGGCCACCTGAAAATGAAGAGCCTCTTTCTCCTCGAAAGGAACGATAGGCAGAGGGATTCTGAAAGGATAGAGCAGGCTTCCGTCTCTGAGGGAGTCTACCATCCTTGACCAAAAGGTCCAGGCGCTCCCCAAACAGCCTGTGCCCCACAAAGGGGATACTCGTAAGAGACTTCTTGGCTGCGGCATCAGCCGACCATTGCCGCAGCCAAAGTGAGCGGCGGAGGGCAACAAGCAGGGCCGAAATCCTGGCACCAAGCCGGATCCCATCGTCCATGGCAGAAGCAACAAAACCAATGAATTCCAAGCAGGCCTTGAGTTCTTTATACTCCTCCGCCTGCTTGCGAGACTTAGCTCTATCCACAAGATGTCTCACCTTCTTTCTGATGGCTAGAGAGACAATCGCCGCGACACACACAGGGCGAAAAAGGGCACCAGCAAAGGTGAACGCATGGCAGACCAGCTGAGCCATGCGCTTGTCAGCCGGGTCACGTAAGGAAGCGGTATCAGGTGATGGCATAACAGTAGTGTTGGACAACCTGACACAGGGGGATCCACTTCGGGAGGGCGAGACCATATCCGAACCAGCTCCTCAGGGAAGGGATACCGCATATCCAGGCCCTTAGGCACCGACGGTAGCTTGTTAGGCCTTTCCCATTTCTTGAAAATCTTATTAGAAAAATGGGCCTGCTCCGGAAAGACCCGCCTTTGTCTTTCGGGCCTAAACAAATCACCCTGCTTCCTCTTTGCCGCTCTGGGAGGAACAATGTGTAGTGTCTCAAACACTGAGGTAAGCAACTTCTCCGTATCATCAGGGAGCCACGCATCCTCGTCCGAGGAAGAACCAGACATACTGTCATCATCAGCAGAATAATCCACAGTGGAATGGGACTCATCTGGCAACTCACCTTCCTCCACAGAGCCCAGATCATCAAAGAGATAGTCATTATCCGAGTAAACGGGCTCGAGGTGCCGTTTTTTACTCTTGGCCTTCCTTGGAGCTGTCCGTGAGATCTGTTTCTCGAGATTGGCCAGCCTATGCGCCAAATCAGCATGGGACCCCCTGCTGGCTCCCCCCTCACAGGGGGCTGAGTGCAGCAGCGCAGGGTCCGGAGAGGCCGCATGCAGTGAAGGACTAAGGGCAGGGCCGCCCACCCGATCATGGTCCAAAATAATGCCCCTGGCGCAAGTGGTACAAACAGTGCTGAATCCGCCCAGAGGATTCCTATTGCACAAGGGGCAGAGCTTTTCCTGCCCAAATGGGGCCCCCAGCTCACCATCCCCAGAAGCCTCCATTATGGTGATTAAAAATGGTCAATTGTTGATGTTAAAAGACACTAACGGCCCAAATCTATAGTGATCCCTCTTAATAAAAATAAAAAGGGGGGGGACCGGGAGGAACCACAAGCCCATGACCTAAAAAAAAATAGGCGCCCATCAGAATAAGCAAAGGCAATTGGCATAATAAGCAGCCATACAAAAAGAGGGACTCACGACACCGACAGAGGGACAGTCCCTGGAACCGTTCGCAGGCTACGATGACGATTCCCCAGCAGCAACAGCAGCCAGAAGGGACGCTATCTTTGCAGTACCCGACTGTCCAGCAGGCCCCACAGCATCAGCAGCACAGCTTGCAGCCAGCCAGGGCCTTCCAGAGCACTCCTCGAGGGGCGGGCGGCGCCGTAATGAAGCGGAACTCGTCAGCGCCCAGCTCCACCCACTCCGGCGACGCGAAATTACGCACCCGCCCATCTCCATAGTATGGGCAGGCGGCCAGTAGAAAACATGGCCGTGGAGGCCCGCGGCCCACCACTCAGCAGTGCGGCTCCCAGAGCGCAGTGGAGTTGCGCCACATCATCATGCGCCGCACCGGCAGCGTTTCCCCCCGTCACGGACAGCGCCGCAAGGGCGGTGAAAGTAGACCCGTGGGGTACAGCAACCCCTCAGCAGGCAGCGACGAGGGAGCGAGGGAGGTATTACATGCTCCAAGCCCCATGCTGAGCCAGCGTGGAGCCATACAGTGAAAAATACCGTTTTGTGAGTACTCACCTTTAAAACGGGTATTATGAGTGTGCCATACACTCCACTTCGATCTTCATGACATGTGGGTAATCTCCAGTAGAGGGCGAACTTCTGCAGAGATGAATATGCAAAAAAGAAAGCCCCTCCCGGTCCATATATACCTGGGACCTCGCACCAATTTCCCAGTGTAAAAAAGCAGTAAGGGGACCAGGAAGAACCAATTATAACCTTAACAATCAAAACCAATGGTTCATCATATAAAAGCCCCAGAATACCTGAAAAAAAGGGGTGGGGCGAAGTGGAGTGTATGGCACACTCATAATACCCGTTTTAAAGGTGAGTACTCACAAAACGGTATTATTCTAAGTGTGCCATACACTCCACTTCGATCTTCATGACATGTGGGACATCCAATAGCAGTGTCCATCATGGGTGGGAACCAGAAACAGTAAAGAATGTACCAACTCAAACCACTGCAGCTTGCAGAACCTTGCGGCCAAAAACAGCATCCGCTGAGGCCCGCACATCAACCTTGGAAAACTTGGAAAAAAGTATGAACGGAAGACCAAGTTCAGATCAGCTTTACAAACTTGTTCAACAAAAGCCTGGTTCTGAAAAGCCCAGGACGCACCAACCGCACGAGTAGAGTGCGCAGTGACCCTAAAAGGAGAGTCCTTCCCTTAGCAGAATAGGCCCCAACAATGGCCTGACGAATCCATTTGCTAATCGGAGACTTAGCAAGCGCCAAACCTTTCCTGGGCCCACAGGGCACCACGAAAAAAGCGCCCGTCTTGCGGAAGGAAGAAGTAGTCACCAAATAGTACTTCACATAGCGAACAACATCCAAATTGTGCAGAACCCTCTCCTTGTCATTGTTAGGCTTAGGACACAAGGAAGGGAGAACAATATCCTGATTGAGGTGGAAAGCAGACACCACCTTAGGAAGGAAATCCAGCTTAAAATGAAAAACCACCTTATTCTGGTGTCTCTCAAAGTAAGGGGCCTGAATCGACAGAGCCACCAACTCAGAGACACGCCGAACAGAGGTAATAGCCACCAAGAAAGCAACCTTCTGAGTGAGAACCAAAAGAGCAATATCCTGTAGCGGCTCAAAAGGAGGACCCTGCAGAGCCGAAAGAACCAAATTCAAATCCCAAACAGGAACCACAGCCTTCCGAAGGGGCCGCACATGCGCGACCCCTTGGAAAAAGGTCTTAACCAGCAGGTGGAAGAAAACAGACAGAGCAGAAACCTGTCCTTTCAAAGTACTAAGCTGGAACCCAAGATCCAGATTATGCTGCAGAAACTCCAAAATCCTGGGTATCGAAAACACCCTGCAAGACAAGGCCCTAGCCTCACACGAACCAATATAGGACCTCCAAGTCCTATAGTAAATGCCAGAAGAGGACCGCTTCCTAGCCCTAATCAAGGTCTGAACAACAGCCTCAGACAAACCTTCCTCTTTGAAAATGAAGGTTTCAGCAGCCAAGCCGTCAAAGCCAGCGTTTGTAAATTGGGGTAAAGTAGTTGACCCTGAGATAGCAGATCCGGCAACAAGGGAAGCCGGTACTGATCTACGGCCATCCTTACAACGTCTGCGTACCAAACCCTTCTTGGCCACCTCGGAGCCACCAGAATCGCTGGTGCCCCTTCTAGAACCAGTTTGCGAACTACCTTGCCCAGCATGGAGATGGGCGGAAACAGGTACAGAAAACCCAGCTCCTTCCAAGCAAGGGACAAGGCATCCACTGCCAGAGATAGAGGATCCTGAGAAAAAGACACAAAGGCCGGAAGTTTGTGATTGTGCCTCGAGGCAAAGAGATCCACCTCCGGAGTCCCCCACTTGCGGCAAAGATCCAGAAAAACCTCGGGGTTGAGAGACCACTCTCCTTGGCGAGAGGATCCCCTGCTCAGGGAATTCGCCTCCGTGTTCTCCACTCCCGGAATGTAGACTGCCGAAATGCAAGGAACATTGCTCTCCGCCCAGTGCAGGATCAGAGAGACTTCCCTGAGGGCACTCCTGCTGCGAGTCCCTCCTTGGTGATTGATGTAACCTACCGCTGTTCGGTTGTCTGAACGAACCTGAACCGATAGACCCTGTAAATGTGAGGTCAGCCGAGCCAGAACCAGTCGGATGGCTCTGAGCTCCAAGACATTGATGGGGGTGTGAGCCTCCTGAGGACCCCACACCCCGCTGAACTGATGACTCTTCCAATAACCTCCCCAGCCCGACAGGCTGGCATCCGTGGTAACAGTCTCCCAACAAGGGACCAGAAAGGATCTGCCCTTCAACAGGTTGCTCGATTCCAGCCACCACCGATGGGACTGCCGAACCCTGGGAGACATCCTGAAAGGTTGATCCAATGACTGCGGACACCTGTCCCAATGCGTCAATAGGTGAAGTTGAAGAGATCTCATGTGAAACTGTGCAAACGGTACCGCCTCGAAGGAGGATACCATCAAGCCCACCAGTTTCATCCCCTGTCGGATAGAGGGACAAGGATTGGCCAGAAGAAGGCGGATCAGACCCTGAATCCCCTGCACCTTGGTCTGGGGCAGAAACACTCTGGCCAGAATGGTATCCAGACTCATGCCCAGAAATGAAATCACACGAGACGGAGAGAGAGAAGACTTGGGGCGGTTGATCGCCCACCCGAAACTCTCCAGGGTTGACACCACCTGGTGGGTGTCCAGCTCCGCCTGACAGAGGGAAGAAGCTGATATCAACAGGTCATGCAGATAAGCCACAATGCGAATGCCCTGAGCTCTGAGCAGAGCCATTATTCCCGCCAAGACCTTGGTGAAGACCCTCGGCGCCAAGGTCAGTCCTAAGGGAAGGGCTACAAACTGAAAATGTTGATCCTCCACCGCAAACCGGAGGAATCTCTGATGTGCCTGAAAAATCGGAACATGCAGATACGCATCCTTGATGTCTATGGATGTCATAAAATCCCCTTGGCGAAGGGAATCGATAGCCGAGTCTCCATGCGGAACTTTTTGGCTCTGATAAACCTGTTGAGAACCTTGAGATCTAGAATGGGTCTCACCGAACCCTCCTTCTTGGGAACCGTGAAAAGGTTGGAGTAGTAACCCCTGCCTCTCTCCGACGGAGGCACCGGGCATATAACCCCCATGTCCAGAAGGTTTTTCACTGCTAACAGGAGCCCCTGTGCAGCCTGAGGGTCCGAGGGCACCCGAGACCTTAAGAATCTTGGGGACGGCCAGTACTCGAACTCCAGTTTGTACCCGGAGGAGACCACTTCCAAGATCCAATTGTCTGTGACCTCCCGGGCCCAGACATGGAAGAAGAGCCGCAGCCGTCCCCCCACCCTTGCGGGTGAGGGCGCCCCTTCATTGCTGAGCCGGTTTAATGGCAGGCTTGGGCTTGGAACCCCAGGCAGCCGCGGGACAAGCCCGACCTCTGCCCCTGTTCCAGGACAAGCCCCTGACACCCGAGAAGGCCAAACCCCTAGCCACTCTGGCCCCTCGAAAGGAAGGAGTGAACGAGCCAGCCCCCCGAAAGGGACGGCGCTGTTTCTTCCACTGAGGTAACTTACCTCCTTTAGCAACAGCATCCAATTTATCTCCAAACAGCCGCGTACCCAAGAAGGGAAGAGCTGTGAGCGACTTCTTGGCCCCAACGTCCGCAGTCCACTGGCGGAGCCAGACCGATCTGCGCATAGCCACCAGTAAGGCTGAAGTCCTACTACACACGACAATAGAATCTTCCATAGCAGCCAAAACAAAATCCATGAACAATTCACATCTCTTAAGGGTAGCGAACTCAGCGCAAGCTGGATAAAACTGAGCGTCATTCAGCCAGTCCCTGATAAGAGACCTGATAGCAAGCGACACCAGGGCAGAAGCACAAACAGGCCGCAGGGCTGAGCCCACGCTTGCAAATGCGTGGCACGCCATCTGATCAAGGCGCTTATCCTCGCCATCCTTAAGGGAAGTGGCGTCAGGGGTGTTCAGCACAGAAGAGTTGGTCAAACCTAAAACTGGCGCGTCGACCTCGGGAGGAGAAGACCAGCGCTTAACCGCCTCCACCGGGAAAGGATACTTCTTATCCCATCCCTGAGAAGCACCAGGAAGCCGACTGGGCCTCTCCCATTCTCTAAGGATCAGCGCATCAAAGTGACCCTGGGTAGGGAATTCCAGACGGGGCTTGCGGACCCCAAAAAATTCCCCTTTCTTGAGAGGGGGCATCTCAGGCGGTTCAATATCCAACACCTCCAATAGATGTGACAAAACAGTGGCCGTATCTACGGCATCCCCAAACTGAACATAGTCAGCCTCTGTTTCTTCTTACAATTCCCCCTCCTCTAACGGGGAATAATCTGACAAATCAACGGAATCGTCGTCAACATCCCACAAGGGCTGGACCGACGACAAATGTCTCTTTTTAGCCTGGGCCTTCTTTCCCACCGTGCTAGCAATACATTTCTCGATGCTGGCCAACCTAGCCCAAACATCAGAAAGCGACTCCCCGCTGGCACCAATGTCACTTGGGGTATGGATAAGGCGGGGAGGGGAAGGCGATGAAGCGGGAGGAGCCGACCCAGAAGGCTGGGTACCAGACTGCCACGTTATGGCCTTTTGCACATTCTCCCCCGTAAGGGATACCCCACACATGGCCCAGATTGTCCCAGAGGGAGCCCAAGCCCAGTATCCTGCGGAGCCTCCATATGGTGATTTTTGTGGTCAGTCTCAAGAACGCAGGGAATCTACGCCTAAGCAACCTGGGATGCCCCCCAAAAAGTCCCGGTGGGAGGATTTGAGGTGATCAATTTTACACTAGGGACCCCAGGACCAGGAGGAACCCCTTAATATGCACAAATACAATGCAATCTGTAACACACAAACATGCATCATAAGTGCAATCCCCTATATATATAAGGCAATAACAAATACATAATTATATATATATATATATATATATCCCAGCTCCAGACATGTGATAACCAAAAACAAATAGAAACACACATGCCTGCAAATCAGTGGGGGACCCCCGCGAGAGAGGGGCCCCCACATAAGCTAAGGAAGTGGCCATCTGGCCCTTACCACCAGGAGCGCAGCTCAGCAAACCAAAATGGCCCCCGAGAAGTGCCTCATGCAGAAAGACAGGAAGAGAAGGGGGAGGGCGGGCCAGCGCAGAACGCACGCTCGCCAGGCCACGCCCCCCTCCCAGCAACGCGGATCCTAAGGATTGAGCCACAGAATAGCGCCAAAGAAGGGGGTGGGGATACCGTGGCCGCGCCGAGAGCCTGGCCCCGCCCCCTCCCTGAACACAGCCTGAGGGGGAGAAGCTCCCCAAGCTAAATCAAAGGCACCAGATATGGTCTCAGAAGTGAAAACATCCTGTCAGTCAACATACACACACACAGTGAAACTCACACACCCACACACACAGGGGCATAGGAGAGCGAACCGAAATAACGGCCAGGCAACCCCCCCCCCCCCCCCCGAGGGGAGTAAGGGACCCAGAAGGGGGGGAACCCTGCCAAAATCCGGCCATAAGCATAGAGGGACGGGGCATCCCACACCAGGATCACCAAAACCTGGGTAACTGCCTACCCCATAGTGAGGTCTCACGGTGGAGCAATGCTCCTTCTGCACCCATAGGGTGCTGCCTACCTTCACCAGGACCCGCAGCCTAAGCTGGGAGGCTCAAATAGGGGCAATTTAGAAAGGGTCGGCAATAGGGACAATAAACGGCCAGGGCCCGGCTTACCTGTAAGTAAAGAAATCTTCATCTTCTGTCTTGTCGCCTTCCCTGCAGAGAAGGAACTGGGAAATTGGTGGGAGGTCCCAGGTATATATGGAGCGGGAGGGGCTTTCTTTTTTGCATATTCATCTCTGCAGAAGTTCGCCCTCTACTGGAGATTACCCACATGTCATGAAGATCGAAGTGGAGTGTATGGCACTCTTAGAATAAACACAGTTAAAGACACAAGTGCCAAAACACAAATAAAGCTTGTGGGCAGGGAGGGTACATTAAGATAACTAGTGGTCCCCCCTCCCTCAGGCTCATAAGCCTGTGGCCGGCTACCCTTCAGTATAGGGTCTGCGGCCCAGAGCCAAGCTCTGCCAAACGCCATATAGACCCTGATGTTCACCCTACCGTCCTGATCCCGTAGCACCCAGCGGCTGGGAGGCAAGGATGGGTCAGAAGGGATCAGTGGAAATAGGGCCCGCAGCGGCCGACGGGCTAGGAGGCCCCGCTCTGCTGCTATTGGCTGAGAGAGTATTCAACGATCTTCTGCAGCCAAGACTGCAAGATGAACACTGGAGAATGATAGAGGTTCACCTGCCTTTATAGGGGGCCGGGAGGAGCTGCAGCTTTTGATCTTGCAGTCAAGCGCCCCCTAGGGGCGGAATACCCACATGTCATCACTGGGACGACCTGGGCTGGATATAGGGAAAAGGTAAATGAATGTTTATGTGCAGCAGTCTGAATTTCACTGGGCAGGGATGCATATAAGCACTGTTTATTGTAAAGGTGTTGGTCAGGTTTAAAGTGGACCAACACCCAGGATTTTGACTATTCTGGGTTTTGGTCCACTTCAGGGGGGCACCCCGATTAGGGGTGTCCCGCTGTGTAAAACCCCCCAGAACCCCGAAAAACTCACCTCACCACGCTCACGGACAAGCGGCGGACAAGGCAGTGCGCCCGCCGCCGCCTCCCGCACGTCGCTCTGACAGGGCGCGCGCCGGTCATTCACAAATGATGAGGTGAGTTTTTTGGGGGTTTTGGGGGGGTCCCTCACCGCAGGACATCCCGATCTCGGATGTCCCGCGGGGAGGGAGGTGATCGGCCCGGGAATCTTATAGATTCCCGGCCGATCACAGGAGGGTGATGGTCCACTTTAAAGGACTTAAATTTTTCACCAGTTCAGACTTCTAAAGCAATAAAAATCTACATTAATTCAATTTGAAAAAGTGTTAACGACACCTCATGTGCAGATATGATTGATGTACAGACAGTTAACCATTCCACTTAAAATATTTGAAATTTAAATGATATTAAATAGTTGCATTGCTGAAAATGTATTGTGTGTTTTAATCATTGTACACTAAAGTTCCTGTCTAGGCTAGAATAAATCAATACTCACCATGTCTCCACTGCAGCTGTTTCATCCTAATCTAGTTTTCTAAAATATGCAGGATACTAAGATTGCATCCCGCAGCTAATGATGTGTGCCATTGCAGTCTGCTACTGGGCACACATGGAGGGAGAGCCTGGTATGCCTACTCTCCCCACCGCCTATTCATCTATTTATGTTGGATTGTATTATGTCATTGTATTTATGTATTTTAATGTTTTTAATATGACTGAATGTAGTTGGTGTAGATATTTTGATTAAATAAACAATCTTTTTGCATTGATTGGATATTAGTGTGCCTTCCTTCATATGTTTATTGCGTCTCTACGGAGGGCTCCAAATTTGCAGATGACACTACAATCATAGGCCTGATTAGGGATGGGGCGGAGGAGCCGTACCAGAAATATGTCACCGAACTTGAAGGGTGGTGCATAGACAACGACCTAGTGATCAATGCCGCAAAAATACAATTCTGTGTTTACTCACCTGTAGAATTGGTATTATACGTATACAGCACGTCCTGTTCCAGAATATTCCTTACACATGGGTAATACATCCACAAGATGGCGCTGGACTGCAGAAAACAGCTTGTGGCTCCTCCCGGCCCTATATAAGTCAGGGACCTCCCACAAATTCCCCAGTATTGACAGGCAGTTAACAAGAAGCTGGGAGAACAATAATAACCAGAATTAAAAAATGCACATATGAACAATCACCATACAGAGGTAACTAGGAATAATGATAACAAGGGTGGGATGGAACAGGACGTGCTGTATACGTATAATACCAATTCTACAGGTGAGTAATCACAGAATTGTATGATTCTAAGTATACAGCACGTCCTGTTCCAGAATATTCCTTACACATGGGACATCCAATAGCAGTGTCCGTAAGGTAGGGTGGGATCTCCAAAAAGTAACAGCGGGCAGTTTAAACCACTGCCGCCTGTAGAACTTTGCGACCAAAAGCAGCATCAGCTGAGGCCCTAACATCAACCTTGTAAAACTTAGAAAAAGTATGAACAGAAGACCAAGTAGTGGCCTTGCAAACTTGTTCAACAGAAGCTTGGTGCTGAAAGGCCCAAGAGGCACCAATAGCACGAGTAGAATGAGCAGTAAGGCGGAAGGGAGGCTCCTTCCCCTTAGCAGAATAGGCCTGTACCACAGCCTGACGGATCCAGTTGTGGACTTAGCTGAGCCAGACCCTTCTTAGGTCCAGATGGGAGCACAAAAAGAGCATCAGTCTTCCTGAAGGATTCAGTAGCCACCAAATAGTCAGAGTCCTGACCACATCAAGAGTGTGTAACACCCGCTCCTTAGGATTACTAGGATTAGGGCATAGAGAAGGCAAAACAATTGGGTCAATTCAAAGAAACATGTAACAGCTTTGATTTAGGTGCCGATCATCCTATTTTTCCCGAAAGCTCGTGCGCTCGTATGAACTTGCGAGTGATTCTATAAGCTAATACGTTTCTATCCTAAAATGTACGTCCGTTCGTATGGCAGTTCGCAAATCAGACCTATGTCAGTTTCCATCCTGAATTTTCCGTTTCATTTCTCAGGTTGCAACATTGGTTTTGCCCTTTTTCCTTTTTTGTCTGGACGTAAATCCTTCTGATCTTGCGGCTGCGCACTACAAACTTACCTCATTAAAGTGCATTCTAAATATTTGGTCTTTTATTTTTCTTTATTTCATTCATTTTGTAGTAACCAACCATTAATGAATGCATTTGCATAAGTAAATCTTACTTTGTTTAATTTTTAGTTAACTTGCATTTTTTACTTGTGGATTTTATTTTAATATTTTGGCTTCAAATGGTACAACTTAACATTTTTTGTGTGGTTACCCACACCCTCTACATACAGATTGCTCTCAAAAATTAAAAAACCCCCAGCAACTTCTGCATGTTATGAGCCTAGAAACAGCCAAGATGGCGGGTCAGGTATTATCGGGCAGCCTGCAAACAGAAAGGGCCTTGTGACTGTGTTGCTCTGCATTCTTTGATTTCTGACCTTTCCGTGCCCCCAGCTCTGCTGTGTCTGTGCAAAATACAGCAGTAACCCACATCCTGCACTTTATCCCGCTCTCCTCTCCTCAGTAAGTGTGATGCATCTGACCAAAGATGAGCTAAAATAATTAAACAAAGCAAAGGTAAACAACTACACCAATAAATTCAAACTAAAAATATTATTCTAGTACATCAATTTGAAAATAAATAACAAAGGACATAAGTTTCTTTAAATAACGCAAATATATGAATGTATTGCAAAATAAAGGTTTACATGCAAAGGACTAATTAAGGTCCACATTAAAATGCTTTTATAAGGCATACATGAAATGTATTGAATCAGGTATGCATTGCCATACAATTTATGGCCTCGGCCATGCTGATAAATGCAGTTCATTGGAGCTCAAGACGCGCAGACTCCTCCACATAGCCAAAAAACCTGTTCAAGAACAGCAATCCGACTGTTAAAAGGTGCCGGAAGTGGCTTTCTTTTAAAACGTATTTAGAGGTTGGAAAACTGCTCTCTGAATTACACGTAAACACATCCGATTATCCTAAGTTTTACGTTTTGATCCTAAGTTTTACGTTTTGATCCTAAGTTTTACGTTTTGATCCTAAGTTCTACGTTTTGATCCTACAATTTAGGAACGAACTTCTGATGATCGTAAGAGCATATATGAAATCGTACGTAGGCTCGTGCGAGTCGGAAATGGCCAAAAAAACAGGAAAAAATGACAAAAACCCACCCAAACTTACGATTCTCGATCCGAAATCAATTAACTTTTGCTCTTTGAATCGAGGGGAATGTCTTCATTGAGATGAAAAACAGACACAACCTTAGGCAGAAAATCTGGCTTAAAACAAAACACCACCTTGTCCTGGTGTCTCTAAAAGGGGGTTTGATTTAACAGAAGTGATAGCCACCAAAAAGACTACCTTAAGAGTCAAAATGGACAAAGGGGCCTCACGCAAAGGCTCAAAGGGAGACCCCTGCAAGGCAGATAAAACCAAGTTCAAATCCCAGACTGGTAACATAGGCTTACGTGGAGGACGCACCTGAGTAACCCCCTGGAAGAAAGTCTTAACCAGACGATGGTGAGCAAAGGATCTTTGGAAGAAAATGGCCAAAGCAGAAACATGACCTTTGAGGGTACTAAGTTGAAGACCCAAATCCAAACCATGTTGCAGGAATTCCAGAATCTTAGGGATAGAAAACACCCGACAGGGAAGCGACTTAGACTCACACCAGTCAATGTAAGCATGCCAGACCCTATAGTAGATGGATGACGAGGACTTCTTCCTAGCCCGAATCATGGTATTAACAACAGAGGCAGGCACCCCCTTTTCCATCAAGATGGAGGTTTCAGCAGCCAGGCCGTTAAAGCCAGCGTTTGTAAATTGGGATGGCGTAGCTGCCCCTGAGTGAGCAGGTCTGGATCCTTGGGCAGAGCATACTGATCTACTGCCAACAGCACGACGTCTGCGAACCACACCCTTCTTGGCCAACAGGGGGCCACCAGAATGGTTGGCACCCCTTCCTGAGCAACCTTGCGCAGCACCTTGCCCAGCAGAGGAAAAGGAGGGAACACATAGAGAAGCTGAAAGCTCTTCCAAGACATTGCTAGTGCATCCATGGCCAAGGCCAGAGGGTCCTGGGACAGAGACAAAGACTGGAAACTTGTGATTGTGACGGGACGCAAACAGATCTACATCTGGCTGACCCCAACGGTGGCACAGGGAGCGAAACACCCTGCTGCTGAGGGACCATTCTCCCAGACAAGAAGTCCCCCTGCTGAGGGAGTCTGCCTCCAGATTCTCCGACCCCGGGATGTACACAGCTGATATGCAGGGAACATTCTCCTCCGCCGAAGACAGTATCAGGGACACTTCCCTGAGGGCTCTCTTGCTCCGGGTCCCTCCCTGATGATTGATGTAGGCAATCGCCATCTGGTTGTCCGAGCGGACCTGAACCGCCCGACCCCGAAGGTGTGGAGTCAACTGAGCGAGAACCAACCTTATCGCCCTCAATACCAGAATGTTGATAGGGGTGTGGGCCTCCTGAGGGCCCTACTGACCCTGGAATTTCAGGGATTTCCAGAAGCCCCCCCAACCTGTCAGACAGGCATCTGTGGTAACTGTCTCCCAGCACGGGGGCAGAAAAGATCTGCCCACCAACAGGTTTCTTGGGTCCAGCCACCACGAGAGAGACCGTCTGGCCAAAGGGGACAGAACCAACACCTGATCCAGGGACCGAGGGTCCCGATCCCAAACTGACAAGAGATGAAGTTGAAGAGGTCTCATGTAAACTGAGCGTATGGAACCGCCTCGAAGCAAGACACCATCAGGCCCACCAGCCGAGGTGATACTGAAAGGCAAGGCCTTGATAGTGCTGATCCTCCAGAGCGAACCTGAGGAATCTCTGATGACCTGGAAAGATTGGTACATGAAGGTAAGCATCCTTGATGTCTACAGAGGTCAAGAAGTCCCCTGGGCATAGTGAATGGACAGCTGAGCGCAGAGTCTCCATGCGAAAATGTTTGAATCTGACAAATTTGTTGAGGCACTTTAAATCCAGGATAGGTCTGATGGACCCGTCTTTTTTGGGAACAGTGAAAAGATTGAAATAGTAGCCTCTGCCCCTTTTCCTCAAAGGCACCTGGAAGATGACCCCCAACTCCAGAAGGTTTTGGACAGCAAGGCACAGACCCTGAGCTGACAGGGGGTTTTGAGCCATCCCAGATTTGATGAATCTTGGGGGCGGCCAGGCTGCAAACTCTATCTTGTAACCGGAGGACACTACCTCCTGAATCCACTGGTCTGAGACGTGAAGCCTCCAGACGTGAACAAAGAGCTGAAGCCGTCCCCCCACCCGGATGGGTGAGGGCGCCCCTTCACGCCTGAGGGGGCTTGGGTGAGTATTTTGTCTTGGGACCCCAGGACGGCTACGTCCTCTGCCCCTTCCCCAGTGATCTCCGCGGGCCCCAGTTAAAGAAACTCTGCGGCCAGTTATGAACCACGGAAGGATGGGAGAAAGGCACCCATCCCCCGAAAGGATCGGGACGGCCTCCTACATTGAGGTAACCTACCACCCCTGGCAAACAAATGCAAGCGTTCACCAAAGAGGCGCAGGCCCTTGAAAGGGAAACCAGTGAGAGCCTTCTTAGCAGCATTATCAGCTACCCACTGACGTAGCCAGACAGAGAGGCATATAGCCACCAACAGGACAGAAGTCCTACCACACATTCTAATGGCATCATCCATGGCAGACAGAACATATGCAACAAATTCATAGCAAAGCAGGAGAGATCTATACTCTTCTCCTCCCGCGTCATCAGAGGCCCCCTCTAAGAGACTCTTAAGCAAACCTTTAACCCTTTAAGTGCCAGCCTACCTGGAGTTTTTGTCACACTCTGTTGCCAGACCATTTTGCACTATTTTGCGCTCCCCATGTTCAAATGTGATTTTTGAAGGGATTTCCCAGGAAAATGATATATTGTTTTTTTCAGCAGAGTCTGGGCTTTAACATGAAATGTCTTGTTTGTCATTTGTTAGGTGTATTCTTAATATTTTTGGGTGAAATATGTGCAAAAAAAAAAAAAAAAATTTTTACATATTGTAGTTTTTTTTGTAATAAAAAATGTAAGTTTGTCAATGAAATCTTATTGCGTGTGAAATCCCAATTTCTCCCGGTTACAGCGGTACCACATATGTATAGGTAGACACCCTTTCCTGCCCAGGAGACTCCCCCAAACTGAAACAGCGCTTTAGGGGATTTTCAGATAAAATACAACTATGCTACGCAATATGCGCACCTTGCAGTTTTTCCAGAAAAACAACCCTTTACATTTGAAATACCCCCAACAAACTATATATTCTCTGGAAGTACACACCTCAGGCTTTCTAGGCGTACCAGGCTTGTTGATGTGGCCATAGTTTTCTGGAAGTAATCCCTCAATGGATTCTTTGGTTGCAAAGAGTTTCCCTAAAAAAAGGATAAAAAAGCAGAATCAAAGCCACATTTTCCTAAAAAAACTATATACAAACAAGAAAAAACAAGTTTAATCTGGAAACGCAACATCCCCCGAACAGAACAATACCCAACATGCATAGCTACTGTCAAGGGAAGAGTTGCCAAACACCCCAAAGTAAAGCATGTGCGTAACGGTAATTTTACTTGAAAATTTCAGCTCTGCAGACAAAGTGCGCACCTTGCGATTTTTCAACCAAAACAACCCTTGACATTTGGAATATCCCCCATAAACCATATATTCCCTGAAAGTACACACGTTAAGCTTTCTAAGGGTACCCAGCTTGTTCTAGTGGGCTCATCTTTCTGGAATTATTACCTCAAAGAATTCTTTGGTTGCGCAGGGTTTCCCTAAAAAATTTATAAAAAAGCTGAATAAAAAACATCTTTTCCTAAAATATAAATATGCAAACCAGAAAAAACAAGCTAAGTCTGAAAGCGCAAGGTCCCCCGAACAGAACAATACCCAACATGCAGAGGCACTATTAACCCTTTTAATTGCCAGCCTACTTGAGATTTTGTCACCCTCTGTTGACAGGTCATTTTTCCCCATTTTGCGTCATGTTTTGCGCCATGTTTGGCGCCATTTTTGCTGGAACTTTCAGGAAAATTATATATATATATATTTTTGCAGCAGAGTTTAGGCTTTAACATGAAATGTCTTGTTTGTAAATTTTTTTTTTTTTTTTACAATATTATTAAGTAAAAAAATAAATAAATAAATAAAATTTTTTTTTTTGAAAATTGACTCCTTTATTTTAAATAAAAAATGTATTTTATTAAGGAAAATCAGATTGCATGTGAAAGCCCCATTTCTACCGATTAGAACGGTACCACATATTTATCGGTAGCCCCCCGTTCCTGCCCAGGAGACCCCTCTAACTGAAACAAGTATTTTATAACATTCACAAAAAAAATACAAATACCATCCACACTACAAAGGGTTAAATCGAGAAAAAAAATGACATAGGGTCCCCCCTCCCAGGGGAGGGAGACCCCATTTTTTTTTTTATTTTTAAGGGTTAAAAACCCTTAAAAATCAAAAAAAAAATTGACGTGGGGTCCCCACCAGTAACCAGCCCGGGACCAGCTATGGGGGCTTGTAGGCACAGAGTGGGGGGGCCAGCTTTTGTGGCCCCCCCACCCTGCAGCCTACGAGCCCACATAGCCTATGTGGGCCCGGGCTCTTCTGCCCCCCCCTGGCCTTTGGGGAGGCAGGTAATGGGGGTGCCAGGGGTTAATGGCAAGCCACCCGCTTGCGCAGGTGACTTGCCAGACCCCCGAGCCCTGTGAACTGGTATAAGGGGTCACATGGACCCCTTACCAGTTCACAAAGGGTAAGGGTAAAATAAACACAGACACAGGTTTTTTAATAGTTTATTAGAAAAAAAAAAAATTTAACTTTACTCACCTCCGATGTTCAGATGCAGTGTCCCGCGGCGATCTGATGCAGGTGACAGCTGGGCAGAGAAGGGGGGAGGCAGGCGATCGGAGGATCGCCTACCTCCCTCCTTCTCCGCCCAGCCGTCACCGGCATCTGAGAGGAGAACTGCCGGGTGCCCCATGACACCCGGCGGTGACGTCATTAGCCCCGCCCCCGAAGGGGCGGGGCTAAAATCCAAGATGGCGGCCGCCATCGGAAGATGCGACGGAGGGAGGGCTGTTATGCCCCCCTCCAGAAGACAGAAGACCCGGGGGGGGGTAATCGGAGCCCCCCCCATGAAGAGGAGAGGCAGCGGGAGTCGGCGGGAGCGGAGGTGAGTAACTGTCATTTTTTTTTTTTTAACAGGCAATCCGGCGGCTGCTGAAACGGGGGGGGGGGCACCCTATTCCGGGCCCTCCCCTGCAGCCGGAGAAGCCCCGATCGGCGATCGGAGCCCCGCTGGCTGAAGAGGAGACCCGGCCGGACAAAACAAGGGGTCAGGTAAGTGACTTTTTTTTAAACTTTTTTTTGTGGGATTGGGGAATGCCAGGCACGTAAAATTTACGTGGCTGGCACTTAAGTGACGGAGAGGCAACCACGTAAATTTTACGTGGCTGGCATTTAAAGTGGACCAACACCCAGGATTTTGACTATCCTGGGTCTTGGTCCACTTCGGTGGGGCACCCCCGATCGGGGTGCCCCGCTGTGTGAAACCCCCCCTAACCCCCCGAAAAACTCACCTCTCCCCGCTCCCAGCGCCGACGTACAAGCCAGGTCCAGGAACGTCTAAGCGGCTGCCGCCGCCGCCGCCTCCCGCGCGTCCCTTTTGACGCGCGCGCGCCCGTGCCGGCCATTCGCAGACGGCCGGCGCGGGTGCGCGCACGCCTACAGGGGCGCGAGGGAGGGAAGATCAGGTAAGGTTTTTCGGGGGTTTTGGGGGGGTTACACCCCGCGGGACATCCCGATCTCGGATGTCCCGCGGGGTGGGGGGTGATCGGCCCGGGAATCTTATAGATTCCCGGGCCGATCACCCGTGGGTGTTGGTCCACTTTAAAGGGTTAATAGCAATAGCTGTAAGGGCAGAGGCACAAACCGGGCATAGCGCGGTCCCCACACAGGCAAAAGCATGGCAAGCCAGTTGGTCCATGCGCCGGTCCTCACCATCCCTCAGGGTAGTAGTGTCAGGAGAATGGATGACAGATGTATTGGACAGCCCCAGGACGGGCGCGGCCACCTCTGAAGGACATGACCAACGCTTAATCACATCAGCAGGAAAGGGATACCTCTTGTCCCAACTCTTAGGCACCCCTGGCTAGGCCGCTCCCATTCTTTGAGCACCAGATTATTAAAGTGCGACTGCTCCGGGAATTCCAAACGTGGTTTAACCGTATGAAAAAGCTCACCCTGCTGCTGCGGAGTCATGGTAGGAGGGGAGATACAGAGCACTTCAAAAATATGAGCCAAAAGCCTGTCAGTGTCATCTCACGACCATGGATCTTCCCCAAAGGGAGACCCTATACCACCATAAACCCTAGGCTTCTCCTCAGATGATTCTGAATCAGAGAACAATTCCCCCTCCTCCAGGGGGGAATAACTAGTAGTGTCAAAAAAAACTCAGCTTCCACAGGATAGAGGGAAACGGCGGAAGAAAAATGCCGCTTCTTAGCAGAAGCCTTTACGCGAGGCAGACCCAGCAATATGATTCTCAATGCTGGCCACCCGTGCAACCAAATCAGGCCGAGACTCCACGCTGGTATGCTCCTCGCAGGGGGTCAGATGTAGGCGTGGGGGGGTAGGCAAAGCCCGAGGGGGCGCAGGCCCAGCAACAGGTAACCCAGACTGCAGTGCAAGTACCTGCTGCGCGCAGGATACACATACCCTGACATCATCACTTATGGGAGATACCCCACACGCAACACATAGCCGGGCTTGCCCCGAAGGAACCCCATGCCCATTATCCCCAGAAGCCTCCATATGGTGATTTGAATGGCACAGTAGGCCAGTGAGGGTTAACGCTAAAGAGCTACCCGGGATGCCCCCAATAAACACCTAGGGAAGTGGGAGATAATGAGGGGAGAAGGCCGGGAGAAACCACAGGACCGAAGCTGAAAAAAAAATCACCCCACGGGGGTTACTCACGGACCGCAGAGAGCCAGCAGCACGCAGCAGGAGACAAAATGGCGTCCGCAGACCTCGAGGGGTGTGCCGTGGAGATATGAGGTAAAATGCATCATCCACAGAGCCCGCCCCCCCCCCCCCGAAGAGCGCAAAGCGCGCCCACGTGATCTGGCCCGGCATCTCTGAGGTGAATGGGGCTGCCAGCCGCGGAGCGCAGTACAAACGCGCTGCGGC
This sequence comes from Gastrophryne carolinensis, assembly GCA_027917425.1. Classification (NCBI taxonomy): domain Eukaryota; kingdom Metazoa; phylum Chordata; class Amphibia; order Anura; family Microhylidae; genus Gastrophryne; species Gastrophryne carolinensis. The sequence continues at coordinate 277,542,268 of CM051238.1, forward strand.
GCGTTTTATTGAAAGTCACAAAGCACAACATATGTATACAGTCTTAAACCACTAGACAACCCCCCCCCCCCGGAGATCTCCCAAGGGGAGAGTGAGGGAGGATAACGGCAAAATCCCCAGGGAGAAACGGCGCCCAGGGAATAAGATGAGGCGTGAGGGTGGAGGGGGAAAATGGGAATAGGGTTTAACTGCACAGGATAAACCTGGCAAAACCCATGAAGCAGTGGGGGCATCCCAAAAGGCTCACCATTAGCCTAAACCACCTACCCTGTTAGAGCAGGGACTGCGGTAGGAGCCTAGCTCCTCAGAACCATAGTGCTTCAATAGCCTACCTTCACCCGAACCTTATCAGCCGAGGCTGGGAGGCAGTAACTGGAACAGAACGGGTGGGAATAGTCCTGCAGGGCCGCAGGCAATAAGCCCCGCTCACCTGCGCCACAAGAGAGCTGTCTTCTATCTTCTCAGTGCAGACTGCAGAAAAAAACTGGGGAATTTGTGGGAGGTCCCTGACTTATATAGGGCCGGGAGGAGCAACAAGCTGTTTTCTGCAGTCCAGTGCCATCTTGTGGATGTATTACCCATGTGTAAGGAATATTCTGGAACAGGACGTGCTGTATACTTAGAATAACTGTGGAGGTAATTATAGACTTCCGAGACTAACCCTTAAAAATCCAAAAAAAAAAATGGGGTCCCCCTCCCTGGCAAAATGGTGAAAAAGTACCTGTCAGCAGAGGGTGACAAAATCTCAAGTAGGCTGGCAGTTAAAAGGTTACAGGTACCTATGCATGTTGGGTATTGTTCTGCTCGGTGGACCTTGCGCTTTCAGATTTAGCTTGATTTTTCTTATTTGCATATTGATATTTTAGGAAAAGGTGTTTTTTATTCTGCTTTTTTATACAATTTTTTGTGAAACCCTGTGCAACCTAAGAATTCTTCGAGATATTACTCCCAGAAAGATGAGCCCACTACAACAAGCTGAGTATGCTTAGAAAGCTTAACATGTGTACTTTCAGGGAATAGATGGTTTATCAGGGATATTCCAAATGTAAAGGGTTGTTTTGGTAGAAAAAGCACAAGGTGCGCACTTTGTCTGCAGAGCTGAAATTTTGAAGTAAAATTACCGTTATGCGCATGCTTTACTTTGGGGTGTTTGGCAACTCTCTCCTTGACAGAACCTATGCATGCTGGGTATTGTTCTGTTTGAGGGATGTTGCTTTTTCAGATTTTCTTTTTTCTGGTTTTCTTAGTTTTTTTTAGGAAAATGTGGTTTTGATTCTGCTTTTTTATAAATTTTTAGGGAAACCCTGTGTAACCAAAGAATACATTGAGGGATTACTTCCAGAAAACTGCACCTATGTCAACAAGCCTGGTACGTCTACCTATACATATGTGGTACCGCTGTAACCGGGAGAAATTGGGGTTTCACACAAAATAAGATTTTATTGACAAACTTACATTTTTTATTACAAAAAAACTACAAATTGTAAAAAATAGTTTTTTTTAAATTTTTTTGCACAATTTTCACCCCAAAATATTGGGAATACACTTAGAAAATGACAAACAAGACATTTCATGTTAAAGCCCAGGCTCTGCTGAAAGAAAACAATATATCATTTTCCTGGGAAATCCCTTCAAAAATCACAGTTGAACATGGGGAGCGCAAAATAGGGCAAAATGGTCTGGCAACAAAGGGTGACAAAAACTCCAGGAAGGCTGGCACTTAAAGGGTTAAACTACATGTATGAGAAATGCATCTGGTCACAAACCAAGAGGATTATCTTGACATTTTACACCCTGGTTATGCGCTGTTCAAACACCTTCCATCAACTCACAGATTACCGCCAAGCAGAACCTCTAGATCCTAGAGTGGATTCTACCCCTCTGCAATCCACCTGCTGAATGTTACCAGTTCCGTTCTGGGACCTCACCTAACAACAGGGGGTCAAGTACCACCAAATATTCTAGAACTGATGCTAGTGCTGTCGTGGCCACTAGCCTATAAACTTCAGCTCACTATAACGTGTCAGGAATGTTGTTCTCATGTCTGACCACTCTGCATCCCCTGCTTTGTATCCCTTACATTGCTTCCCTGCTTTGTTACCTGCATTGCTTACCTGCATTTTATGATGATTCTATTATATATAGCTTGAGCTTTTATTAACATACTTGCAAATAGATCATACAACATTTCATGTCATTTGGCACTAAAAACAAGATGGCATTGTGCTGTAAAGCAGACTTCTATATAAAACTATCCATTAGTTACCTCATTGGGATACAAAACTTTCCATTAGTCACCTCATTTGAAAGATTTCTGTTTACTTACCATCCGAGCAGTACCCAAACTGGAACATCCTTGTGATATTTTATGTTACAAAAGTGACACAGACACCCAAAATATTTTTCACATGTTTTAAGCAAGTACAGATTCAGATATGTAGCCAATCTGAATATGTAAATAAAATACAAACTGAGTAAATACAAATAAAGGCTTTTTTAAATATTAGAAATACATTTATTAGGCAGAACTGCAATTGAAATAGTGACAATGTCGTTCAAAATGTTAAGCATTAAATAAATCCTAGAAGAGGATTATAAGACAGTATTACTGCTTACTGTCCTGTGTATGGAATGACTGCCAAAGTTAACCTTTCTGATTCCCATTAACACATAACATAACACAAAGAAAAGCAACTGTAAGTTTTAATGGGGAAGATCAATTAAAATAATTCCTGCCAGGTTGTGTTTTTTAAATTGGTAGGAATAAAATTCAGGGGTGACTTCTGCGAAAAAATACCATTTTGTGATTACTCACCTGTAAAATGGGTATTATAAGTATGTCACACACCGCGCTTCCAATATTCATGACATATGGGTTATAACCAGTAGAGGGCGAACTTCTGCAGAGATGACAGGAAAAATAGAAGCCCCTCCCAGTCCATAAATACCTGGGACCTCCCACACATTACCCAGTATAGGAAAGCAGTACGGGGACCAGGAAGAGCCAAATCCAAAAATCTTAACAATAAAAGGTTCACCATATAAAGGATCCAAAATACAATAATGGCGGGGTGAAGCGGGGTGTGTGACATACTTATAATACCCATTTTACAGGTGAGTAATCACAAAATGGTATTATTCCAAGTATGTCACACACCCCGCTTCCAATATTAATGACATATGGGACATCCAATAGCAGTGTCCAACATGGGTGGGGATCCCCAAAAAGAAAAGGCAACAAAGCACACATTTAAACCACTGCAGCTTGCAGAACCTTGATGACGTATGAACGGAAGACCAAGTAGCAGCCTTACAAACTTGTTCAACAGAGGCCTGATGCTGAAAAGCCCAGGAAGCCCCAACAGCACGAGTAGAATGAGCAGTGATCTGAAAAGGGGGAACCCTCCCCTTGGCAGTATAGGCCCCAACAATGGCCTGACGTATCCATTTACTAATGGTAGACTTGGCAGGCGCCAAACCTTTCCGGGGCCCGGAGGGCACCATGAACAAGGCGTCCATCTTACGAAAGGAAGAAGTAGCCACCAAATAGTACTTCACACAACGAACCACATCCAAAGAATGCAGGACCCTCTCCTTGTCATTGCTAGGCTTAGGACACAAGGAAGGGAGACCCACATCCTGATTGAGATGGAAGGCAGAAACCACCTTAGGAAGGAAATCTGGCTTAAAATGAAAAACCACCTTGTCCTGGTGTCTCTCAGAGTAAGGGGCTTGAATGGAAAGAGCCGCCAACTCAGAGACACGTCGAACAGAGGTAATAGCCCCCAAAAAGGCAATCTTTTGTGTAAGCATAGAAAGTGCAACATCCTGCATCGGCTCAAAGGGAGGCCCCTGGAGGGCCGACAGAACCAAATTCAACTCCCAAACGGCCAACAAGGGCTTTCTAGGGGGCCGCACATGAGTGACCCCCTGGAAAAAAGTCCTAACCAAGGGATGCAGAGCAAAGGACCTTTGAAAGAAGACCGCCAGGGCAGAAACCTGCCCTTTCAAGGTACTAAGCTGGAGCCCCAGGTCCAGACCGTGTTGAAGAAAATCCAAAATCCTAGGAATCGAAAACACCCTGCAAGGCAATGTCCTAGCCTCACACTAGTCAATATAGGACCTCCAAGTCCTGTAGTAGATGTTAGAGGAAGAACTCTTCCTAACTCTAACAAGTGTCTGAATCACAGCATCAGACAAACCTTCCTCCTTTAAGATGGAGGTTTCAGCAGCCACGCCGTCAAAGCCAGCGTTTGTAAATAGGGGTAACGAAGTTGACCCTGAGTGATCAGATCCGGAAACAGGGGCAACCTGTACTGATCTACCGCCAGCCGCATGACGTCTGCGAACCAAACCTGTCTTGGCCACCAGAATTGCTGGCGCACCCTCTAGAGCCAGCTTGCCCACCATGGAGAAGGGGGGAAACAGGTACAGAAACCCCAGATCCCTCCAGGCAAGAGACAAGGCGTCCACTGCCAGGGCCAGAGGATCCTGAGACAGAGACACAAATGCCAGAAGCTTGTGATTGTGACGTGAGGCAAAAAGATCCACCTCCGGAATCCCCCACTTGTGACAGAGGGACCGGAACACATTGTGGTTGAGCGACCATTCCCCTCGGCGAGAGGATCCCCTGCTCAGGAAGTCCGCCTCCGTGTTCTCCACTCCCGGAATGTACACCGCTGAAATGCATGGGACATTGCTCTCCGCCCATGCAAGAATCAGAGAAACCTCCCTGAGGGCACTCCTGCTGCGAGTCCCTCCTTGGTGATTGATGTAAGCGACCGCAGTCCGATTGTCTGATCGAACCTGAACCGGTAGACCCTGGAGGTGATGCGTCAAACGTGATAGCACCAACCGAATAGCTCTCAGCTCCAAGACATTGATGGGGGTGTGGTCCTCCCGAGGACCCCACAGCCCCTGGAACTGATGTTCCTTCCAGAAACCCCCCCAGCCCGACAGGCTGGCATCCGTGGTGACGTCTCCCAACAAGGGGTCAGAAAAGACCTGCCCCTCAGAAGATTCCTTGGTTCCAGCCACCAATGAAGAGACTGCCAAACCAGGGGAGACATCAGAAATGACTGATCCAATGACAGCGGACATCTGTCCCAAACCGACAGTAGATGGAGCTGGAGCGACCTCATGTGGAACTGAGCAAAGGGGACTGCCTCAAAGGAAGCCACCATCAACCCCACCAGTCTCATCCGTAGCCGGATAGACTGGCGAGGGATTGACAAAAAAAAGACGTATCAGATCTTGAACCATCTGCACCTTCGACTGAGGTAGAAACAACCTGATCTGAATGGTATCCCTTGACGGGGAGATAGAAGACTTGGGGTGGTTGATCACCCAGCCAAACCTCTCCAGCGTTGAAACCACCATCTTGGTGTCCAGCTCCGCCTGTCCGAGAGAGGATGCCGTAATGAGGAGGTCGTCCAGATACGGCACAATGCGAATGCCCTGGGCTCTGAGAAGGGCCATTATACCAGCCAACACCTTGGTGAACACCCTTGGTGCCAAGGTCAGCCCGAACGGGAGGGCCACAAACTGAAAATGCTGATCTCCCACCACAAACCTGAGAAATCTCTGGTGTCCTGGGAAGATCGGTACATGAAGGTAAGCATCCTTGATGTCTATGGACGTCATGATGTCCCCCTGACGAAGAGAAAGGATGGCTGAGCGCAAAGTCTCCATGCGGAACTTCTTGGTTCTGATTAACCTGTTGAGAAGCTTCAAATCCAGAATGGGTCTTATGGATCCATCCCTTTTGGGCACCATGAAGAGGTTGGAATAATAGCCCCGGCCTCTCGCTTCTAAAGGCACCGTGCATATGACTTCCATGTCCAGAAGATTTTGCACTGCCACCAGGAGCCCCTGCGCAGCCCGGGGGTCCAAGGGGACCCGAGATCTGAGGAATCTGGGAGGGGGCCAGTACTCGAACTCCAGTTTGTACCCGGAAGACACCACTTCCAAGATCCACTTGTCTGAGACCTCCTGGTCCCAGACCTGGAAGAAGTGCCGCAGCCGTCCCCCCACCCGCAAGGGTGAGGGCGTCCCCTCAATGCTGAGCTGGCTTGGCAGCGGGCTTGGCCTTGGAACCCCAGCTTGGACCTGGACGAGCACGTCCTCTGCCTCTATTCCAGGAATCGCCTCTGGAGCCAGAGTAGGCAAAACCTCTGCCTGCTCTGGCACCTCGAAAGGAAGGATTAAAGGAGCCTGCCCCCCGAAAGGAACGACGCTGCTTCTTACGTTGAGGTAACTTTCCTCCTTTCACTACAGAATCCCACTGAATAGCCACCAGCAACGCCAAGGTTCTACTACACATACAAATTGCGTCATCTAAAGCGGTTAAAACAAAAGTCATGAACAATTCAAACCACTTATGGGCTGTGAAATCATCACTGGCCGGGTTAAGCTGGGAAGCACTCAACAGGTCCCTAATCACAGACCTGGTAGCCACCGCCGTGAGCGCCGAGGCACAAACAGGCCGCAAGGCTGAACCCACACTAGCAAAAGCATGGCAAGCCATCTGATCAATGCATTTGTCCTCACTATCTTTAAGGGTGGCATCTGGAGATTGCACAACAGAGGTGTTGGACAATCCCAGAACGGGCGCATCGACCTCGGGAGGGGATGACCAGCGCTTCACCGCGTCCACCGGGAAGGGATACTTCCTATCCTATCCCTGAGGAACACCAGGGAGCCGGCTAGGTCTCTCCCATTCCTTAAGAATTAAGCTTTCAAAATGATTCTCATTTGGGACCTCCAAGCGAGGATTCGAGGTTCCAAAGAATTCCCCCTTCTGCTGAGGAGGAGAAATAGCCAGCACATCAAATAAATGGGCCAGGACTCTGAGAGTATCCACGGCATCCCCCTGCGCCTGCCCAGCATCAGCATAAAAAAACTGCTGATCCTCAACATCAGAGTCCGCAAACAATTCCCCCTCCTCAAGCGGGGAATAATCCGACCAGTCAAGCGAATCATACTCATCAAAATCCAGAGCCGGCGCAGCCAGAGACAGGTGTCTTCTCTTAGCTGGGGCCTTTCTGGCCGCAGAGCTAGAAATCAATTTCTCGATGTTGGCCAAGCTAGCACATACATCAGATTGCGACTCCCTGCTAATGACAGTGTCACATGGGGTATGGACAAGGCGGGGTGGAGTAGGTGATGAGGCCGGCGGCACTGACCCAGACGCCTGGGACCCCGACTGCCGCGTTATGGCCTACTGAGCACATGGTATACAAATCGGTATATTGTCCCCTGTAAGGGATACCCCACAACCCACACACAGCCGGGAATGCCCCGAAGGGAGCCCGAGCCCGGTATCCTGGGGAGCCTCCATATGGTGATTTTAAGGTAGTCACAATGACCAGAGGGAATTACGCTGCTTGAGCTACCCGGGATGCCCCTTTAAGTCCCTAGTGGGAGGATTTGTAGGACCCCAAATTTAATCTCCGAGAGACCGGGAGAACACCCCCCCCCCCCGTTGTAGAGGGGAACAGGGAGACCCAGAAGGGGGGGGGGATCCCACACTAACGAGTGGAAGGGAACAAACAGGGACGGGGCATCCCAAACCAGGATCACCAACCTAGATACCGCCTACCCCTTAATCTGGGGTCTCACGGGGGAGCATGGCTCCCTAGATACACCTCTAAGATGTTGGCTACCCTTGCCCCGGACCTACAGCCAAAGCTGGGAGGCAAAACATGGGTTTAACTCAAAAAAGGTCCGGGCAGAAATAGAACAAATTGGCCGGGTGAAGACCCGGCTTAACTGCAAGGAAGAAACACAGCCATCTTCTGACTTGCTCGCCGTCCTGCAGAGACGAATACCGGGTAATGTGTGGGAGGTCCCAGGTATTTATGGACCGGGAGGGGCTTCTTTTTTTCCTGTCATCTCTGCAGAAGTTCGCCCTCTACTGGTTATAACCCATATGTCATGAATATTGGAAGCGGGGTGTGTGACATACTTGGAATACAATGCACAATTGATGAGAGCATGTAATGTATAGCTCAGCAGGGATTAAAATACCTTGCAAGTCTACTTTCACGAACTAACAAGATGGTACAAATAAAAACTAATTTGAATATAAGCCCGGTCGATATATCATGAGATGCCTGAAAAACAGTAATGACCCTTGAGATGCTGTGATTTCAGGCAGATCAACCTCAAAAGAGCAGTGAGCTCTGGTCATATTTCATCAATCATATTTGCAATCTTTGAAAAGCTTGTCACGCTTCAGATGATGGTGTGAACCATTCCCATATATCCTGGGCATAAAACTATGCCATGCCCGATTGGGTGTGTCCGGTAATATTAATTAACTTGGTGGTATATAGAATTTTTTGTCTTTTCTTAAAATTATGTCTGTTGTCTTTTTTTTTTTATACAGTGCTTCAATATAAATATGAAATTCCTCATATTCTTGTATTCTGTTATTTCTTTCCAATTTTATGCGAATAATACAGCAAGCATGACAAACTAGCTACAATGTCTAAAAGCTGTTTTCATGAACATAAAAACAGATGCAAGTTGACTATCCCTTCCGGTAGGAGGTAGGAGTTTCACTGCTAACAATCTAAGCTAAAGCTTAGGTTATCAAATTAAAAAAAAAAAAAAACAATTTCATGAACAATTTTAGGATTATATAATTGTAGTCATACATAGTATGCAAAATATTTACCCTCTTGTTTTGCTAAGGGGCAGATAAGGAAAATCATAACCGAAACAGTTGCATATTAATTATGGACACCATCCCTGAAGTATCTACTTTGACAAGACTTCCCTGACCTTGTCTAGAATGGTATCAACCTCAGCCATGGCACCAAGTCCTGTGGAAACAAAATCTGCACATAAGCTGTGTAATAATAGAAAACAAAACAAAAAGTTTGTACATTTTATTATTAACCAACAGTTGACAATCATACTACATGGTTTAAGTAGCCCCCGTCTAACCTACACAGGACACACAAGGTCAAACTGAATACCAACCAATTGTGATCCTTCCTCTTTTGTCTACAACCCCATCCATCAGACCGTAAGCTTGTACTGCAGGCCTCTTCTCTATGGTATTCTGTTTTTTAGCATTCAACCTTATAAAAATACCATTTTGTGAATTCTCACCTGTAAAATGGATATTATAAGTATGTCACACACCCCACTTCAAACATTAATTATTACACTTGGGGTAACTCCACCAGCAGGTGGCGACGTGCAGAGAAGTCATGAAAAACAAGCCCCTCCTGGTCTATACATACCTGATACCTCTCACTCATTTCCCAGTATTCAAACAGCAGTAAAGACAAGGTACCAGGAAAAAAACCCTGTAAACGAAAACTTCACCCTATAAAGAATCCGGGATACCAAAAGGGCGGGGTGAAGTGGGGTGTGTCCATTTTACAGGTGAGAATTCACAAAATGGTATTATTCTAAGTACGTCACACACCCCACTTCAAACATTAATTATTACACTTGGGACATCCAACAGCAGTGTCCAGAAAAGGGCGGGTATCCAACAAGGCCATAATGCAAAAATCAAACCACTGCAGCCTGCAGAACCTTGCGGCCAAACACAGCATCCGCTGAAGCCCGCACATCACCTAGTAAAAACTTAGAAAAGGTGTGAACAGAAGACCAAGTAGCAGCCTTACAAACTTTGTCCACAGAAGCCTGGTGCTGAAAAGCCCAAGACGCTCCAACAGCACGAATAGAATGAGCAGTGATACGAAAAGGGGGAACCTTCCCCTTGGCAGAATAGGCCCCAATAACAGCCCGACGAATCCATTTGCTAATGGAAGACTTAGCGGGAGCCAAAACCCTTCCGAAGCCCACAGGGCACCACGAAAAAGACATCAGTCTTACGAAAAGGAGATGTAGTAAACAAAACAATACTACACACAGCACACCACATCCAAACAGTGCAAACCCTCTCCTTGTCATTCCTAGGCTTAGGACCCAAGGAAGGAAAAACAATGTCCTGGTTAAGAAGAAAAGCAGAGACCACCTAAGGAACAAAGTCCAGTTTAAAGCGGAAAAACCACTTTGTCCTGATGTCTCTCAAAGTGAGTAGCCTGAACCGACAAGGCAACCTCCTGAGTCAGAGTAGAAAGAGCAATAACCTGCAAAGGCTCAAAGGAGGAGCCTGAAGAGCAGAGATAACCAAATTCAAAACCCAAAAAGGGAGAAAAGGCCTCCTAAGAGGCCGCAATGCGAGACCCCCTGGAAGAAGTCTTAACCAAAGGAGAAAACGCAAAGGACTTCTGAAAAAAACAGTCAGACAAGGCAGCAACCTGCCCCATTAAAATACTCAGCTGAAGACCAGAGTCCAGCCCCGATTGAAGAAATTCCAAAATCCTGAAAACACAAAAGACCCGACAAGGCAAAGAACTAGCCTCACTCCAATCAATATAAGATCTCAAAATCCTATAATAGATGGTAGAAGAGGACCTCCTCAAGGCACTAATAAAAGTCTGAATAACAGATCCAAAAACCTTCCTCCCCTAAGATGGAGGTTTCAGCAGCCAGACCGTCACAGCCAGCGTTGATGAATTGGGGCAACACAGTTGACCCTGTGTGATAAGATCCAGCCAAAGAAGCAGATCGCACTGATCCACCGCCAGACAAACGAAGTCTGCGAACCACACCCTCCTTGGCCACCTTGGAGCCATGAGAAAGGCTAGAACCCCGTCCAGGGCCAGCTTTCGCAACACCCTGCCTAGCATGGGGATCGGAGGAAAACAGATAAAGAACCCCAGGTCCCTCCAGCTCAAGGACATGGCATCCACCGCCAGAGCCAGAAGACCTTGAGAGATCGACACAAATGTCGGAAGCTTGTAAATGTGACACGAGGCAAACAGATCCACCTCCAGCGTCCCCTACCAGAGACAAAACGACCGAAAAACCTGAAGGTGGAAAAACCATTCCCCCCGGCGGAAAGAGCACCTGCTCAGGAAGTCCGTCTCCGTATGCTCCAATCCTGAAAGGTACACTGCCGAGATGCAAGGAACACGAGTCCCCGCCCAGGCTAGAATCAGAGACACCTCTCTAAGGACACGCAGACTGCGAGTCCCTCCCAGACAATCGAATGTAAGCAACCGCCGACCAATCGACCGACTGAAACAGAAAACCGACAGACCCTGTAAATGCTACGTCAAGTGAGACAGAACCAACCTGATGGCTCTCAACTCCAGGACATTGACGGGCAAGAGGGCCTCCAGAGGACCCCACCTCCTCCAGAGCCGAACGTCCTTCCAGAAAACTCCCCATCCCGACAAACTGGCGTCCGTGGCGACAGTTTCCCAAAGAATGTCCGAGACCATCCACCACCGGAGAAACTGCCGAACCCGGGAAGAAATCTGGAAAGACCGATCCAATGACCACGGTCGCCGGTCCCAAGACGCCAACAGAAGAAACTGAAGCGTCCACGTATGACAAGGAACAAAGGGAACTGCCTCAAAGTAAGCTACCATCAACCCCACCAGTCTCATCCCTAGCCGGACAGACGGGCAAGGAGTGGAAAGAAGAAGCTGCACCAATCCCTGAACCAATAGAACTTTGGCCAGAGACCGAACGCTCTGTGTTGACAGTAAACCAAGGTCATCCCCAAAAAAGAGCACCACCCTGGCCGGAACGAGAGAGGACTTGGGATAGTTGATCACCCAGTCAAACCTCTCCAAAGTGGACACTCTTGGAGCCGAGGGAAGACCGAACAGAAGAGCCACAATTGAAAATGCCGAACTTCCACCACGAAACGAAAAAACCTATGGTGAGCCGGAATACATGAATATGAAAATAGGCATCCTCAATGTCTATAAACGTCATGAAATCCCCCTGCCACAAAGAATTGATGGCAGAAAAGCAGAGGTTCCAAGCGAAACCTCCGGGGAAGAATAAAACACAGATCCAGGATGGGACGAACCAAACCGATCAACTTGGGCACGGTGAAAAAAAATTGGAATAATACCCGCGGCCCACCTCCGAAGGAGGGACCGGGCAGATGACTGCCATATCCAGAAAAAAATTTTAGAAGGAGGACGGAACTCAAACTCCAGCTTGTAAACCGGCCGACCCCACCTCCCGGATCCAACTGTCCAAAACCGCCAGATCCCATACCCGGGAGAGGAGTCGCAACCGTCCCCCCCCCGCCCGCAAGGGTGAGGGCGCTCCCTCATTGCTGAGCTAGCTTTGCAGCTGGTTTGGATTTGGCACCCCAGGGCGTGAACGGGACGGCCACGGCCTCTGCCCCCGTTTCAGCTAGCACCCCTGGGGGCCAAATCCAATCTCTCACCAAACAGGCGCAAACCCAAAAAGGGAAGAGGGCAATCAATGTTTAAACAAAGAGGAGTTTAGACGGCACCAGCTAACGTTACAATTAATGTTCTGGTGCCCTGCTCTGTTTTCCCCAACCAAATTATAAATGACCAAGCAAAAAAAGGGGGGTGCCCTAAAGACCCCTGAAAGGGGAAACACAGAGACTAACAGTGGCACTCAATAGTATTTAAATGGTAAGAAAATTTATTGTAACATCTGAATCACATACTAAGACACATTAAAAAATACACTCATTTAAAAAACATATAACATTAATATCCATACTACTCACAAGAGATGGGGGGGAGGAGGGAAACATATACAGTGGGCTATTTGATAATGGAGATGTTGACAACCGTACAAATATGTGTCTATAACCTAAAACCTCATTGCTAATATATACATAAATGTGCAATTATATAAAAAGTGCTAAGTGCCAAATAAAGTGCATCAGTATCAAGCATGTAGCTGTGAAAGAATCCAAACCATAGAACAAACACACTGAAATACCTGACAATGAAAGTGCTAAGTGCTGATAGCCACTGGAGCCCTCCTCACATAAACAACCCTGGACGCGTTTCGTGACGTCACCGTCACTTCCTCAAAGAGAGTATCCTCTGCTTGAGGAAGTGACGGTGACGTCACGAAACGCGTCCAGGGTTGTTTATGTGAGGAGGGCTCCAGTGGCTATCAGCACTTAGCACTTTCATTGTCAGGTATTTCAGTGTGTTTGTTCTATGGTTTGGATTCTTTCACAGCTACATGCTTGATACTGATGCACTTTATTTGGCACTTAGCACTTTTTATATAATTGCACATTTATGTATATATTAGCAATGAGGTTTTAGGTTATAGACACATATTTGTACGGTTGTCAACATCTCCATTATCAAATAGCCCACTGTATATGTTTCCCTCCTCCCCCCCATCTCTTGTGAGTAGTATGGATATTAATGTTATATGTTTTTTAAATGAGTGTATTTTTTAATGTGTCTTAGTATGTGATTCAGATGTTACAATAAATTTTCTTACCATTTAAATACTATTGAGTGCCACTGTTAGTCTCTGTGTTTCCCCTTTCAGGGGTCTTTAGGGCACCCCCCTTTTTTTGCTTGGCCAAAAAGGGAAGAGCCGCAAGCGACCTTTTGGAATAAAACCAGCAGTCCATTGCCGCAACCACACCGACCGCCGTATAGCTACCAACAGAGCCGTAGCCCTGTCACACATCAACATAGCGCCATCCTGAGCGGCCAGGACAACGAAACGAAGTACTCGCAACGCTTGAGGGCAAGAAATTCAACACAAGCAGAATCAAGATCCGCACATAAATCACCGCCAACAACAAAAGTGCCGAAGCACAAACAGGTCTCAAAACCGAACCCGCACAAACAAAAACCCTGGCGGGTCAGCTGGCCAATCCGGCGCTCCTCGCCATACTTAAGAGTAGCCGTGAAAAGAGAAAGCAATACTGCCACATGGATAGCCCCCAAACCCGGAGCCTCAACCTCGGGAGGGGCAGACCAGCGCTTCACCAAGTCCGCCAGAAAAGGATACTTCCTATCCCAACTATGCGGAACACCGAGACGCGAAGGTTGCTCCCAGTCCTTAAGGACGACAGTTACAAAATGTCGTTGACTGGGAAGCCCCAAGCGCAGCTTGGTCACCACAAACAACTCGCCCTTTGGCGGAGGCACCGCCTCAGGAGGATCCAAATCCAAAACCTCAAACATTTGAGCCAAAATGGAAGGGGTGTCCGAAACAGTCCCCATGGCCTGGTCACCCTCAGCACCAAACAGCTGCTGGACCTCAGGATCATCCAAATCCTCAATCAGCTCCCCTTCTTCAATCAGGGGGCAATCAGACCAATCCAATGCCTCAACATCCGAGTCCGGCGAAGGCGGGGACAAGTTTCCGCTTATCCGGAGCCTTCTGAGCAACCACAGCGGAAAACATCTTCGCGAGGCTAGCCAATCGGGCGCAAACCTCGGATTGCAAATACCCACCCATGACAACGTCACACGGGGTCTGGAACAGGCGGGGAGGAGACGGGGACGACAAGGGCGGTGAAGAGTCAGACACCGGGGTGCCGGACTGGCGCACAATGTTCCACTGCACACATGGAATGCATATAAGAACATCATCCCCTGGGAGCGGAGCCCACAACCCCCGCACAGCCTGAGCAGCCCCGAAGGGCCGTTTTATCCTTGGTAGCCTCCATATGGTGAATTTATGGTCTTCGCAATGACCCAGGGATTTACGCATTAAGCGACCCGGGATGCCCCTTAAAAACTCTTTTTTTTTTTTTTATATGGCCCTAAAGTGGGAGAATTTGCAAAATAACCAATATAGGGATAAAATTGGAATGGACAACCCCACTAGCCAGGTTGCCAAGACCGGGAGAACCCTGCAGCGTGGAATCCCAGAATCCGAAAAGGGAAAAAACCACAGTCATTCCAAACACAAACAGATCACATGAATACACATGCAAAAACAATACTATAACACCAAAAGGGTCAGCACAACCCACATGGATCAGTAAACCAGAGCATAACCATACATAAGTAAATATACACAAATAACAACATATGGAAGGCTAGGGATGCCCCAAGGTATCCAGCAAAAAACGCCCATACACCCTGACGGCACCCTGACACAACCCCCACGCCAGGGAGCTACTGTACCTACAAGCTGTAAAAGCCCAACGGCCAAGAACCACCTTAAAAAGATGAAGAAAATGGCGGCCAGCCAAGAGGAGAGGAGAAGGGAGAAGAAGGGCGGGCCCAGCAAAAGCGCGGCTAGACGCTGCGGCCCCGCCCCTCCCTCCAAACCAAGCACAGCGCGGGCCGCGCTCGACGCGGCCCCGCCCTCTACACCGCCAACGAACCTGACACGGGAGCGGGCGCCCAAGCAGACGGCGCCCGCACGAACAGGCAGGCGGGCCGGCGGCACTACACACGCCGCCCGGCCCCGCCTGCGCATCACCCCGAGCACGAGCGCCAAAGCACAAACAGGCAGGCGGGCCAGCGGCACTACACACGCCGCCCGGCCCCGCCCGCACATCACCCCAGGGACCGTCAGTAGCGGGCCTCGGCGCCCGCAACGAGCACCCCAGACCGACGGGCCGGCGGCGCACACGCCGCCCGGCCCCGCCCCCGGGATAACAAAAAACCAAGGCATACCAGGGAGGCACGGAGCCCCCAGTGATAATGAAGTGGTGGGGAATTGAATTCAAACTCTTAGCATGTGTTGTACCAAAAACCAGCTTTTTTACAAAGTGAGCTATTCAGTCTGTTACGTAAAAAAGAGGCTTCCATGGAGCCTGTGCAGGCCTCCAGCACACTGTGTGCCATGTATGAGGCAGCATTGAATGGCTGCAGATAACACCTTGTAGAGTGAACAGGCAGCAGGTTACAGGCAAGACCTCATTGCCAAGCATACGTGTACACATGCACCATAGGATAGCCAAACAAAAGCGCGCGGGCCGGCGGTACCACAAACACACACGCCGCCCGGCCACCAACACACAGTCACGTGTAGAATCACCCAGGCATACTAACAATCACCAATCACGGATCACCAACCGGATAACCACTATGCCCCATGATATGGGGTCGAGCGGAGGAGCTAATCTCCTAGGCACCTTAAGTGCCGTCTACACTTTGCCCGGACGACAGCCTAAACTGGGAGGCTACCAATCAACAAGGGGCTGATAACACAAAAGGCTGGGCAGAAATAGACCATGGGGGGGTGCCGGGGTCTGACCCCGGCTACCTGCAAGCAGGAGACTTCTTTCTTCTGTCTTGTCGCCATCTTGCAGAGAAGAAAAACTGGGAAATGAGTGAGAGGTACCAGGTATGTATAGACCAGGAGGGGCTTGTTTTTCATGACTTCTCTGCACGTCGCCACCTGCTGTTGGAGTTACCCCAAGTGTAATAATTAATGTTTGAAGTGGGGTGTGTGACATACTTAGAATATCATGTTACTGGATGATGCTACAGATCACTATAGGCGTTAAGTGTATTCAATATGTTTCCAAAGAATATACATGTTCCCCACTCTTTATTGGTTTAACTGACAATTACAGCTAAGACTGCATCTCTCAATAGCCCAATACAATATTTGAAAATAAAACTAAAAAGACATCTGTGGGCGTGTTGTAAAAAACTAAACTAATATACATACATACTAAAAACTTGTGTTGTCAGTTATAGCAAACAATAGCATCACAAGCTTAACTAAATGAACTGCTCTTTTTTGTAATAGGTCCCAATTTTACAGAAGAGTTCAGGCTGCTACAACAGGTTAGTGGTTTTGATCCCAGATACATTTTGAGAAAGGTACCTTGACTATCTATCTCTTAATCCATGTTAGCCCCCAAAATATAAATATATATTATTTAAGCAATAGTTTATGAGGTTTCTTTTGCTGAATTTTGTCTTGAGTAATTTAAACACAGCTCTGACCTTGTGGTAACCATGCTACCTGACTTTCAGATGCCTGAAGAGATGTTTGTTCATGAATCATGTGTAAATAACCCTGCTGTCTGTGTCTGAAGCATGTGTGTTCAAATCTTGAGGTACCTCAGCTTAATTAAACTTAACCCTTCTAACGCCAGCCACGTAAATTTTACATGCCTGCTACCAGTGATAGGGTCCATCTCCCACTTCTGCTGCCAAAGCCACTGACGGTCTGACAGTTACCTCCGTGCACGATCCTTCCAGCCGGTCTCCTCTTCACCTGGAGGGACTCGGATCCAAAGCACCCCTGGGCTCTTTAGTCTTCATGAGAGGCTGCTGCCCATATAGGCTAAGCAGGTCTGTAGCTTTCAAGGCCAGGGGCCACCGAAGCTGGCCTTCGCACTCTGGTCTACAAGCCCCCATAGCAGGTTCCCAGCCCAGCCTGGTTATGCTGGAAAGGGGGGACCCCATGGCAATATTTTTTTTAATTTAACCCTTTATAGTGTGGATAGTAGTTGTATTTTATTTGTAAATGTTATAAAATGCTTTTTGGTTTCGGGGGGGTATCCTGGGCAGGAATGGGGGCTAGCGATAGCTACACTTGTCAACAGAGGGTAACACAACATCTCAAGTAGGCTGACAGTTTAAAGGATTAAAAGTAGCTATGCATGTCTGGTATTGTTCTGTTCAGATTTAGCTTGTTTTTTCTTTTTTTGCATATTGATATTTTAGGAAAATGTGTTTTTTAATCAGCACGTTTATACATTTTTAGGGAAACCTTGTACAATCAAATAATTCTTCGAGAGAAAGATGCACCCACTACAAAAAGCTGGATATGCCTAGAAAGCTTAACAATGTACTTTCAGGTTTGTTGGGGGTATGTCAAATGTAAAGGGTTGTCTGCGGAGCAAGTAAAATTCTTCCACATATGCTTTACTTTGGGGTGTTTGGCAACCCAAACCCCTGAAAGTACCTATGCGTGTTTGGTATTGTTCTGCATGTTTGGTATTGTTATTCTGCTTTTTCATTTTTTTTTTTTTTTGTGAAACCCTGTGCAACCAAATAATTCATCGAGGGGTTAATTCCAGAAAACCGTACCCACATCAACAAGCTTTGTACACCTAAAAAGCATGAGGTTGTGTTTTTATATATTATTACCTTTGTCAGCTTGGTTTTATGTTAATAAGTATATTTTATTTATTTTTTTTATAGCTTTTTTGTAATATATAACATCATCTTTATCGTTATGCTCTGATCTCTTTAAAATGAACCTGCATTTATTGGTAACCCAGCCATTTGCAGTATTCAAATATTTGGCCAGACTTAGGCACTAGCAAAACACACACACAGTCTGCATTTAACCCACCCCATGTGCTCTTCCTCCCTACACACACATCCTATTTAGATAAGATCAAAAGTCTAATTAGATTTTTGGTTCCTTTTTTCCTAATCCCCAAGATGCATCCCGACTTGGGATGGCCCCAAGTGATGTATCTAAGTGCCCAAACTCACCTGCCTCCTGTATCCTGTGCAGCAGTTCTGCTTTGCCACAAGCATCCCAGTTTCCTCCATGTATTTTTGGGAGCCCAGCAGAGGAAATGCCTGCACTCTACATATTACATTTTAGGGATGGGGGGTGGCACGCAATGAGTGCAGCAGTTTATTTTTGAGTGCTGGGGGAACATCCATGCATATTCACTGCATATTTATGTTAGGGTCTTGGGGGACGACGACTGTGTACACACTGCATATTGAATTTGGGGGGCTGAAATGACATTCACATGCACTCTGCTTCTTAATATTTGAATTCTCTAAGAAATCTGTGCAGTCAACCAGCTGACTCAGCAACAGTGCCTAGGGCAGCATGAACTTCAAAACACAACCACAGTATGGGAAAGTGGGCTACCCCAGGCCATCGGTCACAGTAAGGCTGGCATTGCAGTGATTAGAGTGGGCGTGCTTTCAATGCTGTGACTGATGATAGGTGGAGGGGGGGTACAACACATTTTTTTTAAATGCCTGACATCACTTTAACCCTGTATTTAACAAATATAACAACAGGACATCCCAAACCAGGAAGCCCCCTAGGGACCATGCATGTCAGAGTCTTATCATACTTTTGATCTGGTTTAATAAGCCCTAATCCTACATAGGACTGCCTGCTCAAATACGCCTGGCGGCCACATCCCCCGCTACCCTCTAACAGGAAGCGAGCCCGTGCTGACTAGTCATATGACCTGGAGGGTTTCACACGGGGGGGGGGGGGGGAATCTAGCGGCCATCAGGGCATGAGTTTTGGTCCACTTTAACAGAATGTGTCACCCTAGGAGTAAATTCATGTCTCAACTTATAAGTGCTGACAACTAATGACCTGCATTATTTGAGCAGCCAGCGGTACAGAATCAAGGCTTTGGGTGGTTAGGTGAAGATGTGTATATTTTTGAACACAGGAGCACAACAGTAAGGAAATGCCACAGCCAGGACAATGAATGTATTTAAACAAAGCAGGAGTGACAATAGGCAGTTTAGCAACTGACCTTTATCTCCACACATCAGTGTCTTCTCTATACATGGAATCTCTGTATAGCCAAAGCTGGATAGGCAGTCAATTTGTTTAGCAGTGATTGGATGACTCCACATCGCAGTGTTCATAGCTGGGCAAAACAGCAGTGGTTTCTTCAGGTCCCATGCCCGGACCACACATGTCTGCAAAACATACAATTGACACTAAATCACTCTAGGACTCAATCATAAGAAATATTTTTAAACTGGTAACAACACCCGACGACTGCAAAAAATACAATTCTGTGAGAATCTCACCTGTAGAATTGGTATTATATGCATACAGCACGTCCTGCTCCAGAACATATTCATAACGTATGGGTATACCTCCACCTTCAGCGCCGTGCACTGCAGATCATGAAGAAAACAAGCTCCTCCCGGCCCTACATATACCGGAGGTCCTCCCACAATCCCCAGCATTGAAAAGCAGTGAGAAGAGAAGCCAGGAGAAACAAAACCACCCAGAATGTCTGGCAATAACACCAAGTGAGTACAATCACCATACAGGGGATCCAGAACAAAGTGAAACCAGGGTGGGGTGGAGCAGGACGTGCTGTATGCATATAATACCAATTCTACAGGTGAGAGGATTGTATTATTCTAAGCATACAGCACGTCCTGCTCCAGAACATATTCATAACGTATGGGACATCCAATAGCTGTGTCCACAATAGGGTGGGATCCCCATGAAAAGGCACAGCCAACAGTAAAGCGCTGTCACCCTTAACCATGCAATCAACAACGAGAGCAATGCTCTAACCTCAACCTTTGAACCTTGTAAAGGGAGAACTGAACTCAAGCAGCGGACTGGCCGGCCTGATCGCCAGAACATAGTGCTACAGGGCAAGCCAAGCACTAATAGTACATGAACTAATAACAATAGGGAGGAAGAATCTTCCTCTAAAAGGATAGGCCAAAATAACTGTCTAACCATGCCGCTACGAGAGGGGGTAGCCATGGTAACTCAAAACTTTTCCCCACGGGGAATACATGTCCAGGTCACAGACTGGACCAACAGAAGAGCTAACAACAATATTCAGCAGAGCCGAAAGAGTCCTACAGGTCCGGAAGGACGAGCAACCAAAAAAGGACCAGGCCAGAGGGCCCTAAATCCATGGCCACAATCAACCCGGCACTTCCAGAAGGGGGCACCGGAAGACCCCAAAATAAGATCCCATCAGGGACTTGACAGTTCCGGCAGATCTCTAACCCCAGTAAAGGGGCACAGATCCCTTTCATCTCATAGTAAATTAGGTCATAGTCCCGAGACCAGAGGATCCGTCCAAGGCAGAAAGGACGAAGTAACGCCTGAATCCCAATTAGTGTGAGGCGGGTACCCTCACCTCATGGTATAGATCTATACCAAGGCATGCATATATATAAGAAATATATATATAACGACCAAGACCATCAATAGTGCCGTTCCTTATGGCACACCCCTGACTGGAGTAATCTCCCCAGAAGAGCAACCTGATGGAGGGAGCAGGTCAGACAGGGACCTGACTAAGACCTGTGGGAACCCGTGGTAGGGCTTCAGGATAAGTCCTCCCCCAAGGGGGGAACTAGAGATCCCCCAGGAATGCAAACAAAAGATTGGATCAGGTCTCGTGATAGAAGAACAGATCGGGCCCCAACCATAGACCGAGTCCAGTAGTGAGTCCATGCCAAACACTGCTTGTAGGACCCTAATCCCAGGAGCAGATACCCTCCCGTCAGGGAAGGAGCTTAGACCCAGCGAATAGCATAGGGACAACATAAGCTAAACCAGCGTGGCAGAAGGAAGAAAAATAATGAGAAGACAAGGTCCAGAGCCTCCAAGGAGCAAAATACCCCGAGATCCGTGATCTCCGGCAGGGTAAGCCCCCGATCCTGCCAACGCTAAGGTAGGTCTAAAGTAAAGGAACCCTACTATGTTAAAAATAGTCCTCATGAGGGAACTTACCGTCCAGCTGTATTCAGCCGGACCCCCTGAGAATCCACACCCCACTGGGCCTCCCAGGCCCCAAGCATAGGGTGCTGCTTGCCATCAGGGACTAGCGCAAGTTCTCCCCGCACCCGGTAGGGCAAGGGTATGACATCTTCAAGTAAACTACCCAGCCAGAACCACTAGCCCCAACCAGGGCAGACCGATCTGGCCAATAACAGGGGTAGACCCCTGTAATAGAGGCGGGATCCCACAGAACCCTGCCAGTGTGAGCCCAGAGGCACAACAGAGAACCTCCCAAGGGAGAGATACTTCAGGAGGGACAAGGAATATCAAGTCCCCTAAGGAATCAGGGCTCCCCTGGACAAGATCCAGACCCAAGAATTCCGCAGGAACAAGGAGCAACCACTGTAAGGCAAAAAGTCCCCCAATGGACGGGAACAAGAAGGAATAGTCCCCAACTAGGACTCACAACGTGCTCCTTATGACCAAAAATCACCTAGGAAACCTGAACCTTCAAGGTCCCTTCCTAGGAACCCCGGGGGATTCAGAAGAAAGGCCCCCTTTGTCATCCTGCCAGATTAGGTACCATGGTAACCATCAGGGAGAGGCAAAGAGTATGGAATGCTCCCCCACGGTACTAACGAGTAACCAGTAGAAGAATAACCGCCTCCAGAAGGGGTAAGGTAAGCAGACCCAGACCCAGGGTGCAAACCCCTCATCCAGGGCTAATTTACCTCAGAGCCCAAAGATCCCCAAGACAAATGACGTCAAAGGACGAACCACCAATCAGCTCACCAGAAGCGAAGCTGTCTGGAGGAATCACTATACAGGACGGAGGACCGGAGGTCTCATACCTGTAATCTCCTTAGAATCAAGGAAAAAAAGGGCACCGGGTGAAACCTACGCCTGGTGTAAACCAGGGACTAGAGGGTGGAGCCGAGTAGGGCTCCGGTTTTGCCAAGTTCCATCCCCTAAACTCTTCGTGAGGGAACAGGAGAGCCTAATAGATCCCCTGTAAAACGCTCCTTGGTGCCGTGTGAGCCATCACACCCTTCCTGAGCCCCGTGCGTACAAGGGCGCCACAGGGGGCTTAGTTTAGGTCTTAACGGTGTTAGTGAACACCAATACCCAGTTGTAGAGGGCTCAGTATCCAGAAGGCTCCCTAGAGCCTGGAAAGAATCCAAACACGCCACCAGCGGCCAGAGGACCCCTGGGGCATGGGGCACAGACAGCCCCTTCAAAGGCGCCAGGCCGAAAGCTTATGGTACAGATGCCACACCCCCCTAGGTGCTAGGCAGATAAACTCCATCATCCTAGAAGGGAGAGAGAGGCAGACCCGCTCAGGGGCCCCAGATTCTATCTGATAATGGCGTTCAGCAGGGAAGCCATACCTGACAGGCCCAGTTTGGCCTGCACCCATGGAACCATAGTCCTCCTAACCGACTCAGGGAAGGACCACCAGGCAAACACTATTCCATCTCTGGGGTAACTACCTGAAGCCACCAGAGCGAGGCAGGATGCCTCCTGATAGGAGTAAGGTGCCGTGGCCATCCCCTCACCCAGGTGGGTGAGGGCGTCCCATCATGCATGAGGGAAATCAGGGAAGGAAAAGGACTTAGCCCGACCGGAGGGCCCTGGGCCTTGAACGTTACTCCTGGGACAGGATCCTGAACCAGACCCAGCAGGGGGCAACCCCGGTTCCTGCTCGACGGAATGATATGGAGGGGGAGGGGTCTCCCTGCTCCGTGGGGGGCGCAATGGCCGCCTCTGACTGGGTGGACTGTCTTGTTTCTCAAATAAGTCCAGACGTGCCCCAAACAGGTGATGCCTTCTAAAGGGGAGCCCCGTCAATATCCTTTTAGTGTCATCGTCTGCCCCCCACTGACGAAGCCAGAGCAGGCGACGTATAGCCACCACTTGGGCAGACGTCCTAACACACATTTTGATGGTGTCATCCAAGGCCATAAGGATAAATTTAACAAATATATCGCAACTAGATGCATAAAACACCTCCCAGGGTAAATCTTCAGGCTGGTGCTCCAGTGACTTACTTATAAGAGTCTTAGCGGCCACAGCCGTGATAGCCGCGGCACAGGTAAAGGCGTGGGAAGCAAGCCTATCGATACGCCGATCCTCGGCGTCCCGCAGGGAGCTGTAAGCCGGAGATGTAAGGAATGGGGGGTTAGGGACCCCAATAATCGGAGCGTCCACTACTGGGAACGAGGACCAAATATCTACCATCTCAGGGGGGAAAGGGTATTTCCAAGCCCAATCCTCCAGAGTCTTTTGAAGAGCAGGGGGACATTCCCACCCTTTAAGAACAAGGGCATGGAAGTGAGCCTGCTCGAGAAATTCCAAGCGTGCAGGCGCGGTATGAAAGCGCCCCCCTCTCGGCCTGGAGACCGCACCGGGAGGCGAAACGGACAGTACCTTAAAAATCCTGAGTAACATCCTGTCAATGTCAAGCTGGTCCAAGACATCCAGACCAGCATCATCCCGACCCCTCGGTCTCTCGTCAGGTGATCCCGGGTGAGAGAACAGGTCCCCTTCCTCCGACGTGGAACTAGCACGTGTAGACAAGGACTCCACAGAGCCCATAGCACAGGCCGAAGCCGCGGAAGAAGAAGGCCGTGGTCTAACTGGACCGATCCGGCCAGCCAAGCCTTCCACGATCTGGGCCAGCGTGGGCCGCCTAGGAGGGGGATCTATTTGTAACTCCCCACTTGTACAAGACTCAACAGGAGTGAGGTTTCGGGAAGGGAGAAGGGGTGGGAAGGAGCGAGGAACAACCGCAAGCGTCGCTCGCAGTTCCAGCGTCTGTTCAGAACATGGCGCGCAGACACGTGCCCCGTCCGCCTCGGCATGGGGGAGACCACACGATATACACAGCCGGTCCTGTCCCAAGGGGACCCCGGTAACATAATCCTGAGATGCCTCCATATGGTGATTGTTTAATTATAGTATGTCGATAGGGATTTATGCCGTAAGCAACCCTGGATGCCCCAACTACCCGCTGATCAATGTGGGAGATTTTGGGAAGGCCCGCTCCTTATACTTATGAGTATAGCAATGTATACGTATAAGGTAAATATATGAATAGGTATATAGGTATATAGGTATATGAGGCCGGGAGAGGCCGCCGGGAACTCAGCGTCTGGAAGACACAATGGGAAAAGAGATGTCAGGAACATGCGCAGATGGGCAGACAATAATGAGAGGGATTCGCCCGCAAGGGCACTTACAGCTCTAGTGGAGGAGGAGACCGCCACGACGCGTGCGCGGGAAGCTAACCAAAATGGCGCCCGGAGAAGCTGGAAGAGCAGGCTAAATACTCCGCCGTGACGCGGAGCGCGCCAGACAAAGGCCCCGCCCATTCTAAAGAGCGCGAAGCTCTGAAGTAAAAAATAAGGCAATGGTGCAACAGCCGGCCTAACGTGCCATAGAGCGGACACCGACAGTAAGAGCGGGCACCGCGGTAACAATATTAAACCGGACCTTCAGCGTGATTTAATGAAAAGCCCAAACTCTTAAAAAACGGTTCCCCAGCATCTAAAATTAATATATTTTACAAACTCTGTTCAGGAATTTAGGATACGGGCGGCGCCATCTTGACTCAGAAGCATCATACTTACTGAGGAGAGGAGAGTGGGATAAGGTACAGGGGGGCGGGTTATAGCTGTGCTTTGCTCAGACAGAGCAGAGCTGGGGTCAGGTAAAGGTCAGCAGTCCCAGAATGCAGAGCAGCACAGTCAGGAGGCACTTCCTGTTTGCAGGCTGCCTGATAAGATGGCGGCTTCCATAAGCCGCCATCTTGGATGTTTAAAGGCTCATAACATGCAATAGATGCAGGTAGGATGATTTTTAATGTGGACAATCTGTATGTACAGGGTGTGGGAAACATATAAGATAGACTCTTATTCAGAGTGAAGGTCCGCTTTAAGTGGCAAACAAGTAAAAAACACACAGGGGCAGCCGAAAAGGAAGCAAGCATTGCGGCCCTGACATCTCTGAGCTAGTAAGGGCAGGATAGAAGCCACGAGCGTGACACACCGGTACACTGGGACCGCCACACGCGTACCCTCCCCCCCCCTTTTTTTCCCCCAGTAGACGGGGAAAAGAGGGAGAATGGCGACCCGAATAGGGCTCATCACTACGCGGGGTACGGGACACTAATGCGGGAGGGGCATCCCTTGGAGGCTCACCATCAGCCTAAACCGCCTACCCTATGGTTGGGGAATTGCGGTGGAGACTAGCTCCATAAGCACACCAGGTGCTGCCTACCTTCACCCGACCCGTGCAGCCCAGGCTGGGAGGCATAAATTCACAATGAGGACGGGTGGAAATAGTCCCGCAGGGCCTCGGACTGTCAAGCCCTGCTCGCCTGCGAGAGCGTGATACTTCATGTCTTCGCAGTTTCAGCACTGCAGAGAAATCTGGGGATTGTGGGAGGTCCTCCGGTATATGTAGGGCCGGGAGGAGCTTGTTTTCTTCATGATCTGCAGTGCACGGCGCTGAAGGCGGAGGTATACCCATACGTTATGAATATGTTCTGGAGCAGGACGTGCTGTATGCTTAGAATACAAGAAGTTTTACCTTTCAAATCACTCCTGCAGTGAAATCGAGCCCTGTGACTGACCACCATGATCATGTGGTCATCTGTGACCAGATACCCAAGAGAGGCAGCTGGCGACCACATGACCTCAGGGGCAAATTATGGGCTTGATTTAACCAGGAAAACATTTTGTAATAAAAGGGTGTTCCTCTAGTTCAAAAGGCACTGGGTAACAAACACACCTATAGCAGTGGAGAGTAGAACACAGAGGTCCCAGATGATACCTATGAACCAGGTTGAACAGCATGCTAAGAACATGGTCACATATGTGAAACGAGTTAGGGAAGTTGTGCGGGGGTTGTTATAGGGGTTGAGTCAGCACGAATGTGAATGTGGCAAACTGCTCTGCTCTTACTGAGGTGGGAGAAGGTAGTTGTGGGCAAAGCAGAGAGCTGAAAGTTTGAACAGGTACTTCTTCTGGTCCCAGGGATTCAACACATTGCAGAGAGGCATCCCCAAACCAATACTCCCTGTTTTAACAACACAGCAGACAACCCCAGCTATCCTATGCAGATCTCTTTAGTCCCACTAACAGATATAGCCTGAAATCCAAAATCAGGCATAGTGTCACACCAAGGGGCCTCCATTTGTCTCCTTCTGGGAATTATGCAACCAGTAGAAGCTGAAAATCTCTCTACAATATAAAATGATCAACCATCCCAGGACTACTAGGTGATTGCTCAAGTACTGCCACTCTTTCCACTAACCATGGATGTTGGGCCACTCTAATCAGTGAGGAACCTGGTTCTCTTAGTCCCGGTCTTGGGAATTCCATACCTCCAACTGTGACCTTTAGATACTGGAGACATTTCAAAGCAATATAGAAAGGACGATTAACAAAAGAAAAGAAGACATCTTTGTGAGAACCTGGAGCCTTTCTTGACCCTGTGCATCAGCCTTGTGTAGGTGGGCATGCGGTCTTCTCAGTTCCTTCTCTTGCCAATGTTGCCCAGCACCCCACCAGACCAGATATTCACTGTCTTGTCTTCTTGGGAAGCTAGTCTGCTAACCACTGTTTCAGCCACCCCACATGCTGGTAATCAATTATTAGAGCAATCAATTATTCCAATTCACTGGTAACCAATATGATGGCCTATCCGTAGCTGGAAATTGTACTTGAACATACAGGCTGGTACCTGCAAATTGCATTGCTGCACCATCTCCTCTGACGTTACGCCCGATTCGGCGTAGGTATACGTTTTTAGGCATTTTCAGTCCAGGTACTTAAACACTGGATCTAACGATACAAAACCTTTTCTAGCATAGAATTAATGTGCATCTGACTGGGCCGACCTTGAGTCAGTCTCTAGCCATGATGAGGGCAACCACCTCTTACCAAGGGAAGACCAAAACTTACCTGTCCTAACCCAGGGACCAGTCTCCTTACCGCCTTCCAATGTTTGAAAGGCTCATCTTCCATTGCACTGTGACCTTGAAAAGCCCACCAACTCTGCAACTCTTCCTTGGGCTGCTGGTCCAAACTGTACACTTCCATGTGCTGAAAGCCATCACCCTCTCAGAGCACTAGATGGCCAATCTAAATGTCCTAAGAGGACTGTGACATATAATACCAAACTTCCAAAGAACCCACTTTGGATTATTCAATGTCGGGTGACAGCCTTCTGCCCGTCGGGCCGAAGTCTGCCTGAGGTCCCTTGGACTGAGGATTTGGACCTGGATAGTCGACTTCCATCAATGAGAATGTCAATCACCTGCTAGGAATGATCCAAAGGAGGAGCAGATAACTGTCCTCCCACAGTTTGTCCCCTGGGCGGAAAGAGGCTTCTAGCCCTCGGTGCTGCTGAGCTCTAACAAAACGTATGACGTATGGAGAGTGCAGCCTGGCACGTGCCTACCATGACCCCTGCATGGTACCCAACATCATACAGATAATTATAAATCTATGGTTTAAAAAAATCTTTTTATTGACAAATTAGCAGCACCAGAGTGTCAAAGACAACATAAAAGCCAGTATCTCCGCCACAGAAGTCTTAAAACGGAAAAAATAATTGGGATGCCCTGCTGTGTGACCCCTCCCCTCCCAGATTGCCCAGAAAAATTCACAGTCCCCAATCCTACGGCACATGCGCTGGCTCTCGTCAGAGTTGTTTGCCATGCATATGTAATGTTTGGCATATGGCTCTGGTTGTGGCACAAGTGGCTGCATCCCCAGCAACAGAAACACTTCTGCGCCCTGAATGTTTTGGGGGTGGAAGTGTTCGCACAGCTCAAAGATGCTGAGGATGCAGCCGCCATGCACATTATTATCCATTATCTCCAGCTATCATTTGTTTCATAAACAAATTCTGCTATGCAAATAGAAACATCAGAAAAAAACATTCTTCTTCTGTAGCCATGGTTATATTAAAATTGGTCACAAAGACCACCAGAATTAGATCAATCTGCTCTTCTACATATCTTCTTCTATAAACAGCTCTTAGGAGTCTTAAATCTGCTGGAGATTTAGGGCATGCTCAATGCAGATACCCCCTTTTTGCCCAAAAATATAGCAGTGCCTTATATTAATTTGTTTCCAAAAGATGCATTAGGGCTTATTTTCAGGGGATGTCTTATTTTTTTAAATACATTACATTATGCACTGTCAGGTTTCTTGCTATGAAAGCCATTCTCTTCCAAGTTCCATTGCACTGCAAGTGTTGCTCCTCCTGGTGAATGGAAGCAGCCACAATGCTCCAATATACGTTTGGGCACTGAGTGACGCCAGCAGGCCTGGCCAATTTGTGTTTGAGAGCCCGGCACTTGCCAACCCTTATTGTTTTGGGTTATCTTGATTGAGTGATTCTTTTCGGGCTATTGTTTGTGAAGGGTCTATCTGTCCTTCTGCCTTCTACGTGTATAGCTGTTTGGATTTGAATTGACTTTTTAAATAAACTGTAATTAGGGCTTACATTTCGAGCATACTCAAGCTTATTTTTAGGGTAGGTAGGTCTCATTTTCGGGGGAACAGGGCGAGTGTAAGGGTCTGTGCCAGGCTGACACAGTATATTCATTTTAAAATGTAATAGAGTTAAAAGTGACTAGGTGACATTTCTGCTTTTACCGGTCCTGCGTGTAATATGTCCTTTAGCTATTTACACAATTATCTCATTGCTGAGTATTTGAGCTGAGCGCTTCCAATTATTTTCAGCACTGCACTCCAGAATGTCATGATCACAATTTAATTTCATGATAACTCACAAGTGGCTAAAGTAAG
Organism: Gastrophryne carolinensis; assembly: GCA_027917425.1. Classification (NCBI taxonomy): domain Eukaryota; kingdom Metazoa; phylum Chordata; class Amphibia; order Anura; family Microhylidae; genus Gastrophryne; species Gastrophryne carolinensis. Next base: position 277,571,346 of record CM051238.1, read on the forward strand.
TGGAGAACAACTGGGTTGAATTCAACCTGATCCAAAAACCGATTTACTGGTTATGTAAAGCCTGGAGTAAAGGGAATGCTGAGAGGCTCAAGCAAGAAGATTATAGGCAAACATTTGCTTTCCACAGAGCTGTCTGATATGGGTCATATCCTAGTTTGGAGGAGTTGCTCCACTCGTGACTAGTGTTGTTTGTGCTCCTGAAACTATCAAGCTAGTGCGCAGTTGTGTAAATGTGTCATTGGAAAATTTTAACCAGTGTACAGATATATATATATCACACCCACACACATATAAACTGTATATACAGCCAAGTACAGTGGACCAAAACAAGCATTTAGATGTTTTTTGCCCTCAATTCTGCTTGGTATTCTTGTCACAGTGATTGTAATTTTCAATTTGACCAAATATGCCATGTTTCGCCATTGGTTTCTGACAGGATACCATTGTTCTAAACTAGCTGTTCAAGCCCCCCTCCTCGCAATCCCATGCTGGGAGCACTATTCAAAATAGTGCTTGAAGATAAGAGCCAAAAGAAGATTTACATTTACTTTGAAGCCCAAATCGTTTGTGAGAATTTTTATCCAATCCATTAACAGGACACCAAGGGGAGTTGATACATGCTTTTTTTTAAATGTATCCTTCTATAGGACATGGTTAGTCCACTTAAATAAGGCGCAATAATAAGGTATTTCCTGATGTACAGCTCTTGCACAACAACAATCTTCAGAACAGTATTTTAAAGAAAAACAAGCACACTGAGACCTGGCCCTAGAGTCTAAAAAACTATAGGGCCAAGTGGAAGACTTCCTTGCTTTCTTGCATTGAGAAATTCCTTGCCATGATCCCTCTGGCTGCTGTGCACAACTACACCAGAGTATGTGGTAGGAGTAGGTGTGCACAGCCGAGGGGGGCCGCTACCTAATTTGACCCTGGTCCTTACAAATTTTATAAATATCAAATTGTCATCAAATGAATTATTATTAATTAATTATTATTTAACAATTTAAGCCTAATCAAAAAAATTTTAAGCACATTTTTGTAAAGTGACTTGATTAGCGGCAACAAAACTGTACATATTCTTAGTATACAGTTTGTCCTGCTCCAGATACAATACTTACTATTGGGTATTACTCCGCCAGATGGCGCTGGACTGCAGAGACATCGAAAACAGGCTCCTCCCGGCCCCTCAAATACCCAGGGACCTCCCACAAATCCCCAGATTTTCTCTGCAGTCTGGACTGCGAAGGACAAGAAATGGCTCTCTCTACTCGCAGGTGAGCGGGGCTATTATTCCCACCTGTTCCATTAGTAATATGCCTCTCAGCCTTGGCTGCGCTGGTCGGGGGACGGTAGGCAGCACCGCTGTTAGGTGCTTAGGAGCGCTGCTCCACCGCAATCCCCCACCAAAGGGTAGGCGGTTCAGGCTAATGGTGAGCCTCTATGGGATGCCCCTCCCGCACTATTGCCCCTGTCCATCAGTGGGCCCTATATTAAGTGGCTGCTGTCCTCCCTCACTCTCCCTGTAGCCTTCGGGGGGAAAGAGGGTGTGTGTGTGTATGTATGCTTTACGTGTATTGACTTTGTGCCTTATTACTTTTTGTTTTGTGTCAGCCGCTGCGCGCCTTTTATCACTATGTTTCGCGCTTGGTGGCGGCGTTACCTCAGGCCGCCGGTGCGCCGTCATTGGCTGTTTGTCATGTGTTGGCTTCGCACTCTTCGGGGGGGGGGGGGGCAGTTTCTGGCGCGTTCCGAGTCATTGCTAGTGCGGGCCCGCCCCTCAAGGTATACCGACGCCATTTTGTCTGCTTCTGCGTGACGGACCTCTACCTACCGCGGTCCGTAAGTGCCCTCGTGGGCGGCTTTATTTCCTCCATTTTATTACTGTATGCTTACGGCTCATTTGATTGTGTCTTTCAGACGGGCGAATCCATTGGCTTCTCCCGGCCCTCTATTAGTTGGTTAACTTGTGAGGCCTAGTGTAATTACTCCCACTTCCCTAGCGGGTTATTCGGGCATCCAGGGTTGCTGTGTAGCGTTAATCCCCATCGGCCTATTGGGCTGCTGTAATCACAATATGGAGGCATCTCAGGATAATGTGACCGGGGTTCCTTCAAGACAAGCCCGGCTGTGTGTAGCGTGTGGGGAGTCTCATGTTGATGCAGACAATGCGCAGGTCTGTGTACCCTATGCTGAGCAGGTGCTCGTGCTGCAATCTGGCCTTCCAGTGGCTGGGCCGGCACCTCGTTTCACTTCACCTACCCCCCCCCTAGCTTAAATCTCACTCCTACTGAGTTGCATACAAGGGGGGATTCTCAGCCTGATGTGTCTTCTAGACTTGCTAGTGTTGAGAAGTTAATTGCTAATACCTTGGCGCGTAAGGCTAAAAAGCGGCACTTAACGCCTAATGTCACTCTTTTCCCTATGGAAACTGATGAGTTTTGGCATCTTTGTAGCTATACCCCCTCGGACGAAGGGGAGCTATTCTCCGACTCAGGGTCATCTGATGAGAGGGCCAGGGGTCATGACGATTCTGGCTCTGACCCCTCCCAAAGTGGATGCCCTGGTTTTAGGGTTATCTAACACCTCTGTCATGCACTCCCCTGACTCTACTACCCTGCGGGATGCTGAGGACCGGCGCATTGACCAGCTGGCGTCCCATGCCTTTGCATGTGTGGGGACGGCGCTGCGCCCGGTCTGTGCCTCGGCCATTACTGCTGTGGCCATTAGGACCCTGCTAAGAAGTATACTTGATAATGCCCCTGATGATTTGCCTTGTGAGGTGTTTAATGCACTCTCCAGTTGTGATGTTTTTGTAAATTTTGTCCTCTCTGCCTTGGATGACACCATTAGAATGTGTGCCAGCACATCTGCCCTTGTGGTGGCTATACGCCGCTCGGTTTGGCTACGCCAGTGGGCTGCTAACAACGCTGCCAAGAAGGCCCTCACTGGTTTTCCCTTCAAAAGACTACACCTATTTGGGGACCGCCTGGACCTGTTTGCTAAGGGTGGCAGGTTACCCCAGCGCAGGCGGCAGTCTCGGCCCTTTCGGGGTCAGGGCTCCTTCTCCTCCCCCTACCGTGGTGCTAGACAAGGGAGGGGGGTTTCCTTTACTGGGGCCCGGGGAGACTTCTGGGTTAGGGGCAGAGGACGTGGACGTCCTGGCTCCTCCTGGGGCCCCAAAATTAAGTCCTCTCCCAAGCCCCCTCAGGCATGATGGGGCGCCCTCACCCATCCGGGTGGGGGGACGGCTTCAGCACTTTGCTCACGTCTGGAGACTTCATGTCTCAGACCGGTGGATTCAGGAGGTAGTGTCCTCCGGTTACAAGATAGAGTTTGCTGCCTGGCCGCCCCCAAGATTTATCAGATCTCGGATTCCTCAGGACCCTGTGTCAGCTCAGGAGCTAGTGCAGGCTGTGCAAGGCCTCCTGGAGCTGGGGGTCATCTGCAAGGTCCCTTTAAGAGAAAAAGGCAAGGGCTTCTATTCCAACCTATTCACAGTACCCAAAAAAGATGGGTCACTCAGGCCCATTCTGGATTTGAAGATCCTCAACAAATTTGTCAGGAGCAGGCGCTTTTGCATGGAAACTCTGCGCTCTGCCATCAGTTCCCTGCGCCCAGGGGATTTCATGACTTCTGTGGACATCAAAGATGCTTACCTTCATATTCCTGTATTTCCAGGTCATCAAAGGTTCCTCAGGTTCGCTCTGGAGGATCAAGACTACCAGTTTGTGGCATTGCCCTTTGGTCTCACCTCAGCTCCCAGGGTGTTCACCAAGGTGCTGGATGGCGTGATGTCTCTGCTCAGGTTTCAGGGCATCCGCGTGCTGCCTTATCTGGACGACATTCTCATCACCTCCCAATCTCTACATCAGGCAGAACTGGATACTCAACTGGTGGTGTCCACACTGGAGTCATTTGGATGGGTGATCAACCACCCCAAGTCTTCGCTGTCCCCCTCCTTGGTGACTCCATTCCTAGGAATGAATGTGGATACAGTTCAGGCAAGGATTTTTCTTCCTCAACAGAAGGTGGACAGTCTGATTGCACAGGTCCGGTTCCTGCTATCTTGTCATCGTCCCTCCATCAGGCAGGGAATGCTGCTGGTGGGCCTGAGTGGCGTGCTTCGAGGCGGTCCCTTATGCTCAGTTCCACTTGAGGCCTCTGCAACTCCACCTCTTGTCAGTGTGGGACAAGGACCCAGCGTCCCTGGACAGGGTCTGTGTGCTTTCCCCCCTGGTCAGGCGGTCCCTCTTGTGGTGGATGGACTCAAGGAACCTGTTGAGGGGCAGATCCTTTATGACCCCTTCCTGGGAGACGGTCACCATGGATGCCAGTCTGTCAGGTTGGGGGGGGGGGGGGGTTTTCTGGAAGTCCCTGCGGTTCCAGGGGAGGTGGGGCCCTCAGGAGGCCCACACACCTATCAACGTCTTGGAGCTTCGGGCGATCAGGTTAGTTCTGGTTCAGTTGACTCCTCACCTTCGGGGCCTGCCTGTTCAAGTGAGCTCGGACAACCAGACGGCGGTTGCCTACATCAATCATCAGGGAGGGACCCGGAGCAAGAGGGCCCTCGATTCTGACCTGGGCGGAGACCAATGTTCCCTGCATATCAGCTGTGTACATCCCGGTGGTGGAAAATCTCCTGGCAGACTCTCTGAGCAGGGGGACCTCTCGCCAGGGAGAATGGTCCCTATGCAGCAGGGTGTTCCAATCTCTGTGTCACCGTTGGGGCCAACCAGATGTGGATCTGTTTGCATCCCGTCACAATCACAACCTACCGGTCTTTGTCTCTCTGTCCCAGGATCCTCTGGCCTTGACCACGGATGCTCTAGCAATGTCATGGCAGGACTTTCAGTTTCTGTATGTCTTTCCTCCATTCCCCCTGCTGGGCAGGGTTCTGCGCAAGATTGCTCTGGAGGGGGTGCCAGCAATTCTGGTGGCCCCCAGGTGGCCAAGAAGAGTGTGGTTCGCAGACGTGGTGCAGCTGGCAGTAGATCAGTACGCTCTGCCCTTGGTGCCAGATCTGCTCACTCAGGGTTCACTACGCCATCCCAATTTACAAACTCTGGCTTTGACGGCTTGGCTGCTGAAACCTCCATCTTGATGGAGAAGGGGCTGTCTACCTCAGTTGTTGATACCATGATAAAGGCTAGTAAGAAGTCTTCTTCTTCCATTTATTACAGGGTTTGGCGTGCCTACATTGACTGGTGTCAGTCTAAGTCTTTTCCCTGTCGTGTGTTCTCTATTCCCAGGATTCTGGAGTTCCTACAGCATGGGTTGGAGATGGGACTCCAACTTAGTACTCTGAAAGGTCAGGTTTCTGCCCTGGCTGTTTTCTTCCAGAAGTCCTTTGCTCGGCATCCTCTGATCAGGACTTTTTTCCAGGGGGTGACTCATGTGCGTCCCCCACGTAAGCCTATGGTGCCTGTTTGGGATCTGAACTTGGTTTTGTCAGCCTTGCAGGGTGCTCCCTTTGAACTTGTGCAGGATGCTACCCTGACCATTCTTACTCTCAAAGTTGTCTTTCTGGTGGCTATCACCTCTGTTAGGCGTGTGTCTGAGTTGGCGGCTCTTTCCATTCAGCCCCCCTACTATGAGAGACACCAGGACAAGGTGGTGTTCCACTTTAAGCCAGATTTTCTGCCTAAGGTAGTGTCTGCCTTTCATTTGAATCAGGACATTGTTCTTCCTTCTTTGTGCCCTAATCCTAGTAATGCTAAGGAGAGGGTTTTGCATTCTTTGGACGTGGTTAGGTGTCTGAAGTACTATCTGGTGGCTACTGCACCTTTCAGCAAAAACTGATGCTCTTTTTGTGGTCCCTTCTGGTCCTAGGAAGGGTTTGGCTCCTGCCAAGTCTACTATCAGCAAATGGATCCGTTAGGCTGTGATTCAGGCCTACTCTGCTAAGGGGAAGGAGCCTCCCTTCCGCCTTACTGCTCATTCTACACATGCTATTGGTGCCTCCTGGGCTTTTCAGCACCAGGCTTCTGTTGAACAAGTTTGCAAGGCCGCTACTTGGTCATCTGTTCATACCTTTTCAAAGTTTTACAAGGTTGATGTTAGGGTCTCAGCTGATACTGTTTTTGGCCACAAGGTTTTGCAGGCGGCAGTGGTTTAAACTGTCTGCCGTTACCTTTTTTGGGGATCCCACCCTACTTTATGGACACTGCTATTGGATGTCCCGATAGTAAGTATTGTATCTGGAGCAGGACGTACTGTATACTAAGAATAATACAATTCTGTGATTACTCACCTGTAGAATTGGTATTATGAGTATACAGTATGTCCTGCCCCACCCCACCCTTGGTTTTGCATTATCTTGGATCCCCTGTATGGTGATTGTTATCATTGTTATAGTTACTAGTTTGGGTTGTTTTAATTCTCCCGGCTTCTCGTTAACTGCTTTTCAATGCTGGGGATTTGTGGGAGGTCCCTGGGTATTTGAGGGGCCGGGAGGAACCCGTTTTCGATGTCTCTGCAGTCCAGCGCCATCTGGCGGAGTAATACCCGATAGTAAGTATTGTATCTGGAGCAGGACGTACTGTATACTCATAATACCAATTCTACAGGTGAGTAATCACAGAATTGTATTTTTGTTAAATACACACTTTACAGTTCAATTGCACAGCCATCATGTTAATAAAATATTTGGGAGCGGAGTTTTGAACTGTGCCACCGTGTATGTAAAAGAAAGATGCAGCTTAATAAACCCACGAAGAAAAAAAAAAAAAGAAGTGAACCAGAACCCAACAGCGATGTTAAACCAAATTAGCCAGTCTCCCTACTAATAGTCCCCTCACTGGGAATCGAAAGTTAAATCACTAATTTCACAAACCCTGACTGTAAATTCTGAACCGGGGGTCCTATGTCATCAGATCAAATCCCGGAGGCGGGCATTTTATACCTAATGAAAGAGGACCCAGGGCAGCCAAAGCATATTAAAATTCCTAAAAGACATGATTGCAAAACCATTCCAAACTATTGTGTCTCTTTGTTGTTTTGTTTTTAAAGTGTGGCTGTAGACTAAAAGTAGAAACCCGGGTTTTGAAAACTTGTATCCTCAATTGATTTTCTGCCATATTATATTAACAAATGTCTACCCTCAGAGCATCCAAGTGCTTAAATCATCTTGGTTACACTAATGTTATGTGGCCAATCATGACAATCAGATTTATTTTGTCAGGTACCCACATTACATATATACTAGGAATTTAAGTTCTTAAATCATCTTGGTTACACTAATGTTATGTGGTCAATCATGAGAATCAGATTTATTTTCTCAGTCCACATTACATACATACTAGGAATTTGTAGTGGCAGAGAGGTTACCAGGATAGTAGAGTGACAAATGCCCAGTTTACACAGGACGATTATCGAATTCACTAAATGAAGTAGCCCACAAAAAATGAGTTTAAGCTATGAGAAGGAGCGTCACAAATGACCTTCGGCGTCTGAACGCAATCATTCTATCAAAGAAGAATCGTATGGCAATTTATCTGCTTGTGTAAACGAGCCTTAAGATTTAACAAATTTAACAGACACAGATTAGAGTAAAGTGCAAATTGCAGCAGCAGGGTTGGGAGGCTCTTTGTTACCCAGGAAGGTAGAAAAGATAGTAGTGGGAGTTTAAAGATAGAGGAATAAGAGGAACACCTTTTACCAGGTACCTTCAGCCATTCATTTCCAGGCGCCCTTGGCTGGGATCCGAGTCTAGGAATTTTAGCGTAGTGTGAAATAAGGTTAGAATGTAGAGAAGTAGTGCAGGAGAGGACATGCAGAGTATAGAGACAGTGGTAGAAACAAGAAGAACTCCTTGTACCTGCTGCCATCCACCCTGGCAGCCATCTGTGATCACCTGTGCATGTGATGGAGTATTATTACAGGTAAGAAGCATAATTGTTTCCAATGAGGTAAGAATATTTATTTTAAAGCTTGGAAACAACAGCACCCTATGAGGTATGGTAAAGAATTCATTTTAAGTTTCTACATACCCTATAGGGTGTTGTTGTTTCCAAACTTTCAAACAAGTATTCTTACCTCATTGAGAAAATTATGCAAATCAACTGAAAAATGCCCAATAAAAGGGCTAGGTGTTTTTTTGGAGTATTAGATCAGACATTTTTTACATTTTTTTTTTTTTGTGTGTTAAAATTAAAAATCTCACAAGATGCAGGCCGCAATTTACACCCAAATGTGCACCCAGGTTGAACTTGCTTCACTACATTTTTTGCATGACCACCATTATCAGCTTAAAAAGAAGTCCACAAATCGTAGTCTGGACCTGCCATAACACAGACGCAATGCCAAGTCAGGACTAACTATACATCATAATAAAAAAATTAAGCTACACATTTTGAGAAAACTATTTAAATATTACAATTTAGCCAATAAGTGCAAAGATGTCTCACCAGCAGGTTGTCACAGATACCATTAGACATTTTCCCCAATGTGTTGGCATCAAGAGGAGCGATTACCATGATGTCTGCCCACCGGCGCAGCTCAATGTGAAGCACAGGGTCCGAGCGCTGAGTCCACATCTGTGTATAAACAAAATATGGAGTGGAGCATTACGTACATATGTGCATAGCATATGTAGGTAGCATATGTAGGTAGCAAATGTGGACCCTCTTGTGGCTTTAACGTTTTTATAGCATATGTGCGTGTTGGTTCTTTTATGACCATTTGCTAATAAAGATGTACCATTATATATTTAGATGTATAATTTATTTACTGGGTCTGCTTTGTAAAGTAGGACCTGATTGAAGCACTCTTTGTTCTTCTCGCAATATACTGTAGGGCCGCAGAGCCCAAAGTTAACATCTTAAAAGGAGAGCTAAACCCTCCCTGGCAACTCCCAAAGGACCCTAAAATATTTTTTTGCTTAAAGCAGTAAAAAAGGACTATAGTTCCGCATTACTAGTTAGCAGTGGGGCTGCTGCGTATCACCGTGTGAAAATAAGAAGCTGGGCGCTTAGATATCTATGCTGATCTATGATGCTCACGGTCATGTGGGAGCGTCACCACGTGCAGCCTATCAGTGCTGGCCGCAGCGACCAATGAAGAGGCCCAGGAGAGGTGCGCATCATTTTTATGGTGGGTCTGGGTCCGGCTGCCCCGCTGCTAAATAGTAATGCAGGACAATAGTCATTTTTGACTGTAGTTCTGTTTTAAGGCCCACTCTGAGTGCGTTTTTGATTACTTGGAGAGACAAATCTATGAAAAAATGATCCAGGATGTTTGGAATAAACCTAGCACATGATTACTTCTGGGAACTGTGTGAACGTGTACCCAAGAGAATTACTGTTTATTAACTTTGTGTCTGTGTACTGCACTTTCTATGAACTAAAAACTCCTCATGATTAATAGAAATATTCATAGAATTAAGTGTTAAAAACATTTCGGCTGTATAGTATTGCTCCTCCCAATGGGTGCCTACAACATATGATATATGTCATGCGCACATCATGGTTTCACATTAATTACTATAATAACGACTATATTGTTTCCTTTATCAAGCTAGCTACCACATTCCAAAAGAGCAAGCTATATTTTTCAAATGGGCTTTGTTACAGACAAATCTTGGCATTCGTTTAGGTAAAAGTACGAGAAAACAAAATATAATGAGCATATTTCCCAAGATACAGGCTTACATTTACACATTGCTGAGAAGCCGGTATTTTTAATGTTAGCAAAACAATTTTAACAAGAAGCTGGCATGAACACAAAAGACATTTCTAGAATCCCTAGAGAAGAATCAAACATAGGAAATTAGTGATAAGGGTAAATGCAGACTGCAGAATTATTTTCTTTTTGGATGATTTAAATAGCATTCTTTATATTAGAACCTGACTGCTCCTTACAAGAACAGCCATATAATAATTCAACTTTGTACATTGCAAATGGGCAATGGTCAAACCACCGGTGCTGAAAAGCATCTACACATGGGTTCATACAATATAAAAAATATCAAAATATCTGTCATCACATATACATCAGATAGAAAGTGAAGAAATGAGGCGATACCTTAAATATACTCACCATGAAAAGGTAAGAAAACTCTGTTCTCTCTGTCAGACATGATAACAAATCTCAAAACATTAGTTTTCTAGAAAGCTTACCTTAAATATACTTAGCCTGAAAAGGCATCGCCTGATTTCTTCACTTTCTACTGCTTCGAATGGCTATCACGGTACAACACAATACTATACATATCCAATGGCTCAGTTACCAGATCAGAAGGTTCCCAATTTAACCTTCCGCAACAAAGGATGGAGCCCCTCCACTCACAATAACCCATGGATTGGTCTTTCATTTGACTTTCACCTAGGTATTTTACACACTATAAAGGAAATTCAAGGTTAAAGTAATACCATTTATTGCCTAGCTCAATAGATTTAAAAGTTGAGCTTCCAGGCTAGGCGTGCTAGGCTGCTTCTTCAGGCATAATACAAATCTGTAACTTACAAACATTTATACAAAAAAAACTACAGAAGAGGCACAATTGTTTTTCTACTGACACACAAGTCATAAACTTGTGAGCTGGGGGCTAACAATTAGGGGGATTAGGATGTTAAATGCTTGGCTGATAAGGATGGGATGCAGGGAGAGTGTCTGTGGAATTTTTATAGCTCTCTCCAGTCACACTGAATATCAGACCTTGTGTTTAACCCACTACTTTCAACTCACATCATAATGACACACACACTCCCACACCAATCTCTCTTTTTGTGACCAGAAGCACTCTTTGAGTTTGAGGTCACTTAGGCCATGGTCTGCTCTACAGAAATGGGAAGCGATAGGTAGGTCGTTCTTTCCTATGGTTTAATTGTGTACCGGTGCATATTTAGTCGCTTTCTTAGCACCTTCCCCGTCTGCACGATGCATATTGCTTAGGGACACGGCACACACATTATCAGTTATACTACATTATGGTATTTGCAAGAGAAACAACCTTGTACCTTTGTAGTCATACCTGGCATACCTGGTATCTTTATTTTGATGTTGGGATAGATGTGTGCCCAGTTTCACGCTTTTTCTGCAGGCAGGGCCATGTCCCATTTCATGCTGGGTCACACAGGTATCTCCACACAATTACAGGTCTGAGATTAGGGGGTTGTCTGTATGCCAACAGAGGAGCGCTGGAAATATTTCAGACAGTCTCTTATCCCTGTGCAAAAGGGGTTGGAGCTCCTTCGCTATTCTCCTCAGAACATCCAGACCTGGGTTGTATGTGACAACCAGTGGACACGATTCTTCTTTTGGAAATCTTATACTGTAAAAAACTTTTCTCTGGGGATGTGAAGTGCTACACAGGGATAAGAGACTCTCTCAAATATTCACAACCTCAACCTTAAACCGGACCAACACCTGTTTTGTCCTTAACAGGTGCTGGTCCCACAGACAGCAAATAAAAACAAGCTCACGGGGCATACAGAATCCTGGAGCCCCCCCAGAACACCGTAGCGCATGTGGGCAGGCCGGCGGCCAATCGCGTAACTCCTTTTCTGCTGCAGGCTCGAAGTGAAGGTAAGCATATCGGGCTTGTTTATATGTACTGTCTGTGGGACCAACAACGGTTAAAGAAAAAATGGATGTTGGTCCGGTTTAATCTCAGACAGCTAATTGTGAGGAGCTCCAACACAAAATAGGACATGTCCCTGCTTGCAGAAAATTTGTGAAACCTGCACACACATCTATACCAATGACAAACAAAATACCAGGTATGCAACATGGTTACAAAGTACAAGGTACTTACTCCGACTGGTGCCGAGTGCGCAGCCGGCCACCTTCCCCACTTAGCTTCTAGTTGTGCTGTGCCTGCGCCGCCAATTCAGAAAGTCGCAGGTGGGTGCATGGTTAGAGAAGAGTGGGGATGTGGCCGCGGCACAGAGACACAGCGAGGGCGAGCAACAAAAAATGAAAACAGAAAAAACAATGGGGAAAAATGTAAAATATCCACAACTGACCCATGCAGGGATAAGAACCCCAGACTCTCTGATTTAGAGTCCATCACTTTACCAACTGAGCTATCTAGCTTGCTCAAGTCAAGCCAGACTTTTAATACAATACAATAACTGAGAACCATGCAGCCACGCTATGAATCCAGATCTCTCTCTCCACTCTCAAAGGCGAAGCAGCAGCTCAACATACCCGCCATCAGCAGCTAACCACCGTGCCGAACATTCTGCCCACAAGCCCTTGCTAGCTCTGCCCTGGCACCATCTTCCTCTCGTCCCCTCTTCCCTCCAGCTGCTACTCTGCGGAGCTCACTTCACAAGACAGCGGAGGAGAGGTTCTACCCCACCGACTACACAAGCTGGTGTTATGATTACTAGGTGTCTTCTGTGCAAATGGTTAGGCTATCCAGTCAAATAAGGGTATTCCTCCCCAGTTTTTAGATTCTGTATATTGCTTGAAAGCAACAACGCTATTTGCCAGCTTTTTTTTTCATATGCTTCGGAAAAGTTTTAAAGACAGGTGATTAGGAGGTAAATACGCAGTGTGACACAGCACAACAACATTGTGGATGCAAAGGAAAATACCTGTCACTCATAATAGCCAATCAGACCTCGTCCGTCAGTAAAACGTTGCTAGTGGTAACACTGCTATCTTCCTATATTCTTAACTCTGACTTATAGGCAGCATTTCTGTATGCCACATTATTCAGCAACCATTCTCTTATTACACTTATCCTCTCACAGACTTTCTTTGGAAAGTCATGTCCTTTAATAACCAGTAAAGTGTATAGACAGATGAGCCTTTATCCACATGGCTGATTGAAAGTCACTCAGAGTAATCTGAGTGGGGACCTGTTTCTACAAGATGCACTTCCATATCAACAATCTGCAAGAATAGTATCATGATGGGTTATGTTTAAAGAGGTTAGAGTCCCTCAATAACACGTCACCAGTCTATTATTGTCATAAAGAAAGTTAGCGAGTCCTTCAGGTAGCAGCAGTCCAGTCTAGGATATCAACTTCATTTCTGATCTGCACTCCCCATCTGGCCTCGGTGCATGTCTCTGCTACCTACCACAAGAAGGCTCACTCATCAATTATTTGCAGGGACCACATGAGCATCCATCACTGATCAGAGGTGGACCAGATGGGAGCCCACATACGGCTTCAAAGGTGATGGCCCCAAAAAATAGTTGCTAAAGTCTGCAGATTTTTGGCCTTAAAAATCTTTTAAGAACTCCACAGTGGAAGCACATTAAGGATCAAACCTACTATGTTCTCAATTTGATTAACTAGCCTTTAAAGTGGAACAAAACCCAGGATTTTGACTACCCTGTCCTATGGCACGTGCGCGACCTCTCACCCAGTCAGCGTGCTCAACATTGGCTCGTCTAAGGAGCAGACACTAGCTGAGCGTGCCGCATCCCTGCTACCCTCTAACAAGGAGCGTGCCCATACCAACTATTCACAAATGCCTTGCACAGGCACGCACCCTGCTAAAGTGATAGCAGGAATGTGGCGCTGTTTGCGCATTCGCCGTTGGAGGTGTATATACTGGGCGACCTGGGGGGTTTCACATAGCAGGTCATCCCGATTCTGGATTCCCCAGGGTAAGGGAATCGAGCGGCACGGGAATCTTATAGATTCTCTGTAGGTGTTGGTCCACTTTTATGATGTAAATTATAATTGGTTTATAGTCAACTAGGGTGCTTCATTGCTTCACCGCTAATGTTTTATCAAATATGTTTCTTACAGTGTAGAAACACGTGTCAGTATAAAAATATATATAAATTATATTTTGCACCACTCGATTTACCAGTGCTTGATAAATCAGGCTTTTTTTTTACATAACTGATGTTGAAATCATTTATTACTAACAAATTATTCTTATTACAGGGCTAATGAGGGTATTTTTGTAAACCAGAAGTTTCTGCTTTCTTCCTGGCATTCTTTATTGTAGAGAAAATAGGTCTGATCAGTATTTTCCAACCAGTGGTACTAGTACTGCTCGTAGTACTCTAGCTTCCTCCGGTGGTAGCAGCTAAAAACTGCAGGTGAGATGTGAAGCACTGCAGACCAGCTGCTGCATGATTCTGCATTAGCAGATTTAGAAGACATTCTGCAGAACACAGTCCCACAGCTACTTCCAGCAATACTCAAGATGGATGTCGCCATTGCTGGCAGAAGAACTTGCACCGTTGGGCCAGGTGGGGCACATTCAGTTTACTGCCTCTTTTTTTTTTTTTTTTACCAAAGCCTTTGCCCATTATTGATAAAAAGACTAATGGGAAATAGTATTATGGTGAATGGCAGCCATATGCTAAATATTTCAGTCACAACTAAACTGTCACATTAGGGCTGATTCAACACTGTGAAGACTTTTTTCTCAGGTTTTTTCTGTGAGAAAAACATTTTTATATTAATTTATCTCCTTAGTGAAATTTAGTACCATTTTAAAGTGGACCAAAAGCCACGGCGACCGGCCCAGGAATCTTTAAGATGTCCGGGACAATCGATTCCCTCCCCCCGGCCATCCAAAATCGGGATGCCCTGCTGTGTGAAACCCCCCAGGTTGCCCCATACACTTACCTTCTTTCCTGGTCCAACGGCGCATGTGCGAGCCGCGACCGCATCCTCGCCGTTCGCGCCAGGCATTTGTGAATGGCCAGCGCGGGCACGCTTCCTGTTAGTGGGTAGCGGGGGATGCAGCCGTCAGCACGCTCGGAGCCGATGTGATGATTGGACGAGCGGCTGCGCATGTGCCATAGGACCGGGAAGAGGTGAGTTGGTTTCGGGTACCTGGGGGTTTCATACAGCGGGGTGCAAGGACCAAAACCCAGGATAGTCAAAATCCTGGGTTTTGGTCCACTTTTGGTTCCATTTTGAAATAATTTGTACAGCTAAAAATAATGCTGAAAAAAATCATTAAAAAACTTAATTTTTTCCCACAGTGCAATTCAACATGTTTTTTAACTGCGTAAATGCATAAAACTATAATAATAAGTTACATTTTGTTTCACAAACGTGAAAAATGTTCCTGGTGCTGAATCAGCCCAAATGGCAGTTATGTTGAAGTGCTCCCCATTGCTGAGCTCTGTGTACTGTGACTGAACGCATCATCACTGGGGGCGAGGCTGCTCGGCAGGGAGCAATATGGCCGACTGCATATGTTCATTTTATGAATATTGGGTAAAGGCTTTAGTAAAAAAAAAAAAAAAAAAAAAGAAAAGAAACACAGGCTGTTTTGGGGCGCTAAGCTGGAAATGGAAGGTGACAACATAAACTTCCCTCTGAGGTGCACTTTAAGTGAACCTTCCCTTTGTTGTATGAAGTGGTAAAAAAAATTGCAGGAAACTATGATTTCTCTTGCATACTGATATATATATATATATATATATATATACTTTTTTGCAGCACAAAGCTTAATGAAATTCAAACAAAGCAGGCAAACATCTCACCTTCCATTCATCCTCATCACTGTAAATTGGCACCGATATGTCCTTCTTGTCATAGAAGTGATTCGCCTTCTCTGTAGTCACAACTTGCACTTGCACCTGCAGAGCAGAAAAATAAAAGAAATGAACGTTTTTATATACCAGGCGACTGCTTTGGCACAGAAAATGTGACAACCTGGTATCTGCAGCAGAAAATGTCATTTCCAAATGTCTTGCTGCAATGCATGTGCTAATACACGGTGTCAGATACTAGAATTACTGAAAGGCTCTGGAAAGTGTCAAATAATAAAACTCAACGAATATTCCCCACCACCACCTGCTTCCTCCAGGTTTACCTAGGTGCCAGGTCCACAAATAACATGGTGAACATGGTACTGCCTCAGCACTCCCCCACTATATAAGGCAGCAGGCAAGCATAATGGGGGACCCATTATCATAAACCTATTTCGCAGCATCAGACCGGGAGGTAGCGGCTTCAGGGGAGTAATGAGGAAATTCAGCAATACATGAAACTGTAATTTGCTTTTGAATTAAACTTCTATTACTATAAAAAGTTAGTAACCAACTAATTTGAGCATCCTGTCACCTAATTGTGCCTGGGATGGTTAGATGTGGATGTAAAACAGTTATCAAGGACAAGCCTGTGCAAGGTCTCTGTCCTCTAACACCCAGATATTTAGGCGTCCACAGATAAGGTTTGCAAATTCATTTATACTAATCTTCAAAAAATCTAAATATGAGACATGTGCAAATCTCCATCAGACAAGTTAGATCTCCATCTTTGGAATCTCTGTGCAGGTAACTTCATTTTCCATCTTTTTTTGTAATTTTTTCTCTCTGAACAAGCGCAATTCAATTTACCTGTGAGGTGGTCTTCGAAGAAGGAGAAAGGGTAAATTAGCCTTTACAGTTCCTTTAATATATTTAAAATTTTAGCATTACTGACAGTCAGGTACGGATTAAGTGTTGTGGAGGCCCCTGGGCACAAATTCTGGCGGAGGCCCAAAATACAGTATTTTTTTTTCCTTTAAAATAATAGTTCAGCCAAGTAACTGATTGGTGGTTGTCTGGTACCTGCCCACTTACTGGAACATCAGATCGAGTATTGCCTTATATATCTATATCTTATATGGCTATATGTATACAGTATATAGCCTTAATGCACATGCAGAACAGGCAAATATTTTATAGCATAATGTTAGCAGTGCATTACACTTAACTACAATGTGTCCCTATGTGGCCTCTTCCCCCACCACCAATGTGCCTTGTTTAAGACATATTCCAAAAATATCCCCTAACATGATTTTTCAAGAGTTTTGAGGATTCTCAAAATATAAACCTTACTTTAAAAATAGGCCCTAGTTACACTTCATGGTTTTTAAAAAAGTTGATTTAAGACCGTACAGGAAGCTATATGCGTAAAAAAGTAAAATCAGTTGGTAATAGAATGCATCACCCCCAAAAGAATTGCAGTCACATCAAAGAATTGTGGCTGGCCCCCAGACCTGATCATACAACGGCCCCCCCTATGGCCTTTGCACAGGTTCGTGGCGTACTGGGTTATCCCGCACCCCACTGGCTGATGTGGGGGCAGGTAATTGGACAGGAGGGTGTCCACTCTTGAGCATATATTAGAGCATTGTGGCTGCTTTCAGTCACCAGGGGACGACAACCCCTACACTTGCAGTGTAAATCATAAGACAGCAGCTGGAAAGCCAAGAAACTTGGCAGCACGTAACATAGATTGTTGTTATTGGAAAAATAAAACATGCCCTGAAAATCAGCCCTAATGCCTCTTTTGGAGCAAAAATGAATATAAGACCCTGTGTTATTTCGAAGGGAAACATGGTAAAATCTGCAACAAAGATTTAACCGATATCTGCCTGGATTTACCAGCCTTATATAATGTTCGGCCCATTCTGACAATCCCTATTATGTTCACAGCGGGCATTGATAAAGTCCTGCTATCCTTTTAGACCCATTTTGGTAAAATCATATTTTCACACAGTTTAACATTCTTGCCAATCCCCAGAATAGATGCACTAAAATATTATTGCTGTGTCACCAGTGCAAAGGTTAGCCTTCATTTTGAATCAACTTTACCCCTTCTATAGTAAAAATTACACCAGTGGTAAGCTTTTCACCAATTGAGAAGGGCACCTTCCCGAATGCGTTGTATAAGAAATGCTGCCTTTTGGGCAAATGGCCCTTTCACAACGCAACCCATAGAAGTCTAAGGGCAGCACAGGTAAGGCACATGTACTGCTGTGTAGTGAAAGGGCTAAATACTTATCGCTGCCTCCCAGTCCATCGCCTCCATTCCCAACGGCTGGACCCCATCTCCATCCTAGCTGGAGCGTGCTGTGGTCACCTCCTACTGTCCCCACCTATGCCAGGGCATTTCCAGATGCCAGGATCTGGGTCTCCTGCTGCTGCCATCGCCTTCGTCTAAGTGCTGCCACCGGAAGACAGGAAACAATGGCGTGGTGCCGGGCAGCATATGAGGTCACCACTGCACTACCCTGCAAATAGCCACAGCACAAGGTTCAAGAAAAACAGAATGTGAAAATGCCCTCACTCTTATAAGAATCCTTTACATTTACAGTACTGATACATATGCCAGCGGTATCCAATAGAAATTATATTTAAAAATTGTAGTTTAAACTGGAAGTCCAGCCTTTGCAGAACCCAAGTGCTGACCCCCTTCCCCCCAATTCTGAGATGGATTAGGGAGTTAGAAATAAAAAATCAAGATTACCTTACTGATTGACTGGTTAGACAATCAGGCACAGAGGTGGAAGGAGTCACTCTGGGACTGGAGCGGGAAAAAAAGGCTGCAAGATAGGCTCCATTTATTCATTTATTATTTGCCCCCATCCACCTCGGCACCAGGTAGGCAGGGGGACGGGTGCCCATCTGCAGCAAAGTTCAGCATTTTTATACGTTTTGGTGACCAGAGATATCCCATTAAGACAATGACTTTGCTGCAAAATGGCTGCAAGAGCAACAGATCTAATTATGATATTCCTGGGGGGTAAACCTGTCCATTCATATCTGCATCTGAACCATATAGATTTCTGTGGTGCACCTCAAACACATGATAAAATCCATCTGTCTACCTAATGTTGTGTCTGTGGCTCACGTGTGCAAGTTTCTCGCCTTTTCTGGACAATAAACACATGTGCATACTGTATGGTAACTATTTAAAAAAACACTTATAGTCACCCACTCCAGGTATCTGTAGAAGGCCAGATACTAGCAAAGGCAGCTTTATAGCAGCCACGCTGCCCGTCACTCCCACAAGCACATGAGCTTCACCATGCTTAGTCATTCCCCCAGGAGGCTTCTTGGTAGGATCATTATCCTGAGGACAGAAATAAGACAAATACAGGTTAAAAGAAATATAGTTTTGAACCAAATATTTAGAGACATTGCAGCCCAGAAATTGCTAAATACACACAGTCAGGGTCATGCTAAAGATCTGGTGAAGTAAATATACCTTTGGGTGTGCTTTAGGGTGTGAACTGAAGGTTACAGATGAGTGAGCTTTTTTTACTTGAACACTCAAGTGAGGTGCATCATGTTTCTAATGAGACAAGGATATTTCTTTAACATTTTGGAAATAGCAGCACACTATGGGCTATGCAGAACAGTTTGGTAAATTCTTTAACATAGCCCATAGGGTGCTGTTTTTCATAAACGCAAAAATATCCTTACACTATTGGAAAAATAATGTACCTTACCTATAAAAAAAGGCTTATCACATGGGGAAGGGGTGTTAGGAAAAATTAGAACAGAAATTATTTATTTTTAGGTATGTTCAAGTTAAAAAGCTCAGTCAGATGTAAGTTTCAGTTTAAGCTGCACCAAAACCTATGGATAACTATAAGATTCCTGGGGCGATTGATTCCCTCCCCCGGACCATCCAGATTCAGGATGCCTCGTTCTGTGAAACCCCCCAGGCCACCCACCTTCTTTTCCGTTCCAATGGCACATGCACCGGCCGCATCCCCCTATCCCTCTTGCAGGCCATGAAGGATTTCAGAAAAATATAAATACATATATATATATATATATATATATTATTTTTTTCTTTTTAATGAGCTTTGATGTCTTCGGAAACCAGCTGTAAAATGTACTCGTGATAGGCTTTAATATCCTTAGAGACTGCACAGCAAGCATCCTATCTAGTAGAACCAGGTGCAAAATATATTTGAATAAACCAAAATATACTTTGATTAGCTAAGATGCTTTCTAATGAGCTAATTCAGACAAATTCTATTTAAATGAGCAATATATTTTTTTTAATGAGTTTTTGAAGCTCAAATATATTTTTGTATTAACCAAAAGGGTGCAAGTCCATAGTGTTATGAAGGGTATAAAAAGAGCTGTTTACTATACGAGATCAGACAATTCTTGCCAATCCTTGTTTCTGAAATAAATCAACCTACTCCAATTAAAGTGGAACAAAACCCAGCAGGATCGGCCCGGGAATCTATAAGATTCCTGGGCCGATCCATTCCCTCCCCTGTGTGAAACCCCCCAGGACGCCCGCAAACCTTACCTGAATCCCGGTCCAGCGGTGCATGCGTGGACCGTGGCCGCATCTCACAGTTCTCTCTAGCAGGGCGTGTGCCCGCGCTGGCCATTTGAGAATGGCCGGCGTGGGCGCACTCCCTGTTGGAGGGAAGAGCGAGATGTGGCCACAAACCTTACCTGAGAATGGCCGGCGTGGGCACACTCCCTTTTGGAAGGAAGAGCGAGATGTGGCCGCCAACGTGCTCGGAGCCGCTGAGATATGACGTCGCTTTGATGCGCATACCTCAGCGGCTCCGAGCTGATTGGATGAGCGCCCACGCATGCGCCGTAGGAGCTGGGTGAGGTGAGTTGAACTGGGTGATCTAGGGGGTTTCACATAGCAGGGTACCCCGGGGAAGTGGACCAAAACCCAGGATAGTCAAAATCTTGGGTTTTGGTCCACTTTAACTCTGTCTCTCAGCGTCAAAGATTCTTCTAACAACTTTGATGCATGCGGTGGAACATTGTCCTGCATAAAATCATTTTTTTACCGCTGCTTGAAGAAAGTGTCCTCTATAAACTGGCAGTAGGTTAGGAGGTTGATTTTGAGTCCATCACCAACTAAAAAGGTCCAAATTGTTCATCCTCAATGACACCAGCCTGCCGCAATACCCCACCTCCTTGCTGGCATATGAGTCGAAGTGGAGCTGTAGGTCTGTTACTGATCCAGCCACAGGCCCATATAACTAGTCCATCAACTTGTCACTCACATCTCTTGATAAAACCCTGGAAAAAACTGACTTGAGATATTTCTAGGCCCAGTTTTGACTTTTCAGGCTTCCTTTCCTTGGCCACATCTCTGAACACTGAACACCTTGTACTTCTGGTCACTCCAGGGAGGTTGCAGCGATGGAATAGGACAGCCCAGGAGGATATTGAATTCTGGGTCACTTCATGTTTGATTTAAGCAATTCAAACCTGAAAGTCTAAACATTTTTATTTTATTAACTCTAAAACCTAAAAATAAAAAAGCAAACCGCTGCATGCTTATTAATTACCTAATCACCTTACCACGTCACTGGCTCTCGAAGATCTTGCTCCCATGTCACCATCTGGCTACAAGTATCCCAAAAAACTCCCAAGTGCAGCCTCTGACCTGACGCTGGCCCATCACAGAGAGCGGGCAGCTTTTCTTCCAGCGAGCAGCAGAGACAAGGTGATCAGGAGATGAGGCGGCAACAATGACTGTGACGTCGGCCAGGTGAGACGACGCTCGGGGACAGCTTCAGACAAGGAGACAGCCTGCAAGCCACAAAGTAGCCCCAAGCCACGTCTGGCTCCCAAGCTACAGGTTGGGGATCAGGCACTAAATGATTGAGCGCTCTACCTAATGGAAATTGAGTAGTTCTCAATGTGTGGAGCAAAGACAACTGTCAGAGTCAAAGGAAATGTATAACGTGCAAAATGTGTGACATTCTTTAGAATATTAACATATACACATTCCATAACATGTATATATAAAAGTGGCAGAGGACAACGAGACCAGAATAAAGTATTATAGCATTCTAATAGATACAGAGTAAAATAAATCATGTTTGGGCTTCCACACTGATCAGCTTCTCACTAGATAACAGTTGCTAATAATCAAGTGCCATGCCGGCTAGACCAGTGGTTCTCAACCTTTTTACCCCAAGTACCCTCTTGTGACAAGAGGTCCCAAACAGTTACCCCAAAGGGGGTGATTCATTATAAAAAGTACCAAAATAAGTAGGCCACAAACCTCATGGCCCATCTAAAGTAGGAAGGGATTCGGTTTCACTTGTAAAATAATATACCAGACCATTCAGACGGTCAATGAATGTTAGCCCCAGAACACTGTCACGTACCCTGAGGTACCACAAGCTGAGAAACATGACCTAGACAAAGAACATGGGCAGTCAGGCTGCAGTCCAGCTCACACTGCCGCCAGCCAGCCATGTGAACTGAAAAAACTAATCTGCGCTCTTATTGACCAATTGTAGCAGCTTGTAGCACAGATTATTGGTGAGTTTTTACTGGCTTCGTGTTAATAGCATTATTTGCAACCAGGAACGTGACTCATAGCAAACACCAGGATACATGTGCACAAGTTGACAGCTACTAAAATATAGGGTCCTGATTCTAGGGTCAGCTTAGGGCTCTACATAAAATAAATACAGAATTTAACAAGTCAGGTCCAGGTTATGTACACAAAACAAATAAATTCCTCTTTTATTTTTCTAAGGCAGACGATTGAACTTAAGGGTCATAAAACCAAGGATATATAGACAGCAATCTGGGAAACGTTTTAGGACATGACAAAAGCTTCAGAGATAAGGCGTCTAAACAATTCACAGCTCCATGGAAGATAAGCTAATGGCAGTGGAAACTTTCTGTAGCAACAAACTCACTGGACTTAACACGTTACCTACATATGCAGATCTTGTGTATGTTCTAAACAACTCTCAGAGGCAGTGACAGATTGCTAATTTATTATCACTGCCCTTGTACTCAAATATCATCTTAAACTGGACCAAAACCCCGGATTCTGACTATCCCAGGTTTTGCTGGCAGCCGCATCCCGGCTACCCTGGGAGCGTGCCCACACCGGCCATTCACAGATGCCTGGTGCGGGCACGCACCCTGCTAAAGGTGTAAAAGGCGTCAGCCGCTGCTCGCGCATGTGCCGTTGGATCAGAGAAGAAGGCGAGTTTACCAGGCGACCTGGGGGGTTTCACACAGCATGGCATCCAAAATCTGGATGCCCGGGGTTAGGGAATCAAGCGGCCCTGGAATCTGTGGGTTTTGGTCCACTTTAACAAAATTCTCAGTAGAAGAGCAACATAAAGTGCCTTTGCTCTTCTTTGAAAACACACAAGCACCATATACAAAATCAAACACAATTTTTGTAGCTGGGAGGTATAACAAGCTTGCTTTCACCCATATCCTGACTCCTGGCACAAAGACTATAGTCATTGAAAATATAGTGAAGGGGCTGCAGATGACTCTTCAAAGACAGCACTTACCAGCAATTACCCCAAAGGACAGTTGTGACTTTTAATGATGGGATGATGGGGGTGTCAGTATGGAGTTCAGAGAGGCAGGACACTAGACTTAAAGTACGGCACCTTTTCAGGGGGGGGCTAAAATAACAATTAGTTTGAATAATGATTTGAACTCACATATTTTTGGGCAATTTTAAAATATTTAGTAATAACAAACAAGGTCAGTACAGACAATGTATGTACCTTAGACAATCCAAATTGCAACACAGTTGGATAGCAACCACTGTCTAATATATAAAGTGTGGCAGACTAAAAGGGAAAATGTTATCTGATATTGCTGCCTGTCAGCCACACTCGTATTATTATATTACCTAACTTCACTGTATCTCCTCCCCCACTCAACATTTGCTTCATCCAGAAAAGAAGAATTATGGTAAAATCTGGTAACAGTTTTCCTGAACACCACATGTCAAACACTCTGGGAGGGAAGATAGAGACCAAAAACAAATAATCATTAAGGTAATTTGATGGGACGTTCACAAAAAGCATCTGGGACGCAAATTCAATTTGCCTCTCTTAACACTAAGGTGAGAGTTCGATCTTCCCTGTGAGGGCATCTAAAGCTACCAGCAAGTCTTATCACTTATGGTACATTTACGCAGTAAGATTTGCAAATAAAAATGATCTAAAGCAATCACATATGTAAGTTGTATATGTTATGTATATGTTATGAAAGATCAGACGACTTAGATTTGCAAGTTTTTTTGGCAAACGTACGTTAAAGTGATTGTAATTAAGGTCTTATTTAAATGTATTTGTATAGTCCTATTTATAGGCAGGTTCTGTTTCCCACATGCTGATATTGGCAGCAATGGCCTTGATTCATTAAAAGTTGAAAAAATTCTCATGGTAGTAAAAAAAATAATTTCATGAGAAAAAAAAAACTAGTTAGGAAGACAATAAAAGTCAACGGTGCTTTCTTTACTTCTGAGAAAAGTAGTATACTATTCTGTAGTAAAAAGTGCCATTTACTTTCATTGTCTTGCTATCTGGTGATTCATCAACATTGAAATTCTCAGGCTTTTTTCTCATGAAATGAATTTTTTACTACCATGAGAATTTTTTTCAACTCTTGAACGCTTGATTGCACGGATCAATTATCGATTGATTGCTGTAAATGACTATTTGAAGTACCTAATTATTATTATTATTATTGTTTATTTATATAGCGCCATCATCTTCCGTAGCGCTTTACAAAGTAGATCTAATGGAAAATTGCTGCGTCAGATTTATTGCTTTATTGCTTAAAGCGGGCCAACAGTCAAAAATGACTTAAACCAGACCAACACAACAAACAGTGCTCATATAGATTGCTGCACATCTCGTGCTGTAAAATTTTTTTAAACAAAATGGTGGATCATGGATGTGCAGGCCAACTGAAAACAGGAAGTGGTGCTGGGCTTTTTGTTATTGTGCACTGTCAATTATGTCAGCTGAATCTAGGCAGCAGCATGGCTGAAGCACCAAAATGGTCATTACCTTTCTTTTCCAACTGTGCCAGGCTGTTGGTCCGGTTTAAGGCCACTCATGTTAATCTAATGCTGTTCAACCATGCTGTTCTGGGTAATCAGAGCACCATCAATTTTTGGAAATTGGCTTCAATCTATTGAGAGATATGAGCAACTTCTCAGAGAACAGATACACAATATGTATCTTCCTGGTACACAATATACCGGTATGCAATAACTGCAGTAATGTTGGATTGTATTCCGACCTAAGCACAATGAAGAAGGTGCTGAAATAAATTAGTCAGTCATCTTTAAGGAATGTGTACCTAACAATAGTCTATGAACATAGGTACAGGGGAGTTATCTGTAATAAAGTTGTCTTCTAGGTTTAAAATGTTAACCTGGTCCCCATTGAAATCTACGCCAATGGGGGGCAAATCCAGGCTAATGATGCAGTGACCACTGGATAATTCTCACCCAATATCGCCAGGTTGGACAGCTTTGCATTTCATCTAGAATGTGTGTAGTATTTTTGTACAACCTGACTGGTAGGAGTATGGGCTTCTTCCATTGTGTTTATTAAGCTTCTGAGCTGCACTTCCTCTTGGTTTCCCACAGACTTCTCATCTACTACATCACAGAATAGTCAGAGTTATCCACGCCGTACACTAAAAACAAAAGAAAATGAAGCATTTAGCTCACAGGCCCAACAGATCCAGGTGCAGACTATAAGCAAGGCATCTGAAAGTAAAGGAGCTCTTTAACCCTGAAATGACAGAAGGGTGTTACCAACCTAAAACTGCACTCACTAATGTCTCTAGGGGTCTTCTCTAATTGGGCTAAATGCACTCCTACATAGAAACATAGAAGGTTGACGGCAGAAGGAGACCATACGGTCCATCTAGTCTGCCCTTATGTGTATACTGTATGTACTCTTTATCTTAGGATAGATGTGTGCTTATCTCAGGCATGTTTAAATTCAGTGACTGTTGATTTTTCAACTACCTCTGCTGGAAGTTTGTTCCAAGCATCTACTACTCTTCCTGTAAAATAATATTTTTTTTAACATTGCTCCTGACCTTCCCTCTGCCTAGCTTCAGGTTGTGCCCCCTTGTTCTATCATTGAACAAAAACACTTTCCTCCTGAACCTTATTCAATCCTTTCACATATTTAAAGGTCTCAATCATGTCCCCCCTCTCCCTTCTTTCCTCCAGACTGTACAAATTAAGTTCTTTAAGTCTCTCCTGATCCCTGATACCAGATCCGGGTTCCAGCAGCAGTCAAACGCTGCAGAAAAATGGTCACACGCAGCAGAATATCTCCTATCTCTGCTACCTACAGAGTAAAGGAAATAGAGATGCCGCTTATCTGCAGCATGCTGCCATTTGCCTAGGTGAGCATTTAGCCCAATCTCTGGCTTTCTGTTGCAAGGCATCCTAGTTTGAGATGCCCCCTAAGTGATCTCAAAGCGGACCTAATCCCTTACAGTTCTGTGCCAAGGAGCGCTAAATTAAAGCAGCACAAATCCCTTCTTGGGCCCCCCTGAGTACCTGAGGCAATGTGGTTGGCTTGGTAGTGACCGAGTTTAAGAAAAAAAAGGGGGGGTTTCCACAGTGGAGGCCATGCCCACCATACATTTTTGAGCTTGCCCACTGGCTGATTTCATGGCTGACATGACCCGGCCCATGGGCTGCATCCCAGGCTACCCTGTAGTCTGGGGAGCACTCCCTTCCCCAGCTTATACAAATGGGAGCAGGAGCGCGCCTCAGTCCCAGGAGCAGGCTAGCGGCCAACCTTGGAGTCTTTTAGACTCCAGGACCGGAAGGTGTAGTTTTTAAACTGCTTTAACCTACCTACCCTCTCAAGCCATCAGTAAGCTATACTCGCTAGAAGAATTCCATCTGACAGGGGACAAGAAACAGGTACACATGTGCAGCTGCCACAGCTACTCCAATAGTGGACATGCTTCATTGAAGTGCACTGCTGTCTCCAGTCCCCTATCATCTAGCACCACTAGAAAAAAATGTGTCCAGTAATACAAAGCCTTCACATAATTATGCTAGATAGTAAGGTTAGGGGTGACAAGCACACCCTGTATCAGAAGAATTCCAGACATGTTTCTTTTAAAGGAAGGAAGAGGAGACAGGAGTGACAGGTTTTGAAAATATAATTCTGCTTTACAGGGGTGAACTACTCAGCGCCAGCCCAAACCTGTCTGTACTGCAATAACAGCTTATTCGTTTTGCAGTTCTTCAGATCTGTGTAGATGCTTTTACCCATCATGCACTGCTTTGACCAGATATTCAGAGTGGTTAATGCTGATGCATCCCACAGGCTGTTTCAAGAGACACTATCTATTATATGAAACTCTTGCTTTGCAACAGGGTTCAAGAATCCACCGCTGTAGGTGCCGTTTTATTTTAAAGGGACATTCTAGAAAAAAGGTTCATTTAGCCTGCTTTCTGCTCCCTCGTGCTGCCCGTGGGGGGTTGCATCTTTTATTTATCTGTGCTTGAAATTTCTTGATAAGCCCTAGTGAACTCCCTTTGTATGCATGCATAAGTCATGTTCTGTCTGTTTCTGTCAAGTGCAATTTATCAAGGAGACCATGTATGACAAGCACATAAGAAGGGAGACTGGCAGCCAGTATGGGTAGAGCAGAAAGCAGGCTAATCCCTTTTAAATCCCCAATCATTCTCTATTTCTAGTCATTTCAATTTGGGGTACCCCTAGGATATTAGATCGTTAGGAAGGCCAAAATTGTGCAGTAATATTCAGTGAACTGCGTCCCTGTAGTTGTGATAACCAGATCAGTTGCACCCATCTCCATTGGTGGCTGAGTGGGGGCAACCAGGTTGGCATATTAATGGAGATGCACACACATACCACTTGGACCCCACTGGATACCAGTGGTCCCTTTGGGAGCTAGAGGGAAGAGATGCCTTTCTATGCAGCAGCAGCAGCAGGAGGGGCATAACAAATCAGAATTAGGGCTGTCATTTGTAATGTCATGCAACCTCAATTTCTGGGTTACTCTGTGAAAGGCCTTTTGATGAGGGACAGAAAAATGACTGCTCAGTGCAATGACACTCTATTGGTAAAAGTGTGGATTCTGCATGTGTGCAGCTGTTTATAGGTCCCTTGATAGATGGATTCTGAGATGTATCTTGAAAGTTCAGGGGTGCCCCGCTGCGTGAGACCCCCCAGATCGCCAAGGCCAGCTCACCTCTTCCCGGTCCTAGGGTGCATGTGCGGCTGCTCGTCCAATCAGTGCACTCGGAGCTGCTGACGTCACTTAGTCTAAGCCTTTGTCTAAGAGCAGCGGCTCCATGCGCAGTGACGGCCGCATCCCCCGCTTCCCTCTAACAGGGAGCGTGCCTGCCATTCACAAATGCCTGCCGCAGGCACGCGCCCTGCTAGAGGCTCATGCATGCGACGTTGGATCAGGAAACAAGGTAAGTGTATGGGCGACCTGGGGGGGGGTGGGGGGGGTCACACAGCGGAGCATCACAATTTTCGATGCCCTGGGGGGAGGGAAGTGATCAGCCTAGGAATCTTATAGATTCCTGGGCCGATTGCGGTGGGTTTTGGTCCACTTTAAGAGTGGTGGAAGGGAGTGCGCACAGATCAGGGAAGGTTGGGGGGGAGTTGTATTGAGGGGAGTGGACCTGGGTGGTGGATAAGTGGAGTGGGGCCATTGCATGAGTGACTTAGTGAGTGAAGCAGGTCAGGGCAGGGATGAGTGGCAATGTGCAAGGGGATGGGTGTGTGGAACAATGAGGGGTGGATAAAGGACATTGTGCAAAGGTGAGCAGTACTGTGAGAGGTACGTGGGTAAATGGAGCTGGGAGGGGTTGGGTGTGAGGGCAATGTGCAAGGGGTTGGGTGAATGGAACAGTGAGTGGTGGATGAATTGTCATTGTGCAAAAGGGGCAGGTGAGTAGCACTGTGAGAGGTAGGTGGGTCAGTGGAGCTTGGGGGGTGGATGAATGGCAATGAGGGGGTTTGCCCCCTGGTCACCCCAATCGGGGTGGCCCAATTTCACTTACCCTTCCCCTATTCTCTGGTGGCCGCATCCCCCACTACCCTTTAACAGGGAGTGTGCCCGCACTGGCCATTCACAAAGGGTTAGCGGGGATGTGGCTGCTGCTTGCACATGCGCCGTTGGCCCAGGCACGAAGGTGAGTTTTCAGGCGACCTGGGGGGTTTTACACAGTGGGACACCCACTGGGAGCTAGTATGCCTGCCCTGGAGTCTCATAGACTCCAGGGTGGCTTTTGGTCCTCTTCAAAGTGTAACCAAACTCAGGGCTGGCCGCTGGATTTTCTCTGGGGCATCCTGTATCAGGGTGCCCCGCTTTGTGAGATGCCCCAGTTCGCCCATAAAAACTCACCTTTCCACCCTAAGAGCCGAATGATGTAGTCACAGCAGGCAGCTCTCATTGGACGAGAGCCTGCACATGCGCTATTGGAACGTGGAAAGGGTTTTTTGGGAGAACTCAAGGGACACAGTGGGCTATTCCAATTTGGGAAACCCCAGGGGCATGCAACAAAACCAGCAAAAGTCACATTTCCGGGTTCTGTTTTGCTTTAATACTTCCTCCATGGCCACAAGAGCTATAAGCTTAGTCAGCAGACATTTCTCCCATATAACCCCCTCAGCACTGAATACACATATATGTATGTAGTGGGCATACCTTCCAACTTTTCATGGTGGGAAAGAGGGACAATTATTAATTGAAGCCACAGCCCCTCATTGATTGAGGGGCAGATAGGATGTAACAGTTACAACAATATAAGCACACTGAATAGACAAATTAATCATTTATTGATGCAGATCTGTATGTTACACCTCAAAGAGGGACAAACTAGAACAACGAGGGGGGCATGGACTCAAACGAGGGACAGTCCCTCCAAATCAGGGACACTTGTGAGGTATGTGTGAGTGGAGCTTCCGGTAGCTCGGGAACCGGAACTAAATGAGGACTTTCCTAACAGGCAAGGAGTCACAGAAAACGATTTCTAAAAAGAAACCTAAAGCTTGAACCGAAGCTGCACTGTTACGGAGGAGATTTCCCTTACGTGATCCCGCCAATGTACAGCTCTTACCAACAACGGTTTCCACACTCCAACCTTCCGGGAAGGAACACACAGTAAACTACAACTCCCATGAATCTACCCGATACTACAGGTCCCAGCAACCTCTGCGCTTAGTGACTCGTTCAGCGTGCAGGGGGCGATGTGTCGGAGCATGCGAACTGCGGGGATAATCTTTTAATATGCGTTTATGCCCCGGGATTTGCAGGCGTCTGGCTGCTATACGTCTGCTATTTTCTATTCACTTGCTGCAGTAGACCTCTGTGCTCATGGCACATTGGGGTTGTAACATGCAAATCTGCATCAATAAATAATTTATTTGCCTAATCGAACTGTTTCTTTTGTAACTGTTACAACCTTTCCATCCCTTAATGAGGGGGCGTGGCCTAATTTAACAATTGTCCCTTTTTCCCACCTTGAAAAGTTGGGAGGTATGCTGTGCCATTGTTCCTTAAAGTGGATCAAAACCCAGGATTTTGACTATCCTGGGTTTTGGTCCACTCTCGGTGCCCCGCTATGTGAAACCCCCCAGATCGCCTGCATCAACTCACCGGAGTCCTACGGCGCATGCGCTGCCGCTCGTCCAGTCAGCGCACTCGGAGCTGCTGAGCTATGCACGTCAGAGGGCTCCGAGCGTGCTGGCAGCTGCATCTTGCGCTTCCCTCCAACAGGGAGCGCGCCCTGCTAGAGGGATAGTGGGGATGTAGCCGCGGCTCGCGCATGCGCGTTGGACCGGCAATCAGGTAAGTGCAGTGGATTACCTGGGGGGTTTCACACAGAGGGGCATCCTGATTTTGGATGCCCTGCGGGAAGGGAACGGATCGGGCTGATCCAGCTGAGTTTTGGTCCACTTTAAAGTGGATCAAAAGCTGTCTTGTAGTCTATAAGACTCCATGGTCGCCTGACTCCCTACCGTGGGGCGTCCAGATTCAGGATGCCCTGTTGTGTGAAACACTCCGACTCCCCTGTAAAACTTACCTTCTCTCTGATCCAACATGCGACCACCGTCAGCTATACCTTTAGCCCGCACCAGACATTACAGCGCTGGGCACACACCCTGTTAGAGGGTATTGGGGATGTGGCTGCCAATGTTCTGATTGGGCCATAAACCTTGTGTATGCGCCGTAGGACCAGGGGAAAGGTGAGTTTTATGGGGGTGGGGGGTTCACACATAGGGCATACAAAATCAGAATGGGAAATGACCAAAACCCAGGATAGTCCATCTTGGTGATTGGCCCTCTGACCTGGCCAATCACATGCCCTGCTGTGTGAAGCCCCCAGATAACCCACTCAATTCACCTCTCCACATGCGCGGGCTCTCGTCCAATCAGCACTTTATGCTTTGCATATTAATGCCAGTCAGCATAGGCCCAGGGCATCCCACCCCCTTTACTCACCTCACATGTGATCTCATGGGGCATGTGTGGGCTCGTCCAATCAGTGTTCTGTTCTGTTCGTCCATAAAGGACTGGGAGCAGACAGCATCCCTTCGTCACCCGTGTGCAGCCATTTAGATGACGTATCAGCTGGAAGTATTATAGTGGAGGGGGCATATTAATGCACAGTGCTAAGGATCTGTTTAGACAAGAGCTCCACAATCAGGGGCGAGAGCGGGCACATTCCCAATTTCCTCGAGACGCGTGCACGCTCCAGAGATGTGAAAAGTCACCTAATTTTTTTTAGGTGTCCCCCGTAAATAGGCCCCTCACCTGGGCTCTGTTCCACACTGGTTGCATGGTGTTATTTGTTTGCGCAGGGCGTGCTGGACATGTTAGTCTACCGGAACTGGAAAGGGAGGGGGCCTGGTATCCCCAATCCATTGCCATCTAAAGTGGACCAAAAACCACTGCGATCGATTCCCTCCCCTGGGGGCATCCAAAATCGGGATGCCCTGACGTATGAAACCCCCCAGGTCGCCCCATACACTTACCTTGCTTCCCGGTCCAATGGCGCATGCGTGAGCCATGGCTGCACTCCTGCTTTCCCTCTAGCAGGGCGCAAACCTGTGCCAGGCATTTGTGAATGGCCAGAGCGGACACACTCCCTGTTAGAGGGAAGTGGGGGATGCAGCCGCCAGAGCGCTGATTGGACGAGCGGCCGCACATGAGCCATAGGACTGGGAAGAGGTGAGTTTACTTCATTGCTCTGGGTGGTTTCACACAGCCGCAGCGGGGCATCCCCAATCAGGGGAAAGGACCAAAACCCAGGATAGTCAAAATCCTGGGTTTAGCTCCACTTTAAACAGGATGGTCATGGTGGTGTTTGTTTCAGGGGGTTTATTTTCCCCTCATCTACTAGGCTTCACATGGTGCCTTCATTTGCAGAGCAATGCAGTGGTGGCCCCGTATGGGGGACAGGAAAGAGTGGCGGGGGTTAGGAATCTCTCTGCCTGTCAGTTTGTTTCAGAGACTTCAGCAAAAAGAAAGAATAACTCCTCAAAAGTAGTGAGTCACATTATGTCACCATTTCAGCTCCACTGCCACAAATGGGCCTCTCCTGCTGCTGATCTCCCTCCGGTCCTTGTCAGTTGTCACCTGGTCCTCGCCACCTTCTGAGCTTCCATCAATTGCCCTCCATTCCATGCCAACTTCTCCACTGTTGCTGAGGCCAGCCATGAGCAGGTCTGCACACAACACCCGGCATTCGGTGGTTGGGTCCACTGTTAAATAATACCATGGCCAAGTGTGAGCCTGAGTGGGCCCCTGAAGATGCCAGGGCCCCTGCTAATTGCACAGGTTTGCCCCGTGCTAGCGCCAGCCTTAATGCTGGGTGTTGTAGTTCTACCACCGAGGAGCATAATTATCCCCTCATAGTAGGGGAAAACTTTTGTTTCTTTGTAGTGCCAGTTACTGTGACTTTGTGTATGTTACTGTTTATTAGTAAAGTATTTTAAGAACTTTATCTCCCCTGCACCATGTATAAGGTATTCAGGGTTGATGTATTTGGGGGCAAGGAAAAATATTTTATCCACAAATGCCAGAAGATAAGCCATGCCCCTGTCACGCCCACCACCCTGAAAACTGGTCTCCAAGGTTGGCATCTTGGACACTCTCACCCTCAGCCTATCTGTATGACTGAATGTGGGATCACGCCTCAGCCCAGAGATGCTGGGGATGCGGCCACTGATGTTTAAATCGTTGTGGGAGTGTCCGGGAAAGGTGAGTTTACTGGTGACGCACAGGGGAGCATCCTGATTTCCCCAGGGGAAGGCCAGTGGCTGGCCCTGGAGTATTTGGGATCCCAGGGCCAGCCACTGAGGGTTTTGTTTCACTTAGTTATAGCAGGAGGTTATGCCTATTTGTGTGCTATGCACTTCAGCCACTAGATGGTGCTCAAAAACTGTCCAAGTGTGGGAAAGCTGGAAGATGACTAGAGATGGCCGAACCTGAACCACAATATTCAAGTTCATACTGAACTTGAGAGTTCGGGTTCCCAAAACCCCACATGGACTTCAACCAGAAGTCCTTGTTCAAGTTCGGCGTCTGGCCCGAACACGGAAAAGCTAGTTGATGGGATGCTGAGCAGCCCATTAACCAGCTTCACCTATGGTTTCAGTACAGCAGCAGGAAGCTGCTGTAACTCACCTGAGCCCAGATTCTCTTGCTGTTACCTGGCCCCTAGCCGGGGCTATGAAATTATGGCCACTGGTGGCCATCTTTCCATAGCCCAGGCTGGGCCTAGTTTGAAACCCTGTCACTGCTGTCAGGAAGAGGATCGTGGCTCAGGTAAGTTTCTGCTACACAATCCACAGCCAATGTTCGGGTCCCGATTGATTTCAGTGGGGACCGAGTTTGGGTCCCCGAACACAAACATTTATTCAAAGTTCAGCTGAAC
Source organism: Gastrophryne carolinensis (assembly GCA_027917425.1). Lineage (NCBI taxonomy): Eukaryota > Metazoa > Chordata > Amphibia > Anura > Microhylidae > Gastrophryne > Gastrophryne carolinensis. Next base: position 277,604,735 of record CM051238.1, read on the forward strand.
TTGCCGAACCCAAACTTTGGAGGTTTGCCCATCTCTAAACAAATATGTCAATAAATGAATAAAGGAGTGAAACGTAGCCTCCAGGATGGGGAACATGGTGGAGTGATTGTTTAAAGCAGACCTGGATCATCTGTCCCAGGGCCCCTGATATTTTATCCGTGGGCCTGCTTCACCGGTGAGTCAAGAAGTGTTTAAGATTCATGTGGAGCTGAATAGAGTTCAAGTAGTGTTTAAGATTCATGTGAAGCTGAATTGAGTTATGATATTGGAGTTCATTATTAGATAGGATTATATGGCCATAACAAGCACCCTCTTATCAAAACATACACCTTATAAATATGGCCAACAATTGGTGCTATCAGGGGTGAACCTAGCCTAATGCTCCCTATTGGTCCTAAAGTTGACCAATTTTCACTATCCCAGGTTTTGGCTCATCCCCCTGGGGCATGCCGGTTTAGGGTGCCCCGCTGTGTGATACCCCACCGATTCGACTCCCCTGTATTCGACCCTATGGCACAGGCGCAGCAGCTCGCCCAATCAGTTTCTCCGGCCACACATATTATTGTGCGGCTGTAGAAGCTAAATGGAATCCTCAGCCACACATATCAGTAGCGCGAAGTATCACTTGCGTCTTCCGGCTGTGCGTGGCCACACAGAGCAGTTCAGTTGCAGCGGGCGAGTGATGCCGGCTGAGACTCCAGGGCCGTTTTTGGTCCACTTTAAGCAGTAATACTTGTTTATAATTGGTTAAGCACTCCCCTATTAATTCATGTAATCAAGTTATTAGCACTATTACCAGGTGCTGCAACCTTAAATTCAGGGTTTCCACACTTCCAATCGCCCACACTACAGATCACTAAATATCGGTATAAGGTGCGCACTCAATATATATAGCAAATGAAGAAAGATTGATATTAAAAGATATACCTCTGAGGAAGGGCTATAGCAGCCCGAAACGGGCGTCAGGTTAAAAGCTATGTGAACCTATACCATGGGCAATATGAGCGGATCTTCATAAGGGACTGTATTTACGTATGTGAGTTTTCTGTGTATGATGTTGTGACTTCTCTATTGTGCTGCTAGTGTATTGTTTTACAAGGGCGCTGTGCAATATGATTCTTTGGTGCTTAATACAGTGTATCGCTGCGGGGCATGTGCAATGCTTGTTCTGATATGCTGGATCTTTTTACATTGTATGAATCATGCTTCTGATGATATCGCACTATGCACTTTAGCCATGTATTGTAAGGAGCCACTGTTTTTGAGAGTCTAATAGTAGGCTGGGATGCCTTGAGTACTTTCAAGTGTACCTAAAGTTACTATAAAATGCACAGTGCACTTTAATCATTTATCATACAAGACTGATTTTTTGGTGTAAGCAATTCATGAATTAATTTGTTACATTACTTTAAAACCTACCCGAAGCTGCACAATGAGGGCATATACATTGTTTTATGTTGTGATCATGTGGTTTGTATTTTTTTGAGATGTATCATGTGATTTATTTTAATAAACGAGTTATCTTTTAATATCAATCTTTCTTCATTTGCTATATATTGTGTACGCACCTTATACCGATATTTAGTGGTCCACTTTAAGCATAAAACTGACAGCCCTGCAGTTGGCTATACTCAAATTAGCAGCAAGGAGACCTGAAGTCACAGCACCTCCTCCAAGTAAAGAGTAGTAAAACATGGCACTGCAATGCCTGGGAGTAATACTCAGTTTTAAGCCTGATTTTGAAAGCTTCCGAAGAATCTGTAACTGGAGAGGCATTGCTTAGTTGCATCCCCAAGAGGGTCAGTTAAAAGGGACTAGATTAATTTTTAACTGAAGTTTTCCTTTAGGCACAAATATTGTATATAATGGATCTAGTCCACTAATGAAAATACCAATGCAAGAAAATATTTTAGAGGAAAAGTGATTAGATGGCACTTAGAGCGAAACAAAATCCAAGCTGGCTGACTCTGGAATCTGAAATATTCCAGAGCCGGCTGCTGGTCTTACCCTGGTGGCATCCCAAATCAGGATATGTGACCCCCCCAGCGCCACTACCTTCCTGGCACCCTCGCCGACGTAAACATCCCCTGCATCTTTGGGCTGTATTCAGGTAGGGTTGGGGCACGAGCATGCATGCTGCTGCCGCTCAAACTCTCGGTTGCCAAGCTCTGTATGTAAATATAGCCATTTGCCGAGCATTAAATATGCATGACAAACAGTTCTTATTGGGCAAGAGCCCGCACATGTGCAATAGGACCGCGAAGAGGTGAATTTTATTGGGCCACCTGGGGGGGGAGGGGTTCATACAGCGGGGCATCTCAAATTGGGATGCCCCTAGGGGAAAGGATAAAACCCAGGATAGTCAAAATCCCGGGCTTTGTTCTGCTTTAAATGGTGGCTAGCATATTATTGATACATAAACATGTATTTCTAGCATTTTATAATGCAACAGCAGAGCTTCTTGGTGAGACATGGAAAGAGAAAAATGATCCTGTATGTGTTACACAACCATGTATTACCATTGGACCTGGCAGTCTGTTATCACCCTTTGTAACGCAGCTCTTGGGACCAATACTGATAGGTCTTAACAGATGTTTATGTCTGCTGCAAGCACAGGATTACTTCCAGCATAAATATATATTAATAATCATAATATAATAATATTCCTAGTGTATTCACCACGGACGTGTAAAATACAGCTGCCAAAGTCATATGACCACTCTGCCACCTGAAATGCTGACAGTTGGTCAGTAGTAGGGCATAGTTTAGCCATCTCTACACTCGTTGCACCTGCAAATAAATATATATATATATATATATATATATATATAAGACGCACCTGCCCATAAGACGCACCTAGGATTTGGAGGAGAAAAATTAGAAAAAAATATTGTAAGCTAAATGTTGTGCTAAAACACCCCATTACAGGCAGTGTGGCGTTCCCCCCCCATCCCATTCCCCATGGGCAGTGTGGCATCCCCCATCCCATTCCTAATGGGTAGTGTGGCATTCTCCCCTCCCATAGGCAGTGTGGGATGCCCCCATCCCATTCCCATAGACAGTGCGGCATGCCCCTATTCCATTCCCATAGACAGTGTGGCATGCCCCTATCCCATTCCCATAGACAGTGCGGCATGCCCCTATTCCATTCCCATAGACAGTGTGGGATGCCTTCCCATAGGCAGTGTGGTATTCCCCCCTTCCTATTCTCCATATAGGCAGTGTGGTACCCCCTCCAATTCCCCATATAGGTAGTGTGGCATTTCCATCCCCCCCCTCCCCATCTCACATAGGTAGTGTGGCATTCATCCCCCCCTCCCCATCCCATATAGGTAGTGTGGCATTTATCCCCCCCTCCTCATCCCATATAGGTAGTATGGCATTCATGTTGCAAGAAAGGGTATGGTCAGCACTCCTTAAAATCAAAAAACTTTAATGGAAATTCATATAAAAACATCCCATGGTGAAGGAAGGCAGCTATAAAAACCAGTAAACAGAACCCTGATGGAAAAAACTCTCACGTGCTCTAACGCGTTTCGGACGAGGGAAGGTCCTTATTCATAGATGCATGAGTCAGTATAAAGTTACGTTTAAATATGATACTTAATTAGAGACACTTACCTCGAACCATCTGTGCACAACTCGCGCCGCAGTCACAGCTCCATACGGCGCGCGCAGCGAGCCCGCCATCCGGGAGCCCACCTGCGGGAGACCGCTGCACCAATCAGCACAGCCGATCAGTTGGTACGTCACCACAGGCGCGCCCCCCAGATGACGAGAGCGCGACACACACTACAAGGCGGAAGCCAGCGGAGGTAGACGCGCACCAAGCCTCAATGAAGATGGCACATCACGGCGCACGTCACCGGAAGCGGCAGGCGTCCCCATGGCAACGGGAACGCCACGCCGACCGCCCTGGAGCTGAAAAGCAATGCACCAGAGACACAGAGGGTACGGGCAAATAATGATATGCCTGTTATTGACATGAAAAGTATAAACAAGCAGATGACATACCATTGGTAATAAATGCTTAGAAAAACGCCACTATTTGCCACATATGCAATATATATGCCTATACCATCAAATGTTCCCACATGTAAATAAAACATAAGTGTACAACATTGCCCCACATATTCCTCGTCACGTGAATGTAAAATTAAAAACCAATGATTATTTCACATTCTAGTACACATGAGTGCTGACACAACAATGTTATATCACATGAAAAAAGAAACTATAATAGTAGAAACAAATAAGCCTGAGAGAATTACCTTCAAACATACCATACCAAGGTATGGATCCGATCCCTAGTGTATTATAATGGGGGACAAGAACAAGGTAAATATGGTGTAATATTTTTAATGACTCAATATAATTAGGTGCTGATTACTAACCCATGGAATGGCATTAAAGCTAGGAAATCGAAACCGAAGTATGGCATTCATCCCCCCCTCCCCATCCCATATAGGTAGTGTGGCATTCATCCCCACCCCATATAAGTAATGTGGCATTCATCCCCCCTCCCCATATAGGTAATGTGGCATTCATCCCCCCCTCCCCATCCCATATATGTAGTGTGGCATTCATCCCCCCCTCCCCATCCCATATAGGTAATGTGGCATTCATCCCCCCCTCCCCATCCCATATAGGTAATGTGGCATTCATCCCCCCTCCCCATCCCATATCGGTAATGTGGCAGTTCCATCCCCCCTCCCCATCCCATATCGGTAATGTGGCATACATCCCCCCCTCCCCATCCCATATCGGTAATGTGGCATACATCCCCCCCTCCCCATCCCATATAGGTAATGTGGCATTTCCATCCCCCCTCCCCATCCCATATAGGTAATGTGGCATTCATCCCCCCCTCCCCATCCCATATAGGTAATGTGGCATTCATCCCCCCTCCCCATCCCATATCGGTAATGTGGCATTTCCATCCCCCCTCCCCATCCCATATCGGTAATGTGGCATACATCCCCCCCTCCCCATCCCATATCGGTAATGTGGCATACATCCCCCCCTCCCCATCCCATATAGGTAATGTGGCATTTCCATCCCCCCTCCCCATCCCATATAGGTAATGTGGCATTTCCATCCCCCCTCCCCATCCCATATAGGTAATGTGTCATTCATCCCCCCCCCTTCCCATCCCATATAGGTAGTGTGGCATTCATCCCATATAGGTAATGTGGCATTTCCATCCTCCCTCCCCATCCCATATAGGTAATGGGGCATTTCCATCCCCCCTCCCCATCCCATATAGGTAATGTGGCATTTCCATCCCCCCTTCCCATCCCATATAGGTAATGTGGCATTCACCCCCCCCTCCCCATCCCATATAGGTAATGTGGCGTCAGCCACGCCCACCTCTATACCAAGCCGAGTATTCACTCTATGCTGGCGCCGCAGAGAGGAGGCGATGGGGGCAGCTGTATCTGCCACCTCCTCCACAGTGCTGGAAGGCGGCAGACACAGCTGCCCCCATCGCCTCCTCTCTGCGGCGCCAGCATAGAGTGAACACTCGGCTTGGTATACCGATGGGCGTGGCCGGCGCTTGAGCGTCGGTCACGCCCACCACTGTGACAGGCTGGGTGTCTGGCTCTGCAGAGAAGGCTGCCTCCGCGGCTTCCAGGACAGCGAGATCGATGGAAAGGTGAGTTAACTTTCTGCTTTTTTTTTCCCACCTTCGCCCGATAAGACGCATGGATATTTTCCCACAACTTTTTGGGAAAAATAAGTGCGTCTTATGGGGCGAAAAATACGGTATATATTATCTACATACTGTAGCACTGACAGCGTAGAAGCATTCACTGTGCCAAATAGAAGCTTACAGTCTAATTTGATTCCCATACCATGGCAAGCCGAAGTTTCTATTTAATTCTCAGTGAAGACAAACTTGACTTGCGGAGGTTTTAGAATAGTATGAGTTCGTAGATACTTGCTAGCTGTGATCGGCGCCAGAAGACAGGACCAGGAACAAGATCCTTGTAAAAGGAAAGCTAGAATAATGCTTACGTCATTCGTGATTCTTGGAAAAGACAATCAAATAACAATTATGTATATTCCCAGCTGTTTCGCAAGAAGACATATTTTGGTAATGAGAAATTAGCTCTGGAAATCTGTCTTTCACTATAATGAGCATATGTTATTTAACACAGTGGAAGAAAAAAAAAACAATGCGAACGGACCACTCCGTTTGAGAAAGACACCTTATATGGCTGTTGTATCCTCAAAGCTGGAGTGCTAAAAGATTTATTAAAAAAAATGAAACAAAAAAACATCGGGCTTGTCTGGCTTTATAAATGCACTACTACACAGGCACGCCCCTTAAAGTGGACCAAAAGCCAGAATTTGGACTGTCCTGGGTTTTGGTCCTTGCCCCCAGGGCACCCTGATCGTGATGTGCCCCGCTGTGTGAAACTCAGGTCGCCCGAACAAACTAAACTTATCCCGGTCCAATCAGCGCGCTCAAGTCCCTTCGTCCAGGAGCTTGTCTGATATGGGCAGATCCAAGTGCAATGGTGGCCGCTTCCCCAGCTACCCTCTACCATTCACAAATGCGCCCAGCCCTGCTAGGGGGATAGCGGGCTTGTGGCCGCTGCTCGCGCATGTGCCATTGGACCAGGAAAGAAGGTGAGTTTATGGGCGACCTGGGGGGTTTCACACAGCGTGCATCCAGATTCTGGATGCCCCCCGGGGGGGAATCAACCAGTCTTCTAGATTCCTGGGCCAATCTCCATGGGTGTTGGTCCACATTAAAGTAATGCAAAAAAAGGAACATATTGAGGTTTCCAGAGTTTAAACCAACCAAAAGTCATGTTTGCATTTTGGTCATTTTTTTTTATCATCACTAGCTAACCCCTACCCGAGCAGTACACGCACCTAGCCAAAACCCCCGGTTTTCCCTGCTGTGCTCTATATCTGACAGTCTGCCTGGTGGAAGCACACACTAGGGTTCCAGCCCTGGGGGAGGAGGGGCAATAAAAAAAAAGTCTTGGTTGGAACATTTTTCACTGTGGCAGCCTTTTACTTTCAAGACATACAACTACCAGGGGCATTACAGGAACATACCTACCGAGAACTGAGGAGTAGTGACTCCTCCTACCCCTCTCCCAAATTTGGCCTTACCTAGGGATCATCCTTGAATTCACCCAACAAACCCCCCTAAATTATATGGGCTGGTCCCCTTGGTGCCAATAGCAGTCTACAATTCAATGCATGTTGCTGTAGTGGTGGAGGTGTAGTCAGTGAGTGAGATGCCTTTTAATTTAGGTAGAAAGGTACATGTGAGCGGTGTAGACCTTAACCAGAACACCTTCCATTTTTCACAAAAATACATTGATTACTCACCTGTAGAATTGGTATTATGAGTATACAGTAAATCCTGCTCCAAATCTAATACTTACAGTTGGGATATACTCCGCCAGATGGTGCTGGACTGCAGAGACATCGAAAATAGGCTCCTCCAGGCCCCTCAAATACCCGGGGACCTCCCACAAATCCCCAGCATTGAAAAGCAGTTAGTGAGAAGCCGGGAGAATTTAAACAATCCAAACTATCAACTATAAAAATGGTAACAATCACCATACAGGGGATCCAAGATAATGCAAAACCAAAGCTGGGTTGGAGCAGGACGTACTGTATACTCATAATACCAATTCTACAGGTGAGTAATCACAAAATTGTATTATTCTTAGTATACAGTACTTCCTGCTCCAAATCTAATACTTACAGTTGGGACATCCAATAGCAGTGTCCATAAAGTAGGGTGGGATCCCCAAGAAAAATTAGCAGCAGACAGTTTAAACCACTGCCGCCTGCAGAACCTTTCGGCCAAAAGCAGCATCAGCTGAGGCCCTAACATCAACCTTGTAAAACTTTGAAAAGGTATGAACACAAGACCAAGTAGCGGCCTTGCAAACTTGTTCAACAGAAGCCTGGTGCTGAAAAGCCCAAGAGGCACCAATAGCACGAGTGGAACGAGCAGTAAAGCGGAAGGGAGGACTCTTCCCCTTAGCAGAGTAGGCCTGAATCACAGTCTGATGAATCCACTTGCTGATAGTAGACTTGGCAGGAGCCAAACCCTTCCTAGGACCAGAAGGGACAACAAAAAGAGCATCAGTTTTCCTGAAAGGTGCAGTAGCCACCAGATAGTACTTCAGACACCTAACCACATCCAAAGAGTGCAAAACCCTCTCCTTAGCATTGCTAGGATTAGGGCACAAAGAAGGAAGAACAATATCCTGATTCAAATGAAAGGCAGACACTACCTTAGGCAGAAAGTCAGGTTTGAAATGAAAGACCACCTTGTTCTGGTGTCTCTCATAGTAGGGGGGCTGAATGGAAAACGCCGCCAACTCAGAACACACGCCTAACAGAAGTGATAGCCACCAGAAATACAACCTTGAGCGTAAGAATGGCCAAGGCAGCATCCGGCACAGGTTCAAAGGGAGCACCCTGCAAGGCAGACAGAATCAAGTTCAGATCCCAAACAGGCACCATAGGCTTACGTGGGGGGCGCACATGAGTGACCCCCTGGAAAAAATCCTGATCAGAAAGTTCTGAGCAAGGACTTCCGGAAGAAAATAACCAGGGCAGAAACCTGACCCTTCAGAGTACTGAGTTGGAGCCCCATCTCCAACCCATGCTGCAGGAACTCCAGAATCCTGGGAATAGAGAACACACAACAGGGAAGAGACTTAGACTCACACCAGTCAATGTAGGCCCGCCAAACCCTGTAATAAATGGAAGAGGAAGACTGCTTCCTAGCTTTAATCAAAGTATCCACAACCGAGGAAAACAGCCCCTTCTCCATCAAGATGGAGGTTTCAGCAGCCAAGCCGTCAAAGCCAGAGTTTGTAAATTGGGATGGCGTAATGAACCCTGAGTGAGCAAATCTGGCACCAAGGGCAGAGCGCACTGATCTACTGCCAGCTGTACCACGTCTGCGAACCACACCCTTCTTGGCCACCTGGGGGCCACCAGAATTGCTGTCACCCTTTCCAGAGCAATCTTGCGCAGAACCCTGCCCAGCAGGGGGATTGGAGGGGAGACATACATGAACTGAAAGTCCTGCCATGATATTGCTAGCGCATCTGAGGTCAGGGCCAGAGGATCCCTGGACAGAGAAACAAAAGCTGGGAGCTTGTGATTGTGGCGGGACGCAAACAGATCCACATCTGGTTGGCCCCAACGGTGACACAGAGATTGAAACACTCTGCTGCATAGGGACCATTCTCCCTGGCGAGAGGTCCCCCTGCTCAGAGAGTCCGCCAGGCGATTTTCCACCCCCGGGATGTACACAGCTGATATGCAGGGGACATTGGCCTCCGCCCAAGTCAGGATCAGAGACACTTCCTGGAGGGTCCCCTTGCACCAGATCCCTCCCTGATGATTGATGAAGGCAACTGCCGTCTGGTTGTCCGAGCGCACCTGAACAGGCAGGCCCCGAAGGTGAGTAGTCAAGTGAGCCAGAACTAGCCTGATCGCCCGCAGTTCCAAGCCATTGATAGGTGTGTGGGCCTCCTGAGGGCCCCACCTCCCCTGGAACCGCAGGGACTTCCAGAAACCCTCCCAACCTGACAGACTGGCATCTGTGGTGACCGTCTCCCAGGAAGGGGCAAGAAAGGATCTGCCCCCCAACAGGTTACTTGAGTCCATCCACCACGAGAGGGATCTCCTGACCAGGGGGGGGGGGGGAGCATACAGACCCTGTCCAGGGACGCTGGGTCCTTGTCCCATACTGACAATAGGTGAAGTTGCAGGGGCCTCAAGTGGAACTGAGCATAAGGGACCGCTTCGAAGCATGCCACCATCAGGTCCACCAGCTGCATCCCCTGCCTGATGTAGGGATGGGGACAAGCTAGGAGGGGACTGAGTCAGTGCAATCATACTGTCCACCTTCTGTTGAGGAAGGAAGATCCTTGCCTGAACTGTATCCAGTATCATTCCTAGGAATGGAGTTACCAAGGAAGGGGACAGTGAGGATTTGGGGTGGTTGATCACCCATCCAAATGACTCCAGAGTGGACACCACCAGCTGAGTATCCAACTCTGCCTGATGTAGAGACTGGGAAGTGATGAGAATGTCGTCCAGATAGGGAAGCACGCGGATGCCCTGACATCTGAGCAGAGACATCACGCCAGCCAGCATTTTGGTGAACACCCTGGGAGCTGAAGTGAGGCCAAAGGGCAAGGCCACAAACTGGTAGTGTTGATCCATCAGAGCGAACCTGAGGAACCTTTGATGAACTGGGAACACAGGTATACAATATGTAGATAAGCATCTTTGATGTCCACAGAAGTCATGAAATCCCCTTGGCGCAGGGAACTGATGGCAGAGTGCAGAGTTTCAATGCGAAAGAGCCTGCCCCTGACAAACTTGTTGAGGATCTTCCAGTCCAGGATGGCCCTGACTGAACCATCTTTTTTGGGTACTGTGAATAGGTTGGAATAAAAGTCCTTGCCTTTTTCTCTTAAGGGGACCTGGCAGATGACCCCCAGCTCCAGGAGGCCTTGCACTAGCTCCTGAGCTGACACAGGGTCCTGAGGAATCCGGGATCTGATGAATCTTGGAGGGGGATTGGCGGCAAACTCCAACTTGTAACCGGAGGACACTACCTCCTGAATCCACCAGTCTGAGACATGAAGCCTCCAGACGTGAGCGAAGTGCTGCAGGCGTCCCCCCACCCAGATGAGTGAGGGCGCCCCATCACGCCTGAGTGGGCTTGGGAGAGGATTTTGCTTTGGGACCCCAGGAGGAGCCAGGGCGTCCATGTCCTCTGCCTCTACCCCAGAAATCTCCCCGGGCCCCAGGAAAGGAAATCCCCCTTCCCTGTCTTGCACCACGGCAAGGGGAGGAGAAGAAACCCTGACCCCGAAGGGGCCGAGATTGCCGCCTGCGCTGGGGTAACCTGCCTCCCTTAGCAAAAGGGTCCAGGCGATCCCCAATCAGGCATAGTCCTTTAAAGGGAAAACCAGTGAGGGCCTTCTTGGCAGCGTTGTCAGCAGCCCACTGGCGCAGCTAAACCGAGCGGCTATAGCCACCATGAGGGCAGAAGTTCTGGCACACATTCTGATGGTGTCATCCAATGCTGAGAGAACAAATTTACAAAAATACCATTTTGTGAGTACTCACCTGTAAAATGGATATTGTCAGTGTGTCACACACCCCGCTTCCCCTTTAATTCTTACGATCGGGGTTACTCCACCAGCAGGTTGGAGATTGGAGATCGTTGATTGGAAACATCTTGATAAGCCCTGCGGTATGAAATCTGAATTCCAACTTACCCTTGGGAAACCCATAGAGATCGTTGGGAATACAGCGGATCACACGTTTGTCATCTACTCCATCCACCCAGCCTCCATTGAGGAGAATGATCCACATAAGATATTACTTACTATTGGCCTGTTGTATATGTCATTACTTGTTGTATATGGGTCGTCTGCCATATAGGGAGGCTGATTCAGTTACTATTTTTTGCTTCATGGGGCTGTGGAGCAACTTGCTATACATAGTTTGTATGGCATTATCCCACCCTTAGAGATGCTAGTGGTGTCATATAGGGTGTGGGTTGTTACATCTCCAGGGGGGTTGGGTGGATCAGTTGGACTTGTGTGAATGTGAGCATGAATCCAGATGCTCACCGGTACACAATCCACCTACCCTCGGGGTCTTCTCTCTTTCTTTATTGTACTGGGCCACCGGGTAGTGTTGTGGTAGCACCTTAGGCCAGTCTGACATTTGTGGCGAAAGATAATATAGGCCAATCCACATTGCAGAGAGGTTGTAGAATCATGGGGTATATATGGTCTGTGGAGATCATTAGAATTTGGGAGCACAGATAGATAGGTCCCTTTGTGGGGTTTATATTATGTGAACATGTCTTAGTTACAACGCCATATGCGTCACCCGATTCCTGCTTTCAAGAAAAGAGAGTCTCCTGCTTGATAAATGGGTAGATTTAGGTATAATTAGAATATGATTGATGGTTTAGATTATAGATAAGTGTCAGTATGGTGAATTTAATAATTTTTTTCCAATATGTGTATATGTATATGGTGGGTTGCCTCTGACAGGTTCCCTATCTACCCTCCGTGCTCTGTAGTTAATGCAATGGTACCGCCGGGCGGTACGTTGGTAATGCTGCTGGCCAGTCTGACATGCGCCGTGATAGAGCGCAACGGCCTTCTGATGCAGTGTTAGCACGCATTGCAGGAGGCGGGACCGCTGACGCACTTCCGGCCGGAGTGCTGCAGTGTGTCCCAAGCCTCGTTTCGAGTGCGGACGGACGCCGGTGTTCTGCATTGCTCATCAGCTAGCTTAGGAGGAGTATTTAGGGGACGGGGGGGACAACCGGACCATACTTGTTGCCCAGATGAAGTAACGGGTGGTCCGTTACGAAACGCGTCGGTTGGGACAGGGTGAGGTACTCGGCGGGTGTTTCCCTGGTGAGGTACACATAGCACATGGGGTGGGACAATAGGAATTACACTGGATTGCACTTTATTGATGTACATTGTGGTAAAGTATAGCTGTATATAGTATAATTTGTAGTTACCATATAATTAGGATAAGTTTTTTGATGTTGTATATAGATGTTTTGAAAATAATATGGGTTTAATAATTGTATGTACATAGATGCACCAGGCAAACACTGTCCTTGCAGTCCTCCCCATTATGAGATGTGTGTTTTTTAATTGTTTTTAAACTCTTGTATGTATTGGATAAAGAATAAATTGAATACATTTTGATATGAGATATTGTGGTGGTGCCAGTTGTTTGGTTAGGCATTCCTTTGGGGTCTTGTGGGATCCCATGTGTTGGGTATTGTTGTGATTGTTTGCCAACCAGGCACACCATTTGATAATAGTGTATATAAGTACTAGCTGGTGCGGCCTTTTTCTTTCCATTGTGTAAAGACTCCACCAGCAGGTGGCGACGTTGCAGAGAGAAGTCTTGAAAACAAGCCCCTTCCGGCCTATATATACCTGGGACCTCCCACTTAACACCCAGTGAATTCAAACAGCAGTAAGACAAGGTACCAGGAAATCCAATGGTAACCTCACAATAAAAATAAAGAAAAGCTTCACCATATAGAGGATTCAGGATACCAAAAAGGGAGGGTGAAGCGGGGTGTGTGACACACTGACAATATCCATTTTACAGGTGAGTACTCACAAAATGGTATTATTCTCAGTGTGTCACACACCCCGCTTCCCCTTTCATTCTTACGATCGGGACATCCAAAAGCAGTATCCACAAGGGATGGGTATCCGAAGGCAAAGTGAAGCATAACTTAAATGACTGCAGTCTGCAGAACCTTGCGGCCAAACACAGCATCCGCTGAGGCCCGCACATCAACCTTGTAAAACTTAGAAAAAGTATGAACAGAAGACCAAGTAGCAGCCTTACAAACTTGTTCAACAGAAGCTTGGTGCTGAAAAGCCCAAGACGCTCCAACGGCGCGAGTAGAATGAGCAGTGATACGAAAAGGGGGAACTTTCCCCTTAGCAGAATAGGCCCCAATAATGGCCTGACGTATCCATTTGCTAATGGAAGACTTGGCCGGAGCCAAACCCTTCCTAGGCCCACAGGGCACAACAAAAAAGGCATCAGTCTTACGAAAAGGAGAAGTAGTAATCAAATAGTACTTAACACAGCGTACTACATCCAAACAATGCAAAACCCTCTCCTTGTCATTCTTAGGCTTAGGACACAAGGAGGGAAGAACAATATCCTGATTCAAATGAAAAGCAGAAACAACCTTAGGAAGAAAGTCCGGTTTGAAACGAAAGACCACCTTGTCCTGATGCCTCTCAAAGTAGGGCGCCTGAATCGACAAGGCCGCCAACTCCGAGACACGCCGAACCGAAGTGATAGCTACCAAGAAGGCAGTCTTCTGAGTCAAGGTAGACAGGGCAATATCCTGCAAGGGCTCAAAGGGAGGAGCCTGAAGAGCAGAAAGAACCAAGTTCAAGTCCCAAACAGGGAGTAATGATTTCCTGGGAGGCCGCACATGCGTAACCCCCTGGAAAAAGGTTTTAACTAAAGGATGAAGCGCAAAATGCTTCTGAAAAAAGATAGGGCAGAAACCTGCCCTTTCAAAGTACTCAGCTGAAGACCCTGATTGCAAAAACTCCAGAATCCTGGAAACCGAAAAGACCCTACAAGGCAAAGATCTAACCTCACACCAAGCGATATAGGCTTTCTAAGTCCTATAGTAGATTTTAGAACAAGACCTCTTCCAGGCACCGATCAGAGTCTTAACAACCGAGTCAGAAAGGCCCTCCTCCTTTAAGATGAAGGTTTCAGCAGCCAAGCCGTCAAACCCAGCGTTGGTAAATTGGGGTAACACAGCCGACCCTGAGTGAGCAGATCGGGCCGAAGATGCAGAACGAACTGATCCACCGCCAGCCGAACGATGTCTGCGAACCATACTCGCCTTGGCCACCTTGGAGCCACGAGAATGGCGGACACCCTTTCCAGAGCCAGCTTCCGTACCACCTTGCCCAGCATGGGTATCGGAGGAAACAGGTACAGAAAACCCAGATCCCCCCAGCTCAGGGACATGGCGTCCACCGCCAGAGCCAGAGGATCCTGGGAGAGCGACACGAAGGTCGGGAGCCTGCAATTGTGACGAGAGGCAAACAGGTCCACCTCCGGTGTCCCCCACCGTAGACACAGCGACCGAAAAACTTGAGGATGGAGAGCCCATTCTCCCAGACGGGAAGAGCACCTGCTCAACAGATCCGCTTCCCTGTTTTCCACACCCGGAATGTAAACTGCCGAGAGACAAGGAACATGGGCCTCCGCCCAGGTCAGGATCAGGGACACCTCTCTGAGGGCACCCAGACTGCGAGTCCCTCCCTGATGATTGATGTAAGCAACCGCTGTTCGATTGTCCGAGCGAACCTGAACCGGAAGGCCCAGAACATGTTGAGTCAAGAGAACAAGAACCAGACGGATGGCTCTCAGTTCCAGAACATTGATGGGCAAGTGGGGCTCTCGAGGCCCCCACTGCCCCCGAAACTGAAGATCCTTCCAGAATCCCCCCCATCCCGAAAGACTGGCGTCCGTGGTGACAATTTCCCAAAGAGGAGTCAGGAAAGACCTGCCCCTCAAGAGATTGGTCGAGACCAACCACCATTGAAGGGACTGCCGGACCCTGGAGGACAACTGGAAGGGCCGATCCAATGACCGTGGTCGCCGGTCCCAAGACGCCAACAGATGAAGCTGAAGCGTCCTCGTGTGAAATTGAGCAAAAGGAGCTGCCTCGAATGAGGCAACCATCAACCCTACCAGTCTCATCCCCAAACGGATGGACGGTCGAGGATTGGAAAGAAGGACCCGAGCCAACTCCTGAATCAGACAAATCTTGGACTGAGGCAGGAACACCCTGTGTTGACAAGAATCCAACCACATTCCCAGAAAGGACACCACCCTGGCCGGAGCGAGGGAGGACTTGGGAAAGTTGATCACCCAACCGAAGCTTTCCAGCGTGGAGACCACCGTCCTGGTGTCCGTCTCCGATTGATTGAGAGAAGGAGCCATGATGAGAAGGTCGTCCAGATAAGGTACGACACGAATGCCCCAAGATCTGAGAATGGCCATCACCCCTGCCAGCACCTTGGTGAACACTCTTGGAGCCGAGGTAAGGCCAAAGGGAAGTGCCACAAATTGAAAATGCCGATCCTTCATCACGAACCGAAGAAAACGTTGATGAGCCTGGCAGATGGGAACATAAAGGTAAGCATCCTTGATGTCTATGGACGTCATAAAGTCCCCCTGCCAAAGAGAACCGATGGCCGAACGCGGAGTTTCCATGCGAAACTTCCGAGTACGGATAAACCTGTTGAGGAACTTCAGATCCAGGACGGGGCGAACCGACCCGTCCTTCTTGGGGACTGTGAAAAGATTGGAGTAAAAACCGAGACCCACCTCTAAGCGCGGCACCGGCCGGATGACCGCCATTTCCAGAAGATTCCTTAAATACGCCAGGAGCCCCTGCACGGCCAAAGGATCGCTGGGCACCCGAGACCGGAAAAACCGTGAAGGCGGGCGAGACTCGAACTCCAGCTTGTAACCGGACGACACCACCTCCCGGATCCATCTGTCTGGAACCTCCTGGTCCCAAACCAGGGAGAAGTGTTGCAATCGTCCCCCCACCCCCATGGGTGAGGGCACCCCCTCATTGCTGAGCGGGCTTACCAGCAGGCTTGGGCTTGGTGCCCCAGGACTGACCGGGACGGCCACGGCCCCTCCCCCGGGTCCAACCTGCACCCCTGGTAGCGGGAAAGGAAGCCCCTCTGCTCGCTCTGACTCCCCGAAAGGAGGGACTAAAGGAAGTCACACCCCGAAAGGAACGACGAGGCCTCTTGCGTTGAGGCAACTTACCACCCTTGGTAACTGAATCCAATTTATCGCCAAACAGGCGCAAACCTACAAAAGGAAGCGCTGTAAGCGCCTTCTTAGAGTTAAAGTCCGCCGTCCACTGGCGCAGCCACACTGACCGACGAATAGCAACCAACAGTGCTGCTGTCCTGCTACTCATCGCAAGTGCATCGTCCTGGGCGGTCATGACAAAGGAAATAAACGACTCACACTGCTTGAGAGAACTGAACTCATCACAAGTGGGATCAAGATCTGCGTACAAATCTCTAATAATGGACCTAACTGCCATCAGAAGAAGCGCCGACGCACACACCGGCCGCAGTGCCGATAAAACCATGGCGAGCCAATTGATCAATCCGACGATCATCACCATCTTTAATGGTAGTAGTGTCAGGGGAGTGCAACACAGCCGTGTTCGACAGCCCTAACACAGGGGCATCGACGTTAGGGGGAACCGACCAAAGCTTCACCAAATCCTCCGGAAAGGGATAACGTTTATCCCAACTAGGAGGAACTCTAGCCAGGCGCGTGGGTTGTTCCCATTCCTTAAGGACAACCCTCACAAAGTGTTGTTGCCTGGGAAACACCAAACGCGGCTGGGGCACATCAAACAACTCACCCTTTGGCGGGGGGACCACCACGGGCGGATCCAAAGCCAAAGTTTCAAACATTTGAGCCAAAATGGAAGGAGTGTCAAGGGACACCCCCGCAGCCTGATCGCCAGCGGTGCCAACCAATTGCTGGTCTGCAGGCTCATCCAACTCCTCAAGGAGTTCCCCCTCCTCATCAGGGGGACAATCGGACCAATCCAATATTTCAAACACCTCATCCTCCGGAACAGGCGCTGCTGGAGAAAGGTGCTTCCGCTTCGCCGTAGCCTTCTGAGCTACCGTGGCGGAAATTATCTTCTCGAGGTTGGCCAATCGCGCACACACCTCGGATTGCGAATCCCCACCTTTGACAATGTCACACGGGGTCCGGAATAGGGGAGGGGGGGTAGGAGATGACGGAAGTTGCGAGGGACCGGAAGCCGGAGTGCCGGACTGGCGCACAATATTCTGCTTTGCACATGGAACGCATAATATGACATCATCGCCTGGGAGCGGAGCCCCACAACCCCCACACAGCCTGGATAGCCCCGAAGAGCCATTTCCGGTAATGTTGGAAGCCTCCATATGGTGAAATTATGGTATTCGCAACAACCCAGGGTTTTACGCATTAAGCAACCCGGGATGCCCCTTTATAATTAAAGTCCCGGGAGTGGGATTTTTAAGCCTAGGAAAATCCCAATTTGGAGACTAAGAATAGCCAGGTATATCAGACCGGGAGAGCCACTACAGTGAGGGGATCCCAGAATCTGTAAGGGAAAAGAGACCACAGTCAGTCCCCCAGGAAATTAGCCAGCATGCATCACACACATACATCAAACAAAAAGTAATGGTAAAACATATATAAGCAATATATACACCATGAAGCCAAATATATATGTATATATACCAATCAAAACAATAAGTGCCTCCAGGAGTTATGCTAAAGTGCCAGGGAAAACTCACAAACACAAGCACTACACAGCCACAATGTGAGACTACAGCTAAAATGACGCCCCCACGTGAGCCGAGGTGGGGACCACTAACCTGTTACTGCTGCTGAAGACAGAACACAGTACTCCTGGAAACGCACTTTCCCCAGCTCAGCCCCAGCACCTGTCTCCATGATGAGGCAGAGGAAGGAAGGCGGGCCCGGGCTCAGCGAGCGACGCCCCCCGCCAGTGAGTCACACAGCGAGGGCCGAAAGGGAGCGCGGCCCCGCCCCCAAGACCCGAGCAGCGCGGCCCGCCGAATGGAGGCGCCGCGTGCAAACGGGCGCCACAGACGCCCTCAGTCCCCCAAGCCAGCCAAGCGGGGAAGTTTAAAACACAAGTAAAAAGCACATAAGTAAAAAGCACCCCATGCAAACACCACCCCCCCCCCCAAAGTGAAGGGAGAAGGTGGCCAAGGGGAACATCGGGACAGGGGCATCCCAAATCCGGATCACCATGCTGGATAGCCGCATTGTCCCAGGCTTGGGGTCGAGCGGAGGAGATAAGCTCCTAGGCACCATATAGTGCCATCTACCGTTGCCCAGCCAGCAGCCTGGGCTGGGAGGCTTCCATTAACCATCTAGGCATGTAAACAATTGACTGGGCAGAAATAGACCAAAAGGGGGGTGCCGGGGTTTGACCCTGGCTACCTGCAAGCAGGAGACTTCTTTCTTCTGTCTTGTCGCATCTTGAAGAGAAAAAAACACTGGGTGTCAAGTGGGAGGTCCCAGGTATATATAGGCCGGAAGGGGCTCGTTTTCAAGACTTCTCTCTGCAACGTCGCCACCTGCTGGTGGAGTAACCCCGATCGTAAGAATTAAAAGGGGAAGCGGGGTGTGTGACACACTGAGAATAACATCACAACTGGAGAGTGCATTACAAGGCAAATTACCTTACAAGGCAAATCATCAGGGACACTATCAAGCATATTTCTGATAAGGGATCTAGTGGCCACAGCCGTAATGGAAGAGGCACAGACTGGGCGCAGCGCCGTCCCTGTACCAGCAAAGGCGTGGGATGCCAGCTGGTCAATGCGCCGGTCCTCAGCATCAGGGTAGTAGAGTCAGGGGAATGCATGACAGAGATGTTAGATAGCCCTAGGATCGGGGCATCCACCTCAGGGGGGGGATGACCAACATTTAACCACCTCAGCCGGAAAGGGATACTTCCTATCCCAACTTTTGGAACCCCGGGAAGTTAACTGGGGCGCTCCCATTCCTTGAGCACAAGGTTATGGAAATGTGCCTGCTTGGGAAATTCCAAACGTGATCTGTCATCGTCATCCGGGGCCCAGGGGTCAGAGCCAGAATCGTCATGACCCCTTGGTCTCTCATCAGATGAGCCTGAATCAGAAAAGAGCTCCCCTTCATCAGACGGGGTATAGCCACAAAGATACCAAAACTCCTCAGTTCCCATAGGGAAAACAGTGACATTATGCATCAAGTGCCGCTTCTTAACAGGGGCCTTACGCGCAAAGGACTTAGCAATAAACTGCTCAACAGTAGCCAGTCTAGAAGACACATCAGGCTGAGAATCCCCACTAGTATGCAACTCAGCAGGAGTGAGGTTTAAGCTTGGGGGAGTAGGTGAAGTGAAACGAGGTGCAGCCACTGGCAGGCCAGATTGCAATGCAAGCACCTGCTCAGCACAGGGTACACAGACCCGCGCCTAGTCAGCGTCAGCATGAGGCTGCCCACATGCTACACACAGCCGGTCTTGTCCCGAAGGGACCCCGGTCACATTATCCTGGGATGCCTCCATTATGGCGGCGCTATAAGCCGATAGGGAATAACGCTATATAGCAACCCCGGATGCCCCAATAACCCGCTAGGGAAGTGGGAGTATTATTTTTACAAAGCCTACAAGTTATATACTAATACAGGGCCGGGAGAAGCCAAAAGGGTTTGCCCCACCTGAAAGACATAAGCAGACAAGACCTATAAGCACACAGTAACAAAAGGTGAAAGATATAAAGCCGCCCGCGAGGGCACTTACGGACCGCGGTAGGTAGGGGTCCGTCGTGCATGGGGCAAAGGCAGGATAAAGATGCCGTTGGTATACCTCGAGGGGTGGGCCGATATCAACGATGACGCAGAGCACGCCATAGACGGGCCCCGCCCCCCCGGAGAGCGCAAAGCCAGAACTGCAAGCAGCCAATGATGACACACCAGTGCCTGAGGTAATGTCGCCGCCAAGCGAGGAACCAAGTCAGCGCACGGCGGCAATTAATAAAAAAAAGGACAGTAAAGATAAGCCAGCGTGGCGTCTGACACAAGACTAAACAGAATGGAAAAAAGGTGTAAAACACAGAATGCATAGCATACACATTTACACACACCCCCTCTTTTCCCCCGAAGACTACAAGGAGGATGAGGGAGGACAGCGGCCACTTAAATAGGGCCCACCGATGGGCAGGGGCAAGGGGGCACTAGTGTGGGAGGGGCATCCATAGAGGCTCACCATAAGCCTGAACCGCCTACCCTTTGGTGGGGGATTGCGGTGGAGCAGCGCTCCTAAGCACCTGACAGCGGTGCTGCCTACCTTCACCCGACCAGCGCAGCCAAGGCTGGGAGGCATATTACTAGTGGAACGGGTCGGAATAGTCCTACAGGGCCGCAGGTTAATAACCCCGCTCACCTGCGAGTAGAGAGCCAATTTCTCGTCCTTCGCAGCCAGACTGCAGAGAAATTCTGGGGATTTGTGGGAGGTCCCCGGGTATTTGAGGGGCCGGGAGGAGCCTATTTTCGATGTCTCTGCAGTCCAGCGCCATCTGGCGGAGTATATATCAACTGTAAGTATTAGATTTGGACCAGGACGTACTGTATACTAAGAATATAGGAGTTCCGAGTGCAGGGGGCCTCCGATTGCTGATGCCCCCTGCACATTAACAGAGTGCATTTGTGGACGTCTACCAAGGGACTGCAGTGGGCAATCAGAGCATTGTATTTCTCAGAGGAACCGAGGAAAACAGCTAAGAATTCTCCAGTGTAACATCAATGTGTTATAATGGGTGTTTTGAGCACAGGGGGGCATCCTGTGCAGATTTTTTGGTTTAACTACCAAATAAGCTTTGTCCTTACCTTTGAAGCAGACCTAAGTCTCTGCCACCTTTTGATTGTATATATTTACACAATGGCCTGCATTTTTATTAAAATACCATTCTTCCAGAATGTCTAGCAGACATATATTAAAAGCGGAACATAACCCACCTGGTCTGGAATCTAAAAGATACCATGCTGGCCTTCCCCCGGGGCATCCTAAATTGGGACACCTTGCTGTTTGAAACCCCCCCGGGTGCCAGTAATCACTTACCTTTCCCTGGTCCAACGGCACTTGTGCAGGCTCTCGTTCATTAAGACCTGCCCGCTGAACTGACGTAATTCGGCAAGGTGGCTCGGATTGTTGTGAATGGGTAGTGAGAGAGGCTGCATCCTCAGGCTGGGGGAATGCTCCTGCCCCAGCTATTCAGATAGGCTGAGGCACAAGAGCAGGGAATGAGGCTGCTGTAACTCCGTATTCACACTAATCAGAGCTGCTTCATAATTACATCACTTCAGCAGGCATCTCTGATTGGATGAGAGTCCGTGCAAGCGCTGGACTGGGAAAAGGTGAGTTTGCACACGGCAATCTGGGGGTTTCACACAGCAGGATATCCCAAATCGGGATGCCCTAGGGCTGCAGAACAAAACCTGTGAAAGTTAAAATCCCGGGTTTTGTTGATGTGATGAAGATGTGTCTGCATTTATAAAGTGAATACACTCCAAAAACACATGGGCTAGTTTGAAAGCTTTTTATTTCTGTATTTAATCACACACACACCATTTTCCACGACTCTTCTCACGGAACGTCAATAAGTTAAGATTAACATCACATAAAATGACAAAATACCAGAACCCATTAATGAATCTGGACAGAACATCTCTCATAAGTACAATAAATGGAATAGCGTGCCGAGTGCCAGCTTGATGGGAAAGGCCACCACCTATATTCAGGTCTAGCGCTCATTCAGAAAACGTAGTTGTAAATTGATGTAAACATTACTAAAGTAAATTATTGCAATGATGTTCCATACTTCCATCATGGACTAATGAATGCTCTAAGAGATTTCATTTCTATTGGCTTATAAAGTAAGAAAGGAGGATTATAAGAAATGTACATAAGCCCCCTGTGTTCCATTAATACTGATAATCCTGGATACTGAATGTGTAGTAGTCGGCAGACACTTTCCAAGTTGTAGCTCCTGAGCCTATTTCTTTTTTAAGAACCAGCAGGGGCGTGCCTGAATGTGGTGGGGTAGGTAGGGTTCAAAGTCTACAGCTGCCCTTTACTTAAGAGATTTTATGTAAGATACACATGAACCTGCTAAATAACCAGTAGTTATGTAAACACCCATTTTTTAATATATCATTCCACCCATACATAAAGGACTGTTGAATCTGAATGACCAATCCCCTGAACTAAACTGCTGAATGAATAGCAATTTTAATGCGTGTAAATGCCTTTACAAACCATGCAATGCTTCGGGCAGAAAATGGAGCCATTTATCCCAATGACCACAACAGGCTTGTTTAGGGAATGCCCCCACCTATAAAAGTAGAATGCTATGCTCAGAAGCCTTAGTTTGTTTTTTTTCTTTCAGTAAAAGATTATAAAAAAAAAAAAAAACTTGGGTGGACTTTTTTTAGATTGGATCCATAATTACCCCTACACTTGCTATTTAGCATGTTAATATGATTTTTTTATATTAGACCATTTATGTGACAATCTTTTTGGGTGCACCATTGCCTGTCCAAGGCCTGCTAAGACATTAAAAATAAACAATGGAGCCCCTAAAAAGGTAATAACAGCCAATAAGAGCACCCTCACTTGGTTAGAGCAAAGCTCATCTGGTCAGCTGACCATCATCTCTCTGAAACTAAGCTTATGTCACTATGGATGAGTTAACTGACAAAATCCCAGCCCCAGCTTAGACGTGGATTTAGGTCCAACAAATTCTCAATTTTGGTGTAAACGGACATGTCTCTAAAATATATACGTCATGTGTTTTAAACAGGTCATCTCATGTCACCGTACAAAAGCAAACCTATTGTAGAATAATAATTAAAAAAAAAGCATTTTATTAGTGATGCACATTTTTTAAATAAACTTGGGTAAAAATAATAATAAAATAGCTGCCTGCACACTGAAAGCATGTTTCCATCCCCAAAATGGAATTTAGGACTTTAGAGGACTAAAGTCCTCCTCCACCCCATGCCATTTTACCTTTGTTTTTCCCTACCAGGAACTGTAACCCAGCCGTACATCACAAACCAAGGATGCACTGTAATGGTCAGTTTATCGCTCGAGGATTGGAGTGTGTAAACAGAATCGCCCTAAAAAAAAAAAAAAAAAAAGTGTGTTTCTCTACGAGTGTGATCAAATTAGCAATCGCTCTAGAGACCGACAAATCTTTGGCGTCTGAACATCGCTCACTTACAGAAGATAAGTATGGTCGCTCGCTGAGCGAACAGCCAATTGATCTGCTGGTGTAAACCCAGCATACATCCAGTCACATTCCCACTCTCAGTAAATACAGATCTGTTGTTAAGTGATTGCTTTAATTAGGTTAGACAGTGGGAGCTTAGAGTGGATCAAAACCCGGGGGAAGCGGCCCCCCACTAGCCTTCCCTGGGGCATCCAAAAATCGGGATGGCCCGCTGTTACCCTTACCAGGGCCTCCCATTGTGCATTCGCTACCTGTGGCTGCATCCCCAGCTTACCTTTAGCTCACGCACACAGCCATTTACATAGGCTGGGGATGGCTGCGATACTCAGACTAGAGGGAAGCTGGGGCCCGTTACCAGCAATTTATGTTCGACAAAATGGACATCTCAAATATGAGCATGGCCAAGGCAGTGGGAAAAATAAGTTTCTCGTTTTTTTCTTTATTTAAACCAGGCCATCGTCAAGCCAGCATAATCACCCAAGGTACTCAGAGCAGTCAAAGGGTTTTGGTCCGATTTAAAGAAGATGTAAACATTCCGACTCCTCTGTGCTGGGGGAGGTTGACAGGGACACTTAAACTGGATTTAATCCACCACCACATGTCTCCAGTGGGCCCTTAGCATTAGATACTCCCTTTTTTTTTTTATATAGTAGAGTGCAATTCAATTAGTGGATTGGAAACCGCTACACCTCTATTAGTGGCCATTTATAGGTTTAGGGGGCAGTGATTTATACGGAACACTCCAGCATGGTATCTGGCTTACATTGAATAACATGTACACAAAGGTGGGGGCAGGAGCTGTGCAGAGCCTCTTATTGCCATGTACACACCACCCCTTTATACAAAGTATGAAGTACCGGAGCACGCAAGCAAAGCAGGAATTTAGTGTTTTTTGTTTTTAATGGAAAGGTAGTACTGTATGTAGAATAGTGTTAGTGGGAACATTACAGTTCTGTGTCCTATACAAGATCTAAACTTGTTTTCAGGCAAATTGACCAGCAAGATTCCTATGCAAGCAATCACAATGCCATGAATAAAACCCAACAAGAGCTCTAATAACTATATTGTTATAGTATATATCAATATTTATAACCATATTGTTTGTAACTGGAGTTTAGCTTTAAGGTGGACCAAAACTCTTTTTGCATATCTTGGCTTTCAGTCCTTGTCTTCGTAGGTCACTGGAAAGGAAAGCAGATGCAGCAAACATGAAGATTTCACACCCAAAATGAGATGCCCCAGGGAGTATTAAGGCCAGTATTGGTCTACTTTAATAGCCAAACTCAGGAATCTCGTTGTAGATTATGAGGACTTCACCGAAACAGCCAACGCTTGCCTCACCAGATACAGTTACTCTCCCCCTCTTATGGTTCATTCACAGTTCATAACAAAATGTATTATTTTAACATAAATGGATCAAATATCTAAGTACATTTTTGATTCACCAATACAGATTTAAGAAGCCCAGAAATAGACCAGCAAGCCAGAAACACCCCCTTAAATCAGTGGACCAACCTGATAAACATGTTAATCTTCTATATTTAAACATTTTCATGGATACGTCAAGCCTGAAACACTGAAGCTTTCACAATTTTGCAGCAATGACAGTTTTTATACACATGATCACTGTTTCAGTTTTTTGAGTACCAAACAATAAATACAATACACATCATAAATCGCAGAGGGGTCACATAAAATCATAAAGATTATAAACAAGTTTGTTCAGCTGGTGAAAAGAAAGGAACCAGAAAAGAATCCATGTTTTTGTTTTCACCATATCTGACCCTCTGAACCAACAGTACATACATAACCCTCCTAATGCATAGTTACTATCTCTGCATTATATCATGTTAGTATTATTCTGAATATTTTTCAAAAAATATTCAGAGCAGCCCATTGTGTTTAACAGAGGCCCAGCTCATGGTGTACGCACAGAAGCCTGTAATAGTCATCCTGAGCACAAGGTTAGTGTTATTTTAAGAGATTCTAGAGGTATACTATACTGAGGAAGACCTGTGCTTTAATTGCCTTTATAAACTGTGCCTCCAGCAATAGGTAAAAAAAAGTAACCATACAGTACAATGGCCTCCAGTGGCCACAGCACCTTATAGGTTAATAGAGTGTACAAAGAATATTCAGCAGAAATAGGAAGTATGTCAGTGCAGCAAATGTAGTGGCCACATTATTAAAGCATGTTTAGCAAAAAAAAAAAAAAAAATTCTGGGCTTGAGCCTAAGTATGTTGGCCTTTTAGTGCCATGAAATGGTACAGCCAACACTTTCTAAAGTCTACAAACCATAGAAAAGTTACTTTGCCTACTCACTGTTTCTCCCTTTTCCTCTTCTGTAACCTTCTGAAGTTAGGGGACCTATTCAATTGACTGACCTATATTGCCTGATGCCATATTTATTTGTGGATATGCTATCACTGTTATGTACACATATACATGTATACATGTAATTGTTTATTCCAGCAACAAAATCTATCATCCCCCCTAAAAGTCTTTTAATTAGTATAATAATTCCCGGCCATAACTTTGAGCACAATTAGAAATGGAACTCACATAAACATCTGCCCCCATCCCACCCTCTTTTAACCAAGGGTCGACTCTGTCTGGGACATCATATACAAACCACTATTAATTATGCACCATATAAAAGGGCATGGGGAGAGAGTTGAAGACAAATAAACTACAATAGAACATCAGGAATTAGGGGCATGTGTAACCCCCAGGGAATGTACTTCTTGAAGTCCCAGTAATCGCTCACATTTGATTGGAGTAGCCATAGTTGGGTGTGGCAGAGTATTGAGGCTCCTGTTGCGTCATGGCACCTTGTGCCGCCCCAAAGGCTGCATTCTGAGCTGCCTGCTGGACATGAGGGTTTTTCCAAGCACCTGTGGTCCACTCTTCCTGTGCCTTACTTAGGCTACCTCCAGCACCACGGTAAAATTTATGAACCTGATGGTAAGAAGAACAAGACTATTACATTCTAGGTTAAATCTCCAAAAACCAAAATAGTAAAATTAAAGCAACATTAAAAAAAAGGGGTGCTCAAACTTTTAAAGAGCGTGGGGGTGCATTAACCTTCAGCAAAAAAAAAAAAAAAAAAAAAAAAAATCTAAGTTTAGTAAATTGCTCCTCTAAACCCCTCCTCTCACAATCAGTGATGTAAGAGGGCTTAAATTGGACCAATCACCCCCTGCGGCCGGCCTGATATCTAAAAGGATTTCAGGACTTGCCTCCGGGGCATCCTATGCCGGATGCCCCACTGTGTGAGGGTGCCAGTAATCTTACCTGATCCCTGGCACCCAGCGTTGATGTCTTTGCAGGTGGTCGCATCCCCGGCTTCTCTGCTCGTTCAGCGGCTTTATGCCGCACATTAGTATGTTCTGCATAAAGTGAACGAGCGCCCACACATGCACCGTGGCAATGGGGAAAAGTGAAAGTGGGCAATCTGGTGGGTTTTACACAGGGGGATGTCCAACATCAGGATGACCCCGGGGCAGGGGCCAATTACAAGGATAGTCGAAATCCTGGTGATTGGTCCATTTTAACTCTATTCAGAGGCCGTGAAAAAGCAGGCAGATTCTATGCTACTGAACTACATGGGGGCGGCCAGCTTGCCACAATTCTGAGAGCACTGCTTCTGAAAAACCCAGCCTGACACTCAAATGCCTTATTTCTAGTCAGAAGTAGAGAGCCATCAGCACTGCTCAGAAAGCTCATAAAACATTGTTTCAACATTGTAAACTGTTGCAGAGCTCTGCAGCAGAGGAGGCCATTGACTTTTATTGATACATAGTTACTATATTCATCCCCTCCAGCAGCTACTGATTCAGTGTGTGTAACATGACAGACATGCTGATCCCTTTTCTGAAGTAAATCTCTCTGTTTGGTGTGTTCTGCAAAATCCCAAGCTCCAGACAGCCTGCCCTGTATGGAAAAATACCATTTTGTGAAATACTCACCTGTAAAATGGGTATTATATGTCACACACCCCGCTTCAAGATATCCATAACATGTGGGTAATACCGACCTGAAGAGGGCGTTCCTGCAGAGATGATAGCAAAAAAGAAAGCCCCTCCCTGATCCATAAATACCTGGGACCTCCCACTCATCACCCAGTATATAGAAGCAGTAAGGTAAGGGACCAGGAAGAGGCAACTATAAGTCATAACAACGCAAAGTTCACAGTATAAAGGATCCAGAATACAAAAAGGGCGGGTGAAGCGGGGTGTGTGACATACTTATAATACCCATTTTACAGGTGAGTATTTCACAAAATGGTATTATTCTAAGTATGTCACACACCCCGCTTCAAGATATCCATAACATGTGGGACATCCAATAGCAGTGTCCATAAAAAGGGAGGGGATCCAAAACAAGGCAACAATGCACAACTTAAACCACAACAGCTTGCAGAACTTTGCGGCCAAAAACAGCATCCGCTGAGGCCCGAACATCAACCTTGTAAAACTTGGAAAAAGTGTGAACAGAGGACCAAGTAGCAGCCTTGCAAACTTGCTCAACTGAGGCCTGGTGCTGAAAAGCCCAGGACGCTCCAACCGCACGAGTAGAATGAGCAGTAACACGAAAAGGGGGACTCCTCCCCTTGGCAGAATAGGCCCCAATGATGGCCTAACTAATCCATTTACTAATGGAAGATTTGGCAGGAGCCAAACCTTTCCTAGGCCCAAAAAGCACCACAAAAAAGGCATCAGTCTTACGAAAAGAAGACGAAACCACCAGATAATATTTCACAACACGAACTACATCCAAGGAATGCAGCGCCCTTTCCTTGTCGTTGCTGGGATTAGGACATAGAGAAGGCAGAACAATGTCCTGATTCAGATGAAAAGCAGAGACCACCTTAGGAAGAAAATCCAGCTTGAAACGAAAGACAACCTTGTCCTGATGCCTTTCGAAGTACGGAGCTTTAATGGATAAAGCTGCCAACTCAGAAACACGCCTAACCGAAGTGATAGCCACCAAAAAGGCCACCTTTTGAGTAAGTGAAGACAAGGCAACCTCATTCAAGGGCTCAAACGGAGGACCCTGAAGAGCAGAAAGAACCAGGTTCAAATCCCAAACAGGAACAAAAGGCTTCCTCGGAGGCCGTACATGCGTAACTCCTTGGAAAAAAGTCTTGACCAAGGGATGAAGTGCAAAGGACCTTTGGAAGAACACCGCCAGGGCAGAAACCTGCCCTTTCAAGGTACTAAGTTGAAGCCCCTGATCCAGACCATGTTGAAGAAACTCCAAGATTCTGGAAATGGAGAACTCCCGACAAGAGAAAGACCTACTTTCACACCAGTCAATATAGGACCTCCAAGTCCTATAGTAAATAGTAGAGGAAGAGCGCTTCCTGGCGCTAATAAGAGTCTGAACCACCGCGTCAGAAAGACCTTCCTCCTTCAAGATGGCGGTTTCAGCAGCCACGCCGTCAAAGCCAGCGAAGGTAAATTGGGATAGCGCAGCCGACCCTGGGTGAGCAGGTCCGGCAGTAGAGGCAGAACGAACTGATCCCCAGTCTTACCAGGTCTGCGAACCAAACCTGCCTTGGCCACCTTGGTGCCACCAGAATCACCGACGCGCCCTCCAGGGCCAGCTTGCGCACCACTCTGGCTACCATTGGAAACGGAGGGAACAGGTAAAGAAACCCCAGATCCCTCCAGTTCAGAGACATGGCATCCACCGCCAGAGCCAGAGGATCCTGCGAGAGAGACACAAAGACCGGAAGCTTGTGATTGTGACGAGAGGCAAAGAGGTCCACCGCTGGGAACCCCCACCTGAGACAGATCGAACGAAACACCTTGGGGCTGAGAGACCACTCCCCCTGACGAGAGAAGGCCCTGCTCAGAGAGTCCGCCTCCGTGTTCTCCACTCCCGGAATGTAGACTGCTGAGATACACGGGACGTGGCTCTCCACCCAGTCCAGGATCAAAGACACTTCCCTGAGGGCATGTAACCCCCTGGGGATAGCCTATGGAGTACACTTGTCACGGTGTATGGCTCGAGGGTTTGGTGGCTGGTAGTCTTGACCCCAGGGCTAGTTAACCATTGCAGTTCCCGCTGTATCCTAGTCAAGGCACCCACTGAAGAAAGCAATGCCAGGGTTCGGATAAACAACGTTGCTTTTATTGTTGGAACAAGTAAATGTCCTTTCCTCTGGATGCAACCAGGGTAACTTTAGTAACTTTAAACAGGACTTTAGTGGTTACTGATGCAGAGTGAGAGAGTCTATGCTGAAGCCTTAGGGCTGTAAAGGTGTTGGGAATAGTAATACTAGCTGGGGATGACGTTAGAAGATTTTAGAAGAGTTTACAGACCTGATCCTGTAGATCGAGATTCCCACCGCAAGGGCACAGGTAGAGACGACTTGAGTTACTTAACTTGAGAATTACTGAACATGAAGCTGCTCTCGTACACGGAGACCGCATAGAGGCGCGTGGACTACTAGCATGAGAGCTAGACTAGTTTTGGTCGCTGGCGGGTGACCCTCCAATTCCAGACGATCCGGGCAGTAGGCTTCTTACACAATAAAGTTATCCTACTGAGGTAGAACTGTCCTGTGAACATCCTTGGGTGACTGGTTACAGGTGGAGATGAGTAGGAGAATAAGGCTGGCATAGGCCTAAGCCTGAAGTAGGTATTCTGAAGAAAGCTGGGACACACATGCAGCCAGCTCAGAGGCTGGAGCTGCTCTGTCTCCCCAGGGTTTTCCCCCTCAGACCAACAGGGGCTGGCTGGAGGAAACTGGCTCCCTCTGCCCTGCCATTGGTTGGCATGGTCAGGTGACAGAGGAGTCATAGACTTCATTCTGCATCAGCTTAAATGACAGGTGGAAGAACAAATAAACACTTTACAATATGTGGTGTAGGCCTAACATGTGACCACTAGGGGCAAACTTGAGACAATACTTCCAATTGCATGGCACATGTACCTCAAACACTGTGGTGAAACTATGACAAACACTCAGCTGTGAAGCAGCCGTTGAAGCATTCAGTGCGGGCCACTACAGGCACTCCTGCTGCGAGTCCCCCCCCTGGTGATTGATGTAAGCAACCGCCGTCCGGTTGTCCGACCGGACCTGAACTGGCAGGCCCCGCAACTGATGAGTCAAGCGAAACAGAACCAACCTGATGGCTCTCAACTCCAGAACATTGATGGGCTCGTGAGCCTCCTGTGGGCCCCACCAGCGGAGCCGGCGACAAATGCTTCCTCTTAGTCGGAGCCTTACGGGCGACCGAGCTGGAGATAATCTTTTCAAGGTTAGCCAATCTGGTTAGCCAATCTGGCGCACATCTCAGATTGCAGCTCCCTTCCCATGACGACGTCACACGGGGTGCGTGTCAAGACGGGAGGGGGAGATGAAGCGACCGGCGGTGCTGACCCAGACGCCTGGGGTTCGGACTGCCGCGTAATAGTTTGCTGTGCACATGGTATACACAGAAGTACATCGTCCCCAGTAATGGATACCCCACACAACATGCACTTCCGGGGATGCCCCGAAGGGGCCCCGAGCCCAGTATCCGGGGATGCCTCCATAAGGTGAACTTTTAAAATAGTCGCTATGACCCAGGGAATTACGCCACTTAGACAACCCGGGATGCCCCTTTAATGTCCCGAGTGGGAGGATTTATGTGCAATAAATGAACCCAGAGATCAAGGATCGGGAGAGACCCCCTAATGCTACTGGAGAACCTCCTGAAAACCTCCGCCTGAAAGACACAGAAAACGGGATATAAGGTGATGTGAAACAAAAGGACACAAGCACACAACAGAGGAAGTGGAAAAAGGGGGGGGCCACAGGCCACTCACAGAACCGCGGGAGCTTGAAATGGCGACCGTGATGAAGAGGCTTGCTGACAGGAAGAGAAGAAGGGGGCGTGGTCAGCGCGGGACGTCAAGCACCGCCCCCCCTCCTACGCCAGGCAAGAGCTCCTCAGCGGCGCCAGGGATAGATGGGGGCGGGCAGCGGTGACGCGCCGCAACACCGGCCCCGCCCCCAGGACAATCGTGAGGAGAATGTCTCCTCAGGAAGAAGCGCCAAAAACCGGCCGGCGCCGCAGCGTTATGTGCGGCCGCGACGCCCGGCCGGTGGAACAACACAAGTATGCACCAAGCACCGCAGCAGACATACACAGAAAGGATGGACCCCGGCCCCGCGCCGACGGCCCGGCCCCGCCCCCCCCAACTAAATGGTCATCTTCACAGTGCGTGAGGTAACTACCTCCGCCATTTTATGAGGCAAAGGAGACAGGCCCAGCACCACACAGAGGTCTCCTCAAGAACGGCCGCGGCGGTGAAATAAAGACATTTAAAGTGAAACACACACACTAAAATCAGTAAAGGACAGAAAGGGTTAAAAACGTGCATGAGAATAGAAAAGAAGGGACCCACACCCCCCATCCCCACTGCGGAAAAGGGATCCTGGGAGGGCCGTTAAACTAAGGGACAGGGCATCCCAAACCGGGGTCACCAACCCGGTGTAACCGCCTACCCTCTTGTATAGGGTCTCACGGTGGAGCGTTGCTCCTGAGCACCTAATGTGCTGAAATACCCTCGCCTGGACCCACAGCCAAAGCTGAGAGGCATATGGATTCTAGGAAAAAAAGGGTCCAAACGGGAATAAATAAGTAGCGGGCCGGGAATCATCCCGGCTACCTTAAATCCCCCTGTGCAAGGAGGAGCCATCATCTTCTGACTTGCTCGCCGTCTGCAGAGATGGAAAACTGGGTGATGAGTGGGAGGTCCCAGGTATTTATGGACCGGGAGGGGCTTTCTTTTTTGCTATCATCTCTGCAGGAACGCCCTCTTCAGGTCGGTATTACCCACATGTTATGGATATCTTGAAGCGGGGTGTGTGACATACTTAGAATAACAATATCACACAGACATACTGTAGCCATGTTGATCTTTACATCAATGCAGCCAGCTGGAGGTGGTTTTTATCTCCATCTAACATTCTTTGTGGAAACCAATAAAATCTCTCTCTGGCTGATCATAAGGAACTCCCAGCTCAACTGCAGTGTGTCTGTGTGCTAGCAAAGACTCTTTCCCGATTCCTCCTTACTCATGCTCATGTGTAAGCAGGGCTTCTCCACTTGTGAGCCAAGATGGCTGCTCCCATGTAATTCTAGGAGTGCAGCTATTCCACAACATGGTGTTAAGCCCTCCCAAACAAATGATACCACTGATTGTCAAGGGGGGCTTTAAGGGAGAAAGTTACCAAACGATATTTTCTTTTTTTTTGACTGGAGACCCACTTTAAAATGGACCAGAACCCAGGATTTTTACTATCCTGGGTTTTGATCCTTGCCCAGGGGATGTTAGCCCCCCAAAAAACTTCCCTTTTCTCTGGGCTCTCATCCAATCAGCACCTGATGCATGCAGCATTTCATGGACCTTCGCGCACAAAATGTGAAAGTGTCCATTGCTTGTAATGGCCAGGGTTTGTGTTTGAGTATTCCAACTAAGTGTAAAAGGGTCCTAAACAAATAATAACCATTGTAACAAAATATCGTTGCCCATATCCCCATCATACCTTAGTCAGTGCTACAAAAGACAAGACGGCCATAGCTGTAAACATTATGGTAGGGATCAGCATCACCACCGCCGAACCCACATTAGTTCCAAAGAAAGAAATCGTTGCAATCCAGCCACTGCAAATCAGGAGACAAAGTATGTATTATAAGTTACATTAATATAAAGCCTACTAATCAATATATTCAAAAAGGCCTAGAAAATAAATCAAAAAGAACTTACACCCATGAATATTAAGCCTAACATGGGTCTCTCCACATAGTGGATTATGACCGTTTTGGTACTCACCAAGTCTCACTCCCCATACAGCTAGAAACATCTGCCCTAGTGCTGATGAGAGCCTAAAGCTTTAAACATGTGTCCACTAGTTGGATGTGTTTGGCTGTGTAAATTTAAACCTGACCTTCAGCATAATTTAATGAAAAGCCCAAACCCTTAAAAAAAACTATTCCCCAGCATCTAGAATTAATATATTTTACATTTTTAATCAGTCACTTATTTTTTCCCTCATTGGGCTGAAACTCTGTTCTGGACTCTAGGATACGGGCGCCGCCATCTTGCCTCAGAAGCATCACATACTTAGGAAAGGAGGGGGGGGGAGGGGGAGTGCTGCGGGGTGGGTTATGGCTGTGCTTTGCTCAGAGAGAGCAGAGCTGGGGTCAGGAAAAGAACAGCAATCCCAGAATGCAGAGCGGCACAGTCGGGCAGCCTGAGACTCCATGGGCCTCCATCTTGGATGTTTAAAGTATCAGTAGAAATGCAGTAGATGCAGGTAGGATGATTTTTAACGTGGGCAATCTGTATGTACAGGGTGGGGAAAACAAGGATAGGCTCAGTTTAAAGCTAATCCCTGGCATTGCACCCTTAGCGTTTCTAAGAGCCTTGGATTGTTTAGAGACAAAAATGGTTTGCATAGCTCCACCTGCTGCAAGGATAGATGGGTAATGCAATGATTCAGCATTACACAAACACTTCCCCCCTATGTCCCCTCCCCCTGGTTCACCTCTTCCAGCACCAGGTCTCCTACTTCATGGGGGATGGGCAGCAACCGCAGAGGCTGTTGGCCTTCAACGTGCCTTGAACTGGAAGCATTGGAAGATTCCACATACCCCTCATACACCAGCTATATGTATAGTTCAGTATTTTCCTATCATCTCAACCTTAAGCCAACTGGCTCAGAGCGTAAGACAGATGCTATTCCTCACTTCTGCCTTGTAGGACATAAGTGTCTTATGTGGGTCTGATGGTTCAGGTATCAGATTCCACATGAGAGCCAGATAACAAATACAAAACTCATCCTGCTATTCTCAAGATAAAAAATAGTAAAAATCTTACCAGACTCCCCATCCAGGAATGCCAACAGCTTGAATTATACTGATGACTAACTGGGCCAGAAAAGTGAAAAAGAAGGCCATGAAGTTAAAGGAGCTGTCTGTCCTGTTAGGAAACCAACAAAAACACAAGAAGAGTTAAAACCCTGAAAAGACCATATAAAAAGACAAAGACTAAAACAGAAGATTTCACATGGCAGTCAGCTTAAAAGCAATGCACATAAAGCACAGACAAGACAGTATTTTATACATACAGGGGGTGGACAAAATTAGGAAAAGCCTTACATATATATGTATCAAGGGTATGGTTTTATTTGATCCATAACTAAAATGTATAGACCAAACAAGTATAGACCAAAAAGTCAAGCCAGGTTCATTGCTGACAAAGTATTCTGCTGATCTGAAATCCATGCCCCTGGCTTGGCTTCCTTAGTTTAAGTATTCCAGCCATTGGCCTTCTCACTGTCACCTCCTGGTCCATCGGCACGGGTCCCCTTTGCCGTCAAGGGCCTCCCATTCTCCGGTCCGGCACCTGCTGCAGACACCTTTTTGGGGTCCTTCCATGGGTCCTTGCTAGAGCAGGAAGCTGAAGGACCCCAAGGGGGCTATTGTAAGCGCTGGACCAGAGAAGGATGCCGTGTTCCACTGGCACACACAGTCTTCTCCTCCATCGCTGCCTCCTTCTGCTGTCACCCCTCAACTTAGTCCACCACTGCTCCTTTGTGGGGACAGGAAACAATGGTGAGTTGCAGCGTGGCATGTAGTGCCCGCCGCTGCACCACATGGAAGACCTCCAACCCCAGTTCACCACAACAAATATAATTAACCGATGGTCATGATCTTCCAATCTGTTGGGGGGGAGGGGGGTTGGTGGTTGTCGGTATTCAAATTTCGGCAGCAGCCAGGCTGCTCCAGGGTTTCCTTGGTTTAAGTGATTGACCATTCATCCAAAATCCCATCTCACAGCTTCCATGTAATGTGAATGCCCCTCAACCAGATTAGAGGAGGATCGTGGTAATAATTTAATATTGTCCAACAACCATTTTACACTGGTCCAAGCTCTAGGAAAGACTTAGGGGGAGGGGACCAGATTGCTTTTGGCAGACATTGGCCTTACTTTTTGCTTTGTGCTGAAAAGCCCAGGATGCACCAACAGCACGAGTAGAGTGCGCCGTGACCCTAAAAGGGGGGAGTCCTCCAGAATAGGCCCCAACAACGGCCTGATGAATCCATTTACTAATGGTAGACTTGGTAGACGCCAATCCTTTCCTGGGACCGCAGGGCACCACGAAAAAAGCATCCGTCTTGCGGAAAAAAGAAGTACCGTATTTTTCGCCCTATAAGACGCACTTATTTTTCCCCAAAAGTGGGGGAAAAATGTCAGTGCACCTTATCGGGCGAATGTAAAAAAAAAAAAAAAAAAATAATTAAAAATAAAATTAAAAAAAAAAAAAAAAAAAACTCACCCGTCCCCGGCGCTCCCGCGTTGTCTGGCACACTGCGAGAGGCCAGAGGAGCGGCGGGGGCTCTGTCCCGGCCCCGCCGCTGCGATCGCTGTCTTTTCAGGCAGCGATGACAGCGGCGGGGCCAGAGACAGAGCCCCTGCCGCTCCTCCACACGCGAGCACGAAGGTCCTGGCAGTGGGTGGGCGTGGCCTGCACCGGCGCAGGCCACGCCCACCCGCTGCCCGGACCTTCGTGATCGCATGTGGGGGAGCAGATGGAGGAGCGGCAGGGGCTCTGTCTCTGGCCCCGCCGCTGTCATCGCTGCCTGAAAAGACAACGATCGCAGCGGCGGGGCCGGGACAGAGCCAGCTCGTGAATGGGGTGGGCGTGGCCTGCGTCGACGCTGCGGTGCAGGCCACGCCCACCCCATTCACGGAGCCGGCCGCTCAGCGCAGTGGTGTCAGCGGACAGGTGAGTTTAACTTTTTTTTTTACTATGGCGCCTGCCTATACTAATGGGGGGAGGGGGGTGGGAATGGGGATGCCACACAGCCTATGGGAATGGGGGGATGGGGATGCCACACAGCCTTTGGGAATGGGGGGAGGGGGATGCCACACAGCCTTTGGGAATGGGGGGAGGGGGATGCCACACAGCCTTTGGGAATGGGGGGAGGGGGATGCCACACAGCCTATAGGAATGGGGGGATGGGGATGCCACACAGCCTTTGGGAATGGGGGGGAGGGGGATGCCACACAGCCTATGGGAATGGGGGGAGGGGGATGCCACACAGCCTATGGGAATGGGGGGAGGGGGATGCCACACAGCCTATGGGAATGGGGGGAGGGGGATGCCACACAGCCTATGGGAATGGGGGAGGGGGATGCCACACAGCCTATGGGAATGGGGGGAGGGGGATGCCACACTGCCTTTGGGAATGGGGGTGAGGGGGATGCCACACAGCCTATGGGAATGGGGGGAGGGGGATGCCACACAGCCTATGGGAATGGGGGGATGGGGATGCCACACTGCCTATGGGAATGGGGGGATGGGGATGCCACACAGCCTTTGGGAATGGGGGGAGGGGTATGCCACACAGCCTATGGGAATGGGGGGAGGGGGATGCCACACAGCCTATGGGAATGGGGGAGGGGTATGCCACACAGCCTATGGGAATGGGGGGAGGGGTAT
The DNA here is from genome assembly GCA_027917425.1 of Gastrophryne carolinensis. NCBI lineage: Eukaryota > Metazoa > Chordata > Amphibia > Anura > Microhylidae > Gastrophryne > Gastrophryne carolinensis. The sequence continues at coordinate 277,641,705 of CM051238.1, forward strand.
GCCACACAGCCTATGGGAATGGGGGGAGGGGTATGCCACACAGCCTATGGGAATGGGGGGATGGGGATGCCACACAGCCTATGGGAATGGGGGGATGGGGATGCCACACAGCCTATGGGAATGGGGGGATGGGGATGCCACACAGCCTTTGGGAATGGGGGGAGGGGTATGCCACACAGCCTATGGGAATGGGGGGAGGGGTATGCCACACAGCCTATGGGAATGGGGGGAGGGGTATGCCACACAGCCTATGGGAATGGGGGGAGGGGTATGCCACACAGCCTATGGGAATGGGGGGAGGGGTATGCCACACAGCCTATGGGAATGGGGGGAGGGGGATGCCACACAGCCTTTGGGAATGGGGGGATGGGGATGCCACACAGCCTTTGGGAATGGGGGGAGGGGGATGCCACACAGCCTATGGGAATGGGGGGAGGGGGATGCCACACAGCCTATGGGAATGGGGGGAGGGGTATGCCACACAGCCTATGGGAATGGGGGGAGGGGTATGCCACACAGCCTATGGGAATGGGGGGAGGGGGATGCCACACAGCCTTTGGGAATGGGGGGAGGGGTATGCCACACAGCCTATGGGAATGGGGAGAGGGGGATGCCACACAGCCCATGCTAATGGGGGGAGGGGGATGCCACACAGCCCATGCTAATGGGGAGAGGGGGATGCCACACAGCCCATGCTAATGGGGAGAGGGGGATGCCACACTGCCTATGGGAATGGGGAGAGAGGGATGCCACACAGCCTATACTAATGGGGGGAGGGGGAAAGCCACACAGCCAATGGGAATGGGGGGAGAGGTGGATGCCACACAGCCTATGGGATTGTGGGGAGAGGGATGCCACACAGCCTATACTAATGGGGGGAGAGGGGGATGCCACACAGCCAATGGGTATATGGGGAATGGGAGGGGGGGATGCCACACTGGATATACGGGGAATGGGATGGGGGCATGCTACACTGTCTATGGAATGGGGGCATCCCACACGGCCTATGGGAATTGGATAGGGGAATGCCACACTGTCTGTAATGGTGCGTTTTTGATTGAAATTTTTTTTTTCTTATTTTCTTCCCCCAAATCCTAGGTGCGTCTTATAGGGCGAAAAATACGGTAGTCACCAAATAGAACTTCACACAGCGAACGACATCCAAATTGTGCAGATCCCCCAGCGCCTGCCCAACATCAGCATCACCAGACTGTACATAGTCTCCGTTTCCTCATACAATTCCCCCTCCACTAACGGGGAATAATCCGACAAATCAATGGCATCGTCGTCAACATCCCACAAGGGCTGGGCCGATGACAAATGTCTCTTTTTAGCCTGGGCCTTCTTGCCCACCATGCTACCAATAAATTTCTCGATGCTGGCCAACCTAGCACAAACATCAGAGTGCGACTCCCCGCCGTCACCAATGTCACTTGGGGTACGGATAAGGTGGGGAGGGGAAGGCGATGAAGCGGGAGGAGCCGACCCAGACTGCCGCGTTATGGCCTTTTGTGCACATGGTATACAGATCAGCACATTCTTCCCCGTAAGGGATACCCCACACCCCACACATGGCCCGGATTGTCCCAGAGGGAGCCCGAGCCCAGTATCCTGCGTAGCCTCCATGTGGTGATTTTTGTGGTCAGTCGCAAGACCGCAGGGAATTTACGCCTAAGCAACCCGGGATGCCCCTTAAAAGTCCCGGTGGGAGGATTTGAGGTGATCAAATTTACACTAGGGACCCCAGGACCAGGAGGAACCCCTTAACACGCACAATAATGAAGCAATCTGCAACACACAATAAGGCATATCAATTACTATACAGTAAATATATATACAATTTTAATTAAATGGCCAACAGGCCCCTACCTGTCCCCAAGAACGGCAGCAGCAACCGCAGCAAGGCAGCAAAAATGGCCCCCGATCTGAGGAGAAGCCGAGAAGCAGGAAGAGAAGGGGGGCGGGACAGTGCCAAAGGCGCGCATTTCCAGCCCCACCCCCCTCCCAGCAGCGCGGATCTGGCCAGTGAAGCCCCCGCAAAACGCGCCAAACAAGGGGGCGGGGCTACTGCGGCCGAGCCGAGCGCCCGGCCCCGCCCCCTTTTTTTTAACACAGCCTGAGGGAGAGAAGCTCCCCAGGCTAACAGGAAAGCCACCACGGGCTAGTAAAGCACCATTCACCAATTCATCCAGGGAAACTTCCAGGAGATCCACACACAACACAAAGTAAAGTGAAACACATACACTCATATATAAATCTTAATAAATGAAAAAGGAGAGACCGAGGATGACAGGCCGCCAGCCCCCCCCCCCCCCCCCCAGGGGGAAGTAAGGGACCCGGAAGGGGGGGGGGGGGGAACCCAGCCATAATAAGGCCACAGGCATGTAGGGACGGGGCATCCCGCACCAGGATCACCAAAAACCTGGATAACCGCCTACCCCATAATGAGGCCTCACGGTGGAGCAAGGCTCCTTCCGCACCCATAGGGTGCTCCTACCCTCACCAGGACCCGCAGCCTAAGCTGGGAGGCTCAGATAGGGACAATTTAAAAAGGTTCCTGGCAGTAATAGGGATAATAAACGGTCAGGCGTGGGCTCGGCTTACCTGCAAGTAAAAGAAGTCTTCATCTTCTGTCTTGTCGTCTTCCCTGCAGAGAAGGAACTGGGAAATTGGTGGGAGGTTCCAGGTATATATGGGCCGGGAGGGGCTTTCTTTTTTTGCATATTCATCTCTGCACAAGTTCGCCCTCTACTGGAGATTACCCACATGTCATGAAGATCGAAGTGGAGTGTATGGCACACTTAGAATAGTATAATTTGGTACTTTAGTACAGATGCCTGAGACATTGTATGTTGCTTTGAACGAACATTCGGATGACATCACAGCAAAGTCGCCATTATATGGACTATGGGGGTTATTCACCAAGGGATAGCGCCAGGTAGTGCCTCATAGTGGCAGGCAGCATCTGGTGAACGCCGGGGGCTGTATGCAAAACCACATTTATGAAAACAAATCTGGTGAGCAACTAACAGCGCCAGAGGGACTCTAGCTTCCAGAGCGCCGGGTATTTCCTGTCGCTACCTGTTGCTCTCCGAAAATTTTCAATGGACTTTTTTTTTATTTATTTTTTTTGTCTCAAATAATTGTGTCAACTCTTCTGGCCTAGAAAGTCATTTTTGAAAACTTTTTTGATTTTATGTTTTTTATGTAGAATTGTATTTACAGGTCTGGCACTAAAGTGTTAATGTCACAATGTTACAACAATGTCATTCCATGTGTTTTCGCTTTGTTACTGGTGGATTTGTGTTCAAAAACAGACTATGCTATAGTGACCAGATTTAGAGAGCCGATGCTGTGTGTGTGTAGTTTTGGTGGCGAGTCGCTGAGAGTCGGTCACACTGATCTGGCGCTCCCTGCAGTGCTGTACTGGTGTTACAGCGCCGAACATACATCACATTCATCAATGCAGGCCAGGTTACTAGAGCGACTGAGACGCTCTGTTACAGCGCCCAAAACCCGCACATGAGACTCTTCTAGCGGTCGCTCTAAGCGCCGCTATACAGACGCTTATCTGCCGATACCTGGCGTTAGTAATGAATAAGCCTCCACGTTTGCAAAGAAGTGTACTTCCATCTTATGCAGAATTTCCATTATTTTGTCCACACCTGTATGCTCAGCAGTTCTCTACATGCTATAGACATTAAACAAAAAAAAAGCCTAAGCCTTCTACATTTAGAGGATCAGAGAGCGAGAGAGACACCAACAAGTACACATGAGTGTTACTGACCGGCAGACTACAGCTTAATATTAATAACATGAGTGACTTGCTATAGGACCAGATACACTTGCCATTTTCAGTTTGTGTGGCTGACCCACTGATTAAAAAGATTACAAAGAGAAGCCCTAGGCTAAACAGACATCAAACACAGACAGTCATGGATTAGAGCAGGTTCATACGAGGTGGACAGATTACTATATATAAAAAGGCAGTCCCATACTTACTTGAAAGCTTTGTAAATAGGTCTGAACCAGCACACATAGGAGCAGGGAGTGAAAAGGATGAGCCAGAGAAACGCCAGGCCGAAATTAGTGCCGCCGCCTCCTCCAATCATCCACGCCAGACAGCCAATCAGATTCACCGCCAGCGTGATGCTGTTCACTGCACGCACACACCGGGTTCACGCAGAGGCACACACATGCAGCAAGGAGGAGAAGAGAGATATCAGAATGAGGTTGGGGTAAAGTGATACGAATAAAGGAGTCAGGGATCAAAACTCTGTTGCCTCCCAACCCCGGAAACCACACTTCACTCAAGAAAAAAAATGAGAGCACGCCAGGTATGAGCAACATCTTCAGGTAAAGAAGATGAGCCTCATAGCATTGCATGGGTCACACGTGGGCATGCAATATAATGCAGATGGAGACAAGCACACACAGTAGGTCTGTGAAGTAAGTGCTGCGTGAATTAGAAGCTTGGAAGTTTAGATCAAAGCTGGTGCAGACAAAGGCAGAGTCACCTTGGGGAGAAGTCTGCGCTTCAGTACAGGGGGCTGAAAATCCCTCATTTAAAAGCACAAAAGATGGAGTTAAGCAGCCACAATGCTCCATATTTGTCATCTAATGTTCATATGTCCAGTTGGGCTAATAGGAGGATAATGAACATGTATATAAAATGGGGAAAACAAAGAGAAAATGGTTTAAAAAAAACAAACATCGATGCAATTATACTTTATATACATGAAATGATTCATCATTAAAGTGGACAAAAACCCAGGATTTTGAGCAGATTTGAAATGCCACTTTGAGTGAAACCCCTGGGGATACTCACCTTGCCAGTGATGCCACCATGCATATGCAGGTTTTTGTCTAATCAGCGCTCTATGCCCTGCATTATTAGTGCATGCAATATAACGGACAGATCCTTGGTTTCCCTCCAGCTCCTGTACCCAGCCTATCTGAATGGCGAGCACGAATTACCCGTAAGAAACTGGGGCCACAGCCGCATATTGTGCATGCGCCATGAAATCGCCTGCAATCTTAGGGTGTTTCACGCAGAGGGTCATTCAAAAAATGGGAAGCCCCAGGTATAGGCAACTGGTCAGCAGAACATGATTTTGGTCCGCTTTAATGTGCACAAGGTTTTCGACTATTGTGATACACATTTCAAAAATGGGCCACAATAGGTTACCCTGCGCAGGATAGTACCCGCCGTGGTCCATTTTTGCAACACAGTCCACAACAGGAGTGATCTAAAGGAAAATGTCCGCCTTTGTGTACTTTTCCCAGGACCTTAGATCGGGGGAGGGGGGGGGGGGGGGACCATTTATCTAGTAAAGCTAAATCATTTTCCATGTTGCAGACATCTCCAGGAATATCCACCATTACTAACCTTTGTATTATCAGCAAACAGGCAAATTATTCCTACCAATCCTTCTCCTATGTCACTTACAATTCCCTCCCCCCAGGGCATCCAAAATCGGGATGCCCACTGTGTGAAACCCCCCCAGGTCGCCCCTTTCACTTACCTTGTTTCCCGGTCCAACAGTGCATGCGGCCGCATCCCCGATATCCCTCTAGCAGGGCGCGTGCCTGTGCCAGGCATTTGTAAATGGCCGGCGCGGGCCCGCTCAGAGCCACTGGCCTTAGAAGAAAGCTTAGATGACCTGATGTCAGCGGGTACAGAGCACACTGACTGGAGCCGCGCATGTGCCGTAGGACCGGGAAGAGAGTTGCCTTCAGCAATCTGGGGGGTTTCGCACATGGGGGCACCTCCGATCGAGGTGCCCTGGGGGGAAAGGACCAAAACCCAGGATAGTCAAAATCCTGGGTTTTGGTCCAGTTTAACTCTTTCAGGGCAGAAAGAGGGGCAGAACCAGCAGCGTGGCTCTGTTACTCAATGCTGGCGCCTCACAATTGCAATACAAGTGATTGTCACTGGCACATTTTACATTAATCGCAGACATAGGTACGTTTATATCACTGCTGTTGCGGGGAACTTTTGTTGGACCTAATTTTGGACCAGGCTACCAGTTTATTATAACCACAAATTATAATTTTACACATATATATATATATATATTACACCAGTCCCTTTACATAGTGAACCACAAAGCACAACATTGAAACGTAGGTGAAGTCACAGTGTTCGAAATCCATACTCACACATCCATAAGTAGTAAAGCCTCTTGGCTGTGGTGCGGTGTAGATCTGGAATATCAGTTTCAAAATCCTGGTAGAAACAAGGCTTCAAAGGAATGAAGCGAGGAAGAGGGGGGAAGTTGTTCTGTTTATCTGCATGCAGAGGAAATAAGAGTGCAAGGTATTAAAATCAATACAGTATACATTTCTGCACTGGCAATTAGATAAGTGGAGCATGTCTGGGGAGGCTCCACCTTCAGGGGGCTATTAATATTTAACTTATTACTGGAGATATTATTAGATTACATTCTAACTATGAATAGCTTCCATATCATTCTGCACCATTGTGATGGATGTGCACTTACCGGAGAAACTGCCCCGATTGCTGCATGTATTGCCTGAAAACCTGCTTGATAGGTTCTACAGAAGATGCTAGAGAATAATAATACAATCCCCTATCCTCCTGTTGCTAGGCAACTTTGTAGCCTAGACCAACACTCCCAAATGCATATGCGCAAACATGCACTCCCAAACCTGCATGCACGTAGGTGAGTGGGTGGGTAAGTAGGTAGCTGGGGCAGTTGGCAAGTAGGTGGGTCAGTAGGTATGCAGGTTGCCAAGTAGGTAGGCAGCACATGGCCTCTGGGAATCCCCGTCACTAAAAACAATAAGCACCTAGCTTCTTCTGCCCCCCCCCCCCCCCCATAGCTGGCTTGCCACTGTTACACGTTCTTAAGGGGGGAACTTCCAGTGGGCTGGCACCAAGCTGCTGTCATGTTCCCGACGGCTCTCCTCATTCCGGGCAGTGGGTCGGACAGGCGGCTGGCAGCACTTCCAATAAACAGAGAATGGATACCCGGCATCTATCCCCCTCTCTCCTTCCACCACAGCAATACGCATGCCCCACTCCCTCCATTGCTCTGACCCCCAAGCCTGCAGGTGCTGCTGCTGGGGGGATGCTGCACCCACACACAAGCTCTTTGAATGATCAGAATGATTTGTCCAACGCTTCTCTTGGCAGTCCACACTTCAGGATAGTTCCTCCATGCCTCTGTGACTTGTTCTGAGCAAGCATCAGAGATCAGGGAACAGCGAGAGTAGCGCTGGACAAATCATGCTGATCTTTGAAAGAGATGCACAGTTGCTACTCAAAGGACCACCGCCAACCTCTGCCCTGCACCTGGCACTGTCAGCTGCCACCCGACACTCATGGCAGGTGGTTGTGTCGGTGTGCTTTTCATACACACAAAACTACGATTCAGGACAGCATGAATGGAGCAAGGAGGGAGAGGGGCGGGCATAAGGGGAACACTTATCAGTGGACGTCTATGCGCCCAACAACCAAGTGCTCGACATGTTCAGAGGGCAGGTCAGGGTGGCCAGGGATTTACCACCGGTTTCCCCTTTAGTCCCGTTCCCGGGCAGCCACAACACAGTGGAGAGGCAGCAACCAGAGGTAATTTCTATAATTACACTGAAAAATCCCTTTAAATCAAAGCATATTTAAAGTCCAGTCCTAAAACCCATTGAGCTAAAGAAGAATGGGCAAAAATACAACTCTGAAGTACTCACCTGTAGAGTTGGTATTATATGCATACAGCACGTCCTGCTCCAGACATAGTCATAACGTGTGGGTAGTCCTCCGCCTTGGGCGCCGTGCACTGCAGACATGTCGAAAACAAGCTCCTCCCGGCCCTACATATACCGAAGGACCTCCCACAAATCCCCAGCACTGACAAGCAGTGAGAAGAGAAGCCAGGAGGAAAACAACCACCCAGAGACTGGCAATAATATCCAAGATAATAATCACCATACAGGGGATCCAGAACAAGGTGAATCAGGGTGGGGTGGAGCAGGACGTGCTGTATGCATATAATACCAACTCTACAGGTGAGTACTTCACAGAGTTGCAGAGTTGTATTATTCTAAGCATACAGCACGTCCTGCTCCAGACATAGTCATAACGTGTGGGACATCCAATAGCAGTGTCCATAAATAGGGTGGGATCCCCATGAAAAAAGGCACAGCGCTGTCACATGCAACCTTGCTACCAGGAGCAACGTGAGCAAAGCTCTAACTCAACTTATGAAGCCTTACAAGGCTAAACGAAACACAAGCAGGGAACTAGTCAGCCTGCTCAACAACCGAGTGCAGAAGGCCCAAGCACAGTAGAAGAAAACCAAACCAAGAGAGAAGAATGAATCTCCCTTAAGAAAACAGGCCAAAGAAACAGCCTAACCACCCTACTAACGACAACGGTGTAGCCATGGCAACCACAGAACCTTTCCCGTCAGGGAATACGAACCCTGGTCTCAGCGAGACCAGCAGAATACTGAAAACAATGCTAACAAGGCTCCTCAAGAGCCGAACGTTAGCCATAGGCTCAGAAGGACAACCAACTGAGCAAGACCAGTCCAACGGGCTCCTATACCCATGGAAGCAACCAGATCCCGTTGCAAGAAGGATGGGGACGCCTATAAGCCCCGAGGGCATAGTCCCAACTCTGGACAGGGAACAGCCCAAAAGTCCCCAACGCCTATTGAGGGATACAGATCCCCTTTAAGCTCAGAGTAAGCAAAACACCAGTCCAGAGACGCTGGGTTCTGGAATAGAGAAGAATAACAAAACTCCGCCAGGACCCAAGCTTGGTGCAAGGCGGAAATATCCTCACCTAACAGTGTACAGATATATAGAGATGTAAAATATAAAAACAAGGACTAGGCTAAGGAAGACAAGAACCTGAATACGAACCCAGGGAAACCTTAGCAGGGCAACAGGAAATAACTCCCCCCTCAAGGGGACATAGAATTCCCTGGGGAATGCACCTGAGCCACCCCAGAGGAATGCTCAAAGCCGAAGATTGAAACTAGTCTCTACAGAGGACGAAGAGAGCGAGCCCTGGAAACCCTCAAGGAACTGAGTTGGGGAACCAACTCCAACCATGCCGTAAGAACTCTAGGACCCAGGGATAGGACAACATCCCGAAGGAGAGAGAGAGCTAGTCCAAGCCATCCAACTAGGGCGATATCTCTCAACATAGCCGGCAGAAAAAGGGGAGAAGAATAAAAAGGAGGGGTCTAGACCCAACCCTCCAAAAAGAAGAGACACCCAGAGGGATCATCTCCAATAGGGTGAATAACAGTTGTCCAAACCCTGTAAAAAGGAGTGGCGTAGTAAGGAGCCTAACTAGGCATAACAGCCCTCAAGAGAGGCCACACAGCACAACTTTCTTCAGCAGAAAATGCGAGCCACACCACACTGGACCACTCAGGGCCCCCAGTGCCACAGTTCACCCTTGCCACAGCAAGCCTGTGCAGAGCCCCACCCAGCAGGGTGAAAAAAGTCTCAAAGGGTATAATGCCCTCACAGAAGGCCACACTAGGTCTCCAAGACCAGAGAGTCCTGGAACAATCACCCAGGACAATGAATCAGGACCATAACCAGGACAGAGTCCATGTAACAGTCACGGGGCCCACGGCCCCCACCAGTAGGGCTCATTGAGGCACTAAGAAAGGCCCTCCTAGCACAGTAGGACAGCCAACAAGCCAATACCAATGAAGCGCAAGGAGTGTAAAAAAACCCCCACTAGATCAGAACCAGACCCTTCTTGAAGGGTCAACCTGTTCCGAGACCTTCGCGGATAAAAACAGGGACAAGCCACTGACCAGACAGACCAAGAGTCCCCAAGAGACAAGATCTAAGGGAAATAACCCAGCAAGTTAGGGCCCAAAAGGGCACAATGTGATAACCGACTAACAGTCTGAAAATGGGCCCCCTAAAGGGGCCCCCCTTAGGAACCACGGGGAATTACATAAAAATTAGAACCCCTTAGTGAACCTGCCAGACTTGGTCCCCCTGGTGACCATCTACCGGGATAGCAAGAAGGAAGTGATGTTCCTTAACAACTTTAATGAGTAGACCATCCCAAAGGGAATCCCCATAAAAACAGGGGAAACGTACTGATCTAATTCCAGGGGTGTTGGAACCCCATCCAGGATAAGTAACCCAAGGTGCCGCAGGCCCCAAGGGCATCTGAGAAAAGGAACAGAATCTGGGCCGCCAGCCGCAAGGTGAATGTAGTGTGACTACACAGAGGGCAAGGCCCCATCCATACCAAGGCACCCAAATCAGAAGGGAAGGTTTAACCTGGACCTATCTAAATGCCACCCCGCAGGGAGATTATGAACCAGGTTACACTAAGTAAGTGATGTGCCCGAGCACCGATCCAAAAGACTCCAGGGGAGCCCCAAGTCAGGTAGAACTAGCGCGGACAGCACCGGTGATTGTTCAAGAAAGCACTCCCATACTCGCCTTGGCGAGCCTTCTGGGAACTGGGGAGGAACCCCAGACAAGACCCTAATCCGAAGAAATGGTCCTGTAACACTGGCTGGAAATGGACAAGGTGTCCAGAAGGAACAAGGGACTAAAAGGGGATATGAATCCTCGCAGGCATCAAGAGGCCCACTGGACAAGGGCGTCTGCGGCCCAACCAGTGGACACCCAGTAGGCCCTGCCTGTGAAATACAAATGCTAGGTCCGGAATGCCGGACCTGGTCAGACTGCTTCAAACCCGGAGGGAACGGCAGTGTGGATGCAATTACCAGCCAAGGGCCAACCTGTAAGAGAGCCCAGAGCCTGCCCGCTCGGCCTGTGTCAACTGCCCAGCAAACTCCTTTATCATTCTACATCCAGGGGAACCATCGCCTGTAACCACCTGAACGAAGCATGGCAAGCTGAAATATGAGCCAAGTGCTGCGGCAGCCCCCTCACCCAACAGGGCGAGGGCGTCCCTTCATGCTTGTGTGGTTTTGGCAGACCTTGGTTTTGCCCTGCCGGAGGTCCCAGGGCGTTGCCTGCCTCCCCTGGGGCGGCCTTCCACTCCAAAAAGTTGGAAGCACACTTCTGGTTCTCGCTTAACAGTAATGTAGGGAGGGGGAGGAGAGTCCCTGCCCCTGGGAGGGCGGGCCAGCCTTCTGCGCGAGGGCGCCTTACCCCTTTTGCCAAAGAGGTCCAACCTGGCCCCGAATAAGCGTCGTCCCCTAAAGGGAAGACCACCACTAGAACCGAGGTTCTAGCACACATTTTAATAGTGTCATCCATTGCTGAGAGAATAAACCTCACAAAAACGTCACAGAGCATTAAATCGGACAGAGCATTAAAGACCTCGCAAGGGAGATCCTCCGGCTGTTGGTCAATTATCCTCCTGAACAGGGTCCTGGCGGCCACCGCGGTGACAGCCGCAGCACAGAGCCGTCCCTATGCTCGAGAAGGCATGGGAGGCCAATCTGTCAATGCGCCGGTTCTCAGCATCCCGAAGGGTACGAGCAGAAGAAGCCGCCATGAAGGGAGGGTTAGCAACCCCAATAATAGGCGCATCCACCTTTGGAGGGACTGACCATCGTTCAACCAAATCATGGGGAAAAGGGTACTTCCAGTCCCAAACCCCCGAAACCCCTGTAAGTTTACAAGGTGGTTCCCATTCCTTAGAAATAAGATACTGGAAATGATCCTGATCCAAAAATTCCAGGCGCGGTGTGGCCGTGTGGAAACTATCCCTCTTGGGCTTGGGAGACTCTCCCGGAGTAGAGATGGACAGCACTTCAAAGATCTTTATAAGTAACTCATCAGTGTCACACAGGCCCCAAGAACCCGGGCCAGAGCCGTCACGGCTCCAAGACAACTCGTCTGAGGAACTGGAACCTGAGAACAGTTCACCATCATCGGACGGATCAATGTCCTGCATAGCAGCAGGTTCCTCAGTTTCAGTGGGAAACCTATAACTAGGAGGCGTCAGGGACCGCTTCTTTCCAGCGCCCAAGCGCTCAGCCAACCCAGACATCACTTGCTCCGCCGTGGGAAGCCTGCGCGGCACCACCTGCTGGTCATCTCCGCTCGAGTGCGACTCATCTGGAGTGAGATTTAAGCACGGAGAGACAGGAGTATTGAAGCGAGGTGCAGCTACTGGTAAACCTGATTGCAGGGCCAGCTCTTGTTCAGCACACGGTCCGCAGACCCGTGCTCTGTCAGCGTCAGCATGGGGTTGTCTACACATAGTACACAGCCGGTCTTGACCCCGCGGGACCCCGGACACATAATTCTGAGATGCCTCCATATGGTGATTAATCTAGGAATATGCCAGTAGGGATTTATGCTGTAAGCAACCCTGGATGCCCCAATGCCCGCTGGGAATGTGGGAGAATTTAAATATAAACCCGTGAGATATATATATATATATATATATATATATATATATATATATATATATATCAGGCCGGGAGAAGCCACTGGAATCTTGGCGTCTGAAAGACATAAGGAGAAGAGAGGGAGTCAGAGCCATGCGCAGCACAAGAAGAAAAAAATAACCGAACGCCCATGAGGGCACTTACAGTAACCAAGGGAGAAGGAGGATCGTGACCACGCGCGCGCGGGAAGACCGACAAAATGGCGCCAAGCGAACCTCGAAGGGTGGGCCAGAGCTGCAGGTGACGCGGAACGCGCCAAACCAGACCACGCCCCCCCCCAGAGAGCGCGAAGCTCTAAGCACGGAACAAGATAGGAAAGGGAACAGAAAAACGCCATGGCGTCGCAGAACAGAGCTGCCGTACGCGCCGAGTCAAATACATTAAAGGCGCTGCGGCCAACGTTAAACATAATGTTTGAAGTGCGGCTCTGACCCCCGGTAACCAATAAAGGCTAAAAGCATACAGTGTAATAGGGCAAGATTAGGCCAACGTACACAAGCCCACCCCCTCCTTTTTTTTCGTGGGGAAACTAAGGGAGAAAGTGACCCAGTACTCGGGGTTCACCGCTACACGGGGTGTGGGGCAATGAAGCGGGAGGGGCATCCACTATGAGGCTCACCATTAGCCTTAACCGCCTACCCTATGGTGGGGGACTGCGGTGGAGCATGGCTCCGTTAAGCACACCAGGTGCTGCCTACCTTCACCCGACCAACGCAGCCCAGGCTGGGAGGCATAATCTTCACAGAGAGGACGGGTGGAAATAGTCCCGCAGGGCCTCGGGCTGTAAAGCCCCGCTCACCTGCGAGAGCGTGATACTTCATGTCTTTGCACTTCAGCACTGCAGAGAAATCTGGGGATTTGTGGGAGGTCCCTCGGTATATGTAGGGCCGGGAGGGGCTTGTTTTCTTCATGTTCTGTAGTGCACGCGCCCGAGGCGGAGGACTACCCACACGTTATGACTATGTCTGGAGCAGGACGTGCTGTATGCTTAGAATAATGTCAGCCTCTAGATGTGCAAGTCTAGTAGACACATACCCCAACAGAGTGCAGCTGTAATTGTAAATCATATCAAATCTCAATAAAATAAGTTTCTGGCTATAATATGTAAAAAACTGGAAAAGTCGGGGTGAAAATACTTCAAACCGGACCAACGCCCATTTTACAAAACATGGGTGTTGGTACTCTGTGGGGGTCACCCCAACTGGCGGGGTCCCCCCCTCATTCGATCACCATAAAGCCAGCAAATATTACCTTACAACTCACTCCCTTGCAAAAATGCAGCCGCACGACTGTCCGGCTGTCACATCTCCTGTGTTCGGGCTTCCGCTTTGCCAATCAAGGGGCTGCATTTCCCTGAGAGAGTGAGGTAAGGTTTATGGGCTTTACAGCCCTCAATCGAGGGCAGCAGACCAACCCCAATGTTTTTGGTCCGGTTTAAGGCACGGTAGTTTAGCTTGAGGATCAACCAGTACAGCTCAGCTCTCTTTACAGATAAAGCAAAGGTCTGGGCATAACCTCAGCTACTTGTTCACACCCTCACCACATAATGCAATGGAGGCAGATGCCTGGAATGATCACATAATTGCTTGTCTGGATTTTTATGCAAGGAAGCAACCACAGCAAGTGAGGTATGCAGACTGGATTTTTAAATAAATTATAATATAACCAGGAGTTTTTTGGAGTAGATATAAAGTCCAAAAATTGATTCCGTTAATTTAAAAGGTATGCATATTCCCTCAGTGCATAATATTCAAACAAATCGAGCCATGACGCGTTTCAGGGCATATCCCCCCTTAATCATGACTAATAGGGAATATCCCCCGAAACATGTCATGGCTTCATTTGTTTGAATATCATGTATTGATGAATTACGCATAATTTTAAATGGATAAAATAAATTTGGATTATTTTTTATAGAATTTCCCCTAGAGCTAGATTTTATCAAAGCATTTTATTGAGCTGAACGGTAAACAAGCTATTGTGGACCAAGAGTCTAATTTTTTTTGTTTTTGTTGCTTAAAAAAAAAAAAAAAAAAAAAACAAAGTCATTAATAAGCATGTAAACCACTGCATGCTTATTAATAACTTACCTGCCCGCGGCACCTTTTTACACCCCAAGTATGTATCCCACCAATTCTAGTAACAGTGGTGCGTAGTGATAGGGGGGGGGGCATCGAATGGTGCAAGGCGCCGCTTATTGAGGTAAGAAGCTACAGATGTTGGCCGGTGACTGCAGCTAGCTGTTCATTCATTGACCGGCGGATTCCGCCACTCCATAAACCCGGATGCGGCTTGCAGAAGCAGCTACAGTGTCTATTAGTCGGCTGTGTTACTGCTGGGACATCCGGACCTGCACCCGGAAGTCCTCTGGAAGTTTTTTTAGACTGTTGGTCCACTTTAACAGTGAGGGGGCTTTAGAGGGGGGTTATGTGGTCAACCGATTTTTATACAGGACATAGTAGAATTTCTTGTTTACTCCAACGGAAATATTCACGCTATTCGTTTCCTTTTCCTGCCCTTCATGGAAAAGCAGAATATATATAATGCAAGTCAGGTCAGATTTGTGACAGGCCTGGCATAGCACCAGGTCATTTGGGAACAGATAGTTATGAGCGAGCTATCTGCTTATCAGTCTTTTTCATTGTATTTGCAACATATACCATCAGATGAGCTGAGCTTGTGTACAAAATATGCTGGGCTAGATATGGCCAGGCCTCTGAAATTCCTTCCTTACCACACAAGCTATACCAGCACAAAAAGATATGAAAAAAAGTCTACGTTTCTGTTTTGGCCCAAAGACTTTACCCAATATTTATAAAAAAACATAAACCCTGGTGTAAGGAGGGACATTTATAACAACTGCAATAAATCTTAAAGCACTACAAGCTAAACTGCCACATCACCCAAGGTGCTCAGACTAAGAGGGGGAGTGGGGGGGCCGGCCACCATATTTGTGGATTTGTGCTGCTTTAATTCAGCCTATGGGTAAACAGTAAAAATATTGCCATTAAACAGCCTGTCTAGCTAGAGGGTTCTGCATTCCGACTGTAACTATGCACCGTCACAAATGTAACTTAGCTGTGTCATCCAACAAATTGCATTTACTGGTGTCTTGTGCAACATCAGATGGCGCTTGTAATGCATGACAAACTGAATTCAGATGAGGCTGTTGCCAAGCAATCAACACTGGGAAAATAAGCAATACATGTTTCGAAATACATATCTGAAATTGCCTGGATAGAATTGTCCATCTGATTACTAGAAGAACCTGAAATTGCCCACAACCATTTTTAAACAGCTCTTCCAGTGCCCAAATAGCTACTGCTACCACCTCTTTCCCATGATCAATTCATTTGAATGCTGTAAAGCATTCCATTGGCTAGGAAATGGGTGTGGGTCCGACACTGAGACAGGCACAGGGAAGGGTGGGAGCATCAGGTAAGGATTGTAATGCCCGAAATCCTTACCTGATCCTCGGACGTAAATACAGCCTCGTTATTGGCAGTCACGTGGGTTGGGTTGACCACCGGCGGCCAATTGTGGGGCTGCATTTCCGGCAATGAATCGAGGGTGAGGAAAGGATTGCAGACATTGTGGTGGACGATGCGGAAGGGGGGGCTCCAGCAATCTGAGGCAGGACCCACACCAATTAACTAGGAAATGTGTGTCGGTCTGCTTTAAAGATAAGCTGACCATTTATTCAGAGTGACAAATATAAAGCGCTAAAATTTGGGCAGCTCAACAAATTGTTGGTTATTTTTCAATAGAAACAACATTGCGTGACATGTGACCAGTGTTGTTGCTATCAAAAATTAACCAAAGATTTGTTAAGCTGTCAGAATTTTGCCGGTCCAAATTTCGCCCTCTGAAGAAAGTCAACCTATTTAAAGTGGACAAAAACCCAAGATTTTGACTATCCTGGGTTTTGGTCCTTTCCCCTGGATGCCCCGCTGAGTGAAATCCCCCAGATCGCCTAAGGCACCTAACCTTTTCCCGGGCCACTCATCCAATCAGCGCATTCGGAGCTGGAGTGGAAACACACAATGTGAAAGGGAGAGCATGCTCAAAACTCAAGCAAAGGAAGTGGATTTGCTTAGAATACCATATGTCAGACTGGTCCCCAAAAGACCAGTATCACCAATAATTACAATACCTTTATGAATGTTATTATTGCCATACACAACACACAAAAGACAAAGTAAAAACCAAGGGATTCCACCTCAAGGAAGATTTGTAAATACAGGAAGATTTAGCAGAACACCCATTAGAAGTAGAATAAGGGCTGCTCTAACATGCCCCGATTTTATATGCAAGTGGCTGCACATTCTCTCTTTGATGCCAAAAGCCACTGCCGAAAAAAAACAAGAGCTGGAATGAGTTACAGCTGATAGGTCCCAAGACAGCCCCCCATGGAACACTCAGGGACCCAGAAATGGCTGGCTGCATATTGCACCTCTGTTGGTAGAGCTTCAGATTCAAGGCACGTGTGCAGCTGTATCTGGATCGCCTGCCAAATGAGAGGAAAAGGTAAGTTTACTGGCAGTGGGATGCTGTGGTTTAATGTATGCACGGACCAGTCGGCTGGCTGCGATACAGCTAATAGGACGATTGGAGCTGGGGTCAAGTTGAGGAACATTCTGGCATGGCTAAGGTCTGAGATGAATGGTGCTGGCTAGAGCAATAAATAAGTGGGTGGATGGAGCTGGAAGGGGGATATATGGGTGAGGGATGGATGGAGGTAGATAAGTGGAGATAGGTGAGTGAATGGGTGAGTAGATCTGCGCAGGGGGTGAAGGACTAGAGCTTGGAGGTAGATGAGTGCAGCTGTTTGGGTTGGTTAAGTGGAGCTGGGTAGGGGATAAATAAGGTGGATGAGGAGCAGAGTGAGAGTGGGTGAGAGGAGCTGGGAGGGGGAACCAAGGTGGGTTAATATTTAACAAATCATAGTCATTATTTTGATGTGCCAGGAACCCCTGGAGCAGGTTAGGCAGAAGTTGCTGCAGGGCTGCCTTGGGTTTCCCCCTGTAGACGCTTTGGCTGCTCTTGCTTCTGGTCCCTAAGAAGACAGACCCAGCAGGAGAAGAGGTTATGCAAGTATGGTAGAGTGATGGGTGGCAGGAGGGGACGCTTAATGTTGACTAAAACCTTGGATTTTCATTATCCTTGGTTTTGCTCCCCGATTTTAATTTTCTATTGCTGCAGCACACCAGGCCCCTCTTTGGGGGGAACTGGCTGGGCCCCATACAGCAGTACCGACACCCTTGCACTGAAGGCAGCCCTGGATAGTAAGTTCATACCTGGGAGCTCATTTCCAGATGACACCATAACTTCACTGTTTGAATTTTCTGCTGCAGTTAACAAAGATCTTAACACAGAACAAAAGACAGATATATCACACCAATGGAAGATGCTGCAAAGAAATCACAGCATGGCCTAAAATAGGCTTTCCATCCTGAACGTCAACTGTGGAATGGCAGCAGGGAGTTAAATAAGTTAAATAGGATAAAAGGTACTTACTGCCTGCACCCATTTTTCTCAATAAATAACTAAGATAAGCATGCCATATGAGGAATTGCTGAATACAGCCAAGTTCGGAATTCTATGCCGACATACAGCAGGCAGCTCATTTTTATCTGCAGATGGCATTTGACGAGTGAAAGATGTGTTGATACCCAAAGGTGTAAATAGAGGGTTTCTCACCTGACTTCATCGGTAAATACCAAAATATATAGTCTACCTCCATATGGCCGGTTAATCAGGATGGTGAGGTCCATCACTGGGTGACACATCTACCAGCCTAATTGGAAGAACGTTCTTCAAAGGAAAGTTTGTACCTTCATGTTTCGAAACAAAAAAAGGCCAATGTACAAAAACAAATCCTTCACCAAAAAGCATGTAACGTCTTGATGTCACATATCAAAAAGAAGGGATCTGTTACAGTATGTATATAGGAGTCGCTACCATACAAGTTATTCAGTAATTTGATGGCCAAGTTTCTTAAACATGGAGGTTCTACAAAGTGGCAATCTGAGACAGTGTCCTGTCCGTAGTAACTAAATGGTATCAGCAGGGTGGAAAGGCTCAGTAATGATTCTCTAAAATGCAAATTTCTCTCTTCTCATACAGGTCCTGGATAGGAGGCAATAGAGAACCAATGAAACTTCCCTGTTCTTAGAAAGAACATTCTTTGCCGAGCTTTCTTTCCCATTTCAAGTTATTCCATTTCAAGTTCCTGTTAAATTCCTCCATCCTTTTCACTCCCCCGTCATTTTCAGGGGTTAGCTCTGAGAGTGCCATGCAAGCCATCAATACAGAAGGGGGTGTGGTCTGGACTAGCTCCTTGAGCTAGTCTCGGTGGCCCACATCGGCCAGGTGGGGCTGGAGGGGCAGATGGGGAACTGCATTTCCTCATTCAGGGCAAGGAGCACAGTGCTGGAGGAACTCTTGTCAAAGTAAGCTGCTGCTTGTTTTTTTACCTTTTGCCTTAAAAATCCCTTTAAAGAGTCTCAGAATCCTAATATGGTGTCACAAGTACAGAAGCCTGCAACTGTCCACCCAATGCTCCCTCATAAGATGTATTGTATATATTTTAATTACATACATATTCCCATTTTCTATCTGTCATGTACCTAGAATACTACTTTAAACCGGACCTTCACCATGATTTATTGAAAAGCCCAAACCCTTAAAAAACGATTCCCCAGCAGATAAAATGAATATATTTTAAGTTTTTAGTCACTTACTTATTAACCTTTCCCCCACTGGGCTGCAACTCTGTTCAGGACCTTAGGATACGGGCGCCGCCATCTTGACTCAGAAGCATCACACTTACTGAGGAGAGTGGGATAAAGTACAGGGGGTGGGTTATAGCTGTGCTTTGCTCAGACAGAGCAGAGCTGGGGTCAGGGAAATGACAGCAATCCCAGAATGCAGAGCAGCACAGTCAGAAGGCACTTCCTGTTTGCAGGCTGCCTGATGTTCCATGAGCTGCCATCTTGGATGTTTAAAGGTTCATAACATGCAGTAGATGCAGGTAGGATGATTGTGATGATGTGATGTTTCACTCTAAGTAAATCTAACTATAGATACTGCCAGTAATAATATATTTAATTAGTGAACTGCTGCACGTCAACATGTTTTTTTTTAGTTTTGAATACTTGCCAGCCATAGTTAGTGCAGATATGTAGGAGAGATTCCTTTCCAAGTCTCACAAACCCTGAAAAACAGGAAGAAACCAGTTAAATATGTAACTTATTCTAAGACCAGATAATGTCTGCATGTCCAACATTTAGCCTACTAAAGGCTGCTCATACAAAGGATGGTTTAAAAGCAGTCCATACTCACCTTAACCCTTACAGGGGAACATCACCCTAGAATTTGCCTTTCTTGTGTTTTGTTCCTCTCTGGCAGGGCATCTCAAATCAGGAATGACCACTGTGGTTATCCCCAAGATCGCCTGTAAACTCATCTCTTCTGCTTTCCCATGATGCATGCGCGATCCATTCAGATTTCCTATACAGCTCAGATGTTTGTGCGGCAAGAAAAATTGAATGGATGGAGAGGTGAGTGGAATGGGCGATCTGGGGGTCACACACACAGCGGTAGACCAATCCCTCCCTTTTTGTGGCAATCATTTTATTTAGGAGCCATGATTTTATACCAACGTTTCATTACCAGCACACATGGCTAGACTCAAGGTGTCCGTCACATGGCCAGCTAATAGGGTTCGATATATAACATAAAATGGACTTTGAGAGAGTCCTGGGGGAACCCTCTAAATCTTACCTTAATCGACGTTCCCACAGCTTCCAATTTGCTGACAGAGAATGGGACACGAGACAAGCATGCGCCTGCATTTTGCCAGGAGAGCACAGTTTAGGATGGGGGGTTTGTGGTGGACTAGCATCCATTATGTAAAATAGGTGTTAGTCTAATTTCGGAGATCTCCTTGTGATTTGGGACGCCCCGCAGTGTGAAACCCCTTGCTTACCTAGTTTACTCCCCTTGATTCCACGGCTGTGACAAAGCTTTGCTGCACTCTGACAACCCACCGGCAAACATTCAAGTGTGCAGAGCAGGGATGCTGCAAGGGATCCAGGGCCAAGATAAAAATACAGGGAAACTAAAGGGTTACACACTATGAGAGAGACGCACATTGGGATGCCCCATATGACAGGGAATTGTCTGTACCTAGACTCTAAGGCCAGGTAAAGGGGGTTTTGGTCTTTTTTAATGGGACACTGCACTGGGAGGTCAGCAGGGGCTTGCCATGAAATTAAAGCGTCGCTGAATTAAATGCTTTAAGGAGGAGGACTGGGGAACACAGATGTAGAACACGCGCATGACCAGTGTTCGGGTACATTCTTTTACAGCCGCCACAAAAGTCCCCATGAATCAGCCACAACACAGTCGCACTGAATAGTCACAAGAACGCATGAAATATTCATAAAGAGTCCCCATAATAACAGAGGCCTATTTACTGTTCTCTGGAGAAAAAACACAATCCACCACAAACCCCATGGCCAAGCTGTTTATCTGGGGATCACGCAAGCAAGTTATTCCGTTAGGAGAACTGGCTAAGCAGAAAGGGACATTTTAAAGGCTTGTTTTTTTATTTTAATGAAAGTAAAAGGACATCAGAGGTGACAGACTCTGTCACCCGATAGACTAAACCTGGATTTTATTCCTACCAGAAGCAGAAAACAACAAGCTTGGCCCAAGTTGTATTCAGTTTGGATGTATAAGTGACCCCTCCTCTCATTAGCTCTCATTATGCTGCTTTGTACTTTCCATATGCCGGTTGTCAAAGGCTGCATCTTTCATTCACTAGCATCTCCTGAGAAACTCTATAGAGCTTCCTTCTACTGACTCATCATACAGTGAATACCTTGTCAAACACCATCCCTTAAACCAGACCTTCAGCATCATTTAATAAAAAGCCCAAACCCTTAAAAAACTATTTCTCAGCATCTAAAATTAATACATTTTATGTTTTTAGTCCCTTACTTATTCTTCCCCCCAATGGGCTGAAACTCTGTTCAGGACTCTAGGATACGGGCACCGCCATCTTGCCTCAGAAGCATCATGCACTGAGGAGAGGAGAGTGGGGGGGGGGGGGGGGGGGGGGGGGGGGGAGTACGGGGGGGGGGTTATAGATGTGCTTTGCTCAGATAGAGTAGAGCTGGGGTCAGGAAAAGGACAGCAATCCCAAAATGCAGAGCGACACAGAAGACACTTCCTGTTTGCAGGCAGCCTGGGACTCCATGGGCTGCCATTTTGGATGTTTAAAGGCTCATAAAATGCACTAGGTGAGGGTAGGATGATTTTTAATATGGGCAATCTGTATGTACAGGGTGGGGGAAACGTATAAGATAGGCTCTAATTTAGGGTGAAGGTCTGGTTTAAATCACCCGACCCTAGAGTCTTATAGACACTATAAGACGTCTTAAAAAAAACTGGCCCAGTCCCCCAGACTGCCCGATTTGTTAGTTTCAATATTGTTATTACATTTTCAGCAACACTTTTTCAGAGAATAAAAAAAGAAATAAAGCTTTCCATACATAAGGAGTGGTGTTGACTTTCTTATGCACATTGTCTCGCCAATCATATCAGAACAAATTGATGAAGATAATGCAACATGGAAGATAAAACTTAGGAGCGAATATCCTTTCTTCTTCAGCTATAGCTTCTGACACTGCACACATGTTCAAAATAGAAGCTCACTGGGGTAAGCTAGCAAAGCTGCAAAAGCTGAAAGTGGACCTTCACTCTGAATAAGAGTCTATCTTATATGTTTCCCACACACTGTACATACAGATTGTCCACATTACAAATCATCCAACCTGCATCTACTGCATGTTATGAGCCTTTAAACATCCAAGATGGCGGCTTATGGAAGCCGCCATCTTATCAGGCAGCCTGCAAACAGGAAGTGCCTCCTGACTGTGCTGCTCTGCATTCTGGGACTGCTGCCCTTTACCTGACCCCAGCTCTGCTCTGTCTGAGCAAAGCACAGCTATAACCCGCCCCCCTGTACCTTATCCCACTCTCCTCTCCTCAGTAAGTGTGATGCTTCTGAGTCAAGATGGCGGCGCCCGTATCCTAAATTCCTGAACAGAGTTGCAGCCCAGTGGGGGAAAGAATAATAAGTTAGTGACTAAAAACTTAAAATATATTAATTTTAGATGCTGGGGAACCGTTTTTTAAGAGTTTGGGCTTTTCATTAAATCACGCTGAAGGTCCGGTTGAAGAAGAGTGGATACAGGAAGGGTTGGGGGGAGAGGGGGTGGTGGTGGTCCCTTACCTGTCATGTCATTTACTCATCAGATACTAATGTAATGCCAACGATTAAAGATTTGGGGTGGCACAATTTTTCCAGGGTTCCCAAATGCTCAAAAAGATATCATGTTTATCATTTAATATGCTAGTGAGCTTCTCGTTGATAAAAAACCCATTGATCCTGGATTTTACCTGCCCCCCACCCTGCCAACCTCTTATAGCGTCTATAAGACTCTAGGGTCAGGGTCTGTGTAAAATGTGTGAAACCCTCAGTTCGCCATGTTTGCACACTTCTCTGGTGATTCTACAGCACGTGTGGGGCGCTTGGTGGAATCGGTCATTCTCCTTGAAATGGCGCTCACCCACTATGGGCTTATTTGATTGGATGACACAGGTACACACAGCCAGAGGGGAGCGGTCGGCGGGAGGCACACGGCTAGCTTTCTCTAATTGGTTTTCTTAGCCACTCAAAGCAAAAATGACTTAAACCGGACCTTCACCATGATTTAATGAAAAGCCCAAACTCTTAAAAAACAATTCCTCAGCATCTAAAATTAATATATTTTACATGTTTAGTCACTAATTTATTATACTTTCCCCCACTGGGCTGCAACTCTGTTCAGGAATTTAGGATACGGGCGCCGCCATCTTGACTCAGAAGCATCACACTTACTGAGGAGAGGAGAGTGGGATAAGGTACAGGGGGGCGGGTTATAGCTGTGCTTTGCTCAGACAGAGCAGAGCTGGGGTCAGGGAAAGGTCAGCAGTCCCAGAATGCAGAGCAGCACAGTCACTTCCTGTTTGCAGGCACTTCCTGTTTGCAGGCTGCCTGCAAAAATGGCAGCTTCCATAAGCCGCCATCTTGGATGTTTAAAGGCTTATAAAATGCAGTAGATGCAGGTAGGATGATTTTTAATGTGAGCAATCTGTATGTACAGGGTGTGGGAAACATATAAGATAGACTCTTATTTAGAGTGAAGGTCCGCTTTAAAGTGGACCAACACCCAGGATTTTGACTATCCTGGGTCTTGGTCCACTTCGGTGGGGCACCCCCGATCGGACAAGGTAAGGGGATTTGGGCCGTTTGGGGGGGTTTCATCCCGCGGGACATCCCGATCTCGGATGTCCCGCGGGGAGGGAGGTGATCGGCCCGGGAATCTTATAGATTCCCGGGCCGATCACCGGTGGGTGATGGTCCACTTTAAACCAGACCAACACAACAAACAGAGAGTGCTCATATGCATCCATCCCCAGGGCAACTTAGACTGCTGCACATAAATATTCATTTACCTTATTCTAACTCCTGCTGAGGTCAATTTTAAAAACAAGATGGCGGTTCATGCATTTGCAGGCCACCTGCAAACAGGAAGTGCTGCTGGACTTCCTGTTAATGTGCATTGTCAGTTATGTCTAGGTCTAGGGCTGTCTGATGTCCAGTCTGTGGGACATCCTGATTAGAGTGAACCCCCCGGGTATGGGGCTATAATAAATGAACTGTGGCTTCCTCTCAGCACTGTTATATATATGGAGCTATTCCGCTATGTGCTTCTGGCAGAACCAGAAGTCACAGCACACCGTTGAGAGTTTCTCCTATGGGAAAAGTGGACCAAAACCCAGGATTTTGACTATCCTGGGTCTTGGCCTTTCCCCCCTCCAGGGGCATCCCAATCAGGGAAACCCCCATCCACATGTATGGAATTTCCTCCAATCAGAACAGATTGCTGGGTGACACCAGCCAAACAGAAGAGATGGTGTCACCTGGCAATCTATTGTGAATGAATGGAGCGCCTCCTTGTGGATGATCTGCGCCTGCAATGACCATACAAATTATCTGATGCACGCTCTCAGCATAAGGGCGCCAGGGAAACCGCCACATGTGCCATGGGAACGCTGGATCAATCCATACCCTGGGCGAGATTTACAGAGCAAGAACTGGACTGCATATTCCAGGTGAGGGCGCACCAGTGCCTTATAAAGAGGCAAAATGACATCCCTATCCCGTGATTCCATGCATCTTTTAATGCATGATAGTATCTTGGTGGCCTTGGAAGCAGCTGCTTGGCATTGCATGCTGTTATTTAGCCTGTGATCTACCAGTACCCCCAGATCCTTCTCCACAAGTGACTCTCCCAGCTTTACTTCCCCGAAGACATATGTGGCCTTCAGCTTATTAGACCGCAAGTGCATGACTTTACATTTCTCCACATTGTAAGAGGAACATCAGACCTTTTCTGATGTTCATCGCAGATAACCCCTCCCCCGTCCATCACTGCGTTTTAATTGTCAGCATTATCTTAAACACAGACATCCTGCTGAATTCCACCCCCTCCCCACCCTTAGCCGTCAAAAGATGGCAGAATAATCACCTCTTTGCTGGCTGCTGTTCAAATCCTGCGCGCTGTTCCTCAAATCTTGGGCGCGTCTGCTCCCAGTGTCACTGCAGCCTATGCGAGAGATCTGAGGGGCGGCGCAGTGTCTGTCAGGAAGCCTTTGGCATCCAAATGGCGCTGCCCTACAGAGGATGACGAGGGAGAGGAGGGTTGCGAGCGCAATGTGACTGGAGAAGTAAGTTTTCAATTGTTAAAGAGGACCAAAACCCACCCCCGAGTCTATGAGACTCCAGGGCAGGCATACTCACGCTCCCCGGGACACCCCGCTGTGTGAAGACGCCCAGGTTGCCCCGGAAATTCACCTTCGTTCCCCGCCCAGCGGCGTGAGCAACAACTGCATCCCCGCTATCCCTTTAGCAGGACGCATGCCCACGCCAGGCATTTGTGAATGGCCAGCGCGGGCAGGCCCCCTGTTAAAGGGTAGCGGGGGATGCGCCGTCAGAGCACTCGGATCCGCTCGCACTAGACTGAGTGGATCTGAGTGTGCTGGTTGGATGAGTAGCCACGCATGTGTCGTAGGACCGGGAAGTGAGGGGCTTCACACAGCGGGACACCCCCAATCGTGGTGCCCCGGGAGCAATAACCATAACCCAGGATAGTCAAAATCCTGGGCTTTGGTCCATTTTAAAGTGGACCAAAACACATGGCAATTCCCTCCCCCCGGGGCATACAAAATCGTGATGCCCCGCTGGGTGAGACCCCCCCCCCCCGGTCACCAATACACTTACCTTGTTTCCCAGTCAAACAGCGAATGCGCAATCCACGGCGGCATTCCCGGTATCCCTCTAGCAAGGCGCAAGCCAGGCATTTGTGAATGGTCGGTGCAGGCACACTCCCTGTTAGAGGGTAGCGGGGAATGCATCCCTCAGCACTGATTGGACGAAAGGCCACACATGAGCTGTAGGACCGGGAGGAGGTGAGTTGGTTTTGACGACCCCGGTCGGGGTGCCCCCGTAGGCAAGGACCAAAACACAGGATAGTCAAAATCCTGGGTTTAGGTGCGAAATCGGTGGGTTTAACTCCCCAAGACCTGTAATGTTCCTCTTGAACTTCATTTGCCAAGCACCCATCGCTGATATGTCATTTCAGTGAGGACTACTCGACTGTGGGTCAGGGAATGTCCTGGAGCACTCTCTCAGCTTCATGACAGAGCTCTGCAACCAAACCTGCTCAGCCCACAGGGCTACAAGGGATTTGTTTACGTTTCCTATAGACTGGCCAGTTATATAAATGAGATGTGAGTGTTGCAGTTGTTTGCCAGAGATGAGAAATGAAAGCAGACGTCACACACAACCAATGCAAAGGGGGAAGCACACAGCATCTACCAAACATTATCTATATAGAAGTAAATGTTCCAAGCAGCCAATCAGATGCCATCTTACGTTTTATAACAATTCGATTGGCTTTTCTCTACCTTTCAGAATTTGCCACCCGCAGTGATGTTAGTAAATATGTCCGGCTGGGTGACAGCAGGGTGATGGGCATCCATCCACACACACAGCCAGCCAGCCAGCCTCCCTCCCTCTCCAATGTCACCTAATGTCACCCGGCAGCCATCCGCCGCCCACACCGACACATAATCATCCCTGCAGCCACGCCGACACCGACCCCCGAATGCTAAACACATCATGGCCATAAATCCGAACCGCCACCGGGCCCGTAGCAGAGCGCAACCTACCGGTACCCAGCAAGGGATGCCCGCAACCAAGCCCGCTCACCGCTTCTTCTCTCCCGGATCAGCCTGTACACAGATCTCGCGAGATCTACAAGCCTCTCCTGACTCCTCTGTCCGCGCCCCCTGCTCTGCCCAGGCGCGTTCCTGCTATTCTACTGCCGCGCATGCGCAAGATGTGGATGAGCGTGGAATTTATGCAGCGTTCATCTACTTTTTATTTTCGGGTTGGCTGCTTTCAAACAACACTGTATCCAAAAGCTTAGGCAGAGCTGTGAATTATGCATACATACCGTAAGCTGACCATTTGGGATGCTTAGAGTGGACCAAAATCCAGGATTTTGACTATCCTGGGCTTTGATCCTTTCCCCCGGGGGAGCCCTGCTGCATGAAACCCCACAGATTGCCAAAGCTAACTCACCTCTTACCGGTCCTACGGCACATGCGTGGCCACTTATCCAATCAGCACGCTCGGTGTCGCAGACGTCATGACGTTTAAACCGGACCTTCACCATGATTTAATGAAAAGCCCAAACTCTTAAAAAACAATTCCTCAGCATCTAAAATTAATATATTTTACATGTTTTGTCACTAATTTATTATACTTTTCCCCACTGGGCTGCAACTCTGTTCGGGAATTTAGGATACGGGCGCCGCCATCTTGACTCAGAAGCATCACACTTACTGAGGAGAGGAGAGTGGGATAAGGTACAGGGGGGCAGGTTATAGCTGTGCTTTGCTCAGACAGAGCAGAGCTGGGGTCAGGGAAAGGTCAGCAGTCCCAGAATGCAGAGCAGCACAGTCACTTCCTGTTTGCAGGCACTTCCTGTTTGCAGGCTGCCTGCAAAAATGGCAGCTTCCATAAGCCGCCATCTTGGATGTTTAAAGGCTTATAAAATGCAGTAGATGCAGGTAGGATGATTTTTAATGTGAGCAATCTGTATGTACAGTGGGTGGGAAACATATAAGATAGACTCTTATTTAGAGTGAAGGTCCGCTTTAAGTCTTCGTCTAAGACTAGCGGCTCCAAACGTGCTGGCAGCCGCATCCCCCGCTTCCCTCTAACAGGGAGCGTGCCCACGCCGGCCATTCACAAGTGCCTGGTGCAGGATAGCGGGGTAAAGACTCCATGGCCTGATTAAGGTCCTTCTTAGAAGCACTCCAATTTGGGATATCATGCTGCACGAAACCCCCTGGAATCACCCATAATCTTGATCCTGGGCCCCCTGATGCATGCATGGGCCTTAAAGTCGACCAAAACCCAGCAGGATCGGCCCGGGATTCTATAGGATTCCCAGGCTGATCCATTCCCTCTCCGTGGGGCATCCAAAATCAGGATGCCCCGCTGTGTGAAACCCCCCAGGACGCCCGCAAACCTTACCTGAATCCCGGTCCAACGGCGCATGCGCGGGCCACATCTCGCACTTTTCTCTAGCAGGGCGCGTGCTCCCTGTTAGAGGGAAGCGCGTTATGCAGTCGCCAGCCGCTGAGCTAAAACGTCATTTTGACACGCATAGCATCAGAGGTTTAGGAAAATACTGTGGAGGGAGGCAAGGCTTTTTTTACACCTTAAACTTCATTTGTGAGCAAAAATAAACACACAAAATATTACTTAATATATTACATTAATAATAGAAGTGAATATGACCTCCCACACGATTGATTGATCTATGGTAGCCATCTGCAGCTTGCCCATTGATGCTGACAGCATGTACCTGGGGTGGCTGCAACACATTGTTGACCATCCTATTTAAACCGGACCTTCAGCGTGATTTAATGAAAAGCCCAAACTCTTAAAAAACGGTTCCCCAGCATCTAAAATTAATATATTTTACGTTTTTAGTCAACTTATTATTCTTTCCCCCACTGGGCTGCAACTCTGTTCAGGAATTTAGTATACGGGCGCCGCCATCTTGACTCAGAAGCATCACACTTACTGAGGAGAGGAGAGTGGGATAAGGTACAGGGGGGCGGGTTATAGCTGTGCTTTGCTCAGACAGAGCAGAACTGGGGTCAGGTAAAGGTCAGCAGTTTCAGAATGCAGAGCAGCACAGTCAGGAGGCACTTCCTGTTTGCAGGCTGCCTGATAAGATGGCCGCTTCCATAAGCCGCCATCTTGGATGTTTAAAGGCTCATAACATGCAGCAGATGCAGGTAGGATGATTTTTAATGTGGACAATCTGTATGTACAGGGTGTGGGAAACATATAAGATAGACTCTTATTCAGAGTGAAGGTCCGCTTTAAGGGTGGCCGGCTTCTGTAAGTGCATTTGCAGTAATAAACAAGGGACCAGCTCCCGCATGACTGAAACCAGGGGCGTGCACCAAACAACCTGGGGAAACTCCCTGCATACTGTAAGTCAGAGTTGCAAGCCCGCAAACCTGTGAGGTGCAGCCAGCAGTGCTGTGATTGACTGATCCTACACTGTGTTGGACTGGCCTAGCAGAGGATCCTCTGGTGGGCCCC
Organism: Gastrophryne carolinensis; assembly: GCA_027917425.1. Taxonomy (NCBI): domain Eukaryota; kingdom Metazoa; phylum Chordata; class Amphibia; order Anura; family Microhylidae; genus Gastrophryne; species Gastrophryne carolinensis. The sequence continues at coordinate 277,670,892 of CM051238.1, forward strand.
AGGCAATGACCCAAGGCTACATTAGGGCAATACAGGAGGCATTTTCCATTTGATGGAGTATTGTTAATTGTTACTTTAATAATCCTGCTTTATAATGTACAGCAATGTAAGTGAGTGTCCTCGCATTATTTCTATATCTGTTTGCTTTTTATATCGCACAGTCCTCAGAGCTCACAATCTAATATATATACAAGGCACTGAAACTGGCAGAACCTCATATGGAAATGACAGGAAGAAAAAAAAATAGACCTTTAAACAGTAACAGGATTTTCAGTAAATTTTCCAGGACAAGATATGTCTGACAAAAGGAAAGATACGCGGACACAAGGTTACAAAAACCACTCCTACTCACCTGGTAGGTGGGCGGCCCTCAGCACGCACCTGCTAGCTCCGGAGTCCAGCCACGGTCTGCTACACTTGGGCAGAATGTCATACATAAGAATTCTCCGCACTCCAGACCAAGCACCCATGAGTGTATATGGACTGCTATTCACATAGCATAACTTATAATATGATTTCTGTCTGGTTTCACTAAAAAAAAAATGACGTAAAGAGGAACGATGCCTGGGATTTTCACTCTCTTGGGTGCTGTTTCTCTCCAGCAGGGTATCTTGATTTGGGATGCCCTGCTGCATGTATCCTCAGGCATGGCCGACTCTAGGTATAAGAAGTCAGGAAAGACAGAAAGAGGAATGATAAAAGATGTAAAGAAACATGAAAAAAAATACAATGAAAAGAAACAGAAAAAACAAAAGCACAGATTGAATGACAGAAACAAAGAAAAAATTTGGAGGAATGGCAGAAAAAGCACAGAATATATGACAGAAAGAGAATGAATGACAGAAACGAAGAAAAAATTAGGAGGAATGGCAGAAAAAAAAGGAGGAAAGAGAGAGAAGGAGTGGAAGAAAAAAAAAAGAGAGGGAGAGATGACTGACAGAATAAAAAGAAAGAGAGGCAATGACAAAGTATAGAAGGAATGACAGAATAAGATAATAGAAGGAAATACTGAAAAGGAATGGCAGAAAGCATAGAGGTAATGGCAGAACAAAGAGATGAAAGAAAAAAAAGACTAGAAGAGAAGAAACAAAGCATGAAAGAACTGAAATAATAGAAGGAAAGATGAAAGAGAAGAAATGGCAAAAAGAACAGACGAAGGAAAGAAACAAAGACTAGATGTAAAGAAAGAAAGTCTCTCCTAGTGGCCAATCTGCCCCTGACGCTTGCCCTGTCCTCACGGATCGTCCATGAAAATTCATTAGAGATCCCACCACGCATGTGCAGGCTGCCTGCCAGTAAACCGTGCACCATTCATTTCTTTCTTGCCCCCCTAATGTCAGATCAGCTAGAAAAGCTTAATAGTGTGCTCACTATTGTGAGCATGTTTAAATTCAGTGACTGTTGATGTTTCAACTTCCAACAGAGGTAGTTGAAACATCAACAATCACTGAATGTAAACATGCCTGGGATAAGCATACATCTATCCTAAGATAAAGAGTACATACAGTATACACATAAGGGCAGACTAGATGGACCGTATGGTCTCCTTCTGCCGTCACCCTTCTATGTTTCTATGTTTCACTACAGGCTGCAGCCCCATTGCCCTTCACACCTACGCCAGTCATTCAGTTTATGTTGCATACATTGTGAGATTTACAGCCACGACAGTATACCAAGGAATTTCACTTACTGGGGCATCCCAAATTGAGATGCCCAGGGATGGAGAATTTGGCTACCCTGGAGTCTTGAGACTCTTGTTCCTTTTTAAAGTGGACCACAACCCAGGATTTTCAACCTCCAGGACCCCTTTCTGTGCGATAACCCCAGTATCACTGACAATTTTACCTCGCTCTATGCTCCCACAGCACGAGTGGACTCCAATCAGAATAGATTGCTTTGCATAGTATTGACAGCCTCCCACTGGTAATTTCCTCTGGCTGAGCGCACATGCGACCACGTCATTGAAAAATCCATGATGGGCATGAACACGTCAGAGGTGTGCTTGGGATGCTCCAAGAGTTTCAGGCACGTGCTGTCATAAGATAACCAAGGATCACAGAGGTTCCACACAGCAGGGCATCCCAAATCAGAATGTCTCTAGGGTGGGCTTTCCCCCCCAGTCCTGAACTTTAGGAACATGTTTTGTTCTGCTCTATAAGAAGGTAGCCTCCACCATAGCCTAGAATTAAAATACTGTAATTAAAGCAAACCTAAACCACAGGAACACTAACATAACTTATTCTCTTACACCATCAGTGAGCCCTGAATTATAGAGATACTCACATTTTTCTAGCAGAGCCTCATCAGACAGGTAGTAGGAAACAGTTGGAACACATGCTGCAGTTGCATGTTTTCCAGGAAGAGCCATTTGGCGCTTCAATATACAGCTGTTTTCTGGTCCCCCTGTCATACACAGCGCTATAAGGAAAAGGTGAGAAAACCAGTAAATTTGGGGCTTGCAGGCAGCAGGTCTGGATCCTACCTGGCACAATGTTTCAGGAGGGTTTAGGGTTTTCTGATTGGGGCTTCTGCTTTTAATACAAACATACATTTGTTGGCTGAAGTGGGCCTCTGCTATTCACTTTAAATCTAAAATATAGTAGTTGGGTAAAAACCATGATGTTATCTACAAGTTAAAGCGGACCAAAACCCACATTTTTAACTAGCATTCCCTGAATTGCTCCCCCCATAAAGAATACCTTTTGCCAATATTTACGGCTTCTGCTTCACTCTGATCGCAGATAATGCCGACTGTTTCAGCTGTAATGCGCCATCTCCTCCATTGATTGCCACTGTTGTGTGTGACAATGATGTCATTGCCACACCTATGCATCCCATGCCATATTACATTGAGGAACAGCAAAAAAAAAACAATTTGAAAAGGGAAAAAAATATCCATTTCTAGTTCTAAACCCTAAGAAGGGAGTATCGGCACGGACTTTGGCCAAATGTATTTCACAAGTTCCGTGGGTTTTGGTCCACTTTAAAGTGGACCAACACCCAGGATTTTGACTATCCTGGGTTTTGGTCCACTTCGGTGGGGCACCCCCGATCGGGGGTGCCCCGCTGTGTGAAACCCCCCAGACACTCACCTCACCACGCTCCTACGCGGGCGCTCGTCCAATCAGAGCGCTCAGAGCCGCTGTGGTATGCACGTACAAGCGGCGTCCAACCACAGCGGCTCTGAGCGCTGGAGGCGGCGTCCCGTGGGGAGGGATCTATAAGATTCCCGGGCCGAACCCCCTGGGTGTTGGTCCACTTTAAGTACTGGAGGCCCGCTTTCTCTAAAATGTACTAGCTACAAGTCTAGATAGAAAATATCTAAAGAGAAGCTTTTGGAAATAAAGGTGGCTTCTGCTTCTTTCAATGACTCTGCCAGAATATAGACAAATTATTGGGGGTGGGGGGGGTTTCTGATTCCACAAGAAAACAGGCGGCTAAAGGAGAACTCTGCCATTATGAACAAATGACTGGCAATAAAGAGGAGTTTCTGCTTTTATTCTAAAAATATCATCTTCAGAGGAATAGCTTAGTCTTAAACACATTTGCTGGCTCAAGGGGATTTCTGTAGTTATCCATAGAGGGTGTCTGCTTTCACTCTAAAATGCATTACTTGGCTAATTCTTAAATATACAAATTAATGACTAAAGTTACCTCTTTTGCTTTAACTTTTAAAATAAACTAGCTTGCTAAAGGAGGTCTCTGCCATTGGGGGTCATGCTAATTATTTGGTGTAGCCAGTGTGTCTTGCAGTGTACATGGCGATGTGGATTGCAACCAGCATCCCAGTGAGCTTTTTAGCCACCAAAAAGTGCAACCCTTTTTACCCCAAAAATGACCCGTACCTGTGATAGGACAATTTTACAGGTGAGCTGCATCATTTTCTGAATGGGTAAGTGTGACGGGTGGAAACCATGGGCAACACTACACCTAGAAAACATTAGAGGCCTGTCAGTGGGTTAAGCCCTGATAGTGTTAGAAACTTAAATATTCTTAGCTAAACCAGTTAGATGCATAACTTGGGGATCATTACATCATGAATCCACATGATGGCAGTGTTGCTGTAAGGCCCCGTGGGACACCCGCCTTCAGAGTAAGCCCACAACCCCCAATCTCCGCTGCTAGCTTCACCTTTAGACAAGCCCCCGTTTGCCAGGACGCTTTATACGCCTCGCCGGACACGGTTGCCCCCAGGACTTGATAGCACAAAGGATGTAGGCTTACAGGGGGGTGAAGGCGGATGAACCAAGGGCCCGACAGGGCAAGGTCGAGAAGCTGGGTTCACACGGGAAGTCAGTCCTAGAATATCGCAGCACCAAGGGGACAGGCAGATAGAAGCATCGAGGTCACGCCAAAGGTCAATCCGGAAGGTCACAAGTTCGCAGCACAGAGGGTGAAACAGAAGCATGGTCGGGGTACAGGCAATGGTCAGTCCAGGCGGCAATCAAGAATGGTCAAAGCTAAGCAAGGTCGGCAACAAGATCAAACAGGCGAAATCCAAATCCAAGGCACACTCAGCAATCACGGGCACTGAAGCACTGCAGGGATAATGCCTTTATAGGGTTCCAGACAGGATTGGATAAGGGGGAAGTGTTTGTGTGATTGGTGCACCCACAATGCCTAATCCTAATTGGTCCTTATGAGAAAAGGGCATGTAGCCCAAAAACCACCTTGGGCTCATTGGCCCTTTAATCAGAAAAAGGGCGTTATAGCCCAAAACCAGCTTGGGCTCATTGGCCCTTTAATTCCACCTTTGGCGGGCGCGCTGAGTGCAGCGCTGCCGGAGGGCATAAAAGGTACGTGCTCGCGCATGTTCACAGGAGCCAGGGACGCAACAGTAAGAAGGGGAAGCGGCCGTGCTCGGCGCCGCACGAGCCAATGCTGCCCGAGCCGCCGCTCGGCGTGGACGCCGAGCCGCCGCCGAGCATGAAGCGCCCCGACCAGCCGCCCGGAGACGGCGCGGGACCGAAGGCGAGGTGAGTTTACCCTGACAGTTGCCTAAGCAATGAACCTAACTAATATTAAATAGTCTAGTGTTCCTCTTAATTTAGATAAATAGAGACTCAGCCAGGTGCCATTGGTAACATTAGCTGCCCTGCCATTGGTTGAGGCTCGCAACTTAGTTTGTTAAGGCAACAATACAGAGGTTATATAAGGGAAAACTCAACCCTTTTAGAGTGTTCTACTAAGATGTTATGAGGGGAAGTGTTAATGTAGTGGAGGAGCTGAGAGACAGCCATGGAAGAAACCTATGGATTGTAACTGATTGATGTAACCAATAGATATTGCCTGTGCTGGATTATCCTGTTTGATGATGGAAGCCTTCAAATAATGCAATTCTGTGAAACTCACCTGTAGAATTGTTTTTGGATACATCCAGTTCAGGTCGTCCCAATATCCTTACAGATGGGTGTTCGCCCCTAGGGGGCGCTCGACTGCAAGATCAAATATGTAGCTCCTCCCAGCCTCCTATAAAGGCAGCTGTCCCTCTATCATTCTCCAGTGGTTAAAAAGCAGTATTCCAAAAAAAAGAGGACAGACCGGGAGGCCTAAGAAACCATGTTACTTCACATAGCTTCAGCTTGTACTCTCTCTAAGCAAAAGATTAGAACAAACAATGTCCAATGAAAGAAAAATGGTTGATCACCATAACAGGCAAACGGGACATAATGAACACAAGGGCGGGGTGGGACGACCTGGACTGGATGTATCCAAAAACAATTCTACAGATGAGTTTCACAGAATTGTATTTTTCCCTACATCCAGTCCAGGTCGTCCCAATATCCTTACAGATGGGACATCCAAAAGCAGTGTCCAAATGGGCGGGATCCCCAGTGCGGAACAGCATGTAGTTCATTTCACTACCGCCTGAAGCACCTTTTGGCCAAAAACAGCATCAGCTGAGGCCCTGACATCCACCTTGTAAAACTTTGTAAAAGTATGAACTGAAGACCAAGTGGCGGCCTTACGAACTTGTTCCACCGATGCCTGGTGCTGAAAAGCCCAAGAGCCACCAATAGCTCTGGTAGAATGAGCTGTGATCTGAAAAGGGGGTTCCTTCCCCCTGGCAGAATATGCTTGTACCACCGCCTGTCTGATCCACTTACTGAGAGTGAACTTGGCTGGTGGCAAACCTTTCCTAGAGCCCTCTGTTAGGGCAAAGAGCAAATCCGATTTCCTGAAGGATTCAGTCGCAGCCAGGTAATACTTTATGGCTCTGACCACATCCAAGGCATGGAGGGTCCGTTCTTTGGAATTAGCCGGTGCTGGACACAAGGAAGGTAAGACAACTTCCTCATTAAGGTGAAAAGGAGCAAAAAATCCGGTTTAAAGTGAAAAACCACCTTATCCCTATGCAGCTCAAAGTAGGGTGGTTTCATACAAAGTGTGGCCAGCTCAGATACACTGTGCACCGAGGTGATCGCTACCAGAAAGACCACTTTGAGAGTCAATATAGACAATAGAGCATCGCTCAATGGCTCAAAGGGAGGGCCCTGGAGAGCAGATAGTACTAAATCCAAGTCCCACACCGGTAATACTGACTTGGATAACTCCCTGGAAAAAAGTCTTGATCAACCTATGGTTGGCCATGTTGTAAAAACTCCAGAATCCTAGAAATAGAAAATATGCGTCAAGGAAGACTCTTGGTCTCGCACCACGCGATACAGGTGCGCCAAATTCTGTAGTATATCATGGAAGAAGATTTCTTCTGTGCCTGAATCATTGTCTGCACAACCGTGGCCGATAACCCCTTCTCCGTCAGGATTGAGGTTTCAATAGCCAGGCCGTCAAAGCCAGCGTCCGTAAATTGGGGTGCCGCAGCTACCCCTGTGTGAGAAGCCCTGGGTTGTCGGGCATGATGTAGTGATCTATTGACATCTGGACTATGTCTGCAAACCAACTCCTTCTCGGCCAGCGAGGAGCCACCAGGATGGCTGGTACCACTTCTGGGACTATCTTGCACAGCACTCTGCCCAGGAGTGGAAACGGAGGGAAGACATACAGAAATTTGAACTCCGTCCAAGGAATCGCTAGAGCGTCTCTTGCAATGGCCAGAGGATCTCTTGAGAAGGAAACAAACCTTGGAAGCTTGTGATTGTGTCTGGACGCAAACAGATCTACGTCCGGCTGACCCCAGCGAAGACACAGAGCATGAAAAATCTTGCTGCTGAGAGAACATTCCCAGGCACGAGGCACTCCTGCTCAGGGAGTCTGCCTCCTGGTTTTCTACCCCAGGGATGTAGACCGCCGAGATGCAGGGGACATTCTCCTCTGCCCAAGTTAGAATCTGGGTTACCTCCTTGAGGCATCTCTTGCTCTGAGTCCCACCCTGGTGGTTGATGTAGGCAACAGCCGTCTGATTGTCCGAGCGAACCTGGATCGCACGACCTCTTAAATGGGGAGTCAAGCGTAGAAGCACCAAACGGATCGCTCTCAGCTCCAAGAGATTTATGGGTAAGTGGTTCTCCTGCGGACCCCACTGACCCTGGATCTTCTAGGTCTGCCAAACACCTCCCCAGCCTGTCAGACTGGCATCCGCGGTAACTATCTCCCAATGGGGAGTCAGAAAGGACTTGCCCACTAGCAGGTTTCGGGAGTCCAACCACCACAGGAGGGACTGCCTGGCCAGGGGGGACAGTGAAAAGCTGTGTTCCAGGGGCTCCTGAGTCCGATTCCAGATGGTCAGCAGGTTCAACTGAAGAGGTCTCATGTGAAATTGGGCGAAGGGCACTGCCTCGAAGCAGGACACCATTAGGCCCACCAATCTCATCCCCAGACGTACCGACGGCTGCTGACAAGACAACAAGGCCTGCACTTGCAACTGGAGACCCAAAACCTTCTGCTGTGGCAGGAAAACCTGGACCTGAGCGGTGTGTATCATCATTCCCAGGAAGGATCTCACTGTTGCGGGAGCGACAAAGGACTTAGGGTAATTGATTACCCAGCCGAAGACTTCCAGGGTTGACAACACCATCCGAGTACCGCTCTCGGCCTGCTGAAGGGACTGGGCCAGAATTAGCAAGTCGTCCAGATAGGGTAGCACACGAATGCCCTGGCTCCTCAGGATAGCCATGATGCCCGCCAGCACCTTGGTGAACACACGGGGGGCTGAGGATATCCTGAATGGAAGTGCTACAAACTGGTAATGCTGATCCTCCAGAGCAAACTTTAGGAACCTCTGATATCCCTGGAAAATCGGGATGTGCAGATAAGCATCCCTGATGTCCACCATGGTCATGAAGTCGCTGGGCCGAAGGGATCTCACCGCCGACCGCAATGTTTCCATGCGGAAATGTCTGACTCTGACAAACCTGTTGAGACCCTTCAGGTCCAGGATTGGCCTTAGCGTCCCGTCCTTCTTGGGAACCGTGAACAGGTTGGAGTAAAATCCCTGACCCTGTTCCCGCCGAGGAACAGGGCAAAACACACCTATCCGCAGTAGGTGTTGCACAGCCGTTCTCAAGGCTTGAGCCTTTAGTGGGTCTCGGGATATCCTTGAATGGAGGAATTTTGTGGGCGGCCTGCCAGCTTTATCTTGTAAACGGAGGACACTACCTCCTGTATCCACCGATCTGAGACGTGCTGCCTCCAGATCTTAGCAAACAGCAGAAGCCGTCCCCCCACCCGGATGGGTGAGGGTGCCCCCTCATGCCTGAGAGGGCTCCCCAGGAGGGTTTGGGTCTGCCGCGGGACCTACCTCTGCCCCAGGTATCTCTGCGGCCACCTGGAAATGAAGAGCCTCTACCTCCTTGAAAGGAACGATAGGAAGAGGAATTCCGAAAGGACCGAGCAGGCTTCCTTCTCTGAGCGAGTCTACCATCCTTGACCAGAAGGTCCAGGCGCTCCCCAAACAGCCAGCTTCCCACAAAATGGATACTCGTGAGAGACTTCTTGGCAGCTGCATAAGCCGGCCACTGCCACAGCCAGAGCGAATGGCGGAGAGCAACAAGCAAAGCTGAAATCCTGGCACCGAGCCGGACCACATAATTCATGGCAGTAACAACAAAGCCAATGAAATCCAAACAAGCCTTAAGTTCCTTATACTCCTCAGCCCGCCTGTGAGCCTTAGCTCTAGCCACAAGGTGTCTCACCTTCCTCCTGTTGGCCAGCGAGACAATTGCCCAGGCACACACAGGATGAAAAAGGGCACCAGCAAAGGTGAACACATGGCAGACCAGCTGATCCATGCGCTTGTCTGCAGGGTCACGTAAGGAAGCAGTGTCAGGTGACGGCATAACAGTAGTGTTGGACAAGCCTGACACGGGGGGTCCACCTCGGGAGGGTGAGACCATAACAGAACAGACTCATCAGGGAAGGGATACCGTCTATCCAGAACCTTAGGGACCGACGGTAACTTGTTAGGCCTTTCCCATTACTTAAGGGTCATGTTAGAGAAGTGAGGCTGCTCCGGGAAGACCCGCCTCTGCCTCTCAGGCCTAAACAAATCACCCTGCTTCCTCTTAGCCGCTCTGGGAGGAACAATGTGTAGTGTATCAAACACAGAGGAGAGCAATTGCTCCGTATCATCCGGCAGCCAAGAATCCTCGTTCGAGGAGGAACCAGAAAAACTGTCATCGCCAGCAGAATATTCCACCGTGGAGCGTGAATCATCTGGCAACTCATCTTCCTCCGCAGAGCCCAAGCCATTAAAAAGACCATCATTACTCGAGGCTTTCCTATGTCCAGTCAACAAGATCTGTCTCTCGAGACTGGCCAGCCTATGCGCAAAGTCAATATGAGACCCCTTGCTGGCTCCCCCTTTGCTGGGGGCTGAATGCAGCAGCGGAGGGTCCGGAGAGGCCGATGGCAATACAGGGCTAGGGTCAGGGACGACCGCCCGCTCATAGTCTAAAATAACGCCTCTGGCGCATGTGGTACAAACTGCTGAATCCGCCCAGAGGATTCCTTCTGCACAAGGGGCAGAGCCTGCCCTGCCCACATGAGGCCCCCAGCTCACTATCCCCTGATGCCTCCATTATGGTGATTTAAAAACAGTAAAAATCAATAAGGCTACAAGACTCTAATGGCCTAAGCCTATAATGATCCCTCTTAATAAAAAAAGGGGGACCGGGAGGAACCACAACCCTCAACCTTAGCCCACGATCTAGATAGACAAGGAGAAAAATAGAGAGCCCCAGGTCAGATTAAATAGTACAAATGGCAATCAATGCAGCAAAAAAAAAGGGACTCACAACACCGACAATAGGGATCCAACTCTCCCCTACAGCGTCCACAGCCTGAAGACCCGCGCATGTCTCAGCAGCAGCAGCAGTAGCAGGGAGGCACCAGCAGCAGCAGTAGCGAGCGTGGTCAGCCAGCCACCTTCGAGAAAGATCCTCGGGGGGGTGCAGCGTCGACGCGACGTCAGCAGCACGCCGACGCCGGGCTCCGCCCCCTCAGCGCGTCGCAGGAGGAAGCCCGCCCCCCATTTCAGTGCTGCGCAATACCACCCAAAATGGCGGCGAAGCTCCCCCAAAAGTTCTCCAGGGTCCTGCAAGGACCACTGCATGCAGCGCGAACACGCGCTCACCCCCCCACCCGTCTCAGCACAAACCGTGCCGCATAAGCGGCCCGAGGGACACGGCAGCCGAGATGCGTGCGTCCCGGGCAGGAGACGAGGGAGGTGAGTAGACCAGCCGCTTCTCACTGAGCCAGCAAGGAGCCAAGTACAGTAAACCGCAAAAAAACTGTGAAAAACACAGTACCATACAGGGCTAGGGAAGTATACAAAATAAAGCTTGTGGGCAGGGAGGGATACATACAGAAAAAATACACATAATGGTTCCCCCTCAGGCTCACCATAAGCCTGCGGCCGGCTACCTTTTAATATAAGGTCTGCGGCCCAGAGCCTAAGCTCTGCCGAACGCCACAGACCCCGGTGTTCACCTTACCGTCACGGATCCCGTAGCAGCCAGAGGCTGGGAGGCAGAAGTGGGTCAGGAGGGATCCATGGAAATAGAGCCCGCAGCGGCCGACGGGGTAGGTGGCCCGCTCTGCTGCCAATATCTGAGAGAGAGTGCCAACGATCTTCTGCAGTCAAGACTGCAAGATGAACAACTGGAGAATGATAGAGGGACAGCTGCCTTTATAGGGGGCCAGGAGGAGCTACATCTTTGATCTTGCAGTCGAGCGCCCCCTAGGGGCGAACACCCATCTGTAAGGACATTGGGACGACCTGGACTGGATGTAGGGAAAAAAGCCCCTGTTGTTTGCACCAAGGAGTGTCATCAATGGAGACCAGCGTCGACTAAATCAGTAAGTGCACCTCCACCCCACACATGCCACACCAACCTGGGTCACCCTACCCTAGGTCCAAGAACCCCCCATGCCCCCGGCCAGGCATGGGCCCGCTACATAATGATATATATTTTTTGTTTGGAAACAACAGCCCCCTATGGCCTATACAGAAAGTTTTGGTGAATTCTTTAGCATAGCCTATAGGGTGCTGTTATTTCCAAACTTAAAAAAAATATATACTTTCCTCATAGGACAAATGATGTACCTCAGTCGTAATAATGCCTCATCACAGGTACGGTTATTTTGGGGGGAAAAGTAGAACAAACTTTTTTTTTGTACTTTATGGTTTTTAAAAAGCTCACTGAGAGGTTGGTTGCAATCCACATTGCAATGCACACTGCACACTGCACACTTGGCTTCACCAAATATTTAGCACGACCCCCATTTAAATATATATTAGAGGCAAAGGGGAAGGGTAGTTCTAGAAAAAATAGCACTCAGTGCTCACTCCTCCTCACCCATCCTATGGTGCTGCTACTGTCCCATATGTTCCAAGCTGTGCCTCTTCCTTAGCAGCAGGCAGTGCCCCCTCCCCGTGACTGAGCCCAATATGGGGGGGGGGGCTGACCCTGACTCATCTTTAGAAAACAGGATGGCTGGAATAAAGGTGTCTCAATGTAGGTCTGTTCTAGCATCAGCAATCCAGCTAGATATTTACCAGTTACCAGTTGCTCAGCATTTGGCTTTAACAAAGATTTATTTAAATATAACAAACTGAAATACAGGAAGAAACATGTACCTTCAGTCAGAGCTGAATAACCCCACTCAGCACATTATCTGATAAATAGCTTTGCTTTTCAGGTGTTATTTTCCTGGGTGAAAAATTGTTGTTTCTATGACATGTGACCCAAGATGGCAGGCTTCCAGGGTTCTTAGCCAAGCAATAATGTGTAGGTGGTCCAAAGAAGCATAACATGCTTTTACATATGAAGAGTTAATTTAATTTCTTCTTCAAGTCGTCTCTTATCCTATAAAAATTTTTACTTGTAGCATGAGTGCAAAAAACAAAATGCTCTGAGTCAGGTGTGAAATCGTGGAGCTCTCCAGAGAATTTCTCTAGGCGATTAATAGAAATATACCCTACAAGGAAACATGATATATAAAATATGGTATGTCAATTCCATGACAGTGATACACAATCTTATCTTACTAGGGGTACCATGTGATTGTACGATTTACTCATAAGGATTTTATGAATGGTTTGTTAAGCAAGTAGTAAATTGCTTTACTGTGTTAGCCATTGATGTAGGCACAAGTTATTAGATTAGACTGAATAAACAAACTTCTGAAGCACCTTAGACCTGGGGTTCCCAGAGTTTTTTCATCAAGTACCACTTTCTATTTTCTGATTATATCAGGCACCACCTGAGTAGTGTGTAAATCAAATCATTGTGTGACCTCTCCTGGCCTATTTAAATACATTTTTGATTTTTAAAATGTAAATGCAGAATTGTAATTACAGGTCTGGCATTAAAGTGTTAATGTCACAATGTTATAACAATGTCATTCCATATGTTTTCGCTTTGTTGCTAGTTGATAGGTGTTCAAAAATAGACTTTAATCACACAGCTTCTTGCGCTCCGGGCTACAACAGCACAATTTTGAGCGCCGGCGCTGTGTGAGGCTGTTTTTTTGCTGAATATGCATTTCAGTCGCTCACGCTGACCAGTCGCTACCGTTCGCTCCCATATAGCTCTGTACTGGTGTTATAGCGACTCATACATCAAATTCATCAATGCCGGCAATGTTACCACAGCGACTGAGGCGCTCTGTAATAGCGACTCATGGCTGATCAGAGCGACCACTAGCGGCGTTCTTAGCACCGCTGTGCAGATGCTCATCTGCTGTTACCTGCCGCTAGTAATGAATCAGCCTGTAAAACACTAATCAAGCCATTTAAAGTGGATCAAAACCCAGGATATTGACTATCGCTCGAGGGTGCCCCACTGTGTGAAACCCTTCAGGTCGCCCAAACAAATTCGCTTCTTCCCGGCCGCTCGTCCAATCAGCACGCTTGGATCCGCTCGAGCCCCTTTGTCCAGGAGCTTGTCTAACACGAGCGAATACGAGTGCGCTGACGGCCACATCTCCTACTACCCTATAATAGGTAGTGTGCCAGCCATTTACAAAGGCCTTGTGCAGGCACGAGCCCTGCTAGATGGATATCAGGGATGTGACCACTGCTTGCGCATGCGCAGTTGGACTGGGAAATAAGGTGACCTGGGGGGTTTCACACAGCGGGGCATCCCAATTCTGGATGCCCCGGTGGGAGGGAATCAATCAGCCCGGGAATCTTATAGATTCCTGGTCTGATTTCCCTGGGTTTTGGTCCACTTTAAAGTGAATGAAGCACACAAAAAAATGGGACAGTTTTTTATTTATGGTGCGAATCATGCTTAAGTGACAAATAGATGTCAGCAGATCTGGAATGCTTCTGAGCTAATTCTTCAGTCATAATACACATCTTACAAAACTTACAATCAAAATTATACATATATATAAGAAAAAAGCGGCACATTTGTTTTTTCGACACATGATCTGGCAAATTATGTTTTAGAATCTCATTGTGATGCCACATTGCAAGTGCTGGAGAATACTTTCCTTTGCTTGCACTGCTTTACTTTTATAGGGAGTGAGCTGTTTGCAATCTCTTTTTATTACAAAGAGATCCTTCCCAACCTTTACCTGCAAACTTTTTTAACCTTAAAGCGGAACAAAACCCGGGAGAGCCAAAATCTGAGGTTGTGTTACGTTTCCTGGGGCATTCCTAATGCCTTGCTATGTGAAAACCCCCAAGACATCCAGAAAAACTTACCTCTTTCTGGTCCAATGGCGCATGTACGGGCTCTTGTCTAATCAGAACCATTTGCTGTGTATATATAATGCTTGGAGGACATTCAGCAATCGGGAGTGCAGCGCTCGCATCTCCAGCAACGAGCAAGCTCCTGCCCCCAGCTTATTTGAATGCCTGGGTGCATTAGCATGCTCACAGCCCAAAGATGCGGGGGGCCTAGAAAGCAGGTGAGTTCTACAGCGCTCCGGGGGGCCGGCCATGGAATCAATCTGATTGACAGCATTCTTGGGAATCAGAGGCGTAATTAAATGTGACCGGGCCCCAGTAAACACATTTCATGGAGCTATATGAACTTAAACCGGGCCAACCGCCTCACAAGAAACAGTTCTCATATGCACCCCCCCAGAGCAACCCAGATTGCTGAACATAAAAATAAATTTACCCTTTGAAATTCCCTTGCCGCGGTCACTTCTACTACCAAAGTGCGTAGGAGTGCTGCTGGGTTTCCTGCCACTGTGCATTGTGGGTTATATCAGTTTAATCCAGGCAGCAGCACAGCAGGGAATCTGGGAAAGAAAGTCTCTGGGCTGCTCTTTAAGATGGCCACAACCAGGAGAACATCGGTGAGGGCGTGTTTCAGCTTTAAGCGGGAGCAAGAGCAAATGTAAGTGTGGACAGTGATTCAGTATCATACATGTAGATGGGGTAAGGGAGTTTTTTTTGGGGGGGGGGGTATTTTTAACTGTGCAAGGCTATTGCCCAGGTTGAACTGATAAATAAGGTAGATGAGCAACATATGTGGGACCCCTTGGACTAATGGGCCCGGATACAGTTGTAGCCCTTGTAGTTACACCCGTCGGGGAACCCTAGGAGAACAACATAGTATAATGGCTTCCCTGACTGAATTTCAATCAAGTTAGACTAATAGTTTTGCCTAGACTAGATTGCCAAGGTTGCTGTTTATGGCCAGAATTAATGTGTGAAATGTGAAGAACGGCAAGACCTCAAACTGGCAAACCACTGTAGTTCAAAAGTACTATTAGAAAGCATTATTTTACTAAAAGAGTAATGCGGAAACCTAATATGAGTTAGTAGGTCAATCAATGATTTGAAGACACAGAATGAACACAAGTCTATTCTCAGACAAAGACCTAGTAATCCCCCTGTCGGGGTTGTTTTGCAATGTGTTCTTCAAGCTGATTCAGTGTATACTATAGAATAATCAATTTAATAAATAAAGGAACTGAATTAAAAGTAAAAAAAAAAGACTAATACAGTGTTCCTGTGCCAGCGATACCCCATGTGACACCCATATATTTTATACAATAAAATTCTCATTTAATCGCCACAGACAGGATGAACTAATGCCTTACCTTTGCGCTAAATGACTATTATATTCAGAGGTTCAGTTGCCATCTTTGTTGCTTGGACATGTGCATTGAAAATGCATGTGAAAGAATGCTATGTGTGTTTTATATTCTTTTTTACATTTGTAAGATCTATGCTATTCCTTTGTGTGCAGGTAGATGTAGCCCCTCCCCTGGACATATGCTTATAGTGCACCTATACTCAGAAAGGAAGTATATGTTGTCACCTTTATTCCCCAGCCCTGTGCCCCAAAACAGCTTGTGCTTATTTTTTTTTTTACTAAAGCCTTTGCTCAATAATAATAAAAAGACTAACAGGAAGTAGTATTATGGTGAATGGCCCGCCATATGCTAATTACCTGTCACATTAGGGATGATTCAACATGTTTTTTTTTCCAAAAACATTTTTATAATGATTTTTTTTTCTTAGTGCAATATAGCACCATTTTAGCTGTGCACATGTTTAAATAATTTGCCTAGCTAAAAATAATGCTGAATTGAGGAAAAAAATCAAGATACATTTTTTCTCACAAAAAAGGTGAGGAAAATAAATTCTCACGGTGCTGGTTCAGCCCTAATGACAATTAGGTTGAAGTGCTCCCCACTGCTGAGCTATGTGTACTGTGAATGAACACATCATCACTGGGGACATGGATGCTCGCCAGGGAGCAATATGGCTGACTGTATCCAGTTTGTAGAAAAGACGCAAAGGCTGTTTTGGCGCACTGGGATGGGGATGGAAGGTGACAACATCATTCCCTCTGGGTATAGGCGCACTTGAAAGCACAACTCATGCATTGGCCAGCCAATGAGGGAGCAGGGCCTCATTTGTAAATTGACCAGATGTCCTGGATTTAATGGGTTGGTCTTCCAGCTAATGCCAGCAAAGTGGCACATTTAAAGTGGACCAACACCCAGGATTTTGACTATCCTGGGTCTTGGTCCACTTCGGTGGGGCACCCCCGATCGGGGTGCCCCGCTGTGTGAAACCCCCCCGATCACCCTAAAAAGTCACCTCTCCCCGCTCCCAGCGCCGACGGACAAGGGATTTGACAGCCGCTTGTCCGCGGCTCCTCAGCCGCCGCCTCCCGCGCGTCCCTCTTGACGCGCGCGCGCCCGCGCTGGCCATTCACAGACGGCCGGCGCGGGCGCGCGCACGCCTAGAAGCTAAGGTAAGGGGGTTTGGGGGTTTTGGGGGGTTTCACCCCGCGGGACATCCCGATCTCGGATGTCCCGCGGGGAGGGAGGTGATCGGCCCGGGAATCTTATAGATTCCCGGGCCGATCACCCAAGGGTGATGGTCCACTTTAAGGATGCCCAGACTTTTTGTGGGGACAGTGGGACATATTGATTAAAGTGGGATTGTCCCACCAAAGGTTGGACATCTAGTCAGTTTACCCTTTACTCACCTCTCTCAGGGCACCTGTGTGACGGCAACTAAACAACATAGGTAATAAAAAAAATATTTATATAGCACCAACATATTACGCAGTGCTTTACAATCAGAGGGTTCACGTACAAACAATAATAAATCACATTGCAACAAAACAGCCATTGGAAATATAAGGAATGAGGACCCTGCTCTCTCACAATTGAAGAGGTATACTGTAAGTATAGGTTCTTATGTGTTTACTTAGTACAGTTAAAATAACAAACACTAATGTTTTATGATTTCATTCATTTTACCTGTGCACATATTATTTAAAGGATAATTCTGAAGGGTGTGGCACACTCCATCATCTGAAGGCTCACTGTCAGATATCAAAACCTCATCTCTGTACCATAAAAGAAAATAAACCTTTACCTGAGTACAGTAAAAAGTTACAGAGTTACATAGGCAAAAGTTGGCAGCACCATGGATGGATTGTTTTTTTTTTTTTTGGCCAAACGCATTCAAATAATTTGGCACCAAACTTGCATGAGTTTTAAATATCAACATGAGCTTGGAGGGTTGGGCAAATTGACACATGGCACGTGTGAGGATGAGAGTGGGAGGAGATGATCAGGGTTGAGGACAGAAAGCAGTATTGGGCAGAGCAGACACTGCGCCTGGGTTGGTATCTTTGGACAGGCAGTAATAATAAAATGTAGGGTGGGGCTTGGCCAGAAAGATCAAAAGAAACTGATTTATGGGATAATGACAGCCAGTGAGGGGACTGGCAGATAGGAGCAGCACTAGAGAAACCACAGTAGAGGTGAAAGGGGCGAGCAGCTGAGTTCAGAATAGTTGCAGGGGTGTGTTAGATGGTAGAACACAAAGGGAGAGTGTTGTAGTTGTCTAGAACACGACATGATCAGGGCTAGAATTTTAGCTGTGTCAGGTTTGAGGGAGCGACAGGTGGGAGGTTTATTGAGTTGAAAACAACAGGAGGTGCCTAGTGACTGAATGTGGTCTGTGAATTACAGAAGTCCAGTATAACGCCATTGCATCCAGCTTGAGGAGCAGAAGTAATTTTAGGATCAAGTGGTTACTGCCTGGGGCATACAGAACCAAGAAAGTTTTTTTGACTTTTGGGGTTATGACCTCATGTTTGAATAGTCAAGGGAATGTTTCTGATGAGAAATAGGTTAAATAGAGATGTTATGCTTGAGTGAGGTATATTAACAGCAGTGGAGTAAGGTAGTATCGAATAGGTGTGGTAAAGGAGGAAAGTAGTAAGGTGTGGTCTCCGTTTAGTCAGTGAAATGGGTTACAGAAAGATTCAACTGGGATTCGGGTGGGTGAAATTAGAAGAGCTAGGCCAGCTCAGATATTTTCAGTTTAAACCTTTAATGAATAATGCAATAAATGCAACTGAGATACAAGATACAGTTATTTGGGAGGAGGAGGTTGAGGGTGAAGTAGGAGCATAAACAGATTTTTTCCTCGTAACAACCAGACTTCCATGAGTCTGAAAACCATGACAAGGAATATGTGTATTCTTAGAGTGGATCAAAACCCAGGATTTTGCCTATCCTGGGTTTTGGTTCTTGCCCCCGGGGCACCCCGATTTGTTTGAAACCCCCAAGTCCAACCGACTTACCTTTCTCCGGTCCTACTGTGCATGTCTGATCAGCGCGCTCGTGTCCTCTCCGACCCCTTCGTCTAAGAACTTGTCTAAGGCAAGCGAATCCGAGCACGCATTCACAAATGCCTGGCAAGGGCATGCGCCCTGCTAAAGTGTTAGCGGGGATGCCGCCACTGCTCGCATATGTGCCGTTGGATCGGGAAAGAAGGTGATATTCTGGGTGACCTTGGGGGTTTCACACAGCAGAGCATTCCAATTTTGGATGCCCTGGGGGGAGGGAATCTAGCAGCCCTGAAATCCTATAGATTCCAGGGCCATTGCGGCGTGGGTTTTGGTGCACTTTCAATTATTTTTAGTCAAAATGTGTTAATAAATCAGGTCCCTTTTAAACATTTTTATGCTGCTCCTTACCTTCCCTCATGTTCTGAACATTGGAGGTCGTTCTCGTCAGCACAACGAGTCTGCACATCCTGAAAGCAATAAATTAGATATTTTAACCAGTTACAGGAGCTTGTAACTAAATGATTAGCAAATCACATATCTGAAACCTTACAGTGAAAACTATCATTGTCCCTATATGTATAAATCTATTAAAAGGGGCTGTTGGGAGCTGGGGTATATACTACCACTTCCTGTGGCAATGAAAATGCGGCAGCAGCAGACGGCAATCTCTGCAATGACTCTCAGAGCAGAGAGAGAACACAGGCAACTACTCTGAAGCACCATCTGCTGCTGCCACATTTTGAAACTGCAGGAACCAAAAAGGATAGTGTATCACCAAGTTCTCAGTATATGTTTAGAGGTTTACACTATGGGGCATCCCATTTCGGGATGTCACTAGAGTTAAGGCCAAAAATGTCCCTTTTTGTTCATTTTTGTAGCCCTGTTACAATTTGCTCGGGCTAGTAACACCCCCATGTCTGACCTAACACCTATAAAATACCTTACTGACCAAGTCCATTCCAGGAGGCCAAGCAAGATCAAATCTTCCAGTTTCCCCAAGACCTTACATATCAAAGCCCTACAAGCCTATAATGCTACTCGACGCCTTTGTCTACTCAGTCAGGGCAGATAGCTTTGAGCATGCCCACAACAGCTATTTAGAAAGGCCTGACATTAGCATAAGTGACCCATATTCAGTTTCAGATATACCTGGCTAATGTATATATACTTTGTGTATGCTCTTTACTGACCTGTTCCCAATTTGGCACATTTGGGGTTATTGGTGTGTCTTCCTGCTCCCAAATGAAGCAGCCAATTGCTCTTCTGATTTCTGTTAATACAAGTTACAAAAGTAACAATGTCATTAGGTCTGGAGATACAGCACTCAGAAGTGTACCATCCCCGACTGTGCACCCTCACCCAATTAAACAGACCTCAGTCCTGATGCAGAGATACCTGTGGGGGGCAGGCTAACTTTCTTTCAGGAAGCCTGGGGATCAATTACACAGAATTAATTTTCAGTTCATTCTGGACCTAGTTGCTACTGTTTAGCGGCTGGCATTTTCCCAAAGACCCCTGGAGAAATTTGTCCTTACCAGGCTTCCTCATGATACAGAAAGAAGGTTAGCATTCCCACAAGCCATCTCTGAACTTTGGCAGAAGAGTCATAGATCCAGTCCCACTATATTGTCAGGGAAGGGGATTCTATTCCCACATCTTTCGGGTGATTTAAAATCTGACGGATCGAATTTTGTACATAACTTACAAAAAATTTTGATGGAGTCAATGGATGGAGTCGATTTTCACGATGTCTTGGAGGATGATCAGTATCAACCTCCAAGAAACCTATTTAACACATCCCAATTTGTCCAGGTGACCGCAGCGTCCTAAGATTTGCAGTGTTACTGGGCAAAGAGACTCTTCACTTCCAGTACAGGACACTGCCCTTCGGCATTTCTTCAGCACCCAGACTTTTTCCAATATTCTTGGCGTAAGTGATATGTGTCCTCATATCCCAGTCTTTTCATATCTGGACAACCTTCTGGTGACAGGGAGATCACAATCAAAGAGCAGGATCCAGAACTTGCAAATTCCTGGGTTACATCATAGACCCTTCTTGGCTGATGATTTTTCTTCCAACGGAAAAGCAAGAAAAACTGATCAGAGAAGTTCAGATCTTCATTGGAGAGAATCAAGTCTCCTTCAGAAGGATCTTATCAATCCTAGGGTTAATGACCTCCACCATCCCAGCCAGGTTTTCTACTTCAGACCTGGTATCATTCTCCAGATTCTCTGGAGCAGACCACCATCCTCCCAGAGGGACTCAAGAACTCTCTCTGGTGGTGGATGGATTCTGCAATCCTGCAGGCAGGACACCTCTGAAGTCAAATCCTATAGTCATCACGACAGATGCCAGTGGTTGTGGGTGGGGAGCACACCTAGACTCCCACCACATACAGGGGATCTATCAACTTATCAACTTCTAGCAGGCACAGCCTGAATAATGTTGTGTGCTCCTAGGTCCGTGCCAAAAATCAACCTCTACTACTTTAAATAGGCACAAAAGACTTTAACAAAGGGCACAGCAAATAATGTATTAAGAATAATTACTTTATTAATGTGATTCCACTAAATTGAAAAACATATACAGACAATTAAAAACCTCTTGAGAAGCTGCAGAAGCACCCCATCTCAAATCATTGCCATAAAGGAAAGTATTTCTGATATACCAATAGAGGTTTGCAATACTTATTCTCTTTGCCTTCCCAATCCCAGGTAGATGGTTATTTTGAATAGAGATCAAGATTTTCTTGTTTATTTGTGTCCCTCAGGTGGACCCGCACAGGCTTTGCACTTTTACACAGTTTACTTGCACTTTCTCAGTCAGCATGCATGTATCTATTTATTGATTGTTTTATATAGTTTTTTTAATGATAACACAGTGGTTTACGATGGGCACTAAGCAATATTGATTGTCATGAATTAGTTCTTTATTGGCACAATTGTAATAAGAGATACCCTCTGTATTTAAGTTCCTTTATGGACGTGATTGATCCTCTGGTTATAATTCCAGAGTCGTTGGGTGAGAATAAGGTGTAACTGTTTTTAATTGTCTGCAAATGTTTTTTAATTTAGTGGAATCACATTAATAAAGTCATTATTCTTAATACATTATTTGCTGTGCCCTTGGTTAAAGTATTTCGTGCCTATTTGAAGTAGTAGACATACAGGGGATCTGGTCCAGAAAATTGAGGCACAGATCCTCAAATTTCACAGAGCTCAAAGTGGTTCAGGAAGCTCTGAATCACTTCAAACCCCCTTTAAAAAACAAAGACATTCAGATTCGGTCAGACAACATGACAACCGTGACGACCAGGGGGGGCACCAGATGAGAAGCCTTACAGTCCTTTATACTGTCCTTTCTGGGCCCTCTAAATCTCTGGATCAGATCCCTGTCAGCAGTTTATCTAAAGGGATTCCTAAACTCATTAGCAGACATTCTGAGCAGGACCAGTCAGAGTGGAACCTAAATCCATAGATCGATCAAATATGGGTAAGCAGGTGGGGCAAACCAGAGATAGATCTCTTTGCATCCCCCCAAAATTTTAAATTCTATCACTTCTTCTCGATGAGTCAGGGGGATGGGGCCCTGGGAGTAAACGCCTTGGCCCTACCTTGGAGATTTCAACTCACCCTTGCATTCCCTCCAACTCCGATCCCGCCACAGGTGCTACGCAAGATAGCTTTGGAGCAAAGCCGGGTTATATTAATTGCACCAGTTTTGCCAAGAAGAAGCTGGTTCACGATTCTAACAGCAATGGCGCAAGAAGACCCTTGGGAACTACCCCTAATTCCAGACCTGCTTACTCAGGGTCCGGTGCTTCAACCAAATCTTCTGTCTCTTAAATGATAGGCCTGGATCCTGAATGGACTATATTAAAGAAAAAGAGTCTCTCTAATAAATTGAGGAATATGACTACCAGAAAAATCTTCTCTAAAGTATGGAAGTGTTTCAATTCACTCTGTGAATCGAACAGTTTGAAAAGAGACGTAATTACGACGATACTTGAATCTCTACAAGGAGGCTTTGAACAGGGGTTAGCCATAAGTACCCTAAAAACCCAGGCCTCGGCCTACCTTATTACCAGACCCAGATAATGCGGTAGAATCTACACAAGCTATTGATGTTTGCAGATGCCTCATTACCACAGAACACACACATGCCAGATGGATTAGACATGCAATCTCCCTAGATTAGAAATCCATGAATACCACCCCGCCTAACATCAAAGCCCACTCTTCTAGAGCAGTCTCCACATCACGGGCAGAGAAGACCAGGCCCTCAGTCGAAGGGTCTTACAGGCAGTTTCCCATCCCTAATTCTAAAGTACTTGCTTATCCTCTCCGTGGCCATCCTGAAGGATGAAGGGAGAAAATCCTTGTTAGTGTTACCAGTAATGGTAGTTCTACAAGTCCTTCAGAATGGCCCTTATACTCCCCCCCCCCCCCCCCCCATATATTAGGTCCTACGGTTCACCACCAATTAATACTTGTTTAATACTGAGGACTGGGGGGAAGGGGTGGTGCTTTTAAACTTGTTCCAGTTGTGTTTCCTCTATGGGCAGGAGCTTGTTCTCTCTGTGGCCGTCCTGAAGGACTCGTAGAAATACCATTACCAGTAAGAATAACAGGGATTTTTTTTGCCATTTCAATCACTTTAAGCTCTGATGGAGGACAAGATACTGCTGCACAATGAAGTGAAGAATGTCTCCTATCGTAGGAGGTGCGGTTGCTGTCCCCTGTTTAATAGTGCTCTACTAGGAAAATGTGAGTCTCTCTCTAATGCTGGGGCACTGAAGGCATGTGGGGTTTGGTTAGCATAGTTAGGACACATACAAGACCAATGTTGAAATGGGACTGGTGCTACTCTATTTTTTTTATATAGTTAGGAGTACAGAGTACTGGTACAGAGTTGCAAAGTGGCTGTATGTGGGTGGTCTTAGTTGTGGTAGGGTAACCATAGCAGTTTAATTGGACAGTCCATTGTGTGGGTGAGACAACCTGGTTGGTTCGACTGACTGTGACTTGCTTGTAACCCTTTAGTTCTTAGAACCTATTACAGCACTTATGAAATGGCAAAAAAATATACTCACGTGGGTTAAATTTCAGTCTAAATAAAATCTTTCATCAATGTCTTCACTTTTCATAAAAAGCATGTGTGTCCACCTCCAATAAATGAATCTGCCTACCAGCACAAGACACAGTGCTCATCACTCATCTGCGACGGCTTCCAACCTCGCCTGGTCAGGATCGTTAATAGCACGCTGGCTCAATTTCACCTTTGTTAAAACATATTATCCTCAATGTTTTCAAACCATGCATAGGGGAGAAAATGGGAACCAATAATGTAATACTGTTATAACAGGGTGAGGGGTAATGCCCCTTCCCCTTTTAATGATACTCACCGGATAAAATAAAATGCAATACATATAACATCCAAAGACAACTAAACAGCTCTTTGCTGTAAGTGAGACTCTGCATCAACTTTCCAAAGCCAAGGAAAAATCTCACCCCTCCTCGCAGGCTAAGAGCACTATCTGGCAGCCCTATAGTCATGCTTGAGTTAGCATAACTACAGTTATAATTGGGGTCCACCAGCCCAATTTAAAGTGGACCAAAATCCCCCAAAACAACTCAATCTATTTTGCTCCCCCACCCCAGATACATTACGGTTTGGATGTTTTCTGCCATCAATGCTGCTTGGTATTCCTGTTATAGTGATTTTTATTTTTAATTTCCTCAGGTATGTCATTTGTATGCCGTTGGTTTCTGACAGAATTCCATTGTTCTAAACTAGCTGTTTAGCACCTTCATCCTTGCAATCTCATACTGGGAGCAATTAGAGCCCCCTGAAAATATTGCAACAAGGAAGATAAGAACCAAAAGAAGATTAAATTTTTTCCTTTGAAGCCAAAATCATAACTGTCACGCTCAGGGTACTCTAATGTCACGCTCAGGTAACTCCAGCCCTCCAGGTAAGCCCTCAACCCCCAATCTCTGCAGCCAGCTTCACCTGTAGGAGCCCCTGCTTGCCGGGACGCAGTACACGCCTGCCCGGGATCGGTTGCCCCCAGGACTTCAATGGCTCAAAAGATGGGAGCTTACTGTTTGGAGGTCTGAAGAACCAATAGCTAGGAGGGGAATCAGAGCGAGCCCAAGGTTGGGACAAGTTTAGTAGGAAGTTCAAAGACAGGCCAGAGGTCGACACTGGGTAATCAGAGATTGCAGCGGTACAGAAGGATGAGGCAGCTCGAGGTCAAGGTACGAAGCAGGGGTCGGCAACGGAGATCTGGCAGAGAATGGTCGGTTCAGGCAGGGGTCGGCAACGGAGTTTCAGACAGAGAATGGTCGGTTTCAGGCAGGGGTCGGCAACGGAGTTTCAGACAGAGAATGGTCGGTTTCAGGCAGGGGTCGGCAACGGAGTTTCAGACAGAGAATGGTCGGTTTCAGGCAGGGGTCGGCAACGAAGATCAAACAGAGTATAATACAAGACAAACTAGGTACAAGGTGCTATCACAGGCACGGAGTGAATGATGGGGTAAAGCTTTATAGGGACCAGACATGATTGGAGAGAGTGTGATTGGTGCAACTTAGAACCTCAGTAAAGATTGGCCCAGAACCAAAGGGGCGTATAGCCCAAAAATCCTTTACCTGGGCTCATTGGCCCAACCCCAACCTAGGGGCGTTTTATCCCCCAAATCCCTAGGGCTCATTGGCCCTTAACTCAGCCTCCGGCAGGCGCGCTGAGAGCAGTGCCACCGGAGGGCATATAGACCACGCACGTGAGCACGGGAAGCGGGGACGCGGGGGAGAGGGAGGAGGGCGGACGTGCTCGGCGCTGCACGAGCTGCCGCGGCCGCCGAGCAAGGTCTCCGCCCGGAGACGGCGCTGGAACGGGGCCCAGGTAAGTGAGTTCTGACAATAACCTTCTATAGGACGTGGTTGGTCTGCTTTAATAGTATGTACAAGGTCAAGTGTCAGTTGTGGCAGCCATATTGGGGGTATCCTTGCTGGGGAAAGGCTGTAGTAGTATGTACAGAATGTCAGAGTGCATGCCTGGAGAGCAGCACCCTCATGTTTGAATCCTGTGAACATAAAGTCATTGGCAGTTATGATCTGTGGCAGCACTGGGGGTCATGCTAAAGAAAGTGGACCAGAAAGGAACATGGGCACCAATTTAAACACACACACACACACATTGTAACTTTAGAAACCAACCTTCATGAAGACAAGCAGGAGGAAGGATGAAGTGGCCAAGTGGTATGGATTTGCCTTTGGATCTTATGTTTGCTTTTAAGAAGCTGGCATGGAAGATAGTAGCTTTGTTTTCAACATAATCCAGACTGTTATAAATTCTGAAATAAATATTTGCAAGACATTGTAAACATATTGGCAAGCCAAAGAAACAAAAGGTAGAATATTCAAAATCAGGGAAAATGGTGTCACTTTTGTCACTTCTGACCCCAAGAGAACTGTACTATCATTTATAAGTGTATCAGTTCTCTTGCCCTCCTGGAATTTTATGGAGCCACAGAATATTATGGAGATCTGAAAATAAACCAGAATAATGGCATTGGACGAAAGCCCGCACATGCACCATATGAACGAGGAAGAGGTAAGTGAATAGCGGTGTTCTGAGGGGGTTCACACAGTGGGGCATCCCAACTGGGAATTGGGATGCAGAAGGGGAACAAATGAAAACCCAGGAAAAGTCAAATTTCCAGGTTTTGTTTCGATTCAAAGTGGAATTCCTGTCAAAATGAGCTCCCCCGCCCTGCCACCCACTCCTGGCGCTGATGCAGCTTGAAAATCCTGGGTTTTGGCACACTTTAATAAAGAAAAAAATATGTCCGTAAAAATATCAATTTGTCAGAAAAATTTGCTTTTCTCCTGTCCTTTAACCAGGAATAAGGTGAAACTTTGGCGCCATCTTATGGTTAGAATGGGTATGCTGGTCTCCACATTTCACACATGCAGCTATTTGATTTAGGCCCTTATTTAACAAGGGATAGCGCCAGGTAGCGAATGGTGAGCGAACGGTAATGACGGGCACCGCCACGAGAACGCCGGCTCCCCTCCGCAATCACACATTTATCAAGCCGATCCTGCTTAGCGACTGAGCTAGCGCCAGATAGCGACTCATTCATCATTATTCCAGCCTCACCCCACAGCGCCAGCGAGCGACCTTGAACAGCGACAGGTATGACCTCCCGCTACCTGGCGCTCTCCAATGCATTTCAATGGAGCAATCTTTAAATATCCATAATTAATTGCTATTAATTTTTTTTTATTTTTTTTAAATGTCAAAAATTCTGTGACCACTTCTGCCATTTTAAATAATTTTTAAGTTAAAAAAAAAATGTACAGAATTGATATTACAGGTCTGATATTAATGTATTTATATTACAAAATGTTTTGAAAAACATGTTTTTTTTTTTCCCAAAAATATGGTTGTTTGGGGGTTAAAAAACTACTTTTAACCCATCGCCGCCAGCGCTCTGGGGTTTAAACATGCATTTTACAGCGCGAGAATTTTTGGAGCGTGATTTGTTAATGAATATGCTGGGAGCCGTTCGCTATGGCCGTTCGCTGTCATGCGCTCCCATACAGCGCGGAACCTGTCAAACAGCGACTCCTAACCCCGTATTCAACATTACCGCACACCGACTGAGTCGCTGTCAACAGCCGAACAACGGCCAAGCACAGCGAATACTAGCGGGCGCTGTGAAAATAACGCTACTGGCGCTCATCTGTCGCTACCTGGCGCTATTAATGAATCGGCCTCCCCGTATTTTGTGAAATAAGGAACCTTCTCTTCTGGTCCACTTTAACAGCCTATTTTCTAAAATATTGACGTTTACTGCAATAACATGTGTTAAATTTAAAGACATTCAACAGGCAAAGAAAACAAAAAAGGACAATGGGTCTGCGGCGCAGGCTCGGATCCAGAGCTTAGGTAAGTTACTGATCGCTGGACAAGCACCGATCAGCTGCATAGGCCAAAGGTTAACCCAGACCAACACCCTTACCAGAACCATTGCTTATATGCTTCCCTCCCCAGGGCAATTCAGATTGCTGCTTACTTAACAATTCATTTACCTTTTTGTATCTCCTGTTGTAGGCAATTTAAAAACAAAATGGCATCTCATAGAGCTGCAGGCAGCCTGCAAAGTGGACGCTTTTTGCTGCTGTGCATTGTTGGTTATGTCAGTTAAATTCAGGCAACAGCACAGCTGCGATGCTGGGAATGGATGCTCCAAAATGGGGAAAATCTGTGAGGCGGTGTTTCAGCTTTGAGTGGCTGCAGAAGCAAATGTAAGTGCTGACAATATTCAGTATCATGCATGCAGATGGGGCAAGAGAGTTTTGGGGAGTTTTTTCCCAGATGTGCCAGGCTTTTGGTCCAATTTCCCTGTTTTTTTTTCTTTAGCTGCTGAATCACTTTAAGTATCGGTTATATCAGTATTATCTCCCTAAGCAGGTTCTCTCCAGTTCTGCAGAATTGGTTGTTAAAAAAGTTGCCAGTTTCCCAACCTGGGGGGAAATGACACAAGTTTCCCCGAAAATAAGACATCCTCCGAAAATAAGGCCTAGTGCCTGCTTTCGGAGGATATCGTTATATAAGTCATCCCCCGAAAATTGTATTGTAACCACTAGGGGGCGTAATGACGGGGCACGTAAGGGGGGGGGCTCCAGGGAGGTGGAGGAGACGCACGCTGTGCCATATTTCCGGGGAAAAATTCATCTAAGACAGTGTCTTATTTTCGGGGAAACAGGGAAGAAGAATAAGTAGTACAATCTCTTAAAGCGGAACAAAACCCACCATAGGATGGGCTGGAATCTAAAAGAAGTGTGAAACCCCAGAGGAAGCCCCCCAAAAGTCACCTCACTATGCTCCAATGGCGCATCGAGAGCCTGCTATGACAACGCCATTCGGCAAACGGCTCTCATTATTTTACCATTCAGATAGGCTGCGGCGGGAGTGCGCGCATGGCCGCGGATTTTTTAGAAAAAGAGCCGCCTGCCAAATGACATTGCAAACGGCTCTCATTGGACGAGAGCCCATGAGAGCATAATTGGAGAGGGGCAAGGTGAGTTTGGGGCTTCCTGGAGGGTTTCACACAGCGGGGCACGGAACATACCCCGGGAAAGTCACATTCCCGTTTTTTCTTCTAGCTGTAACCAGCCCTGGCTACTAATCTAAGAGATTCCTCATGGGCATGGCGTATCACTGAGTGGTACCCCCCTCCCCAGGCTCCGCAGATTCACATTTGTGCCTGGCGCATGCGGCAATGTAAACATTTGGCAGCCACATCCCCCAATTTTCGGCCTGTGAACGCACTCCCACTCCCAGCTGTCTGAATAGCCTGGGCACAGTCATATGTATGACAAATGGCTGCAACTGGAAGAGCCCATGCATGTGCCTCAGGACTGGGAAAAGGTGAGCTTCTATGGGTGTTCTGTTCTGCCTGCAACTTGTATGTGGACTTTTTGCTAGAATCAACCTACCGAGACGGTCATTATCCGGTCTCTTAAGCATTGCATTCCAGTGCCTCTCACTATCTGCTCACTATTGCCCTTATTCATCAAGCGATAGCGCCAGGTAGTGTCCGACGAGCGCCAGGTAGCGGCAGCTAACGGCGACTACCGACTCAAGTACGCCCGGCGGCGGTCACAATGACGCATTTATCAAGCAAAATGAGGCTAGCGCCGGCGAGAGCGACGGCTAGCGCAGGATTCATCATGAAGCCGCCTGGACCGAACAGCGCCGCTGCAAATTCCCTCACAGCGCCAGGTATGAGCTGTCGCTCCCTGGCGATGTCCAATGCATTTCAATGGAGCAATCTATAATTAATCATAATTGGTATTAATATATTTTTTTTTTTTTAATGTCAAAAATTCGGAGACCACTTCTGCAATGTTAGGATTTATTTTTAATTAAAAAAACATTTTTTAAAAAAATATGTGCAGAATTGATCTAACAGGTCTGATATTAATGTATTCATATTACAAAATGATTCTAAAAACATGTATAATGTTACATTCAAAAAATATGGTTGTTTAGGGGTTAAAAACTAGTTAATACAGATCGCCGCCAGCGCTCTGGGGTTTAAACAAGGAATGGACAGCGACAGCACATTCGGAGCGTGATTTGTTGATGAATATGAAGCTAGCCGTTCGCTCTGGCCATTCGTTGTCAGGCGCTCACATACAACGCTGAACCTGTGAAACAGCGACCCCCCAGCCCGTATTCAACATTACCGCACACCGACTGAGTCGCTGTCATCAAGCTAATGCCGGCCAAGCACAGCGAAAACTGGCTGGCGCTGAAAAAATCACGCTACAGTCGCTCATCTGTCGCTACCTGGCGCTATTGATGAATCGGCCTCCCCGATTATCTATTGCTCTGCACCTTATACTATGTGGCACTATCCTACGTTAATATGCTATTAGCCTTTGAAGTACTGCAACCTCCTACACACTGTCCCCCTTCTCTGCTAATGGACAGTACTTCAGGTCTGCTTTGTAAATAGTGTATATAGGTCATTAGCGTTGTCTCTGTGTGAATAAGTGATGGTATCTGCGTATACTATTGACTCCTATTCATTTTGCATTTATTGACTACTTGTTCCTGGATATTACTATTTAAATATCCTTCTTGCATCACAGTGTCAAGGTGTGCATTCATATACTTTTCTGGTTCTACATTGCTACTGGCAGATCCCTGCCAGTTAATTGTTGTGACTGCACCCGGCCATTTTCCCAATAGCTACTATATGCATTGCTATCTTTGGTGTGCTAACCTATCTAATCTATTGTTCTGGGGGATCTCACATAGCAGGGCATCTCAATTTGGGATGCCTCTGGGGCACTGAACAAAACCTGGAATATTAAAAAATCCCATGTTTTGTTCTGCTTTACCCAGTTCACTTTTTTGTGAACTTTTCACTATTTTTTGTGCCAAAATAATGTTGTCAAGGTGCTGAGCTGATCTATGTTTTACATTTGTTTCTTATGTTAGCTAATGTGTCTCTTTTGGCAACTGTATACACCGTGATCTACAAGAATAGAGAAATGAGTCCTGCACACACAGCATACTGCTGCTGGGTATGTGGAAGCATGAGTGAGCTCCCTCACCTCAGCAGCAGCCATAGCAGCAGTGTTCTGGATGAATGACCTATGGACATGAACCAAAACCCAAGATGGTCTTTAAACTTTAAAGCAGACCTACCCCTAAACACCCTTCAGCCAGGTATAGTAATATGGTTGAGGTAGGTTCATTGTCTGATGACGGGATTGGATACCACGATACAGGGTAGGAGCCATATTACCGAGACCCAGCACAGGAGCAGGATAACTGCAGGCCTGGTGGCAGATATTTCAGAGTGGTTGTAGGTCTGCTTTAATAAATATGATTCATAAATCTATGGTAATATGCACAGACATAAAATGTAAGGCTTAGTTGTATAAAGAGCATTGCATATTCATTTATGTTTTACGTGGAGGCTGATTTAATGCTGGTGCCACGTATCGCTATGTGAGCGTCTGTATAGCGACGCTTAGAGCAACCGCTAGTAGACGCTGTAAGCGGGTGTCGTGCACTATAACCTAGCGTAGCGGGCGGACAAATGGCGCTGTACTATCCTGTCCAGCAGTGATAAATGTGATGTCTGGCGGGCGCTGTAGAAGTGCTCTCCCTGATTCACTGCAGAGCCAATGGAGAACGCTAGGTGGTGTCCCGAGGTCAAAGCGCTATAGGCGACGCTACATCTAACAAAAGGACAGCGCTGCAGGGAGCGATAGGTAGCGCCAGTTAAGGGCGTCCAGCGCTGAAGCCCTAGCGCCAGAAGCTGTGTGATCAAAGTCTGTTTCTCAACACATATCCACCAGCACCAGAGCGAAAACATATGGAATGAGATTCTTTTATCACTGTGACAATGACACGGCAGTGTCAGACCTGCACATACAATTCTGCAAAATAAAAAAACAATAAAAGTGATTGTTTGCAGGGCAGGAGAGGCCACACTATGATTTGAGCCAAAAATGTTACTATAGCAAAACGCTATTTAAACACAACCAAATCTAACGCCATTGAAATGTATGGGAGAGCGCTACTGAGTGAAAGGTGCTACATGGCGCTGCTGAACCTAGAACACTGAGCTGCCTCTAGTGATACATGTGACGCTACATGGCGCTGCTGAACCTAGAACACTGAGCTGCCTCTAGTGATACATGTGACGCTACATGGCGC
Organism: Gastrophryne carolinensis; assembly: GCA_027917425.1. Taxonomy (NCBI): domain Eukaryota; kingdom Metazoa; phylum Chordata; class Amphibia; order Anura; family Microhylidae; genus Gastrophryne; species Gastrophryne carolinensis. The sequence goes on from CM051238.1 coordinate 277,702,614, forward strand.
TGCTGAACCTAGAACACTGAGCTGCCTCTAGTGATACATGTGACGCTACATGGCGCTGCTGAACCTAGAACACTGAGCTGCCTCTAGTGATACATGTGACGCTACATGGCGCTGCTGAACCTAGAACACTGAGCTGCCTCTAGTGATACATGTGACGCTACATGGCGCTGCTGAACCTAGAACACTGAGCTGCCTCTAGTGATACATGTGACGCTACATGGCGCTGCTGAACCTAGAACACTGAGCTGCCTCTAGTGATACATGTGACGCTACATGGCGCTGTTAGAGGTGCTCACCAGATGCACTTTCTTAAATGTGGTTTTCACATACAGCGGCCAGCGTTCACCCGGCACTACTTGCTGCTACGTGGCGCTACCTGGCACTATCCTTTCTTAAATAACCCCCATAGTGTTAAACAGACAGGAAATCAGTGGGTTGATAGGAAATAGCAAACAAGATCTGCCATTTTTGTTTATACCTCTGGGTATCATGGTGGGACGCATCGCTGCTGAAGAGATAAGAAGCATGACTGTGACTTGTAATAACGCCGTCCTCAGACTCTGTGGGTACAACCAACAAAGTACAGAAATGATTACCGTAAACAAAGCATATTTATACTATATACCAAAGATGACAAATGCCCATATCCCTATATATATATGATACATATTGTGCCATTCACCATGTTGCTGGCTCTATAAATAGGCACAATTATGATGTAATGTTCTCTTTTCAAACATAAATCTTCGAGCAATGCTTTAGCTTTGGACCAGTGGTTCCTGTGTGTGTTGAAGATGTCATGTTCCTTATTGATCCAGGGGGGATTTTATACACCAGACAATATGGGGTCTCCCCAGTGCCACTAATAGTCAGCTCCTATAGCCAGGGCCAGATTTAAAGGAGCACTATTGCAAAATTGTGTAATATTAAAAATCTATATAAGCACATCGGCTAATGAGGGGAGGGCTCAGTTATATACCCGAACTGAATAAAACTACAGCCAAGCCTGTGGTTTATTCTCTCCTGGTAGGAATAGAGGTGACAGAATCTGTCACCCCTGACTTCCTCGCCCTTCCATTAAAATAAAAAAAAAAACAAGCCTGGCTGGATAATTCTTGATGTTGGGTGTATAAGTGACCCCCTCATCCCGCTAACCAGCATAGTTATATGGTTTTTTATCATTGGGCCATTTTTTCATGATAGTGCTCCATTAAGATTCATGGTGCCCTAGGTGTTATTAATGCTAATGCTGCTATTGGTCTTTAAGCGGAACAGAACCCGCGAATTTGACTTTTGTTCCGTGCCCCTGGAGCATCTCAACATCTCTTACTTTTGTATTCTAAAAGAAGCCACTTGCTATGTTGTGATTTCGGTGTCCTGGCTAAGCTGTATGTCAGGCCACATGCTCTGCTGTGGTCAGAGGCAGCTGTGGAGCCACTGTGACTTGCCTTGAGAGCACCAAGGGACAGAGTGGCTGCTAGACCATTTTTTTGCATAGGTATGGCATTCCCTGATGTGAAACCCCCCCAGTTCACCCAGTAAAACTCACCTCTCCTCGGTCCAACTGAGCAACTGGGCGCTCAATCAATCAGAGCCGGCAGAACTTTCTAAGCTAACCCTTCATGATGTGGTCATAACCAATCCTCGCTCTATCCATATGTGAATAAGTCCAGGGGCACCGTTTTGAATCTTTGCCCCAGGTACCACAAAGCCTAGCTGTGCCTCTGGCCCAGGGTCTGGCTTAAAGCAGACCAAAACCCACATTTTTAACTAGCACCCCCGAATTGCTCCCCCTAAGTAGAGCACCTTTTGCTAATTTTCACTGCTTCACTCTAATCCCAGATAATGGCGCCAGTTTTAGCTGTAAAGCTCCGCCTCCTCCATTCCTTGCCACTGTTATGTGTGAGAATGATGTCATTGCCATACCTATGCAATGACTGATCACCTGCCATCTCACACCGAGAGACAGCAAAAAAAAACAGTGTTCCAGGACAATTCAAAAAGTTAAATTATCAATTTTTAGTTCTACACCCTAAAGAAGGGATTATCAGCAGGGACTTTGGCCAAATGTATTTCACAAGTTCAGTGGGTTTTGATCCGCTTTAAGGGGCATTGCAGCAGTCTCTTATGGCCAAGTATTCTGAGTAATTGCTCTGGACATCTGCTCCTATTTCCCTTCTTATTTTTAGCACTAGTCTCAATAAACAAATGCCCCCATCAGGGTAAATGGGTGCTGTCTTACCCCATATGTACACCAGGCTGCTGTCTACACTCTGAGAGAACCAGGCCTTCAGCCCCCTGTACATGATCCAGGCTTATGCCAGTCATGTGACCCTGTAGGGAGGAGTCTGTGCCATGTGGGGAGGTGTGTAGACATAAAACATAGTGAAGCCATATTTAGTACTGGCATTAGAGAAAGGAATTCTGAGGTAAATGCAGAGGAAATGGCGGCTGCTGTTTTATGTGAAATATCCAAGCCATTTGCATAAACATTTCTGAGGAAAGCTTGGCCTTGTTACCAGCAGCAACCAGATTTACCCATGTGTCACGTGTAACAACTCTGAACGTCCATTATTTGTATGCTTGTGGTTATCCTCCTTCAGGACACTGTAAAATAAGCCATGCCAAAGCATCTCAACATCTCTTACTTATGTATTCTAAAAGAAGCCACTTGCTATGTTGTTATGACTCTTGAGCATTCACTGCTGTGGTCAGAGGCAGCTGTGGAGCCACTGTGACTTGCCTTGTTCACTCATGCTGAGAGCACCAAGGGACAGAGACTAGACTACTTTTTTTGTGGTCATGGAGGAATTTGGAGCCCTGCTACAGCTTTTACCTGACACTGCAGGAAATATCGGAGAGGTACATGGGACAGGTAAGCTGCTTGCTGCCTTGAAGTACAACTGAAGTACAAAGAGGCCTCTTGCTGTTAGCTTATGGCTTAGCAGCTAGCTTCTTTCACCCCCACCCAGCACGTTGGCAGGGAATATGTGAAAACTGTTCCCCCAGTACTGAGCAGCATGTCGGGGGCCATGGTGCTGTGTTCACAATGCAGGCCTTGCTGTTTTACCTATCTAGACCCTCTCACTCCCGTGCTGCAGTGTGTTTCCTGACCCCCCCCCCCCACTTTCATTCATCCACCACTCCATTGCAATTTTATTGTTGCCTGTACTGTACTGAGGGAGCGGCGGCTGGATCTGAGGTGGCAACAAGAGAAGAAGCCCGCCTTACCACCCACATTTTCAGGAGTGCTTCCACTATTTTATGTGACAGTAAGAGGATTAACTTTAGTTTGATGGAAATCTGGGCGCCTCCGCATTTCTCTCATAAAAGGTGTACTTTTCGTGATACTCTCTTCTTAGGGCATAGAAACACTGATTTTTTTCTCCCCCTCTCTGTAAGACGGCAGATGATTAGTCATTGCATAAGTGTGGCAATGACATCAGCAGTGGAGGAGGCGGAGCTTTACAGCTAAACAGGCGCCATTATCTGGAATAAGAATGAAACTAAAGCAGTAAAAATAGGCATTGTTGCTAAATAGACAAATGTTACTATTTAGGGGATGCTAGTTAAACCAGACCTTCACCATGATTTATTGAAAGGCCCAAACCCCTAAAAAACGATTCCCCAGCATCAAAAATTAATATAGTTTAAGTTTTTAGTCACTTATTATCCTTTCCCCCACTGAGCTGCAACTCTGTTAAAGGAGCAGTGTCGCGAAATTTGCATTAAAAAAGATAAATAATTAAATAGCCACACAATAGCTTCTAACATGTGTATAAATAATGTGGCGATAGAAAAAGGAAAAAATATATGCCTTTCTTTTAAATTGTATAATTACAATGGCTCAGTCCATTTGCTGAATAGGGGGATCTGCTGGGTTGTATTTAGTGAGCTGCTTCATTTAGCCCACTGGTCTCCTAGCAACACTTTACCTCAGAGGCTGACACTGTAATCAGTGGTAACGGCTGTGTGTGTGTAAGAGGTGCTGCTTTTGTTATGAGACCAGGTGACTCAAATGTCTAAAATCTATACAAAATAAACTAAACTGGCTGAAAACGACTGAAATTCTTCTTTGAATAACTGTGCAGGAAAATCTAAAGGTATTAAAGTGGAACAAAACCCTGAGTTGCCGACCCTGAAGTCTATAAGACCCGGCCATTGACCTTGCCCCTTGGGCATTCTAAATCGGGATGCTCACTGTGTGAAACGACCCCTGGATAACCACAGATCCCCCCATTTTTCTGGCACGCTCACGCAGATAGTCATTTAGACAGGCCGGGCGGCCAGGAAGGTTACTGCTCAGGCTCCCCATCTGCGTGCAAACAGCGCTGATTGGATGAGAGCCCGCGCATGCGCTGTGGGACAGGGAAAGGTACGTTTTCACAGACGAACTTGGGGATTTCACATATCAGGGTATCCCAAATCGGGATGCCCCTAGGGGCA